>CM067329.1:56802500-59517500 GCA_034376525.1 Nicotiana benthamiana | reverse complement strand
TATTGCTTTTCAATCTGTATCACCGCGGTCAAAGGCAAAACCAGATCTAATGCCACTACAGTCAATGAGAATAAACTTATTTATACCCGTGTTTACTCTAAATGAAAATACTTTTTTCCCCTCATCTCATGATCCAAATATAATTCGGCTAAGTTACTATGTCCAGCACATCCAACAAGTACCTGCTATAAAGACTTAAGAGCTGATGGAAAAACTCTGTTCTGTATTAAATAGCAAGCTGAGTATATATACAACTTTTACCTATGACTACTCCTTGTATTAGGAGACTTATTCAACGTAAAGTCTATCAAAATAAACTAACTGATAGATACTCTCAATGAGAGGATAACTTTAGATCTGCTTGTATAACTAAAAGGATAAACATAAAAGATAAAGACTACTAGATGAGAATTCGTAACAATCTGGTAAGAGGAACTGGTGTTCCAATACGCCCCCTCAAGTTAGGCTATGTTGCACTAAGCCTAACTTGAACAGATTCCGGGGTCAAAGGCCGGCTTGGCAAGGGCTTTGGTGAGCGTATCAGCAAGTTGGTCAGCAAAGTGAACATAAACAACTCTAACAAGCTTTTCTTCAACATGGTTGCGCACAAAATAAAAATCCACCTCACATGTTTCATGCGACTATGAAGGACATGATTCATGCTTAGGTAACTGACACTAATGTTGTCACAGTAAATTGTAGAGATATCTCTGACTGGGATTTGCATCTCAAGCAATAGGTTTCTAACCCACAGAAGTTCAGCAAGAGCATTGGCAACAACTCTATATTCGGCTTCAGTTAATGAACGAGCTGCAATTTTTTGCTTTTTTGAGAACCAGTTGATGGGGTTTGGGCCAAGAAACAAAATATAACCAGATGTTGAGGATCTGTCAGTGAATCTTCAGCCCAGTCGACATCAAAATACATGTGCAAATTAAAGTGAAACTTGGGGGACACGCACAAGCCAAATTGAAGTTTACCACGAAGGTACTTGAGAACACGTTTCACAGCCTTCCAATAAAGATCAGATGGTGATTGCATAAACTGGGATAGTTTATTGACTGCATAGGTAATGTCTGGCCTCGTAAAAGATAAATATTGAAATCTGCCTAGGACTCGGCGGTAGCGATTTGCATCTATTAACTGATCCCTATCATTGAGTTTGAGTAACTCGGAGGTACTCATTGGTGTTTTTGCACTCTTGTAGTCAGACATCAATTCATCACTTAGGATCACATTGACATAATTGGCTTAAGATAGAATAATTTCATCAGAACTTCGAATCACCTCAACACCAAGAAAATAATGAAGATCACCCAAGTATTCAATTGAAAAGCAAGAGGCAAGAGAAGTTATAACCTCATTCACAGTGATAGGATTGCTACCGGTAAATATGACGTCATCAACATACACCAAAACAAACATGAGTCCACCATGGTTGTTCCTAATGAATAAGGAGTTATCTGATTCAGTCTTGACAATTCTCATTGAGGAAAGATGGCCTTTGAGTGCATTATACCAAGCCCGAGGCGCTTGCTTCAGGCCATAAATGGCCTTGCGCAACTTACAGATATTGGTCGGATAATTATCACAAGTAAAGCCCGGAGGTTGCATCATGTACACCTCCTCTTCAAGGTCGCCGTGATGGAATGCATTATTAACATCGAGTTGATGGAGAGGCTAGTGAAATCGAAGGGCAACAACAAGAATTATTCGCACATTAGTATATTTGACCACCGTACTGAAAGTCGAGTGAAAATCAACACCAGGCATCTAAGTGAATTCTTTCGCAACCAATCTCTCTTTATAGTGATCAACTGAACCATCCGCCTTCCTTTTAATCCTGAAAAGCCACTTGTAAGAAACAAAATTTTTATATGGATCATTCGGAACTAATTCCAGGTACTGTTATTCAGTAAGGCATCAAATTCGTGTTTTATTGTTGCTTTCCACTCGGGATGTTTCTAGGCTTGTTTGAAAGTATGATGTGTGATGATGGGACTGAGGTGAGAAAGTTAGTCAAATATTTGTTTTGGCATATGAATATTCTTTTGGGACCTGGTGATAATGTGATTTGGGGGTGTGGGGCAGGGAGGTGGAGATGGGTTAGCAAGTTGTTCTAAAGTTATGTGATGATAGATGCTTGAGGAAGCAGATTTACTGGTGAATTTTGGTTGGCAGAGTAGTGTCGATATACTAGGAGAGGAGGCAACGAACTTGGGAATGTATTGGTCACTTTTAGAGGTGAATTTGTCGGAGAAGAAGAAGAAAAAGGTACATATGAAGGTGGGGCTGGGCAGCGGAAATCTTGGGGGAATAAGAAATTGGAGAGAGATGGAGACTTACCTGAACCAGAAGTTTGTGACGAGCCTGATTTCACTGATGCCGCGGATGTGTCGCCTGAAAACATGGAGGGATGAGTTTGTGGTGTAGGAGATAGATGGGAGGGGGACTCTATTGAAGCAGGAGAAGTGGACTCTCTATTGTTGGTTGTAGATATTAAAATAGGATGGGGAAATTATGAAATTATAGGAAGTGTAGTGGTGGATTTAAAATTCTCTCTATGTACAAGTTTATACCATTCCAAATGATGTGATTTAAGTGCAATATCAGAGAATAAATTTTTAAAGGGAAAAATATTCTCAAAAAACTGCACGTCACGAGACAGATAAATTTTGGCAGAAACTGGATCAAAACACTGATGACAGTGATGAATTAGAGAAAAACCTAGATAGACACATGGTGCGGACTTTGGTTCAAGGTTATTCACCGAATAAGGTGTTAGCCGTGGATAACATAAATACCCAAACATTTTAAGTGAGTAATAATTGGGTATTTCACCAAATAATTTTTGAAATGGAGACATATTATTTAAAAGTGATATTGGAAGGGGATTAATCATAAACAACATGATGGCATGCAAATGACCAAAAAATTGGTGGAAGTGAAGCCTCGTGAAGTAGTGTTCTTGCAGTTTTGATGATATGTCGGTGTCATCACTCAGCAAGAGCAACTCTTTGAGGCGTATATAGTGGGGTAGAGAGATGTTCGAGACCATGAAGAGAGATATGGATCAAGACTTTTATATTCTCCTCCACCATCAGTGTAAAGTGATAAAATCTTGGTGTCGAAATATTTTTCTACCAATGGGTGAAATTTTTTAAAAAGCTCTTTGACCCCAATTTTATTTTCTAAGGTGTACAACCAGGTATATCTCGTGAATTGATCAACAAACAAGCAGTAACATAATTTTTTGTCAAGAGATAAAACTGGGGAGGGTCCCCATAAATCACTAAAAATTACCTGAAGAGGTTTAGAGCTATTTAGAGTCAAAGTGTGAAATGGATGCCGATGGAATTTATTAGAAAAACATGAATTACAAAAATATAATTTGTCTCGCTCAGAGAAATGAAGAGAAAATTTATTCAAAATGTACTTAAGAACACGAGAATATGGATAATCCAGTCTTTGATGCCAAGTTGTCATGGAATCTGCAGTGGAGGACATGTGAACTTGTGGAGTTGAATTGGGCCATTTGTACAATCCATTTTTATTCCGACCACACATCAGTGGTACCCGTGTTCTCAAATCCTTCACAAGAAAACGAAAAGGAAAGAATTCAATAGAGGCTAGATTGTCTTGACAAAATTTAGAAATAGAGATGAGGTTACGTTTAGTAGCTGGGGCACATAAAGTTTGGGTAAGCTTAAAAACATTTTTTGATGCCTTTAACTGAGTGGAACCAATATGAGTTATGGAAATTTTGTTACCGTCACCCATAGAAACGTCCTCATTACCATAATATTCTTGAAAATTATGCGGCGCAGTGGTGATGTGGTGAGTGACACCTGAATCTACAATCCACGGATTGGCTGTAGTGGTGAAGCCAGATATGCAGTTGGCATTGGCCTCAAAATGATTGTGAGACTTGGATCGGCAGACACTTGTGACGTGGCCAATCTTGTTGCATAACTGACAGCGAATAATATTGGTGTTAGCATTATTCGGGGGCTGCCATTGTGGTGGAGCATTAGAGCGTGTATTCTGACGCCATTGTTGATTGTTTTTGTTCTGGCGACGATTGTTGTTGTTGTTGTTATTGTTGTGTTTGTTGCGAGTGAAAACTGCAGCAGTGATCAGACTGGAACTTTTTTTAGACTCTTCATGGCGAACGAAGAGTTCATGATCAAGCAACCTTTTGTATAGTTATTCATAGGCGACAGTGGTATCACGCGAGCGAATAGCAGCAGAGATTTTACAAAATTCAGGACCAAGACCGCTAAGGATTTTGACAATGAGCTCGAAGTTTAACACAGGGGCACCAACAGTGGCTAGTTCATCTGAAAGAGACCGAATAGATTGAAGATATTTGGTAATGGAGCGAGATTCTGTGGTGATCCGGGCAAGTTGATCATGCAGGATAAAGATTTGGGTTTGGGACCTATTTGAATAAGCAGTGTGCAAGGTATCCCAAGCTGCCCTAGATGAGTCTGCCGCAACAACCATGGAGGCAATGGCGGGTTCAAATGAAGCTATAAGGGAATTTTGAATGAGTCGGTCTTGACGGAACCAAGATGCGTAGGTCGGGTTGGGGTATATGTTTGTATCAAGGGTGATAGTACAATTAGGAGTCGGGCTAGATCCATCAAGGGGATCATAAAGGTTATGGCCGTGCATAAGCATGGAAAACTAAGCTTTCCAAGTGGCGAAATTGTGGCTGCCACTGAGTTTGATAGGTAATTAGGAGGCGGGGTTGAATTGAACTATGGTATTGGTGCCAGCGGTGTTGTCCGCATTAACAACTCTAAGATTGTTTCCATTGTTTGCCATTAAAAAAGGAATTTGGTGTAGAGAAAAAAAAAATTGATCGTACTCGATAGAGCTTTATAAGCTCAGATACCATATAAAGACTTAAGAGCTGATGGAAAAACTATGTTCCGTATTGAATAGCAAGCTGAATATATATACAAGTTTTACCTAAAACTATTCCTTGTATTAGGAGACTTATTCAACATAAAGTCTATCAAAATAAACTAAATAGATACTCTCAATGAATGGGATAACTTTAGATCTACTTGTGTAACTAAAAGAATAAACATAAAAGATAAAGACTACTAAATAAGAATTCGTAACAATTTGGTAAGAGGAACTGGTGTTCCACTACCTTTTCTGCAAGGAAAATACAACACGAATCAAGATCATGCAAGACATTAATACATATGAAGCACAAAAGCAGATTATGTTCGAGACTCAATCTTTTAGCATTCTGTTCTTATTTACATAGCATTGTCATCATATTTACATTTTGGGTCTTTTTGTATAGGTCAGTCCTTTTATGTTTTATCCTTGCATAGTTTAGTTCTCGATGAGTTTCTAGGCATGCATTTATACAATCAAGTCAACAAACGTTAAAATTTTAATATATAGATTGGAAATAAAGAAAATTGACTACATTAAGTTTTTTTTGTATTTTTTTCTATTGTAATTGATAATACCATTGATTCCACGACAATGAAACTAAACTTTGATCTTTCCCAACTATGCCTTATAAAAAAGGACTAAGCGAACGTTGCAAATATAATTTGGGTATTTAGCCCAGAGTCGAACCCACATGGAATTAACCTATCAATTACTGTTGTTAGACTCACTAAATTCTACGTAATCAACTTCCCAAACGTTTTGAATAACAATTAAGGATATTTTTTTCTAACTATAATTGACTGCAATTAAGTAACTAAAGACTAACTATGATTAAATTGTAAACAATTAAGAGAAGGATCTAAGGTTATGATTTCCCCTATTGATGGAATCCTTTCCTGTTGTGTTTCATACATATTTGCATAATCATCTCTATCGATCATGAGTACTCTTACTATCGTAAATCTCTCCCGAGTAATTACAACAATTTACTAGACGCGCTCCCCCGAGTTACGCTAGTTGGCCTTGATTACAGCTCACTTTAGATCACTCTCAAGACTTCGTTATCCTTAATCCCGCCTTTAAACCCTCGGTTATTTATCCGTCATATACTTTGGGAGAGGTGATGTTCAAAAATTACCTAAATATGCACTCTTTCCCGAGTAATACATACTAAACAGGCACAACTAATTGAAGATCCTATCATTAATTACGCAAGAATGTAGTTGAACAAATAGAGATTAAACCGGGCAAACTATATTAACATAAAGTAAAGTTCATCCTTCAATAGGTTTCATAAAACCCTAGACTAAATATTTAGCTACTCATAGCAAAGCAAGATAAAATTACAAAAGTATTCATAATGTGCAATTGAAATAACAAAGAGAAGATTGAAATATTCTAATGGTTGATTGCTCTTCTCACACTTGTTCTTACCTCCAATTCAATCTAAAAATGAGCTTAACCTTTGCTTGGGCGAGTTTGTTAAGTTTACTAAGGGTTAGGATAAGTTCTCTCCGATTTACACTTTAGTCCCTAAATTTTTGGGCAGTTAGACAGTCGACCGCGGCCGCGGTAACATCTTGCCTAGTCCTTCTTTGCCTCTTTATTGCTTATTTTCGTTGAGCTCTTCTTAATTGGCCTTTTATCTATATTATTGACTCTAAAACACTTCGTAGTCTCTTTCTAACTTGGATTAGCCCCTGCGAAGCAAAATAACACCAATTAGATTATTTTAATATCATTTAGCCTTTAAAACAACAATAAAATGTAGTACATTTAGAGTGTAGATAACGTCTATACATCCTATTATCAGATACTTACGTTTATCTTCACACTTCTCCTTCTTCGGATGTTTTACCTTCGATCAAAAACAAGAATAATTTCTTCCAATATACATAGTCACAATTGCTTATACAATCAACTCCAAGTAGGGGTGTACAAAGAAAACCGACAAATCGCACCAACCCGATAATCCGCGTCAAACCGAGAAAAATGACCCGACTATGGGTTGGTTTGATTTGGTTTGGTGTTGGAAAAAAAATCCGACCATAATTGGTTTGGTTTGGTTTTATCTAAAGAAAGTCAAACCGAAACCAAACCAACCCGACATTACATATATGGAAATTTTAATTATATTTAATATATAAATATACTTATTGTGATGTAATTTATAAATATTTCTTAAAAGATTTCATAATTTTAATTTTTGTGATATTATTTCAAGGTTGGACTTAGAACTTTTGAATGTTCCAATAAGTTTTATAGCCATTAACATTATGAAATTAAATAGTGCTAACAAATGTCCAAATCAAAATCAAATTAATACTAATGCTAACAAAAGATATTTAATTCAATACTACGAACGGGAATGCATTGAATATTTATTTTTTGTTTTGCAATAATATAGATAAAAATGCATAATCTATTTTTATTTTTTCTTTGGCGTTTAGTCATGTATTTAATACTCCCTTATTAGTCTACTTATTTTAGCATGACCTAGTACTCTTAGATTATATTTATTTTATTATAGCTTTTTAATTAGCAATATTTCTTGGAAAATACTTTATATAGTTGCATCTTATTATGACTAAAGAAATATTTTGAGCAGAATTTATATGTTTTGTTCTACGAAGATTTTACCAGAAAAAATTCGAATAACCTGAAAACCCGAGATAAATCGAGAGTGAAAAATCCGAATCTTATTGGTTTGGTTTAGTTTTTATATTTAATAACCGGACACAATTGATTTGGTTTGATAATTGTAAAATCCGAATCAACCCGACCTATATCACTCTAATTCCAAGCATGCCAAGGCAACCCGAATATCAAGCCAACAAAGGAAAATTGGCACCTCATATTTTGTGCTTATGCCTTCTTCAACCTCAGGCTGCCGCTAACATCTCAACCATTGCCACTGCTACTGCATACTGCCAAGCTAATTCCATCAATCTATTACCTCTAGTAAACTCATCCGAAAATTTTCAATCAAGAAGTGTCTAATTGGTAGTATGGTTGGTCAATTGAGGTGTCTATATGGTCATGATTGTGGATAACTTAAAGGGGGCTTTTAGTATTGCGCCAAATACTTATGTAAATGAATAACGCATCATGCAATGCATTTACATATTGTGTGTGATGAACTTTTTTCAAAAATCTGTATTGTTTTAAGAGAAAAATTTTATGTCGGATGAGATGTTCACGAGGTAAAATGTATTTTGATTTTTAAAATTTCAACTAAATCAAAATTTGGAACTTTTTTGTGTTATAAAACTCCATCCAGCGTGCGGATCTGGAATTAGACGGTTCCCCGGTTAAAAAAAAAAACTAAGCCAAACTTTATAATTTAACTTTATCTATGAGAGTGTTTTATGAATTTCCATTCCAGGTAATCTTTTGACGATGTCCATCTGATTGAAAAAGTATTAGGCATATGCCTAATAAAAGTTTCTTTGGTTTGGTAACCAACCTTATTGACTTAGTTTGGTTAGGTAGCCAACTTTATTGAATTTCTTTGGGTTGGTAGCCAACCTTGTTGAATTTCTTTGGGTTGGTAGCAAACTTTGTTGAATTGTGAAAAGTGTATGTAAATTGTCAAATATTGTAGGCTTTAGAGAGTGAAGCTTTGGCAATAAAAGGAGAGTTTCAACTCTCATTTCCACACACCAACAAAGAAAAAAATAAAGAGTGAGGTTTCACAGACAAGGTATAAGAAAATAGTCTGTGAGAAAAATAGAGAGTGAGCGATATTGTAGTGAGGTGGGAATATCAAAAGAGGGTTATTTCTTTTGAGTGTTGTAGTGGTCTTTGGAGTATTTTACTCGGAACTACAAAGTGTAAAAAAATTTCTTACTATAGTGATATCAGTTGCATCTCTCCGGGCCATGATTTTTTCCTTATTCAAAAGGGTTTTTCACGAAAAAATCTTTGTTTTGTTGTTACTATTTTATTCTTATTAATTACCGTATCTCGGTACTACATTATTATTCCGTTTTTATTACCGTGACTATTATTTTGGTAGGGGGTTTATTCCCAACAACTGATATCAGAGCACAAGTTCTACTCGTTCACTGAAATACTATTCACTGCCGGTAGTACTATACTCGATGAAACATAAAAAATGTCTGGAGTAAAGTAAGAGGTAGCTAAATTCAACAGAGATAACTGTTTCTCAACATGGCAAAGAAGTGTGACGACCCGACCCGTCGTCAGGTGAGTTTACCCCCCCGTTTCCCCTTATTATATGGATTCATGTTTCAATATTCGGGTGTAATTGAATTGGTTTTCATTGCAAATAAGACAAATAGCCTCTTAGAAAAAAGCTTATATTAGAAAAGTAAACCAGAAGTTGACTATGTGGTTAGAGGGATCGGATATAAATTTTGGTGGTTCGGTTTGCTTCGGGGGTGATTTGTGACTTAGGAGTGCGATCAGAATTTAATTTGGCGGGATTCCGGTTGGTAGGTGAGATTTTGATATGAGGGTCGGAATAGAATTCCAAGAGTTGCAATAGTTCCGTTAGGTGATTTTTTATATGTCTTCAAATTTTCAGGTCATTCGGACGTCGTTTGGTCGTGTTTTTGATCGAATGTAAGTTTCGAAAGTTTTAGTTAAACGTAGGCTTAAATCCGTCGTGAATTGATGATTTTTGGGTTGTTGGGCTCATTTTTATGATCGGAACAAGTTTATCATGTTTTGGGGTATATTGGTACTTGTGGTTGAGGTCCCGAGGGCCTCGGGGTGGTTTCAGGTGGTTAATCGGAGAGTGTTTGGCTTGTTGAAGTTTCAGAATTTCAGCAGAAAATGTTGCAGAAGGTTTCCTCTATGGGATCGCGTAGGTGTCATTACGATCACATAGGAGGCTGGGAGAGGGGTCTGTTTTTGTGCTATGCGTTCACACTAGGTGGTATACGATCGCATTAATCTGGGAGATTGAGTTGTGCGTTCGCACAAGGGGGTATGCGTTCGCATAGGGTTGTTGGGCCTGGGGTCCCTGCCAATGGTGTGCTTGATGCGATCGCAGGGGTGCTATGCGATCACATAGTGTTATTTTGGGAAGGTGGAAATTTGTGAAAGCGATCGCAATAGATGTGATGCGATCGCATAGAGTATTAGCTGGCCAAACAGACCTGTATTTATAACATTTCATCTGCGACTTGGGTTCATTTATCCACCATTTTTGCACAACCTTGAGAACTTGTTGGTAGATTTTTAAGGGGATTTCGACGGGAAGTGATTGGAGGTAAGTTTTATGAGCTTAATACATGATTTTATTGATGAATCATCCATTAATTCTCTGAATTTGGGTATAAAATTGAAGAAACTAAGGCTTGAGTTTTTGATAATTCAAATTAGGATTTGATAGGCCATTTGAGCTCGGATTTGGGAGTACTTGGTATGCATGAACTCATGGAGAGACGAGGATTCCGGAAATGTAAGTTTTGTAATATTTTGAGAAGTGGGCCAGGGGCTCAAGTTTTGCTAGTTTCGAGGTTTTTATAATAATTCGATATTTTTCAATTGGGTGTTGTCCCATTAGCATATTATAATGAACTCCTTATGATTTTGGTTAGATTTGACGCGCGTGGAGGCTGGTTTGAGGAACCAAGGGCTTTGCGGGCTAGAGTTTTCGCCTGTCCGAGGTGAGTAATGGTTATTAATGATATACTGAGGGTTTGAAACCCTGTATTTGCACTATGCGATGATATGTTGAGATAAAACACGCGATGATGAGCGTGGTGTCTTTTCTGCTGGGGACTCGGACTTGGTCCATCCCAATTGATGACTTACTGCACCTTTTTGACTGGGACTGAGGTTGTACCTGTATATTTTGGGCTAGTTGCCATGTTTGCGGCCTTGTGCCGATCTGTAGAACTTCTAGGGAGCATGTTGAGCCGATTAACCTCACTTTACCTATTTAACACATACCATCTGTTCTGACTTTGACTGAAAATCATGAAATAAATTGGACGTAGTAACTTGCACCCTAAATGAGCAATACCTAGGATTGAATACCATGTCTTAGCTGAGGGGGCCTGAGAGGCCAAGTCTATATTGACTGAGAGGGTCCCGTAGTGAGGGTATTTGATATATACCGGATCGGGCTGCACGCCGCAGCAGTATATACATATACATGTATTGGATCGGGCTGCACGCCGCAACATTATATATATTATATTGGATCGTGCTGCACGCCGCAACATTATATATATTATATTGGATCCGGATGCAAACCACAACATTATATATATTAGATGGATAGGGATGCATGCTGCAGCATTATATATATTATATGGATCGGGCTTCATGCCGCAGCGATATATTATATGGATCGGGCTGCACGCCGTAGCGATATATAATATGGATCGGGCTACACGCCGCAGCGATATATTATATGGATCGGACTGCACGGCACAGTATTAAAGCTCTTGGTCTGGGAGCCCCTCCGGAGTCTGCACACACTCCCAGTGAGCAGTGATATATTATATTGATCGGGCTGCACGCCGCAACACTATATATACTATGTTGGATCGGGCTGCGCACCACAATATTATATATATTATATTAGATCGGGCTGCACGCAGCAACATTATATATATTATAATGGATCAGACTGTGCGCCGCATTATATATATATATGGTATTGGATCGAATTGCGCGCCGCAACAGTGTTAGTAACTGGTCGGACGGAAAAAGAGAAGTAGTTATCAAATTCTCTCCCCTGTTAGCAATATTCACACTCGTTACTGTTGATATTAGAACTGTATATTATTATTACCAGATTTCTTACATTCAGTTATTATTTATAGCTATTACTCACTGAGTTGGAAGTACTCACTCTACTCCATGCACCTTGTGTGCAGATACAGGGATCCCGGAGGCTTAGCTGCGATTAGCTGCTGCTTTTCAGTTCAGTACCGGAGTTATCAAGGTAGTTGCTGCCGTCTGCATGACCCGATCTCTCCTCTATCTATCTGTTGTTACCGTATCTAGACTTTTTCTTTGTTTAGGATATTGTTCTGTTGTATCTAGAGACTCTGACTTGTGACGCCGGATCCTTTGGGCTGTTATTACTGTTGATTACATTTTCCGCAGTATTTCTATTTTTATCAAACTGAGAATTTTAAGCTAAAAATAGTATTTAAGTTAATAATTTGGCTAGGAATGTTTAAATGGTCAGGCTTGCCTAAAAATGTGTTTGGTTCCATCAAGACCAGGGTTTGGTCCGTGACAAGTTGGTATCAGAGCCTAGGTTACCAGGCCTCGCGAGTCATGAGCCAGTTTAGTAGAGTCTCACGGATCGGTGCGGAGACGTCTGTACTTATCCTCGAGAGGCTGCAGAACCTTTAGGAAAACTTCACTTTTTGGAATTTTTATCGTGCGTACTTGATTCAGCTTGAGATATGATTCTTGAAATTTCCTTCCACCCGTCTGTATGCGCACGCGAGCGCTCAGTAGTATATGTGCCGGGATGGCTTGTGATTCTCCAATTAAGGGGCGAGAAGTAATCTCCGTGAATTCATATTGGGCCAGTTTGGAGGACTTGAGGTCGGATATTTGCCTATGGCTCGGTGCTGATTGTGTGAGCAAGTGTTTTGAACTTATATGTTCAGTGTTGTTCTTATTAGCCAGAATGGCGGGTGGATATCCATGTGACGAGTCTGTTAGCACCGTGGGGTGTATCTATGTGATCTTAGTAGTGACGAAAGAGTCTGGTAAATGATAGATGAGATCTCGAGTGTTTGATTCCAATTTTGCATTAATGTATAGTCCGAGTTATGGGCGCGTGAAGAATATTTCATATCTCTTAGTTGGAAAGTAAAGTACATTCCATGTGGCAGTATGAGCTCAGACTCAGGAAGACTAATTGATTGTGTACCGTATATGGTGGTGAAGACATGCTGAAATATTGAAAGAAGACGAAGCAGGTGGGTTGTCTCATGCGGAGTGTTTTGAGGGGTATGATCCTTATGTGTATGTTAGAAGGTCTCATGTGTAATTGAAGGGTATGTGTTCAAATTTGAGAATTTGGGGGCGCTTACGGAATGGACTCAACAGATGTGGAAATGAATGCGAGATTTGCAGAGCATGTCAGTGCTAGATGATCTGTGTATTTACAAACTTGTAAATGACTTGAGTTTAATCCCACTATAACATTGTGGCATCATTGGAGTAAAAGTGCTATGAGTTGTTAAGAGTACCTTGATATATGGCTTCGAGCCAAGTTGGGAGGTTGTTGTTGGTCAACTGATTGCACGATTATGTGCAATGTTGGTCTCGTTTTGAGGGATGATGGCGAATCAGTTCTAGTTGTATAAACTGAGCCGAGGATAGCACGCGTGAAGGAAGATTTTTACAAAGATTATATGGTGCTTCGTAGGTGTGAGAAAATACTGGGATGTTTTGAGCTGTTGATGATAAAGAATGCTTAGTGCATAGAGAAGAAAGATGGTTGTTGTATCTGTATGAAATCATGTTCTACGATTTCAGGGTACTAATAAGGCACGAGTGGTTCCATTCCTACAGGGCAGGTGAATTACAGCGGAATAAGAGTGAATGACCCTCGAGAATGGTTTTACTATGTTCAAGATTTTGCATGTAACAATCAGGTGTCTTAAGTTTGTGTATGTGGCTAGAGATTGTGTTTCCATTAGAAAAGATCAAGAATTGTGGTACTTTGTATTAATCATGGGATTCTACATATCCGCATTTGGAAAGTAATGGTAAACAAATTCAGAATCGCAGGAAGTTCTTCAAAGCAAAACATCCTGGAATGTGGTATTTCTGGGAAATGTTTGAGAGGGTATTCAGGGGACTATGGTTCTTAGACTGTATGGTTTTATAGGTGAGTCTCATTGGTAACCTGGGTTGAGGTATTGTGGTGCTACAACAAGGAAGAATATCAAATTAAAGATGAATCGGGAAGGAAATTGGAGAAATGGAATTGCTTGATAATGAACCGAATCGGTATGGTAAGAAGATGATTAATTATTGTATGTGTTCGAGGTAAGGAGACTTATAGGTATTGTGCAACAAAGCTTTTAAATAGTAGCAGTTTGCTTAAATTGGTTTGGGTAGAAGGATCCAGTCCTGGCAGTTTAGCTTGTGCAATGGAATTGGGAGAAAGAGTTCTTGATATGTTTTACCGTGTTTTGAAAATGAGTATATTTCCTATGGGTATGCGCAAGGAGTGTGTAATAGTTTTTCTCCTATATGGGATCATGAAATTTCTTGACTAGTTGAGAGCGTCGATGTCTGCGGCGCAAGAGAGAGATAAAAGTCCTCATGTTATCCTAGTGTGGTAAGGTCTATGTGTTATGATATGGAGAACTGAGATTTGCGTGTTCAAGGTTTTGGTCCAGTCATAATGTGGAGTCATTAAATTCCTGAGCAGCACGGGCAGTTGCGGGTGAATGAAGAATCGACCTTCAGATGATTAAAGAAATTGTATTGCTATTATAGTGGTTTGACAAGGGTATAGGTTCAGTCAAAAAGGGTAAGGTGATGTAAACTGATAATATTTAGTGGTATTGCGGTGTTCTCTTGTTAGATCGACCGTTGATAGTTGAGTTGTTGATGGCTCAGGGAAATTTTTGGATATCTCTCGTGGGATGAATGGATACTTGATGTGTGATTGGTATTCGTACGATGGAGTGTGGGATCAGGCATAGTGATTCATGTGTTATATGTGTCAGAGGCTAGAAGTTCTAGTGATCCGACTGTGCAGTGGTTGTAGATCGTGTGTATAAACATCGTCTAACGGTTATTTGAAATTGGAGGTCCGAGTGGGTCTTTCCCTGCGTGGTATGTTAAATTTGGGTTATGATATGGGATGGCAGACTGGTTATTCCAGTGTCAGATTGTCTAGACTAATGTGTTACAGGCTATGTCGCGAAATGCCACAGGCTTCGTGGCAAAGTGCATCGGATTATGTTCTACAGGATAGTCTGTATTCCAGAGACCAGCGGACGGCTGAAAAGCATTGCTTTATTGGTTGGGCCTTCGTGGTGGATGTCAGTGCAGAGGTTTCTACCAATGATTCAGTTCCGGTATTGGGGGACTTGTTCAGATGCGCTTCTATGGCCGGGCATGAGACTATATGTGTTTATTGTAATGAGCAAAAATTGGCTCAATGTGCATCTCCTATGTGAGATATTTGGGTGGATCGAGTGGCACGCCGCCCCATGTGTTATTTAGTTTTCTATATGTTACTTTGTATGCCTTGCTTCCTGCTTTCTGAGGAAAATCCGTATTGAGTATTGCTCGGCGAATAGCGCATTGATTGCGTCCTTTCAGGATTAGATAGTGTATATTAATATCTACACCTTGGGTGTAATGGATTGCGTGGTTTCAGACCTCAATGGGTGCATGGCTGATCGTGTTGAGCATGGTTACTTGAGGTGCTTCATGGGTAATAGTGTTTGGATAGGATCGCGTGTTGTGGAAGACCACGTGAATTTTATGACCTTTTGAGAAGGATTCATGTACTCTATTTCTATGATTTGAGACGGGATCTCAGTTTTGTGTTGTAATGGTGTTGTTGAGCTTGAGGTACAACTCTTTCGTTTGAGTCATTGTCATGATTTGAGTATGTTTAGACTTCTTCTCATTGGTGCATGTATTACGCAAGTTTTGGCTTAGGCCTGCATCGAGGTGTCATATCACCAGTGGGGTGGTTGGAGTCGAAGTGATCATTGGAATCATTATTGAGTACAAACATCTTTGATTTCAGCTTGTTAGAAAGATAATTTCGAGGTTTGGCTCGGAAATCTATTGTAGTATCAGTCAAGAGGGAAATGGATTCATGAATGGTTGATTTGAGAGATGGTCTTAGTATATCACGTATTCAGTTGCCGTTGGCAGTATATGAAGGTATTGAAATAAGACTTTAGCTAACAAAAAGGATTTCTATCGATATCCGGTTATTGTGGGCAATTGCTGTAAATGGAAGTTATCGCTCGCTGTATATTTTTGAGTTATGTGGGATATCATATGCTTGCAGCCAAGATTACAGGTATAGATTATTATAGCTGGTTCGGGTTCATTAAGAGTAAAAATGTGAGGTTCTGATCTTGTGTAAGATTTCAGAAGATGAAATGTAATCCTATGGTTTACGGGTTAGATGGACTGTGAAGTTCCAGCTATTTTGTGTTATCGAACATATGTGAAGTAGGGTGACGTGGGATCACCCCAGTTTATATGCATGGTAAAGTTATTCAATTATTGGGATGCTTCTAGTACAACTCTAGGTACGCTCGAGGACGAGCGTTTGTTTAAGTTGGGGAAGATGTGACGACCCGACCCGTCGTCACGTGAGTTAACACCCTGTTTCCCCCTTATTGTGTGGATTCATGTTTCAATATTAGATTCGATCGGGTGTAATTGAATTTGCTTTTGTTGGAAATAAGGCACATTGCCTCTTAGAAGAAAGCTTGTATTAGATAATTCAATTGGAAGTTGACTATGTGGTTAGAGGGCTCGGATGTGAATTCTTGTGGTTCGGTTAGCTTTGGGGGATAATTTGTGACATAAGAGTCAATCGGAATTTAATTTAGAGGTCTGGTGTAGAATTAGGCTTGAATTGACGAGGTTCGAATCTTGGCAGATTTCGGTTGGTAGGTGAGATTTTGATCTGAGGGTCAGAATGGAATTTCGAGAGTTGCAACAGTTTTGTTTGGTGATTTTTGATATGTCTACAAATTTTCAGGTCATTCAGACGTCGTTTGGTCGGATTTTGATCGAATGTGAGTTTCGAAAGTTTTAGTTAAACTTAGGCTTGAATCCGTCGTGAATTGATGATTTTTGTGTTGTTGGGCACGTTTTTATGATTGGAACAAGTTCGTATGATGTTTTGCGGTATGTTGGTGCTTGTGGTTGAGGTCCCCAGGGCCTCGGGGCGGTTTTGGGTGGTTAATCGGAGAGTGTTTGGCTTGTTGAAGTTGCAGATTTTAGTACGAAATGTTGCATAAGGTTTCCTGCATGCGATCGCATAGGAGGCTGAGAGAGGGTTCTGTTTCTGTGCTATGCGTTTGCACTAGGTGGTATGCGATCACATTGATCTGGGAGATTGCGCTGTGCGTTCGCACAAGGGGGTATGCGCTCGCATAGGGTTGTTGGGCCTGGGGTCCCAGGCAGTGGTGTGTTCTATGCGATCGCAGGGGTGCTATGTGATCGCATAGTGTTATTTTGGGAAGGTGGAAATTTTGTGAAATGTGATCGCAATGGATGTGATACGATCGCATAGAGTATTAACTGGGCAGACACACCTTTTTTTATAACATTTCATCCGCGACTTGGGTTCATTTTTCCACCATTTTTTGGACAACCTTAAGAGCTTGTTGGTAGATTTTGAAGGGTATTTCAACGGGAAGTGATTGGAGGTAAGTTTTATGAGCTTAATCCAAGATTTTATTGAAGAATCATCCATTCATTCTCTGAATTCAGGTATAAAAATAAAGAAACTAGGGCTTTAGTTTTTGATAATTCAAATTGGGATTTGATAGGTCATTGAGCTCGGATTTGGGAGTTCTTGGTATACATGAACTCGTGGCCAGTCGAGGATTCCCGAAATGTAAGTTTCATAATTTTTCGAGAAGCGGGACCGGGGCTTGGGTTTTGCTAGTTTCGAGGTTGTTACTATAATTCTATTTTTTCGATTGGGTGTTGTCCCATTAGCATATTATAATGAACTCCTTATGATTTTGGTTAGATTTGACGCGTGTGGAGGTCTATTTTAGGAACCAAGGGCGTTCGGGCTAGTTTTTTTGCCGATCCGAGGTGAGTAATGGTTATGAAGGATATGCTGAAGGTTTGAAACCTCGTATTTGCAATATGTGGTGCTATGTTGAGATAAAACACACGTCATATGCTGAGCGTAGTGACGTTTCTGCTGGGTAATCGGACTTGATCCATCCCGATTGATGACTTACTGCACCTTTTTACTTGGGATTGAGCTTGTACCTGTATATTTTGGGCTAGTTGCCATGTTTGGGGCCTCGTGCTGATCTGTAGAACTTCTAGGGAGCATGTTGAGCCGATTGACCTAACTTTACCTATTGAACACATACCATATGTTCTGACTTTGACTGTAAATCATGAAATAAACTTGACGTAGTAACTTGCACCCTAAATGAGCAATACCTAGGGTTGAATACCTTGTCTTAGCTGAGGGGGCCCCAGAGGCCAAGTCTATATTGACTGAGAGGGTCAAGGACCCCATAATGAGAGTATTTGATATATACCAGATCGGGCTGCACGCCGCAGCAGTATATACATATACATGTATTGGATCAGGTTGCATGCCACATCATTATATATATTATATTGGATCAGGCTGCACGCCGCAATATTACATATATTATATTGGATCGGGCTGCACGCCGCATCATTATATATATTATATGGATCGGACTGCACGCCGCAATGATATGTTATATGGATCGGGCTGCACGCCGCAGCGATATATTATATGGATTTGCCTGCACGCCGCAACGATATTATATAGATCGGACTGTATATTATATGGATAGGGATGCATGCCGCAGTGATATATTATATAGATCAGGTTGCACGCCGCAGCGATATATTATATGGATCGGGGTGCACGCCTTAGCTATATATTATATGGATCGGACTGCACGCCGCAGCATTATAGCGCTTAGGCTGAAGGAGACCCTCCGGAGTCTGCACACATCCCCAGTGAGCGCATTGACATATTATATGGATCGGGCTTCACGCGTCAACACTATATATACTATATTGGATTGGGCTGTGCGCCGCAGCACTATATATATTATATTGGATCGGACTGCGGCGCAACATTATATATATGGTATTGGATCGGGCTGCGCGCCGCAGTAGTGTTAGTAACTGGTCGGACGGAAAAAGAGAAGTAGTTATCAGATTTTCTCCCCTGTCAGCAATATTCACACTCGTTACTGTTGATATCAGAACTGCATAGTGTTCTTACCGAATTTCTTACATTCAGTTATTATTTATTGCTATTACTCACTGAGTTGCAAGTACTCACTCTACTCCCTGCACCTTGTGTGCAGATACAGGGATCCCAGAGGCTTAGCTGCGATTAGGTGCTGCTTTTCATTTTAGTACCGGAGTTATCAATGTTGGCATCCGCAGGACCTGATCTCTCCTCTATCTATCTGTTGTTACAGCATCTAGACTTTTCCTCTGTTTAGGATACTGTTCTGTTGCATCTAGAGGCTCTGACTTGTGACGTCGAATCCTTTGGGCTGTTATTACTGTTGATTACGTTTTTCGCAGTATTTATATTGTTACCAAACTGAGAATTTTAAGCTAAAATTGGTATTTAAGTTAATAATTTGGTTGGGAATGTTTAAATGGTCAGGCTTGCCTAACAATGTGTTTGGCTCCATCACGACCGGGGTTTGGGTCGTGACAAGAAGGATGAGGGATCTTCTCATCCAAAAAGGATTACACAAGGTACTAGATGCTGATGCCAAAAAGCCTGATACCATGAAAGTTGAGGATTGGACTGACTTGGATGAAAGAGTTTCTAGTGCAATCAGGTTGCACTTATCGAATGATGTGAATTGTACCTGAAGAAGCAGCTATATGCCCTACACATGTGTGAAGGTATGAATTTTTTTGTCACATTTAAATGTATTTTACAGACTAATCACACAGCTTGCCAACCTCGGAGTGAAAATTGAGGAAGAAGATAAAGCCATCTTGCTATTGAACTCATTGCCATCTTCGTATGATAATTTGGCAACAACCACCCTGCAAGGTAAGACTACGATTGAGTTGAAAGATCTTACATCGGCTCTTTTACTCAATGAGAATATGAGAAAGAAGTCTGAAAATCAAGGACAAGCTCTCATCACAGAAGGTAGAGGCAGGAGTTATCAAAGGAGTTCGAACAACTATGGTAGATCCGGAGCTCGTGGGAAGTCAATGAACCGATCCAAATCAAGAGCCAGAAATTGCTACAACTGTGATCAACCAGGTCACTCCAAAAGAGATTACCCAAATCCAAGGAAGGTCAAAGGTGAAACCAGTGGCCAGAAGAATGACGACAACACATCCGCCATGGTGCAAAACAATGATAATGTTGTCCTCTTCATAAATGAGGAAGAGGAATGCATGCACCTGCCAGGTCCAGAGTCGGAATGGGTGGTTGACACAGTGGCATCTTACCATGCCACACCAGTAAGAGATCTTTTTTCCACATATGTAGCAGGTGATTTCGGCACAGTGAGAATGGGTAACACAAGTTACTCAAAGATTGCGGGGGTTGGTGACATTTGTATAGTGACATTTGTATCAAGACAAATATCATATGCACATTGGTTCTAAAGGATGTACAGCATGTACTTGATTTGCGGATGAACTTGATCTCGGGGATTGATTTAGACCGATATGGATACGAGAACTATTTTGCAAATCAAAAGTGGAGACTCACTAAGGGATCATTGGTGATTGCAAAGGGAGTTGCTCGTGGCACATTGTACAAGAGAAATGCAGAAATATATCAAGGTGAATTGAACGCGGCACAAGATGAGATTTCTGCAGATTTGTGGCACAAAAGAATGGGTCATATGAGAGAGAAGGGATTGCAGATTCTTGCCAACAAATCACTTATATCTTATGCCAAAGGTACAACAATAAAACCCTGTGACTATTGTTTATTTGGTAAGCAACATAGAGTCTCATTTCAGACATCGTCTGAAAGAAAATTGAATATACTTGATTTAGTAGATTCTGATGTTTGTGGCCCAATGGAAATTGAATCAATGGTAAAAAAAAATTTTGTTACTTTTATTGATGATGCTTCACGAAAATTATGGGTTTATATTTTGAAAACCAAAGATCATGTATTTCAAGTTTTCCAGAGTTTTCATGCTCTAGTAGAAAGAGAGACAGGTCGAAAGCTAAAACGTCTCCAAGTGACAATGGAGGCGAGTACACTTCAAGGGAATTTGAAGAGTACTGTTCAAGTCATGGGATCAAACATGAAAAGATAGTTCCTAGAACTTCACAGCACAATGGCGTAGCCGAGAGGATGAACTGCACCATTGTGGAGAAGGTGAGAAGCATGCTCAGAATGGCTAAACTGCCTAAGTCATTCTGGGGTGAAGCAGTTCAGACATCCTGTTACTTGATCAATAGGAGTCCATCAGTTCCGTTGGCGTTTGGCATCCCAGAGAGAGTTTGGACCAACAAGGAGGTGTCCTACTCGCATCTAAAGTTGTTCGGTTGCAGAGCTTTTGCACATGTAACAAAAGAGCAGAGAACAAAGCTGGATGATAAATCTGTTCCCTGCATATTTATCGGATATGGAGATGAAGAGTTCGGGTACATATTGTGAGATCCTGTAAAGAAGAAGGTCATCAGAAGCATAGATGTAGTCTTCCGAGAAAGTAAAATTGTAACTACTGCTGATATGTCAGAAAAGGCAAAGAATGGTATAATCACTAACCTTCTTACTCTTCCTTCTACTTCTAACAATCCCACAAGTGCAGAAAGTATGACCGACAAGGTTGCCGAGCAAGGGGAGCAACCTGGTGAGGTTATTGAGTAGGGGGAGAAACTTGATGAAGGTGTCGAGGAAGTGAAGAACCCCACTCAGGAAGAAGAACAACCTCAACCTCTAAGAAGATCGGAGAGGCCAAGGGTAGAGTCATGCAGGTACCCTGCCACAGAGTATGTCCTCATCAGTGATGAGGGGGAGCCAGAACATCTTAAGGAGGTGTTGTCCCATCCAAAAAAGAACCAGTGGATGAAAACTATGCAAGAAGAGATGGAATCTGTATAGAAATATGGCACGTACAAGCTGGTTGAACTTCCAATGGGTAAAAGACCATTCAAATACAAATGGGTCTTTAAACTCAAGAAATATGGAAATTGCGAGCTGGTCAGATACAAAGCTCGATTGTTCGTTAAAGGCTTCGAACTGAAGAAAGATATTGATTTTGACGAAATTTTCTCACCTGTTGTAAAAATGACTTCTATTCGAACAATTTTGAGCTTAGCAGCTAGCCTAGATCTTGAAGTGGAGCAGTTGGATGTGAAAACTGCATTTCTTCATGGAGATTTGGAAGAGGAGATTTATATGGAGCAGCCAGAAGGATTTGAAGTAGCTGGAAAGAAACACATGGTGTGCAAATTGAATAAGAGTCTTTATGGTTTGAAGCAGGAACCAAGGCAGTGGTATATAAAGTTTGACTGATTCATGAAAAGTCAAACATACCTAAAGACCTATTATGATCCATGTGTATACTTCAAAAGATTTTCTGAGAATAATTTTATTATATTGTTGTTGTATGTGGATGACATGTTAATTGTAGGAAAAGACAATGAGCTGATAGCAAAGCTGAAGGGAGATCTGTCCAAGTCATTTGATATGAAGGACTTGGGCCCAACACAACAAATTCTAGGGATGAAGATAGTTCGAGAGAGAACAAGTAGAAAGTTGTGGCTATCTCAGGAGAAGTACATTGAACATGTAGTAGAATGTTTCAACATGAAGAATGTTAAGCCAACCAGCAAACCTCTTGCTAGTCATCTAAAGTTGAGCAAAAAGATGTGTCCTACAACAGGGGAAGAGAAAGGGAACATGGCTAGAGTTCCTTATCCTTCAGCAGTCGGAAACTTGATATATGCAATGGTATGTACTAGACCTAATATTGCTCACACAGTTAGTGTTGTTAGCAGGTTTCTTGAAAATCCTGGAAAGTAACATTGGGAAGCAGTCAAGTGGATACTCAGGAACCTAAGAGGTATCATGGGAGATTATTTGTGCTTTGGAGGATATGATCCAATATTGAAGAGCTATACAAATGTTGATATGGGAGGTGACATTGACAACAGAAAATCCACTACTGAATATTTTTTTATATTTTCAGGGGGAGCTATATCATGGCAGTGTAAGTTGCAGAAGTGTGTTGCACTTTCAACAAGTGAAGCAGACTACATTGCCGATACAGAAACTGTCAAGGAGATGATATGGCTCAAACGGTTCCTTCAAGAGCTTGGATTGCATCAGAAGGAGTATGTCGTCTGTTGTGACAGTCAAAGTGCAATAGACCTTTGCAAGAATTGTATGTACCATGCAAGGACTAAACACATTGACGTGAGATATCACTGGATTCGAGAAATGGTAGATGATGAATCTCTAAAGTCTTGAATATTTCTACAAATGACAATCACACAGATATGATGACGAAGGTGGTACCAAGGAACAAGTTCGAGCTATGCAAAGTGCTTGTCAGCGTGCACTCAAACTAGAAGACATTGCTACCTCCTCTAGATAAATGAGACTGGAGGGGGAGATTGATGATGTCCATCTGATTGAAGAAGTATTAGGCATGTGCCTAATAAAAGTTTCTTTGATTTGGTAGCCAACCTTGTTGACTTAGTTTGGTTAGGTAGCCAACTTTGTTGAATTTCTTTGGGTTGGTAGCCAACCTTGTTGAATTTCTTTGGGTTGGTAGCTAACTTTGTAGAATTGTGAAAAGTGCGTGTGAATTGTCAAATATTGTAGGCTTTAGAGAGTGAAGCTTCGGATATAAAAGGAGAGCTTCAACTCTTATTTCCACACACCAACAAAGAGAAAAAGAAAGAGTGAGGTTTCACAGACAAGGTATAAGAAAATAGTCTATGAGAAAAATAGAGAGTGAGCGATATTGTAGTGAGGTGGGAATATCAAAAGAGAGTTATTTCGTTTGAATGTTGTAGTGGTCTTTGAAGTATTCTACTCAGAACTACAAAGTGTAAAATTTCTTACTATAGTGATATCAATTGCTTCTCTCGGGGTAGTAGTTTCTTCCCTTATTCAAAACGGTTTTTCACGTAAAAATCTTGGTGCTGTTGTTACTCTTTTATTCTTGTTAATTACCGTATCTCGATGCTACATTGTTATTCTGCTTTTATTACCGTAGATATTATTTTGGTAGGGGGTTTACTCCCAACATCTTTGATCCCCGAAATGTAATGGAAAAGAAAAATATATAAAGCAAAGAAAATTGGGTATCCACGTGGACTCTGAGGAATAAAATGGCTCAATTCTAAAGTCAAATATCAGATTCATCGAACAAGCCTCATAAGTTGAAAATTCAAAAGCTATGATCATTTAAATTTCTTGTGTCCCTGGAATTTCCTTTTGTCCTAATGCATCACATATTTTCTGTCATGGATTACCTTCTTATTATGGAATTAGACTATTAGGCACCACTTGGTCGAGAAAAGAAAAACATCATATATCAATTATTTGATTAATATTTTGTTATACTAAAGTAAATAAATTTGGACGGAAGGTAAGAGAATGATAACATGACTGTAGACAATTTGAAATAGTTTAAACAAAGGAGTGACTTGTATATTTAATTTTTAAGTATTTCATTGTTCCAAGGTATTAATATATATCTAGGAAAAAGTCAAAACTTGCTCATGAAGTCTGTAAAATTATCTAACTATTCTTTCCATTAGAAGTTTGCAACAAAAATGCACTGATATTACTAATAAATTTGCTTCTGATTTTATCTAAATTTGCTCTTAGATTGGCTTCTTTCTTGGCCTAAGTTTCATAACTTTCTTGGAAACTACTCCAATTACTCCTATATTATGTGAATCCATGTGAGGTTAGATTCATTGGATTCATTGACTTTATTTTATTTTTTTATTGATAAATGTATAGAATATTCCTTTTCATCTTGAATATTGAGGTGGCCTATCTACTCTTGTACTGCATTGCTAGATTTTTCTACACTTCCATTCCATGCCTCTTGCCAAAAGTCAATCAGAAAAAATGTCTCAGTTTGTTCATCATGTATTCTTAAGTTCCAGAAGCAAAGAAGTAAGCAATACATTTGGAGATCATCTTCATACAGCTTTGGTAAATGCTGGTATTCGCGCATTCATGTTTGATGAAGAGCTTGTGGAAGAAGAGGAACAACAGAAAAAAGTGCAGAAAGTAATTCAGGAATCCAGGATTCTCATAGTTGTTTTCTCAAAAGACTATGCTTCTTCACAGAATTGCCTTGATGAACTTGTTTATATTCTTGAAAGCAAGAAAGCTTTTGGACATTTTGTTCTGCCTGTGTTTTATGATGTGGATCCATCAGATGTCCGGAAGCAGAAAGGATGCTTGGAAGAAGCTTTTCTTAGGTATGAAAAGAGATATAAGACAGAGAACGACGAAAGGGGAAAGAAATGGATGGAGAAGGTGGACAAATGGAGGGCTGCCTTTAGAGAAGTTGCTGATTTGGGAGGAATGGTCTTACAGAATCAAGCTGATGGGTAATCTCTTCAAAACTTTTTTCTGTTTTTCAGTCACTCGGTGCTAATTACTTATGGTAACACTACTGGATTCAGTGACGAAGCCAAGAATTCACTCAAGAGGCACTGTTCCATATATGTTATATAACTCAAAAATCTAATATTTTACCTATATATGCAGTGTAATTTTCCAACGCCCTTTGTAACATGTTGCTTCGCCCGTTACTGGATTCCATCAAATTTTCAGGTATGAATCAAGGTTTATTCAAGAAATCCTCAAGGTGGTTGCAAGTAAACTGAATCGCACAATTTTAAGTGTTGCGCTCCACCCTATTGGAATAGATTCTCGAGTTAAAGACCTTAACTTATGGCTGCAAGAAGAATCAACCACTGTAGATATCCTGGCAATACACGGTATGGGAGGAATTGGGAAGTCTACAATAGCGAAAACAGTTTATAACCTGAACTTTGACAGATTTGAGGGAAGCAGCTTTCTTGCAGATGTGAGAAAAGCTTTAGAAAAGTACGATGGTTTAGCTCGTCTACAAAGACAACTTCTTTCAAATATTCTTGGGAAGAATGTTGAAAAGTTGTACAATGTCAATGAAGGGGCTGTCAAGATTCAAGAAGCCATCAGCTGCAAAAGAGTTCTTGTTGTTCTCGATGATGTGGACGAGTTAGATCAGCTAAATGCTGTACTTAGTATGCGGCAATTGTTTTATCCAGGTAGTAAAATTATCATAACAACAAGAAATGGACACTTACTAAATTCCAGTGAAGCCTGTAGATGTAAGATGTATAAGCTGAACTCTTTGGATGCTAGAGAATCACTGCAGCTGTTCAGTTGGCATGCATTTGGGGCAAAATATCCGCCCTTAGATTATATGAATCTTTCAAAAGATGTTATAGTTCATTGTCAGGGAATTCCATTGGCTCTTAAAGTTTTGGGTTCCTCTCTTTGTGACAGAAGCACAGAGGTATGGGAAAGCACATTAAGGAAATTGAAAGCGATTCCAGACAGTAAAATCCTGGAAAAACTAAGGATAAGTTTTGAATGTCTACCTGATAATAATGTCCAGAACCTGTTCCTTGATATTGTCTGTTTCTTTGTCGGGAAGGACAAAGATTATGCAGTAACGATACTTGATGGATGTGGGTTCTTTTCAGTTGTTGGAATTCAGATTCTTATCGATAGATTCTTATTAGCAGTTACTGACAATAAAAAACTGATGGTGCATCAACTAGTTCAAGACATGGGAAGAGAAATTATTCGCCAAGAATCACCTCGAGAGCCTTGGAAAAGAAGCAGAATTTGGCTACATAAAGAATCCCTTAACATATTGCAGGCAAAAACAGTAAGAATCTGACTCCATGATTTTGAACATGCATTTCAATATCCTTTAAAAGAATATGATTTGTTGCTTTTCATCAGGGTACTGAAAATATCCAAGGCCTAGTGCTTGACATGCGACTGTTGAAGGAAATCAAATATATCGGATCAAATCTAAGTGTAAATGACGCTAGACACAACCGCTCTAATGATCCTGCAGGTGAGAAATCGCTGGTGGTGAGTGATGTCAACTCACAAAAGCGACGAAGGTTAACTGTTTTCGAGGTGTTCACAAATGTCTTTTCAGAAATTTCAAATGGTGTACAGTTTGAAGTTGATACATTTTCAAAGATGAAGAGACTGAGAATTCTACAGCTTACTGATACAAGGTTCACTGGCAGCTATAGTTGGTTTCCAAAGAATTTAAGATCACTTCATTGGCATGGATTTTATTTGAAGTTCATTCCGAAGGATTTTCCTTTGGAGAACCTGGTTGCTCTTGATATGAGGAAAAGCAAATTGGAACAAGCCTGGGATGGAACCAGGGTATATGTTGTACTTTCATGTTTTAGCAGTAGGGGAAGTAGTAACGGCTTCGTTTACTAAACCTAATGAAGTTGATATTTGCTATTTCAGGTGCTCAAGTTATTAAAAGTCCTCAATCTCAGTCATTCTCATTTCCTAAGACGGACTCCTGATTTTTATGGGCTTCCTAATCTGGAAAGACTCATCCTAAAGGACTGTATAAGATTGTTCAGTATTCATGAGTCGATTGGAGACGTTAAGGCGCTTGTTTTGTTGAACTTGAGAGACTGTAAGAATCTGAGGAATCTGCCAAGAAGCTTTTCTAAGCTCAAGTCCTTGGAAACACTTAACATTTCTGGCTGCTCTAGACTTTCTATATCAACAATGGAATTAGGAAAGCTGGAATCCTTAACAACGCTCAACGCAGATGAAATTAGTTACAATCAGGAGAAATCATGGACTGAGCTCTGGCAATCTTGGTCATCAAGATTAAGAAAATCTCCTGATTATAACTTCTCCTTGTCTTCTTTATCAAGTTCCCTGGTTAGCTTGAGTCTTGCAAAATGCAGGCTAACGGATGATTTTCTATCCCTTGGTCTTTGCAATCTTTCCTCGTTAAGGCACTTGAATCTAAGCGAAAACCTGATTTGTAACCTGCCACAAAATATCACAAATCTAAGTATGCTTCAGGAACTTTGGCTAGATGCATGCCCAACCCTCCAATCGCTTCCCAAGCTACCTCCGACCCTCATCAAGCTGAAGGCTATAGACTGCACATCATTAGAAAGAGTTACAAATCTGCCAAACCTATGGGAAACTCAAACTCTACTCTTGGATGTTACAGGCAGCGAGAAACTAACTGAGATTCCTCGACTGTTCAAGTTAGAGCCAATCGGTAACTTTAAGGAGGAACTGTTGAACATTGTAAGCCATCTCAACCTGAAAGATATAGATAATGCAGAGGTAGAACTATTCAATAGGCTTACAGACACGAAGAGGAAATATCCTGTGCAGGTATACGCGTTTTTTATTAGCATGACTTTCATCTGAGACTTGGGCATTCTATTAAAGTTTATCATGCTTTATCTTTTTTTTAGGGACTCTACGAGTTCGGAATCTTCAGCACATACTTTCCTGGAAGTGAGATTCCAAGTTGGTTCAGCATGAAGAGTGAAGATAGCATATTGACTCTAAAAGTAGATTCTCATACTAATACAAAGATAATAGGACTTAATATCTGCGTCGTATATTCACGTTCCACTCATCATAGATTTCAACGCTGGGGTGAAAACCAATATGGGAACTGGTATTCTTTTTACATCAAACTAAGTAATGTGATCAGTGGTGATAAGTGGATTTACGCTCCAACATTCATAGGCATTCCAGGATCAAATGAAGATCTGACATTTTTATGCCACTGGAAATCTGGAAAGCATATACAACCTGGTGACGAGATTAACGTCTCAGTACTTGGTTGGAGTTATACTTTTCAAATGAAAGAGTTTGGAGTAAGTATTGAATGTGACAGACCAGAAACAGACCAGCACTTAACATCAACTAGTGAATCAAAAGAGCTAGCAATCCAACATCGGTATCCAAGCAGTTCTATGCAAGAGCAGTGTGTCATGGGAAGTTATATGCCTCTATATCAGGTTGCAGCTCGTCATTACTACTTTTCTCACCCAGACTACTTTTTGACTAAATCCAATGAACACGCAGCTGTGAGGTCAATCTTGTACGAGAACTTGTTTGAGGATTTTGTGCACAGTACTACAGGTTTAAGATTTATTTAGCTTTCTGTTTCTCAGGCTAATCGTACTTTTTTCTTCTTACTGATTGGTGACAAATTTGGTACCAAAAATGCAGGAGCAGAAGATGATAGCGATTTTGATTTCGATGAGGAGAACTACACTGAGGAGGCTGCCTTGGCAGAGCTAGAGGACAACTTAGAATGGAGTTGGTAACAAATAGAGAAGTGAGACAAGCAACATGTATGGTAAAAGAACCAAATTAAGCAAGAAATCATTGCAGATATTGGATCAAGCAAACAGTTACTTGACTGCAATCTTCTTTCCCAGCTTGTTATTTCTACATATTTAATTTATCTTTTGAATTAAAGAGGAAGACTAGTCAATTTGCAGTGAACATGAGGAAGAGGAATCAATTTTTAAATTACGTTATCTTCATTGCACTAGTCTAACCTTTCACCTGAATCTCCTCAAAAATCATGAAACTAAGGGTGTGTTTGGTATAACGGAAAATGCTTTACGTGGAAAATGTTTTCTTGGAAAACAAGTAGTAATCTTATTCATTTTCCTGTGTTTGGTACGCAAATGAAGGAAAATGACTTTTCAAGAATATTTAAATAATTTAGAAATAATAAACATGAAGCCATAAACTTTCAAACCAAAAATCTTCCGGACCCACAAATTTCATAAACTTTCGAACCGCTAAACTCTCAAAACTACGTAATTTCGAACCCGTAAACTTCATAATTTCTTAACCCCTAAACTTTCAAACACATAAACCTCCAAACTCATAATTTTGGAATTTGTTAAATTTTGAGCCTTTAAACCGATAAATAATAAAACTAAAACTGAAAATATATTTAAAATTTTTCTCGAGGGGGGGGGGGGGTGTTTGGTTAAACGAAAATAAAACAGAAATTTAAATTTCCAAAAAAAGTATTAAAAAATTTGTGCTGGGGGAGGGGGATTGGGGTTGGGGTGGGTGGTGCAGAAAAAATGAAACAAAACAGAATTTTGAAATTGCAAAAAAAAAAAAAAATTAAGTTAATAAAATATTTTTTTCACGAGGGGCGGGGGGATGGATGGGTAGTAGGGTGGGTGATAACGGAAAACTGAAATTTGAAAAGAAAAAAAAATTTGGAGAGAGGGTGGGGTGGGAAAGGTTGAGAATAAGGCTGTATCCGGTTCCGGTTCTGGATCTATTTGGGTCTGCGGTTCCGGTTCTGGCGGTTCTGAAGGTGGAACCGGTTCCATCCGGTTCCGGGTACCATCCGGTTCCGGTTCTGGCGGTTCCGGTTCCGGCGGTTATGGCGGTTCCGGCGGTTCCCGGCGGTTCTGAAATTTTTTTTTTTTAAATCAATATCTTGTATAGTAGTCATTAGTATATTGTAGAATATATTTTATATGGTGTACTATGTTATTAGTATAGTATATATTGTGTTTGGTAATTAGTATATATTGTGTATAAGTAGTGTATATTTTGTATCTAAGTAGTATATATTGTATTTAAGTAGTATACATTGTATATAAGTAGTGTATATTGTGTTGTAGTTAGTAATTAGTATAAATTGTATATATGTAGTATATATTGATAAAAGAATGTTGTCATTAGTATATTGTGTTGTATGTTATATATTGTATGTTATATAAATATTCAAGGATTGATATAGAAGTAAAGACAAAGAAATATTGAGACAAAAGATATTCAAGGATATGATAAAGAGCATATTTATTGACCAAAATGGCATATCTTTCTTAGTCTTCTCCCCCCAATAGAATGAGCACAACATGGTACTAATACCACCATTAAAAGGAAAAAAAACTTAAAGAAGATGTGCCAATGTACAAGTTACATCATAATTTATGCATTATTTCTAACAAATCTCATAAAACCTTCAAGGTTTGGAGGTGGTTGCGTTGGCGGTGGTGGAAATGAAGCTTGTTCATCACCACTTCCGGGTGAAGTTGCTTCCTGAGCAAGTTCTGCTATCATTTCTTCATAGCACTCATCTATTTCTGGTTGTGATTCAGCTAGGCCAAAGTTCCTTCTTTCTGCGCGGATCCAATCTCGAAAAAGCACTGATTTTTCCAAGATGTCCCGCATCGAAGCTCTATGATCACCTATTTGTAGTCTCGCTTGACTAAAAGGCTCTCCGATGCAACAGTTGACGTTTGAATCGACAGAACATCCCGAGCCATCCTTGCAAGAACGGGAAAATGCTTTTCCCTTGTCTTCCACCAATCCAAAAGGTCGAAAGAGCCGTCTGGATTCTCATTCTCTAGTCCCTGCGACAAATAAACTTGAAGCTCATTTAGATGGGAAATTTCATCTAAATTATCCCCTTGAGTACCCCTGAACTCTGTCCACGTTTAAGAGCTGTTAAGCCAGCAGCTCTTTTAGACGACTGTGATGTAGACGAAGTAGGGGTTGGAATATTAGGCCTAGCATGATCTAACGCCTGTTTATAAGCATTATAAACAGTTTGATCATTAACTTTAATTGATACTTTCGCATTAGCTAGTGTAGCAATTTCTACTTCTGAAAGATCTAAAGATTGATAAATAGTAGAATACCAAAAGTTAGGACCTCCTAATTTCATAGTTGGATTTAACATAGCAGACACACCAAATATAAGAGGGATTGGAAAAAAATATTTTTTAAACTTCTTTTTCATTTCAGTTATTGCGATTTCATAAATGTCCCCTCCCTCGCTAAAATCAACAAACAAATTAGCAAGTGCGGCAATATAAACTAAGCAGTTAGAAATAGTTGGATAATATTGGCCAGATAAAGCATTTGTAGCCACATGAAAATGTTCTAAAAAATCTAAAAGAATTTTAACGTTAGTCCAATCTTGTGTAGTTAGCATGTCATTATCGTCCTCACCACAATCCCGAGAATTAAACGTAGCGTTAATTGGATTTCTATTTTCGTACGCTACTACTAAACTTTCGTACATGTAATTCCACCTAGCCGGGCAAGGTTTAGGAACCTTTCTTTCTCTAAGGCCATATTCGTCACACTTTTTAAAAAATTCTCTAAGTCTACTTCTACGGTTTGAATAAAATAGGCAATTAAGAGCCATTTTAACCTTTTCAATTTCTAAGTTTAATATTCTCATTCCATCACCAACAATTAAATGATAAATATGACATATACATCTAACATGGAAAATATTAGTAAAGCAGGATTAAGTGTTCTAGTTAGCATACCTATTGCACAGTGTTGCTAGAAGCGTTATCCATAGAAATTGACATTATTTTATCATTAAAACAAAAATATCTGCATACATCTGAAACAGTGTTAGCAATAAACCTACCCGTGTGCCGTGAATTAATTATCCTATATACAATAATGCGTTTTTGCATTGTCCAGTCTTCGTCTATCCAATGACTGGTTACGATTAGATAATCACAATCATTATTACTTCTACCAATATCAGTTGTAATAGACATACGATTTGTAAATAAATAGCGCAAGTATTGTTCATATTCATGCTTGTATTTATAAATATCGGCCTTATCTGTGGTGCGAGGCCAACCTTTATACGTAGGATTAAATACTCTTCTAATATAATGAATCCATGCAGGATTAGAAGCAAAAGAATAAGGCAAACACATAACAGTAATCATTTTAGCTAATTCTTCACGATCCTTATTTGGATCGTAATATAATATACCTCCGGTGACTGTGTTTATTCCTGGTTGAACTAGATTTGAACCAGTACTTGGGTTAACTGTAGAATCAGCACTTGTCCTCCCCTCTTGTTGCGCTTTCAATTGCAAATATCTAGCCTTATCGCTAGGGTGTAATCTTATATGCTTAACTAAACTACCCGTGCCACTACGATCTCCAGTATACCTATGAACAAGTAATTTCCCACAAGATTTACACTTTGCCTTATCTTGTTCTCTTAGTTGAATAAAAAATTGCCAAACTAATGATGTTTCTGTACGTTTAGGAGGTTGTCTACTAAAAGTGGGAGTTTGTACGGGTGGGTGTGCCGGTTCATCACCTAAGTTATGAGCAGGACTAGTAGGTGTATCATCTAAATCTACTGGAGCTTGGGTTTCATCATCATCATCATCCTCATTTCCCTCTAAGATAGGTGCATTAGGATAAAGAGCATTCATAATATCATCGTCTATTCTATCACCAACTGCTACATCATGTAGAAAATCAATATCGCTAAATTGAAAACACGGGTGATCACTATCAAGGATTCCGAAGGGTTCATTAGAATTTCTAGGTTGGCTACTACTTTGAACTTGCTTATCTTTTCTAGGTCGGGGAGCGGGGGCAGGGGGTAGTATTTTGGCCACTACTTTCACCGGTTTTAGCTTTTCCTTTACCGAATATTTTTTTCAACAAAAATGCCATAATAATTATAATTAAGCAAACTAACAACACACAAAAATATTCTTAGTACATAAGAGTTGAAACAAGTTTACCGGATTGACGAACAACTTCTTGAAAATTAAAAATCGTTGAAATTGAACACTTGAAAATTTTAATTCAACAACTTCACAATGTTTCACGAATTTGCAACAATAAATTAAGCACTTGCACTAGAAAGATTGAAAGAGAGCTTGAGAGAGATTGAGAGAGATTGAGAGATATTGATGAATTGGTGAATAAAAATGAAAGAATGAGGGGGTATTTATAGTTGAGAAATGGGAAATAGTGTAATTATATAAAGTTTGGGGGCCAAATGGCTATTTTTTAAACTTCTAAACGGCTACTTTTTGCAAAGAGCCGTTTGGAAATAATTTTTTTTTTTTTTAAAAATTTTGAAAAATTACCGTTACAGAACCGCCGGAACCGTTTGGAACCGCCAGAACCGGTGCGGTTTCGGTTCTGGCGGTTCCAACGGGTAGAACCGCCCCGCCACGGTTTCCGGGAACCGCTAGAACCGAAACCGCCGGAACCGGCAGAACCGGCAGGGCCGCGGTTCCGGTCCGGTTCCGATTCGGAACCGCCAGTTTTACAGCCTTAGTTGAGAAGAAGTTTTGAAAAAAGTTTTCCCTTCTCTTACTAAGAAAAATATTTTCCTCCAATTGGAGGAAAATAAATAGATAAGGAAAATGTCTTGGAAAACATTAAGCCAACCAAACAAGGAAAATTTTGAAAACCTTCGTACCAAACACACCCTTATAGAAGCATTAATCAAAAATCAAACTTCTCTGCAAAGATAAATCATTAGCTCAATAGTGGGTAATAATCATTACCCTCCCCAGCTTTATGTTAAGAATCAAACTCTCCCCTCCACTTTGTACAATAATCGTTCTCTCCCTTTTATCCTACACAATACCTATTTTGCCCTTAAATTTTCAATTTCCTCCTCGATTCAATATGTTTTTATTATATGGTATTTTTTTTGTGTTTTAGCTATAACTTAAATTATGTAATATCTATTATAAATTGTAATTAGACTTCAATAAAATTATAACTAGAATAAGTTCAACAACAACAACAATCGAGTATAATCCCGCTATAAGTAGAATAAGTAATTAGAGTCAATGAAAATTACATATCTTTATGACTGTTAGTTTAATGTAATGCATATTAAATATATATTTAAGTTATATTTTCTTAGCAACGGAACTATAAATTCATATAAGAGAATTGAAAAATATCCCAATATTTTTATTTCGTATTGAATTTGTAAGCTAAGATAACTTGGGGTATTTTTCAATCCTCTTATATGAAAAACTCGGATTGAACTTGTGAGATAAGAAATTAATGAAATCTTTTCCTTTAGCTCACAAATTTTAATTTCTTAGCTTATACGTACAGTCCGAATTTTTCATATGAGAGGATTGAAAAACACCCCAATTTATATTGGCTCACAAGTTCAATCCGAAATTAAAAAAAAAAATTGGGTATTTTTCAATCCTTTTATATGAATTTCTGAGAGAAAATTATTTTTATATCTCAAAAAGAAATATGCTAAAACTATTACTAAATTTATTTTTTACTATTATATTAATAGGTCTTTATTATAATAATTAATTTAAAATATTTGTAACAAAAATTAGTTTAATATTGAATTTAATTTGAGAGAAATATTCTAACCGCAATATTACAAATATTAAGAGCCTTAATGGTATTAAAATAATAATTATATTCAATGTTTTATAATGTTTAAAACGTTATAAAATCTTCAGTTAGTGTTAAAACGTTATATGCATTAACGGTCAAAAAGAAACGTTCGCCAGTTAGTAAATTTTGAAACATTTTGCCTTTATGGCTTTTGAAGAATTGAGGTCGGTAAGTGCAAATTCTTTGCACTATATATATGTTTTGTTTTCGTCTGAGAGTGTGGAAAAACTGAAAACATTTTTTCTTCTTTTCTTTGTGCTGGGTTTTTTCTTCTTATAAATCTTTGTTATTTCTGTTCCTATTTATACTAGAAGAGCTTGTTGAATCCTAAGGGATACGCCTAATTTTATATATTACTATGTGGATGAAATATCTTTAAGGACAGTATCTTTGACATGCCTCAAACTAAACCTTTTATTCTCCAGATTCATCAAATTTTTACAACAATATTTTATATCGTTATTATGGAGAATAATGCTGCTAATGTTACTACTCCTGCTGCGCTAGTTCTTTCTGTTGTTTTTTATGGAGATAATTTTTACCGCAGGCACGCTGTTGTTGACAAAGGAAAAGAAATTGCTACTACAAGCAGTCATGTGGAGGACAACAACCATCGCAAAATATCAAGTAACGAGTATGATAAAGAAAATGATTATAAGCCCAAAACCAACCATCGACCTGGCCACTATGTTGCTCAATGCCGAAAAAGAGTTAGGAATGGCAATCCACTAAGGCTAAAGTAAATTTAACTGCAGCCAAAGTGGATGGTATAATTGCTGCAGTTATTTTCCAAAGGTTCCTTGTGGCCAATGTGAAAGACTGGGTGTTAGATTCTAGTGCCACTAGAAACATATGTGCTAACAAAAAAGATTTTATGTCTTACACCCAAGTTGATGAGGGAGAAGAAGTTGTCTATCTTGGTGATTCAAGAACTACTCCAGTTCTTGGAAAAGGCAAAGTTCTTCTCAAACTCACATCTGGCAAAACTTTGGCATTGAATGACGTGTTGCATGTTCCTAGTATCCAAGCCAATTTGATCTTTGTGGGATTATTAGGAAAAGTAGTGGTGAAGGTTGCTTTTGAATCTGATAAAGTCGTATTGACCAAGAATAATAGTTTTATTGGCAAGGGTTATTATAACCATGGTTTGTTTGTACTTAATGTTATCAATAGAAATGCTAGTACTTCTGCTTACTTGATTGATTCTTTTAATTTATGGCATGCTAGATTAGGACATGTTAGTTTATCTTATATTAAAAAAATACATTCTGAAGATCTTATTTCAAATATTGATAAGTGTGAAGTTTGTGCAGAAGCAAAACAAACTATGAAATCATGTGCTTAAGTATTTAGAGAATCTGAATTGTTAAGTTTAATACATACTGATTTAGGAGATTTGAAACAAACTATGACTAGAAGAGGGAAAAAATATTATGTGACTTTTATAGACGATTTTTCTAGATATACAGAAGTTTATTTGTTGAGAAATAAAGATGAAGCTTTTGATAAGTTTTTAATTTATAAAGCTGAAGTAGAAAATCAATTGAATAAGAAAATCAAAAGAGTTAGATCCGATAGAGGTGGTGAATTTATTTTGATAAATGATTATTGTGAGAAAGAGGGCATAATTCACGAGATAACTCCGCCATATTCTCCACAATCAAATGGTGTAGCGGAAAGGAAAAGTAGAACCTTAAAGGAAATGATGAATGGTATGCTTTTTAGTTCTGGTGCTCCGGATAATTATTGGAGTGAAGCCATTTTATGTGCTTGTCATTTATAAAAGAATTTCTTATAAGAAAACGAGTAAAATTCCTTATGAGTTATGGATAGGATATCCACCTAATTTGAAATATTTAAAAGTATGGGCGTGTCTTGCTAAGCTATGTTGCCTGATTATAAGAAAATAAAAATAGGATCTAAAATATCTGATTGTATGTTTATTGGGTATGTTGAAAACAGTGCAGCATATAGATTTTTAGTAGTCAAAAGTGATATACTTGAAAACAATACTTTGTTGAAACAAAAAATGCTGAATTTTTTGAAAGTATTTTTCCTTTAAAGACTGAGAATATTTCTGATGCTCCTATTATTCCAAGTGATAATATTTAGCGTATTCCAATTATTCAAAATGATCTTGAAAGTGAGGATTTAAGAAGAAGCAAAAGACCATGGAAAGAAATTTTTTTTGCTAATGATTTCTGCACTTATCTTGTGGATAATGATCATTTAACATATTCTGAAGCTATTTCTTCTTCTGATGCCTCATTTTGGAAAGAAGCTATTGAGGTAGAATTAAATTCAATTTTAAAAAATAAAACTTGGATTTTAGTTGATTTACCTCTGGGAGCTAAACTCATTGGTTGTAAATGAATTTTCAAGAAGAAACTTAATCTGGATGATTCAATTGATAAATACAAAGCTAGACTTGTTGCAAAAGGCTTTACCCAAAAGCAAAATATTAATTATTTTGATACTTATGCTTATGCTCCTGTAACTAGAATTTTCTCGATTCGTGTTTTACTTGCCTTAGCTTCTATTTATAAACTTTATATTCACCAAATGGATGTTAAAACTGATTTTTTTGAATGGTGATTTGGAAGAGGAAATTTACACGGAGCAACCTGAGGGTTGTATAGTGTCTAGCCAAGAAAATAAAGTATGTAAATTGCTAAAATCTTTATATGGTCTAAAGCAAGCGCCTAAACAGTGGCATAAAAAAATTGATCAAGTATTGATTAATGATGGTTTTTCATCTATTGAAGTAGATAAATGTGTTTATACAAAATGTGTAGATGGTACATGTGTTATTATTTGCCTTTATGTGGATGGCATGCTTATTTTTAGTTCTAGTTGGTGCATAAAACCAAATTTTTCTTGTCTTCTAATTTTGAGATGAAAGACATAGGAGAAGCTAGTGTTATATTAGGCATGAAAATTATAAGAGATGGCAATAGTTTGATGTTGACTCAAGAACATTATGTTGAAAGAATTCTTTAAAAGTTTAATAATTTTGATGTGGTACCTGTAAGCACTCCTTATGATGCTAGTAGTCAGTTTAAAAAAAGGGAGATGATGTAGATCAAAATAAAAAGGCTCTAGTTATTGGTAGTCTAATGCATTTGATGAATTTTACTATACCTGATATTGTATATGATGTGTGTAGATTGAGTAGATATACTCAAAACCCAAGTCATAATCATTGGAATACATTAGTAAGAGTAATGAAATATTTGAGAGGTCCCATGAACTATGGTATTAAATATAGTGGATTTCCCACTGTATTAAGGATACAGTGATGCTAACTAGATCTCTGATTCAGATTGACAAAATCCACTAGTGGTTATGTGTTCACCCTCGGTGGGGGTGCTGTGGCATGAAAATCAGCTAAACAAACTATAATAGCTAGGTCTACCATGTAATCTGAGTTTGTGGCATTGAAATTAGCCGGTAATGAGGCCGAGTGGTTAAAGAACCTTTTGGCAAGTATTCTACTAGGAATAAAACCGTCACCTTCGGTGTCGATGCATTATGATTTCCAAGCTGCAATAGCCATTGCCAAAAATAAATTCTTTAATGGGAAAAGTAGACATATCCGATTGAGATATAATATGATAAATCAGCTGCTGAAAGATGGAATTATTTCATAGATTATGTGAAGTCAGAAGTGAATTTGGCCGATCTTCTGACTAAACTTTTGGGAAGAAAATTAATATCCGAAACATCGAGAGGAATGAGACTTTTGCTAATTTGGGTTATATCAACTATGATGGTAACCCAACCTATGTTATTGGAGATCCCATGAAGTAGGTTAATATGGATAACAACAAGTCATTAGTTGATAAAATGTGCACTATTAAATTATATCCCTTCCTATGGTGTGTGTGTGTGTGTGTCTGTGTCTGTGTGTGTGTGTGTATATATATATATATATATATATATATATACATACATATAACAATACTGCAAGGAATGGGAATTTGAGTTATTAAACTCTTAATCTAATAATCCATAGCCTTTATAGGTGGTGTATTGTGCTGCAGAATACACTTGATGGATGGATCTATATGAGTATGGAGTGGGGCCGCTCCTATAGAATTTGTGGCGAAATTTCTAAAGCACTCACGAAAATCAGGCGTGCATGGCCTATTAGCGCAAAATCGCGTCAAAAAACAAAGTCTGTGCGGGTATAATGTGATAGATAAGACACTAAGCTTACAAAAGAATTCTTGGTTCATAGAAGTTTTAAACTTCACCAATTATTTTGTAAGTTTAATCTTATTTTATCTAGATCCGGTTCATAGTCCAAGAGACACCAGATTCGACACATTATGCTCTTTTGTGCAACCCAGCAAATTATTTTTTTTTATTTTTTATTCTTTTGAGATATGTGGAGGATTGATAGAAAAATATTGTTATATCTCAAAAAGAAATATGCTAAAACTATTACTGAATTTATTTTCTTACTATTATATGAATGGGTATTTATTATAATAATTAATTTAAAATATTTATAGCAAAAAATAGTTTAATGTTGAATTTAATTTGAGAGAAATATTCAGACCACAATGTTTCAAATATTAAAAGCCTTAATGGCATTAAAATAATAATTTATATTAAATTGTTTTATAACGTTTAAAACGTTATAAAATCTTCAGTTAGTATTAAAACGTTATATGCATTAATGGTCAAAAAGAAGCGTTCCTTTGTTAGTAAATTTTGAAACGTGTGGCCTTTATGGCTTTTGAAGAATTGAGGTCAGCAAGTGCAAATTCTTTGCACTATATATATGTTTTGTTTTCGTTTTTGAGAGTGTGGAAAAATACAAAACATTCTTACTTATTCTTTTTTTTTGCTGGGTTTTCTTCTCTTATAAACCTTTATTGTTTCTGCTCCTAGTTATACTAGAAGAGATTGTTAAATTCTGGGAGATACGCGTAATTTTATATATCAATGTATGGGCGAAATATCCTTAAGGACAGTGTGTTTGACATGCCTAAAGCTAAACCTTTTATTCTCCATATTCATCAAATTTTTCCAATAATTTCTAGCTCTGCCGTTAAGAAAATATAACTTAAATATATGTTTAATATGCATTACATTAACATACTAATAATAAAGATAAGGTAATTTTAATTGACTCTAATTACTTATTCTACTTATAATATTAATGAACTCTAATTACAGTTTATAATAGATATTACATAATTTAGGTTATAGCTAATAAAAAGGTATTGAATTGAGGCGGAAATTAAAAATTCAAGGGCAAAAGAGGTGTTGTATTATATAATAAAAAATCTTGAATTGAAGCGAAAATTAAAAATTCAAGTGCAAAAGAGATATTGTGTAGGATAAAAGGGGAAGAATAATTATTGTTCAAAGTTGAAGGGTGAGTTTGACTTTTAACACAAAGTTGCGGAAGGTAAATGATTTTCACCCGCTCAGTCGTAGATCCGCACTCGAACTAACGAATTATGGATGTTTGGCTAAAAAGTTATTCGAACACTTAACTAGCTTTAAAATAATCAAAAATGATATGGGTTAATCGGAATCAAGGGCAATGTGATCTAGAGAATGTTGGATGATAGAAATCGGTGACTATAGTATAAAAATCGAGATATAATAGCAGTGAGATGTATAACAGGCTTTTTGCATAAGAGAGAGAGAGAGAGAGAGAGAGAGAGAGAGAGAGAGAGAGAGAGAGAGAGAAAGAGAGAGTTGTATATTATCAGTAAAGAAACACACATAAGTCTTTATAAAGGGAGAAGGTCCCCTTTATATACTAAGGGACGTTCCTCGAAATAATACAAAAAAAGGTACAAGGGTGGTGGCCTCGATATATGAATGTCAGAGCTTGATGTGACATTACAGTGAGTCACATCGTTTGGTCTGTTTACTTCACCGGTATCGGCCTTTCTTAAGTCGACCATGCCAAGGCCGCCTTTTTTAGTGAGACCGTATGTGGATACTATGTGGACGTGGAAAATCAAATTTGCCCAATACAGATAGTCCATCTGTTTATTGGGGACGCAGTCAAAAGGCGTTTCCAATGGACGGACATGCGTGCTTGACGCCTATGGAAATTTGGTCGTTCCTGTTGATACCTCCCTGAGAGACGCGTTTGTGCGAAAGGGTCGTGTCGTTGACATGTTACCTCCTTTTTGAAATTTCTGTTTGAGATGATGTCATCGATCACATGCGTGATCATTGCTTCTGCTCCCGAGATGGTTCGGGTTATGGCGTGACGTTTGGGTTTCCTGCGCCGATTTTTTGAATCATGCCCTTTTAATTTCCGTGTACCTTTTCCTATAAATAGGTAAGGAGTTGGACTAGGTTCATCTTTTGATCTTTTTCAGAGAGTATTTTCTCACTCTTTTCCCTATCTTTTTCTGGTGTTTGCTATTCTTTTCTTCTCTGAAATTTTCATTCTCTGGAATCAAACTTGCGACCCGTAATACCTTTTCTTACATCATTCACTATGGCTAAATGTAGGCGTGATGATACCAGAACCAGAGACGTTGCTTCTACCCGGGCTTCGTCATCCTCGGACGGCGACGAGGCCGAGGAAGATTTTGTTCTTTTATCAACGGCCAACCTGCTCCCACGCGATATGAGCAAAAGGAGCAACTTTCTGAATAAGCGTAAATTCCTCCCTTGGAAGCATAGTGAGATGACGTTGTCCCACTTGGCCTCCCTCAGGGAGACGTACGATATTCTCGATCACGTTGACATGGTTCCCGCGGGGCTAGATTACGCTAACGTGCGTAGGACCGGGTACTGTGCCTTCTACGAATACGCCTTCTATATTGGATACACCCTTCCAATTTACCCTTTAGTGGAGGAGCTATGTCACTAGTTCGGAGCGTGTCTAGCCCAGCTTACTCCGTATGCCTTGAAGGTGTGCAGGGTAGTATCCGTTTATGCGGCGAAGGCCGGAAAGGAGGTGACCATTCATCACCTTTTGCAAATATTCAATGTGGTTTTCATGAGAGGCTCGATGCTCCAGTTGAGGAGTAGGGGCAAGAAAAGCTTCGTGGCGTAGGTGGACGACAAGGCCAATCGTAAATTTTGGACGAAGTTTTCTACGTCCATATCGAACACCTTGTGTCCAACCCTGATGGGTTTCCAGAAGCGTGGAATGACGCACGTATGTATTGCCGTGCGTGATGTTTACTATTTTGACCTTACTTTTCTGGTTCTCATTGTCGAAAGTTTTCCTTTGTTTTCATGCAGGCTGCTCGCCCTCCTCGTAGTGTTGACGATATTAGGTCGTGGGTGCAGGCGCTGATACCGTTTGCAGAGGAAAGTCGTCCTTGGACTGAATTCCTTAGGCTTCACGGCTCGGCTGCTAACGGCTTTACCTAATCTTTGTTACGGTTTGGGGGCCCATATGATTTTCTTACCCGTCTCACATGTTTTTTGGTAGGTCGGGGCGCCTCTAAGAAGGCGAGGAAGAAGAAGCAGCAAGAAAAGAAGAAGACTACGGCCGGTCCTTCTAGGACGGTATCCGATCCTGAGGCGGATTTGGTCTTCGTCGGCACGTCCAGGGGCAGTGCTTCGCCCCTTTAAGACATGAGGGTACATTAGAAGCGGCCCCAGAGATAGCATCTAAGGCCGTGATGGGGGGTCGTACCTGAGACGAGCATGGAGGTACCGGTGGCTGTCCCTGAGATTTTCCCCGAAAGGATGCCTTCCGTGCCGACCCCCTCTGAGCCCGCTCTACACCATGCGAAGGGGGACCATGAAGAGAAGGAGATGTTGGAGAGGAGGCATCGCCGTATCCTTACTGGCAAGGCCGTGGCCACCCAGTCGGGAAAGGCTAGGCCATCTTGCCCTGTATCAAGGTCGGCCTTTATGTAATAGGCAATTCGCTCAAGAAGAGTTGATCTTAGGAGGGAGGCCGCGGTGAGGAGAAGCGAAGACATGGATGTAGCGGGCTCGGGGGCAGCCATGGAGGGCGCAAACAGAGGAAGCAGGTCCTTGGACCGGATGGAGATGATGGACGGACAATCTTCTCGTCGTATAGTGATCCCAAGTCACTATAATTTGCTGGAGAACTGTGAGGAGATGGCCTCCAGCATGACGCTCTTGTGCACTGGTGTCGAGCGCGCGACCCTGGCTGAGCTTAGTGATAAAGCCTTGGCCCAAAGGGTGGCAGGTGCGGCCATACAGGTATGACTCTACCTTGCTTGATGACCTTTCTTTATGCAGGGTTATGGTCTTCCCGTACTTACTTGGTCTCTTTTCCAGACTCTCATCTTATAGGTGGAGAGGGATCGACACCGGAAATAGAAGATGGCCAAATACAACCGGCTAGCGCAGAAGTACAATAAGGCGCGCGAGGTGCATCGAACCCTGGCCGACATGTACAAGCAGGACCCTAACTTTAGAGTGGTTTGTGAGGGCCTAGTGGAGTCTGAGGCGCAATTGAAGAAAAGAGTGGCCGAGCTGGAAAAGGTGGATGAACAGCTCATGGCTGCTGTTGCTCGGGCCGCGGAGATGGAGGTCCTTATCCAGGCCAAGGACGAGGAGCTGCAGCTCGGTCGTGTTGTGGCGGAGGAGGCAGCAGAATTGCGCACCCGGGTGGCGGATCTAACATAGGAACTCAAAGCCACGAAGGCCAAGGTCAAGGAGCTTAAGCTAGCTCTCGCACAAGCCGATACGTCTCGCGAGGGGCACGATATGTTGGTGTATGCGGAGGCCAGGCTGGTCGTGCTTGAGGAATTCCCGGCGGCTGGTCGAGCATTTGAAGCGGAGGTAGAGAACAAGCGCCAACTAGTTAGAGTCGCTCGTGAGGCGGTAGGCTACGGTCCTGAATCACCGGCCCGGGAGGGGGGCAACTCAGCAGATATCAATCGCTTGGAGTATGCCTCTTGTATTTCCAGGGTGTAAACTGCCGGAAATGAGGACGGGCCACCCGAGGGCCAGGCCGGGCTAGATTAGTAGTGGTTTCTTAGGGTCTTTGTAAATTTACTTGTCCATACTGATTTTTGTATCAGGGGTGTTTGTTCCCCTTGGTAAAAAGATATAATTTTCTGTTGTAAGTAATCTTTTCTACCTTTCGGCATGTCGTCATACTTTTCTTTACCGTAGCTACTTGGAATTTGTCGGCCATAGCGGTGTAAAGTTAGCCTAATGGATTTAGCCATATAAAATAGGCGGTTGTAGCCTTGTAAATACGATGGCTCTAGCCATGTACAGATAAAGGGCGTAGCCTGATGAAAATGATGGCCATAGCCAAGTAAAATAAAGGCGCGGCCTAATGGCCTTAGCCATATAAAATAATGGTCATAACCAGGTAAAATTAAGGTCGTAGCCTAATGGCCTTAGCCATATAAACGATTGATATAGCCATGTAAAATAAAGGCTGTAGCTTGATGGCCTTAGCCGTATAAAACGATGGCCATAGCCATGTAAAATAAAGCTCGTAGCCTGATGGCCTTTGCCATATAAAACGATGGCCATAGCCATGTAAATAAAGGTCGTAGCCTGATGGCCTTAGCCATATAAAACGATGGCCATAGCCATGTAAAATAAAGGTCGTAGCCTAATGGCCTTAGCCATATAAAACGATGGTCATAGCCATGTAAAATAAAGGTCGTAGCCTGATGGCCTTAGACATATAAAACGATGGCCATAGCCATGTAAGATAAAGGTCGTAGCCTGATGGCCTTAGCCATATAAAACGATGGCCATAGCCATGTAAAATAAATGCCGTAGCCTGATGTCCTTAGCCATATAAAACGATGGACATAGCCTTGTAAAATAAAGGCCGTAGCCTGATGGCCTTAGCCATTTCATTCATCTGGAGATGGCCTTATCCTTTTCATTCATTTGGAGATGGTCGTAGCCTTTTCATTCATTTTGAGATGGCCGTGCCTTTTCATTCATTTGGAGATGGTCGTAGCCTTTTCATTCATTTGGAGATAGTCGTAGCCTTTTCATTCATTTGGAGATGGTCGTAGCCTTTTCATTCATCTGGAGATGGCTGTAGCCTTTTCATTCAATTGGAGATGGCTGTAGCCTTTTCATTCATTTGGAGATGGCCGTAGCCTTTTCATTCATTTGGAGATGGTCGTTGCCTTTCTATACACTTGGAGGTGGTCGTAGCCTTTCTATACACTTGGAGGTGGCCGTAGCCTCTCTATACACTTGGAGATGACACTAATCCAGTCAATGTATCATGTCGGGATTGGAGTGTACATGGAGAGGTGGACATGATGCACTCGCGCTGCAAATATCTCCAGGTGGCCCCTTTGCCGCCTCGTTAAAAACCTTCCTGAGAAAACCCAATTGGGACAAAACTCGGGTAAGGGAAAAAGAGTACGAATCAAATGTCACCTTTTTAGTAGTGGAAACGTTTGAGGTGAGCGACGTTCCAGTTGTTTTGGAATGTCTTTCCTTCCATTGTCTCCAGCTGGAATGCTCCTTTCCCGACCACAGTTGTGATTTTGTAGGGCCCATCCCAGTTTGTGCCCAATTTTCCTTTACTTGGGTCTTTTGAGGCTAGAGTCTTGGATTTGAGGACGTAGAGCGGCCTTAATTTTGCCCTTTTGTTGTAGTATTTTTCGACTTGTTGTTTTTGGGCTACCATTATGACGTGGGCCATTTCTCTTCTTTCTTCGGCTTCATCGAGATCTTGGAGCCTGCTGATGTTGTTTTCTCATCCACTGGTATGTGAGTACCTTAAGCTGGGTTCCCCCACTTTGACAGGTATGACCGCGTCGTTTCCAAAAATCAGTGAGTATGGGGTTTCTCCAGTGCTGGATTAGGGCGTGGTTCTGTGTGCCCACAAGACTTCGGGTAGTAGTTCGGGCCAAAGCCCCTTAGAATCTTCGAGCTTCTTTTTGAGTATGTTCAGGATTGTTTTGTTGGAGGACTCCGCTTGACCGTTGGCGGTGGGGTGGTATGGTGTGGATAGTATTCTTTTGATGCGCCATTATTCGGAGAACTCAGTCATTTTCTGAACGTTGAACTGACGCCCATATTGCAGCTGATTTCTTTGGGGATGCCAAAACGGCATATGATGTTCTTCCAAATAAAGGTGATAACTTCTTGCTCGCGTATTTGTGCGTACGCACCTGCTTCCACCCACTTCGAGAAATAGGCAGTTAAGACAAGTAAAAATCGTACCTTTTCTCGTCCTGGGGGCAGCGGGCCGACTATGTCCATTCCCCACTTGATAAATGGCAAGGGGGATGTGACGGAATGGAGGGGTTCTCCTGGTTGGTGTATCATTGGGGCGAACTTTTGGTACTGCTTGCATCGGCGGATGTACTATGATGCCTCTTTCTTCATGGTGGGCCAATAGTAGCCGGCGCGTATGATGCACCTAACGAGGGCGCGGTTGCCAGTGTGGGTGCCGCAATGGCATTCGTGTACTTCTTCGAGTACAAGTCTTGCTTGTTGTGGTCCTAAGAACTTGGCTAGGGGACCGCCGAACGTCCTTTTATAAAGGTCGCCGGTTATCATGCAGTATCGGGCGGCCTATATGCTGAGCTTTTTTTCTTCTTTTTTATCAATGGGGAGTGTCCCATCCTGCAAGTAAGATATGAACTGGTTGCGCCAATCGTAAGTCATGTATAAGGAAAGTACCTCGGTGTGATTGATAGCTGAGTGGAGGAGCGTGACCACACTCTCTTTGTTGACGCTTTTGGTGGCGGCATCCAACTTCGCCAGGCCGTCCGCTTCGATGTTTCGTGCTTTGGGAATTTTTTTGAAACGGTATTCATCGAAAGTAGTCATCAGCCTATGGATTTCTGACTGGTATTTTTGTAGCCTCTGTTCCTTGATTTGATAAGTCCCAATAATCTGGTTTACCACAAGCTGAGAGTCGCAGTGGAGGAGAATTCAGCGAGCTCCATATTTGGTGTCCAGCTTCATGCCTATAATTACGGCCTCGTACTCGGCCTCGTTGTTAGTCATTTCCGAGCATCGTATGGACTGGCGAATTGTTGCCCGTGGGGACTTCAAGGACAAGTCCTAGTCCTGATCACGATGCATTGGCGGCGCCATCCATATAAAGGACTGATAGGTCGTTTCCGGAGGATGCGCGTTGTGCTTCAAGTTCCGCCTTTAGCAGGACTTCCGCGCTGAAGTCGGCGATGAAGTCAGCTAAGACTTGTGACTTGATGGCGGTTCTTGGGAGGTATTTAATATCATGCTCCCTGAGCTCAACGGCCCATCTGGCAAGTTGCCCTGAGAGTTTGGGTTTGTGCAGGACGCTCCTTAGAGGGAAGGTCATCACCACCCGTATGGGATGGCAATGGAAATACGGTCGTAGCTTTCGTGAAGCTACTACAAGTGCCAAGGCTAATCTCTCGAGGTAGGGATACCGGGGTTCGGTGTCCACTAAATTTTTGATGATATAATAAATAGGAGATTGTGTACCTTTGTTTTCTTGCACTAGGACGACGCTCACTGCGACCTTTGACACGGCCAGATATACCAGCAGTGGTTCTCCGGGGTTGGCCTTAACCACTAGGCGCGGTGATGATAAGTATGCTTTTAATTTCCTCAGGGCTTCTACGCATTCTCCGTTCCATTGCAGTCCCTGGTCTTTTTTCAGTACACCAAAGAACTCGTGGCATCTGTCGGAGGAGCGTGAGATAAACCGGGAGAGGGCGGCTATTCGGCCTGTTAATTTCTGCACCTGCTTCTTGCATCTTAGCGTTTCTTGTATGGCCTCTATGGCTTTGATCTGGTCAGGGTTGACTTCGATGCCTCTTTGTGATACTAGAAATCCCAGGAAATTTCCCGACGCTACTCCAAAAGCATTGTTCTCGAGGTTCAGTTTCATGTTGTACTTACTTAGTATTTCAAAGGCCTCTTTCAGGTGGGTGAGGTGATCCTCCTTTTTCGATGATTTGACCGACATTTCATGTATGTAGACCTCCATTGTTTTACCGAGTTGTTCTTTGAACATTATCGTCACTAGCCTCTGGTAAGTTGCCCCTGCGTTCTTGAGCCCGAAGGGCGTTACTTTATAGCAATACGTCCCCTGATGGGTGATAAAAGTTGTCTTCTCCTGATCTTCTTCGGCCATCATGATTTGATTGTAGCCAGAATATGCATCAAGGAAGCTTAGCAACTCATGGCCTGCTGTTGCGTCTATCAACTGGCCAATGTGGGGCAGCGGGAAAGAGTCTTTCGGGCATGCTTTATTTAGATCAGTGAAATCTACGCACATCCGCCACTTCCCGTTCTTCTTTTTGACCATTACGACGTTGGCGACCCATTCAGGGTACTTGGATTCCCTGATGGAGCCCATTGGCTAGCAATTTGTTCACTTCTTCGCTCACTGCTTTGTTAATGGCGGCGTTGAATTTTTTTCTCATTTTCCGCACGGGCGGGTTCAATGGGTTGATGTTGAGTTTGTGAGAGGCGATTTCTCATGGAATTCCCAGCATATCTGCATGAGAAAAAGCGAACAGATCGTTGCAAGGCATCTGCATGCCTTGGTGGTGTAGGGTGTGAGGACCTGATGTATGGTTGATGTCTTTCCCTGTTGAGGCGTGGGTTTTTTTCCCGCCTTCCCTCGTTGCGCCGGTCCCTTCGGATTTCCGGGTGTACCGTAATCAACATTCGGGTCGGGCCGTTGAGGTCGTCATCATCCCCACGTACCTCAGCGCATTTGGCGTTGTGTATTTCTTCCCATGTGGTGGGAGGATATTTCAGGAGATGGCTGAGTAGCTTCTTGGTCGCCGTCGAGCCATCTCTGCTGAGCTCGTTCTAAAAGGCCACAACCGCCATGCCTTCGGATACGTTCGGCAGGCTCATTCTGACTCTGTTGAATCTGGCTAGGAACTCCCTGAGTCCTTCTCCTGGGATTTGACGCACAGCAAAAATGTCGTTAACGCGTGCTTCCGCCTTCCTTGCTTCCGCATGGACAGTAGAAAATTTATCAGCCATCTCTTCAATGGTTGAGATGCTCTTGGCCAGCAGTTGTGAGTACCACGTTAGGGCCCCTCCCAGCATCTCATCGAACTTCTTTAGAAGTACGGATGGTACATGTTCTTTTGATAAGTCGTTGCCTTTGAAGGTTGTAATATAGTGTTTCAGGTGGTCCTCGGGGTTGGTGGTCCCGTCATATACTTTCAAGTATGGGGCATCTTGAAGGTTTTTGGGATGGGGTATGGCGTGGCTCCTTCCGTGTAAGGTTGTTCGACGAACCTCCCCATGTCTCGCTTCGGCAGCAACTTAGGCGCGCCTGGGATCTTATCCACCCTTTCTTGGTGTTCCTTCATCTGGTCGCGGAGCGATCAGTTCTCGTTCTCCATCTCTTCCATCTTTTTGAGGATGGCTGCGAGTGTTTCGTCGTTAGCTTGGACATCAGCGGGAACGTTGTTTGTTCTCGTGACCTCGAGCTCATCCTAGGTTGCGACATGATCTGCTGCTGGGGTGCATCTATCATTTTGTGGTGGTTTTTTTGCTAGACCGCTCAAAGTGCTTGTCAGCCACTCTTCTAGTAATCTCTTTATTTCTGGGGGTGCTTCCTTTGTGGTAGATGTTGAAGCTTCTCTTTCTCGTGACACCACCAGGTTTTTTGATGAGGAGGGTAAGGCTTCCACGCCTATCAAAGTACTGGGGGTTGTGTGTAGGGCATCTCCTTCGGCAGCAGCGTTGAGAGTGCCCGTGAGGTCTGTTCTAACCTCCAGGATAGCCTTCATTCTAGCATTGTTTTCAGCCATTCTAGGTTGTAGAGGGTGCTTTTCGAAGAATCTCTAGAAACAAACTACAGCTTTGATTCTCAAAATCCCACAGACGGCGCCAAATTGTTTGGCTAAAAAGTTATTCGAACACTTAACTAGCTTTAAAACAATAAAAAAATGACATAGGTTAATCGGAATCAAGGACAACGTGATCTAGAGAATGTTGGATGATAGAAATCAGTGATTATAGTATAAAAATCGAGATATAATAGCAGTGAGATGTATAACAGGCTTTTTGCATAAGAGAGAGAGAGAGAGAGAGAGAAAGAGAGAGTTGTATATTATCAGTAAAGAAATACACATAAGTCTTTACAAAGGGAGAATGTCCCCTTTATATATTAAGGGACCTTCCTCGAAATTATATAAAAAAAGGTACAAGAGTTGGTGACATCGATATACGAATGTCAGAGCTTGATGTGACATTATAGTGAGTCACATCGCTTGGTCTGTTTATTGACTGAGACCGGCCTTTCTTAAGTCGATCATGCCAAGACCGCTTTCTTTTGTGAGGCCGTATGTGGATACTATGTGGACGTGAGGAACCAAATTTGCCCAATACAATGGACAATAGATTTGGGATAAATCACGAAGGGAATTAGAAACCGCATGCATTAAATGGGTTTGACCGGATAGCAAAGAACTCACACCTTCTACGTTGGATAGATTGAGAGAGCCGATGGAAGTTGGGATGTAGAAGCCGATGTAGAGCCTGTTTGGCCAAGCAATTTTTTATTTTTTTATTTTTATTTTTTTAAATTTGAGTGTTTGATCAAGTTGTAAAAGTGATTTTGAAGAAAATCTAGAAGTAAAAAATTAATGTTTTCAAGACAAAAATATACTTACCATAAATTTATATTTCTCAAATTATCTTTCATTAATTTAAAATTTTTCCTTTTCCGTTTTTGTTTCTACCATGTCTTTCTTCTTCTATTTTCATTTTCATCGTATTTTTATTCTCCTTTTCATATTCTTCTTTAATATATTTTCTCTATTATAGTAAATAAATTTCTTCTTTTATATAAGATTTAAGGATTAAGTTTTTAATTTATGCTTAAGGATGTATTTTGATATATCTGAGTCATCACGTATATATTAAGTAATACCAATGACTTAATATTATTGTTTTGGATAGCTATATTTTATATTAATTAATATGTTTCTTATATAATTTACTTATATTTTATATTTAATTATATTAGTTTTTTTGTTGTTGCTATTTTATATTTTTCTAATATAAAAACAAATTTAATTAAATTATTTTATGAATATTTATATTTATTACTCTCTTTTTATATGATACTGATTGTTAGTTGAACATTATTGTTCTTTTTCGTAATTTGACACTTAAAAAAAATTAAAAGATTGCCAAAACACAATTTGCTCTTTAAATATCGCAAAAAGCACTTCTCAAATGAATTGACCAAATACAACTATATTACTTTCCAAAAGCACTTTTTCGAAAAGTATTTTTGAACTAAATCTCCTTTTCAATATAAGTACTCCCTCCTTTTCAAATTAGATGATTAGTTTGACTCGAAATGATATTTAATAAAAAAGAATAAGAATTTTAAAACGTGTGATTTTAAAAGCTTGAGGGATAAAAGCTTTGTGGGATCATGATATTTGTATGGTTATAAAAGCTTCTCATTAAGGATAAAGTAAGTAAAAAAAAGAGTTTAAAATTAAATTATTTTCAAATTTAGAAATGTGTCATATGTTGAAAAAAGAATGTACCTAATCTAATTTGAATTAGAGGGATTTAGTGATGAACATAATATCACACGAGCAATCAACATGTATTTATCGAAAATAGAGTAGCAGATACAGAGAAAGGGACCCCTCTTCTGATGTTTTCCACTTGGAGCGGCAAACGTAAATAAACCACGGACGATAGAAACATGGGAGTAAAAATATTTGGAGCCAACCTCAGGAATGAAGAGAATCAGGGACTATAACAAATACAGTTTTGTTCATTTGGTAACTTAATTCCACCAGCAATGATTTCATTGAGATCTCATATATACAATGAGTCACAGCATCTAGTATCCCCTACCTGTCTTCTGCATCTCTCACGCATAGTATAGCTCATTATAGTATTCAGATCAGCAGTCTTACGAATAGAGAATGCAATTCCAAATACACAATGACAAAAAGTACATATTTTCTTGATCTTAAACACAATCCAAAAGCATACAAGAGAAAGCAGAATGCAAAGTCTAAAAAAATGGCGATCTAAGCATACATTAATTCTGACACTGGTCACAAGCTTGACCTTTTTTTGTTTGATAAGTTAAGCTACAAATTCTACACCTTTCATTCACCATTTGACTGATACTTGCTCTTCAGTTTGCACAGTCTAAACTCTGGCCCTCTTGTTACTGCAACTAGGACACTTATACTGCTTGATGTGCTCAGCCTTTGCTGGAGTAATCTTCACACATTTGCCATGGAACCATTTCTCACACACATCACAGCAAATCCAGAATTCATCTTGGCCATAATTATCACCGCAAGCTCCACAGAGAGTTGCCCCTTGTTCATCTTCTTCTTCTACCTCCTCCCCACTCTCATCCTCCTCTTTTGGTGGAGACACCTTAACACCCTTGTGCTGGGGCTCCGACTGACGAAACTGCAGAACATTGATAGCAGAAAACAATCAAAAAACATGAAAGAAAAGATGACCAAAAAGCATTAATATCAAGGTCATGTGGATCGACAACCTTTCCGCTTGATTTACTTTTGCTGCTGTTATTATGAGCAGCATCCCTTGCCTGTTTAGCAGCTCCAGTCACAACCTCAAATACTGTAGGGAGATCATTTATCATCTGGAAAAGCCTCTTCCTGTATACATGATTTCCCAAAAAAAGTCAATCTCTTTTCTGAAGGAACTTCAGACAAACATTAAGCAATATAACCCATATTTCCACAGTGATCTAGCTAGGTGAAATACTGCAGACACTTGACTAACATAAACCACATTCATGAGGCAACAAGCTAAGGTTACATGTTCAAACGATGTACACACAACTATTGAACCTTAGCAAGATGTACTCCAGTAGACAATCCAGATTACAATATTTTTTTGCATAGCTTACAGTGGAAAAGATTTGATGATTGGGAAAAGAGACAGATGGCAGCTGATGATCCAAAGGCAGGAAGAAAGGGACAAAACATACAGCTGCCCCAACAAATATTGCACGAAGCGCCTAGACAACATGTGACAGACATCATATCCAAATAAAGACTAACTTATCCAGTGATGCAGCGGTCAACACTACTACAGAACCAATTCTCAGTGACGCCTTTGTCTAATGGCATGCAGCAGTTAATACCACTAGCATAACCAATTCTCAGTGAGGCCTTTGTCTAATGGCTAGCATAACATAACCTCTTTTCTTAGGTTGTCTGCAAATAACGCGGGGTGCGTGTCGGATCCTCCAAACACAGTGCACTTTTGGAGGATCGGACACGGGTGTTGTAGCATTTTGGAGAGTCCGTCAATATAGTTTTTAATAGATGTAGCATAATATAACCACTTCCCATAAAACAAAATGAAAATGAGATAGTACTAGTTCTGGTAATCATAACCCAGAGAGGTTATATATCTTCACACAAACTGAAAATCATTATACAAAACCACCAACCAAGTTAAGCAGTAATTCACCTGTCATGATAATTTGGGAATGAATATAGAATAGTTCCCAAATAAAGTTTAGTTGGACATTGGAGCATGGAGCTCCTAACTGATAACAAGCAACCATATGGCTTGCAACTCTTGGTTCTATAATTCTTAAACTTCGGTAGTAATCCTACTTACAGTGTAAGATAGTTCCGTAAGGACGAAGAGGAAGTTTTTGGAGAATATTGAGCTTGATTATTCCCTCAAGCCATTGCGGAATTGAATAATTTGTACACATGATCCAAAATAGGAAATGGTACAAAATCAGGAGTTAAATCTCTCAATTAATTCCCCTACAGATACCAATTGATATATGTAATATTTCCTAATCCATGTCCTTAATTACAGAAAATTTACTCCTTAACTACAAAATACTATATAACTTCCCCTCAAGGGGGAGTATTAAAGTCGAGCGCTCCTAGCTTGCTGGGTATGTACTCGATCCCGAAACATCAAAGTAATTTTATTATAGAAAAGAGAAAAAGAATCCACGGAAAGGACTCTTCACCCATGTAAAATAAGCTGAGCATTCAACACAAATCCTCAAGCAGGTGGAATAGCAATGACCTTTATAGATCCCCTTTGGATGTCCTTAAATATTTGATGTAGACACCATTACACAACTCAACAAGGTCAAACGCTACATGATGAATGGGTGAGAAAACAAGAAAAAAATAGGAAGAAGTGAATTCTTGATTATACAGAAAAAGCAACATCTTGCAAAGATAAAAGAACAATCCCACAATATCATTCCAAGGGAGAATATCATCTACACTACAACATTTTCCAAGCAAAGAGAACCTTCAAACATGATTGCGAAACAGATTCTGTGTCATTTTCCCCGTTCACATTATAAAGTAAATTTGATAATAGTGATGAGAAAGTTAACAAAATGTGAGCAGGCCCAGGGTGTAGGGGGCTAAATTGCTGATAAAAAGCTTAACCTATAATGGATAAAATAAAACAACTTTCGGAATACTTAGACAAGTCAGGTTAAGAAGCATGAAGCAAGAGTAGCATGCAGAAGAAGTTGGAACAATTTCGGGGATGGTAACGAGACCTTTTTTTAGCACAACAAATGGTTGGGATAGTCAACCCTCAAAAGAAAATTTTTCAGACCTCTACAGCTTTACTCGAGATCCTCAGGCTACGGTGGCTCAATGCATTAAAAGCACTGGATGGAAGTTTGTTTTACAAGAAACAGTAACAATTGCGAACATGCCAGCCTTTCTCAACTTTTGCAACCATTGAAAAATTTTCAAAGTTCATCAGCCAACCTAGACTCTCTTCCTGGCTATACACGAATGACAGGGTTTTCGCTATAATTTCTAGTTACAAATGGCTGAAGCATCCCCCAGCCACAATACAGGATAAGATTGGCCTTGGAAACAACTTTGGAGTTTGAAAGCACCACCCAAAGTGGCTTGTTTCTGCTGGACAGTTAATTATGAGGCAATCCTGACCCAATATAACCTTCAACAAAGAAGCATGAACCTTTGTAACAAGTGTTACATGTGTGAGAAGGCAGAAGAAGATGCAAATCACCTTTTCATTCACTACCCAAGTAGCCTCTCGTACTTTTGGATTCAAATAGGCAATGCCAGTATCTACCAAAGAGCATCTTTTCAGCTGGACAGGGAAAGGAATGGGAAAGGCAGGAAGAAAATCTGGGAAATCAAACCAGCTAGCATTTGGTGGGTAATACGGAAAGAAAGATATCTCACACGTGCTGAAGGAAAAGAGAGAACATTCACCAACTGAAGCTCAATGTCTTATCTTTCTTAGCCTTTTTGTGTAAAATGCAAAATGTATATGATGTAGAAAGATTTTTAAATTTCCTCAGCTATATGTCGAATTATACTAGGTGGAAACTGAGTTTTTGTAAGATTCTTGGATATGGATACTGATACACTTGTTAGAACCTGATGTAACCCACTATACAAATCTTTGTGCTTTTTTGTTCATATAAATTGCTCCCTTGTAACACAAAAAAAGAGAAGTTAGAACACTTCTCTTGAAAAGTAAGACGTTAGAAAAAATTACTAACAGATCCCTGCATAAGAGAAATAAAGGTAAAAGGGCAACCCAAAAATAGGCATGAAAAAGAAGAGATTATAGACAGGGACGGAGCATGGCACATACAACAGGCACACCATTGGTTGTTTTTGCAGAAGGTAGGGGAAACTATTTTTTAAGGACCAGTAGAAGGTAGACATATCTTCCATTAGAAAATGAAAATTACACATCCAAATAATGTAAATCTAACATAATATACAACAACTTACATACCCATATCTTCCCACCTGGACAATCTACATAGTATAAGGACAGGAAATCAAAGAAAAGATGAAATCAAAGGGTAGAAATAACAAAATGATATTACCTTTCACTCTTACCAAAACCAAACCGTGCGCCAAAGTAGAATGCAACCGAAAGCAGCCATGAATCACTGTGAACTGCAACAAGTGATAACCAGTCCTTCTCTTGCATCCCATCACGAGCAAAGTTTATGCCTAGCGCTGGTTCGGGTAGTTCAGGAGGCACCTCCTCAACTGGGAGGTTTACTTCCCATGTTTCATTAGGGAGCCCATAGAGACACAAGTTCTCCTTTTCTGCGGGTAAACACATGGCATATGTTGAAGCAGTCATCAAGAATAATAGTAAAAGCTGCTTACGGAATAAACTCCATCAGGACCTCAAACAGGAAGACAGAACTAGTTATATTGCATCTATAAAGAAGGAACTTCCCTGAACATCAAAATAAACAACAAACCCAGTATAATCTCACAAGTGAGGTCTGGGTATGGTAGTGTGTACGAAGCGTTATCCCTACCTCGGAAGGCAGAGAGGCTGTTTCTGATAGACCCTCGACTCAAGCAAGGTACAGTCATAGCAGTGTTTAAAAGAAGTGCAGTAGTGAAAAAGCCATAAAGAAAGATAATCGAAGCAAAAAAAAAATGCGGTAACAAGAATCTATGATAAGAAAAATACGGGAATAACACTAAAACTACCGGTATGGCAAAGAGATACGCTCGACTGCTAACCCTCTACCCTAATTCTCGATCTTCACAGCCTCCTATCAAGGATCATGTCATTGGTAAGTTGTAGGTATGTCATTTCGTGCCTTATCACCTCTCCTAAATACTTCTTTGGCCTACCTCTACCTTTTTTTTTATTTGCATCGGGTGTCCGAATCTCTTCGAGCCCCGAATAATCCCGGGGGTACACAGGCCCTCGGCAAGGAGTTTCCCGCAAGTGCACCACGGTTAATTCAGGTTTTACCTAGTCCTATGGCTCTCAGAAATTGTTTGCACCCAGTGGGTTTCAAACTTGAGACGTTGAAAGGGAGCAAACCCCAAGGCTCAAGTCAATTGCCACCAGGCCAACCCCCGAGGGGTTTTGGCCCCTCTACCTATTTTCGGACCCACCATAGCCAATCTCTCACACCTTCTCATTGAGGCATCTGGGCATCTCCTCTTCACATACCCGAACCATCTCAACTTAGCTTCCTGCATCTTGTCCACCATAGGGGTCATTCTCATCTTGTCCCAAATATCTTCATTCATAATCTTATCCCTCCTAGTATGCCCACACATCTATCTCAACATCCTCATTTCTGCTACTTTCAACTTCTAGATATGAGAACTCTTGATTGACCCACATTCCGCCCCATACAACATAGTCGACCTAACAACTACTCTATAAAACTTACCTTTAAGTCTCTGTGGCGCATTCTTATGCGAGCCTCCATTTCATCTACCCCGCTCCAATACGATGTGCGACATCATCGTTAATCTCCCCATTACTTGTGTATCAAGCCTCACTTCCGCCCCGCTTCATAGGTAGGTCACTGAACTTGCTCTCCAAGTATTCAGTCTTATCCTTGCTCAACCTGAAACCCTTAGACTCCAGGATCTGTCTCCAAACCTCTAGAATCCAGGCTAGTATTAACACTGATTCACGTCTCGCCAATGCAAAGTATACCAATGCAAAAGGGCAGAATTATTAAGTACAACCAACAAAATGATAGATGTCAAAGCAAAAAATTAATCTTTGTGTATGCTAATTCTATTTAAGCTTAGTTATCGAGTAAAACTTTGTGTTTAAAATAAAGCAACAACAGTTCATGCACAAGCGAAGCGGAGACAAATAATCATTGAGGAACACACTTGAACTAAGTGCACTCTGTTAGATCAAACAGAGATGGTTCTTATATGGAAACTCTACCAGTGTTTTATAAAAGCTGGTATACCTGTAAGTGTTTAGAATAAAAGAAGTCCAAACATTTTAATGTGTTGATTGACCTGCATTGACAAACAGTCATTCCTCCCACTCCCTCTGCCCCTCCCCTCAAAAGAAAAGATAGAAAAAGAAGATAATACACATAATTCATGAGAATATTGTTTCCAAACTATACACAAACTACAAATAACCAGCTTAAAATGCATCCAAGAGCTACTAATAATCACCTAAGAAATGCAACATATCGAAAAACTACCATAGATAACATAAAGTTTTATTCACCCACAACAATTTATACTTCTCTAAGCTCATGCTTATAACTAAAATCAGGATAAGATCTAACATGTGACTTTTCATATATCGACTAAAAAATTCAGCATTTGACATGCTCATACAAGATTTAAGTTCAATAAATGTGACTTTGATAGAAAACAAAACTCATCCCGCCTACCCGTGCAACTCAAAATCTCGCATGTGTTCTCCCTCAGACCTGATAAGCAATCAGCCAATTAACAAGATATCAAAGAAAAACTAACCAGCATTGATGCTTCTTCCTGAATTGAGTAAATATCTCATTATTCCACGTTATCTTTCAGACATAATTAACACCATGTAAATATTACCCATTAGGACCACAACGTTACTCATTCAGAGGGCCCGGACCATTTAACAACTTTAAGAAAAAAACTGACTTTGCCATTTCTGCTTAACAACAAATGACAAAAAGATGCACTCGGTGAGAAAAGTTATAACAATGTGGTTTAGGCTCCAAAACTGCAAATGACAATGCAATTCAACATACACACAGAGACTACATAAAAGTGTTACTTATAAAGTTCAAAATATTAAGACACGGTTCCAGGAATTAAAACTGCGGAAAACAAGCAACATTTCATATTTCTCAATTGTACACCAAAAAAGAACCAAACGAGCACATATTACAAACATAAACAATAAGTATCCAAGGAAAAACTGAGCAAAAGAAAACTCACCAGGATCACACTGCTGATAGAACTTCTCAACATCTACAATACCACAAAGTTATGAACATCACAATTAGCAAAACCACCATGATTCTCACATACCCATAAAGCAAAAGGTCTAACACTCATATACTTACATGAAAAAAAAACATATGACAAAAAAAAGAGAGTACCTTATTTTTCTCAAAAGAAAAAAAAAACACATGCGAAAATATGCTTTAGAAGGAGAAAAAAATTACACACTACCTCCATGAGGGGTTCAAAGTCACACTTTAGTTTTTGGTCTAAATTCGGACATCCATTCTTTCATTAAAAAATATTACACATTCAGAAACTGTACAAAAGAAGTACTATAAAAGTATCAATTTTTCACAGAAAAATATTCAATAAATTGCACGAAAAATATAGTAATAAAAGAAAATTTGTTTGACTCTCCGAATTATAATACTGTACAAAAGATATACTCCCTCCCTGAAGGGATTTAAAGTCAAAGAATCTAGTTTTTGGTCTCAATTCGAACATCAATTCTTTCCGTTTTCTCTAAATAATTATACATTTAAAAACTGTACAAAAAGGTACTACTATAAAGTAGCAATTTTTCTCACAGAAACATATTCAAAATTGCATGAAAAATCTTAATGAATGAAATTTTGATTGACTCGAGAAATTGTAATAGCGTCGTCAAAAATAAAACAGAGGAAAGTGTAAGAAATTAAAGAACCTGTGGTAAGTGCTTTGATTAAACCAGCTCTACGGCCTTTGAAATCATTGAAAACTTCCTCTACGGTTCTCGGTATTGGATGTGGAATTCCTTCCATGTCCTCCACTACTTTCCACAATTTCAATTCAAACCTCACAAACAAACAAAAATGCAAGCTTTTTCTGTGTCTAAGGACAGGTGGATGAAATTAGGGTTTTGTTCAGAGCTAGGGTTTCTTCTTCATTTTAATTCAAGTTTAAAATCGGCTAATCTTTATGAATATGAGGAAAAAAGGCCCAATTTTTCAGGAAATTGCAGAGAATAATTAGAGGCAGTGAAGAAAATGGATTGGAGAGAGAGAGAGAGCAGCGGGAAGACAAGAGAAGGGGTGTAATGGTAGGGTGGTGGGAGTGGGGGTGGGTGGACTGTAGTGTATATAGCTGCAGTAGATCTGTATGTTCGGACAAAACTGTAATTTAATTATTGCTTAATTACACATGGCAAAATATGATTGGCTAATTAAAGGCAAGGGGTTAGTTCTCTTTTTACTTTTTAAATCCTTTTTTAGTGAACAATCGTCGGTTTTGTGGGTTTTGATTTTGACGTTTGTTGTTTTCAAGAAAGGTATCTGAAAGTAGGGGATTTATTGGCTTAATAGAGTTATGTTGCTCTTTTCTCCCGTGTCACCCAATTCCGTTAGGCTCTCTCATTGTTGATAATCATCATTTGTATTAGCATTAATCTTTACTTGTATTGTTTTTATGTATGAAGTTACAGAAGATTGAAAAAGATGTATTGGGCAAATTTGATTTCATACGCCAGTATATTATCTACATATGTTTTCGATGAAGAAAGCGACCTTATTATGGTAGACTCAAGCAAGGCCGACCTCAGTCAATAAACGGACCGAGTAACATGACTCGCTGCGACGTCACATCAAGCTCTGACACTCGTATACCGAGGTCAACAACCCTTGTACTTTCTTTGTATTATTTCGAAGAAGGTCCCTTAATATATATAATGGACCTTCTCTTTATAAAGACTTGTGTGTATTTCATTATTGAAAATATACAACCCTCTCTCTCTATCTTATTCTCCCTCTCTTGTGTAAAAAGTCTACTATTTATCTTATTGCTCTTATATCTCGATTTATTTACAATATAATCACAGATCTTGATCGTTTTACATTTTCTAGATCATATTACCCTTGATTCCGATTAACACATATCATTTTTTATTGTTTTAGAGCTATTCAAGTATTCGAATAACTTTTTAGCCAAATCATTTGGCGCTGTCTGTCGGGATTTCGAGAATCAAAGCTGTAGTTTGTTTCTAGAGATCCTTCCAAAAAACCACTTTCTACAATATCTGATTTTATTGCATGCTAACTTATGTGCTTTTTATTTGTATACCGCTTTTATCATTATTTATTTTAAAAGACTTGCGACGTCGTGAAAATATGTTTCTAACCACGTCACCACCAGTGTATATGTGATCTTCGACACGTTTCGACTTCGTCGGGATTTGATTTGGGTTGCATCAATGCATACCCGAATTTAGAAAAAAACTAATTTAGTTAAAACGTGCCTTAAGATTCTATCGCAATATTATTTTGGAAAGGCCATGGAATTCGCTAAACGACCCTCCCGAATTCTAAGTATTTTAACCTTTATCAAGGGCCCCGTAATTTTTGTATTTTATTTAGCGAGGCTCGTCTCAAAATTTATTAAATGTCAATCCTAAAGTAACTATAGTATTTTTTATTTATTAGTCTCTAAAGTAACAAAAATCTTAAACAATCGATGCCTTCTTTGGATTAAAAACGACTGGCCCAGGTCCATTTGTGAAAGAGCATACCATTGAACCTAGGCCTGCGTGAAAGGGTATGGAGGCCCAAAGGGAATGCCCACTTAAAGGCTAATGGGAGAAAAATCGATAAGGCACTCAATTAGATTCCCCAGGCCTACAAATGGATTTCAGACCTGGTTTGGGCCAAACGTTCTTTGCTCAAATTCAAACTCAGTGTGAGGCTTCAACACAATGATAACTTGGCACTTTAAGAGCACTCGTTCAATTTCAATTCCCTAACAACAGTTTAATTATTCAAACTGATTAAACTAATTAAACTAATATCTTTGGACCCAATCCATATTTGATCATCATATAACTGCTGAAACACATGAATGATTAATCTATTGATATCAACTACATCAACATAAAATTATTTGAAACCGTCTCTTCAGCTTGAACAAAGATTACATGAACATCACATGCAGATTTCAAAACCTATTGAAAACCCCAAATTATTTCTATTTCCTCATTTTAATAGACAAATGTTAACTATACTGAAGCCTTAACTAGATGACCATAAGTTTAAATAGTCCAGGATAGTCCAATTAGATTCATACAAAGCAGAAATAAACTACACTAATCTAATATCCAGTTAACTACCATGGCATCATAATAGATGTGGCTTCCAGAGACAAATGAATGAACATGTGATTGCATTTCCACTACAGAATTACACCAGGTCAGGTTCTAGAAAGTGTACCTGAATATGTGAAATACAAGAGAAAGAAGAATGAGCCAACAACAGTGAGAAAAGATCAACAATAGCAGTTCAGATTCAATTGGCCAAATCACACCAAGTTCCAGCCCAGAAACGAGTAAAAAAGTCCAGAAATGCTTTACAACCAGCAGATTCGACAAATCAGACCAAAATGAGTTCCATTAAGCCCAAATAAAAACCAAAATGACCCAGAAATATACCACAGCAACTCAGCACTTAAACCAATACCAAAACTGACTTGTTTGAAGTCCGCAACCACTCGGAATCAAGCCATGTCTAACTCTGAATTGCAACTACTAAAATCTGAGCTAGAAATGCAAACCACTTAACTAAAACCACGAATTAGCTAAGAGATTGAATGGAATAGTACTTTTTTTGGTTTTTCGACTTTTGTTCTTTTTTTTTTTTTGATTTTCTATATAAGACTAAAATCTAAAAGAAATTTTTCAGTTCTCTATGACTGGAAATCTGAGATATGCCAATCTAAAAATTAGAAGGGTGATTTTGTTTAGGCTAATATTGGCTGAAGAGAGAACCCCCTTTCACAAGGCAATTGATGCCTTTAAATCGGCCAAGGAGAAAGAAAACTTCAGCCAAAGGGTTTGCACATCAGTCCCTATTCCTTTTTTATTTAAAACCTATAATTCCAACCTTCTACCCAAGTAAGTACTACTAAAAACTGAAAGCTACAGTTTCACCCCAATCTAGAAGCATGTAGGATGCTCTTTTGGTTATACAATTCCTAAGTTACCCTTTTCTTGTCTTGAATTTACCATTCCTAAAGATACTGTTATTTTCCATGCCTAAAATGCCCATGTACTGTTCTAAAATTTACAGCCTAAGCTAAACTGACCCAAGTCCTTTTACCCAGTTAAACTAATTAAAGGTATCTATCAATATATTAATATGCTATAACCAAACCATAAACCTAATTACAACTCAATACCAATTAATACTAATTGAATTGTCAGCCAACAAGCAACATAACAAACTGAAAGTCAAGCCGAGTCATATCCAGAAGAACAAAACAGACTATAGTCAATATGAATAACTATAATTTCATTTGAAAAGATTAGAAGAAGTTTAACCTTTTATACTGCTGAACTAAGAAATTTATCAAACATATGAAAATAAGCCAATTACAGAAATTAGGGCCTCATCCCAAATCAAATCACAACAACCAAACTAAACTAGCGATTAACATTTGGGTATTTAAACTAGCACCAAAATCAAATCGGAATATAAACAAAAAAATCAAAGTCAACCTAGACATTTAATAATCCAAGCAACGAAGTGCTGCTAATTGGACCCACCAAAACAACGAATCAAACCAAAATTGAAGAAAAGAAGAGAAGAAAACTTACTGAAGTGTGTTCTTCAAACCAGCTGATTTTGGAATCGAGTTTCGATTAATGTTATAGGTTTATTTGGTCAAAATAATCCTATAACATTAATCAAATCCGAATTTATTTTGAAACTTCAAAACAATTCACCCCTTTTTAAAAAACTGGATCCGACATTCGTGCAAGTCTGGAGAGATTCGAGAGCTTTTGGCTTGTGAAGCAAAGTGAGAGAGCCATGGGGACTATGGGGTGTGAATTTGAGCCGATTTGGGCGAGGTTGTGACTTTGGCTCGAATCTTCGATTAGATATTCGAAGAGCTAGGTGATGATTCGAGGGGATTGAGACATAGATTAGGAATGAGGGGAGTGATGGGAATTCGGGGTGTTAATATGGGGTCAAACGGATGCTGGCGCCGCCACCGATGGTAGAGGAAATTGGGCGGCGGTCTTTAAGGTTCCTGAAGGGTGTGGAAGACGATGAATAATGGGGTGGGGGGGTCGTTAGGACAGTCTTATATGGGACATAATAGGACACTTCTGTCCGTTGGATCAAGATCCAACGTCTTGGGTTAAACCAACCAAACGGCATCGTTTCATTGAGGCTCCAAGCTGGACTGGGTCGAGGTGAATTTGGGCCTGGGTCTGGATATGTGTTGAATCTTGGGCTAAGACAATTTGGCCCAAATAAGGGGTCTCTTATGAGACATCCCTTTTCCCTTTGTTTTTCTTTTATTTCCTTATATGTTTGTTTTTGTATTCTGTATTTTTGTATTATTTTTTTTCTAATTTTATTGAAATGCGAAAATTAAAATAAAATCCTAATATATTTCAAAATTAAACTAATTATCTCCTAAAATTATTTGAAATCTACTTCACGACAAATTCATAAGTAAAACAATTAAAATGCAAAAGTAAACTTTTTTTGTGATTTCTCATATTTTATTCTAAACCAAATCAACCCCCTAATTAATATTAAAATATAAAATTAAATCCTAAATGCAAATGCATATTTTTGTATTTTCATATGAATTAACATGCACAAATAACAATACAAACAATTAACACAAAATGACACCAAAACTCACAAAAATTTTAAAAATAAAGAAAAAATTATTTTGTTTGAATTTTTGGGAATTATTCATATATAGGGCAAAAATCACGTGATCATAGCTGCCTCTATTTTCTTGAAAACATGAAATGTTTTCGGGAAAAGATAAGTACAAATACGAGCGATTTTTGCTCGTTTGAAAATTCCGTTGTGAAGCATTTTGAAAAGTTTTGACCACTCCCTTCTTCAGAGGTTGCCTACATATCCTGGGCTAAGCAGGAATCAAGACAGTGTAGTTCGGGAGTGTCTGGTAGCTGGGACTACCAGGAGCTGTGATTTTACAATTGCTGTTGCTGCTACTGCTCACTGACATTCCTTATTACACCATGCCAAAAGCAAAGGAAGCTATCCTAAGCTATGAACTACGAATTACAAAAATCCTATCTAAATTCTTCAAACTTGCTCTTGTACTTCCTTGTTGTCTTGTTGTCTTGTACTTTCTCTTGTTGCCTTGTGTTTTCTTTTGTGAAACTCATTGTTATTGCTTCAAATCGTGCATCGAGATGTTTTTCTTTCCCTCAAAATTGCTGAACTTGAATAAAATTGAACTTGAATGTATTCCTTTGTTCTTCAGGCGGGCTCCTGACTTTACAAAATAGACAAAACAAAGAAAACGTTCTGCCTCAGTTTGGAAACTGGGCACCGTTACCGGATATTAATAAGAATTTTGACTAAAACTTGACTCGAAGTACCTCTATTATACAAGAGGGCTCCCGATTTCCGAAACTTGAACTGTATACATCTATTCTTCAGGCAGGCTCCTGACTTCAAAAAGACAAAGAAATCGACTAAAATTTGAATTGTATCACCTCTGTTCTTTAGGCGGGCTCCTGATTGCTGAAACTTGAATTGTAGGTCTCTATTCTCCAGGCGGACTCCTGACTACTTCGTTCTTCAGGCGAACTCCTGACTTCAAAAGTTCTAAATGTGTGTCTCTGTTCTCCAGGCGGACTCCTAACTTCAGCTGCAACTTGAAATTTAACACCTCTATTCTCCAGGCGGGCTCCTGACTTCTGAAATTTGCATTGTATGTCTCTGTTCTCCAGGCGGACTCCTGACTTCAAGATAAACAAAAAAAATTGATCGAAAACTAAAATTGGAATTATATCACCTCTGTTTTTCAGGCGGGCTCCTAACTACTAAACTTGAGTTGTATGTCTCTGTTTTCCAGGCGGACTCCTGATTGTTGAACTTGAATTGGAAAGTATTCCTCTGTTATCCAGGCGGGCTCCTGACTACTGGTTTTTGAATTGTATGTATCTGTTCTCCAGGCGGACTCCTGACTTCAAAATAAACAAGAAATTGATGGAAAACTAAAAAAGAATTATATCACCTCTGTTCTTCAGGCAGGCTCCTGATTTCTGAAACTTGAAATGCATGTCTCTGTTCTTCAGGCTGACTCCTGACTGCTAAAATTTGAAGCATATGTCTTTGTTCTCCAGGTGGACTCCTGACTGCTGAAATTGAATTGGAAAGTATTCCTCTGTTATCTAGGCGGGCTCCTGATTACTGATTTTTGAATTGTGTGTCTCTTTCTCCATGCAGACTCCTGACTTCAAAATAAACACGAAATTGATGGGAAACTAAAAAATGAATTATATCACCGCAGTCCTTCAGATGGGCTCCTGATTTCCGAAACTTGAAATGCATGTCTCTATTCTTCAGGAGGACTCGTGACTGCTAAAATTTGAAGCATATGTCTCTGTTCTCCAGGTGGACTCTTGACTTCCACAATTCTAAATAAGCGTCTCTGTTCTCCAGGCGGACTCCTGATTTCTAAAATTTGAAGCGCGAACCTCTGTTCTCCAGGAGGGCACCTGACTACCTAAATAAATGAGGGAGTTTATTTAAAGCTAACAACTTGACTTGTATCACCTCTATTCTTCAGGTGGGCTCCTGATTGCTGAAATTTGGATTGCATGCCTCTGTTCTTCAGGCAGGCTCCTAACTACTGAAATTGAAATATAATGTCTCTGTTCTCCAGGCGGAGTCCTGACTGCTTAAATTTGAATGTAGACCTCCGTTCTCCAGGCGGGCTTCTGATTGCACAAAATAGACAAAACAACGAAAATTTTCTGCCCCTGTTTGGGAAAACTGGAGCTATTTACCACGTATTAAAGCTAAAAACTTGAATTCTGATGAAACTAAGACTTGAATTGAAATCAAAACTTGAATTGCGATGAAACTGAGGCGTAACGTTTAACATTTAACTACTAAAATGTACTCCTTTGTTTTTCAGGCGGGCTTATGACTCCAAAATCTCTTCATGCCGATCCTTATTTCCTTGCATTTTACCCATGCCACACTTGCGACTGACCTTGATTACTGCCTATTTGTCTTTCACGGAGAATTCCTCCTGCCAAACAATTTTTCTGCCCCTGTTTCAATCACCAAAAATTTGTTAGTTTAAAAATGGTGGTTAGTTGATGGCATTCTTCACTGCATCATCCTTTTATTGCCTTGCTTTGTGTTGCATAACTTCCTCTGAGCTGCCTGACTTTCTGACCAACTTTCACAATCGCAACTCTGATAACCTGTATACTTTTGTACTTCCACTGTTGTTCCATCTTCGCAACTTTCTTTTGCTTGTATTTCCTCATTTTCCCAACATTTCCAAGTATTCTGCCGACGAAACTTCTGGCAACTTTCCCTATCTCACTTTGCACCCCACTGTTGGTGACATGCTCTGGCCACTTTATGCTTCACCATTTTCGGAAGCTGGTAGTGGGCTTTGAAATCCTTTTCCCCTTTTTTTAAACAAAACTGACACTGAAACGTTTTAGACAAACAGAATCCCCGAAAGAGAATGAAATGTAATAATTTTATGAGTTAAGGATAAGAAGAATCCAAAACCGAATGACTGTTGAAGAAGAAACAGAAAAGAAATTTATCTGACTGAAGCAACTGACACCGATAGCCATGACATGCATTTTGGACTAACCGGCCCGGCCAATCCAGCTACCCAGCTCTTCCATTGTTATACTTAATTTCCCAGAACTTTCATCACTTGATCTCATTTAACCTGCGATGCCACGACACCGTTTTCACCAACAGACTTTCTCAACTTGCCATTTCTTAAACTCACTTTTGCCTTAAGGTGCCTATGAGGGTTTTCACCACTAAGACTCTCTCATTTCATTTTCTCTCATCTCCCTTCGCCATACAGTGCCCATGAGGGTTTTCACCAATAAGTCTCTCTCATTTTATTTTTACTTTTTGGCTTGGACCAGAGTGTTGCCCCTGTTGTGAATCACATTTCCCTGCTCAGCTTGACATTTCTTAAAAAATTGATCAGAAGGTCTTTCTTTGGACCGTAATGTAGGCTTTTGGATGGGTTAGAGAGAAAGGTATAGAAGGCTCAAAACAATTTTAAAATGGGTTGACACTACAACTGTCAGAATCAAATCTTTCACAACAATCACTATTTCTACCCCAGTTTCTTGCTTGGGGACTTTTGGAGTTTTATTTTGGTATGACTGAACCTTGGAGTAAGGCTGCCTACGTACCGTTTCGGCATCAAGTCAAACGTAGTTCACTTCATAGAAACTACGTTGTTGTGATTTTCTTTCTCTTCTTTTCTTTATGTTTTTCTTGCTTTTTCCACTCTTTTCTTCATTTTTCTTTCTTTTCATTTTTTTCCTTTTCATTTTCTTTCATCTTTTCATTTTCCTTCCTTTTCTTTTCATGTTTTCATTTTCCTTCCTTTTCTTGTCATCTTTCATTTTCCTTTCTTTTCTTTTCTTTTTCTTTCTTTCATTCTTTTTCGTTTTCCTTTTTCTTTACTTTATGCTCGGCACTTGTGTTGCTTAATTGTGCCGTTGATTCCGAAAGAGGGGTATGAACGAAAATAATTAAGGCTCAAAGGGGTAACATGGGATAAAAGTGTTTGGATAGCTGAACAAAATGTCTTCTTCATTTCAATCTTTAAATATGCCAAATACTAGCAAGCACATTCATAATAAAGGAATCATACATAATATCTCTTGACAGCATTGGAATTGATGGCCGTTACTACGCATTTTCCTTCTACATCTGTCAAATACAATGCACCATTAGACAACACCCTGGTTACTACAAATGGCCCCTGCCAATTCGGGGTGAACTTTCCTTCCCAATGAGGCAAAATGCGCCTCAGTACCACTGTCCAACCTCGAATTTCCTCGGGCGCACTTTCTTGTTATATGCGCTTGCCATCCTTCATTGGTATAGTTGACCATGGCACACTGATGCCAATCTTTTCTCATCGATCAAACTCAATTGTTCTAGACGGGCCTTTACCCACTCATCATCGTCAATCTCAGCCTCCACAATGATTCAAAGCAACGGAATCTCCACTTCTGCAGGTATTACTGCCTTGGTGCCATACACCAATGAATAAGGAGTTGCCCCCACCGAAGTACGAACGGTGGTGCGGTATCCCAATAATGCAAAAGGTAACTTCTCATGCCACTGTCTAGACCCTTCAACCATTTTCCGCAGTATTTTCTTTATGTTCTTGGTGGCCGCTTCAACCGCTCCATTTGCTTTAGGGCGGTATGGAGTAGAATGACGATGAGTAATATTGAGCTGCTCACATGTTTCCTTCATCAAATGACTATTGAGATTAGCCCCATTGTCCGTGATAACCACCTTTGGTATGCCAAACCGACAAATAATGTTTGCATGCACAAAATCCACCACAACTTTCTTAGTCACAGACTTGAACGCCTTCGCTTCCACCCACTTGGTAAAATAATCTATTGCTACCAGGATAAACCTGTGCCCATTTTATGCTGCTGGATCAATTGGCCCAATAACGTCCATTCCCCAAGCAACAAAAGGCCATGGGGCTGCCATCGTATGCAATTCTAACGGTGGATAATGAATCAAATCTCCATGCATTTGGCACTAATGATATTTGCGTACAAAGCTGATACAATCCCATTCTATTGTGAGCCAATAATATGTTACCCGGAAAATCTTTTTCACCAAAACATATCCGCTCATGTGCGGTCCACAGACTCTAGAATGTACCTCAGTCATGATAGTGGTGGCTTGCCTCGCATCCATACACCTCAAGTCCGAGGTCTGGTGTTCTTTTGTACAGTACTCGTCCACTCAAGAAATATCCGCTTACCAATCGACGAATAACCCTTTTCTAATCAAGGTGGCATGTGCCGGGTATACTTCCATCCTGATATACTCCATAATGTCATGGAACCACGTCTCACTGTCAAGTTCCTCTTCTATCACGTTACAATAAGCATTTTGATCGTAGACTTGAATCTGCAATGGATCTACATAAGCTTTATTTGGATGATGCAACATTGACACCAAAGTAGCCAAAGCGTCGTTAACCTCATTATGAGTCCTTTGGATGTGTCTGAACTCTATTGACTGAAATCGTTGACAAAGCTCATGCAAGCACTGTCTTTATGGTATCAATTTCAAATCCCGTGTTTCCCAGTCTCCTTGAATTTTGTGTACCAGTAAGTCCCAGTCACCCATGACCAAGACTTCCTGGACACCCATATCCACTTCTAGTCTCAACCCCATAATGCATGCTTCATATTCCGCCATGTTGTTTGTACAATAGAAACGAAGCTGTGCCGTAACAGGATAGTGCTGACCTGTTTCGGAAATAAGTACGGCTCCTATTCCTATGCCTTTCATATTTGTCGCTCCATCAAAGGACAATTTCCATCCTTATTTCTCTGCTTGCTCCAATTCATCAATATTCATTACCTCTTCATCAGGTAAGTAAGTTTTCAAAGGCTCATAGTCATCGTCAACTGGGTTCTCATCTAAGGCCTGTGCTTTCTCTACAGTCCGTGTCACATAGATAATATCAAACTCTGTAAGCAATATCTGCCACTTTGCAAGCCTTCCCATTGGCATAGGCTCCTGGAAAATATACTTCAGTGGATCTAACCGAGATATGAGATATATAGTTTTGGACGACAAATAATGCTTCAACTTCTGTGCCACCCAAGTTAGGGCGCAACATGTCCTTTCCAGATGAGTATACTTACCCTCGTAAGATGTAAACTTCTTGTTGAGATAGTAGCTTCCTGCTCTTTTCTGCCTGTGACATCATGCTGCCCCAGTATGCAGGCAAATGAATTATCCAAGAATGTCAAATATAGAATCAAAGGCCTCCCTGGTTCTGGCGGAACCAACACGGGCAGATTCGACAAATATTCCTTTATCTTATCAAAAGCTTTCTGACATTCATCCGTCCATTTAACCGTAACATCTTTCTTCAGTAACTTGAAAATGGGTTCACAAGTAGTTGTGAGCTGAGCAATGAACCTGATAATGTAATTCAACCTTCCCAACAGACTCATCACAACGGTTTTGTTTTTTGGAGGCGGCAATTCTTGAATGGCCTTAATCTTTGATGGATCCAATTCAATACCCCGGCGACCGACTATAAATCCCAGCAACTTTTCCGATGGCACACCAAAGGCACACTTCGCAGGATTGAGCTTGAGATTGTACCTGCGTAGCCTTTGAAAGAATTTCCTCAAATCCTAGACATGGTCAGGCTGCTTCCTTGATTTCACAATCACATCATCTACGTACACCTCAATCTCTTTATGTATCATATCATGGAAGATCGTTGTCATAGCCCTCATGTAAGTTGCTCCAGCATTCTTCAAATTAAAATGCATGACCCGATAGCAGTATGTTCCCCACGGCGTGATGAATTCCGTATTCTCTGCATCCTCCTCGTCCATTAAGATCTGATAGTAACCCGCATAACAATCCACAAAAGAACCAATCTCATGTTTGGCACAATTGTCAATCAATATGTGGATGTTTGGCAATGGAAACTTTTCTTTTGGACTTGCCTTGTTGAGGTCTCGATAATCAATGGACATCCTGGTTTTGTCATCTTTCTTTGGTACATGCACAACATTTGCAAACCAGGTGGGATACCGTGTGACCCGAATGATATTTGCATCGAACTGCTTAGTGATTTCTTCATTGATCTTCACACTTATGTCTGTTTTGAACTTTCTCAATTTCTGCTTAACAAGTGGAAGTGATGGATCAGTAGGCAATTTGTGGGCCACCAAATCGTACTCAAACCCGGCATATCATCATATGACCAAGCAAAAACGTCTTTATATTCCAACAACGCCGCGATTGTTTCTTCCTTGAGCTGCGACTCCAGATGAACACTTATTTTAGTTTCCCGGACATTATCTTGATCCCCTAAGTTAACTGCTTCTGTATCATTTAAGTTCGGTTTGGGTATTTCCTCAAAGTGTTTTAATTCCTTACTAATTTCCTCATATGCTTCATCATCATATTTCTCTTCATCATCACATTCAATTTCTTGTATTATTATTTTTGAGTTAGGTTGGCTTATAAGACCGGGCCGGGAAGTCCTCATGCATGTCATGTCATTGATATCAACATAAAAAGAACTATACAAAAAAGAAAGAAAAATGGAAACAAAATTAGGAATGAAGAAGGAAATTGCATTTCATTAAAACGTAAAGATAACATGGCTTAGCTCATCCAAACGAATGGACATAGTCACAAAAATTACAAACCCTGGAATAATCCAGGTGAAAACAAAAAGAAAAACAAAGTCCCACTACCGCGCCTCCCTCTGAACTGGCAGAGGAGTGGCTTCCCAATTATTGATCCTAGCATGTGGCCCAACGTACTGAATGTCTGCATTACTGGAACCTTCACCAGCCTGAACCATGTTTTCTTCTGCAAATACCCTTTCAAATGCTTCATCCAAATTACCCTCTGCTCCCATCAATGAACCCATCGCATGTGGTTCTAACTGCTTTTTGACCCTCGTCCTGACAAAGGACTTGGACAGATGCGGAATTGGTTTAGGCAGAACCCAAGCTTTCTTTTTCAACTTGCGGGCCCTTCTGATATTTGCTGTTGTTGGCTTAAACCCCAACCCAAAGGTATCTAAATTCTTGGGCAAGGATACGGATTGAACAATGCCCTGAAGCTTGGCACCCATACCTTTTCCAGGGACAAACCCATTACCCATCATTTCTGAAACCACCATGACAGTTGCGGCTGCTACTTAGGGACGCATGATACTTTTCCCCTCTGGTACCTTGTTCACATTGATCGTGTCAAAAACCTGATAGACCATGGCCCTTTATCGTCATCAGTTTCTACCAAGGGCACAACATCACCACCTGCAGTGTTCGTGGGGTCTTCTCTGTGCAGCACCACCTCTTGCCTATCCCATTCAAATTTGACCATTTGATGCAGTGAAGAAGGCACTGCTTTAGTTGCATGGATCCATGGCCTTCCTAACAAAAGATTGTATGACTCCACCACGTCCAACACCTGAAACTCCATGGTGAACTCAACTGGGCCAATGATTAACTCAAGGATAATGTCCCCTACCATGTCGGTTCCGCCCCTGTCAAAACCCCGTACACACACATTGTTTCTGCGGATTCTGTTATTATCAATCTTTAACTTGTTCAGTGTTGACATCGGGCAAATGGTGGCACTAGACCCATTATCTACCAATGCCCTGGTCGCCACTGAGTCTTCACATTTAGCTGTCAAGTAAAGAGCTTGATTGTGCTTGGTTCCTTCTACATGCAACTCATCATCCGAGAACGTTATCCTATTTACCTCGAAGATCCTATTAGCAATTGTTTCCAAGTGGTTCACTGAAATCTTATCAGGTACATGGGCTTCATTTAGTATTTTCATCAAAGTTTGGCGATGTTCATTGGAGTGTATCTATAATGACAACATCGAATCTGGGCCGGTGTTTTCCTCAGCTACTCGACAATAGAATAGTCCTGTACCTTCATCATTTTTAGGAACTCCACTGCTTCCTCATCTGCAATAGACTTTTTGACCGAGGCTGGACTGTCTTTTGTAGCCCTAGCTTTTCTCAACTCCTCGGGAGCGAAGAAACTCCCCGATGGAGTCAACTCTTGCGCCTCATAGCTCTCCTCCTCAATCTCTTTCCCTTTGTGCGATACTGTCACCTTCTCGTATTTCTATGGCACAACTTTACTGTCAACCATGGGTAGCTGGACTACTGGCTTGATGATCACTGGCTCTATGTAAGCACCCTTCAGAACAACCACGGGCGCGGGTGACGCCCCTGGTACCACGAGAGAAGCCAAGTCTTGAGTTAAGTTGTCGGATCAAGATCACAATTAAAGAACGACTCATGTATAACTTTGTTTAGTCTTGATCTTTGTTTGTTTTGTGCTTGAACTTCGTTACATGACATTTGCGCGCTTGTGCTTGGACCTCGTCATATGTCAATTGCGCATCATTTGTCATTTATCAAAACCTGCAAATATGAACACACGTTTAGCTTAGTGCCTTGAGAACGTGTTTCAACAGCTGCGACTCCTAAATTGGAACATCGAGCCTCTCATGAAAACTGCATTGAACATTTGTAGAAGGTGATGAACGGTCACCTATTTCAAGCCTTCGCCACATAGATGGAAAGTACCCTGCAGACCTTCAAGGCGTACGGAGTAAGTTAGGCCGGGCACGCCCTGAACCAGCGACACAGCTCTTCCGCCAAAGGATAAAGCGGGAGGCTGTATCCAATTCGAAAGGTGTACTCATAAAAAGCGCAGTACCCGGTCTTAGGCACATTGGCATGGTCTAGCCCCGCAGGGACCATGTCAACGTGATAAGGAATATTGTACGATTTCCTAAGAGAGGCCAAGTGGGAAGGCATCAACTCACTATGCTCGCAGGGAGGGAGTTTATACTTATTCTTAAAGTCTCTCCTTTTGCTCATATCAAGTGGAAGCAAGTTGGCCGTTGATAGCGGAACAAAAACTTCCTCGGCCTCCTTTGTAAAGACTTATGTGTATTTCACTATTGAAAATATAAAACTCTCTCTCTATCTGATTCTCTCTCTCTTGTGTAAAAAGTCTACTATTTATCTTATTGCTCTTATATCTCGATTCTTTTACATTATAATCACATATCTTGATCGTTTTACATTCTCTAGATCATATTACCTTTGATTCCGATCAACCCATATCATTTTTGATTGTTTTAGAGGTATTCAAGTATTCGAATAACTTTTTAACCAAACAAAAGGTTATGTGAATATATGTTAGTGTGTAGTGAAAAAATTGTAAGGGAATGAGTGTAGTAGTTTAATACTACTTTTATAAACCTTTTATGGGTCGTTTGGAGTTTGGTACTAGGTATAAGTAGGAATAATTTTGGGATAAAAATTTAATATCATCTTAATATTTTGTTTGGTTAGTAAATTTGGATAAATTATTTCGGGATTAAAATTAGTACCGAGATAACTTATACCTTATAAGGGATGGAATAATTAGTATTGGGATAACTTGTATATTATTCTTATAAATTATGCAAATATCATTTTCAATACAACATATCAAACAGACAATTCCAGTACAACTAATATCAGCATAACTTATGTCAATATAACCTATATTCGAACCAAACGACCCCTTAATAAGCTCTTGCACAACCCATTGGGATAATTATATAACTCAATATGGTCTTGCACATTCCATTTTGGAGTTAACACATGTACTTCAACAAGATTAACAATCACGATAATGGGCTTGCCGGAAGTAGGATCGGTAAGAGGAAACTACACAAATTGCCTATTCGACTCAATTTTGTTATTCGTTTTTTGCCCAACTTCATACTTATTACAATTTTTATGTTGAAATAGCGCATGCTAGCCCGTTTCCTGACTGTACATTCAAAAATAGTCAGTATTTCAAAAGTTATTAAAAAATAGTTATTATTTTCTTTCAACAGAGAACGATCCAACATAATATATTGGAAATTGGTGCACTTATATATGAACTTCCAGCATATTATGTTGGAACTCCAACACGTGGAAAGTTCCAATATAATATACTGGAGATTGGAGCACCTGTGTGTGAACTTCCAGCATAATGCATATTATGCTGGACAGATATATTATACTAGAACTCCAATATATTATACTAGAGTTCTAGTATACTTATGCAGGAACTCCATTATAGTATGATAGAGTTCCAGTATATTATGATGGAGTATTTTCCTGATTTTGAACAGTGTTTTCGTTCAGATTTATCTTTACATGAAAAGTGGCTAAATTTCGATTAGTTTTGAAACATCGGCTATTTTTGAATGACCACTTGTAAATCTGGCTATTTTTGAATTTCTTATCTAGCCCAAATATTATTCGGCCCACCTTATTACATTCTCCTCTTAACTTTTCTGAACACACGTGTAATCCGTTTGGCCAATCTTTTTTTTTTTGGTCAAAAATATTTTTTTTAACCAAAAGTGCATTTTTTTTCAGAAATTGAGGTGTTTGTCCAAGCTTTTAGAAGGAAAAAAAGTGATTTTAAGGAGAAGCAAACATAGTTTTTGAGAAGCAGAAAAAATAGCTTCTCTCCAGAAGCAATTTTGAGAAGAATACACTTAGAAGATATTTTTAAAAGCTTGGTCCAACATTAATTGCTCTTCAAAAGTATTTTTTAAATTAATTAACTAAACACAAACTGATTCTTATCTAAAGTACTTTTTAAAAAGTATTTTTGAAAAAAAATACTTATCAAAATAAACAGATTTTAAAAACCTAGTCAAACACAATGTAACTTTTCCTTCCCCTTTCAAAAACCTTATAGCTTTGTTGGATTGAATGATAAAAACTCAATACAAATTAATGTATTTCCCAAAGGTTTTTAAAAAAAAGAATTTTCTACATGTTATGAAATAATATAAAAGACAAGAACAATAACTCAAGAACAAGAGCAAATAGAGAGAAGAGTAGAGAGAGTTCTTCTTATTGATACTTAGAGAATGTTAGGAGTGGTTTACAATGGTAGAAGACCCCTTTATTTATAGGGAGGGGGATGATTTATCTACCAAGAATAGAACTCTAGAATCTCTCTAATTATAGACATTCACCTTAAATAGGAGATTTCATAACACTACATAAATTTTAAAATACAAAGTTTTACATTATTTTACATCTGTTTCACTCCAAAATGTTCTTCTTACTAGTACATCTCAAAATCTTCTTTTATTATCAGTGTCATTTTTTCAAACGCCTTCTATTTATGTATTTATTTATGTTTTTGAACCCCATGCATTACTGTGGTTATATATTGAGCTTCGTAGATCTTAATATTTGCTCGTGGTTGAAGACCCACCATTGTCGAGCTTGAAGTTTAAAAATATAAAATTTCATTTTGAAGATTTTTTAGTTTTATTTGAAGTATGTAATAATACTTATAGTACCTTCAGAAAGTTCATATTAAAATTTAGTAGCATTTAGAGCTGATTTGAAGTGATTGGTATCGAATATTTCAGCTGAAAATTGAAGAAGAATACAGTTAACCAATAGTATATTGTTACGATATATAATATACTATAAGAGTATACAACTATATGCAACAGTTTATTGTAACAGTATACAATATACATCAAAGATATTTTATAATAATATACAATTTACTGTAATAATATATTATGATAATTGTACAATATACCACAATAGTATATTTTGACTGCTATTTGTTGAATCCTCTGAGAGTTATTGTGTAAAGCTGAAATCGTAATAGAGTCTGAAATTGGTTGCTGATAATTGAAGAAAAATAAAAATGGTCCACCATTGAAGAAGCTTTGAAACTTGAGGTTTGGGAATTAAAAGCTTAATATAGTTGTTTGGATTTTTAACTTACATGAGTATTATTTAAACCCTTTGCAAATGCTTATAAGAATTAAAAGTTAAAGTATAAACTTATTTAGAGCCGATTTGAGGTGGTCTTGGTGGCGTGTTTCGGCTTTTGCAAGGTAGCAGCCTTAAGGGTAAAAATAGTACGGTATAGCCAATTTTTGGACTATTCATTCAAAAATAACCAGCGTTTACTAAGTGAATAAAAAATAACCACTATTTTGCTGCAACAGAGACCGTTGCAGCATAATATACTGGAATTCGGGGAACATATGTATGAACTCCAGCATATTATGCTGGATCGATATACTTTGCTGGCTCTGAGCACCGGTGCTCCAAACTCAAGTATATTATGCTGGACCGGTATGCTTGCTAGAACTCCAGTATATTATGCTGGAGTGCTAGTGTACTTATGATGGAGTTCAAGTATACTTATGCTTCAACTCCAGTATTACAACAACAACAGCAAATCCAGTTTGATCCTAATATGTGGGGTCTGGGGAGGGTAATCTGTACGCATACCTTACCCCTACCTAATACAGGTAGAGAGACTGTTTCTAATAGACCCTCGGCTCAGGAATGACAAGAAGAAGAAGATGAGCGAATCAAGGAAGGAAGAAAGATGGAAGATAAAAAAAAAGATAAAAAAGGGGACCGATACAGGATAAATAGTATCAAATAATAGTAACACGGAATACAATACATGCGGCGAACAAAACTACGTAACGTAATAATAATTTAAGAATATAAAGGGACATGCATGCTATTAAGCCTATCGGTGAACACCATAAACTACCTGCTAACCTTCTACCTTAATCCTCGACCTCCACACCCTCCTATCAAGTGTCATGTCCTCAGTGAGCTGAAGCGTCGCTATGTCCTGTATAATCACTTCTCTCCAATATTTCTTAGGACTACCTCGACCCCTACTAAAACTCTCCAAGGCTAACCTCTGACACCTTCTGACAGGGGCATCAATGCCTCTTCTCCTAACGTGTTCGAACCATCTCAGTCGCAACTCCCGCATCTTGTCCTCCGCGGAGGCTACTCCCACTCTGTCCCGAATAGCTTCATTCTTAATGCTGTCTCGGTTGGTACACCCACACATACATCTCAACATCCTCATCTCTGCTACTCCCATCTTCTGCACGTGGGAGTTCTTGACTGGAAACACTCAGCTCCATAGTATAGCGGGTCGAACACTACTCGATAAAACTTACCTTTAAGTCTTAACGGCACATCCCTGTCACATAGGACACCGGAAGCGAGCCTCCACTTCATCCACCCCATTCTAATGCGATGTGTGACATCTTCATAAATCTCCCCTTTACCCTGAATAATAGACCCGAGAAACTTAAACTCACTCTCTTGGGGATAACTTTAGCATCAAGCTTAACATCTACGTCTACATCATGGGTCTCATTGAATTTGCCCTCCAAGTATTCTATCTTGGTTCTATTCAGTTTGAAACCTTTAGATTCCAAGGTTTGTCTCCAAACCTCCAATCTCGCATTAACTCCGCTACGCGTCTCATCAATCAACACTATTTCATTGGCAAATAGCATGCACCAAGGAACCTCCCATTGGATGTGACGCGACAGTACATCCATCGACAAGGCAAACAAAAATGGGCTAAGAGATGGTCCCTGGTGCAACCCCATCACCATAGGGAAATGGTCCGAGTCACCACCACAGCCCTCACCCGAGTCTTAGAATCATTATACATATCCTTAATCACCATAATGTACGCTACCGGAATGCCGTTAACCTCCAAATACCTCTACATGACCTCTTTTGGAACTTTATCGTATGCCTTCTCAAGGTGAATAAACACCATACGCAAATCCTTCTTCCTCTCCCTGTACTGCTCCACTAATATCCTTACCCGATGTATCACTTCCATAGTCGAATGACCCGGCATGAATCCAAATTGATTCTCAAAAATAGACACGCACCTCCTCACCCTGGCTTCCACCACCCTCTCCCAAACCTTCATCATGTGACTCAATAACTTGATACCCCTATAATTATTGCAATTTTGGATATCACCCTCGCTCTTGTAAAGTGAAACGATCGTACACTACCTCTATTCTTTGAGCATCTTCTTTATCTTACAAATAACATTAAACAGCCTAGTGATCCACTCCAAACCTGCCCACCCCGTGCTCTTCCAGAACTTCACCAGGATTTCGTCTGGTCCCATTACTCTGCCCCTGCACATCTTACGCATCGCCTCTTACACATCCCCTATCGTAATCCGTCTAAAGTACCCAAAATCTCGTCGACTCTCGGAGGGCTCCAACTCACTAGAACAATGCATCTATCCCATTCTTCATTCAATAATTTATGGAAGTATGTATGACATCTTCTCCTAATGAGTGCCTCGTCCATAAAAACTTTTCCATCCTTGTCCTTGATGCACTTGACTTGGTCTAAGTCACGGGCTTTCCTCTCCCTCATCTTGGCCGACCGATACAACCTATTGTCACCGCCTTTGCCTTCGAGATCCTCGTACAAATGAGAAAATGCTGCGTTGTTAGCCGTCGTAGCTGTACTTTGCCTATTTCTTTGCCTTTATGTATCACTCCCGATAAGTCATTTTTCCTCCTTGTTTGTACTCTCTACTAGCTTCTAATAAGCATCTTTCTTAGCTTCCACCTTGCCTTGGACCTCTCCATTCCATCACCAGTCCCCTTTATGAACCCCAGGAGAAACCTTTGTGACCCATAAGAACTCTCTAGCAGCTACCCTATTGCAATTCGCAGTCTTGGACCATATACTAGACGCATCCCCCATACTCACCCATACCCTCATAGCCAACAACTTCTCCCCTAACTCTTGAGCTTTGTCCTTGGTCAAGTTACCCCACTTGATCTTTGGTTACTTTCACCCCGCCCTCTTCCTCATACTCCTCTTGATCTCCAGGTCCATAACTAGGAGCCTATGTAGAGTCATGGGGTGCTCACTCGGTATGACCTTGCAATCAGTGCACGGACCTTTATCGCATTTTCTGTAGAGAAGATAATCAATTTGGGTCTTGCCCATTGAATTTCGGAAAGTGATCAGGTGCTCTTCCCTCATTAGGAAACTCGAGTTAGCTATTACCAAATCAAAAACTCTAGCAAACTCCAATAGTGAATTGCCTCCCTCATTCCTATCCACAAAATTGTACCCGCCATGCACATCATCATAACCCCTAGAACGAACCCCAATATGACCATTGAAATCTCCGCCAATGAACAACTTCTTTGTGTCCGGGATACTACGCATCATCTCATCCAAATTATCCCAAAACTGCTTCTTGACCTCCTGGTTCAAACCTACTTGAGGATCATATGCACTAATCACGTTTACAGTAAACCCTCCAACTACCAACTTAATACTCATCAACCTATCATTTACCCTCCTAACCTCAACCATGAGCTTCCTGAGGTCCCTGTCTACTAAAATGCCTACCCCATCCTTACCCCCAGCGCTCCCTCAGTACCGTATTTAAATTTCTCTACATCTCGTGCCCTAGTACCCTTCCATCTAGTCTCTTGAACACATGCTATGTTGATCTTCCTCTTCCTAACTCTAGGCTTCCCCGTCAACGCCCCAATATTCCAAGGTCAAATTCTCAACCTAGAGGCTTTCTTACCCCCCTTCCCACCCCTGGACCCCACCCCCAGCTCCGTCTGAGAACATGACCTGACTCTCACATCGTTCACTACTGCCACTATAAGTAAAGGTATTAAGTAAACACTACGAGAACAGAAACGCGAGCAGGCACTAGAACAATGAATCTGCCACATCTACGAAACTACCCCGATGCAAACACAGAACTAAAATGAATAGATGAAACCTTAAGCTTAAAACTCCAGCATAATATACTGGCGTATTTTTCGGGTTTTGAATAATTTTTTAACTCAGATTTATCTATACATGAAAAGTTGTAAAATTTCGGTTACTTTTGAAACTGGGCTTAAATGACTAGTTGTAAATATGGCTATTTTTGAATTTCAACCGCCTTAGGGCCATTTTTGGCTGTTTTAAATAGGGTGCAACTTTTAGCCTTTTAAAACTTAAATAGGTAGTTATTCTGATTATTTAGTAGATATGAGTTTTAACGAATAGAGCATGGTAATTATTTTTACTCCGATAGGTATGCCTAATTATTCCCTAAAACAACCTAAAACATCCAACTCAAATGCTTAAGTGCAATTCATTCTGTCACAAAAAAAATCGTATTTCTATAATCAGGAATAACAATTTAATTTTAAACTTTTAATTTTATTTTTATTGAGATTATTTATAGTCACACAATATTAAGCATATTTTAGATCATAAATTTCAAAAGTATTTCTTTCTTTTTTAATTTTCATACGCGATTAAATGATGCCACATAAACTAAAATGGAGAAAGTATTAACTTGAATAACCAAAGCAAAAAAATATCTATTTTCAGTCATATAATCTGAATTGCAAAAATAGGGAATGGGGAAGGAAACAATAAAATTAAAAATTGAAAAGTTGAATGGAAAAAAGGGGTCCACAATTAAAATTTTGAAAATGAACTAACACAAAACCACGATTCTGTTTCTAGATTATCTAAGAACGTGTTTGGAAAGCCACATAGGAATAAGATTAGGTGTAATTATACAGTTTCTCATGTTTGTTTGGCCAAGTAATTACTTGATCAGTATAAAATTGGGTGTAATTGGAGGAGTGTAATTACATTGTCCAATTCTAAAGGGGAAGGTAAGAATTCGTGGTACAAGGTTGCTTTTTAGTTTCTTTCCTTTTTATTTTTATTTTAACTTATTTTCTTTGTAACTTTTATTTTTATTTTTTAATTTAATTTTTACTTTTAATTCCTTTGAAATTTAATACATATTTTTCTTTCTACATTAGTTATCTTTTATTTCTCTAACTTTATTTCTTGTGATTCCATATAATTGCTTATATTTTATATTTTATTTATTTTATTATTCGATTTTTTAAACTACACCTCCTAATATTAGAAATAATGAGTCATTAACAAACTCAGCATATAATAAATGATCCAATTAAAGTTGAATTTTATTGTTGAATGTGGTTTTAAACTTATTATATTTTCTAATTTTACGTTGTAGTGGAACGTACTATTATTATGTTGGAATTTGACATATGTTAATGTAATGATCCAGCCAATCGTTTTGAGAGTACGAGCCACAATCCCCTATTTATTGCTCCCTGTGTTTCATTTCATGCTTACATGACTTGCCTAGGTGCTTGGTGTCGCGTTCGGGAGAGTTTCGAAGTGAAATGTGACAGATAGTCTCTGAGGATGAAGTTTAAGTTGTAAGAGTTGACCATAGTTTGATATGTATGAAGACAACTCCATAATAGAGTTTAGTCAGTTTTAATAGATTTGTATGGTGATTTTGGTATTAGGAGCGCATTCGAATGTTGATTTGGAGGTATGTAGTTCATTTCAGCGTCATTTGGCGAAAGTTGAAAATTTAACAATTTTTGGAAAAGTTTGACTGGGAGTGAACTTTTTGGATATCGGGGTTGGATTCCGATTCTGAAAGTTGGAGTAGGTCCGCAATGTCAAATGTGACTTGTGTGCAAAATTTGGGATCAGTCAGACGTGTTTTGATAGATTTTAGTATCGTTTGTAGAAGTTGGAATTTGCTAAGTTCTTGAGGTGCGATTCATGTTTTGTGATGTTGTTTGATGTGATTTGAGGGTTCGACTAAGTTCGTATGATATTTTAGGACTTGTTGGTAGGTTTGGTTGAGGTCTAGGGGGCCTCGGGTGAGTTTTGGATGGTCAATGGATCAATTTTAAACTTAGTGATATCGCTGGAGCTTCAGAAGTTCTAGTGTCTGGTTTCCTTCTGCGCGTTCATGATGATGCTTCTGCATTTGTGTAGAAGAGTTATGTGTTGCTGGATTTTTCCCTTTGCATTCGCGATAAAAGGTCCTGTGATCGCGAAGCTATGGAACCTTAGGTATTTGCATTCGTGTAAGGGACTTCGCGTTCGCATAGAGGAATGACCAATTAGGGCCTCAGACTTTTAGCCTACACGATCACGTAGTGTTGCACGCGTTCACGAATGGTCATGCAAGGGGAGTTACGCTTTCGTGATTGGGGCCTCACGTTCATGTAGAAGGTTTTTGGTATGAAGCATTTTGTGCTTCGTGAATGCTGATCGAGATTTTGGTATCAGATTTGTTACGCCTCATATTTTCGTTCGTAAAAGTGCATCATAAGTAAACTAATGTAAGACAAAAAATGAGATCATCTTTGGAAGTATATATAGTAATTTATCATGTTACCTCGGATGTCACATATAATGAAGATCATGAACAACATGTACAAAGAGGGTTGGAAGGTTTAGAAGTTAAGAAATTGAAGAAAAAAATGTTTCGTCGAAAGTCGACAAGTTGGGGATGCTAAAATCCGTACTTTTAGGGTGAGACTAGGGTTCTTAACATGATAAGAAGTTTATTTTATTGAGTTATGTTAGTCGTATGATAGTCGTGTATTGTGTTTTGAGGTCAAGCAAGTTTTGGAACAAATTAAAGTCATAACAAGTTACGTTCACAAGTTTTAGTAAAATTTGGGTCTAATTTAACTGCGATTTTCTGCCAATATACTTAGAGCTACATGGTGTTCCACCCATCAAATTGAACGTATATGAGTCTATTTTCCAATGCATTAAACTGTTTGTCAATACGATCGGAGTAGAAATATATATGTATTTTTGCAAGATTGCGCAGATCGCTAGGTGACAAGTAGGTGTCCTACTTGCTTAATGAGAGGCCAAAAATGGGCCAGTTCGGATCGTCCAAAGAGACCCTTTTATTTTATTTTTTTCACATAATACACTTATAATAGGGCACAATAAACATAACTAAACCCCTACAAGCATCCTTCCAAAAATTGCCCACAAACCCTAATTAATTTTCTATCCTTTTCAAGTTTTAGTTGGAGATGAAACCTAGAGTTTTAAGAACTAAGATAGGAGCTGAGTTATTCAACAAATATGGCAAGTCTACCTCTTTCTTTCATCTATTTTTCCCGCTGGATATTTATGGAAATTCATTGTATAATTGTAAGAACTCATAGGACGGTGATCGGAAGCCGTGAGTTCGAGTTATTCACTTGTAGCTGTTTTATGAACTATTTTATGTTGCTGTTGGATTGTGTGTTTTACTACTATTTTATAGAGTTTTGGAGGAGGAAGGGCATGTATAAACACCATATAAATGCAGGGCGGTGGACTGATTGTTCGTCATAAATTTTCAGGCTGTTTGATACTACTACGTTTTCATTTTGTGTATGAAGAGATTGGGATGTGTTGGGCCCGTTATATATATATATATATTTTTTTTTTACCACCATCGAGCTATAATTGATGGACAGATCCCTATTGCGCAACCTCTGCTAGATGGTAAGTCATATACCGAGCCTACTATGGCCGAGTGTTTATAAGCAAGCAGAATGCCTAGTATGGCTGAGCGTCTATGAGCGAGCCTACTACAGTTAAGTGTTGTCGCCCGAACTCACACCACAAATATAGGTTATGAGGCAGTCGAAGCAATAATAAAAATCAAACACAAGTCAGGGTTGAATCAATAGGGAATTAGATTTTGGATTAGGTATACACCCAGTGTGAATGTATTATGTGCCTCAAATTACACCTTCCACATTTTCAATTGTTTTTTCTACTTCTACTTTTAAACTATTGATTGTAATTGTATAGCTAAGAGATAATATTTTGGATTTTTGTTGTTAGGGTTGTAACTTCCGCCTAGTTGGTTACCTAATGGATTTAGAGATTTGGACATGTTTGGTTGATCAGGATACAATATAGCAATCATATGCGATTACGCACTCTATACCTCTCTATAGTTTGAGTGATTTTTCCCAAATTGGCTTTCTCAAGTCCAATGAATATTTCACAAAACAAGTGATATATGCTCAAGTCGGGTCTTATTATTTCTAGATTTGACCCTTTAATTGGGGCTATCAATTTCTTGAGTTCACCCCAATTTTTTGTTAGTCAAGTTTTTCTAGACTTAATCTCTCTTTCTCAAGTAGAGACTAAGTCAAATAGGCATGAATCAATGATTGCAGCCCTCAATTTTCAAATTCAAGCAAGAACTAGGCTAAATATCATAAACCAAATCACAAAATAAGCCTAAATCAATTACCCATTAAGTACCCATTCTAGGGTTGGATCATAACCCTAGCTAAGGGTTTAGCTACTCATGAAAAATGAAAAAATTAAAGAAGAAAGTAAGATAGAATTCATAATACTTGATTAAGGAAAGAAAATCTAATGTCTAAAAGCTAATCTAGTACAATGTTACCCAATGCAGTAAATAAAAACGGATCAGGTGCTCCCTAAAAACAAATCTTAACCTAAAAATGATAATAAATTTGATTTATACTAAGCTGAAAATATCTGACAAAATTACATCTACGGAGGTTGTGCGGCCGCACAATTATGTGTGCGGTTCGCACATTGAGACTTGGCTTGACAGGTTCCAGTTCTGCGGCCGAAGAATTCTAGGTTGCGACCGCACTTCTTCAACTTCTGCGGACAACACATTTATGACTGCGGCTGCACTCTTGCTTCTCCGGGCACACAATTATAATGTATTCAGTACTTCTTTGCTTTGGGGCTTTGGCATTGTGAGACTTCTGCGGATCATACATTTCTGAGTGCGGTCGCGCTCTTGCTTATGCGGCCGCACAATAATGGTGAGGTCCGCATTTCTTCTTGACCTTAAAATCCCATCTCTCTAAACTTTATCTTCTGCGACCAAACCAGAATTGTATGGTCTGCACTTTGCATAACATTTCTTATCAGAGGCTTTCCAGATGATCTGTGGCTGTACTCAATATTGTGCGATATGCATAGTGCCCTTTTAGTCTTATTTCTGTCCTTATCCAAAATTACTCCTGCTTGAGTTGATTTTTATCTCTTTAACGCATATTCTAACACTCCTACAAGAAAGCATATTTCATTAGTTTTTGGGAATACCTTTAAGAAATTTTGAGCTAAAACAAAAGTAAAAGAGTGAAAATAAGTAGTCAAAATCCCTACTTATCAACTCCTCCGAACTTAAGCTTTTGCTTGTCCTTAAGCAAATAAGGTAATTATCACCTCCACAAGACAAGAACTATTTCATCTAGCCTAAATTAGATTCATCACACATCAATTGGGACCAATAATTACCCTAAACATGTATGAATTATCAACAATGCAATGGTTTGACTTTTTGAGCACAATAGTTCTAAGGTTACACTAAAGCATCAAGAGCTGACTTTATTAATCAAGGAAGCTCGCTCTTTCATGTAGGTCATTATGAATCCCAAACTCCTCCTCGTTTACTCTTCGTTAGCAAATCTCACTTCAGAATGCACACTCAATTCAAGAGTAGTGAAAAGTTCGCTCATCTCTCTCAAAACAATGTCACAAGTATGGCTTTAAGTACAATATGCTTGACCCTTATGTAAATCACCATTAATATATGCTCACTCAACTTGAAATCATGTAGGGATTTTTCGGGATGCAATAAAGGCTCATCTTTCCTTAAGCACTCCATTTTCTCTTTTTTTGGCTCATACTTTGCCGACTCTTTGAGTCAATTTCTTCTTCCTTGGGGGAACTAGAGAGACGTAACATCACTCTTTCTTGGTAATGACACTCATTTTTCTCCTTTTCTATTTACTCCATGCCGTTCATCCTTGTCTTCTTTGAATCCCTTCAACTTTTTGACATTTTTCTTTTTGTTCTTTCTTTCTTTGCTTTGCCTTTCCTTTTCTTCATTTCTTTCTCTTCTTTGTACCTTTATATCACATTCAAACTCCTCATCTCCCCCCTAAACATATATTTTTGCCAATTGTTTCTCAAGAATGCTAAGGAAAGACCGAGTGCCAAGAGAGGGTCATTACAAAATGGATAAAGGCTTGTAATGTGGTTATTGAAAGAGAAAGGGATTAGGCTCAAATGGGTTGACTAGGGATATCACATTTCTAGGATATTGAAGATTGCAACTTTCAAATTTGATCAAGGAGATCTTACAATTATTTCTCAAGCCAAGCCACTCTTAGACTTTCGAATAGAAAAACATTTGGTGCAATTTCTAGACTATCAGCACGGGTACTTGGATTTGCAATTCAATACCTCACATCTCACGCTGCTGGATTGCTAAAGAGAATGGATTCGAGGTCCCACAACAATTCTAGTTAAGATTAGAATCATAAATGGCTCTACTGAACCACTCGATGATTGTTTAAGTCAATATATGAGTCAAAAGGTCACAACTAGAGCTATTTTCTGCCAACAACTTATTTTTAACCCTAAGGTCGTAGGTAAATGTGATGGTAACAAGTGAAGCATGCTTGAGCTCTTTTATTCATTACAACTATTTTTTCCTTAACATAAAAGAAAAAAGGACTCAATCCCTTAAGAAGGTTGTCATGCCATCCATCATTGGGAAGAGCCGCATGGTTCACACAAAACTCATCTTTGGAAAGAACTGTGACATTAAGAAAACCAAAGGCTTATTGTTCACTCAAAACATTAAAAAATCTAACAAATACAAAAGAAACTACTAAAGTAAATAAGAAGTTATACTACTAATAAAGACAAACTGAAGAAGCTATGAAATAAAGTACAAAAAGTAAGACAAATGAATATACAAACCGAGGGGAAAATGTATATATATATATAAAGGGAAAAGGGAAGAATATATACATAACCAAAGAGAAAATAAAGTTAAAAGAAAAATATTACAAGAGTTATTATAAGCCAATGTCAATGGCAAATCAATCAAAATAGACCACCCCCTGAATTACAATAATCATAGTCCCCAAATTCTTAATAAAAATAAGAACGGAATGGTAGAGAGTTAAGAGAACTCTCTAAGTGGTCTCAATCTGCATGGCATCCTCAACACCCTCAGTCTCCTCTTACTATATCTCATCATCACTCGGCTGAGGGATAACAGGGTTGATGAGCATCTGGATCATCTCCTCAGTGATGTGGGCAGCAAGGTCCGATTTCTCAGACTAGTCGGCTGTTGTATGTGATGCCTCAGGTACTACAGATGCTGCTGGGGCTGAAGGTGCTATCTCCATAAGTAAATCCAGTGGTAGATTACTAGCAGATGCAATCTTGGCAAACTCTTTTCTCAATCTCTCCACTGACTTCTTTAATGCCTGAGACTTCTGCATCTTCTTCGCTTGCTTTCCCAACTCCTCAATGACTTCCCCATGTTCCACCAGAGTCTCCATAATAATCTTCTGGTTGTCCAAATCTTCTTCAATGTTTCCTCCACTAACGGAGGTACCTGTGGTGCTACTCGGGGCATAAGACTGCGCAACAACATTGGATATGTCAGACAACTTTGATGTAGCTGCCTACATCCAATTGTTGAGACTCGCCAATGTCTGGGGACTCATAGTGCAGTTTGTGGATAAGTGGATGAGGCTAGCATTGATAATGAAGCTGATTGTCTAGAATAAGAAGGTGGTGGCATGGCTGCTGTCCTGGTGGACGGACCGACTGCTGTGGAATGCCTAGTATCTGGGGAAAGCTCAACACCTGAATTAGTAACTACTACTGTTGGCTCCTCGGGCTAGCCAGCGGAGGAAGTTGTTTTACCCTTGGACTTTGGGTTGTCATCACCCTGTAGGGTGTACCATGAGAAAGGCTTCTTGGCCTTTACTTTTATGTTATACTACCTCGGCTCTACCTTTTGATCATTGAAATACTCTGTGAGGAAGTTCAGGTACAAGTGTGTCTCATCTTTCTTGACAACCAATGTGATGTTGGTTGACATTATGTAACCTACATTTCTTGGGTACCCAAACATAATCGAAGCCACAAGAACTGCTCGGGGAAGTGGGAGGTTGTTCTTATTTAAGCACGGATTAATACGGCTGCACACGAAGGTCTGCCACCCTTTCGCTTCAAAATTTAGGGTAGCCCAGACTATGGGAACCCCTGCTGTGAGCCACGGGGTTGGTGATCCTCGAGCATCCAAAATCTCAGCTATCCATGGGCGAGTTGCATCAGCAAGCTTTTCCAAATATTGGACCGCCTCGACTTCTTCATTGCCCACGTAATTGTTCAGAGAACATGATTCAAATCTGAATTTTAGGTTTCTCACTTTTGTTATTTTGGATCCCTTCTTAATGTTTTCCACATTGGCATAAAATTGTTTAACTAAGTGCTCATTTGCATCGATGACACTGTGGGTGAACCATTTCCATCCATTTTGCTCCTGGAACTGTCTAAGGACATTGGGTTTGTGAATGTCTAAATCCTTCATAAGAACTATCTCTCAAGTGTAAGCGATCTCTGGGGCCACCATTCTCTGAATCTGTTGAGTGCAGTTAAGATGACAAATCTATCTTCCCACATCTCTTTCCTCCCCGACCTCTCAAGTTCGCCCACTCAAGTGTCACCTCCTCTGCTATCATCTGGGACATCATCATCATCATCTACATTGATTGGGCAGCCGGAGCATGTGAGGAAGAGGTCTAAGAATTTTGGCTACCCTCTTTCAAACCCTAAGAAGAACTAGCAGCGAAAGAGGATTCATCTCTTAAGTAGAGTCTACTTGGGACTTGTTCGAGTTGAGATTGGGTATTAGGTAGTGCTTGCAAAAAGTTACCCTCAGAAGCTTCCCTAGATGCAGAGGTACTTATTGGACTCGGAGGATTCAGGAACTCCGTTGGTGGTTGCTTTCTTGCTTATGGCTCTATGTATGGCTAGTGGTAGGTTACTTTTGCCTCGACCTCGGCCTCGGCAGGGTTCAACCCTCCCCTTTGATGTATCACCTCTACCATGTTAACGAACCATTGTATGCAATATGTAACAATTAGAATCAGTTAGAGTTCAGGTTCATAACAAACAAATGCATGCATGATAGTTGCAAGCCAGTTGTGGAAAAACAGACTCAGAAGAGGCAATGCAGCCACAAACTGCCTTTTGCGGACTACATAATTTTGAAATGCGGTCGTAGATTTTTGTACAGACCGCACAATTTTGAGTGGGACGCACAACCCCAATTTCAGACTACTATTTCCCTGATCATTCAATAGCGCTGACCACACAATCTTACTACGGACCGCATAATTTCGCTGCGGATCACGTAATTTCACTGCGGACTGTAATTTTCGTACATACTTTTGCCCTAACTTTGAGACATTCGGACCATGTAAAAATGTGTACGATTGCAAAATTAAATTTTATGCGGCAGTACGTTAGGGTTCATGCAAATTTTCACAAATTAGATATGGTTTTCACAAATTGACAAAATTAGTAGTCTACCTAGTCCTTAGTGAATATATGAAGCTACCCGTATGATTTTAAAGCACATATTAAGCATTTTGACATTTATAGGACGAAGAATAACTAAAATAATCAAAGTAAAGAAAAAAACAAAAATTAAGAAGAAACAACAAAAATATAACATGGATTGAACATACCAATAGTGAATGATGCGGGAGAATCTAACTTGATGAATTGAAGGAAGATTTAGAACTAATGGGATGCACTATGTTTTCGTAGGGTTCCATAGGTTAGAGAGTGTAAAGTGTGAATAGTACATGGAATAGGTTGACCATTCGATAAAAATGAAGCTGAGTGCGGCCACACAATTTTGATTGCGGTCTGCACTCTTTACCTGAACCTGTGAAGAAGCTTTGTGGTCCGCACAAAAGTGAGTGCGGCTGACAAATTGTTAATGAAATTTTGCAGGCCAATCTTCAGAGAGCATGCACTTAGGTCTTCCAGTTGTGCAACCACACACAAAATTGTGCTACCACAGAATGATTGTACGGTCCACATAATTCTGGTGCGGTCCACACTTTTGTGGCACTTAGCCAATTTTCTTGCACAGTCCCTGCTATGCACACCCATTCCTGCATACACTACAAAACTAGTTAGATCAAAACAAAGCCTATCTAATGAAGAAGAAAAATAAAAATAAAAGACATATGGGTTGCCTCCCAAGAAGCGCCTGATTTAACTCGCGGCACAATGCAAATTACCAATCTTTTGAAATGAAGAACTTCCACAATATGGCCATTATCACTCTTGACAAGATAATGTTTAAACCTATGTCCATTGACTCTAAACACATCATCATTCTTATTTTTCAAATCTAGACCACCCAAGGGGGTTACATTCACCAGTTCAAATGGGCCACTCAATTTTGACTTCAACTTGCCTAGAAACATCCGTAATTGAAAATTGAACAATAGCACAAGATCACCCTCTTTAAACTCCTTTTTGTGGGTGTACTTATCATGGAGGTACTTCATCTTCTCTTGGTAAAGGGATGAGCTTTTGTAGGCATGATATCGAAATTCATCTATCTCATTCAATTGTGCCATTCTTAGGTTTGCAGTGACATCCCACTTAAGGTTCAACTTCTTCAAAGTCTACATGGCCTTATGCTCAAGTTCTACCGGATGATGACACGCCTTCCCAAATACCAATCGATATGGAGACATCCCAACCGGTGTTTTGTAGGCCGTCCTGTAAACCCAAACAGAGTCATCAATTTTTCTCGACCAATCCGTCCGATTGGCATTCACAGTCTTTGACAAAATACTCTTGAGCTCCCTTTTAGAGACTTCAACTTGTCTGCTTGCTTGAGGATGGTAGGGGGTCGAGACTTTGTGAGTGACAACATACTTGGTGAGTAATGTATCACTATATTTGTTGCAAAAATGTGAACCTTTATCACTAATAATACCCTAGGAGTACCAAATCTTGTAAAGATGTTCTTCTTTAAAAATGCCACCACACTTCGAGCTTCGTTGTTGGGCAAAGCCATGACTTCAGCCCATTTTGGCACATAGTCCATAGCAACAAAAAAGTAAGTTTTCCCGTAAGAGCGCACAAACGGTCCTATAAAATCAATACCCCAAACATCAAAGATATCAATTTCCAAGTTGGTGTGAGAACAATCTCATTCTTCTTAGAAATCCCACTGGCCCTTTGACATTCATCACAATGCTTGACTATATCACTAGTGTCTTTGTAGAGAGTAGGCCAATAGAATCCACAATTCAACACCTTTGTTGTTGTTCTCACTCCACCATGGTGACCTCCAGATGGTGAAGAGTGTCAAGCCTCAATAATTCCCATTTGTTCTTCCTCTTTCACACATCGTCGGATCACAACATTGATACATATCCGAAAAAGATATAGCTAACCCCAATAATAGTCAAGGAAATATTATTTGAGATTCTTCCTTTTTTTTAAAGAGAACGCATTCGGTACAATGCCTCTCACAAGATAATTTGCTAAACAACAAACCACCGCATCCTGGTCATTGAAATGTCCAGCAATTGCTCGTCGGGGAAGGACTCATTGATCTCAAGGCCTTCATGTGGCCACCCCTCCACCTCTACACGAGACCAATGGTCCGCTACTTTATTTCCACTACCCTTGTGGTCTTGAATATCTAGATGAAACCCTTGTTGTAAAAGCACCCACTGCACCAACCTTTCTTTAGAATCTTTCTTGCTTATCAAATATCAAAGCACCGCATGGTCAGTGTGAACAATCACCTTTGTACCCATCAAGTATGGGCGAAACTTCTCATAGCAAAAACAATAGCAAGTAGCTCTTTTTCTATCACTATGTAATTGACTTGGGCATCATTCATGGTCTTGCTAGCATAGTAGACGGGATGGAAGTTTTTGTTGATACATTGCCCCAAAACTGCTCCAACTGCCACATCACTAGCCTCACACATAAGCTCAAAAGGTATGCTCCAATCCGGTGTTGTTATAATAGGAGTAGTAGTCAATTTGAACATGAGCAATTGAATGCCTTCATACAATTTTCGTTGAAATGGAACTTGGCATCCTTCTCCAAAAGTTCACATAAAGGGTTAAACACTTTGGAAAAGTCCTTGATGAATCGGTGATAGAACCCCTCCCCCCATGACCCAAGTAACTCCTCACTCCCTTCACGGATGGAGGGGGAGGGAGTTTGGAGATCACCTCAATTTTGGCCTTTCGACCTCAATACCATGCTTTGAAATTTTGTAGCCGAGGACAATGCCTTCCTTGACCATAACGTGACATTTCTACCAATTTAAAACCAAATTTATCTCCTAACATCTAGCCAATGCCTATACAAGTTGTTCAAGCAATCATCAAAAGAATTCCCAACCATGGAGAAATCATGCATGAAGACCTCAAGAATATCTTTCACCATGTTGGTGAAAATAGCCATCATACACCATTGAAAAGTCGTTGGTGCATTACACAAACAAAATGGCATCCGTGAAAATTCAAAAGTACCATAGGGACAATTGACATTTCTCTTCTCTTGGTCCTTAGGAGCAATAAGGATTTTATCGTAGCTGGAGTATCCATCAAGGAAGCAATAAAAAGCACGTCTGACCGACCTATCAAGCATTTGATCAAGAAATGGATGTGGGAAATAATCTTTCCGAGTGACTTTGTTGAGATTCCTATATTCCGTGAACACTCTCCACTGGTGACATTTCTTGCGGGGATCAATTCATTCTTATCATTTATTAACACAGTTATGCCCCCTTTCTTTGGGACACATTGCACTGGAGAGGTCCACGAACTATCAGAAATGGGGTAAACAACCCTAGCATCCAACACTTGATTATATTTTTATTGACCACCCGTTGCATTGCTTTATTTAGCCTCTTTTGATGTTTAACGGAGGGTTTGGCACCCTCTTCAAAAATAATCTTGTGCATGCAAAAGGAAGGGCTTATGCCTCGGATATCCGCCAATATCCATCCGATTGATCTTTTCCTCCTTTTTAGCACCTCCAATGTGGACTCTACAGGCATGTTAGTTAAATAAGAAGAATGAATAACCAGTAAAGTAGAAGAATGACCAAGGAATTCATACCTGAGATGTAGAGGCAATGGTTTTAACTCCAAAGTGGGAGGCTCCTCGATATAGCAATCACACACGATTACTCACTCTATGCCTCTTGTAATTTGAGTGAATTTTCTCAATTTAACTTTCTCAAGTCCAAATGGGTATTTCATAAAACAAGTGATACATGCTCAAGTCGGGTCTTACTATTTCTAGATTCGACCCTTTAATTGGGGCTATCAATTTCTTGACTTCACCCCACTTTCTTGTTAGCCAAGTTTTAGTCTCTGTTTCTCAAGTAGAGACTAAGTCAAATAGGCATGAATTAGTATTTCTAACCATCAATTCTCAAATTCAAGAAAGAACTAGGCTAAATATCATAAACCCAATCATAAATAAGTCCCAGATTAATTACCCATTAAGTACCCATACTAGGGTTGAGTCACAACCCTAGCTAAAAGTTTAGCTACTCATGGAAAATGAAGAAATTAAAATAGAATTCATAATACTTGATTAAGGAAAGAAAATCTAGCACAATGTTACTTAATACAGTAAATAAAAACGGTTAAGGTGCTCCCCAAAACAAAATTTTAACTAAAAATGAAAAAAATTTCTATTTATACTAAGCTAAAAATATCTTACAAAGTTGCTCTTGTGGATTTTGTGTGGCCGCACAATTATGTGTGTGGTCCATACATTAATACTTTGCTTGACAGGTGCCCATTCTGCGATCGCACAATTCTGAGTTTCGGCCACAGGTCTTTAACTTCTGCGGACCGCACATTTATGAGTGTAGCCGTACATTTATATTGGGATCCGCACTTCTTGACTTTGGGCTTTGGCATTGTGGAACTTCTATGGACCGAACATTTTTGGGTGCACTCGCGCTCTTGCTTATGCGACCGTACAAAAATGGTGCAGTCCTCATTTATTCTTGACCTTAAAATCCTATATCTCTGAACTTTATCTTCTGCAGCTGCACCTGAATTCTGTTGTACGCACTTTGCATAACATGTTTTGTTAGAGGCTTTCTTCATGATCTGCGGCCATACTCAATATTGTGCGGTCTGCACAGTGACCTTTTATCCTTGTTTTTGTTCTTATCCAAAATTACTCTTTCTTGTGTTGATTTTCATCTCTTTAGCTCATATTCTAACACTCCTGCAAGCAAGCACCTTTCCTTAGTTTTCGAGAATACCTTTAAGAAATTTTGAGCTAAAACGGAAGTAAAAGAGTGCAAATCAGGAGTCAAAATCCCTACTTATCATTGAGCAGTTACATGTACCGTGCCTTATAGGGCCAAAAATTTATTTTACTTAATATATTGAGAGCGTTTGTGAGGATATTGGTGGAGCAGTATAAGGCGGTGAAGAAGGACTTGCATATAGTGTTCATTGACCCGGAGAACATCTATGAAAAAGTCCCGAGAGAGGTTCTATGGAGATGTTTGGAGTCTAGTGGAGTGCCTGTAGCATATGTTACAATGATTTGGACATGTATGATTGATCTAAGACACGGGTTACGACAATAGGAGGAGACTCTGACTACTTTCCGGTTGATATGGGATTGCATCAAGGATCAACACTTAGCCCGTTTTTGTTTTCCTTGGAGATGGATTATTTAATGCGACCCATTCAAGGGGCGGTGCCTTGGTGCTTGTTATTTTCGGATGACATAGTCCTGATTGATGAGACATGAGTTGGTGTTAACAAGAGGCTGGAGGTCTGGATACATACTATAGATTTTATGGGTTTCAAGTTGAGATGGATGAAGACAGAATACTTGAAGTGCAAGTTTAATGGTGTTGCCTAATCGGGTCAAACCCTACACCACTATAGAGTAGCAAGAGCGATCGATGCAGCTTTTTCCCGAGAAGGCCGGGATCGAATCCACAGGGAGCTAGTACAATGTTTGGAGTTGGATCCCTATATAATCTAGCAGTATGTAGTGCTTTTGATTACACATCCAATCATTCTTGTTTATTTGTTACTTCTAATTTTATACTACTGATGTGCAAAATTAAGCTAAGTAGATATATTTGTAGGATTTTTTAAATGGGTAAAGAGGCATTAGGGCAGTGACTTACTCCTAGCTGAGTATCTAATAAGATCTAGAGCTTAGGGTAATAATGTTGTAGTTGGGATAGTGATATAGCCAATGCACGAAGCTACTCACTCTACACCTCTCGGTAGTAAGAGTGACATTGCCCTAATTGGCTTTATCAAAACCAATTGAGTGTCAAGATTGTGCAAGCAATATAGGCTCAAGTCGGGTATTAGTATCTCTAGGTTTAACCCTTTAATTTGGGCTATCAATCTCTTGAATTTTCCCTAATTCTTTGTCGAAAGATAGCCCAAGTCAAAAAGGCACAAATTAGTGTTTGTAACTACTAATTTAACATTAGAAACAAAAATAGGGCGAAATATCAACTACCCATAAACATCTAAGCCCTAATAGAATATACCCATTAAATACCAACACTAACAACCGTAGCTAATGGGTATAGCTACTCATAATAATGGAAGAAATCAAATATTGAGATGAAGAATAACCCATAAAATATAATTACAAGCTAATATTCAAAGATTAAATGTTAAACTAGCTACAAAATAGCTATAAAACGGCGTTCATATGCTCAACTAACAGATAAGATGACCTAAAAATATGAAAAAAAAGTATTTATACAAAGCCAAATTTTCCAGACAAAAATGCCCCTGAAGAAGGTACTGCGGACCACGGAAAATGGACTGCGGCCGTGGTGAGGCTTTTTGGCTTCAAATCTGGTTCTATGAATATGGCCACCGCGGACCATAGTAAATGGATCGCGGCGATGATGGCTTCATCGCGGACCATATCAAATGGACCGCGGACCGCAGTGTCTTGAAACTACCAAAATTCATATTCTCTGAATCTCTTCTCTACGGACCGCAACAAATGGACCACGATCGCGATGAAGTTACAGCGACTGCTAAGAATCAACCACGGGTCGCATTGCTTGAAATTCCAGAATTGCAACCTCTCTGATCTTTTCCACCGTAGACCGTGATAAAAGTACTGCGATCACGGTGGGTCTATTGCAGCCTCGATGGATTTACTGTTGTAGCGGTGCTTTGACTTGTTCTTGGCATTTGTGTAGGTTTCACTCCTTTTTGAGTTGGTTTTGACTTACTTGGAATTTTTGACCAAACACTGCAAACAAGCACAACATGTAAGCTTTTGGGATTACTTGTATACATTTTAATCAAAAACTCAAACAAAAAGGAGTATAAAATAGACTAGAATCCCTAGTTATCAACTCCCCCAAACTTAAGCTTTTGCTTGTCCTCAAGAAAACAATTTAAGTCCCACCTCCTTAAGAATAAAACCAAGAAAATTCAGCTAACCTAAAGTGACATCATCTAGCATCAATTGGGACTAACAATTGCCCTCAATTCAAATGAATCATAACAATATTCAACCTTTTCAGCATCATGGTTTTAGTGCGACACAAAAGCATCAAGAATTGACTCAACTTATCAAGGAAACTCTTTCTGCTACTTTGGTCATTGTGGAACCCAAACTCATACTCCTCACTCTTCCTTAAGCAAAACCTCACCTTTTAGATTGTAGCACTCAGAATGAGGACTGTGCAAAACACACTCATCTCTCTCAAAGAAAGGTCACAAGTCCGAATCTAAGTACCATAAGCTTGGCCCTTATGTGAGTCACCACTAATGTAAGCTTCAGTCAATTCAAGATCATATAGGGCTTTTGTGGGGATACAATGAAAGATTTTGGTTCAGGGTAGGATATATTTGGTCTAAGAAGGTTTCATCTTCCCTTGAGCACTTCATTTACTTTATTTTGACACACATTCTCTCGACTCTTTGAGTCAATTACTTCTTTGATGCCCCCTTTTTTCCCTTGCGAGGGAGAGGAATCGGGTTTTTGCGACATTATGAGTGGAATGACTCTTTTATCCCCTTTTGGGGGAATTTGAGCAATGGAGTTTGAAGAATCGCCACCTAATGATTATAGTGTATTAGGACACTTTTAGAGAAAGGAAGATGGGTTCGAAGGAAAGCAATAGTTTGGGTAAAGGGTTGAAATTATCTCGAGGGGAAGGTGTTAGGCCCCCCTCAAGATCCACTAGTGTGGTTCCCGGCCTTGCTTAGATGTGACTTTAAGAAGCATAGAAATAGACAAAAAGTTTGCACATAAAGAATACGAGCAAGTTGACAATTTTTGAAAGAAGGATAGCAGAAATAAAAAGGAATTTTAGTTTAAATAAAATATTTAAATAAAGGAAAAGAAAGTAAAGAGGGTCCTAGGTTTAACTACAATATGAATCATTCGATGCAATATCCCGCACATGTTCCCAAAGAGGGGTCGCCTTATGATATTAGCGCATCGTCATCGTCTCCATATTCTATCCTTCCCACCCTATTAAGGTATTTAAGCGTGTTTAGTCTCGTTTACTTATTGCATGCTAATACCCGTCCCGACCTATTAGTCCCGGGGTATTTTGGACTTCTAATCCTGAAAGGGGAGAAAGGGGATGAGGGCATACATGGAGTTTGAAGGTAAAAATGCTAAGGCGTCATTCAAAACAAATAACACGTATGGGAAGTAAAAGAACATACATAGGCTGCACATAAACCCCTGTAACCATACATCAATTTGTTTAGCATGACTTGTAATTACTGATTTAGTCTTAAGCTTAAAACTGATTAGTTTAACACATTAAGTTGGATAATAAATCTGCTTTGAGCCCCTCATTTTTGGAACTTAAAGTATTTTAAAAGCCAATAATTTCAGAAAAACACTAATTTAGACAAGGAAAAGAAGAGTTTTGGGAAACATGAAACTGAAATTTGCAGAAGTTCAGAAATGACTTGCAAAATAGCCGAACTGCTTAAGAAAAGTTTTTTTCCGAAATGCATTAAAGTGCAAATTTAGGCAGAAGACCAAAAAGGTCAATTTTAGGAAGATGCGAGTTTTGAATTTTAAAGACTCTATAGATTCAAAATAGTGTAAAAGACATATTTGGCCAGATTTCAAAATAGACAGCATTGGACAAATTTTTATTGAAAGCATTCAACAAATTAGGTGAGTTTGAACCCTATAGGCATGATATCTACATATTAATTTGTTGCTGCTTTTAGAATGTTTAGAGGACCTACTGTTTGCCTAGCGTTTTGTGCAGTTCCTATAGACATGATTTCTATTATGCTTGCAATAAAAATCCTATAGGCATGATTTCTAGATAGGATGCAACATTGAAATCCTATAGACATGATTTCTAGATGATTAGAAATATTGAAATCATACATGTATGGTTTCTATATGATTAGCAATATTGAAACCTTATAAGCATGGTTTCTAGGTGATTTACAATATAGAAATCCTATAGGCATAATTTCTACCCATTGATTGATGCAACAATCAATGGGTAAGCAAGAGGTTGTGATGGTAGGCAACCCCCACTTCCAACCGAGAGGTTGTGAGTTCGAGTCTCCCCAAGAGCAAGGTGGGAAGTTCTTGGAGGGAAGGATGCCGGAGGTCTATTTGGAAACAGCCTCTCTACCCCAGGGTAGGGGTAAGGTCTGCGTACACACTACCCTCCCCAGATCCCATTAAGTGGGATTATACTGGGTTGTTGTTGTTGTTGTTGTTGTTTGATGCAACAATATAACCCCCCCCCCCCCACAGCCTTTTTACTATATTCCCAAATTCTTTTACAAAGCTTGTTACAAAAGTGAAAAGAAAAGACTAAGAAATTAAATACATTAAAGCTAAAACGGACCCGAGAAAGCCCAAATCAACCTTAATGTCCAACACATGTATTTTACAAAATTCGGGCTCCAGATTCCAAGGATTTCTCTTAGCGTGTTTCAAAGTTCCAACGGATTTCAGGAAGCCCAGGCAATGCTTATATCCTAAAAAAAATTATTAGAGTAGTGCAAGGTGTAGAATTACCAGCCCTTAGGCATCCAAGCTTAGAGGGAACTCGAGGCTCCCTAAACATGGCTTACCTGAGGGGGTCAGCCTTAAAGAACTAAGAGTAAATGTAAAAGTGAGGGAATTAGATGAAGACCAAAGCAAAGGGTGGTCATACCTAGCCATGAATGAGACTGGCACACCCCTGACCCTTTACATTGCTTGAACAAATAAGAGCAAACTTTAAGAAAGTCAGACTTAGGCCTGTATGGTGATTAGGACACCACCATACCTGAGTCAAGCTCAACACATAATAGGGGTTAAGGGAATGGGACTGATTTGATTATAGGTTTAGAGCAACCTGGTTCTAAACTAGGGGTGGCAATGGAGTGCCACCCTAGCCTAGAACAATACTCACACACAAAGGGGTTAGGGAAAGGGGATTGCATGAACACATTTGTAGCAAACAGAATTAAGCTATGGGGATTTGGGGAAGGGATGTACATGAAAGCACTCATACAAGCATACATCATCAAAACATAAGGATATGGGGGTAATGATGTACATGTTGAAGTTTTAACTGCATAATGAACATAAACAGACATATGAAAAGGGATAAGTAATAACATGTAGTTTTGTGACAATATTTAAATTATGGACCTACCAGTTGCAAACTCGAATAGTAAAGCAGATTGGGAAGATAGAACCTTATAAATTAGCCTTGTCTTTCAGCTGGCTAAACTCAAGCAGCAGAACAAGTAGCAGAAAATAGCAGAGAAGAGAATAGAGAGTTTTCTTTGTGAGTGCAAACTTGTGAAAAATGTTCGTGTGTTTGAAGTAAAAGGGATGTGGGTTTTATAATTTGAGAGTAAGCAACCAATAAGGCAAGAAAATAACTTAGTATCAATGAAAATCAATTAGGGAAAGGATTCCCTTTAGATAAGGGACCGGACTTAAGGTAAATAAACAGAGTTCTATTTTTGGGAAGAAAATCAAGAATTAGTTGAATAATAAAAGGTAAATACATATAAGGTTTTTGAAATACACACGGTTTAAACAAATAAGGTAAATAGAATCACCAATCACATAGGGAATCAAGGAAACCGGGATACGAATTGATATTTAAATTAGTCAAAGAGCAGGTCCAAATTAAAGAATTAAATAAGTTCGTAAAAATCAATTTCGCAAAATTAGGGTTATTTTGCAAAGGGGAAGGCTGACGATAAAAAGATGCACAAATTCAAACATGCGAGGCTAAAACTAGCAAGATGGTCATGTAATCAGAGAGCAGAAGCACCCAAGCATAAATGTAATTAGAAGTTCTTGCAGAGCTTAGCAAGAAATCAGAAGCATGAGGTGTTTAAACAGTTAGGGTTTTGACATTAAACAGGAAGCAGACAATTATACACAAAAATAGGAAAACCCCCAAAATCTAGGGTTTTCATAACATTTTGAATTTAGAGAAGAAAACATTCAAAAAGAACATAAACATTCATGAAAAGCATAATGAGAGCAAAGAACACAGTAAGAAAATACTCAAAAACCCTAGAAATAACATAGTAAAGAAAATACACAGGAACCATAGTAGAAAATTCTCAAGAATTATAGGAAATCATAGTAGAGCAATTAAAATAGAGAAATTGAAGAAAACCTAAATTTTAAGAAGATAAACACTTTGAAAACAAAACCGGTAAAAGAAATGTGGAAAACACTTTGAAAACTTGGAAAATAACGTAGATATGAAGTATATCTTAAAGAGAAACAAAGAAGAAAACCTTAGAAATTTAAGGTTTCAGAGAAAACCCTAGAGAACGGTAAAGCCTAGAACAGACTGATTTTGAGTCGACAACGGACTCATAACACTAAAACTCGCTAGAGAGAGACCGGACATGACCGTGGAACTCAAGTCGGAGGACCTCTAAGGCGGTGGTCTTCGAGATAAGGCTATCTTTGAACAAAGGGGGTCATAGAAGGGAGTGGGGGTGAATATAGGTTGCATGAAGCCTGGAAGGCCATGGTTTCCGGTAAAACGTGATCCGAAAGTGGTCGGAGAGGGGCTAGGGTTTCAGGGTGGTTTAGAGTGTTTTGGTAACGAGGGGGATACAAGGGCGGTGGTATGTCAGAAATAATTAGGGTTAGGGGTGTATCTTGTTTAATTAAGGGAATGGAGACATGGACCGTCGATCTAAATGATTAACGGTCCTGATTAAAGAGGGGTTCTGGGCAGGTAAGATAGTAGGGTTTGGGTCAGGTTATTTAAGAAATTGGGTAGTGAATTGGGGTTGAATTAGGGCTAGATTTGAAATAGAAAGGGCTATAATTTGAAAGCCAATTTTCCCAAGTTTTGAATTTTATAAAATAGTAAATGATGTTTAAAAAGTTAAATTAAAAATACCAAGTTAATAAAAAATGCATAAGTATTAATTTTAAAATGTTAGAAATGATTTTATGATTAAAAATGCTATTAAACGAGAAATAGGCTAAAATTACAATTTCATACAATTTTAGTTTAGAAATACCAAATGAACTTGTAATATTATTTAAAAATCACGAATATTATTTTTTTGTGAAAATGAGAGAATAAAATAAATTATTCACCAAAATAATAAAGTTTGGGATTAAGTATTGGATTTTATAGTGCAAAAATAGGCCATAAATTGATTTAAAAATTCTTAAAAAATGTGGAAAAATACCAATATCTTTGTGGATGCTTATATATGTTATTTTTGAGAATATTTTGAGAATAAAAATATATAGGGAAAAATTTGGTATCAACAGCTGCCCCTTCTTACTCGAGGAGGATGAAAGAGTTGTCGGGTAAAGATAACATGTCTAATTTTGACTAAAGATGGCGATTGTTAAAGGATATTAACCGCGCTCTGGTCTCTGAGTTGCCTACATATCCCTGGTTTTATAGGATCAGGCCATATATAGTTCAGGAACCATTGACGGAACATGCCGATGGGAATTTGGAAAAAAATGGAAGCGATGGTTAGATCTGAGAGGGTGCTTGAAATCGGACAAACACGGAGAACTGGAGCGGGATCGCTCCTACTGAGACGGCAGTGAGCCATCCAGAACACCTTATAATGCGTGATGTGCATATATATTTGCGTAATTTAAACGTGATGCAAGTTCATATTGGACCATGAATGTTTGTCCTTGGACGGTTAGGATGACGTCCTCAGACTATAATGTCCTGGGCCATGAGAAGCATAAAAGTAAAGGTTCGCAGGCCATGAAATGATGTTCTTGGTCTATGCAGTTGGTGCTTTCGAACTATGACACCTTTGAACGAGTTGGCGATCTTTCAACCCATGAAAAAGGTGGCAATCTTTCAGCCAAATGAATGCAAAGGGTGGCGATCTTTCAGCCAGAGTGAGAATTTATAAATAGGCGGCGATATTTCAGCTGAGTGAGAATTTAAAATGATGGTGGCGATGTTTCAGCCAGTCAAAAAATAAAGTGGTGATATTTCAGCCATGCAGGGCAGTGACAGTGCTTAGTCTCGAAAGGCAGATAAGAGCCCTATGCAATATGGCGGTAGGGCTTAACCTCGGAAGGCAGAGAGTAGCCTTATGCAAAATGCAGATGGAGACAGAGCTTAGTCTCGAAAGGCAGATAGTAGCCTTATGAAGGACGGAGGTAGAGCTTAACCTCGGAATGCAGAGAATAGCCTTATGCAAAATGCAGATGGAGACAAAGCTTAGTCTCAAAAGGCAGATAGTAGCCTTATGCAGGATGGAGGTAGAGCTTATCCTTGAAAGGCAGTGAATAGACTTATGCAAAATGCATATGGAGACATAGCTTAGTCTCGAAATGCATATAGAGGCATGGCTTAGTCTCGAAAGACGGATAGTAGCCTTATGCAATACAGAAATGTAAAAGAACGAGTAATGGTAAACTTTCTTAGCTGGTAGACGGTTTTGCGATATTAGGACTGCTGGGGAGTGCGTATAGCGACCCTATGAAGGTTTCGGTTGCGAAGAGCGAATGCGTTTTGATCTGTAGTCTGAGTTCCTGCAATCAAAGAAAAATCATGATTTCTGTAGGGGAGGTTAGGTCGTGTCCTCCAGCTTTTGGCGTCGTGTATCACGGGGGTAGCATTGCTAAACAATGGTGGTGAAAGTGATGTTTATGCAAGACTTAGTAAATATAATGCAGGTACATGTATACAATTTTTTTTTATTTTGCATGAACCGACGACTACTACGTGGTTCAAGACACGACGACCTTGCTTGTTCTGGAATTTTGAGGGCCCTCCTCAAAATTCTGCCCAGTTTACTGGGTTGGTGCTGCTGACGGCTGTGCTGGATGACTGAACGTGGAACAATCCCAAAATTTTGAGGGCCCTCCTTAAAATTCTGCCCCAGTTTACTGTGTTGGTGCTGATAAAAAGACTGAAAAAACTTACTTCGAAATTTTGAGGATCCTCTTCAAAATTCTGCCCCAGTTCTAATTAAGAGGGGAAAGATGGATTTTTTATAAAAATGTGACCGAACCCATTGTGCTACCTACGTATCCCCTCTTAAACGGAAATCAGGTCAGGCGTAGTTCAAATTACATCACAAAAGAAAAAGCATATGATCAACTGTAGTATCTTTTCACTACGTCTGCGTTGATAGACTTCAGCCAGACTTCTCCGTCCATCTCTGCAAGAATGAGGGCTCTTCCAGTTAGAACCTGATGAACCATATACAGATCCTGCCAATTGGGAAAGAATTTCCCTTCGGCTTTATTTTGATGCGGAAATATCTTCTTCAATACTAACTGCCTTAGCACGAACTTCCTTGGCTTAACTCTCTTGTTGAAGTCCATGGACATTCTGCTTTGATATAATTGACCGTGACAGACAACATTCATCCTTTTTCCATCTATGAGGGCTAACTGCTCGTAGCGACTCTTAATCCATTCTGCATCATCTAATTCTGCTTCTTGTATGACCCTTAAGGAGGGGATTTCTACCATGGCGGGGATGACTGCCTTTGTACCATAGACCAACATGTAGGGAGTGGCCTAGGTTGATGTGCGGACCGTGGTACGATAACCCAGTAAAGAGAACGACAATTTATCATGCTATTGCTTGTGCTTTCCGACCATTTTCTTTAGTATCTTCTTGATGTTCTTATTGGCTGCTTCCACAGCTCCATTCATAAGTGGTCTATAAGCTGTAAAGTTCTTGTGCTTAATCTTGAATGTTTCACACATTTCCTTCATTAGGTTTCTGTTGAGATTAGAACCATTGTCGGTGATGATTGATTTCGGAACCCCGAACCGACAAACCATACGATCTCGGTCAAAATCTACTACTACTTTCTTGGTGACTGCCTTGTATGATGATGCTTCAACCCATTTGGTAAAGTAATCAGTTGCCACCAGAAAGAACTTGTGCCCGTTTGACCCGGCTGGTTCGATTGGTCCAATAACATCTATTCCTCAAGCAGCGAACGACCATGGTGAGCTTGTTGCAGTAAGCTCGTTTGGAGGTACCTTTATCATATCTGCATGTATTTGACAACGGTTGCATTTTCGAACTTTCTGAATGCAGTCTGTTTCCATAGTCATCCAAAAATACCCTGCTCAGAGTATCTTTTTTGCTAAAACAAAACCGTTCATGTGCGGTCCACAAGTCCCTGCGTGCACTTCCTCCAATAGTCTGGTTGCTTCTTTTTCCTCGACACATCTTAATAATCCCAAATCAGGAGTCCTTCTATACATGATTCCTCCGTTGTGAAAGAAATTGTTTGACAATCTCCAAAGCATTCGTTTTTAGCAGCATTGGCGAGCTCTGGGTACTCTCCTGTTGTCAAATATTCCCTGATATCATGGAACCAAGGTTTCCCGTCGGCTTCTTCCTCGACGCGAGCATAATAAGCTGGTTGGTCATGAATCATGACCTGGATGGGATCAATAAAGTTTGTATCTGGATGCAGGACCAAAGATGATAAAATGGCTAAGGCATCGGCGAACTCATTCTGTGTTTTGGGAACATGCTGGAATTCCGTCTTTCTGAATCTTTTCCTCAACTCCTGTACATGGTGTAGATATGGGAGTATCTTAGGATTATTGGTAGCCCATTCTTCTCTAACTTGATGTATGAGTAGGTCCGAGTCTCCGATCACAAATAGCTCCTGAATGTGCATGTCAATGGACAGCTTGAGCTCTAAGATGCAGGCTTCGTATTCAACCATACTGTTGGTGTAGGGGAATCTGAGCTTGGTGGATACTGTGTAATGCTGACGGTTTCTGATACCAAAACCACTCCTATACCAAATCCTTTGAAATTTACGGCTCTATAAAAAACATCCTCCAACCATCATAGGATTCTGCAATGTCTTCTCCTATGAAGGCTATCTCTTCATAAGGGAAATACGTCTTTAGGTGTTTGTATTCTCCTACAGGATTCTCGGTGAGGTGATCTGCCAAGGCTTGTCCTTTGACTGACTTCTGGGTAACATAAACGATGCGGAACACGCTTAACAGTATTTGCCACTTGGCGAGCTTGCCTATAGACATGGGTTTCTGAAAGATATACTTCAACGGATCCATCCTGGATATGAGATGAGTGGTGTAAGCGCAGAAATAATATCACAATTTCTGAGCAACCCAGGTTAAAGCACAACAAGTTTGCTCTAATTAGGAATACCGAGCCTCGTACGGGGTAAACGTCTTGCTGAGTTAGTAGATGGCTTGCTCCTTCCTTCCCGTTTCATCATTTTGTCCCAAAACACAACCAAATGCCCCATCTAATACTGAAAGATAAAGCAATAGAGGCCTCCCTGGCTCGGGTTGAACCAGGACTAGCCGCGTAGACAAGTATTCCTTGATTTTATCGAAGGCCTTTTGACAATCATCAGTCCATTTAGTGGCGGCATCTTTCTTTAGCATCTTGAGGATGGGTTCACAAATGATAGTGGACTGGGCTATGAATCGGCTGATGTAGTTGAGCTTCCCCAGAAAACTTATTACATCTTTCTTGTTCTTTGGTGGTGGCAACTCTTTAATGGCTTTGACCTTTGACTGGTCCAAGTCTATCCCCCGGTGATTCACAATGAAACCCAATAACTTCCCGGATGGGACCCCAAATGCACATTTGGCGAGGTTCAGTTTGAAGTTGTATCTCCTAAGTCTGTTGAAGAATTTCCTCAAATCTCCCATGTGATTTGCAGTTTTTCCTGGATTTTATGATGACATCGTCCACATACACCTCGATCTCTTTGTGTATCATATGAGGAAAGATTGTGGTCATGGCTCTCATGTAGGTAGCGCCAGCCTTCTTCAAACTGAATGGAATCATTCTGTATCAGTACATTCCCCACGGCGTGATGAATGTCATTTTCTCTGCATCTTCTTCATCCATCCATATCCAGTGGTATCCAACAAAGCAATCGACAAACGACTTGAGCTCATGTTTGGCCCAGTTATAAATCAATATGTGTATATTTGGCAAAGGAAAATCGTCTTTTGTACTGGCCAGGTTGAGATCCCGGTAGTCGACACAGACTCTAGCCTTCCCATCTTTCTTTGGTACTGGCACAACGTTGGCTAACCATGTTGGATACTCCACTACTCTGAGAACCCTAGTTTTGACTTGCTTGGTGACTTCTTCTTTGATTTTTAGCTCATGTCTGATTTGAATTTTCTGAGTTTCTATTTGGAAAATGCTTTTGATTGAATTCATAATTGTCTGAAACATCGGAGCTCTTTTCAAAAGTAATGACAATGCTGAAAACTAAAATCAACTAAAAGTAAAGTGCGATGCATATGTGTCATTTAGCCTTGCTAACCCGAGGCTCTGCGAGCACTGGTGGTCCTGATTGACCAATTGGTGAGGTGTTCTCCCTGGTTCACAGCTTGAATGGAAGGGCCTTCCTCCACTTCCTCCTCGAAGGTAACACAACAATCCATATCATCCTCCAGAAATAGGTTCTTCATTGCTGCCAGGTCTCATCTTCCTCGGATCCATATATGACATCAGCGGGCTGAAAGGTATGCTCTAACTGAGGTAGAGGGTGCTCCAGTGGGTAGTAGGGGCCGAGCCATGGTGGCGGCCAGTGATGGAACTCTTCCCAAGTGTATTCTTGTCACGCCCCAAATTCGAGGGCATGACCGGCACTCAACCGGGTATCCCCAGTCGAGTGGACCTGGGTGCCTTTCCTATTCCCCACGCGTTACCCCACATTATTCAATGAAGATTAGCCAAAAGATACCAAATTTGCAATTGAAAGAACATATGATTTCTCTTTTATAAACACACATTATGATTAAGGTGGGGCATCCTTTACAAAACATACATTATGATTAACGGGGAATGTGGTGAACAAGTTTACAGCGCGCAAAACATACTCCTTTATGCATAAGTCCTAACCCACATACCACTATCTACGGAGCCTCTAAGAGAAATATAGTACAACATTTGCCGGTGACACGGCCCTGGCTATACCTTTACAAAAGGACACAAGACTCCAAAATACAACAACATGGTGACATGAGCCACACAAGGCCCCAAAAGGATTGGGGCTCACCAACACGAATACCGCCAATGGAGAGGAGGAGGAGCTACAAACGGTGGACTCGAGTGCCTACCACAGATCAACCTACAATCATAACACGAATGTAGCGCCCCCGGCAAAACGGACGTCAGTACATTTGAATTGTTCTGGCATGTATGAACAAGCTCTGTCCCAAGTAAACTCAAGCCAAATTGCATATACAAGTATAGAACTGAACAACAATAGTACAAGTACAACCATGGAGCAACAACCAAACATCTCACAATAAATGATTCAAGTAGTCATACAAAGGGGCAATCAGTTCCCCACAGGTTACAAACTCTCCTGCTGTATACTTTCACATTTCAACATTTATCATTTCATGATTCACATTCATATCAATAGTGATATTGGATCAATTTTTTTTCCACCCTTATTGCCTCATTCACCCTTATTACCTCGGCAACCCTTATAACCCCAACCCACACCTTATTTCACCGTGTTGCGGCGCACAACTCGATCCCGCCTGATTGTTTTCAATTCATAACAACAAACAACACAACAACAAATACAAGAATCAATTATGGCATATTGTTAAAATAGATCCACAACAAGGATAATGAAATCTCACAACTAGCAACAATAATTTCCTCATGTTCATCAAATTGGTACACAATTTGGATCATCACAACAGTTATTCGCAACTAATCACACACGTTGTTTCCATTGTCCACATTGTTTCCATTTCCATTGTTCCACAATACTTCCCTTTCCATTGTTCTAGATTATTCCCATTTCTGTTGTTCCAATTGCAAACTTTCACCACAAAGTGTTACCACACAATTGTACAACACAAAAGCTTTACAATGATTCTCACACGAATATCAACTACCAATAATTTCACAACTAGCACAGGGTGATTTCACAAGGATCACAGTTAGCCATACGTACCTGGAGTTGAATACCCTATTTAAACCTCTAGTCCAACTTGCCATGCAATCAAGAAGTCAATCTAGTTCATGTTTAGCACATAGGCCTTAGAATACGAATTCACAACTTACTATCCATTTCCCTTTTTGCAAGATTTTTTAGGGTTTTGAAGACATGCATGAAGGTTTCATCAAAGATTTCATAATCTAGTGCATGTGGTTCCCTTCCCAAGCTTAGGTTTGAATATTTAGGGGAAAAGGGTTAGGGATTTTACCTGTGAAATCAAGAGTGACGACAATGTATCAAAATCCCCCGGGCTCCAATCATTTTGAAACATCAATTGATGAAGAATTTGCTTTCTCTCTTTAGGATCCTCTCTTCCTCTCTCTTATTTTGTTCAGAAAGTGGGATAAAAATGAGGGATGTGGTGCTTTAATTAAAGAGGGGCCGGGCTTAGATTTTTAGAAAAATAACTGGGAGAGCTCGATCTGCGACGCAACTCTGCGATCGCAGAACAAACATGCGATCCGTAGAATGAACCATAGAAATGGCTTAAGTTTCAAACCACTCGGGTTGGGAATGTGATAGATATGCGGTCCGCATTTGCGTTCTGCAGTCGCAGAATGCACACCAGAACTGACCTTCGAATTTCCTCATGGGAAATGCGCGATCATTCTGCGGTCCGCATATTGACTATGCGGTCGCAGATTTGACCGCACTTTCAACATCAAAAATTGAATGCTGTCTTATTCATTCTCCGGTAGGAATGCGATCTGCATAGCTGATCTGCGACCGCATTCTTGGCCGCATTTCGACCATTTTCTGGAAAAGTTTCGATTTCACATTTTTAAGTTCAGAAAGGTAATAAGAATCTGACCCACGCATGTAGACTCGGCTCTATGATCTGCTAACATCTGAGCACACATTTTCACGGGGCCATACAATTCTTAACCCGGGCCAAAAGTTGTTCCATGCTTCTTCAGCTGGATAGGTTTGGTGATACCGTGGAGATTCTTGCCAAGCCCCTTTTCGGGCTCGTATCCACTCCAATTCAGAAGTGCTCTCAATTTTGTTATCCCGGCACTTGTCTTTGTCTATGATGTTGACTCGCTCGATATGATGGTATGTTTCTCCACCAATTTTCCTTCTGCCTCCAATAATTGGGATGGCCTGGCGACTGTATATAGGGTTGCTTCCATTACCATGGATGATTTCTTCCTGATGATTCCCTTCAAATTTGACAGCCTGATGCAAAGTTGATGCGACGGCCCCAGCGGCGTGGATCTAGGGACGTCCTAGCAACAAATTGAAGGACGCTAGTACGTGTATGACTTGGAACTCAACGTCGAACTAGGTGGGTCCCATCTATAGGCATAGGATAATTTCTCCAATGGTGGACCTCTGAGATCAATCAAAAGCTTTGACACTGATAGCCCCATCTTTGATCTCATGCAATCCTTTGCCAAGTGTCCTGAGAGTTACCAATGGACAAATGTTGAGGCTGGATCCCCCGTCGACTAGAATCCTTGCGATAAAGTCATCCTCGCATTGAGCAATGATGTGCAATGCTTTGTTGTGACCAAGACGTTGTTCCAAAACAACTTTCACCACAAGTGTTACCACACAATTATACAACACAAAAGTTTCACAATGATTCTCAGACGAATATCAACTACCAACAATTTCACAACTAGCACATGGCGATTTCACAAGGATCACAGTTAGCCGTACGTACCTGGAGTTGATTACCCTCTTTGAACCTCTAGTCCAACTCGCCAAGCAATCAAGAAGTCAATCTAGTTCATGATTAACACACCCTTAGAATATGAATTTCACAACTTACTACCCATTTCCCTTTTTACAGGATTTTAGGTTTTTGAAGACATGCGTGAAGGTTTAATAAAAGATTTCATAATCTAGTGCATGTGGTTCCCTTCCCAAGCTTAGGTTTGAAAATTTAGGGGAAAAGGTTAGGGATTTTACTTGTGAAATCAAGAGTGAAGACAATGCATCAAAATCCCCCGGGCTCCAATGATTTTGAAAGATCAATTGATGAAGAATTTGCTTTCTCTCTCTAGGACCCTCTCTTCCTCTCTCTTATTTTGTTCAGAAAATAGGTTAAAAATGAGGGATGGGGTGTTTTTATTAAAGAGGGTTCGGACTTAGATTTTTAGAAAAATAACTAGGCGAGCCCAATCTGCGACGCAACTCTGCGATCGCAGAAAAGACATGCGGTCCGTAGAATAGACCGCAGAAATGGCTCAAGTTTCAAACCGCTCGGGTTGTGAATGCGGTAGATATGTGGTCCGTATTTGCGTTCTGCGGTCGCAGAATGCACCGCAGAAGTGACCTTTGAATTTCCTCAGGGAAAATATGCGGTCATTCTGCGGTTTGCATTTAATTATGCGATTGCAGATTTGACCGCATTTTCAACATCAAAAATTGGTTGCTCTCTGATTCACTCTGCGGTAGGAATACGGTCCGCATAGATGATCTGCGACCGCATTCTTGACCGCATTTCGACCATTTTCTGGAAAAATTTTAATTTCACATTTTTTAGTTCAAAACAGTAAAAAGAATCCAACCTACACAGGAGACTGGACTCTAGGAGCTACTAACATCTGAGCACTCATTTTCACGGGGCCTTACATTCTCCCTGCTTAAGATCATTCGTCCTCGAATGAGGACTTGGGAAACAAATGAGTTTGAAAACATGATATGCAAGTTTCTACACTTTTATTAACTTTCAAGTTTGTTATAGAATTTTTTTCTAGAATTTCCTTTGTAATATGGACATAACCACCTGTCAAAGAACATCCAAACATATTCCCAAGCATTACTACCCAAACTTGCTACCTTTACAACGGTTGTAAAATGCATAGTCCGGACACTTGCACATATTCAACCTCTTGATTCACTTTTAACCATTTGGCACACAACATATAATCAAATTAAGCATTAATCGTCCGCACTATTAAAGCCATTTTGCCTATCACAAGGGTTTGACACAATTATTTATTTCAATACCACTCGTCCATGCAAAACCAGTCATTACACAATTAGAACACTTTGATATAAAATCTCCATGCCAAATTAATTATTAGTTCTATACATCACCTTACAATAAGAGCACAAAACTTTCATCACCAAAAAGGACTGCACATTGCTCAAATAGTTACAATACATAATTGTTTGTTAGCACAACTTGGAGAAACTACAATACTAGGCACTTGGAAAGAGAAGGGATGATTCTTACACCTAATAGAACACAACAGTAGCTCTCCTAGGGAAAAGATTCGCACGATCATTCCTAGACTTACTCAAATAGATGGGGATATTTTATCTTTATCTCATCTTCCGCCTCCCACTTGGCTTCCTCGACTTGTTGGTTTTGCTACAACACTTTATCTGAAGCAATATACTTGTTTTGCAACTTTCAAACTTGCCTATACAGAATAGCAACCGGAATCTCTTCGTATGATTACTATTCCGTAACCTTGATGTCTTCAAAACCCACAACTTTCCTCAACATGGATACATGAAACACCGGGTGCACTAAAGACATTTCACGGGGCAATTCCAACCTATACGCAACTTGACCGATCCTTTGAATGACTTGATAAGGCCCAACATGCCTAGGACTTAGTTTTCCCTTCTTCCTAAAGCGCATGACTCCTTTCATAGGAGATACCCTAAAGAATACCCAATCTCCTTCTTGAAACTTCAATTCTCTTCGACGCACGTCCACATAGGATTTCTGGCGACTTTGAGCAATCTTCATTCTATCTTGAATGACTCTTACCTTTTTGATGGCCTGATGCACAAGATCTGGCCCTATTAGTTCCCCTTTACCAACCTCGAACCACCCGATCAGGGACCTACACCTTCTTCCGTACAATGCTTGAAACGGGGCCATCTAGATACTAGCATGGAAGCTGTTGTTATAAGAAAACTCTACAAGGGGCAGGTGATCATCCCAATTACCTTTGAAATCCAAGACACATGACCGTAACATATCCTCAAGCGTCTGATTAGTCCGCTCTGCTTGGCCATCGGTTTGCGGATGAAAAGCTGTGCTAAGATTCACTTGAGTACCCAAACCTTGCTGAAATTTCCTCCAGAAGTTAGCTGTAAACTGAGCTCCTCGATCCGAAATGATAGAAAGTGGCGTACCATGAATCCTCACTATCTCCTTGATATACAACCGAGCATATTGTTCTGCAGTATCGTTGGACTTGACCGGCAATAAGTGAGTTGATTTGGTGAGCCTATCCACAACCCAAATTGAGTCGAACTTGTGCTGAGTACAAGGTAGTCTTGTCACGAAGTCCATATTGATCATTTCCCATTTCCACATCACTATTTCTATAAGCCGAGTCAACCCTCTTGACCGCTGATGCTCGGCCTTCACTTGCTGGAAATGTGGGCACTTAGAGACAAAGTCCGCTACACTCTTCTTCATAGCACTCCACCAAAAGATATCCTTAAGATCGTGATACATCTTTGTAGCGCCAGGGTGCACTGAATACCTGGAATGATAAGCCTCCTCCATTACCCTCTCTCGAAGATTATCCAAATCTGGGACACATAACCTGTCGTGGCACCGTAGCACACCATCATTGCTGCCGAGTGAAAATGCTGAAATTTTGTTACTTAAGAGCTGCCTCCTTCAAATGTGCCAATGCTGGATCAATACACTGCTTTTCTTTAACCTTTGCCACGAGCAACAATTATGCTGTATTATGCACCATAAGTTCCTCCTCATTCGGGGCCGAGATACAAACCCCAAGGCCGGCCAAATAATGTACCTCCCGAGCTAGGAACCTCTGATCCGCTCTCAAGATATCCAAATTACCCATGGATTTCCGACTGAGGGCGTCGACCACCACGTTCGCCTTCCCTGGATAGTACAAGATGTCCATATTATAATCCTAAAGCAATTTGAACCACCGCCGCTGACTCAAATTTAGCTCTTTCTGCTTGAATAAATATTGAAGACTCTTGTGATCTGAAAACATATCTACATGAACCCCATAAAGATAATGACGCCATACTTTCAAGGCGAACACAACTACTGCAAGTTCCAAATCATGCGTCGGATAATTCTTCTCATGACTCTTGTGTTGCCTGGAAGCATATGTTATGACCTTCCCGTGCTGCATCAGAACACACCCTAAACCAACCCTGGAGGCATCACAATAGACTAAAAACCCCTATGTGCCATCTGGCAAGGCTAGTACTGGTGCCGAAGTCAACCTTGTCTTCAATTCTTGAAAACTTTTCTTATACGCATCTGACCACTGGAATTTAGCTAATTTCTGCGTCAATTTGGTCAAAGGAGAGGCGAGGGTGGAGAATCCCTCTACAAACCTCCGATAATATTCTGCTAACCCTAAAAATCTATGGATCTCCGTCGAGGTTGTGGGCCTAGGCTCCTTCACCGCTGCAATCTTTTGGGGGTCCACCTGAATCCCCTCACTGGAAACAACATGACCCAGAAAAGCGACGGACTCCAACAAAAATTCACATTTGGAAAACTTGGCATACAATTGGTGCTGATGTAGAGTCTGCAAAACTGCTCTGAGGTGGTTGGCATGATCCTCCCTACTTTGCGAATACACGAGGATGCCGTCAATGAAAACAATCACGAAGGAGTCTAAGAATAACTTGAAGACCCGATTCATATGATCCACAAAAGCTGTCGGGGATTGGATAGCCCAAAATACATGACCAAGAATTAAAAGTGGCCATAACGCGTTCTTAAAGCGGTCTTAGGAATATCCTGCTCCCTGATCTTTAATTGGTGGTACACGGACCGCAAATCAATTTTGGAGAAGAACCTTGCACCTTGCAATTGATCGAACAAATCATCTATCCAAGGCAAAGGGTACTTATTCTTGATGGTAACTTTATTAAGCTGCCGATAATCGATACAAATCTGAAGTGACCCATCCTTCTTTCTGACAAAAAGAACCAAAGCACCCCATGGTGACACACTTGGCAGGATAAACCCCTATTCCAATAGATCCTTCAACTGCTTTTTAACTCTCGCAACTCTGCTGACGCCATTCTATACGGTAGAATAGATATTGGCTGAGTATCTTGAAATACATCAATCCCGAAATCAATCTCCCTACCTGGCTGAATTCCTGGAAGCTCATATGGAAATACCTCAAGAAACTCATTCACAACTGGCACAGACTCGGGGGCAGGAACCTTTGGAGTAGTGTACGCCACCCGGACTAAATGATAAATGCACCCTTTTCTGTTCATCTTCGAAGCCTTGAGGTAGGATAAACCTACCCTTTGGCACAACACCATTTCCCTTCCACTAAAAAACCGGCTCATCAGGGAACTTGAGTCTCATGACTCTCATTCGGAAATCAAGTTTAGCAAAGCATGAATAGAGCCAATCCATCCCCATGATTACATAAAAATCCACCATCCCAAGATCGATAAGGTCTGCCGTGGTAGCAGAACCACCTACCATAACAACACAATTCCAATAGACCCGCGGGGCTGTAATAGAATCACCAACCGGAGTCGATACAGAGAACGACTCAAGAAGCTGTTCGGGTTCAATCCCAAAACTCGAAGCAACAAATTGAGTGACATAGGACAAAGAAGACCCCGGATCAATAAGAGCATATCAATCAAAGGTCTAAACAGATAGGATACCTGTGACAACATCTGGGGAAGCCTCAACACTCTGACGGCCACTCAATGCATAAAACCTGCTGGGTGCGCCCCTACCACGAGCTCCTCCTCTAGCTGCACAACACCTTGCTGGGGCTGGAGGGCGCACTGATGATGTAGAAACTGATGAACTGGATGGCTGAGCAAGTCCCCTGCCCGTGCCCTGTCTGGGCGCATGGCACTCCCGTTGTATGTGGCCTCTCGCCCCATAATTGTAACACACTGGAGAATCCAAGTAACAGGCCTCTGTATGAAATCTCCCACACTTGGGACATATACCTCCCTGGTGTCGAGGTCTCATCCCCGAATGACTGAACTGGCGGGACCTCTTGCTATTTGAACCTGGCCCCGAAGAGCTACTCTGCTGGAAACGATGCACGAATGGCGATGCACTAGCCGAGGACTGAGCATAAGACTGAGATGGTCCTGATGACCCTCTCCCTGGAGTTGACCTCTCTGAGTGACCCATAGACCGGGCCTTGCTGCTACTCTCCCTGTCTGCCCAAATCTTCAACTTCATGGCCTCTGTGGCCTGAGCAAAACCCACGATCTTCCCATAGTTCATGTTTGAATGCAAAGCCGCTGTAGCAGCCTCATTTACCACTAAAGGGCTGAGACCCTGAACAAATCGCCGAACTCTGGCCTCCACAGTCGATACCAACTTAGGAGCATACTTGGGCAACCCTACGAATTCTATATAATACTCCCAAACACTCATGCTACCCTGCTTAAGGACCTCAAACTTGGTGGCACGGCCTGCCATGGTCTCGACAGGCAAGAAGTGGTCCATGAAGGCATCCACAAACTAATCCAATCTAGTTGGATGGCTCCCCTCCTCACGGGAGTCCTCCCACATCAGATTTGACGGCACTTTCAACCACGAATTCGCAGCTCCCTTCAAACTGTATGCAGCCAATTCTACCCCTTCTATCTCCATTGCCTTCATCACTCGAAGGGTCTTGTACATCTCATTAAGGAATTCTTACGGATCGGCCTCTGGGTCTGTGCCTCAGAACTTTGGAGGATTCAATCGCAAAAACTGATGAACTCTGGAGCTGCAGGAATCTCCCTGTTCGCTGATGACACAGGGGCATCATGAGATCTCTAGGCCTGGGCGGCCATTAACTGAGTCAGCGTACGGATAGCTCCCTTAAGGTCTCCATCAGAAATCCCGGGATCGAAAGCTGGAGCAAAATCGGGATTAGGAGCATTGGCAGGAGTGATAGTGGCACTCTCGATCGCTACTGGAACATGATTGCTTGGTTCAGGAACGGATAGGGCCAGCAAGTTCAGAACGGGGGAGACACTCTCACCCACGGCAGTCGGCACATGATCCACAGCTGCACTGGAAGTGGCATTTGCCCCTAGGCCAAGTCTAGCTTTCTTCTTGGGTGCCACCACTGAAAATTCAAAATAGAGCACGAAATAGACACAACATCACTTCACCGCATGAACTTGGAATAACAAAGAAGAGGATCATTTTTCCTAAATGCCCGTGTAGCCCCCGACTTATAGATGTGGTCGACAACACACCGATAAGAAGGGCTCCACTAGGCACGGCTCCGAGACATCCTAGGACTCCTTTAAAACCTTAGGCTCTGATACCAAGTTTGTCACGCCCCAAATCCGAGGACATGACCAGCACTCAACCGGGCATCCCCAGTCGAGTGGACTTGGGTACCTTTCCTATTCCCCACACATTACCCCACATTATTCAATGAAGATTAGCCAAAAGATACCAAATTTGCAATTGAAAGAACATATGATTTCTCTTTTATAAACACACATTATGATTAACAGGGGACATCCATTACAAAGAATACATTATGATTAACGGGGAATGTGGTGAACAAGTTTACAACACCCAAAACATACACCTTTATACATAAGTTCTAACCCACATACCACTGTCTACGGAGCCTCTAAGAGAAAGATAGTACAACACTTTCTGGCGGAAAGGCCTCGGCGATACCTTTACAAAAGGACACAAGACTTCAAAATACAACAACATGGTGGCATGAGCCACACAAGGCCCCTTTAGGAAAGGGGCTCACAACCACGAATACCGCAGTGGAGAGGAGAAGTTGCTATGAACGGTGGATTGGAGTGCCTTCCATTGATCCTCCTACAATCATAACACGAATGTAGCGCCCCTGCAAAAGGGACGTCAGTACATTTGAATTGTACTGGCATGTATGAACAAGCTCTGTCCCAAGTAAACTCAAGCCAAATTGCATATACAAGTATAAAACTAAACAACAATAGTACAAGTACAACCATGGAGAATCAACCAAACATCTCATAACAAATGATTCAAGTAGTCATACAAAGGGGCAATCAGTGCCCCACAGGTTGCAAACTCTCCTGCTGTCTCTTTTCATGTTTCCACATTTATCATTTCATAATTCACATTCAAATCAATAGTGATATTGGATCACATTCGTTTCCACCCTTATTGCCTCGTCCACCCTTATTACCTCGGCCACCCTTATCACCCCAAGCCACACCTTATTTCACCGTGTTGCGGCACGCAACTCGACCCCTCCTGACAGTTTTCAATTCACAACAACAAACAGCACAACAACAGATGCAAGAGTCAACTATGTCACATTGTTAAAATAGATCCACAACAAGGATAATGAAATCACGCAACTAGCAACAACAATTTCCTCATGTTCATCAAATTGGTACACAATTCGGATCATCACAACAGTTATTCACAACTAATCACACACGTTGTTTCCATTGTCCACATTGTTTCCATTTCCATTGTTCCACAATACTTCAATTTCCATTGTTCCACATTATTCCCATTTTTGTTGTTCCAATTACAAACTTTCACCACAAAGTGTTACCACACAATTGTACAACACAAAAGCTTTACAATGATTCTCACACGAATATCAACTACCAATAATTTCACAACTAGCACATGGCGATTTCACAAGGATCACAGTTAGCCATACGTACCTGGAGTTGATTACCCTATTTAAACCTCTAGTCCAACTCCCCCAACAATCAAGAAGTCAATCTAGTTCATGATTAACACATAGGCCTTAGAATACAAATTCACAACTTACTACCCATTTCCCTTTTTATAAGATTTTAGGGTTTTGAAGACATGCATGAAGGTTTCATCAAAGATTTCATAATCTAGTGCATGTGGTTCCCTTCCCAAGCTTAGGTTTGAAAATTTAGGGGAAAAGGTTTAGGGATTTTACCTGTGAAATCAAGAGTGAAAACAATGCATCAAATCCCCCGGGCTCCAATGATTTTGAAAGATCAACTGATGAAGAATTTGCTTTCTCTCTCTAGGACCCTCTCTTCTTCTCTCTTATTTTGTTCGGAAAGTGTGTTAATAATGAGGGATGGGGTGCTTTAATTAATGAGGGGTCGAGCTTAGATTTTTTGAAAAATAACTGGGTGAGCTCGATCTGCTACGCAACTCTGCGATCGCAGAACAAACATGCGATCTGCAGAATGGACCGTAGAAAGGGCTCAAGTTTCAAACCACTCGGGTTGGGATGCAATAGATATGTGGCCCGCATTTGCGTTCTGCGGTCGCAGAATGCAGCGCTGAACTGACCTTCGAATTTCCTCAGGGACAATATGCGACCATTCTGCGAACCGCATATTGATTATGCAATCGCAGATTTGACCGCACTTTCAACATCAAAAATTGATTGCTCTCTGATTCATTCTGCGGTAGGAATGCGATCCGCATAGCTGATCTGCGACCACATTTCGACCATTTTCTGGAAAAATTTCGATTTCACATTTTTTAGATCAAAATAGTAAAAAGAATCCGACCCACGCAGGTAGACTCGACTTTATGATCTGCTAACATATGAGCACTTATTTTCAGTGGGCCTTACAATTCTTAACCCGGGGCAAAAGTGGTTCCATGCTTCTTCAACTGGATAGATTTGGTGATACCGTGGAGGTTCTTGCCAAGCCCCTCTCCGGGCTCGTATCAACTCCAATTCAGAAGTGCTCTCAATTTTATTATCCCGCCACTTATCTTTGTCTATGACATTGACTCGCTCGATATGATGGTATGTTTCTCAGATTTTCCTTCTGCCTCCAATCATCGGGATGGCCTGGAGACTGTATATAGGGTTGCTTCCATCACCATGGATGATTACTTCTAATGATTCCATTCAAATTTGGCAGCCTGATGCAAAGTTGATGCCACGGCCCCAGCAGCGTGGATCTAGGGACGTCCTAGCAACAAATTGAAGGATGCTAGTACGTCAATGACTTGGAACTCAACGTGAAACTAGGTGGGTCCCATCTATTAGCATAGGATAATTTCTCCAATGGTGGACATCTGAGATCCATCAAAAGCTTTAACACTGATAGCCCTATCTTTGATCTCATGCAATCCTTTGCCAAGTGTCCTGAGAGTTACCAATGGACAAATGTTGAGGCTGGATCCCCCGTCGACTAGAATCCTGGCGATAAAGTGATCCTCGGATTACGCAATGATGTGCAATGCTTTGTTGTGACCAAGCCGTTCTGGTGGTAATTCATCTTCGTGGAAGGTGATCTTTTGGCTTTCTAGTACCTGCCCCACCATATTTGCCATTACGCCTCCTGTTATGTTGCTGGGAACATAAGCTTCACTCAATATTTTCATTAAGGCATTTTTATGTGCCTCAGAGATTTGTAGAAGAGCTAGAATAGAAATCTATGCTGGCGTCTTGTTCAGTTGTTCGATGACCGAGTACTCTTTGGCCTGTGCCTTCCTCCAGAGATCATCGGGTCCAGTTTCAACAGCCCGCCCGAAGGCCTGCTTGCTAGACTCAGCCAAATGCTCCGGGGTGTATACCCTGCCTGTACTGGTCATGCCCTGTGCGGCAATTGCTTCTTCGGTATATGTTTTTCCTTTCCTTCTAGCCTCAGCAATGTAGTTCCGAGGTATAACATTTGTTTGGAACGGGGTTGCATCTGTCATGGAGACTTGAATTGGTGCTTTGGGAGGTAACACAGTAACTTCAAACGGTGTAGGCACCTTTGGAATCTCGAACTCAACCTTTATTGGTTTTGGCACCTTTGAAGGAGGTGCTTCAAACTCGAGTGGCATGGACACATTTACCACGTCGCCCTCAGAGGGCTGAATCTGGACAACAATGGGATTGGGAGTAACCATTGGCTTCTTAGGCTCATCTCCTTCAGCTATCAAACCGATTGACCCCTTGGGGTCCCAATCATCTTCGATCTCAATCATATGGATGTCCCCACCCTTGTGGTCAGGCAGAGGATTGTTGCGGACATTAGGAGCGGGCTTCTTTGCTATAATGATCTGTTTATCAATCAGATTTGAATCTTGTCTTTTAACGAGCGACACTCATCAATAGTATGACCCTTCAACCCAGAATTGTATGCACATGTCTTGTTTTTACTATATTCCCAAATTTTCTTAAATAACTTGTTATAAAATTGGAAATAAAGGACTAAGAAAATAAATACATCAAAGCTAAAACGGACCCGAGCAAGCCCAAAGCAACCTTAATGTCCAACACATGTATTTACCAAATTCAGGCTCCTGATTCCAAGGCTCTAGTGTTTCAAAGTTCCAAGGGCTTTCAGGAAGCCCAGGCAATGCTTACACCCTAGAAAAATGATTAGAGTAGTGCAAGGCGTAGAATTACCAGCCCTTAAGCATCCAAGTTCAGAGGGAAGTCGAGGTCCCTAAGCATGGTTTTCCAGAAGGGGTAGGACTTAAAGAACTAAAAGTAAGTGTAAAAGTGAGGGAATTAGAGGAAGATCAAAGCAAATGGTGGTCATACCTAGCCATGAACGGGACTGGCACACCCCTGACCCTTTACATAGCCTGAACAAATAAGAGCCGACTTTAAGAAAGTTAGACTTAGACCTGTATGGTGATTAGGACACCACCAGACCTGAGTCAAGCTCAACACAAAATAGGGGTTAAGGGAATGGGATTGATTTGAGTATAAGTTTAGAGCGCACATGGTTTTAAACTAGTGGTGTCAATGGAGTTCCACCCTAGCCTAGAGCAATACTCACACACAAAGGGGTTAGTAAAGGGGATTGCATGAACACATTTGTAGCAAACAGAATTAAGCTATGGGGATTTGGGGAAGGGATGTACATGAAAGCAGTCATACAAGCATACAGTATAAAACATAGGGATATGGGAGTAGGGATGTACATGATGAAGTTTTAACTGCATAATGAACATAAACAGACAAATGAAAAGGGATAAGTTAAACATGTAGGTTTGGAGATAGTATTTAAATCATGGTCCCTACCAGTTGCAATCTCGAATAGTAAAGCAGATTAGGTAGATAGAACCTTATAGTTTAGCCTTGGCTTTCAGCTGGCTAAATTCAAGCAGCAGAACAAGTAGCAGAAAAGAGCAGAGAAAAGAAGAGAGGTTTTTTGGTGAGTGTGAACTTGTGAAAATTTTTGTCTGTTTGAAGTAAAAGGGATGGGGGTGTTATAGTTTGAGAGTAAGTAGCCAATAAGGCAAGAAAATAACTTAGTATCAATCATAATCAATTAGGGATAGGATTCCCTTTAACTAAGGGCAACTTAAGGTAAATAAACAGAGTTCTATTTTTGGGAAGAAAATCAAGAATGAGTTGTAAAATAAAGGGTATATACATATAAAGTTTTTGAAATACACACGGTTAAAACAAATAAGGTAAATGGAATCATCAATCACATAGGGAATCAAGGAAACCAGGATACGAGTTGATATTGAATTTAGTCAAAGAGCAGGTCCAAATTAAATAATCAAATAAGTTTATAAAAATCAATTTCCCAAAATTAGGGTTATTTTGAAATGGGGAAGGCTGACTATAAAAAGATGCAAAAATTCAAACATGTGAAGCTAAAACTAGCAAGATGGTCACGTAATCAGAGAGCAGAAGCACACAAGCATGAAAAATAATTAGAAGTTCTTGCAGAACTTAGCACGAAATCAGAAGCATGAGGCGCTTAAATAGTAAGGGTTTTGACATCAAACATGTAGCATACATTTATACACAAAAGTCGGAAAACCCCCAAAATCTAGGGTTTTTATCACATTTTGAATGTAGAGAAGAAAGCATTCGAAGAGAACATAAGCATTCATGAAAAGCATAATGAGAGCAAAGAACACAGTAAGAAAATACACAGGAACCATAGTAGAAAATACTCAGGATAATAGGAAATCACAGCAGAGAAACTAAAATAGAGAAATCGGAGAAACCCTAAATTTTAAGAAGATAAACAGTTTGAAAACAAAATCGATAAAGAAAAATGTGGAAAACTCTTTGAAACCTTGGAAAATAACGTAGATCTGCAGTAGATCTTAAAGAGAAACAAAGAAGAAAACCTTGGAAATTTAAGGTTTCAGAGAAAACCCTAGAGAATGAGAAAGCCCGGAACGGACTGGTTTTGAGTCGACAACGGACACATAAAACTAAAACTCGCCGGAGAGAGACCAGACATGGCCGTAGAACTCAAGTTGGAGGACAGAGCTAGTGGTCTTCGGGATAGGGCTTTGATTTTTGAACAAAGGGGGTCATAGAAGGGAGTGGGGCTGAATATAGGTTGCATGAAGCCTGGAAGGCCATGATTTCCGATGAAACGTGGTCAGAAAGTGGTCGGAGAGGGACTAGGGTTTCAGTGTAGTTGAGAGCATTTTGGGAACGACAGGGATACATGGGCGGTGGTCTATGCGAAATGATTAGGGTTAGGGGTGTATCTGGTTTAATTAAGGGAAGGGGAGACGTGGACCGTTGATCAAAATGATCAACGGTCCTGATTAAAGAGGGGTTCCGGGCAAGTTAGATTAGTAGGGTTTGGGTCAAGTTATTTAAGAAATTGGGTAGTGTAAATGGGGGTTAGAATTAGGGCTAGATTTGAAATAGAAAGGGCTATAATTTAAATAGTCAATTGTCCCTAGTTTTAAAATTTATAAATAGTAAATGATGTTTAAAAATTAAACTAAAAATACTGAATTAATATACAATGTATAAGCATTAATTTAAAAATATTAAAAATGATTTTATGATTAAAAATGCTATTAAATCGAGAAATAGGCTAAAATTGCAATTTCATGCAATTTTAATTTACATATACCAAATGAACTTGTAAAATTATGTAAAAATCATGTAAATTATATTTTTGTGTAAATGAGAGAATAAAATAAATTTTTTACCAAAATAACAAATTTTGGGAATAATTATTCGATTTTATAGTGCAAAAATAGGCCATAAATTGATTTAAAAATTCTTTAAAAATGTGGAAAAATACCAAAACCTTTGTGGATGCTTATATATGCTATTTTTGAGAATATCTTGAGTATAAAAATATATAGGGAAAAATTGGGTATCAACAACTTCTTTCTTAGGGGTTAGAGAGACACACCGTTACTTTTTCTTGTTCATTTCAACCCTTTTTCTCCGTTATAATCTATCCACGCCTTTCATCTTTTTTATTTTATTAAATCCCTTAATTTCTTATACATTGTTCATTATTTTTGACTTTTTGATTTTCTTTCTTTTTCTTTTTGCCTTTTCTTTTCTTCATTTTGTACCTATTACCACTTTTTGCATTCCTCGTCTCTCCCCCCAAACTTATGATTTTGCCTTGTGCTAAGGAAAGATCGGGTGCTAATAAAGGGTTTTTTTAGAACGGATGAAGGGTTGTATCATGGTATTTGAAAGAAAAAGGGTTATGGTTCAAAGGGGTTGACTAGGGATATTATCATTGGTAGGCTATGTATATTTTAAAAATACCATTCAGATCAAGGAGAGCCTATAATTACTTCTCAAGTCAAACTACACTTAAGATTTTTCCTAGACAAACATTCAGGGCAAGTTCTAGAATCAATGGCGCGGACTTGCAAATCAAATTCTCATCACACAAGCTATAGGATTGCTAAAGAGACAGAGGGGGCTCACAACAACCTTAGCTAAGATTTGAGCAACTCAAATGGTCCTGAAAAACCACTAGATGATTATTAGCCAACACAAGAGTCTCAAGTTCACAACTGTCACCATCCTATACACACCAATTTGTTTTTGACCATAAGATCAAAGGAAAATGTGTTAGGCCCAAGTGAATCTTTGCTTGATGAACTATTACTCACGAGCTACTATTTACACAAAAACAAAAAGAAAACATACTCAAATCCTTAAGAAGGTTGTCATGCAATCTATCATCGGGAAGAGCCACCCGGTTCACACAAATTCCATATTTGAAAAGAACCGTGGCATTAAAAACCCAAAGGCTTATTGAACGCAAAACTCAAAATAATAAGCTATGAACTGAAAAGATGCTACTAAAATGAAGCGAGAAGCTATGAATGAAAATATGGAAGGTATACTAAATAATTACAATAAGGGATTTAAATGAATTTACATAAGAGGGAATGAATATATAGATAAGAAGGTAATTTTATATACAAACCAAGATTCAAAAATACGAAAAGTGAAATAAACTGGTAAAATTATATACATACCAAAAGTGAAAAAGTATAAAAAAAGGAAATAGTATCATAATTACAGTCTAACATCATCAAAATAGGGCTACCCCCTCAGTTGAAAGCTAGCATTGTCCTCAATGCTAACTAGCCAAAAATAAGCTCAAGAAAAAGATAGAGAGTAAAGAAAACTCCCTATGGGTCCTCCGTCTCCATGAGGGCATGAGCCTGGGTCCCTGGGCCCTGTGATAGCTCGGGAACCTGTGACTGGATCCCTGTAACGTATGCCTGCTCTGGACCTGAGGCTGGCTAGAGGAACCTCCTTGTGGGTCCTTTAACTCAATCACTGCATCATGTGCTCGTGGAATTACTCTCTTCTTATTTGGTGGCCTCTACAACTCCTGCTCCTGATCAGACTCAGTCTGAGCTGCTGGAGGCTGGTCATGCAATAATAACTCCAATGGTAGATGATCAGCAGCCTTTATCTTCTCAACTTACTCCTTTAACTCCTTCACAGACTCCTTTGAGGACTGAGTATGCTTCAGCTTCTTTGTCTGCTTGGTTAGCTCCTTCAGCGACTTTCTGTGAGCATTTATAGCCTCCATAATCAACTTTTGGTTCTCCAAGAACTTCTTCTGGTTTACCAGAAGCTCCTTGAGAGTTTGATCCATTGAAGCTGGAACCTGAGGCTGTTGGGGTACGAACTAGGCTGCCACCAAGCTAGAAAGCACAGACAGCTTAGATGTAGCTAGCTACATCTAGTTGTTGATACTGGAAAGTGTTTGGCTCAAACGATAGGTAGTCAAAGGGTAGGCTGAGGATAAGGGGATATCTGGATTAGTAGAAGTAGAGGGTCCCGAGGCAATATCTGGTGTGGCTGTGGGAGGCTGAGAAGAAGGGACTACTACTACTAGTTCTTCAGACTAGCCAATAGAAGTAGTGGCTTTGCCTTTAAGATCTTTGGCTTTAGGGTTGGCATCAACCTTGAGGCTGTACCATGAAAAGTGCATCTTAGGTTTCACCTTCGCATCAAACTTCCTTTTCTCTATGTCTTGGTCGTCAAAATACATTATAAGGAAGTTTGGAAGGGGTATGATCTGTCACCCTCATTAACCACCCTAGTGATCAAACTAAACATAACATTCCCAATATTGATCGAAAATCTCGCCATAGTAGAAGACAACAATATAGCCCGAGAGACTAGCATAGAGTTCTCATGGGTAGTAGGGTCCAGCCTAATGCATACAAAAGTCTCCCACCCCTTCACCTTGAAATTTAATGTTTTTCGCTAAATTTGAACTCCTGATGTCAGCCATGCTGAGTTGGTTCCCGAGAGTGCAAGGTATTCTCCTAACCACGGACGGGCTACCTCATCCAATGCCACATTTTCCAAATATAATGATTCATCTTCGTCAGAAAAGCCCAGATAGTCATTAATTGTCTTCCCATTGAACTTCACTATCATAGTTTGCACCTTAGTCACTTTAGTGCCCTTTTTTATGTGGGCGGCATTCGCGTAGAACTCCTTGGCTAAGTGCTAGTTTGCATCCCAGACTTTGCTTATAAATTATTCCCAGCCCGATTACTCTTTGAATTGCCTCTTCACATTAGGGTTGTGAGGCAGAAGGTCCCTCTCAATGAATTTTCGCTCAAGACTCAATTTCCTCTGAGGCCACCACTATCGGAACTTGTGCTATGCAATATCACTAATAAATCTCCTCCTCCATACCTTAGGGTTTCTCTTTCTCTCCACAACCCCAGATTGGGACAAACCCCATCCCTCTTCATTTGGTGCCTCATCGTCGACGGGATCCTCTCCAGGTGATGAAGTTGTAGGTGAAGTAGAGGCTACACTATCACTGCTCTCCACTGAGCCCTCAAATGACTCAGAAGAAATATTAATTGAAGCATGCGTAGTAGGAGAGGACAGAAGTGTAGGTGAATCTATCAAACGAAACCTCTCCGATAATTCAAGTGCATACTCTGGCATTGAATCAGACTCAGATGCCTCCCGAAAGGGCAAATACTCACTTCCCTCTGAATGGAAGCAACTCTATCTGAAGCTTTGATGATTTTCCTGGTTCCCCCAATTGCTTGACAAACATGTAGGGTCAATTTTATCGTTCCTCGTCCCTTACCCCGTGAGGAATCCCCTCTTCCTTTTTGTTTTCACCACCTCCTCTTGATTTAACCATTGTTTGTAAGGACTATTCTGCTAATGTTTGTTAGTATCAATACCAAAAGAAACAGTGAAAAGTATGCTTGGAAGCGGTTGACCATGGATCGCATAAAATGCATGCATCCGCAAAGGTACCATCGCACACCGTAAAACATTGCACCACGGAGCGCAGTGGGGTGGGATTCAGACTACCCACCCTCTTAATTAGGGTCACCATAGACAGCGAAAAATGCCACTGCGAACCGTGGTTATTAAGGCATGAGAACTTCTCAGAAGATAGTTAACCACGGACCGCAACGGTCAAAATTTTAGGATCAACACCCAGGGTTTCAAAGTTTCATGCATTTTAGCATTAATCAACATATTATCAACCCATTAGGTAGTAAATCACCATTTCTAAGTAATTAAAACCTAATCTGATTAACATTGTAGAACCCTAAGTTAAAGATTGAAAGAAAAAGGAAGAAGAAGTAAGAACTATCGAATTAACAAAAAATGAAACCAAATTAAAGACTAAGGATAGATTTGAATTACCATTAGTGAGATGCAATACAGATGAAGCTCAGTTGTTATGTTGTGTGAATTAGTGCATGAGTGAACAGTACTCAATATTGTATGAGAATGCAAAGAGCGAAAAGTGTAAAAAGGGACCTGAGGTCCTATTTATAGAAAAAGAACTGGAGCCCACACTACTTACACACCGCGGACCGTGAAAACTCCACCACGTACCGCGGTTATTAAACCTCCGAAGATCATTAGCATGGACTTCACCCCAGACAGCAGAAAATGCATCGCGGCCCTCAAAACTTGCATTGCGGCCCTGGTTAATACTTTAGAGAACCTCCACTGTTGACCAGTTAGCATTGCGCACCGCAATTAAATTTTTCCCCCGCAATAAGGCCATTTTGGCCGCAAAAAATACAACGTGGTAGCGGTCCAAACTTCAAAGAGTGCAGCACCTTTCCAATTTGGTCCTGCACTGCATCAAAATATCCTTGCCCACATCTCACAACCAATTAGTCCAAAAACAGATCCTGCACTAAGAAGTAAGTCAAAAAAGAAGTAATTAAAAACACACGGGTTGCCTCCCTATAAGTGCATGATTTAACATCGCGGCACGATGCAGGTTACCATCAAATCACTTTAAATGGATCATTGCCACCAGGTGACTGTGATCGATCTTGCCAAGATAGTGCTTGACTCTGTGTCCATTAACTTAAGATCTCTCCATTTTGTTTCAATTCAAATTCACCAAATGGAGTCACAAGCACCACATCAAAAGGTCCCCTCTATTCGACTTAAGCTTTCCCGGAAAAAGACTTAACCGAGAATTGAATAAGAGAACCAAATCACCCACATTAAACTCCTTGCCGCGAACATACTTATCATGAAGGTACTTCATCTTGTCCTTATACAAGGACAAACTGGAGTAGGCATGAAATAAGAATTCATCAAGTTCATTAAACTGCTCCATATGAAGATTTGCTGCCACATCCCATTCAAGATTTAGCTTCCTCAAAGCCTACATGGCATTGTGCTCTAACTCAATCGGTAGATGGAAAGCTTTCCAAATACCAACTAGTACGGAGACATACCAATCAGTCTTGTAAGCAGTTTTTAAGCCTATAGAGCATCATCCAATTTCTTTGACCTATCGTTCCTATTTGCATTGACTGTTTTTGACAATATAGTCTTGATTTCCCTATTTGAGACTTCAACTTGGCCACTCGCCTGAGGATGATAATGGGTAGAAACTTTGTGATTGACACCGTACTTTGCAAGCAAAGTGTTAAAAGCTCTATTGCAAAAATGATACCCCCCATCAATTATGATTGCTCGGGGAGTGCCAAACCTAGTAAAAATACTCTTCTTAAGAAACACAACAACACTCCTAGCTTTATTATTGGGTAAAGCCACGGCTTCAACCAACTTTGAAACATAGTCAACTGCCACTAGAATGTATGTCTTTCCACATGAACTAACAAATGGGCCCATGAAAACAATGCCCCACACATCAAACATATCAACTTCGAGAATCTTGGTGAGAGGCATCTCATCCTTCTTTGAAATTCCACCCGCTCTTTGACATTCGTTGCATCTTTTCAAAAGCTCACTTGCATCCTTTACAATGTTGGCTAGTAAAAACCACAACTAAGAACCTTTGAAACAGTCCTCGTCCCACCATGATGAACACCATAGGGAGAGGAATGACAAGCCTCTAAAATACTCAATTGCTCCTCCCTCGGGACACATCTCCAGATCACACAGTTAGTGCAAATCTTGAACAAGTAAGGCTCATCCCAATAGTAGTCCAAACTATCTTGTTTATGCTTTTCCCTTTGGTTAGAAGATAGCTCACACAGGACAATACCAGTCACAGAGAAATTAGCAATATCCGTAAACCAAGGCATGCTATTCACCGACACATAAAGGAGTTGCTCATCGGGAAATGAATTATTGATCTCGAGCCATCACGAGGCCTCCCCTCCTCCTTCAAGCGGTACAAGTGGTCCGCCACTTGGTTTTCACACCCTTTACATTGCACAATCTCCAAATTAAACTCTTGAAGCAACAAGGATCATCGCATCAAACTAGCTTAGAAATCCTTCTTCGTCATCAAGTAGCAGAGTGCGGCTTGGAATAGATACCAAAGGCACGAAATATTGAAGCAAACGATTTAGGAAAACTTGTTATGGCCACTAAAAACTTCAACAAATAAAGGGTGGTTACACTCCTCCACTCCGCCATTGATCACACCGAGGTATTCTCTTTAAATTTGAATTGGTACCGGCGCAACCAGTTTGTATCCTATCTACAAGACAGAACGCTCCCAACCGACAAATAAAAGGCAAAGAAAATCCGCACGCAAGCTGCTCGGTATTTCTCAATAAACAATGACCTCTACAAAAGAACATTTGGAGGACCCTTGGCCAAGTGCGTATAGCCGCAACAAACGAGGCCGGTACTTGAAGAAGTACACGAGGGCCAACTGAGGTGCCCATACAAGATACCTGAATTGGTGACACACACAAATTAGTATCACAGAAGGAAAGAAAAACAATACACAAACCAATTAAGATAGATAACCAAAGCCGTTAGATCCCCGGTAACGACGCCAAAAAGTGATCGGTTCCAACCCTATACCACTATAGAGTGGCAAGAGCGGTCGATACAACTTTTAGCCGAAGAGGACAGGATCGAATCCACAGGGAGCTAATACAATGTTTGGAGTTGGATTCCTATCTAATCTAGCAGTATGTAGTGCTATTGATTACACTTCCAATCATTCTTGTTTGTTTGTTACTTCTATTTTTATACTACTGATGTGCAAAGTTAAGCTAAGTAGATATGTTTGTAGGGTTTTCTAAATGGGTAAAGAGGCACTAGGGCATTGACTTACACCTAGGTAAGTGTATAACGTGATCTAGAGCTTAGGGTAATAATTTTATAGTTGGGATGATGATATAGCCAATGCACAAAGCTACCCACACTACACATCTCAGTAGTAAGAGTGACCTTGCCTTAATTAGCTTTCTCAAGAGCAATTGGTGTCAATATTGTGCAAGCAATATAGGCTCAAGTCTGGTATTACTATCTATAGGTTTAACCCTTTAATTGGGGCTATCAATCTCTTGAATTTGCCCCAATTCCTTGTCGGCCTATTTTTCCTAGACTCAGGCTCTCTTTCTCAAGAAGAGCCCAAGTCGAAAAATGCACAAATTAGTGTTTGCAACCACTAATTCAACACGAAAAACACAAATCAAGCCAAATATCAACCACCCATAAATATTTAAGCCTTAAAATAAGAGACCTATTAAATACTCACACTAGGGTTGAGCTACAGCCCTAGCTAATGGGTCTAGCTACTCATAAAAATGGAAGAAATTAGTTACTGAGATGAATAATAACCCATAAAATATAATTACAAGCTAATATTCAAAGATTCAACGTTAAACTAGCTACAAAATTACTCAAAATAGCTATAAAATGGTGTTCACGTGCCAGCTACAAATAAGATGACCTACAAATCTGAAAAAGAAGTATTTATATAAGGCCGGAGTTTTTGGACAAAAATGCCCCTAAAGGAGGTATTGTGGACCGCAAAAAATGGATTGCGGCCACGGTGAGGATTTTTGGCTTCAAATCTGGTTCTTTGAATCTAACCACCGCGGACCGCAGTAAATGGATCTCAACTGGGATGACTTCACCGAGGACCACAAGAAATGGACTGTGGACCACGGTGTCTTGAAACAGCCAAACTTCATGTTCTCTGAATCTCTTCTCCGTGGACCGCAATAAAAGGAATGCAGCTGCGATGAAGCTACTATGACCGTAAAGAATCAACCGCGGGCCACATTGTTTGAAAATTTCAGATTGCAACCTCTCTGATATTTGTTACTGCGGACCGCAATAAAGCACTGCGGTTACGGTTGTCTATTGCAGCCACAGTGGATTTACTATTGTAGCGGTGCTTTGACTTTTTCTTGGCACCTGTGAAGGTTTCACTCCTTTTTGAGCTGGTTTTGACTTCTTTGTCACTTTTTGACCAAACACTGCAGATAACCACAACATCTAAGCTTTCGATTGATCTAATACTCAAGTAAAAAAATAAGTATAAAATAGACTAGAAACCCTATTTATCATTACCCAAGGCGGACCTAGATGTGAGGCTTGATACGCAAGTCATTCCTAGGAGAGAGAGTTTCAAGTATTTGGGGTCTATAATTCAGAAGGATGGGGAGATAGACGAGGATGTCACACACCATATCAGAGTAGAGTGGATGAAGTGGAGGCTTTCTTCTGGTGTCTTGTGTAATAAGAATATGCGAGTGAGACTTAAGGGTAAGTTCTACAAGGTAGTGATTAGACCAACTTTGTTGTTTGGTAGAATATTGGCCAGTCAAAAACCCCTATGTCCAACATATGAAAGTAAGGGAAATGAGGATGTTGAGATGAATGTGTAGGCATACTTGGTTTGATAGAATTAGGAATGAAGTTATTCAGTACAAGGTGGGAGTGGCTCTTGTGGAGGCAAAGATGTGTGAGGCGAGGTTGAGGTGGTTCGGGCATATTAAGAGGAGAATCATAGATGTCCCTGTTAGGAGATGTGAGAGGTTTGACTTAGGAGGTGAGAGGAGGGGTGGAGGTAGGCCAAATAAGTCTTGGGGAGAGGTGTGGAGGTTAAAGATTAGAGTAGAAGGTTAGTAGGTAGTAGTGCATTTCACTTTGTCTTCTCTAGTTCGATAGTATTAGTGCTAGTATGGTACCCTTTTTTCCTTAGTTTGCTATATTTGCATGTCTTGTTCTATTATTAGTTTCCCTAAGTAATTTTGTAGTTTGTTAGCAGTAAATCGTTCATATTCTCATTTGTTGCCTTGGATTTAATTTTCTAAATATATTATATGGCTATTACTTATTATCAGTACCTCTTTCGTATTCTCTGTTCCATCTTTGATTTAGTTTTCTAATTATTTGTCTTGCTATTACTTACTTTCAAGGCTTGTTTCACCTTTTTTAGCTGAGGGTCTATCAAAAATAGTCTCTCTTCCCTTCCAGGGTAGGAGTAAGACTGCGTACATCCAACCCTCCCCAGACCACACTTGTGAGATTATACTGGGTGGTTGTTGTTGTTGTTATTGTTGTTGTTTTTGAACTATTTTAAGAGAGTTGAATCTGTATCAGTAGGTAAGTATATCTCCAAATTATATTTGATCCCAGTTACTTTCAGTTATTATTTTATCAATTTAGTTTCAACTTTCAATTATTTTATTGCCTTAAAAACTCGGCAAATTATTTCGTGCTGACATCCCTTTTTTAGGGACACTGCATTTTACGCATGTAGGTTAAGATAGATAGACGGGTAGACCTCCTCAATAGGTGTTGCCCGAGTTCATCTTGATCGGTAAGCTCCATGTCTTTCGGAGTTACGGGGTCTAGGGTATTTTACACGTACATAGTGTGCACATATGTGTAGGTCATGGTAATGTTCTAATCACAGTACATAAATCAGTAGAGGATTGTAGACGTATACTGACAGTTAGTGCAGTATGTTGGGCTTGTAGGCCTTGTGTGTATATTTTGTTGTTTTGTCAGCTGTCGTAGTCATGACGGCCTTGTTGGTCCAGCTTTATATTGATGTTTAGTCAAAGCTATTTTTCATTCGGTTTTATATTTTGTTTCACAAATTGTCTTGCAATGTGGCCCCATGGCCAAAGTATGACATTATTGTTAGAATCCCTCAGTAACAAGTTGGTACACTAGGTTAAGTGTGGCACTGGGTGCTGGTCTCGCCCACAGGTTTGGGGCGTGACAAATTTGGTTTCAGAGCAGATACATCTTTGGGAATCTATAAGCCGTGTCTAGTAGGGTATTTTTTATAAATGTGTTGTGCACCACATTATATAAGAAGGGAGATATAGGGCAATTAGAAGTTGGTTACCCTTATTTCAAATCTAAATCGTGCTATAGATTGAGTTATAAGAAATTTAAGTCAAACTTACATGTTGGTGTTTGCATACATAGATGATGGTGACTAGGAACACTACATCTACTCGAAGGAGAGATGCAACAACATGTGGGGGGACCAGCAGGGTACCCCTGGTAGATGGGGCCAGTCTGAGGCCAATGGCAAGACCTCTACTCTGCTATTACCGGCTCCTCCACCACCTAAGGAGATTCATAGGGATACCACACATCCAATTCCTCCTCCATTTCAATTAAATCAGGACTTGAAGAGTGTGGTCCATTTGTTAACATAGTTGGTTAGCTTCCCCGCAACAAGCTAGGGCATCAGCTAATGCAGGATCTTCTGAGGGCTCTGGAAGTTCAAAGGTCAAAGTGTTCACTTTTTTGAGTCCCCCAAAGTTCACGGGGACAGGTCGGGGGAGGACCTACATGATTTTATAGATCAGCTTCACAGGATCTTTTGGTTTGTGCATACCATAGAGAAATAGGCAGTTGAGCTAGTAACTTTTCGACTTTAAGATATAGCCATCCTTTGGTACGAGGGTGAGAGAGGTATGGGGGACGTGATACACCTCCATCTAATTTGAATCATTGGCAAGATATGCATCATCTGTTGTTGCTACTATGCGGGATAAGATCCATAGGTTTATAGAAGGGTTTGCCCTGAGTTGATCGAGGCATATGCCACCGCTGCATTGTAGTATAGTATTATATCTCCCAGATTTAGGCATTCACCCAAAATATAGAAAGGGTAGACATCGGCAGTAGGGTGCAGAGAGGACTGAGCAAGGGTAGCGTAAAAAGGATGCGATTTCCTAGGTCTCAAGAGTAATCTCAGGGTAGTTATAGGCCCCAGTACTTCGGACGACCACATAGGCCTCCACCACCTTAGTTACAGGGATACAAGTATGACACTAGATGAGAGCTCACATGTGTCAGGTTTAAAGCGACAACGAGGTAGAGCAGACATGGTCATTTCCAGCACAGTGTGATATCTGCGATAGATGACACTTGGGCCAATGCCGAGTAGGTTACAATGCTTGTTATACACGTGGGCGTCCGAGGCATATGAAGTGAGATTGCCCAGATAGAGATTTTGGGGGTCAGCACAACTTGCGAGTTCAGTTACAGGGTCATCTATGTCCGTGCATCCTTTAGGGTGTGAGTCTCAATCTTCGGCTGTAGAGGTTGAGGCAGAGGTAGATATTCCAATTTATTTGGTAACCAGAACCGTATCTTTACATTAGCGGGTCGACGAGACCAGGAGGCTTTACCAGACACTCTGACTGAAATATTGATCATTTGCTCTCACAATGCTTATATGTTGACTGATCGAGGATTGACTTTATCGTATATTACCACATTTATCACGGGGAAGTTTGGTAAAGTTCCTGAAATACAAAGTGATCCTTTTACGATATCTACACTAGCCAGAGAATCGATTATTTCTAGGCTGGTTTATCGAGGTTGTACGGTGACGCTTTGTAGTTGTCATAACTCAGTCGACCTAGATGAGCTAGAGATGATTAATTTTGATACTATCATGGGCATGGACTAGTTTGTAGCTTGCTATGACACAGTTGATTACCTAGCAAAGGCATCCATATTATATTTTCCAGGTGAGCCAGTCCATTTAGGTAATATAGTGACACCTAGTGGTAGGTTTATTTCCTATTTGAAGGCGACTAAAATGATCGCAAAAGAGTACATTTATCATGTTGTGCGAGATAGAGATGCAGATGTTGAGATACCTGCACTTCAATCTATTCCGGTAGTTAGAGAGTATGGAGACGTGTTTCCAGATAAGCTTCCAAGTATTCCTCCAAAAGGAGAGATAGATTTTAGCATTGATTTGTTTCCAGGAACTTAACCAATATCCATCCCTGCATATAGAATGGTACCTGCCGAATTGAAGGAGTTGAAGGAGTAGTTAAAAGATTTGTTGGAGAAAGGTTTCATCAGGCCCAATACCTCACCTTGGGATGCACCGTTACTATTTGTGCAGAAGAAAGACTTCTCGCTGAGGATGTGTATCGATCATAGGCAGCTAAACAAGGTAACTATTAAGAATACGTATCCACTTCCAAGGCGATGATTTGTTTGATCAGTTATAGGGGGCTAGATGCTTTTCAAATATATATTTGAGGTCAAGGTACCACCAGGTCACGTTCGGCAAAAATATATTTCAAAGACAGCCTTCAAGACCCGGTATGGCCACTTCGAGTTCCTTGTCTTGTCCTTTGGGTTGACAAATTTATGGATTTGATAAATAGCCTATTTCAGTCATTTTTTAAAGCTATTCATGATAGTATTTATTGATGATATTTTTGTTTATTCACGTTCAAAGGAAGAGCATGCGGACCACCTGTGAGCGGTACTCTAAACTCTCCGTAATCTTAAGTTGTATGCGAAGTTTTTAAAAGTGAGTTCTGGTTGAAATCTGTAGCATTCTTGGGGCAGATTGTATCCTATGAAGGTATAAAGGTAGACGCTCAGAAGATTGAGGCCGTGAAATCCTAGCCTAGACATACCACTCCGACAGAGGTTCGTAGCTTTGTAGGCTTAGCAGGATACTACCAGAGGTTTGTAGAGGGGTTTTCTTCCCTTCTAGACCATTGACGAGGATGTGTATCGATTATAAGCAGCTGAACAAGGTAACTATTAAGAATAAGTATCCACTTCCAAGGATCGATGATTTGTTTGATCATTTATAGGGGCTAGAATTTTATCAAAGATTTGACGTCAGGGTGCCACCAGGTCAGAGTTCGGGAAAAAGATATTCCAAATACAACCTTCAGGATCATATATGGTCACTTCGAGTTCCTTGTCATGTCCTTTAGGTTGACGAATGCACTCGTTGTATTTATGGACTTGATGAATAGCCTATTCTAGCCATTTTATAGATCCGTTCGTGATGGTATATATTGATATATTTTGGTTTATTCACATTCAGAGAGGAGCATGCAGACCACCTATGAGCGGTACTCCAAACCCTCCATGATCATAAGTTGTATGCGAAGTTTTCTAAAAGTGGGTTCTGGTTGAAGTCTGTAGCATTCTTGGGGCATACTGTATCCAATGAAGGTATAAAGGTAGACGCTCAGAAGATTGAGTCCATGAAATCCTGGCCTAGAACTACCACTCTGACTAAGGTTTGTAGCTTTCTGGGCTTAGCATGATACTACCGGAGATTTGTAGAGGGTTTTTCTTCCTTTTCTGCACCACTAACAAAACTGACTTAGAAAACAACTAAGTTTCAGTAGACACAGGCTTGGTAGTGGAGTTTCCAAGAATTTCAGAACAGGTTGACCTTAGTACCGGTTCTAACACTTCTAGAGGGTCCAAGCTGGGCCTAGGGGCCTGGCCTTTGTGTTCGCAAGGGTGCTGTTGCATTCGCGATGGGCAGCCTGGTAAAAACTCACATTCGTGAGTCTTATCTCGCGTCCACATAGAGGATTGGGTAGAAGAAGCTAAGTGTGTTTCGCAAAAGCGAGGATCTTGCCGCTTTCAAGAATAAGGTTCGACTAGGCAGTGTATAAGTTTGCAAAAATGGATTTTGGTTTATTTTATCCCAATTCTTCCATTGGAGCCGAGGATGGGGCAATGTTAAGGTACTTTTTTCATCATCCATCATATGGCAAGTGAATTCCTACATATTTTGAGCTAAATACATGAGTTATATATGGAGTTAAACATGAAAATTTGTCGAAATTGTGGGTTACTGAAAGAAATACTAAAAATTATAAATTTGGATTTGACCATAAAATTGGACATGGAGTTAGGGATAAATTATATATTTGAGTTCGTGGTATAATGGGTAATGTTTATCTTCGAATATTATTAGAATCCGGGTACATGGGCCCAAGGGTTGGCTTTGTTGACTTTTCGAGCGGAATTAAGAATTGTAATAATTTGTTAAATTATGAATATTGGAGTATATTTTTATTGGTTTTCACATTGTTTGCCTATTTTCTAATCGACGGGCATCAGTTTAAGGTGTTAGAGAGGTGTTTGAGCCGATTATTAGTTCCTCCGATAATCATATGAACGATGTGCTAAAGTTTCCCCACTTCGCTTCCCCTATTTTCCTCTCTTTCTTCTTGGGTGAGGTTTTTCTGAGTGTCTTGTTGATTCTCAGTGTATACTCCTGTCGGTGTGGGAACTTATGCCAATGCGTTGGATTTGTGTGAGACCATATTGACGGGAATCGGTTCTGGTGCAATCTCAGGGTTTTGTGGCGGTACACCATTACCTGGAATAGTTGCACCATATTCTCTATGGTCTTCGAGACCGTTGTTGTCCTGTGCTTTTACTGAGTTAGTCATTTTGACCTGAAATCAACGATATTTGGACAAGAAAAAGTGTGAAAGATAAATTGCATTATGTACTAAACCAGCAAGAAAATAATCACTATAATTCTTAGTCCCACGGTGGGCGTCAAACTTTTTACCTTGAAAATGGTAATAACAATTAGATTTGATTTTGTGGTTCTAAAAATATATGATCTATTTTTATGCTAGTTGTTAGGTAATAGATACTAAGTGAATGATTAGAAAAACAAGATAATAGATGTAGACAGTGTAATAATCAAATCGATGGCTGGAAATCGGGACATTGAGCTTGCGTATACGGGGCCTCGAGGTCGAGCCGGATGCCCAGCTAGGGGCAGTCGATGGAGGATTAACAGTTATGATAAATTCGATGGCGGCTCTTTGTGACCAATAATGAGCAATAAATGAAGAACAATGAATGAAATGTAATAAATATAAGTGAGACAATATATGTAAGCAATATGATCAAACATAGAATATGTTTGAGTTAGAGAGTAGAGAATGTTCTTGTATTGGACATAGTGTGTAATATATCTCTCTACAAAAATGTCAAGGGTCCCCTTTATATATTAGGAGAGAATCCCAATATGACATATGCATAAATATTACATAAACTAGCCGGAAGAACCACTCAATCAGCCTGCTGTAGGCTCCCACTGTTTGTGCAGGCATTGTCAGAAAATACTGCTCCTAGGGAACTTCCCACTTACTTTTGATAACCATGGTTAGTTCTGCCTCGACACGGGGCACGAAGAACCGTGAAAAACTTCAAACCCTTAGCTATTCTCCAAGCCCTTCGAGGTGAAATTACGTTAGGCATCGCCGATCGTGAAATTTATCTTTCCGATTTAAGACACATACAACTTTATATTTTCATGGTTTTCAAATTTTCTTTTACTTAATAAATCCCAAAATTTTCAAAAGCAATAAAATAAGTAATTCAGTTTATAGTTCACCGTTGTCTTGCCTAACGGCAATGTTAGACGACATCAGGACCTATAACATGTATTGAGTCATGATAACTTCGTAGCAGAGCTCTAGGTTCATTTAGGTCTAACAAGTCATAAGCAAGTCTAGTAGAATCTTGTGGATTGATACAGTGACATCTTTACTTATCTGCAAGAGGCTATAAGACTGTTAGGAGAATTTTCATTTTTGATTCCTCATTGTGCGATTTGATTTCATTTAAGCATATGTCTTCATTTCCTTTATACTCATTCTTATACGATGTCAATCATTCGATATTACTGGGTCATCGATGAGTTGTGGAGATTCTATTGATATGGTACATGATCTGTTTCCCTACGTGTGTGGACATATTATTATCGTTGCCTAATGGAGGGATGCTCTGTCATTTTATTCTATTGTTAGTGTTGCCTACGATTCTGAGACTATGCATAGTGTATTATAATGCTTAAGCATTATTATCGCATAGTGCTTGTATAAATGGTATGGTGCTTAATTATGTGTTGCAGAAGTGAATGTCTTGAGATAACGATTTTTTTCGATTCATATTTTAGAGGTTCGACGTTTAATCGTAGCAGAGGCTTAGGGTAATTGGAAACTTATTTGTTTAAATGCTACTGGGTTGGATTATGATTTGAGGCAGTATTTTAGTAGAGAGGCATGAGGAGGGACATGACAGATTATTTCTCGTGATAGTTAAATTGTTAGTAGGCCAAGTACGAGCAGTAGAGATCGAGTAGTTTGCTTAGAAACTTTGAATGTGATGAAAAGAGTTTCCTTGGAATGAACAGGGATGGGAAAACTTGATTATTGTTTTGGGAACTACATGAATTCGAGTTTTGGAACGCATTGTTTGGCCTCCAGTTCTTGCTAGCAGGAAATGAACAGACTCTTACAAATGGTGGACGAGTACGGAATTAGGAGGATTTACTAATTTCATGTTGGTTGTAACCAGGGCAATGTCGTTGGAAGATGTTGATATAGGATTACACATGTGGGATATCTACTGTGAGCATGTTAGCAATTGCATGATTTCTGATGAAGTTCCTACGAAGAGTTCTACTTTCTTCCCAATGGGAAGCATGTACTACGATGTGGTCTTGGACCGCATGAAGAAGATGTTATGACTTATAGGAGGTTGAGTGTGTCATTATGGCTGATAATTCATGATGTGATATGATTAGTGCAAAAATAATTTATAAAAAAATTGGCTGAGCAACAGTGTGAGGTCATGGTAGTAGAGAGGAGGAGTCATTGTGTTTTCTGGATTTATGTGATTGTAGTGTAATACTAAGTAGGGGAGCCTACTACCTGCGATTGGGTCATGTGACTCTATGCCTTAGTAGTATCGGGTTATCGGTATATTGGTGTAGTTATGACTAAGTGAAGAAAACATCAAGGGTAATTCGGGCAATGAATTTGATGAGCGTGTGCTACATTTCGCCTTATCGATTCATGTGCAGATTTTGGGAAGGATCAGAGTTTATTCTTCTTATGGATGTGATGTACAAGGGATGGGATTCATCTAGTTGCTTCTTTGGAGTGTTTATGTACTAACGGAGCACTAGTTGTTTGGTTACATAATCGTGACTGATTAGAGTAGGCAAATCTCAACAATGGTTCTAGTGGGTTCAAGAATTAAAGTACGGTTCGTAAGGATTTTTAGGTTTGTCGCATGGCTAAGGAATTTGTTTTGTAGCGGAGTGTGAAAGAGTCTTGGAGATTTGTATGAATTGAATCGGGTCTGTGGTTGGTGATAGAGATATGTAGAAACAACTTCGGCTTCACAGAACATATTTTCAGAAAGGGAGTATTAGTTAGAGATACCATTGAGTGCATGAGGTGAGTATTAAATGGCTCATGGGTATTGAGAAGATGTGGTCTTGTGATTTTAGTCACTCAGGATGAGTGTTGATTAAGGTCTGTTATGTGTTTGAATGGGGATACTAACTATGGAGGCAAGTCAAGAAGAAATCGGAAGGAGGTAAATCAATCTAGTAGTAGTTTAGATCTCTACGGGTAAGGAAATGACAAGTTCCTTCAGTGTGGTAAGGCTATAAAGGTGATTTGTGACTTTATGTGTGGACTTTACAACCACCATAATTTGATATATTTGGAGGTATTTGATTCTGATGGTTTTTTTATGTGTTTCATGCTATGTCCTTCAAGCTCCAGTCATACCCTAGATTTTTCTTCACTTCAACCTTTTGAAAAAGAGGGTATAAGCTATGCTCCAAAAATTCCTAGGAAAAACATAGTGAGTGATGCCTACTGGAGAAAACCCCCCAACAAGTAACATCGAAGCAACAATGCACTGGCAATCAGAAAACTCCACCTGTCAAAACAAGGTGCTGAACAACATTGGCAACACCATAAAGAATGTGGCCCATACACAAAACAAAATGATGAGCAAAGTGGAAACAATTGAGAAAATGATGGATCAGACATCGTCTCACCATGTTGGACTAATCAAAGCCTTGGAACTAAGATTGGCAAATTTACAATATGAGATTTGTCCCAACACAACTTGTGTTCCATATCTTTTGTAGTTAGGGGAGTTGGTTGTGCGTTGCGATTCCTTTTTTTCAATGAGTCAAGTATAAGAGTTCTGGCCAATGGAGTGGCTATTCTACTGGTGGTTCGGTATTTATTATGGTATTCTTGCAGTCTCATTAATGTCATAATGGGTGCAGTGGACGATGTAGAAATTAGTATGTGAGGATCAAGGTTGCGGTCCAGTTTTGACAAGAATTTCAGGAGCTCGAAAGATTGGGCAAATGCCCAGAATTTGTCGGTGATATTTTAGTGTCGCTTGAGAAGGGAATCTTGTGGAAGAAGCATTGTGTGTTGATATATGGATTCTTGATTGGCGTATTAGAAATAGTACCGTTGGTGGCCATGGATATGCAGACTTTACTACCTGGATGCGGAAGGTTTTGGGAGTTTCTCCCATGGGATGATCGTATAAGTGTGTTGTGTCAGTCATTAAAGGTGCAGAGATTGAAATTAGATATGAAGATTTTGGTAATATCACTGATGTGAGAATTTATGTCTGAGTGACGCTCTATTTCTTTGGTTGCGGACTGTGGGAGTCTGTTTCGGATTGGATGATAAATCGTATGTATCATAAGTAAGGTCATTGTGGATCTTTGGAAGGTTATTGGCCCATTTGGGATTATCAGAATCAGCTTGAGGTCCGTTTGTAGGCCTAATACAAATGTATGTTTCATATCATATCAGATATGCTTATTCTGCATAGCATCACTTATGGATGGGTCTTCAGGTGTGGTGTAAGATATTTCTGCCTTCGACTTTTTTGGGATTTACTCTCTTATTCCATGTGGGGTTGAGAGGCGACTTGATTATTCAAACATGTGTCATGACCCTGTGTAGTTGTGGTGTTATATGAGCAAGATGGCTCTCGAGATGTTGGTTGTTTAATGCACTTTAGTTGTGCTTGCCATTTTGCAGCGCATAACGCAATCAGTCTCCTCAATATTGTGTTTAAGTTGGTGTGCTTATGGTCAATATTTGGGATTTCGTAGGTATGAGAATTTTGGCTCGATGAATATTTCTTTATTCATTGTTGTGTGTGGATTAGTTGGCACAACACCACGAGTATGATGTGTAGATTGGGTTGCACTCCACAACAGTGAGATGCTAAGTACGGATCATTATACTTATTTTGTGTGTTTTGTTTCTTATCTTTGAGCTAGGTTTGTAGCATTTTTTTGGCCGTATTATTCGTTACGGGGATGGATAGTTCTGTATTCGGGTTCACTTTCCCTTTTGGTCGTATTCGAGTTGTGGCTTTTTAGCACATTGATGGCGTCGTGTGAGATCTTAAATTGGCATTTGAGGTTGCTTATTTCCCATGAAGCTTGTACTGGGTGAGACGAGGTTATTGGACTAGGAATCAGTGCAATCACATTTATATAATGTATGTTGGAGGAAAAATGTCACTAATCAGTTCAGAATGCGCAAGGGTTCATGTCGAGTAGAGAAACTTCATGAGTTATTTGTTTGGCGGGTGGTTATGAGTTTTTACACACCTCTTTTATCGTTGCAGTATTGCAAGAGTTTTTTTTTTTTGGCAATCCACTAGGCAAGCGCCTAGGGCTCGAATTTATTTATATTCAAAAAGAAAATTACAACAATTAGGAAAAGTAAAATAAGGGGTAGAACCGGTGTTGTTACCCAGATAACACAACCAGTGTAAGCCTTATCCTATTAATCCTATTGCAAGAGTTGGAACATGGCTTATATGTGTTGTGAGGCATATTACGGGCATCAGATTCATGAATTTGCAACTATCATGGTTGGAGGAAGTTACTCTAGGAAAATGAGTTATGCGGCATATGTGTGATAGTGGCATGGGTGTATGATCGTGTTTTGGGTCAGTGTGCTGAGATTGATACGTCGTTCATATGTTAGAATAAGACCTTGTAGAGAATTCTAGATATTGGAATTTGGTTCTACGACTTGTTGGCTAGGGTAGCAGGAAAGATCTTTAGTATTCCTTGAGCTAATGTTCTTATATGGGTTGTGATTCCATGAGTAGGTGCACGAGGTGTTAAACAGTTGTTTTGGGCAACTCCGGAAAGGTTCTTGACACGTTCAAAGATGAACATATGTTTAATTGGGGGAGAATGTAATGGCCCGAATTGTTGTTTTGAGTTATAGTGCATCGTACTGTTGTTTGAAGCCTTAAGTAGCTTCACTTTATGTATTATGACCTACACGCATGGTTAGTTTTGGTTTTTGGGAAGTTTGGAGTTGATTTGGAAGGACAATTCTCAATTCGGGAGCTTTAAGTTGAAGTAGTTGACTAAGGTTTGACTTTTTGAGTAAACGCCCTTGGAATTGCCATTTGAAGGTTCCAATAGGTTCATATGATAATTTTGACGTAGGCATATGTTCGGGTTGAGTATCGAATGGCCCGGGAGCGTTTTGATTCTTAATTTGGAAAATTAGCATTTTAAAGGTTTTGGAATTTCCTAAGTTTGATGTGAAGTGGACTTTGGTGTTATTGATATCCGTTTGGGATTCTGAGCCTTAGAATAGGCTTGTATAGTAACTTGTGACTTGTACATAAAATTTGGTGTCATTTTAGAATGTTTAAGTATGATTTGGACACGTTCGACGAAATTTGAAGCTAAAAGAAGGATTTTGGTTGTCAATTCATGATTTTGATATTATTCATGGCAATTAAAGCTTTTGGATAAATTTGAATAAGGTATTGGGACTTGTTAGTGTGATTGGGCGGGTTTCTATGGGCCTTAGGTGTGTTCGGGATAGTATTGGACCAAGTTTGGGTAATTTGCTGTTGCTGGCTTGCTGGTTCCGATTTTGTTCTTCGTGAACATGCAGGGAAGATCATATTCGCAAAGAAGGATTTAGAATTGGTGTATGTCTATTCTTCACATCCCTGATTGTTGTCTCTCGTTCGCAAAGTCTTGTTCATCAATGCTTCACGTTCGTGATGCCAGGTTCGCATTTGCGATGAAGTAACTAGGCCTGGGGGACTTGGCCTTCGCATTCGCGAGGGTGCTTCCATGTTCACGATGGCCAGCCTGGTAAAGCTTCACATTCGCAAGTCTTATCTCGCATTCACGTTGAGGAATTGGAGAGTAGAAGTTGAATGTGCTTTGCGAACGCGAGGATCTTGCCGCGTTCGCGAAGAAGGGTCGACTGGGAAGTGTATAAGTTTGCAAAAACAGGATTTCGTTCATTTTATCTCAATTCTTTCAAGGGATCCAAGCTTGTGCGGTTTTAAAGTGCCATTTTCATAATCCATCATGTGGCAAGTGAAATCCTACACATTTTGAGCTAAATACATAATTTATATATGGATTTAAAAATGAAAAATTGTAGAAATTGTGAGTTATTGACAGAAAACCTAGAACTGGTAAATTTAGATATTGATCACGAAATTGGACATGAGTATTAGGAATAAATTATATATTTGAGTTTGTGGTGTTATGGTAATGTTTATCTTTGAAACTTTTCAGAATTCGGCCATGTGGTACCAGGGGTTGGCTTTTTCACCTTTTCGAGCGGAGTTGGAAATTGTTATAAATTATTTAATTATGAGTATTGGAGTATATTTTATTGGTTTGAACGTTGTGTGAATAGTTTCGGATCGATGTGCGTTGGTTTGAGGTGTTAGAAAGGCCGTTGGAGTTGATTATGAAACTTCGGAGAGAGGTACATCTCCTGTCTAACCTTGTGAGGGGGAATCTATCACGTAGGTGTTATAATATCTATGTGCTACATGTAGTAGGGGCTACGCACATATGAGGTGATGAGTATCCGTGCTTATGCCATATTTCATGATTAGGTCCGGATAGACCTGGACTACACCGTGTCTTGAATGTAGTATTTGAGTTATCATTTCCTATGTAATTAGTTTAATTTATGTTCTTGTCTGAGACTAGACTCTCTTAAAGTATCGAACATACGATTTATGATATACGATTAGCTACTTGAGTAACATTAGAGAGTACAATTCCTTTTTTCACGGGTTCCTCTCATGTGGTACATATTTGTCCAAATATTTCTTGAATTTCACAACTCACACGTATATTCATGAGCTGGGGCAATGTCTTATGCAATTCTTCACGATTTTCTATGGGATCGGGTTGATTTCCTCAAAACTATCATTATGGGATTGTGATGTTTGCCTCGACAGTATTATGGGATGCATCCATGGTTCAGGCTGTACGACCTTGGAAGTATAAATACACGACTATTATAGGATCGGGCCATATGCCACAACAAGAATTCGTTCCTTTACTCATACGGGATTGGGCAGCTTGTTTCAGCAAAATTATGCGAAATATTAGACATGGAATTGTGTACTTTTGAGTTTTCCTAGCTAGCGATGTGGCCGTTAATTTGGTATTGACCAATACGTATTCTATTTGAAGAAGTTGTCGATATTTGAGGACCTTGTGTTATTGTTCAATTGAGGATTTCATTATGTACTTATATTTGTTTCCTCTATTTTCCCTATCATATCTCATTTATGTTTTGTTTTATCCACTAGTAAGTATTGATGTCGACCCCTCGTCACTACTGATCTGGGGTTAGTCTAGATACTTACTGGGTACTAGTTGATTTACGTATGCATGCTACATTTCTGTACTTATTGTGCAGGTATATTTCAGATGGTTATTTGGGTATGTAGGCACCGAGGGCACTTTATGGTGAGTTGTATTAAATGTTATGATCTCCATCATATTTATATATTTTATCCAGTCTATCATATGTTCCAGACAGATGTTGTATTATTATTGTACTTTCTAGAAGATACTCAAACGCCGGTGACACCGGATTTTCAGAGTTTTTAGTAGATATTTATAGCTTTTATCTAATATCGTTAATCTTTTCTTTTATGTATTATTAATGCTTTTATATTTTAGTGGTTTTCTACGCCTAATTTTTTTACTTAATATAACCCAAAAATTTTCAAAAGCAATAAAATGAATACTTTAGTTGATACAAGTCAACGACGACATTGGATGCCATCACGACCTATAGCGGGTATTGGGTCGTGATATTTTGAGTACTAGATTTCCTTTCTGTATTTCAATACTTTTCATAGCTATATTTAATGATTTATGAATTTCTTGTTTGATCCGTGTTATTCAAAAAATTTGAATTTTACATTTTGAAGAAAATGAGATGTTTGACTTTAAAAATAGTGGGAGTTGGTCACGATCAACATTATTGGTAAACGATCTCGGATTAGTTTTGACGATTTTGATTGGTTCGTATGATGATATTGGACTTGTATGTATACTTGGTTGGAGCACGGGTGATCCAAGGCCGTTTCGGCGCTTTATGTGAAATTGAAAAATGTGTTTTAAACTTGAAAATCATGAGTTTTAATGATCGATTGTTTTTATTTGACGTTATTTTGATGATTTGAGATAGCGGGCGAGTTTGTATGATGTCATTACACTTGTGTGAATGTTCGAATTGGAGCTCGAGGGGGTCGAGTCAGTTTTGGATGCTCTGTAGACTGATTTTTGGCTTAACAGGACTGTTGTTGTTGAAAGTCTGCAGGTATCGCATTTGTGAGAACATGTTTGCAAATGCGAGCCTTGTACTTGAGAGGTCGGGCTCGCGATTGCGACACTTGAGAGGCTGGGACAGCTTCGCTTTTGTGAAGTTTTGATCGCATTTGCTAAGGGTGGGGTCTTCGCTTTTGCGATGATAATGTCGCATTTGTGCCTGGGTATGCGTTAGGGGCAGCTCTTGTTCGCATTTACGGACTGCCCATATTCGCTCTGGTGATGAAACCATCGCTTTTTCGATAACATTAGGGCTTAGAAATTTTATCTTTTGCAAGCAATGGTTCAATTTTGGAAGTTTGCAATTGCGATATCTGCAGCTGGGTAAAATATTGGGATTCTCGGACTTAGATCATTTTACACCATTTCTCAACCCAAGACTCCATAGAGGCAATAATGAAGGGCAATTTCTTCCTAAATTTATTCCTTAGTAACTTCAACTTGTTTTCAATCAATTTCAATTACTTTCGTAATGTATTTCATTACACAAATCTATGAATTTCAAGGTAAAAATTAGGGATTTTAAGAAGAATTTTGAAATTTCGTAATATTTAGACTTAGATCTCAAATTGAGGTCAAATCTTAAAACAAATAACATATCCAGTCTCAGGAATACATTTTTAATTCTGGATTTAGATCACATGGGTCCGGGTTAAATTTTTGTTGACTTTTGGGATTTTGGCAAAGACTAAACCATTTGTAACCAATCATTTTAAGTTTTTGCACTTTTCTCGATAGTTCTCAGGCATGGCTTGCCTAGTGTGATGTATTATGACTTATGTAAATTGTTAGTTTTGGTTTTCCAGGCAATCAGGATGAATTTGGAAGAACAGTTCTCAGTTAAAGCTTGACATTTGAAAGGTTTGGCCATGTTTTGACTTTTTAGTATTCAATATCGTATTTGGATTTCTACGATTTGGTTAGCTCTGTTAGGTGATTTTGGACTTGGGAGCGCGTCTGAAATGTATTTTGGAGGTCCGTGGTAGATTTAGGCTCGAATTGACGAAATTGGAAATTTGGCATTTTCCGTTGGCAGTGGAAATTTTGATATCGGGGTCAGAAAGGAATTTCGGAAATTGGAGTAGCTCCGTTATGTCATTTGTGATCTGTATGCAAAATTTCAGGTAATTCAGACGATTTGATAGACTTTTTGATCGAATTCAGAATTCGGATGTTTTGGAATACTTAGGCTTGGATCCGAAGGTGATTTGATGTTTTGATGTTGTTTGAGTCTTTCGAAGGTAGGAACAAGTTTGAATTATGCTATGGGGTGTGTTGGAATGTTTAGTCGGGGTCTCATGAGGCTCAGATAAGTTTTGGAAGCGTTTGGAAGATTGTGGCATTTTGAGCATAAGCATGTAATGATCCAAAGATCCATTTTTAGTTCTAGAGATCGAAATTTGATTTTGAGACTTCCAAAATTTTGGTACTAAATTATAGGAGTGATATGGAAAGTTTAGTCTAATTTCGTCAAGTCGTGATTGTGTTCTTGACGCAAATCATGAGTTAATAATTTAGCGAGCAAAATGGGTCTCACACTGAGAAAACGAGCTTCGAATTGAGTTTCGATTGAAGGACTATGTTTGTATCATTTTTATGACTCATAGGAACAAGAATCATCGAATTCCGAGTTTGAATGATAGAGTTAGAGCCATTTTAGTAAAATTAAAGACTGCTGGTGCATCAGATCTGATGTGCATCTTTAGCGACCATATTGGACCACTTTTATCGATGAGAATTGGCTTTTAACGACCAGAATCAGATTTAGTAAAGCTGTTATATTTTTTTAGCTTATTTTGACGTTTTTTGGCGAAAGAATACGGCTTAGGGCAAATTTTGAGCAAGAAATCATGGGAAATATTGAGGTAAGCCACTTGTGATCATTTCTGCTCCATAATATTGAATTATCATCGAATAATCTGACTAGATTACATGTTTTTGAGGTGTAATTTGGAGATTTGGACCTAGGGATTTGAAAATAAGATTTGAAGATTTGGAGGCCGAATTGTTATCGGAATTTAGTAATTTTGGTATGATTAGACTCGTGGTTGAATGGGTTGTCGGATTTTTTGAGTTTCGTCAGATTTCAAAGCATGGGCTCAGTAGCCGGGTTTGAGAAATTTCAGAATTTTGATGTTAAATTGGATATTTTCGAGTGGGCTTCGCTCACTTAGCATATTTTAATGATTATGTACTGACTGTAGCTAGATTTGGAGCTTCTGGAGGTTGATTTGTGCAGGCAAAGCATCGCGGGCAAGAGTTTGGACCGGATCGAGGTGAGTAATGATTATAAATGATGTTATGAGGGTTTGAAACACTGGATTGCACATCGTAGTGCTATTTTGAGGTGAGGCACACGCTTGATGACGAGCGTGGGGTCGTGCACTATTGGGAAATGTGACTTGGCCCATCCTGATTGATAATTTTACCGTGTATTAGACTAAAATCTAATTGTAATCATCATTATTTGACCTGAATTCTTTATGTGGGCTTTGTGCCAGTTGGTTGAACCCTTTGCGGATTTTTGTTGATATTTCATCACTGTTTTGACTTCATACTTGAAATCAGTCATGTTATTTCTACTGTTTCGAAACTCAGCCATGTTTACTTTTCTTTAACACTTGAAATGATATTTCAAATAACATTTTGGGCTGAGCATCATGTTTTACTCTTACCCGAGTGGCTTACGTGATTTTTGACTAAGTAAGGCCAAGGGCCTGTGTTGTAAGGATATCTTTTTAGGTTGGGCTGCACACCGCAGCGGTGATACACTGATTCTGATTATGAGGCTGAGGGCCTGAGATATGTACGCCACGAGGTGGTTTGGTTATATGAGGCCGAGATCCTAGAGATGGTGCCACGATGTGGCTTGATATTGCGTTTGGGCCGTAAGGGGACCCTCCAGGAGTCTGCATATCCCTAGTGAGCGCGGTACCCATTGTGATATGAGATATAGCTCGCGGGGCTGGTATTGTTTTATGTGATTGCCCGAGGGGATGGTATTGTTCTAAGATATTGCTAGAGGGGCAGATTTGTTGACATTGTGCCCAAGGGGCGAACCTTATGTGCTTATCTTTCTTGTTTACATGTCATGTACTTGTTTATTTGTGTATTTGTGCCTGAAGGGCAAATTTCTATGCTTATCTGCACTAATTGTTTTGCATTCATTTGCGCAACTAATGAAAACGTCATTTTCAAAGAATTTAAAACTGAGCTAAGATATTTTAAGAGATTTTACAGCTTTATTGCTTTCTTATTGGTTTTTGAACTGCTTTTATACAGCAAGTTGATGCATGTTTTGTGATTTCTTACAATTCAGACTTTAGTTATGATTATTACTCACTGAGTTGGGGTACTGACTTTACTCCCTGCACCTTGTGTGCAGATTCAGCTATTTCGGAATCCGGTAGCGGGTATTAGCTGATCGGAGGAAGAGTCATCGGAGTTTAGCAAGGTAGCTACCGGCATTCGCAGCACTACTTTTCTCCCTCTTCATTTCATTAGTCTGTATTTTGTACATTTCAGACTTTTCAATTGTATTTAGACCCTAGTAGATGCTCTTGACTTGTGATACCCCGGTATCGGGCTGTGTTTGGGCTATATTCCTCACATTATACTATCGTTTGTTTAGTTTTTGGTTTATTTACTCATTCTTAGACAGATTGTTAATGTTTATTTATTTATAATTAAATTGGGACTAGTTGGCTAGCCTCATCTTCACGAGAGACGCCATCACGACTGGGTTCAGGTTTGGGGTTGTGACAAGTTGGTATCAGAGCCTAGGTTACATAGGTCATAGGAATCATGAGGGTTTAGTAGAGTATTGCGGATCGATACGGAGACGTCTGTATTTATCCTCAAGAGGCTACAGAACCTTTAGGAAAACTTCACATTCTTGAATTCCTATCGTGCGTCCTTTGATTCAGCTTGAAGTGTAACTCTTTGAATTCCTTCCACACGTTCTTGTGCGCGCATGAACACTCAGCATCAGATTTGCATTGATGGCTTGTGATTACTGATCGAGGGGCGAGATGTGATCTCTGTGTATTATTATTGGGCCAGTCTGGAATACTTGAGACCAAAATTTTACCCATAGCTTGAGCACCGAGGTGTTGATTGCGTGAGCTTGTATTCATGGATCTATATGTGCTTTTGTGTCCCTATTAAGGGAATTAATGACTGGATAGTTACAGGACATGTATGATGTGACTCTGAGTGTATTCATATGATTTGGAAGCGACGAGAAAGGTCTGCTGGAGGATAGAATAACCATTAGGTGCTTTATTTCCATCTTGATTCGAGATGTAGCACAAAGTTATGGGCGCGTGTGAAGAATCTTTCCATGTTTCCTTGTGGGAGTGAATTAAAAAAAATTTCATGATTCTGTACGAGTTCAGAGTCTGGAAAACTAGGGTCACATAAGAGAGTGGGCTTGACTGGTCCAAGGATGAATGCGATATTTGCAGAAGCTTTGAAGTACCAGATGGTTTGTGTTTCACGAGCTTATGAAGGATTGAGTTTAATCTCACTATGGTATTAAGGCATCAATAAGGTATATGCGTTGTGAGTTATTGTGTGTGTTTTGGTCTATGGCATCGAGTCAAGTAGGGGAGTTTGCTATTGATTGGGCGATCACACGGTTAGGTTCAATGTTTGTTCCAGTTTGAGGGGTGCTGGTGAATCAGTTATAGCTTACGGAGATTGAGACCGAGGATGGCTCGAGTAAAGGAAAATTTTGACAAAGTTTATATTATGCTTCATAGGTGTATGAGAATCACGGGATGTCTTGAGTGGTTATTGGTAAGGGTGTGCAATGCTTAAGATAGGAAATTGCTTGGTTGCATTGAGGTAAGGTTATATTCTGTAGTGTCAGAAGTGTTAACGAGGCACATGTTGTTCAGGTCTTTTGATCGGGCTAATTGCGGTTTGAGTAGAGTGGATGAATCTTGAGAATGGTTCTAATGTGCTCAAGATTTCTCATGTAATAACTAATTTTCAGATTGTATTTTTGGCGAGAAACTGAGGTTTGCATTTGGAGGGTGTCAAGATCTATGGTATTTCTATATCCATTATGGGCTTCTATATATCAGTATTAGAAAGGTGAAGGTAATGGCTCGAGATTTATAGGAGGCCTCTTCAGGGTAAGTATTTTGAACGTGGTGCTTATGGGAATATCTAAGAAAGTATTCAGCGTCTTATGAGCCTTATATGGCGTAGTTTTATGCTTGGGTATCGCATGGTGAGTCGTTGTTGAGGAATTTTAGTGTTATAGTAAGAACGAGTATCTAGTTGAAGGTAAATTAGAAGGAAACTCGGATAGATGGGGTCACTGGAAAGTTCTTGGTTGGTTGAGTACATAGTTGCTTGTGGCTCAGAAAGGGTACGAAGTTCTCATATTATCCTAGTATGGTATGGTATATGTGGTATGTTATGGAGGATTGAGATTGCGTGTGTACGTTTACTATTCAATTTTGAAAGGAAGATCATAAAACTCTTAAGTAGGGAGCAACTTCAGATAATTAGAGAAATGAGCTTCGAATAAATAGAGAAATGAGCTTAAGATGATTAGGGAAATAATCTTCAGATGATTAAGGAAATGGTATTGCTAATTGGAGTGATTTGGCGAAGGTATATGTTTTAAAAAGGAAATGTGATTAAATTTGATGGGGCTTTCGTAGTATTGCGGCACTATCTTGTTAGATCGACCGTTGATATTAGAGTTTGCTTGGTGGCACGGCGGAATTGGGATCGAATATGGTGATTCGTGTGCTATATGGAGTTGGAGACCTGGAGTTCTCACAATCCAGGCTATATTGTGGTTGTGGGTTATGTGTATCGGCATTATTTAGTGGCTATCGGGGTTTGGAGACCCGAGTGGATCTTTTGTTGCTTGGTATGTTAGATTTTGGATGTGACATTGGGTACAAACTGGTTGAAGATTTGAAAATAAGGTTTGAATATTTGAAGGCCAAATTTTAATCGAAATTTAGTAATTTTAGTATGGTTTGACTCGTGGTTGAATGGGTTGTCAAATTTTATGAGTTTTGTCAGATTCCTAGGTGTGGGCCCGGAGGCCGGGTATGAGCAATTTCAGGATTTTGATGTTAAATTGGATATTTTCGAGTGGGTTTTGCTCCTTTAGCATATTTTAATGAATATATACTTATTATGGCTAGATTTGGAGCTTCCGAAGGTCGATTCGTGCGGGCGAGGCATCGCGGGCTAGAGTTTGGACCGGATCGAGGTGAGTATAAATTGTAAATGATGTTCTGAGGGTTTGAAACTGCGTATTGCACATCGTAGTGCTATTTTGAGGTGAGGGGTCATGCACTATTATGGACTCTGACTTGGTCCATCCCGATTAATAATTTTACTGCGTATTTGACTAAAATCTAATTGTTATCATCATTATTTGGGCTGAATGCCATATGTGGGCATCATTCCAACTGTTTTAACCCTTCGGGGATTTTTGTTGATATTTCCTCACTGTTTCAACTTCATACTTGAAATTGGTCATGTTATTTTCCACTGTTTTCAAATCTTAACCATGTTTACTTTGCTTTAACACTTGAAATGATATTTCAAATAATATTTTGGGCTGAGCATCATGTTTTACTGACTAAGACCGAGGGCCTATGTTGTGAGGATATCGTTTCGGGTCGGGTTGCACGCCGCAGCGGTAATACACTGCTTCTAATTATGAGGCCAAGGGCCTGAGATATGTACGCCACAAGGTGGCGTGTTGATATGAGGCCGAGAACCTATAGATGATGCAACAAGGTGGCTTGATATTGCGGTTGGGCCGTACGGGCCCCTCAAGGAGTCTGCACACCCCCAGTGAGCGCGGGTACCCATTGTGATGTGAGATATAACCCGAGAGGCTGGTATTGTTCTATGTTATTGCCCGAGGGGCTGGTATTGTTCTGAGATATTGCCCAAGGGGCAGATATGTTGACGTTGTGCCCGAGGGGCAAACCTTATGTGTTTATCTTTCGTATTTGGATGTCATGTACCTGCTTAATTGTGTATTTGTGCTCAAGGGGCAGATTTCTGTGCTTATCTACACTAATTGTTTTGCATTCATTTGCACAACTGATGAAAAGTCATTTTCAAATAAGTTTAAACTGAGCAAAGAGATTTTAAGAGATTTTAGAGCTTCATTACTTTCTTACTGATTTTTGAACTACTTCTATACAGCATGTTGATTAACTTTTGGAGATTTCTTACCATTCAGACTTTAGTTATGATTATTAATCACTGAGATAGAGTACTCACTTTACTCCTTGCACCTTGTACGTAGATTCAAGTATTTTTTAATCCGGTAGCGGGTATAGGGTGATCGGAGGCCGAGTCATCGTAGTTTAGCAAGGTAGTTGCCGGCTGTGATGCCACGCCCCACTGTCACATGTGTTACTGCCCCATTTCCCCCATATTGTGTTGATTCATGTATCAATATCAGTATTAGATTCGATCGGGTGTAATTGAATTGGTTTTGGTTGAAAATGAGGCACATAGCCTCTTAGAAGAAAGTTTGTTTTTGAAAAGTCAATCGGAAGTTTACTATGTGGTTAGAGCGCTTCGATGCGAATTCTGGTGGTTAGGTTAGCATCGGAGGATGATTTGTGACTTAGGAGTGCGATCAGAATCGAAGTTGGAGGTTCGGTGTAGAATTAGGCTTGAATTGGCAAAGTTGATATTTTGGCGAATTCTGGTTGATAGGTGAGATTTTGATATAAGCGTCGGAATGGAATTTCCAGAGTTGTAGTAGCTTTGTCAACTGATTTTGGATATGTCTGCAGATTTTTAGGTCATTCTGACGTCGTTTGGTTGGGTTTTTGATCGAATGTAAGTTTCAGAAATATAAAGAAAACTTAGGCCTTGATTTAATGATATTTGAGGATTTTGGTGTTAACGATAGTGTTTTTATGATCCGAGCAAGTTTGAATAAGGTAATAGAATATATTTGTGCTTTTGTTGAGGTCCCGGAGGCCTCAGGGTGATTTCGAGTTGTCAAACGGACAAATTTCGGCATTTGGGAGTTGCAGGTTTCCAGTCATTTCTGTTGAGAGACTTTGGTCAGTGCGATCGTGGGGGTGATGTCGCGATCGCATAGAGGTAGTTTGTGAGGCAGGAGTTTTGTTCTATGCGTTCGCATTCAATGGTACGCGATCACATAAGAGGATATGGGGGCCAGGATAAATGTTCTTCGCGTTCGCATCTCCTGCCACGCGTTCGTGTAGTATGGTGACTCAGTGCATTGTGTTCTTAGTGCTGTGTATTCGTTCGCATAAGAGGGGAAATTGAACGACGAAGATTTGTTCTCTACGATCACGAGGAATGTTCCACAATCGCATAGGGTAAAAATGCACCTGGGCAGAATTGATTTAAGTCATTTATTATTCCGTGAGCCCAAGCTATTTTCCTCCATTGTTGAGCACCTTGAGAGCTTTTTGGGAGAAAATGAAGAGGGTTTCGAATAGGATTGATCGGAGGTAAGTTATAAGGACTCAAAACATCTTTTTATATAAGAATTAACCTGTAAATTCATGGAATTAAAGCTAAAAGAGGAAGAACTAGGGCTTGTGATTTTTAAATTTTAAATTGGGATTTGATAGGTTATTTGAGCTCGGATTTGGGAGTTCTTGGTATGCACGGACTCATGGTGAGAGGAGTAATCCGGAAATGTTAATTTCATAATTTTCGAGAAGCAGGCCCGGGGCTCGGGTTTTGCAAGTTTTGCGATTTTTGTTATATTTCGATTGTTTTCGATTGGGTGTTGTCCCATTAGAAGATTATGATACTTTTATCATGATTTTGGTTGGATATGACGTGTGTGGAGGCCAATTTGAGGGGCAAAGGCGTCGCGAAACCCTGGATTTGCACATCATAGTGCTATATTGTGGTGACTTGCACGCCAGGTATGAGCGTGGGGTATAGCGCCATTAGGGATTATGACTTGGTCCGTTCTGATTGGTGATTTTAATGCGTGATTGACTGAAAACTACTTGATGCTATAATGATTTGGGCTGATCGCCGTGTTTTGGGCTTCGTGCCGAATACTTTAATCCTTCAGGGATTGATATCACTATTTTGTATTACGTTGCATATTATTTGATCTCAGTCCAAGGTTCTAAATACTATATTGCGAACTCGGCTATTTTTCTAAGGTTCGAAAACTTAAATGATATTTTACTGACGTTTTTGAGCTGAGAACTACTATTTTACTATCGCCCAAGGGGCTTATGTGCATTGCTGGACTGAGCGTGGATTGGGATGCGCACCGCAGCAGTGTTATGTGTGCATTTCAGGACTGAGATATGGGTCAGGCTGCACGCCGCATCAGTATATACATACATGCATGGATCAGACTGCACGTCGTAGTAGTATATTATATGGATCGGACTGCATGCCGTAGTAGTACATTATACAGATCGGGCTGCATGCTGTAGTAGTTTATAATATGGATCGGACTGCACGCTCCAGTGTTACAGCGCTTGGGCAGTAGAAGCCTCTCCGGAGTCTTTACACGCCCCTAAAGAGCGTAGGGTACCCAAATAGATCGGGTTGCACGCCGCAGCGGTCATGTGCATTGCATTGAATTCACGCATTCACTCATGTTTGTACTATGTGGCATGAGAATTAGCACTCACATATTGTAGAAAATCATTCTATCCATGATATGTGTGCTTTGGTTGTATTAGCATGATTTTCAGGTATAGGTTTTGATGAATGACAAACAATAAAGTCAAGTGTCAAACAATGTTATTATATGACAAACAATCAAGATTGAATGCCGAGAAGCATATTGATGACGTAATTGTACAGACAAGCCAAAGACGAGCTCAAAAGTTCAAGACCGAAGACCCAAGGCGTAGGTCGTTAGGTAGAACAAATGTAAGAGCAACATTTAAAGTTATCTCGTCTTTTGGCTCAACATAGGTCATCATAAATATGCATAAAATCATTTTATCAAATCATATTTCAAATACTTCAAACAAAATAATTACAAACATTTTCATTTTAGCCAAAATGAATTTTAAACATGTCTTTCAAAGCTGGACAGAAATAATCGATTATGTTAAGACAGTGTAAACCGGAATTTACAAAACAGAAAAATAATCGATTATCAGAAGTGCATAATCGATTATCTTGTATCCGTTGCCAAGTTTTTGAACGCTGTAACAAATTAATCGATTATGCATATCACAATAATCGATTATCCTGCATAAAATCAGCTTTCGATTTTGTAACGGAAAGTTGATAATCGATTATCCAAATCTGATAATCGATTATCTTGGCATAAAATCAGCATAATTGATTGCCAATTAAGCAACGGACATACTACTTCTACCACCTATTAATAGAGGTCTTTTGAGCTGAATTGTAACACACAACACCTCTCATTGTCATATACATATTGATATCATTTGTGCATCATTATAGAGCTTTTGTTGAACCATTTGAGAGACAACTTTGAGTTGTTCATAGAGCTAATATTGTATCTCTTTATCTACTCTTTTGAGAGAGTTATTGTTGTAAAAGAGAAAGGTGTTTCAGAAGACAATATCTTCTCATTGATTGTCGGGTTTGCTAAGTACCCTCAATCTTAGTGTGTGAAGTATTGTGGTGCGGTATCCACGAGCAAGGTGAAGTCTTGAGGTGCAGTATCCTCGAGCAAGTTGAAGTCTTGTATAGTGTACATCTACGAGCAAGTGTAACGGTTTGTTAGGCACCCGTAAGCTTAACGGAGTTAGTGGAATCTCGAGAGAGTCTCTCGGGGACTGGACTAACCACAAGTTGTGGTGAACCAGGATAAATTCGGTGTGTTCTTTCCTTACTATGTTAATTACCGAATTTATTTTATTCCTGCAATTTTAATTCCGCAATATTTATCAATATTCTCGTGCCGCACTATTCACCCCCTCCCCCCTCTAGTGACGGGCATAAATCCTAACAATTGGTATCAGCGCCTAACTCTCTGAAAGCCTTAACCGGTTGAGAGAACGATACATATTTTTTGTTGAGAATATTGAACGCAGGAATGATGAGCGAAGGACACTCCACCTATAGGCCTCCACTATTTGACGGAACAAATTACACATATTGGAAAGAGCGGATGAGAATCTTCATCCAATCAAATAACTTTCGCTTGCCGCAAATCATCAAGAACGGTGAACAAATGCCAACAAAGAAAGTTGGGAAAACCACGGTTCCAAAGGAGGAAGATGAATATGATGCCGAGGACGTCAAGAAAGTTTAAAATAACGCAAAGGCCGTCAACTTATTATATTGTGCGGTGAATCCGGATGACTATCGGAAGATTTCTTGCTGCACAACCGCCAAGGAGATGTGGGATAAACTCGAGATCACTTATGAAGGTACGTCAAGTCCGAGAATCTAAAGTTGATTTTCTAACACATGAATATGAACTCTTTAAAATGAGGGAGAAAGAACCCATCGGTATTATGTTCGAACGATTCTAAAAAATCGTCAACGATCTTCATGCTCTCGAGAAAGTGTACACGAACAAAGATCTTGTTCGAAAAATCCTACGGAGTCTCACTCCCGAATGGCGTTCCAAAGCCAATGCCATCCAAGAGTCGATAAGAATCACGGATGTCACAATTGATGGACTAAGAGGTAACCTCGAAACTTATGAAAGCACAATTCTTAACCCCTATCTTAGAAGTAAAAGTTCGAATATTGCCTTCAAAGCCTCATCTTCCAAAAGAGTAGAGGTAAGTGATTCGGAAAGCGATGATGATATTATTTCCAATGATATAATTGAAAAGTTTTATAAGCTTATTAAAAAGGAAATAAAGAAGGAAGAACCAAGTCCTTCATGCCAAAATTGTGGAAAACTTGGCCACACCAAATCACATTGTCCAAAATCCAAGGACAAGAAGAAGAACAAACACAAAAGGCGTGTGACATGGGATTCGGACAGCTCGGGCGATGAAATTGCCGCATTATGCCTCATGGACAACGAGGAAGAAGAGGTAAGTAATTCTAACTCTTATTCTTTTGAAGAATTACAAGAAGCTTTTCAAGAATTATATGATGAATTGAAAAAGTCTTCAAAAATCTTCAAAGAGGCCAAGGCTAAAATTAAAGTTTTAGAAGAGAAAAATAAATTTTTGGAAAATGACAATATTGATCTTAGAAATAAAATTAAGGAGATGAATGAAAATTCTTCAATTGATCAAAGTTCCAATTGTTCTTTTTGTAGTTCTTTGAAAATAGAGAACATAGAACTTAGGAACACACTAGAAAAACGTAGTGTTAATGATCCTAAAATAATTGAAGAAATTAAGAAGAATATTAGAAAGGATGATAGAAATGAAGTTAGACCACCTAGAAATAATTCTAGGAACTTCACTAATGAATCTAAAATTAATCATTTTAGACCACCTAGAAACAACTCTAGGAATTTTGGTAATAAGTCTAAAATGAATCATTTTAGACCACCTAGAAATAACTCTAGGAATCGCAATACGTCTAGGCATAACGACTTTAGATCACCTAGAACGTTTTTGGCTCAACCAACACATATGCACAACCCGAATGTTATATGTCATTACTGCAACCGGGTAGGACACATAGCACCCGTATGTTTTGCAAAACATAGATATTTATCTTTTGGCTATGATTATTACTTGCCTAACCCCCAAGGACCCAAAAGCAGTTGGATACCGAAAACTTATTTTTAGGTACGTTTGCAGGTGTGCTTGAAGACAACAATATCGTAGTAGATGCACCAAGCACGAAACCTTATTGCATCGAGGGGGAACTTCGGTTAGTTATCACATTTTTGATAAAAACGTAATAGTTGATATGTGCTAACAATTAATATATCTTTGTTAATAATTGATATTAATTATTTTTGTTGATTCATATTTTGATAACTTTTATCTTGAATAACAATTGGTATCAATTATTTTTGTTAAAAATAATGATTGATGTTTTGATGAATATCTCTCTAGTTTGAATAACAGTTGGTATATTCGCTAAAAATAACCTTTGATATGGTTGTTATATTTTTACTAACATTTGGTATTATTTTATGTTGGTATGATTTTTTAAAATATCGTCAATGTATATTCCTCGTTGTATTTCCTATCTTATATTTGACACTAACAATTGATATACCCAAAAAGGGTAAGTGTCGAAAGGAGATAATAGCCTTTGTATACTCTCTTTTTGGTAATGCCAAAAGGGGGAAGAGTTTAGGCGATATGCATCAAATAAGGGGGAATGTATCTATGTTATAGTATGCCTTATTTGACGGGAAATTATCATTAAGGGGAATTGTTTGCATGAATTGTATGTTGAGATATAGCATAAATTTAAGGGGAATCCGATATGCATATCTCCTGTTGTTTGTCATTATCAAAAAGGGGGAAATTGTAGAAAATCATTCTATCCATGATATGTGTGCTTTGGTTGTATTAGCATGATTTTCAGGTATAGGTTTTGATGATGACAAACAATGAAGTCAAGTGTCAAACAATGTTATTATATGACAAACAATCAAGATTGAATGCCGAGAAGCATATTGATGATGGAATTGCATAGACAAGCCAAAGACGAGCTCAAAAGTTCAAGACGGAAGACCCAAGGCGTAGGTCGTTAGGTAGAACAAATGTAAAAGCAACGTTTAAAGTTGTCTCGTCTTTTGGCTCAACATATGTCATCATAAATATGCATAAAATCATTTAATCAAATCATATTTCAAATACTTCAAACAAAATGATTTCCAACATTTTCATTTTAGCCAAAATGAATTTTAAACATGTCTTTTAAAGCTGGACAGAAATAATCGATTATGTTTATTTTGATAATCGATTATGTTAAGACAGTGTAAACAGGAATTTACAATACAGCAAAATAATCGATTATCAGAAGTGCATAATCGATTATCTTGTATCCGTTGCCAAGTTTTGAATGCTGTAACAAAATAATCGATTATGCATATCACAATAATCGATTATCCTGCATAAAATCAGCTTCCGATTTTGTAACGGTAAGCTGATAATCGATTATCCAAATCTGATAATCGATTATCTTGGCATAAAATCAGCATAATTGATTGCCAATTAAGCAACGGAAATACTACTTCTACCACCTATAAATAGAGGTCTTTTGAGCTGAATTGTAACACACAACACCTCTCATTGTTCATATACATATTGATATCATTTGTGCATCATTATAGAGCTTTTGTTGAGCCATTTGAGAGACAACTTTGAGTTGTTCATAGAGCTAATATTGTATCTCTTTATCTACTCTTTTGAGAGAGTTATTGTTGTAAAAGAGAAAGGTGTTTGAGAAGACCATATCTTCTCATTGATTGTCGGGTTTGCTAAGTACCCTCAATCTTAGTGTGTGAAGTCTTGTGGTGCGGTATCCACGAGCAAGGTGAAGTCTTGAGGTGCGGTATCCTCGAGAAAGTTGAAGTCTTGTAGAGTGTACATCTACGAGCAAGTGTAACGGTTTGTTAGGCACTCGTAAGCTTAACGGAGTTAGTGGAATCTCGAGAGAGTCTCTCGGGGACTGGACTAACCACAAGTTGTGGTGAACCAGGATAAATTCGGTGTGTTCTTTCCTTACTATGTTTATTACCGAATTTATTTTATTCCTGCAATTTTAATTCCGCAATATTTATCAATATTCTCGTGCCGCACTATTCACCCCCCTCTAGTGACGGGCATAAATCCTAACACATATCATTGGTATACATTCGGTTACTTGCCTTGTTGACCAGATACCCTGGTGTTATATATCAAGGAGTGATGTGCCCAAGGGGTAGACTAATGAGCTGACTTGTTCTACCTGATATAGTATTCATATGTTTGGCTGTTGAAAAAAAAAGAAGGGATATTTGCAAAAGAAACTTTGTAAAAGAGATTTTGAACTGATCCTGAGATTTTCTGAAGGATTTTAACTGTACTTCGGTTTTTCTCAAAGGGTTGTCCTGTCTTTTATATCATTTTGGTGTGCCCATACGTGTTTTCTTATCACTCAGATATTATTCTCTCTTATTACCACCGAGTTGGAAGTACTCACTTTACTCCCTGCACCATGTGTGCAGATTCAGTTATTTTGGAAGTTTAGCTAAGATAATTGCGGCTTCAGAGTTTTATTGGAGTTGTCGAGGTTGTTGTCTGACGTTCGCAGGACCCGACTCTTTCCCTATTCCCTTATTATTATTTCCGCAGTTTTGAACAATTGTATTATTGGAGTCATGTTACTCTCTGGACTCATGACTCCCAAATCTCTAGGAGATTATCTAATTTGGTTTCCATTTATTAGTTAAGATTTTAGCTTTATTGTCAATAATGATATTCAATTAATTGATTTTGAGCTTCATGCTCGGGTAGAGAGTGTAAATGGTCGGGCTTTCCTAATAGTTGTGTTGGGCGCCATCACGACCGGGATCGGGGTCATGACAAGTTGGTATCAGAGCCTAGGTTACTAGGCCTCATAAGTCATGAGCCGGTTAGTGGAGTCTCACGGATCGGTACGGAGACGTCTGTATTTATCCTCGAGAGGCTACTGAAGCTTTAGGAAAACTTCACTTTCTTGGAATTCTTATCGTGCTTACTTAATTCAGCTTGAGATATAATTCTTGAAATTCCTTCCACACATCTGTATGCGCACGCAACGCTCAGTAGTATATGTGCCCGGATGGCTTGTGATTCCCCGATCGAGGGGTGAGATGTAATCTTCGTGAGTTCATATTGGGCCAGTCAGGAAGACTTGATGCCGGATCTTTTCCTATGGCTTGAGCACCGAGGTGCTTGTTGTGTGAGCAAGTGTTTTGAACTTATATGTTCAGTAATGTTCTTATTATCCGGGTTGGCGGTGGGATATCCATGTGATTAGAATGTCAGTACTGCGAGGCCTATCTATGTGATTTTGGTAGTGATGAAGAAGTCTGATGGATAATAGATGAGCTGTTAAGTGTTTGTTTTCTATTGCAGTCTGATGTATAGCCCCAAGTTATGGGCGCGTTAAGAATATTTTTCATGTCTCTTAATTGGAAAGTGTACATTTTATGTGGCAGTATGAGCTCAGACTCAGAAAGACTAATTGATTGTGTAACATATATGATGGTGGAAGGCATGTTGAATATTGAAATGAGGCGAAGCAGGTGGGTTATCTCCCGCGAGTGTTTTTGAGGGGTATGATCCTTATGTGTATGTTAGAAGGTCTCATGTGTAATTGAAGAGTATGTGTTGAAAATTTAGAATTTGGGAACGCTTAAGAAAATGGACTAAGCTAATGTGGAAATGAATGTGAGGTTTGCAGATAATGTTAGTGCTAGATGATCTGTGTATTCACAAACTTGTAAATGACTTGAGTTTAATCTCACTATAACATAATGGCATCATTGGAGTGAAAGTGCTATGAGAATAGTGCCTTGATATATGGCTTCGAGCCAAGTTGGGGAGGTTGTTGTTGGTCCGCCGATTGAATGGTTATGTCCAATATTGGTTCCATTTCCAAGGATGCTGGCAGATCAGTTCTGGTTGTAGAAATTGATCCAAGGATGGCAAGTGTGAGGGAATTTTTTTTATAAAAATTATAGGGTACTTTCGTAAATGTGAGGAAATATTAGGGTGTTTTCGAGCTGATGTTGATAAAGAATGCTCGGTGTATAGAGAAGCAAGATGGTTGTTTGTATATGTAGTAAATCATGTTCTGCGGTGTCAGAATACCAATAAGGCACGAGTGGTTTTGTTCATTTAGAGCAGGTGAATTACAGCTGAATAAGAGTGAATGACTCATAAGAATGGTTTTACTGTGTTTAAGATTTTGCATGTAACAATTAGGTGTCTTAAGTTTGTGTATGTGGCTAGATACTGTGTCTTCATTAGAAAGATAAAGACTTTTGGTACTTTGTGTTAATAATGGGATTCTACGTATCCACATTTGGAAGGTAATGGTAAACGAATTCAGAATCGCAGGAAGTTCTTCAAAATAAAGCATTCTGGAATATAGTATTTCTAGGAAATGTTTGAGAGGGTATTTAGTGGACTATGGGTCTTAGATAGTGTGAATTTATGTGCGAGTCTCGTATGGTAACCTGAGTTGAGGTATCGTGGTGTTACAGCAAGGGAGAATATCACAATAAAGATGAATCGAGAAGGAAATTGGATAAATGGAATAGCTTGACAATGAACCAAATCGGTATGGTAAGGATATGATTAATTACTGTATGTGTTCGAGGTAATGAGCCTTACAGGTATTGTTCAGCAAAGATTTTAAGTGCTGGCAGTTTGCTTAACTTGGTTTGGGTAGAAGGATTCAGTCCTGGCAGTTTACCTTGTGCAATGGAATTGGGAGAAAGAGCTCTTGATATGTTTTACCGTGGTTTGAAAATGAGTATATTTCCTATGGGTATACGAAGCACGTATTGTGTAATAATTTTTCTCCTATATGGGATCATGAAAGTTCTTGACTAGTTGAGTGCGTCGATGTCTGTGGCACAGGAGAGAGATAGAAGTCCTCATGTTATCATAGTGTGTGTTATGGTATGGAGAATTGAGATTTGCGTGTTCAAGGTTTTGGTTCACTCATAATGGGGAGTCATTAAATTCATAAGCAACACGGGCAGTTGCAGGTGATTTAAGAGTCAATCTTCAGATGATTAAGGAAGATGGTATTGCCATCCTAGTGATTTAGCGGGGGTTTATATTCAGAAAAGGGGGCAAGATAATGAAAAACTGATAATATTTGGTCGTATTGCAATGTCCTCGTGTTGAATCGACCATTGACAATTGAGTTGTTGATGGCGCAGGGAAATTTTTTGAATATCTTTCGTGGTATGAATGGATACTTGATGTGTGTTATGAATTCGTACGGTGGAGTGTGGGACCAGGCATAGTGATTCATGTGTTATATGTGTTGGAGACTAGAAGTTCTCGTGATCCGACTATGTAATGGTTGTAGATCGTGTGTATCGACATCGTCTAGCGGTCATGGAAATTGGAGGTCTGAGTGGATATTTCTTTTCTTGGTATGTTAAATTTGGGTTATTATATTAGATTGCAGATTAGTTATCCCAATGTCAGTTGTCTATACTAGTGTGTCATGGGCTATGTCGAAAAATGCCACAGGCTACGGACAAGGTGGATCGGATTATGTTCTAGAAGAGTAGCTTGTATTCTAGAGACCAGCAAACGGTTGGCAAGCATTGCTTTATTAATTGGGCCTTCGTGGCGGATGTCAGTGCAGAGGTTTCTACCATTGATTCAGTTCCGGTATTGAGGGACTTGTTCGGATTCTTTTCGTGGGGCAGGGCATGAGACTATATTTGTTTATTGTAATGAGCAAATTTGGCTCGATGTGCATCTCTTTATGTGAAATATATAGGTGGATTGGGTGGCACGCCACCACGGGTATGTTATCTGGATCGGGTTGCACGCCGCAACAGTGTGATGTTGAGAATAGTTTTCTGTATGTTACCTTGAATACGTTACTTCCTGGTTTCTGAGAAAGGTCCGTATTGGGTGTTGCTCGGCGAATAGCGCATCGGTTGTGTCCTTTAAGGATTGAATAGAGTATATTACTTTCTTCACCATGGGTGTGATGGATTGCTAGGTTTCACACCTCAATCTGTGCTTGGCTGTCCGTGTTAAGCATGGTGACTTGAGGTGCTTCATGGGTAATAGTGTTTGGATAGGATCGCACATTGTGGCAAGGCCACGTGAAGTTATGAACTTTCGAGGAGAATTCAGGTACTCTATTTCTATGATGTGAGACGAGATCTCAGTATTGTGTTGTAATGGTACTATTGAGCTTGAGGTACAGCTCTTTCATTGAGTCATTATCATAGTTTGAGTATGTTCAGACTTCTTCTCATTGGTGCGTGTATTGCGCAAGTTGTGGATTAGGCCTGTATCGAGGTGTCATATCACCAGAGGGGTGGTTGGAGTCGAAGTGGTCGTTGGAGTCATTAATGAGTACGAACCAATTTGATTTCAGTCTGTTAGAAAGGTAATATCAGGGGTTGGCTCGAAAATTTGTTGTACTAACAGTCAAGAGGGAAATGATTCATGAATGGTTGATCTGAGAGATGGGCTTAGTATATCGCGTATTTCAGTTGCCGTTGGCAGTATATGAAGGTATTGAAATGAGACTTTATCTAACAAGAGATTTTCTATCGATATTGGTTGTCGTGGGCAGCTGTTATGAATGGAAGTTATCACTGCATGTGTTTGAGTTATGTGGTATATCATATGATTACAGCCAAGGTTGCAGGTATGGATTATTTCAGCTGGTTCGGGTTTATTCCGAGTAAAATTGTGAGGTTCTGATCTTGTGTAAGATTTCAGATGGTGAAATGTAGTTCTATGGTTTATGGACTAAATGGGTTGGAAAAAATTTCAGCTATATTGTGTTGTCAGACCTATATGAGATAGGGTGACGTGGGATCACCCTGGTTTATATGCATGGTCAAGTTTTTCAGCTATTGGTGAACTTCTAGGACGACTCTGGGTCCGCTCGAGGACGAGCGTTTGTTTAAGTTGGGGAGGATGTGATGACCCCGCCCGCCGTCACGTGAGTTACCGCCCTATTTCCCCCTTATTGTGTTGATTCATGTTTCAATATCAGTATTAGATTTGATCGGGTGTAATTGAATTGGTTTTGGTGGAAAATGAGGCACATAGCCTCTTAGAAGAAAGCTTGTTTTAGAAAAGTCAATCAGAAGTTGACTATGTGGTTAGAAGGCTCGGATGTGAATTCCAGTGGTTCGGTTACCTTCGGAGGATGATTTTTGACTTAGGAGTGTGATCGGAATCGAATTTGGAGGTCCGCTGTAGAATTAGGCTTGAATTGGGGAAGTTGGAATTTTGGCGAATTCCGGTTGATAGGTGAAATTTTGATCTGAGGGTCGGAATGGAATTTCAAAAGTTGTAGTACCTTCGTCAGGTGATTTTGGATATTTCTACAAATATTCAGGTCATTCGGGCGTCATTTGGTTGGGTTTTTGATCGAATGTGAGTTTTGGAAATTTAAAGAAAACTTAGGCCTTGATTTGATGATATTTGAGGATTTTGAAGTTAACGATAGTGTTTTTATGATCCAGTAAGTTTGAATAAGGTAATAGAATATATTTGTGCTTTTGGTTGAGGTCCCAGCGGCCTTGGGTGATTTCGAGTGGTCAAACGGACAAATTCTGGCATTTGGGAGTTGCAGGTTTCAAGTCATTTCTGTTGCAGAGACCTTGGTCAATGCGATCGTGGGGGTAATGTCGCGATCCCATAGAGGTAGTTTGTGAGGCAGGAGTCTGTTCTATGCGTTCGCATTCAATGGTACGTGATCGCATCAGAGGATCTAGGGACAAGGGTAATATTTCTTCGCATTCGCATCTCCTGGCACGCGTTCGCGTAGTATTGTGAGTCAGTGCATTGTTCGCAGCGCTGTGTATGCGTTAGCATAATAGGGAAAATTGAAGGCTGAAAATCTGTTCTCTGCGATCGCGGGGAATGTTCAGCGATCGCATTGGGTAAAAATGCACCTGGGCAGAATTGATTTAAGTCATTTTTTATTCCGCGAGCCCAAGCTATTTTCCTCCATTGTTAAACACCTTGAGAGATTTTTGGGAGCAAATGAAGAGGGTTTCGAAGAGGATCGATCGGAGTTAAGTTTTATGGACTCAAAACATCTTTTTATTTAAGAATTAACCTGTAAATTCATGGAATTAAAACTAAAAGGGGAAGAACTAGGGCTTGAAATATCAAATTTTAAATTGGGATTTGATAGATCATTTGATCTCGGATTTGGGATTTCTTAGTATGTACGTACTCGTAGAGAGAAGAGGAATCCGGCAATGTTAATTTTGTAACTTTTCGAGAAGCAGTCCCGGGGCTCGGGTTTTTCTAGTTTCGAGATTTTTGTTATATTTCGATTGTTTTCGATTGGGTGTTGTCCCATTAGCATATTTTGATATATTTGTACTGATATTTGTTAGATTTGATGCGCATGGAGGCCAATTTGAGGGGCAAAGGAGTCGCGAGTGAGGAATTTCACCTATTTGATGTGAGTAATACTTATGAATGATATCCTGAGGGTTTGAAACCCCGGATTTGTACATCATATTGTATTGTGGTGACTTTCACGCAAGGTATGAGCGTGGGGTAGAGCACCGTTGGGGATTGTGACTTGGTCCATCCCGATTGTTGATTTTACTGTGTGATTGACTAAATACTACTTGATGCTATCATGATTTGGGTTGATCGCCATGTTTTGGGCTTCGTGCCGAATACTTGAATCCATTAGGGATTGATATCACTGTTTTATATTACGTTGCATATTATTTGATCTCAGTCTAAGGTTGTTAATACTGCTTTGCAAACTCGGTCATTTTTCTAAGATTTGAAAACTTTAAATAATATTTTACTGGAGTTTTGAGCTAAGAATTGCTATTTTACTATTGCCCAAGGGGCTTATGTGCATTGCTGGACTGAGCATGGATTGGGTTGCGCACCGCAGCAGTGTTATGTGTGCATTTCAGGACTGAGATATGGGTTGAACTGCACACCGCAGCAGTATATACATATACATGCATGGATCAGACTGCACGCCGCAGTAGTATATTATATGGATCGGACTGCACGCCGCAGTAGTATATTATACGGATCGGACTGCACATTGCAGTAGTATATTATACAGATCGGACTGCACGCTACAGTATTATAGTGCTTGGGTTGCAGGAGCCCCTCCAGAGTCTGTACACAACCCCAGTGAGCGCAGGGTACCCAAATGGATCGGGTTACATGCCGCAGCGGTCATGTGCATTGCATTGCATTCACACATTCACTCCTATTTGTACTACGTGGCATGACATTTAGCACTCATATATCGTTGGCATGCATATTGTTACTTGCCTTTTTGACTAGATACTTTGGTGTTATATATTAAGGAGTGATGTGCCCAAGGGGTAGACTTATGAGCCGACTTGTTCTATCTGATATAGTATTCATATGCTTGGCTGTTGAAAGAAAGAAGAGAAAAAGAGATATTTGTAAAAGATATTTTGAACTGATCCTGAGATTTTTTATAAGATTTTCACAGTATTTCGATTTTTCTCAAAGGGTTGTCCTGTATTTTATAGCATTTTGGTGTGACCATACGTGTTTTCTTATCGCTCAGATATTATTCTATTTTATTACCACTGAGTTGGAAGTCCTCACTTTATTCCCTGCACCATGTGTGCAGATTCAGGTATTTTGGAAGTTTAGCTGATATTATTGCGGCTTCATTGTTTTATTAGAGTTGTCGAGGTAGCTATCTGACGTTCGCAGGACCGGACTCTTTCCCTATTCCCTTATTATTATTTCCACAATTTTGAACAATTGTATTATTGGAGTCTTATTACTCTGTATTGTTAGAGGCTCTAGACTCATGAACCCCAAAGCTCTGGGAGATTATCCAATTTGGTTTCCATCTATTAGTTAAGATTTTAGCTTTATTTTCGATAATGATATTCAATTAACTGATTTTGAGCTTCATGCTCGGGTTGAGAGTGTAAATGGTCGGGCTTACCTAGCAGTTGTGTTGGGTGCCATCACAACCGGGATTGGGGTCGTGACACCGGCGTTCGCAACACTGCTTTTCTCCCTTTTCATTTCATTAATCTGTATTTTGTACATTTAAGATTATTCAGTTGTATTTAGATCCTAGTTGATGCTCGTGACTTGTGACACCCCGGTATCAGGCTGTGTTTGGGTTGTATTCCGCACATTATACTATCTTTTGTTAAGTCTTTGGATTATTTACTCATGCATAGGCTGATTGTTGATGTTTAACTATTTAAAAATTGAATTGGGACTAGGTGGTTGGCCTTGTCTTCACGAGAGGAACCATCACAACCGGGTCCGGGTTTGATATCATGACACCTTTATTGATTGAAGATGTTTCCATTAGCATTATTTGACTTTCTTAAATAATATTTGACTATTTTTTGATCGTTTTTAGGAGTATTTATAAGGAAGATAGTATTGGATTCTGGAAACTATTTCAAAACGAGGTAAGTGTCTTGGTAGGTTTGTTGAGGAAATTTTCTTAATAAATGATATTCTTTGCTACATGCGGGGAAATGCATATATGAGGTGACGGGTGTATTTGCATGTGCCAGGGTTTCCATGCTAAGGAGAGGGGATTATATGTTTCTTAGTTTCTTGTTGAACTTGGTATCTTTTATTTTATGCTTCTTTTTATTCTATGACTAGTGAGTTAATTATGCATGTCAAGATTCATATTAGAACGCTTAATATCATAAAGCGCCTTAATGCTTTGTTTTCAGATTGCTTACATACTCAACTTAAATTTGTTTTCAGATTACTTACATACTCAACTTAATCGTTGTACCATGAACACACATTTGTATCTATTATTATCATGGTACTTGAGCTTATTTATTTGTAATAAGAGATGATGATTGAGGCCTTAGGGCAATGTTGGACACGATGGGTATTTTTGCTGGGTTGATAAGATATTGGGACGGAGAGTATTTCCGTATGGTTTGAAATGAGATTGGCATGTTGGTGATTTCTGTCCAAAAAGAAATAAAGTTGGATTTCTGTTATTATTACTCGTTCTACAGACATATACATGCTCTCTATCTTGGTTCTCATCTATATTTTATGTTTTGTATGTTACTTTTACGCTTGTGTTCCTTATTTAGCGTACCTCTGTGTTTCCCATTTGGTCTGTTGCTATCTTATCTAAGTTTCACCTCATTTGTTACTGTTATATCTATGCTTTTTCTTGAGTTACTACTGCTACACGTCCGCACCTAATTCATGCTTTACTTATTACTAGCCTTTACATGTTACATGCCCTTAACTGTTTCATGATTTACTTACTAGATGTATCAAATCGTTACATGCCTTCAATTACGACATGCCTTAACTTACTACATGGCTTCACTTACTATATGCCTTTACTTGCTATATGTCTCTATTTGTTACATAATTTCACTTATTAAATGTCTCCATTTGATATCTATTTTATTTGCCAAATATCTTTACCTGTTTCATGTCCTACTCTTATTTGCTTAGCCGAATTGGGTGACTTTTAGTTTGGCTTTTCATTTTATGCTTTGTGGAAGCCATATCATTATATATGAGAGACTAGGTCTTGGATACTGGGCTCCCCGTTATACTGTTTTGATTTTATATTTCCTCATTGAATACAGCGTGTCCGTTGTCTTGGTGTTACGTTGTGAACTTTTCCGTGCTTGATTATTGTTATAGTTTCATATAATCTTATATATATGTGGATAGGGTTGCACCCAGCAACATTACTGTTACAATATATGTGAATCGGATAGTATGCTGTAATATATATATATATATATATATATATATATATATATATATATATATATATATATATATATATATATATATATATATTATGTGTGGGGGGAGGGGGAAGGGGATGCGTGGGAATTGTATTGGATATTTCATCAGAAGTAATATTATATATATGAATTGGGTTGCACGCTGCAACGTAAAAGATAAATTGAAGTTATCACCTGCGCATGTAAAAATAATAAATGAATATCTTTAAACTTAAAACTTCGTCACTACTTCATCAAGATTAGTCTAAATACTTATTGAGTACATGTGTCGATTGTACTCCTACTATACTTTTGCTCCTCGCATGCAGATCTTGGAGCAACATAGTTGTGGAAGACGAAGCCTTGCATTGAAGATGAACAAGCGTTCCAGATTCAAGCTACCTCTTTGTAATTGTAGTTTAGGACTTCAATTTCTATTTATGTAAACTTTAAACTGATATTATATTTACTCTTCATATCAATTTTATAAATCTAAATCATAATGGCTCATGACTTGTACTACTAGTCCTTAAGGATATTTTGTAGTATTCAATTATTTTCATGCTTGTTAAATATTTTTCATTGAGTTACCTTATTCTATGTTTGTCTTACCTACACACTGAGGTTAGGTGCCATTACAACTAGGTGAGTTCTGGATCGTGACATATTCGAATAAAACAAAAGCGTCCGCGCTTAGTCATTATGGTAAAAAAATTTGAAATTAAATTTCAGAATTATCCTTTCCAGTAAATATAGATGAAGCATAGTAAGAAACTACAGTTCTCCTCGCTTCACTTAATTATACAGCAAAAACTATAGTCGAGGAACAACATATTTCTTTCAACTTTTGATTGAAACAAACTCCTGGCCAAGCATATTATATATATATATATATATATATATATATATATATACATATATATATATATATATATATATATATATATATATATATATATATATGTATATATATATATATATATATATATATATGTATATATATATATTTGGAAAATAATCTAAGTAGTTGAATGATAATAGTCGAAACTAATTTAACAATAGGGAAAATATAATAACAAGAATACCCTCAATGCTTTGAATAACCTCTGCGAGTTGGACTATGTCATTTAGTGTTGAAATTAATGTAAAACATAAAATAAGGGCTGAATACATACAGAGACACTTAAAGTTAACATGATTTTTTATTTAGACACCTAAACTCAAGGGTGTTCCTATTGAGCACTTATACTACGCGAAACTTATTTTAATTCTGCACTTCTTACTGAGTTGGCACATAAAGTGGATTTCACCCGATATAGGCACATAAAGACCCCAAAACTAGATTTTTTTCTTTTTCATTTCCTTCTTCTTCTTCCTAAAAAAACAGATCTTCTAGTTGTCTATTCACTGCAGGAATCCGACGAGAGAAACCGGCGGCCTCATCCTCTCCAAAAACCAACGATCCCCTTCTTCTTCTTCAACCCTAAGAAACCAGTTGCGCCCATCTCCTCATCTCCAGCCACTACCACAACAAACCAAGCTGTGCTACGAGATTTTTGGCGACCACACTGCCACTGGACTCCATCGCTGGCAACTGGCGACTCATCTCCAAGACCATATCCGCCAAAACTCCCAACCGAACTGCCTCTTCATCTTGCTCACGTCATCACTGGCAAGAGAGAAGCTGACTTACCCCTTGTTTCTCTCCACCATTGATTAAAAGTAAAATGAACAAGGTTGAAATCGTTGAAATTTTATTGCACTGATTTGGGTATCAAGACATGTTCTATTCCATAGATTGCTCCGTCCGATTTAATGATATCATCTAAGCGAGTGGGAATCAAGTGGAAGAGGAGAATCTTTTGGACAAATTTGAGATTTTCGGGTTCAAGAAAAAAATTGTTGAAATCTTGTTGCAGAGAACTGTGACTAAATAAAAGCTACTATTAATGGGGTCTTTCAAAAGCTTGAGGTATAAAATTGGTTACTTGATTTAATAAAAGTTTGGAAAATTAATATTGGGATTGTCTTCGGATCGTCGTGGGGAATCTGTAGCTGAAGTTATAACAAATTTGAAGGAGTTTCTCTTAAAAATTTGGATTAAAATCGTGCTTGGAACAAAAATACACATGGAAATAATGAAGAACACCAAGACCGCTGATTATTTTGTTTATTAGATTAATTTAGCATGGTTTTCCTTTTTTTACTTAAAATAATATGTCCTTCTTTTATTCGTCATTCCAAGTCAGCAACGAGTGCATTGCACAAACTTTGTAAGTTTGACTGATTGTCAAAGAAGTACTCAATTGGAATAAGTTTCGGGTAGTATAAGTGTTCACTAGGAACACCCTTCAGTTCAAGTATCTAAATGAAAAATCGTGCCAACTTTAAGTTTCTTCGTATGTATTCAGCCTAAAATAAAGTCGAAATCACAAAGCACATGATTTTTCTATTATCAGCATGGTTCTTAGAAACGCTGGACAGCTCGGCCCACAATCAGGTCTTTCACTTGGCCCACCAAATTTTCTCATATAGCAAATTATAAAAAAATGGGATTTTTTCCTATCTATACCATATATTAAACCTTATTACTAAAAATGTTCATAATTTGGTATTTACCCGTGTTGTCCACAGTTTCACTACAAAATATAAACCAATCCAAATTAGGTAGAATTTCCCATAAAAGATGCGCGAAATTGTAGGAACCAGATCTGCGTGTGATCCTATTACCATTAAATTTGAATTTTGAAACGGAAGAAAATCCCATTGCTGCATAATTCTCTCCTTCTCCATATATTTTTCACCATTGATAGCCATTAAAAAGCTTGAAAGCTTTGAATTCTAATTTGGATTTTCAAAAATCATTATTTGTTTGGATGGGGTGTTGTTGTAAATAATTTGGAATATGTTTAGGAGTATATATCTCAATTTTGAGGGGATTTGGTGCAGATTAGACTTGGTTTTGACTGAATTTCAGATTGAAACTCGTCGAAGAAGAAGAAGAAGAATAAAAAGAAGAAGAATACATATTTCAAGAAATTGTAGATAAATTGTAGTTAAATTGTAGAATTGTAGATAAATTATAGATAAATTGTAGATTGGGAAGACTAAAACTTCTACAAGTCTTCTACAATTATGTCGAAAACGCCAATTATGCTACAATTGAAATGTCAATTGGGATATTAAAATTCAATGTATTCAGTTTGTAGATATCTTGTAGATAAAATTTCTACAAAAAACTACAAATCAGTTTAAGTATTGTATAGAGTTGTACTATTTTTAAGAGTATCTACAAAATTACTACATTTATACTACAATAAACTACAATCTTGTGTCAAAAAAATATTGACAACAAAATTTGCTCTTCATCTACAAAATTTCTACATAAAATCTACAAATAAACTATAATTGCACCCACACTGTCAACTTTATTGTCTTCCACGAGAAAATCATTTCCTTCAAAATTGCAAAACTCATCTACTCCTTTATCACGAGAAAATAATTTCATTTTGATGGCAAAAGCAGTGATACCAAATGGAGAGGTATTATACAGAATTCTTTATCAGATGGCCAGTCTGTAGGAGACCATCGATTTATGGGGTGAGATTTAATTGATCTCAAATGTTTCAAACACACAGAATCAGTGATGCCCAAGTGGATACATATGAGTGAAGTTGACTCTGAAGGGAGAGCAATGTCAAATGGTAATCTTCATGGCCTTCTCGACATATATATATTTGTGGCCCTTGTTGAATACATACCTGATTCAAGAAGGCCACACACCTCAGTTTCTTTATATATTTTACTGAAGGAAATCGTAGGGGTGTGGGAGAAAGAGAGCCTGGTAAATGAAATAAAGTGAATATACGCTCCTAAAATCATGCCTAGAATAAATGAAGCAATAATTATATCCTTAATTTAAATTACGGTATATAAATATTAATTTAGTATGCTTAAATGTAATTAACACAATCCTTAAACAATGAAGGTAATAAGATTTTATATATGATTTATGGTATATGTTGGTAAAAATTACTAAAAAATCCTTCTAGAACTCTGAAGGGCTCTTATGTTGTTATATTGCTTGATCCATGAAAAGCGACATTTTTAACTGGCGACATCCTCTTTGTAATTCTTGCACTTTCGTTTGTTAGTATAGCGGCTGTGTTTCATTTTCTCCGTACATTTCTAATGTACTTGTAGACGCCATTAACTTGTGAAAGGCCTGAAAGTCAAAGAAGCACGTTGCTTTATGCCTCCGCTACTACATATATATAAGTATTTCATATTTGGAAAAAGATATAACAGAAAAGACCAAGAGGGTACATATTGATTTCATTAGCCTCACTCTATGGTATTGTATTGTTACTAATTATTATCCAGTTGTAATTCATTTCTTTTAATTTCAGAAATACAAAAATAAAAATTACTTTACGTATTCAATCTCGAACGTGTAATTGTCAAATGGAGTGATTCAAACCAGAATAATTCATGAGAGATCACACTATATATAGATTTTAAAAAAAGGACAAACTCCGAAAGAGTGATGACGCTCCGCCTAAAAGAAAAGGACGCACTACACTACACTCATTCTTAGTTGCCAACCCAAAAACAAAGGAAAAATACTAAACATACTATTTTATATTGGGAAATCAAAGAATAATTATGCTAGAAAATTGAGAAGACGGTCTTCTAATTAACAACTAAATCAAAAGAAGTGAGAGAGAAAGATCATAAACCAAGAATAATTTTAACTCCTATTTCATCTTAATTCATAACTAAATAGCACCGTCGTTGTGACAACTTGGCCAGTCGTCTTTGAAATTTATGCCTCGTTCTCCTATTAACTGTTTCCCCTAAGTTCATTTCTGCTATTTTAGATTGCCGGGACGTTCTGTGTGAGAATTCGCAGTGTTTAGGGACACTTAGTCCCTAAATGAGAGCTTAGGTGTTGGAAAGTAGTCCGTATATGAAACAGTGTGAAGACGACATCGGAATGGAAATCTAATGGTTCTGTTAGTTTCGCTAGGTGATTTCGGGGTTGGGAGCATGTTCGGACTGTATTTTGGATGTCCGTGGCTCATTTAGGCTAGAAATGCCAAAAGTTAGAATTTTGAAGCTTCCGCTCCGATAGTGAAATTTTGATCCGAGGGTCGGAATGGGATTCCGGAAGTTGCTGTTGCACCGTCATATCATTTGGGACACGCTGCAAAGTTTCAGGTCAATCGAGCGAATGTTGATTAGGTTTTGAATAGAAAGCGTGTTGTGGATGAACTTGAAGTTCGTAGACTTAAATGTTTGATTTAATCAAGGTTCCGGTGTTGTTTTAGGTGTCTTAAGGATTGGTGCAAGTTTGAATGAGGTATTAGGTGGTACTGGTGTTTTTGGTTGAGGTCCCGTGGGCCTCGGGGTGATTTTGGGTAGTTAACGAAAGAAAATTCTAAGTGTGTTACAGCGGATGACATCAGGCTTCTGGTATTTTCGTTTCTGCGGCTTGGGAACCGCAGAAGCAGAGCCGCAGTAGCGGCTTAGGAGACCGCATATGCAAATTTGGGCACGAGGCCAGGAACCGCAGAAGCGGTATATTTTTTGCATAAGCGGACTCGCTTCTGCGACTGATGGACCGTAGAAGCGGTAGGTCGACATTTAAGAAAAACCTCAAAAAAGGTTGACTTCTCCGCAAAAGCGGAACCGCAGAAGCGGTCCCTGGATCCGCAGAAGCGGAAATCACTGTGATGTTAAGGTTTTTATCCTAGACTTAATTTCAAAGTTTGAAAAATCAAGTTTGAGCTCGGGCAAAGGCGATTTTAAGAATGCTTCAAAGAGGAGATTATTCGGTAACGTTTCTATGATACTTTTTAGCTATATTCCATCGTTTTGTGGTTAAATCCATCTTTAAAATTCCAATTTGGGATAAAAAATTGATAATTTGGGTAAAACTTCTTTGGCTAAACTATTGAGTTTTGAAGGGCAATTTGAACTCCGATTTGGGAGATATTTATATGGTTAGACTCGTGAGAGTACGAGGTTTCTAAAAATATAAAAATTCTTCGATTCCGAGACACCTGAGAGGCGTTTTGGTTATTTTGCCTATTTTCTCGCCTTATCTTTAATCTTAACAGTGGAATTAGTTACTTGCGATGTTATTTACAATATGTAATTGGTTTGAATATATTTGGGCCACTCGAAGTCGGATAATCGTGGCAAGGGCATCGTTTCTTAGCGATTTTTGTACCGGTTCGAGGTAAGTGACTTGTCTAACTTAGTGTGGGGGACCTCTCCCCTTAGGATATCCTAAGTGCTGTTTAAACGCCTTGTGCGTGAGGTGACGAGCATGTACTTGTGCTAATTGTTGAGAATTCACCTTACTTGACTTATTTGGACTGTATTTCTTCACGTATTTAACTGTTAAAAATGCAATTTCACTTGTTTTAGCTTAGGAAAAGCATGTTAGTAACTTATTTGCTCTATTTGACTAAATTGCAATATCTGCCTTTTTGTGAAGCATGCTAGACTCTAGATTTTAATTGTTGTCTGCACTTAGCTTATTTCTGTTAAATATTGAATTGCTGTGATGTGTTTATGATTGGGTCTACAGGACAGCATCCCGGGAGTTTTCCTGTACGTATTTTGCTCCGAGATTTGGAAGTGCAGGATACTAAGAGATCCCTAGCACATGATTGATTAATTGGAGGATACTAGGAGATCACTCGTGATTAAATGGAGGATACTAGGAAATCCTCGGGATACTTGGAGATCCCTTGTGTATATAATGAGCATACACGGAGATCCTCGGAATACCAGGAGATCCTCGATGATAAATAGCCTGTAGTGATTGTTCTTGTATTCGTAGATTGTGTTTGTAGTCTATTTCCGTTCTACTTATTATTTTTGCTAGACACTCGAGATTTACTGTACTCTTACTGTCTATTCATTTCATATTTATTTTTATGTTTACCTCAGTAGGGCCTCGACCCTCCTCGTCACTACCCAACCGAGATTAGGCTTGGCACTTACTGAGTACCGCTGTGGTGTATTCACGCCTCTTTTGCGCATGTTTTTCATATGCAGATCCAGGTAGTTCCAAGCAGTACTGCCAGTAGCTGTCAGGGAGCATTATTAGAGACTTGAGGTATACATATGCTACGTCCGCAGATCCGCAAAGTCTCCTTCTCATTCCATCTCTAGTTATTAGTTGTTATTTCGATTCCCCTTTTTGTATTAGCCAAATTTTGGTGACTAGAGCAGCGTAAGACTTCTTGTAGCCTGTGTTGCCCGTGGGATTTAGGGCTTTGGGATATTATTTTCAGGATTTGTGTATTCAGTGTATGTGCCAAGCAGCACCGATATATATTTCTTTTTCTATTTAGTGTTTGTTTACTGTTTTTATTTTGAACTGTTAAATTCCGCAATGTGTTAAGCTTACGTAGTCATAAAGACTGAGTACCGTCATGACAGGTTCACAATTGGTGAACTAAGATCGTGACAGTCCTAAGCCAAACTAAGATCTTGTTCCTTACTAAGTAACCAAAATAGAACCATAATCAAATATATGTCCAACGATAAGACAAAAGATAAATTCAGTTGATTTAAACATACTATCAAATACTTCCAATGCATAAGTATTTGTAGGAAAACAATTCAAAGGTAGAAGACCGTTAAATGTAAGAAGGAAAGAGATATTGTTTAGTTGATAAATGAAGAAATGGAGGTAGTTTGGAAGGTTTAATATATGTAGCTATATGAAGAGAGACTTTTGTAATTCTTCAACTTTTATTACACAAGGGATCACTTTGGTACACACTTGGGCTCACACTTTGCTTCACTCCTTTTGTACATCATACAAATGAGGAGGTCTTCCGCTATTTATAGGCATCAACCTCCATGTTCTACGACATTCTAGAATATTCCATATAAGTATCCTAAACAATATTCATATCTACCTATTCTCATATGTTCTAGAATATTCCACTACTCTAGAATATTCTCACATTCTCTACTATACATAAAAGAGTTTCTATCATCTTCTAGAATGTTCCAGAGAACTCCATAATGTTCTCGAACCTTCTAGAACATTCTAGCTCATTCTAGACTATTTTAGAATAGTCTAGAATATTCTAGTAATATCTAGCTTTGGTTTAATTTATTGTTCACATTGCCTCCCTTAAACCAAAGCCTCGTAGGTGGTCATTCCTAATAACTTTTTCATCTTCAGAAAAGTCTCCATCTTCAATGCCTTGGTGAAAATATCTGCCACCCGTTCACCAGTTCTGCAGTAGCCAATTCGGATCTCATTTTCTTGTACCATCTCTCGAATGAAATGATATTTGATATCAATGTGTTATCTGCGACCATGAAGTACTGGATTCTTCGCCAACTCGATTGCTGATTGGTTGTCACATAATATCGTGGTTGGACCATCATGTTTGTGTTGAAGAAACCTGAGCATTCTTCTCAACCATACCGCCTGTGTTGCAGCATTTGATGCAGCAATGTACTCGGCTTCAGCAGTGGATAATGCTATCACTAGTTGTTTCTTTGAACTCCAAGAAAACACACCCGAACCAGTGAAGAATGCATAGCCGGAAGTACTTTTTCTCTCGATCGTATCACCAGCCCAATCACTGTCAGTGTATCCAAGAAGTTCAAGTGACTCACCTCTAAGATAGCAGATTCCATCTCTTTGAGTTCCTTTAATGTATCTGTCGACTTCTCCCATTGGTCTGTACTTTGTTTTGTATACCCACTTTACTCCAATGGGTTTCTTTCCTCTTGGAAGGTCGGTAAGCTCCCAAGTATCATTCTTCTCAATAGAATGGATTTCCTCCTCCATTGCTTTCACCCAACGTTCTTCTTCAATTGCATCCTTGAAATCCACAGGATCGCAATCTGAAAACAAGGCAAAGTTCAAAATATCTTCGTCGGTTAGAGTATCAACATCATTACCGACAACGTAATCCTCCAAATGAGCCGGTAGACGTCTTTGCCTCTGTGATCGACCATGCTGTATTGGTTGTATTTCTGAGGGAGACTGTTGTTGCGCAGGTTCATCATGCTCCTCGTCATCAAGATATGATGGTGCTGGAGGTTGAGATGGCTCAACTGCTTTTTTCTTCCAATCCCATGCTCCATGTTCATCAAAGGTGACATCTCTACTGACAATAACCTTTTTGCTGTCTGGATTATATAGCTTGTACCCTTTTGTCTGTCGACTGTAGCCAACAAATATGCTCTTTTCTGCTTTCTCGTCAAGCTTCTTTCGCAGTGGATCGGGTACATGCGCATAGGCAAGACAACCAAATATTCGTAAATGAGAAATATTTGGTTTTCTACCTGTCCATACCTCATAAGGTGTTTTTCCATGGCTGTTTCTCGTAGGGCACCTGTTTAATATGTAAATTGCAGTAGAGACAGCTTCAGCCCAGAATTCTTTAGGCAGCTGTTTTTCTGCCAGCATTGACCGCACCATATCCATCACAGTCCTGTTCTTTCTTTCCGCAACTCCATTTTGTTGAGGAGTGTACCTTGCAGTCAACTGATGTTGAATCCCATGCTTCTTCAAAAAATCATCGCACACAGTGTATTCTATGCCTCGATCTGTTCTCAAAGTCTTTATAAAATGACCACTTTGTTTTTCAACATATGTTTTGAAGCTTTTGAATGTGTCACAGGCTTCAGACTTATTTTTCAGCAATACACCCATGCTTTTCTACTGAAATCATCAATAAAAGTAATGAAGTACTTACTTTCACCGAGCGAAGGAACTTCCACAGAGCACAAATCAGAATGTATCAGCTGCAATGGGTGTTTTGCTCTCCAAGCTTTGCCTTTGGGAAATGGCTCTCTATGTTTCTTCCCCAAAATGCATGCTTCACACTGTCTCGGAGCAAAGTCAACTGAAGGCAAACCTGACACCATCTTATTCTTCACAAGATATTGTAAACCGCCGAAATTAAAGTGGCCAAACCTCATGTGCCATAACCAAGTATCATCAAGAGCAATTGAATTATAGCAGGGTAAGTGACCGTAGTTGAAAGTTACTGGAAACATCCGATTTTTGGTCATACTTACCTTCGCTATAATTTTCATACTCTTGTCTCTTATAGTGCATATATCATTACTGAAATGCACTTCATATCCATTGTGTTGGAGCTGACCCAAGCTCAACAAATTATGCAGCAGGTTAGGCACGTAGTAAACATCTTTTATGGAGCACTCAAGCCCATTCTCCATGGTGACCGGTATTCTCCCTTTCCCGACAACTTGCATAACTTGATTATTTCCAAATTTAACCGTGGATTTAAAAGACTCGTCCAAATCAGCAAATATCTCCTTCTTACCGCACATATGATTACTACATCCGGAGTCAACGTACCAGACATCATTGTTAGTTTCTTCACTAACAGCAGCCATAGATGCGGAGTATAAAATGGTTTCACTTTTATCCCCTTCATCCTCAGCTACTCGAGCATGAACTTATTTATTTTCAGTTCTTTTACTCCAACAATCTTTAGCACAATGACCCAATTTACCGCAGTTATAGCATTTAAGGGGAGGTTTTTGCTAACCTGGATTGTTGTAATTTTCTCTTGGCTGGAAATGATGATTACCTCTTCCACGGCCACGATAGTTGCCGGTGCCTCCACGACCTCTGCCTCGGAAACCATGTCCTCTAGTTTCCGCCACATTAGAAGATTCTCCTCTCTCTTTAACTTTAGTATGTGCCTGCAATGCCTTCTCTGCCGGATCTTTCTCCAATGACTCTTTTAATTTCCCATTAATTCTATTCTCATGAAGAATTAATGAGCCCAGAAGCTCCTCGGTACTTAAAGTTGAAAGGTCCTTGGTCTCATGAATTACTGCCACAATATGATCAAACTTCATAGGTAAAGTATTAAGTACCTTTTCAACGAATGTCTCATCGCTTAGGGTATGACCATTGAGCTCCATCTCTTTTTTGATCTCCGTCAACCTCGAAAAGTATCCCTCAACTGTCTCTGACTTCTCCATCGTGGCAAGCTCGAACTTCCTTTTTAGCGCCATCAAATTATTCTTTTGGACCTTATCAACTCCACGATATGCTTTAGCCAAAATATTCCAAGCCTGTTTTGTTGTTTGGGCTGTGGAAATTTTGCCAAACACAGACATATCGATGGCCTGGTGTATTTGGGACAAGGCCATACTATCACGCCCTATTTCATTCTCTTCGGCACCTTCCTCCAGTTCTTCTCGCGTATATTTTAACAAATTATACGCCTTCAGATGTGTCTCCATCTGAATCCTCCAAAAGTTGTAGTTTTGTTTCCCCGTCAACTTGGGAACCATGCACACGATATTCTTTCCTGCCATAGTTAATGAATCACCCTCCTAACGAACCAATGGCTCTGATACCAGATGTAGGAAAACAATTTAAAGGTAGAAGACCTTTAAATGTAAGAAGGAAAAAGATTTTGTTTAGTTGATAAATGAAGAAATGGAGGTAGTTTGGAAGGTTTAATATATGTAGCTATATGGAGAGAGATTTTTGTAATTCTTCAACTTTTATTACACAAGGGATCACTTTGGTACACACTTGGGCTCACACTTTGCTTCACTCCTTTGTACATCATACAAATGAGGAGGTCTTCCCCTATTTATAGGCATCAACCTCCATGTTCTATTCCATATAAGTATCCTAAACAATATTCATACATATGTTCTAGAATATTCCACTACTCTAGAATATTCTCACATTCTCTACTATACATAAAAGAGTTTCTATCATCTTCTAGAATGTTCCAGAGAACTCCATAATATTCTCGAACCTTCTAGAACATTCTAGCTCATTCTAGACTATTTTAGAATAGTCTAGAATATTCTAGTAATATCTAGCTTTGGTTTAATTTATTGTTCATAGTATTTAACCCGGACAACATGAAAATTCCAATAGGAAAATATCCAAAAAAAATAAATAGAGAAACTACCATATATGCACCAACATCTCATTAGCAATAACAGTGCACATTTAAAAAATAAGTAAGTAGAGAAAGATTCAGCAGAACCGAACAAAAATTAATCATACAACAGAATAATATGAAACTAAAATTGAGAAATCTAGGATTATGATATGAATAAGAACCTCAACTAGAGAAGGACATGCATGAAATTTATTGTACAAACTGGAGGAAGAAACCCCACAATATACATTTTTCAACCTATATATAGTTATTCCATAAAACACCGTCAACAGAAAATTTTAAGACACAAAATAAAGAACTCCAAAATTTAAAGGAGAAACAGAGTTGTGAAAGAGATAATAAAGATGGAGGAGTTTGCCAAACTTGAAACTGAGCGATAAATATACACGTCTGATACACATGTTATTCACGAGTCCGGAACCAAAATGTGATTCCTTTTAACTCAAACTACATAAATAAGTGTAAAAAAATAAGATACCAAACTATATATAAAGCCACAAAATGTGGCGCCATACAGTAACGGTAACTGCACCGTTATTATATGGCGCCACAACATATTTATTAAAGCTGACACGTCTGACATAGCGCCATATCCCTATTTAATAAACTCCGTCTTCTCTTTGTACATGTTCATCAATCTGCAGAGAGAGAAAAATGGTGATTAGCCAAATATAAATTAGTAGTAAAATCCCCAAATAAAGTGATGGCATGAAATCAGCGACCTTTTGGCCTCTTTCAAAGAACTTGACAGCAAAGAGCTGTTTGGTAAGTTTATCTCTAACAAGCTTAGCTACTCCAAAATAACCAGAACCCAAATCCTTCACCAACTCATAACGCTCCATTATAAAGAAAAAGAAAAAGGGTTTCAAGATTCTTCAGAATTCACAAAGATGCAATTTTTTCTTCAATACCTACTGAGAGATTGAGCAGCAGAATTCATTGATAAAACTCAAAAGTGTATCCATGTTTGAGGTGAAACAGGAAAAGAAAGCGTCCACTGTCCACTGTTCGTATTAGTAGTGATATTCTCTACTTTTCTAGTCACATGTTTATTAAATAGGGGTATGGAGCCAATTATAGTGCCGCTATGTCCAGACGTGTCAGCTTTTAATTAATATGGGGCTATACAGTAACAATACAGTTATCGTTACTGTATTGCGCCACATTTTTGTGACTTTATATATAGTTTTATTTTTTTACACCTATTTACGTAGTTTGAGTCCAAAAAAACCACAATTTGAAACCAAACTCTATTCTTCACTAATTAGTGAAGCCCAATATTGTAGTACAATATAAAATGCTTCCGGTACAACTATGTTCGTACACTTTGTTCATTTATATATAAAAAAAATTAATTAAGGTTACCATTATATACACTATTTAAAACCTGATTACCCTCCCTACTCAAGTTTCAATTTAATTACATGGTCATATATAATTTATCCATTATATACAAATAAGTTTTAAATGAGTATCCATTTATATTAGGAATTGAATAAGGAATATCACTTATTTCCTTATTTCTTTATACCCTCTCTCTTTCTCTCTCTCTATATATATATATACATACACACTCTCCTGCTCTGTCTTTTTCCCCAATTTTTCGTCATTTGGTATTCTCTGTTTTTATGCTTCCTTGTTGTATAAGGTTTTAATGGAATTCATCAACGGCTTTCAATCGTTTTAACTTAGCAATTTCCTTTCATGTTGCACAATTGGTGTTCAGATTGAGACTATCAATTAATAAATTTTGAAGGTGTTTGACTCTCCACCATTGACATCCATTAAAAAGCTTTGAAATGGAATTTGTGTTTTCAAAAATTATTATTTATTTGGATTGGGTGTTGTTGCAAATAATTGAGAATATTATTTGGAGTTTATATCTCAAATTTGAGGGCGTTTTAGTGAAGATTAAACTTGATTTTGGCTGAATTTTAGATTAAAACTCGTGACATATATACTTGCGAAATTGTAGTAAAGTTTTATTAGAATTATACGTAAATTGTATTATGTTGTAGTTATATATAAATTTTTTTTATATTTCAATGGTGTATGAAAGTTGAAAAATAGTTATATAATGTATGAATCATTGAAAAAAATTGTATTTAAGTTATCAATACTATCTTTTTACATAAAGTTATTGATATGTATCAAATTGTATTAAGAGGGTAAGATTTGATTGGAATTCTAGAGACGAAGAAGCACACACCGCATACAAAATATATTCAAATTAGATACAAAATATATATATATATATATGTATGTATTGTATAAATTTATATTTAAGTTGTATGATATTGTAGTTATATTTAACTCGGTAGAAATAATGTATAAAAGATGTAGATAAGTTATAAATTAATTGAAAATACGTGTATACTTTATATTTAGTTGTATGAAATTTATTTTAGTATGACTGAAAGTTGTTGATAAGTTATAAGTAAGTTCTATATTACATAATTAGTTGCATAAAATTTATTTTTAGTTTATATGATGTTGTAGATGTATCAAACTCGTATTAAATTTTTACGAAATTTATTTTTAATTTGTATCTTATTGTACCATACAAATTTATCATCTCTCTGTTCCAATTTGTTGTGCTCTAAAAACTCTAGACCTCAGTAGGAATAACTTAGAAGTGAAGTTGCCGAAGTCACTGGCTAGCTGCGATAGTTGTTAGAGGTCCTGAATGTTGGAAATGACAGAATTGTTGACAGTTTCCCGTGTATGTTGTGAATGCCTTACAGTCTGAGAATCCTACTCTTGCATTATAATCTTGTCACGACCCAAATTATAATGTCATGATGGCATCTATCGTAGTATTAGTCAAATCGAATATTTACCAAACACAATACGATATTTCATTGTCAAAGATAAATTCAAGGTATTTAATAATAAATCTTCATAAAGAAAATCTGAGTAACGAAAGTGTAGAAAAAAAACCCTGACATCGGGGTGTCCCTAGTCATGAGCATCAACTATAATCTAAGACTAACATAGTCTGGAAATATAACTACAACAACTATAGGAAGATAGGAGGGAGAAGAGCAGGCTGCAATCGCCAGCATCTACCTTGCTAACTCCGAGAAGATCTACACCTGATAGACCTGGATCTATACACAAGGTGCAGGGAGTAAGGTGAGTATGCCAACTCAGTAAGTAACTAAAGTAAATAAAGGTTGAGAAGTAATGACAAGCAATAAAGCATATACAGTTCATATCATGAAATCTAGTAAAAATACAATTGTCTTTTAAAAGCAGAGTTTGAATCAAATCAGTTCGTTTAAACTCAGTTCCAAAAAAATTATTTGAAGATATTTTTCAACAGTTCTCAAACAGAGGCTTAGTACAACAATGAGCAAAAACGATGAAATCATAAATAACCCCTCGGGAAAAACATCGCTCATATGCAGCCCCTCAGGCAAAGCTCACAATCTCTCGTATACAGACCCTCAGTCATACCTCACCATCACTGATGCCTCCCAGTCACTCAGCACTTGGCACTCGGCACTCGCACTAAGTAAGTACTTGCTCTCATTGGGGGTGTGCAGACTCCAGAGAGGCTCCTTCAGCCCAAGCGCTATGATAAGCCAACTCGTGGCATAAATAAATCAGGCCCTCAACTTAACTCAATCATGAATCAGTAAAACATGATGTGGCATGCATCCCGATCCCATAAATATCCTCAAAAATCAGGCCCTCGGCCTCACTCAGCCATAAACCTCGCAGGCCACTCGGACTCTCAGTAAAAACAGGGTATTAAGCCCGAAACAACATAAATATGCATCAAAATAGCGTAATAAAGACTGAGTTATGAAATCAATAAGTATAACATGACTGAGTGCAGATTTCAATCGAAAACAATGAGAATAGTAATAAAAAGACCCCTAAGGGTCCAAATAGCTCTGGCACAAGGCCCAGACATGATATTCAGCCCAATTTACATAAACTCTTTCTAAAACACATAAGTATCATATAGTTTCAACCAAATACATAACTTCATAGTTGCTACAGGACGGACCAAGTCATAATCTCCAATAGTGCACGCCCAAACGCCTGTCACCTAGTATGTGCGTCACCTCAAAATAGTAAAGCAATACGAAATTCGGGGTTTCACACCCTCAAGACTAGATTTACAATCGTTACTTACCTTAAACCGATCAAATCTCTCCTCTGCACTGCTCTTGCCCCCGACTTGGCCTCCAGATTCTCTGAATCTATGCACAATCAGTACAATACAATGAATATATGCTAACAATGAATTCCGCATATAAAACTATCAATTTAGACCAAAATTCAGAAATTCACTCAAACCCGACCTCCGAACCCATGTCTTGGAATCCGACAAAGGTCACATTACAAGAAAGCTCATTCACTCACGAGTCTACCCATACCAAATTCATCAAAATTTGACATTGGTTAATCAATTCCCAAAATTATCTCTCCAATTCCCCCCCCCCTCCCCCCCCCCCCAAATGTACACCTTAATTCCCAACTTAGATGATGAAAATCAAGATACAATAATGAAATTTAACCAAAATCAAGTGACGAACACTCACCCAAATCAACTCGCTGAAAATGCCTTCAAACATCGCCCAAATCCGTGGTCTCTGACTCAAAATATGAAAAATGAGCTCAAACCCTCGATTTCGAATATAACACTGCCTATCCTAATTTTACTCGTCGCGAACGCGGTAGTACCCTCGCGTTCCCGAAGCACAAATTGCATCTGACCTGGAATTCCTCCTTCCCTAACCGGAGGATCCACTCGCGTACGTGAATACTACGTTGGTTGATCCTATGTGAACATGTAGGTTTATATGCCAGAAGCTTCAATGACCGTTGACTCTACACGAACGTGATGACCTGGTTGCGAACGCGTAGCCTTAAAGTCCTATACCTTCGCGAACACGGGAAGCACTTCACGAACATGAAGGAAAACGCAGCTGTCCTTCTCAAATATCTTACACGAACACAATAGCTCTCTCATGAACACGATGAAGGAAATCTCTCCAACATCACACCAGAAAATCTGCCAACTTCTAAAGCCAAGAATTGATCCATTAACCTCCCAAAACTCACCTGAGGCCCTCGGGACCTCAATAAAATATACTGACATATCCCTAACATCGTTCAAACTTAGTCGAACTTTAGAATCCATTAAAACACAAAATTACCCTCGGATTCAAGTCTAAGAACATCTAAACTTCCAAATTTCACAAACGACGCCAAAACCTACCAAATCACGTCTGAATGAACCCAAAATTTGCACACTTGTCCCAAATGACACTACAAACCTACTCCAACTTTCGAAATTCTATTCCGACCCCGATATCAAAATTTTCACCGCCGACCAAAATTACCAAATTTTCTATTTTCGCCAATTCATGCCTAATTCTACCATAGACCTTCAAATCACATTCCGGACGTATTACTAAGTTGAAAATCATCTAACGGAGCTAACAAGATCATCAAAATTTAAATCCGAGGTTGTTTATACATATATCCGGTCAATTTTTCAAACTTAGGCCTTCACCAAAAGAGACTAAGTGTCTCAATGCAAAGGCAGATGTAGTAGGGGTTGCAAACTGGACGGTACACAATTTGATTTTGGAAGATATGTCACTAAAAGTTGTAGAGTTGGTCGTCTTTCATATTGAGCCATTGAAGCAGCGCGTCGTACTATAATCGGACATTTCCATCGTGCTATGAGTGGACAATTCCGAAGAAATGGTAAGATATGGGTATTCACTCCAATCACTCCAGATCTGAACCAACTAACCCGGTAAGATAAATATAGTTAAAGGACACAAAAAAAAGCATAAATGGGGGAAACAGGACTATAAGTCACGAAATGACCGAGTGGATCATTACAAATCTATTCACTGGAAGCTTTGAGCGTGATCCTACAGGAAATAACTGGCAAATTGCAGAGGAATGATGATTGAAGATGATTACATGGAGGCAGGACCCCACATCCTATTTAGGTTCCTCCAACTTTAATTGATTACCATATATTGAGGCGGAAGATGAATAAATAAAAAAGAAAAAAAAAAGAAAAGAAAAAAAAATGTATCTAAATCTCTTGATTGAAGGCAGTCGGGCCTCTTTTGTTCCAACAAATTTGAATTTGAAAACTATAAAGATGAATTAGGAGTTTTTTTAATATGAAATGTATATGATTTGTAAGTAATTTTTGTTTAGGGTAGGCAATACATAAAATTAGAACAATTTTGGTAAATAAGTCCAATTCAGTTGGATAATGAAATTCATTGATCCATGAAAAACTTCATTCAGTTATGCAGAAATAATAAAGAAAACCACCCAATTTGACAGTCTAATGCAAAAAATTAATATTAGCTTCACTCATAAGATGCTATCAATTTTAGTCCTTAATCTATTCTTAATTATAAAGTGGCTAATATTTTGCTCCTTTATTTCGTTGTTCCGCTGCATTTATACTTCTCTTGTCTGTTGAGTAACTAATCAACTACTTTCATGTTCCAAATATTCAAGTTTCTTTCCTCATTATATTTCATTTCTCGATCCAAATGTTTATATATATCCATGTTCTTCCACGTTGAAACATGGCAATTCTTTTCTCTTCTTGCTTCTTTCCTTATTTTCTACTGTCTATCTCATTTTTATGACAAGTATTAGCTATTTCACTAACTTCAACAATCTAAGTCAGATAACTAAATCAGTAATTTTATATTAAAGCTCGCTTCAGTTTGAAAATTTGATTTTCCGAAATTAGATTGTGTTTCGAGTGGGTATTTGTTGGAATATATTGTGTACTTCATTTTGAGTTAATTTTGTGTATAGAACCCTATTCGGTTGCTTGGAAAGCTAAAAAGATAGGCTAATCTATGTTGGAAGTTATAATTAAACCTTGGTTAAACTTGAGTTTGAAAATTTAACTTTCTTAATTTGGAATTTCTATCGAGTAGGTGTTATTGACATTGATTAGGTTCATCTCAGGGAGCTTAAATCTTAGTTTTGGGATAATTTGAAAAAGCTTTTAGGTGGTTTGAATTAAACCATTGAAGTAGAAGATAAATACGAAAAAAGATAAGATATATATCCCTCGTGTATTACTTATGTATCCGATATATATCTATTATGTTTCTCATGTGTATTTCATATATATTCATGTATATTTATGTGTGAGGTACATGTGTAACAAGATTTTTAACTCAATTTTAAATATAAATTTTAACTTCAGACCAATCCAAATCACATTTATTCTTCTCAAATATTATACTGCCTCGTCTATATGTTTCAAAAAGTTCCAACCATATCTAATTATCTATTGAACATTTTTCTCCTTAGTTTTTTTTTTATATTGTATATTGTTGGTTACTTTTTGTAGCCATAATGATTAAGAGTGACTAAGTTTTTAGGAGGTTAAAAGTAGTTTTATTTCTCAAAAAATCACTTATTTAGAAAATTAAGGTATTTGGACAAAATAAAGAAGTATTTTTTAGAAGTAGGAGAGCAATTTTTCTATTTTTGGGAAGAAACTACTAATTCTAACTTCCTCCTTGAAGTAAAAGCAGATATTTTCAAGACATAAGTATCGTTGTCTTAAATTTATACTTTCTAAATTATCCCTAATTAGTTTAATCTTTACCTTTTCTTATCTACTTCTCTTTTTTTGTTTTTCTTAACGTATTTTTATTCTTCTTTTCTTATTCCTCTTTTGGAAAAATATCTTTACTATAAAATAAATCTATTCTTTTTTCTTTCATTTTTTCTCTTCGCGTCCTACTACTCTTTGAAATAACAAGGTTAATCATCATATTCAAACACTTTTTTACACGTATAAATTTTTTGTAGCATACCAATATTATATGATCTCCAATTTGTTGTATTTATCTGTTTTAGCGTACGTGCATGCATATAATATAGCTGACAAAATGCAATACTACGTAGTTTGTTGTTTTCTCAAGAGTAGATAGTATTTTTAGTACATGTAACTTGTAAACACATATATCCCTACCAATGTTACTGCTTTGGTATATGTTATTTTATATTGATTAAGTTTTTTAATATATATTACTTTATGTTTTACACTTTAGTTAAATAAAAAATTATTTAAATTTATTTATAATAAATATTTAAAGTATTTCTCCTTTTGAATAATATCAGTCATACCCTAAATTTCTACTGTCCTTAATCGTAATTTGATACTCAAATATATTTTTGAAAAAATCGGCCAAACAAAGTTTGTTCATCTAATATCATAAATAGCAATCCTCAAATAAATTAGCCAAACACAAATAATTAACCACCAAAAGTACTTTTTCGAAAAATAATTTTAAACAAAATTACTTTTCAAAATAAATAATTTTTGGCAGATTGACCAAACTGGCTCTAAATGTTAAAATGGACTATGCAAAAAACTTGTGTTTTTTTGGGTTGTTCATGTAGTTCACCCAAAATAATATCCTTTTTGTAGTATATAAAATAATAACTTCATGTTTGATCTAGTAATTATCATAACAAACAAATAAATTAAACAAAATAGTTGGGTTGTTGTTGCTCTTGTAACGATCCAAAAATTTTACCTTTAGGATTGTGATAGCACCTAGTCTTTAAGACTAGGTAAGCCTAGTACATGCTGAGATTTTAACAGAAATAAACAACTTAGCTATTAACTTAAACTGATAAATGACATAATAAAACTTGAAACTGATCAATAGTCATACATCCCCAAAACCGGTAGTACGGAGCCATAGGCTCTACTGAAATACACTAAAAATCTGATACAATATTGTTTTGGAATGAAGATAAATAGTAGAGGTAATATCAGAAGGTGACTTCGAGGCCAACGAACGGGATGATAGGTATACCTTGAAGTCTCTTCAGCAACTCAAAAGCAATAAGTTAATGTCCGTACGACCTGACCGATCGTTTTGAATATTTACATTTCGTTCGATGGTTCCAGGGAATGAGCAGCTTCGTATTATGTATTATTACTTGCGGGTATCATTGGTTTTGGTTTTCGGGTGATCTAGAATTGATTTGGAAGAATAATTCTCATTTTAGAAGCTTTAACTTGGAAGAGTTGACCAAATTTGACTTTTGTGTATTTCATACCAAATCAGAGTTTTGATGGTTCCATTAGACCCGGATGGTAATTTTTGGACTGGGGCGCATGTCTGAATTTGTATTTGGATGTTCCTAGAAGGTTCGGCACTATTTGGCGAAAGTTGGAAATTTAAAACTTTAAAAAGTTCATAGAATTTATCGGGAGTTAATATTGATGTTATCGGGTTCAGCCTGTTGTTCCGTGGGTTGGAATATATTCGATATGTCATTTGGAACTTGTACGCAAAATTTGAATTTATTTCGGATTAGTTAGGTTTGAATCAGACACTTTGTTCGAACTTTGAAATTTATGAACTTAAGAGATTGATCTTGATCGACGATTCGTGATTTTCATGTTATTATGTGTGATTTGAGGCCTCGAATACGTCTGTAATATGTTTTGGGACGTGTTGGTATGTCCAGATGGGGTCCCGAGGGATTCCGGTGAGTTTCGAGATAGTTTCAGAGCATTTCTAGGCTATTTTTAGCTCCTGATATTTGGCTACAGGGATGTTATCGCGATCGCAGACTTTTGGGTCGTGTTCGCAAAGAGCAAAATGGAAAATTGGACCTGTAAATCGCGTTTGCAAAGAAGAAATTCTACTATCACTAAGTTAACTTTGAAAGATTATATCTCGCAATCTATAAGAAATTTGAAGATATCCAAAAATAAAAGTTGTAGCCCTTTAAGTCCAATTTTTAGAAAATTAAACCGCTTGTCATTTAGAATTTTGTACAAAAGGATATAGTCATTATACTAGAGGCTGTTTGGAAGAGTTGGGCAAGCTTGTTTGAATTTGTTCATCGCGATCGTGGGGCCATGGCCGCCATCGTGAATTGTAAAAACTGAGCTAGGATTTTTTTTTGTATCGTGACCGTGACCGCGATGAAGAAATAGGACCCCTAGTAGTGCATTAAAATATTAATTTTCGGGATTTTGGGCTTATTTGATCTTATTTTGAGTTGCAAAGCTCGGATATGGGCGATCTTGGAGGCGATTCTCACCATATAAATTGAGGTAAGTATTTTTACTCGATTATAATTATATTTCGTAATTTTGTATGTGTTATGACATTTGATTGGTGATTTATGTTACGACCTAAAAAAACCACCCGCAGACATCGTGAAGACACCTAGTTTTTAAGAGTACATAAGCCAATTACTAACAACGATTAGTCCACTTTCAACAAAGATAATATGATACATAGTTTTATATATATGTCGAAACAAAAGCGGAATAAGCCTACGCGACAATAATCATAACAACCTCTCAAGAATGAAAATACAGAGTCACAAACTTTAACTAAATACATAGAAATATCTCAAAGATTGAGATACAATATTATTCAAATACGAGGTGACAGTACAATGAAAAGAAAAGACTCCAAAGGACTGCAACGACCAAGCAGCTCTACCTTGATCCTCGCAATCAACAAGCAAACTATGATCGAGTCTGATATCTCCAATACTTGGCTCTGCCCAAAAATATACAGAAATATAGTATGAGTACATCACGGTCGGTACCCAATAAGTATCAAGGCTAACCTCGATAGAGAAGTGACGAGGTACAAGTCAAGACACTCACTATACAAAATAATATGGGCAGTATAGAAGCAGAAAGCTAATAACAAGAAGCAGGAATCAGTAAATGGCAATAAGAATCAACAAGTAGTATAAACAGTAAAGCGATAAGAACACTATAAAATATCGCTAAAACAAAATAAGGAACACAAAAGATAACCAATTAATAAAGCCAATGTAACACAACTTTCACAATGGAATCACTCTGTGATACTTCATGTCATAGTCACAAGTCACGAGTCTTGCCCACTATCATATACTCATGGCACCTCGTGCCCACATCTCGAATCACAATTGCACCAATAACTTACGTGTCAATATCTCAAACCGCCTGGCATGATCAGATGCTCACATTCACAATCAGTCCGGCATGATCACATGCTCACAATCACAATCTGTCCAACATAATCACAGGTTTGCAATCACAATCGTTTCGGCATGGTCATAGGCTCAATAGCAACATGAACATGAATAATACTAGAACACATGGGCTTGATCAATGAATGTCAAGTTTCATACTCCTGATCTAGTATAAGTGGCATGCTACAGTGTATACTTGTGCTAGGGTACTACTGCAACCCAATTCAACAAGTGACACCAAAGACATCTAGTAGCCCATCGAAGCAACAACATAAGTCACGTAAGGTGCATGACATACACACGAAAAATTATATCATCATACGAAAATCACCAACATAATGTCCCCAAGCCATCGCGCCTTATCAATGACATTGTCACCCTTATCTCTCCGAAGCCACCCGTATCACTTCGCCCACAACATTGTTAGCCGCCCGTATCTATCCGATAGACACTCGTATCACTCTGTATAATCTCCATGCTTATCATTCCGTCCGGAAAATAACATAATAGTCAACAACAATGAGATGCCACCCTTATGCCCCGTATAACAACGGTGAAGTGCCATCCTTATCCTCCGCATAACACAATCAAACCACACAACAATTTATAAATGCTAACATCACAACAACACGACATATCAACTCGTAACATTAGTTCCCATAGGCCACAACCTTTCCAAGGATCCAACAGTATCAATATTTCCTCAGCAAATAGCACATGGCTCAAACACAATGTGTATAAAATCTGAATAACAACAAAATGAACAGGAAAGTAACTCATAAGGAACAATACCCCTTCAAGCACAACTTCAATTTAAAATAGATTATTGACTTTCAATAACCTAAATTCCAATTGATTGTTTAAGGATAAACTCAATAGTGAAAGTATTTCCATGAGATGGTAAACTTCGAAGTCTTGTGTATGAACTAGGCTAACAATGAAAGAGAGATGGCACAAACTAGTACTATGTCTAAATGTTGATACGGATCTACCGGAATCATCAAAATACAGATCCGAGGTCGTTTTCACAAAATGTATATTAGTCAAATCAAGTTATTTTTTAAGCCAAAAATCATGTTTTTTTCAATTTTTATATAAAAATTTTTCAAAAAGTGATACGGACCACACATACAAACCAAGAAACATCAAAACGAAACTAACGAAGGTCTCAAAATACTAATAACTGCTAGTGCTCAAAACAACCTATCGGGTCAGAGGATGGGATAGAGGACAATGCAAAGACATTATGACTGAGCATTTTCTGCAAGTTTCTTACTCTTAGTTTTGAAGCCTAGTTCAGTTTAATTGCTAATTCTTTTTCTTGGATATTTTTGGAGGATACTAAAAACATAAAATGTACGATATTATTACATGTACCAAATATTCGTTTTGAATTCCTTTATATCATTCAATTGTCAAATCCCATGTTTTGAGTATATTTTCATTTCTAACCAGCTATTTTCCCATCAAAGATTCAAAAACCATTGCTCCACTTATGTTCGTTTTGATTTCTTCCATTTGCTTATGTTTTTTCTTCAACATGCCGCATACTTTACATATAGAGCAAATACGAATCTATCACATGATTTGTCCTGATTAGATGACCGATTGCAATTACAAATGAGAAATATTCCATTACTGAAACATGTGAATCTGCTAATTATAACTTCTTGAAGTCAGTCTTAGATTTATATTTAATTGTATTCTGAAATACTCTTTGCAATTGTTGCTATATGAACGAGTTATTAGGTGCAGTCTCAATTTAGAAGGTCGAAAGGCAAGAGTCTATTAGTAGCACAATACTATAACTTTCCATCTCATTGTGATCGCAGAGAATAAATTGAGATAATTAAGTACATCGACACACACACATATTGAAAATATTGAGGAATCGAGATGAAGATTGAAGAAGAAGATGAAGATGAGTCGGTTTGAGAGAAGCTTATGGAGAGAGCTTCAGAGAGAGAAAAACTCTTCAAATAACAAAATATCTCGACTGACCCTAATACAAAGGGGTCAGTAGTGTATATAATACATTTGGGCCAACTCGGGCGAGACAGATACCAAAAGAAGAAAATGGGCTCAGATATGTGCTAGCCCAATTACATGATATACACGATATACAAACACTATACATTAAATATACAATACAAAATCAATGTATGTGTATAGGTTTTGAAGCTAGATAATCTTGTAGCTCAACATCCCCCCCCCCCCCCTCAAGTTGGAGGGGGAGACCACCTTCAACTTGACCAGCAAAGGATGTAGGATAGTTCCAGGAAGTGGCTTGGTGAGAAGGTCAGCCAGCTGACGAGAAGTAGGGGACATGGGAGAGAGTAATAAGCCCACCAGCTAACAGATCTCTCACAAAATGACAATCCACCTCGATATGCTTGGTCCGCTCATGAAAAACAGGATTTTTGGCAATATGGATAGCAGCCTGGTTGTCACAGAAAATAGAAAAAGGGAGAGAAATAGAAACACCAATATCAGTGAGCAAACGGGAATGCCAAGAATATCCAGCAACTACCTTACTGAGCGCCCGATACTCAGCTTCAGCAGAGGATAAAGAAACTATTTATTGTTTCTTGGACTTCCAACTAATCAAGCAGCCTCCCAAAAGAACACAAAAACCAGTCACAGACATGCGACTATCTGGACAGGCAGCCCAATCACTGTCAGACTAAGTATGTACAGAGAAATCAGAACTGTGAGAATAGAAGAGACCCGAATGCATAGTTCCCTTAAGATATCTGAGGACATGTATGTTGCCAATTTTGTTGGTACTATGCTAACTGAGAGCCCTGTTTCTGATTCCAATTTTGCATGCTCACTCACATTAATTCTGCCACCTGGATAATAGCCTCAGGGGCATCTAACCATATGACCTTTAATAAAGATTTACTCTTCAATCTCACACCTTTAACTGTACCCTATCTTGTAACTCTTCCTAATGGATATAAAGTGAAAGTGACATGCACATGATCATTTGCATTAAATCCATTCATCACTCTTCATAATGTCTTACTTGTTCCTTCTTTCAAACATAACTTGATTTCTGTCCACAAATTAGTAAAACAGTTGCATTGCATAGTCTTGTTCACTGCAACTTCCTGTTTCCTCCACATGTTACAGGCCCCTTCTTTGAGGATGCCTCTGGATTTTGGTAAAGAGGAGGCTTGTCTGTACAAGTTTGCTTGGGTGCCACCTTCCTCTTCTTCTAATTGTTGTTCTTCTGCTTATTGAGGAATCGAGATGAAGATTGAAGAAGAAGATGAAGATGAGTCGGTTTGAGAGAAGCTTCTGGAGAGAGCTTCAGAGAGAGAAAAACTCTTCAAATAACAAAATATCCCGACTGACCCTAATACAAAGGGGTCAGTAGTGTATATACTACATTTGGGCCAACTCGGGCGAGACAGAAACCAAAAGAAGAAAATGGGCTCATATATGCCAATTACATAATATACACGATATACAAACAATATACACTATAAAATCAATGTATGTGTATAAGTTTTAAAGCTAAATAATCTTGTAGCTCAACTCATATACCAACATATAAGTGTACGTAAGCATGCATATATGCATAACAATTCTTCATTATTGTAACAATTCTAAGGGCTTTTTAGTTCAACTGATTAAAATAAGTTGATAAGCATGAAGTTCTAAACTAATTATAAGTTAAATAAACAGCTGTGTTTGATAGAGGGTCTGATAATAAATAATTAGCGCATTTGGTAATTATAAAGATATTATAATAACGTCTTTGTGTTACGAACTGAAATTCTCAAATCTATTTACAAAAAATATAAATTTAAAAGTGTCTTTTACATTGGAAGTACGAATGAGAAATGAATGAAGAGTGAGCTTGAGCTTAATTTTGTTCTATGTGAAGCATATTCTGGGATTACCAAAAAATAAATATACTCGGGATAAATTAGTAAAACTTTTGATTAAACCAAGCGTCCTTGTAAGCTTAGAAATCATAAACTTATGCAATGGTGGACCTACATATAGTGTACCTGGTGCTCAAGCACCCATTGTTTGACCTAGTCACTATATGCAGTCTAGGAAATTATTATTAACATACTATTAATTGAGCAACCTTCTATGTTTACTAGCAACTCAATATTATAGGCAATTGAGCAGCCAATTAACTTATGGCTTTTGACCGATTTTTATTTATAACTAAATACTCTTGGTTTACGACATGCATCAATAAGTCGAGAGATACTTATAAGCTGATTTGATCTGCTTATAAAACACATGCAAACACCCTTGGGATGGTCATTTTTCACGCACCAAGTACCACATTAATTACAAAGTTACTTAATTACCTAATTCTCAACTATTACAGCAGCTCTCTTGTCCTATAAAATAACAAATTTCATGTAGTGAGTATATATGGTATATGTATATACATATGTATATATATATATGTATATACATATATATATATGTGTGTGTGTATACTTCTTTGAATAGCTAGGCAAAGCAATGTCGGGCTAAATCCAGAATGGAAGGAAAGTTGCACAAAAAGTGACATAACAGGCATGGCATGGACCTCTCTAAACGCATGCCATCAAGTTGCAATATCATCTTTCTGACTCCGTTAATAATATTAAATATAACAGCCTAGCTAATAAGCTACACAATTCCAAAATTACAGCTACTACACCTAATGAACTTAATCCTCAAACAGACTAGCTCATATATAGTAGCTCAAATTAATAAAGAGGATACAGAACTATCTAGTTTTTCTAAAAGATGGTATATATATTACATTACTATCAGCAAATATGAGGGGAAAATCCATATAGTGGTACTAAATTAAGCAATGAATTCTAGATTTTTTTTTCTTTTAATCATGTGTGACATCTTTCTAGTAACTCTTATTTCTGTCTTCAATTTTAGATGCTCTTTCGTAGACGTTTGTGAACCAATCAATCACGGTATCATATTTCATGGATGACTTTGAGTAATGAAGAAAGATACACAGCTTTCAAGTTTATCCCTTTTGAATTATCTATAAAAACTCCACCTTCTGAAATTTTTCAAATTAAATAAATCGTTCTTGCTGAATGCTGATCATCTAACTCTGTATGATAAATAGACTAGCAGAAGATGTAGAGAGATTCTTTATTCAATTGACTCAACTGAACCCCGCATTTATGACACAGAACAAATATCATTAAGCTTTTAATTAATATGTAAATCCTAAACTCATAATATCAAAAGTACATTAATGAATTCAATATTTAAGTTTAAATCTTGAAATCAGCCTCTGACTAGCAGATACTAATGAAAGAAGTCCTTACACGATGCCTTGATTTCATGAAGCTCTATATTCAGTTTATTGGTTTCTCATCTTTCTACAAATACAAAGGTAAAACTTCACACTTGGTCCAAATTCTCTCTAATGTAGGAATTGTATTTCACTAGAATCAGCAAAGAAATATCTTTTACTACATAGAAAGAAGCACAAGTTCCAGAAGAGCATAAAATTAGCTGCTACTTTATTTACTTCAAGACCAGTTACAGCTAATTATTACAATCATAATTATAAGAAGCTCTATAAGTTAAGAGCTAATAGAGTAGTACTGACTTAAAATTAATACTAGTTGAGTTAAACCCGAAACCCTAATAAAAGATACCACATAATCTGGCCCAGCTGCACTAACTAACTTATGATGGCTAATTAAAAATATTAGTAGATGAGAAAAGAAGACTTAGATCAAATGAAAGTAGTGGCAGCGACAACGGCAGATATTATATAGACTTATCTCTCTATGTGCATATAGGTGCAGCTCAATATTGATGAGATTAATTACTTGAAGGGGTTATTGGGTTGATATTCTTTGCAACTTGCATCTGTTTGAACTGAGTTCCAATCCCATAATCTTTCGGAGAAAGCCGACGGATGAAGAGATCCTTGAAGCAGTAAATTAGGTTGTGGTTGTTGTGGTGCTAACTGTGGCTGCAACAATGTAGAAAGCTGATGGGTTGCTATAGATGCTGCAGGAATATTATGGTTACTGAAGTTTTGAAAATGCTGATGATGATTGTGAAGGTTCTGGAAGTTGACCAATCTATGGAGATCATCAACAACCGCGGTGTTATTAGGTGAAATTAAAGAAGAGAATGGTGTTATGGTTGATGTTGTAAGAGCTGTTATTTGATGAGAACTGAGCCCGAGAGATGTACCAACATGACGACGACGATGATGATGATGATCAGTGCTAGTACTACTTGCAGTACTATTTTCGTTCAATTTTTCGTCGATTTGTTGGGAATTAGATTGTCCTACATAATTGGGAGAGAGTAATGGATGATCTTGTACTACTTGTGGATGATGATGTTTCTTCATAATTGAATGGTGAGCTCTTGATGAAGAAGAAGATGATGCCCTTGTTGTGGGAAGTGAACGAGGGAGAGATGGATGGTCTTCTACTCCAGGTCTTTTGTAGACACGGCAAAGTGAAATTTCAGCCTGAAAAAAAAAAAATTACTTACTATAAGCATATATTAGGAATTGCAGCCAGAAGAATTTATCAGTTTCTTGAATATTAATAATCATCTATATCATCTACACTTCAAAAGTGAATATGCGGTGATTAACGTGGTATGTTAGCTGCGGACATCGTGGATTTCTTTCTCAATTATTTTCTTCCTCATACAAAATCAAAGAAAAATAATTCTTCTTCATAATTTGCCCCCTTTCATCATTAAAACTTTTGGATCTATATCCCTTTTACAACCTTATAATCAAGAAGAGAGGAGAGAAAGATCATTATGCAAGATATCTCATTCTTCTAGCCCCTTAATTTTGTGTGGGAAAAACTAGGTTTTAAGTCAACCAATTATATTAAGTATAATAATTTTTGTGCATCCATTTTGGAGCAAACGAGAAACACAAGATTCAAAGGTTGTAATCTAGAGAGAACAAACGAAAATCATGAAGAAAAACAAAAGGATTTTGTGAAGTTCCTCAAATTAGTAAAATTTCTTCGTCTTTTACATCATTTACCTTTTGCAATCGTTCAGTTTCATGGTGAGGGAGGCGATATTCATTCATGATCCAACTGGATCGGATGCCTTTGGGAGCTTTGCCAGAGTAGAAAACTAATGTTTTTTTCAAGCCAATTGGCCGAGAACTCTCATTTCGAATCATTCTGTCAGCTCCAGTAGCCTTCCAATAGCCTGAAGTTGTCACCCTGTTAGGCCTATCCCCATTTCTATACTTCCTATCTCTTGGTACATAGAAAAACCATTCTTTCTCTCCGATCGCTGCCATGGCTAAAACAAGAAAACAAAGTATCTAGAGGAAATAAGAGATTGGAGCAAAAAGCTAAAGGAGAAACAAATTGTATTATTTATACCAGGAAGTTCCCAAGGGTCATAGCGATAAAGATCAAGAAAAGTGATGAGTTCAACATTGAAACGTTTGCCCTCAACCTTACGGCGAAGGTAAAACTCTACAAGTTCCTCTTCAGTAGGGTGGAATCGAAAACCAGGCATGACCATGTCATGTTCATGCTCATCATCAGCATCATGATCATGATCATGATCATGATCTCTCTTGTTGCTGCTGCTGTCACCTTGCTGTTGTTGGCTTTGGCTCATGCTTGTAAATGGGGCAATTGCCATAAAATAAATAATATAGCTAGCTGCCCTTTCTACTACTATAACTACGACTACCTCTATGCTTTAGTCTTTAATACCAATAACTTTTTATCAAGGGAATCCAACTCCCTATCTTTTGGCTAAAGTTCCTTTCTTCCTCCCTTTATATTACATGGAGCTATTGTACGATAATTGCAGGTTGAGGGAGGGATAGATAAATATGGACTCCTTAAAATTGTCCTACTCCACCTCCACAAGCTTAAAAAGTCTTAGTCTTCTCTCACTTTAGAAGGTTAGAAGAAAATAAATAAATATTTTTTCTTTTCATATTTTTCATTTGGAGAAATATAATGGGAGGGGTGGGGGTGGGGATAGGAGTTAATAGAAAGATCAACATAGCTTTCAGCCTCTACATTGAAGATGTTTAAAAAGAGAAAGGGACATCCCAAAAGGGGGACAGGGTGACTAGCGGTGGGTTTGGACTTTGGAGCTTTCTTAATATCTACCATAAAAGCTTTTTTGTTTTGCTTAGTAATATTTCTTTCCCATTTTTCACATGATATTTCAAGTAAATTTTTTCACTTTACCAACCCAATATCAAATATTCCTATCTGTAAAATTTATGGTCTAAAATAAGACATCAAAATTTATATGGCTATAAAAATTATCTCATTAAAACCAAAAAATTAAATTAAAAAACAAGAAAGTATGATATATAGGTTTTTTGAGACATACCAAAAAAGCAAGTATGCTACATAAAATTAGGACATAGGGAGTATTATGGAATTAACATGGAACGTCAATTGCAAAAGTTACTGGAAATATTAAATCTTCACGCCGCTAGGAAGCTAAAACCAAATTACTAGTACTGTCCCTTTCCTATTAACATATGGCAATACAAAATCGACAACAATATTATTGCAATCTACTGAATTGGTAGGATAAATACGCATCCTAATTAACCTCCTTTATCTAGAAAAATTGATACTAATTAATTAGCCATTGATATATCTATTAAAGTGATGGATTGAATATCACCTGAATATCTTGAAGTTTACTAATAATGGAACTGATCCATGCCAAAAAAATATGGATTCTCGCAAATTCTTGCAAGAACAAAGTATTTTATCTGAAAGAAGATCAAAACTCACGTACACCTGCTTTTACGTACAAATTCAGAATCTTTAGGGTCTGCATTAACTGATCTAAAATATAACAAAGATAAATTTACAGGTACGATAAATAGCAAACCCTTTAAGAAAAACTCTTGGAAAAAAGTATAATTTACTTGTTGAGATTAAGAAAGAACTACATCCCATGTCACTTGGCCTAATAGTACAATCGAAATGGCCCACATTTGAAACTCTTGCTTTATTTAACCCAAGTTGCATATAACTTGAAAAAAACTTTTCAGCCTTTTGCCCACTATTAAAAACGTGTTTTAGGGTTTTTATTATTTTCATCTTTCTTCATTCCCTTCTCTCTCTCTCATCGCCTCTCACTTCATTCTTTCTAATCCACATAGATCCATCATCCTCTGTTAACCTAGCCCCCGCTATTCCCCCTCCTCTACCCGCCACACTATTCTGCCATTAATGGCTCGAAGAAGGCTCGGGGTCCTACTCCGTCGTCCATGGTGACAAGCTGAAGAACATTGAAGATTTTTGAAAGAAACATGAAAATATACACATATCTTAAAATAAATAGCTCTCAAACTTGATTTGTACCAAAAATTAACCACTAATGTTGGAAAATTTTTAAGTTTGAAGTTCTGGTAATTATTATTAATATGACCTTGAAGTCTCGAATATGAAATTAGGTTTGGATAAAAATCATAATTATGCAGCAGTTTGTATCAACACTATATACTAGTGTATAACTATGTATATGGATCTACAAACACCTCTTATACACTATTATACATGTTTATACAAGTTATACAGTATTGTGTAATTGTGTATATTTGTGTATAATATTGTATAATTATATATTTTTTCAGTTTATAAGGATGTATATACATTGTTAGTATGTAAGAGGCCTCTACAGAAGTTTAACACTTTCTTCTCTTCTTCTTTTTCGTGTTATGTATTGTATGAGCGTTGGAGGGATCCTACAATTCATTTACCAAGTTTTTATTTTCTTTTAGCCTGTTGGATTGCTTCAGTAATTTCACATAAAAGTGTTTGAATTTCTTACCTTCAGATAACATATATTATCTAGGATTTTTGAGTTGCGTTGTGGTTGATTTGCATTATTTTATCAAATGCTGAATAATCAAAGGAAATCAACATGATGAAAACAACTGGTTGTACACATAGGGAGCAAAGTAAGCTGTCTTTCGGGAATTAGCCTTTGCGCTATAGATTTGCAAAGTGGTATCTAGACAATTATATTCCAAGTCAGATGTGTGAGTTGTATTTATATAAAATTATTCCTGAGATTAATCACCTTTTCTGAAATAAAAATAGAGTCAAAGTAATAGACTCTTTCCATTTTATTTAATCCACTTTCCTTTTTAATCAGTCCCCAAAATATTATCATACGATTATATACAGTATTTATTTCAAAACTATTTAATCTTATCATCTCTATTCTACCATTAACAACATAATTTGTTCTGACTCTATAAAAATTCACTTCTTATGAAGAGGGAATAAGAAGAGACTTGTAAAACTCTCATCATTCAAAACATCTCATTTGATTAAGGATAGTTTTTTATGCGTACTCTGTATAATATTTAATTTTTGTATCCAAAAATCTTCATTTATTTTTTATTTAGGGTCCAGTCAAAACATCAACACAAGGAATACATGCTAATTTATGGGGTAACATATATATATATATATATAAAAGGCCCGTTTGGCCATATATTTTGGCAATATTTTTTTAATTTTTTTTTCGAAAATATTATTTGTTCATAGATTAATAATCTATTTTTGAAAAATTTCTGAAATTATTTTTAAGTTTCCAAAATCTAGTTTAGGGTAGATTTTTGGTGAAACTTATTCTTCCACTAATAAAACATCAAAATTTTTTCAATGAAAATACATATCCAAACAAAATTTCAACTTACAAAAATTATTTTTTCAAGTTTCAAGAAATTTATATGCTAGAAAAGTAGAGTGGGTGATGATGGCAGAAGCAAATTGACGGAGCAAAATAAGAGCATGCAATTACAGAGATGTAGGCTATAGCTTGGGGCGTTGGAGTCTACTTTGGGAGTGTATGCGTGGGGGAAAAACTGTGCTGCCATAGTCAAGTGATGCCCGTGACCACTCTCTCCCCTCAGCATGACTATGAAAATAACAGCAACTTTGTTTTTATTTCCCCTTTAATTCACTCCACATTTCATATATCAACACAGATTAATTACTCTAATTGTTAATGTTAATGATTGATTGTTCTGTATACGTACAACCAATCTTCTGGAGACAACTTTCTTGCTGTAGAGAGTTTTGAGAGAAGTCCATTGGTTTGAGGCTTCTTGTATTGCTTACAAAGGTATATATAAAGTATAGAGAGAAACCAAATTCTACCAACTATAGAACTCTACAATAAACCAAATCCTACCAACTATAGGACTATACAATAATAAAGGAAATCAAATCCTACCAACTATAGGACTGTACAATATATTCTAATACGCCCCCTCAACATGGAGGGCCGGAGGACACGCCAATCTTGGACATCAGCAGAAGAAGCCGAGGAGGTATTGGAATTTCCACGCCAGATAATTTGTGGAATCCAATTTGAGTGGGATCTGAGCCGATGCATTGATGGATATGCCTTATAATTTTTATTGACCAAAATGACATATCTTTCTTAGTCTTTCTTCCCCCGATGGAATAAGCACAACATGGTACTAATACCACCATTAAAAGAAAAAAAACTAAAAGAAGACATGCCAATGTACAAGTTACTTCATAATTTATGTATTATTTCTAACAAATCTCATAAAACCTTCAAGGTTTGGAGGTGGTTGTGTTAGCGGTGGTGGAAATGAAGCTTGTTCATCACCACTTCCGGGTGAAGATGTTTCCTGAGCAAGTTCTGCTAGCATTTCTTCATAGCACTCATCTATTTCTGGTTGTAATTCAGCAAGGCCAAAGTTCCTTCTTTCTGCGCGGATCCAATCTCGAAAAAGCACTGATTTTTCCAAGCTTTCTCGCATCGAGGCTCTGTGATCACTTATTTGTAGTCTTGCTTAACTAAAAGCGCTCTCCGATGCAACAGTTGACGCTTGAATCGACAGAACATCCCGAGCCATCCTTGCAAGAACGAAAAAATGCTTTTCCCTTGTCTTCCACCAATCCAAAAGGTCGAAAGAGCCGTCTGGATTCTCATTCTCTAGTCCCTACGACAAATAAACTTGAAGCTCATTTAGATGGGAAATTTCATTTAATTTATCCCCTTGAGTACCCCTGAACTCCGTCCACGATTTTAAGAGCTGTTAAGCCAGCAGCATTTTTAGACGACTGTGATGTAGACGAAGTAGGGGTTGGAATATTAGGCCTAGCATGCTCTAACGCCTGTTTATATGCATTATAAACAGCTTGAGCATTCACTTTAATTGATGCTTTCGCATCAGCTAGTGTAGCAAGTTCTACTTCTGAAAGATCTAAAGCTTGATAAATAGTAAAATACCAAAAGTTAGGACCTCCTAATTTTATAGTTGGATTTAACAGAGCAGACACACCAAATATAGGAGGGATAGGGAAAAAATATTTTTTAAACTTCTTTTTCATTTCAGTTATTGCAATTTCATAAATTTCCCCTCTCTCGTTAAAATCAACAAACAAATTAGCAAGTGCGGCAATATAAACTAAATAGTTAGAAATAGTTGGATAATATTGGCCAGATAAAGCATTTGTAGCCACATAAAAATGTTCTAAAAAATCTAAAAGAATTTTAACGTTAGTCCAATCTTGTGTAGTTAGCATGTCATTATCTTCCTCCCCACAATCCCGAGAATTATACGTAGCGTTAATTGGGTTTCTATATTCGTACGCTACTACTAAACTTTCGTACATATAGTTCCACCTAGTCGGGCAAGGTTTAGGAACCTTTCTTTCTCTAAGGCCATATTCGTCACACTTTTTAAAATATTCTCTAAGTCTACTTCCACTGTTTGAATAAAATAGACAATTAAGAGCCATTTTAACCTTTTTAATTTCTACGTTTAATATTCTCATACCATCACCAACAATTAAATGATAAATATGACATATACATCTAACATGGAAAATATTAGTAAAAGCAGGATTAAGTGTTCTAGTTAGCATACCTATTGCACTAGTGTTGCTAGAAGCGTTATCCATGGAAATTGACATTATTTTATCACTAAAACAAAAATATCTACATAAATCTGAAACAGTGTTAGCAATAAACCTACCCGTGTGCCGTGAATTAATTATCCTATATGCAATAATGCGTTTTTGCATTGTCCAATCTTCGTCTATCCAATGACTGATTACGGTTAGATAATCACAATCATTATTACTTCTACCAATATCAGTTGTAATAGACATACGATTAGTTATATGGGTAAATAAATAGCGCAAGTATTGTTCATATTCATGCTTGTATTTATAAATATCGGCCTTCACTGTGGCGCGAGGCCAACCTTTGTACGTAGGATTAAATACTGTTATAATATAATGGATCCATGCAGGATTAGAAGCAAAAGAATAAGGAAAACACATAACAGTAATCATTTTAGCTAATTCTTCACGATCCTTATTTGGATCGTAATATAATATACCTCCGGTGATTGTGTTTATTCCTGGTTGAACTAGATTTGAACCAGTACTTGGGTTAACTGAAGTATCAGGACTTGTCCTCCCCTCTTGTTGCGCTTTCAATTGCAAATATCTAGCCTTATCGCTAGGGTGTAATCTTATATGCTTAACTAAACTACCCGTGCCGCTACGATCTCCAGTATACCTATGAACAAGTAATTTCTCACAAGATTTGCACTTAGCCTTATTTTGTTCTCTTAGTTGAATAAAAAATTACCAAACTAATGATGTTTTTGTACGTTTAGGAGGTTGTCTACTAAAAGTGGGAGTTTGTACGGGTGGGTGTGCCGTTTCATCACCTAAGTTATGAGCAGGACTAGTAGGTGTATCATCTAAATCTACTGGAGCTTGGGTTTCATCATCATCATCATCCTCATTTCCCTCTAAGATAGGTGCATTAGGATAAAGAGCATTCATAATACCATCGTCTATTCTATCACCAACTGCTACATCATGTAGAAAATCAATATCGCTAAATTGAAAACAAGGGTGATCACTATTAAGGATTCCGAAGGGTTCATTTGGATTATAGGTTGGCTACTACTTTGAACTTGCTTATCTTTTCTAGGTCCGGGAGCCGGGGGAGGGGTAGTATTTTGGCCACTACTTTCACCGGTTTTAGATTATTCTTTACCGAACATATTTTTCAACGAAAATGCCATAATAATTATAATTAAGCAAAATAACAACACACAAAAATATTCTTAGCACGTAAGAGTTGAAACGAGTTTACCGGATTGACAAACAACTTCTTGAAAATTGAAAATCGTTGAAATTGAACACTTGAAAACTTCAATTCAACAACTTCACAATGTTTCACGAATTTGCAACAATAAATTAAGCACTTGCACTAGAAAGATTGAAAGAGAGCTTGAGAGAGATTGAGAGATATTGATGAATTGGTGAATAAAAATGAAAGAATGAGGGGGTATTTATAGTTGAGAAATGGAAAATTATATAATTATGTAAAGTTTGGGGTTAAATTAAAGTTTGGGGGCCAAATGGCTATTTTTTAAAATTCCAAACGGCTAATTTTGAAAAAGAGCCATTTGGAAATTATTTTAAAAAAAAAATTTTTTAAAAATCTGCCCGTTACTGAAATCGTTTGGAACCGCTTGAACCGGTCCGGTTCCGGTTCCGGTTCTGCGGTTCCGTTTTTGGCGGTTCTAACGGGTAGAACCGCCCCGTCACGGTTCCGAGGAACGCCGGAACCGAAACCGACGGAACCGGTAGAACTGCCAAAACCGTGGTTCCGGTCCGGTTCCGGTTCGGAACCGTGAATTTTGCAGCCTTACTGTACGTATTGCTTTGGAAGGGAAAAGCCATACCGTGTCTTTTTCTAGAGAAATCAAAAAATGGATATCTAGTTGGATTAATCCAAAAGTCATATACCGTTCTTCCACAAGCAGAGCAGCGCTATACGATTCGAACAGAATTCCTTAATTGGAAAACTCTATATATTTTTTAAATAGGATAAAAAATATATAGAGTTCGAACAGAATTTCTTATTTGAAATATTTGCTTTGTGATTGTGGACCACAAGCCCTATTATTCCTCTCCTTTTCTTTTTGAATCCCCTTATATATAAGAAAACTGTTCTTTACCTAAGAAAATGAGGTCACCCTTTTTATCTCTTTTTCTTGATCTAGACGAGCATATATGGAGGAAAAGATAGTTCCACTTGGTGCAATACCTATAAATAAAATACTATTTCATTAATTAGTTTCTATGAATCAAGAAAAGGGCAAGGCTACGTACTTTCTATGAATTCTATCTCAACCCTATAAGAGCATGCGAGTCCAAGATTGTATAATAGATATTTATCCATAAATAATTAAGAGGGTGTTTGGCTAAGCTTATAAGCTGGTCAAACTGACTTATAAACACTTTTTGGCTTATCTATGTGTTTGGTAAAATTAAAAGTGCTTATAAGACAAAAATAAGCCAAAAGCCATAAGCTGATCTCCCCAAACTTATTAAATTTCAGCATATAAGCACTTTAGCTTTGACCAAAATATTTACTATTTTATTCCTAAAATACTTCTTTTAAAACAAAATTTTTCATATACCCAATTTTCAGCTGCTTATTATTAATTTCAGCACTTTCATCCAACCACGAAATTACTTATTTTTTAAATCAACTTCAACACTTAAAAATACTTTTCAGCACATAATACTTATCAGGTATTCTAAATCAGTTAAGCCAAACGGGCTCTAAGATATTAGAGTAACATTTTTTATATCTTGTAATTCTTTGGTCCTTCCCACATGAAAGTAAATGGAGATTTCATTTGGTTCGATTGCAACTAGGTAATGACCTTTAGCTAGAACGATGAAAAAGTTAGTCTAATTATTTCCACCAACTTCATATAAAAATAAATGTAGACCAGCTAATAAAAATTGACTTAGAGTAATACTTGCTCTTGATTTTGAGAAATTAAGGATCCTGAATTGGAGACTAAAATAATATTGCCTCCTCACCTCAATCATTTTCATTGGACCCCATTTTGTTGGACTAACCAGTTACCTCCTATCTTGAATCATTCAGATCAAATATTCATCCATGACCAATGTCAGTCTTCCTTTAGTGGAAAGTTGTGTTTTTCTCTCGTGAGAGTAGCTTCCAAAAACTTGAGATGGTTTGACATCATATTTTCTTTTGTTTCATTTGTTGCTTTTCTTTGGTTTCCTCTTATTCATTTTAATTTTTGGTTCTGTATGTTTTTTTTTTCTTTTTTTTTGCCTTGTTATAATTCGTGCCCTTTTAATTTATATATGCCCCATGCTATATATTGAAGATTTTAAGCACGACTACTTTATATTTAAAAGCTCAGCGTACTAGTTTTCCTAGTTAATTAATATGTAGATGAAAAAGCCCAGAGACCTTTTTTCTCCTTTTGCAACGTGAGCATCTAAATTTCTCCTTAATTATGTAAACAAATTTATTGGTTTCATCAGGTGGTCTATGTTTGATTCAAAAGTTATTAAATACTTTTTAAGCAAATCAATCAAAAGATATGCAGGGCTAAATCATTGTCAATTATAATTAACACTGGATTGAAAAATAGAATCAGAACATGGAAATACTTGACGAAAATAACATTTGGGGAGTTTTATTGATTATAGAAATTTACATTGCCTCTCCTTGAAGAGGTTCAAGGAATTATGATCATATTACCCCCTTCTTGGGTGGTCCAAAATGGAATCTCTCTCATTTCCCGTTGATCAAGGATTCTATTCATGGAGTTCGGCCATCCCTTTTTCGGGTTGTTTGAGTAATGGAGAAGAAGACTAGGGTCGGATCCCCCTTTCAGCTTTTTTACCTTCTATTTATAGTCGAGAACTTCTCATGCTTATCACGATATGTCACGATCGAGTTGGGGAGGTGTTTCCTCCTCATGGAAAAGTCTTGACCTCGTCGCTCATTTAGAATGTGACAATGATCAGGCGAAATTGTGTTTGTTGGCTACTTCTGTAGGATTATTGGGACGGGGTCATTACTGTCGTGGTCATGTGGTCAGATTTCAACCAATACAGTTAGTCCCTCCGTTCGCCGGGGTCATGTATTATCGACCTCGGCGGACGGATCATTTGTGCGATGTAGTCAGGGGAATCAGCTAAGCCCGGGGGCGTCTTTATAATACTTGTGTATCGTTGTGGCGGTTTCAAAATTGAAGCATTGGTTGATAAATGAAACGTCGCTTCGTGTAGGTAGTCATAATGGCATACATTTCCGAAGAGTTGAATCGTTTCACGCCCTGTCAGGCTCTAACGGCGACTGTTGGGTTTCATGCCAAGAGAATTTATGCCTTATAAATTGAAGGAACCTGTCATTTCCCTTTTCACATTTCATCGTTCATTTGTTAGAGAGTTCCCAAGATATCCCCCTTTCTGTTAATTTGAGCTCTTCTTTACTTCCTTGCTCGCAGTAATCTTCAATATTCTCACTTCTTCCACAAAGTTCTTTCTCGTATTTTTTTTGTGGGTTAACGATGGCATAAACTTCTTTCAATGATAACCTACCGGTAGCTCACTATCCCACTCCGGCAGCCAGAGAAACAGAACCGACGTAATGCAAAGATGTTCCATCAGTAGAGAAAATTTTATCTTGCCAGGGGAGGGAAGTGGTGGATTTCAGCACCAACGGCGGCGATGAGTAGGTAAATATTCCTCTCTTCATAGGGGATGTCGGGATTATGGTAATGATGGGGCATTCCCAATTATATCGACATGGTACCGGTAGGGAGAGAACACTAGGTCCAAATTGACCATCTCGGGTTCTGCATGTTCTATGCTTATCCCTTACTCGTGGGGTATATGCTCCCACTTCCTATGCTGGTGGTCGACATCTGTCGTTATTATGAGGTGTGCCCTGCCCAACTTTCTCCTAACCTGTACAAGGTATTCCTCATGTTCATCAAATATGTGGAGCTGGCCGGTCATGAGGTCACCTTAGGACACGTGCTCAGCCTATTCACTCCTTGGAAAATTCGTGGCAAGATGATCCATGCCTGTCCCTTAGGGTCAAAAGGTTTGGTGGTCAAGATAGATGATAGGAACAATCGTCTCTTTTTTGAGAAATTTTTCTATGTACGGACCGAGTACCTCGTGGTGTACCCAACTGGATTTCTCGAAGTGTGGAATTTTGCTCGTATGTTTTCACCCCAGATTAGTAGTGTAGTTTTTTTCTCGTCCTCTTTAGATTTTACGCTATATGTACCGATGTGTTTCGTTGTTTCGTAGCCGAGTGGCTGCCCTCGCCCCCTTTGGAGGGGATTCGAGAATGGTTCAAGGCCGTCCTTCCCCATACAGCGGGAGTTCGCACATGGTTGACCTTTTTTGAGGTATTTGGGCGTAGGCCCTTTACAGGTGAAATAACGCCCTTATTTTCCATTCGTAAATTTTTTATTTTGGTCTTACCTTTTGAACATTATTTGTCGTTGCCGGGAGAGTTTGTAGTATCAGGGCTCCCGAGCTAGCCCTCCGTCAGCCGGCTGCATATGCTCGACTCAACAGAGTATCTATTGTTTGTCGTCGAGGGTTTCCTCGGTCGAGTCTGCGGCATTGGCTGCCGCAAAGCTTCCCACGATAAAGTTCCTTCCTGTGCTTCTCGCCCTCAGAACGGTTCATTGTCGACCGGGGAGGAAGAAGGGCCATCAAAGTGACGAAGGGTGGGGTTCGAGATGGCGCTTCCGTCTGTGATCAATTTGGATTCTCCTCCGATGGGCCCAGAGGAAAACATTATTGCACCGTCTTTTACATGGGAGGAGCGGGTAGGTGAAGTTGGTCCTGGTATTTAGAGCTAGGAAACACAGCCGTTTTAGCAGTTCAATCTGATGCTCCTGTTGCTGATAACACGGGATGTCATGCCTGAGTTGAGAACACATCCCCTAGTGCGGCCATTGTGACCTCAAGCGCGCCTTCTTTATACGTGGTGGGTTGTATCCCCCCTCTATGACTGAGAGGGGAAAGAGTGTAATGGTTGATTAATATGAGTATGAATCCGACTTGGACACTGATGATGTTCGGGTATTTGAGGAGGGCATTGCTCAATCAGTGGTTCATGTAGGGGGAGTGGCCCGTATGATCAAGATTCCCTCCGATTTGAACCTTTACGCACAGGGGGAAACTTGGTGTCGCAGCTTAGTTTGCTATGTTCGAAGGCCGAGAATGAGTCCCTACGTAACATCCCAAATGCTGAAGTTAGAGATGAAGTGGTTGTGATGGGTTTGTGGATATGTTCTCTGATTTTGGTTTGCTTTTCCTTTTTCGCAAATGTGCATTGATTTAACCACTTTCTCATTTCCCCATGTTTTTTAGACGTAGTTTTTGGAGGTGGAGAACATCCATAGGGCTAACAACCCGGATCACATTAGATTTACTCATAAGGCAAAATATTATCTCGGACAACCACTTATGGCATAAATTCTGTTCAAAGCCTTTAGGACACTTTATTATTGGAGTCATTTATGGAAAGCAAAGTCGAGGCTCATTTCATAATCTGTTTCATATTTTCTCATGTCATAGGCATCACAAGGTAAAATTATAATTCAAGTTCTCGGTACATTGGCCACACTCTATTTCCTAAATTCGTTGATTACTTCAAACATCTTCATACATAGAGGATTTCACATAGTTTGGCATAACATTTAAAATTTAAACTAGACTTGAAATCTAGGCATTTTAGCACATAGTTCACATTCTTCACATATCCTCATTTACCAAGAATAACAAATTAAACATATGAATAAGTGCCTACCACATACATTTTCACAACATTAATTTGCTAAATGTAACCAAAAACAAGTACGACATCAATCACATTTCGAACTTACAACATTTACGCGGACACCATGAAACCTCAATTTCTAAAAGACGGGGTTTTAGCTATACATACCTCGTTTAAGCTTTCCTTAACTTACTATGACGTTCTAAAAATTCCAGCAATCCCAATCTACTTGATACATAACAAAATTGAACTCAAATTAAGAAGGTATCCATGGTTTCAGCTCATTTGAGCAGTTTATCAAACACTAGTTGAGCATCTTGATATCAAACCTCTTTTACAAGATTTCCTTCATTCCCTAACCCAATCTTTACTTATTTATGTTCAACAATCTTCCCACAAACCTAGCTTGTACATGCATGTATACATAATACTATTACACCCAAGAATCATACCCCAATAACCCATCTCACAATCTCTACAATATCAACACAACCTAGGTTAGGCACCTATAGCTTCCAATCACCATCCCATGAGTTACCACACTTATTTCATACTCATATTTCCATAATAACTCCATATATATAAGTCTAAGGGTAAAAGATTACCTTTTGTAGACCAAATCTTGAAAGACAACTTTGGGGTATTTTTGAGATTTTTTAAGAGATCCTATGAAATCCAACCATGAAAACGCACTTAAAAACTCACCTTAGGTGTGCTATTGGAGGCCTTGGTCGAGTTGGGGGTGTAGAGGAAGCCCTAAGCTTGAGAAATGTCTCAAATTCTCTTATATCCGGTCCTTAGGGGTATTTAAAAGCCTTCCACTTGTGCGATCCCTCTACTTTTCACAATATGTTTGCACTAGGGAGGCAGCATACTTCGCAATATGCGTGTTTACTAGAGTGTTCGCGCTGATGGTCGTGCTAGTGACACCTGCCCAGTAAAATGGTCATAGCATTCTGTATACACTTCCAAATGATGAACGGTTTGTTGCGTTGGAAACTAGACTCACATGTCTTTAACTTGATATATTCATCACATGACTTATAATATAGCAGGAGATATGATCGTTCTAAGTGAGACCTTTACTCATTCACAACTTGCATCTACTATGAAAACTTTCCAACTTGGCTTAGACCTAGGCCTCCCATTAGGCCCCAATTTACACATTTTAAGACTTATACACTTATTTACCAAATCCAATTGATGTACACCATGTTAATATCACAGATAATATTATAATAAGCCTACGTGGCACCACGAAATCCTAGGTTACTCAGCAAAATTTTTCGGGGCCTTACATTCCCCCCCGGATCATTCTTCCTCGAATGAGGAATAGAGTCCGACTTAAATACATAACATCATATATCTTCTTTTGAACCTACCTCAAGTCCCAAAATCTTGACCAACTCCCAAATTTTTCAGAAATTTCAGCAGAGTTTCCTTTGTAACTAGGCATATCTACCTGACAGAAAATCACCAAAACCATCCTAATAATACTTCCACAACGAAACAAAGCACCACAATGTATATATCGACAATACCAATTTCACCACTACATTATCATATGGATACCTGGACACGTACCACACATTTTTAAATCATAATAACTAGAAGGTATCTTTCAAGTCAAAGCTTTTGGATATACAATCAAGTGAAAATATTTCCCTCCGATGATACTTCTGGCCTTCAAGGTGGCCTCCTCAATTCACAAGCTTTGCCATAACATATTCACAGAAGTAATCCCAACCCCTAAACTTATCTAACAAGGATGACTGCTAGATACCTCGCATAATCTAACTATCCATTAACATTCACCTTCAATAATTTACACCAAGATGATATACAAATGATCTCCCCCTACCTTCTTAGACATAGATATATGAAAATACAAATTTATGAGGGGAAACTATGGGGAAACATCATACTCCTAGTGCATCCTAATGGGAAATGTGCTTACGTACTTCATTATCAATTCACATAACATCTACATGGAAATTTTTTGAGAATACCTGGTTCACCCTCCCGAGTTCTAAATCTCTGCTCGAACACCCATGCTAAACCTTTGATGACCTTCGACGATTACTTTAAGATGTGTTATCATAAGCTGGCCATAAAACTATCTATCGAACATATGTGATTACACGGGGATGATCCCTAGTTGACATGTTTGGACCTTCAATACCTAATAAATGTAATGCAATAAGGAACACAGAGTTCAAGATTGGGCTGGAGTTATCCAGGAATTCATTAATGCGCTGAGTAGAGTACTTTCTGAGGTTATATGCTAAGGGACATGAAAGTTACAACTAACAATGCTGACATGGTTAATCACTGTATATCAATTATTACAGAAATTAGCATAGGGGTAAGTAGTACATTGGCAATAGGAATCATTAAGGAGGAACATTCAAGTACATGACCCAGTTGTCTCCTGGAGTGTAGGAAAAATTCAATTAACAAGAATGAGAATATTCTGGCCCCTTGAATGTGATATGGGTTTTAAAAAACAAAAGTTGAATTACACTCTTAACGTTAACTGAAACAAGGAATCTATACCACAAGCCCACGAGGGTTAAAAGAAGTTGAACACTTATGAGATTATCATATTGAAAATAGCTTAACCCTTCCTGATAATTGATCCTATATGAGAAAATTAAAGATACAATAACTTGTCTCCGAGATCAATATGCTCATGATATGTTCAAGAAAATGAAGGCATTTAATCTCAACCTTTCACGAGTGAAACCACATAGCTAGGACATCTTAATATTGGGACGAAATCATGTTTTGGTTAAAGGGGTTCTAATGGTTAACATGATGCTTCATGGAGAAAGATAAATAACACACCTACCCACCGAGGAAGGTGGAATACCAAGGGTAGAACTCCTCGCACATGATAATGACATAGTCAATGATTCTATAAGTCGAGGGTGTAAAGACAACCAAACTCAATGATATCGTGCAACATAATCATGGAAAGTTTGAAAATGTTCTTGATGAATTCTCCTTGGATTTTGACTTGAGAAAGGAAATGTCATAGTGACACATAGAAGGGCATGTTCTCTCATGGTTATCGAACAAGTGTGGGGAAACTAGCACAATGAATTCACTACCTAAAGGACATAATTGACATATGGAGGTGTAAAGAGAAAATAAACATTTGTTATAAGATGGACATGATTCTGCTATATTAACTCCCAACTGCAATATACGACCATGCCGCGAACAACCATAATACTAGGACAAAGTAAGTACCTACTGCAAGATGTCCCAGGTGGACACGAAAGTTATGGCGACACAATATATTCCCATGACGGGGATGTGGGGATCCTAATTTTTCAGAGAAACTTTATGCATACGGTGAACATTTCGATTGACATGAACTTGTGATAGGTGTGAAGGTATGCTCTTATGTTACTATGCAGTGAGAATCTTTCATGATGATATTCACAAGAGAGTAGATTGACTGTTCAAACCATATAAGCCATATACACAACTGAGTAAAAGAGTGACTCGAGAAGGATCGCAACAGTCGGATGCTTTACATGGAACTCGACATCACATAGGTAAACCTTACGACGGTGCATGCATAGGAACAAATGGGCAGATGTTGCCCATTTCAATGAAATGTTCTGTAAGAAATTCATCAGGTATAGTCCCTCGTTAAGAATTTAGGAAAAGAAAGTAGGAAGTATTAATCCTAGAGTTATAAATCCATTCAAGGACGTATTTATAGAACTTAATCCCACGAGAGGATGTAAATAAGAGAATTTATAATAGAGTGGATTCACAAACAATACATCTCCTTCAAGGAGTAGGTACACACAAGTCTTTGCGACTCACGTCTTATTATGACCATGTTTCGAGAATTCTTCAATATGGATGTACATATACAATGAGTAGAAATTTTGATTTGACTCACTTAATGTCTTTCGGTTGGTTGGGCAATTGCTTAACCAATACTCCTCGATTCAAAATCCCTAACATGCGTAGATAAAATACTGATATACTACATGATCTGGTGGAGGAGACATTAATAGGAACAAGGGTACTCCCCTTAGGAAGAAGTTCTACCAATCCTTTTATGGCTCCATACATTCTCCTAACAAACGCTTGGGCAGTCTCCCTCATATTCAATGGTGGGGGCATTCCCTACTTACTGCTTCCAAAATCATGAATTTCTCATCTTATGATTAAGACATAGAATGAAAATTAGCTCCCTATCTTGAGCTCTACTGCACGATCTTGGAGTATCAAAGGAGGGTGAAATTCCTAAATGTCCGAATAGCCTCCAACTTATAGATGTGGTCGACTACACACCGATAAGAAGGACTCTACTAGACACGGATCCGATACATCCTAGGACACTTTAAAACCTTAGGCTCTGATAGCAAGTTTGTCATGCCCCAAAATCCGAATAGCGCGACCGGCGCTCAACCGAGTAAATCCGACTGAACAAACCTGTTAGGTTTCATTCTATCCAATCCAACTCATGATTAAAGAGGAGATGGACTCCATTTTTCAAAATTAGTAAGTATTTCATTAGCATCTTCCCATTTCATTTCCATTAGCAACTTAAGTCTTAATTACCAAAATTTTATAAGTTTTATAAATATTTTCCAAACATCAATATTTCTACTTTAAATCCAATACCCGACACTAACCACAACCTATCTACGGAGCCTCTAAACATAATTGAAGAGTAATGTAATATGAAAACGCCGGTAACAAGGATCCGAATATACCTCAAATGCTAAGTATATGATAAACAGATGAACTAGGACCCCCAAAATGAAGTAGGGCTCACCAAGTCGGCTGAAAGGATGATGCTACTCTAGTTGCGACTAACACTGACTGTTATAGAAATACCTACATCCATTTAAAGACGTAGTGCCCCCGGCAAAAGGGAAGTTAGTACCATCGAATAGCACTAGTATATATAACTAAACACCATCTAGTTAGAAATAACTATCATACCAGAACAAAGAAATCATAAACACCTTCTCATTTGAAAGAACTAACAAACAAGACTAAGGATATCATAAAGGTCAATGAAGATCTTTAACAATCACCACATCAACAAACAAACGAAACATGTAATCTTTCACATAATGTCCATGACATTAGTTCGGGACACTTGATATTGTTCATCATTATTCATAACACCACCGCCTTCTTGAGCGGAGTCTGATCACAACCCGATTAGCTAGGTCACCTTATTTGAGACATGTTCACAATCCCATTCTCAATTTCCAGAGTTTAATATCAGCACAATACCACCATCTGTGTGTTATGGTGTCTGATCGCGGCGCGATTGGCTAGGGCGTCTTATCAAGACATTGTTCCTTTCTCATTAATCAGCTCATTTCAATCTTTATTTCATATATATCAATTCATAGGCACTTAAGGCCATAATTATCACATCATACTTGGAACTAGGCTACATTTCATAACTCAATCTCTTCTCTCCCACATTTCTAATTATTTACACATATTCACATCAATATCAATTTCAACAACAAGCCATTCAAATCAAGATGTCAAGTACACATAAGAGGAATCATGAATCACGGGCATATACAGTATTTCAAAAAACATACACCTCAAGTTTATTAACACTAGAACTTTAAACACAACGGATTCTTCCAAAAAAGGAGGGAACACAACATACCACAATAAAACACACATCAAAGGCGTAAGCAAACAATTGCACCAATTGTTCTTGAATTACACTTTTCCAATCAAGACAATATAAAACTTCAACATCGAAGTATGTAACAACCCGAATGACATTAAATGTACTCATAAGGAAAAACAATATCTCGGGCAACCACTTATTGAATAAATTTTGTATAAAGCCTTTAGGACACTTTATTATTGGAGTCATTTATGGAAAGCAAAGTCGAGGCTCATTTCTTAATCTGTTTCATATTTTCTCTTGCCATAGGCATCACCGGGTACAATTATAATTCAAGTTCTCAGTACATTAGCCACACTCTATTTCCCAAATTCGTTTGATTACTTCAAACATCTTCATACATAGAGGATTTCACATAGTTTAGCACATAACATTTTCAATTTAAAATAGACTTGAAATCTAGGCATTTTAGCACATAGTTCACATTCTTCGCATATCCTCATTTACCAAGAATAACACATTAAACATATGAATAAGTACCTACCACATACATTTTTACAACATTAATTCGCTAAACATAACCCAAAACAAGTACAGCATCAATCACGTTTCGAACTTACAATATTTACGAGGGCACCATGAAAGCTCAATTTCTAAAAGACGGGGTTTTATCCATACATACCTCGTTTAAGCTTTCCTTCAATTACTACGACATTCGAGAAATTCTAGCAATCCCAATCTACTTGAGACACAACAAAATTAAACACAAATTAGGAAGGTATTCATGGTTTCAGCTCATTTGAGCATTTTATCAAATACTAATTGAGCATCATGATATCAAATCTCTTTTACAAGGTTTCCTTCATTCCCCAACCCAATCTTTACTTATTTATGTTCAATAATCTTCCCAGAAACCTAGCTTGTACATACATATTACACTCAAGAATCATACCCCAATAACCCATCTTACCTTCTCTAAAACACCAACACAACCTAGGTTAGGCACCTATAGCTTCCAATCACCATCCCATGAGTTACCATACTTATCTCATACTCATATTTCCATAATAACTCCATATATATAAGTCTAAATGTAAACGTTTACCTCTTGTAGACAAAATTTTGATAGACAACTTTGGGGTGTTCTTGAGATTTTTGAAGAAATCCTATGAAATCCAATCAAAATCATGGTGTAACTAGTGTTGATAAGTGAAATCACCATGAAAACACACTTAAAAACTAAACTTAGGTGTGCAATTGGATGGCTTGGTCGAGTTGGGGTGTAGAGGAAGTCCTAAGCTTGAGAAATATCTCAAATTCTCATATCTCCGGTCCTTAGAGGTATCTAAAAGCCTTCCACTAGCGTGATCGCACTACTGTTCACGCTAGGGAGGTAGAATACTTCGCAATATACGTGTTTACTAGCGCGTTCGCGCTAATGGTCGCACTAGTGATACCTGCCCAGTAAAATGGTCATAACTTTGTGTATGCACTTCCTAATGACAAACGTTTTTTTGCGTTGGAAACTAGACTCAGAGGGCTTTAATTTGATTGGTTTTGCATCGCACAAATTCTTACATATCAGGATATATGATCTTTTAAACTGAGGCCTTATGCGTATTTTCTTACAACTTTCGTCTATTATGAAAAGTTTCCAACTTGGCTTAGACCTTTACCTCCCATTAGGCCCTAAGTTACACCTTATAAGACTTATACACTAATTAATCAAATCCAATTGATGTACACCATTTTAATAGCACAGGAAATATGATAATAAGCCAATGTGGCACCGCGAAATCCTAGGTTACTCAGCAAAATTTTTTGGGGCCTTACAACTGCGACCCTTTTGGAGACGAGGATCGAGATCGAATTAGCACGATTGATCAGGAGGCTTCAGTTATTGCAGATCAAATCGCAACCTTTGAGGCGGAGAATCAGTGGTTGAGTGCTCAAGTTGGGCTATCTCGCATTGTCGTTCCCCGTCAGACTCATGAGTTCTGGGTCTACGTCGAAGCCCGGCGGGATATTTTCAAGAACATGTGGGAATCAGGCACCATGACTGAGGTTGCTTATGAGGATGCACGAGCGAAGGGGGTGCGTATGGTGATCCTGAAACTTATTGAGATGATGGTGAAGACGGCGGTGCTAACGCAAAGCGAAGAAGGTTGTACTTTTTTTTCTTTCTGTTTCATTCGCCGGTTGGTGTTTGTTTCTTGTTGCCCCCTTTTTGTTTTAATATTCTGTATGGACTATCCCGGGCCGGATGTAAGCGGTGATAGCCCGAAATTATGACTTTATAAATAAAGAATTTTCTTTCTCCCCGCTTGTATTCTCTTTCTAGTGATTTATGATCTCGTCGCAAGGTGGGGGCTCGTCGGTGTGTTTCGATTTATGCTCTCCCCTTTTTGGCGATGAAGGACTTTTTTTCCTTAAGGGAGTTGTTTTAAAATTGTCAAAATACCAGCCCGTATGGAGATCGAACGAGGTCGAATCTTTCTATCTCGGATGGCGAAGACCCTTGGCCTAAAAGGTATTATTTTGAACTTATCGAAATAACAGACCGTCTTGAATTCATGCGAGGTCGAACCTTTATATCTTTGATGGCGAAGACCCTTGGCCTTAAGGCTGTTATTTTGAACTTATCTAAATAACAGCCTGTCTTGAGTTCGAGCGTGGTAATACCTTTCTATCTTTGATGGCAAATCCTTTTTGCCTTAAGGGTGTTATTTCAAACTTATCAAAATAATAGTCCGTCTTGAGTTCGAGAAAGGTCGAACCATTCTATCTTTGAGAGAAAAGGCCTTTGGCCTTAAGGATGTTATTTCAAACTTATCGAAATAACAGCCCGTCTTGAGTTCAAGCGAGGTCAAACCTTTATATCTCTTAGGGCGAAGGCCCTTGGCCTTAAGGATGTTATTTCGAACTTATCGAAATAATAGCCCGTCTTGAGTTCGAGCGAGGTCAAACCTTTCTATCTTTGATGTTGAAGGCCCTTGGTCTTATGGGTGTTATTTTGAACTTATCGAAATAGAATAGGGGCTTGAGTTTGAGCAAGGTCGAACCTTTCTATCTTTGACGGCGAAGGCCCTTGGTCTTAAGTGCGTTATTTTGAACTTATCAAAATAAAAGCCCGTCTTGAGTTCGAGCGAGGTCGAGCCTTTCTATCTTTGATGGCGAAAGGCCCTTGGACTTAAGGGTGTTATTTCAAACTTATCGAAATAACAGCCCGTCTTGAGTTCGAGCGAGGCTGAATCTTTCTATATTTGATGGCGAAGGCCCTTGGCCTTAAGGGTGTTATTTCAAACTTATCGAAATAAAAATCCGTCTTGTGTTTGAGTGAGGTTGAACCTTTCTATCTTTGATGGCGAAGGCCCTTAGCCTTAAGGGTGTTATTTCAAACTTATTGAAATAACAACCCATTTTGAGTTCGAGCACGGTTGAACCTTTCTATCTTTCATGGCGAAGGACATTGACTTATCAAAATAACAGCCCGTCTTGAGTTCGAGCGAGGTCAAACCTTTCTATCGCTGATGGCGAAGGCCCTTGGCCTTAAGGGTGTTATTTCAAACTTATCGAAATAACAGCCCGTCTTGAGTTCGAGCGAGGTTGAATATTTCTATCTTTGATGGAGAAGGCCCTTGGCCTTAAGGGTGTTATTTCGAACTATCGAAATAAGAGCCCGTCTTGAGTTCGAGCGTGGTCGAACCTTTCTATCTTTGATGGAGAAGGCCCTTGGCCATAAGGGTGTTATTTCGAACTTATCGAAATAAGAGTCCGTCTTGAGTTCGAGAAAGGTCGAACCTATCTATATTTGATGGCGAAGGCCCTTGGCCTTAAGAGCATTATTTTGAACTTATCGAAATAACAACCCGTCTTGACTTCGAACGAGGTTGAACCTTTCTATCATTGATAGTGAAGGCCTTGGCCTTAAAGGTGTTATTTCGAACTTATCAAAATAACAACCCGTCCTGAGTTCGAGGGAGGTCGAACCTTTCTATCGTTGATGGTGAAGGGCCTTGCCTTAAGGGTGTTATTTTGAACTCATCCAAATAGCAGCTCGTCTTGAGGTCGAATGAGGTCCAACCTTTCTATATTTGATGGTGAACGCCCTTGGCCTTAAGGGAGTTATTTCAAACTTATCGAAATAACAGCCTGTCTTGAGTTCGAGTGAGGTCAAACTTTTTTATCTTTGATAGAGAGGACCTTTGGCCTTAAGGGTGTTATTTTGAGATTATCGAAATAATAGGCCCTCTTGAGTTCGAGCGAGATCGAACCTTTCTATATTTGATGGCGAAAGCCTTTTGTCTTACGGGTGTTATTTCGTACTTATCGAAATAACGGCCCGTCTTGAGTTTGAGCGAGGTCAAACCTTTCTATATTTCATGTTGAAGGCCCTTGGCCATAACGGTTTTATTTCAAACTTATCGAAATAACAACCCATCTTGAGTTCGAGCGAGGTCGCACCTTTCTATATTTTTTGGTAAAGGCCCTTGGCCTTTAGGGTATAATTTCGAACTTATCAAAATAATAACCCGTCTTGAGTTCTAGCGAGGTCCAACCTTTCTATCTTTGATGGAAAAGACCCTTTTCCTTAAGGGTGTTATTTCAAACTTATCGAAATAACAGCCCGTCAAGAGTTCGAGCGAGGTTGAACCTTTCTATTTTTGATGGCGATGGCCCTTAGCCTCTAGGGTGTTATTTCAAACTTATGGGAATAACAGCCCGTCTTGAGTTCGAGCAAGGTCGAACCTTTCTATATTTGATGGCGAAGGCCCTTGGCCTTAAGAGTGTTATTTCGAACTTATCGAAATAACAGCCCGTGTTGAGTTCGAATGAGGTCGAACATTTCTATATTTGATGGCGAAAGACCTTGGCCTTATGGGTGTTATATTAAACTTATCGAAATAACAGCCCTTCTTGAGTTCGAGTGAGGTCGATCTTTTCTATCTTTGATGGCGAAGGCTCTTGGACTTAATGGTGTTATTTCAAACTTATCAAAATAATAGTCCGCCTTGAGTTCGAGTAAGGTCGAACCTTTCTTTCTTTTATGGAAAAGGCCCTTGGCCTTAAGGGTATTATTTTGAACTTATCGAAATAACAGCCTGCCGTGAGTTCGAGCGAGGTCGAGCCTTTCTATCTTTTAATGGTGAACGCCCTTGTCCTTAGTCCTGGTTCGGTAGGCATTGCTTGCCCTAATGGTTCGACGTCACATGCACTAGATGCCAGCATTTCATTTGGACCCGCGTTGTACATGCGTTATGTTTTCTCGCATGCGTATGGCTGTTTATTTTTAAGATGCCACCGACTAGAAGGGTTTTTGCTATGTTGAGATGATTTTTGGTTCTTCAGCTTAGGTATCCTTGTGTCGGCTTACGGTTTGGTAAAGCACGGGGGACGAGGAAGGGATGTTCCTCGCTTCTGCCTGGTGGTTTTGAAAGTGGATGATAGATTGCAGCACCTTTAGACTTGTTCGGGGTGTTCGCGACCGGTGGGGCAGGGAACGCTAAACCTTGCTAACCCCTTCAACTTTTCTTTCCTCAACGCGTTGCCCTCAAACCTGGTGTTAGCTAGATTCTCTTCTTGCGTTTCTTTTTCTTTGATCGGAAAATAGCTAGGTAATTTCACTAGGAAATCCCCATAGACAGTGCCAAATTTGTGTGACTCAAAAATTATATAAGAGTTTTGTAGACAAATCAACCGAAGATGAAGGAGTAAATCATAGTTGATCATAATTAATCCGAAATCGAGAGGCAAAGTAATAACAATTGTATAATCACAAATAAGCATCATAATATCTTATTTAGAATAACTTTGTGTCCTACCTCTCCTTAGAGGGTGAAAGAGATTTACAGTTGTTCAGGATCCGTTAGATCATATCACGATGGAGTTTCCCTCCTTCTTACGTGGGAGAAGAATCATCTCCTTCCCTCCAGGAATGAAGTTCTTTCATTGTTTTTCTGTTAGTGTTGGAGGGGGAAAATCCCAAAACCCCCTCTCCCCCTCTTCGGTCCTTTTTCCCTGATACTTATAGTCGAAAAATCTTCTTATATTTGTTGCGCCCCGGCGTGGTTGAGTCGGTGAAGCTCACTAGTCGTGGAGAGGAGTTACCTGCATTGCTTGTGTAGAATATTGTATTGAGGGGACGATGACTTCGTTGACCTTTTTTGTAAGATGATGAGGTCGGGGTCGGGGTCGTCCCAGTCATGGTGGTCAGATTTTGACCAATACAGTACTCAGGTCTACTAGCAGGCACATATACTATTTTATCGGGTATCTGCTGCCTCTACCGTGGAAAATTATATATATGTATATATATATATATATATATGTATATATGTATGTATATATATATGTATATATGTATGTATATATATATGTATATATGTATGTATATATATATGTATTAGGCAAAGTAGAATGTAGAGGTGTAGGCAAAGTAGCAGGCATGGTAAATGGATGGAAAACTATATATATAGATAAACAACTATTAGAAGGGAGAATAGAGGTTTGCTCGTGTCGCTGGAGTAAGCAAACACTAGATTAATGTCATTTAAGTTATGAAATATTATTTTGTAGTGGATATCTATAATTTCTAAAGAAGTTACTTTTACTATTTTTTTCCATTACGTAGATAACTCTCACTACTTCTCACCATTATAGTTGTAACTCTTACACCTCCATAACTTCCCCATGATCTTTCCCCATGATCTCAATAGTCAATACCATATTTATGATATCCCTTTGTATACCTCAATGTCATCATATAAATAAAGGGGTTGGACATCACATTGCACAGTCTTGACACACTTGAAAGAAATAAGAATGTCTTACCTCTTTCTCTTTATATCTCTTTTTTTCCTTGCTTTATTTTATTACTTTGAGCTAAGTTTCGTAATACGTTATCAGCACGAGTGTCTATCCAATTGAGCTACTACATATACAAAATTGTCTTACATTAGAAAAAGCATATGTTTGATGTGCCTGATATTCCTCTGGAGAAGATAAGTTTTTCTTTTTTATTTAGCAATTTCAAATAATGGTATGAAATATTATAGAAGGAATAATAAGGTTGAGGAGACTAATACATCGTGAAAAGGCATATAATGCTAAGATACGTTTTCTAATTTCTTTTAATTAATTCATTTTCTTATAGTTTTTCTCAAAGGCTCTTTATTTTCATGAAAGTTTCAAATACTAAGTATTACTTTGTAATGTTGAAAATATTTAGATGTAAACAAATTACTACTCTATGTTTTTCTTTCTATTATTTATTGTAAGTTTAGTCTAATCTACTTTACCTAATATTCAGGTTAGATCTTATATGAGAATCAGAAGAATATAATGATGCAGCCAAATGTTACATACTAATCAAGAGACCAAAGATGTACATTTAATTAAGGTGATACGACAACTTCTACAAAGTGATTTGAAGAAATTTGATTTTTTTCTTACCAGTAAATAGATACTTATTGTTATGGTTTGTGTAACACATATATGAGTTTACTTTTTTTACTATAAAAGTAGTATACCGTGAAAAGGCTCAAGGGTGAGTCTACTTTGGCATATTATGTCATTAATTGAGTGTAAGACGGTGAGTTCAAGTCTAAGCGTACTATGCAGATGAAAAGATGTTGGATTCGAGTTTCAATGCAGTATAACCTAACACGCTTTTATATGGGTAAGGCATTAGGTTTGAGTGTCAATGCACAATATTTATGATATAATAATGCCTAAAGAAATGTAATGTTATTTCATGAAAAGGCATGAAGTTTGTCCCACTTGATTTGCTCCATTCTTGAAGTTAATGTGATAGCAGTACATAATAAGTCTAAATGAAGACAAGTGATTGACCAATGAACATGGGTGTGCCAAGGACCAAAATAATATACTTACCATTATAGTAAATGTAAAAGGGAGAATAGGTAGGATTCTCAAAGTAGTCCTTTGCTTCAAAGGTGAAGGAATATGTATCAATGTGGTATGTTAACACGTGACACATTCATGTAATTATAGTCCATTCGTAAAAAAATGTGACTTGAGATAAGCATTGTAAGTGCAGACTCATTCCTAAAAGTGAATGTGAAAATATACATGAGATATAAATTGTGCATAAGAATGTGCTTATGTATGGTTGAATAAATACTACAACGCACATCTACTAGGAATTTTGAGAGAAAGAAGATAATGAATATTAATACATGGTTACATGAATATGTCATTGGTCAGTACATGTGGCACGCCAAAAATATTTTGACATGCCTTATAAAAAGTTTTTAACAGAACGATTAAAGCAAAAACTAATTTTACTTATGACGATTGACCATGACTATAATAATTTAATTTTTCTTCGTGAAGGAGACATTTACCATATGGATGGTGAGAAAAAAATAATACGTGAAATAAATATGAATATATCTTGATCCGCGTACAAAAAAATATGAACTTGAAGTTCAAGTGATAATTTATTTTCAAAATATTATCAGGCGCATTTGCTGACCCAAAGCTAAATATCATATTTCAGCTGTTAATGCTCCAAATAGAATAAAGTCGATGATGGACATAGTCTATAGGATGTAGAAGCATAATAGACTAATCAGTTCCAAAGATACATCTCCTTGAAGAAGGAGAGGAGCAAATGTTCAAGATGGTCAAAATAAGGAGGCAAGTGATTCATAAGAGCACCATGACATAACACTTTATAAGACCTCGCGGGAGACGCTCATGTACCTGAAAATAATGAGGTCTCGATAAGATATATCTTTATTGTGTGATGATGGAACCGATATAAAATGATCGTCGAAGATGTTGTTAATATAATGTAGCGGTCAATATTATTAATATTGACGAAGATCTTTAGCTCAAATCTGTCACGATATTTGGACAGATAAATGAATTGTCAAAATAAAAAATATGCAATGAAAATTTACTTCTTCTGAAAAATATGAAGTTGGACGAGTAGTCCCAACAGCTGAAAGCATAAAGGCTATATAAAGATATTGGAATACCATTAATATTATATTGCAAAAGGAATCTTTGATATAGATTTGTTTATTCTAACAAATATTGTCAAGGTTTTGTTGGTTAAACAAATGCAGGGTAATGCCATATTATTATTTTACAAGACAGTTAATTGTTGATACTTATTCAAGTCATGCCAAGATAAGCAACTGATAAAGCAAGGGGTTCAACACACAACAGATGTGTGACTTGACTTTGAAGAGAAGATTCCAATAATACTGAAGATAATGTTGTTTGCTTATATCAATTGAAAGAAGGACTATCGAAGAAGATAAAATAAAGCACATTCATCAAAGTTCTTCAAATAAATTTGTTCAAGTGATAATTTGACAAACTTCTTCACGAGACATTGCGGATCTCAATATTAGACAAGTTGTTATACAAGCTTGGAATTCGTAGTCTCCGAAGAATAAAGTGAGGTTTTCATCAGGGGGAGGCAAATACGCAATGCACTTTTTTTCTTTGGCTAAGATTTTATTATGGGTTTTTTGCCGGCAAAATTTTTAATGAGGCAGCAAATAATCCATATTAACAAGATATGTGTACTTTTTTTCCTTCACTAAAATTTTTTCCCGCATGATTTTTTTCTTAGTAAGGTTTTAACGAGACACATTATCTATAGGCATCCAAGGGGGAGTGTTATGAAATATCATTTTGTAGTGAATATCTGTAATTCCTAAAGAAGTTACTATCACTACTCTTCTCTATTACGTAGATAACTCTCACTACTTCTCACCATTATAGTTGTAACTTTCACACCTCCATAACTTTCCCATGATCTTTCCCCATGATCTCAATAGTTAATACCGTATTTATGATATCCCTTTGTATACCTCAATGTCATCCTATAAATAGAAGGTTTGGACATCATATTGTACACACTTGAAAGAAATAAAAATGTCTCTCATCTTTCTCTCTATATCTCTTGTTTTTCTTACTTTATTTTATTATTTTGAGCTAAGTTTTCTAATAATTTATCGCTTTGTTATGTGGTGATTAATATTTTTTTTTCTTTTTACAAAAAAAAAAAAGATTTTTTGCTGTTAAAATTTGTATACTCTCTCATCAACTATGTTAAAAAGAAAGACAAAAATAATTAGTGTATCCGTTACCATATGGAAAATTGAGGCATTTGGTTTAGCGACCTCGTCTTCTGCTAAAAATATCCATAAGGTTTTCTTCCCAGTAAAACTATCCTAAATTCAGAAATAAAATTCTGTGCTAGAAGAAACTTACATGAGTGTAGCTGCTCCATTTAGGCCTGCGGAATTCGGCCCATACCTAAATAGGGGCCCACAAATTATTTGACGAGGGTGGGGTATGGTCTGCGTTGGGGTGGGGTGGGGTGGGGTGGGGTAGCGTGGTGCGTGTTTTATCCCACAAGAATCTCGTGGCCTGGACCATTTTGGCGGTGTCAACCCTTTCTTTCTATCATTAGCCAATTCGTCGGACATGGAAGGTGTGTTTGGTTAGAAAAAAAATATGTTTCGAAAAATATTTTTAAATTTTTTTATATTTTATTGACTTAAATATTTTAGAAAGTATTGTCCATATAAATTTATTTCCTTTAATTAGAAGAAAATGTTTTCCATATCAAGATAAAGAAAAATATTTTTTAGAACTCCTTCTCAACATTCATCACCCGCACCAACTCACCCTACTCACTCTCCAAATAAAGTTTTTTCTTTTTAAATTTCAATTATTTCGTTACCACTCACCCTATAATCCTCCACCTTACCCCCTCCCACGCGCAAATTTTTTTTTTTTACCTTAATTTTTTTTTGCAATTTCAAACTTATCTTTTTTTTTTTATTTTTCTGCACCACCCGCCCCAAACCACCACCTATCCCCTCCCCCTCCCCCATAAAAAAAGTTTTAATTGTTTTCAATTTAAATTTCTTTTCTTTTTTCATTTTACTTTCACCACAGCACCCTCCCTCCCCCCCCCCCCTCCCCTATTTTTTTTTGTTGTTTTGAAAGTTTAGCTGTTTGATAGTTTATGAAATTTATGGGTCCGGAAGATTGTTGGCCTTAAAGTTTATGACTTCATATTTATTATATCTTAATTATTAATGAATACTCTAGCGAAGTTATTTTCCTTAATTTGCGTACCAAACACCAAAAAATGAATAAAATTACTACTTCTTTTTCAAGAAAATATTTTCTCGAAAAATATTTTCCACAAAAAATATTTTTCGTTAAACCAAATACAGCCGGAAACAATTTACGTTTTGCTCAGTGCGTACAACAGCTATATGCGTTTTTATACAGGTATCGTTTAATTATAGTTAAATAAAGTATATATTTTAAATGATTTTAACATTAAATTGTATAATTTGGTGTAAACATTATTTACGAACAAATATTATTCAGCCTGAGACCGTATTCTCTGGCCCCTTTTTTTTTCTAACAAGAATGATTGCTGATTTCCTACTTAGCTTCAGCTTGCCTGGAATCTCCGACTCATAACTTGTAGGATACTGAGTTTTAAGTCAACGAACACAAATTACTGCTGAGTCCAATAATTAATTAATTAATTAATATATATGCGCATGCATGCATTTTACATAGGTAAAATTGATTTAATGAGTGTATTCTTGCCCAATTTTGTTATTTTATCGAGACCAGGGAATTACGTCGATGGTCAGCCTCGTATTGGATCGGGCTATAGCATGAAGACGAGGTGTCAAGCTCAAGTATCTAGGTATCCATCGAGATCGACGCCAGCATCAATCGAGACTAAGTATGACCGACCTCGAGTGAAGTACAATAACGGAAATACGAGATATCCGTAACCGGTGGAAGATCACGGCGAAAATCTCGGAATAAATCAAATCAAGGGCGATTATTTGTACCTATCGTGAGATTTACTTCCGTAACTACGATTGTACCATAATTAGGATTCCTCTAATATGTACCATATAATCACAATTATCACAGCAATATCATATTTCTTTTTTTTACTTGCTGCTTATTAACTATTCCTACCTTACCAAGCTCGAGGGTTCATTAGCTCGAGGGCATTGTCGAAACGCTAGTTTGCTTTATATTATTATAATGTTGCTTCACTTATTAGGTATTATATGAAATCACGTATCCTTAAAATCACGTTATAAGTTTAATTGTTATCCAATTTTTAGGGTAAACAGTTTGGCGCCCACTGTGGGGCTAAGGATAAGAGTAATTGCTTAATATAAATCTTCATAACACACATTGCTTTTATACTTATTGTCGTAAGTGTTTTTTATTTCAGAAATCAACATGTCAAAACCTCAAGCAGTACCCACTCACACAGATACCGGCCTTGGTTTTCATGGCGAGAACGAGCACATGGTCGCCTAGGGAAACATAGTAACTCCAATCAATACTGATGTACCACAGACCCTAGATCTAGTCGGTATTAATTTCCGAGTCACCATTCGTGGAGATTTAGGCGCCGACCCTAAAAATAGCATCCATAGAAACGCCCGAGCAACCGATCAGAATGCACAGAATGGTGAAGAAGGTGGGATTAGCCTTCGAATGCTAATCGACATGTTAAGAACTCAGCAAGCTGCGATAGCGTAACTCCAAAATCATAATCGAGCACCAAGCAGAATCGAACTCGATACATCGCAGGAAGTTGTTCGTAGGGTCAAACCTGCACAGGAGAAACTGAACCGTAATAGATCAGGAACTAACCCGCCATCATGAAGATGCTAGAGGAGCTCACTAAACGGATTTAATCACGAGAAAAGAAAATTGAGGCAAATGATAAAAAAAGTAAAAATGTACAACTCCCGAGTTTATAAAATACCGGGGGCACCCTTGATTGTAAAGGATTTGGAATTGAAAAAATTCGTACAAAAGCCTTTCCCACCAAGTGCGGTTCCGAAGCCCATTCTAAAGAAATTTTGCATGCCAAAAATTCGCAATTACAATAAAGCCACTGATCCTAATGAGCATTTCACTTCTTATACATGAACAATAAAAAAGAAATGACATAGAAGACGATGAAATTACATCTGCTTTGTTGAAAATTTTGGAGAAACTTAATCGAAGGGGAAAATGATATCGTACCACAATTTGCCGTCTAATTCCATCGATTCTTTCGCCATGCTTGCCGATTCATTCGTAAAATCACACGCTGAAGAAATAAAGGTCATAACTAGGAAATTAGACCTCTTCAAAGTGCATCAAAAGGACAACAAGATGCTAAGGGAATTCGTATCTCTATTTCAGATGGAACGCATGGACCTACCCTCGATTACCGATGATTGGGTTGTCCAAGCCTTTACTTGGGGTGCGAACGAGTGAAGTTAGGTAGCATCAAATCAACTAAAGCATAATTTGATTAAATATCCAGTGGTGAACTGGGGCGATGTGCATAATCGATGCCATTCAAAGATCAGAGTTGAGGATGATCAGTTGGGAGCCTCATCCAGTTCCGTTTACCCAAAGGTAGGATTCAAAGAGACATCGACAGAGAGATCTACTCATACAGAGATCGGTACCAACCTTATAGCGCATATCATAGGAATAATTGACAGGGATGTAATCCCGTTCGAAATTATCGAGGTCAAAATTTTCGAGCGCTCATGAGAAAGAGTGGCTTTGATAAACATGTCGAGCCTAAAGAAGCTCCACGATTATCATAGTATGACTTCAGTGTCCACGCTTCAGGTATTGTGTCTAACTTTGGACGGATCAAGGATACTAGGTGGCCAAACCCCTACAGACCAAAGTCCCGTTGACCCTGTTATCCTCGTTTTCTGCCGCTAATACCAAATAACTCCAGGTCAGATCCATCCTTCCTTCTTGCACATTGTTACTTTTCTTCGATTCTTCATAAGTAATGTCGAGGGGATACTGTTTAACCCTCGGCCATCTCATTAGAATGTAAAACCCACGTCTCTATTAGGGTGCATTACTAAGGCTTCAATGTTGGGCCACCAAGTTGCTATTCTCGAGCATAGATTAGGACAAGAACCAAAGATGGATGTACCGGTTTGTCTGAATGAGGACTTCAAAAATAATTTCGACTGAAAAGATGCCATTCTGTGAATGGTGGAACATGAAACGTAAGTACAAATTGTTGGAAATAACGCTTTACGCTAGAGGGGGGGTGAATAGCGTTTTAAAAATATTAAGCGTTTTAGTGCGGAATTTAAAACTTTGCAGAAATTAAAACAAGTGCAGTAAAATAAACTTACACAATGATGTATCCTGGTTGGCCACAAACGTGGTTAGTCCAGTCCCCGAGAGACTCTCTCGAGATTTCCACTAAACTTGTCAAGCTTACGGGTGCTTAACAAACCGTTACAGCTGAGGACACAAGCCTCACCTAGGTGCTCGGGGATCACAATCCCAAAGACTTCAATTGCTCGGGGATACCAATCCCAAAGACTTCAATTGCTCGGGGATAACAATCCCAAAGACTTCAATTGCTCGGGGATAACAATCCCAAAGACTTCAATTGCTCGGGGATAACAATCCCAAAGACTTCAACTGCTCGGGGATAACAATCCCAAAGACTTCAACTGAGGAATCACAAGTTCCTCAACAAACGAGAATCGCAATTCTCTTACAAACACAAAACAAACTCACTTTACAAAGTACTCCTCAATGAGTAGATATGAGTAGAAATAGTACGCTCAAGATCACAACAACTTAGCTCAATAGAATGGCTCTTCAAAAAGCTTTATGGATGAATGAAAATGATGATCAATGTAAGAAAGCTTTTAGCAATGAAAATACTTAAATTGTATATGTTGTTATTGTGAAAACACTGAGTTAAGCCTGTATTTATAGGTGAAAAACTCAGTCTTACCGTTGTCTAATTGCCAATTAAGGATTGCTGAAATTACTCAGTGACAATCGATTGTCAAGACTAAACAATCGATTGTTTGCCTATCAGATCAAAAATTCAATCCCAGATTTTACGTCAACAATCGATTACTTCAAATCAATAATCGATTATTTATAACGTTAAAAAATCCTTTCCAATTTTTGGCATAAAACATCGATTATCAGGAAATCAACAATCGATTATTTTAACAACGTTCAGAAAATCTTTTCCAGATTTTACGCAAAACATCGATTGTTAAATATCAACAATCGATTACCTGAAGGTAATTTGAAAATGTATGACAACGGTTAGTTCCAACAATCGATTATCAAATAGAACAATCGATTATAAATTAATTTTAAAACTTACTGTCTCATATATAATCGATTATCAAAAGCCATAATCGATTATTAATTAATTTCAAAACTTTCTGTCTCATATATAATCGATTATCAAAAGCCACAATCGATTATTAATTTATTTAAAAACACTGGGAGACATTTTTCTCATTCTAATCGATTACCATTAGTTCATAATCGATTTTTCTGAGTTTTGAAAACTTTGCCTCAGTTAACAATCGATTATCAAAAGTACACAGTCGATTGTTATGCAGTTTGCAAAAACCTGATGTTAACTGACTTACTCACAATCGATTATCATTAATTCACAATCGATTGTCATGCAGTCTTGGCTTAGAGATACTCGATTATCATAAGTACATAATCGATTATCTTAGCCCAGATTTTTGAGGCATGTTTGAAAAACATTTTAACAAATATAAATATGCATAGTTTAAAATCATTTGACACTTAAGTTAGATATGCATGATTTTGGAAAAATAATTTTAGTAGAGAAGCCATGTTATGAGCCAAGATTGAGGGATCAAGATCACAATTAATATTGACTCAATTATAACATTTCTAAACTTTGTCTTGAGCTTCTTGTAATGCATCCATTTTGTGCTTGTCCTTGAGCACTGCTATATATCGCTTATTGCTTTGTTTGACATTCATCAAAACCTACAAAAGAACACACGTTTAGTATATTGCATTTGAAACGTGTTTCCAACAATTTCCCCCTTTTTGATAATGGCAAACATAAGCGGGATATATGCAATAATTATTTTGATAATCCAAGACAATAGTAAAGTATGCAATTTGATGTTCCCCCTCAATTCATGTTCCCCCTCACTTTAAGCATGAATGAAGTTGAGAGTGATATAGCATACTTCTTGATATCCCGTTTCTTCCCCCTTTTGCCATTAGCAAAAATTTACACAAGGGAAGAATATGAAAAAAATGTGAAATAAACACACGTTTATTTATTGGAAAATTAAGATAGAGGAAGTAATCGATTATTGATACAGTAATCGATTGTTTGACGGCGATTTTCCTGTAGAATACTTGAGTATTTTGCGTCATGCTTTTATGATCCCCTTTTCTTTAGGGTGATACCTGCAAAAAAGTGTTAGACGCCTCCGACGCTCAAGTTAGAAATTATGTAAGAAATAAAATGCAATGCATGACTTAGATCAACGTGGAGTCAAGGATCCCGAGTTCACTACGAATTCGGAAGAAGGACTCTTTATCTAAGGGCTTTGTAAAGATGTCTGCCAATTGGCTTTTTGTTTCAACAAATTCAATTTCGACATCGCCTTTTAGAACGTGATCTCTAATAAAATGATGTCTAATTTCAATGTGTTTTGTTCGCGAGTGAAGAATGGGGTTCTTCGTCAAGCATATCGCACTAGTGTTGTCACATCTAAGAGGAATGTGATCAAGACGTAGGCCATAGTCCAAGAGTTGTTGTTTCATCCATAGAATTTGAGCGCAACAACTCCCCGCGGCTACATATTCAGCCTCGGTTGTGGACAACGCAACACTAACTTGCTTCTTACTAAACCAAGAAACTAAAGCGCTACCGAGCAAGTGGCAAGTGCCGCTAGTGCTCTTGCGATCCAATTTGCATCCAGCAAAATCGGAGTCGGAATAGCCAATAAGTTGGCATGAAGAACCTTTGGGGTACCATAGACCCACATTGGTAGTACCGACAAGATACCTTAGAATCCGCTTTACCGCAGTAAGGTGAGACTCTTTTGGACATGATTGATAACGGGCACAGACGCACACGCTAAACATGATGTCCGGACGACTAGCAGTAAGATAAAGAAGAGAGCCAATCATACCTCGGTACTTTTTGATGTCGACTTCCTTACCTTTTTCATTTTTGTCGAGATGATCGGATGTGCTCATGGGAGTTGCTATTTCCTTTGCATTGTTCAAGTCAAAACGTTTAAGCAGTTCTTTGCAATACTTGTTTTGACAAATGAATGTACCTTCCTTCATTTGTTTTACTTGTAATCCCAAAAAGAATTGTAACTCACCCATCATGGACATCTCAAATTCGCTAGTCATTAAGTTTGAAAATTCCTTGCATAGAGCATTGTTAGTAGCACCAAAAATGATATCATCTACATATATTTGAACTAGCAAGATATCATTGTTTTCATGCTTGACAAATAAAGTTGTGTCAATTTTTCCACGAATAAAATTATTTTCTAAAAGAAATTTACTCAACCTTTCATACCAAGCTCGAGGAGCTTGTTTTAAACCATAAAGGGCCTTTTTGAGTTTGAAAACATGATTGGGAAAATTAAAGTCTTCAAAACCGGGGGGTTGCTTTACAAAAACTTCTTCTTGGATAAAACCATTTAAAAAGGCACTTTTCACATCCATTTGATATAAAATGAAATTCATAGAAGATGCAAAAGCAAGCAACAAACGGATGGCCTCTAATCTAGCTACCGGAGCATATGTCTCATCATAATCAATCCCTTCTTCTTGATTATAGCCTTGAGCCACAAGCCTAGCTTTGTTTCTAGTGATTATGCCATTTTCATCTAATTTATTTCGAAAAACCCATTTCGTACCAATTATGGTATGACCTTCGGGTCTTGGCACCAAATCCCAAACGTTGTTACGTTTGAATTGGTTAAGCTCCTCTTGCATTGCCAAGGTCCAAAATTCATCCCCAATTGCTTCAGAGATGGTTTTGGGTTCAATTTGAGAAACAAACGCAGTAAGATCTAAGGTATTTCTAAGGGAGCTCCGGGTACTTACCTTTCCTCCAACGTCGCCTATTACCTGATCGAGAGGATGGTCTTTGACTGTCCTCCATTCTGTTTGCTCTTTTGGTTCATTTTCCGATTGAGGAGCTTCTTCAATTTGTTGTTCCACCGTTTTGTCAATTTCTTTCCTTGGTGGTTCTTCTTGAATTTTGTCCTTTAGGCTTTCCAGAATACCTGAAAGATCAAGACCACAATCCTTTCTCGCCAAGCGAGTATTATCTTCGGAAAATACAATATGAGGAGATTCCTCTACAACTTGGGTTCTTTTATTAAAAACCCTATAAGCTTTACTACGAGAAGAATAGCCAATGAAGATACCTTCATCCGACTTTGCATCAAATTTTCCTAGTTGGTCCTTTCCATTGTTATGCACAAAACATTTACAACCAAAAACACGTAAATGTGCAATGTCAGGTTTTCTACCTTTGTAGAGTTCATATGGGGTTTTTAAGAGTATCGGCCGAATTGCTACTCTATTCAAAACATAGCATGCGGTACTCACGGCGTCTGCCCAAAAGTGTTTGGGAATCTTAGCTTCGTCGAGCATGGTTCTAGCCATCTCTTCGAGACTCCTATTTTTCCTTTCCACCACCCCGTTTTGTTGTGGTGTACGTGGAGCGGAAAAGGTATGCTCGATTCCGAGTTCATCACAAAAATCCGCAAAGAGATTGTGATCAAACTCTCCCCCATGATCACTTCTAATGGAAGTGACAGTTGATTCCTTTTCATTTTGAACTCTTTTAAGAAAAAGCTTGAAGCTAAGAAATGCATCACTTTTATGTGCAAGAAATAATGTCCATGTAAATCTAGAGAAGTTATCAACAATTACAAAAGCATATCTATTTCTTCCTAGACTTTCGATGCGGGATGGTCCGAATAAATCCATATGCAATAGTTGTAAAGGTCTAGAGGTTGAAACAACATTTTTGGATTTAAAAGATGCTCTTGTTTGCTTCCCCTTTTGACATGAATCACAAATAGTATCACTTTCAAATTTTAAGTTGGGAAGACCAATCACTAGATTTTGAGAAATCAATTTATTTAAAAGATGCATGTTCATATGAGCTACTCTACGATGCCACAACCACACATTATCATCTTTGCTCAACAAACAATCAACATACTCGGATGAGGAGTTTTCAAGATCAACCATGTAAATATTGTCAACTCTTGAAGTCACTACGTCTAAACACTAAACACTCATCCGAATCAAACAACGCAAGATTTCCCTTGTCACATAATTGACTTATGCTCAAGAGATTATGCTTTAAACCTTTGACAAGTAATATATGCTTTATAGAGGATTTTTCATTCTTACCGACCGAACCGATGCCAATAATTTGTCCTTTATTGTTGTCACCGAATACAACGTTTCCTCCTTCTTTGTGCTCTAGTTGAAGGAATTTGGATTCGTCTCCTGTCATGTGTCTGGAGCATCCACTGTCAAGGTACCATAGTACACTTGATCCCTTCAAGCACACCTACAAAGCAAATTAATATTCTTTAGGTACCCATACCATTTTGGGTCCTTGGGGGTTAGGCAAATAACGACCATAATAATATGAAGAATCTCTATGCTTTGTAAAACACATAGGTGCAATATGACCTATACGATTGCAGTAATGACATACTACGTTCGGGTTGTGTTGATGCCTAGGTTGAGCCAACAAAGTTCTAGGCGAATGAACAAGATTTACACTAGACATATTGTTCCCATTTCTAGTATAATATCTAGATGGTCTAAAGTTATTAGTGCTAGACTTGTTGAAGGACCTAGTGTCATGTCTAGGTGGTCTAAGCTCGTTCCTAGAGTTATTTCTTGGTTGCCGAAAATTACTATTTGTAGGCTTGTTTGCAAGAATCCTAGATTCGGATCTAGGTTGTCTAAAGATATTAGTTCTACCCTTATTTTCATACATTCTAGCATAATGTCTAGGTGGTCTAAAAGAATTTGTTCTAGGCTTGTTTAATACCTTAGAGTTATTTCTAGGTGGAGTAGTGAAGTTTTTGTTTTTATGCCGTTGATATTTCTTAGGCGTTTCTTTTTCAACAACTTTAGGAACTTCTTTACTACGTGTTTCTAATGTTTTCCTAAGTTCTGTGTTTTCTAGTTTTAAGGACTCACAAGCAGTACAAGTAGAGCATTTATCAACACAAGAGGCTTCATGCATAGTCTTGATGACTTGTCTAAGTTCTATACTATCATTTAACAAAAATTGATTTTCATTTGCAAGATTCTCGTTATCACGAGACAGATTTTCAACACCTTTTTGAGCTAAAGAAAGACGTTCTTCAAAGTCCTTGTCTTTTAAAAAGAGTTGTTTTTGAAAATCCTCTTCTTGTAAAGAAAGAGTTCTTTGTAAATCTTTAATAGTCTTAGAAGCATTTACCAACTCATCATGCAGTTTGTTATAAGCAATTTGCATATCGTTAGATGTACTTACCTCGTTTTTTTCGTCTGCCATGAGGCACTGACCAGTTGATTCATCGTTTGTGCTGACCGCTTTTTGAGGCGTGTTTTCGTGCAATTCCTCAAGTTTTTCCCACATTTCCTTAGCAGTTTTATAGTGGGAGATTTTTCGCCAAAGTTCCTGGTTCAAGGCGTTATGTAATATATTCATAGCTTTAGTGTTGTATTCACTTACCTTATCTTTCCCGACTTTTGTCGTCAGTTGATCACTGTGTTTAATCGCTTGCCATAGATACAAATCGTTTGCCATTGTAAAAACTTGCATCCGATATTTCCAGACTGAGTAGTCGTTTTCGTCTAATATTGGAGGCGACATGCTGCATTCTCCTTCACCTATTCCTGCAAAGAAATTTAGAGTAGAAGCCATGGATGGTTCTCTCAAACGGTTAAGTTTTTCAGAGAGTATGGCTCTGATACCAATTGTTGGAAATAACGCTTTACGCTAGAGGGGGGGGGGTGAATAGCGTTTTAAAAATATTAAGCGTTTTAGTGCGGAATTTAAAACTTTGCAGAAATTAAAACAAGTGCAGTAAAATAAACTTACACAATGATGTATCCTGGTTGGCCACAAACGTGGTTAGTCCAGTCCCCGAGAGACTCTCTCGAGATTTCCACTAAACTTGTCAAGCTTACGGGTGCTTAACAAACCGTTACAGCTGAGGACACAAGCCTCACCTAGGTGCTCGGGGATCACAATCCCAAAGACTTCAATTGCTCGGGGATACCAATCCCAAAGACTTCAATTGCTCGGGGATAACAATCCCAAAGACTTCAATTGCTCGGGGATAACAATCCCAAAGACTTCAATTGCTCGGGGATAACAATCCCAAAGACTTCAACTGCTCGGGGATAACAATCCCAAAGACTTCAACTGAGGAATCACAAGTTCCTCAACAAACGAGAATCGCAATTCTCTTACAAACACAAAACAAACTCACTTTACAAAGTACTCCTCAATGAGTAGATATGAGTAGAAATAGTACGCTCAAGATCACAACAACTTAGCTCAATAGAATGGCTCTTCAAAAAGCTTTATGGATGAATGAAAATGATGATCAATGTAAGAAAGCTTTTAGCAATGAAAATACTTAAATTGTATATGTTGTTATTGTGAAAACACTGAGTTAAGCCTGTATTTATAGGTGAAAAACTCAGTCTTACCGTTGTCTAATTGCCAATTAAGGATTGCTGAAATTACTCAGTGACAATCGATTGTCAAGACTAAACAATCGATTGTTTGCCTATCAGATCAAAAATTCAATCCCAGATTTTACGTCAACAATCGATTACTTCAAATCAATAATCGATTATTTATAACGTTAAAAAATCCTTTCCAATTTTTGGCATAAAACATCGATTATCAGGAAATCAACAATCGATTATTTTAACAACGTTCAGAAAATCTTTTCCAGATTTTACGCAAAACATCGATTGTTAAATATCAACAATCGATTACCTGAAGGTAATTTGAAAATGTATGACAACGGTTAGTTCCAACAATCGATTATCAAATAGAACAATCGATTATAAATTAATTTCAAAACTTACTGTCTCATATATAATCGATTATCAAAAGCCATAATCGATTATTAATTAATTTCAAAACTTTCTGTCTCATATATAATCGATTATCAAAAGCCACAATCGATTATTAATTTATTTAAAAACACTGGGAGACATTTTTCTCATTCTAATCGATTACCATTAGTTCATAATCGATTTTTCTGAGTTTTGAAAACTTTGCCTCAGTTAACAATCGATTATCAAAAGTACACAGTCGATTGTTATGCAGTTTGCAAAAACCTGATGTTAACTGACTTACTCACAATCGATTATCATTAATTCACAATCGATTGTCATGCAGTCTTGGCTTAGAGATACTCGATTATCATAAGTACATAATCGATTATCTTAGCCCAGATTTTTGAGGCATGTTTGAAAAACATTTTAACAAATATAAATATGCATAGTTTAAAATCATTTGACACTTAAGTTAGATATGCATGATTTTGGAAAAATAATTTTAGTAGAGAAGCCATGTTATGAGCCAAGATTGAGGGATCAAGATCACAATTAATATTGACTCAATTATAACATTTCTAAACTTTGTCTTGAGCTTCTTGTAATGCATCCATTTTGTGCTTGTCCTTGAGCACTGCTATATATCGCTTATTGCTTTGTTTGACATTCATCAAAACCTACAAAAGAACACACGTTTAGTATATTGCATTTGAAACGTGTTTCCAACACAAATCCACCTATAGCTTCTGTTTACCATTTCTTTTCTTTTGCCTTTTCGTATTGACATCCTTTCCTATGATGCAACGGTTTCTTGGGTGCCCGATGCAATCTCGAACCTTGAAGGGTGGGTTCGAAAACTGGCCTCCAACTCTTCGTACACTGAGCGCTCGTGGGGCTATTTGGAAAAGGGCCGATGGGAGGCCAAAAATTACGGTAAGCTTCTCTATCCATGTTTGATGCCCTTCTCGTAAATATTTCTCCTTGTCGTGCCGGAAGCTCGAGTACTCAACGACTTCAAAATGGCTAGTAAACCACCAAATGGGAAATCATGTTACCAGTATACGTGGCTGGAACTATCTAGAAATTAAGTTCCACTTGATCGAAAGTGATATAAGTTACAATATGCTGCTCGGAAGACCTTAAATCCATATTATAAGGGCAATACCTTTAACACTTAATCAAGTATTGAAACTCCCAACACCATAAGGGGTCAGAACGGCGTACGACAAACAACAGGCAGCTAAAGAGATATTTTTAATTGATGAAGTAATACTAGTATTGCCACTAACATCAATAAAGGTACCGAAATCAAACGAAAGTCTTTGGCCTTGAACATATCGGAACAACAAGAAATTATTTGAGGATGATGATTGTATGATACCTCAAACCTTTGTAATCCCTGATTATTCCGATGCCACAATATTGATTGTCAAAAAGCTGGAGCAAGTCATACTGATTGAGCATCTACCCGATTGAAAGGTATATCTAGGCACGGGGTTAACTGCCGATCTCAGGGAAAAACTCACAAAAATTCCTTATTAAAAATATGGATTGTTTTGCTTGGTCCCACCTTGACATGAGAGTAATTCGACCGGAGTTTACCAATCATCGATTGAGCTAGGATCCAAAGTTTAGACCTGTGAAGCAAAAGAGAAGGTTCCAGTCCGAGGTAAAAAATGTATTCATCAAAGATGAGGTAACGAAACTTCTCAAAATAGGATCCATCCAAGAAGTAAAATATCCTGAAGTCGCAGTCCCTAAGAAAGGGAATAAAATTAAAATGTGTGTAGACTATTAAGACTTAAAAAAAGTATACACTAAGGACTCATTTCTTTTGTCGAATATTGATCGGATGATCGATTCCATGGCCGAACATGAGATCCTCAGCTTTCTCGACGCCCACTCCGGGTACAACCAAATACAGATAAACCTGGAGGATCAGGAAAAGACTTTGTTGATTACTAAGTATGGTACTTATTGCTAAAATGTCGTTGCGTTTGGCCTAAAAAATACTGGTGGTACTTATCAATGCCTAATAAACCAAATATTCGAATTATTAATACGTAAATCAATAGAGGTTTATACTGATGACATGCTACTTAAGTCCTTGCGCACAGAGGACCATTTGACACATTTGCATGAAACTTTCGATATATTGAGAAAATACAACATAAAGCTCAACCCCGAGAAATGCGTATTTGGGGTCAGTTCAAGAAAGTTCCTCGGCTTTATGGTGTCAAATTAGAGAATCGAGATTAACACCGATAAAGTCAAGGCAATCAAAGAAATCATAGTCGTAGACAGTGTTAAGGTCGTACAAAGGTTAACAGAATGGATAGCCGCTTTAAGCCGATTCATCTCGTATTCTTCGGATTGACATCACAAGTTCTTCTCACTACTCAAAAAGAAGAAAACTTTTATTTGGACCCCAAAAACCCAGCATGCATTGGAAGAATAAAATTGCTATCTTTTGAGCTCACGGTTGCTTCATACTACGAAAGTGGACGAACAAGTCTACTTATATTTGGCACTCTCAGAGGTCACGGTAAGTGGTTTCCTAGTTCGAGAAGAGCAAGGTACTTAACTTCCTGTTTACTACGTTAGCAAACTTTAGGTAAAGTAGAGACCCGGTACCCACATTTAGATAAATTAACACTTGTTCTAATAAGCGCCTCTTGGAAATTAAAACCTTATTTTCAATATCACCCTATTTATGTTGTAACCAGTTATCCCCTTTGAAATATTTTGCACAAGCCCGAACTCTCGAGCGGACTGGCCAAATGCGACATCGAAATAAGTGGGTACGGTATCGAGTATCAACCCCGAACGGTCATCAAGTCTCAAATCTTAGCAGATTTAGTGGCCAACTTTACACTAGCCCTCGTACCCAAGGTCATAAAGGAACTACTGTTAAAATCAAGTACATCCTTGGTGGTGTGGACCCTGGATGGTGCTTCGAATGTGAAGAGGTCCAGTCTAGGAATTGTTCTAAAGCCACCCACATGCAATACAATCAGACAATCTATCAAAACCCCTAAGTTGACTAACAATGGGGCCGAGTGTGAGGCCATGATTGCATGTATCGAGCTAGAAAAATGTTTGGGAGTAGAGGTCATCGAGGCCAAATTTGATTCCTACTCGTGGTTAACCAAGTCAAATAAACCTTTGAGGTCCGAGAAGATCGAATTCAGAGGTACTTGGAAAAATAGAATGTAACCTTACACCGGTTCTAAGAATGGATTCCACAGCGTGTACCTCGGCAGTAGAACGGTGAGGCTGATACCCTTCCAAATTTGGGGTCATTAGTCGAAGGTGGTGAAATTAGCTCAGGGACTGTTGTACAGCTTTTAAAATCGGTAGTCGAAGAAAGCCACGCTGAAATAAACTCCACAATCCTAACTTGGGATTGGAGGAACAAATATGTCGATTATTTGAAGAATAGGAAACTTCCGTTGGACCTTAAGGAATTGAGGACTCTGTGAACGAAAACTGCACTATTCAAATTAGTCGAAGATGGAATATTGAATAGAACGATATTCGATGGGCCACTGGCAATATGTTTGGGTCCGGCAGACACCAACTACGTGTTATGAGAAATTCATGAGGTAACTTGCTTGAACAATTCTAATGCCAAATCACTGGCTCACAAAGTCCTCCGAGTAGGGTATTATTGGATAAATAAGGAAAAAGATACTAAGGAGTTCGTTCGAACATGTGACAAATTCCAAAGACATGCACCGATGATCCACCAGCCTGGGGAGAAGCTTAATTCAGTCTTATCCCTATGGTTGTTCATGAAATGGGGAATAGATATCGACGGACTCTTCCATCGGCCCTGAGTGAAGCTAATTTCATTTATTTATGACTGACTATTTCTTTAAATGGGCTAAAGTACATGCCTTTGAGAAAATTAGAGAAAAAGAAGTCGTAGACTTCATTTGGGATCACATCATATACCGATTCGGGATACCCACCGAGACCGTGTGCGACAATAAGAAATAATTCGTCGGTAGCAAAATAACAAAGTTCCTCGAAGATCATAAGATAAAAAGGATCATGTCTCATCCTACTGGGAATGGACATTCCGAATCAACAAACAAGACCATCATTCAGAACCTACAGAAAAGGTTTAATGACACTAAGGGAAAATGGAGAAACATTTTGCCCAAAGTCCTTTAGACGTATCGAACAACGTTAAAATCTATTACAAGGGAAACATCATTCTCCTTAGCATATGGTACCGAAGCCATAATACTGGTCGAGGTCGGGGAACCCAGCATCAGGTTACGATACACGGCGGAAGAATCAAATCACGAGCCTATGAACACGAGCCTCACATTGCTAGATGAAAAATGGAAAGCCGCCCTCGTCAGAATGGTAGCATAGAAGAAGCACATTGAAAGATACTACAACCGAAGACCAAACCTTCACCACTTTCGAATGGGGGACTCGGTTCTAAGAAAAGTCACCTTCAGCACTCAAGATGCAAAATGAGGGAAAAGTTAGTCCGAAGAAGATAAAGAGAAATCCAAGCTGGTGGACCTCATCCAGTCAAGTGTCATGATACGAGAGGCCTCCGAATTGGCGGGGGCAGAAACTAAATTGTCTCAACTTAGGAAGGTCGATGAGAGCCGAAGCTCCCGAACCAGAAGTGGCGACGATAATTTGCATCGAGATAGGGACGCTGATAATAAGATCGTAGCCGGTTCTTTCCGGACAGCGGATAGTGCTCCGAGGGGCTTACACGTAGTAACCCACATCTTTTTCTTTCCAATGGAAATCGGTTTTCACCTACTTTAGGTCACCCTTAGTTATCGAGCATATATATCTCGACATCAGCTCACATCGTCCAAGGACTGACTATAACGACCCAATCGGTCGTTTTGAGATTTTGCACGTGATCACCAATTCTTGGGCATGATTTGCCCCGTGTTATGTATTATGAATGATGTGGATCACTGGTTTTGGTTTTCAGGAAAAATCGGAATAAAGTTGAAAGAATAGTCTCAGTTGAAAGCTTTAAATATGAAGTGTTTGACCAAGAGTTGAATTGTGTGTATACGAGGTCGGATCAAATTTTTAATTATTTGGTTAATTTCATCGGATCATTTATGACTTAGGAGCACGATTAGAATTGGTTTTGGAGGTCCGGTGTGGAATTTGGCTGGAATTGGCGAAACTAGTATTTTGGCGATTTTTGGTTGATAGGTGAGATTTTGATCCGAGAATCAGAATGTAATTTTGAGAGTTGTTGTAGCTTCATTATGTGATTTTATATGTTTGTGAAAAATTTTAGTTGAATCGGAAGTATTTTGGTTGGGTTTTTGATCGAATGCGAGTTTCGAAAGATTTAAATGAACTTAGTCTTGCATTTGATACAATTTGATGATTTTTGTGTTAACTGTGGTGTTTTGACGATTCGAGCAAGTTTGAATAAGGTATTGGATCATATCTATGTATTTGGTTGAAGTTCTGCCTCGGGGTAATTTCTTGATAGCCATGGGGATGAATTTTAGACTTATATGATTTTTGGTATTGCTGGTATCTGGTAGTTTTGCATATGTGCAAAAGGGACGCAGATGCGGTTCCACAGATGCGAAGACGGGGTCCCAGGTGCGGACTTGGCCATTTGGAGTAATTTCGCATAAGCAGACTTATTCCCGTAAATGCGGTGTCTGCAGGAGCGAAAATTGACCGCGGAAGCGGTCCTGAGGAATTTTGAAGAATCTGCAGAAGCGGATGAATTGGCGCATATGCGATAACCGCAGATGTGGTATCTGGGTCACAGAAGCGAAAAAAATGTCTTGAAAGAAGTGTTTTTAAAAGCTCATTTTGTTTCGCGAGCTAAGGTATTTTTTTCACCATTTTTGAACTTCCTTGGGAGCTATTGGACAGAACTGAAGAGGGATTTGACAGGGATTGATTGGGGGTAAGATTTTTGAACTTAAAACATGATTAAATTGTGAAATTGGCCTAAAAATTCATGGAAATTTAGCTAATATGGAAGAACTAGGCTTAGGATTTTGAGATTTGAAATTGAGGATTTCAGGGGTCATTTGAACTCCGAATTTGGTATTCTTTATATGTATAAACTCATGGGGAGTTGATGAATATAATTATGTAAAATATTGAGGTTTGAGAAGTGGGCTCGAGGCTCGGATTTTTGTAATTTTGATATTTGTGCCCGTTATTGATTGTTTTCTATTGGGGTTTGTTCCCTTAGCATATTGTGACGTGTTCATTGTGATTTTTGTTAGATTCAACGTGTGTGGAGGCCAATTTGAGGGGAAAAAGCATCTCGGGCTATAGATTTTTCCTGTTCGAGGTGAATAATGATTGTAAATGATATCCTGAGGTTTGAAATCTTGGATTGCACATCGTAGTGCTATATTGAGGTGAGACACGCGCTCAATGACGAGTGCGGGGTCATTTACTATTGGGGATTGTGACTTGGTTCATCCCGGTCGATACCTTACCATATATTTGACTATGACTTGTTGTTTTCTCCATACTTGGTCTTATTGTCGATTATTTGAAATCCTCTGTGAACTATCATCACTATTTTCTCACTATTTGACACATTTCTTGAACCCAGTCCAAATAAAAATAGACTGTTTCATAAGCTCACTTAATTTTACTCAATTTGAGATTTAAATGATATTTGAATTAGTATTTGAGCTGAGTACTATTGTTTTATTGATGCCTAAGAAGCTTATGATTGTTTTTGGACTGGTTGAGGTCAAGGGCCATATGTGAGGATATGTTAAGTGATGTGGGGAGGCTTTCAGTTCTCGAGTGTCATGAGACGAGGATTTCAGGCCTCGAGTGATATGTGATGAGGCTTCCAAGCCTCGAGCATGATGTGAGAAGGCTTTTGGGCCTTATGTTGATATGGAAATCTTTCAGGCCTTATGATGATATAACACTTGGGCTGTAGGAGCCCCTCCGGAGTCTGCACCCTCATAGTGAGCGCGGGTACCCACCAAAAGAGGACAAATTTTAGATAGTGGTAACAATGACACTATATGATGCGTTTGTCCAGGTAACAATGACTGACCAGGAATAATACTGTGCGGTCAGGTAACAATGATTGACTAGGAATAACACCATGTGGTCAGGTAATAATGGCTGACCATGAACAAGAATATTGCCCAAGGGGCGAGTTTCATGTACTCATTTTGCATACTTATTTGTCGTTTACTTGTTATACTGTGGTATTTGTGTCCGAGGGGCGGGTTTCTGTGTAATGCAGCGCTAATTGTTTGAAATTATTTTTGCAACTGTTGAAAAGATCATTTTCAAAAGAGGTTTAAAACTGAGCCAAGATATTTCTAAAAATTTCACAGTTTCACTAATTTTCTCAAAGAGTTTTACATTGCTTCTATACAGCATGATGATTTGTTATACATGATTTCTTATTGCTCAGTTAGTAGTTACCCTTATTACTCACTGAGTATGTGTACTCACTTTACTCCCTTCCCCTCGTGTGTTGATGCATGTATTTGTTCACCCGATAGCGGGTTTTGAGCTAATTGGAGATTTTGCTATCGTAGCTGAGCCAGGTGACCGCCATCGTAGCACCGGATTTCTTCCTTTGAGTCTAAATTTATTCTGTATATTACTGGCCTTGTAGTTGTGTTTATACTTCTCTAGATGCTCGTGACCTCTGACACCCCAATTTGGGTTGTGTTTGGGTTTTACTTCCGCTAAGTAATGTTATTGAACCATTTTTAAAATTTTATAATCACGTCTATTAAATTAAAAAGGCAAATTGGGTTGGTTGAATGGCCTTGTCATCACGAGGGGCATCATCACGACCGGAATGGAGTTTGGGTCGTGATAAGTTGGTATCAGAGCCTAGGTTACATAGGTCTCACGAGTCATGAGCAGGTTTAGTAGAGTCTTGTGGATCGGTACAGAGACGTATGTATTTATCCTCGAGAGGCTACAGAACCTTTAGGAAAACCTCACATTCTTGAATTCTTATTGTGCGTCCTTGATTCAGCTTGTAAAGTAACTCTTGAAATTCCTTCCATGCGTTCACATGCGCGCATGAGCACTCAGTATCAGATGTGAATTGATGGCTTATGATTCCCCGATCGAGGGGCGAGACGTGATCTTTGTGAGTTGATGTTGGGCTAGTCTGAAGGATTTGAGGCCGGATCTTTGCCTATGGATTGAGAACCGATGTGCTGATTATGTGAACAACTATTTTGAATTTATATGTTCAGTAGTCTCCCTAATAGAGGGAATGATAGTTGGATAGCTTGGTGATGAGTATGTTAGCACTGTGTGATGTTTTATATGACTTGGAAGTATCGAGGAAGATCTACTAGATGATAGGTGGACTACTAAGTGTATGATCTCATTATGAGTAGAAGTTTAGCTCCGCTTATGGGCATGTGAAGAATCTTTTAAAGTCTCCCAGTAGGGAGTGAAGTAAACTGCATGTTGCTAAATGAGTTCAGACTCAGTAAGACTAAGTGACTGTGTAATGTTTATGACGGTGGAATGTATACAGGAATGTTATATTGAGGCGAAACAGGTGAATTATCTCCTGTAGAGTATTCTGAAGTGGTGTTATCCTTATGTGTATATTGGAAGATATCATGTGCAAGTGAAAAGTATATGTTGGAATTTGGAATTTTGGGTCGTCTAAGAGAGTGGGCTTAACTGTTGCGGGAATGAATGCGGGATTTGCATAAGATTTACAATACTAGATGATTTGTGTTTTCACAAACTTACAAATGATTTGAGTTTAATCTCTCTACGGTATTGTGGCATTAATAGAGTAAAAGTGTTTGTATCTTGATCTATGGCTTCAAACCAAGTAGGGGAGTCTGCCGCGAGCAGTTGATTGCAAGATTAGGTTCTTTGTATTTCTAGTTTGAGGCATGCGGATGAATTAGCTATGAATTGTGGAAATTGAGACTGAGAATGGTTCAAGTAAAAGATGATCTCGACAAAGGATACATTATACTTCAAAGGGTAAAAGAATTACAGAATGTCTTTAGTGGTTGTTGCTAAAGAATGCTCGGTGTATAGAGTAGGAAGTTGCTGGGTTGTAATGGGATGAGGATTTCATTCTGCGGTGTCGGAGTGCTAATGAGGCGCAAGTGGTTCTGTTAATTTGTTCAGGTAAATTGCAATCTGAATAAGAGTGAATGACTATCTGTAATGGTTCTAATGTGTTCAAGATTCTACTAGAGCAATTGGGAATCTTAGAGTTGAGTATGTGGTTAGGAACTGTGGTATTTCTATGTTAGTGGTGGGATTCTAAAGGTAACTGATTTAGATTCGCAGGAAGTTCTTCAAAGTAAAGTATTCTGGAACGTGGTATTTTTAGGAATGGCTGAGAGAGTATTTGATGACTAATGGGTCTTAGACAATGTGGTTTTATGCTTGGGTCTCGTATGGTAAGCCTAGGTCAAGGAATTGCGGTGCTACAACAAGAGGAAATATCAATTGAAAATGAGCAAGAAGGAAATTTAGATAGGTGAAGTAGCTTGATAGCAGACTGGATCGATATGGTAAGGACATGATTAATTCTTAAAATTTGTTAGAGATGATGAGTTCGTACAAGTATTTTGCAGCAATGCTCTTGGGTCTCAACGGCTTGCTTGGCTTGGTCTAGTTAGAAGGATTCAGTCCCTGGCAGTTCAGTTGGTGCAAACAGAACTGGAAGAGTGCTTGTTGGGTTTTACAGTGGTTTGGAGATGTATATTTTCTATGGGCATGCGGAGCATGGGATGTATTGTTGTTTTTTGTTTTAGATGGGACCAATGGAAAGCTATTGACTAGTTGAGTGCATCGACGTCTACGATTGGGGGGAAGAAAGTTTTCATGTTATCCTCGGATGGTATGGAATATGTGGTATGTTTTGGAAGACCGAGACTTGCGTGTTTTAGGTTACAATTCAGTTCAAAAATGAAGTTCATGAAACACATAGGAAGTGGGTAGCCTCAGATAATCAAGGAAAATGGTACTTCTACTTCAAGTGATTTTATGGGAGTATATGTTTCAGAAAAAGGGCAATTTATTAAATTGATGGCACTTTGGTTGTATTACGGCACTTTCTTGTTAGATCGACTGGTGATATTGGGGTTTTTCTGGTGGCACAGTTAGATTTTAGAGTATCTATCGTGGATTATTAGGTTTAAGGTGTGGTATGCTTTCGAATGGTGAAATTGGTATTAGGTACTATGCTTCGTGTGCTATATGGAGTTGGAGACTGGTAGTCCTCATGTTCAGGCCATGTTGTTATTGTGGATCGTGTGTATCGGCACTATTTAGGGGCTACCGAAGTTTGGAAGCCCGAGTGGATCTCTCTCTACTTGGTATGTTAGATTTCAGATATGATATTGGGGTTGGTTTTCTCAGTGTTTGGTTATTATGGATTATTGCGCTATGGGCTATGCCGGAAAAGCCACAGGGTGAGTGGCGACGTGTGTCGGAGTATGTTCTAGTAGAGTGGTTTATGTTTTGAAGAACCAACGAATGGCTGGGAAGGGTCGCTTTTCTTAATTGGGCCTTCGTGATAGATGTCAATGCATAGGTTTCTATCATTGATTTAGTTCTGGTGTTGAGGAACCTTTCGAATGTGTTTCTTGTGGATGGGCTTATCGCGGGTGAAGTAGTAGATTTCGGTATTGATTTGGTGCCGAGCACCGTATCGTATGACTCAGGCAGGAGTTATGGCAGTAGAAGAAGTAGCTTCAGGTTTCCTTGGTAAGGAGTTCATTGGTAGGGTAATGTGGATGTGTGTTCTAGTTTGAGTCGGCTTGGTTGGTTCCGAATTATATTGTTGAGGGATAGGTTGATTCGACTGTTATTGAGCATATTAGTAATATGGGGAGATCTATGAGTTGTTTTCGATGTTGCGAGGTATTGTGATTTATTGGTTATAGACATGTATGGTACGGTTCTAATGGGGTCTCAGCCTTGTGTTGTGATGGTACCGATGAGCTTGAGGTACTGTTCTTTTGTTTGAGTCATTTTTCATGATTTGACTATGTTCACACCGTTTCTTATTGGTGCGCATATTAAGCAAGTTTTTGCTTAGGCCTGTATTGAGGTGTCATATCACCAGGGAGGCGTTGGATTCGAGGTGATCGTTGGGGTTACTAATCAATACGAACGGATTTGATTTCAGCTTGTTGGAAGGATAATATCGAGGTTCGACTCGGAATCTGATGTGGTATTAGTCAAAAGGGAAGTGGCTTCATGAATAGTTGATCTGAGAAATGGTTACGCTTCATTGCGTGTTTCAGTTATCGTTGGCAGTGTATGAAAGTGTGTGAATAAGACCTTAGTTGATAAGAGGTTTTCTACTGGTATTCGAATGTTGTGGGCAACTGCTATGAATAGAAGTTATCGTTTAGGGCTATGTAGTATATCATATGATTCCACCTGAGGCTGTAGGTATGGGCTATTACAGCTAGTTCGGGTTTATTTTGAGAATAGGTGTGAGGTTTTGATCTTGTGAGTGATTTCTGAAAGTGCAATGTAGTTCTATGGTTTATGGACTAGATGGATTGCAAAATTTTAGCTATGTTGTGTTACCGGACCTATATGAGATAGGGTGACATGGGATCACCCCCGGGTATGTGCTTGGTAAGGTTATTCAGCTATTGGTTGGCTTTTAGACAACTCCTAGTACGTTCGATGACGAATGTGTGTTTAAGTGGGAGAGGATGTAACGACCCGACAGGTCGTTTTGAGATTTTGCATGTTGATCGCTAGTTCTCAGGCATAATTTGCCCCGTGCTATGCATTATAAATGATGTGGATCACTGCTTTGGTTTTCAGGAAAACTCGGAATAAATTTGAAAGAATAGTCTTAGTTGGAAGCTTTGAATTTGAAGTGTTTGACCAAGAGTTGACTTGTGTGTATACGAGCTTGCGTCAGAGTTTCTATGATTTGGTTAGATTCGTCGGATGATTTATGACTTAGGAGCGCGATCGGAATTGGTATTGGAGGTCCGGTTTGGAATTTGGCTGGAATTGGCGAAACTAGTATTTTGGCGATTTCTGGTGGATAGGTGAGATTTTTATCCGGGGGTCGGAATGGAATTTTGAGAGTTTTTGCAGCTTCGTTATGTGATTTGAGAAATGTGTGCAAAAATTTAGTTGAATCAATAGTGTTTTGGTCGGATTTTTGATCGAATGCGAGTTTTGGAAGATTTGGATCAACTTAGGCTTGAATTTGATGATTTTTGTGTTAACTGTGGTGTTTTGACGATTCGAGCAAGTTTGAATAAGGTATTGGATCATATATTTGTTTTTGGTTGAGGTCTGGGGGCCTCAGGGTGATTTCGGATAGCCATCAGGATGAATTTTAGACTTGTGTGATTTTTGTTGTCGCTGGTATCTGGTATTTCCGCATCTGCAGAAAAGGGCAATAGATACGGCTCCGCAAATGAGAAAATGGGGTCGTAGGTTCGGACTTGGCCACTTGGAGGAATTGGCAGAAGCGGACTTATTCCCGCATATGCAGTGTTCGCATGAGCGGAAATTGACCGCAAAAGTGATCCTGAGGAATTTTGAAGAATCCATAGAAGCAGAGGAATTGCCGCATATACGGTAACCGCAGATGCAGTATTCAGGTCGCAGAAGCGGAAAAATGTCTGGACAGAAGTGTTATTAAAAGTTCATTTTATTCAGTGAGCTAAGCTATTTTTCCACCATTTTTGAACATTCTTTGGAGTTTTTGGATGGAACTGAAGAGGGATTCGACTGGGATTGATTGGAGGTAAGATTTTTGAACTTAAAAACCGATTATATTGTGAAATTGGCCAAGAAATTTCTGGAAATTTAGCTAAGATGGAAGAACTATGTCTTGGGATTTTGAGATTTTTAATTGAGGATTTGAGGGGTCATTTGAACTCCGATTTTGGTATTCTTGATATGTATAAATTCATGTGGATATGAGGAATCTAATTATGTGAAAATTTTTGAGTTTCGATAAGTGGGCTTGGGGCTTGGGTTTTGGTAATTTCGGGATTTGTGCCCGTTATTGATTGTTTTCAATTGAGTTTTGTTTCCTTAGCATATTGTGGCATATTCATTGTGATTTCGATTAGATTCGACGTGCGTGGAGGCCTATTTAAGGGACAAAGGTATCGCGAGCTCGAGATTCTGTCAGTTCGAGGTGAGTAATGATTGTAAATGATATCATGAGGATTTGAGACCCCGTATTGCAGATCATAGTGCTATATTAAGGTGAGACACATGCTCAATGACAAGCGCGAGGTCATTTACTATTGGGGATTGTAACTTGGTCCATTTCGGTTGATACCTTACCATATTATTGACTATGACTTGTTGTTTTCACCATACTTGGGCTTATTGCCAATTAATTGAAATCCTTTGTGAACTTTCATCATTGTTTCCTCACTATTTGACACATTACTTGAACCCAGTCCAAATAAAAATACATTGTTTTCTTGAGATCAGTTAATTTTACTCAATTTGAGATTTAAATGATATTTGAACTAGTATTTGAGCTGAGTATTATTGTTTTATTGATACCCGAGGGGCTTATAATTGTTTTTGGATTGATTGAGGCCGAGGGTCATATGTGAGGATATGTTGAGTAATATGAGGAGGCTTTCAGGCCTCGAGTGTCATGTGAGGAGGCTTTCAAGCATCGACTGATATGTGATGAGGCTTTCAGGCCTCGAGCGTTATGTGAGAAGGTTTTCAGGCCTTATGTTGATATGAATAGGCTTTCAGGTCTTATGATGATATAGAGTTTGGGCTGTATGAGCCCCTCCGGAGTCCGCACCCCCACAGTAAGCGCGGGTACCCACCTAAAGAAGATAGATTTTAGACAGTGGTAACAATGACAGTGTATGATGTGTTTGGTCAGGCAACAATGACTAACCAGGAATAATAACATACGGTCAGGTAACAATAACTGACCAGGAATAACACCGTGTGGTCAGGTAACAATTGCTGACCAGGAACAAGAATATTTCCCGAGGGGCGAGTTTTATGTGCTCATTTTGCATATTTATTTGTCTTTCACTTGTTATAATGTGGCATTTGTGCACGAGGGGCGCGTTTCTGGGCATGACGGCACTAATTGTTTAAAATTATTTTTGCAATTGTTGAAAAGATCATTTTCAAAAGAGGTTTATAACTGAGCCAAGATATTTCTAAAGATTTCACAGTTTCACTGATTTTCTCAAAGAGCTTTCACTACTTCTATACTGCATGATAATCTGCTATACGTAATTTCTTACTGCTCAGTTATAATTTATCCTTATTACTCACTGATTTGGGGTACTCACTTTACTCGCTGCACCTCGTATGCAGATACATGTATTTCTTCACCCGGTAGCGGGTTTTGAGCTGATTGGAGATTTTGCTATCGTAGCTGAGTCAGGTGACCGCCAGCGTTCGCGGCACCGGATTTCTTCCTTTTGAGTCAAAATTTTATTCTGTATCGTATTGACCTTGTAGTTGTGTCTAGACTCTTCCAGATGCTCGTGACTTGTGACACTCCGATTTGGGTTGTGTGTGGGTTGTACTTCTGTTAAGTAATGTTATTGAACCATCTTTAAAATTGTATACTCATGTTTATTAAATTTCAAAAAGGCAAATTGGGTTGGTTGGCTGGCCTTGTCATCACGACCAGAGCGGGATTTGGGCCGTGACACCGATGAGGATATCTCGATCATGAAATCGGAAGTGAGATCGCACAACTCGGGAATGCACTGTTAGATGCATGGCTCCCACGGCGTTAAATCGCCGTCTGGCCAAAAAGAAGAAACTTTTTCCTTTTGAGGGACGTTTTTGGATGTTTTTACCATTTTGGTATAGATTCGGAGAAAGAAGAAGGTGAGATTTATAGTTTTGAAGAAAGATTGGTAACGAGGCCTAGAAATTGTGGGAGAACGAAGGTCTAAATAAGATGTGATGAACTTTGGGGACTTGCAGAAAAACTTGAAAAACTCATAACGATTTTGAAGATTAATACAAGAAAATTTCAAAGTAAAGTTTAAAGAAGCGAGAAGAAGACATATTTAAGGATATACAGCGACGGTTCAAGGGCATTAGTGGCCGACCATAAACTGACGCTAATTAATGATCTTGGGAACGTTACCGACGCGACGCTTCGATCATTTCTGTCGCTTACATCACAAGAATGCTATCATGATTGGTCAAAGAATAAAATTGAAAGCTCAATTCATTTCTTCTCATTACACTCCAAGAAACGAAGGGACTATCTGTATACTGTTAAAACCAGGCATTCCTAATTTTGCTATTTTATCGAGACCAGGGAATCACGTCGAGAGTCAGTCTAGTAATGGATCGGGCTATAGCATGAAGACGAGGTGTCAAACCTAAGAATTGAGGTATCCGTCAAGATCGAAGCCAGCAGCAATCGAGACTAAGTATGACCGACCTCGAGTGAAATACAATAACGGAAAGGAAAGATATTCGTAACTGGTGGAAGATCACAGCAGAAATCCCGGAACATATAAAATCAAGGACGATTATTTGTACCAATCATGGGATTTACTTCCGTAATTAGGATTGTACCATAATTATGATTCCTCTAGTATATAAAGGGGAGTCCACATCATTTGTAAACACCATATACTCACAATTATCATAGTAATATAATATTTCTTTTATTTACTTGCTGCTGATTAACTTTTCTTACCTTGCCAAACTCGAGGGTTCACTAGCTCGAGGTCATTGTTGAAATGCTGGTTTGCTTTATATTTTTGTCAGTTTACATCATTTATTTTTATGTTTATCAATTGATATTAAATATCATGTATCCTTAAAATCACGTTATAAGTTTAATTGTTATTTAATTTTTAGGGTAAACAGTGTGCAAACGTGCCGGTTGCCAATACAATATAACCACCAGTCCATTATCCACCACTGGTAGCATTTTGATTTGGACTATCAGTTATCGAAAGCTTTAGAAACTATATACGTTAATATACAGTGTAACAAAAACGGGTCGAGACCGATTTTATGATTTCTTATAAATATTTTTTTAGTTAAACATTTATTTTTCAAGAGATCCTTAAAAAATATCAGTACATAAAATACAATTAATGCAAGAGATCGTTTATAGTGTCATTTTCTTCTATTCAATTTGTAATTAGTCATAAGAAATCATTTCTTCCAGAGAAAATCTACTAAGTTCAGCAAGAATGTCATAGTTTGAGAAGGATTATTCGGTGAAGTGAAAAATCGTGAGATATTATCTTCCATCCGAAGAAAACCGATTGAAAACGTACAACAAGAGGTTGCAATTTCACCATTAAATGTAGGATGTCCAAACTCTCCAGAAGAGCAATGTGTTACGGACAAAATAGGGTCGAAGCCAATCGCCGACCATTTGGTCATGAACCGTCAAGCCAATATTTTTAGGGCACAATGATTTGTACATTTTATCCCAAAACCCTAGTTAGGCATTACCAAACCACTCATTTTCATCTTCACTTTTAACTTTTAATGCATAGAAAATGATTGATGTTCATAGCTCCTTAATGTTAGTTAGCAGGCCTAATTAATGAATCCCATCCCCACTAACGGAATGAATCTTGATTTCTCTTTACATTGGCTTAGCTTTTTCTTATCATTTCAAATAATGTTCTTTTCATTGCCACACTTGGACACCTTAATTTGCTGGTGACTTGGAACTTTTCCAGGCTCTTATTTCTCCAAGGGATATTTTTGAAATCTTGGTGAAGTTGCTTTCGAATTTGTTTACCCTCGTGACACCTTAACCGACCCAAGAAACAAACAAATGACAACTTTTTCTCCGTCATCATCATGACATTATATTGTGCGCTCTTGCAATAGGTTGTTTGGTTTATCGTTTAATCTATGAAGAGACTGATTTTAATTTGACATGTTCATAATGTTTTGTTTAGTGGAGTAAATTTCAGCAAACATTATCTTACTCTTTCAAAGAAATCTGATAGAAAACGTTAAGAAACAGATTTGTAATCTTTTTTTTTTTGGTGCTTAATTTGAAATTGAAACATATTTTTTACTTAAGAAACGTATTGAGTAATCTCTCTCGTATATGGAGGATGCCAAAACCCTTGTGCTTTGTTCAATTGTCAGAGTTGTGCGTGTAATGTGTGAAGCAGGATAATGTAGTTGGATTTTAATGGTTGAAACCCAAGAAGGATTAAGTTGTATTGCGTCATCATTGCGATTAGTATTTGTCTATTGCTTGATTCACTCTGAATCTTTAAAAAATCGGCATAAGTAAATTCATTGTGATGAAAGATCACATGTATGTCATGAATTCGAACGTAATTAATATATCCTATAGCAGAATAAAAAGTCCAACATTTAACTGAAAAAATATTTTTTTTTAAATAGAAGATTAATCACTATTGTTATTGTTTACCCCGAAAATCAGATAACTGAATTTATATGCGGTTTTAAGGATACATGATATAATTTTACATAAATTGAAAAAACAGATTAATATTGAAATCAATGACAGAAAAATAAATATCGCGCACCCACCTACAAAAGTCAAAAATCTCTTCGTACAGGCGATTTTCGCTACAGTAACGCGGCAGTGGCTATGGCTATATGGCCACTGCTCCGCCGTCCACAGGTGAAAAACCACCGAACAAAATCCAAAACATGCGTCTCCTAAATGCGCACCCACCCCAACAAACCCCATAGCAAAACATTAACCCAGCTTGAACAGATCCTCAATTTGTTGATGCGATCACTGTTCATAAAAATCGCCTGGGAACTTCCGAAATAGCGCCTAATAATACGAGCTAGACAAGCCAATTAATTGCACAATTTACTTTTTTACCTCTTTTATATTCATTAGCAATTTCAAATAATAATATTTAAACAGCAGAATTTGACATAAGCGGAAGAAAGAAACAATAAGCTATATGAACATGAGTATCTAACACAGCTGTTTGAGTCTCGAATACTGAAAACTGGTATCACAGTTTCATATAAGGTCTAAGAATACTACAAATAATGGGTCTGAAAGAAACAAATACAACATTGTCTCTAGAAATGCATGAAAGAAATGGGAATAGTAGGTAGAAGGAGACGCCAAGGCCTGCGCACGCCTGAGACTACCTCGGGTCGCCTGATGAATTGATCAAGAATCAAAAATCTCACTACGGTCCGAAGTCCACAGCATATGGATCTGCACAAAAGAGTGTAGAGCATATATAGTATCAGCACAACTGATCCCATGTGCTGGTAAGTGTCTAGCCTAACATCGGCGAAGTAGTGACGAGGCTAGGACCATACTACCAAATAAACCTATGCAGTAATATAATATACAGCGGAAAGTAAAGCAGAAATAAACAAATAAAGATAGGGGAACATGCTTCGGGGAATAACAGATAAAACCAGAATATCAAGAGAATTATAAAGGAATCAAAACCCCACCACTAACAAGAAAGGAAAGTAAAGGAAGATTCCACTTTCTTTTCACATCTTGTTGCAAGCGTGCAACCCTATCTCATTTTCTGTATCTCGTGGCAGGCATGCCACCCTCTCTATTTCACTTATCTTGTAGTAGGCGTATCATCCGCTCCCATTTCATTATATCTTGTGGTAGGCGTACCACCCGCTCCCATTTTATTATATCTTGTGGTAGGCATACCACCCTTCAATTTTATTATATCTCGTGGTAGGCGTACCAACCGATCCCAGTTACAAGCCAACAATAATCACAAGAATCCCGGCAAGGGGACAATTATATCAAACAAACATCTTGACAAGGGAACAATGATATCTCAATAATATCCCGACAAGGGAACTATAGTATCAAACAAACATCCCGTTAAGGGAATAATAATATCTCTAAAATATCTCGGCAAGAAAACAATGATGATAATAACATGTGAGGCACAATAAACGACAACGAAGTCATAACAATTTATATCACAAGACTCACGGGTATGCTTGACACTGACGCATAGATACTTGTCACTATGCCTATACGTCGTACTCCACAATTAACACGTAGCAAATAGACACAAATCCTAATCCCTCAAGCTAAGGGTACACCAAACACTTACCTCGATGCCACGAACACAATTCATGATATAATTATAGTTTTGCCCCTTGATTACGCCACCAATTCGCTCGTATCTAGTCATAAGTTACTTAATTACATCAATAAACACCAAATGAATCAATTTGAATGCATAACAATGAGTTTTCCAAAGTTTTGCCCAAAAAGTCAAAAATCACCCCCGAGCCCACATGGTCAAAACCCGAGGTTCGAACCAAAACCCGATTACCCATTCCCCCATAAACCCAAATATATAATTTATTTTGAAATTGGACCTCAAATTGAGGCCAGAAAAGCCTAATTTCTACCCAAAACACGCAATATTCCCCATGAAAATTATTGATTTTAAGTTGAAATCATGTTAAAAGATGTTGATGATTGAAAAAAAACTAGTTAAAAATGACTTACAATTGATTTGGAGATAAAGTGGCATTTGAAAAATCGACCTAATGTGTTTATGTTTTGAGAGGATATGAAAAATGGGTTTAAAATCGGCTAAGAATAAAAGTTGCATGTCGCAGGTATAGGAAATGAAAATAGGGGTTCGCAATTGCTAACCCCAGCCTCTGCTGACTTGGGAATTACGAAATAGGGTTCGCATTTGCGAATCCTTCTGGAAAGAGGAACCTTCGCATTTGCGAACAATTTGTCGCATGCATCCCAAGGTTGAATAGGGGAGTTTCCCATTTGCGATCATAAACGTCGCATTTACAAATGGACTTTCGCATTTGCGAGCCAATTAGTCGCATTTGCTATCAAGCCTGCCCAGGTCCCATTTTTGCATTTGCGATGGATGTCTCGCATTTGCAAAGCCTGCAGACTTGTGCACATTAACTGAAAACTTGCAATTTTTCTATTTCAAAAGGCAGAATAGTCTAAATCGCACTTTGTGGCCTATTCAAAGCTCACCCGAGCCCTCCGGGCTCCAAACTAAATATACACACAACCTTAAAAATATCATATAGACTTATTCGTGTACTCATATCACCAAAATTATATCAAAAACATCGAATTAAACCTCAATGTCAATAAAATTTATCAAAGCTTCTGAAACATCAAATTTCCCAATTAAGGCCTGAATCACGTCAAACGGACTCCTTTTCTTACCAAACTTGACAGATTTATCTTATATCATATATAAGACATGTACCGGGCACCAGAACCAAAATACAGGCCTGAAACCAATATGTTCTATTCAAAATTTATTTCCAAATTCTTTAATTAATTTCGGAAAATAATTTCTTTTAGAAGTTCATTTCTCGAGCTTGGGACCACGGCATACGTCCAAGTCCTATATATACCTATAGACCCCCGGGACCGTTAAATGACGGGTCCGGATCCGTTTATCCAAAACGTTTACCAAAGTCAAATTTATTAATTTAAAAGTTAAAATTTATCATTTTTTGCACATTTACACATTTAGGGTTTCCGGCTAAGTGCCCGGACTGCGCACACAAATTGAGGTAATGCTAAAATAGGGTTTTAAGGCCTCAGAATATAGGATTTCATTTTTAAAGAAATGATGACCTGAGGTCATCACATTCTCCACCTATAAAAAAACCGTTTGTCCTCGAACGAACAGAAGAAGGAAGTACCTAAGTCGAGGAAAAGATAGGGATAACGGGTCCGCATATCGGATTCGAACTCCCAGGTCTATGCCTCAAGAGGCTGACCTCTCCAGTGAATACGAATAGAAGGAAAACTCTTCGACCTCAAATGGCGAACCTGCCGGTCTACAATAGCCATCGGCTCCTCCTCATAAGACAAGTTCTTGTCCTACTGGATAGTGCTGAAATCTAACATGTGGGATGGATCACCGTGATACTTCCGAAGCATGGGCACATAAAAACACTGGATGCATGGTTGATAAGCTCGGTGGCAGCGCAAGTCTATAATCCACCTCTCCCCCTCGATCAAGAATCTCAAACGGGCTAATGAACCTAGGGCTGAGCTTGTCCTTCTTCCCAAATCTCATCACGCCCTTCATAGGCGACACTCGAAGAAATACCCACTCACCGACCATGAATACCAAATCACAAACCTTGCGGTCGGCATAACTCTTCTGCCTAGACTGAGCTGCACAAAGCCTATCCTGAATGATCCTGACCTTGTCTAAGGCATCCTGAACTATATCCGTACCCAACAATAAAGCCTCTCCCAGCTAAAACTATCCAATCGGAGACCGACATTGCCTACCATGCAAAGCCTCATACAGAGCCATCTGAATACTCGACTGGTAGCTGTTATTGTAGGCAAACTCTGCCAAAGGCAAAAACTGATTCCACGAACCTCCAAAGTCAATGACATAAGCTCGAATCATATCCTCCAAAATCTGAATAGTCCGCTTGGACTGCCCGTCTGTCTGAGGATGTAACACTATGCTTAACTCAACCCGCATGTCCAACTCTCGCTGAACTGCTCTCCAGAAGCGTGAGGTAAACTACATACCTTTGTCTGAAATGAAGACTCGGGCACACCATGAAGGCAAACAACCTCCCGAATATAGATCTTTGCTAACCTCTCGGAAGAGTAGGAGACTGCCATATGAATGATATGCACTGATTTCGTCAGCCTATCAACAATGACCCATACTGCATCGAACTTCCTCCGATTCTGTGGGTGTCCAATAATGAAATCCATGGTGATCCGTTCCCACTTCTACTTGGGAATCTCAATCTTCTTGAACAAACCACCAGGTCTGATGCTCACACTTAGCCTGCTGATAATTCAAACACCGAGCCAAATATGCAAGGATATCCTTCTTCATTCTTCGCCGCCAATAATATTGCCGCAAATCATGATACATCTTTGCGGCGCCCCGATGATCAGAGTACCTGGATCTATGGGCCTCCTCTAAAATCAACTCTCAGAGTCCATCCATATTAGGCACACAAACTCGACCCTGCAATCTCAAAACTCCACCATCACGTAAGGTAACCTGATTGGCACCTCTGTGCTGCACCCTATCTCTGAGGACACCCAAATGTGGATCATCATACCACCGATCTCGGATATGCTCCAATAATGAAGAACGAGATATTGTGCAAGCTAACATACGGTTGGGCTCAGAAACATCCAACCTCACGAACTGATTGGCCAAAGCCTGAACATCCCAAGCAAGTGGTCTCTTATTGACCAGAATATAAGCAAGACTACCCATACTGGCTGACTTCCTACTCAAAGCATCGACCACTATATTATCCTTTCCCGGATGATATAAGATAGTTATGTCATGATCTTTCAACAACTCCAACCACCTCCGCTGCCTCAAATTCAACTCCTTTTGCTTGAAAAAATACTGAAGACTCTTGTGATCTGTGAACACCTCAGATGCCACGCCATACAGATAATGCCTCGTCAATGAGTGAACAATATCTGCCAGCTCCAAATCATGAACTGGATAGTTCTTCTCATAAATCTTCATTTGCAGTGAAGCATAGGCAATGACCTTGCTATCCTACATTAACACTGCACCAAGTCCAATCCAAGCTGCATCATAATAAACTGTATAAGGCCCTGAACCGGTGGGCAAAACCAACACCGGTGTCGTAGTCAGAGCTATCTTGAGCTTCTGAAAGCTCGCCTCACACTCATCCGACCATCTGAAATGGGCACCCTTCTGGGTCAACCTGGTCATCGGGGTTGTGATAGATGAAAACCCCTCTACGAACCGATGGTAGTAGCCTTGCAATCCCAAAAAACTCCGAATCATTATAGTTGATGCTGGTCTAGGCCGGTTCTTAACTGCCTCAATCTTCTTCAGATCAATCTGAATACGCTCTGCTAATACAACATGGCCCAGAAATGCAACTAGACTCAACCAGAATTACACTTCGAGAACTTAGCATATAACTCACTATCCCTCAAGGTCTAAACAACCACTCTTAGATGTTGCTCGTGCTAATCCCGACTGCAGGAGTATGTCAAAATATCATCAATGAAGACTATCACGAATGAATCCAAATAAGGCATAAACACTCGGTTCATCAAATTCGTAAAAGCTGTTGGGGCATTTGTCAACCCGAATGACATAACCAAAAACTTATAATGCCCGTACCGAGTGTGGAAGGTTGTCTTAGGGACATCGTATGCCCTAAACCTCAACTGATGGTGGCTAATCTCAATCAATATTTGAAAATACCTTGGCACCCTCAAGTTTATCAAACAAATCATCAATTATCGGCAACAGATACTTATTCTTGATTGTAACCTTGTTCAACTGCTGCTAATCAGTACACTTCCTCATTGACCCATGTTTCTTCTTAACAAACAACACCGCGGCACCCCAAGGTGAAACACTGGGTCTAGTGCAACCATTTTCAAGCAAGTCTTGCAATTGCTCCTTCAACTCTTTCAACTCAGGCGAGGCCATACGATACAGCAGGAGATAAATGGGCTGAGTGCCCGTAGCCAAATCAATGCAAAATTTAATATCCCTATCGGGCGGCATACCCGTCAGATCTAAAGGGAAAACCTTAAGAAACTCGCCAAAAACGAGCACAGAATCAATAGATGGAACATCAGCACTGGAATCACGAACATATATCAAATAGGCCAAACACCCCTTCTCGACCATACGTCGAGACTTCACATAAGAGATAACACTATGGGTAGAATTATCAGGAGTCCCTCTCCTCTCTAAACGAGTTAAACCTAGTAAGGCTAAGGTCACAGTCTTAGCAAGACAATCCAAAATAGCTTGGCAAGGTGATAACCAGTCCATCCCCAATATGACATCAAAGTCGACCATATTCAAAAGAAGAAAATATACATGAGTCTCAAGACCTCCAATCACAACTATACATGAACGATAGACTCGATCTACCACAATAGAATCACCTACCGATGTATACACATAAACAGGATCACTCAAAGTATCACTAGGCATGACCTGATACGGTGCAAAATAAGATGACACATCGAGTACGTAGACCCTGGATCAAATAACAGTGAAGCATCTCTATCACAAACCAAAACCGTACCTACAATAACTGCATTTGAAGCTTCAGCCTCGAGTCTTGCTGGAAAAGCATAACATCAAGGTTGGGGCCCACCACCCTAAACTGCATATCTGGGATAGCCTGCTGCTGGCTGGCCTCCACTTCTAACGGCCTGAGCTCCACCTCCAATACCTCTACCCCCACCTCTAGCTGGCTGGGCAATCTGTGGAACACGTGGTGCCTGAACCATGGCACGGGAATCCTGATGCTGAGAGCTACTCAGTGCTCGAGGGCAATACCTAGCAATGTTCCTCGTGTCGCCACAAGTAAAACAAGCCCTCGGCTGCTGGGGCTGACAACCGTCGAAACTCTAAAGTGGCGGTGCACTTATAGGAGCTGGTGGTGCACTGTAGGAATGCTTATCAGAATACTGTATCTGAGAACCATGGCAAGCTGAAGCACTGTGAGAAACCTGAAGTGTTGATTGAAAAGGCCTAATAGGATAGCCTCTACCATATGAATCCTTACCTCTAGACGAGGTACCACTGAATCTTCCTGAATGACAGGGCCTGTTGTCCGACCCATGACCACCTCCCTGCGATAGAACCATCTCCACTCTCCTGGCCACATTGGTCACCTCTTGGAAAGACATTTCACTCTTAGCCATCTGAAGACGAATCGGCTGAATAAGACCATCAATAAACCTCCTCACCCTCTCTCCCTCTCTCTCTCTCTCTCGATGGAAAGTATGACATGAGCATGCCGAGATAGGTCAATAAATCTGGTCTCACACTGGGTAACAGTCATAGAACCCTGCTGGAGACGCTCAAACTACCTCCGATAGGCCTCCCTCTGAGTGATGGGGAGAAACTTCTCTAGAAATAGTTGAGTGAACTTCTCCCAAGTCAAAGTTGGCGATCCGGCTGGTCTAGCCAAACGGAAATCCCTCCACCAAGTATTAGCGGATCCAGACAAGCGAAAAGTAGCTAAATCAACCCCATTGGTCTCAACTATCCCCATGAGAACATCATAGCAGTTGTCTAGATAATCCTGGGGATCCTCAGTTGATTCACCGCAAAAATTAGTAGTAAAGAGCTTGGTAAAACTATCCAGCCTCCACAAATCATCGGCAGACATAGATTCTCCATCCGGTCAATGATGTTGTTTGGCTGAAGAAGCGACACGTGACTTTTCCATTCGCGAAAGGACAAGAGTAGAGGTTTCAATTTAACATTGAGAGATCAAAATCATACGATAGGAAAGAATAGATGTGAAGTTTTTTATAACTCTGTAGCCTCTGGGATAAATACATACGTCTCCGTACCGATCCCTCAGACTCTACTAAGCTTGTCTGTGAACTGTGAGACCCATGCAACCTAGAGCTCTGATACCAACTTATCACAACCTTGATTTTCCACGCGGGAGTCGTAATATCGACTACTAATACGAGCTAGGCAAGCTATTTAATTGCACAATTTACCTTTTTACCCAATTTATATTTATTAACAATTTCAAAATAATAACATTTAAACAACGGAATTTAACATAAGCGGAAGAAAGAAACAATAAGCTATCTGAACTTGAATATCTAATACAACTGTTTGAGTCTCGACTACCCAGAGCTGGTGTCATAGTTTCACAGACGGTTTAAGAATTCTACAAGTAATGGGTCTGAAAGAAATAAATACAACACTATCTCTAGAAATGCATGAAAGAAATAGGAATAGTAGGCAGAAGGAGACGCCAAGGCCTGCGGACACATGCAGGACTACCTCGGGTTGCCTGATGATTAAGAATCAGCAATTTCACTGCAATCCGAAGTCCGTAACACTGGGGTTTGCATAAAAAGTGCAGAGTATAGTATCCGCACAACCGAACCTATGTGCTGGTAAGTGTCTAGCCTAACCTCGGTGAATTAGTGATGAGGCTAGGACCGGACTACCAAATAAACCTGTGTAGTTATATAATATACAGCTGAAAGTAAAGCAGAAATAAACAAATAAAGATGGGTGGGGGAAACATGCTTCGGGGAATAACTGGTAAAAACAAAATACAAAGATAACTATAAAGGAATCAAAACCCAACAAATAACAAGAATAAGGAAAACAAAGGCAGATTCACTTTCTTTTCACATCTTGTTGTAGGCGTGCAACCCGATCCCATTTCCTATATCTCGTGGCAGGCGTGCCACCCGCTCCCATTTTACTAACCTTGTGGTAGACGTACCACCCGCTCCCATTTTATTATATTTTGTGGTAAGCGTACCACCCGCTCCCATATTATTATATCTTGTGGTAGGCGCATCATCCGCTCCTATTTTATTATATCTCGTGGTAGGCGTACACTCACTCCCAGTTACAAGCCAATAATAATCACAAGGAATCCCAGCAAGGGGACAATAATATCAAATAAACATCCCGGCAAGGGAACGATGATATCTTAATAATATCCCGGCAATAAAACAATAGTATCATAAAAATATCCCGGCAAGGGAACATTGATATCTCAAAAATATCCCGGCAAGGAAACAATGATGATAATAACATGTGAGGCACAATAAACGACAACGGAGTCATAACAATTTATAACACAAGACTTACGGGCATGCTTGACACCGACGTATAGATACTCATCACCATGCCAATACGTCGTACTCTACAATTAACATGTAGCTAATAGACACAACTTCTAATCCCTCAAGCTAAGGTTAGACCAAACTCTTTCCTCGATGCCACAAACACAATTCACGACCAATTATAGATTTAACCCTTGATTCCACCACCAATTCGCTCGTAGCTAGTCACAAGTTACTTAATTACATCAATAAATGCCAAATGAATCAATTTGAGTGCATAAAAATGCGTTTTTCAAAGTTTTGCCGAAAAAGTCAAAAATCGCCCCAGACCCACATGGTCAAAACCTGAGGTACGAACTAAAACCCATTATCCATTCATCCACGAACCTAAATATATAATTTATTTTGAAATCGGACCTCAAATCGAGGTTTGAATCCGCAATTTATGAAAAAGCTAGGTTCTACCCAAAGCATCCGATTTCCCCCATGAAAATTATTAATTTTAAGCTGAAATCATGTTAAAAGATGTTAATGATATAAGAAATCTAGTTAAAAATGACTTACAATTGATTTGGAGAGGAAGAAGCCTTTGAAAAATCGCCCTAATATGTTTATGTTTTGAGAGGATATGAAAATAGGTTTAAAATCAGCTAAGTATAAAAGTTGCAGGTCGCAGGTATGGGAATTGCGAACAAGGGTTCGCAATTCATCTGCTAATTTGGGAATTGCGAAAGAGAGTTCTACTTTGCGAACCTTTCAGGAAAGCTAAACCTTCGCATTTGCGACCAATTTGTCGCATTTGCGACTTGGGAATTGCAAAGACGGGGGCTTATTTGCGACCCAAGGCTCAATAGGGAAATTTCGCATTTGCGATCATAAGTGTCGCATTTGTGAGCCAATTGGTCGCATTTGCGATCAAGCCTGCCCAGGTCTCATTTTCGCATTTGCAAGCTAGGCTTTGCATTTGCGAAACCTGCAGTCCTGTGTACATTAACTGAAAACCTGCAATTTTTCTAAGTTCAAAATGCACTTCGTGGCCTATCCAAAACTCACTCGAGCCCTCGGGGCTCTAAACCAAATATGCAGACAACCTCAAAAACATCCCACAGACATATTCGTGTTCTCATATCACCAAAATTACATCAAAAATATCGAATTAAACCTCAATATCAACAAAATTTGTCAAAGCTTCTTAAACATCAAAGTTTACAAATAAGGTCTGAATCACGTCAAACGGACTCTATTTTTTACCAAACTTCACAGATTTATCTTATATCATATATAAGACCTGTACCGGATGCCAGAACCAAAATACGGGCTCGATACCAACATGTTCTATTCAAAATTCATTTCCAAATTCTTTAAACAATTTCAGAAAATAATTTTTCTCAAAAATTCATTTATCAGGCTTGGGACCTCGGAATTCGATTTCGGGCAAACGTCCAAGTCCCATATTTTCCTACGGACTCTACGGGACCGTCAAATTATGGGTCTGAATCTTTTTACCCAAAACATTAACCGAAGTCAAATTAATTTATTTTATAGTCCAAATTTATTATTTTTCACAGATTTTCACATTTAGTCTTTCCGGTTACGCGCCCGGACTATGCACACAAATCGAGGTGATGCTAAAAGATATTTTTAAGGCCTCAGAATATAGGATTCTATTTTTAAACAACTGATGACCTCTTGGATCAGCACAACATGTAATTATGTGTGAAGCATGATAATGTAATTGGATTTTACGGGTTGAAAGTAACCCAAGAAGGATGTAAGTTGCATTGCCTCATCATTGCGATTGGTTTTTATCTACTGCTTGATTCACACTGAACTCTTTTAAAAATCTGCATAAGTAAATTAATGAAAGGTCATATGTATCCACAAGAATAGACCTTGGGCCTAACTCAACCCCAAAAGCTAGCTTATGAGGTTAGGATTGCCCAAGCCATATAAGAAGACCAAGGACCTCAAATCCCTCCGATGTGGGACAACTCAACACCCCCCCCCCCCCTCTCACGCCCAGATCTCTGGAGCGTGGACAACATAAATGGGGGCCCAACATCGGTAACAATAATTGGGATGGGCCTGGCTCTGATACCATGATAAGAATGAACCTTGGGCCTAACTCAACCCCAAAAGCTAGCTTATGAGGTGTGGATTGCCCAAGCCATATAAGAAGATCAAGGATTTCAAATTCCTCCGATATGGGACAACTCAACATTTATGTCATGATACAGTCATATATCCTGTTTAAAAATCCGTAATTTGAACTTTTCCGAAGAGGGGAATGAATTTTGATGTCTCTATACATTGGTTGATTTTTTTCCTCTATCTTTTCAAATGTCACTTTTCATTGTCAAACACCTTTGCTAGTGACTTGTAACTTTTCCAGGCTCACATTTGTCTAAGGGATATTCCAAGATTTGAAAATTGTGTTGAAGAACTTTGGGATTTGGTTACTCTTGTCCACCTTAGCCAAAGGAAAAAAACAAATGACAACTTTTTCTGTGTCATCATCACTTTAATATGTTACCTCAAGAGAATGTTTAGCTGGTACTTGTAAAGTTCAAGTGGACTATAGTATAGATTTCATTCTATAGAAGATGATTTCTTATGATTTAGAAGAAGGAAATGCTCTCTACTGTTAGCTGGAATTATTCTTACAAAACTAAAAAGGGGCATCGTGAAAACTTCTGCTTTATTTGTTTATGGTAACAAAGTAATTACTTACTTTAAATTTTTTTAATCAATAAAAGAACAGTGAATTAGGGATATGTGTATATTTTAATTTCAGGATTGATTGATGACAAGTATAGTACGTATACCAATCATGAGCAGGAAATGATTTCCATATATAACATAAGGTTTTTAGAAAAGAAAACATTTCTTACAACAACAAATTAGTCTACCATTACTTTCAATAGTCGACTCAAGGTTTGATAAAACGGTTAAAGAAATAGAAATTCTGAAATTCATAATCATTCCCTTCTTGTGAGTTTATCACTAATTACATCGATTATTCTCATTTTAAGGTAATACCCATATGATTTACTCATCGTGTATGAGGCGCATGTTGCATGCAACCATATTTCGGTAATATTGTGTACTAGACAAGACAAAATGATCTTTTTATTGGATTTTGGAACTTTCCAGGTTAAGACTATATTGAACTAGTAGCTAGATATTTTACGAAGTATGTTGTACAACAACTCCATAGATCTGTATTTATTTTGTTGGGCTTATTTTAATGGTTCAAACAAAGTAGTTTAGACTTACCAGAGACTAGCATATCTGATGAGAACCGTACAATGCTAGAAGTGTATAGGGAGACAGACACATAAGGGTAGTTTGGCCCGGGGGGGGGGGGGTGTCGGAGATTAGAAAAAATGATCCAATTACATTGTTTTTTGTGTTATAAATAGAATCCGATTTAAGGTGAATGTCCATATTTAGAGAGATTCTAGGGTTTACGACTTGGTGGCTAAGTCACCACCTCCCTATAATAAAGGGGTTCTATTCCATTGTAAACCATCCCAAAGTATCAATAAGAATACTCCTCTCTCTACTTTTCTCCATATTGTTCTTGTTCTTGTATTATTGTTCTTGTTCTTATATTATTTCATAACACGTTATCAGCACGAGTCTCTAACCAATTGAATTTGATTTCTTCCTTCTTCCAGAATTTCTATACGGAAAAATATGTCGCGTTCTCCGGCATCAAATTGGCCGCCGGAGTCGACCAAAGTTGCCGGAATTTGTTGCCGCTTCCCGATGAACTATTTTCTGGCTTGTGCATGGATGGGACGGACAATCCGCCAATGGTCCACGCCGGATTATTGCATCTTTTCCAATCTGTTTACGCAAACAATTTCTTTCTTAATCTGATTAAAATTCAGGATTTAAGGTAAGTATTTTACTTTTCTCTTTCAAATTCTTGAAATTCTACGATTTGATTTCATATACAAACAAAACAACAAAGTTTGATTATAACTCTAATGGAGTTTGTAAGAAATTACACTCACATGAAGTGGTAAAATTTCTATGCCTTACCATGATCAAATTCATGTATGATTGTGGGCAAAGAGTTAAAAAATCCGTCCAATTAAATTTGCTCCATTCCCTTTAGAAAATGTGATAGCAGTATGTGATAAGTCTGAAAGAAGACAAAATTATTACCGTGAAGGTATCAATGGATGTGGACGTGGCAATAGACGGAATTATAATCGTCATCATTGTGATAATGAGAATAATAATGATTCTCAAAATAATCTTTCACTTTATGAAAGTAATATTTGACATGAGATTATATATATAGCACATACATATGATTATGATCCATTCCCTGAAGTGGATGTGATAATTGTAATAAAGCCCGTAAGTATGGACACGCTCTTGATGTAATTTTGTTTTATGTCTGACATTATGAAAAGAAAGTTCGTTGCCCTTGAAATTTCGGGCAAGAACTATATGACATGGGTGTTGGATGCTGAAATCCATTTGGATGCAATGGGTCTTGGAGACGCCAGTAAAGACAGAAATAATGCATCCACCCAAGACTATGCTAAGGCCTTAATTTTCTTGCGCCATCACCTTGATAAAGGTTTGAAACTGTGCTAAGGCCTTGATTTTCTTGCGCCATCACCTTAATGAAGGTTTGAAACTGTGCTAAGGCCTTGATTTTCTTGCGCCATCACCTTGATGAAGGTTTGAAAATTGAATATATCACAGTCAAAGATCCACCTATCTTGTGGAATGGCTTAAAGGAGAGATATGACAACCTGAAGTTGGTCACTCTGCCACAAGCACGACGCGATGAGAATCCAAAAGCAAATAGTTCATAAACTATATATTATCGTTGCGGTGGAAAAGGGCACTGGGCGAAAATTTGCCGTGTACCAGGACATTTGGTTGAGCTTTATCAAGCATCCCTAAAAGGTAAATGCCCTGAATCCAATTCTGTCTCTGACGACAATTTTGACATCACCTACTTGGATGTGGCAGACTTCTTTGAGCACCCTGAGGGGAAAATAGACCACTTAATTGGTGATGGATCTGTGATGAAGGAAGATGAAATTGTTTGATTTTATTTTACTTATTTGTATTAGTTAGTGAATAAACTAATAGTCATTAGTATCAGCTCGTATTAGTCAGCTTATGATATAATGTTAGTATTAGTTCTTTAGAATGTTTCAATATGCTTACATTTTCAAAGATATTTTTATTTTCCAGTAGAGTTAATCGACTAACCTAACAGTTAGTCGATTATCTAATATTTCGCATTAAAACTGGATTTTTCCGCAAGGCAAGATAGTCGACTATCTGATTTAGATAGTCGACTACCTGATGACTGTTTACTAAGTTAGTCGACTATCAACTTAGTTAGTCGACTAACTAATATTTCGCATTAAAACTGGACTTTTCCGCAAGGCAAGATAGTCGACTATCTGATTTAGATAGTCGACTAACCTAATGACTGCTTCCCAAGTTAGTCGACTATCAACTAAGTTAGTGGAATAACCTCCGCAGATTTTGAAAATATTGTTTAAATATGAAACAAACGGATTGAATTTGTTTATTCTCATGTTCGTGTATTTCTTTTGTATGTCAAAACCATGGGAAAGCAAATATGGATATCTCACAAAGCAAGCTTGGATCAACGTCCATCTGTAAAAATATTTGTTTAGTTGATTCATGTACTACACATACGATACTCAAAGAGAAGAAATATTACTCTCATTTAAGTATGTGTAAGGCAGATGTTACTACAATTTCTGGTAGTAGTAAATTGATTAAAGGCTCCGGAAGAGCAACTATAACTCTGCCTAAAGGAACAACATTTTAGGGAATGCAATGTTCTCCTCCAAGTCTAAAAGGAACTTGTTGACTTTTAAAGATACAATTCAAAATGGATATCAGATTGAGATAATACATGAGTATATTCTTGAATACCTCATTTACTCATGAAAACGAGGCTGCCCTCTTCGGTTTAGGGTCACGCCATTTTGCATGCAGCAATGCTAGTTCGTCTCTGACTGACGAATTATCACAAATATTCCCCGTTGCAATTAGTTTTGGGTCATGAACCTAATATATCCCATTTAAGAATTTTTGGATGTGCAGTAGATGTGCCTGTAGCACCGCCATATTGCACCAAAATGGGTCTGCAAAGAAGGTTAGGAATATATGTTGGGTTTTGAATCGCCCTCCATTATTCGCTACCTCGAAATATTGACAGGGGATTTGTACACTGCACGATTTGCAGACTGTCAATTCGATGAGACACTTTTCCCAAAATTAGGGGGAGAAGTTGGTGAAACCAAACGGGAAATTTTGTGGAAAAATGCATCATTATCTCATCTTGATCCACATACCTCTATTTGTGAAAAAGAGGTGCAAAATATTATCCATTTGCAAAGAATAGCAAATCGAATGCCAGACGCATTTACAGATTTGAAAAGGATAACAAAATCACATATCCCCGCAGTGAATGTGACAACATCTGATTCACGAATACATATTCATTATTGGAAGAATATGAACATGAAATTGGTATTGAGTATACCACACTCACCCCTAGAAGGAGGTTTGAGATGATATATGAAAATAATGTCATTGTTATGGCATGAATAGTCATTGGTCACCTACCTATTGTACGCCAAAATAATTTGTCAATGTGATTATCAAAGGACAATAATAATGCAAGAAACATATCTTGCATATAATTTTGACATGACCATAATGGTATAACTTTCTCTTTAAAAGAGATATTCACCACATAGATGTTGATGAATTTGTGGTAGTACAAAATTAATTGAGAGCTCTAGAAGAGCCAATTATTACTATGTTGGAGAAACACAATTGATTACCAATAAGGTATTGTGTTGTAGTAAGTCTCAAAGAAACTTATTCAGTTTCCAAAGTATATGCGAAAGCGATTGATTATATTGAGACTATAAATAAAGGAAAGATTTGATATCTTATATTACTACAACTTGTAGCGGGATAATCTGTATGTGAAAAACTACCCGCTTTATTCTCCAATTTGTACTACACAAGAATACCATAATAAAGTGGACGTTTATTGATATAAAAACCCATATCATAATAAACTTGAAGTTTATTGATAACTGCACATGTCATGGTGTAAATTTGAAGTTTATCAATATTGATAATTTATTCAGTTGGCATTCGGGTTAGCCATATCATTTTAAGTATGATGTGCCGTAATAGAGAATTCACATGGGTAAATATTAAAGAACTAGAAAGTTCTTTACGAATTCTCCTGTATTACTTGTTCTCATTAATTAATTGACCAACTAAAGAGTTCGGGTTGAATCCCATAAATTCTGGAAATATCAAAAGTGAATATGGGCCCATTCACCTGCCATGTATACCACATATGATGCATCTATGATATGGTTACATGTGCGATTGTTATTAACCCGCAGCCTGGCCGGTGCTTGCGAGGTAAATTGCTCAGTAATATAACTTCGAGCATAATTTCCAGATTTTCTATTCAAGATAGTTCATCTTGATAAGTTGGTTTATATCATAGTTGGTTTAGCAAGATAATTATTGAGTGCCTCCACTTAATAGCTAAACTGTTTCTTATGAGAACAAAGTTATATATATCAGTTTGATATACGTTGTATACGAGAGTATATTATATTCTCCCCTCACAAGTGGTTCAGGGTCAGGAACCAAATAATTTCATCTTATTATTATTGATGTGCGGTGTATATTTTCATTAACACCATAATGCACAAAGATGGACTCTCAAAGTTGAGAAACAAGTTAGCTTTTCTAACATGAGGGGGAGTCATGATAAACACTTGAGAAAAGGTTACATGGGATGAATTATCATTTGTATATATAGATCCTCGAATATCATAATATGAACCTGAAGTTCATAAAAGGATAATTCAATTGCAACATATTGCAAAGCATGCTATACGCATTTGCTGACCCAAAGAAAGTAACTATATTCTCACTGCAAATGCTCATATTAAGTCCCAGAAGGACAAAGTCTTTGATACGCTTAAAGCGTATAGACAAATCGGTTTCAAAATAACTTCTTAATAAAGAAGATGAGCAAATGATCAAAGTGATCATAATGGGGAGGCAAGTGATCTAGAAGATCACATGACATAACACTTCATAAAATCTCATGAGAGATTCAGGTACCTGAATATATGAATAAAGAGATCTCCATGATATGTCTTTATGAAAATTTACTGGAACCGATATAAAATGTTCGTCGACGACATCTATGATAGCGCTAAATATCGATGAGGATCTTATGTTTGTCGAATACAAATAAAAATATTTGCTAAAAGGAAGAGATACAATTCAAGCAGAATTGATTCCATATGAAAGACATGTAGTTTTGGACATGTAGTTCAAATACTTGAAAGTATAAAGTCAATGGTATTTGTAATCAGTTTTCGATATCTTATTTGTTCAGCATGACATGAAAACTTGATATGCATCTAAAGTCTATTATATGGCTTATATGACTTAACTTATATGTCAATCCATGAAAGATTGAAGTTGCTTGAAGCATATACAATTCTTGGTCCTGAAGTACCACATCCTAAGTGCAACTTGTGTACATATGTACCTTGCTATAACTATAAGCATGATGACATCGAGAATACCTCTATGGAGATATTGAAGAGTCATTCCACGACATTATATGAAGATATTCATATCTATCAAGAATGATAATTTCAAGGTGCGGAATATTTATTCAAATCAATATGGCTGATTTATTTATCAAATCTCTACAAAAGATCGTTTTGAAGATGGTGCACAAGATTGGAATGCAAATGCTCAAGGATGTGAATTGATGCTCTTTTCAGGGGGAGTTAATGCGCGTTGCACTCTTTTTCCCTTACAAGGTTTTGTCCCAATGGATTTTCCTTGCAAGGTTTTTAACGAGGCAACCGATAGGCGCATATTCAAACATGTGTACTCTTTTTCCTTTTCTATAATTTTTTCCCATTGGGTTTAGTTTTAGTTAAGGTTTTAACGAGGCACATTATTGAATAGACATTCAAGGGGGAATGTTATAAATAGAATCCTATTTAAGGTGAATGTCTATATTTAGAGAGATTCTAGGGTTTACTACTTGGTGGCTAAGTCACCACCTCCCTATAAATAAAGGGGTTCTATTCCATTGTAAACCATCCCAAAGTATCAATAAGAATACTCCTCTCTCTACTTTTCTCTATATTGTTCTTGTTCTTGTATTATTGTTCTTGTTCTTATATTATTTCATAACAGTTTGGTATTAATTGCCGCCTAGCAAAAAATAATGTAACATTTGATTTGCATTGTCAAAATATCAATAATAAGTTACGTTATGTAAGAATCTATGCGAGATTGAATATTACATTACTAGTTGGAGTTTAAAGTACTTAAAGATAAATATATCTTTAATTGAAGTAGGTAATCCCTACATGATAATCCATTATCTAAATATTGTTTATGTAAATATCCCCACGTAATTAGCATGTAAAACAAGCGTGTAGCTAGACTTACCACACATGTAGGAACTCAAAATACATGGTGATTAGGCCAACTAGCAAGCTCATTTGAAGCTATCTACTGCGTGTAGTACAGGGCAATGAACATTGAGTGAAGAGGGGGACTAAATGAATATTTAGGGTTGTTACTACAAGTTGAAAACATTGAATTTCTCTCAACGCGAAAAACATCATTTTCGTTTTGTACGACTATTTTTCTTGCAATTGACATCTTTCTTTCTTCATGAAAAGACTCCATGACCGCATTTACAACATTTATGCGGAGTATATATATAATCTTCAAGGGTTCAAATTCCTTCAGTCAAAGGTCATTCATGTCATCAATTTGTGGATATGACCCAAAAAGAATAGTTTAAAGTACATATTGATTGATGCCGTGTTAAATAGTCTTTGCTACAGCTTGTATGTCTATTCTTAATGGAAATCAATTGTTATATTTAGATAATGGAGTTTTAAGTGTTATAAATTAGTATCATAAAAACAAACGTTGAACAATGTTTACAAATATCGTCAAGGAAAATACTGAAATAAATAACTGGATTGTTTGTGTTTTGAATAAGTCAATACATATGCAAGAGCAATGCCCTTTAGCCTAGACTTGTGCTGACAAGAATAAGATAAATTATATTATGCAAAATGGAAAGTTACATTAATAATGTAAAAGTTATTTATAATGCCAGTATATAACAACAACAATGACAACCATGTCTTAGTCCAAATTTAAACAAAGTAGAGTTGGCGATATGTATCCTCGCATATTTCATTAAACTCAACTTATATGATTATCATAATACAAAATAAAATAAAAGTGAACGTGAAAAATAAGATAAATTTAGAACATATTAATTAGTAGGTATCACCTATATGGATCTTTCTTTTTAATTGTGCTATATTTTTTGCTAAGTGTACGTTGATTTTAAGAATTTGTAGTTGATTTTTCAAGAAACAACTTCCTTTCATTGATTTTAGGTCCACGACGTCCCCTTTTAATACCTTCATGTAAGATATATGGATTTATATCTAGATTTATGGACTTATATCTATACACATATGAACAATACATGAATAATTATATGTTATGTGCTATCTTAAGGTTTGGCCTAATTATGTGGTCTTATGGACATTATGTTAAGGGGGCCAATGTATTGTCATACTAAAGTGTAGGACTAATGTGTAGATACCCAAAAGTGTAACCTTAGTTTATGATGGGCTAACTAAGGTTACATATGTAACTATGGTTACATGAATGCTTGTGACTCTTGAGTTTGTAACTCTTGCAAGACATTACTCAAGACATTATTCTTGTTGTAACTCTTGTCTCTTGGGTTGCATATTCTAGAGTTACAAAGTGGGGTTATGGTTCCCATTCTTTAACAAGACAAGTTCTTTCTCTACCCATTGAAGTAAGAACCATTTGTCCATTGTCTTGCAAATAGAGTGGAAAACCATAAGCCAAAACCTTGATCATTGTCATAATACTATTTTGTAAACCTTTCATATATTGTTATTGTTGAGGATTCATTCTTGTGGTAACATACAAACCACAAGTCATTCTTGAAGAAATAATCAAGAGGTTCAAAAGCTCAAGGACAATCATCAAGAAGGAGGCTCAACTTTTCCACATATGGATTCAGGTTAGCTTCCGCTCATGTAGTTGTAAATCCGATTATTCAAATGAAGGTTGTTGTCTTTAGTAGGAATCATAATCATAACAATTGGTATCAGAGCCGCCCTTCATTTTGGATAATTTGGATGATCATAAGGTTTATGTTATTTAAGAAATCATGTTTAAGTTTACTTAGAACTTTGTTCAAGAAATTCTACCATGAAATAGCATGATCTTATGATTGTTATGATGATGATGTATTTGTTTATTATATCATTGATTCAGCATGATTTTAGTAGGTTGACAACATGTTTATTATTTTTAAGATCCATGTTGAAAATCATGTGTTATTCAGAAATTTTTTTTTGTCACTACTAGTCAGACAATCGATTGTCAGGCTAGACAATCGATTGTCTGAATCGTTTAAAAATTCTGGCAGTTAACTTTTGTGAGTTGAAACGTTTCCAGACTGAAAAATTTTTCCAGAAAAAATTCAAACAATCGATTGTCTAGCCTGACAATCGATTGTTGGATGATCCACACTTAGAAAAATTTTTCCTTGTCAATTACAGAGACTAAATTTTCAGAAAAAACCAAACAATCGATTGTCTGGTTTGACAATCGATTGTCTGGTCTAAAGACAGTTTTTTTTTTTTTTTTCAGAAAACGTCAAACAATCGATTGTCTGTTTTGACAATCGATTGTCTGGCCCAAATGACTTAGAAAACTTTTTCCTCGTGACTTCCAGTGACTTAAAAATCAGAAAATGTCAGACAATCGATTGTCTGTTTTGACAATCGATTGTCTGGTCCAGTAATGTTTAAGAAAAATGTTTCAACTCTCTTAAGTTTCAGTGAATGTTAATTGTTTAATAGTCCATCAATTCTTATATATCTAGAATTGTCCTATCAAGCAATCAACAATTAATATTCAAGTGTTACACATCTAATCTTGTAACACATTAAGTTGAGATTCATAAAATGGCTTAAGGAACTAAAATTTATAGCATCTTATATTTTAGTTTTTCAATTGAAGCATTAAGTTGCCAAAGTAACCTCTATTGTGTAGATTGATTAATTTTAAAATATGAGATGACTGTGGATGTTAGTCTTCCATGCGTTTAACATCGGCCCAAAGGAAGGTGTTATTTGGCAGGAATTCGAACATTCTTGTGGTGGTAAATATGAGACGATTATTTGGTTTTCCATGTGAATATTGAATCGGCCCAAAGGAAGGTTTAATGTTTGACAGGAGTTTATTGTCTATGTTTGATCACTACACCAAGAGTACCACTTGCAAGTTGTTTTTCTGTCCAAAGACTAAAAGCAATATTGTGCTAGGTATCTTGTAATGGGAATTGTCTAATTTTGAATCTATAAAGTTAAAGTTCAAGTTTATGTAAGCATGTATTTAGTAATCCTTTTGTTCTATTTTCAGTAAACTCTTCTGCTTCTACGATCTCTGCCAATATCAATAGCATCCCAGTGCTAAACGGCACTAATTTTAAGGAATGGAAAGAGAATGTAATGATCGTTCTCGGTTGCATGGATCTTGACTTAGCCCTTCGGACCGAGCAACCTACTCCTCTTGAGGATACATCCTCTCCTAATGAAAAGAGAGCGATGGAGAAGTGGGAACACTCGAATCGCTTGAGTCTAATGATCATGAAGCGTGCAATTCCAGAATCATTCAGGGGCACTATGAATGATGAACCTAATGCCAAAGTTTTCCTTGAAAACCTCGAACAGCGTTTTATTCAAAACGAAAAGGCGGAAACAAGTGCACTATTGAGTAAACTTGTTTCTATGAGGTATAAGGGCAAGGAAAACATTAGGGAGTACATTTTGGAAATGTCTCATCTTGCTTCGAAACTTAAGTTACTCAAGCTAGTATTACCTGAGGAACTGCTTGTGTACTTTGTTTTGATATCTCTTCCGGCACACTTTAATCAGTTTAAGGTCAGTTACAACTGCCTGAAGGAGAAATGGTCTCTTAACGAGCTCATTTCACATTGTGTGCAAGAAGAGGAAAGGATTAAGCAAGATACGACTGAAAGTGCTCATTTGGCATCCTCTTCTAAGGAAACTAAGAAGAGGAAAAATAAGTAAGTTGCGGTTGTAAGGCCCAAGATTAAGCAACATAAGGAACCTAAGGTTGAAATTACTAGATTAGGTTGCTTTCTCTGTAAGGGGACTAACCATGTGAAGAAGGACTGTACTAAGTACCATGCCTGGCGTGCGAAAAAAGGTACATTTCTTTCTCTTGTTTGTTCTGAAGTTAATTTAATTTCAGTACCTAAGGATACTTGGTGGGTAGATTCTGCTGCTACTACTCATATAAGTATATCAATGCAGGGTTGCCTGAACTGCCGAAAACCAAATGATGGTGAAAGATACATCTATGTGGGTGACGGCAAGAAGGTGCCAGTTGAAGCTATTGGCAAATTTAGGCTGTTATTTAATACTGGTTTTCATGTAGATTTGAATGAGACTTTCATTGTACCGTCTTTTAGACGGAACTTAATTTCAGTTCCCCAATTGGACATGTCTGGTTATAAATGTACATTTGGGGATAATAAAGTTTGTCTCTTTCAGTGTTCAAATCTTATTGGTACTGGTGTTTTATCAACGTTTGATAGCTTATATTTGGTTGACACAATAACTTCAAATAAAGAAACTTTGCATACAAGTGGTACTAAAAGGAAATTAACTAATGAGAATTCCATTTCACTCTGGCATAAACGTTTGGGTCATATATCCATTCAAAGAATTCAGAAACTCGTGTCAGATGGAATTCTTGATCCTCTTGATGCCTCAAATTCGGATATATGTATTGAGTGTATCAAAGGGAAATAAACAAACAAGACTAGATTAGGTGCTACGAGAGCTTCGGACGTCTTAGAATTGATACATACGGATATTTGCGGGCCATTTCCTACTCCTTGTCGGAATGGTCAACAATACTTTATCACATTCATAGACGATTACTCTCGTTATGGGTACCTATATCTTTTTCACGAAAAGTCCCAATCCATAGACGTGTTCAAATCATTTAAGGCTGAAGTTGAAAATCAACTAAGCAAAAGAATTAAATCCGTTAGATCTGACCGTGGAGGTGAATACTATGGTCGATATGATGGTTCCGGTGAACAACGTCCAGGGCCTTTTGCTAAATTCCTAGATGAGTGTGGGATCGTCCCTCAATATACTATGCCAGGAAGTCCTACGATGAATGGTGTAGCTGAGAGACGAAATAGGACCCTTAAGGATATGGTAAGAAGTATGATTTCTCGTACTTCTTTGCCAGACTCACTCTGGGGTGAAGCATTAAAAACTGCAACTTATATTCTTAATAGAGTCCCAACTAAAGCTACAATCAAAACCCCTTATGAACTTTGGACTGGGCATAAACCCAGTATTCGGCATTTACACATTTGGGGTTGTCCAGCTGAGGCAAGGCCTTATAGGCCAACTGAAAAGAAACTGGACGCTAAGACAGTTAGTAGCTATTTTGTTGGATATTCTGAAAAATCCAGGGGTTTTAAGTTTTATGATCCCACATCACGAACTATTTTTGAAACGGGAAATGCTAGGTTCTTTGAGGATATTGAGTTTGGGGGGTGGGGAGATAAAGTTGTTAAAGATTTTGTCTTTGAGGAAGAACATGTGTCTTTTCCTCAAATTGTTGATCTTGGTCTTACTGACTCGGATCATACAACTCCGGTTCAAGACAATCTCGAAAATCTCCCCCATCAGGAACCTGATATAACTAATGAAATTCAAACTCAACAACCTCAAGTAACTGAAATGCCATTAAGGAGATCCACTAGAGAGAGGAGAAATGCAATTTCGGATGATTATTATGTATTTCTCCAAGAACAAGAAAATGATGTTGGACTTGAGGAAGATGATCCAATCAACTTCAGTCAAGTCATTAAGTGTTCTAACTCTCAAAAGTGGATTGATGCCATGAATGATGAGATGAAGTCTATGAGCGATAATGACGTTTGGGAGCTTGTTACATTGCCCGAAGGTACGAAACCTATTGGTTGTAAATGGATTTTTAAAACCAAAAGGGATTCAGGGGGCAATGTTATTAAGTACAAAGCTCGTCTTGTCGCAAAAGACTACACTCAGAAAGAAGGCATTGATTATAAAGAGACTTTCTCTCCAGTTTCATCGAAAGACTCTTTCAGGACTATAATGGCATTGGTAGCACATTTTGATCTTGAGCTTCATCAAATGGATGTTAAGACTGTTTTTCTTAATGGTGACATTGAGGAAACAATTTATATGGTGCAACCTGAAAACTTTGTTTCGCATGAATCAAAGAAAAAGGTTTGCAAATTAAAGAAATCCATCTATGGGCTCAAGCAAGCTTCTCGTCAATGGTATTTTAAGTTTCATGCAGTCGTTACATCTTTTGGTTTTGAACCGAATATTGCTGATGACTGTATATACCATAAGTTCAGTGGGAGGAAGTATATTTTTCTGGTTTTATATGTCGATGACATACTGCTTGCCTGTAAAGATATAGCATTATTACTTGAAACTAAGAAATTTCTTTCAAAGAAATTTGAATTGAAAGATCTTGGTGAAGCTTCTTTTGTATTAGGAATTCAGATACAACGAGATCGCTCTAAAGGTGTTCTCGGTCTGTAACAAAAGGGCTATATCGATAAGGTTCTGAAAAGATTTGGCATGCAGGATTATAAAACCAGGCGACACCCCTGTTGCTAAGGGAGACAAATTTAGTCTCAAAGTGCCCAAACAATTCTTATGAAATTTCGGAAATGCAGAAGACACCTTATGCTTCGGCGGTAGGTAGTCTGATGTATGCTCAGGTATGTACACGACCTGATATAGCATACATTGTTGGGATGTTAGGCAGATATCTAAGCAATCCGGGTATGGACCATTGGTAGGCAGCCAAAAGGGTCATGAGGAACATACATAGAACAAAGGATTACATGCCTACATATCGGAGTTCGGACCAGTTTGAGATCATCAGGTATACCGACTCCAATTTTGCCATTTATGCTAATAACATATGTAACCATAGTTGCATATGTTAATAACAACAGTAATTTGACGAAAGCAAAACATAAGGACGTCAAATTTCGGGTTGTTAAAGAAAGAGTACAAAATGGACAATTGTGCATTAAGTACATAAGTACAAACTCCATGCTTGCGGATCCGCTAACTAAGGGATTGACACCAAAAGTTTTTCATGAGCATGTTGCTTGTATGGGTGTCAAATCAGATAAGGATTATGTATTTTTAGTGGGAGTTTTGTATTGCACATTTTTGTAATTGTTCATTATATTCAGAAATTCAGTAATTCAGTTATATCTGCAGATATTCAGTTTTAAAGTTTATTGTACTCTTACAGTTTCTGTTTGATCTCAATTAAGTGAACCAGTTGGTAAATAGACATACTATTGACCACACTTTATGTTATTTCCATGCTACATACCCACACTTGATCCATGTCGTTGGTTATATTGATATACGTGATCTATGATTGGTTCTAGTTACGAATGAGTAACGACAAGCCCTTAGGTCCTATGTTGGTATGATTGATGGACCGGATTGTTCATGACAATTTTATTGTGATAGCAATTTTGCGCAACTAAGGTTTGTAACTTATAATATCAAGGATTGTACATATGTTTGTATATCTCGTCCAAGTGGGAGATTGTAAGATATATGGATTTATATCTAGATATATGGACTTATATCTATACACATATGAACAATACATGAATAATTATATGTTATGTGCTATCTTAAGGTTTGGCCTAATTATGTGGTCTTATGGACATTATGTTAAGGGGGCCAATGTATTGTCATACTAAAGTGTAGGACTAATGTGTAGATACCCAAAAGTGTAACCTTAGTTTATGATGGGCTAACTAAGGTTACATATGTAACTATGGTTACATGAATGCTTGTGACTCTTGAGTTTGTAACTCTTGCAAGACATTACTCAAGACATTATTCTTGTTGTAACTCTTGTCTCTTGGGTTGCATATTCTAGAGTTACAAAGTGGGGTTATGGTTCCCATTCTTTAACAAGACAAGTTCTTTCTCTACCCATTGAAGTAAGAACCATTTGTCCATTGTCTTGCAAATAGAGTGGAAAACCATAAGCCAAAACCTTGATCATTGTCATAATACTATTTTGTAAACCTTTCATATATTGTTATTGTTGAGGATTTATTCTTGTGGTAACATACAAACCACAAGTCATTCTTGAAGAAATAATCAAGAGGTTCAAAAGCTCAAGGACAATCATCAAGAAGGAGGCTCAACTTTTCCACATATGGATTCAGGTTAGCTTCCGCTCATGTAGTTGTAAATCCGATTATTCAAATGAAGGTTGTTGTCTTTAGTAGGAATCATAATCATAACACTTCATTCATCAAAGTTTAACCCCTAATGACCGATGCATATGTAGGTCGACCCAGACATATATACCAGACTATCAAATGTGTGCTACAGCTTTGGAGAACATGATTACTTTTAATCATATCTAATCTTGTTTGACCACACATTTATTTTAGCATTCATATTTCTACTGACACTTATTTTGTGGAAATGTTGGACTTTAACATTCCAACATTCACTATCATATAACATAACTCTCTGTCATATAGATTTCTATAAAATTATATGTAATGTCAGCATATATAAGTTAAATCCACTAAATAAAATTGTTGAAATCCTCCGGCACAAGATTGGCAACGGCAATAAAATGTTAGAAATCATTCATTTGCTATCTAAAATATATGTTGATTTGCTTTTCTTTTTATCAAGGATTCAAAATAATAAAATAATATTATTCGCTTAATATGATTTTACAATAAAGAGAATTCAATAGAATTCCCTTCCTTGGCTGTGGCTTTTCCGGTGCCTTCAAGAATTCTCGTACGTTATCACTGTATCATGATTTTATATATATATCTTATTTTCTTTGCGAGTCTTAACTTTTTATATTTTGACACCCGTTATTAAAATTTCTGGCATCGCTGCTCATCGTCATAATGTACTGTGGCAAGTGCTTTTTCATAATCATGAACATGTATTAATAAACTCCAAAACGGTAAAACCTTCATAAAACAGTTGTTTTCTACGAGGAAGATGCATAGGTAATTAGAAGAAGTAGGCATGTATGAGTGTTTACCCTAAAAATTAGATAACTATTAAATTTATAATGTGGTTTTAATGATACGTAATTTCACTTAATACTAATTGATAAACGTAAAGACAAATAATACAAATTGACAATAATGTAAAGCAAACTAATATTTGAGCAGAGCCCTCGAGTTGGAACACCCTCGAGTTTAGCAGAACAAGAATAGTTGAAGAGTTGCAAACTGATAAACAAGAGAAATTAAAGAGAGAATATTATATTGCTTTAATCTGCGTGAATGTAAGGTATCTACAAATAATGGGGACCCCCTTTATATAGTAGAGGAATTCTAATTATGGTATAATTTTAATTACGGAAGTAAATCATATGATTGACACAAGTAACCACCCTTGATTTGATCTGATCCGAGATTTCCGCTGTGATCTTCGACCGGTTACGAATATCTCGCTTTTTCGTTATCGTGCTTCGTACGAAGTATGTCATATATGGCTTTAGTCGTTGTTAGCCTCGATCTCTGCCGGCACTTTGATCTTTGGGTTCGATGCCTCTTCTTTATGTTCGGGTCTGATTTATTACGAGGCTATTCCCGATGCAATTTTCTTGTTTCGATCGGATAGCACAATCGAATAGGCCTTATTTTAACCGTATACAATGAGCTTAAATATCTGCCAACCCATTCAATGTCAAGTGAGGTATCCACCTCTATTGTACAAATAAATTGGTGAAGTTTTGCACACTTCGGGACAAAAACACAGTCCAAAACGAAAGAATATAATATTGTACTACGCAGTGGACCAAACAGTCCTTTCACATTAAACTCTAGGACACCACATCGACCAAAACCACCGTTGTAATGATTCACCGATCATAAGTATAAGATTGGATTGGAGTACTCTGTGTTTGTTTGACTCTCTGACTGACTGTCCAATTTCTGACCTGTCTGATTGACTCTCAGAACCTTATCATTAAATTCTTTCTCTTATCATAACTCACTGAACAGTCCATTGTGGATACTACAATCACTTGAATATCAGCTCATTGTTTGTCTCCTTTCGCCTTCACGTCCCTGCCCACCCTCACCCACTTCACCTCTATGCTTCATGACAAGTAGGCATTTTTGCACATTTTTTTATTGAATTTGGAGTTCAAAGAAAAGAGTATTTGAAATTGTAGTTGGAAAAAAAAAGATATTTGAAGTTGAAATTTGATGAGCGGAAACCATTATTTCGCTTAGAATACTCCTCAAACAAAGTCTTCAAACTTCAAATGCCCTACTGTTGTATTTTAAATAATGGATCAAATTTAAAACAAACACAATTATTTGGGGAGGGGGGGTTGGTCCAAATATTATCTATGAAATGTGATCATATTGTATATATTCATATTGAGTTTCTGTATATTTGCACACGGCCAGACCTCTCTACAACAGCATTCTATATAACAGTATTCACTATAATTTTTTTTTTTTTTAAACCACTATTTTATGTTATATTTTACTTCTCTATAACAGTTTTTTTTATCAAAAGGTCTAATCATGCACAATGTCTGATATTTGAAGATCAGCAAATACAATTTTTTTCAATGGATATAGTTTCCATCTTGTATAATGATGTACTTTTAAGGTTTTTCACCTCTCAAGTATAAAGACGAAAGAAAATAAAAGTATTCCGCTAAATTTTTTCACAAAACTAGTGAAAAGCGTTCTTCAAACTCACGTTAGAAGAATGTAAGATGGAAAGAAACACCACCCACACATTTCCTAATCCCGCAAGATTACAAGAAGCGTTGAATAAAGGAAAAGTATGAAATAAAAGATCAATCACGTTTTTGAAGCAAAAATCATAGAAAACCTAATCACCATTGTTTATTTTCAGCATATTGAGCCCTTTTTTTTTTGTAATGAAGACATATATATTAAAAACATATACTAAGAGTCATTACATAATTCATTACATATAAGAACTGTTCTAGGACACGTAGTTCCTAGCTTGTCCCTTTCCAAAATAGAAACAACAAAAGTAGGAGGAATTAGATAAGTCCTTAAGCTTCCAAGGGTTCGTAAGCTGCTTCCATTCTTCGCCATTGAATCAGCCGCGTGGTTAGCCTCTCTGTATACGTGCTGCAGTGGGGGATCCCTGCTCTACTCGCATATTGAGCCCTTTAAATAGGCCTTACAATGAGTAAAATTGTAAAGTTAAGAAAACTAATCCTAATTAAACTAGAATAAGAATAAGGCTAAGAAAACTTATCTTAACTAAAATTGAAAAAAGAATTCTACTAGGAAAGGGCTAACAATTAATAATCCTACTTTGACTAGAACAATAAATATAATCGTACTAAAACAAGAAGTAAGAAATCCTAATCTTGGAAAAAATTCTAATCTTTAATAATTCTTGGACTTCTTCAGTTTCTTGAGATTCTTGGCCTCAATTGGACTAAGGCTAATTAGTGTAAGCATTTAAATTTGTGGCCCAATTCTCCAAATTCATTGGCACCTTCATGAGCCCAATAAACCTTCATTGTTGTAGAAAACATGGCCTTCATGTATTAATTTAGAAGAATTTAATTTTTAGTAGCTTTAAAATGTGTGTCCTAGAGTTTAAATTTCTGTACATTTAGTTATGAATATATTACTAATATATTAGCTTTCTTTAATATTTAGATAGTAAAAGATGCCTATCTTTTAAAATTTTAAATTTGAATAATTTCTTATCCTTTATATGTAATATTAAAAAAGGGAAAAATAATTTTTCCAGAAAATATTTAAAACTCAAATGATATTATAAATGCATAACAGTCATTAACTCTAAAAGCCTAAAAATATCAAAATAAACAATATTGTCATAGAGAGATTTGATAGTTAGTGTGTGCATATGTTTAGTAAAGTTGTAGGGAGGAAGTAGTACCATTGCGACATGAAATGGGCAGGGAAGGAGGACAGGTATCTCGTGATTCCGTTTAGAGACTCAGCTAGATATCGACCTTTGTTTTTCAACGATTTTGTCTCTTACTTCTTCTTAAATGTAACTCCAACTATATGCTAATGAATGATGTTTATTTGTACTCAAAAGCAAACTCCATGGCAGGCAAATTGTGTAATCATTGAATGGTAAAGTTTCAGGTTATTTATTTTTACCCAGCTGGTCCAATGACTACACATTATACTAACTGAAGTTTTTTTTCCTCTCCTAATATTTACTCAAGGATTTAATCTCTATACGTTATAAAGAAATTATATTTGTAGTGTTTCAACCAGATAATATATTTTATTTTAGGTTACCATATTAAATAGTGTAAATATTTACAACATGTTACACGCTATTGATGGTGAAAACAACTATAGACATCTCTATAATAATATCTATATATAACAATACTTCATTATAAAAGTCAATTTTTTCCGAAAATCATATTTCATGATATGTTATAATATATATTCTATATAACAGCACTCTGCTATAACATCTAAAAATATTCGGAACAAGCGAGACTATTATAGCTTTGACGGTATGCTCGATGCAATAAAGGTACAATCCTTACCAAAACAAGCCATTAATCATAGACTTATCAAAATTAGCCAAGCACATATAAAATTTAAAAACCCAATGAAATAAGGTTCTTTCTCTCCACACACACAAAGATCTCCTTCCATATTTTTGAGCGTGATTAGCAACATTAGATATAAGATAGAAAGGAAATTTCATGGACAAGTAAGCAAAATAGGTGATGAAATACAATATATATATATATATAATATTCCAAAAATCTAAGCAAAAAAGAATTGTTTTCAATGGGTACAGTTGACATTTATTAAAAACATATAGATGAGTCAATATACAAAATCGAGTTCAAAAAAATCTTCTGCGACACATGAATCACGCATGTATCTTTCACACAAGTATCCGTGTGTGCGCGCGCGTGTGTGTGTGTGATACACCTATCAATTTCTTCATGTTCATCTTCTATTTCGAATTTTTAATTTAAACTACCTCAAAACTCTATTAAATCATCCCAGAACTGATATCCAAGCTCCTTAAAGAGTACTCAATCTATTCTAATAACACCTACTCAAAAGAAAGCAAAAATTTGACCTTTTTTGGCTAATTGAGTAACCTTATTAATATTTTATGAATTAGCTAATTCTTGTAATAAGCTACTTATAGATGAACATAGCTGGTCTAATTTCCACCAGATTTAAGATATCACTTGTCCAGAACTGAACGGGCTTTTGCGGGTCTGCAAAGGACGACGCGCACAAACAGTCATTTTTAGAAGGAAATTTTACACGCTGTAGAAAATCTTAGTACCCTATTTATTTTAAATAAATACTATTTTAAAATATTACATCTTATAAATACCTTTTCTCCTTTATACTAAAAAGTCTAAATATAGTTACATCCTACAATTAAGGCACCATATATGCTAAATATTATTTTTCTCTCTCCCTTTTTTGTATTTTCTCACACATAATTACTGCATATCTGCAAACCTCAATACAATTTCTCTGTTTGCATACAACCATATTCTCTTCTCCCACAAATCCTAGTTTCTTAACTCTTCTCCCACTCAAATTCTCAATTTTCAATCCTTAAACTATCAGAATCATCAATTACATCAACAACCTGGTTGATTACCACTACTGCCAACCTGAAACGCGTAGCTTGCTCTTTCTATTTGCTTGAAATCTTGAAGAATAAACCCGATCTCTACTTAAGAGCACGTGCGTTTTTCTCAAATTTAAAGCGAAATAAAGCAACAATGGAGTCAATTACAATTAGCTTAATAGGGGGAGGAAAGAGGATGGGATAAACGGCCCACGCCGTACACGAACACCTTGTCGTTGCGGGTAGCAGCGGCTGTGATTTCTTGCACCAGAATTTCCAAGACTGGGGTTTTTGTAGATGTGTGAGGGGGCTGACTAGCCGGAATTAATGGATGGTCGCCGGTCAGCGAAGCCATAGGGCTATTTCTCTCTCTAGATCGCCAAATCGCCTATTTGTATTCAGTTGTATTCGAATGTATTCACTTGTATTCAGGTTTAATCAATTGTATTTAACTATTTATTCAGTAGTAGTTAGTTGTACTGAAGTGTTTTATACAACTGTATTCAGTTATATTCAGTTGTAGTTAGTTATATTCAACTATTTTATTCAGCAGAAGTTAGTTGTATTTTGTTGCATTCAAGAGTTTATTCAGCAGTATTCAGTTGTATTTTTGTTGTATTCAAGTATTTTATTTAGATGAATTAAGGTGTATTTTTTGTATTCAGCTGTATTATTCATATGTGTTTCTCTTTATTCAGCTATTATCTTCTTATGTGTCTTTCAAATACAGATTAATGAGGGATCATTTTAGTTCGTTGAGTTAAACTAGGAAAATATCATGTGATTTTATTTTCTTCCATTTTTAGCGCAGATAAAGTCACTGTATTTAATATTTATGTCGCTTGAATAAAGCTAAATACATGTCAAACTTAGCTGGAATTCCAGATTTTACGCCTATAGTTTTGGTTGTATTAATGAATACAACAGCTTAAATACATGAAATACATTGTATAAAAACATTAAAGGTATCTATAACACGTAATATAACAAAGAGTATCTATAAATTGCCAATTAGACCAAAAAGATGGTGCTTTATGAAAAATTCCCTTTTAAGAATCAATGTTTAATTAATAGCCCAAGTTTAAAAAGTGTTTAAAGTTTTTCCGGATCATAATCAAACTTCATACCCGACAATTTGAAGTTTTAATTAGTCATTGGTATGAAGTTTGAGTAGTTAAACCCTAATTCAGACGGATAGTCTGTTTGCACTTTAATTTCAGACCTTCGGACAAAAGCAGAGCCAAACTTCAAACTCGAAGGTCTGAATTTAGCCAGATTTACAAGCGGTCATTTAAAAATAGTCATAATTTTAAAAATTATTAAAATTTAGTCACTTTTCATGTAAAGATAAATTTGAATAAAAATATTGTTCAAATTCGAAAAATACTCTAGCATAATATATTGGAACTCCAATATATTATACTGAAGTCAGCAAAGTGTACCGATCTAGCATATTATGCTGGACCGATCTCTCTTGCAATAAAATAATGACTATTCTGTTCTCTTACCAAATAAATAAAATGGAAAAAAAGCCAAACACCAAAATTTTGCGAACTTTTTACTAAAAACTGTTGGTCTAATTAAATAGCATTATTATTACTTTTAGTCCGCGCCAGAAACTATTTATATTTGATAGCCGAAATAATATATAAAATTTGAATAATTTTTAAATATAACAAACATAATATATATATATATATATATATATATATATATATATATATATATATATATATATATATATATATATATATATATATATATATATATATATATATATATATATATATATTATATTTTTTGACTATTATTTTTACAACAGCTGTAAAATATTACTTTTTCCAATTAAATACCCCAAAGGTTCATTATTCTGGAGAAACTGCAATATAGCCAATTTTAGGACCAATGTTTAAGGCATAGCCGAAGTTTATAATTTATTGTAAATTTAGCCACTTGAGAATTAACTTTAGACATATTGCAAAAAATCGCGCCGGAAGTTATAAATTTTTTCTGAAGTCATATTGATTGTGCAAGCTTCAGATATAGATTTTTATCTGAACTTCAGATTTTGACTTGTCAAAGCCAAACGTTAGCCATTTATGCTTGAACTTCAAACATTTACTTTTGTACTTCAAATATTTCCGACATTGCTATTTGAAAATTAGCCAGAATTTCAAAATTAAATAAAATTTAATCACATTTCTAAAAATTCGAAAAAAATTTCAGCATAATATGCTGAAGTTCGAATTTTTTACATATGAGATTCCAGCATAATGTGCTGGAGGACCAACATAATATGCTGAAAGTTTATACGCAGGAACTCCATAATCTACCATATTTCAGCTAGGGTATTATTGTCCATATTTTATCTCCGCACAAAATAGTAGCTATTTTTCAACAACTTTGTAAACTCGACTTATTTAGAAATTTTTACATTCCTATGACATATATTATATTATATTACCCACCATGCTTAATTTTTAATATAATTACCTTTTATATACCTAATTATACTATTTATGTACATTTTATGTGTTTAATGGTATTAATTAGTCTCCTAATTTAACTCTACCGTATATTTTCAATCCCCCAAGTTTCTCTTTCCAAATCCCACCCCTTCACCCACGTATCAAACCACACCCCACGATTTGCTCTTCAATCACCTACTATTTCCTCTTCTAAAACCAGCGAAAATATATAACCCCCCCCCCCCCCCCCCCATTGACAACCATTAAAAAACTTTGAAGTTTTATTCGAATTTGGATTTTCAAAAGATATTGTTTGTTTGGATTAGACGTTGTCTCAAAGAATTGAGAATTCTCTCTAAGTCTCTCTCTATCTCTCAATCACAAATTTCAATAATGTAAAGCAAAGGAAAAGAGAGCAGCAATTCCACTATTGACAGCCATTAAAAAGCTTTGGAGCTTTAAATTCAAATTTAGATTTTCAAAAATCATTACTTGTTTGGATTGAGTGTTGTTGCGAATAATTGGGAATATGGTTTGGATTTTGTATCTCAATTTTGAGTGATTTTGGTAAAAATTAGACTTGATTTTGATTGAATTTCACATTGAAAGAAGAAGAAGAAGAAGAAGAAGAAGAAGAAGAAGAAGAAGAAGAAGAAGAAGAAGAAGAAGAAGAAGAAGAAGAAGAAGAAGAAGAAGAAGAAGAAGAAGAAGAAGAAGAAGAAGAAGAAGAAGAAGAAGAAGAAGAAGAAGAAGAAGAAGAAGAAGAAGAAGAAGAAGAAGAAGAAGAAGAAGAAGAAGAAGAAGAAGAAGAAGAAGAAGAAGAAGAAGAAGAAGAAGAAGAAGAAGAAGAAGAAGAAGAAGAAGAAGAAGAAGAAGAAGAAGAAGAAGAAGAAGAAGAAGAAGAAGAAGAAGAAGAAGAAGAAGAAGAAGAAGAAGAAGAAGAAGAAGAAGAAGACACGACATACATTATATTACAGAAATTCTAGCAAAATTGTAAAAAAATTGTATTATGTTGTTTATTTATTTTTCTTTTATTCATTTAATTATTGTATGAAAGTTGTACAACATTGTATAAAAATTATATTTACGTTGTATGATATTATAGTTGTATATAACTGAGTATAAATAATGTATAAAAATTATAGATAAGTTGAATAATATATAATTTGTTGTAAGTCCTTGTGTATAAATCATATACAAAATATACACAAGACATTGTCACGATCCGGATTTTTCACCATCGGGAATGGTGATGGCGTATATTATCAGAGCTAGGAAAGCCAACATTTAAAACACATTCGTGCCTTCATTCAAACAATAAGAAGAAGAAGAAGAAGAAGAAGAAGAAGGAGAAGAAGGAGAAGAAGGAGAAGAAGGAGAAGAAGGAGAAGGAGGAGAAGAAGAAGGAGAAGGAGGAGAAGGAGGAGGAGAAGGAGGAGGAGGAGGAGGAGGAGGAGGAGGAGGAGGAGGAGAAGGAGGAGAAGGAGGAGAAGGAGGAGAAGAAGGAGAAGAAGGAGGAGAAGGAGGAGAAGAAGGAGAAGAAGGAGGAGAAGAAGAAGAAGAAGAAGAAGAAGAAGAAGAAGACACGACATACATTATATTACAGAAATTCTAGCAAAATTGTAAAAAAATTGTATTATGTTGTTTATTTATTTTTCTTTTATTCATTTAATTATTGTATGAAAGTTGTACAACATTGTATAAAAATTATATTTACGTTGTATGATATTATAGTTGTATATAACTGAGTATAAATAATGTATAAAAATTATAGATAAGTTGAATAATATATAATTTGTTGTAAGTCCTTCTTGTGTATAAATCATATACAAAATATACACAAGACATTGTCACGATCCGGATTTTTCACCATCGGGAGTGGTGATGGCGTATATTATCGGAGCTAGGAAAGCCAACATTTAAAACACATTCGTGCCTTCATTCAAACAATAATAATAACAAGAATAATAATTTAAAGCGAAAGATTTTTAATTACTTAAATAACTAAAAACGGAAATATGAAAGTTGCAAGTTATGCTGCTACCCAGAATGTGGTGTCAATACTCATGGACCACTAAGGAGTACTAAAACAAGAGTCTGAAAGAAATACATATAAATATCTGTCTCGATATAAAGAAAAACAAACAATACTAAAGAAAGGGGCTTCAGCCTGCGAACATCAGCTAGGCTACCTCGGAAGTCCCTGAACTGAAATCAGCGCACGAGCAATACTGCTGCTGAGGTCCAAAAGCTGCTCCTAGATCTGTGCAAAAAGATGCACAGAGTGTAGCATCAGCACAGCCGACCGCATGTGTTGGTATGTGCCTGGCCTAACCTCGGCGAGGTAGTGACGATGCTAGATCGGACCTACCACAAATAAACCTGCACAGATGTATGTGCAATAACAGGAAAATACATTCTATTTAACAGTTAAGAGGGAGAGAAACATGCTATGGGGTAAGACAGTTTAACATACAGTTATCGGATAAGAAGTAAAACAACACGACAACAACTGATAAGGAATAACAGGCAACTCCACATATGAAATCAAGCACAGTTAATCCGTTGCAGTGAGCAACCCGATCCTCAAATATACATATCTGTTGCAGCGAGCAACCCGATACTCAGTTATATATCTGTTTCGGCGAGCAACCCGATCCTCAAAGCGAGCAACCCGATCCTCAAATATATATATATATATATATATATATATATATATATATACATATATATATATATATATATATATATATATATATATATATATATATATATATATATATATATATTTGAGGATCGTGCAACCCGATCTTCAACAATCAATACTGTTACGGCGTGCTACCCGATCTTCAATATTTAACAGCAAGATCTCACCCGAGCAAACAAACAATTGCAACTCAAGTGCGAGGGGGGTAACAACAAAATACAAGGAGTCCCGACAAGGGAATACAACTAACAGCCAAAATATCCCGGCATGGGAGAATTTAATAAATACCTAAATCCCAGCAAGGGAATAATCACAGTACTTTCGCTTTTAAACACTTAGCTGCCAACAAGTTCCAAATCGAGCCAATGCTCCAAAATTTTTACAAATAACTATTTATCCTTCGAAGCATGGATACGTGAAAAAAACCTGGATTCACGGCTGAGAAGCTAGGCGGCAAGGCAAGTCTATAAGCCACCTTCCCCACGCGGTCAAGAATCTCAAATAGGTCAATAAACCTAGGCCTAAGCTTACCCTTCTTCCCGAATCTCATCACGCCCTTCATAGGTGATACACGGAGCAATACTCGCTCACCAACCATGAAAGCAACATCCCTGACCTTGCGATCTGCATAGCTTTTCTGCCTAGACTGAGCTGACCGAAGTGTGTCCTGAATGATCTTGACCTCATCCAAGGCCTCCTGAACTAGATCGGTACCCAAAAATCGTGCCTCTCCCGGCTCAAACCATCCGACTGGGGACCGACACTGCCTTTTACCATATAACACTTCATACGGAGCCATCTGAATGCTGGACTAGTAGCTGTTGTTGTAGGCAAACTCTGCTAAAGGCAAGAACTAGTCCCACGAGCCTTCAAAATCAATAACGCAGGCTCGGAGCATATCCTCAAGAATCCGTATAGTCCTCTCGGACTGACCGTTCATTTGGCGATGAAATGTTGTACTCAACTAAAACTAGGTGCCAAACTCCTGCTGTACCGTCTCAAGAAATGCAAGATAAATTGTGGGCCCTGGTCCGAAATGATAGATATAGGCACCCCATGGAGGCGAACGATCTCCCTGATATAAATCTCAGCATAGCTCTCGGACGAATAGGTGGTGGCAACTGGAATAAAATGCGCTGACTTGGTCAGCCTATCAACAATAATCCATATAGCATCAAACTTCTTCTGAGTCATCGGAAGGCCAGTAACAAAATCCATGGTAATTCTCTTACACTTCCACTCGGGAAGCTCAATCCTCTGAAATAAACCACTGGGCCTCTGATGCTCATACTTAACCTGCTGACAGTTCAGACAACGAGCCAAAAATGCAACAATGTCCTTCTTCATTTTGCGCCACCAATAATGCTGCCTCAAATCCTGATACATCTTCGCGGCACCCGGATGAATAGAATACCGCGAACTATGGGCCTCTGCTAAGAGCAAATCCCGAATACCATCAATATTTGGCACACAAACTCGCCCCTGCAATCTCAATACACCATCATCTCCCAATGTTATCTTCTTAGAACCACCCCGCTGCACCGTGTCTCTCAGGACACACAAATGGGGATCATCAAAATGCCGCTCAAGGATACACTCCATCAACGACGAACGAGCAACCGTGCAAGCTAACACCCTGCTAGGCTCAGAAATATCCAACCTCACAAATCTACTGGCCAAGGCCTAAACATCCAACGCAAGCGGTCTCTCACTGACCGGGATATAGGCAAGACTACCCATGCTGGCGAACTTCCTACTCAATGCATTGACCACCACATTAGCTTTTCCTGGGTTGTATAAGATAGAAACATCATAGTCTTTCGATAACTCCAACCACCTCCTCTGCCTCAAATTCAATTTCTTCTGTTTGAACAAGTACTGAAGGCTCTTGTGATCCATGTACACCTCACACGTCACACCATATAAATAATGCCTCCAGATCTTCAAGGCATGAACAATGGCTGCCAACTCTAGGTCATGAACTGGATAATTCTTCTCGTGGACGTTCAACTGCCTCGAAGCATATGCTATGACTCTGCCATTTTGCATCAACGCTGTGCCAAGCCCGATACGGGAAGCATCGCAATAAACAGTATAAGGCCCTGATCCCGTGGGCAAAAGCAATACTGGTGACGTAGTCAGGGATGTCTTGAGCTTCTGGAAGCTCGCCTCACACTCATCTGACCATCTGGGCCAATCTAGTAATCGAGGCTGCAATGATTGAAAACCCTTCCACGAACCGTCAGTAGTAACCAGCTAACCCAAAAAACTCCGGATCTCTGTAGCTAAAGTTGGTCGAGGCCAGTTCTTGACTGCCTCAATCTTCTTCGGATCTACCTGAATATCCTCTGCTGAAACCACGTGACCCAGGAATGCAACAGAACTCAACCCAAAACTCGCACTTCGAGAACTTGGCGTATAATTGACTATCCTTCAGAGTTTGAAGAACCACTCTGAGGTGCTGCTTATTCTCCTCCTGATTGCGGGAGTACATCAGGATATCGTCGATGAAGACAATTATGAACAAATCCAAATAAGGTCTGAACACTCGGTTCATCAGATCCGTGAAAGCCGTTGGGGCATTTGTAAACCCAAATGACGTCACCAAGAACTCATAATGCCCGAACTGAGTGCGGAAAAGTATCTTAAGGACACTGGATGCCCTAATCCCTAACTGATGGTAACCAGATTCCAAATCTATCCTTGAAAACACCTTGGGACTCTGAAGCTGATCGAACCATATCCTAAATCCTCGGTAGTGGATACTTGTTCTCAATCATCACTTTGTTCAATTGCCGGTAATCAATGCACATTCTCATTGAACCGTTCTTTTTCTCCACAATAGCACTGGGCCTAATGAAACCCTTATCAAGCAAGTCCTCAAGCTGCTCCTTCAACTCTTTTAACTCTGGCAAGGCCATGCGATACGGCGGAATGAAAATAGGCTGAGTGCCCGAAGCCAGATCAATACAGAAATCAATATTCTTGTCGGGCGGCATACCCGACAGGTCTTAAGGGAAAACTTTGGGGAACTCCCGAACAATAGGAACATAGCCAATGGAAGGAACCTCTATGCTGGAGTCGTGAACATACGCCAAATGAGCTAAACACCCCTTCTTAATCATGCGTCGAGCCTTCATATACGATATCAGACTGCGGGTCGAATAATCTAAAGTCCATCTTCACTCTAAATGGGGAAATCTGGCAAAGCCAAGGTCACGATTTTGGTATGAAAATCCAAGGGAATACAACTAACAGTCAAATTATCCCAGCAAGGAAGAATTCAACAAATACCTAAATCCCGGCAAGGGAATAATCACAGTACTTTCGCTTTTAAACACTTAGTTGCCAACAAGTTCTGAATCGAGCTAATGCTACAAAATTTATACAAATCACTATTGATCCTCAACCGTTCATATCATGTGGACTAAATCAATTCAAACAAGAAGTCGTATCACATCATTCGAATTAAAAGCAATTAATACTCGCGGTCATGCTAGACTCTGGTGCATAGATAAATGTCATCATGCCTATACACCATACTCTACAATTAGCACAAAGCAAATAATATCCTAATCTTATTCCCTCTAGCCAAAGCTAGATCAAATACTTACCTCGGTTCGAAAATAGCAATCAATCCTCTAACACCGCCTTTCCTCTAGAATCCAACTCCAAAACAACGAAATCTAGCCATAATTAGTTCAATATCATAAATAATGGCTTAAAAACACAATTCCATAGCCTAGAAATGAATTCTCTATCATTCTTCCAAAAATACCAAAATCTGACCCTGGGCCCACGTGGTCCAAACTCGAGGCACGGACCAAAATCCAATCACCCATAACCCCACGAGTTTAAATATGCAATTTGTTTTAAGATTCGACCCCAAATTGAGGTTGAATCGCCCAAAATCCCTAGTTCTACCTAAATGTCCTAATTTCTACTTTGATTTCATGATTTAGGGCTAGAAAATGAATAATTAGATGAAGAAATAATGAGGAAATGAAGTTAAGAATATTACCCAAAGAGTTATGGAGGAAGGGAAGCTTGGAACTCGTCAACGGAGGGTGAAGAAGAAAGGGCTGTGTGAGAAAAGTGTGAAATTCACGAAGTGGACTGTTCTGGTTTTAATTTAATTCACTGAAGCAATTTGTTCTACACGTTCGCTACACCTGGGTCGCGTTCGCGATGAAGGAAGTATGGGAACTATCGCGTTCGCAATCGAGCCTATGCGAAGAAGGAAGGCAGGGGATCCTGGGGTTGCTCTACGCGAACGCGGGATACTATCCTCGAACGCGATGAAGAGGGGCGGTGAAGCTACGCGATCGCGTGGCCTTGGACGCGAATGTGAAGGAGGACCTGGCAGATCTACGTGAACGCGACCAGGAGGATGCGAACGCGAAGGGTAAAAGAAGTTGGGCTATGCGAACGCGAGCCGAGTGCCGCGTTCGCGAAGAGGAAAAAGCTGTCTGCAACATACCAGATTTTCTGGTGCATTTTCAAGTGCAAAAACATCCCGAACCACCCACGAAATCACTCATGAGCCCTCGGGGCTCCCAACCAAACGCACACACTAACTCAATAACATCCTACGAACTTAGTCGAGCGATCAAATCGCCAAAAGAACATCAAATTCAATGAATTAAACTCCAAAATCATCATTTCCCATTTCAAAGTTCATTAACCTTAACTTTAGATATTTAGGTCCGAAACACGTCAAATGACGTTCGATTTCGACCAAATTTCACAAAAAGTGCTTAACACTCATTTAAGACCTGTACCGGGCGTCGAAACCAAAATACGAGCCCGATACCTATATTTTCTAACTCATTTTCATTTTAATTTTTCATATCATTTTTAGATAAACAATTACTTTCAAAAATTTTGTACTCGGGCCTGGGACCTCGGATTTGGATTCCAGGAATACGACCGAGTCCCACATTTTCCTACGGACCCTCTGGGACCGTCACATCACGGGACCGGGTCCGTTTATCCAAAATATTGATCTAAGTCAACTATATCAATATTAATATCAAAATTCTTTAAATTCTCCACAAAATTCACATATTTTAACATAGAAATTTCCGGCTTCGCGCCCGGACTGTGTACATAAATCGAGGCAACTAAAAGCGAAGATTTAAAGCCTCGGAAGCACGGAAAAAGGGATAATTACAGTGATGACCCTTTGGGTCGTCACAGACATATTGTATAAAATTTGCATGAAATTTGTATTTAAGTTGAATGTTATTGCAGTTGCATTTAGTTGGGTAGAAATAATGTGCAAAAGTTGTAGATAAGTTGTATAAAATTTATTTTTATTATATATAAATTAGATACAGAATATACAAAAGACATATTGTATAAAGTTTGTATAAAATTGTATTTAAGTTGTATGTTATTGTAATTGTATTTAACTAGGTAGAAATAATGTGTGAAAATTGTAGATAAGTTACATAATATATATTTAGTTGTATGAAATTTATTTTTACTATGTATAAATCAGATACAAAATGTGCAAAAGATATATTTTATAAAATTTTATAAAAATTGTATTTGCGTAATAAGGAATAGTATCAAGAACAAATAAGTGGTTGAATCTGAAGCCATTTTCATCTATTTTCTTATAAAATTGAAACTGGTTTTGTAAACTTTTAAAAGGGTGTATTGGTACTGATTTTTGACTAGTTTATTTATAGAGAAAATATGAAGATGTGAACAGACTAATTTAAAGTGTGAAATTGAGGCGCTGCAGCCTGGAGTTTTATTCAAAAATGGAAGAGAAGTTTTGTCTCTGGATTCCATTGTTTGGGATGTATTCCCTTCCATTGTTTTTCGGCAACAACAGTATATTGTATGATTTCTATACCAATATTTAAATAAGATATTTTGTTTACAGGCAAGAATTCTAGCCCTGAATGCATCATACTTCTTGAAAGCTGGAGGTCACTTTGTTATAACTATAAAGTTTTGCACTATACTGCTTTGGCCACTGCTTCATAAGGTAATTTTTGACTCTCTCCTAACGCTGATTTCTGCAATTTATTATAGCTAGCATATATATTGTAGACCTTATAGCCCCAGCTTTTAATCTTTTGTAGTTGAAAATGAGAAGAAGGAAAAGGGTGTCACTAAATCCCTTAATTGAAGGCACTAATAATAAATTTGTGAGTCTTTTAAGGTGGAATGTATATATTTTGTAAACAAAACTTGTGTAGATAGAGTAATTTACTAAACACAAACATTTAGGGTAATAAAGTTTCCAATAGTGTATAGAAATTAAAAAAAATCTCATTTCAGATACTAGTTCGAAAACTTGCTAGCCCATGCTATTTTCACATAATAATAATAATAATAATAATAATAATAATAGGCAGAAGAAGACCCCTCAATCCTAAGAACACAAATCCACACCTAGCACTAGCAACTCAAAAGTTACACATCAGATATATTCAGTTGTTATATGCATGTTCCTATTATTACCAAAAAGAATGAAAGGGTTGCAGTCTTGCAGAATATGATGCTTGACAATTTGTATTCAATTGGGATTCTGGAGATCTTTTTCTATTTCCCGATAAACTGCCCGGGGGGGGGGGGGGGGGGGGGTAGGGGATATGAAAACAGATAGATCTGTACTTTTATGTGCTTATTGTTCTCTGATTTCGTAGAAGGAGAAGGAAAAGGAGCAGGAAGAGTTTGCAGCAGGAAATAGATCTCAAAAGTGATGGGACATTATGTTTGGAATACTAAAAACATCACAGCTAGAAGAATAAACTGATCCAACTTATATACCACTCCCTGAAATTAGAGGATGCTGTACAATGTAGGAATGGACACACAATAACTTGTAAATACAACAATTTTTCTGAGACAAGTGTTGAATTAGAAAAAAGGAAAGCAAGAAGTAAATGTTTGCATCTCCTTGAGGTAAGCACAAGGTGGAGGATATAACCCACTGTTGAAGGCAGCATCAGCTCAATATGCATATATGCAGTTAATAATTTTTAGAAATGCATAAATTTATACTGATATCAAACTACTGTCACAAAGTAGTGAGTGTAATGATGATTTTGCAATCCACTGGCTTAAAATTCTGCCTTCGTCTCGGATATTACCTCATGGGAAATAACTATCACCTGCGCGTCTCATTTTGAGAAAGCTGGTCCCTGAGGTCCTTGAGAGCATCCACAACTTCTGAATCAAGGTTGTGCTTTAACAATTTACCTTGCATAGAAGTAGATCTGTAAAGAAAATCAATAGATCATAACTATTAGCAATGCTTTAGATGTGAATAAAATTACATCAGTGTGAAATCAAGACTGCCATCGATTAGTCATTACTATGACTTCCCATGACTATTTTCACCAATTAGTTTTGACAGCTGGGAAGGGAAAATGTCTCCTGAATTCGACAGTTATATATGGGTGATGAGATTGAAATGTTCGCTATATTCTTCAAATGATAACTTTTTCAAGGGGTGGGGTGAAACGGAAAGCGATAACAAAAACTAAGCAACATCACTACCCCATTGCTAATTTTATTGTGCAAATGCAATCATAAAAAATGTGAATTGACAAACTTTTTTCATTAAAAAATTCTGATTATGCGTCCTTAGTTAAAACTAAACACCAAGAAAATAATTCACAACGAAACAATTGCCTCTCAGTTTAGCTTAAAGGCAGTTTTGTGAGGTGCGTACTGTTAGAAGTCTTTTAGTTCTGGGGTAAAAGACTTTTAGTTCTGGAGTAGCCCGTCAAAGCTATTCCTAGGACTCCATTAAGCATCAAAGAGTAGGATATTGTACTAACACATGCCATTATCCACTGCACAAACTTGAAGGGAAAACCAAGATCAACAAGCATTCTACTGAGAAATCCCCATTCAAGAGTATCACAAGTTTTCCCCAAGTCTACCTTCAGCACACATCTAGGTGAGATACCCTTTTTGTGGTATCCTTTAAACAGATCACGACTAAGTAAGATATTATCAATAGTACACCTCCCTTCAATGAATGCTGATTGGGACTGTCCAATCAAACCATCAAGAACAGTCTTGATTCTTCTAGTGATGACTTTAGAGATGACCTTATACAAGGTAGTACAACATGCAATAGGCCTATAGTCCTTGACGGTTGAAGGTGTTGGGACCTTAGGTACTAATGTGATTGTTGTAGTATTTATCATCCCAGGTAGACTACAAGTATTAAAGAAGTTCTTAACAGCTGCAAAGAGGTCCTCCTACACTATGGTCTAGTTTTTAGTGAAGAATTCAATAGGAAACCCATCAACACCGGGTGCTTTCTCTCTGAGCATGTCCCACATTGCTGCAGTGATTTCTTGTATTAAGTCTCTCTGTTGTGGCACAGTTAAACATGGTGCATCCTTCAGTGTAATTGTGTTTGCACAAGGCAGTTCAGTAGCACAATCACCCATCATGGATCTAAAGACTAATAAACTCCTCCTCAACCAGTTTTGGATCAGTCACCTTTATCCCTCTGTCAGTATATATAAAGGTTATACAATTCTGGAGGGATCTGATCTTTCATTGGGTATGGAAGTATTTAGTATTAGCATCACCACACTCAATCAAATACGCCCTAGATTTCTGTCTCAGAACTTGCTCCTCAATATTACTCCATTTCTCAACGTCATCTAGTGTGTCTTTTTCGAGATCAAACAAGTTTTGGGCTAAAGGATCCTGCTGTATCTGGTCCTGGAGAATAGCCAATCTCTCTCTTGCCTGCTCAAGTTTTTGCTTGTAGGAAGCCATATAAGCATTAGAAGCTTGCAGCTGCACCTTCATACCTTCAGCTTGCACCAGTTGCACAGGTGTGCTAGTATGATTCTGTTGCCACGCTTGCTGAATCATACTCTGGAATTGTGGAAGATCCATGACATTTGTGTATCGCCTAAATGGCTTAGGATGTAATAGTTTATGTCCACCACATTTGATTAGAATAGGGAATGATCAGAAACTGAAGGATTCAAGAAGTATGCCTCCATATGACCATATTGTTGTATCCATTGATAATTTGCCAGAGCCCAAACTACCTTGCTATACACTCTTGAATCAGTTCCTTGTTTGTTTGTCCAAGTAAAGTGCCACCCTTTAGCTCTAAGGGGGGTAAGCTGCAGAGAGTCAGTCACATCTTTGAATCCTTCCTTGTGTTTCAGCAATGGTTACAGGGGATCCTATTCTATCATCAGAAGATAGGACATTGTTAAAATCTCCACTAAGTAGCCATGGTGTATGAGCCTGCATATTTATCTGTTTAAGATCCCTCCATAAGGTCTCCCTTTGATGGCCATTCTTTTGGGCATATATGATGCTGAGATATGTTGTAAACTGATTTCTGGTATCCTCCACTAGACAATGGATGAATGATCTGTAGTTTGAATCATCTAACTCTAAACATGAGCTGTCCATGGAATCCAAATTCTACCATTAGCAGCATGAGAGTAGTTACAACAAACATTCCACCCTGGGCAATCTTTTTTTGTATTTTCTTAGCCTTATGTTCTTTAACTCTGGTTTCAATACACCCCATTATATCTACCTTATTTTTAGCCAGAAAGATTTTTACCTCCTGCTTATGGACCTGGTTCAGGCCCCTGGTATTCCGAGTGGCAATGATCACGGGGTTTGTGATTTGGAGAGCATGTTGGACCTGAATCCACCTGTTGCCCTCTTCTCCCATGCCTTGGCTCAGCAGCTGCCTTCCCTTTGTCATTGCAGTGCATCATTTCAATCACAGGATCACAGCGTGTGGCACTCTGTATGGTCTCCCCATATTTGCCTTGACACGGCACAGGAGCATCATGTGATACAGGATACATATTCCTTCTAGCAAGACCAGTGCATTCAGCCATGCCTGCTTTACAATCCTTACTGGCTTTTTTGCTCTTCTTCCCTTCCTCCTTGGCCTTTCACATTCTTGGTGATCCTCCCCTTCATCACAGCTCTTATTGTGCCAGCATTTAGAGGAATCATGTCCAAATTTCATACAGTCATTATAAAAAACAGGCCTCCAATTTTGTATCAGAGGGCCAAAAAGTGACTATCTCTAGCTGGTCTGATAGAAGATAAGCAGCATCCACCTCCACAAGAACCCTAGCATATGATATCTTCTCATAGAGAGCAGTGAACTAATCAGTGTATAGGGATTTTCCTACACACTGCCATTTTGCTTAAAACCTCAGTCGGCCAATACCCTACTGGTAAACCAGGGAATCTCAACCAAACTGGCAATATGCTTAGAATGTCTATTGAATGAGAAATCAATTTCCCATAGCCTCAGCACCATTGGTTTGTTTCTATAGGTGGCCCTGACTGTAGTACTTGATCCCTATCAGCTATGGCGTGAAATTTGAAAATACAATATCCCTCGGAGTGAATTAAGATATGAGGTTTAGTGACAAAATTCCACATGATCAGGACAAATTCTCCATAGCTTTTTCATAAGGATTCTCCCCTATTAAGTACCCAATTAGCAAGGTTTCCTAATAATTTGCCTGGGATTGTAATTCTTCCTCGCTCAATTTGACAATTCATTCACCATCTCTATCAGTTGGTGGAACAAAAGACAAGGGTTTACCCATTTGTGAGTTGCGATTCGCTCGCACAATGTCAGCAATTGTAGGAGTTGGCTTCCTCGACCCACCCGCTTCAGAGTACTATAATCGCCGAGCTGCCTATAGTGTTGTTCCTTCCGTTTTGAAGGATTGAAGTTGCACATCGCCTTCAGAAGTGCTAGTTTCATTAACTTCTTCAATAGATTGGTATTACTGCGGTAGAAAACTCCCAAATGTAAGTGGTGGTAGTTCCTTTTGTATGCCATTTGCTGGAGTGATTAGCTTCCTCGACTGCAAATTGGTGTCATGCACAGTTTTTCGGCAACAAGTCATCTTTTTCCAATCACAATCGCATTCCTTGCTATTGTGCGCCTAGAGCAATGGTTAACGTGCACCCTTGATTCGGGGTAAACGTAGCATTTTCTTTGTCATATCAAAAGAGACAACTGACTGGAAAGTCATTAGACTTCATTAGCATGCTAGACTTTACATTGTCAGTGGCTTAGCTGAGGACAAGGGGCTCAAGCGGTCAAGTAATAAATGACTTTTACCTACTTGCCGTAAGAAAGAGGAAGGATTATGCAATGCCCCTCCAAACCTCAACTAGAATGAACATAAAGTCTTAATCACAAGAAATGACTTTAAAACAACTTTAAACAGGTTCAAAAGTCATACATATTATTAAAACTCTCTTTAAAATAGCTTGGCACCTTATATGCTTTACAAAAAACAAGTGTAAGGTAAGTACTACAAGAACATACAATTGCAAACTAGCGTCCCCTGTTTTAAATATATTTCATTGAAAGGTCAAGAAGAATATCAATGACATCAAGCTTTTGCAAATACGATTCAGATGAATCTTTTTCCCACCCAAAGGAGGTGGGGAATCTCCAGATTCGAGAAGAAATGAAAGAAATTCGAGCTACGCAACATACCTATGTTCTCGCAGCATTCTCTCAACCTCCTTATGTGAAGCTTTGATCTACATTATCTCAAAGGATCAGAGAAATAACATCAGAAATAGGGAGCAGATTATGCATAGCAGTAGTTGTTATTCCTAGCGCAAACACTTTATCAGAACATTCAAGCACCTATTCTTCATATCCATGAGATAATACAATTGTTAGACAATTTGAACTAAGACAAAGTAGGAAAAGGTGCCAAAGCCAACAGTGGTCTATTCTTTGGTCTCTAGTCCAAATGTAAGATAGACTCAAAAGAAGACTATTCTACAGAGTTGTACAGGTATTGTACAAAAAACAACTTTATCAGTAAGTTCTTATACACAATACATAAGGGGCAAAAGAAAACATTACAGAAAAGTATCGCATAAACTCTTATACTATTATTACTTGATCTAAGCCCGTAAACTTGCTTTTTGGACTCAACAAACCCCTTTCCTTAAGTTTAGCCCATTAAGTTGAGGATCAACTCTTGTATTTTTCCATTAGAAAGAAAATGGAGAAGGAAAGAAGATACAAAGAGGATCAAGAAAGGAAAAAAGGGAAAAAAGATAGAGAATTACAAATATTAAAGAATTATAAACAACGAGATATTTTGGAAAAGAAAAAGGATGCCTCTGAATATGAGCATCCCTTTTTTATGTTGAACCCTATGGTCTATTAAATTTAACAGGAAAGTGACATGAAGCTCTTAATACTATTTTACTATCCCTTATAAAATAAATGAAGCTATATTTCTATCATCTAAGTCGTCTGTCTTTTTTTTAACTTAAGGAGCTCCTTTGATAACAAAGCTGTTATAAGTTGAGGGGCAACAAATTTCCCGAAGGAAAGGAGGTGGAGAAGGAAACAAGCAAAGTCTTCAACTTGCTTTGCATTTTTAATTCTGTTTAATTTTTTGGAAAATTTCATTTCGTTAATTTTCTTTTTCCACCGCCGAAGACTAGAAATACATTTTGTTTTACTGGGAACTACACAGATAAGGAACAATAGGCCTGGACATCATAAGTTTTGTTATGTAGAGTATTACTTGGTAAGGTACAATAATAGTTGAATGGACCAGGCTAGAAGCAGGGTGCATATTGCGAACTAGGATGTTTAGTTTGAGACATGTCCCACACCAATGATTGTGTTCTGGAGCAATACCTCTCCTGATTTCACAAGACTGAAGGTTTCTGAAATTTCAGAATATTTTCCAGTTCAGTCATGAGTTAGCCAGATTAGTACTTCCTCCGTTTCAATTTATGTTAACTCATTTGACTGGACACGGAATTTAAGAAAAGAGAGAAAGACTTTTGATCTTGTGGTGTAAAATGAGGCACATATATTTTGTGTGGCTATAAATCATTGTGTAAAGGTAAATTATTTCCAAATAAGGAAATGAGTCATTATTTTTGACACAGACTAAAAAGGAAATTAGGTTCAGATAAATTGAAACGGAGGGAGTAATAATTAGTTTCAGAAGAAAATGACCAATCCAATCATCCAACCCACAAGCTTCTCCTTTATGTTCTTAAATGATCAAATTGCCATAGCATGGAGCCATAGACCAAGATAACTTAACTATACAGGGTGCACTGATGCTGGTCATGTTTGACTTTGACAAGACAAAACCTCCCCACAGGTAGATAAATAGAATTTGGAATCCTTTAGAAAAGCATAGTACGTGCTACAAGATTGACCCTGGGACCCAAGCAGCAAGTGGAGCAAAGAGTTAGACTCAATTGTTTTTCAGTTCAAAGAAATAATAAGGATAAAGGACCACTGCGATCTCAACAACAACAACAACTACCCAGTATACTCCCACCAGGTGGGGTCTGGGAAGGATAATATGTAGACAAGCCTTACCCCTACCCGAAAGGGCAGAGAGGCTGTTTCCAATTGTAATTCTTACAAGCTAAACAAACTTCTTGCAGCGCAGATCTTAACATAAGGTTATACTAAGGGAGGGAAGTAAAAAGTTAGAAATGAAAAAAAAATTGAAGAAACTGATTATCCTTTACTTCGGGTAAGTAGTAAAGTGAGAAAGGAAGAAAAATTGAAGAAACTTATTTTCCTTTACTTCGGGTTAGGAGTACGGAATAGAATACATACAAACATTTCTTCTCACACAACGAAATAAAAGCCCAAGGAAAACAAAACAAGCTTTTATTATTTTTGCTCTTCATTATGCAGAAGAAACAAGAGAGAAAAATTATGAAACTCCCAACTTCCTTTTCCTTTCTTCTGTTTCGAACATAAAGTAACAAAGCAAACTGACAGATGAAAGGATTTATGCCGAGCACAATGAAGAAGCTGATATTTGCACATTACCTCAGAGATTAATGCCTTGCAGCTCCAAACAAAAGCCCCCTGGTAAAACCGTCAAAGTTTGAACAAGGAAATCAGTCTCTACCAAAAGGATGTATAGGCTAGACTACTAGAGAATGAATGGTGATGAAAGGAGGTTGCAAACTGTGGCGAAAATAGCTATACATTTTACACTTTTTTGTTTTCTTTTTATTTGAAACAGATAGCTAACCCTTTTACTTTCACAGAAGATTAGAGTACCAGAAAATGTTGAAATGCTCCAGTGCTATGATAAATATATAATCAGATTGGAGCAGAGGGAAAAGTTATTGGTGCGCTTCAACTAGCATACGAAAGATGCTGAGATCTAAAACCAGCATGCAGATTACTCAAAATACCAGCTAAAGAAGTCTGTTTCTGCCTTCCTATTCAAGAGGTGATGTTAGTAATCATGTGAAAAGAATGGACCTTGGGCCTAACTCAACCCCAAAAGCTAGCTTATGAAGTGAGGATTGCCCAAGCCATATAAGGAGACCAAGGACCTCAAATCCCTCCGATATGGGACAACTCAACACCACCCCTCACGCCCAGATCTCTGGAGCGTGGACAACATAAATGAGGGCCCAACATCGGTAACAATAATTGGGACGGGCCTGCCTCTGATACCATGTGAGAAAGCACGGGAGAAAAATATTATTGATATTAAACATGATACAATGAGCCCTATATATAATACACATAACCTAACCTACTCCTAATACACTTTGGACTAGAGTTCTACTATAATTAGAGTTCTACTATATTTACATATCCAACACTCCCCCTCAAGCTGGTGCATATAAATCATATGTACCGAGCTTGTTACATATGTAGTTAATACGAGGACCAGTGAAGGACTTGGTGAAAATGTCTACAAGCTGATCATTTGACTTTACAAACTTTGTAGCAATATCTCCCGAGAGTATCTTTTCTCTGACAAAGTGACAGTCAATCTCAATGTGCTTAGTTCTCTCATGGAACACTGGATTTGACGCAATATGAAGAGCAGCTTGATTATCACACACAAGTCCCATCTGACTAACATCACCAAATTTCAGCTCTTTGAGCAACTGTTTGACCCAAATTAGCTCACATGTCGCCATAGCCATTGCTCGATATTCTGCTTCTGCACTAGACCGAGCAACCACATTCTATTTCTTGCTTTTCCAAGATACCAAATTTCCTCCTACTAAAACACAATATCCAGAAGTAGAACATCTGTCAGAAGGCGATCCTGCCCAATCAGCATCAGAGTATCCAACAATCTGCTCATGGCCTCGATCCTCAAACAACAAACCTTTACCTGGAGTTGATTATATATACCGAAGAATGCGAACTGCACCCCAATGACTATCACATGGCAAACCCATAAACTGGCTCACAACACTTACAGGAAAGGAAATGTCAGGTCTTGTCACTGTAAGATAATTAAGTTTACCAACTAACCGCCTATATCTTGCAGGATCGTTAAGAGGCTCCCCCTGTCCTGGAAGAAGTTTAGAATTCGGATCCATTGGAGTGTCAACAGGTTTACAACCTGTCATTCCTGTCTCCTCAAGAATATCTAAGGCATACTTCCGTTGTGAGATCATAATACCTGAGCTAGACTGTGCGACCTCAATACCCAGAAAATACTTTAGTGTGCCCAGATCCTTAGTCTGAAAGTGTTGAAAGAGATGTTGCTTCAATTTAGTAATACCATCCTGGTCATTGCCGGTAATAACAATGTCGTCAACATAGACCACTAGATAAATACAGAGACGTGAATCAGAATGCCGATAGAATACAGAGTGATCAGCTTCACTCCGAGTCATGCCAAAGTCCTGGATAACAGTGCTAAACTTACCAAACCAGGCTCGAGGAGACTGCTTTAGACCATAAAGTGACCCGGCGCAAGCGGCATACAAGGCCACGAGACTCCCCCTGAGCAACAAACCCAGGTGGTTGCTCCATATAAACTTCATCCTCAAGGTCACAGTGTAAAAATGCATTTTTAATATCCAGCTAATATAGGGGCCAATGGCGAACAGCAGCCATAGAGAGAAAAAGGCGGACTGATGCTATCTTAGCCACGGGAGAGAAGGTATCACTGTAATCAAGCCCAAATATCTGAGTATATCCCTTGGCCACAAGACGAGCCTTAAGACGATCAACCTTACCATCTGGACCAACCTTGACTGCATACACCCAACGACAACCAACAGTAGATTTACCTGAAGGAAGAGGGACGAGCTCCCAAGTACCACTCGTATGTAAAGCAGACATCTCGTCAGCCATAGCCTGTCGCCACCTTGGATGAGATAATGCTTCACTTGTAGACTCAGGGATGGAAACAGAGGACAAAGAAGATAGAAAAGCATAATGGATGATGACAAACGATGATAACTTAAACCGATATAATGTGGATTAGGATTAAGGGTGTTCCGTATACCTTTCCGAAGTGCAATTGGAAGAGACAAGTCCGCAGTAGGAGCAGGGTCAGGTGCAGGAAGTGAATCAGCCGGGCCGGATGCTGGGCGAGGACGACGATGATATGTCAAGAGTGGAGTATCTTCTGCAGGGAGTCTAGGAGGAGCCACAGTAGATGGTCCAATGTTTGGAATGGGTAAGACTTCTGTAGCGGAAGGTGAAGGAGGAGATATAGTAGACTCCCTAAAGGCCGGTATAGGTAAAACCTCAGATATATCAAGATGGTCAGAATTGTCAGAAGAGGTAAAGAAAGGTTTAGACTCAAAAAATGTGACATCGGCTGACATAAGGTACCTACGAAGATCAGGTGAATAACAACGATAGCCCTTCTGAGCACGAGAATAACCAAGGAAGACACACTTGAGAGCACGAGGAGCTAACTTATCTTTCCCAGGAGCTAAGTTATGAACGAAACAAGTGTTCCCAAAAACACGAGGGGGAACAGGGTATAAGGGTGACTGGGGAAACAATACCTCATGCGGAATCTGATTCTGGATGGGAGATTAAGGCATCCGATTAACCAATAACAAGATGTGAGAACTGCATCGCCCCAAAAACGCAGCGGAACATGAGATTCGATGAGAAGTGTGCGAGCAGTCTCAATAATGTGCCTATTCTTTCTTTCTGCAACCCCATTTTGCTGAGGGGTATAAGGACAAGAGGTCTGATGAATAATTCCATGAGAAGACATAAACTGCTGAAATTGAGAGGATAAATATTCTAAGGCATTATCACTGCGAAAAGTGCGAATAGAAACACCAAATTGATTTTTAATTTCAGCACAAAAATTCGGAATATAGAAAACAACTCAGAACGATCTTTCATTAAGAAAATCCAAGTACATCTTGAATGATCATCAATGAAACTAACAAAATAACGAAATCCCAAGGTTGAGCATACTCTGCTAGGACCCCATATATCTGAATGAACTAAAGAAAAAACAGACTCTGCACGACTCTCAATACTACGAGGAAAGGAGGCACGGGTATGTTTCCCGAGCTGACATGACTCACACTCTAATGTGGATAAACTGGACAAACGAGGCACCATTTTCTGAAGCTTGGACAAGCTAGGATGTCCTAAACGACTGTGAAGTAGGTCTGGAGGATCTGCAACTAGACAGGCCTTAGAGGATGTAAGTGAGTTAAGATAGTAGAGTCCGTCTGATTCAAGTCCTGTTCCAATCGTCTGTCCCGTACTGCGGTCCTGCATAATAAAAGAGTCATTAATAAAATATATTCCGCAATGGAGGGCACGAGTCAAACGACTCACAGATGCAAGATTAAAAGGACAGCCAAGGACATAAAGAACGGAATCTAGAGTGACAGAGGGTAGAGGATTTGCTTGTCCAACTCCTTTTGCTTTAGTTTGAGACCCATTAGCTAAAGTAACGTTGGGAAGAAACTGTGAATACGCAATATTTGACAAAAGGGATTTATTACCAGAGATATGATCAGAAGCAGCTGAGTCCACAACCCATTGTTCAAGAGGACTAGACTGGGAAACACAAGCAAAAGAATTACCAGCAACAGAAGTATCAGGCTGAGCAAAAGTGGCTACTTGTGGAGATGTCTGCTTACTTGCACGATATTTAAAGAACTCATTATACTCCCTTTCAGATACAGAAAATCCCTTACCTGTAGGCTCGGTCTGAGCAACATAAGCATTTTTTGGTGGTCGACCATGTAAAGAATGACACACGTCACGAGTGTGACCAAGTTTATACCAATAAGAACACTTGGGTCGAGATCTTCCAAAACGACCTCCTCCTCGTCTATACTCCATAGTATGAGAAGCCGATTGTCCACGGATTGGGAGACGAGAATAGATGAATCAAGTGTCTGTGATGAGCTCACTGGGTGACTTGGTGCTGCAGCAAGGCGAAGTAAGCGAGAGAATAATTCATCAACTGTGGGGACAGTCGGACAAGCCAAAATCTGATCGCGTACTGAGTCAAGATCATTAGGAAGCCCAGCAAGAGTAAGAACTAGAAACAGCTTTTGTCGTTGCTCTTGCTGCTTTGCAACGCTAGCAGAAACTGGCATCAACGTCTCGAATTCCTCCATAGCTGCCTGCACTTGACCCAAGTAAGTAGACATATCTAATTCCTTTTTCTTTAAATTTGTCATCCGCGATATCACATCATAGAAACGAGATATGTCATTAGTGTATAAAGTATGAGCCTTTTCCCAAACCAAATAACATGTTTGGAATGGACGAAACAAGGGCATCAACTTGGAATCAATAGATCGCCACAAAATACTGCATAATTGAGCATCAATCTTCTCCCAATGTGCTTTGGCTTTTTCATCTCCGTCACTAGACTCCTTGGTTAGATGATCCTGAACACCTTGGCCTTTACACCACAACTCGACAGACGAAGCCCAAGCTAGGTAGTTTGAACCTCCCATTAAAGGTTCTGAGGTAATCATAATACCGGAACTGGCAGAACCCTGGTTTCTGGACCCGAAAGCATCTAGTTCCAAAGACATCTTTGGATTATCAACTGAAAACTCGCTGAAACTGAAACAGAGAACTGAAAACTGGCGCTGCCGGAAAACTGGAACACTGTAGCTACCGGAAAAGCACTGTCGTTGCCGGAAAAGTCAATAAAGTCGCCGAAAAAAACTAAAAGTTGTCGGAATCGAACGAAAAAAGGATGGGTAGGGTCGGAATTGAAGGCCGACCAAACTGTCCTGAAGGAGCGAATTGAAAAACTGGCCGGAACTGCCCTCACGCGCCGGCGCGTGGGCTCACACGCCAGCGCGTGGGCTCACGCGCCGAGGGTATGCCGGCGCGTGGGGGCGCGTGGATGATGGTTTTCCGGTGAGTTTTTCTGGGGTTGGTCAGAATTCTCTTCCGAACCTCGTGGTGGTCTCGGATTTTGCACAAGACCAACAAAAAAGGTAGTTTATGTACGAATAGCCTCTTAAGTCGCCGGAAAATTGCACGGCGACGAGGTCTTTCTTCCCGGAATTAGCTGGAATGACGCACAGCTATAATATTCTCACCAAAGCTCTGATACCATGAAAAGAATGGACCTTGGGCCTAACTCAACCCCAAAAGCTAGCTTATGAAGTGAGGATTGCCCAAGCCATATAAGGAGACCAAGGACCTCAAATCCCTCCGATATGGGACAACTCAACACACCTTTTATTTCTTGTTATTTGATAAGTAATACTAACAAAGAACTATTTAAATCCAGACAATGTCCTTTGAACAAATAGATGCAAAATGTACAGCTTGAAGTGGAGTAATAGTGGAACAAATTGTTCTTCTCGTATTAGATCACATATCACAAGGTAGAAGTACCTACTGCTCCATAGGCTGCATGCTGCTGATTGTGATCAGATGTGACAACCCATACTTTTGGACATCCATCCTCCCTCAATGCAACCACCTTTAAATGTTAAGGACAACAAATCTATCAGTGCATCATCAGCAAATTATTACAGATAAAAGGTATGTGAATCAAGCAAACCAGTTTCTGATATCCCTTTTTTTTTTTGCATCTAATGGTGGTGTTGCAGGTCATAATAAAAACGGAGAGGTAATTTTCAAGTCCAACACTGCCAAATACTATTCCCCCTTCAACCTCTCGTGGTCCAAACTCTACTGTCAGGAATAGACTAGGAAATATTGGGACACATGACTACCATGCATTAATTTGGAATAAACTAAACATGGCTTATTTTCTATTTTTTTTAAAAAGGATGAGTACAGAAGTGCACCATCTTGATCCAATAAAATAGGAAATATTGGGACACATGAATACCATGCATTAATTTGGAATAAACTAAACATGGCTTATTTTCTATTTTTTTAAAAAGGATGAGTACAGAAGTGCCACCATCTTGATCCAATAAATGCAAAATTTTGACAGCAAAATCTGCACTGAACTTATGATATGGATAAAAAGGTAAGAACAGATGAACATCAACCCATACTAACTCAAAGCAATGATTCAACTTTTGTTTTTAACTTCTAATGCGAACTGAGCATTCACTTAGCAATTGTTCTTGCAGAAAGACTCTACCATCAAAAAGGAGTACCAAGATAACAGACTTCTAATACTAGTCAACTTGACAATTAAAAAAAAAAGATAAATCTTCTCTAAAATTGAGCTTCATCACATTCTCACCTCCTTCTCAATCCATGCATCAGCACATGTTTCACTTGAGTATACCACATCAACACTGCAAAAAGAAGTAGCTGGTCATGGAACTCTACCTCTAGACTGCATTCAATAGCACAAGAAGATCGATAAATGTAAAAATAGAAACATAAATAAAGTGTCATTAAAGATTGACCATTACAAGTTTGGTTATGAAAAATATGATTATAAAATCAGATTTCTTCTTTAGATCACCTGAATATCTCAAAGTGGGGAAAAATAGACTGAAAATAACCATAATAAGAAAATTATTGAAAGTATATTCAATTCAAGACTTAAAATCTTTTTGTAATATTAAGCAACAATGAAGCATGTAAATATGAAAATAGACATGACATCACATAAGGGCCCAAGAATATTTCACGAGCATGTGTCACTGATTTGCTATTTACAACTAATAGCATGCAGCATTAGTATGCAACAGCATATCCACATGTTACCTTTAGAAAGGAGGAAAAGAATCTGACTTCATAAGTTGAGACTACAACAATGACAGAACGAGCAGAAAAATAATAGCAAATTCTGTGTGTGTATGTCCATCAGATGATCAGACAGAAATGTATCCTCCAACATCAACTATGCTTCAGTCCCAAACAAGTTGGGGATCGGCTATATGAATCCTCATATTTTCATTTAAGCTCAACTCATATCATCAACATACCAAATAAAATAAAAGTAAAAAAATAAGATAATTATATATATAAATAATAGTAACTATAACAATAATATAAGAAGTTTCCTTTAGGTCGAAAACCTATTCTCAACTACTAGTAGATATCAATTATATCATACAGAAATATATCCACAGAACATAATTATGGAGTTGCTTTTGATTGTCTAATAGGAATTACCCCTCAAAGTTTTCCTTGTGTGTAGGTAGTCCAGACATCATGGCATCAAATACAACCACCACTTTCACCTCTGCAATATACTGAAATGAGATGGCGACATTTTAACCCATCGACAAGTGATTAAACATGAACAAAGTATACAAAGAGCAACTAATTTTGAGCATATGGGATTTATACCAGCTTATTTCGTATGCTAGATGCCAGCTATCTGATGGAAAACAGAAGAAAATTCCAACATATAGCTTAGGAAGAAAAATATAATAAGTGTTAGAGAAAAGTCACCCCATAGAAAACAGTAACAGAATTTGTATCTGATGACTAGTTCATAAAATACAACTATTAGAAGAGGCGATTCGCCTTTTCAAGTAACTCTTGAGATGCATATATCTGATTGAGAATCAGAAAGTTAAGCTTATCCCAGCTGGAAACCTTTTATTCATCCAATTGTAGGGCCGGGCAAGACCACATGTGCTCTAACAAGCGTTTATGCGACATAGAAACAGGTTCATTGAGGGGGGAAAAACCAAACCTCTTAGCAAACTGAATGATACGAGTTCATCAAGAAGCTTTTGACGGGCAATGTCAAGCATTCCATTCATAAAATGCTTCTTCAACTTTGGCCAATATCCACACACATTATATCCATCAACGAGCAAGACCGGAACAGCACCATCCAAGACCTGATTTGTACTACAGAAGGTTTAAGGAAAACAAGTAGCTTTTCAATTCACCCATTATGATGTCTACTGAATGGGAAAATTCATTCTAGATAAGACCTGGAAAAGATTTACTAGTATAGGGCTAAAGTAGGATCACGGTAGATCTCTTCATCTTCTGGCAGTTCTTCCTTCTCCACCTTCTTCTTACGATAACTGGTAGCAGGCTTCGGTGTACTGGATTTTCTCTTTTGGAAGTCCTAAAGCATTTTTCCACAACATGAATTGCTGAAAGGGATCGACTAAATGTAGTTATAGGCTCCATTGATATTAATTGAAGACTGACCTTCCATAATCTTAGGAACTGCAAATTCTGCTTCAAGTTTGATGTAATCCTTGGAGGAGGTGTCTCAGTATCCTACTTGAAGAAGTAAAGTTCGTAAGATTCAAATGACTTAGCTGGACATTCAAATTAAAGAGCGATCTTTTCATTTCTAGGTGGAATTATTAAAGTATTTTAAAAATTGTAGAAAGTAAGCAAATATCGTTTAAAACACTGGGAAAGATTGGCACACTAGGACTGAATTCCACTCAAAGGATTACTACATGGTTTGGTATCCCATGCCATCCAAACAACTGATTGCTGTGTTTAGTTCTGGGCAACTGTAAATTTGTGTCCAATTTAAGAATTTCTCAATTTTTTTTAAAGGTAATGAGATTTCTCAATTATACTTTTGAATGATTCCCAGATAACTTTTCAATTGAACAGCTCCAACACTCAATGAAAGTTTTGCTCAAAATCCACTTAATAGCACTTGCATGTCTAGTGGCCATACTTGTGAACAACATAGAGATACTGCAGCAAAATTATTTCATTTAAAAAGTAATAGATGGCCAGAAGAGCATTTTCCATCGCTTCAAAACAAATGGACTATCTGTAAATTTGACAAAGCTAGCTAGTGTTCATACTCCTATGCTTTCTGATAACTCACCTTATCCGAGACATCACAAATATTGTACTACTTGTTAACAAGGAAGCCATTTAGAGAACTTCAAGAAGAAAAAAGATTCTTTTGGTAAAAAAATGATGCCAAGTTCTGTACATTTCTATCCTATGACTATGGTATCAGAAACAAAGTACTACTCCTCAAGTGCTGAATAATGCAATGAGCATTTAGGGTCCTTATATTTTGAGATTTACCGGGTTCATGATCAAAACAAAGCTTTGCATCATAACCCATTACCCATATATTATCCATCTTTCCTTGTTACTCCTTAAGTCCAATTATACTATCTTCCCTCTAGTTTGTAATTACAAGTGCTTTACTTCATAGACCTAGTAATATTTTCCATTCTAAAATAAAGTACAACCAACCAACAACAAACCCCGTAGTTTCCCACAAGTGGAGCCTGGGGATAAGATGTATGCAGCTTTACCCCAATTCCTGGAAGGGCAGAGAGGCTATTTCCGATAAAGTACAACCAACCAGACAACCTAAATCTATAGTAGGTTTTATTTCCTTTCTCTTTGTTGATCGAAATCTCTATAACCATTTACAACTGATGATAGATTAAATATGATACGGAATTTTGATTTTTCAAAATTTGACATAACGTTAAAATTTTATCTATTTATTTACTCTAATTTCTAAAAAATAGCAACCATTTGTACAATGAATTTGTTATGATAAAAGAAAACAATGCCGGAAAGCAATTAAAGATTTACAATAAGGACAAAGCAGTAAGTAAGAGGAGATGCACGGATGTCCCAGTGAGGATGTGTGAGAGATTGACCACGATGGCTCTAAAAAGAAGTAGAGGTAGGCCAAAGAAGTATTAGGGAGAGGTGATTAGACAGGATATGGCACATTTTCAGCTTACCGGGGACATGACCCTTGATAGGCTAAGTTGCTCGGACTCTGCTGCAGGTATATGATACGGTGACGGATCCGAGTATCAGATTCGGAAAAATCTAAATTTTAAGATTCCGGGGTGCGGATTCGGATATGGATACGAGTGCGGGGATTCGGCTAATAAAAAATAGAGCTCTAAAAATATTGTAAATTGTGAGAGATATTCTGTGAAAAACTTAAATGAATATTGTAGAATTCAATCTATCATTCTCCAATATGGACATTATTCTTTCATTCTCCTAACTCTGTTTTATTTTTTATTTTGAGAAATTAAAATCTCAATTTTTCTCCCAAATTTGTCGATGGACTCTGATCAAAGTGTTCGAAGCCAGTTGACCGAATTCGGAACGTATCCCGCTCCCGCTTCCGTCCCTACCTCGTACCGGGACGGGTACGGCACCAAAATCGAAGAGTCCGCGCAACTTATATGAGGGTATAAAGGTCTAGAATTAGAGTAGAAAGTTAGTAGGTAGTCGAGCGTACTTCCTTCCCTTATTAGTTGTACTAGTATTATTCTCGTTTCCCTTAGTCTTTAATTTCTATTACTACATGATGTTTCTTATGTTTTGACTCTCTTATTATCTTGTTATTGTTAATGCTTCTTTTTTCAAGTCTTCTTCGCCATTGTATTTCATTTTAAACTGCTATGATTTTAGCTTTCCTTGAGCCGAGAGTCCATTGAAAACAGTCTCTCCACCTGCACAAGATAAAGGTAAGGTCTGCGTACACACTACCCTCCCCAAACCCCACTTGTAGGATTATACTGGTATGTTGTTGTTGTTGTACAAAGCAATAAATATCTTTAAAGTAGTTGGTTTATAATAAAAAAGTAGTCCAAAGAGAAAGAAAATCCTCTTGATGAAATATTGAAATATAGTGGAGGTTAGTTTAAACCTAAAATTAACGGGATAATCGAGAAATATCATAATTTAGAGGGAAAGGAAGGTTTATATATATATATATATATAAATGTAGATAAATTTTCTCCCATGAAGCAACCACAATTTGCAACTAATTAGAAGCAAAAACATCTCAACTACTTAAGATAGGCTAGAAGAACCCTGTTCCATTTTTCTCCCATTTTATTTCTACTTATTTTGTGTTGGGCGATTTGGAGCACTTCGAGAGTCGTCATAATTGAGGGTATTGTAGGCATATTAAGGTTGTGGAGGTTGAAGGGGCTACGCGAAAGATGAGCACGAGAAAGCGAATGGGCCTGACGAGATCCTGTGGGATTTTGGAAAAGGGCAGTTTGGAATGGCTTACAGGGTTGTTTAATTTTACTTTTAGGACGGCGAAAATGCCTTGAGAAATGGAAATGGAGTACAATAATCATGTTGTATAAGAACAAGGGTGATACTCAAAATTGCAACAACTATAGGTTGCAGACCCTAGAGTCTAAGGTTTTAGATTGAGCAGTACTGAAATAGAATATTTGGAGTGCAAGTTCAGTGACGTTACCAGTAGCCAGGCGTGGAGGTGAGGCTGGATACGCAAGTCATCCCCAAGAGAGATAATTTTAAGTATCTTGAGTGTATTATCTAAGGTAACGGGGAAATCGACGAGGATGTCACCCACCATATTGGGATGGGATGGACGAAATGGAAGCTTCCATCCGGCATCTTATATGATAAGAATGCATTGCAAGACTTAAAGTTAAGTTCTACAAAGTGGTCGTTAGATCGACTATGTTGTATGGGGTGAAGTACTAGCCAGTCAAGACGTCCCATGCTCAAAAGATTAAAGTAGCAAAAAGGAGGATGCTGAGATGGATGTGTGGGTATACTAAGAGAGATATGATTAGGAATAAAGATATTCGGGTTAAATTGGGAGTGGCATGCATGGAGAACAAGATGAGAGAGGTGTCGCTGAGATGGTTTGGGCATGTGAAAAGGAGAGGCAAAGATGCCCCAGTGAAGAGGTGCGAGAGGTTGGTTATGGTGGGTCCAAGGAGAGGTAGAGGTAGGCCGAAGAAGAACCGGAGTGAGGTGATCAGGCGGGATATGGCACATCTTCAGCTTCCCGAAGACATGACCCTCGATAGGAGGATGTGACTTAATGAGTTAGTTAGTAGTCAAGCGTTTTTCTTTTCTATATATGTATCTCGTTCCCTCACTGTAGTACTAGTGTTATTCTCGTATTTCTCATTCTTAGGTATTATTATTATTATTACATGTTTTTTATTTTGCTTTAGAGTTCAAATTTGATATCTCATTTGGCAACTCTACCTCTAATAATAATCTCTAGATATGGAACTTTCTTGGGGGGGGGGGGGGGGGGGGGGGGGGTTGCAAAGGGCGTTCAAAACCACCAACACAAGCTCTGTGAAGCAAACGTTGCTAAGTCAATAATAGACTATTATTTTTGAATTAAACCTAGTTTTCATTCCACGTATTTGCGGTCCTATACCCACCTGATTCAAAGTTTTCAACTTTTGAGCTTTGTGATTTTTGACTTTGAGGTTCCGAGATCCTCCTCTTTAGTCTCGATTCCCATATTTGTTTCTTCTTTTATTTTAACCAGAGTTGTTTGATTCAGTCATAGGGTTCGTGAAATTAAGCTTTTCTCTATCTCAATTTTGTTGTTATCCCTTCATTCCCCTCGTCTTTTAATACTTATCGTGTTTCCGCTATGCGTTGGGGTTCACTAGTGGTAGCGGTGACAACCCTTCCCTCCTTTGTTTGGATTCGTGGTGTTTTGTGTGTATTTCGGGGTAGGACTTGTGGCTGTTAACACGACGTGCATGTGCAAACATTAAAGAACAACCCGAGCGTGTGACAGCAAGGGGCGGTAGGAGTTGGACGCGAACGCGCTAGGTGGAAGCAGCATCGTCGTACATAACAAGACAATTTCCAGGTTCTACTCGTGGGAGTTGGTACCTTCCGTTTTCCTGTTTCTCGTTATTGTGTTAGTTAAATTACTTCCATCTTAGTTTGTATTAGTATATTCAATGTATTAGTGTGCCTAGAGTTGCAACTTATCTTCTTCTATTTTGGTCTGTTGCCTTGTGTGTGTTAGTGATTCCTACTCTGCCGTAGGTATTGTGTCTGTGGTATGGGATGGTCGAGTGAGGTCATGCCCTCGTGGGAGCAGGGGTGGGCAGGAGATAGGGCAGGGGTTAGGGTGGGTGGGGAAGCAAGGGAGGTACAGGGAACAAGAGTGTCTATAGGTTGAGAATTGGGTCATGGAATGTAGGTGTATTGACGGGTAAGTCAATAGAACTAGCAAAGATCCTCCAAAAGAGGAGGGTCAATATAGTGTGTATCCAGGAGACAAGGTGGGTAGGGTCAAGGGCGAAGGACGTGGACGGGTATAAGCTTTGGTACTCAGGAGTCCAAAGAGGTAAGAATGTATTGGGTATCTTGGTGGATAGGGAACTTAGAGAATCTGTGGTTGAGGTTAGACGAGTGAATGATAGATTAATGAGAATTAAGTTGGTCAGAGAGTGCACCATAAACATCGTTAGCGCCTATGCACCGCATACGGACCTAGATGAGGAGGTTAAACGGCAGTTTAGGGAGGGTTAGATGAGATTGTGTGCCACGTTCCGCCTGTTGAGCAGCTATTCATAGAAGAGAATTTCAATGGTCATATTGGGCCAACCGTAGGTGGTTATGGTGAGGTGCATGGAGGCTTCGATTTTGGGGAGAGGAATGATCGAGGTACCTTACTTCTGGACTTCGTTAAGGCTTTTGGGTTGGTGATTGCAACTAGCTTCCCGAAAAGAGAGGTGCATTTGGTTACTTTACTATCTCCTCCTCAGGAGATATGACAGAAGGTTGTGTAAGGATTGCAAGGTAATTCCGGATGAGATACTCGTGACACCGCATAGGCTATTGGTGATGGACATTGGTATTATGTTAAAGAGGAGAAAAAGGTCTACTCGAGGAAAACCGAGGATCAGGTGGGGAGCCTTAACTAAGGATAAAGCCCAAGAGTTGGAGGGGCGGTTGTCGGCTATGGGAGCTTGGAGCAGCAGTGGCGACGCAAGCACTATGTGGTCAGCGACATCCAAATGTATAAGGGAGGATGCGAGAGAGGTGTTAGGGGTCTCGACGGGCATCTCTGGTGAGCACAAAGGAGACTGGTGGTGGAATGAAGTGGTCCAAGGTAAAGTGGATGCGAAGAAGGCGGTGGGGACCATAGATAAGGATGAAAGGTGAGCGTGCATAGAGAGGTATAAGGTAGCAAGGAAGGAAGCTAAGCTGGAGGTCACGAAAGCTAAAACTGTGGCTTATGGTCGTATGTATGAGGAACTAGGGAAAAAAGGCGGGGAGAAGAAGTTATTCCAGTTGGCCAAGGTGAGAGAGAGTAAGGCTCGGGATTTGAACCAAGTGAGATGCATCAAGGATGAAGGTGGTAGAGTTTTAACGGAGGATGTGCAGATTAGGAGAAGATGGCAGACTTATTTTCATAAACTTCTGAATGAAGAAGGGGATAGGGATATTGTGCTAGACGTATTAGAATGTTCCGAGAGTCACCGTGACTCTGGGTACTGTGGGTGTATCAAGGTTGAGGAGGTCCTAGAAGCTATGCGTAAGATGAGTAGGGGTAGAGCGACCGAGCCAGACGAGATTCCGGTGGAATTTTGGAAGAGTGTGGGGAGAGCAAGTTTTGAGTGGTTGATTGGGTTGTTCAATGTTATTTTAAGGCGAAGAGGATGCCAGAGGAGTGGAGGTGGAGTACGGTAGTTTCATTGTATAAGAACAAAGGTGATATCTAGAGTTGTAACAATTATAGGGGTATCAAATTACTGAGTCATACCATAAAAGTGTGGGAGAGGGTGGTTTAAGCAAGGGTGAGGAAGGCAGTGTCTATATCCGACAACCAGTTCGGATTCATGCCGGGTCGTTCGACTACAGAAGTTATACACCTTGTTCAGAGGTTGGTGGAAATGTATAGAGAGAGGAAGAAGGATCAACACATGATGCTTATCGACCGGGAGAAAGCATATTACAAGGTCCCTAGAGACGTTCTCTCGAGATGCTTGGAGAAAAAGGTGTGTCGGTACCGTACATTATGACGATCAAGGACATGTATGATGGGGCTAAAACTCGGGTTAGGACAGTAGGAGGAGACTCTGAACATTTTCCGATTGTAATGGGTTTACACTTAGGTTCTGCACTCAGTCCGTTCTTATTCCCCTTGGTGATGGACACGTTAACGCACCATATTCAAGGGGAGGTGCCATGGTGCATGTTATTCGCCAATGACATATTTCTGATTGATGAGTCGCAAGCAGGTCTTAACGAGAGGCTAGAGGTTTGGAGACAAGCTCTTGAGTCTAAGGGTTTCAAGCTAAGCAGGACGAAGACGAAATACCTGGAGTGTAAGTTCAGCTCTGAGCCGGGGAAAGTGGGCGTGGATGTAAGGCTTGAATCACAGGTCATCCCAAGTAGAGGAAGCTTCAAGTACCTTGGGTCAATTATCCGGGGGAGAGGAGATCGACGATGATGTCACACATCGCATTGGGGTAGGATGGATGAAGTAGAGGTTAGCATCTGGAGTCATGTGTGACAAGAGGGTGCCACCGATTCTCAAACATAAGTTATATAAAGCGGTGGTTAGACGGGCAATGATATATGGGGCTGAGTGTTGGCCTGTTAAGAACTCACATACCCAGAAGATGAGAGTAGTCGAAATGAGGATGCTGAGGTCGATGTGCGGGCACACTAGGATGGATAAGATTAGGAATGATGATATTCGAGAGAAGGTGCAAGTGGCTCCATTGAGGACAAGATGCGAGAAGCGAGACTCAAATGGTTCGGGCATGTTCAGAGGAGAAGTCCAGATGTTCCGATAAGGAGGTGCGAGCAGCTAGTTGTGGTGGGGACGAGAAGAGGTAGAGGGCGGCCTAACAAGTATTGGGGAGAGGTGATCAGACATGATATGGCAAGGCTCCAAATTTCCGAGGATATGACACTTGATAGGAAGTTGTGGAGGTCAAGTATTAAGGTTGTAGGTTAGGAGGTAGTTGAGTCTTGCCTTACTTATACCTTTGCAAGACTAGTCTGGTAAGGTTTTTACCTAAGATAGCTAGTGTCATTGTTGTGTCTTACTATTTCAGTGCATGACATATTTAATAGCTATTGCTTTACTTTGCATCTCTTTTTTGGATTTTATGTTCATATATTTTCTTATTATTTCTGTGGTGATACTAATATTCTCTGTTTTTGTCCTTTTGTTCTCTTGAGCCGAGTGTCTTTCGGAAATAGACTCTCTACCCCTTCAGGGTAAGGGTAAGGTCTGCGTACACATGACCCTCCCCCCACCCCATTAGTGGGATTTCACTGGGTTGTTTTTTATTTCGCTTCAATTTTCTTATTTTGCTGGCGCTATAAATGGTTCTTTTCTAAATCTTCTCCACTTGCGTATTTCTTTTCTGTTGTGACCATGTTTTCTTTAAGCCGAGGGTATATTGGAAACAACTTTTCTACCTTCACAAAGGTAAGATCTACGTACATAGTACCTTCCCCGACTCCACTTATGGTATTACATTGGGTATGTTGTTATTGTTGTTGTTGAAGTCCCATTAACCTTTATATCTCTAAATTCGTATTATCCAAAACCAAACTGACAGTGGCTCATTATCATTCTAGAAGAGACCCGATGCAGCATCGCAACCAACTTCTTTGCGTAGTCAAATGTGAAATTTATAATATATTAAGGGGACAAAGACGAGAAACTCTTCGCTGAGTGTGGCTCATAACCATCACCGGTGCATTTTTAATTGGAAGACACTGATACCAAATGAGTATGACAACTCCGAGCGCTTTTTACAAAACTTCCCTCAAGAGAAATGATCAACCACTTTCCTTTTTCTAGTTGAGTATCCACACATACTTAACATTAGCCCCTCAACCATAAAAAGTGATGTTCTATGTCTTAGGCTAATAAATATTTATGAGCATTATATACTTAAAAGATGGATCAGATGATATATCATTTGAGTCCCACACTATAGTACTAGTGTTATTCTCGTATTTCCCATTCTTAGATGTTATTATTACATGTTATTTATTTTGCTTCGATTTTCTTATTCTGCCAAGGCTATAAATATTTCTTTTCTAAGGCTTCTCTACCTCCGTATTTCTTTATTTTCTGTTGTGACCATGCTTTCTTTAAACCGAGAGTCTATTGGAAAAAACTTTTCTACCTTCACAACATAAGGTAAGATCTGCGTACATACTACCTTCCTCTGACCCCACTTGTGGTATTACATTGGGTATGTTGTTATTGTTGTTGTTGAAGTCCCATTAACCTTTATATCTCTAAATTCATATTATCCAAAACCAAAATGACAGTAACCATCAAGGGTTGGCCTGATGGCAATTGACTTGAGCCTTGGGGTTTGCTCCCTTTCAAGGTCTCAAGTTCGAAACTCACTGGGAGCAAACAATTTCTGAGGGCCATCGAACTGGGTAAAACCTGAATTAACCGTGGTGCACTTGCGGGAAACTCCTTGCCGAGGGACTGTGCACCCCCGGAATTAGTCAGGGCTCTAAGAGACTCGAACACCCAGTGCAAATAAAAAAAATCAAAATGACAGTAGCTCCTTATCATTCTAGAACAGACCCGATGCAGCATCACAACCAACTTATCTGCTTACTCAAATGTGAACTTTATAATATATTAAGGGGACAAAGACGAGAAACTCATCGCTGAGTGTGGCTCGTCACCGGTGCATTTTCAATTGGAAGACACTGATTACCAAATGAGTATGACAACACCAGGCCCCAGTTTGTGAGTATTCAATCCCAGATAAAACACATTCCCAACCTGCACCCAAAAGTATGGCCTAAGGTTCAAATACCAGGAGATTTCTTCTCATTTGTTCAAAGCCTTGATGGACAGAGATATGTGGTACCTATTACTGGTGGGAGGTAGCAGTTATCTCCATGGAATTAGTCTAGTACACGCAAGTTGGCCCGAACACTACGGTTATCAAAAAAAGTATGGCTTAGGGGTCAATCAAATGGATGAAAACTATTGGAGACCAGGTTGAAATCTGACCAGAAAACCTAGGTGATCTGTGTCTCACTCATTTAATCCTTGATGGACAGAGTTACCTAGTACATGTGTCTATTGAGATAGTTGAGATATGCAACCTAGACACTATTGTTGAGATAGTTGAGATGTGCAACCTAGACACCATTGTTGTCCAAAATTAAAATAAAAGAAGACATGTCTACCATATTCATGCTCAGTGAAGAAATAATATCACTTTTAACTTACGGCCGAAACTATTTACATTCGCTAATCCCACAAAATTGTATAAAATTTATATTATTTTATATAACATATAGAAATATATATACATAAAATATACTTTTTTCCGGCTGTTATTTTTTAGAACGACTATACAGTGGTAATAAAAGACAAGAGGGGTATCTGATGGTAAGCGAACTTCCATTTCCAACCGAGAGGTTGTGAGTTCGAGTCTGCCCAAGAGCAAGGTGGAAAGTTCTTGGAGGAAAGGATGTCGGGGGTCTATTTAGAAACAACCTCTTCACCCAATGATAGGGGTAAGGCCTGCGTACGCACTACCCTTCCCGGATCCCACTAAGTGGGATTATACTGGGTTGTTGTTGTTGTTGTAAACCGTGGTAATAACCAATATATCCCATTTCAAAACAAGTAAGCACCAATATTATCATAGGCATAGAAAGATTAGGAAAAGGAAGCAAGGAGAAACTACCTTAGGAGACGGAGTCTCAGAATTCTTGCTCCTCTTAGCCACAATTCTGGAAGCATAGTTGGGCTTGATGTACGCATTACATTTACCACAGCCAATGTATGCCAATGCCAAGGCTGATAGTGATTCAGAGAAAGATATACCTTTCATGGGTGTAACACTACTTCATCATCATATTTCATTTTCTTGAATTCTGACCACAGAAACAACTCACTTTAAGATAAATCCTTCAAAATCCCCAATACAGTTATTTTCTGAGTAACCAATTCTACTTTGCTCCAGCACTAGTACTATGTTCGTGAGCGTTCAATGAGTCTAATTGCTATGTGACCGGTCTATTTTGCTTTCTACATACAACTATGGTGGAGGAATACAGCAAGCAACTACCAGACCCCTGACTTGTTGAAGGAAAAAAGGAGAACTAATTAAAGATTTGCCATGTCGCGGATTATTGGAGTCGTGGTGTGAACATAGCCACCCGTTTCGTTTTCACAACCTGCCCACTTGCCAGTTGTTACGGAATGGGGTTTTTTCTACTTGTCAGGCACAGTTCAACCGTGTTGGAGTTTTATGGAGTAATACTTGACTAAGGTGTTCATAGTTACTTCTAGGAGAAACTGTCAAATTTGTTTTTAGTGTTTTAAAAGGCGTTTCTGGGCTAACTCGGGACGAGTCCCGAGGCGAGCCGTACCAAAAATGCACCGGGACGATGATGGTGGCGAAAGTCCCCTAAGACATATGTTAAAAAGTTTATTTTCAAAATTTTATGTAATTTTACCTATTTAATAATATTTTTATAATTATATTATTTTATAAAATATTAAAAAATTAAATACCCATTGGGCTTATGCCCCACTGAGGAATATGCAAAATGTCTCGTCTTACGCTGCCGCTTTTTAAAACATTGTTTGTTCTTAGGACTATACGAAATCAAACAAATTTGTCGAGTCAAATTAAGCCCGTCAACCGGGCCGGGTTGACGCGGGACCGGACCGGTACAAACCGGGACCGGACCGGCCCGGATTATAGGGGGGCGGGTGGGCTGGGTTGGGGTGGGGGAGGGGGTTAGGCCAGTTAGGATATTAAAAATTGAAACCGGCCCGGACCTGACCCGGTAGCGTCTACAGTGCCTTGCACCGGTTGGCCTGGACCGGCCCGGACCGGTTCAACGGTAAATTTTTTTTTTTTAATTTTATATATGTGGGGCCCACATTACCGTTGGCCAACGGACAATTTTACAAAAATGGCCATTTTTCATTATTTTTTTGTATTTATTAATTTACAATATTAACCTTTCTTAAAATCTATAAATACCCTCATCTCTTCTTCATTTCTTCACTCAAAATTCTTATCTCAATCTTAATTCTCAAATTATCAATCTATCTCTCTTCCCTTCAATTTGCAAGATTTCATATTTGATCAAGTGCTCAATTTATTGTCGAATTCGGTGCACTCCCTCCAACTCTTTCTCTTATTTAATATTTTCATTGCATATTTAATCTAAGCTTATATTTTCATTTTTACAATATGTTTAATGATGATAGTCCTGTAGCTTCTGGTAGTAATAGTAATGACCCGACTTCTAATCGTAAAAGAAGAAGTCCGGTATGGAATTTTTTTGAAATAATAGAAGGTACTAATAGTGTTAAGTGCAAATTTTGTAACGAAACTTTTCAACATTTGATCGAAGGAAATTTAGGAAGGACTGGAACACTTACAAGATATATGAGAGCTGTCCATCCCATAGAATTGGTCAATAATTTTTAAAAGCGGCCTTGATTGATTTTCAGACTTTCAGTTGGGAAGCAATGATTTGTAAGTTTTAGTATGTTTCAGAGATTGGATTAGATAGATCGGAACGAAGAAATCAAGGAAAGGAAGACGTTCACAGTTCATAGCCCAGAAGACGAAGAACTTTAACTTGGAGATATTGACTATGATGAATTTGCTAAGGCGATGCAAAACATTTGAAATTACTACTTCACTAGTTTGCTTGTTAGAAAAAATGTAAACATTTCATTTCTACTTATTAATTTGAAATTGAGAAATAAACTAGCACTTGCAATAAGTGCAATTTTTTCTCATCTTACTTGTATTCATTCAATTATTACAAAGTATTAATATAATTATAACTTAATAGTTATACTTAATTTCATAAAAAATTGAAAATATACTAAATCCGGCCCGGCCCCTTTCAACCCGTAACCCGTATGGTTCAATTTAAACCCGGAACAACCCATCTCGTTAAAACCCGTTACTGTTCCGAACCGGCCCGCCCCGGCCCGGTAACCGGACGGGTCAAAATTTTTTAACCCGAAACCGATCCGGTCAGCCCGTTAGTCAGCTCTAAGTCAAATATATCCTTGACGTTATCAAATGAGCTAGACAAATAGTTTGATATGATATCTCAAAAAGAAGTGTTCAGATTCATATTGTTCGAAACTGTCTAAATTTATTTTGTTGGATATTTATTGACTTTAATTGGTCAATATTCAATATTTGTAACTGTTGGACCATTACTCACCCGTTATAACATCTTGATTTCCTTCACTTATACAAATTCTTTTATGGTAGAGACTAAGGGTTCTTTGATTGGAATATGATTTATACCGGTATAAATTATGCCGGTATAATTTATAGGATATATTATATTAGGATTGTTGTTTATTCATTATTTGGTATGTGGTATTAAAAATGACAATTACATAATTTCTAATAAGAAGGTATAAGTTATACCGATGCTAATTACCCCACCTTTTATAAGGTATAAGTTATCACAGTATTAAAATTAATACCAAAATAACTTATACCTGATTTGTTAACCGAAACAATATATTAAGGTGGTATTAAATTTTTATACCACCCTTATACCTTCCTATATCTCATACCAAACGACCCCTAAGTATATAGAAAACATTCTCCTTCCTTTTGTTGGATTTTCTACCCAGAATAAATCTTTATTAGTTTCTACTCCTAGCTTTATACTAGAAGAGGTTGTTGAATTATGGGGGATACAACCAAATCGGATGAAATATTCTTAAATATAGTGTCTTTGATACGCCTTAAGCTTTGAAGAATTCTGTACATATTTTGTGGTCAAGTATTTTTCGTAAGATTTGTTGGAAACACGTTCTCAATGCAATATACTAAAACATGTATTCTTTTGTATAGGTTTTGATGAATGACAAACGAAGCGAAAATTGATATATGACGAAGTTCAAGAAACAAGCGCACAATTGATATACAACGAGATTCAAGCTCAAGACAAAGTTTTATAGTTTAATTGAGTCATTCTTAATTGTGATCTTGATCCTACAACTTGACTCGTAACATGGCTTCTCTCATAAAACTATTTTCCAAAATCATGCATATTTAATTTAATGTCAAATGATTTTAAATCATGCATATTTACAGTAGTCAAAATAATTTTTAGACATGCCTTAAAAATCTGGACTAAGATTATCGATTATGTACTTATGATAATCGATTGTTTTCAGCCAAGACTGCATGGCAATCGATTGTGAACTAATGACAATCGATTGTGAGTAAGACAGTGAGCATCAGGTTTTTCAAACCTACATGACAATCGATTGTGAACTAATGACAATCGATTGTAACTGAGGCAGTGTCCATCAAAGTTTTTCAAAACTCAGAATAATCGATTATGAACTAATGGTAATCGATTATGTTGAGACAGTGTCTTCCAGTGATTTTCAAATTTATTAAATAATCGATTGTTACATTGGACAATCGATTGTCAAAGAGACAGTGTCTAAAATCTTTTTCAAAAACTGATAAGTAGTCAATTGTTGACTTTGTGCAATCGATTGTGAAGCTGACCGTTGTCGTAAAGTTTTCAAATACCGTCAGGTAATCGATTATTGATTCGGTATAATCGATTGTTTTGATTAAAATCCGGAAAAGATTTTTGAACGTTATTGGGTAATCGATTATTGATTTTGTATAATCGATTGTTTTGATTAAAATCCGGAAAAGATTTTTTGAACGTTGCTGAGTAATCGATTGTTGATTCTGGACAATCGATTGTTTGTGGTAAAATCTTGAAAGGATTTTTTGAACGTTGGCAGTAATCGATTATGGATTGTAGGTAATCGATTATCAAGCGTAAAATCTGGGATTGAATTTTGATCTGACTGGCAGACAATCGATTGTTGGGGTTTGACAATCGATTGTCAGTGAGTAAAATCAGCAACTCTTATGGCAATTAGGCAACAGTAATGCCAAGTTTTTCAACTATAAATACAGCTTCATTTGAGTGTTTTAAACACAACAACATACTACAACTGATCATTACATTGCTATAAGCTTGCATACTTTTGTTTATCATTTTATATTCAATTTCATAAAGCTTTTGAGAGCCATATTCTTGTCCAAAGTTGTTGTGATCTAAAGCTTACTTCTTTTACTCATATCTACTCATTAAGGAGTATTTTGTTTGAGTGTTTAGTGTTTTATACACTTGTAAGAGAATTGTAATTCTCTTGTTGTAAGGAACTTGTGTTTCCTTGGTTGAAGTCTTGGAGTGTTGTATCTCCGATCAAAGGTGTTAAGGCTTGTGTCCTTAAGTTGTAAAGGTTTGTTGAGCACCCGTAAGCTTAACAAGTTAGTGGAAAATCTCGAGAGAGTCTCTCGGGGACTGGACTAGCCACGTGTTGTGGTGAACCAAAATATATCGGTGCGTTCTTTCCTTTTTGTTTATTTAACGCACTTATTTATTTCCTGCAAATTTTAATTTCCGCAAGTTTACGCTAAATTTTATTATAACGCTATTCACCCCCCCCCCTCTAGCGTTAAGCGCTTTATCTAACAATTGGTATCAGAGCCCAACTCTCTGAAAACTTAAAGTTTGAGAGAACCATCCATGGCTTCTACTCGTGATTCTTTTGCAGGAATTGATGAAGGACAGTGCTCCACACGACCACCTCTATTCAACGGTACAAATTACACGTACTGGAAGGAGAGGATGAAGATCTTCGTTCAGTCCAACAGCTTTCACCTTTGGAAGGTGATAATGAAGGGAAACCAAATTCCAACAAAGAAGGTGGAAAACGAATGGGTTCCCAAGTCCGAGGATGAGTATGACGCGGATGACATCCGAAAGGTTCAAAATAATGCTAAAGCAATTAATTTATTATTTTGTGCTGTTAATGCTGACGATTACAGGAAAATATCGTGTTGCACAACGGCAAAGGAGATGTGGGACAAGCTAGAAGTTACGTACGAAGCAAAAATTGATTTCCTAACCCATTCTTATGAATTATTTCACATGAAGGAAGGTGAAAAGGTGGACGAAATGTTTGAGCGATTTTCAATAATCGTAAATGACCTACATGCTCTCAAGAAAACATTCACGGATAGAGAGCTCGTGCGAAAAATTCTTAGAAGTCTCACACCGGCATGGAGATGAAAGGCCGATGCAATTCAAGAATCCATTGGCGTTTCAAACGTCACCATCGACGCACTAAGAGGTAACCTTAAGACCTATGAATCTACTATTCTTAACCCTTTTGTTGATGATCAAAGGAGGCAAAGAATAGCTCTAAAGGCGAGCACAAGCCAACCGCAAATTGATGAGGAAGGAGACAACGAGTTTGGACTCGTTATCAAAAGATTTCAAAAGTTCATGCGCAAGGAGTATGAACGCAAGGGCAAAAAGCAAGGCGAACAAATCAAGTGCTATGAATGTGGTGAAACCGGGCACATCAAATCAAATTGCCCAAACATAAAAAAGGAGAAGAAATCTTTTAAAAAGCAACGTGCATACATTTCTTGGGGAGGCGACTCCGGAGATGAGTCAAGCGAAGGAGAAGAAGACGAAGCAGCAAATCCTTGCCTTATGGCACAAGAAGACAACAAAGATGAGGTATGTCAAATTTTCGTCTTAAAACTTCTTTACTCTTGAAGAAATGCGAACTGCTTTTGATGAATTATATGCTGAGTTTATTAAGGCTTCAAAAACTGTTAAGGGCGTAAAAGAAAATGCTTCTCTAAAAGAAAAAGATTTTCAAAAACAGCTTCCTTTAAAAGAAAAGGATTTAGAAAAACTGGTTTTAGAAAATGAGAAGCTGAAAGAGGAAAACAAGTTTTTTGGAAAAAGAAGTTCCGATAAGCCCGAAAGCTCTACTAGAAATTGCACTTCTTGTTTGCATCTTAAGAATGAAGTAAGTAGGCTTAAAGGCACACTAGATAAGTTTAATTCTTCGCACAAAAACTTGAATGATATTCTTGTTAACTTGAAATCAACCAAGCATGGAATATGCTTTAAGAATGAAGAAAAGGTTGAAGCTAAACCCCAACAACCTAAAGCTCAACCTAGGATTAACAATAGAAATGCTTATCCTAGAAACAACAACTCTAGAGCCAATATGCATGCTAGATAAAATGCTGAACATTTTAGAAGACCTAGGAATGACTTACCACCTAGAAATAGTCACCCTAGAAATGATGCATACTTTAGGCCAAATTTTGAACCCCTTAGAAGACCTAGCAATGGCCCTCAACCGACAAACAATCACTCTAGAAATGCTGCCCATCCTAGAGCTCATAATAGGAGAAATAATTCTCATGAAATGCGAAATAGTCATAGTGTTCAAAATAGAGTAAGAAATTTTCATCCGTCTAGTTACTATGAACCTAGAAGGATGCATAACCCAAATGTGACTTGTCATTATTGTAGACGTATTGGTCATATTGCTCCTGCATGCTTTACACGTCATAGACATATTACTCAATCGCATCATTATAATATGCCTAACCCCCAAGGACCCAAGATGGCATGGGTACCTAAAGAACATCAATTTGTTTTGTAGGTGTGCTTGAAGGGATCAAGTGTACTATGGTACCTTGATAGTGGATGCTCCAAGCATATGACGGGAGATGAATCCAAATTCCTTCAATTAGAGCACAAAGAAGGAGGAAGTGTTATCTTCGGTGATAACAATAAAGGAAAGATCATCGGCATCGGCTCGGTCGGTAAGGATGAAAAATCCTCTATTAAGCATATATTACTTGTTAAAGGATTAAAGCATAATCTCTTGAGCATAAGCCAATTGTGTGACAAGGGAAATCTTGCTTTATTTGATTCGGATGAATGCTTAGTGTTCAGACGTAGTGATTTCAAAATTATCCTCCGTGGTTTTAGAGTGGATAATATTTATATGGTTGATCTTGCTAATTCCTCACCCGATTATGTTGATTGTCTAATGAGTAAAGAGGATGATACTTGGCTATGGCATCGTAGAGTAGCACATATCAATATGCATCTTTTGAACAAATTGATTTCTCAAAATTTAGTTGTTGGTCTTCCCAATTTAAAATTTGAAAATGACTCTATTTGTGACTCGTATCAAAAGGGGAAGCAAACAAAAGCTTCTTTCAAATCTGAAAACATTGTTTCAACTTCTAGACCATTGCAATTGCTTCATATGGATTTATTTGGTCCCTCTCGCATTGAAAGTCTAGGAAGAAATAGATATGCTTTTGTGATTGTTGATGATTACTCGAGATTTACTTGGACTTTATTTCTTGCCAATAAAAGTGATGCTTTTCAAAATTTTAAATGTTTTCTTAAGCGTGTTCAAAATGAGAAAGAAACAACCGTCACTTCAATTAGAAGTGATCATGGGGGAGAGTTTGATCACAATCTCTTTGCGGACTTTTGTGACGAACTCGGAATCGAGCATACCTTTTCCGCTCCACGTACACCACAACAAAATGGGGTGGTGGAAAGGAAAAATAGGTGTCTCGAAGAGATGGCTAGAACCATGCTCGACGAAGCTAAGATACCCAAACATTCTTGGGCGGACGCCGTGTGTACCGCTTGCTATGTTCTAAATAGAGTAGTAATTCGGCCGATACTCATGAAAACCCCCTATGAACTTTATAAGGGTAGAAAACCAAATATTTCCCATTTTAGAGTTTTTGGTTGCAAATGTTTTGTTCATAACAATGGCAAAGACCAATTGGGTAAATTTGATGCTAAGTCGGATGAAGGTATTTTCATTGGATATTCCTCACGTAGTAAAGCATATAGGGTCTTTAATAAAAGAACCCAAATTGTGGAGGAATCCCCTCATGTTGTATTTTCCGAAAATAATGCTCGCTTGGCGAGAAAGGATTCTGGTTTTGATCTTGTAGGTATCTTAGATAGCTTGAAAGACAAAATACAAGAGGAACCACCCAAGGAAAATAAAGATGAAACTGAGGAACAACCAACGGAAGAAGTGCCACAATTGGAAAAAGAAATGAATATGCCTAACGAGTGGAGGACAATCAAAGATCACCCTCTTGAACAGGTAATTGGAGACATCGGAGGAAAGGTAAGTACCCGAAACTCTCTTAAGAACACTCTAGGCACAATTCTTAAGAGCTCACGTTCTCACTTGGCAACACTAGTTTAAGTTATTACTTCTTTACAAATTACTGACTTGAGCGTCGGAGATGTTTAATTCTATTTTGCAGGTATCGCCCTAAAAGATAGGGGGAATTATAAAGTTTTGGCACAGAACAATCGATTGTTCCAAGCAAATAATCGATTATTTTACTGTGCTAAAAATCGATTAGCAGTATCACTAATCGATTGTTTATGGTTTAGGTTCATTATGCAGCTTTGTTTAATAATTGATTCCTTAAATTGCATAATCGATTTCTGTCTCAGCCATTCAGCAATGCTTGTCCAAAACAATCGATTATTTCACATATATAATCGATTATTTCATGTCAGAAATTTAAACTCTTGTTACCGTTTAGCTCCTCAATCGATTTGTGTCAGTTCCAAGTCAGGTCATAACTCTTCAACAATCGATTATTGCATCTCAACAATCGATTGTCTAACGGTCAGTAAATTTATTTTACCGTTTCTGACTGATTTGGCTTTAAATTCTCAGCAGATCTCTTCCATAAATGATAAGACACTCTCCCGTCTATAAATAGGCTTCATATATGTTCATATTCATTCACTCAAGCATCAATTTTAGCTTTCAAAATATCAAATTCTCTCTAATCCTTTGCAAAATCCAGCAGCTTTCATTAAAAATGTCAGGCCGTCACTCAAAACATTCCCGTTCTGCTAGGCACGGCGCATCCGCCTCTGCAGCCCCTCCTCGTCCGAACTATCCCTATCAAGATGGTTCCATTCTATATTTTAATTCCAACATCGAGCTTACTCGATTCTTAACCAAATTTGAAAAGCGCGACATTCTTCCACCCCGCTTTTCAACCCACAAGTATCTTGAATCATTTGGGCCTGCTGCAAATATGCTCAAAAATTCTCAACTTCTTGACTTTTTACTCCTTACCCATCCTTACATCAATACTACATTGGTTCAAGCATTTTATTCCAACCTCCATGAGGATGATGATGGTGAGCTTGTCACCAACATTAATTGTGTTCAAATTCTTCTTTCCGATGAAAATCTTCATACCATCGCCCGTCTTCCTCAAAATGGTGAAGACATTTTTCGGTACAACGGAGAGGCCGGAGCCCTTTTTGATGAAACAGCCCTCTTACACCAAATCGGTCTTACTTCTTATGATCCAAATCTTTTTTCCCGTCGTCCTACAATTACGGGAATGGATCCCAATTATCGGTTGATTTTCTATTTCATCACCCGAGTCCTCAAGCCTCGTAAGCATAACCATACCACCATTTTCCAAGAGGACACCAAGCTCATGCATGCCATAATAACTGAGGCAGTATCCATCAAAGTTTTTCAAAACTCAGAATAATCGATTATGAACTAATGGTAATCGATTATGTTGAGACAGTGTCTTCCAGTGATTTTCAAATTTATTAAATAATCGATTGTTACATTGGACAATCGATTGTCAAAGAGACAGTGTCTAAAATCTTTTTCAAAAACTGATAAGTAGTCGATTGTTGACTTTGTGCAATCGATTGTGAAGCTGACCGTTGTCGTAAAGTTTTCAAATACCGTCAGGTAATCGATTATTGATTCTGTATAATCGATTGTTTTGATTAAAATCCGGAAAAGATTTTTTGAACGTTATTGGGTAATCGATTATTGATTTTGTATAATCGATTGTTTTGATTAAAATCCGGAAAAGATATTTTGAACGTTGCTGAGTAATCGATTGTTGATTCTGGACAATCGATTGTTTGTGGTAAAATCTGGAAAGGATTTTTTGAGCGTTGCCAGTAATCGATTATGGATTGTAAGTAATCGATTATCAAGCGTAAAATCTGGGATTGAATTTTGATCTGACTGGCAGACAATCGGTTGTTGGGGTTTGACAATCGATTGTCAGTGAGTAAAATCAGCAACTCTTAATTGGCAATTAGGCAACGGTAATGCCAAGTTTTTCAACTATAAATACAGCTTCATTTCAGTGTTTTAAACACAACAACATACTACAACTGATCATTACATTGCTATAAGCTTGCATACTTTTGTTTATCATTTTATATTCAATTTCATAAAGCTTTTGAGAGCCATATTCTTGTCCAAAGTTGTTGTGATCTAGAGCTTACTTCTTTTACTCATATCTACTCAATAAGGAGTATTTTGTTTGAGTGTTTAGTGTTTTATACACTTGTAAGAGAATTGTAATTCCTTTGTTATAAGGAACTTGTGTTTCCTTGGTTGAAGTCTTGGAGTGTTGTATCTCCGAGCAAAGGTGTTAAGGCTTGTGTCCTTAAGTTGTAAAGGTTTGTTGAGCACCCGTAAGCTTAACAAGTTAGTGGAAAATCTCGAGAGAGTCTCCTGGGGACTGGACTAGCCACGTGTTGTGGTGAACCAGAATATATCGGTGCGTTCTTTCCTTTTTGTTTATTTAACGCACTTATTTATTTCCTGCAAATTTTAATTTCCGCAAGTTTACGCTAAATTTTATTATAACGCTATTCACCCCTCCTCTAGCGTTAAGCGCTTTATCTAACAAGATTTACAACCATCTTAAGGATATTTTACTTTGTTCTTATGGAGAATATTGTTTATGGAATTCTGATCTTTAAAGACATATGGTAATATCTTCCGTTTGATAGGTTCTTGCGTAACATTATATCTAAGTGTCAGGTATGCATAAGTAATCTAATACCTCCTCAATATTTATTTTTTCCATGCTTATTCTCGTGAGAATATAATTGGTAGATAACTTTGGCCTTATGATAATATATAATCTCCTTCTAGTTTTATTAGTGTTTCGGGTTGTACGTTATTTGCTGTAGTGAATTTGTAGCGTGTTATTATGTATGTGTATTTTGTATTGTAAGAGAAAATGCACGTTATTTTTTTTAGTCTTGTAAGATATGCTTTTGTAGTTCTCTTTATCTTGAGTGTTTTAAATTTTCTTTTTTAACATTTTAAAGAGGCAATATGTTATCTGTTTTAAGCAAGTGGTAAAATTTAATTTTTTTAATACATCAATATTTTACAGTTTACTTATGTTACTAACGATCATGAATGACCAATTGAGTCCTCTAGAAATAACTTTATTAAAATAGTTATTACACATATATCTAAAAGAACTCATGTATATATATTGTTGTCAATTGCTTTTGTCCGCCCTTACAAAATAAAGGGGGTAAAAGAATATATATATCTCGATGGTGATGTTATGGGTCACGTTGTGTTTTTTTCTTTGATTACAAACCCATATTTCACTAAGTCATAACCTATTTTCTTCTTATCGAACTACACTATCGTATGTATTTATCCTGCTTAGTTAGAATAACATGCCTACGACCTTTAACTTCCTATTTGAACTCTGTGTAGTATGTTTAGTTACATTACCTGCTTTCTTTGACTTTTACTTAGTCTAAGCTATGGGTTTTCATGCCTTAACTATTATTTATATTGGTTGTACTGCATATTTACCTTGGGACTATGGAACGGTATTTCAGAAGATTCCGCTATTTTGCATATTTATTTTGGAACTGCGGAATGGTATTATGGGAGTTTCCGCTGTTGCTATCACTGTGTTATGAACTATTTTCTTTCAATTATTCTATCTCTATTAGTTTCCCATATCTATCTTTACTGCGATATTTCAACCTGTCATATTTTATTATATTTATACCAGTAAGGCCCTAACCTGACCTCGTCACTACTCGATCGAGGTTAGGCCTGGCACTTACTAGGTACCACTGTAGAGTACTTATGCTCTTTCCTTCACATAATTTTCGTATACATATCCAGGTTCATCGTACTAGCCTCACCACTAGTTGCAGCAGCAGCTACTTACCAGAGACTTTAAGGTACATTTGCTCGTACATGCTGATCCTCTGGTTCCCCCTCTATTTCCCTACGTTCATGTTTCCCTCTTTTTGTAGAAAGGTGTATTGAACTACAGATATGTTAAGTAAGGACTTTAATAAACTAATGGGAAGTGAGTTTGAAATGAGCATGATGGGTGAACTTTATTTCTTCCTGGGGCTACAGATTAAACAAAGTCCAGATGGAACTATGATCCATCAACAGAAGTATACAAAGGAACTAATCAAGAAGTTTAAAATGGAAGAATCCAAAGAAATAGATACACCTATAGTAACTGCAAAAAAATTAGATGTTGATGAACCGGGTTCATCAGTTGATCAGAAGTTGTATAGGGGTATGATTGGTTAACTTTTGTATCTTACTGCCAGCAGACCTTCGTTAAAAATAATAATTTAATGTCAATATAGAGGAACCTTACGAAATTTGTAATTCTTATGACAACAATATCTATATTGGTGAACCAAAATATAATTGCATTTTGGTGAAAGTACTTTGTGTTCTAAAAATAATCTTTGTTTCTCTTGATCATTTGGGTGAATGTTAAATAATGACTAGTTTTTCTTCATATAATTAAGAGTTATTTATTTGAAATCAAACTTTATTTGAAATAATAATTTTTTTTGTTGGGGCATACTAAGCCATTATATATTTTTCAATGTAGAAGACGATTCGATAGAAATGATAATCATGCAAAGTCAAATATAAATTTGACTAAGCGGATGATCTAATCATTGTGGTCATTTCTCAAGTGAATCTTATGCTAATGTAGGAGATTGGGTGTTAACTCTTGTGCTATTAAGTATATATGTGCTAACAAAGTTAATTTTGTATCGCATACCAAGTCGAATAACAGGAAGAATGAATTACCTTTTTTTTATAATACTTCTTATAAGTTATAAAAAATATTATCCACTACATTAAAATTATTGAAAGTGTGGGGGGGCCACAGTATTTTACGTTGGGTCTCATAAATATTTAGGTGAAGAAATTAATGAACTATGACCCGTTTCATATTTAAGATGTTTATGTAGAAGTTAAAGTAAATTCTATATTTAAAAAACTTTACTTTGGTATTTGAATATGAAAGATACCAAAAGAAAATAAATTCTAATATGCCTTAATTATTTCAAAGGACACTTGTATGGAAGTCAAGTTTCTTTTTGTTTGACATGATTTTTATACGTTATTTGAGAAGTACTATGAGTTAGTATTCTGTATGTGGATTTTTATTGCATTAGAAAGATACAATGATGATATTGAATTGTTGAAAAAAAAATGAATAAAAACTCACTTGTGGTTATTTGAACACTTTTTTGTGGTGTAACGATCCGGAAAGTCATTTCGAAAGTTGTAGCCCCATTTCTCTATTTATGCTTCTTATGTGTTTTATAGATGTTGTATGACTTACTGGATTAACTAGTTCGGGTCTGGAGAGATTTCGGAATGAATTGAGACACTTAGTCTCATAATGAAAAGCTTAAGTTGGAATCAGATAGTGACTTATGTGACAACCCGTAATTAATTTTGATGGTTCTGTTAGCTCCATTGGGTGATTTTGCACACAGGAGCATGTCTGGATTGTGATTTGGAGGGTCGTAGTGGAATTAGGCATGAAATGACGGAAGTTTAATTTTTGGGAAGTTTGATCGGGAGTGGACTTTTTGATATTAGGCTGGGTTGAGATTCCGGAAGTTTGAGTAGGTTCGTGGTGTCATTTGTGACTTGTGTGCAAACTTCAAGGACAATTAGACGTGAGTTGATAGGTTTCAGCATAGTTTATACAATTTTGAAATTTCAAAGTTCACTAGGTTGAATCTATGCGCGATTTGTGTTTTTGATTTTGTTTGAGGTGGTTTGAGGGTTTTGTATGAGGTTTTAATACTTGTTGGTATGTTTGGTCGAAGCCCCGAGGGCCTCGGGTTAATTTTGGCTGGTTAACGGACCAAGGTTGGAAGTTGAAGAACCGAAGTTTGAGGATTTCTCGTGTAATCGCACCTGCACAGTGAGCACCGCAGATGCGAGCCCGCAAAGCGGGAAGAGAGCCGCAAAAGTGGGAAAGGAAGTGATGAGCATAGGTCGTAGGTGCGAAGATTCTTCCGCACATGTGTGGTCGCAGAAGCGGGGTGATGGGCGCAGATACCCGCGAGTGCGCAGGTGCGATGGTCTGCTCCGCACCTGCGATTGCGCAGATGCGATCCAAGGCTCACAGAAGCGGAGACAGCTGTGTAAGTGAACTTCCCAGAAGCGGATCCGCAGATGCGGATAAGTGGCCGAAGGTGGGAAAAGCCTGTCAAGGATTGGTTTCCGAAGGTTTTATTATTCCTTGACTTTAAAAACTCGGAATCGGGTGATTTTGTTAGAGAGATTTTGAAGGAATTCTTGAAGTAAGTCACTTGTGGTTAAATTTCTTCAGTAATTATGATTCCCCGTTGATTTTCCCACCTAGTTAGTATATGTTTGAGGTGTAATTTGGAAATTTGAGACTACGGATTTGGAAATTTGATTTTGGGGATTTGAGTGGCAATTTGGTGTCGGATTTCTATGAATTGGTACGACTAGACTCGTGATTAAGTGGGCTTTCGCGTTTTTTTGACTTGTTAGATTTCGACATGGGCCCGGGGTCCAGCTTGAATCCAATTTTAGATTTTTGACTTATAACCTTGTAATTTCTGGTGCAATCGACTCCTTTAGCCCGTATTGATTGTATCATATTATTTTTGGTTAGATTTGAGGCAATTTGAGGCCGATTCGTGAGGCAAAGATATGTTGGAGTAGATTTTTGCTTGGATTGAGGTAAGTAATAATTCTAAATCTCGTTCTGAGGGTATAAAACCCCGAATTTTGTGTTACGTTATTGGTTTAGAGGTGATTCACATGCTAGGTGACAGGTGTGTAGGCATGCATCGTTGGAATTGTGACTTGGTCCATTATGTGGAACTTTAAAGTTGAATAACTTGTTGTTATATGCTGTCCATATGTTATAGAAATTTGACTGTAAATCATGTTAGAAATCATTTTTAGGCTATGTATTGATACTGTTGGGACCCAGACGATGTTACTTGTTGAATTTTCTGCTAAATGCTATTTGTACTCAATCTTAGATTTTACTCGCATATCATATCTCAGTCTATATTATTTCCTTATTGATATATCATATCATTGCTATTTGGGCTGATTTTTCATGATTTTTGAGAGCCCGAGAGACTGGAGAGATTGCTGAGTGAGTGAGGCTGAGGGCCTGATTGTGATGATGTTTTTGGGATCGAGCTGCATATTGCAGCATGTTTTATTGACTTATGCCATGATTGGCTTGATATAGATCTAAGGATGAAGGAGCCCCTCCGGAGTCTGTACACAACCCTAATGAGCATAGGTGCCTACTTAGTGCGAGGGTCGAGTGCTGAATGTCGAGTTCTGACTAACTGTGAGGACTGATTGTGAGGTTGGAGTGACTAGGAGGAGTGAGTGATTGTTGCTCTAAGAATCTGTATATGGTTTTCATTATTGTTGCACATAGTTGCCATATATCACAGTTTTAAAAAAAAATTAGAGATATTTTACCGATTTTTATTTGAACTTGGCATGTATAAATTGATTTGACTTAAATTGAAAGATTTGAAAGCATGTATACTTTCTTCGTTGAGACTAATAAAATTGAACTATAACTGTGTAGCTCGCCGTTGTCTTCAGTTCTTTATTTAGTCTTGTTACTTACTGAGTTGGTTCTCCAGCCTCCATCATCCAGTAAGGCAGAGTCAGAGGATGCCTAGGGTTTCTTGGACAAGTATTAGAGGATTCTTTGTACATTTGGTATTCTAGAGACTAGTGTGGTCTTGTTCACTGGGGATGCCTTCAGATAGTAGGAGGCTTATGAGAGGCGTAGGCCGGTCACTGCAACACCACTTACATGGCAGGAGTTCGTGTCGCAATCTCGCAAAGAGGAGCTGCACAATGTTTTTTATGTAGTACGAGATAAGATTTTTTGAGTTGGCCCGTCATGCAGTTTTGTTGGTCCAAATTGATAGGGAGATGATCTAGAGATTTATTGATGGCCTCACATATCAGCTGCGATTGTTTTTGACTAGGGAGAGGGTATCTGGTGCTACTTTCGATGAGGTTGTTGTCATTTCTCGGCAGATAGAGTTGGTCCGTAGCGAGGAGCAGGGTAAGAGGGAGGCCAAGATGCCTCGTGGATCAGGAGATTTCAACGGTGTTTTTTATATGGGCCAGTTCTACCCCGGCAGGGGTCGTCCTTTCAGGCTTGCTTAGACATCTTGTACAACTCATCGTGGTGCGTCATTCGACCAGGGTTCTTATAGTTCTCATCATGGTCAGTCATCTCTTAGTGCCCTTCCAACTCAAAGTTTGTCTCGTACTAAATCGGTTTAGGGCTAATCTATACCAGGTCCTTCTATCAATTATCTCGGTGCTCGGGGCTCCCTTTAGTCCCCATCACAGCACTAGGGAATTTCTTTGAGTGCGGGGAGTTTGGGCATGTGTGGAGGCAATGTCCTCATCATTTGGGAGGTCTAGCGTAGCAGAGGAGTCAGGCTGCGACTTCTGCACTCGTTGCTACACCACCCGCTCAGCCAGCTCGGTGTGGGGCCCAGTTAGCTAGAGGTTGCCCTAGAGGGGGAGGCTGATCAGGTGGCGATCAGCCCCGATTCTGTGCTCTTCCCTACCAAACCAGATGACATTGCTTCAGATGCAGTGATCATATGTATTGTCTTAGTTTGCCACAGGGATGCCTCTATATTATTTGACCTTGTTTCCACTTATTTGTATGTATCATCGTATTTTGCTCATTATTTCGATATTCCCCGTTAGTCTCTAGTTTCCTCTGTTTATATATCTATGCCAGTAAGAGATACTATTGTTGTAGACCATGTATATCAGTCGTGTGTAGTGACTATTGGGGGTTTGGAGACTAGAGTTCATCTTTTGTTGCCTAGTATGGTCGATTTCGATGTGATCTTGGGTATGAATTGGTTGTCTCCATGTCATATTATTCTGGATTGTCATGCTAAGACCATGACATTGGCGATGCCGGAGTTGCCACAGATTGAGTGGAAGGGTTCCCAGTAGAGTGATTTCATACTTGAAGGCCCAGCGGATGGTTGGGAAGGGTTGTTTATCTATTTTTCTTTTGCGAGGGATATTGTTGGTGAGACCCCTACTATTGATTCTGTTTTTGTGGTGCGAGATTTCCTGGATGTGTTTCCCACAGACCTGTCAGGCATGGAACATGATAGGGATGTTGACTTTGGTATTGACTTGGTCCCGGGTACTCAGCCCAATTTTATTCCTATGTACCATATGGTACCAATTGAGTTGAAGGTGTTGAAAGATCAAATTTAGGAACTTCATGATAAGGGGTTTATTAGGCCTATTACGTCACCTTAGGGTGAACCGATTTTGTTTGTGAAGAAGAAGGATGGTACTATGAGAATGTGCATTGATTATAGGCAGTTGAACAAAGTCACAATCAAGAACAATTATCCTTTGCCGCATATTGATGATCTATTTGACAAGCTTCAGGGAGAGAGATTATTCTCCAAGATTGATTTTAGGTCAGTGTATCACCATTTGAAGATCGGGCTCAGATATTCTAAAGACAACATTCAGGACTCGATATGGTCATTATGAGTTCCTTGTGATGTCTTTTGGGGTGAACTTCACCCACCAATGTTCATGAATCCGATGAACAGTGTGCTTCTTCCTTATATCAATTCGTTTTATTATTGTGTTCATTGATGATATCCTGGTGTACTCTCGTAGCCAAGAGGAGCATGCCCAACATTTGAGGATTATGTTGCAGCGGTTGAGGGAGGAGAAGCTTTATTCTAAGTTCTCCAAGTGTGAGTTTTGGCTTAGTTCAGTAGGGTTCTTGGGATAAGGTGGTGTCCAGTGAGGGGATTCAGATGGACCCAAAGAAGATATAGGTGATTCAGAGTTGGCCTAGACCGTCCTCAACTATAGATATTCGGAGCTTTCTAGGGTTGGCTGGCTATTATCGTCGCTTCATTCAGGGTTTCATGTCTATTGCATTGCTCTTGACCAAATTTACCCAAAATGATGCTCCTTTCTAGTGGTCGGATGAGTGTGACGAGAGCTTTCAGAAGCTCAAGACTTCCTTGACCACAACTTTCTAGTTCTAGTTATACCATCAACTTTTGGTTCTTATATAGTGTATTATGATGCTTCTCGGATCGGTATCGGATGTGTTCTGATGTAGGAGGGTAGAGTAATTGCTTATTCTTCGCGCCAGTTTAAGCCTCATGAGAAAACTACCATGTTCAAGATTTGGAGTTGGCTACAATTGTTCATGTGTTGAAGATTCGACGGCACTATCTCTATGGTGTGTCTTGTGAGGTATTTATAGAGTATCGGAGCCTCCAACATAGTTCGAATAGAATCTAAATTTGAGGCAGGGGAGATGGTTGGAGATGCTATAGGACTATGATATTACTATTCTGTATTATCCAGGGAAGGCCAATATGGTGGCAGTCGCGCCTACTTTTTCTCGCAAAATCGGGTTTATGGCATTCAGAAAGACAACTCATTCCTTTTGGGAATTGGGTTTGATTTGAAGAGTCGCCATCTAATGATTAGGGTGCATTAGGACACCAAGAGGGTTTGATTTGAGTAACCAGAGATTCGGTAAGGGCTTGAAATTATTCCAAGGGGAAGGTATTAGGCACCCCTCAGAATCCACTAGTGTGGTTCCCGGCTAGAAAATTATTATGAATTTAGGTGAAAATAATATATAGACAAATAAGGCTCAAATAAGAGGGGATTTCACATATAAAGTCCTGAAAATAGACAAAGTTTGAAAGAACAATTTAGGGAATCTAGTTTTAGAAGAGATAAAAAAATGTTAATAGAAAAGAAATAAGAATAAAGGGAGGGGGTCCTAGGTTTAGTAAAATTATGGATCATACCACACAACATCCGGTAATCACTCATCAATGAGGGGCTACACGTGAAGTTATCGCGTGATCACCATATCCATATCTAGCCTTCCCACCATGTTAAGGTATTTAATGTGCGAATCGGTCTGGTTTACTTATTGCATGATATTACCCGTCCCAATCCTATAGTCCCGGAGGCATTTAGGACTACTAATCCTAAAGGGGAGGGATATTAAGGTTATTTGTAGTTTCAAAGGTAAAAACTCTGAGGCGACATACAAAACACGTATTGTAAGTTGGGGAAATCACATAGCAAGCAGAGGCTTAGAATACCCCCTTTAAACAAAGAAGCACGTAATTAGCATGATTTACACATACTGTTTAGGTCTGATTATTATAGACGTAGAAGGACAGTTGCTCAAGCGTACCTATTGGTTGCAATAATTAACATAAACAAATTCAGTTTATAACATTATCCTAAGGCTTGCGTAAGTGTTGGACAAGGATCCTATATGCGTGTTATCTACTTGATTCAGAAAAAAGCAATGAAATAGCAAGGTCTGAAACATACTGGTTAAACTCGTTTAGGTTAGGATAATCAGATTATTAAAAAGAGGTCAGTTTTAACGAATTGGTTACAAGTTCTGAAACTGATAGCACCCATTGTACTGATTTTATCTTCATACGTGAATGAAGTCAGATTCGATTACGAGTTCCTACAGGCATGCTTTCTATGTGTTGTTGATTTTAAACCATGTAGACATGGTATAAAAATGCAGAAGTCTCATTTTAAACATATGAACATGATATCTAGATGCAGAATTTGTTTGAGACCTAGTGCATGATATCAAGATGTAGAATTTAAACAATTCTATAGGCATGATTTCTATATGAATATAGTAGTCCTATGATCATGATTTCTATATGAAAATGGATATACAGAATTTAGAGTGACATATAGGCATGATTTTTATATGCTTTTGAATATGTAGAATTCAAAATACCTATAGACATGGTATCTTGATTTAGAATTTGAACAATCCTATATGCATAATTTCTACATGAATATAGTAGTCCTATGATCATGATTTCTATATGAAAATGGATATACAGAATTCAGAGTGACCTATAGGCATGATTTCTATATGCATTTGAATATGCATAATTCAAAATACATATAGACATGGTATTTACCCTTTGCATACATAGTTACCCACCTTTTTTTACTAACCATCCGCAAGAGTTTATTACAAATTATTACAACCTGAAATAAAAATAAGAATACATCAGAAAAAACATAAATAAAAATACAACTAGAGGAAGCCCTATCTTGACTTCCTCACTGAGTTATTAGGTAAACCAAATCCAAGAGATCATGATCCAAAGCCTTTCTCCCATTTATGTGTGTCAAAGTTCCCTAAGAGCCTCAATAGGACTCCAGGCAATGCTCACACCCAAATGTATCATCAAAATGGGGACAAGTGCAGTGTGGAAGGGCCAACCCTCAAGTGTCCAAGTTTATAGGGAGCTCAAACGGTCCCAAGGCAAGGCTCACAAGAGGGGGCAGAACTTAAAGACTAAGAAAGTGTGCAAGTGAAGAATAGAATGCTAAAAGGGGTGAAAGGAAAAGGAACAACTACAAATAAGTACACATAATGGGTTCAAGGGAATAGGGAGATTGTAAAGAGCCTATTGCTTAGGCAAAGTCAGGCTTTAGGCATGTCCAACAATGCAGAATGCAACCATACCTATGAGCCTTCTATAACACACTATTAGAGGCTAGGATCCCAGGGGATCCTGTTTGATTCATGGACAATAATTTGCAGTATTGCCATGCCTCAAACTGTAGCTTAAGCACATAGGGGGTAGGGTTTGGGATTCACAATAGAACAGACTGAAAGAAATTATAGCATGTTAAGTAAGTATTGAATCAAGCATAATAAGTAGGTAGACATGCATACAAAAGTAGTAAATAAACACATTGTTGTGGTGCTGAAAACCTTAATCAGGACATACCACTTTCAAAGAAGCAAATAGAGAAAACAGGTAGCAGGACTTGCAAACAGGCCAGAGCACAAGTGCCAAGAGAATTTTGAGGGTCCTCTTTAAAATTCTGCCCCAGTTTTCAATTGCAGGGGAAATGAAATGTTTATTGAATTGTGACTGAACCCATAGGGCTGACTAGGTATCCCCTCTTAAATGGGAATCAGGTCAGGTGTAGCTAAAAAAATACATCATATAGGAAAACATAAGGATTACACATAGTAACACTTGACTGCATCTGAATTAATTGGCTTTGGCCAGACTTCTCCGTCCATTTCTGCAAGTATGAGGGTTCCTCCTGTCAAAACCCGATGAACCATGTATGGACCCTGCTAGTTGGGAGAGAATTTCCCTTTGGCTTCATCTTGATGCAGAAAGATTTTATTTAACACCAGCTGCCCTGATGTGAACTATCTTGGCTTGACTCTTTTGTTGAAGGCTCTGAACATTCTGTTATGATAAAGCTAACCATGGCCCCATTCTGCATCGTCGAACTCAGCTTCTTGTATGATCCTTAGGGAAGGAATTTCTACCTTAGATGGAATGACTGCTTTTGTACCATAAACCAGCATATAGGGGGTTGCCCCAGTTGATATGCGGACTCTGGTGCGATAACAGGAAGAGCAAATGATAACTTCTTGTGCCACTATTTATGCTTCTCTATCATTTTCCTCAATATCTTCTTGATATTCTTATTGGCGGCTTCTACTGCTCCGTTCATCTGGGGTTTGTAGGCTGTAGAATTCTTTTGTTTAATTATAAAAGAGTCACACATGGATTTCATCAAGCAGCTATTGAGGTTGGAGCCGTTGTTGGTAATTATTCACTCTAGAATCCCGAATCGATAAAGAATGCAGTCGCGGACAAAGTCTGCCACGACCTTCCCTGTTACTGCTCTGTAAGATGCTGCTTCAACCCATTTGGTAAAATAGTCAATTGCTACCAAGATAAACATGTGCCTGTTTGATGCGGCATGTTCAATTGGCCCAATAACATCCATTCCCCAAGCGACGAACGACCATGGTGAGCTTGTTGCATTAAGCTCGTTTGGAGGTACCTTTATCATGTCTACATGTATTTAATAGCAATGGCATTTCTAGACATACTGGATGCAATCCATTTCCATAGTCATCCAAAAGTAACCCGCACGGAGTATCTTCTTTGCTAAGACGAAACTGTTCATATGTGGACCGTAGGTCCCTACATGAATTTCCTCTAATAGCATGGATTCTTCTTTTGCATCGACACACCTTAGTAATCCTAAATCAGGAGTCTTCTATACAGGATTCCTCCGGTGTGAAAGAAATTATTCGATAACCTCCAAAGTGTGCACTTTTGGGTATGATTTGCACGTTCTAGGTACTCCTCTTTCGCCAAGTATTCCTTGATATCATGAAACCAAGGGTTTCTGTCTGCTTCTTCTTCAACATGAGCACAATAGGCTGGCCGATCATGGACTTTTTGTCGGAATAGTATCAATGAAGTTTTTATATGGATGTTGTATCATAAAGGACATGGTTGCCAATGCATCCACTAGCTCGTTATGGACTCTGGGAACATGTTGGAAATTCCATCTTTGTGAACCTCTTTCTCAATTCTTGTACGTGATGTAGATACGGGAGTATATTAAAGCTCTTTGTCGCCCATTATTCTCGGACCTGATGTATAAGTAGGTATGAATCTCCAATCACTAGCAGCTCTTGAATGTTCATATCAATGGCCATTTTGGGTCCTAGGATGCAGGCTTCATACTCGGCCATGTTATTGGTGCAGGGAAACCTGAGCTTGGCAGACATCGGACAATGTTGACCAGTTTCTGATACTAGGACTGCTCCTATGCCAACTCCTTTGATATTTGTTGCTCCATCGAAAAACATTCTCCAAGCATCGTAGGATTCCGCAATGTCTTCTCCTATGAATGATACCTATTCATCAGGAAAATACATTTTTAGAGTTTCGTATTCTCCGTCCGCGGGGTTTTCGGCAAGCTGATCTACTAGTGCCTGTCTTTTGATTGCTTTTTGAGTCATGTAGACAATGTTGAATTCATTCAACATGATTTGCCACTTGTCTAGCTTGCCCGTGGGCATGTGATTCTGAATGATGTACTTCAAGGGATCCATCCTTCATCTGAGATATGTATTATATGCATATAAGTAGTGCCTCAACTTCTGGGCTACCCAAGTCAAAGCACAGCAGGTGCGCTCTAATAAAGAATACAAAGCCTCATACGGGGTAAACTTCTTACTGAGGTAATAGATGGCCTATCCTTTCTCCCCGTTCCATCATGCTGCCTCATAACGCAACCGAAATCTCCATCCAATAATTCAAGGTCGATTAATAGAGTCTACCTGGCTCTAGAGGGACCAAAAACATGTGGTGTCGACATGTACTCCTTGATCCTATCGAAAGTTTTTGGTAGTCATCAGTAACATATATGTATGTTCATATTTATATGTTTTGATAATTGACAAACCGATTTAAATGGAAAATCAATATATGCCAAATAAATGTGAGTTATTATTGAAATACACTTTGATTTATATTTTAACTAAAGTGTATTTATTTTGTAGATATGCAAAAGCATACAAGGGGGAAGATAAAGATTTGATATGCGGTTTTGATAAAGACATTATTTGAGCGGACAAGAATTGGAGTCCAAGAAGTTCAAGACAAGATCAAGAGAAGATATGAAGCAATGAAAATAAATGAAGACCTTTTGTTGAGTCTTATTTATATTGTCTTTGTTGTGATCTTGATCCGACTTTAAGTTTGAGTCTTGGCTTCTCTCAAAATGATTTTACAATATATGCATATCATAAATGATTTTACAATATATGTATATCATAAATGATTTTACAATATATGCATATCACAAATGGTTTTACTATATATGCATATCATAAATATTTTTATTGCATTTAAAAAAATGGTTTAAATGTTATATAATAAATATTTTCAATACATTTAAAACAAAATGATTTTAAATGTTTTAATTGATCCGGAATGGTCATTACAATTGTTTTTCATGTTTAAGATATTTATAATATTTAATATCTTCAAACAAAGCTTTGAAAAACTTTTTATAACTTATTTTCAATAAGTTAGTTGTTTTTAAAAACGGACCATTTCCGCAAGGTCAGATAGTCGAATATCTGATATTGGATAGTCGACTATCCTGATGACCGTTGCCAAGATAGTCGAATATCCACTTTAGATAGTCGACTATCGACGGCTAGTTTTTCAAATTGATAGTCGAATATCTTCTAGATAGTCGACTATCTAACAGATTTTCAGAATCTGTCTTTTTGCTTTATGCAACGGTTGGAAGAGGTTTTGGGGCTATAAATACACCCCAAAATCTCTCATTAAACATACAACATCTGATATAAAATTCATAAGCTTTCAAACATTTCCAATATCACATTTGATCATTTTTATTATATTTTGAAAGCCAAGGTCTTGAATTTTATTATTGTGTTCTTGAGGGTACTTGTTTACTCATATCCACTCTATTAAGAGAGTCTTGTTTAAGTGAGTAGTAAGTGTTTGTATACACTTGTTGCAAGGAGAAATATTTTATTTCTTCTTGAGAAGTCTTGGGGTGAGGTATCCTCGAGGAAGGGTGTTTGAGACTTGTGTGATTCAAGTTCTCAAGTGTAACGGTTTGTTAGGTACCCAGAAACTTAACAGAAGTCTTGGAGTGCGGTATCTTCAAGCAAGTGTATCGGTTTGTTAGGCACCCGTAAGCTTAACAGAGAAGTCTTGGGTGAGGTATCCTCGAGCAGTTGTAACGGTTTGTTAGGCACCCGCAAGCTTAACGGAGATAGTTGAACTTTGAGATTGTATCTCAAGAGACTGGACTTAGCCACGGGTTGTGGTGAACCAGTATAAATTTGGTGCACTTTCTCCTTACTCTTTAATTTCCGCATTTAAGTTATATTTTCCTGTGATATTTTTTTTAAATGCTATTCACCCCCCTCTAGCGTTAAGCACTTATTCTAACAATTGGTATCAGAGCCTAACTCTCTGTGAGACTTAACAGTTTGATAGAATCTTTCTATGGCTCCTACTAGTAGTGCTTGTGCAGGAATAGGTGAAGGATTTTGCACCTTTTTGCCTCCAATATTTGATGGACGCAATTACACATATTGGAAAGAGCAGATGAGAATCTTCATCCAATCGAACAACTTTCGTCTATGGCAAATCATCAAGTATGGTGAACAAATGACGACACAAGTTGGAAAAGCCATGGTAAGTGAATACAACACCAAGGCAATCAATATGTTGTATAGCTCTTTGAATCAGGAGGACTATCGGAAAATTTCCCACTGCAAAACTGCTAAAGAGATGTGGGATGAGCTTGAGGACAAATACGAAAATACACCTCAAGAAGTGGACAGCTCGTGTGATGAACCAAATGCACGATGCCTCATGGCCGACGAAGAAAAAGAGGTATGTTTGAAGGGATCAAGTGTACTTTGGTACCTTGATAGTGAATGCTCCAAACACATGACTGGGGACGCATCTAAATTCCTTCAACTAAAACTTATGGAGGGTGGAAATGTTGTTTTTGGAGACAACAACAAAGGAAAAATTATCGGCACTGGATCGGTCGGTAAGGATGAAACCTCCTCCATTAAAAATATCTTATTCGTGCAAGGTCTAAAACATAATCTCTTGAGCATAAGCCAATTATGTGACAAGGGAAATCTTGTTTTTTTTGATTCCGAAGAATGCTTAGTTTTTCGTCGTAGTGATTTCAAAATCATTCTTCGTGGAACTAGAATAGATAATATTTATATGGTTGATTTAGAAAACTCTTCTTCTAGTTTTATAAATTGCCTTATGAGTAAAGAAGATGACATGTGGTTATGGCATCGTAGAGTAGCTCACGCAAATATGAATCTTTTAAACAAACTTGTTTCACAAGATTTAGTGATTGGGCTTCTAAAGATAAAATTTGAAAAAGATTCTATTTGTGATTCTTGCCAAAAGGGAAAACAAACAAAAGCCTCTTTCAAATCAAAGAATATTGTTTCAACCACAAAACCTTTACAACTTCTTCATATGGATCTTTTTGGACCATCTAGAATTGAAAGTTTTGGTGGAAATTTATATGCTTTTGTAATTGTTGATGACTACTCGCGATTCACATGGTCATTATTTCTTTCTCATAAAAGTGATGCTTTTCATGCTTTCAAAATTTTTCTCAAACGTGTTCAAAATGAAAAGAACACAACTGTCACTTCCATAAGAAGTGATCATGGGGGAGAGTTTGATCATAATCTCTTTGCGGATTTTTGTGACGAACTCGATATTGAACATAACTTTTCGGCTCCACGTACACCACAACAAAATGGAGTGGTAGAACGCAAAAATCAATGCCTTGAAGAGATGGCTAGAACCATGCTCGATGAGGCTAAGATTTCCAAGAAATTTTGGGCCGATGCCGTGAGTACTGCGTGCTATGTGTTAAACAGAGCCGTCATCCGACCAATACTCATGAAAACTCCCTATGAACTCTATAAGGGAAGAAAGCCTAATATATCCCATCTTAGAGTCTTCGGTTGTAAATGTTTTATTCACAACAACGGGAAAGACAATTTAGGAAAATTTGATGCCAAATCGGATGAAGGAGTTTTTCTTGGATATTCATCCCATCGCAAGGCATATAGAGTTTATAATAATCGTACTTTCACTGTTGAGGAATCCCCTCATATTGTATTTTGTGAGAATGATGCTCGCTTGGCGAGAAAGGATTTTTGTGTTGCTCTTGCAGATTCTCTGAATAAAATAAATGTTCAAGATAAGGAATAAAAGGAGCACTCAAGGAAAATTCAAGATGAAGGCGTGGAACAACCATCGGAGAAGGATTCTTCTCAAGAAGAACAATCGATGATGCCCAAGTCCTGGAGGACAACTAAAGATCATCCTCTCGACAAGGTAATCGGTGACATCGAGAAAGGGGTAAGTACACGAAACCTTCTCAACGACACAGTAGGTAATATGGCTTTTGTTTCTCAAATTGAACCTACTACCATTTACGATGCAATTGGGGATGAGCATTGGACCTTGGCAATGCAGAGGAGCTTAACCAACTCAAACGCAATGACATTTGGGAATTGGTGCCAAGACCCGATAATCATACCATTATTGGTACGAAATGGGTTTTTCGTAACAAATTAGACGAAAATGGGATTATCACTAGAAACAAAGCTAGGTTAGTTGCTAAGGGTTATAATCAAGAAGAAGGCATTGATTATGATGAAACCTATGCACTGGTTGCTTGTTTAGAAGCAATTCGTTTATTACTTGCTTTTTCGTCTTCAATGAATTTCAAATTATATCAAATGGATGTCAAGAGTGCCTTCCTCAATGGATTTATTCAGAGGAAGTGTATGTTGAACAACCCCCTGGGTTCGAAGATTTTAAATCTCCGGACTATGTTTTTAAGCTCAAGAAAGCACTCTATGGTTTAAAACAAGCTCCACGAGCTTGGTACGAACGCTTGAGCAAATTCCTTTTGGAAAATGATTTCAATAGGGGCAAAGTCGATACTACACTTTTTATCAAGAGTAAAGACAATGACATTCTTATTGTTCAAATATATGTAGATGATATTATTTTTGGTGCTACTAATGAGCTTTTATGCAAGGAGTTTTCTACATTAATGACTAGCGAGTTTGAAATGTCAATGATGGGCGAGCTTAATTTCTTCTTGGGGCTGCAAGTTAAGCAAATGAAAGAGGGAACTTTCATTTGTCAAACTAAGTATTGCAAGGAGTTGCTGAATCGATTTGAAATGAGCAACGCCAAAGCAATGGCCACTCCAATGAGCACGTCTGACCATCTTGACAAAGATGAGAAAGGTAAGGAGGTAGACACCAAGAAATACCGAGGTATGATTGGATCCTTACTTTATCTTACTGCTAGTAGACCTGATATTATGTTTAGCGTTTGTCTATGCGCTAGATATCAATCGTGTCCAAAGGAGTCACATCTTACTGCGGTTAAACGGATAATGAAGTACCTAATTGGAACTTTAAATGTGGGACTTTGGTATCCCAAAGGTTCTTCTTACCAATTAATTGGCTATTCCGACTCTGATTTTGCAGGATGCAGATTAGACCGCAAGAGCACTAGTGGCACTTGCCATTTGCTCGGTAACTCCTTAGTTTCTTGGTTTAGCAAGAAACAAGTTAGTGTCGCTTTGTCCACAACCGAGGCCGAATATATTGCCGCGGGGAGTTGTTGTGCACAAATCCTTTGGATGAAACAACAACTTTTGGATTATGGTCTTAGTCTTGATCACGTCCCTCTTCGATGTGATAATACTAGTGCCATAAGCTTGACGAAGAATCCAATTCTTCATTCAAGAACAAAGCATATTGAAATTAGGCACCATTTTATAAGAGATCACGTTCTTAAAGGTGATGTCCAAATTGAGTTTGTTGAAACTAAACTTCAATTGGCAGACATCTTCACTAAACCTTTAGATAAAGAGTCGTTCTTCTGTATTCGAAGTGAACTCGGAATTCTTGACTCTACGTTGATCTAATGCATACATTTTAGGTTGCATTTATTTTTGAATATTACTGACTTGAGCGTCGGAGACGCGTATTTTTTTTGGAGGTATCGCCCTAAAGACAGGGGGAACCAAGATGAAGTTTTAATGCAAGTCAATATTATTTTTTGCTTGGCTTGTGAATTTGGAAATAGCATATTTGTTTTGATAAAATTATTTTCATAAAATCATGATATATATTTTTATCAAAAATATGGTTTATTCCTATGTTTTAAAATGAAAATTATTTTTCCAATATTTTTTGTTTAAACGATTTTTCAAAGTCGTCGAAGTTAGTCGACTAACTTGCAGTTATTCGAATAACTTGATTATCCAGAAAATTAAGCTATTTCCAGATAGTCGACTATCCCAGAAGATATTCGACTATAGTTCCCAGATAGTCGACTATTCAATAAGATATTCGACTATCCACGGCCAGTTTCAAAAATCTGACCGTTTTATAGCCGTTCAAATCAGTCCAAAAATCTGATTTTTGTCATTCAGTGCTATGCTTTCTTGAACTCTATAAATAGGAATAGTGTGTACTCAAAGCTTCACACCAAAATCCTTCATATTCAAGAATTCTATTTCAAAGTATTCAAATTAGGCTCTTCAAAGTTCTTCTTGCCTACAATTTCAATGGCAAATAGAAGTTCTAAGCGTTCTCGTGCCGGAAAGAATGTCCCTTCTTCTTCCAATACTCCTCCATCCACATTTTGCTATGATGATGGATCGGTTCTTTGGTTCGAACAAGAAGTCGAACTACAAAGGTTTATTCAAAAGTTTGATAATCGAGAAATTCTTCCACCTTGATTTACCACCGGCAGATATCTTGCGGATTCCATTCATTCCAATATTCTTCTACAAAGTTTAATAGTCGACTTTGTTTATTTGAAATATGATTTCATTCATCCTCTTTTGATTCAAGCTTTTTATTCAAATCTCAAGAAAGATGAGGATGGGGTTCTCTCTACCAAAGTTAATGGTATTCCTATTCTTCTAAGTGAAGAAAATATTCAATCTCTCACGAATCTTCCTCGTGATGGCCAAGACATCGATCAATATACCGGTGTCGAAGGAATACTCTATGATGAACAAGTCCTTTTCAACCTTATTGGAATTGTACAATTTGATTTTACTCAAGAGCAAAAGAGAGCTCCCATTAAAGGAATATTTCCGGAATTTCGTTTGATTCTTTTTGTTGTCACTCGGATTCTTAAACCGAGAAAAAGCAATCATGCTACAATTGGCTGAGAAGACGCAAAAATCATGCATGCTATTATTTCCAAAGCACGCATAAATTGGTGTAAATTTGTTCTTACACATATGTTTGATTCAATTGGAGGTGACAAACCTCTTCCATATGCATTACTTATAATGCATCTTCTTGAAGCGTCTCAAATCAACACCAATGTTGGTACCAAGAAAACTCGTACCAAATATTGGGAAATTCAAGAGACTTCTTTTCATGGCCATGATCAACAACATGATCAACATCCAAATCCTCCTCCTCCAACTTAAGCTCGGCGTCCTCGTGCTCAACCGGATGCGTCTCATCAAACCATCTCGGAACAACTTGCTTCTCTATCACTTCAATAAATGGAATTGATAGAAATGTGCAAAGAATGAGTGTAGAACTTCATGGATATTTTGACCATGTCAATTATCCTTATTCTCACGTTTATTCCACAAGTACTTCTAGCGATGATTTCGACGACGATGATAGTTCTTGATTTGTATTTTTAATTATTTGAAATGTATTTTCAATTACTCGTATTGTATTTTTCCTTCTTCATTAATGAAATTATCTTTTTGTTAATGTCAAAAGGGGGAAGATAAGGGTATATGCATATTACATTTATTTTTCATACTTTGAGGAAGATAAGGGTATATGCATACTTGCATAAATTGAGGGGGAACTCAATAATAACTTGTCTTATATTTGGCATAGTTTTATATAAGGGTATATGCATATTCCCATGAAGGTTTGCCATTATCAAAAAGGGGGAAATTGTTGGAACATATATGTATGTTCATATTATATGTTTTGATAATTGACAAACCGATTTAAATGGAAAATCAATATATGTCAAATAAATGTGAGTTATTATTGAAATACACTTTGATTTATATTTTAACTAAAGTGTATTTATTTTGTAGATATGCAAAAGCATACAAGGGGGAAGATAAAGATTTGATATGCGGTTTTGATAAAGACATTATTTGAGCGGACAAGAATTGGAGTCCAAGAAGTTCAAGACAAGATCAAGAGAAGATATGAAGCAATGAAAATAAATGAAGACCTTTTGTTGAGTCTTATTTATATTGTCTTTATTGTGATCTTGATCCGACTTTAAGTTTGAGTCTTGGCTTCTCTCAAAATGATTTTACAATATATGCATATCATAAATGATTTTACAATATATGCATATCGTAAATGATTTTACAATATATACATATCACAAATGGTTTACAACATATGCATATCATAAATATTTTTATTGCATTTAAAACAAATTGGTTTTAAATGTTATATAATAAATATTTTCAATACATTTAAAAAAATGATTTTAAATGTTTTAATTGATCCGGAATGGTCATTACAATTGTTTTTCATGTTTAAGATATTTATAATATTTAATATCTTCAAACAAAGCTTTGAAAAACATTTTATAACTTATTTTCAATAAGTTAGTTGTTTTTAAAAACGCACCATTTCCGCAAGGTCAGATAGTCGAATATCTGATATTGGATAGTCGACTATCCTGATGACCGTTGCCAAGATAGTCGAATATCCACTTTAGATAGTCGACTATCAACGGCTAGTTTTTCAAATTGATAGTCGAATATCTTCTAGATAGTCGACTATCTAACATATTTTCAGAATCTGTCTTTTTGCTTTATGCAACGGTTGGAAGAGGTTTTGGGGCTATAAATACACCCCAAAATCTCTCATTAAACATACAACATCTGATATAAACATTCATAAGCTTTCAAACATTTTCAATATCATATTTGATCATTTTTATTACATTTTGAAAGCCAAGGTCTTGAATTTTATTGTTGTGTTCTTGAGCGTACTTGTTTACTCATATTCACTCTATTAAGAGAGTCTTGTTTAACTGAGTAGTAAGTGTTTGTATACACTTGTTGCAAGGAGAAATATTTTATTTCTTCTTGAGAAGTCTTGGGGGTGAGGTATCCTCGAGCAAGGTTGTTTGAGACTTGTGTGATTCAAGTTCTCAAGTGTAACGGTTTGTTAGGTACCCGGAAACTTAACAGAAGTCTTGGAGTGCGGTATCTTCAAGCAAGTGTAACGGTTTGTTAGGCACCCGTAAGCTTAACAGAGAAGTCTTGGGGTGAGGTATCCTCGAGCAGTTGTAACGGTTTGTTAGGCACCCGCAAGCTTAACGGAGATAGTTGAACCTTGAGATTGTATCTCAAGAGACTGGACTTAGCCACGGGTTGTGGTGAACCAGTATAAATTTGGTGCACTTTCTCCTTACTCTTTAATTTACGCATTTAAGTTATATTTTCCTGTGATTTTTTTTAAAACGCTATTCACCCCCCCCCCTCTAGCGTTAAGCACTTATTCTAACAGTGGCGTCCTTCTTCAACATCTTAAAGATTGGCATACAGATAACCGTAGATTGTGCTATGAACCGGCTGATATAGTTAAGTCTCCCCAAGAAACTCATCACGTTCTTCTTTTTCTTTGGTGGTGGCAATTCTTGAATAACTTTGACCTTTGATGGATCTAGTTCTATTCCTCGGCGACTCACAATGAACCCAAGTAGTTTTCCAGCAGGAACCCCGAATGCCACTTTGTGGGATTCAGTTTCAAGTTGTACCTTCTCAATCTATTGAAGAACTTCCTTAAATCTTCCATGTTATCAGTAGCTTTCTTGGTCTTAATGATAACATCGTCTACTTATACCTCGTTCTCCTTGTTTATCATATCATGGAAAATGGTAGTCATGTCCCTCATGTAGGTGGCCCCAACATTGTTCAATCAGAACGGCATCATCTTATAACAATACATCCTCCATGGTGTAATGAAAGCTGTTTTGTCAACATTTTCTTCATCCATCCAGATCTAATGATACTCAGCAAAACAATCTACAAATGAATGCAAGTCATGCTTGGTGCAATTATCGATCAAGATGTGTATATTTGGCAAATGGAAGTCATCTTTTGGATTGGCCCGGTTGAGATCCCGGTAGTCAATATAGACTCTGACCTTACCATCCTTCTTTCGTACTGGCACGATGTTGGCTAACCATGTTAGATATTCTACTACCCTGAGAACTTTAGCTTTGACTTGCTTGGTGACTTCTTCCTTGATTTTTAGACTCATATCGGGTTTGAACTTTCTGAGTTTTTGATTTACTGGAGAGCATGTTAGATCGGTCAGCAGTTTGTGGGCCACAATATATGTACGCAGACCAGTCATGTCGTCATATGACCCGGCGAATATGTCCTCAATTCCCTTAGGAACTCCATGTACTCCTTCTTTTTTGATGGCGATAAGTGGACACTGATTTGTCTTTCTTTGACATTATCTTTATCTCCTAGGTTAATGATATCAGTCTCGTCAAGGTTGGACTTAGGTCCGTTCTCAAAATTTTTGATTTCTTTAACAATCTCTTCTGGTATATCATCTTCCTATGAATCTATATCTGTTTGTTATGTTGTCTCGTTTCATGTCACATTTATCCATTCATCAATACAAGTAATAGTAATGCTGTCGCGCCCCCTTTTTCTCGCGAAATCGGGTTTATGACATTTAGGAGAATAACTCATTCCTTTTGGGAATTCAGTTTGATTTGAAGAGTTGCCACCTAATAATTAGGGTGCATTAGGACACCAAGAAGGTTTGATTTGAGTAACCAGAGATTGGGTAAGGGCTTGAAATTATTCCAGGCACCCTTCAGAATCCACTAGTATTGTTCCCGGCCAGAAATTATTGTGAATTTAGGTGCAAATAAAATATAGACAAATAAGACTCAAATAAGAGGGGATTTCACATATATAGGTCTAAACATAGACAAAGTTTGAAAGAACAATTTAGGGAAGTGGGTTTTCTAAGTGATAAAAAAATGTTAATAGAAAAGAAATAAGAATAAATGGAGGGGGTCCTAGGTTTACTAAAAATATGGATCATCCCTCACAACATCCGGTAATCATTCCTCAATGAGGGGCTACACGTAACGTTATCACATGGTCATCATATCCATATCTACCCTTCCAACCCTATTAAGGTATTTAAAGCACATATCAGTCTCGTTTACTTATTGCATGTTATTACCCATCCCAATCCTATCAGCCCCGTATGCTTTTAGGACTACTAATCCTAAAGGGGAGGGATAATAGGCTTATTTGTAGTGTCAAAGGTAAAAACTCTAAGGCGACATACAAAACACTTATTGCAAGTTGGGGAAAGTACATAACAAGCATAGTCTCAGATATATCCCCTTTAAACAAAGAAGCATATAATCAGCATGACTTACACATACTGTTTAGGTCTGATTATTATAGACATAGAAGGATGGTTGTTGAGGCAGTTTTAGTTTATTACATAACTCAGATAAGAAGTCTGAATCAGGCCTGCCTGTTGGTTGCAATGATTAATAGAAAGAGAATCAGCCTATAACTTTATCCTAAGGCTTGCCTAAGTGTTGGACAAGGATCCTATAGGCATGGTATCTACTGGATTAAGAAAAAACAGTGACATAACAAGGTCTGAAACGTACTAGTTAAACTCGTTTAGGTGAGTATAATTAGATTACTAAAATGAGGACAGTTTTAACGAATTGGTTACAAGTTCTACAACTGATAGCACCCATTATTACTGATTTTAGCTATATACGTGAATGAATCGACTCATATTCGATTAGGAGTTCCTATAGACATGCTTTCTATGCGTTGTTGATCTTAAACCTTGTAGACATGGTATAAAAATGCAGAAGACTCATTTTAAACTTATGAACATGATATCAAGATGCAGAATTTGTTTAAGACCTATGTGCATGATATCTAGATGTAGAATTTATTTAAGACCTATGAGCATAGTATCTAGATGCAGAATTTGAACAATCATACATGCATGATTTTTGTATGAATATAGTATTCCTATGATCATGATTTCTATATGAAAATGGATATACAGAATTCAGAGTGACCTATAGGTATGATTTCTATATGCTTTTGAATATGTAGAATTCAAAATACCTATAGAAATGGTATTAAGATGCATAATTTGAACAATCCTATTGGCATGATTTCTATATGAATATAATAGTCCCACGATCATGATTTCTATATGAATATGGATATACAGGGTTCAGAGTGACCTATAGGCATGATTTCTATGTGCATTTGAACATACAGAATTCAAAATACCTATTGACATGATATCCATCCTTTGCATACATAGTTACCCACCCTTTTTCACTAACCATCCCAAGAGTTTATTATAAATTATTACAGGCGGAAATAAAATTAAGAATACATCAAAAAATATAAATAAAAATACAACTAGAGGAAGCTTGATTTTGACTTACTCACTGAGTTATGAGGTAAACCAACCCCAATAGATCATGATCCAAAGTCTTTCTCCCATTTGAGTGCGTTAAAGTTTCCTAAGAGCCTCAATGGGACTCCAGGCAATGCTCACACCCAAATGTATCATTAGAATGGGGACAAGTGGAGTGTGGAAGGGCAAGCCCTCAAGTATCCAAGTTCATAAGGAGCTCAAAGGGTCCCAAGGCAAGGCTCACAAGAGGGGGCAGAACTTAAAGACTAAGAAAGTGTGCAAACGAAGAACAGAATGCTAAAAAAGGGGAAAAGAGACGGAAACAACTGCAAATAAGTACACATAAGGGGTTCAAGGGAATATTGAGATTGCAAAGAGCCTATTTCTTAATCAAAGGCAGGCTTTAGGCATGCCCAACAATAGAAAATTCTAGCATACCTATGAGCAGTCCAGAACACACTATTAGAATCTAGGATCCCAGGGGATCAAGTTCAATTCATGGACAATAATTTGCAGTATTGCCATGCCTCAAACCATAGCTTAAACACATAAGGGAGTAGGGGTTTGGAAATCATAATAGAACATGTAGAAGTAAATTACAACATGTTAGAGTAAGTGTTTAATCAAGCATAAGCAGTAGGAAGACATGCATACAAAAGTAGTAAACAAACACATTGTTGTCGTGCTGAAAACCATAATCAGGACATACCAGTTTCAAAGAAGCAAATAGAGAAAAATAGGTAGTAGGACCTGTAAACAAGTTAGAGCACAAATGCCAAGAGAAAATACTTTTGAGTATGAGTATACGTTCATAAAGACTACTAGTATTGGTGTGTTTGTGCCAATGAAGAGCATGCGTTTATAGTGTGAAAATAGGCGGAAAGAAGGTAAGAAAGTAATTAAGGAATTGGGTATCAATTAAAATAAATTAGTATAAGACCTCCATTAATTAAAGAGTTCAAACTTAAATGGTAATAAACAAGTTTGTTTAAGGAAAAGGGATCAAGTAAGTATCTTGTGCAAAGTAGGCAATTAGGGGTAAATATATAGGAGTTTACTTAAGAGAAATATTTTGAAACACATGGTTATCAAAAGAAGGTAAACATCAATTAGTACATAGTAAATCAATGAGTCAGATATTTGTAATTACTATTCCATGAATAAACCAAGTCAAAAAGGCTAAGGAAAGTTTTTGACCAAGTAACATGGAAATCAGCAAACAAGGAAAGAAATCAATCAGGTTGACACAAAAGAAGTATGAAATTAATCAAAAATTGAAAGCCATTTTAAAGGGAAGTTACATATAAAGAGCACATAAGTATGCGCGGCTGAATTTAGGAAAAAGAAAACATCAAGCAATTGCGAAATCAGTAAGTAGTAGACTATAGGAACATGGTGGTCACATAGGTCAGTCTCAGTAACTCAGCAATGTAGAAGAGAGAAAGTATCAAATTGCATACAAAAGGGTCCAGTAGAAAGACCTCAGAAGAGTTTAGTAGGGAATCGGAACCATATAAAGAAACAAATGTCGAAACAAAACTTTGGAAGCCTAATCGAGTAGCAGATGAGATAACTTCTGAAACTCGAAATAGGTTCAAAGAATCTAGTTTTTTTTTGAAATCTATCAAGTTCAGAGATGAAGAACAAACAAATCACATAGTCAATGGTCTCAAAACTCAAATGAATCCCCAAATTTTAGGGTTCTTGCCATCAATCGAGTGTAGAGATAAAAGGACAATAATCAAGGAAAATATACTAAAGAAACAAGTTCAGAGATTTCAGAAAGGAACTAAGACTTTTGACAAGCATCTTTCAATATATGAGACTGATGAGAAACATAGTAAAAGAACAACTTACGGAACACAATATAAGAACTCATAAGAACATAGTAGAAGAAACATAGAGGAACCACAGTAGATGAACTCGTAATAACACAGTAGGATAGACACATAAAGAAACACACTAGAAGAAACTAATATGAAACATAGTAGAAGAAACACAAAAAAGAAAAAGAAAATCAGAGAAGCATCTAAATAACTTAACAGAAACCCTAAATCAAAAAAGACAAAGGTTTTGAAAGCATAGTTTTTTGAAAGAAATCTAGAGAAACCGTTTAAAAGTTTAGGGAAAACATGGATCTACAACAGATCTAAAGAAATCAGAAAAACCTCAAAAGTTAGGGTTTCAGAAGAACCTAGATGGTGAGAAAGTCTTGGAGATTCGTTGATTTGAGAGGAAAAGTCGAGATCAGGTTCGAATAGCCATGACTTGCTGGAGCAAGGCCGGAAATGGCCATAAAACTCGAATCAAACAAGTTCTGGGCCAAGCTTCTTCGTGGTAAGGCCTTAAAACTTCAGTAACCAGGCGTGTATGAGTTATAGGAGGTCGGTATAGGACTTTTATGGCCTTGGAAGCCGTGGTTTCGGTGGCTCTAGGGTGGAAATAGAGGGAGGTGGCTAGGATTTCTGAGAGAAAATTTGGGAGAGGGGAATCCAGGGGTAGCTATTGGTGAAAAATGATTAGGGTTTGGGGGTATTGGGAAATTAAAAAAGAAAGGGTGAATATGAGTCGTCGATCTAAATGATCAACGATTGGGATTGAAAGGGGGATGCAGACAGGTTATTAAAAGGTTCGTGGGTCAGGTAATTGGGTAGGGTAGTGGGATCTGAAATTGGGTTCAAGTAGGTCTAATTAAAATCGAAATACAAATGGGATAACATTCAAATAGCCATTTTCATTTATTTATTTATAAAAATAGTAAAATAAGTTTTGGAATTAAAGGCATTAAAATGATTAATAATATATAATGGGAGTCAATTTTATAATTATTAATACAATTAAATCTTAAAATAGGCTAATATTATAATTATATACAATTTAGCTTTAAAACATAATGAATAAATTTGTAAAAATATCCAAAACTTATGTTAGCTATATTTTTGTATAAATATGAGAATCTAATAAGTGAATTGCCAAAATAATAATTTTGGGAATAATTATTGAGCTTTTCTTGATAAAATAGGGTAATAAATTAATTTTAACAATTGAGAAAAATAATAAAACCTTAGGGAATACTTATATATGCATATACATGCTATTTTGAAAGGTATTTTTCATATAAAAACATACAGGAAAAATTGGGTATCAACAATGGCCTATGCTTTGAGTGAGGAGGCAGTGAGTATGTGCAGCCTTGCATTCATTCCCATTGGCGAGAGACATCGTGTAGTAGATTTTTAGGCCATGGCCAACCAATTCATGAGATTAGATGTATCGGAGCCCATTCAGGTTCTAGCTTGTATGATCTCTAAGTCTTCATTTTTTTATCGCACCAGAGAGCGTCTGCATGATGATCCTCATTTGCTTGTCCTCTAGGATAGGGTTCAGCATTGCGATGCTGGAGATGTGACTATTGGAGATGAGATGTTGATGATGCAGGTCCATATATGTATGCCCAGTGTAAATGGGCTTCGGGAGTTGATTCTTAAGAAGGCCCACAACTCGATGTATTCTATTCATCCAAGTGCCACAAATATGTATCAGGACTTGAGACAACACTATTGGTGGAGGAGAATGAAGAAATATATAGTGGGGTTTGTAGCTTAGTGTCTTAAGTGTCAGCAACTAAAGTATGGGCATCTGAGACCGGGTGGATTGCTTCAGAGGATAGAGATTCCAGAGTGGAAGTAGGAGTGGATCACCATGGATTTTGTAGTTGGGCTCCAATGTAATTCGAGGAAGTTCGCTGCTATTTGGGTGATTGTGGATCATTTGACCATGTCTGCGTACTTCATTCCAGTTGGTAATACTTATTCTTCAAAGAGGTCGACTGAGATTTACATCCGAGAGATTGTGCACCTTTATGGTGTGCCAGTTTTCCATCATTTAAGCTAAAAGCACACAATTTATATCGTTGTTTTGGAGAGCTGTGTAGCAAGAGTTGGGCATCTAGGTTGAGTTGAGTACAACATTTCACCCTCATATGGATGGACAAGTCCGAGCGTACCATTGAGATATTGAAAGACATGCTACGCGCTTGTGCCATTTATTACGGGGGTTCATGGGACCAGTGTTTTTCTCTTACAGAGTTTGCTTACAACAACAATTATTATTCGAGAATTTTGATAGCTATGTATGAGGCATTGTATGGGAGACTTCATAGGTCTATGGGGGGTTGGTTTAAGCCAGGTGAGGCTACGCTATTGGTACTGACTTGGTTCAGGATACGTTGGACAAGGTTAAATTGATTCAGGACAGAGTTCACACAATGCAGTCTAGATAGAAGAGTTATGCCGACAGGAAGGCCCGTGATGTGTCTTACATGGTTGGGGAGAATGTTTGGCTAAAGGTTTCACCCATGAAGGGTGTTATGAGGTTTGATAAAAAGGGAAAGTTGAGCCCTCCGTTTATTGGTCCATTTAAGGTACTTCATAGGATTGGAGAAGTGTCTTACAAGATTGCCTTACCACCTTGTTTATCGAGTGTGCATCCAGTATTTCATGTTTCTATGCTCCAAAAGTATGTCAGCGATCCATCTCATGTTTCGAGTTTTAGCACGGTTCAGTTGGATGGTGATTTGACTTATGATGTGGAGTTGTTGGCCATTTTGGATTGGCAGGTTCGAAAGTTGAGGTTAATGTAGCTTCAGTAAAGGTACAATAAAGAGGTCAGCCCGTTGAGGAGGATACTTGGGAGACCGAGCAAGAGATGCGGAGTAGATATCCATACCTATTTATGGCTCCATGTATGTTTTTAGACCCGTTCGAGGGTGAATGTTTGTTCAAAAGGGGAATAATATAATGACCCAGCTAGCCGGTTTGAGTGTTGTAGCCCCATTTCCCCATTTTATGCTCCTTATATATTTTATAGTTGTTATATGACTTACCAGGTTAGCAGGTTAGGGTTCGGAGATATTTCAGAATGAATTGAGATACTTAGTCTCAGAATGGAAAGCTTAAGTTGGAAAAGTTGACCAGATATTGACATATATATAAATGACCCCTGATTTAAGTTTTGATAGTTCTTTTACCTCCGTTGGGTGATTTCGGACATAGGAGCATGCCCAGATTGTGATCTGGAGGTCTGTAGTGGAATTAGGTTTGAAATAGGGAAAGTTGAATTTATGGAAAGTTTGACCAGAAGTGCACTTTTTGATATTGGGGTCGGATTAGTGTTCTGAAAGTTGAAGTAGGTTTGTGGTGTCATTTGTGACATGTGTGCAAACTTCGAGGTCAATCGGAATTGATTTGATAATTCGACATCTTTTGTAGAATTTGGAAATTTTAAAGTTCATTAGGCTTGAATCTATGTGCGATTCGTGTTTTTGATATTGTTTGAGGTGGTTTGAGGGTTCGACCAAGTTCATATGAGGTTTTAAGACTTGTTGGTATATTTGGTTGAGGCCCCGAGGGCCGTGAGTTGATTTCAGGTGGTTTACGGACCAATGTTAGAAGTTAAAGAATTGTTGAAGCTTGAGGACTACTGGTGTAATCGCACCTGCAGAGTGGGAACCACAGGCGGGAAGAGAGCCGTAGATGCGGTCAAGTAAGTGATGAGCAGAGGTCGCTGGTGCGAAGATTCTTCCACACCTACATGGTCGCAGATTCGGGGTGATAGGTGTATATGCAGGAGAGTGCGCAGGTGCGATGGTCTGTTCCTCCCCTGCGATTGCAGATGCGGTCCAAGGCTCGCAGAAGCAGAGGTAAAGTGAAACCCGCAGAAGCGGACATGTAACCGCAAAAGCGGGTCCACATGTGCGTATAAGTGGCCGCACATGCGAAAAGCCTGGACATAATATAAACGTATGGTTCCGAGGGTTTTATCATTTCTTGACTTTGCAAACTCGGAATTTGGGCAATTTTTGAGGAGATCTCGAAGAAACTCTTGAGGTAAGTCACTTGTGGTTTAATTGCTTCACTTTATGTTTCCCTATTGCTTTTTTCACCTAGTTGGTGTGTTTTTAGGTGTAATTTGGGGATTGAGGCTAGGGATTTGGAGAGTTGATTTTGGGGATTTTAGTGGCGATTTGGTGTCGGACTTTGATTAATTTGGTATGACTAGACTCGTGATTGAGTTAGATTTCGGGTTTTGTGACTTTTGTTAGATTTCGAGACGTGGGCCGGGGGAACGTATTGAAGCCGATTTTGGATTTTTGACTTATAATCTCGTAATTTCTTGTGGAATTGATTCCTTTAGCCCGTATTTATAGTATCATATTGTTTGTTGTAAGTTTCGAGGTATTTGGAGGTCGATTCGCGAGGCAAAGGCATGTTAGAGTTGAGTTTCGCTCGGATTGAGGTAAGTAACAGTTCTGAATCTGGTTCTGAGGGTATGAAACGCCGAATATTGTGTTATGTGATTGGTTGAGGTGACACATATGTTAGGTGACGAACGAACACGCGTGCACCATATGAATTGTGATTTCGTCCATTCCGTGGAACTATAAAGTTGAATAACTTATTGTTATCTATATGCTCTCCATGTGTTATTTAAATGTGATTTCAAATCATGTAAGAAATCATGTTTAGGGTATGTGTTGGTACTATTGGGACCCACAAAGGTTGTGTTACCTGTTGAATTTTCCTACTAAATACTATTTGTACTCAGTCTCAATTTTTACTCGCATATCCTATCTCATCTCTATTATTTCCTCGCTGATACATTATATCATTTCTATTTAGGCTGATTTTTCATGATTTCTAAGAGCCCCAGCGACTGCAGAGACTGATGACTGCGTGAGGACGAGGGCCAAGAATAACTTTTTGTTAGTTTCCGCTCCTAGTTTTATACTAGAAGAGGTTGTTAAATCCTAGGAGATAGAATCAAATCGAGTTAAATATCCTTAAGGACAATGTCTTTGACACGCCTCAAGTTTTGAATAATTTCGTACATGTTTTGTGATCAAGTATTTTTCATATGATTTACAACAAGATTTGTGCTTAAATTGGTAAAATTGAATTATTATATTGAAACCAAAGATTTTGGTATCTAATATCAGCATTTTGGTATTTGGTCTAAATTTTAAAAAAAATTGATATTAAGTATACTATCCGATAATCAATAAAATAATGTTAAAATAATGATATTATATATAAATGTATCATAAGTTACACAAAGCACATTATTTCTTATATACTAAGTTACACAATACTTCTGGCATTCATATTGAAGCTGGAAGTAAAGCCTATGTACCTCTTTAGAAATTGGAGGAACAAGGTAGGTTAGTGATTCTAACTTTTACTAAGGTTGTTAAGAAGTTTAACAAAATATTTTTATAATTCTAGGATGTTCTCGTGTATTATTGTTGCATACATTGAATTGGTCCTTGTTGTATTTTTTAAGTTTTGTATTTAGCTCTAAGCAAGTAATAAGACATTTTTAATGATCAATTTTTTTCATTTATGGACACCTTTTTTTTTCTCTATTTGGGACAAAGATTTTTTCAACAAATCAGGTGAACTTAGAATGTTTTTATTTTTCTATTTATGAGTAGTGTTGATATTCAATTTTTTTCTAGATATTTTTATATTCAAAATACTTTTAAAATAATATATATATATATATATATATATATATATATATATATATATATATATATATATATATATATATATATATATATATATATATATATATATATATTTATTTATGAGCATACCCAAGTGTTTTGGTATTTTTTCTAAATTTTAAAGATTTTCAAAATCAATTTATTTTATATTTTAATACTACAAAATTCAGAAATTATTTTCAAAGTTATCATTTTAGCAAATAACTCATTTCATTCTCATATTTAGACTAAAATATAAGTTAAATAAAGTTTACATATTTTTATGCATTTGTTTGGTATTTTTAAAACTAAATTGCATATAATTGCAATTATAGCCTATTTTACAATTAATTATCTTTTAAAATTATAAAATTATTTTCAGTATTTTTAGATTTATATATATATATACATATTATTAATTGTTTCAATGCTTTTAATTCATTTTAAAGTTATTTTAACTATTTTTATAAAATAAAAAGGGAAAACTAGGCTATTTAACATGTAGCCTTATTTCATTACAATTATAGCCCATTCAGATTTCAATTCTAACCCCCAACTCCAGCCTAATTTCGATTTGAACCCGACCTATACCCAATTTGATTATCCGGTCCAACTCCGATCTAATATGAGCCGTTGATCAAATGAGATCAACGACCTAGATTTTATTTCCTAAATTAAGTCCCAACTACCCTCCCCGACCCTTCATTTTTTACGAGACTCTCTCTCTCTCTCTTTGTCTCTTGCTCTCCCTTCTCTCTAGAATCTTCTGGTTCCCTCTTCTTCTCCGATGAATCCACCGCCTTTCCGGCCACCTCCAGCCTCACCTCTCCCAACCACCATCCCCTGTGAAACCTTGTCTTGTTGATTCGCTCTATGTTTGAGACCCCGAAGCCTCCACCATACAAGATGGTCACCGGAAGCTTTTCCTCATTTGTCTCCGGCCTTTCTCCAATGGGTTTTGGTTCGATGGTGTTCGAACACCATTATTGACGAGTTTCACAGCCAGGTTTCTTACCTCTCACTAGTTTCTTACGAAACCGTAATTTCTACCTAGACCTCTTAAATCCCTATCTTTTTAATGATTTCCAACTTACTCTTTTGTATTTTATACTACTCTCTACTTGATCTTTATGATTTCTCAAGTTTTCAACGTTTTGTTCTTCTTTTTAAAAGTAGGGTTTCTGAACCTCTTTCGAAATCACTGTATCTTCTGATTTTTTTCTAGTACTATATATTTGTGTTTATATTTCTTGTTTATGTGATCTTCTGGGTCATTCCCCAATTTGTATGCTTTAATTTTATTCTAACGTTCCACTGATTCTGTGATTTCTTACTTAGGATTCTTTTGTTTGGTGCTAATTATGTTTAATAGGTCTAATTGTTTTCTATTTACTAAATGTTCTGCTGATTTTGTGCATCTCTTTGAATCCCTGATTTTTGTATGTGACTTCTTTGGAGGTTTTCCACTGACTTGAGTCACTTCCTTGTTTGTGAGATACTTTCCTTAATGCCAATTCCCTGTGATTTTCAATCTCGTCCGTGACTTCTTGAACCATTTTTTTTCAAAATCAGCTTGTAATCTGCCTGTTTATGTGCACAATATACTTTTATTTTACTTTCCTTACTTGTAATTATATTGTACTTAGTCCCTATTACATGCATCATGCTATTCCTGTTAAGGAAATATCAGCCTTGCAAACATCTTCATTATTTGATGCAATTTGTACCGTTTGAGCTATGGCTCCCTAATTGAAGGAAATCCGAGTTTTTAATTGATTCTAATAGGTATTGTTTCTATAATTATAATCAGTCTATATGTATTACCTTATTTTCCACTTATTTTCAAAACTATAAATGCTCTACCCTCTCTTTAGCATAGGACACGAACAAAAAAGTCTTTGTTCTGAACTCTCTCTTACACACATAAACATACTCGATGTTCACTCTTATTTTTTCTACACATCTTCTCTCACTTCCCCTATTGACTATTGGTTACCCAGTCGGCTGAAAATCAAGATTAAGTGATTTTGGGCTGCTCTACTATTCTACTGCTCTATACATTGCTACTTCTTGGTCTGCATACTACTGCTCCACTTCCCTGGACACCACTGCTCTATATTATCTCATCCTCGACTGGTATGCCCTCTATTTGATTTACAGCTTTCAAAACAATATATTTTTGTACATACTGCACTTTATTTTGTTTCATCTATGCTTTTACTTATGGTTCTGCTGTTCGTATTGCAACTAACATGCCCATGTGTTAATTCATTAATATGACTATCCTTTTCTTAATCCAGCATGCCTAATGATTTTCTTAATGCATGTTCTCCCCTACCCCTAGCCCGAGTATCTTATCAGCATGTAATCCTGACCCATTTTGGTTGAAACCTGGTGTGACTGTCCAAGTTTGAAATGCTTTTCTTTGATGTCTGTGTATGTGCCATTCTGTTCTTACATGTGAACTACTTGTTCCCACTTCCTTTGTCCCCTGTTTGTGTTTACTGCCCGGAACTATGTGAGGTATTCTGGTTCTGAGTTTGTCAAAATTGTCCCATTATTTTCTTGCAAAGCTAGTTCTATATGGATCATTTTAAAACTGTTTTCAACTCAATTTCTTTGAAAACTATGTCATGCACTCTTACTAATCGTAGAGTTTAGGTTCTACCCCTTCGTGTAAGCATTGCTTTGGGCACCTTGTGAGTGCTCACTGAACTTTGATGCGCAAGTCTGGTAATTACACACTACATTTGTTCAACATTTTGGTAGTGTTTGGATACTGGTATTGGCCAAGGACCATAATGGGTCCTTAGGGAGCTTTGCCGCACCCAAACCATGGCAAAAGCTGTGAAACTCGAAAGGAATGAGGTTGAAAGATTAGGCCTGGTTGACGGCTCCCTATAGAATAACTTCTTATTTTATTTTTTCATTAGTGTAATTCAATTATCATGGTTTGTAATAATTTGTAACGAATGATCGGGCTTATAGTGAAATAGGGTGGGATTATGCATGATTAGTTTAAATAACGGGTAGAAAACATGTCTATAGGACTTTACTTACCTATTTGTTCAATAGAAACCATGCATAGGACATGCATCTTACATATATTTCGTAATCATGATAAGTAACCAACAAACAACTGTTGTAAAATTACTATAACATTTAGAGACCATGCTTTATGAGCTTCTTTGTGCATTAGATATCATGTTACTTAGGATTTTTTATTTCATATGAGTTGTAATTATTGAACGCCTCACCAAATATTTAATTTAATAACACAAGTATAGTTAACTACGTCCCTCTACTTAAAGCTGGAATTAATATGCATGTTCACCTTTTTAAGTAGTAATACACACGACGCCTACGAAAGGATTAGGCCCAATAAAAAGTTGGTTGATCTTGTTTTACCAGTTTCAGACTACTCAGCCTCTTTGATTTTTCTGAACACTATTTTCGTTTTCCTCTCTGAAGTTCACTCTTTTTACTAAATATCTCTCTATCTGGAAATCATTTTCATATTTATATATTCTCACTAATTTTCTGATTCTTGCTCTATTAAACTTTCAAACTATTGGTTTATCTTTCTGCCTAGGAGCGTGTTATTTTTAAACTATTGTGTTTTCAAATCTCTACTTTTTCAAACGATGTTTTAATAGTTCCCTTTCCTTTTACTTACTCAAGTGTTGCCGCCTTAGTTGTATTTCTGCAAGTCAAACACTCTTTGGATCATTTAGTTTTTGATTAAACTTTATGCTTTTACTTAAACTTTTCTTTTTCCGTCATTCCTTCTTTTAAACTCTATCTTTTTAAAACCTTAAATATGTTTGAGACGTGCTAATTACATGTTTGCTTGTTGAGGGATTTTTGATCCTCTTATTTGCCTTTGCATGATTCCTTTATGTGTAGTCCTACTTCTTATGTATGCCGCCTAGAATTTTGTCCTTTAAACCTAAGGGTTCAGCCTAGTCCTTACCTTGTAGGAATAGTGGTTCAAAATACCTTATAGGACTTATAGAATGGGATGGGTAATAGCACGCAATAATCATTCGTGACCAACCCACACATTTAAATAACCTTTACGGGGTAGAAAGAGTAGAATATGAAGATGATGAACAATGTGCTTATCACGTGCGGCCCCTTTTTGAGGAGTGATTGCTGGTATTGCATTGAAGTGATCCATATTAATCGTCAACCTAGGACCCCTCTTCTTTTGTTCGCTTTCTTTAGAATTGTTTAAACCTTTCAAATTTCCGCTCTCTCTTTCTACTTACTTTTACAAGTTTTAATATAATTGCAATGTTGCATGCAAGTCCTTATTTGAGCCTTGATTGTTTACTTGTAAAGTCACAATTGTAACATGGCCGAGACCACACTAGTGGATCTTGAGGGGTGCCTAATACATTCCCCTCGAGATAATTTCTAGACCTTACCCAAATTCTGGTTTCTTCAACTCAAACCCTTCTAATTGTCCTAATGCACTATAATTATTAGGTGACGACTCTCCATCTCCAAAACCCAATTCTCGAAAGGGAATAGAGTTGTCCTTCCAAATATCGTAAACCCGATTTCGTCTCTTAGAAAAAGGGGGCATTTACAATAGTTTAATTAAGAATATTATATTCTATGGCTCTATGCATTAGCTAATATAAATCAAAGTAACTAGCCCGAATAAATCGAACTGAAAGAAGAAAAATCGAACCATACCGAATTTAATTAGGTATGATATTAATATATCATTTTAAGAAATTAAATATCGAACTAAAATGTCTAGATATCGTATCATATCTACTGATGAATACTCTTAGCTAGATTTGCTATTATTTTTCAATGACAGAAGTTGAACACCAGATGATGCGATGGTTCCCGCAATAAAATTACAAATTTTTAATGGAACTCACCTTCTCTAACTTATACCAGATTTTATCATGTGACATTATCTTAACCCTCCATTACTTAGTAGCCCCCTCCTCTTTTATCTCCTTTACGAGTAACATATATGAGCCATTTTGTTAATTTAGTGGCATTATTTGAGCCTTTTTTCCAAGACGCCACCACCGTATCCCAATCATTGTAGCACCCTGATTCCCACCGTAAACATATACACAACCTTTTAATTCATATGCTTATACTTTCCATATTCAGCTACACCACACTATGGTCCCACCTTCCCAGGTACCAGTCATAATACAAACACCACAACTTTGCCAATTCCATTTCGCTACCTGTAGCAATTTTTCTTTCTTTTTTTGGATGCCTAGCGACTACCTTTATTACCGTAATATGATCTCAATCTTCTTTCAAATCACCTGACGAGATGTGTAATTGATGCTCCCTAATCAAAGATAGTATAATAAATATTTTTTCCATAATTGGACTTAAATAATGTTCGAGTAATTTCTAGTTTAGTTGTTATTCAAGAGGATCAATACTTGAGTTAAATGATTATGAACTACGTTATCTACTAAAGTAAAGCAATTGACAATTGACGACAAGGAATTATAGATTCATAGAGTTAGTTTCTTATCAATGTGAAGCATATGGGTCGTGACAGGATATGTGCATGATAGCTATTTTTGATTCAACTCTAGTTTACACGAATTCACTTGATGATTAGTTCAAACATGTGATCAAGATTCCTCTCTCGATTAAATCTTAACTCTACGAGGTGAACAAATATGAGCATTGTGAAAGTATGCAATCGTGCGTTAATGCATTAGTTTTTAAGAAAATGCCTCTCGAGTATTCTCCTAACTTGATTTAATCAACAATTCAGCAAGATCTTTTGATTACTTAAGAGAATCACTAAATTAAACCAAACAAAATAATGCGGAGATAATCACCAAAATATTCCTCTTTTGATTAAATAAATTGGTGAATAAAGTTGCAACAACTCAAAACTCCCTATATGAATTCAAGCACGAACTAGAGTTAAAATCCATAAATATTTATCACAACACCATATCCGTCAAACATAAGCTAAACTACTACATAATAGTGAAAGAAGCCATCACAATTATAATTAAAGAATAAGAAAGCTTCAATCTAATGTTAAAATCCAAATTCTCGTATTGAATTGATGGAAGAATGATGAAATCTTGAGTCTTGTAGCCTCTAATGCTCTCCCAAAGCTTTCAAGGTCAAAATTCCCTTCAAAAATATATTTTTAGTGTACTTATACCATGTAGGAATGGGTCCGGATGAATCTACTCTTTCCAATCCGAAATAGGATAAATACTGTAAGAAAACCACACAGGTGCACCGCGCCATGCACCGCCCTATGCGGGGCATTAGTGAGAAGTTTAGATACCTATTTTTTCACAATGCAAGAATTTTTTACTAGTGTCCCGCGCCTCGCTATGCATGGCATGGGAGGTAGTATAATTTTCTCAGATTAATTTGTTTTCTCACTTTTTACATCTAAACTTGGTCCTCTAGTCCCAAACGTTATCTTGATTTAATTCCTTGAGCTTGTACTCAGACTTCAAAGCTCCATATTGTTCGAATTAATTCAAAATTATCTTTTTTACTCGAAATCACTTCTTGCAATGCATACCACACATAATAAGTGCAATACTAATATTTAAGCTTAAACACAAATAAAATGCAGTAATTTGAGTGCAAACTGCGAATAAATACGTGATTCTACCCGACCATCAGCACCTCACACTTACTGACATGCCCCGAACCTGGGCCTGGACATAACACAACACCTGGTGCCTGACTACATATGATCGAGCGAACCAACTGGTTGACTGAATCAATATGTGACATCATAACATACTGAATGCAGAACTTAAACTAACAGATGCTGATACACTGAAAGTCTGAATCATATAAATCAAAGTGTGGAAATACTAATACAAGTCTGAAACATATCTGTAGTCAACATTGCTTAGCATGAAAAGCCTATAACTCTATCTACCTATTACTCTAGTCTATGAAGTGTCTAACGAAGTATTGAAAATATTAATTGTCTAAAAATACTGATGACTATAAGGTAGTTATAATTCCTCGACAGAACTGCGATTCTCCAAATAGTTGGTACGAGAATGCTAGCGCTCTAAATCGTTAACCTGTAAATCATTAACTATACCGTGAGATGCAAGCCCTGGGCAAAAGGGACGTCAGTACATTTGAATTGCACTGGTATGTAAAATAGCTGAAAGAAAGAAGTGTAAATGCTAAAACTGAAACTGAGTTGATAACTAAGAAGTGATAACTGAAATGATAACTAATGGCTTATAACTGAAATGATAACTGCTAAAAGTGAAACTGAAATGATAACTAATAACTGAAAACTGATAACTAAACCGAACAAAGAAATCAAGGATATGAATATTCCCTCTTCTGAATGATGAACAACCTGTTCATCTGAATAAATTATGGCCTCGTGCCCAATATATATATGCACAAGCTACGGCCTCAGGCCCAATATATATATGCACAAGCTACGGCCTCAGGCCCAAGTATACATATAACTACGACCTTAGGCCCAAAAATGCATAAAGCATCAACTACAGCCTCAGGCCCAAATATGCATAAATCATAAACTACGACCTCAGGACCAAATATGCATAAAGCATGTAAACTACGTCCACATGCCCAAATACAGGTTTTCAACATTTAGGGATTTAAAATCAGGAACTGAGAATCATACTGCAATACATGATACTGAAATTTGGAATCACACTGAATTATGTGATAATGGAACAATGAATAGGACTAGACTGAGACATGTATTCTTGAACTGATTATGAACGCTAAAACTTCAATTTCTTATGACATGCTGATTAATCTAGACTGATACTCGTGGGCATAAAGCTCAAGTCTATATTGCATACACAATGAGCTCACAACGTTCAAAATGAAAGTCATGAACAAGTGATGAAGCTAGATAATAGAAGTTCTGCAACTATTCAAGGAACTAAGCTTAATTATATTTCTGTGGCAATTAGAAACATTATAAAAGAAACATAGTGTATGAAGAATCATTAACATTCCCAAACATAGAGAGTTAGCCACACATACCTTGACTCTGGCCTTTTTAAGCGTATCACAATGCTCGTCGTCTTTTCAATGATACATACATACATATATATGTATATATATATATATATATATATATATATATATATATATATATATATATATATATATATATATATATATATATATATATATATATATATTCACTAATTCTCCTATTTTAGTAACTTAGGAATTTTATCAAACACCTTATATGGGTGTAAAGCCTCATAGCCCTTAGAAATTGGTCTTTTTTTTTCACCAAGTTCTCATTCTACTACTTATAGGTCATTCTACAATCCCAAATAGATGTACCTACATCATTTCTCATCATGCAAATGATTATAACAATCATAATTTAACAATCCAAAACCCTAGCATAGTTCTATGGTTCTCTTTATCAAACCCGTTCCTTATTCTCCCAAGAACTCATCAATTCATAGTTATAAATGATTGGGGAATAGAAGCATTACCTTTCTGAAGTTCACTCCTCTTGAATTAGAGTTCTAGGGTTTCCTTTCTCAATAATGGTGTCTCGATTGAATTTATAATGAGTGGAATAATTTATCCATGTTAATAAGGAGTAGAAAATTGAAATTAACTTAGAATCATTATTAGAACTCACCTTGGATTCTGGAGGAACCTTGGAGAAGTTGGGTTCTTGAGAGCTCCCATTTGTAGAGTAGGTTTTCGTGTTTGAGGTGTGGGGGATGAGTTAGGGCTTTTATATAGGGGAACACATCCCAAAATTGGGGAAGAAATAAAAATATCTCGAATAAACAATGTCGGTGTGGGGCATCATTAGGGGCACCAAAATAACTATGCAAGGCGTCATCGAGGCGCCAAAACTACAGTGCCTTGCACTATTTGGGCCACTGAGGTTGATGCCCTGGACAGTGCCTTGCATTGTCTAGGGAGCTGAGGTTGATGCCTTGGATAGTGCCTTGCACTGCCAATGGCTGTGAGTTTTCATGGCCTTGCACTGTCTATGGCCATAAGACGGACCTTTCATAAACTTAGTCGATTCTATTGAATTTGATGCACCTCACCCTTTGTCTTGATTTTGATTTTTTTTTTCCACCCATACTCATCCCGATAGGAATTCATACAACTAAAAGGTCACATTAATACTTATTTACCGCATCACAACTAATCCAAATTTACAGACTAATACGTAAATCATTGCTCGTCCTCGAGCAATCAAACTGAACTTTACATAGAGACGACCTTCTTACCAGATAACTTCCCTAACACATCACGCCAAAAATATTTAAAGAAGACTAAGAACTGTATCATAACATCCTAGCCTCAAGACTTGACTCAAAAGCACCACGTATTTTTCAAATAACTTGCTCACTTACTCTAACACAGAGGCTAAAGACATTACCCTTTTACCAAAGATAGAGAGCAATTCGACACACAATAAAATTCAAGCACAAATAGAAACTCAAGATAGAAGTAATTAACTCACTCTCAGAAATAAAATTCATGCGCCACAGAGAATGTACCATAGGTTTGCCCGTAGTGTAATACTATATTAATTGAGCTCATTCAGTCAAGGATCAAGTATGATCTTTTTTTGGTTGTAATTTACGCTTTGGGACGGGTGAGATAAATTTAGATATAGTGCTATACCTTCCTAAGCACTATAATACATATATATTAACAATTCAAACCCCGCACTTAAGTTGAACCAAACCCCAAACTTCATATATAATAGAATCACGCCCCAAATATCTTTAAGCACAAACAAGATGAGAACTACAACTAGCATGGAATCTATTTTTTTCCTTTTCTAAGTTCTGATTTTTTTCTTTTCAAGCACACTCACTCTTTTTTTCCTTTTAATTCCCTACAAGTGGCTCTCACAATTTTTTAAATAATGCACCTTTCTCCTTTTTAAATAATTTCACTCAAAAAACCCGATCACACCTCAACTTTAGCTTTTGCAGGCTCATAACAATTTCAAGTGCTCAAGATAGGTAAAAGCTCCAAACGGGTAGTCAATTCAAACAAAGTTGATCAGGCTTGCAGTATGGTTGCCAAAGAAATAGGGATACATTGCTCAACAGGGTTAACTAAAATACACATCCATTAGGTGGGTAAAAGCTTATATGTGGCTCAACAAAGAAACCCCTGTATCACTTCCTAGACTGAACAAGACTGTTATTTCGCTTTGCAAACACACGGGGAAAGTTCTAAACATCACCGACATGTATATAATATCTACAAAAACCTCAATCACACATTGGCACATAACTCACTTAAGATAGGATCTTTCCCAAGCTCTCTAGTCAAAGTAGTTAAGAAAAGTCACAATTAACAGTCATCTCCATTTAATATCATAGAACAAGACTTCACTAGTCTTACTAAAAGGAAAACTAAGCACACTCAGTTCAAAAAAACCCTTGGAAAAAAACCGTGACACAAAAAAACAAGCAAGAGGGAATTATAACACTACAAAGGGAAAACAAAATATTTTTTCTTCGAGTTTGATCCCTCAAGAAACCAGTCAAGGAAATCCATCATCGGTAAAAGACCTCACACTTTATATTGTGGCATGTCCCCCTGACAAACAAATAAAAAGAAAAAGGTAAAGAAAACTTCCCTGATTCATCTAGTCAATGTTCGAGTCGAAGTCAAGATATCCTTTGCACACTCGACCAAACGCATACATCCATGCTAAGAGCTCCTTTTACGCCCTCTTTGGGTACACCCCACACTTATCAGTTTCATTCTTTCCGATTTTCTCTTTCAAGGCCCCCTTTTCTCCCTTTATCTTGAAGATCAGCAATTTATCCCCCACTCTGAGCATGAGCCGCCTTTCTTGAATATACAGAATTGCTCTGCCCGTAGCCAAGAAGGGTCTTCCTAAAATTAGTAGGACCTCCTTATTATTTTTCATGTTCACCACAATAAAGTCCACATGGAACACAAATTTGTCAACCCTAATAGCACATCTTCTACTATTCCTTCAGGTATGATTGTGGTCTGATCCGCCAACTACAATGACACATGTATCAACATGATTTCTTCAATCTCTCCCTCCAATTTTCTGAAAATAGACAAAGGCATAATATTAATGGAAGCACATGAATCACACGAATATTTTTGAAATTTAGTCCTTCTTAAAGATCAAGGTATAATAAAACTCCCCAGATCTTCTCATTTTTTAGGGAGCTTATTTTGCAAGATAGCCCAAGAACTTTCAACATTCCGTCATCCGTCAGTGAAAAGGGAATCCCCTTAAGTAGACTATATCTTTTGACATTCCATTGTACTGGATTCATGATTTCCTCAAAATCCGTCAAATGAGTGTTAAGGTCTTCATTCATATTTCCTCTGAAAACATCGTCATTCTGGATAGTTTGAATCAAGCATTGATTCAACTGGAAATTATTCGCTGCTACTGGTAGAGGTCTAGACTGGTCTGGCATAATCACCCAATGCTCTACCAGGCCAGGGTATTGCATTCTCGAACTGGTCTTCAATCAAGGTTCGATTTAGATTGAATCTTCGATCCCTATCATCTTCTATGGTCTACTCAACAGCTTTACGGGCTGCCTCAGCTGCAATCCTTGCAGCTTCTTCTCTATGTTGTGCTGCCTCTCTTGCAGCTAAACTTACCTCGTCGTCATCGTTATTCATCATGTGTTCTTGGGTTAAAGGTTTCCCTAAGAACTTTCTGGTTAACATTTTCTATTTCATCAGTTTTTGCAGGTGTTTTTCCAACTCATATTTGTAAGGTATACCCCAAACTTTAACCTTTTGCATGCACAAGGAATAGAAATCTGTAAAGAACAGAATAAAAATAAAATCTTGAATTTGCACTAAAAAATATTTTGAAGACTATTAATTGCTAATCTCCTACAACGGTGCCAAAATTTGACGAGCGTAAAACATAACACGAAATTGATGCTCGCTAATCAAAGATAGTATAGTAAAACATCATCCTCACAGGGATTAAATTTAAATAATTCTCGAGTAGTTTCTGGTTTAATTGCTATTCAATAAGATCAACACTTGAGTTAAATAATTATGAACTACATTAACTACTAATGTAAAGCAATTGGCATTGACGGCAAGATGGTTTCTTATCAATGTGAGGAATAGGGTCGTGATAGGATAAGTTCAAGACATCTATTTGGGATTTAACTCTAGTTTAATTCACTATAATGTTCTAATAATTTTTACGAATTCACTCGATGATTAGTTCAAATGTGTAGTCAAGACTTGATAATAGGCTACATTCATGTAATTTGGCGACTGTTTATGCCCAGCTCGACTATGTTTTACTGTAGTAGGATAGTTAAATGATGATGAATTGACTCTAATTGTGAGTTTCACATTTTGCAGGGGAGCGTTGCCCGTATGAGGACTTAGAACTATATTTGGAGCTAAATGGAAGCAAGGGAAGACCCTTGGAGTTGTGTACGTTGAAAGAAGAGAGAAAGAATGGATGAAATGATGAACCAGACTAGTGCGACTGCGCTAGCCCAGGTGTTCGAGGAAAAATGTTATGCCATATGTGCAGTCAGTAGCACACTCAGTAGCACGACCGTGCTACTCCAGTTCGGAAAAATTCCAGTCTGGGTAAACTTGGATGTTCGGGGATAATTCCACTTAACCTATAAGAGGCCCATCTCGCCCAAAGGGATGTTATCAAGGTTTTTACAGCTTCGTTGAAGGAAGAAGAGGCAAGATGCAAGGAGGATAGATCAACATCGAGTTCTTCCTTTGTTCCTTTTGTATTTTACCATTTGTGATGAATTTGGCTATTGTTATGATGAACACTAGTATGAGTAGCTAAATATTTAATTTAGGGTTTTGACGAAACCTATTGAATGATGAACTTCTTGTTAAGTTGATATAGTGCTCCTGATTTAATCTTTATTTTTTCAACTATGTTCTTGTTGTAGTTAATTGATAGGATGCTCAATTAGTTGTACCTATTTAGTTTGTATTACTTGGGAGAGAGTGCATATTTAAGTAATTATTGAACAACACCAATCCAAAAGTATATGAGATATTAATAACCGAGGGTTTAAAGGTGGAATTAGGGCTAACGAAGCCTTGGGTGCGATCTAAAATGGGTTGTATTAAAAGCCAGCTAGCGTAACTCGGGAGAGTGCTTCTAGTAAATTATTGTAATTACTCAGGAGAGATTTATGCTAATAAGAGTGATCATGATCAATAGAGACGATTAGGCAAATCTATGTGAAACATAACCGGAAGGGATTCCATCAATAGGGAAAATTACAACCTTAGATCCATCTCTTAATTGTTTACGACTTAATCATAGTTAGTCTTTATATACTTAATTGCAGTCAGTCAAAGTTAGTAAAAATATCCTCAATTATTATTCAAAACATTTGGGAAGTTGCTTACGTAGAATTTAGTTAGTCTAATAAGAGTAATTGATAGGTTAATTCATTGTAGGTTCTACTATGGGCGAAATACTCAGATTATATTTGTAAAGTTTTCTTGTCCTTTTTATATGGCATAGTTGGGCGTGATCAAATTTTGACGCCGTTGTCAGGAAATTAATAGTGTTATCAATTTCAACTAAAAGAAATACATAAATTCTTCGTGTAGTCAGTTTTATCTATATCCAATCTATATATTGGAATTTTAACATTTGTTGACTTGGTTGTACAAGTGCATGCCTAGAAACTCAGCGAGAACTGGTGAAGTATTTGAAGAAATATCAGATCCCGAGAAAGTTTTCAAGGCCTTGAATCCAATCGGAAAAACAAACAACAATAAATAACTAAACAATTCGAACCAGACATGGGGATAACGTGGTAGATCTAGCTGTTCCATTAGCTCCAGTGACACCTCTTGTGCCAGAGGCTGCTATATATGACTAGGTACAACCCACATCACATAATTTGACCACAACAATTTTAGTCCCACATATACAGGCTGAGTCAAATCACGAACAACATGTTGCACTTGTTGCAGAGCGAGGGACTATTTTCGGGGTCACAAATCGAAGATCCTCAACAACATTTGAAAATTTCCTGTCAATATGCAGAACTCAAAGGCAACCCAACGTAACTTAGGAAGCAATAAAGCTGGTGTTGTTTCCATTTTTTGTGACAGGAGCTGTCCAGACTTGGCTAAACTCACTCCCCATTAATTCCATAGCGACTTAGGAGGAGTTAGTAGAGCAATTTGTGAACAAGTTTCATCGACCCAACAAGACTGCTCAACAAATTGATGAAAATTTAAGTTTCAAATAGAATTCAATGGAGACACTGGAAGAAAAATGTGAACGATTCAAAGGGATATTGGTTATATGTCTGCACCACGGTATTCCAGATCAGATGTTGGGACATCAGTTTTACATAGGTTTGGCAGATAGCGTGAAGGGTAATGTTGATTCTTCAACTGATGGAGCATTTTTGAGTAAAACATGAAGCGAAAGCCAAAGTCTTCTTGACAAGATGACACATAATTTGTGGTGGAAAACCAGGAATGCACCTATCAATCTAGTAGTTCACTCAGTGCCCCTAGATCCATCTAACACTATTGCTGAAAACATGGCCACATTAATGACACAGATAAGTATACTCACCAAAAATGTGGAAGATCAGGGCAGAAGCAGCATGTACACATTGTAGATACTACCAATGGGGGCTAATGCACATCTTGAATTAGTCAGCCAATTGACCAATGGAATGCAAAAAGTGATCATCACCACTACCCCGAGGACATGAATTATGTATCTAATTATGGAGGCCAAAGACATATGTCAAAATTGGGGCCAACAAAATTAGACATACAGGCCAGTGCAGCCACAACCCAACAATGGAAACATGATAGGTATGAGACCTCACAATAATACGATGCCTTACCCAAGGACACAGGGCTATGATAATCAAAATTAGCAGCAGGGTTATCATCCTCCTCAACAACAGCATGGGTGAAGACAGGAAGATGGGTTCTCTAGATCGAGGCAATGATGCAATAGGTTATTGGGTCAAATGCAAAAATGAGTGAAAGAGTAGAAGCACATGAATCAGCTATTAAGAATATTGAAGTGCAGATGGGCTACATTTCGATGTCTTTGAATAATCATCCTCTTGGGACATTGCCTGTAGATACACAGGTAAATACAAAATATCAAGGCCCGAAGCAGCTGATGGCAGTGAGTCTACGTAATACCAAAGACTCAGACTTGGATCAAGAGAGGGCCCGAAAAAGCAGACATGCTGAGACACTTGTACCAGTTCCCATTGAGCTAGATGATTCAATAAAACTGATAGAGGTGATAATGCAGCTTGCCCAGGAAGAACATAATACATAAATTGAGGCTGAGAAGGAAATTTAGACAACCCAGGAACCGGTAGTTGATGTGGTATCTGACAAAGAAAATACCCAAATCATTGGGAAGAAGAAACCTCCAGCACCATTCCCACAAAGGCTGGCCAAATACCAGAAAGAGGAACAATACAAGAAATTCTTGGAGATGTTGAAACAAATCTAGGTAAATATTGCACTGATTGATGCATTGAAGGAAATGCCTGGTTATACAAAAATGATGAAGGACTTGAAATCCGACAAAATTTGATTTCCAAAACTTGGTCAAGATGACTCTTACTCAGACCTGAAGTGTTGTAGTGACTAGTCCAGTTGCTGGGAGCTGTCTGACCCGGGGAGTTTCACAATTTCCTGCACCACTGGTAACTTTTCTTTTGCCAAGGCACTTTGTGATTTGGGGCCAACATATATCTTATGCTCATGGGGATATATAAAAGGTTGGGGATTGGAAGAGGTATACCCGCATCTATGTTGTTGAAGCTAGCCGACATGATCGTGAAAAGACCCCCAGGGATCTTGGATGATGTGTTGATTCAGGTTGGGAAATTTGTGTTCCCTGCAGATTTTGTGATTTTAGATTACAAGATGGATAAAGATATTCCCATAATTTTGGGAAGACCGTTCTTAGCCACGGGGAGAACTATCATTGATTGTGAAATTGGGGAGCTAAAGATGAGATTGAACGATGAGGAGATACCGTTCAATGTGCAGAAGTATATGAGGCGACCGAGAGGATTTGCCAATTTCTCTCTTATTGATGCAGTGGATGTAATCGTAGAAGATGATGATGAAACGTTAACTATTGAGGACCCTCTTCTGCATGTCTGATAAAATTAGATGAGGTGAATTGGGAAAAATTGGAAGAATGTTTGTTGGCTTTAGAGGGCAGAGGGTTTTGGGATATAATTCTTGAATTTGATCCCCTGCACTTGGAAAATAGAGAAACTACTCCAACAAAGCCATCCATAGAAGAACCACTAAAGCCGGAATTGAAGCTACTGCCCACCCATCTTAGGTATGAGTTTCTTGGACTTAAGTCCACATTACCTATTATTATCTCATCTAGTTTTTTAGATGTGCAGGCACAACAACTTTTGCAGGTACCTAAGGAGTGCAAGATAGCTATTGGGTGGACCATGGAAGAAATTAAGGGATTAGCCCGACATATTGTATGCATAAAATTCTGCTGGAAAAGGGACACAAACCTTCCAAGGAACTCCAAAGAAGGCTGAACCCTAACATGAAGGAAGTTGTGAAGAAAGAAGTGATTAAGTGGTTGGATGTTTGAATTATTTTCCCAGTTTTTTACAGCAACTGGGTTAGCTCGGTTCATTGTGTTCCTAAAAAGGGGTGGCATGACGGTGGTAAGAATGATAACAATGAGTTGATCTCAACAAGAACCATCACGGGCTTGAGAATTTGTATGGATCATAGAAAATTAAATCTGGCCACCCGGAAAGACCATTTCCCACTTCCCTTCATTGATCAAATGCTTGACAGATTAGCAGGGAGGTCTCACTTCTATTTTCTGGATGGGTACTCAGGTTATAATCAAATCTCCATTGCACCAAAGGCATTTATGCTTTTCGGAGGATGCCCTTTGGCCTATGCAATACATCCACCACATTCCAAAGGTGCATGATGGCCATATTCACTGACATGGTCGAAGATATAATTGAGGTGTTCATGGATTATTTCTCAGTATTAGGAAACTTATTCGACGAGTGCCTCATAAATCTGACATGAGTCTTGAAACGATGTATTGAGATTAACCTGGTTCTTTATTAGGAGAACTGCCATTTCATGGTACACGAGAGAATAGTCTTGGGACACCAGGGATCAAGTAAAGTAATCGAGGTGGATCGTGCTAAAGTTGACATGGTAGCAATGCTACTACCTCCCACTTCAGTCAAGGCAATCTGGAGCTTCCCCGGGCATGCCAGTTTTTACCGGAGATTCATAAGAGACTTCTCAAAAATAGTCAACCCTCTTCGTACGTTGTTAGAAAAAGATTACCCCTTCTTATTTTCTGATGATTGTAGGGTAGCATTTGAGGAGTTGAAAAAGAGTCTAGTCACAACACCCATCATTGTTGCCCCTGACTAGTAGCAACCATTCAAACTCATGTGTGATGCCAATGACTATGCAGTGTGGGCGGTGCTAGGACAGTGGAATGACAAGCTAATGCACCCAATCGACTATGCCAATAGAATGTTGAGCGGAGCCCATCTAAACTACACTATGACTGAAAAGGAGATGCTAATTGTGGTGTTTTCATTCGACAAGTTCAGATCATACCTGATTGGCTCTAAGATAATTTTATATACTGATCATGCAGCTCTCAGGTACTTGTTTGAGAAGAAGAATCCAAACCATGCTTGATTCTTTAGGTGTTGTTACTGCAAGAGTTCGACCTTGAAATTCATGATACTAAGGGCACAGAAAACAAAGTTGATGATCATATATCACAACGTAAAGGAGCTGAAAATTTAGTTGAGGTTGAAGATATTCTGGAAACCTTTCCTGGCAAGCAACTACTCGCTACAAGTCTTGAGGAAGTGCTATGGTATGCAGACTTTGCAAATTACCTGGCAAGTGGTATGATTTCCTATGACCTTTCCTCTGTGCAAAAGAAAAAGTTTTATCGTGACTACCACATGTATTATTGGGATGAACCTTACCTGTTTTGAATATGTGTTGACAACGTGATCTATATGTGTATCCCTAATATAGAACAATCTTCTAATTTGCCCGGATGTCACGTATCAGCGTATGAAGGGAATTTTGGAGGATTCAGGATGGCAAGGAATGTGCTAGAAGCCGGGTTCTACTGGCCAACAATGTTTAAAGATGCACGTCAATGGGTGAAGGGTTGTAATATGTCAGCGAATAGGGAATATTTCCCATCGCCATGAGATGTCCATGAATCCAATTTAAGAGGTTGAAGTGTTCGATGTCTGGGGATAGACTTCATGGCCCCCCTCGCCAGCTCCTTTGGCAATACATACATACTTGTTGATGTAGATTACGTATCCAAATGGGTGGAAGCTACATCACTTCCCACCAATGATGCAAGAGTAGTGGTGGGATTTTTGAAGAAGAACATATTCACCTGTTTCGGGACCCGAAAGCTATTATCACTAATAGGGGAACTCACTTTTGCAATAGAGATTTTGAAAAGTTGCTAGCAAAATACGATGTGCGCCACAAGGTTGAAACACCATATCATCCTCAGACTAGTGGACATGTTGAAGTGTCTATAGAGAGATAAAGAATGTACTGACCAAAATTGTGAACACCACAAGAGTTGATTGGGAGAAAAAGCTAGATGATACACTCTGGCCTTATAGAACTGCTTTTAAAACACCAATTGGTATGTCACCATATAAGTTGGTGTTCGGGAAGTCCTGCCAGTTGATAGTGGAACTTGAACATAGAGTTTGATGGGAAATGAAATAACTAAACCTAGACATTGAGGGTGCTGGCACAATGAGAGCCACAGAATTGCATGAGCTCGATGAGTTCCGATATCTTGCTTTTGAGAGCACAAGGTTGTACAAGTAAAGAATGAAGAGGTTGCATGACAAGAACATTGTTGATCTACATTTCAATCCCCGAGACATGGTATTGCTTTATAACTCAAGATTAAGGCTATTTTTGGGTAAGATCAAGTCACGATGGTCTAGCCCATTTTGAGTGGTCGAAGTATTCCCTTTAGGGGCTGTAGAGATTGCCTCAGAGAAAGACTCTCATATTTTTAGAGCCAATGGGTAGAGATTGAAACTATATGAAGGCATGAATGAATCAAAGAAAGTGTTAGAGATCCACCTGACTGAACCCCAGAGGTCGAGCAAGACTTAAATGAACTTATCTGCATCATGCTGCAACGTTAAATCAGGCGCTGCATGGGAGGCAACCCATTGGTTTGTTGTAATTGTCGTGCCACGACATTAACTAAGGCATTAGTTGGGAGGCAGCCCAATTATAGTAGTAGTTGTTAATTTTATGTTTGGGAAGTACTAACCAATGCAGGTTAGCTTTGGTAGGTGAAAAGTCCATCGGAAGAAGAAAGAACACGTGAAAAAAAATGAAAACAATTCGTGCCCAGGAGCGCACCCACGCTACAGGGCAAGTGTTTCGCCTCAACTCCTAAACACTAGCGCGACCGTTCTCGTGACCGTGCTAGAAGAGAGACTGTCTAATGGCTGCGCTAGTGACTGTGCATATGGCCAAGTGTTCTACATGGACTAGCGCGGCCACGCTCATACCGTGCTACGACCGCGCTAGTCCTGCCCATCTGACGTGTTTTCCCTTTACTCTAATAATAGTTTTTTTTCTATTTTTTTATTTTAATTTATTTTCCTTTATTCTATTCCCCCCCCCCCCCCATCTAATTAATCCCCTCCTCTTCACTCTTAACTTTTCAGTCAAAAATCCCCAACGCAAAAAACTTATGTCCCCCCAACCCTAACTCCCTTATTCTTCAAATTCCCAACCCAACTTCCCCAAGTCTCAATCCACACTCTCCCCTACTCTTCCTTTCTTCTCCCCACAGTCTCTAACTGCAGGTATGAGTTCTTTTTGCCATTTTTTCCTTTTTAGACTTTGTTTTAAATTTTTGTATTTATGTAGTTGTTTTTTCTTTTCTTTTCTTAGTAGAAATTTGTAGCATATGTTGTAGTGATTGCGGGTGGTAAGTTTGGTGGAGTTGTAGCTTGAATTAGTATGTGATTTTGGAGACATTGTGATGATATTGGGATGGCTGAGAGCTCTGGGTCATGCTTGCAATTTGAACCCAGACACGGTCTCCAATCAAGAGTGATATTTTAGGGAAGTTCCTTTACCTCACTGTCTTTATTTTTTATTCCATGAAGACATGCCGTCCTTTTAAGTGTGGGGTGGGGGATACTTTAATGTATGTATGTATATGTAACAATTTGACTGTTTTATGTTTCTTTGTTTTTTATTAAATGCTTTTGGTAGTTTGAGTAATAGTGAAATTAGGTAAGTTGACTTATCCCAACATCGGATCTCTTTCAACGGGGTTCTTGAGGGTCTAGGTTGACATAAAAATCTTTAAAAATTTGGAATATGGGGACTCTTCTTGATCTTTTACACAGTTTTCTCGAGGGAAGTAAGTCTAATAAAAATACCAAAAATATTTTTGTTTTGTTTTAGGTAGTGTAGTAACCCCCCTCCCCGGGTTTTTCTTTGGACCACAAGTTTTTCCTTAACCAAGTGTAGTTAGTTTTTATTTATTTTGTTTTTAGGTTTTTGTTAGTATTGATGGGCTATGAGCTGAAATAAAAAGAGAAACCCTTGGCATTGATACACTTGAACACAGTAGACACTAGAGTGTAACGCTTAGTCTCAGTGGTTGATTCTTTCTAAAGTACCTTAAATTGTGTGTTTGCAAGTGACTTAAATACTCAAACGAGAGTATCTTGATAAGACAATCTAGAGTGAGCCATGTGCCATGTGTGTGTGAGTTGTACTATATTCTATGCTCTACATTTGATGCCTAGAACTTGCCCAGTGTGTTTGCAAAGCTAAATATTAGCTTTATTCAATCTTAGAAGTGATATAGGAATTTCCTTGTTAAGTCAGATATATAACGTAGACCCACCTGAATGTAACACATCGTAGTCACGTTGAGCCTATAAGCCTGTTTCTTTGGCAACCACATTGTGAACCTTACTCAATTGTTTGAATGACCCATCTGTTTGAACCCCTTTAACTCCCATGAGTACCTGAATGGTCTTGAAATACGGAAAAACTAAAGTGTGGGATGGTGGTTTTGTTTTTGAGTGGAACCGATGAAATAGAGGAAAGATACAGTTTTTGGAAAAGTAAAAGAATAAGCACCCACTTCCAAAAAAAAGAAAACAAAAGAGAATGAGTAAATGTAGTAGTTGATAAAAGGTGACTTGATACAATTGCACCTAATGGAGTGGGATGTTATAAATAAATGCGGTGGAATGCCTGACTGACACAAGTATGATTTTGAAGGTTAATGAGATTGTACTAAAAGTATCTGGGGAGGTTAGTCACTATGTCCAAAGATATCCTAGCCGTACCTTAGCCTACATTATAACCAAGTGAAGTCCTAATTAATCTTAGACTGAATGTGCTCGATTAATAGAGTAGTATACTACGGGAAAACCTATGGTGAATCTTTGTGGCATGCGAATGCTCTTTATGAGAGTGAGCGAATTTTGTCTATCTGAGTTCCTAATTGTTCTTAATATTATTTGTGGAACTACTCTCTTGTGTGATGTGAGGGCATGCGATTCACGAATAAAAGGTAAATCTTGACTTCTGCATAGAGTAATTTTTTTTTAGCTTAACTGTCAATTTTGTATTGATATCAAAAAAATATACAATGTAATCCTAAGGTAGTAGTATGGACTTCTACTACTCATTTACACTTTCATTCTAGTTACACTTGAATTCTAGCTGCTCAATTCATATACACATCACTACCTAGCAGTTAATATTCAACCAAAACTAAGGATAGAAATTGAGTTTTGGTAACTCATCCTTCCAACTTTTACAAGTCCTATTTCTTGCATGTAATAGCAGTGCTACTTCTCTGCAACATTGTCCTTCATCAAAATTCTTGTTCTCAAACCTGATCAGATTCCTATTCTTCCATAGCAATGCTACAGCAGTCACAAATGCTGCTGCAGTGATCTCTTTCTTCCAGTTTTTACTCTTGGCATTGCTACAAATCCATTTCAATTCATTCTCCCAGCATTCAGTGGTTCTTGTAAGTCCCAACCATATACAGATTCTCCTCCAAACTCTACTAGTAATGTCACATTCAAAAAACAAATGGTTAAACTCTTCATCATACCTTTTGCAGAATGCACACAAGGAAGGTATTTGGATGCCCATAAGCTGTAACCTCTCAATGGTAGGAAGTTTCTGATGAGCAGCTAACCAGACAGTGAATCTATGTCTAGGTAGAGCAGATGACACAAGCATTACATTCCTCCATACAATCTTAGGAAATAGAGGCAACAGTGCAATATAGAGTTTATGAATTTGAAATTTTGCTAGCTTGCAAACACTCTGAAGTCTGTTGAATATATTATCTTGCAACTGAGTATTCTCCAACACCAATGTCCTACTATCCAATATCTTCTTTACCACCCGAGATGAGTTTGATGGCACAGCCACAGACTCAATGGTTCTATTATTGATATAGTAGGTGTGCACCCATTTAACCCAAAGACAGTCCTTCTTCCTTGTCAAATCCCATAGCAATTTAGCTATAGCTGCTTTCTTCCATACTTCCATTCTCACAACATTGAGGCCTCCAGAAGAAATAGGTTGACACACTTTGTCCCAAGCCACAAGTGCTCTTCTGGATAAAGTTGATGTGCCTGTCCAAAGATAAGATCTGCAAACTGCCTCTATAGCCTTCAATACCTTCTTAGGAATTATAAACACCTGAGCCCAATAAGTTTGCATTCCAAAGATCACAGCCTTTATTAGTTGAGTTCTGCCAGCATAGGACAAAAGCTTTGTAGACCAACAAGTAACTCTTGCTGTGATCTTTTCAATGAGTGGCAAATAATGCTGAATAGATAGTTTCTTAGAGTCCAGAGGAACTCCAAGATATCTGAAAGGCAGATGTCCTTCAGTGAAACCTAAAGCAGCAATAATCATCTCTCTAGTATCCTGTGGAATACCTGCTAAATAGATTGCACTCTTGCCAACATTTGCCTGAAGTCCAGAAGCATTTGAGAATATAAGAAATGTGCTGTGCAGTATTTGAATGGAGACTATGTCAGCTCTACAGAACATTAGTAAATCATCAGCAAAACATACATGAGAAATGTTAAGCTTCCTGCATCTAGGATGGAAATTGAAATTTCCATCCTTATGAAGCTGTTGCAGCAGTCTATTCAAATATTCCATGGCTAGAACAAATAGATAAGGAGACATAGGATCCCCTTGCCTTATACCTCTCTTAGCATTGAATGGTTTAGTAAGACCACCATTCATTACTTGGGAGTATGAGGCAGAAGAGATGCAGGCCATAATCCAGTCAGTAAATTTAGCAGGAAACCCCAAAGTAATAAGGATCTGCTTCAGAAATCCCCACTCTAATGTATCATAGGCCTTCCTGAGATCCACTTTTAGAACACATCTAGGTGAAACCCCTTTCCTAGAGTATCCTTTAAAGATTTCATGGCTAAGAAGAATGTTATCCATGATACTCCTTCCTTCTATAAAAGCAGATTGGGCAGGTCCAATCAAGTCTCCAATTACTCTTTTCATTCTGCTGGTTATAACTTTGGATATGATCTTATATAATGTAGTTCAACAAGCAATTGGCCTGTATTCCTTCACTGTGGTAGGAGATTTGACTTTAGGAACAAGGGCTATTGTAGTAGTATTGATCATATGAGAAATTTTACAGGTTTCAAAAAACTCCTTAGTAGCAGAAAATATATCCTCTTGTACTATCTTCCGGTTTTTTGTAAAGAACTCAATGGGAAAACCATCAACTCCAGGAGCTTTATTCTTGGGCATCTCATTAACAGCTGCATTGATTTCCTCCATTGTGACTGGACAAATAAGAATTCTTTGCTGCTCAAATGTAAGACATCTTCCACCTCTCATTATATTAGTATCCACACAGGGAAGTTCACCAATAGATTCTCCCATTAGAGATTGAAAAACCTTTAAGAACTCCTGTTCTACAGCAGTAGGCTCAGTTAATTTGATACCTGTGTCAGTATGAATAGAAGTGATGTTATTTTGACCTGTCCTGATCCTCCATTGTGCATGAAAGTACTTGGTATTTGCATCTTCACATTCAATCCATGTAGCTTTGGATTTTTGTCTCATTACTTGCTCTTCAACATTGTTCCATTTACCAAGTTCTTCAAGCAATCCTCTTTCTTCAATAATCAGCTCCTGTGAAAGACAGTTTGTCTGCATCTGTACCTGTAGGATATCAAGTCTTTCTCTTGTCTGGATGATCTGCTGTTTGTATTTGGCTAAGTGATCATTTAACCCCTTTAGCTGCTGCTTAACTGTCTTCAATTTGCTCCAAATCTGTTGCATATGAGTGCCATGATAAACCTTTTCCCAGACTTGCTTCACAATTTCATGAAACTGCTCATGTTCCATTACATTGCTATATAGTCTGAAAGGTTTAGGATGTAGTGGCCTATATGCACCAAATTTAACTAGAATAGCGGAGTGATCTGAAATCAAGGGATTCATATAATCAGCCTCCAAGTGACCAAACTATTGCAGCCATTGAAAGTTGCCAAATGCCCAGTCTATCTTGCTATATACTCTAGAGTCAGCATCTTGTTTGTTTGTCCAAGTAAAGTGCCATCCAGTTGCTCTTAAAGCAGTAAGTGTTAATTCATCTACTGCGCCTTTGAATTCCCTTGTTTCAGCCTCAGTCACAGGAGAATCAATTCTATCATCTGAGCTTAATACACAATTGAAATCACCACTTATAAGCCATGCATCTTGCTGAGGAATAGAAATTGTCCTGAGATCCCTCCATAACTGTGCTCTAAGAACTGCAGTGTTTTGAGCATAGATAACACTGAACTGAAATCTGACTAGACTTCTAGTATCCTCTACTAGACAATGAATAAACTGATCAGAAAGAGACACCCCTTCAACCTGTATATGTGGTTTCCATAATAGCCATATCCTCCCATTAACAGCCTTTGCATAATTGCACTGCCACAGCCAACCTTTTGCAATCCTGTCAAATATTTTCTTGGCTTTATGCTCTTTTACTCTTGTTTCAAGTATACCAATAACATCAACCTTATTATCAGTAAGGAATTATTTCAATTCCTTCTGCTTTGGGGACTGGTTAAGTCCCCTAATGTTCCATGTGACTACAATCATGGATCAATATCTGGTAGACTGTAAGAAGGCCCAGGATCAAAATGTTGCCCTCTTCTTCCCATAATTTCCATGATTCCTTTCCCTCTAATACCCATACTAGCCACCTGTTCATCATTTGTAGTGCTAACAGTGTTTACTTCACTAAGTTGATCTTCAGAATTCAATTGCTCATTCAGCTGCAAATTTACTTGATTCTCCTCTAACTTGCTAGAATCCTGATCTGTCTGCACTACTGAGGCTGGTGGATCAACAGCTTCCTCAGATTGCTTTTGGATTTCATCATTTGCTACATTCTTCTTTACAATCCATTCCTTCTTCTTTTGTTTCCCCTGCTGTTTGTGTCTAATTTCCCTTTTCCTTATGTCTTCTTCCTCCTCCTCATGCTTGTCTGAATTCCCAGTAGAGTACCAACACTCAATTGTGTCATGACCAAACTTGAGACAGTGGTTACAAAAAGTAGGTTTCCAGTCATATTCGACAGACTGAACCTTAGATCCATAAGGTGTATCAATTTCCAATTCATCAGGAAGTTGATAAGCAGCATCAACTTCTACAAGTATTCTGGCAAATGAGATTTTGTCATAATGAGCAGTATATTTATAAGTGTACAATGGTTTACCAATCGCACTTGCCAACTTACTCAATACCTCTGTGGACCAATACCCTACAGGAAGACCTAGGAATCGAATCCAAATAGGTATAGTGCTTAGCACACTAGCCTGAAAGTTAAAATCAATTTCCCATGGCCTTAGAACCATAGGCTTACTTCTAAAAGTATATGGGCCAGATTCCATGACTGTATCTCTATCTTCAGCACTGTTGAATCTAAAGATACAATACCCTTCAGCATGCATTAGAACTTGAGGCTTAGTGACAAAATTCCAAACATATCTAACAAAGCTTTCCATATTTAGTTCACTAGGTCTATCTCCAATTACAAATCCAATCAATGCATTCTTCCAATACTCCTGTTGTGGTTGTAAATCCTCTTCACAGATCTTCACCACCTTTTTACCATCTCGCAAAGTAGGGGGAGCAAATGATAAAGGCTTACCCATTTGCACATCTCTGTTGCCTCTGACTACTTCCGCAAGTGTAGGTTTTGAATTTTCTGTCTCAACAGCTTCAACATCAACTGGTACTGGAATTTTTGGTTCCGTAACTGCTGAAAATTGTAATCTCCTCGCTGTTGTATCATTCATCCCTTCCTTTCCTTGCAATCGATCCTTATCTGCTTCTGCATGCAATTGATCCTTCGATTGGTACTTCAGAGGAAGAAAATTTCCAAATGTTAGGGGTTCTAGAGTAGTTGTGATGCCATGCTCAGGTGTAACGAGCTTTGGAGGGACACCATTAACAATCGAAGCAACATTCCTTCTCTTTCTAGCCATTTCCGGTGATAATTCCGCCGTGCTATTGTGCGCCGGATCTAGCACTGTTCTATTGATGCGCTAACGTGCGCCGAGAGCCATTTTCCTCCGGATGGGGAGGTAATTTTGACATTGCTGTTTAAATGCATAGAGTAATTTTATAAAGTACAAATACTGCACGACATGTAAGAGTCGACTTTTGAGGCAAAGATTGTTCACTACTAGGCGTAACTTTGGCGATTTGTTCTTAGTATGTTACGTTAGGGGAAAAGCTTAGTAAATGAACATTTATAGAGTGTGGTAGATTGCTCGAGGACTAGCAATGATTTAAGTGTGGGGTGTTGATAATAGGATATATTCATATAATTTGGCGACTGTTTATGCCCCGGCTTCTATATTTCACTGTTATATGATAGTTAAATGATGATGAATTGGCTCTAATTGTGAGTTTCATGTTTTGTAGGAGCGAGTTGCGTTTATGAGTACTTAGAACTGTATTTGGAGCTAAATTGAAGCAAGGGAATCCCCTCAGAGCTGAGTACGTTGAATGAAGAGAGAAAGAAGGGCTGGAATAATGACCCAAACTAGCGCGGCCGCGCTAGCCTAGGAGTTTGAGGCAGAATGTTATGCCATATGCGCAGTCAGTAGCACGTCGACTTGCGTGATCGCGCTAGTCGAGTTTGGAAAAATATAGGTTAGGGGTAAACTTGGAAGTTCAAGGGGTAATTCCACTTAACCTATAAGAGGTCCAGCTCGCCCAAAGGGATATTATCAAGGTTTTTACAGCTTAGTTGAAGGAAGGAGAGGCAAGAGGCAAGGATGATAATTCAACATCGAGTTCTTCCTTTCTTCCTTTTGTATTTTACCATTTGTGATGAATTTGGCTATTGTTATGATGAACACTAGTATGAGTAGCTAAATATTTAACGTAAGGATTTGATGGAACTTATTGAAGGATGAACTTCTCTTTATGTTAATATAGTTTGGCCGGTTTAATCTCTATTTGTTCAACTACGTTCTTGTTGTAGTTAATTGATACGATCCTCAATTAGTTGTGCCTACTTAGTATGTATTACTTGGGAGAGAGTGCATATTTAGGTAATTTTTGAACAACACCACTCCTAGAGTATATGAAGGATCAATAACCGAGGGTTTAAAGGTGGAATTAGGGATAACGAAGCCTTGGGTGCAATCTAAACTGGGCTGTATTAAAAGCCAGCTAGCGTAACTCGGGAGAGTACGTCTAGTAAATATCGTGATTACTCAAGAGAGATTTATGGTAATAAGAGTGCTGATGATCGATAGAGACGATTAGGAATCTCTATGTGAAATATAACCGGAAGGGATTCAATCAATAAGGGTATCACAACCTTAGATCCTTGTCTTAATTGTTTACAACTTAATCATATTTAGTCTTTATTTACTTAATTGCAGTCAATCATAGTTAGTAAAAATATCCTCTATTGTTATTCAAAATATTTGGGAAGTTGATTACATAGAATTTAGTGAGTCTAACAAGAGTAATTGATAAGTTAATTCCTTGTGGGTTCGACTCTGGGCGAAATACTCAGATTATATTTGCAACGTCCGCTTGTCTTTTTGATAAGGCATAGTTGGACGTGATCAAGGCTCCTCTCTCGATTAAATCTTAACTATACGACTTGAATTAATATAAGCACTGCGAAAATATGCAAGCATGCGTTAATGTATTAGTCTTTAGGAAAACTTCTCTGGAATATTTGCTCCTAACTTAAGAACTTAAGAGAATCATTGAATTAAACCAAACAAAATAATTCAGGGATAATCACCAAAATATTCCTCTTTCGATTAAATAAATTGGTATAAAGTTGCAACAATTCAAAACTCCAAAAATGATTGCAAGTACGAACTAGAATTAAAATCAACAATATTTATCACAACACCAGATTCGTCAAACCCTAAGCTAAACTACTCCATAATCATGGAGGAAGTCATCACAAATATAACTAAAGAATAAGGAAACATCAATCTAACATTACAATCGAAACTCATGTATTGAGATGATGGAAGGATGATAAATCCTGAGTCTTGTAGCCTCTAATGCTCTCCAAAAGCAAGGTCCAAAATACCTTCAAAAACGTCTTTTTGGTGTATTTATATCATGTAGGAATGGGCCCAGACGAATCTACCCTTTTCAAGTCGAAACAAGACAAATACTTTGAGAAAATCACACAAGCGCGCTGCGCTATGCGCCGCCCCATGTGGGGCATTAGTGGAGAAGTTGACAGACCTATTTTTTCACCTTACAGGGGTTCATTATCGCCCCATGACCCGCTACGCATGGCGCGGGAGGTAGTGGAATTTTCTAAGAGTAGTTTTATTTTCTCACTTTTTGATATCTAGACTTGGTCCTCGACCCTCAACCGTGATCCCAATATAATTTTTGTGCTTTTACTTAGACTTCAAAGCTCTATATTATTCGAATTAGTTTCAAATGATCTTTTTTTACTCGAAATCACTTCCTGCAGGGCATACCATGCATAATAAGTGCAATACACTAACATGTAAGCTCAAACACAAATAAAATGTACTAATTAGAATGCAAACTACGACTAAAACACGTGATTCTAGCCTACCATCATAACCCCAGAAATAAATAAATTCACATTCAATTCATCTCCAAAATCCACCATGAAACTACTGTTGCGCCACACGTTCCGTCCAAATAACGGAACCCACAAAAAGGAAAGAAAACACGCTCACACTAATTAGGAACTTGTACACCAATGGGGTATAACTAGGTATCGAAATTATGAGTAAGTCATAGCAAATTAAGAATTTGGGATGATATAGTAGTAAATTCGTGGTGACGGCTTAAGAAAAGGTTCAGAAATACCACTAAACTTCGCAAAATGGCTTACATATGCCTCCGGGTGGGGGGGGGGGGGGGACAGGGGGGACGGCTGATAAGTAATCGAGGATTTAAATAAAGTGATTTGGCAAAATCTAGTACTAATTAGACAATTTGGGTTTCATTAGTGGGTCATATGATATATATGGTGCAAAATGGTAGGGGCTAGGGTACACTCAAGACCAGCTATTAACGAGTGACATATGTCAGGCTTTATCTTGAGTTCAATAGTATATTTAAGTCTTTTGTTTTGAAAAAGAACACTTAATAAAAATAATGTCCTAGTCAATTTAGGATGGTGCATCCAAAACATATATTCCCTTGTAAAATAACATGAGAATGGTGCTCACGTTTCAATTTTTGGTCTGGTCTCATCTTCTATTGGTATTACAGGGACCATTCATATACCAAAGTATGCATAGAGATGTAGAGGTGTAGATTATTGAATATTTTCTCTAAAATTTGTTATTCAAGGGTGCGTTTGTGACGAAGGAAAATATTTTCAGAATTTTTTTAAAAGTTTTGTATATTTGATTGGTTTAAATATTTTGAAAATATTTTCTTCATAAACTCATTTTCTTTCAATTGGAGGAAAATATTTTTCCTATCAAAAGAAAGAAAAAATATTTTCCAAAGCTCTTTTTTAACATTCCCCATCCCCACTAACCTCCACCCACCTCATCCATCTCACCCCAAACCACCCGTATCCCTACCCATATTCACACCGAACCTAGCCCACCACCCACCCTAAATAAAAGTATTGTTAAGAATACTTTTTTCGTGTTATAAATAGAGTATTTTTTTATTTTAATAAAATGTGTATATTTTTTCATGACGCAGAAAAAGTATTTTATTACATTTAAAAAAATGAGTACTTTCTTTTTCATTGTGTCGAAAATGAATTTTCTATTATTTCAGTATAACAAGTATTTTCTTTTCATGATGTACAAAAATATTTTTGTTTCATTTACAAATTACGTATTTTCTTTTCCTTAAGTGGAAACGGTATTTTGTCCTATAAATTCATGATGTAGAAAAATATTTTATTTTATTTCAATAAACTGAGTACTTTTTTTTCATGATGCAGAAAAAATATATATTTTTTCAATTCAACAAATGAGTTTTTTTTCATGGTGTACAAAAAATATTTTCTTTTCATTTCAACAAAATGAGTACTTTATTTTCATGATATAGAAAAAATATTTTCTTTCATTTCAACAAACTGAGTATTTTCTTTTCATGATATACAAAAAGTAATTTCTTACATTCAACAAAGTGAGTGTGACGACCCAAAGGGTCATCACCGTAATTCTTCCTTTTTCCGTGCTTCGGAGACCTTAAATCCTCGCTTATAGTTGCCTCGATTTACATGTGCAGTCTGGGCGCATAACCGGAAATATTTTATGTTGAAATATGTGAATATTATGAAAATTTTGGAGAATTTTGATATTAATATTGTTAAAGTTAACTTCGGTGAACATTTTGGGAAAACAGACCCAGATCCGGACCTGTGATGTGACAGTCCCGGAGGGTCCATAAAAATTTTTGGGACTCAGGCGTATTCCCGGAATCAAAATTCGAGGTCCCGAGCCCGAGTAAAGAATTAAATAAATTATTTTTCTGAAAATGATATAAAAATGAGTTAGAAATATAGGTATCGCGCTCGTATTTTGGTTCTGGCGGCCAGTATAGGTCATAAATATGAATTAAGCGCTTTCCGTGAAATTTGGTCGAAATCAGACGTCGTTTGACGTGTTTTGGACCTAAATATCTAATGTTGAAAGTTTATTAACTTGAAATGAAAATGATGATTTTGAGGTTTGATTCTTTGATTTTGATGTTATTGTAGCAATTTGATCGTTTGACTAAGTTCGTAGGATGTTATTGAGTTAGTCTATGTGTTTGCTTGGGAGCCCTGAGGGCTCGGGAGTGATTTGGAGGTGGTTCGGGGTAGTTTTACACTTAGAAGATACACAAGGTTTTTCAAAAGTTGCAGACAAGTTTTTACTCATTGCAAACGCGGCCCCAAGCTCGCGTTCGCATTGCCTTATGTCTCCCCTCCTTCATGTTCGCGGTACCCTATCCACGTTCGCAGTCCTGGTAACCCCTCTTTAACGCGTTTGCATACCTCCTCTCCTAAATGCGTAGACCAATCTCGACCCCCAAGTTTCCCTTCTCTGCGTTCGTATAGCACCATCGCGAACGCATAGAGTAACAGCCAGTTCCCTACGCGAACGCGACCCATTATTGCGAACGTATAGCACAAAAGTGCCCAGTGAACTTTAAAGCTTAAAACCAGTGTTCATTACGTGATTTAGCCGTTATTTCACACGAGTCATCATCCCAACACCCCGTATGTGATGGCACGACCCATTGTCTTACGTGTTACTGCTCCGTTTCCCCCTTATTGAGTTGCTTCATGTTTTAATATCAGTATTAGAGTTGATCGGGTGTAATTGAATTGGTTTTGTTTGAAAATTAGACACATGACCTCTTAGACGAAAGCTTGTTTTGGAAAACATCAACCGAAAGTTGACTTGTGAGTTAGAAGGCTCGGATGTGATTTCCGGTGATTCAGTTAGCTTCTAGAGATGATTTGTGACTTAGGAGAGCGATCGGAATTGAATTTGGAGGTCCGGTGTAGAATTAGGCTTGAATTGGCAAAGTTTGAATTTTGGCAAATTCAGGTTGATAGTGAGATTATGATCCGATGGTCGGTATGGAATTCCGAAAGTTGCGGTAACCCGATAGGTGATTTTGGATATGTGTGAAAATTTTCAGATCATTCGGAAGTGTTTAGATAAGGTTTTGGGTCGAATGAGAATTTGGAAAAGTTCTAGTTTGACTTAGGCTTGAATTTGAGGAATTTGGTGATTTTTGATGTTAATGTTAGTGTTTTTATGGCCCGAGCAAGTTTGAATGAGGTAATTGGTCATGTTGGTGCTGTTGGTTGAGGTCCCGGGGGCCTCAGGTGCGTTTCGGGTGAGTACGTACACCCCGGAGCTTAGAAAAATGGAAGGGGCAGCAGTGATGGTGCGGACCGCGCAACTTTTCGCGCGGCCGCGCAGGGGAAGAGCCCGCAGCGTCAGTGTTCCTGTTTCGGAAGCTCATAACTTTTTATTTACAAGGAATTTGGGGTTGATTCAAAATCGAAAATTGTAGATCTTTGAACCTAGTTTTCAGAAACATATTATAATAGGAATTTGGAGATATGTATCAAAAGGTATAGCCAAAATACAAAAGCCTATCACTGCAGTCAAAAGCTGCGTGACCGCGACCATTTTTATCGGCCGCGGAGCATGGGGGAGGACCTCGGTCATTTTTGTGCGGCCGCACAGGTGAAAATCTTGGGGTCCATGTATAAATACAAGATTTTGGATTTTATTTGATATTTTACCCGTAGGAGCTCAGATTTTGATGATTGTTTTGAAAGTTTTTCAAGAATTTCATCGGGGTAAGTGATTCTAACTCAGATTTTGTTAGAGAACATGAATCTATCGTTGAATTCATCATTTAATTAGTGATTTCAGATGATGCTTGGGAAGAAATTTTGGAATCTTTCAAAAATATAAAATAAAGATTTGAAGGACCAATGGTGTCGGAATTGGATAAATTTTGTAAGGTTAGACTCATGGCGAGATAAGGATCGTATTTATGTAAAATTTTCTGAATTTTGAGAAGTGGGCCCGGGGCTCGGGTTTTTCCAACTTCGTAATTTTGGGTGTATTTCGAGTTATTTCAATTGGACTATGTTGCATTAGCCTATTTTGACATATTCCTATTGGTTTTGATCAGTTTTGGCATCCGCGGAGGTTGATTCTCGAGGGAATGGCATTGGGAGCTAGTTTGTAATCGGCTTCAGGTGAATAATACTTGGGAATGATATCCTGAGGGTTTGAAACCCCGAATTTGCACATTTTAGTGTTGTATTGTGGTGACTTGCACGCTGGACCTGAGCGTAGGGTAGAGCACCATTGGGATTGTGAATTGGTCCGTCCTGGTTGTTAGTTTTTTGTAAATGTTTTGTTGTTATCATGATGACTTGGTCTCATTGCCATACTTTATTACCGATTATTTGAACCCTCGTTGAACTATCATCACTGTTTTCCTCACTATTTGAACTATTATTGAACTCAATCCATGTGATTTACATTGTTCATGGAACTCAGCTATATGTTTACTCAACTTGGAGTTTTAAACGATAATTGAACTATTATTTGACCTGAGTATAATTGCTTACGGATGCCCGAGAGGCTTTTGACTATTTTGGAGTGACTGAGGCTGAGGGCCATATGTGAGGGCAATGATATGATGTAAGGAGGTTTGCAAGCCTCGAGTGTTATGTGTGCATGTGCATGTACATGCATGGATTGGACTGCACGCCGCAGTAGAATATTGCATGGATCGGGTTGCACGCAGCAACATTATCTATATATTATATTGGATCGGACTGCACGCCGCAGCATTATACATATTGGATCGGGCTGCATGTCGCAACCTTTTCGCGATTGGGCTGAAGGAGCCCCTCCAGAGTCTGTACACACCCCTGGTGAGAGCAAGGTACCCATGGATCGGGCTACGCGCTGTAGCGGTCATGTGCATTGTATTACATTGCATTGCATTCACGCATTCACTCCTATTTATACTATGTGGCACGACATTTCACACTCATATATCATTGGCATATATACTATTACTTGCCTTGTTGACCAGATACCATGTGTTATATGTTAAGGAGTGCTTAGTCCGAGAGGCGATGTTGTATATTGTGAGTTGGGAGTTAGCCCGCGGGGCTGATATTGTACTGAGAGGTTGGTACTGATCCCGAGGGGCAGGTTTCTGATTACTTCTTACTTGATGAAATTTCCTTTGCAACTGTTGAAAAAGCATATTTTCAAAAGATATTTTGAACTGATCTTGAGATTTTTCTAACAGGATTTTTCATAGTATTTCGATTTTTCTAAAAAAGGGTTGATATGTCTTTCATAGCAGTTTGGTATGCTCATTTTTGTTTTCTTATCGCTTAGATATTATTCTCAATTATCACCACTGAGCTGGAAGTACTCACTTTACTCCCTGCACCTTGTGTGCAGTTGCCGTTATTGTTCACCCGATAGCGGGTCATTAGCAGGATCGAAGGTCATATTCTGGTAGTTGCGCAAGGTGGCCGCCATCGTTCGCGGCACTGCATTTCGGACTTTGAGTTCCAATCTTACCTTGTAGATATATATTTTTGGCCCAATAGTTGTGTCCTTACTCATTAAATACTCGTGACTTGTGACACCCCGGTCGGGTTGTATTGGAATGAAATTCCATAGTTAAATTCCATTAAGTAATATTCCTATTGATATATGTTTAATAGCTTTCTAAAGAGTATTTGGGGTTATTGGCTGGCCTTGTCTTCACGAGAGGCGCCATCACGACCGGGTATGGTATTTGGGTCGTGAGAAGTTGGCGTCAGAGCCTAGGTTAGTAGATCTCACGAGTCATGAGCAGGGTTAGTAGAGTCTCGCGGATCGGTATGGAGATGTCTGTATTTATCCTCGAGAGGCTGCAGAACCTTTAGGAAAACTTCTCATTCTTGAAATTCTTATCAGGGTACTTGATTCAGCTTGAGATATATTTCTTGAAATTCCTTCCACACGTCTGTATGCGCACGTGAGCGCTCAATAGTATATGTGCCTTGATGGCTTGTGATTCCCCGATCGATGGGTGAGAGGTAATCTCCGTGCGTTCATGTTGGGTCAATCTGGAGGACCTAAGGCAGGGATATTTGCCGACGACTTGAGCATCGAGGAGCTGATTCTGTGAGCAAGTGTTTTGAACTTATATGTTCAATGTTGTTCTCAGTAGCTGGAATGGCGGATGGATATCCATGTGATGAGTATGTTAGTATCGCGACGTATATCTATATAATTTTGGTAGTGCAAAGAAGTCTGATGGATAATAGATGAGATGTCAAGTCTTTGTTTCCTATTGCGGTGTGTTGTATAGCCTAAGGCATGGGCGCGTGAGGAATACTTTTGTATTTCCTAACTGGAAAATAAGGTGAAATGCAGGTTGCGGTATGAGTTCATACTTAGGAAGACTAGATGATCTGTATATTCACAAAATCTGTAAATGATTTGACTTTGATCTCATTGTGGCATCATTATAGTAAAAGTGTTATGAGCTGTTAAGAGTGCCTTAATATATGGCTTCGAGCCAAGTTGGGGAGGTTGTTGTTGGTCAGCTAATTGCATGGTTATGTGCTGTGTTGGTTCCGTTTTAAGGTATGATGGCGGATCAGTTCTGGTTGCAGATATTAAGCCGAGTATGGCACATGTGAAAAAAAAATTCTACAAAGGTTATATGGTGTTTTCGTAAATGTGAGAAAATACTAGGATGTTTTGAGCTGCTGTTGATAAAGAATGCTCGGTGCATAAGGAAGGAAACTGGTTGTTTGTATCTGTACGAAATCATGTTCTGTGGTGTCAGGGTGCTAATGAGACACGAGTGGTTCCGTACGTGTAGAGCGGGTGAATTGCAGCTGAATAAGAGTGAGCGACTCTCGAGAATGGTTTTACTATGTTCAAGATTTTGCATGTACAATCAGGTGTTTTGAGGTTTACGTATGCGGCTAGAGACTTTGTTTTCAATAGAAAAATCAAGACTTGTGGTATTTTATGTTAATCATGGATTCTATGTATCTGTATTAGGAAGGTAATGGTAACGAATTCAGATTCGCAGGAAGTTCTCCAAGGTAAAACTTTTTGGAATAGTGTATTTCTGAGACGAGTACGAGAGGGTATTCAGTGGCCTATGGGTCTTAGATAGTGTGGTCTTATGAGCGAGTCTCGTGTGGTGACCTGAGTTGAGGTATTGTGGTGCTACAGCAAGGGAGAATATCCAATTAATGATGAATCATGAAGGGAATTTGATAAATGGAATAGCTTTATAATAAACCAAATCAATATGGTAAGAGTATAATTAATTGTTGTATGTGTTCGAGGCAATGAGCCTTACAGGAATTGTGCAGCAAAGCCCTTGCGTGCTAGCAGTTTCTTAGCTTGGTTTGGGTAAGAGGATTCAGTCCTGGCAGTTTAGCTTGTGCAATGGAATTGGGAGAAAGAGTTCTTGATGTGTTTTACCGTGGTTCAAAGACGGGTATATTTCCTTTTGGCATGTGAAGCATGGAGTGTGTCATAATTTTTCTCCTATATGGGATCCTAAAAGTTCTTGACTAATTGAGTGAGTCGATGTTTGCGGCACATGAGAGAGATAGAAGTCCTCATATTATACTAGTGTGGTATGCTCTATGTGTTATGATATGGAGAATTGCGATTTGCGTGTTCAAGGTTTGGGTTCAGTTCGTAATGGGGAAATCATCAAACTATTGAGCAGCACAAACAACTACAGGTGAGTAAGGAGCCAATCTTCAGATGATTAAGGTGGTGTAAATTGATGATACGTTAGTAGCATTGCGATATTTCCCTGTTGGATCGACTGCAAATATTTGAGTAATTGATGGTGCAGGGAATTTTGAATACCTTTCATGGTATGAATGTATACTTGATGTGTGTTATGTATTCATACGGTGTAGTGTGGGATCAGGCACAGTGACTCATGCGTTATATGTGTTGGAGACTAGAAGTCCTCGTGATCCGACCATGCGGTAGTTGTGGGTCGCGTGTATCGATATCGTCTAGCGCTTGTTGAAAACTGGAGGTTCGAGTGGATATTTATTTTGCTTGGTATGTTAAATTTGGGTTATGATATTAGATTGCAGACTGGTTGTCCCAATGTCAGGTTGTCTAGACTAATGTATCATGGGCTATGTCGAAAAATGCCGTAGGCTACATGGAAAGGTACATCGGATTATGATCTAGTAGGTGGCTTGTATTCCAGAGACCAGTGGACGGCTCGCAAGCATTGCTTATGGGCCTTCATGGCGGATGTTAGCGGAGAGGTTACTACCATTGATTCAATTCCGGTATTGAGGGACTTTTTGGAAGCGTTTCTTGCTGCTGGGCATGCGGCTATATGTGTTTATTGTAATGAGCAAATTTGACTCGATGTTCGTCTCCTTTTGTGAGATATATGTGCGGATCGGGTGGCACGCCGCCACGGGTATGTTATCTGGGCCGGGTTGCGCCGCAACAGTGTGAGGTGGAGAATAGTCTCCTATATGTTACTTTATATGCCTTGTTTCCTGGTTTATGAGGAAAATCTGTATTTGCTGTTGCTCGGAGAATAGCGCATCGGTTGTGTCCTTTCAAGATTGAATAGTGTATAATACTTGCTTCACCGTGGGTGTGATGGATTGCTTGGTTTCAGACCTCAATCTATGTGTGGTTGTCTGTGTTGAGCATGATGATTTAAGGAGCTTCATGGGTAATAGTGTTAGGATAGAATCGCGCGTTGTGGCAAGGCCACATGATGTTATGACCCTTCGAGGAGGATTCAGGTACTTTATTTCTATGATGTGAGATGGGATCTCAGTTCTGTGTTGTGATTGTACGTAGGAATTTGAATTACAGCTCTTTTGTTTGGGTGAGCTGTCATGATTTGAGTGTGTTCATATCGTTCTTATTGGTACCTGTGATGAGCACGTTGTGGCTTAGGCCGGTATTGAGGTGTCATATCACCAGAGTGGCGTGCTGTAGTTGAGATGATCGTTGGGGTCATTACTGAGTACGAGCATATTTGATTTTAGCATGTTAGAAAGGTAATATCGAGGTTTGGCTCCGAAAATCTGTTTTGGTACTAGCCACGAAGGAAATGGATTCATGAATGGTTGATATGAGAGATGGGTTTGGTTTATCGCGTGTTTCAGTTGCCGTTAGCAGTATATGAGGTGTTGGGATAAGACATTAGCTAATAAAAAAGTTTTTCTATCAGTATTTGGTTATTGTGGGAAATTTCTGGGAAAAGATGCCATCGTCTCGAGTGTCTGGGTTGTGTGGTATATCCTATGGTCTCACCTGGAGTGGCGAGTATGGATTATTATAGTTGGTTCAGGTTTATTCTGAGTATAGATGTGGGGTTCTGATTGCATGACTTCGGAAAGTGCTTTGTGGTTTATGGTTTAGATGGATTGTGAAATTTCGGCTGTGTTGTATTATCGGACCTATGTGAGATAGGGTGACGTGGGATTACCCCGAGTATATGCTTGGTAAGGTCATCCGGCTATTGGGTTGCTTCTAGTACAACTCTGGGTACGCTCGAAGACGAGCGTTTGTTTAAGTTGAGGAGGATGTGACGACTCGACCCAACGTCTTATGTGTTACTGCTCAGTTTCCCCTTAATATTGTGTTGCTTCATGTTTCAATATCAGTACTAAAGTTGAGCGGGTGTAATTGAATTGGTTTTGGTTGAAAATAAGGCACATGGCCTTTTAGACGAAGCTTGTTTTGGAAAAGGTCAACTGGAGGTTGACTTGTGAGTTAGAAGGCTCGGATGTGATTTCCGGTGATTCGATTAGCTTCGGCAGATGATATGTGACTTATGAGAGCGATCGTAATTATAGGGAGGTCTGGTGTAGAATTAGGCTTGAATTGGCAAAGTTTGAATTTTGGCAAATTCCGGTTGATAGTGAGATTTTGATCCAGGGGTCGGAATGGAATTCTGACAGTTGCGGTAGCTTCGTTAGGTGATTTTGGATATGTGTGAAAATTTTCATATCATTCGGAAGTGTTTAGGTCGGGTTTTGGATCGAATGAGAATTTGGAAAAGTTCTAGTTTGACTAAGGCTTGAATTTGAGGAATTTGGTGATTTTGATGTTAATGTTAGTGTTTTTATGGCCCGAGCAAGTTTGAATGAGGTAATTGGTAATGTTGGTGCTTTTGGTTGAGGTCCCTGGGGCCTTGGGTGCATTTCCGGTGAGCTCAGTCACCCCGGAGCTTAGAAAAATGGAAGGGGCAGCAGTGGTGGTGCGGACCGCACAGCTTTTCGCGTGTCCGCGCAGGGGAAGAACCCGCAAGGTCACTGGTCCTGTTTCAGAAGCTCATAACTTTTTATTTACAAGGAATTTGGGGTTTCTTAAAAAGCAAACGTTTAGATCTTTGAATCTAGTTTTCCAAAACATATTATTGTAGAAAAAGTTATGGCCAAAATACTAAAGCATATCACTGCAGTCAAAAGCTGCGCGGCCGCGGAGCCTGGACGGCAGACCGGGTCATTTTTGTGCGGCCTCACAGGTGAAAATCTGGGGGTACATGTATAAATACGATATTTTATATTTTACTTGATATTTTACCCGTGGGAGCTCGAATTTTAGCGATTGTTTTTAAAGTTTTTCATGAAATTCATCGGGGTAAGTGATTCTAACTCAGACTTGGTTAGAGAACATGAATCTATCATTGAATTTATCATTTAATTAGTGAGTTGAGATGATATTTGGGCATAAACTTTGGAATAGTTCAAAATGTAAAATAAAGATTTGAAGGACCAAATGGTGTCAGAATTGGATAAATTTTGTATGGTTAGACTCGTGGAGAGATAAGGATCGTATTTATGTAAAATTTTGTGAATTTTGAGAAGTGTGTCCAGGGCTCGGGTTTTTCCAACTTCGTGTTTTTGGGTGTATTTCGAGTTATTTCGATTGGGCTATGTGCCATTAGCCTATTTTGACATATTCCTATTAGTTTTTATCAGATTTGGCATCCGCGGAGCTTAATTCTTGAGGGAAAGGCATTGCGAGATAGTTTCCGACCGGCTTGAGGTGAGTAATATGTGGGAATGATATCTTGAGGGTTTGAAACCCCAGATTTGCACATTTTAGTGCTGTATTGTAGTGACTTGCACGCTGGACCTGAGCGTGGGATAGAGCACCATTGGGATTGTGACTTGTTTTGTCCCGGTTGTTAGTGTTTACCGCTAAATTGTAAATTTTTTGTTGTTTTCATGATGACTTGGTCTCATTGCCATACTTGGGGCTTATTGCCGATTATTTGAACCCTTATTGAACTATCATCACTGTTTTCCTCACTATTTGAAATATTATTGAACTTAGTCAATGTGATTTACACTGTTTATTGAACTCAGCTATATTTTTACTCAATTTGGAGTTTTAAACGATATTTGAATTATTATTTGAGCTGAGTATAATTGCTTACGGATGCCCGATGGGCTTTTTGACTATTTTGGACAGACTGAGGCTGGGGGACATATGTGAGGGCAAGGAGATGATGTAAGGAGGCTTGCAAGCCTCGAGTGTTATGTGTGCATGTGCATATATATGCATAGATCGGACTGCATGCCGCAGTAGCATATTGCATAGATCAGACTGCACGCCGCAGTAGCATATTACATGGATCGGGTTGCAAACCGCAGCATTATACATATTGCATTGGACTGCACGCCGCAGCATTATACATATTGGATCGGGCTGCACACCGCAAAATTTTTGTGCTTGGGCTGAAGGAGTCCCTTCGGAGTCTGTACACACCCCCAGTGAGTGCAGGGTACCCATGGATCGGGCTATGCACTGTAGCGGTCATGTGCATTGCATTACATTACATTGCATTCACGCATTCACTCATGTTTGTACTACGTGGCATGACATTTAGCACACATATATCATTGGCATACATACTGTTACTTGCCTTGTTAACCTGATATCATGTGTTATATGTTTAGGAGTGCTGAGCCCGAGAGGCTGATGTTGTATATTGTGAGTTGGGAGTGAGCGCGCGGGCATATGCTGTACTGAGAGGTTGGTACTGAGCCCGAGGGGCAGGTTTCTGATTACTTCTTACTTGATTAAGTTTCCTTTGCAACTGTTGAAAAAGAATATTTTCAAAAGAGATTTTGAACTGCTCTTGAGATTTCTAACATGAGTTTTCATAGTATTTCGATTTTTCTCAAAAAAGGTTGATCTGTCTTTCATAGAAGTTTGATGTGCTCATTCGTGTTTTCTTATCGCTCAGATATTATTCTCTCTTATTACCACTAAGCTGGAAGTACTCACTTTACTCCCTGGACCTTGCATGAAGTTGTAGGTACTGTTCATGCGATAGCAGGTCATTAGCAGGATCGAATTCCATTACTAGTAGTTACGTAAGGTGACCGCCAACGTTCGCGACACTGCATTTCTGACTTTGAGTTCCAGTTTTGCCTTGTAGATATATTTTGTTGGACCAATAGTGTTGTCCCTACTCATTAGATACTCGTGACTTGTGACACCCCAGTCGGGTTGTATTGGAATGAAATTCCATATATAAATGCCATTAAGTAATATTCCTATTCATTTATGTTTAATAGCTGCCTAATGAGTATTTGGGGTTGTTGGCTAGCCTTGTCTTCACGAGAGGCGCCATCACGATCGGGTATGGTATTTGGGTCGTGACACCATAAGCAATTTTCAAGCTCCTCTTCCTCCATAGCTTTTTAGATACCATTATTTCAGAGTTGGATTGTAGAGGAAAGGCGGTATTCGAGAGTTGATTGCTATTATTTGACCGAGGTATGTATTTTTTCTAACATTGGTTAGAGGGAATAGGATTAGGATATTATTTTCTAATTGCTAAATGAAGAGTACGGTGTATAGGCTTAGTGACATTTATCTATACACCGGAGTCTAGCATGAATGTGAGTCCTAAATGTGTTTGAACCGTACTTTATGAAACATCTGTCATGTCTAATTGCTAAGTTTCCAATAATAAGAACGGTTAAGGAATAATTGTGATTGATATATTATTGGAGCATTGTCTCGAACTAGAATTTGATAATTTAGAAAGAAGTGATTAAAGAGAGAAGTGTTGTGACTTTTCCCTTGCCAGGACATGTAGTCTATTACTGTTGTTGCTCCCTTGCCGGGATATTTGGGCTGTTAGTTGTACCCTTGCCGGGTTAAATCGTTACATTGTTGAATTCCACCTAACGGCACCTCTTTTAGAAAGATTATATGTGTTATTCACTATAAATTGGGATCGTGTGGAACTCCGTCCACTTATGAACTATAAAATAGGATTGTGTGGCACGTCGTCCGCTTATGAGTCATGAAATGGGATCGTGTGACGCGCCGTCCACTTATGAATACATAATTTGGGATCGTGTGGCACGCCGTACACTTATGAATTATGAAATGGGATCGTATGGCACTCCGACCACTTATGAACTAGGAAATGGGATCGTGTGGCACGCCGACCACTTAAATATGAGTTATGGTATTGAGATAGTTGTTATAGCCGTTGATCTGTTTTCACCGGTTCTTTCCCAAGAATGCCTTTCCCCTTTTTAGTTGATGTACTCTGTTCTTATTTCCGTTGCATTTGTTTATATATATATATATATATATATATATATATATATATATATATATATATATATATATATATATATCTACACAGGTTGTATAGGTGGGTCCTATCTAGCCTTGTCACTATTTCGCTGGGGTTAGGCCCGGCACTTACCAGTCTTTGGGGTTGGTTGCGATAATGCTACACTTCTATGCTTTTTGCACAAATTACGGTACTGGAGCAACTTTTGGACCACGGTAGTAGCTTATCGACCGGGACCTGACTTCAATCCAGGGACTTACGAGGTAGCCTAGCTGGCGTTCGCTGGCCGAAGTCCCTTTCCATGTTTTAGTTTGTTTTCATTGTACCAAGACAGACACTATGTATTTTTTCTATTCAGACTTGATTGTAGTACTCCTTGTTAGTCCGTGAGCTAGTGACACCAGATTTTGGGTAGAGATTTGTCTTAAAATTCCGCATTTTGATTTCAGTTATAAACATAAAGTCTTCCACTTTATTTAATTGCTTTCATATATTTTTATTGTTGAGAAATTATAAGGGAATGTTTAAAGTTTGGCTGGCCTAGCTCCGTTAGTAGGCGCCATCACGACTCTCGATGGTGGGAAATCCGGGTCGTGACAAGTTGGTATCAGAGTACTAGGTTACATAGATCTCACCACTTATGGACAACCTCAGTAGAGTCTGAGGGATCAATGCGGAGACGTCTGTATTTATCCCCCAGAGACAACAAATTTAGGAAAATTACACTTTGTTCATTCTTGTTGTGCAATTCTGTTTCTCAAATACTGATTGTCATTCTACTTTGTTCTTTCACAAATGGCGAGAACACATGCTTCCTCTTCCACCACGCAGCAACCCGAGCCCCGAGCAGCAGCTCCTATTAGGGGCTGAGGTCAAGGCCGAGGCCATGCCATAGGCCGATGCCGGGGAAGAGCTCAGCCCCGAGCAATAGTCGCAGAGGTGGAACCTCATGTTGCCTATGATAAGGAGGTTCCAACACCAGCAGCTCCAGTGGGCCCAGCTCAGGTTTCATAGCCACTCCAGTACTCTAGGACGCTTTGGTGAGACTGGTAGGCTTTATGGAGAGCGTCGCTAGAGCGGGTTTGATTCCTGTAGCACCAAACACATCTCAGGCTGGGGGAGAAGTTCAGACTCCCGCTACGCATACTCCGGAGCAGGTAGCTCATCAGGCTCAGGTTCCAGCAGTTCATCCAGCTATGGCAGCCCAGCCGGGTGTTCCAGCTCAGACCGGCAATGTCCGCGGATGCTTTGTGGAGGCTTGATAGGTTCACCTAGCTCTTCACCACCACCTTTAGCGGTGCTTCTACGGAGGATCCCCAGGACTTCTTATTCAGCTGCCATGAGGTTCTCAGGACTATGGCTATTGTGGAGACCAATGGAGTCGACTTCATTATTTTTCAGCTCGCAGGATCCGCCAAGACTTGGTGGGGGGGGGGGGCAATTGTTTATCTAGGCCATTCCGATTGCCATTATTGACTTAGGATCAGTTTGCAGAGTTGTTCATGGAGAAGTTTCTACCGGACTTAGTGAGATGCTCTATGCAGGCAATTTTAGCGTCTTCATCATGGTACTATGACAGTCACGTAGTATGATACTCGTTTTATTGATTTGGCACGCCATGCTATTGTTATACTCCCCACTGAGAGTGAGAGAGTGCGGAGATTTATTGATGGGCTGATTCGGCCGATCCAACTCCAGATGGCTCTGGGAGCAGGTAGAGATATTTCTTTTTAGGAGGCGGCCAATGCGGCCCGTAGGATAGAGGTTGCACTTGCACGAGGAGGTGGTCAGGGGTCAGATAAGAGGTCTCGTCATCCTTCGAGGCCCTTTCAGTCATCCCTACAAGTTTTACAGGGTACCACAGGTGGTCGTGGTTCCTAGCAACAATATTCTAACCAGTAGCTTTCCAGCTCATCTTCAGCACCTATCAGCGCACCACCACTCTGTTATTCTCAGCAGCCGAGGGCTTGTTGCACATGTGGAGACACGAGACATATTTCCAGGTATTTCCATCGCGCAACTGACAGCTCTCAGCAGTAGGGTCTTCATCCCATGATTCAGGCAGCAGGTGATCCACAGGCCGCTAACCAGCTAGAGGCGGGGGTAGAGACCATGAAGGTGGAGGTATGGATTAGAGAGGTGGATCTCGGACCACTAGAGGCAGGGGTTATCCAGTAGCCGATCATCCCAGAGACATAGTTCAGGAAGGAAGGGCCCAGCCCTGGTGTTATGCTTTGCCAGCCAGGCGAGAGGCTGAGCCTTCCGATGCTATCATTAGAGGTACTATTATGGTCTGTGATAGAGGTGCTTCAGTGCTATTTGACCCTAAATCTATGTATTCATATGTGTCATCCTATTTTGTACCCTACTTGGTTATGCCTAGTGATGCCTTGAGCGTTCCTGTTTATTTATCTACACTGGTGGGCGATTCTATAGTGGTCGACCGAGTGCATCGTTCCTGTGTGGTAGTATTTGAGGTTCTTAGACCCCTGTTGACTTATTGCTCTTATATATGGTGGACTTTGACGTCATATTGGGGATGTATTAGTTATCCCCGTATCATGTTATTTTGTATTATCACGCCAAGACCGTGACCTTGGCTTTGCCAGACTTGCCATGACTTGAGTGGAGAGGGACCCCAGGTCATGCTACCCACAATTTTATTTCATATAGTAAGGCTCGACGCATGGTCGAGAAGGGGTGTCTAGCATATCTGGCTTATGTTTGTGAGTCCATCGCAGAGGTTCCATCTATTGATTATGTTCTTATTATTCGGGAGTTCCCCTAAGGTTTTCCCTTCAAACCTGCCAGGTATGCTGCCCGACAGGGATATTGATTTCTGTACTGATTTGGCTTCGAGCACTCAACCTATTTCCATTCCACCGTATCGCATCGCCCCGCCAGAGTTGAAAGAGTTGAAGGAGAAGCTTAAGGATTTGCTTAATAAGGGTTTCATTAGACCTAGTGTGTCACCTTGGGGTGCGCCTGTGTTAATTGTGAAGAAAAAGGATGGGTCGATGTGGATGTGCATTGATTACCGACAGTTGAACAAGGTGACGATAAAGAACAAGTATCCATTGCCGAGAATTGACAATTTATTCGATCAGTTTCAAGGTGCGAGGGTGTTCTCGAAGATAGATTTGAGATTTGATTATCATCAACTGAGGATTAGGGCGTCTGATGTCCCCAAGACAACATTCCACACTCGATATGGGAATTATGAGCTTTTGGTCATGTCATTTGGGTTGACCAATGCCCCAGTAGCATTTATGGAGTTGATGAACCAAGTGTTCAGGCCCTATTTGGATTTGTTCATGATTGTTTTCATTGACGATATTATGATATACTCCTGCAGTCAGCAGGAGCATGAGCAACACCTCAGAGTGGTTCTTCAGACTTTGAAGGATAGTCAGTTATACGGCAAGTTCTCGAAGTGCGAGTTCTGGTTGAGTTCCGTTGCATTCCCGAGTCACGTTGTTTCAGCATAGGGTATTCACGTAGACCCGGAGAATATTGAGGCAGTCAAGAACTGGCCTCGACCAGCATCAGCTACGGAGATCTGGAGTTTCTTGGGGTTAGTAGGTTACTACCCATGGTTCGTGGAGGGGTTTTCATCCATTGTAGACCCAATGACCAGATTGACCTAGAAGGTTACCCAGTTCAAGTGGTCAGATAAGTGCAAGGCGAGCTTCCATAAGCTCAAGACATCTCTGACTACAACACCTGTATTTTTTTTGCCTATGGGATCAGGGCCTTATACCGTTTATTGTGATGCTTCCTATATTGGGCTTGGCGCAGTATTGATGCAGGATGGCAGAGTCATTATGCTTTGAGGCAAGTAAAGATCCACGAAAGGAATTATCCAGTTCATGATCTAGAGTTGGCAGCCATTGTTCATGCTTTGAAGATTTGGAGGAATTATTTATATGGTGTGACGTGTGAGGTGTACACGACTCACAAGAGCCTTCAGTATTTGTTCACGGAAAAGGAGTTGAATTTGAGGTAGAGGAGGTGGTTGGAGTTGTTGAAAGACTATGTTGTTTCTATCTTATACCACCCGGGGAAGGCCAATGTGGTGGCCGATGCATTGAGTAGGAAGTCGACCAGCATGGGTAGTCTTTCTTATATTCCTGTCATCCAAAGACCGCTTGCTTTGGATGTTCAGTCGGCTAATCGATTTGTGAGGTTGCATATTTCAGAGCCTAGAAGGGTTTTAGCTTGCACGGTCGCTGGTTCGGCATTGTTGGAGAATATCCATGAGCGGAAGTTTGATGATCCCTATTTCTCTGTCATGAGAGACACGGTGCAGTGCGGAGGTGCCAAGAAAGTGACCTTGGGAGATGATGCTGTATTGAGACTGCAGGGGCGATTTTGTGTGCCTAATGTTGATGGTATTCGGAAGTTGATCTTAGCGGAGGCCCATAGTTCTCGATATTCTATTCCTCCGGGCACTGCAAAGATGTATCAGAATTTGAGGCAGCAGTATTGGTGGCGCAGAATGAAGTGTTGCATATGTGGCTCGCTGTTTGAACTGTCAGCAGATTAAGTACGAGCATCAGAGGCCCGGTGGGTTACTTTAGAGGATTGAGCTTCCCGAGTGGAAGTGAGAGAGGATTACCATGGATTTTGTTTCTGGCCTTCTGATAACTCGAAAGAAGTTTGATTCGGCTTTTGTTATTGTGGATAGGCTGCCAAGTCAGCGCATTTTGTTTTGGTTGTCACCACCTATTCGTCCTAGAGATTAGCTAAGATATATATCAGGGAGATCGTTTGCTTTCATGGGGTGCCTATATCTATCATTTCGGACCAGGGTCCACATTTTACCTCGTATTTCTGGAGAGCGGTTCAGTAAGAGTTGGGCACCTAGGTTCAAATTGAGTACAACATTTCATCCCCAGACGGACGTTCAGCTTGAGAGGACTATTGAGATTCTTGAGGATATGCTCCGAGCCTGCGTTATTAATTTTGGAGGCTCATGGGACTAGTTTTTTCCATTAGCAGTGTTTGCCTACAACAACAACTACCAGTCCAACATTTAGATGACTTCGTATGAGGCATTATATGGTAGACGGTGTCGGTCCCCAGTCGGATGATTTGAGCCGGGAGATGCTTGGTTACTGGGTACAGATCTAGTTCAGGAGGCCTTGGATAAGGTCAAGATCATTCAGGACAGACTTCAGACAGCTCAGTCTAGGCAGAAGAATAATGCAGACCGCAATGTCAGAGATGTTGCTTTAATGGTTGGTGAGCGAGTATTGCTTCGCGTATCTTTTATGAAGGGCGTGATGAGATTCGGAAAGAAGGGAAAGCTTAGCTAGGTTCATTGTCCCATTTGAGATTCTTGATCGTATGGTAGAGGTGTCTTATAGACTTGCCTTGCCGCTTAGCTTGTCAGCCGTGTATCCAGCTTTTCATGTATCCATGCTTCGGAGGTATCACAATGATCCAGCCCACGTATTAGATTTCAGCACTGTCCAATTGGACAAGGATCTGTCATATGAGGAGGAGCCGGTGGCTATTTTAGACCAGCAGGTTCGACAGTTGAGATCGAGGAGTTTTCCTTCAGTGCGTGTCCTTGGAGAGGTCAGCCTCCTGAGGCATCGACCAGGGAGTCCGAATCTGATATGCGGAGCCGTTATCCTCATCTATTCCATGACTCAAGTACTTTTTTCTTTTGTCAGTTCGAGGATGAATGGTTATTTTAGAGGTGGAGGATGTGACGATCCAAAGGGTCATCACCAGAATTCTTCCTTTTTTGTGTTTCCGAGGCCTTGTAAACCTTTCTTTTAGTTGCCTCGATTTGCATGCGTAGTCCAGGCACGTAGGCGGAAAGCTTTATGTTGAAATATGTGAATTTTGTGAAACATTTGGAGAATTTTGATATTAATATTGTTAAAGTTGACTTCGGTCAACATTTTGAGAAAACGGACCCATACCCATGATGTGACAATCTCGGAGGGTCCGTAGAAAAATATAGGACTTGGGCATATTCCCGGAATCAAAATCCAAGGTCCCAAACCCGATTAAAGAATTTTTGAAAGAAATTATTTTTTTGAAAATAATATAAAATTTTGATATAAAAATGAGTTCGAAAATATAGGTATCGGGTCCGTATTTTTGTTCAGGTGCCCGGTACAAGTCTTAAATATGTGTTAAGCGCTTTTGGTGAAATTTGGTCGAAATCAGACGTCGTTTGACGTGTTTCAGACCTAAATATTTAAAGTTGAAAGTTTATGAACTTGAGATGAAAATGATGATTTTGAGGTTTGATTCTTTAATTTTGATGTTATTTTACAGATTTGATCGTTCATGTAAGTTCATAGGATATTATTGAGTTAGTTTATGTTTGATTGGGAGGCCCGAGGGCTCGAGAGTGATTCACAGGTGGTTCGGGGTTGTTTTATACTTACAAGGCACGTCAGATTTTTAAAAAGTTGCAGACCAGCTGTTACTCTTCGCGAACGCGGCCCCAGGATCGCGTTCGCATTGCCTTGTGTCTCCCCTTCTTCGCGTTCGCGGAGACCTCCCCACATTCTCATGGTCCTGGTAGCCTTATTCAATGCGTTCGCATACCTCCCCTCGTGAACACATAGACCAATCTGGAACCCCTCTAAGTTTCCCTTATATGCGTCCGCATAGCACTATCGCGAACGCATAGAGTACTACTAGTTCCCTTCGCGAACACGACCCATTGTCACTAACGCATATCACAAAAGTTCCCAGTGAATTTTAAAGCTTAAAAATAGCTTTCATTATAGGATTTAGCCATTAATTCACACGATCTCTTCATCCTTACACCCCATAGGCGATTTTCAAGCTCCTCTTCCTCAATAGCTTCTTGGATACTATTGTTTCGGAACTGGATTGTAGAGAAAAGGCGGTATTGGAGAGTTTATTGCTATACTTGGACTGAGGTAAGTGTTTGTTCTAACTTTGGTTAGAGGGAATTTGATTAGGATATTATTTTTTAATTTCTAAATGAAGAGTACAGTGCATAGGCATGGTGACGGTTATCTATACACCGGAGTCTGGCATGATTGTGGGTCGTAAATGTGTTTGAACTGGACTTTGTGAAACATCCGTCTTGTCTAATTGCTAAGTTTCCTATAATGTGAACGGTTAAGGAAGAAATGTGATTGGTATATTACTGGAGCGTTCTCTCGAACTAGAATTTGATAATTTAGAAAGAAGTGATTAAAAGAGAACTGTTGTGAATTTTCCCTTGCCGGGACATGTTGTCTATTACTATTGTTGCTCCCTTGCCGGGATATTTAGGCTATTAGTTGTACCCTTGCCATATCAAACCATTATATTGTTGAATTCCCCCTAATGGGGCCTCTTTTAGAAAGATTATATGTGTTATTCACTATAATTTGGGATCGTGTGGCATGCCATCTACTTATACTATGATATGGGATCGTGTGGTACGTCGTCCACTTATAGTCATGAAATAGGATCGTGTGGTGCATCATCCACTTATTGATACATAATTTGGGATCGTATGGCAGGCTGTCCACTTATGAATTATAAAATGGGATCGCGTGGCACGCCGACCACTTATGAACTAAGAAATAGGATCGTGTGGCGCGCTGACCACTTATATATGATTTATGGTATTAAGATAGTTTCATTGTTATAGCCGTTGATCTATTTTCTCTATTTCTTTCCCGAGCATACCCTTCCCCTTTTTAGTAGATCTACTATGTTGTTTTTTCCATTGATTTTGTGTGTGTGTGTGTGTGTATATATACATAATATATATATATATATATATATATATATATATATATATATATATATATATATATATATAGGTTTTTTTAGGTGGGTCCTATCTGGCCTCGTCACTACTTTGTCAGGGTTAGGCCAGGCACTTACCAGCACATGGGGTCGGTTGTGATGATGCTACACTTATGTATTTTTTGTACAGATTACGATACCCGAGTAGCTTTTGGACCACAGTAGTACCTTATCGACCGGGAGCTGACTTTAGTCCAGGGACTTACGAGGTAGCCTAGCTGGCGTTCGCAGGACAGATTCCCTTTCCATGTTTTTGTTTGTTTTCATTATACCGGGACAGACACTATGTATTTTTTCTATTGAACTTGATTGTAGTACTCCTTTTTCGTCCGTGAGCTAGTGACACCAGATTTTGGGTAGAGATTTGTCTTAAACTTCCGCATTGTGATTTCAGTTTTATATACTTAATGTCTTCTACTTTTATTTAATTTTTGAGAAATTATCAGGGAATATTTAAAGTTTGGCTGGCCTAGCTCCATTAGTAGGCACCATCATGAGTCCCAATGGTGAAAAATTTGGGTCGTAACAATAAGTAAATTTTTTCATGTTGTACAATGGATACATTATTTTTATAACATAAAAGAGTTTTTTTTAGTTATCGAGCTCAAATTTCAATGTTGTTTCTTGTATGAAAGCGTAAAGTAGCACATTGGTTCCTTGGGTTTGTATGAATTTTGTGGTTTTGTATGAATTTTGAAAAGAATAATTTAATTCTTGAAGAAAATAGAGTCCCGCAGGAAGGAGGGCGGGGATGGGAGGGGGAAGCAGTACGAAAAACATGAAGATTTTGGGGAAGGTAGATTGAGGAGAGTAGTTCCTAAAAATAATTTTTTGCTCTTTAACTAAACACTAGAAATATATATATATATATATATATATATATATATATCAACCAAACAAGGAAAAGTAAATGTTAAAACCATAAGCGGATCCAGAATTTGGAGGTTCCGGGTGCCAAGCTAATCGACTTGATCAACTCGGGCGTCGGTTCGGGTTATTCATCTTTTTTATTTATATAGACAAATCGATCAAACGAAAAAGTATAATAACTATAACTAATTGACGCAATCATAAAGCTTAAAACAATAATGTTAATATTATAAATATACATATTCTAGTTACAATTGTCCTCGACGAGTTTTCATATTTGAAAACGATCCATAATAACATCATTACTTACATTTGTGAATACATTACGCTCTATGTAACAAACTAAAAAATCATTTAAGTATTGGTCACCCATGCTATTCCGTTCTTCATTCTGTATCTGCTTCATGGATGAGATTGTTCTCTTCACAATTACGATAGCAACAGGTAAAATCAAAGTCGTCTTCACAAGTAAATAAATATAAGAATAAGTCTCCACAAGATTTGCCTCAACCAATGCTTTTGCCAAATCACCAATACCTTGTAAGTTGAAGAACTATGGATTACCAGCTCTCATATGAACTATAAATGTATCAAGTTGTTAACTCAAGTTTCGAATCTGTACTTCATCAAAATTATTTGGGTAACAGTTTGCCAAAGTCATTACTCTACCTTCATCAAAATTAGTAAATGAATTAGCCAGATATAAGCTAGCCACCCCGAGAAGCAAATCGTCAAAACGGTCATCAAGCTTTTGAAGTTGCACATCAATTACAACATAAAAGATATCAACACGTAAGTAGTGTAAATAAAAAACACAAGAAGACTTGCGCTTTGACATTCCAGGAAATTAAGATTCATCCATCTTGGGAATAAAAATGTCATGTATAACAGAAAATAAGGAAACATCATCTAGTAAATATTTTCATCCACTTTCTCTCATATCTTGCATTCTTTTCTTTGTGATGTTAAAAAACTTCACGACATTAACAATATCTTGATATATTCAATTCATTTGACATTGCTAAAACTTTCAACATCAAGTGAAGCATAAAAATAAATTGAATGTTGTTATCTCGCTCAAAAGATATTTTGCTTGATTTCTCTCATTTGAGGTAAAACCTTCATATTTAATCACTTCAAGCACATGAACAATTGATGAGAAAATAACAACAAAGTTATCTATTGTTTTGAAATGTAATCCCCAACGAGTAATATCCATTCAAGTCTCCAATTATAGCCTTTATTGTTTCTTTTGCACAAACATTAATAATATCCTTTTAGATCATAGGGTATCATTTTGTGGAGAATTTATAATATGACTTTTCCCACATCAGTATGCTTCTCCCTATGGAATCCTAGAAAGAGGCCTTAATTAGTTGAAGTTTTACTTTCATCATGCCCCCTCAAAGGCAATCCATATAACAATAGAAGTCTTGCCACATGTACTCACTTTTTAACTTATCAGAGTGCTTATCAAAAACAACTTGAATTGATTGATGTTGATTTGATCAGTCTAGCATATTCGTGAAATATTTATCATGGACAATATTAACATCACCAGCATGTAAACGAACTCTTTCAAGACCCTTATTCCAATCCCTAAAACCATTAATTGTATAAACGTTTCCCGTACTTTCATGAATAAATTCATTTTTGAACAAATAACAACATAACCAATATGCCGCATCTTTCTTCACATTATACTCCAATCATTTAGAAAATTGGCCTATGAACCAACTTGGAACAAATTGACGCATTCTTCCTCCTATTTGAGTTTTGGGAAATTGATGCTTGAAAGGTTTGTAAGGACCTTGTTGAATGTAATATTTCCTTACTTCATCTCGTATTTGAGGGTGATAGTCTGTGATAGGTATTGTGTCACGACCCCAAATATCGATCGTGATGGCGTCTGTCACATTACTAGGCAAGCCCACCAGTCAACTAACCACAACCCATTTTCCTTTAACATAAAGCCATTTTTCTATCACAATTTTTAAATACTAAATTCATTATAAGCGTTAAAACAACAGAAATATGCAGAAGATCCAAATAACAATAACTACACAGCCCTAACAATCTGGTGTCACGAGTCTAGAGCTTCTAATACAAGTCTAGAAAACCTACTACATAAATAGTCTAGAAAAGATGCAGAAAGATAACAATATAGAGGGGAGAAGTCACGGCTGCTGACGCCATGCAGCTACCTGAAAATCTCCGGCAAATGCTGAATCTGCTGAATCTCTCACTCGGCCACTCGGGTACCTTGATCTGCACACAAAGTGCAGGGAGTAACGTGAGTACTACAACATAGAAATTAACTAAAGTAAATAAGCGAGAAAGTAGTGAGAACAGTTCAAAAATATATAACTAAATAATCAACAGAGTAACAGCTCATCTTTATAGTTTAAGAATCAACCTTCTTTATAAAATCACATTTCCAGTTTAAACTTTTGGAATCAAATACTTAACAGTATATCAAAGAGATGCTTATTTAAAAAGGAGATGAGATCAGTGAAAATATCATAATATGGCCTCTCGGGCAAGGAATCACTCAGTATATGGCCCCTCGGGCAGCCTTATAGTCACTTGTGACTTAAGTCTCGTGACACACTACTCACTCTCAGCACTCAGCTCATTAGTATCTCATAATAATAGAAATCATAATATAATATATATATATATATATATATATATATATATATATATATATATATATATATATATATATATGTATGTATATATATATACATACATATATATATATATATATGTATGTATATATATATACATATATATATATATATGTATGTATATATATATACATACATATATATATATATATATATATACGCTTCGTTGTGGTGTGCAGCCCGATCCATATAAGCATCGATACAACGTGCAACCCAATCCATATATAATAAATATCCTCACAATTGGGTTCTCAACCTTTTTCATTCTTTAACCTTACAGCCTCTCAGACACAACAAATGAAGATTACGAAACTCCGCCCGAACAGTCCTCACAATTAGAAGTAGAGAAATAAAATCAGTTTTATATAATTAAGCAGGTAAATTATGACTAGGGATTTGTTTCTAGCAAGTAAAGTGAGGAAAATGGTCAAAATGCCCCTAAGGGTGTCAATAAATCAGCACAAGGCCCAATCATGGCATACAACCCATAATACAACATAAGAATCCAAAATACGAAGTAATATAACTTTTCAAAATCAAATACGCGGCTTAACAATCACTACGGGATGGACCAAGTTACAATCCCTACCGGTGCACACCCACACGCTCGTCACCTAGTATGTGCGTCACCACTTTTATCAAATCAAGCCAAATACTAGGGTATTGTACCCTCGGTTCCAGATTTACAATGGTTACTTAACTCAAACCCGTGAAAATACTACTCTGTAATGCCTTTTCCCCTCGAATCGACCTACTCGCATTGAATCTATACAAAATCAGAATCACGATGCCAAAATATGTAAAGGGAACAAAGCCCAAGCGAAAACAATCGAAAAAATACCAAAATCCCGAAATAGGCCAAAACTTGAGCCCCGGGCCCACTTCTCAAAACTCAGAAATCTTTACATCAATAGATTTCTCGTCTCCCCACGAGTCTATGCATATAAAGAACACTAAAATCTGAGTCCAATTGACCCCTCAAATCCTCCATCAAAGGTCCAATTTCTCAAGCCCTAGTTCTTCAATATTAGGCTTAGTTTTTCATGATTTCTAGGTGGAATTCACATAATATTCGAGTTTTTAGTGCGAAAATTGTACCCAACGATTCCTGTTGAATCACTATTCAATCTCCTCCAAAATCTCCAAAACCGAGCATATATTGGTGAAAACCTTTGCGATCGCGAGGCACAAAAATCTCAGCTCTCAAATTTACCCTATGCGATTGCATCCAAGTCCCTACGATTACAATGCCTGAGCTCCTGACCCTATGCAATCGCGCACTTACTCTCGCGTTCGCGTTGAACAATTTCCATCCAAGGCCCTATGTCTATTTAACAATATGCGATCGCAACCACATACATGATTCACAATGAAAATTTTCTCCCATCAATGTGATCGCAAGCCTTCCTCTTCAAACACGAAGAATAATTGGAGAACTCCCTCAAATCCGCGATCGCAGGACTCCCCTCGCGACAACAAAGAGCAAAGTTCTGCAACAGTTGAACCTACAATATCTACAATCTTTTAAGGCACGAAATGGTTCGATTGACCATCCGAAAATCATCCGAGGCCCGCCGGACCTCAACCAAAGGCTCCACCTAAAACCTTATTCAAACGTGTTCCAATCATCAAAATCCTCAAACAACACCAAATCACCCAGAACACATCAAATTCAAGCCTAAGTTTCTAAAACTTCCAAAATACGCTTTTGATAAAAAAAAAACCAACGATCCGAATGACCTGGCAGTTTACACACACATTCCTAATGACACAACGAAGCTACTGCAACTCTCGAAATTCAATTCTGAACTCTATATCAGAATTTTCCCTATCAACCGGAAGTCACCAAAATATCAACTTCGCCAATTCAAGCCTAAATCTTCTCTACACCTCCAAATCCCAATCTGATTGCACTTCTAAGTCATAAATAACCTCTCGAGGATAACCGAACCATCGAAACTCACACCCGATACTTCTAACACATAGGTCAAAATACGATTGACTTTTACAACTTAAACCTTCTTAAAAGAGACTAAGTATCTCAAATTTCACCAAACTTATTACGAACTCGGTCCGACCAACCCGATACCATAAAACACAGATAACAAAGAATAAAAAAGTAGAAATAGGGGAAACAGAGCGGCAACTCATGAGACGACTAGCTAGATCGTCACATCCTCCCCAACTTAAACAAATGTTCGTCCTTGAACGAGTCAAGAAACATACCTGAAGCCTCAAGTTGGTGAGGATATCTTCTCCACATATCTCGCTCGGTCTCCCAGGTAGACTTCGACCTCTCCACTATACTTTCACTTAAACTATATCCTTTGATCTCAACTTTCGAACTTGACGACCCAAAATAGCCACGGGCTTCACATCATAGGTCAAATCATCATCCAATTTAACCGGTGCTAAAAATCCAAAACATGAGACAGGTCTACCATATACTTTCAGAGCATAAATACATGAGATACCGGATGCACATTCGACAAGCTGGGTGGCAAAGTAAGATCATAAGTCGCCTCTCCAATCCCCCAAAGAACTTCAAAAGGCCCAATGAATCGAGAACTCAATTTCCCTTTCTTTCCAAATCTCATAACACCCTTCATGGATGAAACCTTAAATAAAACCTTTTCACCAACCATGTAGGACACATCTCGAACTTTCCTATCAGCATAACTCTTTTGCCTTGACTGCGTTGCACGAAGCCTTTCTTGAATGGCTTTCACCTTGTCTAGATCATCCTGCACCAAGTCTATCCCCAATAGACTATCCTCATCGCTGAAACCAACCAATTGGAGATATACAATGTCTCCCATACAAAGCCTCATATGGAGCCAATTAGATACTCGACATACAGCTGTTACTATAAGCAAACTCCAAAAGCGGTAGAAACTCCTCCTAGGACCCTCTGAAACCAATTACGCAAGCATGTAACATGTCCTCAAATATCTGAATAGTGCACGCGCACTGCCCATCCATCTGAGGGTGAAAAGTTATGCTCAACTGAACCTGAGTACCCAACTTGTAAGGCCCCAAAAAAATTCGCTAAGTAAACTATGCTTTCTAGTGAAATGTAGGCTAATTATAATATTTATGTGCTACTAACATGGTGGATATCTATTGGAGTTGGTAAATAAGTTTATAAACCCTGTGGTATGTTATTCGGGGTCCAATTAAGGGCCTAAGTCCAAGTCAAATTGGAAAACTTTGCAAGAGACTAAGATTTCAAATGGAAGCTTCCACTTTGAAGTATCATATCTAAACATGTATAAGTTTTATATGTTGGAAAACCTATTATTTGAAAGATCTACTAGTGTAGTTTCCAACGCTTCAAACCATTCATCATTTGGAAATTTCTACGTGAAGTTATGATCAAATTACCAAAGGCTGGAAAATGTATCTTGTGTCAATTCGGGACCGCAAATCATGTTGAATTTCTAACTTTGCGGTCGCATTCTGGTCGCAGAAAGGGCCAATGTAGCCCAGTTTAGGGTGAAAATTTTGTGGTGCATTCTGCGTACCGTATTCCTATCCTGCGGTCCATTCTACTATATCAGAAGCGACATCGTAATGTTAATTTTTAATTTTTATAACCCGACTCCGTTTTGATATATAGCCTTTGGGGTCATTTTCTACTTATTTTAGAGAGAGGTGAGAGCACATTAGAGGGAGAAGGAGGAACCCAACATTTAAATCATCCATACCTTGCATCAATCTTTAAAAATCAAAGAACCCAATCACAAAATCTTTATCTAAGAGGTAAGATTCTATATCCTAGGTTTTTAATTTTGAGTTTGGATTATAAGATGGGTTATTGAGGTATGATTCTTGGGGGTATTAGTATTGTGTATACATGCATGCACAACTTAGGTTTATGGGAAGATTGTTTAACTTAAATAAGTAAAGATTGGGTTAGGCAATGAAGAAATCTTGAAAAGGGGATTGGAAATCAAGATTCTCATCTAGTATTTAATAAAATTCTCAAATCAGCTAGAGTTATGAATATCTTTCTAATTTTTGCTCAATTTTGTTATGGCTAAAAATAGATTGAAGTTGCTACAATTTCCGAAATATCGTAGTAATTAAAGGAAAGCTCAAGAAAGGTAAGTCTGGCTAAAACTCCGTCTTTTAGAAATTGAGCTCTATCGATGCTTGTGTAAATGTGGTAAGACTGAACTTTGGATTCTTTCTTTGATTGATGCTTTACATGAATTGGTGTTGTGACCCTATATTTGTGGAAGATGCATTCCAATGTGATCAATGTGCTATTCTTGAGAACTTTAATTATAAATGTACTTGGTGATGCCTTTGATGTGTTTTATTATGGGTTAGTTTATCCCCCCTATTGATTTGGAAGAATCCGTCATGTTTAAAGTTCCGTTTTCATAAACATGAGATGTATGATTTCTAGAACATTGTATATGCCCATGGTTCGTGATTCATCTCATGTGCACTTGACATTTTGAATTGAATGGCTTGTTGTTGAAATTGATATTGATGTAATGTGTGAACCTATGGACGGACTATGAAACACATAGGTGTGTACTATAACATGTGGGACCTATGGACGAGCTATGAAATGAATAGGTGTGTGGTGTAACATGTGGGACCTATGGACGGGCTACGAAACAGATAGGTGTAGTGTAATATGTGGGACCTGTGGACGGGCTATGAAACACATAGGTGTGTGTTGAAACATGTGGGACCTATGGACGGGCTATGAAACACATAGTACTGTGACCTATGGGCGTGCTATGAAACACATAGGTGTATGAGATAATGTGTAAACCCTATGTATGGGTGATGAATCGTAACCTAAGGTATGGAAATTATGTGAAAACTATGTGATCCCTTTTATTTGATAATGTCGTGATCATTTAAAGTGTTTGTATTTTACTTGTGATTTCCTTATTGTTGTATGAAACTTCTTTCTAAATAGATGGTGATTAGTTATACATACTAGTGCTATTCAATAGCACTAACGTCCCTTTTGCCGGGGGAGCTGTATTATTTTAAGATACAAGTGTTTCCACAGCGAGCGACATCAATGGTAGCAGTATTCTCTTCCCAGCATACTTGGTGAGCCCCACTTTGTCCCGGGTCATGTAATGTATGTCCTGTTCATTTTCTCATCACATACTTCGTATTTGAGGTATAGCCAGAGCCATGTTGCCGGCATTTCCATATTATTCTTCTGTTATATTTAGAGGCTCTGTAGACAGGTTGTGGATAGTGTCGGGAATTGGAAATTAAAATAGAAATACTAATGTTTGGTAATGATACATACAACTTTTAATACCATTAAAGTGGCGAATGAAGTTGCTTATGAAAATGAAATGGAAATTGTTAATTATCTGTTTATAGAATTTGATTAATGGAGTCCAACTCCTAATTATTCATGAGCTAGTTTGGGTAGAATGAGACCTAACAGGATTGCTCGGTCGGGTTTACTTGGTTTAGCGCCGGTTGCGCTCCTCAGATTTTGGGGCATGACAAACTTGGTATCGGAGCCTAAGGTTTCAAAGTGTCATAGGATGGCTCGGAGACGTGGCTAGTAGAGTCTCTCTTATCGGTGTATTGTCAACCGCATCTAGAAGTTGGAGGCTATTCGGACATTTAAGAATTTCACCCTTCTTTGATACTCCAATCGTGCAATAGAACTCAAGTTAGGGAGCTAATTTCCTCTATACGTCTTATTCTCAAGATTGGTAACCTTGATGCTATAATCTACAAATTCGAAGCATGTAAGGAGGGATTGATCCCACCATTGAGTCTGAGGGGATTTCCCAAAGATTTGTTAGGAGAATGTACTGAGATATGGATATATTGGTAAAACTTATAGCTAAGAAGGGAGTGTCCTTGTCCCTATTGATATCTCTGCACCATCAGATCATGTAGTATGTCGGCATGGTACATACGTACGTTAGAGATGTGGAGTCGAGAGGTATCAATTAAGCTATTTCCCTATAAACCTAATGTTGTTAAGTGAGTCAAATCAGAATTTCTACTCATTGTATATGTACATATATTGAAGTGTTCTCATAAATGTGGTCTTAACAAGGTGTTGAATAAAAAATATTTCGTGTATCGACTCTTTGAATGGGGCGTATTATTTACAAAGTCTCCCAATCACTGTTTTATTATTCAAAATCTCCTCTGGAATTGAGCTCTATAAGTATGTTCATAAATTTAGCTATAACACTATTGATACTTCCCACTTGATTTTCCTAAATTCTCACACAGGGATTATATACGATGAATTTCTTATAGAGTCTTTTTAATTAATTGGACAAAATCTACTCGATTGAGCCTATACATGTCAAGTTTTCCTATGTGGTGTCAAGTTCCATGCAAAGTATCCCAACGTTATGATCCTTCTCAAGTCACTGTTTTACTTGGTTGTGTATATGGATTAAATGGTTTGAATAGTCAATCTACTCTCTTGTGAATATCATCATGAAAGCTTCTCACTTCCTAGTAACATAACGGTATACCTTAACACCTATCACAAGAGTGAATGTAAATCGAAATGGTCACATTGTGTATAAAGTCTCTCTGAAAATTAGGATACTCACATCCCCATCATAGGAAAATATTGTGTTGCTATAACTTTCGTGTCCATTTGGTACCTCCCGCTCTATGTAGCTCACTCTTTTCTAGTATTAAGGTTGCTCGTGGCATGGTCGTATATTGTAGTTGGGAGGTAATATAGTAGAGACATGCCCAACTCATAACAAATGTTTATCTTCTCTTTACACCTCCACCTGTGTTAACTTTCTCAAGTAAAAATTCATGAAGAACTTACTATGAACATTTGCAAACCCTTAATGTCTCATTGGGTATCACCTCAAGATTCATCAAAGGTTGATAGCCTGCCGCAATTGCAAAAATTGAATGATCTCTTTCCGATACTAGATTATCTACACTTGTGCTAGTCTAAATATCTACTTATCAGTCTAAGTCTCACCTTTTGGTTTTGGGTAGGCGAAGGAGAAATACACCTAGTAACACATTCGTATGTAAAAAGCTTTCTCTCAGTCAAGTCTTATAGCATCTCCCCATATGGCTTGAAATAGATGGTTGTATAGAAGTGTCTTGTATTGATTCTTTATAAAGTTGAATTGCTAAACACAATTGTTTTTTTGAATATAGAGCTATACATCACGTGACTTTATACAGATATCTTCTTTAAAAAAGGGTAGCTTCTCGTAATCGTTTTATATTACCCCTCTTCCTAGTGGTTACAATATAGAGGTTACCTCCATAAAGCTCCCTCACCTTCTGTGATTTGTCTTGAATTATGTGTTGTTTACCCGAAATCTTTAATTCTAAATCATCTAAATGTCTCGAATAGTTATCCAACTATATGATATGATTTAATTAACCTCACTATTATGACCTCTTCAAGCGCCCTGAGAGTGGGAAAATTTCTCCTTTCCTACAGACTTCTAATGTATTCAACTCGGTTTATGCTCGTTGGTTCTAAATGGTGCTCATTGTTTTTGCTACCCTGCTATCTACTTCATCTGATAACTCTCGTTGTAGAATTTTTTTATGTTTCATGGCATCAAAGAGGAAGTCTTGTGGCATTAAGGATGATTACATGTTCCTTTTTGTTAGGATAACAAGATATTGATGGCACTTCTTATGAGAGTTTTTCCTGAACAATCATCTACCTTCTCAACTTGTCCATGTGACCAGATAGCCCAGGTTACTTCTCCGAGATAAATGCATTAAAACAATCATTCTTTCAAACTTATCCAAGTGGGCACTTTGAGGTATTGTTTTATACCATCTTGTAATGATTTTAAGTACCTCCTCACCATTTTTATCAATTTTCTAGGACTACTAGGGCTTGTCTCATGGGTTACAAAAGTAATGACTTTCCTTTAATCCCACGCTAAAATTTCCCTAATTTCAAATCAAAGTGCATCCCTCTTTCAAAAGTCTTAAATGGGTCGGATTGGATGGGTTACGTAGCCTTATTCTCACTCGACTCCTAGAATAATAGACTATATCAGTTTAATGTGAGGATAGTTTTGCTACCCTTGGTATTACACCTCTTTGGGAGGATAAGAGCGTCATTTGTGTTTCTCCCTGGAGCATCATGTTAACCATTAGAATGCCTCTAACCAGTACATGATTTCATCCCAATATTTAGATGTCTGAGCTATGCGGTTTTACTTGAGAAAAGGATGAGATTAGATGCCTTCAGCTATTTGCACATATCATGAGCATATCGATTTAAAAGACAAGTTTGATCGTATTTTTAGTACCCTCGTATATGATCAATTATCAGGAAGGGTTGAGCTGTCTAAAATATGATAATCTCACAAGCATTCAACTTAGTTTCATCCTCACGGGCTTGTGGCATAGATTTCATATGTCAAGCAATGCTAAGACAGTAATTCAACTGCATGTATTTTGAAACCCGTATCATATTCAAGGTTCCAGATTATTCTTATTCTTAATAAACATATTTTCCCTACACTATAGAAAATGAGTAGTTCACATACTTGAGTATTCCTCCTTAATGGTCCCTATTGCCAATGTACGAGTTATCCCTATGAATTATTTGTCTAATAATTGATGTCCTTACAATAATTAACCACATCAATAATGTTAGTAGTAACTTTCTGTGTCTCTTAGCATATAACCTCGTGAAATTCTCTGCTCAGCACATTAATGGATTCCTAAATAACTCCAGCCTAATCTTGAAATCTGTTGTTCCTTACTTTATTAGATCCATTGGGTAATGTAAGTTCAGACAAGTCAAAGATGAAGCATCACAGTGTGATCATATACATGTTGGATAGGAAATTATATGGTTAGTTTATGATAGCACATCTTAGAGAAATTGTTGAAAGTCATCAAGGGTTTAGTGTGAGTGTTTGCCTTGAGATTTAGAGTTTTAAGGATGAACATGCTATTCTCCATATTTCCCCCCGAAGATGTTATGTGAGTTAATAATAAAGATGACATTAATGTATTCCATATTAGGTTGCACTTGGAGTATAATATTCCCCCGTAATTTTTCCTCATGTACTTTGTATTTCCATATGTTTATGTCTAAGAAGGTAATGATAAAAGAGGGGTGTGAATTGATTTGATTGAACTATATGATCATGGTAATATCCTATATGATGCACTACTGGCAAGAGTCATCGTGGCTTCACTTTATATGGATTTCTGAGTGAAATGAAATTATATTCTTGTTGATGAACACCTTTGTAATTAAACTAATGGCTGGTAAGGACTATTATGAACACATGATTGTTTGGTTACTACGAAATGACATTCTTGATGGTATGATTCCATGTGATGGAATTGTGGGATGTTGTTGTTACCATGAATTGCAATATCCGGTGGAATGTAAATTTTACAATGGAAATTATTAAAGGTAACGTCAATGGATAATTAACTCATGCGATGTGTCTATCTGTCATCCTTGTTATGTATGTTTGGGAGTTGATATTATTTCCGAGAATGTGTCATGATAAATCTTGTAAGTTGAGAAGGTCATCTGGAAGGCTGAAAGTGTCATGAAAGGAAAATATTTTTTTGCTTGATTGAATATCAATTAGTTTTGACTTGAAAGGTACTATATTTGTGTTTTGATCTAAAATTGTGCAGTCCATGCCTTGTATCCTTATGATAATGTTCTGCTTGTAATACTGGGAGTATGATTGTTGATATATACATTGTGGTGCTCTGTCTAGTTGTGAATGTGTTGTTAAGACAATTTTGGTGATTCTCTGCCAGGTGGACATGCCTAGTTACAAAGGAGACTCTACTGAAATTTCTGAAAACTTTAGGAGTTAGTCAAAATTTAAGGTCTTGAGGTAGGTAAGAAGAGAGAATGATTATATTAAGCATTTGAGTAGGAATCTACTCCTCATTCGAGGACGAATGATATTAATGGGGGAGAATGTAAGGCCCCGGAAAAAATTTCGCTAAGTAAACTATGCTTTTGTAGTGACACGTAGGCTAATGATAATATTTATGTGCTACTAACATGGTGGATATCTATTGGAGTTGGTAAATAAGTGTAAAAACCCTATGGTAAGTATTCGGGGTCCAAGTAAGGGCCTAAGTCCAAGTCAAATTGGAAACCTTTGCAAGAGACTAAGATATCAAATGGGTTCGCACAAGCCTCCACTTTTAAGGATCATATCTAAACATGTATAAAGTTTTATATGTTGAACCTATCATATGAAACATCTTCAAGTCTAGTTTCTAACGCTTCAAACCGTTCGTCATTTGGACATTCTTATGCGAAGTTATTATCAAATTAGCAAAGGCTAGAAAATGTATCCTGTGTCAATTCTGTGACCGCAAATCGTGTCGCATTTCTCACTTTGCAGTCACACTCTGGTCATAGAATGGGCCGCTGTAGTCCAGTTTTGGGTGTCGATTTTGTGGTGCATTCTGTGGATTGCATTTCTATTCTACGGTCCATTCTGCTATAGCAGAACCGACGTCATAGAGTTTATTTTCTAATTTTATAACCCGACCTCGTTTTGATGTATAGCCTTTGGGGCTTCATTTGGGGTCATTTTCTACTGATTTTAGAGAGAGGTGAGAGCATTTTAGAGGGAGAAGGAGGAACCCAACATAGAAATCATCCAAACCTTTCATCAATCTTCAAGAATCCAAGAACCCAATCACAAGATCTTCATCTAAGAGGTAAGATTCTATACCTTAGGATTTTAATTTCGAGTTTGGATTATAAGATGTGTTATTGAGGTATGATTCTTGGGGGTATTAATATTGTGTATACGCATCTACAACTTAGGTTTAGGGAAGATTGTTTAACTTAAATAAGTAAAGATTGGGTTAAGGAATGGGGATTGGAATTCAAGATGCTCATCAAGTATTTGATAAAATGCTCAAATGAGCTAGAGTTATGAATATCTTTCTAATTTTTGCTCAATTTTGTTATGGCTAAAAATAGATTGAAGTTACTAGAATTTCCATAATATCGTAGTAATTAAAGGAAAGCTCAAGAAAGGTATGTATCGCTAAAACCCCGTTTTTTAGAAATTGAGCTCTATCGATGCTTGTGTAAATGTGGTAAGACTGAACTTTGGATTCTTGCTTTGATTGATACTTTACATGAATTGGTGTTGTGACCATATATTTGTGGAAGATGCATTCCAAGGTAATCAATGTGCTATTCTTGAGAACTTGAATTATAAATGTACTTGGTGATGCCTTTAATGTGTTTTATTATGGGTTGGTGTATCCCCTCTATTGATTTGGAAGAATCCGTCGTGTTCAAAGTTCCGTTGTTTATAAACTTGAGATGTATGATTTTTGGAACATTGTGTATGCCCATGGTTCGTGATTCCTCTCATGTGCACTTGACATTTTGAATTGAATGGCTTGTTGTTGAAATTGATATTGATGTAATGTGTGAACCTATGGACGGACTATGAAACGCATAGGTGTGTACTATAACATGTGGGACCTATGGACGGGCTATGAAACGAATAGGTGCGTGGTGTAACATGTGGGACCAATGGACGGGCTACGAAACACATAGGTGTAGTGTAATATGTGGGACCTGTGGACGGGCTATGAAACGCATAGGTGTGTACTGTAACATGTGGGGCCTATGGACGGGCTATGAAATGCATAGGTGTGTGTTGTATTATGTGGGAACTATGGACGGGCTATGAAATGCATAGATGTGTACTGTAACATGTGGGACCTATGGACGGGTTATGAAATGCATAGGTGTGTGCTATAACATGTGCGACCTATGGACGGGCGATGAAACACATAGGTGTGTACTGTAATATGTGGTACCAATGGACGGGCTATGAAATACATAGCGTGTATTGTAATATGTGGGACCTATGGACGGGCTATGAAATGCATAGGTGTATGAGATAATGTGTGAACCCTATGGATGGGCGATGAATTGCAACCTAAAGGTATGGAAATTATGTGAAAGCTATATGATCCCTTTTATTTGATAATGTCGTGATCATTTAAAGTGTTTGAGTTTCACTTGTGATTTCCTTATTGTTGTATGAAAGTTTTTTCTAAATAAATGGTGTTTAGTTATACATACTAGTGCTATTTAATGGCACTAACGTCCCTTTTTCCGGAGGCGCTGTATCGTTTTATGATACAGGTTTTTCCACAGCTAGCGTCATCATCCAGTGGTAGCAGTATTCTATTCCCAACATACTAGGTGAGCCCCACTTTGTCCCGGGGTCATGTCATGTATCTTCTATTCATTTTAACATCACATACTTGGAATTTGAGGTATTGTCGCAGCGTTGTTGCCGGCAGTTCCATATTATTCTTCAGTTATGTTTAGAGGCTCTGTAGAGAGGTTGTGGGTAGTGTCGGGTATTGGAAATTAAATTGCAATACTGATGTTCTGCAATGATGCATACAACTTGTAATACCTTTAAAGTGGCGAATGAAGTAGCTAATGAAAATGGAATGGAAATTGTTAATTATATGTTTATATAATTTGATTAATGGAGTCCATCTCCTAATTATTCACGAGTTAGTTTGGGTAGAATGAGATCTAACAGACTTGCTCGGTCAGGTTTACTCCGTTGAGCGCCGGTTGTGCTCCTCGAATTTTGGGGCATGACACAACTCTCTCTATACGGCACTCTAAAACTGCAAAGTAAACTACGTACCTCTATCTGAACTCATAGAAACCGAGACACCATGCAAACTAACAGTCTCTCGGATATAGATTCCTGCCAACTACTCTGAAGAATAGGTAGTACACATAGTAATGAAGTGCGCGGCCTTGGTCAGTCTATCCAAAATCACCCAAATAGCATCGACTTCTTCAGAGTCCGTGGAAGTCCAACAACAAAATCCATAGTGATTCTCTCCCACTTCCACTAAGGAATATCCATCTGCTGAAGCACACCACGCGGTCTCTGATGCTCATATTTCACCTGCTGACAATTGAGACATCGATCTACAGATCCCACAATATCTTTCTTCATTCTTCTCCATCAATAGTGTTGCCTCAAATCTTGATACATCTTCACAGCACCCGGATGAATAGAATATCGCGAGCTATGGGTCTCTTCCAGAATCTTGAAGCCCATCCACATTGGGCATACAAATCCAGCCATGCATCCTCAACACAACATCATCACCAATGGTCACATCTCTGGCATCATCATGTTGAAATATTTCCTTAAGGACAAGCAAATGTGGATTATCATACTGGCGCTCTATGATGCGATCTAATAAGGAAGACCGAGAAACCACGCAATCAAGCACCCGACTCGGCTCCAAAATATCTAACCTCATGAACCGATTAGCCAACACCAGTACATCAACTACAAGGGTTCTCTCCCCAACTGGAATATATGCCAAACTCCCCATACTTACTGTCTTTTGGCTCGAAGCATCGGTCACCACATTAGCCTTTCCCGGATTGTACAATATAGTGATATCATAATCCTTAAGAAACTCCAACCATCTTTGCTGCCTCAAATTAAGACCTTTTTGCTTAAAAAAATGCTGAAGACTGCAATGATCGTTGAACACCTCACAAGATACGCCATACAAGTAATGCCTCCAAATCTTTAATGCATGAACTGTGGCATCCAACTCCAAATCATGAACGGGGTAGTTCTTCTTATGGGGTTTCAATTGACGAGAAGCATAAGCATAACTCTACCCTCCTATATTAAAACACACCCAATCCCCACTCTCGATGAATCACAATACACGGTATATGAACCAGAAGCTGATGGCAAAACCAACACTGAAGCTGTGGTCAAAGATGTCTTGAGCTTCTGAAAGCTCTTCTCACACTCGTATGCCCATACAAATGAAGCACCCTTCTGAGTCAACTTGGTTAATGGGGGATTCGATAGATAAGAATCCTTGAACAAACTGGTGATAATAGCCTGCCAAACTAAGAAAGTTGCAAACTATGTGGCTAAGGACGGTCTGGGCCAACTCTAAACCGCCTCTACCTTCTTCGGATCAGCCTGAATACCCTTGCTGGGCACCACGTTCCCCAATAAATTCACTGAACTGAGCCAAAACTCACACTTGGAGAATTTTCTATTAAGCTTCTCCTCCCTCAATATCTGCAATACAACCCTCAAATGCTCCGCGTTCTTCTCCTGACTATGCGAGTACACCAGAATATCATCAATAAAGATTATGACAAATGAATCAAGATAAGGCCAGAACACGCTATTCATTAAATACATGAATGTTGCTGGGGTATTGGTCAGACCAAAAGACATCACCAAGAACTCATAATGAGTATATCAGGTCTTGAAAGTCGTCTTAAGAATATCTGAATCCCTGATCATCAACTGGTGATAGCCCGAACGGAGATCATCTTGGAGAACACTCTTGCTCCCTGAAGCTGGTCGAATAAAGTATCAATGCGAGGAAAAGGAAACTTGTTCTTAATTGTTACCTTGTTCAATTGCCTATAATAAATGTACATTCTCATTGTTCCATCCTTCTTCTTCACAAATAAATCCGGTGCACCCCAAGGTGACGCACTAGGCCGAATGAACCCCTTATCCAGGAGTTCCTGAAATTGTTCTTTTAACTCCTTCAATTCCGCTAGTGCCATATGATATGGAGAAATAGAAATGGCATGAGTGCCCGACACCAAATCAATACCAAAATCAATAACCTTGTCCGGTGGCATGTCCGACAGGTCTACAAGAAACGCATCGGGAAAATCCCTCACAACTGGAACAGAGTCAATACTAGAGTCTAAGCTACAACATCCCTCACAAACTCTTGATATAACAGACAACCCTTCCTAACTATATGTTGGGCCTTCAAGAAAGAGATAACTCTACTAGGAACATAATCAGCCACACCTCGCCACTCGATCTGTGGCACACCCAGCATAGCCAATGTGATTGTCTTAGCATGACCGTCCAGAATAGCACGCCACAGAGATTACCAATCCATGCCCAAAATGACATCATAATCCCCCATGCTCAATAGTAATGATCCACTCGGGTCTCTAGATCCCCAATATTCACCAAACACAATGGGTAGACACGATCTACAATAGCAATATCACCCATTGTGGTAAATATATAAACAAGTAAAGCAAGAACCTCAAGGGGCGTACCCACACAACGAGCAAAGTATGATAACACATAGAAATGGTGAAACCGGAATCAAATAATATAGAGGCATCTCCGTGGCAAACTGATATGGTACCTGTGATAACAACATCTGAAGCAATAACATCGGGTCAGCTGGGTGAGTTCATATAAGTGGTCCTGACCGCCACCTGATTGACCTCTCCCTCTGGGGTGACCCCTGGCTGACTGACACCCACCCCTAGCTGGCGGGGCGGGTGGTGAAGTAACTAGAGCAGAAGTTAGGGTCTGACCCCTTTGTAGAGACTAACTATAATGAAGACAAGGGCACTGCCTCTCATATGTCTAAGATCTTCACACACATAACAACTCTCCAGTGCTGGAGATGGAAACTGAAGGGAACCCCTTTCACATGAATGACCAGTAGAAGAAGGTGGCATAGAAGAACCGTGGACTGATAGAGCACGAGACAAACTCTAAGATGGGAGGGCACTAAGTGATGAGGGCCCTGATGAGAACTATGAAAGCCATGACCTGATGATGCTCCGCAGTAATTTGGGCGACCCGAATGAGCCTGTTTGAAAGAATGACCTCTGTCGTGCTAGAATTGACCCCTCGAAGGAGCACTGCTAAAACTACCAGATTTGTGAGGCCTCTTGGCCTCCCTCTCTTCTCGCTCCTACCGGCGAACCGTCTCAATCTAACGGGCAATATCAAAAACCTCTTCAAAGGTAGCCCTATCACCCTCTCCCTAGTCATGAGAATTCGAAGATGGTACGTGAGGCCATCAACAAACCTCCTCATCCTCTCTTGATCTGTGGGAACCATCCAAAACGCATGATGGGCTAACAAGAAGAACTGCATCTCATATTGCATCACCATCATCTCCCTTGACACAACTATTCAAACTGCCTGCGCAGCTCCTCTCCGCGTGACTGTGGTACATACTTCTCTAGGAATAGAGAACTGCTACCAAGTAAAAGGTGCTGCACCAATAGGCCTATGACTCTCATACGCCTCACACAGGGTGAAGGCAACCCCAAAAAACTGAAAAGGTAGTAAATGACATACCACTAGTCTCAAGAATCCCTGTTGGACAAAGCATCCGCTGGCACTTATCCAAGAAACCCTGGGCATCCTCGCTCTCTGCACCGTTGATTGTCGGAGGCATGGAGTCTACCAAACCTCTCAAGTCAATGCTACTCATTATCCGACTTTAGTCCAAACTCCTGAGTTGGTGAAACCAACTGGGCTAGGGGTGCCCTCGGTGTCTGTAGTCCCTGCACAACCTGCTCAGGTGTGTGAGCAACGGGAGTCTTGGTGCCTCCCCTGTCCTGGGAAGTAGCTCCGGCCGTAGTGGCTAAGACCGCATGAGCCAATCCGGTACACACTGATATGATCTGAGCTAAAGCCTCCTAGAGACCTAGAATAACGATAGGCACAACTAGTACATAAACTGGTGCTGTTATAGAGTCCACAACCGGGGCCTGATCTCGAACTAGGGCAGCTGGTTGATCTGTCGGTGCTTTTCTAGCTGCTCTACCCTTACCATAGCCTCTACCACGACCTCGGCTTCTGGTGGCCCCAGCTAGTGGTAGTGGCAGTCGTCTGCCGTGCCCGGTAGCACATGTCCTCACCGTCTGTGAGAGAATGGAATAACAAAAGTTTAGTACTCGGATCAACAAATTTGCACGACAAGAATTTCAAGAATATAAAGTTTTTCCTAAAGGTTCTATAGCCATTCGAGGATAAATACAGACATCTCCGTACCAATCCGCGAGACTCTACTAAATTGTCTCATGACTCGCGAGAGCTATGTAACCTAGGCTCTGATACCAACTTGTCACGATCCCAAATACCGGCCGTGATAGCGCCTATCACATTACTAGGCAAGACAACCAATCAACTAACCACAACCCATTTTCCTTTAACATAAAACTATTTTTCTATCACAAGTATTAAATACTAAATTCATTATAAATGTTAAAACAACATAAATATGTGAAAGATCCAAGTAACAAAAACTACACATCCCCTGCAATCTGGTGTCATGAGTCTAAAGCCTCTAATACAAGTCTAAAAAACCTACTACATAAATAGTCTAGCAAAGATGAGGAAAGATAACAAGATTGAAGGGAGACGTTAGGGATGCGGATGCCTGCAGCTACCTAAAAATGTCCGGCAAATGCTGAATCCGCTGAATCTCTCACTCGCAAGCTTGGGCACCTGGATCTGCATACTAGGTGCAGGGAGTAAAGTGAGTACTCCTACCCATTAAATAATTAAAGTAAATAAGGACTGAAAGTAGTGACGAGTAGTTTAAAAATATATAACTGAATAATCAACAGAGTAACATGTCATCTTTACAGTTTACAAATCAGTTTTCGTTATAAAATCACATTTTCCAGTTTAAACATTTGGAATCAAATACTTAATAGTATATCAAACAAATTCTTATTTAAAAAGGAGAGTGAAATCAAAGAATACATCATAATAAGTTATCTCGAGCAAGGAATCACTCAGTACATGGCCCATCGGGTAGCTTCTCATTCACGTGACTCAACTCTCATAGCACAGTAGCCACTCTTACCACTCGGCTCATTAGTATCTCATAATAATAGAAATCATAGTAAGTGTTGCTGCATGCATCCCGTTCTATATTCAATAGTTAACTACGCTCACTGAGGGTGTGCAAACTGCGGAGGGGCTCCTAGATCCCAAGCATCATATCACTCTGGTGTGCAGCCCTATCATATATATATACACACACACACACACTTCGCTGGGGGGTGAAACCCGATCTATATAAGTATCACTGTGGTGTGCAACCCGATCTATATAAGTATCGCAGCGACGTGCATCCCGATCCATATATAATAAATATCCTCACGATAGGGTTCTCAGCCTCTCAGTCTTTAACCTCACAGCCTCTCGGGCACAACAAATGAAGATTATGAAACTCCGTCCAAACAGTCCTCACAGTTAGGAGTAGAGAAATAAAATTAGTTTTTAACATCTAAGCAGGTAAAACATGACTGAGGATTGTCGCGCCCCCTTTTTCTCGCGAAATCAAATTTATAACATTCGGGAGGACAACTCATTCCATTTTGGCAATTGGGTTTGAATTGAAGAGTCATCACCTAATGATTAAAGTGCATTAGGACACTAAGAAGAGTTTTATTTAGAAAACAAGAGATTGAATAAGGTCTAGAAATCATCTCGAGAGAAAGGTGTTAGCCAACCCTCGAGATCCACTAGTGTGGTTCCCGGCCATACAATAATTGTGACTTTAAGTGCAAACAACAAATAGACACGTAAGTTTTTCAAATACAAGGGGTTTTCACATAATGGTTGCAAGTAATTGAAGTTAAAACAAATTAAAGAAAAGCTAAAATTTGAGCAGTTTTGAAATAAAGTAAACAAGTAAAGGGAAAAGAGGTCCTAGGTTTAGAAATAATATGGATCACATCAACGCAATACCCAGTAATCGCTCCTCAGAAGAGGGGTTACATGTGGCATTAGCTCATCGGTCATCATATCCATATCTATCTTTCCCACCTCGTTAAGGTTTTAAAAAAAGCGCGGAATAGTCTTGTTTACATATTGCATGCCCCAATCCTATCAGTCCCAGAGGCATTTAGGACTACTAATCCTAAAGGGAAGGGATGTTGGGCTTTAATGGTTTAAAAGGACAAAATTCTAAGGCGCCAATAAAAACACATATAGCATATCTGAGGAAACCAAAAAAATAAATAAAGGCTCAAACATGCCTCATCAAATTAAAGAAAATAGTTTAGCATGTCTTGCACCTGGTTATGGTATGATTAAACTTAAAGGTTAAGGCAGACTGATTTATTACATATTTCATATAAGAAATCCAAATCAAGCCTACCTGCTAGTTGTAATATAACAAAAATTGATTCAGCTGACTAGTTTTCCTTATGGCTTGCCTATGGTGTTAGTCGAAACCTATAGGCGTGATTCTATTAGTTTCAGAAAAAGAAGTATGTTGATCTTAGGAAAAGAAATTGTCAGTTAACCAAGAAAGGCAAGTTTCAGTAAAAGCAGAAGTTCTGCAGACATTAAGCATTATCGTCACTGATTTTAGACCTATAAGTGCATGAACGATTCAGGTTTGGTTAATAGCTCCTATAGGCATGCTCTTCTAGGCGTTGTTGATTTGAATTAATACATGCATAGAAAAAGTGCAGAAATCCTATAGGTGTGCTATCTAAATTGTGTTAGTTATTTGAACCTATAGACACATTTTCCTAGTGACAGATGCATATGCAAAATTCAGGAAATCCTATAGGCATATTATCTATATGATATGCAGCATTTCAACAATGACTTATAGATATGGTATCTATATAATGCAGAGTGCAGAAACATATAGACATGGTATTTATATGTGTCACGACCCTAGTTCACCAATCATGAACCTGTCATGATGGCACCCAGTCTTCGCGACTAGGTAAGCCTGACACACTGTGAAAATTCAACAAAACTTTGCGAAAATGATAAATAAAACATGAATGGCGTAAGATAATGTAAAGAGTGCCGCCTGGCACATACATGTCAACTCAAATAACGTAAAAACCTCCAAGACCCAGAAACCCACAGGCAACATAAGCTAAGAGTAAAGTATAACGCATGGCTTTAACATCCAGAAGTGTCTAAAACGAGAGAATACATGGATAAAACTACTAACTAAAGGTAGAACAGAGGGAGACTCTTCGGCTCTGCGGACGCGGCAGATGCATACCTCAGATCTCCGAGTATAGCTCCTAATCACCGATAATGCGCCCGATCAAGAGTACCTAGATCTTCACAACAAAAGTGTGCATAAGAGTAGCATGAGTACACAACAGTGGTACTCAGTAAGTGCCAAGCCTAACCTCGATGGAGTAGTGACGAGAAAGGTCGAGTCCCTACTGATAAGAACATCAAAAATAATGTAAAAATAACTAAACAGTAGATAATGAAATAAATCCAAATATTTAACAAGAAAGTAATTAAAAACAAAGCGGCTACAAGTACAAACGACAAACACAAAGCAAATCACTCAACAGTCAGGATCTCTATATGGAGCTCCGGGAATCGAACTCGCAGTCCACCTTATCAATATCCGAGGATCTCCGGGAATTGAACACGCAGTCCTTCATACCAATATCAGAGGATCTCCGAAAAATAAAACCCTCAGTCCTTTATACCAATAACAGAGGATCTCCGGGAATTGAACCCGCAGTCCTTTATATCAATATCAGAGGATCTCCCGGGAATTGAACCCGTAGTCCATCATGACAGAATCAGAGGATCTCCCGGGAATTGAACCCGTAGTCCGTCATACCAATAACAGGGGGATCTCCCGGGAATTGAACCCATAGTCCCAAATGTAAAAACTTCACAGCAAGTCAATATTTAACAGAAAGAAACCAAACATAGCAACAATGTAGAGGTCTAGGCCTAGCATGCTCACAAAGAGGGCATGTATTTGCAATTTAGTCGTATAGAGAAAATAAATTACTAACATGCTTTTCCTAAGCTAAGCAAGTGAAATCACATTTTTATCAATTAAAGACGCGAAGAAACACAGTCTAAATAAGTCAAGTAAGGTGAATTTTCTACCATTAGCAAGTACACGTCCTTCACCTTGCGCACAAGGCATTTTAACAACAATTAATATATCCTAAGGGAAGAGGTCCCCCCCCCCACAAGGTTAGACAAGCAACTTACCTCGAATTGGTACAAAACCGCTAAGAAACAATGCCCTTGCGACGAGTATCCGACTCCGAGTGGCCCAAATCTATTAGAACTAATTACATATTATAAATAACATCGCAAGTAACTAACTACACTGTCCAAGTTAAAGCTAAGGCGCGTAAATAGGTGAAATGACCAAAATGCCCCTCAGACCAATGTCTCAGAATCGAATAATTTTTACATTTTCAGAAATCTCGTACTCTCACGAGTCTAACCATATAAAAATCTCCCAAATCAGAGGTCAAATGCTCCTTCAAATCATCAAAGTTAGGTCTAAGAACTTTACCCCAGTTTTCATTCAAATTCCGAAATTAAAGCTTGAATTTGAGATTATATTAGTGGGTAATAATCATAAGGGAGTAAGGAATCGTTACCCAATCGTTGCCTATGAAAACCCCTCAAAAGATATCCTAATACCGAGCTCCCTAGCTTGAGTTTTTGTAAAAATGTAAGAAAACCTCATTTTTGAAATATAAGTATTGGTCAGGTATCAATGCATCACGAGCGCGTAGGATCCATCGCGTTCGCATAGAGGAAAATGAAAGTTAACGTATACTACCCTTCGCGATCGCGAAGGAATGAATGTGAACGCGATGTTTTGGGCCTGAAAGGTACGCGAACGCAACCACGAACACGCGAACGCGTAGAAGAACAGAAGGGGGTCCAAGACTTGAACATCGCGAACGCGGGTGCTGGGGACACGAACGCGGAAGACGGGTTGACTGAGCTTTGCGAAATCGAGGATATGCACGCAAACTTAATGAAGGGGAATGGTGAAGCTACCCGAACACGATGCCATGGTCGCGAACGCGTAGAGGAAATTACTGACTGTAATTTCTGCTGCAAATTTGAAACTCTAATTGCTCCGTTGAGCATCTGAAACACACCTGAGGCCCCCGGGAGCTCGACCAGACCTACGGACATCTCCCATAAAATAATTCAAAGTTGTACCAATCCATATACGACATAAAACAATGCTGGAACTCTAATTAATCAATGATTTGAAAGTAGTCTTCGGGATATCCTGCTCCCGAATCTTTAGCTGGTGATAACTTGAACGCAAATCAATCTTAGAAAACACCTGTGCGCCCTGAAGCTGGTCAAATAGATCATCAATATGAGGCAAAGTACATCGGTTCTTCACTGTGACTTTGTTCAACTGACGGTAAACGATATACATGCGCACAGAACCATCCTTTTTTCTTCAAAAACAATACAGGAGCACCCCATGGTGAAACACTAAGTCGAATGAAACCCTTATCAAGCAATTCCTGTAACTGATCCTTCAACTCCTTCAATTCAGGAGGAGTCATGCGGTAAAGAGGAATAGATATGGGCTGAGTGCCCGGCAACAAATCAATACCAAAATAAATGTCCCGATCAGGCGGCATGCCCGGAAGATCAGCTGGGAAGACATCTGGGAAATCCCGTACTACTGGGACAGAGTCAACATAATGGGTATCAGCACTGACATCTCTCACATATGATAAATACGCAGCACACACCTTCTCAACCATATGCTGAGCTTTAAGAAAAGATATAACTCTACTGGAAGTGTGATCAAAAGTACCACCCCACTCAATACGAGGAATACCTAGCATAGTCAGCGTCACGGTCTTAGCATGACAATCAAGAATAGCATAATGGGGCGAAAACCAGTCCATGCCTATGATAATATAAAAATAGACCATATGAAGTAACAAGAGATCCGCCTGGTCTAATAACCACGAATAGTAACCAAACACAACCGTTACACACGGTCCACAACAAGAGAATCTCCCACGGGAGTGGAAACATATACGTGAGAGATCAAGGCCTCTCGGGCTATACCCAAATGCGAAGCAAAATAAGATGACACATAAGAATAAGTAGAGCCTAGATCGAATAGAATCGATGCCTCTCTGTGACTAACCAAAATAATACATGTGATAAGAGAATCAGAGGCGACTTCTTCGGCACAATAAGGAATGGCATAAAATCTGAGTCGGGCCCTACCTTGAGGGCGACCTCTATCTCCCCGATCCCCGCCTCTGGCTGGATGGGAAGGTAGGGTGGCAGCTGGAGCTGGAACAATGGCATACTGACCCTGTGGAGCATGCTGGGGCTGTGGATTCTGAGAAGGCACACCCCTACCACGTCTGGGGCACTCTCTAACCAAGTGGCGGGTATCCCCGTACTCATAACAAGCTCTAGGAGGTCGCGACGGCTGTGACTTACAGGATCCACCACTACTGCACTGACCTCTGGAGGTGCCCTGCGCAGGAGGCACACTAAAAATCGGGGGTGCATAATAAGGCTCCTGAGATCTGGGGGGAGCTGGAGTACTGCTGAGTGTAGGAAGATCTGAGTGAACTGGGCGACCTGCATAGCCCCTACCATGACGTCCTGCTCCTGAAGTACGGGTACTAGAAAAATGACCAGACTCTTGAGACCTCTTGGCCTCTCCCTCCTCTCGCTCTCTAGCATGCATACCCTCTATCCTCCTGGCTATACTCACCACCTGCTGAAAGGGTATATCCATCTCCAACTCTCGTGCCATGCAAGACCTGATCGAAGGAATAAGGCTTTCAATAAACATGTGAACCCTCTCACAAACAGTAGCAAACAAAGCAGGCGCATGCCTGTCCAACCTAGTGTAACGGATGGCATATTCAGAAACAGTCATAGGGCCCTGGCGCAAGTGCTCAAACTCCACGTGCCATGCATCTCGGAGGCTCTAGGGAACAAACTCCCTCTGAAACATATCTCAAAACGGGTTCCAAGTCAGGGAGGCAGCCTCATCTGGACTGTCTAGCTCAAAACTGCATGGCGCGCCATAGGCGGCTCCCCGAAGCTGAAAAGCTGCAAAGGAAACCCCACTCGAAGAAGTAATACCCATGGTACAAAAAATGCAGTGACAATCCTCCAAAAACCCCAAGGCATCATCTGTAGCTAGTCCACTGAATACAGGAGGATCATAGTTCTTGAACCGCTCAAGTCTACTATGCTCATCCTCCGAAGTAGGTGCCCCATCCTCGGTCTGAACTGGTACTGCAGGCTGGGTAGGAATAACATCTGGGATCAGTCCCATATGCACCCTCTGCTCTAGGTGCGGGCTACGGGAGTCTAGGCTCCTCCCTCGGCCTGGGACATAGCTGAAGGAAGTAGAAGCAACCCTGCCTGCGATAGCATGGCATACATACTCATAAACGGCGTCAATGCCTCCTGAACAGCTGGAGTAGTAGTGATTGTGGCCGTCTCTAGTGCCTGAGTACTGACTTGTTCTGGTGGTGGCACCTCAGCGGCTTCTCGCGCAGGTGCTCTGGCTGCACCCGGTGCACGTCCACGACCCTTACCCGGGCCCCTACCCCTAGCTGCTGCAGGAGGGGGTGCGGGTGTCTGGTCGTCTTGGGTCGTGCATGTCCTCACCATCTGTGAGATAATAGGAAACAGTAGTTTAGAATCGAGGTCAAAAAAAATAGCACGACAAGAATTCAAATGAAGTGAATATTTTCCTAAACAATTACAGAGCCTCCCGTAGTTAAGTACAGACGTCTCAGTACCGATCAGCAAGACTCTAAATAACTGGCCTGTGTCCCGTGACTCCTATGTACCAAGAGCTCTGATACCAACTTTTCACGACCCTAATTCACCAATCATGAACCTATCATGGCAGCACCTAGTCTTCGCGACTAGGTAAGCCTGACACACTACGAAAATTCAAGAAAACATTGCGGAAACAATAAATAAAACTTGAATAGAATAAGATAATGTATTGAGCGCCGCCTGGCACATAAACCTCCAAGACCCGGAAAACCAAGGCAAACATAGGCTAAGAGTAAAGTATAACGCATGGCTCTAACATCCAGAAGTGTCTACTACAAGAGAATACATGGATAAACTACTAACTAAAGGTAGAACAGAGGGAGACTCTTCGGCTCTGCGAACGCGGCAGATGCATACCTTAGATCTTCGAGTATAGCTCCTAATCACTGATAATGCGCCCGATCAAGAGTACCTAGATCTGCACAACAAAAGTGTGCAGAAGAGTAGCATCAGTACACCACAGTAGTACTCAGTAAGTGCCAAGCCTAACCTCAATGGAGTAGTGACGAGGAAGGTTGAGGCCCTACTGAGAAGAACATAAGAAATAATGTGAAAATAACTAAACAGTAGATAATGAAATAAATCTAAATATCTAACAAGACAGTAATTAAAAACAAAGCGGCTACAAGTACAAACTACAAACACAAAGCAAATCACTCAATAGTCAGGATCTCTACATGGAGCTCCGTGAAACGAACCCGCAGTCCACCTTATCATTATCCGATAATCTCCGGGAATTGAACACGTAGTCCTTCATACCAATATCATAGGATCTTCGGGAATTGAACCTGCAGTCATTTATACCAATAACAAAGGATCTCGGGGAATTGAACCCACAGTCCTTTATACCAATATCAGAGGATCTCCCAGGAATTGAACCCGTAGTCCATCATGCCTGAATCACAGGATCTCCACGGAACTGAACCCATAGTCCGTCATACCAATAACAGGGGGATCTCCCGGGAATTGAACCCGTAGTCCCAAACGTAAACACTTCACAACAAGTCAATATTTAATAGAAAGAAACCAAATATAGCAACAATGTATAGGTCTAGGCCTAGTATGCTCACAAAGAGGGTAGGTATTTGCAATTTAGTCAGATAGAGCAAATAAATTACTACAATATTTTCCTAAGCTAAGCAAGTGAAATCACATTTATAAAGTTTAAATACGCGAAGAAACACAGTCTAAATAAGTCGAGTAAGGTGAATTTTCAACAATTAGCACAAGTACACGCTTGTCACCTCACGCACAAGGCCTTTAAACAACAATTAATATAACCTAAAGGGAGAGGTCCCCCACACAAGGTTAGACAATCCACTTATCTCGAATTGGTACAAAGCCTCTAAGAAACAATGCCCTTGCCACGAGTATCCGACTCCAAGTTGCCCAAATCTATTCAAACCAATTACATATTGTAAATAACATTGCAAGTAACTAACTACACTATTAAAATTAAAGCTAAGGCGCGTAAATTGGTGAAATGACCAAAATGCCCCTCAAGCTAACTTCTCGGAATCGAATAATTTTATATTTAAGAAATACTCTCACGAGTCTAACCATATAAACATCTCCCAAATTGGAGGTCAAATGGCCCTTCAAATCATCAAAGTTAGGTCTAAGAACTATACCCCAATTTTCATTAAAAATCTGAAATTAAAGCTTGAATTTGAGATTAGATTAGTGGGTAATAATCATAAGGTAGTAAAGAATCGCTACCCAATCGTTGCCTCTGAAAAACCCTCGGAAAATCTCCTAAAACCGAGCTCCCTATCTTTATTTTTTGTAAAAATGGAAGAAAACCTCAATTTTGAAATATAAGTATTGGTCAAGAATCAATGCATCGCGAACGCGTAGGGTCCATCATGTTCGCTTAGAGGAAAATGAAAGTGACCAGATACTACACTTCGCGATTGCGAAGGAATGAATGCTAACACAAATGTTTGGGCCTGAAAGGTATGCGAACATGGCCACAAACACGTAACGCGTAGAAGAACAGAAGGGGGTCCAAGACTTGAACATCGCGAACGCAGGTGCTAGGGACGCGAACGCGGAAGAGGGGTTGACTGAGCTTCGCAAACGTGGGGATATGTATGCAAACGCGATGAAGGGGGAGGTTGAATCTAAGCGAACGCGGTGCCCTGGTCGCGAACGTGTAGAGGAAAACCCTGACTGCAATTTCTGCTGCAAATTTGAAACTCTAATTGCACCAATGAGCATCCAAAACATACCCGAGGGCCCCGGAACCTCGACCAAACCTACGGACATCTCCCATAAATCATTCAAACTTGTATCAATCCTTAAACCATCTAATACAATGCCAGAACTCGAATTAATCAATGATTTGAACTTACAAACTTCAAAACTAAACCAAACTCGTTTTCGATTCAAAACCTAACGAAAACATGTCCGATTGACCTGAACTTTTGCACGCACGTCCCAAATGACACGGTTCTACAGCAACTTCCAGAATCCCATTCCGACCCTCGGATCAAAAATTCACTATCAGACCGGAAACTTCAAAATTCTAACTTTCGGCATTTATAGCCTAAATGAGATACGGACATCCAAAATACATTGCGAACACGCTCCCAACCCCGAAATCACCTAACAGAGCTAACGGAATCATTGGTTTTCCATTCTGTGGTGGTCTTGACACTTTTCTGATTACGGACCATTTTCCAACACTTAAGCTCTTATTTGGGGACTAAGTATCGCAAAACACTCCGAATTCTATTACTGAACATCCTGACAAACCAAAATAGCAGAAATAAACTTAGGGGAAGCAGATAATGGGGGAACGGAGCATGAATTCCAAAGACGACCGGCCGATTCGTCACATTATGAATGCAGAACACCTATAGGAATGGTCTCTATAGACAAGTGGAAGTGCAGAAACCTTATAGTAGTAACATCTATATGAATGCAAAACCTTAACACATGGTATCTATATGAATGCATAAATCTATGTATTTGCAGAAGGGTAAAGCTATAGGTAGGATACTGATAATAAGCGAAATTTAGGTAATTTAGCTATTGTTTATGATTCTGCTTGATGATATTTTAATGATATATTGTGATTAATTAATAAATTATGGGCTTTAATAGTGAATTGTATATATTTCAAGTAAAGAAGACTATATTACATAAAACAAATATGATTGGAACCATTTTGGAGCAATAAAAATCCCTTGGAACTAATTATGGTGGAAGAACAAGAAAAGAATCAAGAACATGGGACAACTGGACTAGCGTGCCCAGATGCGCGGCCGCGCTAGTCTAAATTTCAAAAAAGATTGTTTTAGGGGTAAAATTGGAAATTCCTCTTGATCCCACCCAATTTACATAAAGTGAAAATTCCATTATTGGATATGATCATATTGTTAAATGAATAAATCATTTTAGAGAGAGAAAGTGAAGAACAAGTCTCAATTTTGAAGAGATGAAAAGAAGAAGATTACAATCTTGAAGCACGAACTTAAAGAGTTTTTCTAAACTTTCTTCTAGTAATTACTTATATTATGTTAAATACTTTTATTGTTGATTTTTGTATGAATATGAGTAGCTAAAAGCCCAAATATTCTGGGGTCATGGGTGTTAGATGATCTTGTTGTTTAAAGCTTAGATTGAAGATCTTGAATCTATCGTTATGGGTTGTTTATTTGATTATGCTTTTAATTATTTTACTGCGTAGCTAACAGTGAAATATTATTTACGAATCTTGAGTTAAACTTGACAAAAGAAATTCTTGGTTGCATATAGAATCAAGTAGAACAAGATCTGAATCTTGGGCATCGGGTGAAGATTTGCAATTAAGATAGACATATACTTAATTTTCTTGTTTTGTTGAAAAATAGGAGTTGTATATGCATTCTTGCTAATATTAATACCACAGACATATAGGTATTAATTTAACTTGAATAGGTGCATAAGAACTCGACATATTCTTATGAGTATTATTAACCCTATAATCAATAAGCCAGATAATTACATAAATCAATTTTAAGCTAAGATAGTAGCATGATTTCTAGCAAGTCCATGACCCTGGAATATCTTTATCCAAATTGTTATCAGAATATTGTGTTATTGGTGTAGTAATTTTGTGTTGTATTATTGTTTAATTACCAAGTAAATTGTAAACTGGTTCTTTATATATTTTGTGATAACTTAGCTTGAATTGATAATTGTTTGAGTCTACATCAGTCTAGAAGCTGATCACAATTCCTCGTGTGAACGATACTTTACTTACTACTATATTACTTGCCGATTGCGTACACTTGCGTGAGTGGTTTGGTTGCAACAAGTTTTTAGTGCCGTTGTCAATGAGTTTGAAATTAGCTACATGACTGCTTTAAGATTTTATTATATGTTTATAGAAATCTAAAATTTTCAATTTACTTTGTTTGTGTTGCGCAGGCACTTCTATTGAATGCAGAGGAGTAAACGCACAAACAACCACTTCCCTCTTGATCCTGAAATTGAAAGAACACTTGATGTAACAAGGAAGGAACGGGAATCTAGAAACAGAACAGAAAGAGAGTTGGACATTCAAGTTCAACCACAGCCAACAGTGATGGCAGGTAATCAAGAACGTCCGGTGATAGAAGCAGCAAGGCCAAACCTTTATAATATGACTCAAGCCATTGTGAAGCCTGAAATCACCGGTCACTTTGAGCTTAAACAGTACATAGTGCAGCTGATACAGTCCACTGGGCAATATTTTGGTCTATCACTTGCAGACCCACAACGGCACATTCAAATTTTTTTGGAAATAAGAGATACCTACAACTATCCAAATGTTTCTAAGGATTTTGCCAGACTGACCTTATTTCCTTTTTCATTGTTGGGGGAGGCTAGAGAATGGTTGCAAAAGGTGCCCGCTAATTCAATCCATAATTGGGATGATTTGGCAAAGAAATCCTAATAAAGTTTTTCCCTACCAAAAACACAAAGTTTTTGCGGAGTCAGATTCTTGGGGTTTAACAACGTGATGGTGAAACTCTTCGCCAAGCTTGGAAAAGATACAAGAAATTACTTTGAGATTGTCCTCATCATTGTCAAACTGATGAAGTATTGGGCCATAATTTTTTTACGGATTAGACGAGACTTTGAAAATTAATCTTGATTCAGCTTGTGGAGGTAGTTGCATGGCGAAACCATACAGTGAAATACAGCTTCTGCTGAATAACTTTGCTGCTAATGATCATATTTGGAAAGGTAAACGAGAACCAAGGAAAGCAACAAAACAAAAAGCAAGGTTACTTGAACTGGATAGCAGTTCCGCTATGAGAGCAGATTTAGCAAAATTGGCAAATCAAATTACCAGAATGACAATGGGACTGTCACAAACAATGAAGCAGGTTCAACAAATGTCAGTTTGCTGTGAAATGTGTGGTGACAATCACACGAGTGACATGTGCCCCGAGAATCCTGAATCTATTTATTATGTGGGGAAACAAAACAAAAGTCCAATGAACCAACAAGCCCAATATAGGAACACTTACAACCCAAACTAGAGGAATCATCCTAATTTCTCTTGGGGTGGGAATCAACCAAATCAAAATCAATTTAGACCCCAAGGAAATTTTAATCAAACTCAAAGGCCACCACAACAAGCAGAAGAAAGCACAAATGATTTGTTGAAGAAATTGTTGCAAGACAATCAACAACGCAGAACGGACTTCAGGAATATTGAAAGGCAAATGGGACAGTTGGCTGCAAAATCAAAATACTAGACCTGCAGGGCTCTTCAAGGTGATACAGAAAAAAATCCTCAAGTGAGTGCAATTACACTTAGAACAGGAAGGCAGTTAGAAGAAGCTCCATCGAAGAAAAAGAACAAGAAAATACCTGAAGGCGAATTAATTCCCAAAGCAACACAAGAGGAAAAGAAAGATGACCTAATTTCAACACCTGTGAACATTTCAAGACCACCACCACCTTTTCCACAAAGGCTACAGAAAAAGAATGATGATCCCATGTTCAACAAATTTCTCACTATGTTGAATCAAATTCAATTAAATATTGTGCTGGTAGATGCGATTCCGGACATTCCAAAGTATGCCAAATACTTGAAAGATATTGTGGCTAACAAGAGGATATTGAGGGAATTTGAAACAGTTACACTTATTGAGGATTAAGGGTTCAGAATAAGCTTCCTCAAAAGCTTAAGGATCCAGGCAACTTTACTATACCTGCGAGAATTGGCAATGTTGAGGTAGGCCAAGCACTTTGTCATTTGGGAGAAAGAATAAATTTGATGTCGTTGTCTTTGTACAAGAATTTGGGTCTGGGAGATCCAAAACCCACTACTGTTATGTTGCAACTTGCAGACAGGTCCATAGCCTACCCGGAAGGAGTCATTGAAGATGTGCTTCTAAAAATTGAAAATTTATTTTTCCAACTGATTTTATTATCTTGGATTTTGAAGTCGATGAAAAAGTTCCTATTATCTTAGTAAAACCTCTCTTGTCCACATGCGATGCTATAATTAAAGTCAGGGAAGAAAAAATGATCGTGAGAGTTGACAACGAGGAAGTTGTGTTTAATGTAGATAAAGCTATGCAACTTCCTCGCCATTATGAAAAATTGTCTATGATCTCTGTCATGGAGATACATGAGAAACTCATAGCCCCAAGTGTGTACTTGAAGGATTCTTTAGAAAAGGCAATTGTATTGGTTGATATTTTGGACATTGATGATGAGGTTGAAGAGATGAAGCATATTCTGAGTGCATCTTGAGAATATCTAAAAGGATTAATTCCTTTTGAACCTTTGAACATGCCAGATGGCCCTCCTCCGAAGCCATCAATTGAAGAAGCTCCAAAATTGGAACTGAAGCCTTTAACTTCTCACCTTCTGTATGCTTATTGGGTAGTTCGGATACATTACATGTTATTATTTCCTCTGATTTATCTAAATTGCATGAAGACAAATTATTGAGAGTATTACGCAAGCATAAGAAAGCAATTGGGTGGACAATGTCCGACATCAAAGGTATTAGTCCCGTTTTCTGCATGCATAAAATCCTCATGGAGGAAGGACACAAGCAAAGCATAGAACAACAATGCCGCCTAAATCCCAACATGAAAGAGGTGGTAAGAAAAGAGGTGATCAAATGGCTTGATGCAGGTATTGTATTTCCTATCTCTGACAATAAATGGGTAAGACCAGTTCAATGTGTCCCCAAGAAAGGGGGGATGGCTGTGGTAGTAAATGAGAATAATGATTTGATCCCAACAAAAACTATCACAGGGTGGAGAATTTTCATTGACTATAGAAAATTAAACAATGCCACCCGAAAGGACCACTTTCCCCTCCCCTTCATCGACCAAATGCTTGATAGATTGACTGACCAAGAGTACTACTACTTCATGGATGGTTACTCGGGGTATAATCATATTACTATAGCCCAGAGGACCAAGAAAAGACCACTTTTACGTGTCCTTATGGTAAATATGCATTCAACAGAATGCCCTTTGGTCTTTGTAAGCACCTGGGACTTTTCAAAGATTTATGATGGCCATCTTTACTGATATGGTTGAGAGGTTTGTGAAAGTTTTCATGGATGACTTTTTAAATTTTGGATGTTCTTTTGATAATTGTTTAATGAACCTTGATAAAGTACTTGCTAGATGTGAAGAGACTAATCTGGTGCTAAACTGGGAAAGTGCCATTTCATGGTGCGAGAACGTATAGTTTTGGGACACAAAGTGTCCAAGGATGGTTTGCAGGTGGACAAGGCAAAGATGGAAGCGATTGAAAAATTGCCTACACCAATAACTGTAAGAGGAATCCGTAGTTTCTTAGGGCATGCAGGTTATTATCGTTGTTTTATTAAAGATTTCTTGAAAATTTCCTCTCCCTTGTGCATGTTGCTTGAGAAGGATGCAGTTTTCAAATTTGATGATGCATGTCTAAAGGCAGTCGAGGAGCTGAAAGGAAAACTTGTGACTGCACCTATCCTCATTGCTTCTGATTGGAAGCAGCCCTTTGAATTAATGTACGATGCTAGCGACTTGGCTGTTGGGGTTGTTTTGGGACAGAGGAGAGATAAGATTTTCCATTCCATCTGCTATGCAAGCAAGACTCTAAATACAGCTCAGATGAACTATACTGTCACTGAAAAGGAGTTTCTTATAGTAGTGTGGCCGTTTGACAAATTCAGGTCATATCTTGTAGGGACCAAAGTCATCATATACACAGATCAATAATCCATTAGGTACTTGTTCAACAGAAAGTATGCCAAGCCGAGATTGATTAGGTGGGTCCTATTACTACAAGAGTTTGATCTAGAGATCCGAGACTGAAAAGGAACAGAAAATCAAGCGGCTGATCACTTGTCAAGATTAGAAAATTGGAACCATGTGGCTGAAGGGGGTGCAATCAAAGAAACATTCCTGGATGAGCAGTTGTTGGAAGTCACCACAAGCACAACCCGTGGTATGCTGATTATGTGAACTTCATTGCAAGTGGAGTGACCCCTCCCCCCAGAACTAACACCAATCAAAAGAAGAAGGTTCTTGCATGATGTGAGACTCTACATGTGGGATGAGCCATTCCTATACAGGCTCTGTGCAAATCAGTTGGTCAGGAGATGTAATCCAATGGAAGATGAGCGTCATCATTTATGGTTGTCACGCTTCACCATATGAAGGTCATCATGGAGAGACCGGTCTACTCAGAAAGTGCTACAATTAGGTTTTTACTTGCCCAAATTGTTTAAGGATGCACACACCTTTGTTAAATTGTGTGACATGTGCCAAAGAATAAGGACAATCACTAAGAAACATGAAATGCCGCTGCAAAACATTCTGGTAGTGGAGATTTTCGATATTTGGGGAATTGACTTCATAGGACCCATTCCCTCTTTGAATGGTCAAAGATATATCTTGGTGCGGGTTGATTATGTTTCTAAGTGGATGGAGACCATTGCTCTTCCCTCTAATGACAAAGGTGGGGGTGAGTTTTGTCAAGAAGCATATCTTCACGCATTTTGGAACTCCGAATGTTTTAAATTAATGATGGAGGTATGCATTTCTGTAACAAACTTTTGAACAATGTTCTTTCAAAGTATGGGGTCAAGCACAAGATCTCTACTGCCTATCACCCACAGACAAGTGGTTAAGTAGAGGTTTCAAACAGAGAGGTCAAGCAAATTCTTGAGAAAATAGTGAGTGCCAATAGAAAAGATTGGGCTAGGAAGTTAGATGACGCATTGTGGGCGTATCGAACAGCGTACAAAATTTCCATAGGTGTTTCTCCACAAAAATTGTTGTATGGGAAGGAATGGCACATGACCTTAGAACTTGAGCACAAGGCCTATTGGGCAATAAGGAAGCTGAACATGGATGAAGAATTAGCTGGAATGAAAAGGTTGCTGCAAGTTGATGAGCTCGATGAGTTTCGATTACATGCGTATGAGAATGCCAAACTTTATAAACAAAAGACTAATAAATGGCATGATAAGCACATTAATCATCGAGAGTTCGAGCCAAGGCAAGAAGTTTTATTGTTCAATTCTAGGTTGAAGCTTTTTCCTGGAAAGCTTAAATCTCGTTGATCTGGCCCTTTTGTTGTGGTTAGCGTGAAACCTCACGGAGCTGTGGAATTGATATATATGAGTTCAATAGGAACTTTCATGGTAAATGGTCAACGAATTAAACACTATTGGGGTGGTGAAATTCAACGTCGCAAAACCTCAAAAGATTTAATTGATGTATAACAAAATATGGCACCGTGTCGCGACGTAAAATAAGGCGCTGGTTGGGAGGCAACCCAACAATAGTGGTAGTTTTTTTTTGTTTACTATGATTTTATTGTGTACTAATAAATGCTGGTGAATGAGGGCGGATGATAACTTAAGTTAAAAAAATCGGAAATCGCCCAGGTGCACGGCCGCGCACCTGGCTGCGTGTTTGAACTCGCTAAAAAGAGGGGCATATTGTCTTGACCGCGCTAAAACTACCGCGGCCGCGCATTTGACTGCGCTAATCCAGTGTTTTTTTGTTTATTTTTTTTCTTTTTGTTTTTGTTTTAAATTAATACAATTTCTAATTTACCTACCCTCTAAAAACCCCTCATCTGCATTATCCTCCCCAATTCCCAATTATTCATACCCCTCAACAAAAACCTCTAAATCCCCCACTCTCTTCTCCAAACGAAATCCCCATCCTCTTCTCCAAACCATTCTTCCACAAACCTTTGACCAAAAGACCCCAGCCCCAAATACAACACCCAAAAGACCCACCATAAACTCTTCTTTTCCATCTTCACTCTCATCTTCTTCAACATTCTCTTCCACATAAGGTATGAACCCTTGTTTCTTTTCTTATATTTTCTAATTTTTTTTCAGATTTTTGTTTCTATGCAAAAAAGTTAGTTGGAGTTGTTAAATTTGGTTTCTATGTATGGTGTTGATATCATAAGTTGAAATGTTAGTAAGCAATTAGTTTTAGTTTCTTCTTTCTTGTCTTTTTTTTATTTTTCTTGTTATTTTTTCAGATTTTGATTGAATTTTTTATACATATGTTTTATTAATTGTACATAAATTGTGTGTATAAATTAGTGAAATATTTTGTGGAGTTGTTGGTTGATAAATGTGGGGTGGAATACCACTTGATTGGTGATATTTATGGGTGTATAAGGGTGATTCTTGTTCTAAAAGGGTTAAGAGGAGTTATAAAAATATAATGCATGCAATGTGGTTGTGAAAAAGCCCCTATGAATAAAAACATTAGTAGTTTGTGACCAATGATGCGTGTGAAGTCTAAGTAACCCCATTGAGTCGCAAATTTTGGATTGGGCTGTGTTAATATGTTATTGTTTTGAAGGTATCATGAATAACTCTAGGAAAAGACGTACCACAAGTACTTCATCGAGTAGCCAAGCAGGCCGAGCTAGGTCAAGAGAGGGAAAAATTGCACGCCCATTTGATGATACGAAGTTTGTTTCAGCCAAAGCTTAGGACCGATTTGCAGAAAAAGCTAAAAAAAAAAAGCCAACCCCGGAGAGAGGTGTTGACATGAGAAAACTTCAGCGGTTGTGCCCTCATATGCATGATGATTTGTTGAAAAGGGGCTTGCACACATTCGTCAACGAACTGTTGAGGCAAATCTCATGGTTGTAAGAGAATTTTATGCCAATGCTCTAGAGCATACCAATGGAATAGTCGTAGTGCGCTGAAGAGCGGTGAATACTTAAGTCGAGGTGATTCGTACTGCTTACTAGTTGCATGCACCTCCAGAGGGGTATAATGACTTCTATAACTATGGTAAGAAACCAATATATGAAATTTAGGCAAGATTCTTTGAGATCATTTTAGCATCTGACAAAGAGATATCATGACTTATGGGCAGAAATTCCATTCTAATGCACTCACATTTGAAGCAAAGTGTTGGATGCATCTCATATGCGCATTGATCCCATCACACAATAAAACAGAGGTCAATGGACACCGAGTTGCTCTTGTCAGGTGTTTTGTTAATGGTTATGACTTTGACGTAGCTAAAGTCATGTATGATGAGATGTTCACTCGCATCAAGATCAAGAGGTATGGGTTCTTTTACCCTTCACTACTTACTCAATTATGCAGGGATAACAGTGTGCTAGAATATCAACCTGCTGATGGGTTGATTGACAAGGAGAGCAAGTTCTGAGCTGATAAAGTGACAACAGGGAAAGAGCCGAAGGTAGTAGAGGTGGAAGAATCAGGAAGCTCTGATGATGATGACAACGATAATGATGAGGATGAAAATGAGGCAATAAATATTAAAGGTGAGACGCAGCTAGAGGCACCCCACGCATCAGCTGCAGGACTGTCAAGATCAGCATCACAAGCAGCACCAGTAGCAACATTGTCACGAGCAGCTTCATCTTCCCAATCTACCAGATTGCCTCGTCAAAACACATTGGAAAAAGAGGTGGAGGTTCTTCGCACCACTATTACTGGGTTGGGCAACCGTGAGGAGGAGATTATTGACCAACAAGTCAAGTGGGAGAAGAAATCTATGGGCTGGCTTAGAGCATTGGGGCGTGCATGTAATGTGAATCCTGACACTGTCTCAGATCAAGAATGAAGTTACGGGGAAGTATCTTTGCCTCTTTTCTTTTTAGCAATGAAAGTCGTGGGGACATTCCTGAAATTTAAGTGTGGGGTGTGGGGGTTATTTTAACTATTATAGATTGTAGGATTGTTTTGAATTGTTTAGTTTGTTTTTGTTGGATTGATACATTATGTAAATTGTTTATGCTATTTTAGTTGATTGTTAAATTATTTTGTTTGTTTGGTGTTGTTTGGCTAGATAGTTAGCCAAGTGGAGTAGAATGTTTTATAAAATTGCTCGACCTGATGACGGATTTCATTCAAAAGAAGTTCTTGAGGGAATGAGTATAGAGAAAACAACAAAAAGATTTTTATTTTTATTTCTATTTTTAGGTAGTGTAACAACTCCCCCTTGGTTTTTCTTAAAGCATCGGTTTTTTTTCAAGGGTTTATCTTGAACCGGGCATAGGTAGTTTTAAATTATGTTTTCATTTTGATGTGTAAATTAAAATAAGGAGTTATAAGCTATAGAAAAGTAAACCCATAGCGTTGACACACCTGAACACAATAGACCTTATAGCGTAACGCTTAGTCTTAACTGTTGAATCTCATGGAAAGGGCCTTACATTGTATGTTTGTCATTGAATTGACTAATTGTAATGAAGTGTTTTGATGAGCTAATCTGAATGAGTCATATTCCATGTGTAGTGATAATTGTGTAGTCCATGCATTATATTTGTGTCTAGAACTTGCACGGTATGTGAATTGAAGCGAAGTATTAGGTGATGCTCGGTTTGAAAAGTGATTTTAGGCTTTCTTTGACTTTTTTAGCTTAATTGCTAATTACAAATAAAATTTATCCCTAGTTAACCATATTGAGCCTATAGACTTTTGTTTGGCAACCACATTACAAGCTTATACCCTTTTGTTCTTCATTGATCTTGTTTTGAACCTTTTTCCTCTTACAGTACCTTAGTTGTGAAAAGAATGCTAAAAGAATTAAGAATGAATTTAAGTGTGGGGTGTATTTTAAGTGGAACCAATGAAAAGTTAGAAAGTGCACTTGTTTTGTAACATATACACCACTAGCGGAAATAGAATGAATAAATACATGATGTTTTGCTCCAGCTAGTAGGTACAAATTAATAGAGTGCTTAAAAAAGAAGGGAACACTTGGGTGATAAATTATTTGTGAATAAAAAATGGTTTGGAAAAATGAAAGTAACATGTGATGTTTTAAAGTGCTTAGGGGAGTTAGTCACGATTCCTAAATGTATCCTACCTGTCCCTTAGCCCACATTACAATCATGAAAAAGTCCTAATTGATTTTGTGTCGAGCTAGCTACATTAGTAGAAATTTAAATTACGGGCAAGCTTATGGTACCAAGTGCATGTATGAGACTTCTATTGTGAGAGTGAGTTCTTTCATTGAGTTATGTAAGTAAATGATTTGAATGTGCGAAATAGATTCCAAATCTCTCTTGTTGGTGTGATGGTAAGGGCATATGACTTATGATGAAAAAGAAATTCTTGATTTGTGTGTAGAGCAAGTTGAGGAAGTTTGAATATGCATGGCACTTAAGATTCAACTTTAAAGCTAGGATTGTTCACTGCTACGTGCAACACATGTACATTGTTCTAGGTGTAATGCGTTAAGGGAAATGGTTGAGTAAAGGGACCTTTAGAGATAGTTCTAATATAATAGTTTGATTGCTCGAGGACTAGCAACGGATTAAGTGTGGGGTGTTGATAGTAAGTGAAATCTAGGTGATTTAGATATTGTTTATGCTTCTGCTTGATGATATTCCAATGATATATTGTGATCAATTGATGAATTATGGGATTCAATAGTGAATTATATATATATTTCAGGTAAAGAAGCCTATATTATGAAAAACAAATATGATCGGAACCATTATGGAGCAATAAAAAACCCCTCGAAACTAATTCTGGCAGAATAACAAGAAAAGAATCAAGAACATGGGACAACTGGACTAGCGCGGCCGCGCTAGTCCAGATTTCGGAAAATATTGTTTTAGGGGTAAAATTGGAACTCCTCTTGATCCCACTCAATTTACATAAATCAAAAACTTCATTATTGGAGATGATCGGATTGTTAGATGAAGAAATCATTTTAGATAGAGAAAGTGAAGAACAAGTCTCAATTTTGAAGGAGAAGAAGATTACAATCTTGAAGCACTAACTTAAAGAGTTTTTCTAAACTTTCTTCTAGTATTTACTTATATTATGCTTAAGACTTTTATAGTTGATTTTTGTATGAATATTAGCAGCTAAAAGACCAAATGTTCTGGGGTCATGGGTGTTAGATGATCTTGTTGTTTGAAGCTTATAATGAAGATCTTGACTCTATCGTTATGGGTTGTTTATTTGATTCCGATTTTAATTATTTTACTGCGTATCCAACAGTGAAATATTATTTACGAATCTTGATTTAAACTTGACAAAAGGAATTCTTGGTTGCACATAGAATCAAATAGAACAAGATCTGAATCCTGGGCATCGGGTGAAAGATTTGCAATTAAGATAGACATATACTTAATTACCTTGTTTCGTTGAAAAATAGGAGTTGTAAATGAATTATTGTTAATATTAATACCATAGACATATAGGCATTAATTTAACTTGAATAGGTGCATAAGAACTCGACAGATTCTTATAAGTATTATTAACCCTATATTCAATAACCCGGATAATTCAATAAATCAATTTTAAGCTAAGATAGTAGCATGATCTCTAGCAAGTCCATGACCCTGGAATATCTTTATCCAAATTGTTATCAGAATATTGTGTAATTGGTGTAGTAATATTGTGTTAAATTATTGTTTAATTACCAAGTAAATTGTAAATTGGTTCTTTATATATTTTGTGATAATTTATCTTGGATTGATAATTGTTTGAGTCTACATCAGTAGAGAAGTTGATCACAATTCCTCGTGGGAACGATACTTTACATACTACAATATTACTTGTCGATCGCGTACGCTTACGTGAGTGGTTTGGTCGTAACAGATACATGAATGCAAAAGCGTAATAATTCCATATGAGCATGATATCCACCCATTTTCATGCATGATTGACCCTCCCCTTTTCACTAACACCCCAGAAGTTTATTACAAGGTTATTACAGTCCAAAAAATAAAGAAAGTACATCAGAAAATTTAAAATTACAACAACGCAGAGCCTAATTTAGACTTCCTGTCTGAAGCATAAAGTAAACCAACTCCAAAGATCAAATTCCTAAGTCTTCCTCTCAGTTAGGATGTGTCAGAGTTCCCTAAGAGTCTTAAATGGACTCCGGGCAGTTTTCACACCCAAATATATTACAGAACTGACTCATAGTGAAGTGTGGAAGTGTCTGCCCTCAAGTGTCCAAGTTCAGAGGGAACTCAAGGTCCCGAGGCAAAGCTCACAGGAGGGGGCATAACTTAGAAGCTAAGAGAGAGTGTAAGTGCAGAGAGGGAATTATGAGAAGAGGCAAGGATAGGCTAGTGGGCATACCTAGCAAGGGAAATGCTGGCACACCTTACCAGCCTGTTAGGCCACATTGTTTAGGGAGTTAGGATCCCCTAAGGGATCAAGCTCAAACATGAACAATAACTTGCATATTGCCATGTTCTAAACATCAAATCAAATCACATAAAGAGGAATAAGGGTGTAGGGATTCAGAGTAGATACAGATGCAAGGAAATTAACAAACTAGTCAACATTTAACTCCATATAGGCAGTAAAGTAGACATGGATGTAAGGCTGTAAATAAACACATTGGGATGGTGCTGAAACCAAAATTAGAACATACCAGTTTCGAGTAAACAAGAAAGAAGAATTTGTAGTCTTGTAAAGCCAAAGTGCAAACATGCAATCCGAATACTATGATTTTAGAAGAGAATTGTGAGATTGTAAGTGTGAGGCCTGAAGTGTGAATGTGTCGTCCGAAAGTGCAGAAGGGTCGTGCCCTTTTACAGTGTAGAAAGAAAGTAGAAATAGGTAAGAAAATAGTTTGAAAATCAATTACACAAGGTTTCCCTTAAATTAAGGGATTCTGATTACAAACGGATAAACTAATTAAGGAAAGAGATTAATCAAACAGTTTTCAAAGAAGTACAAGAAGGGTAAATACATAGAGGTTTATTCAAGGACATGGTCTTGACAGTACACAGTTCGTGCAAATAAGGCAAGGGAATCAACTAACAGCTAGTAAATCACAAGGTCTAAAATTCGGTATAAATGAACCAAGTCAGAAAAGGTGAAGAAAGGTATTACTTAAGGAAAATCAGTAACAATCAATTAGACCTATTAAAAGGAGATTGTGAATCAATCACTACCTTGAAAACATTTTTGATGAAATATCCATCACATGTAAAATCATACAGACACGTTAAACATGAACAAATTGTCATGCCAATCAGTAGAAGAATCTAGTGTAGGAGAATTTAAAAAGTTCAGAATTGTGTGCAAACAAAGAAGCTCAAACTTAGTTCAGAGGCTTAGAGAATAGACAGCACGAGTCAAGAGTTCTCAAATAAAACTCTAGTTCAATCACACGACCTAACCTCGACGGAACCCCCAAATTCTAGGGTTTCCAACTCTAGTCAAATACATAGATGACGAGGCAAAACGCTTAGAGATTTCTTTTCAAAATCTCATGAGAAGATAAGCAAATATAATAGAAAATTCAAAGTAAATTGAGTGAAGGAACTAACTCAAAGCACAAATGAGAGAACATCATGATAATAGAAGAAACATGCTTAAGAAAAACCTTTTAGAAGGGACTTAAACAGGGTTTGCAGAAGAGAAAATAGTAAACACAGTAGAAGATGTAGTAGAAGAACATAACCAAGGTTCAGAAGAGAAAAATACTAAAATAGTTAAGAATACAGTAGAAGAAACTTGTATTAAGAAGGTCTTTTTTTTAAACTCAACATAGTTCAGCGGAAGGCAAACAAAGATACTTAATAACTTAGTAAAAGGAATGCAGTATAAGAACACAAGAACACTAGAAAAGTATAGCAAAGAGCATACAGGAAAACATAATGAGATAGACATGTGAGCATTGTATAGAAACACAGTAGGAAAACAAAAACATAGAAGCACATAAAAACATGTGTGGTAGAAAGGAAACATGTGAGAAAATTAGAGTCAAATACACACAAATAAAAGGAAAAGATGGAGAAATATATTAAGCCTTTCAGAAAACCCTAAATCGGAAAAGAGGTGATTTTAAAAGTAATTGTTTGAAATAAAAATTGGGGAAATCGTTTGAAAAAAACAAGTAGACCATAGATACGTGACAGATCTATGAAAAATCAGAGAGAAACTCGAATAGTCAGGGTTTCAAAAGAACCCTAGAATGAGAAAGGCTTGTAAAAGGTCCAATCAAATTCGGATAAGTCAAAACAAGGCTCAGAACACCATTGTACACCAGAGCCTGGCCGGAGATGGCCATAGAACCTTGGATCGGTGTAGATCTGAACGGAAACCTTCAAGGTCATACCTCGAATCTTCGAGTACCGTGTGCATAAGAGCAAAGGGAGATGAGTTTAAGCCACCCATGTCCTGAGAGGCCATGGATTTTGGTGAGATTGAGGTTGAAGTCGGTAGAAGACGATTAGGGTTTCGAGAACACTTGAGAGAGTTTTAGAGAGGGGAGTGTTTTGAGGCGGTTAAGAGATGAGAAATGAATGAATTATGATAGGGGTCGTTGATCTCAGATATCAACGGCCAGGATAAGAGGGGGTGTGGGTCGAGTAAGTTTAGTCGGGTCAGGGTTGGGTAATTCAGGAATTGCGCTAGTCTATTTGGGATATTAAATTGGTTTAATTGGGAGAATATATTTGGCCTATAATTGAAACAAAATGGGGCCAGATTTTAAATAGCCAGTTTTCCCTTTTTATTTTATAAAAATAGTAAAATGACTTCTGAAAAAACGTTAAAGCTAATAAAGTAATTAATAATATATGAAAATTAATTTAAAAATATTGGAACCAATTTCATAATTATAAAATGCTATTAAGTCTTAAAATAGGCTTAAATTTTAATTATATATAATTTAGCTTTAAAATACTAAATAAATTTATAAAAATGTGCAAACAATTACCCTAGCTATTTTTGGTATAAATACAAAAGTACAATAAGTTTTCACCAAAAATGATAATTTGAGGAACAATTATTGGCTTTTTGTACTTTCAAGATAGGCAATAAATTGATTTAAAAATTAGGAAAAATACTAAAATACTTGGGTATATATATATATATATATATATATATATATATATATATATATATATATATATATGTTATTTTATAAAGTATTTTGCATATAAAAATACATAGAAAAAAATTAGGTATCACCAGTTGTCCCTCTTTACCCAGGAAGGATGAAAGAGTTGTAGGGTAAAGATATAACGGTCAATTTGACCGAACAAAATGGTTTGAAGAATTTGATTGAGCTATGATTCCTGAGTTGCCTACATATCCATGGTCTTACAAGAATCAGGTTGTATGTAGTGCAAGATCCATCGGCGAAATATGCCGATGGAGCTTTTTTAAGAACGGACGAGATATTCGGGTTGGGATGGACGGTTCAAGTCTAATAGGGGTGCAGGAACTGGAGCGGGAGCGCTCCTACTGAGATAGTCATTGTTTGCCGGTTTACCTACAAATAAGCAGTAAAAGTGTATATTGTACGAAAAATTTAAACATGATGCAATTTCCTGTTGGACCATAAATGTTGTCTTTGGACAGTTAGGATGACGTCCTCAGACAATGACGTCCTGGTCCATGAAGCGTAAAATAAAGAATTCGCAGGTTATGAAATGATGCTCTCGAGCAATGAAAATGATGCCTCCATACCATGATGCCTTTGAATAATGATATGCAGGAGATGAAGGGGTCCTCAGGCCATGGCATGGCATTCATGGGATATGAAAATGGTGCATCCGAACAATGACGCCTTTGGACAGTTTGGCGATCTTTCAGCCCATGATATGCAATAAGTGGCAATCTTTCATCTGATGTAGGATTGTAAATAAATGAAGGTAGCGATATTTCAGCCGATGCATGAATGTAAATGAAGGTAGTGATCTTTCAGCCTATGCAAGAATGTAAATGAAGTTGGCGATCTTTTAGCCGATGCAAGAATGTAAATGAAGGTGGCGATCTTTCAGCTGATACAACAATGTAAATAAAGGTGGCGATATTTCAGCCATGCAGGAAGTGCATATGGAGAGAGAGCTTAGTCTCGGAAGGAGGAATGGTAGCCTTATACAGTGCATGGAATGCAGATGGAGGTAGATCTTAACCTCGGAAGGCAGAATGGTGGCCTTATGCAATGCAAGAATGTATATGGAGGTAGAGCTTAACCTTGGAAGGCAGAATGGTAGCCTTATGCAATGAAAGAATGCAGTTGGAGGTAGATATTAACCTCGGAAGGTAGAATAATAGCCTTATATTCTTGAAAAGTAAATACATTTGATGATTTTGCGACTTGGGCACCTACATCCAAAGATAAATCGTGAGTTTTGCAAAGGGAAAGGTTAGTTCGCATCCTTGCTTGGATCTATTTCGGTGATACTGCGTGTATCCTTGGGGTAGCCTTGCTAAACGAAGAAATTTTGGTAACAAACATGCATGATTTAGTAAAAATATAGTGTAAATATATAATTAAGGATAGTTCTCAATAGATGAACCAACGACTGCGACATGATCCAAAACATTGCAACCTCTCTCGTTACAAAATTTTGAGGGTCAACCAAAAAAATCTACCCCAATTTACTGGGTTGATGCATCTGACGGCTACTCATGCTAAATAGATGAAATTGACTTCGGAATTTTGAGCGTCCTCCTCAAACTTCTGCACCAGTTTCCAGTAGCGGAGGAAAATAAAAAATTTTATTGAATTGTGACCGAACCCATAGGGCTGCTGACGATCCGGACCGTCGTCACGTGAGTTACCGCCCCGTTTCACTCATATTATGCTTCACTATGTTGCAATATCGGTAATTGAGTTAATCGGGTAGTATTGAGTTGGTTTTAGTTGGAAATGAGACACTTAGTCTCTTAAAGGGAAGCTTGTTTTTGCAAAAGTAACAGGAAGTTGACTATTTAGTTAGAGGACTCCGATGTGAATTTTGACGATTCAGTTAGCTTCGGGGGGATGATTTGTGACTTAGGAGTGCAATCGGAATTGAATTTGGAGGTGCGATGTAGAATTAGGCTTAAATTGGCTAAGTTTGAATTTTGGTGAATTCCGGTTGATAGGTGAGGTTTTGATCTAAGGTCGGAATGGAATTCTAAGTGTTGCAGTAGCTCCGTTAGGTGATTTTGGATATGCGTGCAAAGTTTCAAGTCATTCGTAGGTGTTTAGGTCGGGTGTTTTTATCAAATGCAAGTTTTGGAAGTGTTAGTTTGACTTAGGCTTGATTCCGTAGTAATTTGATGATTTTGATGTTGACGATAGTGTTTTTATGAGTTGATCAAGTTTGAATGATGTATTAGAACATATATATGCTTTTGGTTGAGGTCTCGAGTGCCTCGGGGTGGTTTCGGATGGGTAACAGGTATTTTTGAGTTGAAAACAGAAATTGCAGAGCATATTTGCTCTTCGCGATCTTGAGGCTGTGGCTACGATCACATAGAAGGTTTCGGAGAGGTCACGGGTTCGCTCTATGCGATCGTGTTAAGGTCTGTGCGATCGCATAGGTGTGGAAATTTGGTCAGTGCGTTCGCATTCCAGGGGTTGCGATCGTGTAGTGCAATTTGGAACTGGGGACCCTGGCAACACTTGTTCTATGCGAACGCGGAGATGGTTGTGTGATCACATAGAAGGGGACGACTGTACTCTGCGATCGCAGAGCTTGCCATGCGATCGCGAAGAAGGATTTTTGTCTAGGCAGAATGCTTTTAAGTGTTATTTCATCCGCGGCCCATATCATATTTCCACCATTTTTACTCCGCCAAGAGAGATTTTTGGCCGATTTGAAGAGGGATTTTGACGGGTATTGATTGGAGGTAAGACTCTTAACTAAGAAACATTATTTTATTAAAGAATCAACACTTAAATTCATGAAAGTGGGTTGAAATTGTGAAGATAACTTCTGAAAATAAATTAAAGTTACTAAAGTAATTAATAATATATAATATTAATATAAAAATATTGAAACAAATTTCATAATTATAAAATGCTATTAAATCTTAAAATACGCTAAAATTGTAATTATATGCAATTTAGCTTTAAAATATTAAATAAATTTATAAACATGTGCAAAAAATTACCCAAGCTATTTTTGGTATAAAAAAGAGATTAAAATAAGTTATTACCAAAAATGATAAATTGAGGGACAATTATTGGTTTTTTGTACTGTCAAAAGAGGAAATAAATTGCTTTTAAAATACTTTAAAATTGAAATATATATATATATATATAAATATATATATATATATATATATATATATATATATATATATATATATATATATATATATATATATATATATATATATATATATATATATATATATATATATATATATATATATGCTATTTTTGAAAGTATTTTATTATAAAAGTACATAGGGAAAATTGGGTATCAAGAAGGATTTGTTTCTATCAAGTAAAGTGAGGAAAATAGTTAAAATGTCCCTAAGGGTGTCTACAGATCGGCAAAAAGCCTCAAACATGGCATACATCCCATAATACAACATAAGAATCCAAAATATGGAGTAATATAACATTTTCAAATAAAACGTGGCTTAATAGTTGCTACGGGTAGGACTGAGTCACAATCCATACCAGTAGACACCCACACGCTCGTCACCTAGCATGCGTGTCACCGCTTTTATCAAATCAAGCCAAATACCGGGGTTTTGTACACTCAGTTCCATATTTAATATGGTTACTTACCTCAAACCCGTGAAAATACTACTCCGCGATACTTTTGCCCCTCGAATCGGCCTTCACTCACATTGAATCTATTCAAAATCAGAATCACAACGTCAAAATATGCTAAGGAAACAAAGCCTAAGCGAAAACAATCGAAAAATGCCAAAATTCCAAAATTGTCAAAAACCCGAGCCCTGGGCACACTTCTCGAAACTCAACTTTTTTATATCAATAGATTTTTTGTCTGCTCACGAGTCTATGCATATAAAGAACACTAAAATCAGATTCCAAATAATCCCTCAAGTCCTCCATCAAAGGTCTAATTTCAAGCCCTAGTTCTTCCATTTTAGGGTTAGTTTTTCATGATCTGTAGGTGAAATTCACATAATATTCGAATTTTTAGTTTAAAAATCTTACCTCCCAACGATTCCCCTTGAATCCCTCTTCAATCTCCTCCAAGAATCTCCAAAAACGAGCAGCTATGAGTGAAAATAGACCCACCTTCGCGAACAAGATGAGTTTAAAACATTCTGCCTAGTCCTCATTGCCTTCTATGCGATCGTGGAAAAACCTTCGCGGTCGCGAAGCAAAAAAGTCACAACTCTCAAATTTACCCTAAGCGGTCACATCCAAGTACCTGCAGTCGTAATGCTTGAGCTCCTGACCCTACGCGATCGCGAACCTATTCCCGCTTTCGTGTTGAACAATTTCCATCCAAGCCGCCAGGTCCATTTAACAATATGCGATCGCGACCATATACATGCATTCGCGATGAACATTTTCTCCAATCAATGTGATAGATAGCAAGCCTTTCTCTACAAACTCGAAGAACAACTGGGCCACTCCCTCAAATCCTTCTATGCTATCGCAGAACTCCCCTCGTGATCGCAAAGAGCAAAGTTCAGCAACATCTGAACCTACATTTTCTGCAATCTTTCACGAAATGGTCCAATTGGCCATCAGAAACTCACCTGAGGCCCCGGATGACACGACCTGGATTTACCCACCATTGGGAGTCGTGATGACGCCTACTGTCGAAGCTAGGCAAGCCAACCTTTATAATCACTTTTACCAACTTAAATCTAAAACAAGTGAAATACTAAAATATTTAATCAAAACCCGCGGAAGTCCTTTAACAACAATAGCGAAAATAAAGATGATAAAATTAACATGTCTCTACCCAGTATCTGGTGTCACCACTCACGGACAACAAAAAAGTACTAAAAATAGTAGTCTGAAAGACATACGTCATATGTCTATTTGATACAAATAAAACAAACTGAAAAGATAAGATAAGGGGGACTCGGGGTCCGCGAACGCCAGCGAACTACCTCAAAGTCTCTGGACTGAAGGATCACTCCCGAACTATAGCTGCGGTCCGTAGGCTGTATCCTGACCTGTGCACAAACAGGCACAGAAGCGTAGAATCAGCACAACCGACCCCATGTGCTGGTAAGTGCCTGGCCAAACCTCGGCGAGGTAGTGACGAGGTTAAACCGGACCTACCACAACAAACCTGTACAGAAATATGCAATAACAGAAAGAGCAAGAACTTAAGCAAATAAAATGGAAAGGGGACATGTTGGGGGAGTAGCAGTTCAACTATAACTTCTACAATTAACAGATGAAACTGAATAAATAATAATTAAATAAGAAAGCCACTGAATCAAAAACTGCACTGCATCACCCTTCGTGCTTTTACTCTCATTCCTTACCAAAATAGTCAAATATAATGCACGGCATCACCCTTCGTGCTTTTACTCTCATTTCTCACCAAGAATATCAAATACAAGGCATGGCATCACCCTTCGTGCTTTTACTCTCGATAAACAGTGCACGGCATCACCCTTTATTCATTTACTCTCAATAAACAGTGCACGACATCACCCTTCGTGCTTTTACTCTCTCTTCCTCTCCCAATCAATGGTCACAATCAAACGGGAACAAGGAAATATATAAATATCAAGACAAAATATCCCGCCAAGGGAGAACAATTCAACAAACGGTCCCGACAAGGGAATACAACTCAAAAATTGGTCCCGGCAAGGGAAAAGTACCAAAAGTTCCTCTTTAGTTCATTTAATTCTCCACTTTCACTGCATAGTTCTTGTAAATGGTAATTATCACAATATTGTTCACTTACTTCACAATTTAATAGCAAATATGACATCACGTTCATGCTTGACTCAGGCACATAGGTAAGCGTCACCATACCTATGCACCGTCCCCACATAGCACATAACAAATAACAACCTAATCTTATTCTCTCAAGCCAAAGTTAGATCGAACACTTACCTCGAATCCGAAAATAGCAACTCAAAGCTCAACAATCGCCTTTTCTCTAGAATTTTAGCCCGAACCAACGATATCTAACATAATCGGGTTCAATATTATCAATACAAATCCAAAAACACAATCACATAGCCTAGAAATGCATTTTCTAGCTTACTTGCTAGAATACTAAAATCCGACACCAGGCCACGTGGTCCAAACTAAAGGCTCGGACCAAAACCCAATCCCCCATAGCCCCACAAGTTCAAATATATAATTAGATTTTAAATTCGACCTCAAATAGAGAAAGAAATACCCAAAATTCCATAAACCCTAACTAAACCCAAAACCCCTAAATTCTACTTTGATTTCATGTTTTAGAGCTAGGAATTTAATGATTTGATGAAGAAATAGTGAGTAAATAATGTTAGGATTACATACCCAAAGAGTTGGGAAGAAGGAAGATCTTGAATCTCGTCAATGGAGGATTTTTGGAGAGAGTTCGAGTGAAAAATGGGTGAAATCCGGAGTGAACACTATTTTGGAGTTTAAATATTTTCGCTGGGCAATTACCCTTCTCATTCGCGTGAACAGGATCGCGTTCGCGAAGGGTTGGGCAGGTTGAGCATTGCGTTTGCTTGGGAAGAATTGCGAACGAGTAGAATAGAAGTTGGGGCATCAAGTTGGCATACGCGAACGCGTGGGCCATACGCAGATGCGTAGAATGAGCAGGCCAGGCTCAGCGAACGCAGGAGCCTTCACGCGGACGCGTAGACGAAAAGACAAAGGTCCAGATTTTTGTTACATGCGAACGCTATGGGTTAATCGCGAACGCGAATGATGGAAAAAGGAGGGCATCGCAAACGCGACCAGTGAGACGCGAACGCGATGAAGTGAAACCTGCTGCAATTTTTCTGCAATTTGTTCCTAAGTGCAAAACATACCGAACCACCCCCGAAAACACTCCCGAGCCCTCGGGGGCTCCCAACCAACCACACACGCTAACTCAATATCATCCTACGAACTTGCTCGAACGATCAAATCGCCAAACTAACATCAAAATCAAAGAATCAACCTCCAAAACTCATGATTTTCATTTCAAAGTTCAAACTTTCAAATTTTCCACTTTCAGTGTGAAACACGTCAAACGACGTCCGTTTCCAACCAAACTTTACAGATAGCGCTTAACCCCCATTTAAGACCTATACCGGGCGTCGGAACCAAAATACGAGCCCGATACCATTATTTGTGATTCATTTTTTCTTAAACATATTCATAAAATAATTTCATAGAAAATCTCCGTACTCGGGCCTGTAACCTCAGATTTCGATTCCGCGAATACGCCCAGGTCACAAATTTCCTTATGGACCCTCCATGACCGTCACATAACGGGTCCGGGTCCTTTACCCAAAATATTGACCAAAGTCAACTATAGCCATATTAGTATCAAAATTCATATTTTTTAACAGAGAATTCAAATATTTTTCACATAAAAATGTTTCGGCTTCGCGCCCGAACTACGCACGCAAATTAGGTATACCCAATAAGAGGTTTTTATGGCCTCAGAAGCTCAAGGAAAGGGAGAATTACGGTGATGACCCTTTGGGTCGTCACATCCTCAACCTCTAAAACAACCATTCGTCCTCGAACGGACAAAAGAAAGAAGTACCTAAGTCGGGGAATAGATAGGGATAGTGGCTCAGCATATCAGACTCGGACTCCCAGGTCGATGCCTCAGGAGGCTGGCCTCTCCACTGAACACGCACTGAAGGAAAACTCCGCGACCTCAACTATCAAACCTGCCGGTCTAAAATAGCCACCGTCTCCTCCTCATATAACAGGTCCTTGTCCAATTGGACAGTACTGAAATCTAACACGTGGTTGGGATCACCGTGATACTTCCGAAGCATGGATACGTGAAAAATCGGATGCACGGCTGACAAGCAAGGCGGAAATGCAAGTCTATAAGCCACATTCCCCACACGGTCCAGAATCTCAAATGGGCCAATATACCTAGGGCTAAGTTTACCCTTCTTCCCAAACCTCATCACAACCTTCATAGGAGATACACGTAGCAATACTCTCTCACCAACCATGAAAGCAACATCCTTGACCTTAAGATCTGCAAGACTCTTCTGCCTAGACTGCGCCGACCGAAGTTTGTCCTGAATGATCTTGACCTTATCCAAGGCCTCTTGTACCAAGTCTGTACCTAATACCAGAGCCTCTCCCGGCTCATCCCATTCGAATGGGGACCGACACCGCCTACCATACAATGCCTCATACGGGGCCATCTGAATACTGAACTGGTAGCTATTGTTGTAGGCAAACTCAGCTACAGGCAAGAACTGGTCCCACGAGCCTCCAAAATCAATAACGCAGGCTCGGAGCATATCCTCAATAATCTGAATGGTCCTCTCAGACAGACCGTCCGTCTAGGGGTGAAATGTTGTACTCAACTAGACATGTGTTCCCAGCTCATGCTGCACCGCCCTCCAAAAATGAGAGGTAAACTGCGGACCCCGATCCGAAATAATAGATATGGGCACCCCATGAAGGCGAACGACTCCCTGATATAAATCTCATCATACCTCTCGGATGAATAGGTGGTGGCAACTGGGATGAAATGCGGTGACTTAGTCAGCCTATCAACAATAACCCATGTAGCATCAAACTTCTTCCGAGTCATCATAAGGCCAGTAACAAAATCCATAGTGATCCTCTCCCACTTCAACTCGGGAAGCTCAATCCTCTGAAATAACCCATCAAGGCCTCTGATGCTCGTACTTAACCTACTGACAATTTAGACAACGAGCCACATATGTAATTATGTCTTTCTTCATTCTACGCCACCAATGATGATGTCTCAAATCCTGATACATCTTCGCGGCGTTGGGTGAATAGAATACAGAGAACTGTGGGCCTCCGCTAATATCGACTCTCGAACTCACCTGAGGCCCCGGATGTCACGACCCAGATTTACCCACCATCGGCAGTCGTGATGGCGCCTACTGTTGAAGCTAGGCAAGCCAACCTTTATAATCATTTTTACCAACTTAAATCTAAAACAAGTGAATTACTAAAATATTTAATTAAAACCCGCGAAAGTCTTTTAACAACAATAGCGAAAATAAAGATGTGAAAATTAACAACATGTCTCTACCCAGTAACTGGTGTCACCACTCACGGACAATTAAAGAGTACTAAAAACAGTAGTCTGAAAGAAATACATCATATATCTGTTTGATACAAATAAAACAAACTGAAAAGATAAGATAAGGGAGACTCAGGGCCCGCGAACGCCAGCGAACTACCTCAGAGTCTCTGGACTGAAGGATCACTCTCGAACTATAGTTGCAGTCTGTATGCTGTATTCTGACCTGTGCATAAAAAGGAACATAAGCGTAGTATCAGCACAACCGACCCCATGTGCTGGTAAGTGCCCGTCCTAACCGTGATGAGGTACTGACGAGGCTAAACCGGACCTACCACAACCAACCTGTACAGATATATGAAATAACAGAAAGTGAGCAAGAATTTAAGCAAATAAAAGGAAAGGGCACATGGTGGGGGAGTAGCAGTTCAACTATAACTTCTACAATTAAGAGATGAAACTGAATAAATAATAATAAAATAAGAAAGCAAATGGATCAACAACTGCACGCCATCATCCTTCGTGTTTTTACTCTCATTCCTTACCAAAATAGTCAAATATAATGCACGGTATCACTCTTCGTGCTTTTACTCTCATTTCTCACCAAGAATATCAAATACAAGGCACGACATCACCCTTCGTGCTTTTACTCTCGATAAACAGTGCATGGCATCACCCTTCGTGCTTTTACTCTCAATAAACAGTGCATGACATCACCCTTCGTGCTTTTACTCTCTCTTCATCTCCCAATCAATGGTCACAGCCAAACGGGAACAAGGAAATATATATATCAAGACAAAATATCCCGGCAAGGGAGAACAATTCAACAAATGGTCCCGGCAAGGGAAATACAACTCAACAATAGGTCCCTGCAAGGGAATACAACTCAACAAATGGTCCCGGTAAGGGAAAAGTACCAAAAGTTCCTCTTTAGTTCATTTAATTCTCAGCTTTCACTGCATAGTTTTTGTAAAAAGTAATTATCACAATTGTTCACTTACTTCACAATTTAATAGCAAATATGACATCACGGTCATGCTTGACTCGGGTGCATAGGTAATCGTCACCATACCTATGCACCGACCCCACATAGCACATAACAAATAACAACCTAATCATATTCCCTCAAGCCAAAGTTAGATCGAACACTTAGCTCGAATCCGAAAATAGCAACTCAAAGCTCAACAATCGCCTTTTCTATTGAATTTGACCCCGAACCAACGATAGCTAACATAATCATGTTCAATATTATCAATAAGAATCCAAAAACACAATCCCATAGCCTAGAAATGCATTTCCTAGCTTACTTTCAAAAATACTAAAATCCGACATCGGGCCCACGTGGTCCAAACTCGAGGCTCGGACCAAAATCCAATCCTCCATAACACCACGAGTTCGAATATATAATTAGATTTTAAATTCGACCTCAAATCGAGGTTCAAATACCCAATGTCCCATAAACCCTAACTAAACCGAAAACTCCTAAATTCTACTTTGATTTCATGTTTTAGAGCTAGGAATTTAATGAATTGATCAAGAAAAAGTGAGGAAATAATGTTAGGATTACTTACTCAAAGAGTTGGGAAGAAGGTAGAGCTTGAATCTCGTCAATGGAGGACTTTTGGAAAGAGTTCGAGTGAAAAATGGGTGAAATCCGGAGTGAACACTATTTTGGAGTTTAAATATTTTCGCTGGGCAATTACCTTTCACGTTCGCGTGAACAGGATTGTGTTCGCGAAGGGTTGAGCAGGTTGAGCATCGCGTTTTCGTGGGAAGAATCGTGAACGCGTAGAATAGAAGGTGGGGCTTCACAGTTGGCCTACGCGAATATGTGGGCCATATGCGAACGCATAGAATGAGCAGACCAGGCTCCGCGAACGCAAGAGCCATCACGCGGACGCGTAGAGGAAAAGACAAAGGTCTAGATTTTTGTTATATGCGAACGCGATGGGTTAATCGCGAACGCAAAGGAGGGAAAAAGGAGGGCATCGCGAACGCAAAGGAGGGAAAAAGGAGGGCATCGCGAACGCGGCCAGAGGGACGCGAACGCGATGAAGAGAAACATGCTACAATTTTTCTGCAATTTTCCTAAGTGCAAAACATCCTGAACCCCCCCCCCCCACCCCGAAAACGCTTCCAAGCCCTCGGGGCTCCCAACCAACCACACACACTAACTAATATCATCATACGAACTTGCTCGAACAATCAAATCGCCAAAATAACATCAAAATCAAAGAATTAACCTCCAAAACTCATGATTTTCATTTCAAAGTTCGAAACTTTCAAATTTTTCACTTTTAGTCCGAAACACGTCAAACGACGCCCGTTTTCAACCAAACTTTACAGATAGAGCTTAACGCTTATTTAAGACTTGTACCGGGCGTTAAAACCAAAATATGAGCCTGATACCATTATTTTTTATCAATTTCCGTTTTCATTTTTCCTTAAGCATATTCATAAAATAATTTCATAGAAAAGCTTCGTACTCGGGCCTGGGAACTCGAATTTTAATTCCGGGAATACAACCGAGCCCCTAATTTTCTTACGGACCCTCCGGCACCGTCACATCACGGGTCCGTTTACCCAAAATGTTGACCAAAGTCAACTATAGCCATATTAGTATCAAAATTCATAGTTTTTAACACATAATTTAAATATTTTCACATAAAAATATTTCGCTTCGCACCCGGACTGCACACGTAAATCGAGGCAACCCAATAAGAGATTTTCAAGACCTCAAAAGCGCAAGGAAATGGAGAATTCCGATAATTACCCGTTGGGTCGTCACATCCGAGACCTCAACGAAAGGCAGCAACACATCTGAAAACCTTATTCAAACTTGTTTCAATCATCAAAACACCTCAAACAATATCAAATCACCAAAAACACATCAGATTCAAGTCTAAGTTTTCAAAATACGCATTTGATCAATAACCCGACCAAACCACGTCTGAATGACCTGAAATTTTACACACACATTCCAAATAACACAACGAAGCTACTACAACTCTCAAAATTTCATTCCGACCCTTATATCAAAATCTTGTCTATCAACCGGAAGTCACCAAAATATCAATTTCGTTAATTCAAGCCTAAATCTTCTCTACACCTCCAAAACTCATTCCAATCACACTCCTAAGTCATAAATCACCTCCCAAGTTATAAATCACCTCCCGAAGCTAACCGAACTATTAGAACTAACATCCAATCCTTCTAACACATATGTCAACATTTGATTGACTTTTCCGACTTAAACCTTCCTAAAAGAGACTAATAGCTCGTTTGGCCCAACTGCAAAAACCAACTTATTTTTTAGAAGTGTTTTTTTTTTTCAAAAGTACTTTTGGTGAGAGACAGTTTGTGTTTAACTAATTAGTTTGAAAAATACTTTTAAACAGCAATTAGTATTTGGTCAAGCAATAAAAACTACTTTTAAGTGTATTTTTCTCAAAAGCGTTTTTCAACAAAGTACTTTTGGAGAGAAGCTACTTTTTTTTGCTTCTCTAAAACTGCTTCTGCTACTCCTCAAAAGCATATTTTTTTCAAACAACTCAATTTTTGGCCAAAAGCACTTTTGGCAAAAAAAGAAGCACTTTTGACAGACTATAAGTGTCCCAAACTTCACCAAACTCATTCTTGACTCGATCCGACCAACCTGATACCATAAAACACAGATAATGAAGCATAAAGAAGCAGAAATGAAAAATGGAACGGTAACTCATAAGATGACTGGCCATGTCGTCACATATTGTTTCTCCTAGATGGCCTTTAAGTGAGCCCAAATCGAGTTCATTTATAAGATGGGAAACGTTGGCATTGGCTTGGCTCACGGATTGACAACTAGGACTTGGTTGAGACTGGTCCAACCTCGCGACAAATTTATCAATCTGAATTTAATTCCTATAAAATAAAAGCTCATTCTAGTGAGAAAGATTTCTATGTAGCTCACTATGGAACATAGAATACTTTCTACTTCATACCAACAATAAGCTTAGCCAATGAAAATTATTCAACTTTCCCTAATACGGTTTATAAAAAATATTGAGGATGTTCTTTTTCTTTTAGCCACGAAATTAATTTCTACAGTGAAACCATTTAATTGGCATAGGATTTTTAACAAACCAAAGAAATACATAACAAATAAATCACAAGTGACAATAAAGTTTTGCAAGAATATCAAATTCCAACTAAATACCAAAATAAAAAAAAAACAGAAAAAACACAATTTAATGGAGAGAAAAATAGTCGCAACCTACATAGGGTTAAGAAATAAACAAGAGGAAGTGAGGAAGCTTTACGATAGTGGCTGTAGAGGAGTGACCAGTGAACAAGCGTGCTTTGAAACAACAAAAGAGAAGAACTGAAGAGGAGCCGTGAGCGTGAAAACTGAAACTGTACGACTAAAGTGGTGGTTGGGGACTAAGGAATATTGCTGGAGACGAGGTCGGGGAATTGGGAATTGGTATTCTGGAGACTAATTTTAAGAAAGGGGAAAGTGGGGAAGGCTTTTAGCTTTCTAGAAATTTTATTTTAATTATAAAGCTTTTTATTATTACTTTATCTAGTTAAAAGTAAAATGTTTAAAATAAAAATGGAAGGAAAAAATAGACCTTTGCTATGGCACTTTTAATATATATATATTATTTCCTAAATATATAGAGAGATATTTTGCTTAAGCTTGCGGGTGGTGTACCCCGAACCATGCACATAAATCTGCCCTCGGATAAAACCACTTATTTTATATGCAAATATTTTTAAGGAAAATATTTTTCTTCCTAGTTAAGGTGTTCACCCGTAATTTAAATAAAAGCCGTATGTATAACCTCAATAAACTAATAGTAGCTGATTTGACCAGCATTAAAAAGTATTTTTCAAATTAATTTGTTAAATATAAACTATTACCGTATAAAAGTGTTCTAAAATTAAAAATCATTTTCAGTGGACCTCTGTCGTTGACACATGATTCTGATTTCCACCTGTTGGGACTTGTCACTTGTTGTCTCTCAGGTGTTTGCAGAGATTTTGACAATTGTATACTGCGCAAGCTCCTTTACCTTTAGCTCCATTAGTACGTCCATGGAGAAACCTCTGGATCCAACACTTTCATCTTCATCAAATCAAGTATTCTTGAGTTTTAGAGCAGAAGACTCTTGCTGCATTTCTTTAACTGAGCACCTTTACACTGCCTTAGTTCAAGCTGGGTTTCAAACATTCAAACAGGATACCGACACAAGAAAAGAACAACTCCACAACGCAATCCGAGAGTCTAAAGTTTCGCTGATTGTCCTGTCCCAAGGCTATGCCTTTTCTCAATCATGTCTTGATCAACTCGATATGATTCTGACATGTAAGGAGAAATTGGATCGGGCAATTCTACCCATCTTCTACTATGTGGATCCTTCTGATGTCAGGAAGAAGAAGGGAAGGATTGGGGAAGCATTAGCAATGCATGAACAAGAATTGAAATGGGAAAGCAGTGGAAGGGAAAGGGTAGAAAGATGGAAGGAGGCACTTGCTAAAGTTGCTGACTTGGGGGGAATGGTCTTACACAATCAAGCTCGTTGGTAATTATATATATATATATATATATATATATATATATATATTTCTCCCCTTTAATGTCTCTTTTTCTTCTTCTTACTCAATTTTCTTCTTCCTTATAAAGCCCCTTTGACAAGAAAATAAAACGGAATCAAGAACAACTTATTGAAAATCAGTGGCGTATCTAGGAATTCAAGTTTGTGGGTGCTGAATTTTTTTTGTACACAAAATTAATGGGTGCTTTTGTAAATTTTTATACGTTTTTCTCAAATTTTCTATATAACTATACACACTCTGCGTTTTATTGAATGCTCGAGCACCCAAATTTTATGTGTAGATCCGCCACTGTTGAAAATAGTGTGTCGTGGCAAGCCACTGCCTTGAAAGCTATTTCGGTTCGATTGGGTGCAAATTGTTAAGACCCGGCGCTTCCCAAGATTTCACAGTACCTCCAAACACATGCACTCGTGGCTGAAAGTTTGGCATTTGCACAAAATAATTGTCCAGACAAAATAGAAGAAGAAGAGAGATAAGGTGTTTTTTTCTGTGTTTGAAAACTTTACAAAACAGTAGAGCTGTTACAAGAAGGAGAGTCTAATTTGGGGGTTATGAAATTAGGATGAATAAGAATCCTTGCAAACGTGATATACGTTCTGAAATTGCAGTTAACAGAATAACAAAAACTTGATTAAAAGAAATCAAAAGGAGAAAAAAGGTGGAAGAGTAATAGTAGCAGTTAATTGTCCCACATTGGTTGTGGGAATGAGTTATTATGGTAAGCAACTTTTACTTCCAACCGATAGGTTGTGAGTTCGAGTCTCCCCAAGAGCAAGGTGGGAAGTTCTTGGAGGGAAGGATGCCGAGGGTCTATTTGAAAACAGCCTCTCTACCCAAGGGTAGGGGTAAGGTCTGCGTACATACTACCCTTCCCGGACCCCACTAAATGGGATTATACTGGGTTGTTGTTGTTGTTGTTATGGTCTTGGGAAATCTCACCCGGTGCACTAGCTTTTGGGGTTGAAATAGGTCCAACTTTCATTTTCATTTTGGGAGGGGTGTTAAGTGTCGCATCTTGGTTGAGGGAATAACTTGTTATCTCCTTGTTGGCAGTTAGTTATATCTTACATTCTTATCTCGTTTTCTTAATTTACAGGCCTGAGTCGAAATTTATTCAAAAGATTGTTAATGTGGTCACAAATAGACTAAGTCGAACAGCTTTGTATGTTGCACCTTACCTAATCGGCATAGATCGCCGGGCTAAGCATATTAGCTTTTGGCTGCAAAATGGATCGGCTGACGTTGGCATATTGATGATTTGCGGCATGGGCGGTATAGGGAAGACTACTCTGGCCAAGTTTGTCTACAATTCAAACTTTCATGCTTTTGAAGGTAGCAGCTTTGTGCTTAACATAAGAGAAATTTCAAAGCAACCTAACGGTTTAGTTAAATTGCAAAAGCAAATACTTTCTGACATTCAAAAAAGGACAAAGGAACGAGTATCATGTGTTGATGAAGGAATTGTTAAGATTTCCGATGCCTTAAGTGGAAAAAGAGTCCTACTTGTTCTTGATGATGTGGATGATTCTGATCAACTAAATGCAGTATTGGGGATGAAAAGTTTATTTTACCCAGGAAGTAAAATCATCATAACATCCCGACATGAGCGAATTCTAAATCCTCACCTAGTTGATAAGGTGTATACAGTTGAGAAACTGGACACGGACGAATCCTTAGAGCTCTTCAGTTGGCATGCCTTTGGAAAACCACATCCCGTGGAAGGTTTTCTTGTGGGTTCAAATGAAGTAGTGAAATGGTGTGGAGGAATTCCACTTGCACTAAGAGTCTTGGGTTCTTCCCTGGCAGGACAAAATTTGGAAGTATGGAAAAGTACAATAAAGAAGTTGCAAGTTGTTCCCAATAATCGGATTATTGAACTGCTCAAAATCAGTTATGAATCTCTAGAAGATGATGATAGGAGTTTATTCCTTCATATTGCCTGTTTCTTTCTCTGGGAGGATAAAGATTTTGCTGTCAAAATACTGGATAAATGTGAACTTTTCACTATTGTGGGGATCCAAAACCTCATTGATAGAGATCTCTTGTCAATACTAAGTGGTAGGCTCTGCATGCATCAACTGATTCAAGATCTGGGAAGAGAAATTGTTCGTCAAGAATCTGTTAAGGAGCCAGGGAGGCGTAGTAGACTGTGGCGTCATGAAGAATCTTTGTATGTATTGAGAAACAAAACGGTAAGCAACTTAATCACTTTAGGCTTTTTCCTTTAATCCATGCATGTACTTTTCTCTTACATATCTGTTTCCTATTTTTATTAGGGAACTGAAGCAATTGAAGGCATCATTCTCGACGGAAATATGCGTAAGGGGCAAGAATCAACCAGGATAACATCTAATGGAAATTATGGCAAAAAGAGTAAAGTGGAAGAATTTATGAATAATTCTCAGGAAGATCGACCAAAGCTGAATTGGATGTCCATTTTGTCTCGTCATATCATGGGCAAAAGGGAAGTTCCAAATGAGGATTTGGAAACTGACTCATTCACAAACATGCACAAGTTGAAATTTCTGTTGCTTAGCAATATACAACTTTCTGGATGTTACAGCAAATTTCCCAAGAAATTAAGATGGTTGTTTTGGCGTTATCTCCAGTTAGAATCCCTACCAAGCGACTTTCCGATGGGAAAACTTGTTGCTATAGACCTTTGTTACAGCAGCTTGAAACAACTTTGGACAGCACCAAAGGTACTTTTTCCATGCCCTTTGTCATTATCTGCTTGTAAGTATTTATCATCAGTTGCATCCAGCATTATTTTAAGTGATCAGTTTCATCTAACATATCTTTTCGTTTCTCTTGTTCGTTTGACTAGTTACTCAGATGGTTAAAATTTCTCAATCTCAGCCACTCTTATCAACTTAGAAGAACTCCTGATTTTTCATTACTTCCCAACCTTGAACAATTAATCCTCGAATATTGTACAAGTCTAACTGAGGTGGATGACACTATTGGATATCTGGAAGAACTCACTGTTTTAAGCCTTAACGGTTGTATAAACTTGAGGAGCATTTCAGAAAGTGTTTGCATGTTAACACATCTTGAGAACCTTGATATCTCTGGTTGCTCGAATCTTGAATATGTCGCCCTGAAGCTTGAAAAGTCGGATTTTCCAAGTGAGCTTTCAGATGAAAGTGGAAGAAACCAAATAGATAGTACCAAGCTAGTAAGACCATGGCATACAATCTTGTGGTCTTTACTGAGGAAGGAGAAAGTATGTCATAGAGTTTCACCAATCAGTTTTCCGACTTCTCTAGTTACTCTAAGACTTACTGACTGCAATCTGGGTGATAATGCACTTCTCCATGTTGATTTTAGTAAGCTCAATTTGCTGAAAGAATTGAGTTTGAGCCGAAATCCACTTTGCCATCCCCCAGAGAGCATCAGATATCTTAGCAGGCTCGAAAACCTTTCACTAAATTCGTGTACAAGGCTAAAATCAGTACTCGAGCTGCCAAATGGTGTTGAGATTGTTGATGCAACTGACTGTATATCCTTGGAGAAAGTATCAGGAACACCTAGCTCATGCAGCATTCTTTACATAAATTGTGCTAATCTGGTTGAGATGAACGCTAATTTCAAGTTAGAACATCTTGAAAATGTCAATGCAGAAACTCTCGGCTATTTGGGTTTGTCAAACATGGAGTTGATTAGAAATGTTACTTTTAGATTAAGATTTGACATTCAGAAATTGTATACTGACGAAATGGAATTTCCAGAGTTTGTCCAAAATGACATGGCAAAATTACAATCTCTCCCACCTAAGAAGCTTCCCGCTCAGGTGTATCTTTCTGGTTTTGTGTAAAATGAGGCATATATATTGTATGCTCAACTGATTGTGCATCTGCTTAACATTTAATGATTTTCATGTCTCAGGGATATTACTGCAATGGCGTGTTCTCCACATTCCTATTGGGTGAACGCGTGCCAAGTTGCTTTGACACGAAGTTGAGTGAGCCTTTCTGTTCATCGTTCGTCGTTCCTACTCCTGATAATCATAGAATTCGAGGCTTGAGTTTTTGCTTGGTGTATACATGCTTGGAGAGTGAAGAAATAGTAAGTGAAGGTGATTGCATGTCCATTATAATTAATAATTTGTCACAAAGGATAAAGTGGAAGCAAGACCCTATGTTTCTAGCTATTCCTGAAGGTGAAGAGCGGATGATGTGGTTAAGTTATTGGGAAATTGGCAACTCGCTGCAAACAGGCGATGTTGTAGAGATTTCAGCCAGTGTTGGAGATAAACATCGTTTCAGTATCAACGAGGTTGGAATGAGGATTATATTCCTGGAAGAACAACAAGGCCAGGACAAAGAATCTAATTGTGAAGTTGTAGAGTTTTTTTCTGGTCCATGTCATCAGAATTTGCTCCTTGTCAGAGTTTTCCCCAAGTGATAAAAGGTGTAGTTATTAAACTGTTAGCCTATGAATCGAAGTTGTTGCTCAGGTCTTAATTGTTGTTTCTATTACACTTAGGGGTCGTTTGGCAGAGTATGTAAGAATAATGCTTAATATGTGTATTAGTAATGCTGATATTAGTAATGCTTGCATTAGTTATGTCGAGATATTTCTTATTCATTATTGGTTTGATGTATTAAAGCATTGCACAATTTCTAAATGAATTGTTTGTTTACAAAAATATCCTCATAACAAGTTCATTACTTTATCTTTTAAAAACAATATATGTTGAGGAATGTTTTTATATAAAAATGATTTTAAAAAATTATTTAATTTGTCTACAGATAGAACTTAATATTTATTTATAAAAGAAATATGCTAAGTATTTATTTATTTAATAGGGACATAATTTTCTTTAACACTTTCTTGGATTATTTTAAATTTGCTTTAATATAATAACATATTTTAATCAAGCATAAATTTTGTAAGATAAATTGTCTTTAACTAAGTTAATGCATGCATTAAAATCATTGCATTATTAATGTTATGGTTTCTTATGCATTAGTTATGCATAGGATAATACCAAAAGAGCGTATAACTAATATTTGCATAATTAATGCATATACTCAAAAAATATACCAAATAAAGTATTACAAATAAACAAAGCTAATACATTCATTATTTTATCTAATGCATCCTACCAAACGGTAAAGGATCGCGTCCTCTGGCTTCATTGGATAGTACAAGGGGAACATAGTTTTTTTTTTCTCATCTGGTCTACACGATTTTCCTTTTTCTTAAGCAAAATTTTTTTTGCAGCTAAATATCATGTGTAATACTTTTCAAATTTATAGAAATTTTAAAACTCGTTAAATATATAATTTAAATTATTTTTATTTTAAATTATACTTCTATTACGGATTTAAACTCTTATAATTAATTTTGAGTTACTTCTCTATTTATAAATAATTGGATATAAAATTAAAGAAATATTAATGATTTTAATATTATTAATTATTAAAAATAAATATAATTAAATACTAATTAAGTCAAAAGAAAAAAAGGGGGAACCAAATAAAATGAAAAACGTGACAGCCCAATCCCATAAAGGACTGTTGGAAGTCAAAGGCGTGAATAGCCTTTTAAGAACAAAAACAGAATTGACATTCTGATGCTCGAGAAACAGAGGACGAAAAAAAAATCTAGGGTTCTTTAGACATCTCTAATTCTTGAACTCTGCTATATAAAATTTCTTATGGTTAATTATCGTACAGCAGTAATAGGTAAGAATTGAATAGTTAATTCCCTTCTTCCTCTTTATAAACAGTAAGTTCCATTAGGTGAGAAACTTTTAAATTAATTAAAATGCATTGATTGTTGTAGAATCAATTATTTGACTGATATAAATTTAAATGGAACCTACATATTAGCTCTAGGAGTTTTGAGGTGCGTTAATATAACATTTTTCTAATGTGGTTTAACTCACAAAAGCATGCATATAAGGTGTTTAATGAATTGCTTAAAAAAGTTTAAATGTACTTAATTGGAGCGAGTAAATACCTATTAACTTAGAATTGTTCTAGCTAAAGTTTAGGTGATTTATTATGGTATATGTGCATAAATTTTTAGATTTTTATGTTATTCTTATATGTCATTTTATGTTGAAAATTCATGAAGGAGTAAGAATCTTTAGATATACTTTTGAATATTTATTTCATTCTTATGCCATGCTTTACTTTAAGGATACCAGTATGAGTATTATTAGAATGTTTCAGAAAGATTTAGACTTGAAAAGTCACAAGAAGAAGTTTAGAAAGAAAAAAATTTTGGGAGTATCCTTTATTCTGAGAAAGGATCATCATCCAGGCCGAGAGTCCTGACCAAGGTGTTGAGTTCCTGAAACTACTTGTGCCGAAGAGGGATCACATGAACGGAGGGTATCGTTGCTAAGAATTTACATATCCAATCTAAGGTATGATACATGAGCGTTGAGAACCATGAAGCGAGTGGCAAGGTGTCACGACCCAATTCCATTATAGGTCATGATGGCGCCCAACACCCTTGTCAGGCAAGCCAACAACAGAAGTATTAATAAGTTCTCATTTTCACTTTACTAAAACAAGTACAAAAAATTCTAAATTTGAAGTTAAAAACATGTGATAATTAGTAACATACAAAAGTAATTATACAATCCCCAAAAGAATAGTCCACCAAAGTATGTGCCAAGTCCTGTTATCACAAGTTTATGGGCAACTAGTAGAATATACAAAAGAATAAATCTATCCTACCGTCTGAAATAGAAGAAACAACCAAAATAAAAAGACTACATCATTGTTGCTGAACGGCACAGGAAGAGAGCATCCCACCGTGAAGTCTCGGACACTGATCAAGAATACGCACCAAACTGGTAACCAGATGTACCTGCCTCAGATCATGTACATTAAAGTACAGAAGTGTAGTATGAGTACATAAACAATATGTACCCAGTAAATATTCAGTCTAATCTCGAAGAAGTGGAGATGAGAGGTCGACTTGCCACTTACTAGGGTCAAATAATATGAGAAATGAATCATACTGAACATTGATAGTACAAATAACTAACAGTTTATAGTAGAAAATTAACAGGTCCTTTCCTAGATATTACCATAGCTTGCCACTTATATTTCAGGTCATATAACAAAGCTCAATCCACATAATAATGCTAAGTAAAAGCATGTGAAACTAGTGTCGAGGTCGTACTGTCCGATCCAACATAAAAGTAAATTACGTACTATCTTGTCGAACGGCGCGAACTATAAATGCATCTATTATCCTGCTCGTGAATCAAACATGTGATGCGGTCAAATATAATTAAACACAACAACAAACAGACAAGAATATATATCCGAGGAGCAATTACTCACAGAAATATCAACTTCTCTTTAAAAGGCCAAGAAAGATAATGTTCCCCTTACTAGTCTCATTTATCATAATCAACATGATTTAAACAAACCAAATTAAACGAAAAATTAAAAGAATATCACATAAAGCATGTTTTTTGGTCCAAGACTACCCGGATTTAGCATAATAGTAACTACACACGGGCTCTCATCACATAGTGCCTACATAGCCCCCCATTTAATGGTAAACTATCTGATTATATCACCTATGGAAAAAATTCCCTCTTACAAGGTTAGATAGGAGATTCACCTCGCTCCAAAGCATACTTCCAATATCAAGAACGAGCTCAAACTCTCAATTTGGAGCCGAACGATCCAAAACTAGATAAACGAGGTAGGGACTAGTCAATACAAGCTCATAATATAGCATTCTAGTTATTTAAGCAATTTCCCAACTCTAATCATAAGTTTTCCAAAATCTGATATTGGGCCCACGTGCCCAGATTCCAAAATTTTTTGAAGAAAGTTGTTCTTTATAACCTAAGGATCAATAATATATGATTTCTACTTCATTTCATAATCAATTTCGTGGTAAAATCTAAGTTTTATCAAAACCCTAAGTTTTGCTCTAATCTCTTGATTTTTCCTAATCTTTATGTGTTAATCTACCCAAAAGTAAAGTATTAAACTTAGAAATATGGGGAATGAACATACCTCAACATGCTAGGTATAAATCTTCTCTCAGGAGCTCTAAAATTGCCCAATACACGAGTGCAAAATGGGCAGAAATGATTGGAGCCCGTATTAAATGACACTTAGTGCTTCAGTGATTTCTGCATCTGCGGTCACGCTTCTGCGAGAGGAAGGTCGCATCTGCGAAATTGGCCAAGCGAGCTGGGACCGCTCCTGCGGTCTTGAAGTCGCTTATGCATCACCGCTTCTGTGGCTTTGGCTTGGCTTGCCTTGGCCGCAATCTGTGAGAACTCGACCGCTTCTGCGGTTTCGCACCTGCGGCTGACCAACCCCAGGTGCGATTATGATAGCAACCTGAAGCTTCAGCTCTTCCCAAATTTTCCAACTTCACTCGAGCCTCGTTTGATTAACGCTTGGGGCTCTCGTGCCCCGCCCGAACATACCGACAAGTCTGAAATCATGAAACGGATGCGCTCGAACCTTCGGAATGCCCAAAAAATCGCTAAATCTAATAATCACCCCATCCCCCCCTCTCCCCCCCCCCCCCAAATCAATTGAATCAAACATATGAAATTCAAGTTCCTCAAATTAAGTTCTAACGTGCCGAAATATACTTATACTACTCGGATTGGGTCCAAATTTTGCGAGCAGGTCTTAAATGTTATATTGGACATGTACCGGGATCCGGAACTAATATACGAGTCTGATACCAGCATGATCAACCATTATTTAGATCTTTAAATCCTTAGAATTTCAGTTTAACAATTTCTAATAAAAAAATTTTACTCGGGCTAGGGACCTCATAATTCGATTTTGGGCATACGCTCAGGTCCCATATTTTCCTACGGAACCTCCAGGATTGTCAAAATACAAATCCGGGTCCGTTTGTTAAAAATATTAATCAAAGTCAAACTTAGCTTTTTAAGAAAACCTTAAGGAATCAAATGAGCCTATTTCAACCCAAACTCTTCCAAATCCCAAACCAATCATCCCCGCGGGTCGTAAATTAGTTAAATAAAGTGCGGAAAGTTTTATTTAGGGGAACGGGATTCTAAAAAGCAAAACGACCAATCGGGTCGTTACACGTGGATTGAGCCTATTCGATCAGGTTGGGATTGAACCCGTGCCGATCACACGGTGACTAAGACATAAATAAGTTAGGATAGTTTGAACTCCCAAAGTATAAAGTGAAGTATTTTTTTTATATATATATAAGCAAGAAAAAAGAAAAGAATTTCTTTTAGAACATTCATAAAATGCTATTACGCAATTATTTTAGGATTTTTCTTATAAGCTTTATGTTTTACATGTATTTAGAATCTTTACTCATAATATATATATATATATATATATATATATATATATATATATATATATATATATATATATATATATATATGTTATTAAAGTTCGTCTCCTGTCTTTGAGACTCGCTGAGTAAAATAGATGGTACTGATGTACTCTTTGGGAACCTACGTTAGTCTGCGGTACAATGTGTAGGAACTGGTTTTGCATGCGAGCAGGTTACGGGTTAGGACTTCCCTCACTTTCAGTACTATTGGTAAGTTCCGCTTTTGTTCGGGGAAAACTCCTTTGAGTCGCCATTATTTAGCTATTTCTTTGTATACATAGAGAACTGACCAGAAAATCTCATGCCCTGGGTAATGCGTCAGTTTATCAGTAGAGGCTTCATAGACACAGTCGGTGGGTTAAACTTCAAATGCTTTCTATAATAACTTAGCAGTATTTTAATGGTTACTACGAATAAAGTTTTCAAGTTGGCTTATTTTAGATATTTAAATTACTTAAAAGTATTTGGTTACAGTAGTGCCTTGTGGCATATAAAGTTTACAGTTATAATAGATTTGATAAGCGCAAATGGTTCGCTCGATCGTATTTAGTGATTGGGTGACGGCGAGGCTTGTTCAGAAAATGGGTCATAACATCATGTCAGCCTGGACACCTGCTATATTTCTTTTCAGTCATCGCGGTCAACACCTTGTACAGGAAGTGAATTTTAAAGCTGTAATTTCATTTACTGAGCTCTATGGAGATTCTTGTATGGAATCATATAGTATTCAAGGTCAATTTGTCACGTCAAATGCATCTTTACGTGTTCTCAGGAAAAGAAACAAGAACGAAGACTAGAGGAATCCTATATTACTAGGACTGCTGTCATGCATTTAGCCAAATTAGTCATCCTTTTGGCATAATCTTAATTATCCTGGCTGCACCCAGTGTTCACTTCTAGTCCCTTTCATGAAAAACATTTATCTTGAACTTCTACAAGAGTAGTTGGGAGATTTAAGAGTTCTCTGGAACTTCTATTTGAGTGCAAAGTTGAAGATTGTTGAGTGGTTCCTTGTGTCTTGGGTGTAGAACGCCACTTTACTATATGCACCTAGGCACGGGCGAAGCTACAAGGGGTCAATTGATTATCCTTCGTAGAAAAATTATTTTGTGTATATAGATATAATATTAGATTTGAGTTATATAACATATATTGAACACCTTTCATTAGGAATTTTCTTTTTTTACTTTTTCAAATTTGAATATTTTTGAAAATATTTTTGGCTTCGCCACTACACCTAGGTAGCAACAGAAATCTACTCTGAAGTTAGTGCATTCTATAGAGTGCCTTTGGAACCGATTTTTCATATCCAAAATTCTTTATAGTTAACAATTGTGTCTTCTTGTTGATTAAATATTCTTCTTTAATTGCTATCTCTAATAATTTCCAAGTCTTGAAGTATGTCCGCGTTATAATATGTTCACTACTCAATTCTCCTCGATTTAATTCTTAATAAGTCATTGGTTGAACTATTGGCTTGACCATTTTTGTTTTGAGGTATGCAAATCTCATTTTGATGATAGACGGCATAGAGACAGACCAGAAATGTTGAGTAATATCTTCCACCTGTTTAATGATATAAAGCCTTGTCTGTCTAGACTTAGTTTATTTTTTGCCAAAAGAATTTATTTTTTTTGGTCAAAATTATTTTTGGTTGAAAATTGAGGTGTTTGGCCAAGCTTCTGGAAGAAAAAAAAAATGCTTTTGAGGAGAAGCAGAAGCAGTTTTGGAGAAGCAGAAAAAAGTAGTTTCTCTCCAAAAGCACTTTTGAGAAATATACACTTAGAAACCATTTTTTAAAGCTTGGCCAAACACTAATTGCTGCTCAAAAATGCTTTTCAAACTAATTAGTCAAACACAACTGCTTCTTACCAAAAATATTTTTAAAGAAAAACACTTTTAAAAAAAATACTTTTTAAAATAAATTAATTTTTGTAACTTGGCCAAACGAACTATTATTCTGATAGTGTGGCTTGTGAAGAAAAAAAGTTAGAGCTTTCACTTTATGAAACAGTGCACATGTAGGCAATCTGTCCTTTTCTCCGTGATGAACTGTATCTTGAGAATCCACATTTGTTTGTTGGCCAAATACAACTTAGACCTTGCACTCGATTTCAACCTTCTTTCATCTTGGCCCTCCACTTTATTTTTTATATTTTACTTTAATATAAAAGTTAAAAATTAATGCAAAAATATAGCACATGTGAATACATAAATTTAAGGTGTAATGAATATTCAACTAAATATTGTCACTTGTTTTCTTTATTCATATCAAACGGATCAATAATAAAATATTTTACCCGACTGTATTTCGGTAAAATTAAGTCCGCTTCTTATTTACACACAAAAAAATGATAATTCTGAAAATAAAATTCGAAAATGGTTCACTTACTTTGTCAAATTTACACCCATAAAAGCTACGATCTGAATTTCTTGGTATCCATGATAATTTCATTTCTATTTGAAATCCACAAGAACAAATATTCATTCCACAGTAAAAAAAAATTTTTTGAAATATGGATTCACTTCAAAATTCAAGCCTAGATGAAATAAACCCACAAAAAAATCATAACAAATAAACGGACAATAAACTGCAAAAGTTTGAAATTTTCTGGATGGTCAAGTATGAAATCGACAGGTATTAAATCGGCAGATGAAAGCTTTGGAACTTTGAGAATGAAGATGGGGCAACAATAGATGAAAAAATACGGTCGGGTAGGGTGTTTTAGTATTGACCTTGTTTGATATCGATAAAAAATCATGTGCCAATATTTAATTGGATATTTATTATATTTGTATATACACACGCATTATATTTTTGCATTGCTTTAAGCTTTTGTGTTTAAGTGAAAAATAAGAAATAGAATTTGAGGGCCAAAATATAATAAGATTGAGATATTGTACATATCTATACTATATACCAAACCCTATTGCCTTTATTATTTAAAGATTGTGTTAATTACATTTAAGCATACCGAATTACTATTTATTTACCATAATTCAAATTAAGGGTATAATTATTGCTTCATTTATTCTAGGCTTTGTCCGATTTTAGTTTACCTGCCTGTCTCTCCACCCACCCACCCACCCCCCACGATTTACCTTCAGTCAATCCCCTCTCCCCCTCTCCCCCTCCCCCTCCCCCCCTCCCCCCCTACGATTTACCTTCAGTTTTTCCCCCATTTTCGTATACATGTGAAATGTGGATCCACGGACATTGTTTACCTTCGAATGAAGAGGAGCTTGGAGAAGATTGTTGGAAGTGTGGTAACTGTAGCGAATGGAGATAGTTAATGCTTAATAGGCATCATTGCTTGATATCACTGCTTTTGCCATAGGTATCACTGTGGGGAATAGAAATGTGGATCCATCATTTGGTATCACTGCTTTTGCCATCAATAAGAAATGATTTTTTCGTGATAAAGGAGTAGTTGGGTTGTGCAATTATAAAGGAAATAATTTTCTCGTGGAAGACAATAAATTTGACAGTGCGATGCAATTGTAGTTTATTTGTAGTTTTTATGTAGAAATTTTATAGATGAAGAGCAAATTTTGTTATCAACATTTTATTTTGTCACAAGATTGTAATTTAATTGTAGTGTAAATGTAGTAATTTTGTGGATAATCTTAAATACAATACAATTTTATACAATACTTAATCTGATTTATAGTTTATTTGTAGAAATTTTATCTACAAGATATCTACAAACTGAATACATTGAATTTTAATATCCCAACTCCCATTTCAATTGTAGCATAATTGGCATTTTCGACATAATTGTGGAAGACTTGTAGAAGTTTTAGTCTTCCCAATCTACAATTTATCTACAAATTATCTACAATTTATCTATATTTCTACAATTTATCTACAACTTATCTACAATTTCTAGAAATATGTATTCTTCTTCTTCTTCTTCGACGAGTTCCAATGTGAAGTTCAGTAAAAACCAAGTCTAATCTTCACCAAATCCCTCAAAATTGAGATATAAACTCCTAAACATATTCCGAATTATTTACAACATCACACAATCAAAACAAATAATGATTTTTGAAAACTCAAATTTGAATTCAAAGCTTTCAAGCTTTTTAATGGCTATCAATGATGTAAAATATATGCAAGAACAAATTTTTTCAACTTTGGGATATCTTTCCGTTTTAATTTTTGTATTTACTGTTGAAAGAATCACACGCAGATTTGATGCCTTCATTTTAGCGCGTTTTTATGGTAAAATCTACCTATTTTTGGATTAGTATATAATTTGTAGTAAAAGTATGGACAACACGAATAAATAACAAATTATGAACATTTTTGATAATAATATTTGATATATGATATAGGTAGGTAAAACTCCCACTAAAAAATAGGGTCAAGTTGAATAACATCATCGTGTTTGTCTACAGTTGCTGGATTAATACTTATTTTCTGCAGTGGAGTAGCAAACTATAAAAAAATTGTCCTAATAAGGCTTCATTTTACATTCTGTTTTAGATTATTGTTAAACTCATGATCAGGTACAACTGTGGACAGATTCTTGGGTAAGGAAAGGTAAAGGTTGTTGGTTGGATCGGATATAGATGCCTAACTTCAAAATTAGGCAAGACAAAGCAAGCAATTTCAGATCATGATATGGAAATTTCACAATATTATTTTATACTTATTTTTGTATAGAAGAGGAGGCAATCTTCTTGTTAAGCAAGACATATATGTCGCAGAGTGGGAATGTCCACCCTTAATTTCAAGGGATTTTTACATACACATTGGTTTATTATGCTGAAGTGACAAATTGAAGTGATAAAATATATACTAATTAATAACGGTTAGTGATAAAAGTGTATTCCAAACACATATAAATGCAATGAATTTATTAAATTGGGGTAAGTATTGGATATAAAAAATACTTTTTCTCTTTGCTATTCATGCAGACCATATTTTTTTAAAAGAAAAATGAGGTGTCCATTTCTCGTTTAGGTATTGAGCTGGTGAGTCATATTTACCCTTTTGGTTATTTATAAACAAACCGCCATGTGATTAACTACAGAAAAACAATATAATTCAAAACCAACCCTAATTATTCTTGGAACCTTATAAGACAAAAGCGCATACGAAGATCTATTCCATAACAAATGTTTTTACTCGCATTCGATACTAACACTTGTTTACCCTTCAAAATGGATAACTCTTGCATTTATACGCGATTTTAAGATTATGTGGACTAATTTAATACAATAATTAATAAAGTTAGATAAGCGACTAAAAATTAAAAAAACAGTCAAACCAGTGATGATACTGAATTCGGGCTCGATTAGAGGCTTAACAAGAAGCTCGCCTTCGGTTCCGAACCAATGATGAAGAACTTACGAACCAAAACAAGAACTTTGAACAACTTTTGAAACAAACAAAAATAAATGCATATTGCCTTGGTATGTGTGTTACAACGTCCCTCCTGAATAATAAACACCCCATTTATATAATAGAGAAGTTTTACCCTAAGTATAATCCTAAGAAAGGTAAAAAATTTCTTTTTCGCCAATCACTTAGCGGCTAATATGAGCCGAGATCTACGCCGTGATATCAGGTTGAGCACGAATATCACGACTCTTTTTTAATCGTATGAGATCGTTTGGCAACGCTTTTCGATGCCTCGTTATTCGAATCAGGTCTGGGGACATGGTCTTGATGGCTCCAGGGCAGGTGTTCTACTCGAGCTTTGATACAGACAGCTCCAGGCTTCGACTCTAATTCCGTGCAGTTACGCCCTCACTTTATTTTCCCCACCGGGGAATTGGGGTGTTCATTACCCCCTCCCCCCCCCCAAGCCAATTTACTCGTATACAGATAGTCCCCTCATTTCTCAGATAATTGGTTTGCCGGAATAATGAGAAACGACATATGTTCTCTAGTTCCTTCTTCCGTAGGCTGTGACAGAAACAACAAAGAAGGGGAAACATCTTGTCATTCGCGTCGTTCTAACTTCAAACAAGTTAGCCATTGGCTGGTTGTCTCCAAATGCGAAGCGGCACGATCTTTTTCTATAAAGCTTCTATCCTTGTTCTTTTCCTACTTTCCGACCAATTTTTTACCCTCGAACCTTCAAGTAATCATCAACTTTCTTCAGATTTTCACATCGTCATCCTTACTCTTCAAACTTCTATAGTAATTTCCAGGTTTCTACCTAGATTTTCCTCAATTCACTATATTCAATTCTTCATCCTCCTAATCTATTCCTCTTTCTTCAAAATTTCAAATCTGTTCATATAGAAATGGTTAAAATGTCTAAATTAGTTCCCCAACAAGTTTCCTCCTCATCTTCTCAACCGACCGCTGGTACTGAGGCGGTTGCTCCTAAAGTAGTTTCCCTTGAAACAGCTGCTCCTGAGGTGGAAACCGACAAATCTGGCCCCCAAACCTCCCTTGAAAATGTTTATTCTAAGGGTCTGCTAAACCGTAGATGACTTTAAGCTCAAGAAATCCCCATGCAAAATGAATCGAGGTGAAGGAAAATCAAGGTACATATGCTCCGTGACCGAAGATGTCCTTCCTGTAGTATGAAAGGGCTCTAATTAGGAAGGTAAGGATGTAGTAGTCCCGAGCCCGAGGATGCTATTATTACCCACGTGGAGGGGAGCATAAGTGTTTGCCCTTACCCCTTCACACTAGGAATGGTGGACCCTATTGTTTTAGATTTTTGCAAGAGGTACAAGGTGTGCCTCGGGAAAATCCTCTATCTCTATGGAGGATCGAGATCCCCATTCGTTACTTCATGAACAAGACCGAGCCTCGTCGATTCACTATCGATCATCTAATCTATTTATACTACCCCCAAACATTTTGAGGATGACTAATCAAGCTTACTCGATAAACTAGCAAGGCTCCTTTTTCGAGCATTGAGGGAAACCGAGAGCGGGACTGGCAGGGAAGCTTCATTTGGGTGAAGACCGAAGAGTTGATCGCTCCTGAGTTCATGACATTTCCTGAAAAGTGGAATGCATCTCGTAAGTGCAGTCTCTCCTTAAGAGTTAATTTTATCTACATTTTCTTTCTTCTCATTCATACTTGTGGTTGTGCAGCTGTTGCTTGGATTCCAAATGCGATCCCCGGCTAAAGAAGTGGACCAAGGGCATCTGCATTAACGTACTCCAAGTGCGTATGGCACACACTTTTGAAGGGCCGATGGGAGGTCTGTTCTCATGGTAAGGTCTTTCTCTGAATAGTTAACACCATGCTTCCAACTTTCATCATATTGACTTTCCTTCCCCTCTTTTTTTTGTATGGTTACCTAAGACCGCCGAGCTTAGGCCTTTGGAAGGGGGTGAGGACGTTCCCTTCTCCGCTGATCCATCCGTTATAGGATAGCCCGGGGGCTGCCATGGGGAAAAATAAGAAGAAAAGAAAATCTTTGGGCTCCCCAAGTTCTATGGTGAAGCAAACGAAAAGAGTGGCTCTTAAGCCCAAGAAGAGCTCTAGTTCTTAGGTGCTAGATTCTGATTCGCTTCTTTGGCTCAGAGACGAACCCAAAGAAGATGACATTTTTATTGCCCATGGATAGACCCCTCCTAGGGAGCAGTCAGCAGCAGAGGGAGAGATTCATGAGGCTAACCTCCCTCAGACTCGGGCAATTGATGTTGAGCTAGGGGCTGAGATCCCCCGGGATGCCGGCTTCACTCCGAAGGAAGCGCTCGGTGTAATAGATATTATGGGGACGCCCTCCTATACGGAGTCCATGCTCGAGGAGGCCCAATTAGGAAAAGAGAAGTCCAATGAAGGGGTCCGTGACGTAGGCGATCCCTTTTATTCTTTTTCTGATAGTGTAGATTCGTCCATTTTGGAAGATTTTTTCGAGCTGGGTGACCTTGAAGTTCCAAAATGGAAACATCCTCACAAGCTAGCGGGCCGATTTCGATCCAAAAATTGATAAATCAATTCCCTACTCCGAGTGTGGACCCCAGTCGGAAGAGATCGATTATTCTTACTCTATCAGACGATGCCCGGGTTTTTTCTGCTCTCGTGGGAATAGCTAGCTATCTTCTATGCTTAATGACCAAGGAAGACTAAGCAAAAATGAATGACGTGAACATGTCGTGCCTTTTTAATTAGGCGCAGCATACGCTGAACAGAGTAAAGAATCATTACATCCTTTTATCTTTACTTAGATTTTGATATTTCTCACATTTTTCACCATTTTTAGGCCTCGATACTTCATCAGGTACCGGGGTCGAGGTCAATCAACTCGAGCTCGAGGTCAAGGAGTAGGCCTAAAAAAGAAATATGTACAAGCTCCTCAACGAGCAACAAGAAGGTTCCATCAAGGACCTTCAGGCCGAGCTGGATATGGCTTAGAAGAGAGCTTTGACCCTGAAGGAGGAGCATGTAGATTTGGTCAAAAATGTAAAGGTCTTTGAAGTTATAAATGAGGAACTAGTCATGGCAACAAACGACTAAACCTCACACGTCCATTAGAAGATCGATCTGATCGCCCTAATCCGAGTCAAAATGAACGAGGTCTAGGCCATAGCCAACACGTGGGAAAGCAAAATGGACCGGCTGGAGTTAGAGAAGGAAACCGCCCAGGCATAGCTGGCGTCGGTAGAAGTTCGACTTCAGGTGGTAAAGAAGAAAGCCAACAAGCGGTCCCAGCTGAACGATGAACTCCGAGCACAACTGAGCTCGGACCTCGCATACTGGGGCGCCCTAGCTAAGGAATATGAGGCAATAAGGTTAAAGTTGGATACGACTTCCCGGGATACCAAAGATATGGCGGCTCAATATAAGGCTGATGTTGAAGTAGCCGAGACCCGCCTGAAGACCAATGTTGAATATATGAAGCAATTGTCCCGAAGGGAGACCCTCAAAGAGATCCATGCTCGAGGGTTCGACCTGTTGGCTGATATCGAGGTAGCTAAGAAGCTTGAGGCCGAAGCAAAGAAACTTTCTGAGACTGAGGGTGCAGAGGAACTCTGAAGGCCCCTAGGAATCTGAATGCTCTAACGATTCTGGTGCCGAACCGGGACCCATCGAAGAACAGGAATGAATTCCTTAGAATTTTTTATGTTTTTGTGTTATGTATATTTTTGTTTAGTTTGAGGCCATTTTTGTTGAGCCTTTGTAAAGACATTACTGAATATATAAAATTTCCCTTTTCGGCAATTTCTACTCTTTACTTTTTTAGCATATTTTCATAATTTCCATTTTTGCAAATATTTCTAATGTCTTAGAATAGAATCAAATGTAGTAATAAGTTGTTTGTTTTTTTAAAGGACCGAACAAAGTGTGTCCTTGATACAATTTTCATTTCCTCGAAACATTGAAAACTCAAAGTGACCGGGAGTTTTCCCAAGATGCTTAAGTGATTTTAGGCGATGTTTTTACCGATGGTAACTTTTTGGCAGGTTTTGAATATTTATTGAAGGCCTTAATTTTTTATTACGGGTTTCGGACATCTCAGAACCATTTTTATGGTGGCCATAGCCTTTTAGGTTTAGGCACTACCTAATGGGTTTTGTTCCTTCAGTATTTGTAGCCCGAGTTATCGAACTTATTTTGGACAACAGTCCCCAAGCGAGGGTAGTCATTGGGCTCGATAGTCCTCGAATGGGGATATCCCTTATGCTTTGGGTAGTCATTAGGCTTGAATAGGGATAGCCCTAAGGCTCGGGTAGGGTAGCCCTTGGCTTCAATAGCCCTTACGATTGTTTCTCAACTGAATTCATCATCATCAACCGATGAACCCGAGGCATGTGTTGAAGGGTCCATTCCTTGAATTGATGCAGTGTTACCTGTAATTTGTCTAAATACATTTGCATGCATTCCTCTTTTACTTCTAACATCCCATTAACTTGATTTACCACAATGAGGGAATCACATTAAGCTTTGACCACTACATCCCCCAGGATTATAGCCAATTCGAGACCCGCGATCGTGGTCTCATACTTGGCCTCATTGTTAGACAATTTTATAGTTCGAATAGACTGTCTAGCTATGTTTCCCGTAGGCGCCTTCAACACGATGCCGAGTCCAGACTCCTGAGGAATTAACCAGGTTTGACAAAAAATCTTTTTCGACTTTGGGTATCCAGAACGACGTAAAGTCGTCCACAAAGTCTGCCAAAATTTGTGATTTTGATGGTAATTTGGGGTCGATTCAATAACGTACCCACTAATTTCTACGGCCCATTTAGCCAAATAACCCGAGAGCTCGAGTTTTTGCATAATATTCCTTAGCTGGTAAGTGGTTATGACACATATATGGTGGCATTGAATGTACTGTTTCAACTTTATGGAGGCGCTTAGTAAAGCGAGTGCCAATTTTTCCAGATAAGGATACCTTATTTTGGCCTCGCCTAGAGTTCTACTAATATAATAAATAGGAAATTATGTACCTTCCCCTTCCTAGAATAGGACTCCACTTACCGTCACTTCGGATACCGTCAAATAAAGGTACAATCGTTCATCCACCTTTGGATTATGGAGTAGGGGTGGATTTGAAAGGTACCTTTTGAGTTCTCCCAATGCTTTTTGGCACTCTATGGTCTAAGAGAAGTTATTCCTCTTCCTCTTCTTCTTCTTCTTCTTCTTCTTCAACTTCTTCAAAAGTGATATGAATCGATGGCTTTTGTCTGAGGACCTCGATATGAACATGTACAAGGCGGCTATACGCCTGGTTAACCTCTCAATGGCCTTAACACTATCCACCACAGTGATGTTTTCTATGGCTTTAATTTTTTCGGGATTAATCTCGATTCTTCCATTGGATCCACAAACCCGAGGAATTTTTTGGATCCAATACCGAATGCAATTTTTTTTAGGTTGAGCTTCATATTGTATCTTCTCAATATGTGGAAGGTTTCCTACAAATGTTTCAAATGGCATTCTGTTCGTAGGGACTTAACCAATATGTAGTCAATGGAAAGCTCCATTGATTTTCCTATTTCTTTTTGAACATCCTGTTTACTAGGCATTAATAAGTGGTACCGACATTCTTTAGACCAAATGGCATTACATTATAACAGGTGCCGAAATTTGTGATAAAGGAAGTTTTTTCTTGTTTGCCCAGGTCCATTCGTATTTGGTTGTTCCTAGAATAAGCGTCACGAAAGCTGAGCATCTCATGCCTGGCCGTTGCATCTATCATAAAGGAAAAGAGTCCTTAGGGCATGCCTTGTTCAAGTCTTTGTAATCTATGCACATTCTTAACTTGTTTCCCTTTTTAGGTACTACCACTACATTAGCTAACCAATTCGGGCACTTAAGCTCCCTAATGCAACTTATTTTAAGGAGTTTAGATACCTTGTCTTTTATGAATGCATACTTGACTCTGTAATGAGGTCTCCTCTTCTATTTAACGGGGAGGAACTTTGTATCAAATCTCACCTTGTGAGTGTTTATCTCCGGCGAGATCCCTGTCATATCAAGATGGGACCAAGAGAAACAATCTATGTTAAATATAAGGAATGTAATGAGTTTTTTCCTGAGATGGAGAGTTAACCCTGTGCCCAAGTATACCTTCCAATCGGGCGAGTGTTCGATCAATGTGACTAGCTCTAGTTCCTCAACCATTGACTGTAACACTCTGTAAATTCAGATTAGTTGCAGTTGTAGTAATTGAGTTTTAAAGTGACCTTTTAGACATGTGAAGTTCTATCAGGATGATTAAGGGTGGAAATAATTATTTTAGAATCCGATGAAGAGTGAGGAGCATAAAATTCAATTGGATCAACTAAATTTATGAGAGGACCGTCTCACGGCCATAGAAAGTACAAGGCCATGAAAAATCACGGCCATAGACAGTGCAAGACACTATCTAGGGCACTAACCTTAGTGCCTCTGAAAATGCAAAGCACTATCTAAGGCATTAACCTTAACACCCCTGAAGATGCAAGCATTATAGTTTTGGCGCCTCTGATGGCGCCTTCCCTAGTTATTTTGGCTTCCCTGAGCATGCCTACTACCGACGATGTTTACCCAAGCTACTTTTATTTCCTCCTCAATATTTGGGACGCGTACACTTAATTAAACCATACCTCATTCCCTACAACCCCAAACACGTACATTTCCTCTAGAAAGGGAAGCTCTCAAGAACCCAACTTCCCCAAGATCCCTCAATAATTCAAGGTAAGTTCTAACAATGATTCTAAGTTAATTTCAATTCTCCAACCCCTTATTAACATGGGTAAATCCTTCCAATATTTAGACATTCAATCGAGACACTGTTGTTGAGAAAAGAAACACAAGAACTAGAATTCAAGAGGATTGAATGTCAAAAGGTAATGATTCTACTCCCTAATCATTTATAGCCATGAATTGATTAGTTTTTGGGAGAATAGTAGATGAAAATTCCAACAATTCCCATGTCATAACACATACTTACTCGAGACCTCAAATCATGCATAACAATATTGAAACGACAAATCGGACCTCGAATCGAACCCAATGAACTTTCAACTTCCAAAACTCGCGCCTAAACATATCACATCAATTTTTAATGAACTCAATTTTTCCAAAAAAGTCTCAAATGACATAATGAAGCTATGAAAATTCCCAGAACCACAGTTTGATAAAGAGAATCATATGAACTATGCTAGGGTTTTGGGTTATTGACTTAGGAATGTTACAAACATTTGTATGACGAGAAATTGTTTTAGTTACATATATTTATGATGGTAAAATCACCTAAAAGTATTTGAATTAGAATTGGGTGAAGAAAGCACCATTAATAATGAATATGAGGCTTTACACCCATAAGGTGTTTGATAAACGGCCTAAGTGACTAAAACATAAGAATTAGTGCTAATATTATTTACTCTTGATATATATTGACATAGACTATCATTGAAAGAGGCGACAAACATTGTGATACACTTAAAAGGACCAGATTCAAGGTATGTGAGGCTAACTCCCTATGTTTTGGAATGTTAATGACCCTCCCTACATTACGTTTCTTTTACAACATTACTAACCGCCTAAAGAATATAGTTAATCCTAGTTCCTTGAATAGTTGCAGAACATCTCTTCGCTAGAATCATAACTCATTCATGAATTTTATTTCGAACATTGTGAGCTCAGTGCATCATCAATATAGACTTGACTTTGATGCCCATAAGTCTCAGTTTTGATTTCTCATCATGTCATAAATAGTTGAAGTTTCCATTTTGATAACTAGCTCGTGAATACATATCTCAGTCTAGTTTTATTTATCATTTCAATATCATGTAACTCAATCATATTCAGTATTTTTGTATCATGTATTGCAGTATGATTTGGGCCTAGGATCGTAGTTTATGCTTTATGCATGTTTGGTCCTGAGGCCGCAATTTATTTTTTTTGCATATTTGGGTCTGAGGCAGTAGTTTATGCTTTATGCATGTTTGGGTCCGAGGCCGCAGTTTATACTTTATGAATCTTTATGCCTAAGGCTGTAGTTAAGGCCGCAGTTATGTATACGTATACTTGGGCTTGATGTCGCAGCTTGTGCACATATATATTAGGCCTGAGGCCGCATTTTAATAGTAAGATAAATAGGTGGTTCATCATTCAGAAGAGAGAGTATTCATATCTTTACTTCCTTTAGTCAGTTCAGTTATCAGTTATCATTTTAGTTTCATTTTCAATAGTTATCAGTTATCAGCTATTAGTTATCGTTTCAATTTCAGTTTCAAGTTATCATTTTTGTTATCAATTATCAATCTCAATTATTAGCTCAATATTAGTTATAATATTTATAGTTCTTTCTTTTAGTTGCTTTACATACCAGTGCAATTCAAATATAGTGACGTCCCCTTTAAACGGAGCCTGCATATCACGATACAGGTTATGATTTACAGGTTAACGATTCAGAGCGGTAGGATTCTTGTACAAGATATTTTGTGATCCCTAGTTCTTTCAGGGCATTATAATTACCTTATTGTCTTCATTATTTTCAGACAATTAGGTTTTCAATACTTCATTAGAGGCTTCATAGACTGGAGTAACAATTAGACAGAGTCGCATGCTTTTCATGTTAAGTAATGTTGGCTTCAAATATTTTTCAGACATATGTTAGTATTTCTGCACTTTGATTTATATCATTCAGACTTTTAGTATATCGGCACGAGTTAGTTTATCTTCCATATTTAGTATGTTATGATATCACATATTGATTCAGTTAATTTGGTTCGCTCAGTCACATGTAGTCATGCACCGAGTGTCAAGTTACGTCCAAGCCTAGGATCGGGGCATGATAATGTTTGGTATCAGAGCAGTAGGTTCAAGTGCCCTAGGGAGTCTATAAAGTCGTGTCCAGTTAGGTTTCTTTATATGTGTGTGTCGGCCATGCATATAAATGGTTAATTACCAAGACATTTAAGATTGTCTCATTTCTTTCTACTCTAGATAGTGCCATGAAAGTTAGAGCAATATGTAATATTCTCTTCCTATCGCAATTCTCAAGCGATGGAAAAGAAACACCCAAGGCCCTAGAGATGATGATTTCCCATTGGGGTATAATTATTGAGTACATGTTGGTAACAAATGAGACTTGAGAGGGTGTTGAAAGTGGGATGCAATGGATAGTAGTACAGATCAGAATATAACCTTATCAGAAAATATAACGCAGTTATTATGTTTTAAAGTTATTAGTTTACCTCAGTTACAAGTTATGCAGTCTTTCATTTAGAAGGTTAATGGTTATTCAGAATGCTAGTTATTAGTTATTCAGTTACCAGATTTACAATTTTTAGTGTATCCAAATTCTAGTAACTTGTGAGTATACAGTGATGCCTATGGGTGCTAAAAGAAGATGTAATTAATGGTGATTATAGAAAATTTTTGTATGTTTTAGGTCCGGATTAAGACCCAAGACTTGTCAGATGGTGTAGGAAGTGATTTATGAGATGATGATATCTCTGAAGGACAAGTTTATGTATGATAGTGTATCCGTATATGTTTTACCTCACGAAACAATTTTATTTTAACTCTTAGAAATGGAGCCATAAGTTGTATGATGACAATTCAGATTTCAGACCCTACTGTGTAACAAGTTAAGAATTTGATCGCAACTGTAATAGAATTGGTCATTATAATTTTGGAAAGAAAAGAGCCTAAGGGCAAAATAAATAGTATCCAAAACATTTGTTATTACCAAAGATGTGTATTTCGTACGATTCATGTATATGACTAAGAAGATATTATGCACGGAATGAGAATCAAGTGCGGCCGATATTGAATTTCAGGGAATGATTTTAAGTTGTTAAGATTTATTCATACTAGAACTACAAAGTACCATGTTAGTAAGTTACTTTAAGAAATAACTTATTGTGAGATAAAGGATATGACAGTTCCCTTTAGGTTATGTGACTAAGTATTTACACCGGACGTTTATAGTTTGATATAATTTTGAAATGTATAGAAAGTTTGAGGTATGATATCCCAATTTCATTTAAGACGGATGAAATTTTTCTAAGTGTGATCCATGTACATAGTACAAAAGAAAGATAGTGTGTGAACGTAGAATAGAGTTGGATGATGAGGGAAGTTAGGAATAACCTTATGCTTTACTTTAGTTATTCAACGCAAAACCAAATAATCTCATGCTAGCAGGTGGTTAGTAAAACAATAGTAAGTAAGTTTTGAGTAGATATATTGAATTAGCAATTTTAACAGATTTAGTAGAGATACTATTTGATTTACTTAGCTAGCTTAACACTATTGAGTGGGTAATAGTTTGAAACACCGAACGCGTATTAGAACCCAAAGAGTTTAAGTTAAACGAAGTATAGTGACAGTGAAAAAAATAGCTAGTAGTAAGAGATCAACCACAGAAGAATATCCTTTAAGAATTACCGAAAAAGGGTTTTCCCAAGATTGACAGTGTGAGAAGAGTTAAATCATTAAGATTATATATGATAGTTATGAATACATTAGATTTTTGAATATGTAAGTAATTAGATTTTTCCTAGTAAGAAAGATTGCTCAGGAGTAAGTTGGAAAATGAGTAATCATTGACATAAATGTGAAGAATTATAGAAGATAAGGAAATTTGTCCGGACCCCAACAAAAGTAAAGGATATGCAAGTATAAGACTTTAACCTTTATTCTACGGGGAGATATGAAAATCATCAGTAAGTCATGTTAGAGGTTTGAAACCCTCATAGTTAGCATGGGATATGAAAACTATAAAAGCATGCCCATTTATATGTCATGAGGGTAGTGCCATTGTACGAGACCGTAATCATCGCAGTACTAGTCAAAGACTTAGCTTGCAATAATACTATAAGTGTTTTCAAGAAGTGCTTAAGAAGATAATCATGTATGGGAAGTATAGCTCATACTTGAGGCAGATAAGAGAAACCTGGTGAAAGAAGTTTACTGCTTAGTCAAGCTAGGAGTTCGACTATTGGACTCCGAAAGTGATGGAGTTGTTGTCCAGAATAGGACTTGTTCCTCCTTGGTTAGTGAAGGAGAAATACTTTGATGATCCTTACATAGTGTAGCTGAAAGAGGTGGCAGGCATAAGACAATGTCATTTGCACAAGGGGGAGATGATGGTACTTTAAGGTACCAAGCCTGATTATGTGTCCAGACATAGATAGACTTAGAGAAGGAGGTTCATATTAGAAGCCCATAATTCCAAGTATTATATCTACCGAGGTTCCCCAAAGATATATCATGATATCAAGGAGATTTATTAGTGGAATGACATGAAAAAGAATGTCGCAGGCTTCGTGGCTAAGTGTTCGAATTGTCAGCGAGTGAAAGCCGAGTAGCACAAATCCTAGTATTTTACCATAGAATATACATATCCTTTAGTGGAGATTGTAAATATGGACCTTATAACATGATTATCTCTCTCATTTTAAAAGCATGATTCGTATGGGCGAATGTGTAGATCGCCAATTTAACTCGTTCATTTCAAACATTGTGAGCTCAGTGCGTCATCAATATAGACTTGGGTTTGATGCCCATGAATCTCAGTTTTGATTACTCAACATGTCATAAAGAGTTGAAGTTTTAGTTTTCATATCCATGAATACATGTCTCGGTTTAGTTCTATTTATCATTTTAGTATCATGTAACTCAACAAGATTCAGTATGTTTATACCATGTATTGCAATATGATTCTCAATTCCTAATTTTAAGTTCCTGAATGTTGAAAACCTGTATTTGGGCCTGAGGCTGCAGTTTATGCTTTATGCATGTTTGGGCCTGAGGCCGTAGTTTATGCTTTATGCATCTTTGGGCATGAGGCTGCAGTTTATGCTTTATGCATATTTGGGCCTGAGGCCGCAATTTATGTTTTACGCATGTTTGGGCCTAAGGCAGCAGTTTATGCTTCATGCATCTTTGGGCTTGAGTCTGCATTTTTTTCTTTATGCATGTTTGTGCCTGAGGCCTCCGTTTATGCTTTATGCATGTTTGAGCCTGAGGTTGCAGTTTATACTTTATGTATATTTAGGCTTGAGGCTGCAGTTTATGCTTTATGCATCTTTGGGTCTGAGGCTGAAATTAGGTATATGTATACTTGGGCCCGAGACTGCAGCTTGTGCACATACTTATATTGGTCCTGAGGCCATAGTTTAATATTCATATAAACAGGTGGTTCATTATTTAGAAGAGGGAGTATTCATATCCTTGCTTCATTTGTTTAGTTGAATTATTAGTTATCATTATCATTTTAATTTCACATTCAATAGTTATGACTTCACTTATCAGTTATCATTTCATTTTTAGTTTCAACAGTTATCATTTCAGTTATCAATAATCAATTCATAATTATTAGCTTAGTATTAGTTACAGCATTTATAGTTCTTTCTTTCTGTTGCTTTACATACCCATGCAATTCAAATGTACTGACATCCCTTTTGCTCTGGGCCTGCATCTCACGATGCAGCATCTCACGATGCAGGTAATGATTTGCAGATTAACGATTCAGAGCACTAGGATTCTCATACCAACTATTTGTGATCCCCAGTTCTTTTAGGGTATTTTAATTACCTTATAGTCTTTAATATTTAGGCAGTTAGTGTTTTTTAGTACTTCATTAGAGGCTTCATAGACTAGAGTAGCAGTTAGACAGAGTCGCATGATTTTCATGTTAAGCAATATTGGCTTCAGACATGTTTTAGACTTATATAAATGTTTCCACAGTTTGATTTATATCATTCAGAATTTAAGTATATCAGCACGTGTTAGTTTATCATTCACATTCAGTATATTATGATATCACATGTTGATTTAGTTTGCTAGTTGGTTTGCTCGGTCACATGTAGTCAGGCACCGAGTATTGTGTTACGTCCAGGACCATGTTCGGGACATGACATTGACTTGGTGGCATCACAATCATCAGGAGAGATGAACGACTTAGGGACTTTGTAATCGTCATCCTTGACTGCTCTTTGTTTCTCTGATTCGGTTAGGACCTATATCGGTGATTGCTATTTGGTTTATTTCCGATGATTGCTATTTGGTTTATTTCCTACTGGCCGTCTACGTATTCTTCTATTTTGAGAGTGCGAACATCAGGATCACTTCATCGAGTGAGATTTTTTTTTTCTTTGCGGCGGGATACTCTTCGTAGACCATCTTGATTCCTCCCAGAGTGGGTAGTTTTAGTTTCCGGTGTAGTATCAAAGGTATACCCTCATTTTGTGAACCCAAGGCCTTCCAAATGAGGTATTATACCTCATGTATCCCTCAATCACGTAGAATTTGGTATCCTGAAATATCCCGACAGTATTTACCGATAGGGTTATTTCTCGTTTGGTAGCTTCGCATCCCATGTTGAATCCGCTTAAAACTCATACTGCTGGCACTATTTGGTCGTGTAGACCCAATTATTCTATGACTCTCGATCTGATGATATAGGACGAACTATCTAGATTAGTCAACACACATTTAACTCGAGATTTATTTATAAGTATAGATATTACCAGTGTGTCATTATGTAGTTGTACCATGCCTTTAGCATCCTCATTGTTGAACAAAATAGTTCCCTCCATGATATAATCTTGGGTTTGTTCTTCCCTTGTGATGGACACCTCGGTTCACTTTTAGCTTTGGTCATTGGGGGGCGTCGACTCTATCAATGATCATGTTGATGACGTGCTGAGGTTACTTATGTTCGGTCTATTTGTTGGAATCCCTATTCCTGAAGTGATTTTTGGCTTGATCACTCAGAAATTCCAGAAGATGCCCATTCTTGAATATCAAGCCATTTCTTCTCTTAATTGTCGGCAGTCTTCGGTTCTATGGATATGAGTTCCATGATACGTACATGTTAAGTTAGGGTCTCTTTTGGTAGGATCAGACCGTAATAGTCGAGGCCACTTGGTGTCTTTGATGTGCCAAATAGTTGTATTCTGATAACCTTGGTGCCTCCATGGTCTCGAGTGGCCTATCAAAATCGGTTTTGCTCATGATTCCCCGATTGATGTAGCTTCGATCATTCCTTTTTTTCATTTCTCGCAAGGTTACGCCCAGATACGTTACCCCTTTGTTCTCCATTATACAGTTGATACCAGTCATTGTTCAGTCTTAGTTCATAATCGATGACTCTCTTAGACGAGTCATTAGTTTTGACGGGATAAATTGACCCGGATGGGCCCCTGAGCTGATCGCCCCCAACTCTAATATTTGATTGATACCTATTATGGACATTGGCCAAGTTACCACCGGATATTCTATCAAATTTTATTTCAACTGTTGTGAAGCCAAGGAGCTTTAGGGGTTGAGTCCTTGAGTGAAGGCATGGACATCCCAATTGTTTGCAGCTGGAGGCAGATGCATTAGTTCCATTGAAACCTTGACATGAATTCTCTAAGCATTTTGTTATCTCTTTGTTTCACTTCGAAAAGGTCTAATTTCCTTGTCTCGACCTTGATGGCCTGAGCGTGCACTTTTACAAAGGCACCTGCAAGCATAGCAAAAGCAAACGAATCAATAGAATTAGGAGGTAAGTTGTGATACCATATCATTGCTCCTTTTGACAGGGTTTCTCCAAAATTTTTAAGCAAAATCGAATCGATTTCGTCATCTTCTAAGTCGTTTCCCTTGATGGCACACGTGTAGGAGGTCATGTGCTCATTTAGATCCGTGGTTCCATTACGCTTCGGAATATCGGGCATACGGAACTTCTTCGATATTGGCTTCGGTGTTGTGCTCAGAGGGAAAGGTTTTTGGACAAATTTAGTGGAGTCAGGCCTTTCAATATAGGGGGCGCTCCTGGGATTTGATCAACACTGGAGTTATAGGTCTCTACGTTTTTGTTGTTGGCCTTAATTTTCTTCTTCCCCGATTCCACCCGCTTTGTCAGCTCCTCAAGCAACTTAACGATTTCGGGGTTAGTCCCGGGCTCAGCTTCACTTGTCTCTCCATGACTTGCTTATTCATCCGAGTGTTTTCCACGGGTTGTTCAGGCTTAACCCTGTCGGGGGCCGACTTTGGTTCTGCAGTTGTGCTATTGCCGCTTGCTGAGCTTGTAACATTTCGATGATAACTTGCAGATTAATCACATCGCCTTTACCTTAGGGTGTACCTCGAGTCATTGGTCGGGCTCATCCACGAACGTTGTTCTCAAGATCGGTGAGTAGCTTAGCGTCGATGACCACATGCGAGTTGGCATCAATTGGGTCTACAACTGAACTCTATTGGGATCAACATGAGGCACATTATTGCTAGGTGCTATATTGTTATTTTCGACATGATGACCAGACTCGACATAAACGTTGAAGTGCGCAGACTGACAGTTTGAAATCCTTAGGTTGATCTGAAATTAAAATCTTGAAGCATAAGCATAAAATATAATGTGTTACTGAAATTTGTATTAAACAACCACTATCATCCTTAGCGCTACGTTGAGCGCCAAATTGCTTACACTTAAAAATGGATACCAATTGAATTTATCCGCAATTTTAAGGATATGTGGACTAATTCAATACAAGTGATTAATAATATTAGATAAGCGAATAAAATTAGAATGAACAGCTAAACCAATGATGATACTAAATCCGGGCTTGGTTAAAGGCTTAACAAGAAGCTCGCCTTCGGTTCCGAACCAATGCTCATGAAGAACTTACGAATCAAAACATGAACTTTGAACAACTTTTAGAAACAGAGAAAAATAAATGTATATCGCATTGGTATGAGTGTTGTAACGTCCTTCCTGAATAACAAGCCTCCCCTTTATATAGTAGAGGAGTTTTACCCTAAGTACAATCCTAATAAAAGTAAAAACCTTCTTTTTCGCCAATCACCGATTTGCCGCTGATATGAGCCAAGATCTACGTTGTGATATCCGGTTGGGCACGGATATCACGACCCTTTACGTGTGAGCATGTTTAGTAACGCTTTTCGAGACCTCGTTATTCTCATCGGGTCTGGGCATGGTCTCGATGGCTCCGGGGCAGGTGTTCTACCTGGGCTTTGATACGGGCAACTTCCGACTTCGATTCTGATTCCATGCAGTTACGCCCTTACTTCGTTCGCTTCATCAAAAAATCAGGGTGTTCATTAACCGGGTTTTACTCGTATACAACACTAAATCACATTAGCTCACTTAGTTAAGTGGTAGATTTAAGTGAAAATACACAATCATTCATCATTAATAGCGGTAAAAGTGCATATGAAAGATAACGTGATGCATCTATTAGATTTACGTAAATATTGGGTGTGATTTTTCTTTCTTTCCTTTTTGTTATTTATTCCACACTATATTTTTTCGAAAGGAAACTGAGATGTCCATTACTCGTATAATTTATATTGAGAAGGTGAGACATCGTTTCCCTCTCATTGTATATTACTTTTGTTGGTTATTACGTATGAACTGAAACACAAATCCAAAATCAACCCCTTTAGTTTTGGAAACCATTATTAAAGACAAAAGTGGGCACGAAAATCTATTCTATAATGAGGTAAAGAAACACATATGCAGCTAGACAAATATTAATAATGATGACAATTACCTAGGTGTCCCTTGTTGATCCGCATTAAAATAACATTAATGATTCCTCCATTTAAGCAACTTCGCCGACAATAATATTCCCACTTTTGAAAGCTATAAATAGGAAAATCTCATTGGGGATGGAATAGTACTTTTCTACGAGTTTGCTCAAAATTAACAACATTATTTATACTCTCTCCGTCCAATAATATGATTCGTGGTTACTAAAAATAATTATATTAAGTTATTTTTTATTTTAAAAGTTCAAGACAAAATTGATTATATATATATATTATTTTTTTACCCTTAGTAATTAATTGCATTCTTATTTGGTAAAAATATGAATAATATTATTGATAGAGATGATATATAAATTGAAAAAATATTTTAATAAGAATAAAGTAGCCAAAAACTATTTTTTTAAAAGGACGTGCACAAGAGAATCATAACACATATTATGAGAAAGAGATTGTACTAGTATTAGATCATTTATAAGGAAACAAATAAATTATTATGATAAACATTAATTGAGGACTTACAAAAATAATACTTAATTATAGTAAATTAAATTATATCTATTACGCAAAAAATGCTCATACTACTGTTGTCTTTTTCAATGTCCTTTATCTTCTTTCATTGGTTTTATATTATGAGACAACCAACCACTTATATATTTCTTCTTCTGTCGGTGGACAAGTTGAAGATAAGCTAATGCAGCTAAATGTGTCATCTGGTTCCCTAGTGGACCATTTTAGCCCCTCCCTCTAAAATGGGGTCCTTTCATCTCTCATCCAACAGTTTGGTGTATAACCCTTGAGGTGAAATAGTTCAACAAACCAAATCAAGAAAATTCACCAAGAAAAAATAAAACACACTAATTAAATCTGTTGTACTGCATTTTCCCAGATTTAGCCGAGCTAATTCTCATATTCAGCCTCATTTCCCGTTTGGACATAAATTATATTTTCCTTTTTTCCAAAAAAATTTCACCTTTTTTCAAAATTAGTATTTTTTATAAAATTTTCAATTTCACTTGAAGATACATTTTGGAAATTTTCGAAATTTTGAAAAATTCCAAAAAACTTTTTCAATAATTTTTACTCAAATCACTCACAAAATTTTATATACAACATTAACCCAAACTAAATTTTATATCCAAACACAACTCTAAATTTCAAATACCATTTTCACTTGAAAAAATTACACTATTTTTTAGAAATTTACAATTCTGATGTCCAAACTCCTACTTAGATGTTGAAGTAAAATACTAGTAGTAGTACTAATTTATATAATTATATTTTGATAAAAAGTGTAATGCTTCTAAATTTGAAAAATGAAACTGTACAAGAAATGGTATATCTAGTACTATTGAAACGACGAGAATTGGATATTCAAAAATGCTAGATATTTGACGAAAACATGACCTAGAACAATACTGAAAGGGCCTGTGAAAATATTCATAAGTTAATCAAACAGTAATAAAAATGTCGGTGAAGCATGTATGAACTACACTACTTGGTTAAACCGAAGTTTGTATTTAATTTAAAAAGTTTGTATTTTAATTTAAAACTAATTCAAAATAGATAGTATACTAGTAGTAAAGTTGAGGTCATGCGATATATGATAAGTTTTATTGTGTATCTCACACAACTTGTATAGTTGTGTGAAGTTTTTTTTTATCTCACAAATTTGTAGACCCCAATCTTATATTTCTGGGTCCACAAAAATCTGAGTCCACAAAACTGTGAGACAAAACAGAGTAAAAATAATACGGTTGGCCAGTTTTCGGACTGGTCATTCAAAAATAGTCAGCATTTATCAAGTTAATAAAAAAAACATCTATTTTGCTACAACAGAGACCGTTCCCGCATAATATACTAGAGTTCGGTGCACCTGTGTATGAACTCCAGCATATTATGCTGGACCGGTATACTTTGCTGGCTCTATTATATTATATTGGACCGGTATACTTGCTATATTATGCTGGAGTTCTAGTGTACTTATGCTGAGACTCCATCATATTCAGGGGCGGATGTACCATAGTGGATACGGGTTCAACTGAACCCACAACTTTCGATGCGGATCATAAATTTATGCGTAAAATTTCACTGAAATTGTAATAAATAGTAGACATGAACCCATAACTTAAAAAATGTAACGGGTTCAATGCTAAAAATCTTAAAAGTTGAACCCATAAAATTTAAATCCTGGATTCGCATATGATCATATTATGCTGAAGTTCCAATATACTTATCCCGGAACTCCCGTATAATATGCTGGAGTTCAATCATACTTATGTTGGAACTCCCCTATAATATGTTGGCGTACTTTTCGGATTTTGAACAGTGTTTTTGCTCGGATTTATCTTTACATAGAAGTGACTAAATTTCGATTACTTTTGAAACTGAGCTGTTTTTGAATGACCAATTGTAAATTTGGCTAATTTTAAATTTCTCCTCAAAAAAGATGCTCATACAACTAGTGTCACTAGAACAAGATACAAAATAAAATTTCCCGGGATATATATACATTCTTTATAGTGGGTGCACTCTTATTTCGAAAAGTATATATGTATGGTACTTGCTCCTATTAATTAAAAAGATAAGAGGGGTTGCTCTTATGGTAAGCAACCTTCACTTCCAACCGATAGGTTGTGAGTTCGAGTCTCCCCAAAAGCAAGGTGGGAAGTTCTTGGAGGGAAAGATGTCGGGTTTCTATTTGGAAACAACCTCTCTATCCAAGGGTAGATTAAAGGTCTGTGTACATACTACCCTCCCTAAACCTCACTAAATAAAATTATACTGGGTTGTTGTTGTTGCTACTATTAATTAAGAAATGAGTAGTTAGACTCTACTTTATATCCACATGATTTAAGAATCGAAAATTCACCTGTTACCATGAGAAGCTAATAATTACATGCAAAGTGGAGTAGTTAGGAAGTAAAGAAGCATCAGAGAGGTTAGATTTAGGCGAAGTGTCTTTGTCTGTTAGCCGAAGTGTCGGTGTCCTCAACTCATCTATACTATATTTCTTCACCATCACTACACTGTTGTAAATTGTGTTACACTGTCTTGACACCACCAAAAGCATCTTCATATGCATTATTGCCACTAATCTCACTCCTCCTCATCTCTCTTTCCCACCCACTTTCCTCGATCTCCCTACAATTTTGAGCTGAAATATATATACACATTACTTTCTTTTAGCTCAAGAAATCAGAAACAGCAATATGTACGGGAGGGATCCATGGGGAGGGGCACTGGAGATAAACGCAACAGATTCAGCTACAGATGATGATAGGAGCAGGAACTTACATGATTTTGACAAGGCGGCTTTGTCAAGGAATCTGGATGAGACACAGCAGAGTTGGCTATTGGGTCCAACTGAGCAGAAGAAGAAGAAGTATGTCGATCTTGGTTGTGTTATTGTCAGTCGAAAGGTATTCAAATGGACTCTCGGCTGCATTATTGCTGCTGCTCTCATTGCTGGTTTTGTTACTCTTATTGTCAAAACTGTTCCTAAGCACCGACACCGTAGTCCCCCACCGGATAATTACACTTTGGCTCTTCGCAAAGCACTTATGTTCTTCAATGCTCAACGCTGTAAGTAATTTCCCCAATTTCCTTCAGGTTTCTGATCTGTGGGATTCAGATTCTTATTTGAATTGTACTATTGTATTCGATCCTGCCTATGTCTGACTTACTAGTGAAGTATCTCTTTACTCTAAAGCATTAAAAATTGGAAGATCCATGTTGTTTTCTGAAGAATAGAATATTGCCATCTATTCTTCTATGTTTCCTTTACTTGATGATTAAGATACCAAGATTACTGGGTTTTAAGATGCAGACTTATGATTTTACCTTCAGCAAATTTATCTGTGGACTATCTGGATTTGGGTGTTTCTATTTTTTGATGATTGACAGCTACATTTTGGGTCAGATTGGTGGTTATTTGTTCAGTTTGTCATTTAATTATCTCTTTGTTTTTGGCAGCTGGGAAACTACCTAAGCACAATAATGTATCATGGAGGGGGAGTTCAGGTATGCAAGACGGCAAATCTGATGATTCAACCATGTTTAAGAATTTGGTTGGTGGCTATTATGATGCAGGAGATGCAATAAAGTTTAACTTCCCTCAATCTTTTGCTCTCACTATGTTAAGTTGGAGTGTGATTGAGTATAGTGCAAAATATGAAGCTGCTGGGGAGCTCAGTCATGTCAAAGATATTATTAAGTGGGGTACTGATTACCTCCTCAAAACCTTCAATTCCTCTGCTGATACTATTGATCGCATTGTTGCACAGGTAAATATCATTCATTGGGCATTTTGAATTAGTTGATTACGTTGGTTCATATGAATTAACGTTTTACAATGGTTCTGCTTTCATCAATCATTGTTTCTGCCTTATCAATTATCATCACCAACTGTATCTTATTGACAAGAACGACATCGATGATTGCATTGTTTTTGTTTCTCCCGATCATTTGAGAAAATGATCATACATATTAGCTGTTTGATCTCATAGAAGGATTTCTGTTCTGTTTTATAGGTGGGGAAAGGGGATACTTCAGGAGGGCCAGATCCCAATGATCACTATTGTTGGGTGCGTCCAGAAGACATTGATTATCCACGGCCTGTAACAGAATGTCACAGCTGCTCGGATCTTGCTGCCGAGATGGCTGCTGCTCTGGCTTCTGCCTCCATTGTTTTTAAGGACAACAAGGTCTACTCACAGAAGCTCGTCCATGGTGCTAGAACTCTCTTCAAATTTTCCAGGGAACAGCGTGGTAGATACAGTAGCGGTAATGAAGCTGCAATATTCTACAATTCGACTAGTTACTGGGATGAGTTTGTGTGGGGTGCGTCCTGGTTGTATTATGCTACAGGAAATACTTCATATCTTCAGCTAGCTACAACTCCTGGTATTGCCAAACACGCTGGTGCTTTCTGGGGAGGTCCTGACTACGGCGTGCTCAGCTGGGATAACAAGCTCACTGGATCACAAGTAAGAAGATATAGCTTCTTTAATTTGTCTTGCATGATCGTTGAATTTTTCTTGCCGGCAACATTTTGCTCTTAGTCTGTATATCTTTTTATAAGTTGCATATTTTTCGTTGAGAGATCTATATATTGTACTGAAGCAATGCTTTTCATTTGTATTTAGGTGCTTCTGAGCCGTTTGAGATTGTTTTTGAGCCCTGGATATCCTTATGAAGATATTTTAAGTACATTCCATAACCAGACAGGCATAATCATGTGCTCCTTCTTACCATACTTCTCTTCTTTTAACCGGACAAAAGGTAAGCCTTGTTTTAGCTAGTTAGCATGTAAAGTTTTGCAGAATTTGTAGTCGAATATAAAATTGTTGGGCCTTTGTAGGAGGGCTGATACAGTTAAACCACGGAAGGCCTCAGCCTCTTCAGTATGTAGTCAATGCTGCCTTCCTTGCTACCTTGTATGGCGACTATCTTGCTGCTGCTGACACCCCTGGATGGTATTGTGGACCCAATTTCTATTCTACTAATGTCCTACGTGAATTTGCACAGACACAGGTAAATGAAACTTTACGATCTTTATGTTTGCAAGAATCTCTTTTCTTATTTTCTTGTTCCTTTTACCTCAGTTCTGCTAATAAGTGTGTGAATTACTGCCTAAAAATATGTGTGATATGTTAAGTGATAAATGCAAAAAATCAGGAGTATACGAGATATAGATGGTGTAAGCATGTTCTTATTAGCCAACTCTGATGAAAGTTAAACCGTTTCTGGTGTTAACTCAGTTTTCTTTCTTTGACTTTTAGATTAACTACATCCTTGGCAAGAACCCTAGGAAGATGAGTTATGTTGTGGGCTTCGGCAATCACTATCCAAAACGTGTCCACCACAGAGGTGCATCAATTCCTAAAAACAAGGTCACGTATAATTGTAAAGGAGGATGGAAGTGGAGGGATTCAAGTAAGAATAATCCGTATACTCTTGTTGGAGCCATGGTTGCTGGACCGGACAAGAATGATGGTTTCCATGATGTTCGTACTAATTACAATTATACTGAGCCAACACTTGCTGGAAATGCCGGTTTAGTTGCAGCCCTTGTAGCTCTATCTGGAGATAAAAGTGTTGGAATTGACAAGAACACAATATTCTCTGCAGTACCACCCATGTTCCCCACTCCACCACCTCCGCCAGCTGCGTGGAGACCATGATTTGTTGATCGTTAGTTTTATCAACTCCCATGTCTTGTGTGACCATATATAGGTTCCTTTTTTTTCATAATGTGGTCGATATGGGATTCTGATACCACGAAGTTTGAAGCAATGTGAAAGCCAAGAAACAGGATGAGCACCTTGAACGTATAAGCTTGTGCTCAGCTTGGCCTAGAATCCAGATGTAGAACACAGTCTTGAAGAAATGCCCAACGGTATGTCTTTGCAATGTATCAATATACACAGTTTGTATGTATGTAACAAGCCAATGATATACTCATTGAGAACTGGAACGTGGACAGCCTCAATTTTTTATTGTATAAGCTTTCAATTAATGTCCCGCAGCTATTTGAATTTTGCATTTTGTAGTGCAAGAATAATGGTAGTTGCAGACTGTGGTTTGAAACTGCTGCTTAAGATCTTTATCTACGTGGTGCTGCTTCTGTTCTCTGCTTCTTAATTCTTTCATTATATGTGACCACCTTGACATGCACTGGCTGATGCAATTAAACGATAGTCTAATAAGTTGACATCATGACATCGTTGAATTTGAGGGCATATTGGATTAGTTGGGAGGAAGAGGAGTGGATAGTTTAGTTGGGATGTCTCTCTTGAATGAGTAACTGAGAATTAGGATCTGATCCACTAAATTTCACAGGCAAGATATGTTCAAAATCTAACTGAAAGGGAAAGTGTAGAGCACATTTTGAGTGTCGTCTTCCAAGCCAATCTTTAGTACCAAGTAGACTCAGTAGTTAAATTAATTATTATTGAAGGTTAACATTGATGCATTATCAATGATTCTACGGATGACCAAATTCCTCTTCTTGGCTAGTTGCACATATTCTTGAATCTTAGCTCTTATTGTTTGCTACTACTACCTTCTGAAACCCCAGGGCAGCAGATGTTTATCTGCTGTAAAAGGCCATTTGCAGTTTGGTTTCTGTTGGGTTTGTTATTAATAAATAATAACAAAAGTGGTGTGAATGGAAAATAATGGGAAAAGAAATGGAGGGAAGTGAAATTTTGAATGAGTTCATTTCACTTATGCATTTTGTCCCTCATCGATAAAATGAAAGAAAATCTATGTGTATATATAGAGAAGCTCACCTTTTAGCCGTTAAATAGCTAAGAAGAAGGCAAGTCTTGCACCGTAATCACTCGACTTCGTCTTTAGATTTGGTCATTGATTGATTAATCTTTTTGGACAAAATTCTATTCAAATATTTAATTAATTAAAGAAAATTCAATCCGGATAACCCATGACCCACAATATTTTGAACGTGTCACACCTGTTCCAACAACTATGGTTGTTCTGAAAGGTTGCAAACCTCTTCAGAAATAACACCAAGTTGGCTATACATATACCTTCAAATCCCAGGGTATTTACTTACGAAATTTTTTGATAATCTTCTTCTTCTTCTTCCAGTGTGTTTTGTTGCCATCGAGTGGTTCGCTGATCATCGGCGTTTTTGGTACCAACACTCCGGTGAGTTAAATCGTCCTATCCTGGGAGGATATATTCCATAACCTCGTGTACTTGAGGGGAATAATTTCCTTAAGGATACATTGTGTATTCAATGGGCTCGATTTGTTCCTATACCGTTTTCAGAACTTATTTTGAAGATTAAATACTGTTTTCGGAATTTAATTTCTACTAACTTTCTGTTTCTATTTTAGAGAGATTACTGATTTATTTATTTATAGCAATACAGATTAATAACAATCTTAAAGAAATTATTAATTATATTATGTATTATGTCTGAATTTTATTATTCTGATTTGAAGATATAAAAACTTCATCAGAGTATTGAAATTCAGAAAACGAGTTGAAGAACATAAAAACTCCATCGTTTTTTTGTAAAACAGTATATAAAAACTTCAGTTGTTTTTATTACGTATTGTTTATTAATTACAGTATTATTTACTGCTTTGGTTTTGGTTACTTGTTTTTTTCTGTTGTTGACTGTAAGAAATGGCAAAGGATAATGGAAATCCTTCTGCGATTGTTGGTGCAACGACGATAGCCTCGTCAACCTGCACTGTTGTTCCTCCGGCCGATAAACAGGGGAAATTTTCTGGAACCAACTTCAAAGGATGGCAGCAAAGGAAGTTCTTCTAGCTTACCACTCTTGGTATGTAGAAATTCACTAGTGAAGATCCTCCAGTGCCTGCCACGGACATGCCAGATAATGAAAAGTTTATGGTTGTTGAGGCATGGAAGCAGTCAGATTTTCTTTGCAAAGGCTATATCTTAAGAGCTTTAGAGGATGACTTGTACAATGTGTACAGTGCAATGAATGCTTCGAAAGAATTATGGGGCGCACTTGAGAAGAACTACAAGACAGAAGATGCATGCTTGAAGAAGTTCGTGGTTGCCAAGTTTCTAGACTATAAAATGATGGACAGCAAAACTGTGGGAACCCAAGTTCAGGAGCTTCAACTTATTTTTCATGACCTTATTGCTGAAGGTATGGTCGTGAATGAAGCATTTTAAGCAGTTGCTATGATTGAAAAATTGTCTCCTTCGTAGAGGGATTTCAAGAGCTATCTGAAGCACAATCGCAAATAAATGAAGTTGGAAGATCTTATGATACGTCTAAAGATCAAGGAAGACAACAAAACAACCGAGAAGAAGTCTCGTGGAAATTCAACGATCATGGGAGTTAATACCGTTGAGGAGACTGCTCCAAAAAGTAAGAATAGGAAGAGGTCTTCTGGACAAACTAAGGAGAAGAACAAAAAGAAATTCAAGGGCAACTGCTACAATTGTGGAAAAGTTAGTCACAAAAGCCTTGATTGTCGTCTCCCGAAAAAGGATATTAAGAAGGGATATGCCTATATATTGGAGAAGAATGATGACATTGATAATCTTTGTGCAATAGTTTCGGAATGCAACCTTGTTGGAAATCCGAAGGAGTGGTGGATTGACTCTGGAGCCACTCAACATGTTTGTGTTGTAAAAGAAGCATTTGCAACTTACTCTACTGCTAGTCCTGAAAAAGAAATTTCCATGCGAAATAATGCAACAGCCAAGATTGAAGGTTATGGAAAAATATTCCTGAAAATGGCTTCCAGCAAGGTGTCAATGCTCAACAACATTCTTCATGTTTCTACTATTAGGAAGATTTAGTTTCTACTTCTTTACTTGTAAAGAATAGATTCAAATGTGTATTTATTTCTGATAAAGTCGTTGTAAGCAAGAACGAATTGTATATGGGAAAAGGCTACCTCACGAAGTGCCTTTTCAAATTCAATGTAATGATTATTGACAGTATGAATAAAATTTTGGCTTCTTCTTATTTATTGGAGTCAAATAATTTATGGCATATCCGATCAGGACATGTCAATTATAAAATCTTGCGGAAGTTAATTAATTTAGAAGTATTGCCTAAATTCGAGTGTAATAAATTGAAATGTCAAATATGTGTTGAATCTAAGTTTTTGAAACATCCTTATAAGTCTATTGAAATGAATTCAAATCTTTTAGACTTAATTCATATTGACATTTGCGATATGAAGTCGACACCATCTCGAGATGGAAAAAAGTATTTTATTACTTTTACTGACGATTACACTAGATATTGTTATGTTTATTTGCTTAATAGTAAGGATGAAACAATTGAAGCATTTAAGCAATACAAGAATGAAGTAGAAAATCAATTGAATAAAAAGATCAAAATGATTAGAAGTGATAGAGGTGGAGAATATGAATCTCCGTTTGCAGAAATATGTTCAGAATATGGAATTATCAATCAAACTACTGTACCTTACACACCTCAATCCAACAGAATTGTGAAAAAAAGTATTCGGACATTAAAAGAAATTATGACTTCTTTATTAATAAGTTCCGAATTACATCAGAGTGTGGGGGGAAAGCTATGCTTACAGCTAACCGAATACTCAACAGAGTATCCCACAGCAAAACACAATCTGTTCCACATAAAAAATGGAAAGGAAGAAGACCCAACTTGAAATATTTCAAAGTGTGTGGGTGTCTAGCAAAGGTACAGGTTCCTTTACCTAAAAGGCTTAAAATTGGACCAAAAGTAGATTTTGTTTTCATTGGATATGCTACAAATAGTAAAGCATGTAGGTTTTTGGTTCCTAAATCTGATAATTCCGAGATTCATGTTAATACGATAATAGAATCAGATAATGCCGAATTCTTTGAAAGCATCTGTCCGTATAAATTGAAAGCGAGTTGTTAAGTGAAAGACCTAAACGACCTCGGGAAGAACCAAAGGAAATACTCCAAGTATAAAAGGTCCAAGGCGTAGCAAACGTCAAAGAACATCTACTTTCTTTGGACCAGATTTTGTGACATTCTTGCTTGAAAATGAGCCTCAAACTATTAAAGCAGTTATGTCGTCTTCTGATTCAACATTTTGGAAAGAGGCAGTCAATAGTGAGATTCAATCAACTTTGGATAATCATACATGGGAATTGGTTGATCTTCCTCCAGAAAATAAGCCTGTAGGTTCAAAATGGATCTTTACACGAAAAATTAAAATTGATGGCACTATTGAAAATATAAGGTAAGACTTGTTGTCAAAGGTTATAGACAAAAGGAAGGCCTTGATTACTTTGGCACTTACTATCCAGTAACAAGGATAACATCTATTAGGGTGTTAGTGGCACTAGTGGTCGTGTATGGTCTTGAAATCCATCAAATGGATATTAAAACGGCTTTCTTAAATGGAGAATTGGAGTAAGAAATTTATATGGAACAACCTGAGGGTTTTGTGGTTCCTGGTAAAGAAAAGAAAGTTTGCAAACTTGTTAAGTTGCTTTATGGACTTAAACAAGCACCTAAACAATGGCACGCAAAATTTAACCAAACAATGTTGGCAAATGGATTTGAAATCGACGAGTGTAGCAAATATGTTTACATTAAAAACACTTCAGGTCATGAAGTCATTGTTTGTTTATATGTTGATGACATGTTGATAATGAGAAAAATTATGACAGATATAAATGATACAAAACACATGTTGGCTAGAAAATTTGACATGAAAGAATTAGGAGTTGCTAACGTGATCTTAGGAATCATAATTCGCAAGACTCCACTACGTCTATCATTATCACAGTCTCACTACATTGGAAAGGTACTTGACAAGTTCAAGTATTTGGATTTCAAAATTGCCAAGACTCCAATTGACGTGAGTTATGCACTTTAAAAGAATAAAGTTGAAAGTGACTCACAACCGGACTATGCAAGAGTATTGAGAAGTTTGATGTATATCATGAATTGTATGTGACCAGATATAGCATGTGCTATCAGCAAACTGAGTCAGTTTATAGGTAATCCCAATCCATTGGATGAAAAAGAAACGAGTTTTGGGATATCTGAAACATACCCAAAATTATGCTTTGCATTATAACAAATATCTTTCATGATCGAGGGATATATTGATGCGAATTGGATCACCAGATCATCTAAATTTAAATCCTCGAGTGGATATGTTTTCACAATTAGGGGTGGATCGGTGTCTTGGAAATCAACCAAACAAACGTGTATTGTCCGTTCTACAATGGAATCTGAATTCATAGTTTTAGATAATACTGGTGAGGAAGCTGAATGGCTCCAAAATTCTTGGAATATATTTCATTTTGGCCCAAACCTTTGGCATCTATTTGTATTCATTTTGATAGTCAAGCGACAATAGGTAGGGTAGGGAGCGTTATGTATACTGAAAAATCTATCATATTCGACGGAGACACAATACCGTTAGACAACTACTCTCTAGTGGTGTTCTCACAATTGACTACGTAAATTCAAGAGATAACATGTCGGATCCACTTACAAAAGGTCTATCTAGAGAGGCAGTTGAATGAAAATCAAAGGGACTGGGGTTAAAGGCATAGGACAAGTAATCATGGCGGTGACTCTACCTAGCAGACTGGATATCCAAAGAGTTAGGTTCAAAGAGATCAAACAAAGTTATGAATGACGGTTCAGCATTGTCAACTAACTCAACCCATTCTCGTGATGAAGACAATGTTCAAAAACAAGGTAATGCATTAAGGCTTTTTGATGGGTCAATAAAGCTTAAAGCTTTTAAATGATTTGCTAAGTCTGGTAGGATATGATCAGATAGTGTGTCTTTAGGATTATACATTTAGGAATCACCTATGTAAGTGTGAAGTGTAAGCCGCTTCAAGGAGAATGAAAGTAAACGCTCATTCTCTATGCACTCATAAAACCAGGCGATGTTCATGGCTGAAACAAACACAACCGCGAGAACCATAGATGGTTAAGGATTTATTGTGTGACTTATGTTGTCTAGGTATACAACAAATATCGACGGTAAAGATATCAAATCTACCGATTGACTGAGTATATCCGATATAAGTTCACTACGAAAAGTTCAAAGGAAAACCTACTTATCCAGATGCAATCAATTCTTGCTTGTAAAACACACATACACGTCCGTGCATTCCTTTGAGTTTATAGCCATTCTCCATTTATGTGGAGGATTGTTGGGTTTGTTATTAATAAATAATAACAAAAGAGGTGTAAATAAAAAATGGTGGGATAAGAAATGGAGTGAAGTAAAATTTTGAATGAGTTCATTTCACTTATGCACTTTGTCCTTCATTGGTAGAAGGAAAGAAAATATTTATGTGTATATAGAGAATCTCTTCTTTTAGCTCTTAAAGAGCTAAGAAGAAGACAAGCGTTGCGCCGTCGTCGTCGCTCGCTCGGCTCCGCTTCGGCTTCGGTCAAAGATTGATTGGTTGATTAATCTTTTTGGACAAAATTCTTTTCAAATATTTAATTAATTAATTAAATTAATTAAAGAAAATTCAATCCGGAATAATCTATGACCCACAATATTTTGAACGTGTCACACCTGTTCCAACAGCTATGATTGTTGTGAAAGGTTGCAAACCTCTTCAGAAACAGTACCAAGTTGACTATAAATATACCTTCAAATCCTAGAATATTTACTTACAAAATGTTCTGATAATCTTCCTCTTCTTCCGATGTGCTTTGCTGCCATCAAGTGGTTCACTGATTATTGGCATTTTTGGTACCAACATTTCGATGAGTTAAATCGTTCTATCTTGGTAGGATATATTCTATAACCTCGGGTACTTGAGGGGAATAATTTTCTTAAGGGCACATTGTGTATTCAGTGGGCTCGATTTGTTCCTATATTGTTTTCAGAATTTATTTTAAAGAAGTTTAAGTACTGTTTCAAAATTTAATTTCTACTAACTTTTTGAATATGTTTTCAGAAAGATTACTGATTTATTTGTTTATAGCAATACAGATTAATAACAGTTTCCACATCTCCAAATGTTGTAATGGAGCATTCTTGTGTGTCAACTTGAACAGGCTATCAACTTAGGACACAATATTGAACAAAGTGAAGTTGAAAAAGTTGTTACAAGTGGGGCTCTACTGAACCATCTGCGTCGTGGCAGTTTAACTCTTCAAAGATTTTGCTGTCTTCTGCAGTGTAGGATCTTATTACTGCCTTTCTCTCCAATTGTTTTTGGCTTGACTTAGTGCAGGACTATAGAATATGGCTGCACTTTATTTCCAGATGCTTATCTGGGTTTGATAAAGGCTGCAAGCAAGTCCCCGCCGTGTATTTTAAGCTGTTTGTTTCCCAAAATACCTGAGTTCTCATGTAGAGCCGAATCCAAGATCTCGAGCCAGTGGATTATGATTTTTGTATATATTCCAATTCTTCTCTCCTCTCTCACAGATATATCTTACGAGCTAGACACATTGGGATTGAGTTTTGTCGAACCCAAGTGTCTAATTTTGTGGGTTTGCTTTGTCTGTGCGAGCCCTGGGGTGAAGCATACCAAGGACGCACTGAGACGTACAAGCGGGGTGTAAGCCCAAACATTTCAGGCATTCGCATAAACTTTCATCCCAAAGTTCTGGGCGTTCATTTGGGGCGTAAGCTTCGAGAACTATTTCAAATTTAAGCTAAAATTGCTTAATAAGGCCTTTGTTAAACTTAAAGTAGTGTTTTTAGCCAAATATGTCCCCTAAGTATTGGAGTAATTTTAATTTTGTCCTTGATATTTCACCTTGAGCACTTATTATTCTTTATCTTTACTAAAGTGAAGCACATATAGTCTAGTTAACAGCAAAACCAAACAGAGTGGACCATACTAACGGCTTTTTTCCATGTGTAGTGCATGTGACAGTAAAAACAAGATCCAAATAGGGGTCATATTCTCCAAAAACCCAATTCACCATAACCATTGAATTGTATTGGTGCAAACGTAGAACCACGTGGAAAACCAGATAAAGTTCTTCTCTAAACACAATTGTATTGAAGTCACCCGACCGATTGTTTTGAATATTTATGTTTTGTTTGGTGTTTTGTGATCTTAAGTAGATTCATATGGTGTCATATGACTTGTGTTTATTTTCAGTTTTAATTTTTGAGTGGTTGGGATTGTTTTGGAAGAATGATAAGCTTTAAGTTGGAAGAGTTGACTAAGTTTGACTTTTGTGTATTTGATCTCGGATTGGAGTATTGATGGTTCTATTAGGCCCGAATGGTTATTTTAGACTTGGACGTATGCCTGGATTTACACTTGGGTGTTACTAGAAAGTTTTGGCTCTATGTCACCCGGATTTTCCATCATCGGGTGTCGTGATCGCGCCTACTCATAAAAGCTAGGCAAGCCGAGTATTATAGAGTTATTAACCTTTTTACTTAGATTTTTAGCAGTTCAATATAACAGGTGCTCAATAGCGGGATAATTAAAATAAACAGAAATGTGAAAGACGAAAACTAATAGTTTAACCATATAATAATGCAGAATCCAACATACATCTCTACCCACAATTTGGTGTCACAATGTCACGGACTATCTAGTTTGAAAGATAAATACAAAATTGTCTCTAAAATACATAAAAGAAACAGAATGGAAATATAGAAGGAGTCGCCAAGGCCTACGGACACCTGCAGGACTACCTCGGGTCTCCGCCACTGGACTGAATGCAGCAACCTCACTATAGTCCAAACGCTGCAACATCGGGATCTGCACACAGTGCAGAGTGTAGTATCAGCACAACCGACCCCATGTGCTAGTAAATGTCTAGCCTAACCTCGGCGAAGTAGTGACGAGGCTAGGACAAGACTACCAAATAAACTTGTGCAGTTATATCATATACAACAAGTAATGATGACAGAAACTAGCAGTTAAAGATGGGAAGGGGGAACATGCTGCGGGGAATATCATGTACAGATAAAATATTAGTAAAAAGGTGAAACGAAAACGAAATTTAATTGTAAGCAGGAATAAGGAAATCAATGACAAGGGCACGGCATCACCCTTCGTGCTTTTACCTCATAAAATCATGGCATTAAATTATCCTTCGCGCATTTTCACTGATATCATGGCACGACATTGTATATCGTGCGGAACGGCATCACCCTTATTGCTTTTACCTCACAATATCGACACGATATCATCCTTCGTGCATTAGTACTCTATCACAAATATCATGCACGGCATCACCCTTCGTGCTTTTACACTCTTCCTTATCCAAGCAATAATCACAAAACAATACGGGTAATGGAATCAATAAATTCACAATAGAATTCCGACAAGGAAACAATAGAATAACAAATATTCCGGCAAGGGAAAAGAATATCATGATTAATTACGTCCCGTCAAGGGAGATAATATCAAAAGCAATAACATCCTGACAAGGGAGACAATATCACAAACCTCTTCTCTTTTTCACAATTACTTCACAACTCAATTCTCAACCTGAGTCAACACTCTACAATGTTCAATTACAGATAATACTTCAACAAGCCTTGTTCAACAATAGAAATCATCACATAAAGCATGAATAATACGAAATGGAGTCACATCAATCATAGTATAAGACTCACAGGCATGCTTGACATCGACGTATAGAAACTCGTCACCACACATATACGTTGTACTCAACAATTAACACATATCAAGTAAGACACAACTCCAAATCCTTCAAGTTAAGGTTAGACCAAACACTTACCTCGATGCCACAAATATAATCAAGCTTCAACTACGGCATTACCCCTAAATTCCACTTCCAACTCGCTTGTATAGTTATAATTTACTTAAAGATATCAATAAATGCTAAATGAATCAATTCTAATGCATGAAAATAGATTTTCTATAAATTTCCCCAAAAGGTCAAAAATTTACCCTGGGCCCATATGATCAAGTTCCGAGATTCGAACCAAAACCCGATTATTCATTCATCCACGAAATTAAATATATAATTTGTTTTGAAATCGGACGTCAAATAGAGGTCCAAATCCCCAAATTGAAAATCCTAAGTTCTGCCCGAAAACACCCAATTCCCCCATGAAAACCCTTGATTTTAAGTTGAAATCATGTAAAAATATATTATAGATTGGAGAAAATGAGTTAGAAATGACATACAATTGATATGGAGAAGAACTATTCTTTAGAAAATCAGTCAAGAGAGATTAGGGTTTGAGGGAATATGAAAAATAAAAAAATACGTTTATGTCCCAATTAACTGGTCGTAAATGTCGCAGTTGTGGTAGGAGCTTCACAATTAAAAACCTTACAAATAAGAACAAGGCCTCGCATTTGAGAACCTGGGCATTCACTACAAGAAAATTGCCTTTTAGCGAAGGGAATTCTGGTCGTTAAAAGTTCAACTCCAGTCGCTATAAGTCAATAATGACCAAATAAAATCCGGTCGTCGCCGGTCATTGAAGGCTCCGTCGTTAAAAGTTAACGACCGGATTAAAATACGGTCGTTAAATTCCGTTAACGACCAGAAAACTTCCCGTCGTTGTTCCTATTTAGCAACTGATGTTCCCTTCGTAAATTCCAAATTTCCCTTCGCGAATGCACATGTAACTATTTGATAATCTTGTTGTTAAAGAGTTTTAAAGACCATATTTCCCTTCGTTGATGTGAAAATTTAATAAATATAATTACATCAATTTATATATTTTTTCTGTAGTTATCCAATAATAATCATTATTATATACTTTCTCACACACATATATACAACAACTAAAAATATACCAAATAATCAAAATTCATACTCAATAAAGTTTTATTATTCATTACAAAGGACCGAAGGACCACAATGTCCATAAATATACCCATTCAAATTGCATGACACTATTTTTATCTACTCCTAAAAACAGACACTAGAACGGTAGCACGATGTACAAATAACAAAATCTTTAAACCACTACTAACAGAACAAAAACTCTATTGCGCTTCAAATTGCTCAGCACATTCTTCTTCAAGCATAGGTTGTTCAGACTTCAAGTTCCTGATCTGTTAACATAAGCACACTGTAATCACATCTACAAGACCACCCAATCACGTCTTTGCTTCATTCAATTTTTTCCTCATTTAAATAAATACTAACCTGTTGCATTATCTGTGGGAACTCAGTGCAGAGGTTCTTCTTTCCATGATCATCGAAAAATTTCTCCAAGGTAATATCTTGAAGTGCAACCAAGGTTGTCTCAAGCATGTCAAGACCAGCCTGATTTGCAAACGTGAAACTGGCATAGCTTGCATAATTATTGCACTTAAGAATTCAGTACTCAGAAGAACTAAACTTACAACAAAAATAAATAATGATTAGTTGTCAAAATCCCTAATGACAAATCGGAAAAAGTTTGTTCTAATTTGGCGGCATCAGAGGGCTGCATAGAGAGTCCCCAACAAGCAAAAGAATGATATGAGATTGACGTGAAAAAGTGCTGAAACCTTAGCAGAGGAGCAGATAATAGCATCCGAGTGATGCCATAGACTTTTGAGGATTGATTCACTTCCTTCAGCAATTGATTTCAGAAGCTCCACACCCAAAAAGCACCTTAAGAAGCAAAATAAATAATTAAAAAATAATCAAGGGACATCTATGTCAAACTACACAACTCAATCAGAGGCAGACAAATCAAAGAAAGAAATCAAGCTTAAAGAAAAGGAGGGTCACACCCTTTTGTTAGAGGCAGGTAACTATTTTTTTTATATGATAAGAAAGATACATCAGAGCAAATGATGAGCCAATTTCTAGAAAATGAGACACATGATAATCTAAAGGTTTCCACAAAGATATAGGAAATCACATGCACAATAGCCAACCTGTGACAATCATGACTTAAAGAGTGTTCCTGTTTTAGGCACACATGCAAGTATATACAACAAACCTGTAACTTTAGCAGATCCAACGAGCTAATGTATGTGCTTCAGGAGTACCCAATGGCAGACGAAGACCTCCATGGGAACCCAAGTGAGACGGTGAAAGTACTAATGCAACCCCCTGAACTGATGAACTAATGCTTCGAACATACCGTCGAGCCATGGAAGCAACATTCTCTTGCATGTGGCTTTCAAATGCAAATAGAAAAGTAATTTTCATGACAGATCTTGATGTGCCACCATTAGTGTGAAGATCATTGCCCACTTTGTTTTCAGCTGGGCCAGTCTCAAGAGCAGAAGTAAGATCAAGGGTGCGGTTCGGACTGGAGTATTCCTGCACAAAGTTCCAAATTAGCAAAAACAAGGAGGACAATATGCGTGAAAGAAACTAAAGTTTCTTCCAACACTAAAGTCAAATGATTAGGAAACACTTATGACTATGTCTAGACACTCTCCAAGAACAAAGGAAAGTATGCAAATCTTGGTAAAACTGAGCACCTAATATTTATCCAAACAAAATAACGACTGAACCTGGCTGCATTCACAGGCAGGGAGAGGATAGCAGAAAGAGAGTTAGGATAGGTATTGCCAACTATCACTAACATAGAACAATAGAGTTGAGACAATATGGAGAAAATATTTAAACAAGGTAAAGGAAAGCTGGATAAAAATATACATAACAGGAGAAAAAGAAGTGGATGATACCGTTGGATCAGTAGCGCCCAGTTCTGTTTTCAAGGAACATCGTTGCTGCTATTTTCTGTTGTTTCTTGTACAGCAATGGTGTGTTGAAACCTTCCATAGATGCATCATCCTCTCCCCATCCTTTGGTTATGGGAGCGCCTTTAAATAAACCTACATATGCTGCACAAATCGCATCCAAAACAATTTCCAAAACAGCTACAAAATCGATAAAACTTGTCCAAATCATACATGGAGAGACCATTGTTGTTTTCACCATTGAAGAACGCCAACAATTTTCTATTGAGGAAGGTTTACATCAGGCTATTATGATTAAACTATCTCCATGTGCACCAGATTTAATAATACTTCGTGAGCTTCTACCAAAATACATTGGCACAAAAGGTCGTTGCCTCATAGTTTGTTGGCACCACTTTGGTTCCTGCTGAAACAACTATTACTAAGACTACTCAAGTTGTAGGTGTAATTGGGCAGAGTGACTCACTTCCACTGTCTTTGGATGCTACTGTTCATCGAGCTAACAAAGAAAAAATATCAGTTGCACACTTATAAGGGAAGCTGATACAAATTTAAAGGGAAATAGTTTGAATAATGCAATGGCTGCTACTGGTGCATCTGTTTTCCAAGCACTGGTTGCTCAAACATATGATGAACAGGCTGAGCGGGAGATGCATTTGTCAAACACATCTACTGCAGCTCCTGGTGTTATGGAAAAAAAACTTCCAGCTGATATCCCTGCTACAAGAGCTTTGGCAACAATCTACAATGCAGTGATTAAGGCAACTGTTGCATTACCTGGAAATTATAGTCGATATGTTGATGGTCCAGCAATGCATACTACAACAGCTAGGAAGGTAGAAGCAGTTGTGAAGACATCAAATGCAGATAAAACTTTGGAGGAAACTAAGGGGGCTGATTGGAACAACGTGTTGTCTAAAAAAGAAGACAGCATCTCGATTGTCTTCTCCAAATTTTAATAGAACACAATCAAATGAACGAGCAGCAGGTGTTAAGGAAATTCTTAGCAAAAATCTGTATAACAAACACAAGGATCCTTCAAAAGGAATATGTAGCACAGAATACTTGCTATGCAATCTTTGGCAATATAATTCAGGCACATTAGATACGAAGTGTGATGAAATATAGATGCAACATGCTATTACATCAAACCAATATGGAATACAGGCAAAGGTTTCAAGGGGAAGCAGAGATATGACACACAAATTATTCAAATTAAGCGGTTATGTACTGGATATAAGCGTGTTATTCAAATTGAGTGGGTATGTACTGGATAAGAATTCCCCTTCAGTTAAAATGGAAAGAATCTGCAATGCAAGCTACGTAGTTATGAGCTCTCTCCCGTGCTGCCCAAAACTCTGGAATATAAGCAATTTAACTGTCAAAAACACCAGCAACGACCAATCTGAATTTTCTAGCTCTAAATACTAAACCAAAGTCTTTTTTAGAGACAACACTAGAAACTAGAAATCATCTATTTTCCCTCTATTCTTTTTCTTCACAAGGCTACCATCTTTACAAGGAAAAATGTCTTAAGCAGTGCCCAAGAGAGATATTATTCCATATATTTCCATTTTACTGAACATGACGAACCAAATAATGGACCAGAGAAAGTAAGTTTACAGGAAGGATTCTGAGCTTTGACTTGTGAATGCAGTCTTTCCTATTCCGGCAATAAGTAACTACAATTGTCTCTGCATGATACCCTATGTTTTGACTAGTAAATGTCTCAATGTGCATAAACATGAATGAAGATGCGATGTTTAGAGGCGATGCATGTTTGTGTAGTTTTAATTCTCCAAGAAAAAAGTTAGAAAATATAGTGGATAGGGGTGAACCTACAGAGAGTTTGCTTGGGTGTCTATGGACCAATGTCTCAATCTGTTCCAATAAAGTTTCCCTAGAAGATATCATTAGTTGATGTCAAAAATCCAATATATGTTAGTACAAATTAGAAATAGAGCAGTGCCAAAGAGTGAATCAATTCCGATAGGTACTACTTGAAAGAATAGTCGACATGTCGTAAATTATCATATTGACTTCAGTGGAATCAATTCCAGATATGCGAAGTATTGTTTGGGTTTAAATAAAATCACAAACAGGTCCATATATATTTAGCAATCTGAGAGATCATTGGAACAACTCCACAGAAAGTATACTTCTATAAATTGGCTCTACTACAGATTTATAAATAGCCCCTCAGGAATTATCAAATGAAAGTCACTTACTAATTGTTTAACCGACAACTTTGAGAAAGGGAGCTTGGGTGAATTTAGAAGAATTGCCAAACTTGAAAAAATTACATCTTTCCGTTAATTTTTGCACCTTTTACTTGATCCTATGACAATTGTGTTGAGACTATATGACATATTTGTGCTTAAGCTTTTCAGAAGCTTAAAAAATATAAAATACTATTTTTTTTTTTGCCTAAACAGTTCTGAAAAACAATGTAAAGAAAATAAGAAACACGAAAATAGTTTCTGTAATTTTTCTTGTCCTTTATCTTCATAGATTTTCTCTTCTCCTTTCTCTTACTCTCAGATACCTACTTGAGACAATAGATCAGAAAGTAAAAAAATATTATGATTCTTCTTTCAGAAATTTTCTATTTTCCACCATCGTATCATGTAATTACTTTATGATATTTAGAATTCACCTTGTAAGAGAACAAGTAGTTTGTTTCATCAAAGAAAAAGACCCACGCAGAAGACTATGGCTCCACTCATTTACCTATCCAAAACAAAAATATGTATAATCACGGAGTACTAAAACTCACTCCAAATCAATCTATCCTCAGAAATTATCATATTTATGGGTATATTCAATAATCAGCATCATCTCACCACTTTTTAATTTCAATCAAAGCTACTAACAGATGTGCTCAAATCAGTACATGCAATATAGTCCAAAAAAATATGAACATAATAGCTATAATCATTAGTTCCAAATTAAACTTACAGATACCACAACAAGCAAAAAGAACCCTAGATACAATGTAAACCCATGACCGGGAAAAATAGGCATCCCACAACTGCAACTAATAGTTATAAAAGTGCAATTAATAGTACAAAAGCAGAAACGTACATTGATGAGAAGAAAATTCACAATTAATAGTAATAAAAGTCCAATTAATAGTTACAAAACCAGAAACTTACATCGATGAGAAGAAAACTATACGAATGATGTATTTTCTTTATATGCCATACGCGAAAATGACCAGACCAGCAGACGAGCAGGTGATGGTGAGAAGTAACAGGATAAGGCGGAAGTTCTTTTAACACGACTCTGAAGGTTTTGCGATTAGTACGAACTTGTTTTGCAATCAAAACAAAGAGAAGGTTAAGCATTTTCAGTATTATTTTGGAAGAGGGAGGCGGGCTGAGAGACGTGGGATGTGAAAAATAAAGAGGGAATAAGTAGCACGTTAATTTTATTGATAATTACGACCAGGCATTAAGCCTTTTAAGGGCTGAATAGTATTCGGTTGGTAATACGAAACTAAAAATTGGCATTTAACGACCATGAAAAAATTGGGTCGTTATAGATACACTTATTACGACCGGATTTATATCTCTTCATTAAAAAATGACCGCTAAAAGTCTATTTTCTTGTAGTGATTGTCTTCTAACCTCGCAATTGCAAACAAGTTGTCGCATTTGCGGTACTGGCCCTCCTTTGATGACTTCACATTTGCGAAGGAAGGTTCGCAATTGCGAACACTGGCACGCTAGATTTTCTTCGAAAATGAGATCAAGCCCTCGAAATTGCCAAGCCTGTTGGGCTCACAATTACGAAGCCTGACCTAGCAATTGCGAGATCAGAACCTGCAACATAGTTGAACTTGCAACAACCATTCCTGTAAGTCCAAATTCATTCCATAGCCTATCCAAAACTTACTCGAGCCCTCAGGGCTCCAAACCAATCATGCACGCAAGTCCAAAAATATCATACGGATTTGCTTGTGTGATAACATCATCAAAATAACATCAATAGATATGAATTAAACCTCAAATTCATGAAATCACTCAAGAACATCAAAATTACTATTTTCTCAACTTCAGGTCCGTTTTATACCAAACCAATTATGATATTTATCAAACTTACACAAATTCAACTTAATTATTACATAAGACCTGTACCGGGATTCAGAACTAAAATAGGGGTCCAATACTATCAATTTCGAACATCTTTTCATTTCCCAAAATTTTGATAATTTCAGTGAAACAATTTCTTTTAGAAATTTATTTCTCGGGCATGGGACCTCAAAATTCGATTCCGGGAATATCCCGGTCGGTGAGAGGCCGCTTGCTTTGGATGTTCAGGATTTGGTTAATCAGTTCATGAGGTTGGATATTTCTGAGCCTAGTCGTATGTTAGCTAACACAGTCGCTCGTTATTCATTATTTGAGCGTATCCGCCATCGGCAATATGATGATCATCATTTTTATATCCTTAGGGAAATAGTGCAGCACGATGGTGTCAAGTAGGTTACATTGGGAGATGATGAAGTTTTGAGGATGCAGGGTTGAGTTTGTGTGCCTAATGTGGATGGTCTTCGAGAGTTGATACTAGAGAATGCCCAAATTTCCTAGTATTCCATTCATACGGGCGCCGCTAAGATGTATCAGGACTTGCGACATTATTGGTGAAGGAGGATGAATAAGTATATTATTGCATATATGGCTCGGTATTTGAATTGTCAGCATGTAAAGTACGAGCATCAGAGACCTGGTAGTTTGTTCTAGAAGATTGAGATTCCTGAGTGGAAGTGAGAGAGTATCACTATGGACTACATTGTTTGACTCCCACAGACTAGGAGGAAGTTCGATGCATCTTGGGTTATTATTGATAGGTTGACCAAGTCAGCACATTTCATGTGGCAGTCACCTATTCCTTTGAGAGGTATGCAAGACTACCTATACTGGCTAACTTTCTACTCAAAGCATCGGACACCACATTGACCTTCCCCGGATGATATAAGATAGTGATATCATAGTCTTTCAATTGTTCCAACCACCTTCTCTTCCTCAAATTTATCTCCTTATGCTTGAACAAATACTGTAGACTTGTGATCTGTGAACACATCACATGACATGCCATACAAATAGTGCCTGCAAAATCTTCAATGCATGAACAATGGATGCTAACTCCAAATCATGAATTTGATAATTTTGTCTCATGAATCTTCAACTGTTGCGAAGCTTAAACAATGACCTTTCCATCCTACATCAACGCTGCACCAAGTCCAATATGAGATGCGTCACAAAAAAAACTATATAAGGGCCTGAACCTGTAGGTAATACTAGCATCGGTACCGTAGTCAAAACTGTCTTGAGCTTTTAAAAGCTCACCTCACACTCATCCGACCACCTGAACTGGGCACCTTTCTGGGTCAACCTGGTCATCGGGGCTACAATATATGAAAACTCATTCACAAACCGAAGGTAATAGCCTGCCAAACCCAAGAAACTCTGGATCTTCGTAGCTGACATGGGTCTAGGCTAGTTATTGATTGCCTCTATCTTCTTCAGATATACATGAATAACCTCTACTGAAATAGCCTGGCCCAAGAATGCAATTGAACTCAACCAGAACTCACACTTTGAAAACTTAATATACAACTGAGTATCTCTTAAAGTGTGAAGAACAACTCTCAGATGATGATCATGCTCCTCCCGATTGCGGGAATAGATCAAAATATCATCGATGAAGAATATCACGAACAAATTCGAGTAAGGCTTGAACACCTGGTTCATAAAATCCATGACAGTTGTTGGAAAATTTGTCAACCCGAATGACATCACCAAGAACTCACAATGCCCGTATCTAGTGCGGAAACCTGTCTTAGGGACATCAGATGCCCTAGTCCTCAACTGAAGGTAGCCAGATCTCAAGTCAATATTTAAAAACACTTTGGCACCATGAAGCTGATCAAACAAATCATCAATCATCGGCAATGGATACTTGTTCTTGATTGTGACCTTGTTCAACTGTCGGTAATCTATACACATCCTCATCGATCCGTCCTTCTTCTTAACAAACAATACTGGCGCACCCTAAGGCGAGACACTAGGTCTAATAAAGCCTTTATCAAGCAAGTCTTGCAATTGCTCCTTCAATTCTTTCAACTCAGGTGGGGCCATACGATACGGCAAAATAGAAATGTTTTGAGTGCCCGGAGCCAAATCAATGCAGAAGTCAATATCTCTGTCGGGTGGCATACCCGGTAGGTGTCTGAAGGAAATACTCAGGAAACTCGTAAACCACGGGTACTGAATCCATATACGGAACCTTGTCACTAGAATCATGAATATACACCAAATAGGCCAAACATCCCTTATCAACCATACGCCGATCCTTCATATATGACATAACCCTAAGGGTAGAATGACCACGAGTACCTCTCCACTCTAGACGAAGTAAACCCAAAAAAGGCTAAGGTCAAACTCTTGGCATAATAGTCCAAGATATCGTGGTAAGGTTATAACCAGTCCATCCCCAACATGACATCAAAATCAACATGTCCAAAAGTAACATATCTACTCGAGTCTCAAGACCCCAATCACAACTATATATGAACGATAGACACGATCTACTGTAATAGAATCATCCTCTGGTGTAGACACATGTACATGAGCACTCAAAGAAACATTAGGCATGACCAGATATGGTGCAAAATAAGATGACACATATGAGTATATAGATTCTTGATAAAATAGAACTGAAGCATCTCTACTACAAACCATAATAGTACCTGTGATAACTACATCGGAAGCCTCAGCCTCAAGCCTGGTTGGAAGAGCATAACATCGGGGTTGGGCCCCACTACTCTGAACTACATCTTTAGGACGGCCCCCTGCTGGCTGGCCTCCACCTCTAGCGGCCCGACCTCCACCTCTAATACCTCTACCTCACCTCTAGCACCTCTACCTTCACCTCTAGCTGGATGAGCGGGTGATGGGACACTAGGTTCCTGAACTATGGCACATGAACCCTGATGCTGAGAGTTGCCCGGTACTCGAGGGAAAAATCTAGCAATATGCCTCGTATCACCACAAGTATAACAAGCCCTCAACTGCTGAGATTGATGACCCTGACAACCTTGATAACCACTATGGAATGGAGGTTCACTGATAAGAGTTGGCGCTGCACTGGGGCAACTGATCAGAATACTGTACATGTAAACCACGACCACCTGGAGCATCGTCAGAAGCCGGAAGTGCTGAATACAGCCTGGAAGGATGGCCCCTACCAAAAAAATCTCTACCTCCAGATGAGGCACCACTGAACCTACTTGAATGACGATGCTTCTTATCAGACCCCTGACCACTCCCATGTGATAGAGCCATCTCAACTCTCGTGGTCACATTGGCCGATTCCTGGAAAGAAATCTCGCTCCCCTTCTCCTTAGCCACCTGCAATCAAATAGGTTGAATGAGTCCCTCAATGAACGTCCTCTCTCTCTCTCTCTGTCTCTATATGTGGGAAGTATAAGAAGATCATGACGGTCCAAGTTAATAAATCCGGTCTCGTACTGAGTAACAGTCATAGAACCCTGCTGGAGACGCTCAAACTACCTCCGATAGTTCTCCATCTGAGTGATAGCACGGGGAGTGGCAAACCTTGTGAAGATACTCTGTTTTAGAAATGCCACCACACTTAGGGCTTCATTGTTGGGCAAAGCCAAGGCTTCGACCCACTTCGAGACATAATCCATCATCACCAAAATGTAAGTGTTCCCACAAGAGCTAATGAAAGGACTCATAAAGTCGATATCGCAAACATAAAAAATGTCCACCTCTAGAATCGTATTGAGAGGCATCTGATCCTTTTTAGAAATGCCACGGGCTCGTTGGCATTCATCACATCTCTTGACAAAATCACCAGTGTCTTTAAACAAGGAGGGCCAATAGAATCTGCAACTAAGCACCTTAGAGGTCGTCCTCACCCCGCCATGATGGCTACCATTGGGAGAGGAATGAAAATTTCATTCCTCTAAAATACTCAACCGTTATTCTTTCGGGACACATTGACGAATCACACCATCAGTGCAAATCTAGAACAAATATTGCTCGTCCCAATAAAAAAATCCAAGCTATCCCACTCGAGATTCTTCCTTTGGTTAGAATAGAGCTCATACAAGATTATACTGGTAACAATATAGTTGGCGACGTCAGGAAACCACGGCATATCACACATTGACACTGCAAGGAGTTGTTCATCTAGAAATGCATCATTGATCTCAAGACCGTCACAAGGCCTCCCCTCCACCTGCAAACATGACAAGTGGTCCGCCACTTGATTTTCACTCCCTTTCTGGTCCATAATTTCTAGATCAAATTCTTGAAGAAGTAACACCTATCTCATCAATCTCACCTTGGAGTCTTTCTTGGTCATCAAATACCTAAGGTCATCATGATCGGTATGGATAATCACTTTGGCCCCCATAAGGTATGGTCGGAACTTTTCCATGGCAAAAACAATAGCTAGCAATTCCTTTTCGGTGATTGTGTAATTCCTTTTAGCTTCATTCATGGTCTTGCTTGAGTATTACACCGGATGAAACATCTTGTTGTTTTTTGGCCCAAAACCACCCCCACCGCAACGTCACTAGCATCACACTTGAGCTCGAAAGGCAAACTCCAATTTGGTACGGTAATAATAGTGGTTGTTGTCAACTTGTGTTTTAGAAGCTCGAAAGCCTCCATGCATTTCTCATCAAAAACAAACTTGGCCTCTTTCTCTAGCAACTTGCACAACGTGTTTACTACCTTAGAAATTTTTTTGATGAACCTTCGATAGAAACCCGCGTGCCCAAGAAAACTCCTCACCCCTTAGACAGAAGTAGGCGGAGGAAGCCTTGAAATAACCTCGATATTGGCCTTGTCAACTTCAATTCCCCACTTCGAAATCTTGTGACCCAACACAATACCCTATTCTACCATAAAATGATATTTTTCCCATTTGATAATTAGGTTCGTGCCTTCACAACGGACCAACAATCGATCCATATTTACCAAACACTCCTCAAAAGAATCCCCAACCATGCTAAAATAATCCATAAAGACCGCCAATATATATTCCACCAAGTCGATAAAAATAGCCATCATACAACGTTGGAAAGTCGCCGGAGCATGAATGGCATCCTCAAGAACGCGAAAGTGCCATAAGGACATGTAAAGGTCATCTTCTATTGGTCCTCCGGGGCAATGAGAATTTGATTGTACCCTGAGTAATCATCTAATAAGTAAAAGAATCCCGGCCCGCAAGACGATCAAGCATTTGGTCAAGGACTAGCAACGGGAAATGATCTTTACTATTCACTTTGTTAAGCTTACGGTAATCCATACAAACTCTCCAACCCGTCACCTTCCGAGTAGGAATCAGCCCATTATTGTCATTGGTCACCACAGTCATCCCAACCTTCTTCGGTACGCATTGCACAGGAGAAGTTCAAGAACTGTCTTAGATAGGATAAACCACACCGGTGTCAAGCCACTTGATAACCTCTTTCTTTATCACTTCATACATAGCCTTATTTAGTCTTCTTTGATGTTCAAGTGAAGGCTTAGAATTTTCCTAAAAATTGATCTTATGCTTGCAAAAGACGGGGCTAATACCCCAAATATCAGCCAATGTCCATCCAATAGCTTCTTGCGCTTTTGAAGAACCGCCAAAGTGGCGTCAACCTGCACGTTTGTTAAGCAAGATGAAAGAATAATAGGCAAAGTATAACTAGAGCCCGAGAATTCATACCTAAGGTGAGAAGGAAGTGGCTTCAACTCCAACACCAGTGGCTCCTCAATAGATGGCTTAGTTGGGGGAGTTTTGTGGTTCTCAAGATCCAAGGATAACTTTCTTGACTCATATGAATATGAACCCATACGGATCAATGCATTTATGCACTCCACTCTCGCAGCATCATCATGGACATCCATATTTAAAACAACGACTTCAAGTGGATCTTCAATATTAATCATTACGCTTGTGTCATCCACTATCACCGCTGTGACAATGTCCACAAACAAGCACACCTCGGTGCTATTTGGTTGCCTCATAGACTTGCACACATGGGACACCGCCTTCTCATCACCAACACGGAAAGTCAATTCTCCCACCTCAACATCAACAAAAGCCTTCACCGTAGCTAAGAAAGGTCTTCCAAGAATAATCGGAACTTTAAAGTCCACTTCACAATCCAATATAATAAAGTCGTCCGGCAAGTGAATTTATCAACACGAACAAGGACTTCATCAGTTATACCCAAAGGTCGCTTTATTGACTGATCCACCATTTGGAGCCTTATTAAAGTTGGGTGAGGTTTTCCTATTCCCAAAGTGTTGAAGATTGAATATGGCATTAATTTTATACTCGCCCCCAAGTCACAAAGGGCTTTGGAAAGTCGGCACTTCCAATGGTATATGGGATAGTAAATGCACCAGGGTTCTCAAGTTTTGGATCCATAGAATGTATGATTGCGCTCACTTGATGAGTCATCTTGATTGTCTCACACTCTATTGACCTCTTTTTCGTAACCAAATCCTTCATGAATTTTGCGTACCCCGACATTTGCTCGAGTGCCTCCACTAACGGCACATTAATAGTTAGACTCTTTATCATCTCAATGAATTTCTTGAATTGGTTTTCACCCTTTTGCTTGGCCAACCATTGAGGATAGGCCGGAAGATGCCTAGACAAGGGCTAGACAAAAGTGTCTTGGCTTTGGGCACCACCGGCTCGAGCATATCAATCACATGTTTACTAGAGGGGTTTACGGCCTCTTGTGTCTCCTCCTCAACCTCATCAATATCAATTTGCATGTCATTGTTCACATTGGGTTCAACTACATCCTCAACCACCAACGGTATATCATCATCTCGCAACTCATCTTCATCAACCATAACTTGATTTCCTTTTGAGGCATACAAATCAGCACCTCTCCTACTTCACGTTGTCACTGCCATCATGATTGTTGTGCCCACCCTTAGGTTTTACTACCGTATCACTTTGTAGAGCACCCTTTGGGCGAGTATTTAAAGATTGAGAAATCTGGCCAAGTTGCACCTCCAAGTTACGGATAGAGGTGTTGGGAAGCTAATTGAGCATCGAAGGCTTAGTTCTTTTTCATCATTTTCTCGAACATAACTTCAACTAGACCCTTGATATTGAAACGACGGTGGGTTGTTCGGTTGTTGATACATCGGAGGCCTTTGAAAGACTTGCCCTCCATTACCTTGACCACCATTGTTATTCTACCCACGTTGACTATTATTGTTGTTCCAATTGTTGTTATTGTTCCCGTTCAAATTCCCTTGATTACGCGAATTGTTGTTCCCCCAATGTCCACTTTGGTTGTTGTTACTATTCCAATTTCCACCTTGTTGATTGCCCCAATTTCCTTAGTGTTACCATTGTTGGTTCGAAGAGTTTCCTTGGTAATTATTGACATATTGAACCTTCTCGCTTTGATCATCATATTACTCATTCGAAAAACCATTCCCATCATCATAGTTATCACAATTTCCTTGAGGTTGTTGCCCTCTTGCCTCCTTTTCAACATATTCACTCTTTCCGTGGCATTGACTTGGCGCAGGTTTTTGACTTGTTGTAATTGCGCCTTCGCCAATTGATTCATTATTTTTGTAAGTTCAGCAATGGCTAGCCGTGGTCATGCAACTCCTTATGCAAATGTATGACTGTAGGATTACCTTGAGGAACGTTTTCTCGACTTTGCCTTGCTGAAGAAGTATCGACCATTTCATCTAAAACATCACAAGATTCACTGTAGGGAAGCTTCATAAAATTTTCTCTAGCCAATTGATTTACAATACATTGGTTTGTTATGTTGATGCCCCTATAGAACGTTTGTTGAATCATCACATCGTTCATGTCATTGTTTGGGCACTCTTTCACCATAGTTCCAAATCTCTCCCACATCTCGTGCAAGAGTTCCGGTGGCTCTTGTTGGAAAGACAAAATTTCATCAAGGAGTGTCTCCATGTGACTTGGAGAAAAGAACTTGGAAATGAATTTGTCCGCCAGTTCAGCCCACGTTGTGATGGAATGATTGGGGATCCTTTCTAACCAATCCAACACTTTACCCTGAAGAGAGAACGGGAAATGCCTCAATCTCAACACATCCTCCGATATGTTTGTTTTCTTGCTACCCAGCATGTATCTACGAATCCTTTAAAGTGCTTGTAGGCATTTTGATCGGAGGCGCCCATTAAATATCCTCTTTGCTCAAGCAGGGTCAACATAACATTTGTGATTTGAAAATTCCCCCGCACGAATTCGGGGAGGAATAATGGCACTCGCGTACCCTTGATTTGGGAGAACTCTTGGGGCCACTCTTGGTGGAGGCAGATGAGGGTCTGGAATGTTCTCATTTGCATTTGCATTCGACCTTTCCTTTGAGCTTAAGGTAATATATCTTCTTGTTCAATATCATTAAACTCCTCCCTGCGACCACGTTGCCAAGATGGTCATTTGCATTTAAATCCATGTGTACCTGAGTGATTGACACAAACAAAATTAGTAAGAAGAAGGAAAGAGAAACACAACACAAAACTAGTTACACAGATAGTCAACAGCGTAAGCTCCCCGACAACGACGCCAAAAATTGATCACTGCCGACTCGGCGCTACCCGAATGTAGGAAGAGCGGGTCGCAATAACTTTTACCCGAATAGTGGTTCGGGACCGAATTTCCACAAGGGGCTAGTAGTGGAGTTGTATTGTCTGTCTAGTTTAGAGATGCATTTGTGCTTCTAATTGCACTTCAAAAAATTTTAGATTATTATATTTATAACTACTATTATGAACTAAGGATTACATCTAAATTATGCTAAGGGAATATTGCTAGGTTATAATTAATGGAGAGAAAGGAACTAGGGTCGTGGCATCACCTAGGTAGCTAATTAATGGGTAGATGTTACTAAGGATAGATTGACATATTTGAGACCTATTCTATAATCGTTGCACAATTGTACCCACTATTACACCTCTCGGTAGAGAGAATGATTTTGCTCAATTGACTCTCTTGAAACCAATTGGGTAGGACAATTCGACCAAGCAACTAGAGTTCAAGTATGGTGATTACTCTCTCGATATTTAACCCATTAATTGGTACTAACATTTCTCATTGGTCAATCCCAATTCCTTGTTAGGTCAATTTTGGGGTCATACACTCTCTTTCTCAAGAAGAGTTAAACCCAAAAAGCTAAAATCAGTGTTTGCAACCACCAATCCTTAATTAAAATATAAAATCAACCCAAATACCAAATACCCAATATCAATCTAACCCTAGATGGAAACACCCATCAATTACACTAGGATTGAGCCACAACCCTAGCTAATGGGTTTAGCAACACATAATTAAAGAAGAAACTAAATAAATAGATGAAGAACTAAATATATTAATTAATTACTAAGAAGAAAATACAATAATCTTTGTTAATGAAGAGCAAAAGTGCCAAAAATGGCTATAAACTCGTTCCCAAGTGCACAACTGCATTCAGAAATTAAGACTTAACATAAAAATGGTAAAGTGTTATATTTATAGTGAGCTAAAAAACTAGACAAAAATTCCCCTGTGAGGTCAGTGCGGGCTGCGCAAACACGACTGCGGCCATACAGGCTCTTTGAATTGGCTACGTTTCATATCTGATCTTCAGGCATGCGGACCGCGAGAAAGTGAAGCGCGGCCACGAAGGGTCTGGCGAGGACCGCGTGAAACAGACCGCGGTTGCATGGCATTGTATTGGCCCAGAATGCTGGTCCTCTGAATCTCTAAACGAGGACCACATAGAAGAGTAGTGTGGCCACAATGGCCTGGATGCGGACCGCATGAGACAGATCACGGCCGCGTAGCTCATTAGCTTGATGACCAACTATGTGAATCTCCTAGTGCAGCCGCGGTTGCTTCTGCGCGGTCCGCACTAGGCCTTCCATCCTGCACTTCACTTGGTGTTTGATACTTGAGCAGGTTTCACTCCGTTTGAGCCAATCTTTGATATTTTGTCGCTTTGTCGCTCAAACCTGCAATCAAGCAAAACCTGTGTGCATTTTGGGGCTGTTTTGTAGCAATTTATACTCAAAGCATAGGCAATTTAGGGCATAAAACACGTTAAAATCCTACTTATCACATCACCATTCGTGCTTTTACCTCACATAATCATGGCAGAGAATTATCCTTCGTGCATTTTCACTCATATCATGGCACGACATTGTACATCGTGCTGCACGACATCATCCTTCGTGCTTTTACCTCACAATATCGGCACGGCATAACCCTTCGTGCATTAACACTCTCTCACAAATATCATGCACGGCATCACCCTTCGTGATTTTATACTCTTCCTTACCCAAGCAACAATCACAAAGTAATACAGGCAAGGGAATCAATAAAATCACAATAGAATCCCGGCAAGGGAATAATAGCATAATAACAATATCTCGGCAAGGAAAAATAATACCATGATTAATAACATCCCGACAAGGGAGATAATATCAAAAGCAATAACATCCCGGCAAGAGAGACTATATCGTAAACCTTTTCTCTATTCCACAATTACTTCACAACACAATTCTCAACTTGAGCCAATGATCTAAAATGTTCAATTACCAACAATACTTCCAAAAGCCTTGTTCAACAATCGAAATCATCATATAAAGCATGAACAATATGAAACGGAGTCACATCAATCATAGTATAAGACTCAGGGGCATGCTTGACACCAACGTATAGATACTCGTCACCACACCTATCATTGTACTCAACAATTAACACATAGAAAATAAGACACAACTCCTAATCCCTCAAGCTAAGGTTAGACCAAACACTTACCTCGATGCCACGAACACAATCAAGCCTAAACTACCACTTTATCCATCGATTCCATTTTCAAATCGCTTGTATCTAGTTACAATTTACTTAACGATATCAATAAATGCTAAATGAATCAACTCTAATGCATATAAATAGGTTTTCTAAAGATTTCTCAAAGAAGTCAAAAATTGACCCCTACATAGTCAAAACCTGAGGTTCGAACCAAAATTCGATTATCCATTCACTCATGGACTCAAATATATAATTTATTTTAAAACCGGACCTCTAATCGAGGTCAAAATTTCCAAAATTAAAAATTCTAAGTTCTACCCGTAAACACCCAATTCCCCCATGAAAATCCTTGATTTTGAGTTAAAACCATGTAAAAAAAATATTATAGATTGGAGAAAATGAGTTAGAAATGACTTACAATTGATTTGGAGAAGAACCTTTCTTTATAAAAACCGCCAAAGAGAGCTTAGGGTTTGAGAGAGTTTGAAAAATGAAGAAAAATCCGTCTAAGTCCCAATTAACTGGTCGCATATGTTGCAATTGCGACAGGAGCTTTGCAATTGTAAAACTCGCAAATGCAAATAAGGCCTCGCATTTGCAAACCTTGGCATTATCTGATAACCTCGTAATTGCGAACAAGTTGTTGCAATTCCGATATTGGCCCTCCCCTGATGACTTCGCATTTGCAAAGGAATGTTTGCAATTGCGAACACTGGTAGGATAGGCTTTCTTCGCAAATGTGATTAAGCCCTCACAATTGCCAAGTCTATTGGGCTCGTAATTGCCAAGCTTGACCTTGCAATTGCGAGATCAGAACCTGCAACATAGCTGAACCTACAGCAGCCATTCCTCTATGTTCAAATTCACTTCGTAGCATATCCAAAACTCACCCAAACCCTCAGGGCTCCAAATCAATCATACACACAAGTCTATATCATACGGACTTGCTCGTGCGATCAAATTATCAAAATAACATCAACAACTATGACTTAAACCTTAAATTCAAGAAATTACTCAAGAACATAAAAATTACTATTTTCTCAACTATATCAGTTTTATACCAAACAAATTTTAATTTTTACCAAACTTCACAGATTCAACTTATTTATTATATAACACATGTACCGGGCTCTGGAACAAAAATATGGGCCCGATACCATCAATTTCAAACTCGAAATTCAATTTCGGGCATACGCCCAAGTCCTATGTTTTACTACGGACCCTACGAGATTGTCGGATCACGGGTCCGGGTTCGTTTACCAAGAATATTAACCAAAGTCAACTTTAATTAATTTCAAAAGCCAATTTCCTCATTGCACTTAGTTTTCACATAAAAGCTTTCCAGAATTCGTTCGGACTGCGCACGCAAATAAAGGTCAGACAAAAAGAGGTTTTAAGGCCTCGAAACATAAAATTTACTTTCAAAACGAGTGGTTCATCACACTCTATTTGACGAAAGTTGGCAATTTGAAGGTTTGGAAAGTTTATGGGTTTGATCGGGTGTTGACTTCGATGTTATCGCATTTGGATTATTGTTCGAGGGAATTGGAATAGGTTTGATATATCATTTGGAACTGGTATGCAAAATTTGAGTTCATTCTGGGTTGGTTAGACTTGAGTCGGATGCTTGGTCAAACACATGACAGTGAAACGACAAACACCTTGCTACATAAACTATAAATAAATAAAAAAAAGAAGGAAAATACATAAGATGCATTCCGAACTTGTCCCAAAACATCAGTTTCCAACACAATCTTTATGGGCGTTTTTTATTCACCCTATACTTGTCCAGCCTGAATTTAATTCCTCCCGAAAAATACATAACCAAGCTTGTGGAGGGATGTGTGCTTCACGCACCTCCCCATGTCAATTTCTAATTTATATCTTTTTCAGTTATTTTTTTTCAATCCCGCTCCACCCATGTAATATTTATTTTGAAATGGTATAACGGATTTCATGGAGTTATCTTTTTTATTTCTCTTTCAACCATAACAAAATCAGATCACTAAATCAGACCACTGTGGTAGTCGCTGCTCACCTAAAGGAAGAAGTTCATGCCGAATAAAGATGGAGAAGAAAGACCCACCAAAGCTCTTTGACTGAATATTGATTGGAAAAATTATCCAGCAAACTCACCGGCCGAGACAATAAAGGCGGCTAGAAGAAAGATCTTTAATGGTAATTTTATTTGATTATTTGAGACGACAATGAAATAAGGTTGAGAAAATATGGGAGGCAAGGGTCAGGTGGGAAAAAAAATGATGGGGTGAATGAGGAATGGTGTTAGAGTTAGTGACTGCAGCCCAAGTAGAGTTAGTGACTGCAGCCCAAGTAGCCCAAGTTCTGGACCAGACTGAGCAGCCCAACTGACTGGCCCAAGTTTGTTTCAGGCCCACATGCACAATACATTATTTCGGCCCAAGTGTACATAGTCGAGAAGCTTCTGTATTTACATTATTTTGTCTTTCATTTCTGTACAGAACGACAATACACAATATAGAGATACAGTCAGTTCGCTTTCTCTCTCTTTCTCGTTCTTCATTTCTTCTATTTCATCTTGATCAATCTGTATGATACGGTATGTTAACATGGTATCAGAGCACCGATTCCGATTCTGCTCGTCACCGGCTTTCCTGCAATGTTACCCTCGTTAATTTTCATTCGGGTTTCTCTGGTATCTGAAAATCTAGGGTTTTCTCAATTTCTGGGTTTTTCCGCTGCAATCGTTTGATTTTTAAGGTTTCTACATCGTCGGTTTCATCGGTTCGACATAGGAGTAAGTCGATTCCTAAGGATTCGGATATCCACAAACTGTTAGGGTTTGGATTCGTGAAGCTTCAGGTTCGATAAGGATTCTCAGTCACTAAAATGGTTAACGTAGGTGATACTTCTGATTCTGGTCCCACTAGTTTTGTACTTGACCCTTCGAGTCCTTTATTTCTCATATCTTCTGATGTTCCCGGAGTCTCTTTGGTTAGTAATCCCTTTTGAGGGACTGGTTTTGGGGGATGGAGGAGAAATATAATTGTTTCACTATCTGCTAGGAATAGGATAGGTTTTGTTGATGGAACAGTTCCCAAACCTCCGGAAAATTCCCCCCATTCTAGGCAGTGGGATAGGTGTAACAATATGGTTATCTCTTGGCTCACTAATTCTCTTATGCCAGAGATAGCTGAGAGTGTTCAGTATTCTGACACTGCTCAAAGTATTTGGACTCAGCTTAATAGTAGGTATGGGACTGTACATGGTACCAAAATATTTGAGATTAAGCAAGAGTTAGCATCTACTAGTCAAGGGTCCTTAGATATAGCATCTTACTTCAACAAGCTGAAGAGATTGTGGGATGAGTTGGGTTTTATGCGTGCATCTCGTGGTAGCACTTGTACATGTGCTGCCAGACTCGAGCTTCAAAGGGAGGATGATGAAAACAAGCTGCATCAATTTCTCATGGGGCTTAACGATACATATGTTGGATTTAGGGGCAACATCCTCATGCTGCAGCCTCCCCCATCTCTAGACAGTGCATACAACATTCTGCTTCAGTGAGAGACAAAGACAAGTTACATCAACACCCTCTCAATTCCGTAGTGACTCCAGTGCTTTCAACACTTATTTCACCAACAAATTCCCTGCCACACCTGCCCATTCTAAATGATTCAATCAAAGAGGCAGCTTTGATCTCAACAAGACAAACTTAGTGTGTAGATATTGCAAGAAACCTGGTCATATGATTGACAAGTGCTACAAAGTCCATGGATTCCCACCAGACTTCAATTTTACAAGAAGCAAGAGGAGTGCAGCAAATGTTGAGGTGCAGGGATGTCTGAACTCTGTTGGGTCTCCAAACAAAGCTGATAGTACTCAGGGGTCCTCTGATTCAGAATCTTTGGTTCCTGGTTTAACCAAGGATCAATATTCACAACTCATCTTGCTGCTTCAACAGACACAAATTTCAAAGTCTCAACAACAATCCAATCTTATGGCATCCGCCAACTTTGCTGGTACTTTTTCTCCCCCAAGTCATTTAAAGAATGTATCTTATGGGGCTTGCATGTTAACTAAAATTAGTGAATGCGTTTGGATTATAGATTCTGGTGCCACTGATCACATGACCTCTAATAAAGATCTTCTGTTTGATATTAAGCCATTAGTTATACCATACTTAGTTACCTTGCCTAATGGTTATAAGGCCAAGGTAACATGTACTGAATCCATACAATTTCTTTGTTTCACTCTACATCATATCTTTTATATTCCCAGCTTCCATTACAATCTTATCTCTGTATTCAAGCTTGTTCAACAGTTGAATTCTATTGTCCTATTTACTAAGTTTTCTTGCTTGATACATGCCCCTTCTCTGAAGAGGCCATTGGAAATTGGTAAATTGGACGATGGACTTTACAGGCTTGTGCAATCTTCTACTTCTTCTCTTCAATCTCATACTCCTTGTAAATACCATTCTCCATTAGTTTTTGATTGTGCTTCTTCCTCTCATTGTACATACCATTCTGAATTGAATAACATGGAGATGTTATGGCATAATAGACTGGGACACATACCCTTTGTTAGAATGAAAGACATCCCTCATATTCCATGCAAATTTGCAAATAAACAACCTTTCATATGTACTATTTGCCCATTAGCCAGTCAATCTAGACTACCTTTTCATGACAGTTCCATTAAGACAACACATGTCTTTCAACTCATTCATGTAGATACCTGGGGTCCTTTTGCCACTTCCACTCATAATGGATGTAAATATTTCCTAACAATAGATGATGACTTTACTAGAGCTGCTTGGACTCACCTTATGGGGGCCAAGAGCAATGCCTTTCCCCTTATCAAAGCTTTCATTGCCATGATCAAAACTCAATTCCAGACTGTTGTGCAAACAATTAGAAGTGACAATGCTTTTGAACTTGGGTCTAGTGGTTATGGCAGCAGTTTCTTTGCTGAAAATGGGATCATACCCAAACCTCCTTCTCATACACCACAACAAAATGGTGTGGTTGAAAGAAAGCATAGATATCTCTTAGAAACCTCCAGAGCTTTACTTTTTCATTCCCAACCACCCCTTAGATTCTGGGGAGATTGTGTGCTTACTGCTACCTATCTCATAAATAGATTTCCTTCCAAACTCCTTAACAATATATCACCTTTTGAGTTGCTTTTTGGACAAATTCCTTCTTATAACTATCTTAAAACATTTGGTTGTATTTGTTTTGCTTCAGTCCCAAAACAGAATAGGGATAAGTTTCAGCCCAGAGCTGATCCTTCTGTTTTTCTGGGATATCCATTGGGTAAAAAGGGATACAAGCTGTACAACTTGAAGACTAAGCTTACAATAGTCTCGGATGCGGTCTTTCATGAATATGTATTTCCCTTTGCTCCTTCAGGGAGTACCTTTCCTGTTCCTTCTCCTACTCTTAATCCATCTCCTGTTTGGCTTCCTTCTACTGATGACTCCTTGCTCAATCCTCCCTCACCTTCCTCCACATCTGCACCCCTTGCTTCTCCTTCTTCATCCCCTTCTTCCCTGCACCATTCTCCTCCTGTGCCCACTGAACCTGCTCCTAGAAGGTCCAGCAGGACTCATGTTCCTCCTGCTCATCTCCAACAGTATGTCTGCAATCTCCCTCCTTCTCTTTCTGGCTCCAGTTCTTCTTCCACTTGTCTTCACAGTTTGGTTAACAGTGCACAGGTAGAGCCTACCTCTTATCAACAAGCTGCCTCTCTCCCTGCATGGCAGGAGGCAATGACAAAGGATTTTGCAGCCTTTGAAGCTAATCACACTTGGTATATAGTTCAGCTTCCTCCTGATAAAAGACCTATTGGTTGCAAATGGGTCTATAAGATCAAATATAGGGCTGATGGGTCTGTGGAAAGATATAAAGCTAGATTGGTTTAGGGGTGACACCTAAGTTGAAGGTGTGGATTTCAATGAAAATTTTTCTCCTGTTGTCAAATTTTCCACTATTAAGTCTCTCATTGTTGTGGCTGTTAAGCAGAACACGTCTCTTTTTCAACTTGATGTGAATAATGATTTTTTACATCGTGGTTTGGATGAAGAGGTTTATATGAGACTACCTCTTGGGCTGACTGTCAACTGTTCCTCCTCTTCTTCTCCTCTGGTTTGTCTTCTTCAAAATTCCTTATATGGATTGAGACAAGCTTCTAAGCAGTGGTATGCCAAGCTGTCTCAAGCCTTATGTTCTAGAGGATATTCTTCTTCTTTCAATGATTATTCCCTTTTCTTTAAGAAATCTGCCTCTTCTATTATATTGTTGGCTGTCTATGTTGATGATATTATTCTCACTGGTAATGATTTGGAGGAGATTACTGCCTTGAAGAGCTTTCTGTACCTTGAGTTTAAAATCAAGGGCTTGGGAGTCCTCAATTATTTCTTGGCATTGAAGTCAATTACCACTCTGATGGGCTGCTTCTCCATCAGAAGAAGTTTATTACTGAACTTCTCAAAGCATATCACTATAAAGATGTTACACTTGTTACATGTCCTCTTGACCTTTCTGTCAAGCTCAAACTGGATGAAGGTGATCCTCTCCCATCTCCTGAATCCTATAGAAGCCTGGTGGGGAAGCTCAATTTTCTCATTCACACTAGACCTGATTTGGCCTTTGCTGTGCAACATCTCAGTCAGTACCTCCAGAAGCCTACTTCCTCTCACACGCATGCAGTGTTGCATACACTCAGATATCTTAGAGGCACTTATGCAGTTGGGGTCTTCATCAGTAACACCCCTGATCTCTTCTTGTCTGCCTATTGTGATAGTGATTAGGCTTCCTGCCCAGACACTGGGAGGTCTGTCTCTGGATTTTGTATTCTATTGGGTGGCTCTCTTATTGGTTGGAAGGCTAAGAAGCAGCCTGTGGTGTCCCTGTCTTCTGGTGAGGCTGAGTACAGGGCCATCAGTACAGTTGTTGGTGAGCTCACCTGGCTTGTTAGACTTCTGTCTGACTTTGGTGTTCTTGTTCCCTCTGCTGTGCCTGTTTTTTGTGATAATCAGGCATCACTTCACATTGCCAAGAATCTTGTATTTCACGAGCGAACCAAACACATTGAAGTGGATTGTCACTTCATCAGAACCAAGCTTCAGGAGGGCCTTATTGCCTTGCATCATGTTCCCACTGCCTCTCAGCTTGCTGATATTTTTACTAAGCCTTTGACAGGGCTTCTGCATCACTCCATACTGCTTAAGCTGGGGGTTCAATCACCCTCCAACTTGAAGGGGGTGTTAGAGTTAGTGACTGCAACCCAAGTAGAGTTAGTGACTGCAACCCAAGTAGAGTTAGTGACTGCAGCCCAAGTTCTGGACCAGGCTGAGCAGCCCAACTGACTGGACCAAGTTTGTCTCAGGCCCACACGCACAATACATTATTTCGGCCCAAGTGTATATATTCGAGAAGCTTCTGTATTTACATTATTTTGTCTTTCATTTCTTGTACAGAACGACAATACACAATATAGAGATACAGTCAGTTTTCTTTCTCTCTCTTTCTCGTTCTTCATTTCTTCAATTTCATCTTGATCAATCTGTAAAATACGGTATGTTAACATATGGAAATTAGGTAGTTCAGCAATGGTGGGGGTGTATCGCGGGCTATGTATTTTGTGGTGGAGAAGAGGAGAAAGAACAAAAGATTAAGAGAGAAATAATAAAATAAAATAAATTAATAAGTTAAAGAAAGAGAAAAGGAAAGTGGGATCTCACAAATAACTAAGCTAAGTTAAATATGTAATATCAAATAAAAATATAATATGTGTATGAATTAGTATGTAATTAATATTCTTTTCAAAGTACTACTCGAGTTTGGGAGAGTGAAATCACCTTCTCTTCTATGTCATCATTCGGGGGTTTTAAATTCACTCTTGATAAATATAGGGTGGAAAAAGAATGCCCGTAAATATTGTGTTGGAAATTGATTTTTTGGACAAGTTCGAAATGCATCTTATGTATTTTCCTTCTTTCTTTATTTATTTATTTATAGTTTAGGTTATTTTAAAATTATTTCTAGAGTTTGGTGTAGTTTTTGATGTATAATTTATGCTATTTTGTACTTTTTCGTATCTAGTGCAATTTTTGTGTTGTATTTCTTAGGTTTTGATGGGCCTTTCTTGGTATTTAAGATTTTTTTTTTTTACTGTTTTCATAAATCTAACGAACTAAATTTATTTATTTGATAGTGAAAAATGTAAAGGATCAAACTGCTCAGTGCATATTAGGGTATTTTGATTATATTCTCGAACATAGGATATTTTTATCATTTTCTCTGCTTGTTGTAATCAAATTGGTTTTGAACAAGAAGCCACGGGATTTTCATGGCTAATTCCACTCTCCTTATCCCTATCCTCCTGCATGCTTAATTGGGGCGTGATAGTTTCATGGTAGATAGAAGCTATCATCTTTGGATTATCATAGTGAAGTTCTTGGAAAATTTTAATTTGTGTCTCATATAACTGACACTAGTTATATGAGGCAATTTTTTGAGAAAATTTCACTTTATACCCATTATTCCTAAACTATTTATCTTTTAATGTCCAAGCCTAAACTATTTACTACTCTTACCCATGGATATAAAACTATTTACCCATTTTTTTCCTTGCCTCCTCTCAATCATCTGACTTCCAAAATGCTTGAGGACAGTAACATAAATGTGGAACCTGCCAAGAAATCCTAACTAATGCAAAACCAAATACTATAGCTTTATGCTAAGTCGCATATCCTATATTTTAATAGGACAAACCAAATACTATATTATAGTTTATGTATTATATAATCTCACTGTATAATTCATGAATTTTTTAAACTTATCTTATATCACAATTTTCATCGTATTTCAAGGCTTAATTGTTTGCATCTGACTTGCAAAAAATGTAAAACAACCAAAGCAGAAAGGAATTCCGACCCCAATTTTATTTAAAATTCAGAATAAGAAGAAGAAAAAAATGAAAAAAAGAAGAAGGAGGAATCAACAAGACAAGATTATCTTTTTAAAAGTTGAGCTATTGATTTAAATTATTTGCTTTAAAAAATTAGATAAATGCATAGATAATGGAGATGATGAGAACAATCAAAGCACAAGAACCTGAATGATTTTTCCAGAATAATCTGATGTGCATCTAGGCTCATTCATAAGCTCCCACGCCATGATTGTAGTGTCATTCTTGTAAATAACTTCAGTGAAGGTGTTGTATCTGTTGAGAACAATTTGCATAGTAAGAACAAATAACTAATGAATGTAATAGTCAAATTAATAAAAATAAGCAATTAGAAACAAGGAAAATGATGAGATCTATTTTCTTGTTACCCTAAGGAAAAGTATGTAATTATATTCAACTCGTTCCGTGTTTGCTACTACGTCGAGCATTATATTATAACAGAGGTAGACATAAACGTTCATTGTTCACCTTCAATTTTTCTCTTCCATAAGCTTCGATAGATGAATAAGATGACACCATGTTAACAACACCCACTAGAGGAGCAAAATTTATATCCTCAAATTTAAATCTACCATTGACGATGGACCTTGAAGCTTGAAACTCATAACTTGGTTTGTTTGAGTTTTTAATTATTTTAATCCGATTCTATATGGGTGAGTTTGGAAAGTTGATTGGAGGTTGTAACTAAAGTTTAGTCAATTTGATGGAGATTTTGTAGTAAATTTTAGAAATTTGGGTTGAAATATAGTTGACCTAGAGAAGAAGACGAATTTGTATTGTATACCCAAATAGTATACAAATATACCAATTTATTCCAACTATATACCCTATTAGTATAGCTATATACTATATTGGTATCATAAGCAAGTTGAATTATTTTTTGGTTGTACTAGCTGCATTTAATTGGTATAATATTTGATTTTATTTTAATAATAGTATTATAGTACAATATCTTGAAATATCTTATTATATTAACATGTAGTACACTATTTTTTTTTATTTTTCTCTTTATGCATGTTCACTATATAATAGTAGTATAGTCATATAGTTGCTGGGAATCAACTAGTAAAACTGCATACCATGTTGGTATAGTTATATGTCATATTGGTATCATATGGTAGTTTGAACGTTATTTTGATTGTTTGAGCAATATTTTAAGTGAATTCTATTATGAAATTATTTATATCAATTTGAGTTGCAATAATGTTGAAATTTTTATATTCATATGTGTTACATTTTTTTTTATTTTTTCTCTCTTTATGCATGTGTACTATGTAATAATAGTCATATAGTTACTGGGAATTAACTAGTAAAAATGTATACTATGTTGATATATTTATATTCCATATTGGTATCATATGGTAGTTTGAACATTTTTTTGGTTGTTTTAGCAGTATTTTAATTAAATTCTATTATAAAATTATTTATATCAATATGAGTTGCAATAATATTGGAATTTTTGTGAACCGATGGACATAAATTATGTGTATTAATAGTATTCATAGTTATATCCTATACAACTATATACCCTCTTAGTATATGAAATGAGCAAGTTGTTTTGCGGTTATTTATCTTGCAATACGAGCATGTAATTTTCTCATGTTTTTATTACGTCCTTTAATGTTTTGGTAGAGTAATATAGTCGCAGATAGTTGTAGCAATATTCTAAAGAAATAATATACTCTCTTGGTATACATATATACTATATTGGTATCACATCGTACTAGAAGCCTATTTCGCTACTTATATTTTTGTTGTATTTTTTAATATTATTATTAATATTATTATTCTAACTAGTATATATGGAGATTTGGTTGACGTAGATTATGTTTTCTTGCTATATAACTGGTTATATTACCGCTAATGGTAGAGTGTGTATTGATATTTATCGGGAAGGAGATCAAGGTTTACATGGCAATCACGTGTTGATTCTTAGAATTTGATTGTGTTATTTATGGTGCTCAACAGCAGTCAATGTGATATTCAGTGTATTAGATCAAGTGACAACTGATATTAGTTTAGTTTAATAATTGAATTTTAAAAATGAGAAAGAAAAAAACAAAAGGTATACTGCACTAGTTGTATTTAAAAAATGTGAATAAATATTTACTATATCAATTTTTTTTTATTGTATAAAAATAATAACAAAAATGAGTGAAAAGGTAAATGAAATTAGATTATGAAGAGAAAAGGAATATAAAAAAATAAGAACTTAAATGAAATTAGAAAAGGAAAAAAAAGAAAAAGAAAACGAGAAAAAAGAAAAGTAGAAAAGGAAAAAAAGAAAAAAGAAAAGAAGCATAGAAATAAAAAGAATTGGAGAATAAAGAAAAAATGCACCATAAAAACTACTATGAGTAGGAAATATAATTAGTTTAATAGAAAAATAAATGGATAGACAAGGGTAAATAGTTTTGTTTTTGCGGGTAGCAGCATCAAAACCCCAATTTTTTTTGGCTCACAATTTTATGAACCCATATTTTTTGAACCCAGAAATATAAAATTAAGGTCCATAAATTTATGAGACAAAAAAAATCTCATACAACTTATGACACAAAGTAAAACTTCTGGAAGTTCTTGGACATGAAATGGTTTACGAAAACGCAAGCCCAACAAGTTCGAGTTTCTAATATTCAATTCATGCGATGAGATATAAACAACAAATAAGAAGCTGATTGTGTCACATCTATTTGTCTACGGAATCTTCTTTCTTCTTATTTTATTCATATTATTTCATCCATCTTAAATTATTTGAGATATTTTTTTTATACATTCCTTAAAAAAATATTAACTAAGAGGTGTCTCGAGTATTTTTCCCTTATTTTTGTTTTAGGATATAATACTCCTTCATTGAATATTTATTTCATAATTATGGAGTAGTCTTTAAAAACAACAACTACTAGTAAAAGGGTAACAAAAAAATTAATTTTGTCTTGAACTTCTAAAATAATAAATAATTAAAGATATCTATTTTTAGAAAATACCACAAGTAATTTTAGGCGGAGAAGGTATAAAATTAATTAGTTTGACTAGGTATATATGAAATATCCTTTAATGGTTCAAATTTCAAGAATTATATGAAGCATGAAAAAGGCAGGTTCTTAGGCAGGTAGAGAGGCATACATTTGTGAATGATGTTTCATCATGGAAACATATACACTTTAAATCAAAGTTCTAAGGTTTGAATTTTAGAAATAAAGAATATTCCTTTTTTTTTCCAGTTTAACATTAGTTTCAATTGATATCAACAAATATACAAGGATGAGTTCTTTGTACTAGTATAGACTAACTACTACAATACAAAACTGCCTAAGCTAATACACTTCTAACACTAGCTAAGGATAGTGATTTAGTTGTCGCAACCCCTTTTGCCATTTCTTACATTTCCTTCCCCGAGCATGTATAAGTATTGCAATTTCTCGGTATACTTGATTTTCATCATAAGACTTCCCCTCGAATCTGATAGCATTCCTACTTCTCCAAATGAGTGACACTGTGGTGACAAAAGCAGTGGTCACCACAGCCTTCTTCCACACTTTACTCCTAGCAAGGCAACAATTCCAAAGGAGTTCATCATTCCAGCAGCCTATTGTTCTGTTGCACCCCAACTAGCAGCAAATTCTATACCATATCTTACTTGTAACTGGACAAGTAAAGAATAAATGGCCAAACTCTTCAACAGCTTGTTGACAGAATGCACATTTTTCCTCCACACTTATTCCAAACTTCAATAATGTGTCAACTGTAGGAAGTCCACCATGGGCAGCCAGCCATATAGTAAACTTATGTCTAGGCAAGACATTAGTTGTTACCATTAAGTTCTTCCATTTCACCCTAGGGAAGACTGGAAGCAGAGAATGATACAGTGTCTGAACTTGAACTTTACCAGCTTTACACATACCTGCCAATCTGTGCAATAGACCCCCTTGTAAATTGTTAGCAGCCAAGATAGGAATCCTGCAATCTATAATTTTCCTGACTACCCAAGAAGCACTCTTGGGAGTAGCCATAGTCTCAATGTCACTGCTCTTTATATAGTAATAATGGATCCACTTGATCCATAGGCAATCCTTTTTCCTTGCCAAGTCCCACAATAGTTTAGTAATAGCAGCTTTGTTCCAAATCTGTATGTCAATAAAATTGAGTCCTCCAGCAGTAACTGGTCCGCAGATCTTGTCCCAGGCTACCAGTGATCTTCTGGACACTGTTGCATTGCCAGTCCAAAGAAAAGATCTACACACAGCTTCAATTACTTTCACTACCTTCTTAGGCAATATAAAAATCTGTGCCCAGTAGGTTTGGATCCCAAATAGTACTGATTTAATAAGTTGGCTCCTGCCTGCATAAGACAGAAATTTGGCAGACTAGCAGGTAATCCTGTCAGTTATTCTCTCAACCAGTGGTAAGTAGTGATGAATATTCAGCTTCTTTGAATGGAGTGGAATGCCTAAGTAATTGAAGGGAAGTTTCCCTTCACTAAATCCCAGAGCCTCAAGAATATCCCCCTTATCATTCTGAGAAATTCCAGCAAAGTACACAACACTTTTAGAACAATTAGCAGACAGTCCAGAAGCTGCAGAAAATGTTAGGAATGCATCATGCAATAACTGGATGGATATTATATCAGCTCTACAGAATAGTAACAAGTCATCAGCAAAGCAGATATGGAAGCAATTAAGCTTCCTGCATCTAGGATGAAAGTTGAAGTCACCATTTTTATGCACATGTGCCAAAATTCTGTTAAGATAGTCCATAGCAAGTACAAATAAGTAAGGAGACATAGGATCTCCTTGCCTAATTCCCCTCCTGGCATGAAAAGGTTTGGTGAATCCACCATTAATCACTAGAAAATAAGTCACAGAAGAGATACAAGCCATAGTCCAGTCAACAAATTTTGCAGGAAAGCCAAGATCAATAAGCATTTGTTTTAAGAACCTCTATTCAAGGGTATCATAAGCCTTCCTCAAATCCACCTTTAATACACACCTAGGGGATATACCTTTTCTGTTATATTCCTTGAATAGTTCATGACTGAGCAAGACATTATCTATAATGCTTCTACCCTCTATGAATGCTGACTGGGCTTTACCAACAATGTCATCAATAACATCTTTCAACCTCCTGGTAATGACCTTAGATATGATCTTGTAGAGAGTGGTGCAGCATGAAATAGGCCTATAATCCTTCACTGTTTTAGGAATTTTAACCTTGGGAACAAGAGCAATGGCAGTAGTGTTGATCATGTGTGGCATCTGACAAGTAGAAAAGAACTCCTTAGTAGCAGCATATATATCACTCTTGACAATCTCCCAGTTTTTGGTGAAGAATTCCACAGGAAATCCATCAACACCTGCAGCTTTATCATTAGGCATATCTTTAACAGCAGCAGTAATTTCATCCATAGTAACCTCCCTAATAAGTGTTCTTTGCTGATCTAAAGTAAGGCATATTCCTTCCTTAACAGTAGCAGAGTTAAGACATGGCAACTCAGTAGAACTATTACCCATTAGTGATTTAAATACCTCAATAAACTCCTGCTCTACAGCCACAGGATCAGTAAGCTTCAAACCTGTTTCAGTATATATGGAGGTGATATTGTTCTGACTGGTTCTTATCCTCCACTGAGCATGAAAGTACTTGGTGTTGGCATCTCTACAATCAATCCAGTTAGCCTTTGATTTCTGCCTCAAGATTTGTTCCTATACATTACTCCACTTCTCAATGTCATGAAGGGCTTCTTTCTCCTCTTTAAACAGTTGTGCTGAAAAAGGATTCATCAACAGTTGGCTTTGAATAATATCCAGATGTTCCCTAGCATGAATCAGTTTCTGTTGATAAGAAGCCATATGCCTGTTTATCTCTTTTAGATGTTGCTTCAAATTCTTCAGTTTGTGCCATATCTGCTGTAAGGATGATCCTTCACTCTCTTGAGACCATACCTGCTGCAAAATAGTAGAAAATTGAGGATCCTCGATAAGAGCATAATATAGTCTAAAAGGTTTAGGATGAGTAGCCTTTGCCTCCCAAACTGATTTTGTCAGTATAAAGAGGCTTGCCAATAGTACTCGCTAATTTACTGAGTATTTCAGGGGACCAGTAACCCACTGATAATCCAGGAACTCGTACCCAAATAGGAATAGTACTAAGAACACCATTTTGCATTGAGAAATCCACATCCCATGGTTTCAATATCATAGGCTTATTCCTATAAGAGTAAGGATCATATTGTAGCACTTGATTCTTATCCTCAACAGTATTTAATCGAAATACACAATAACCATCACTATGCATAAGAATATGTGGTTTAGCCACAAAATTCCATACATGCAGAACAAAGTTCTCCATGGCTTTCTCAGTAGGGTTGTCACCAATTATGTATCCAATAAGTGAAGCATTCCAGTACTCCGACTGGGGTTTCAGATCATCAATACTGATTTTAACTATCTTCCTTCCTTCCTTATCAATAGGTGGAACAAACGTTAAAACCTTACCGATATTGTGCTTACCTCTGACAATCTCAACCATAGTAGGAGGTGACTGCTCAGCTATGCAAATATCAGAGAATTGCAGTTTCCTCACAGCTAAGTTATCTCGATCTACTTCATTCATCTTCAATTGAGGCTCAACATCAACATTTTCCTCTGCATGCAAACCAATCTTAGACTGAAATTTTTCCGGTAGGAAGTTCCCAAAAGTCAATAGTTCCAGTTTCTTGGTTACTCCTGGAGCAATATTCCTATTTTGTCTCTTTAATAAGCTTATTAAACACAAATTCAAATTAATTGAGTCGCTAAAATTTAATATCGGCTGATTTAACCGAACAAAAGAATGTGGTCCGACGTTTCCAACAACTTCTGGAAACAAAAAATTCAATGAAGTCGAATTACGAAATTTGTTTGGTAAAACTTGGTGGCCAACCGAAGCAGCGTAAACCACAAGGCAAGGAAGAGTATTAGGGGCCGTTTGGTAGGTCCTATAAGAATAATGCTAAATATAATGTATTAGTAATGTAAGAATTAGTAATGCATGGGTTAGCAATGCAAACATTAATTATGTAAAGATTATTTTTTATATATTATTTGGTGCAGTGTATTAAAAATTAAAATATATTGCATAAATTTAAAAAAAGTAATTATTTACAAAATTTCCTTCATATTATTTAGTTTTAAGGGATTTTAAGAACAATTTTATCTTAAATCATGCAAATGTATGTATTAATAGCTTTGTTATTATTAATACTATAGTTTGCTATGCATTAGCTATACATAGAATAATATCAAATAATATATAACTAATATTTGTATTAGTTATACATTAACCGAAAAAATACCAAACAAAATATTACTAATATACGTATTATATTTTTTTTAATGCACTCTACTGAACGACCTCTTATTCGACATAATACATTTTTGTTGAAATAGATGGCAAAATAACTTTGAACCAAGATCCTTGTCTCCCGTGGACAGTCAGATTAGATTGGTCAACGGTAAACGGTATTTATCGGACGTTGACATTATTAATAGTTTTATAGTATCACTAAATCTTAATCTATGATGGATTATCTATATCAATTACTATTGAAGTAACTTTATTGTATATTTTGTTTGTATAAGTATATACACGTCCAGAAAATTTGAACTTTAAATTTTTTGGTATATCAATCTTTTTTATAATACGTAGTGCATGAGATAACTTGTATGCACCTCAATTATTTTTGTACTAAGTAAACTTATTCGGTACCCAAATAAAAAGAAATTACTGTTATGAAATAATATAAAGACAAGAACAATAATGCAAGAATAAGAACAATATAGAGAGAGAATAGGGAGAGAGAAGTATTCTTATTAATACTTGGGGTTATTTACAATGGGGTAAGACCCCTCTATTTATAGGAAGAGGAATGACTTAGCTTTAAGCTAAAACTCTTAGACATTCACTCTAAATAGACTTCTATTTTATAACACTCCCCCTTGAATGTCTATTCAATAATGTGCCTCATAAAACCTTAAAACAAAACCCAATGGGAAAAATTAAAGAAAGGAAAAAGAGTACACATGTTTGAATATGCGCCTATTGGTTGCCTCGTTAAAAACCTTGCAAGGAAAACCCAGTGGGAAAAAACCTTGTAAGGGAAAAAGAGTGCAACGCGCATTGACTCCCCCTAATGAGTACATCAATTTATATCCTTGAGCATTTGCATTCCAATCTTGTGCATCATCTTCAAAACGATCTTTGATAGAGATTTGATAAATAAATCAACCATATTGACTTGAATAAATATTCCGCACCTTGAAATCATCATTCTTGATAGATATGAACATCTTCATATAATGTCGTGGAATAACTCTTCAATATCTCCACAGATGCATTCTCAATGCCATCATGCTTATAGTTATAGCAAGATACATATGTACACAAATTGTACTAAGGATGTGGTACTTCAGGACCAAGAATTGCATATGCTTCAAGCAACTTAAATCTTTCAAGTTAAGTCATATAAGCCATATAACAGACTTTAGATGCATATCAAGTTTTCCATGTCATGCTAGACAAATAAGATATCGAAAACTGACTATACATACCTTTGACTTTTATACTTTCAAGCATTTGAACTATAGGTTCAAAACTACATGTCTTTCATATGGAATCAATTCTTCTTGAATTGTATCTCTTCCATTTAGTTACTTTCTTTGGGTCAGCAAATGCGTATAGCATGCTTTGCAATATGTTGCAATTGAATTATCCCTTTTTATGAACTTCAGGTTCATATCATGATATTCGGGGATATATATATACAAATGATAATTCATCCCATGTAACCTTTTCTCAAGTGTTTATCATGTCTCCCCTCATGTTAGTAAAGCTAACATGTTTCCTCAACTTTGGGAAATCATCTTTGTGCATTATTATGTCAATATACACAGCACATTAATAATAAGATGAAATTATTTGGTTCCTGACCTTGAACCACTTGTGAGGGGAGAATATAATATACTCTCGTATACAACGTATATCATACTGATATATATAACTTTGTTCTCATAAGAAACAATTTAGCTATTAAGTGGAAGCACTCAATAATTATCTTGCTAAACCAACTTTGATATAAACCAACTTATCAAGATTAACTATCTTGAGTAGAGAATCTGGAAATTATGCTCGAAGTTAGATTACTGAGCAATTTACCTCGCAAGCACCGGCCAGGCTGCGGGTTAATAACAATTGCGCATGTAACCATTTCATAGATGCATCATATGTGGTATACATGGCAGGTGAATGGGCCCATATTCACCTTTGATATTTCCAGAATTTATGGGCTTCAACCCGAACTCTTTAGTTGGTCAGTTCATTAATGAGAACAAGTGATACAAGAGAATTCGTAAAGAACTTTCTAGTTCTTTGATATTCACCTATGTGAATTTGCACATCATACATAAAATGAGATGGCTAACACGAATGTCAACTGAATAAATTATCAATATTGGTAAACTTTAAATTTACACCATGACATGTGCACTTATCAATAAACTTCAGGTTTATTATGACATGGGTTTTATACCAATAGATATCCACTTTATTGTGGCATTATTTCGTTTGTGTAGTACAAATTGGAGAACAAAGCGGGTAGCTTTTCATATACAAATTACCCCGCTACAAGTTGTAGTAATAGGAGATATCAAAGCCTTCCTTTATTTATAGTCTCAATATAATCAATCGCTTTCGCGTGTACTTTGGAAACTGAATAAGTTTTTTTGAGATTTACTACAGCACAATACTCAATTGTGTTTCTCCAACATAGTAATAATTGGCTCTTCTAGAGCTCTCAATTAATTTTGTACTACCACAGATTCATCAACATCCATGTGGTGAATATCTTTCTTAAAGAGAAAGTTATACCATTATGGTCATGTCAAACTTATATGCAAGATATGTTTCTTGCATTATCGTTGTCCTTTAATAGTCATATTTCCAAAATACTTTGGCGTACAATAGGTACGTGACCAACGATCATTCATGCCATACATCATCTCAAACCTCCTTCTAGGGGTGAGTGTGGTATATTTAATACCAATTTCATGTTCATATTCTTCCAATAATGAATATGTATTCGTGAATCAAATGTTGTCACATTCACTTCGAGGATATGTGATTTTGTTATCCTTTTCAAATTTATAAATGCGTCAGGCATTTGATTTGCTATTCTTTGCAAATGGATAATCTTTTGTACCTCTGTTTCACAAATAGAGGTATGTGGATCAAGATGAGATAATGATGCATTTTTCCACAAAATTTCCCGTTTGGTTTCACCAACTTCTCCCCCTAATTTTGGGAAAAGTGTCTCATCAAATTGACAGTCTGCAAATCGTGCAGTGAACAAATCTCCTGTCAATGTTTCGAGGTAGCGAATAATGGAGGGCGATTCAACCTCAACATATATTCCTAACCTTCTTTGCAGACCCATTTTGGTGCGGGATGGCGGTGCTAAAGGCACATATACTGCGCATCTAAAGATTCTTAAATGGGATATATTGGGTCCATGACCCAAAACCAATTGCAACGGGGAATATTTGTGTCAATTCGTCAGTCAGAGACGAACTAGCATTGCTGTATGCAAAATGGCGTGACCCCAAACCGAAGTGGGCAGCCGACAAACTAAAATGCTGCATGCAAAATGGCATGAACCCAAACCAAAGTGGGCAGCCGACGAACTAGCATTGCTGCATGCAAAATGGCGTGAACCCAAACCGAAATGGGCAGCCTCGTTTTCATGAAGAATTCAAGATTATTCTCATCTATTGTCTCAATATGATATCTTTAAAACTCAACAAGTTCTTCTTAGACTTGGAGGAGAATATTGCATTCTCTAAGATAAACGTCATGCCTTTGGGCAGAGTTACAGTTGCTCTTCCGGAGCCTTCAATCAATTTACTTCCCATGGTTTGACATATAAAAGAAAATATACGAACATGAGAATAAATAAGTTCAATTCGTTTGTGTCACATAATATTTTCAAAATCTGCAGCTAACAGTTGACTAACAAGATCAGATAGTCGATTATATGTTTTCCATAATCGACTACTATGCAGTTTGAAAATTTCAGTTTAAGCACTTTCATAAAACAATCGATTGTTAAACACACACAATCGATTGTTGAACATTGACAATCGATTGTTAAACATAGACAATCGATTATTTGCTATTTTTGAAAAACTTGTCTTAAGACAATCGATTGTTAGACATAGACAATCGATTGTTGGTTATTTTTGAAAAATTCCAGAACTGTAACAATCGGTTGTTAGACATAGACAATCGATTGTGGATGATTTTTGAAAAATTCCAGATTACTGTCTAACGACAATCGATTGTTAGACATAGACAATCGATTGTGGGTGATTTTTGAAAAATTCCAGCACTGTTTCAAGACAATCGATTGTTAGACAAAGACAATCGATTGTGGATGATTTTTGAAAATTCCAGATTACTGTCTAACGACAATCGATTGTTAGACATAGACAATCGATTGTGGGTGATTTTTGAAAAATTCCAGAACACTGTTTCAAGACAATCGATTGTTAGACAAAGACAATCGATTGTGGATGATTTTTGAAAATTTCAACCTCACTGTTTCAAGACAATCGATTGTTAGTCAACGACAATCGATTGTTGATCAATTGTTTTTCAACTTTAATGCGAAAATAGTTGATAATCGACTAGTTTTTCAGGCTAGTCGATTACCCCACTGGAAAATAAAAGTTTTATTGATATTTGAGCATATTGAAGATATTCTAAAGAACTACTGCTAACATTGCATCATGAACTAACTAATACGAGCTAATACTAATGACTATTAGTTTATTCACTAACTAATACAAATAAGTAGAACAAAATCAAATAACTCCATCTTCTTTCATCACGGACCCATCGCCGATTAGGTGGTCTATTTTCCCCTCGGGTTGCTCAAAGAAGTCTGCCACATCCAGGTGAGTGATGTCAAAGTTGTCGTCAGAGACAAAATTCGTTTCAGGGCGTTTACTCTTTCGAGATGCTTGATAAAGGTCAACCAAAAGTTATGGTATACGGCAAGCCTTTGACCAGTGCCCGTTTTCACCGCAACGATAATATATAGTTTATAAACTATTTGCTTTTGGGTTCTTATCGTATGGTGCTTGTGGCAGAGTGACCAACTTCAGGTTGTCATATCTCTTCTTTAAGCCATTCCACAAGATAGGTGGATCCTTGACGGTGAGATATTCAATCTTCAAACCTTCATCAAGGTGATGGCGCAAGAAAATCAAGGCCTTCGCACATTCTTGGGTGGATGCTTTTTCTCTATCTTTGATGGTGTCTCCGAGACCCATAGCATCTAAGTGGATTTCAGCATCCAACATCCATGTCATATAGTTCTTGCCCGAAATTTCAAGGGCAACGAACTTTCTTTTCATAATGTCAGACATAAAACAAATTTACATCAAGAGCGTGTTCATACTTACGGGCTCTATTACAATTATCACATTCACTTCAGGGAATGGATCATAATCATGTGCTTTACACAATCTCATGTCAAATATTACTTTCATAAAATGAAAGATTATTTTGAGAATCTTTATTATTCTCATTATCACAATAATGACGATTATAATTTCGTCTATTGCCACGTCCACATCCATTGATACCTTTACGGTAATAATTTTGTCTTCTTTCTGACTTATCACATACTGCTACCACATTCTCTAAAAGGAATGGAGCAAATTCAATGGGACGGATTTTCAATTCTTTGCCCACAATCATACATGAATTTAATCATGGCAGGACATAGAGATTTTACCACTTTCCGTGGTTATAATTTCTTACAAACTCCATTAGAGTTATAATCAAACTTTGTTGTCTTTGTTTGTATATAAAATCAAATCGTAGAATTTCAAGAATTTGAAAGGGAAAAGTAAATTACTTACCTTTAAGGTATATCAATTATATTTTCAATGTTTTCTTCCTTTTCTCTCTTCCGTTTCTTTTCTCTTTTGCTTTCCAGTGTTTTTTCTCCTTCTTTTGTTTTTTGTTTTTCGTTCCTCCCCTTTTTTTTTTCTTTTCCTTCTTTCTTCATTCTTTCTTTGAAGCAAAACCCTTAGATTTCTCGAGAATGGTTCTTGAGACGGTAGAGTCTCGTGCTGATAACGTGTTATGAAATAATATAAAGACAAGAACAATAATGCAAGAATAAGAACAATATAGAGAGAGAATAGGGAGAGAGAAGTATTCTTATTAATACTTGGGGTTATTTACAATGGGGTAAGACCCTCTATTTATAGGAAGAGGAATGACTTAGCTTTAAGCTAAAACTCTTAGACATTCACTCTAAATAGACTTCTATTTTATAACAATTACTTATATTTTTTTGTTTATGTTAGAATTTTAGCCTTCAAAATCTGTATCCACTTTGATTACACCCTTAAAATTTAAATGCCTTATTTGGTAAATCAATCGCACGTGTTCAGTGTAAGTTCAATATCTCTTTTTATTGATTTTTCTTTTGTTCAAATTCTTACTCCCTCTTTAGTATATTCTCACTGTTTTCGTTATTTTATTTAATTCATCCACGCATGCTTTTTATCCCCCGTAATACTGGAGTTTGACAATGTCCCCTACCTCATATATTAATTATTAGCAAAAAAGGTGTACAAAAGGGAATATAAACCTAACCTTCAATCGTAACGGTGGTTACACTAATTAATTGTCTTTGATATAACTAGCTACCACAGAACTAAATGAGATGAGTTAAAATTATAACTAATTAGGGGGCATAAACCTAATATCCTACAAACCCCCAAAATATATATAGTGATAAGAGGCGGAGATAAGATTTTAAATTTATGAATTTTAAAATTTAAATACAAAAAAGATAGTTTGTTAGGTTCTGAATAAATTATTTATATATATTAAATAAATATCGGGTACGAGACAAAACTTCCGAGTTTTGCTGAACCCCTACACAACCTTGTGGCTCCTCCACTATACAATTGGTCTTATTAAAAATAAATGAGGCCCTTACATCACAAATTCTATTCCATTGTTGTTATCTATGTGTGTATATATGGATCGGATTGGTTTGGTTTTTATTAAAATCAAACCAAACCAACTATATCGATTTGAATTGGTTCGATTTTGTCGAATTTTTGATTTTTTTTGTTATATGAATATTATTTGAATCTTACTTTGTTAAAGTTATAAATAAAATTTTGATAAGTGAATATATGTTTAGTAAATATTGAAAAAATTGACAAACATATGATCTACTAAAATATTCTAATGGGAGAATTTCATTAAGTAATATATGATATTTATTTTCTTAGTTATCTGACAATAATTTTCCATTAATGTACACTTTCAAGGTTAATACATGAGAATATCCCAAATATTTTTACATTCTTTAAAGAAAACTCAATATAAAATATGTAATATATATATATATATATATATATATATATATATATATATATATATATATATATATATATATATATATATATATATATATATATATATATATATATATATATATATATATATAATGGTTTGGTTCTGAATTTTTTAATCAATACCAAATCAAGTTAAACCAAATCTAATCGGATTTTTTAATCGACTTGGTTTAATTTCTTGGTTTGGTATAATTTTTCTATTGGGTTTGAACACCCACCCTAGTGTATAAAAGCTGTATCTTTTTCCTTTTTTTTTGGACGTAACTACCATGTGATTGATTAAAAATATCACTGTTAGCTGGTTATTAGTTAATAAAATTGATTTTTTATGTAGTAAACAAATGCCAATTTTGCTTACAAATTATTTAAAACTACGAGTAAATTATCTAAAAAATAAGCTAAACAACACGCTCTTGTGATACTCTAGTTCTCCATATTTTTCAATTACGTAATATTTTAAATAAAAAATAAAAAGAGGACCATCATTTGCAATGAGATGGTGGAAAACGTTTATTTCGAAATGGATACAGCAGAAAACAATTTAAATAAAAGTCAAGTCAGGTTGGCGCATGAAAATAAAAATAAATAGAGTCAGGTTGGAGCGGCAACGAGCTACAAATATATTCACGAAATATATAGGGAAAAAAAGAAGAAAGAAAAACCGCATGCAGGAAAAAAGGGGAAAGAGTAGCAAACCAAGAGAGAGAAAGCAGCAGTATACAGAGTTGTAGTACCAACGGCGAGTCACCTACCGGAGAGAGAACAATATTACCATTTACTGTGGTGCTCGCCGGAACCTCCATCGTCTCCGGCTGCCGGAAATTCTCTTTAAGAACCACTGTACTCTCTCTCTCTCTACCCTTCTCTGTTTCTGTATGTTTTTCTATCTGATCTTCTCTTTACAATTTGTAAAGCTTCATACTTTATTTATTCCATGATTATTTCTTGTTTTCTTGCTTCCTATTTTACTCACCCTTTATGTGCAGTGTTACATAGAAAATATTAATTAATTTCAAAAAAATACTCAACAGCTTTCCGAAAAAGAACTACTGTAGTATTTTTTTTCTTTAATGTTTTTGGCTAGAATAAAGCAGTGGGTATAGATATAGCAGAATTGTGCAACTGATCACAACTAGTTCAACATATATGTGTTTTGGCTTTTGGGGGGTGGGGTTAACTAAGGGAATTCAAATATAAACACGACGAGCTCTTGGGTTGTGTTAAGGAGATTCAATATATATTATATATACTTAAAAAATAATCTTGACCTTGTATATACAGTTTACTTTTCAAGCGCGCCTTCTAGCTCTGCCTCTGGTTGTAGTACTTGCTATATATCTAGAAATCAATTCTTTCTAGAAATATTGATGTATAGATTTTTATGCTAGAATCCTAATGATCATAACATAAGATTTGTAGAAGTAAGATTAATGGTTGTTTACAGTGCCTTACACCTTGGATTTCGCCTAGTTTAGTTGATCAATATTTTCTTTTAATACATGCAGTGCCCTTGGTGGCATTATTTGCATTAAGAAAGTGTAACTTATGCAAGTAAATGGGAAATCAAAGGGAAATTTATTCATTTAAAGAGAATCGGTTACAACAACAACAACCCAGTATATTCCTACAAAGTGGGGTCTGAGGAGGGTAATATGTAGACAGGCCTTACCCCTACCCGAGAGGGTAGAGAGGCTGTTTCCAATCGACCCTCGGCGCAGGGAAGGAAAGAAAACAAAAACAAAAACAAAAACAAAAACAACATTAGTAACTCCAGCAGAAATCCCATAAATAATTATCTAAACATAAGAACCATAAGTACCATAAATAAAATGGCATGCAATAATAACAATCAGTAACTACCATAAATGACTATCATAAGAGGACACAAACCAATACACAAAGCATCTATGGAGAGCCCTACCAAGTCCCACCCAACCCCAGGAAAGGAGTACGAAAAATCCAGAAGCCCCTATCCTACAACCCTAATACTAGACCTCCAGACTTTCCTATCAAGGGCCATATCCTCGGAAATCCGCATACAACATCGAGAATCGGTTACAAGATTATTGAAATTCATAAATCCAATCAACAATCAAGGTTACAATTACCCAAAAAAGGAAATATCTTTACCTGCTCCTACTTGGTCCTAGAATTGAGAAGATGGACGTGAGGAAGAGAGAGAAGGGAAGGAAAGGTGATGGAGAGATAAGATCATTTGGGAGGGAATGTACCAGAATTTGGTTAAACTTCCCAGCCTGCAACGACATCGAGGATAGTTCGTTATAGTTGTACCATGTGGATTGTGTAAAGGGTTGCAAAAGGTTTTGTAAAAGTCTTGCCTACTCCACCCATTGTCTTTAGGTTTTGGGTTGGATGTCTGAATTTTCAACATGGTATTAGCTCCAACTTTTGGTAAGCCTGTTCTTACTTATATGTCCGCATCAACATTCACGGGTGCACTCCGGAATCTAGTTACACGTACGAAGGGTACTGAGTTAAATAGTTTTCCTATATGGACTGTGTAAGGGTTTCTCAAGGAGTTTTTGGGATTCGCTCTAGGATGGCCAGTGGTTGAAGGAACTTGGCGTCCTCTACTGTCAAAGGCACTTAATAACTGGCTGTACGTGACAACCTACTCTCTTCTTTAATTGGAAAATATGGAACACTGGATGTCGGTGAATTAGCCGGTACTGCCAGCTTGTATGCCACGAAAGGCTTCATAGGGATCATAATGATATGCATACATCTTAATGTTCTTTTGAAGGTTGATTCAAAAATTCTTGGCAATGGATATCTTGGCTCTCCCATTGATGAAGATTATAGCGAAACATGATACTTGGTGTGAATTGCAGAACCATGCGAATGGTCGAGTCTTTGAATGCAAGTTGCCATGAAGCCTTTAGGCCAAGTGCATGTCTCGTGCATTGCATTGCAAAAAAATCGAAAAGAAAAGGTTGATTCAAGTTCAAGATTGGCTATAAGATTGCAACTTTAGATACACCTGTGCCATTTCTGAAACCCCTTGTAACCTCCTTTCTACGTAAAATATTTCATTCTACTTGGGTTTGATTCAGATTATCCTTGATTGTCCGCATCATTTATTGTCTCTGTTCTTGGTCTGCTGGTAAAAGAGAACGTGGCTGCCCTGTCCAATGGACAGCCCTATCTGTGCAAAGTGTGATGTTGTCGTCTTGAGAACAGAGTGGTAGTTATAATACCATCATTCTGCAATTCAATCCACTTACACTGTTGCTTTGTCTTTTTTTAGTTTTTATTTTATTAGTTACGCCTTTTTTTGAAATTTGAGGTTTCATTGCCTTATGGTAGCCTTTTAAACACCTATTCATACTTTCATTCATTTGTTTACAAATGGTAGGCTGTACAAATGTTAAGAGCAGTTTCCATTGCCTTGAATAGATTCTGTCAAGATACACTAGTAAAACCAGGATCCTCATATATGGAGATGGACTGTGGTAAGCCATGCAGCTTATATACCTCCTGTAGGAAGGATTTCCAAGGCAATAAAAACAACTGTGTTCTGTCAATCCATCTTCACCAGTTTAACATCTTTGTTTTAGGAAGAGAGAAGACCTTTATGAAATCCATTGAGATTTTATTCCATGCATGAGCTGGTATAGTTTTTGTTTTTCCTTTCCTTCACTGAGCCGAGGGTCGATTGGAATCAGCCTCTCTGCCCGTTCGGGTAGGGGTAAGACTCGTTTACATATTACCCTCCCCAGACCCCACTTTGTGGGATTATACTGGGTAGTTGTTGTTGTTGTTGTTGCATGAGCTGGTATAGTTGATGTTCATGGTAAAACAGGGTAGGGTATGGCTTCTGACTTGGTTCTCTGACAAGTAATATTTTGACAAGAACCTCTATACTTCTCCTTCATCTTAGGCCAATGGAATAGCAGCTAGATCTGTTTCGGTGTACTAATCTGGCTAGAATGACCCTCAGTCGGTACCTTGTGGGGAAAAAAAAGAGAACGAGCCCCAACCGGAGTTTGACGAAGAACCTCGTCAATCTTTCTTCTCTTTTCTGCTCTGGTGTAAATCCTCTTCTGGTATCTTCACATTTCACTGCTAAGAGCTTAACCTGGATCGCAATCAGGTTGTATAGTCAGTTCTGCTACAAGCTGCTGGGCTTCTCCATTTGAATTATAAGATGCAAGTATAATGAGGGACATACTATCAGATTCCTCCTAGTCTTTGGATCTCATATATAAGGCATCTAAAAACCCGTATTCTCAAAGCCTTTCTTATACTGTTCCTCATAGCCTATGCCTCAATGTAGCGCACCCCTTCTGCTGAAAGATTAGTCGCCTTCTGTTCCAACAAATATTCCATGATTTCTATTCTGATTGATTTTCTCTTTGAAGATATATAATGGGTCCCTTTTAGAGTAAAGACATCTTCCATACCCTTCTATCTTGCGTGAGTTTCTGATATCAAAGTCCTGGAGAAGTATGATAATGTTAATACTGGTGCTTTGCTAATGGCTTCTTTGTGTTTACACGATGCTTTTTTGTGGTTCTTAAGTACATGCATTCTTCTTCAAGAGGTTGGTCAGAAACTTACTGATCTCCCCATAAGATTTTATAAACCCTATATAGTAACCACTGAGACCTAGAAACCTAGAAGCTCTTCAATGCTTTGAGGTTATTAGGTTTGGACCGAGAGACTATGATCTCTATATTGGATAGGTCTCAGTGGGTACACCTCCTCCTGTTATAATCTGCCCATCTATCATATCTTCAGTTGAGAAAACGAGTACACATGACCTCTTTGTAAATAGTTGTTCCCGCCTTCCTATCTTCAGAGTCTGACTGAAGTGGGACCCTTAGACTAATATGCCATTGGAAAAAGAACGACATGGATTTTCTAAGCTGATTTTTGAAAAACTATGATTCCTTAGGCTCTGAAATGTGGTTGGAACATTATTCAACCAAAGAACACTACCTTGAGGAACCTTGATGGGTCGTAAAACCTGTTTTACGAAAGTCAGATTCCTGCTTCCGTTGATTTCTTAGATTGATGATATCCAACCCTCAAATCGATCTTAGAGAATAGCCTTGATCTTTCCAACTCATCAAGAAAAATCATTCATAAGAGGGACGTGAAATTTGTCCTTCACAAACACCTTCTTAAGCTATCTATAGTCAATACAAAGCCTCCATGAACCATCCTTCTTTTTCACCAAAAGGTCCTGATATAAATGGTGAATGTCTAGGTTGAAAGAAACCATTCTTAAGCATTTTAGCAACCAGTTCTTCAATTTCATTTTTCTGAAAATTGCTAAACTATAGGGTCTTATGCTCAGAGGTTTAGCCCCAAGGTTTCAACGGTATAACACGATCTGGCATCGGTCGGGTCTTTGGTCCCTTAAAAGCATCTTGATGCTCCTCTAACACTCGTGTAATTTCCGTGGGAAACTCTTGTTGTTCTTTTTTCCTTGAGTATGTGTCAAATGGCTTGGCCTTTCCATATTAACTGGCCCATGATAGAAAATTTAATGGCTTTTAGTTATTTTACTCATTTAATCCCATTAAGAAATGGACACTAACCTGAAAGCTAGCTGATGAGGTGAGTATTATCCACGACCGCCTAAGGAGACAACAACCCCTTTTCTCAATCAATATGAGACACTTAACAACCTCATGCCCAAGATTGTTCAATGGACCGTGGACAACATAATCTGGGGCCCAACATGGGGAAACACAACACGAGGGGTGGATGTGGCTCTGATACCATGTTAAAAAATTAATTTTTTGCTGGACCTTTTTTTCTAATTCTTTTTGATAACCAAGAAATCATTGAGGGTCATTTGGCGCACGGTTTGAAATTCGATGGATAATGGGACCACCCTCTATCCTTCTCCACTTAAATACTAGGCTTTTATTCGCAATAGAGTTTGAACTCTTGACATGCACCTAACCCACACATTAAAGTTGCACTCATACCACTGAGCCAAAGCCTTGTGGGCATGGATCTTGGGCGTAACTTTACTCCATAATCTAGCTGAGGTTTGTCCATGGCTATATAAGGAGACAATAGTCCATTCTTTCAACCGATGTGGAGCACACTAGCACTTTGTGCTCGTTTGTTCCAAGTTTTTATAATTGGATAAGCTGATTAACATTAATTCGTTTTTCAGATTATTGAAAAACGCAAACCGCGGCTTGGGAATTCTCTCTTTACCAGGAAAGAATTGTTTAGTGTTATTGATAAATAAGAAATCAAATGTTGGACTAATTTGAATTAACTTGAGGCGACAATGAAGTTATATACTGATGGACCTTTATCACTCTTTTTTCTCGTTTCCATTTTCATTTCCTTATTATGCAGCATCGTGATGGCTCTTGAAATTTATGTTGAAATTGCATTGAGTTCTCCTATTCTTCCTTGATGAGAATTTTATTGTTGTTAATGTGTTTAAGTTGTGTTCAAATTGCACATGTGCCTTTGTGTTTGACAGGTTCTTGGTCTCAAATTATGAAGCCACACTCAACTGATGATTTAACCAAAGCCAATGCGAACAGTGACAGTCGCATAAGAGAAAGTGAGTATGTGAGACTTGTTATAAGAAATGAACCAAGAATAGCTGAGGCAGATAATTTAGCGTCTCAATTACCAGCCAGAAAACGGTCTGCTGTGTGGTGTTTCAAGGCAATGATATGGTGTTCTGTCACTGTAATTGTTCTTGTAATCTTCATAAAATGGGGACTGCCCTTTCTTTTTGAGAAGGTATTTCATCTCACTTCGCTTATGCCTTTGTGCCCTTTAGCAAATTAAGAACTTTTGCAGTCGAGAAAAAATAGTTCTATATGTTTCATGTTGTTATGAGAATGACGGTGGAAATGAAAATGATTATGTGCAAGTTTCCATATTTAAGAGTCTTGATGAAGCTTTCAAAGGCGTCTGCTCTTGCAAGTTGGAACAAATGGTTATTCTCTTTTTTTAGAAGTAGAGTTTCATAGTAAAGTCAATTTTCCTTCTTATTTTGTATTCCAACAATGCAGTACTTACTTTATCATCTTGACACCAGCGAATACTTGACCACCACTGTCATTTAATATTGGTATCGGATTCTTAATGATTCTTTTTACATAGGTTCTCATTCCATTCCTACAATGGGAATCCACTGCATTTGGCCGTCCAGTTCTTGCCCTTGTACTTGTATCTTCTTTAGCTTTCTTTCCAGTGGTCCTACTTCCTTCTGGACCATCGATGTGGCTCGCGGGAATGATCTTTGGATATGGTCTCGGATTTGTCATAATCATGGTTGGAACAACAATTGGGATGATCCTGCCATACTTGATTGGTTTGCTTTTCCGAGATAGAATTCATGTAAGATTGCTTACGTTTTATCTAGTCTCTACTGATTCATCAATTTTAACATTTGCCAATTGACATTTCCTCCTCATCCGACATATGGCATATTTGATCTCATCTGCAGCAATGGTTGAAGAGATGGCCTCGGCAGGCTACCTTGGTTAGATTGGCAGGAGAAGGAAGTTGGTTCCATCAATTTCGTGTGGTTGCATTGTTTAGGGTTTCTCCATTCCCATACACAATCTTCAATTATGCAGTAGTAGTTACAAGTATGAGTTTCTGGCCTTATTTATGTGGATCGATAGCAGGAATGATTCCTGAAGCCTTTATATACATCTACAGGTAAAACCCTGCCTATCCCTACTCCTTTCTATCAATAAATGGTCATTCCTTGTACATTTAATTTTTTCTTCCTGCAATTTTCTGTAGTGGTCGGCTAATAAAGACATTTGCTGATGTCCAATACGGAAACATCCACCTGACTCCAGTTGAGATTGCATATAATGTAATTTCCTTCATCATAGCAATCATCACAACAGTAGTATTTACGGTGTATACGAAGAGGACACTGGATGAAGTTGAAAGGGCTGAAGATATTGAGGGTGAAGGCTCTGTATTTGACAATAGCAAGCTGGAAATGGGGCCACTTCAAATCATGCGTTTGGATTGAAAATAGGGACAACTTTCCTACCAATTTGCTGTTGGAGGGAATATATTTCAACAAGGGTCTCCGGCCAGGGATATCTAAGGAGCCTAGTGTAAATAAATTTAGTACAGAGGCCTCCTTTTATATCCTTCCATATTTGTAATTACAAAATGAAAAGAGAAACAAAAATAAAGAAGAAAATGTTTTGCATAAAGCTGTAATGTCTAACTAATTCATTCTATTCTTTCACCAAATAATGATAGTCTAACTTTGTTACAGAGAAAACAATGGTTCCCTGAGAATGGATGAGCCTGTTTTTGTCTTTAGTATATTGAAACTATTATTTGTGAAAGGCCAACTGATTACATCAAAGATCAAGGTAACATAGGCTTGTTTTGTTGGTAAAGTTGAGGAGATGATGAGATATGGCTTCAATGACTGCTTGTGCAAGTATTTGATATTACTATAGTAACAATCCAGTAAAATTTCACTAATGGGGCCTTAACCTACCCCGTTGGAGTAGAGAGATTATTTCCGAAAGACCCTCAGCTCAAGAAAAAAGATAAAGGACAAAAGGAGACAATATTAATATCACTATAGAAATCACAGGAAAAATAGGAACAACATGAAATCAAGAGGAAAGATGCAAAGCAAAAGTGAGCAATGACTAGTAAATAGGTCATGCACTCAAAAGTAAAAATAGTAAAACAAGACATTGTCACTAACTATCTTAGACAAAAAATACTACCATACTAGGAACAACATGAAATTCAAAAGTATTTGATGCTGTAAAAATAAATTAAATTAAGGATAAAGTTAAAATGTTTTTTACGTTGCTCGTACATACAATTGAATTCTATGGTTAGTGTGAGACATTTGGGTAGTGGGGTAACGACTATGAACATTTGTCATCAACATTTAAAGGGAACGATTTCAGGGTATAGACCTCAATTAAATCTTAGGTTCAAGTCTCTTGAAGAAAGAATTTGTGGTTATTATGGAAATTTATAGTATAAATCATGGAAAGCCGATAGAATCCCATTTCCTATGCTTTACTTCTAAATCTTTCCTTTCAGTCATCTAGTTGCAAATTTTTTTTTACTTTATTTTCGTTTCTCTAATTTTAAATTCCTAACTGTTACTGCTACATTTTTTAATCTAGATTTTCAGCTTGAAAGAATCTTTAGTAGTTTCTACATTATTCGGCTTTAAAAGATATTCAATATATATTTAAAAGAATCGCATGGTTTTGGTGGTAAAGTTGAAATACCATGATGTTAAAATAATTTGTTGAGTTGAAAATTGTTCGACTTTCTAGAAGAAAAAAAGACACTTTGTTATAAATAGAGTTCTATTTAAGGTGAATGTCCATAATTAGAGAGATTCTAGGGTTTACTTTTTGGTGGCTAAATCACCATCTCCCTATAAATAAAGGGGTTCTCTTCATTGTAAATCATCCCAAAGTATCAATAAGAATACTCCTATCTCTACTTTTCTCTCTATTGTTCTTGTTCTTGTATTATTGTTCTTGTTCTTATATTATTTCATAACACGTTATCAACACGAGTCTCTAACCATCTCAAGAATCCTCTTGAGAAAATTAAGGTATTTCCCTCTTTCCGAATTTGGTTTTAATTATGTCTGATATTATAAAAAGAAAGTTCGTTGCCCTTGAAATTTCGGGCAAGAACTATATGACATGGGTGTTGGATGCTGAAATCCACTTAGATGCTATGGGTCTTGGAGACGCCATTAAAGACAGAGATAAAGCATCCACCCAAGACTGTGCTAAGGCCTTGATTTTCTTGGCCATCACCTTGATGAAGGTTTGAAAATTGAATATCTCACAGTCAAAGATCCACTCATCTTGTGGAACAGCTTAAAGGAGAGATATGACAACCTGAAGTTGGTCACTCTGCCACAAGTACGATATGATTGGGCTCATCTGAGGCTCCAAGACTTTAAGTCTGTTTCTGAATATAATTCTGCAATGTTCAGAATTACTTCTAAGTTGAAACTCTGTGGAGATAATATCTCTGATTATGATATGCTTGAGAAAATGTTTACAACGTTTCATGCCTCCAATATGGTACTGCAACAACAGTACAGAGAGAAAGGTTTCAAAAAGTACTCTGAACTGATTTCTCTTCTCCTTGTGGCTGAGCGAAACAATGACCTGCTCATGAGAAATCACGAAAATCGACCCACTGGGCCTACACCATTGCCTGAAGCAGATAAGGTGTATTCTCATTATGCCAGGCATGGAAAAGGCCATGGATCTAGTCATGGTCGTGGTCGTAATCGGGGTCATAGCCGTGGACGTAGACAAGGAAGAAATTTCCCTGATGTCCGTCAACCCCCAAAGAGATATAACCACCAAAAGCAGAAACGGGATTATGAGGATCCAAAGGCAAATAGTTTAGAAACTATATGTTATCGTTGTGGTGGAAAAGGGCACTGGTCAAAAGCTTGCCGTGTACCAAGACATTTGGTTGATCTTTATCAAGCATATCTAAAGAATAAAGGCCCTGAAACAAATTTTGTCTCTGACGACAATTTTGACATCACCCACCTGGATGTGGCAGACTTCTTTGAGCAACCCGAGGGGAAAATAGACCACTTGATCGGTGATGGATCCGTGATGAAGGAAGATGGAATTGTTTGATTTTATTTTACTTATTTGTATTAGTTAGTGAATAAACTAATAGTCATTAGTATCAGCTCGTATTAGTTAGTTTATGATATAATGTTAGTTTTAGTTCTTTAGAATGTTTCAATATGCTTAAATTTCAATGATATTTTTATTTTCCAGTAGAGTTAGTCGACTAACCTAACAGTTAGTCGATTATCTAATATTTCGCAATAAAACTGGATTTTTCCGCAAGCTAAGATAGTCGACTATCTGATTTAGATAGTCGACTAACCTGATGACTGTTTACTAAGTTAGTCGAATAACTAATTAGTTATTCGACTAACCAATATTTCGCATTAAAACTGGATTTTTCCGCAAGGCTAGTTAGTCGAATATCAGGTTTAGTTATTCGAATAACCTCATTACTGCTTCCCAAGATAGTCGACTATCAACTAAGATATTCGAATAACCTCAACAGATTTTGAAAATATTGTTTAAATGTGAAACAAACGGATTGAATTTGTTTATTCTCATGTTCGTGTATTTTCTTTTGTATGTCAAACCATGGGAAAGCAAATATGGATATCTCACAAAGCAAACTTGGATCAAATATTTGTTTAGTTGATTCATGTACTACACATACGATACTCAAAGAAAAGAAATATTTCTCTCAACTAAGTATGTGTAAGGCAGATGTTACTACAATATCTGGTAGTAGTAAATTGATAGAAGGCTCCGGAAGAGCAACTATAACTCTGCCTAGAGGAACAATGTTTATCATAGAGAACGCAATGTTCTCCTCCAAGTCTAAGAGAAACTTGTTGAGTTTTAAAGATATACGCCGGAATGACTATCATGTTGAGACAATAGATGAGAATAATCTTGAATATCTCATCATTACAAAGAATGTCTCTGGCCAAAAGAGGGTTATTGAGAAATTCCCGTCTTTATCTTGTGGCCTGTATTGGACAAAAATTAGTGCAATTGAGGCACATTCAACAGTAAACCAAAAGGTTACTGATTCCAATACTTTTGTACTTTGGCATGATCGATTGGGACACCCTGGATCAATCATAATGAGACGGATTATCGGAAGCTCATATGGGCATCCGTTAAAGAATTTCAAGATTCTTTTAAATAATGAATTTTCTTGCACTTCTTGTTATCAAGGCAAGTTAATTACAAGACCATCACCAACAAAGGTTGGGACTGAGTCACCTACATTTTTGGAACGTATACAAGGGGACATTTGTGGACCTATTCACCCACCTAGTGGGTCTTTTAGATATTTTATGGTCCTAATAGACGCATCCTGTAGATGGTCTCATGTGTGCCTGTTGTCATCACGCAACCTTGCGTTTGCAAAACAAATGGCACAAATAATTCGACTATGAGCACATTTCCCTGATAATCCAATCAAGTCTATTAGACTGGATAATGCTGCTGAGTTTTCATCCCCAGCATTTAATGATTATTGCTTATCAATTGGGATAAAAGTGGAACATTCTGTAGCTCATGTTCACACTCAAAACAGTCTTGCAGAATCTTTGATTAAACGCCTGCAGTTGATTGCAAGACCATTACTCATGAAAACGAGGCTGCCCACTTCGGTATGGGGTCACGCCATTTTGCATGCAGCAATGCTAATTCGTCTCAGACCGACGAATTATCACAAATATTCCCCGTTGCAATTGGTTTTGGGTCATGAACCCAATATATTCCATTTAAAAATCTTTGGATGCGCAGTATATGTGCCTATAGCACCGCCATACCGCACCAAAATGGGTCCGCAAAGAAGGTTAGGAATATATGTTGGGTTTGAATCTCCCTCCATTATTCGCTACCTCGAAACATTGACAGGGGATTTGTTCACTGCACTATTTGCAGGCTGTCAATTTGATGAGACACTTTTCCCAAAATTAGGGGGAGAAGTTGGTGAAACCAAACGGGAAATTTTGTGGAAAAATGCATCATTATCTCATCTTGATCCACGTACCTCTATTTATGAAAAAGAGGTGCAAAAGATTATCCATTTGCAAAGAATAGCAAATCAAATGCTGACGCATTTACGGACTTGAAAAGGATAACAAAATCCCACATCCCCGCGGAGAATGTTCCAATCCGTATTGATGTCCCTGTTGGACAATCATCTAGTGTCATATCCATGAGTCGAATGCACGCCTGAAGCGTGGCAGGCCATTAGGTTCCAAAGATCGAAATCCTAGAAAGAGGAAAGCAAACGATCAAAATGACACTACGAAAGAATCTCATGAGGAAATTCATGATTTAATAAATTCTGAGATTCATGAAGAATCCATTGAGCCCGAGACTCAAGAAAATAAGGAACTATCCATAAATCCAATCGGTATTGAGGCAAATTTTAATCGAGTGGATATAGTGGTGGATTATGTCTTTGCTTATAATGTCACATATAGCATTATGCAAGAAAATGAGGATTTTGAACCTCAATCTGTTGGAGAATGTCGAAAAAGACATGATTGGCCAAAATGGCAAGAAGCAATTCAATCAGAATTGAATTCGCTGGCAAAACGTGAAGTTTTTGGCCCTATAGTTGAAACACCTAATGGTGTTAAGCCTGTTGGCTATAAATGGGTCTTTGTACGCAAGAGAAATGAGAAAAACGAGGTACAAAGATATAAGGCACGCCTTGTTGCACAAGGATTTTCTCAAAGGCCTGGTGTCGATTATGAAGAGACAGATTCGCCTGTAATGGATGCCATAACTTTTCGTTATCTCATTAGTTTTGCTGTCCTTGAAAAGCTTGACATGCATTTAATGGATGTGGTTACTGCCTATCTTTATGGCTCACTTGATAATGAGATATACATGAAAATTCCTGAGGGACTCAAAATGCCAAACGCTCATAATTCAAAGTCCCGGAAAATGTTTTCAATCAAATTGCAAAGGTCCTTGTATGGTCTAAAGCAATCAGGACGAATGTGGTATAATCGTCTTAGTGAGTATTTATTAAAAGAAGGCTATATAAATGATGCCATTTGCCCGTGTGTTTTTATAAAGAAAACAACATCGGAATTTGTTGTACTTGCCGTATATTTCGATGACATAAACCTTATTGGAACCTCCATAGAACTCCAAAAGGCAATTGATTATCTAAAGGATGAATTCGAAATGAAAGATCTCGGAAAGACAAAATTATGTCTTGGTTTGCAAATTGAATATTTGGCAAACGAAATCTTTGTTCATCAATCTACCTATATAGAAAAGGTACTGAAACGGTTTTACATGGATGGAGCACATCCTTTAAGTACTCCGATGGTTGTTCGATCACTTGATGTGAATAAAGATCCATTCCGACCGCAAGAAAGGAATGAAGAGCTACTTGGTCCTGAAGTACCATATCTTAGTGCAATTGGCGCACTAATGTACCTTGCAAATACTACAAGGCCCGACATAACCTTTTCAGTTAATGTCTTAGCAAGGTATAGCTCGGCTCCTACAAGGAGACATTGGAATGGGATCAATCATATATTGCGGTACCTAAAAGGGACTACCGATATGGGCTTATTTTATAGCAATAATTGCAGTCCTGATCTTGTTGGTTATGCTGATGCTGGATATTTATCCGACCCACACAAGGCTCGATCTCAAACAGGTTATGTGTTTACCTGTGGAGGCACCGCCATATCTTGGCGATCGACTAAGCAATCAATTGTGGCTACTTCATCTAATCATGCCGAGATAATCGCTATTCATGAAGCAAGTCGGGAGTGTGTGTGGTTGAGGTCTATCATACATCATATTCAAGACAAATGTGGTTTGAAGTGTAACAAACTACCCACGACTTTGTATGAAGACAATGCAGCATGTATAGCTCAATTGAAGGGAGGATTCATAAAAGGAGATAGAACAAAGCATATTTCACCAAAGTTATTTTTCACACATGATCTTCAAAAGAATGGTGATATCAATGTGCAACAGATTCGTTCAAGCGATAATATGGCTGATTTATTCACAAAATCTCTACCAACGTCAACCTTCAAGAAGCTGGTTCACAAGATCGGAATGCGAAAACTCAAGGATATGAACTGATGCTCTTTTCAGGGGGAGTTAATGCGCGTTGCACTCTTTTTCCCTTACAAGGTTTTGTCCCACTGGGTTTTCCTTGCAAGGTTTTTAACGAGGCAACCAATAGGCGCATATTCAAACATGTGTACTCTTTTTCCTTTTCTATAATTTTTTTTCCCATTGGGTTTTGTTTTAGTTAAGGTTTTAACGAGGCACATTATAGAATAGACATTCAAGGGGGAGTGTTATAAATAGAGTTCTATTTAAGGTGAATGTCCATAATTAGAGAGATTCTAGGTTTACTTCTTGGTGGCTAAGTCACCATCTCCATATAAATAAAGGGGTTATCTTCATTGTAAATCATCCCAAAAGTATCAATAAGAATACTCCTCTCTCTACTTTTCTCTCTATTGTTCTTGTTCTTGTATTATTATTCTTGTTCTTATATTATTTCATAACACACTTAACATTTTTAACTTATTTTAGAAGTAGTAAAGTTGCGAGCCAAGAGCTGAGGCAGACTAGATTTCGAGGCTAACTACACATTGCAGTTCCCTCAATATTAGTTGGTCTAATTTGCTGCAGCGATGCTAATATCTATAGATTTCAAGTACTATGAAATTGAAATTTGACTCCAAGGCGAATCTCAACATATGAAACAAAAGCTCACATTCAGATCCCACTGATCTGTCGTAAATGCACAAGATTTGCATCGTTTATATCTTTACCATCTGGGTTTCATTTCTACGTATATAAACTGCCAAATATAAAAGTAAAGTTACTATTACAACAAGACGGTCAATTTGGTATGAACTATCAGGACGAATGACCTTAACATCCACTAACATGCAAGCATTCCTGGATCTATTACCCACTAGAGAGCATAGATTTGCCAGGACTACTAAGTGGACCATTCCAAAGATGACCATTGACAGACATACCGAGAAAACAAACAGTTGAAATTAGTTTTGATACAACGTTCAACGCTAATCAAGTACATGATTAGCAATACTTGCAATTTACTTACAAATGAAGACATTGAAAATCTTTGGAAATCCAGTTCACAAGATTGATCATTAATGTCATGGATTTCCCAATGCAAGGTCATGCCATGTATCCCCATCAACTTGTTGAGCCTCTTGATCTGCAAACGGATATAAATCAATCATCCAAAAATGAGACTGATAGGAAGTAGCCAACATGAAAATAACCAACAAAATAAACATGGCAAGAATTCCTCAGATGGGCAACATTGAAAACATAGTAATTCTGCTCTGTTACCTCATTAAGATGTAATATTCCTGATATCATAACTCAACAAAATGTGAGTGAACCAGGAAATATTCAAATCGGATCATGTATAGATATTTCTGATCCCATTAGTTCCGAAGCCCATTACAGAAATAATGTAACTATAGCCTTCATGTTCCTCTCATTACATCTCATCAAATGCTTATAGGCAAATCCACATGCTACAATTTGAACTGATGTATGGTATAAGGGGTTCAACATCACAGAAAACGGAAACCTTTTCAGCACACACCAACTGTGGATCGAACAGAGGCTAGATTAAACTTAAGAAATGTTTGACATTCAGGCCTGCAAAGCCTACTGAAGAAATCTTAAAGATGATTTCAAATTTCAGCTTTCTGTTTACAACTGACATAACCACATATGAAGTGCTTATAGATTTAACCAAGGAACTTCTATGTTAAAAGTACTCCCTATCTAGGGCACTGGAACCTCTATGACAGAAGCCATATGATAACTAGTTTACATATATTCTGTTCTAACAGTTTCTTTGGCGATAAACAACTTGCACTTTAAGGTGTCATCTTTTGATCTCACATTTCGTACCCAAACAAATGATTAAGTGATAAATCACTCCCACATTCAATATTTTTCCAAGTGTATGAATACAAGAATACGTACTTGAGTCTTCATTGTCATCGGTCTTTGGAAGTAGTGTGGGTGGTAACGGGAGATCTGCAGCAATAAACCAATTAAAAGCAACAACAGTAAATTCTACTGTGCTTCAATTCTAAAGTAGTTGGGGTAAAATATACAAATGCAAAATGAAAGTATGAGACCAAAAATTATAAAAATGTACAACAATAAGTATATGTATGAGATGCAATACGTGTGTGATTGAGAAAACCTCTAGCTTTAGATAATTCCTAATTTGCCGCAAATGATAATTATTTACAAGAGTGAAATAGATGATTCATATTAAAAGGCGAAAAGACAAAAAAAAAGAGGCGCTCAATAACTCTGCCGGATTTAAAAAGGAAAGTGCAAATTAAGAAGAAAAATAAAAACTAGATATGCAATTCAAGAATAATAACTAGAAATACAATCAAATATTATACAGACAACGGAATTGAAAAAAATTATAATTAAGTGAAATATTTATCGTTTACTGCTCTCTTCAACATAGAGTTCTATGTGTGATGCACGACCTGGCATCTCGCTGTCAAACTGACAGCCTAATTGAGATAAAGCACTTAACTAGAAATACAATCAAATATTATACAGACAACGGAATTGAAAAAAATTATAATTAAGTGAAATATTTATCGTTTACTGCTCTCTTCAACATAGAGTTCTATGTGTGATGCACGACCTGGCATCTCGCTGTCAAACTGACAGCCTAATTGAGATAAAGCACTCACCAATCACCACCTATCTTGCTCCAAGTTTCAGAGCTTAAGCACGCTAAGGGTGAGCATTTGATAAGACTGATGCAGTTGATTTATTGTTAATATAATAAGTGAAAGAGGGTAATACCATCTTCAGGCAAAGTATCTCGCATCCATTCCTCATCCACAATATCTATGAGGACTTCTAAGCTGAGGATTTGCTCTGCCATGTTTTGCTTTCTCTATACACCTTTCCATTTCAAAGACGAAATGTCTAGTTAGATGACAGAAACTCAAACAGGACATCCACATGTATGCAAAAAAAGTATCAAATTAAAGTCCTAAAATAGTCCCCCTTATCTTTGAGCTTAAACTCAAAATCATCCCTCTTCTTTGACTTGGAGCACTAAAAGTCCTTATTGTTTGTCAAACTGGTGCACCTTTGCTCCCTCGCCAGATAAACCATTAGTTTTTAACAGAGAGAAACCATAATTTCATCTCCAAAGACACTTGATGTGCAGTGTGAATAGAAAAAAGATGAGATTTTTTTTATACCCGACAGGCATTAAATATTTTATACTGAGAAAAAGAATACTCTTTTGTCTCACAAATATAGATAAGATCAAACCCAAGTATTTAGAATTTAAAGATTCTCATAAAAAAAATAGCAAACAGCACTGATTTTACTACCGGGCATAAACCCTAGACCCTCCCAAATTCCTATCATAAATGATCAGTACATCAAGTTCTCTATCATGCTAATTCGGAAATTCTGGAGAGAGAAGAAGGGAACTTACAACTTACGAGTTGATTTCGCCGGAGAAGAGATGGAGGAACAAGTATGGGTTTTGTGTTTACTTCAATCAATTCGGGTTATGAATTGATGAGTATTTCAACTTTTGAAATGAAATAGGCTTGAGTGCATCATATTACTAGATTTTTGCAAGAGAAAACTACCGTGTTGGCGATTGAAAAAAAGTATTAACCCAAAGTTTTGCACATAACCCGAAATGTGTTAAAATATCATGGTATAATTAGTTTATATACCACCGTTTATCAAGTCAATGAAAAATAGGCACTATTTTACTTCATAGGGATCGATCCAGTATAATATACGTGTTATAAATACACTTCTATTTAAGGTGAATGTCTTTAATTAGAGAGATTCTAGAGTTCTATTCTTGGTAGCTAAATCATCCTCCTCCCTATAAATAGAGGTGCCCTCTACCATTGTAAAACACTCCTAACATTCTCTAAGTATCAATAAGAAGAACTCTCTCTACTCTTCTCTCTATTTGCTCTTGTTCTTGAGTTATTGTTCTTGTTCTTATATTATTTCATAACACGTTATCAGCACGAGACTCTACCGTCTCAAGAACCATTCTCGAAAAATCTAAGGTATTTCCCTCTTCCTAATTTAATTTTCGATTATGTCTGACATTACAAAAAGAAAGTTCGTTGCCCTTGAAATTTCGGGCAAGAACTATATGACATGGGTGTTGGATGCTGAAATCCACTTAGATGCTATGGGTCTCGGAGACACCATCAAAGATAGAGAAAAAGCATCCACCCAAGAATGTGCGAAGGCCTTGATTTTCTTGCGCCATCACCTTGATGAAGGTTTGAAGATTGAATATCTCACCGTCAAGGATCCACTCATCTTGTGGAACGGCTTAAAGGAGAGATATGACAACCTGAAGTTGGTCACTCTGCCACAAGCACGATATGATTGGGCTCATCTGAGGCTCCAGGACTTTAAGTCCGTTTCTGAATATAATTCTGCAATGTTCAGAATTACTTCTAAATTGAAGCTATGCGGGGATAATATCTCCGATTATGATATGCTTGAGAAAACGTTTACAACGTTTCATGCCTCCAATATAGTACTGCAACAACAGTACAGAGAGAAAGGCTTTACAAAGTACTCTGAACTGATTTCTCTTCTACTAGTGGCTGAGCGAAATAATGACCTGCTCATGAGAAACCATGAAAATCGACCCACTGGGTCTACACCACTGCCTGAAGCAGATAAGGTGCACTCTCATTATGCCAAACATGAAAAGGGCCATGGTCATGGTCGTAAACGGGGTCATAGCCAGGGACGTAGACAAGGAAGAAATTCCAATGAAGTCCGTCAACCCCCAAGAAGAGATAACCGCCGAAAGCAGAAACGGGGTCTTGAAGATCCTAAGGCAAATGGTTCAGAAACTATATGTTATCGTTGCGGTGGGAAAGGGCACTGGTCAAAGAGTTGCCGTATACCAAGACACTTGGTTGACCTTTATCAAGCATCTCGAAAGAGAAAAGGCCCTGAAACAAATTTTGTCTATGACGACGATAAGGACATCACCCACCTGGATGTGGCAGACTTCTTTGAGCAACCCGAGGGGAAAATAGACCACCTAATCGGCGATGGGTCCGTGATGAAAGAAGATGGAGTTATTTGATTTTATTCTACTTATTTGTATTAGTTGTGAATAACTAATAGTCATTAGTATTAGCTCGTATTAGTTAGTTCATGATGCAATGTTAGCAGTAGTTCTTTAGAATATCTTCAATATGCTCAAATATCAATAAAATTTTTATTTTCCAGTAGGGGTAATCGACCAGCCTGAAAAACTAGTCGATTATCTACTATTTTCGCATTAAAGCTGAAAAATAATTGATCAACAATCGATTGTCGTTGAGACTGTGTAATCTGGAATTTTTCAAAAATCATCCACAATCGATTGTCTTTGTCTAACAATCGATTGTCGTTAAGACAGTGTAATCTGGAATTTTTCAAAAATCATCCACAATCGATTGTCTATGCATAACAATCGATTGTCTTAAAACAGTTCTGGAATTTTTCAAAATAGCCAACAATCGATTGTCTTAAAACAGTGTGCTCTGGAATTTTTCAAAATCGCCAACAATCGATTGTCTATACTTAACAATCGATTGTCTTAAAGCAGTGTGCTCTGGAATTTTTCAAAATAACCAACAATCGATTGTCTATACTTAACAATCGATTGTCTTAAAACAGTGTGCTCTGGAATTTTTTTCAAAATAGCCAACAATCGATTGTCTATGCATAACAATCGATTGTCTTAAGACAGTATGATCTGTTTTTCAAAATAGCAAATAATCGATTGTGTGTGTTTAGCAATCGATTGTCAATGTTCAACAATCGATTGTTTGTGTTTAACAATCGATTGTTTGAAGAAAACGTTTAAACTGAAATTTTCAAACTGCAAAGTAATGGATAACATATCTGATTTTGTTAGTCAACTGTTAGCAGCAGATTTTGAAAATATTATGTGACACAAACGAATTGAACTTGTTTATTCTTATGTTTGTGTATCTCTTTTGTATGTCAAACTATGGGATAGCAAATATGGATATCTCACAAAGCGAACTTGGATCAACGTCCAACTGTAAAAGTATTTGCCTAGTTGATTCATGTACTACACATACAATACTCAAAGAAAGGAAGTATTTCTCTCAACTAAATATGTGTAAGGCAAACGTTACTACAATATCTGGAAGTAGTAAATTGATTGAAGGCTCCGGAAGAGCAATTGTAACTCTGCCCAAAGGCACGACGTTAATCATAGAGAATGCAATGTTCTCCTCCAAGTCTAAGAGAAACTTGTTGAGTTTTAAAGATGTACGCCGGAATGGCTATCATATTGAGACAATGGATGAAGATAATCTTGAATATCTCGTCATCACAAAGAATGTCTCCGGCCAAAAGAGGGTTATTGAGAAATTCCCGTCTTTATCTTGTGGCCTGTATTGGACAAGAATTAGTGCAATTGAGGCACATTCGACAGTAAACCAAAGGGTTACTAATTCCAATACCTTTGTACTTTGGCATGATCGATTGGGACACCTAGGATCGGTCATGATGAGACGGATTATAGAAAGCTCATATGGGCATCCGTTAAAGAATCTCAAAATTCTTTCGAATAATGAATATCCTTGCACTTCGTGTTATCAAGGCAAGTTGATTATCAGGCCATCACTAACAAAGGTTGGGACTGAGTCACCCACGTTTCTGGAACGTATACAAGGGGACATTTGTGGACCTATTCACCCACCTAGTGGGTCGTTTAGGTATTTCATGGTCTTGATAGACGCATCCTGTAGATGGTCTCATGTGTGCCTGTTGTCATCACGCAACCTTGCGTTTGCGAAATTAATGGCACATATAATTCGACTACGAGCACAATTTCCAGATAATCCAATCAAGTCCATTAGACTGGATAATGCTGCTGAGTTTACATCCCAAGCATTTAATGATTATTGCTTATCAATCGGGATAAAAGTTGAACATTCTGTAGCTCATGTTCACACTCAAAACGGTCTTGCAGAATCGTTAATTAAACGCCTGCAGTTGATTGCAAGGCCATTACTTATGAGAACGAGGCTGCCCACTTCGGTATGGGGTCACGCCATCTTACATGCAGCAATGTTAATTCGTCTCAGACCGACGAATTACCACAAGTATTCCCCGTTGCAATTGGTTTTGGGTCATGAACCCAATATATCCCATTTAAGAATTTTTGGATGCGCAGTATATGTGCCTATAGCACCGCCATCCCGCACCAAAATGGGTCCGCAAAGAAGGTTAGGAATATATGTTGGGTTTGAATCGCCCTCCATCATTCGCTACCTCGAAACATTGACAGGCGACTTGTTTACTGCACGATTTGCAGACTGTCGATTTGATGAGACACTTTTCCCAAAATTAGGGGGAGAAGTTGGTGAAACCAAACGGGAAATTTTGTGGAAAAATGCATCATTATCTCATCTTGATCCACATACCTCTATTTGTGAAAGAGAGGTACAAAAGATTATCCATTTGCAAAGAATAGCAAATCAAATGCCTGACGCATTTACGGACTTGAAAAGGATAACGAAATCCCACATTCCCGCGGAAAATGTTCCAATCCGTATTGATGTCCCTGTTGGACAATCATCTAGTGTCATATCCAATGAGTCGAATGCACGCCTGAAGCGTGGCAGACCATTAGGTTCCAAAGATCGAAATCCTAGAAAGAGGAAAAAGAACGATCAAAATGACACTACGAAAGAATCTCATGAGGAAATTCATGATTTGACAAATTCTGAGATTCATGAAGAATCCATTGAGCCCGAGACTCTGGAAAATACGGAACTATCCCTAAATCCAATTAATATTGAGGCAAATATTAATCGAGTGGATATTGTGGTGGATAATGCCTTTGCTTATAATGTAGCATCTAGCATTATGCAAGAATGTAAGGATCTCGAACCTCAATCCGTTGAAGAATGTCGAAAAAGACAGGATTGGCCAAAGTGGCAAGAAGCAATTCAATCAGAATTGAATTCGCTGGCAAAACGTGAAGTTTTTGGCCCTATAGTTGAAACACCTAATGGTGTTAAGCCTGTCGACTATAAATGGGTCTTTGTACGCAAAAGAAATGAGAAAAACGAGGTACAAAGATATAAGGCACGCCTTGTTGCACAAGGTTTTTCTCAAAGGCCTGGTGTCGATTATGAAGAGACATATTCGCCTGTAATGGATGCGATAACCTTTCGTTATCTCATAAGTTTTGCTGTCCATGAAAAGCTTGACATGCACTTAATGGATGTAGTTACTGCCTATCTTTATGGCTCACTTGATAATGAGATATACATGAAAATTCCCGATGGACTCAAGATGCCAAACGCGCATAACTCAAAATCTCGGGAAATGTTCTCAATTAAATTGCAAAGATCCTTGTATGGTCTAAAGCAATCTGGACGAATGTGGTATAATCGTCTTAGTGAGTACTTGTTAAAAGAAGGCTATATAAATGACGCCATTTGCCCGTGTGTTTTTATAAAGAAAACAACATCGGAATTTGTTGTACTTGCCGTATATGTCGATGACATAAACCTTATTGGAACCCCTATAGAACTCCAAAAGGCAATTGATTATCTAAAGGATGAGTTCGAGATGAAAGATCTCGGAAAGACTAAACTATGTCTTGGTTTGCAAATTGAATATTTGGCAAACGGAATTTTTGTTCATCAATCTACCTATACAGAAAAGGTACTGAAACGGTTTTACATGGATGAAGCACATCCTTTAAGTACACCGATGGTTGTTCGATCACTTGATGTGAACAAAGATCCATTCCGACCACAAGAAAGGAATGAAGAGCTACTTGGTCCTGAAGTACCATATCTTAGCACAATTGGCGCACTAATGTATCTTGCAATTACTACAAGACCTGACATATCCTTTTCAGTTAATGTCTTAGCAAGATTTAGCTCGGCTCCCACGAGGAGACACTGGAATGGGATCAAACACATATTGCGGTACCTAAAGGGAACTACCGATATGGGCTTATTTTATGGCAAGAATTGCAGCCCGGATCTTGTTGGTTATGCTGATGCTGGATATTTGTCCGACCCACACAAGGCTCGATCTCAAACGGGTTATGTGTTTACCTGTGGAGAAACCGCCATATCTTGGCGATCGACTAAGCAATCAATTGTGGCTACTTCATCTAATCATGCCGAGATAATTGCTATTCATGAAGCAAGTCGGGAGTGTGTGTGGTTGAGGTCTATAATACATCATATCCAAGACAAATGTGGTTTGAAGTGTGATAAACTACCCACAACTTTGTATGAAGACAATGCAGCATGTATAGCTCAATTGAAGGGAGGATTCATAAAAGGAGATAGAACGAAGCATATTTAACCAAAGTTATTCTTCACACATGATCTTCAAAAGAATGGTGATATCAATGTTCAACAGATTCGTTCAAGCGACAATATGGCTGATTTGTTCACAAAATCTCTACCAAAGTCAACCTTCAAGAAGCTAGTTCACAAGATCGGGATGCGAAGACTTAAGGACATAAATTGATGTTCTTATCAGGGGGAGTTTAATGCACGTTGCACTCTTTTTCCCTTACAAGGTTTTGTCCCACCGGGTTTTCCTTGCGAGGTTTTTAACGAGGCAACCAATAGGCGCATATTCAAACATGTGTACTCTTTTTCCTTTCTTTAACTTTTCCCATTGGGTTTTGGTTTTAAGGTTTTAACGAGGCACATCATTGAATAGACATTCAAGGGGGAGTGTTATAAATACACTTCTATTTAAGGTGAATGTCTTTAATTAGAGAGATTCTAGAGTTCTATTCTTGGTAGCTAAATCATCCTCCTCCCTATAAATAGAGGTGCCCTCTACCATTGTAAAACACTCCTAACATTCTTTAAGTATCAATAAGAAGAACTCTCTCTACTCTTCTCTCTATTTGCTCTTGTTCTTGAGTTATTGTTCTTGTTCTTATATTATTTCATAACAATACGGGAGTTCTGGTGTATTTGTGTACGAACTCCAGCATATTATATTGGACCGGTATACTTTGCTAATTCCTGTAAAATTTGCGGGAGACTGGAGTACCAGTGCTCTAAACTCCAGTATATTATACTGAACAATTATACTCTTTGCTAATTCCTGTAAAATTTGCGGGAGACTGGAGCATCAGTGCTACAAACTTCATTATATTATACTGGACAATTATACTCTTTGCTAACTCCTGTAAAATTTGCGGGAGACTAGAGTATCGGTGCCCAAACTCCAGTGTATTATACTGGATAATTATACTTGCTGAAACTCTAGTAAAATTTGCGGGAGTTCTAGCATAATTATGCTTGAACTCCCGTAAAATTTGCGGGAGCTCCAGCATAGTTATCCTGGATTTACGGGAGTTCAAGCATACTTATGCTGGAACTTGCGTAAAATTACGGGCGTATTTTTTCGGATTTTGAACAGTATTTTCGCTCAGATTTAAAGTGACTAAATTTCGATGACTTTTGAAACTTGACTATTTTCCAATGACTAGTGGTAAATCTGGCTATTTTTAAATTTTATCCAGTTCCATCGGATAAAAATAATATCAAATTATAGCCAATTGTGTAAAACCAACATCAAATTATAGCCCATTAGGTAAAACCAACAGACAAAAGACAAAAAGACAAAAGTAAATTTTGGTATACCAAATTGTTTTCTATTTCTTACTTTTTTTATCTTTCCCAGATAATTTTCCTTCCAATACCAAATTATTTTTTATTTTTTAAGTATCACACTTGAATTTTTACTCTTTCTATATTTTTTTACTTTTTTTCTTTAATTCTTTTAATTCTTAACACCTTTTCCCCCACTTTATTCCTAACAATACTACTAAAAATCTTTGATTGAACATAAAACGTTATTTAAAAAAATCAAGAATTTTCACCAGCTAATAATTATTTTACTATTTTTCCAATAGTAATACCTTATTACATTACAATTAAGTCTTTGATTCAATAGAAAACAATAAAAATCAAGACTTTTTACATCAACTTTAAAAAATATCAAGTGTTGCTCCATAACCAAACAAAGGAGTGAAGCTTCCTTTTACAATAAACCACACGCCAATCCTTTTCTCCCTTCCCTCCAAAAGGTTTCTTTCTTAGGAGTTCTCAAACATAATTAATAGTGATTTTCATCTTCTATTTTAGTTAATTTCCAAGTTCGACTTAATCTTTTTCAATCATATAAGTGGAAAAAAATAGTTGAGAAAATTTCAATCATATATACATGTATAAAGTGTTTGTGCGCATATATATGCATGTATAAAGTTGTACATACAGGATAATATACATATATATATATATATATATATATATATATATGTTTGACAGTGTATCCTTAGTGTATATTGAGCCTATCTCGAGTGTGCTAGTGTATCTAAAGTGTATATATTTGTGTACCCAAGTGTATTTCGTATCGTGAATGTATAATCTGTCGGAAAATGTATCAAAATTGTATATACTTGTGTATTTTCTAATAAGTAAACATAGTGTATATATATTATATATAATTTTGTATGTGTAATGTGTGCACACTGTGTATTTGGAGTATATCATGTATTATTATATAATGACAGTCTTTTTTTACATATATATTTTGTATAGTTACATCTTTTTTGTATATATTTTGTATAGTTACATCTAATTTGTATAGTTATATCTATTTCATATATTTTTTGTAAAATGACAATCTATTTTGTATTTTTGTATAGTGACAATCTATTTGTATATTTTTTGTATTGTGACAGATTTTGTGTGACAAATTTTGTAAGTATTTTGTATAGTGACAGATTTTCTTTCCAATATTCAAAAATAAATAAATTTGCTCTCCAGTCTAATACAGTCTAAAAATGTAATACATGGTCTACCTCTACATTGGAAAAAATAACACAATTGAGAATGGTTTTCTATTAGTGGATTCAAAAACATAAAAAGGTAAATAAATAGTAAGAAGGAGAGAAGGAAAACCATCAGATTGAACCCAAGTAAAAACCCAACGACTTGCACCTTTGAAAAACATAAAAATAGATACTTTATCTTAGATGGAAGAACCGAACTTTATTGTGAAATTGAAATCAAAACCCAGTCAGTCTAACCCATTGTGCTCGATCTCGTTGACTTTAGATCTGGACAGAAACTCAAACACCAGCGACCCTCCATTAAATCCATAGACTCTTTCTTCTCGTTTTAGTTACTGTTTTGAGGATTTTGATATTATAAAAATCTAGATCTGAAAGATGGTTTGCTTGATAATTTGAATTTTGGCAGATCTGGCCGGTAATAGCTTTTCCAACGCCGTGAAGTTTCCCGGCTAAACCATTTCGGGCCGGAAATTATTTCTACTGTGAACTTGTGTTTGTTTATGTATTGTTGTTGCTATGAACTTGATATCCTGGAGATTATGAAGAGCTTTGAAGGCATGTGGTGCAGATATATAGTTCAGTGGCTAGCCACTAGAATTACTTTTGGGCCATAAAATGCATATTAAAATTTTGGGATACCGGATGCTATTTGTTTTGCCCCACGAGCTATAAATGAAGTTCTCTCTTTTTGAAATTGCTGGTTAAATGGGCCAAATCAGCCCAATCTCATCTCAAATGAAAGATACGAGAAAAATTTAAAAATAACCAGATTTACCACTGGTCGTTGAAAAATAGCCAAGTTTCAAAAGTTATCGAAATTTAGCCACTTTTTATGTAAAGATAAATATGAGCGAAAATACTGTTCAAAATTAGAAAAATACGCCTGCAAATTTTAAGGGAGTTCCAGTATAAGTATGCTTGAACTCCCACCTATTTTACGGGAGTTCCAGGATAACTATGCTGGAACTCCCGCAAATTTTACGGTAGTTCAAGCATATTTATGCTGGAACTCCCGCATATTTTACGGGAGTTCCAGCAAGAATAAATGTGCAGTATAATATAGTGAAGTTTGGAGAACTGGTTCTCCAGTCTCCCGTATATTATACAGGAGTTAACAAAGTATACCGGTCCACCATAATATGCTGGAGTTCATATGCAAATGCACCAGAACTCTCGTGTATTATACGGGACCGGTCCCTATTGCAGCAAAATAATGACTATTTTTTATTGACTTGGTAAACGTGGGCTATTTTTGATTGACCAATGTGAAAACTGGCTATACCATGACATTTCTAAATACTAACAGGTCGTTTGATAAGATATTGCATACATTAGCTTTTGCTATTACTAATATTTTGGTATATTTCTTAAACTTATGTATAATTGATACAAGTATTAATTATACAACCTATTTGGTATTATCATATATAAAACTAATACATAGCAAACTATGGTATTAGCAATATCAAGGCTATTTGTTGTAAACAACTAGTTTTCTTAAAAATTATGCAATGCTTTTAAATTTTAGTACATATATATATATAAGGTGTATTAGTAATACAATAATTAGCAACTCGAAATCCCTTATATGTAGTTTCATTAATTAAAAAAATATATCTTATTAGCGTTAGGGGTCATTTGATATGGTGTATAAGAATAATGCTAAATAAGGTGTATTAGTAATACAATAATTAGCAATGCACGGGCTAACAATACAATTATTAGTTATACAGAGATTATTTTTTATCCACTGTTTGGTGTGGTGTACTAAAATTTAAAACAACAATAACAACAACAACCCTGTATAACCCCACTTAGTGGGGTCTGGGGAAGGTAGTGTACGCAGACCTTACCCCTACCCTGTCTCCCCAAGAGCAAGGTGGGAAGTTCTTGGAGGGAAGGGTGCCGGGGGTCTATTTGGAAACAGCCTCTCTACTCCAGGGTAGGGGTAAGGTCTGTGTACACACTACCCTCCCCAGACCCCACTAAATGGGATTATACTGGGTTGTTGTTGTTGTTTTAAATTTTAGTACACCACACCAAACAGTGGATAAGAAATAATCTCTGTATAACTAATAATGGTATTGCTAGCCTGTGCATTGCTAATTATTATTTTATTAATACATCTTATTTAGCATTATTCTTATACACCATATCAAATGATCCCTAAGGCTAATAAGATATATTTTTAATTCATATCAACAAACCTAGTCCATTTGGATGGTGAAAATTAAATTTTTAACAAGCTTAAACATGTGGGTTTAAATTTTGAATTTGATTTTGTGAGAAATTTGGAGTGAGTGTTATTTAGACTTGTTAGAAATGGACATGCAGAAGAGAAATGCTATCCCCACTCGGACTGAGACAGAACTTTTACTTGTTCAAATAACAATTAAGGTGAAGCAGGGTCAGGAACGACGAATCTCTTTATGATAAACAGATCCATTTTGCAAGTTCGTTATTACAGGTAGTTCCTACAAAGGATCAGACTAATGACGTATACAATACTTGAATTCTCGATGTAGATGCTACATAGTTGGTTCTCATCCTTCAGAGACTACGAGTGTAATAAGAGCATCCGTCTAGTATGAGGAGGTTGTATATAAAATTTGAAGTCATTTAATGGAGATTTTGAATGGTTTTGAACAAGAATTGCTACTGAAAATCGTGGAAGAAGTTTGTCTACAGACCTTGTATAAAGGTGTATACGATGTATTTTGACACTTATATATATATATATATATATATATATATATATATATATATATATATATATATATATATATATATATATATATATATATATATATATATATATATATATATATATATATATATATATATATATATATATATATATATATATATATTATTATACAAGATTATACATAATTATACAAAAAACTAACTTCGTCTTTTTCCTTGCGTCTTTTCTAAAATTTAACTCAAATCTTGCTGAAATCTACTCCAACTCACTTCAAATTTAAATTTTTAAACTCCTTTTGTTATTTTCAATCAATTGGAACAACACTAAATCCAAACAACTAACAAATTCAAAAAATTCTATTTTCGAAAGCAAAGCTTTGAATGGCCTTCAATGGTGGACTTCTACTCTTCAATTTTCTTACATTATAACCAGGTGACACAGGGTAAGAAGCAGTAATGGAGGACGACTCTTTGAAGCATATGTATAAGATGTGAGAAGAAGATAGAGTGAAAGCAATGTTTGCGAGAACACATATTTAACTCCATAGCTTTTAGAAGCAATGATTGTAAGAACACAAATTTTAAATTTGCTAGTGCTTTCAAAATATGTACAATATGGGCTAGATAGGTGTTTGAATTAGTTTATAAAAAGTAGCTTTTAAGCAAAAAGCCAAAAGTCATGAGTTGATAATACCCAACTTTTGACTTTTGGCTTATTTTTATACTTTTTATGCCTAAAAGTAAGCGCTTTTAAGCACTTTTTATCCTTCTAAGCACCGCACAAACTAAAAAATTGCTTAAAAGCCAATAAGCACATAAAATAAGTTAATCCAAACACATTGTAGGTCGGGTGAAACTTAAAAATATTGGCCATTTTTTGTTATGGTATGAAATCATGTGTATTTTCTTGTAATTCTTTCTATTATTAACAATAAGGAAGGTAAAATAATGTCTGGAACACTTAGAGATTTTTACTTAAGCTCTTTCATGTGATCATCCAGCAAGTAATTCTCAAGTGCATCAAGAACAAATAACAAAATAACTACGGACTAGTTACCACATCATATTATTCTATCCTTAATTGAGTTGAAAATTTGTAATAGTTCTTCAAGTGTATTTCCTACTTAGTTTGTTTAGAAGCATTATGTAGGAACCCTTTGTAAATCTTAAACCTTTGTGTTGAGTCTTGGATAGAGTTAGTCAAGTTGTAAAGCCTTTGTAATAGAGTTATTATAAAGTGGCTTGTAATAGAGTATTACTAGTCAGTAAGGGATTAAGAGGTTAATTCCTAGGTTGCATAGGTTATAATCTAAAAGTTGCTCAGTAGTGAAGTAGAAATCCTAAAAGGGTAGGTTGTGGTTTTTAATCCTGTTGAGATGGGAACTTTTCACATATAATTTTGCGTGTCATTTACTTACTGATGTATGCGTGTATTCTAGTGGAATCGATAGAGAACCTGATTCTCTATAAAGTTTGGTGGACCCTTAATTTCCATCAAGCTTCTTGAATCTCGGGTCAACTTTGGGAACAATCCAAATAGACCTTGTTAGATATGTAAATATAGTAGAACTCTAGTTATAGTAGAACTCTAGGTTATTAGTAGTATATATAGGGCTCATTGTATTATGTTTATATTCTTCTCCCGTGCCTTCTCACATGGTATCAGAGCTTTGGTGAGATAATTATCTTTGTGCGTCATTCCAACGACATCCGGGAAGAAATAACTCGGTCACCGTGCAATTTTCACATGGTATCAGAGCCAGGCTCATCCCAATTATTGTTACTGATGCTGGGCCCCCATTTATGTTGTCCACGCTCCAGAGATCTGGGCGTGATGGGGGTGTTGAGTTGTCCCACATCAGAGGGATTTGAGGTCCTTGGTCTCTTTATATGGCTTGGACAATCCTCACCTCATAAGCTAGCTTTTGGGGTTGAGTTAGGCCCAAGGTCCATTCTTTTCATGGTATTGAAAAGTAAAAACATGAGTAGGCTCAGAATTTGAGGGCGATGATACTGTCCTGAAGAAACTTTTTGAAATTCTGGCCGGAAAGTCTCTGTAGCTGCCGGAAAAACTAAAAGTTGTCGGAATCGAACGGAACAAGGATGGGTAGGGTCGGAAATTAAGGCCGACCAAACTGTCCTTCTGGAGCGAAGCCAAAAACTGGCCGGAAGCAGCCCCACGCGCCGGCGCGTGGTCTGACGCGCCGACAGCCGTGGCGGCGCGTGGCGGCGCGTGTGGAGGTATCTGCCGGAGAAATTTCTGGGGTTTGGTCGGAATTATATTCCGAGTCTTGTGGTGGTGTTGGTTTTTGCACAACACTGATAATTAGTGACTTTGACGCAATTAGTCACTTAGGTCACCGGAAAATTGTACGGTGACTGAGTTATTTCTTCCCGGATGTCGTTGGAATGACGCACAACGATAATTATCTCACCAAAGCTCTGATACCATGTGAGAAAGCACGGGAGAAGAATATAACTGAGATTAAACATAATACAATGAGCCATATATATAATACTAATAACCTAGAGTTCTACTATAACTAGAGTTCTACTATATTTACATATCTAACAGACCTAAAGTAACTTTGGTCTCGGGTCAACTTTGCCCAACCCATGTAACTTTGGGCAGATTATGTTACTTTTGGCCTATTTGGAGTGAAAATGGCGTGGGATGACCACTATTTAAGGTGGTATTTAATTTTTATCTAACAATTTTAATGTTGAGAAAAAATAACCGCTACTATATTAAAATTAATATGAAGAAATATTTTTACTCTTTCTTTCATAAAATCGGAACCCCGACAATAGCTGTTTAAAGTTTGTTAGTTTTGTTTCAAAAGAAGATTGTTGTGTTGCTAATGTCTTTCCGTCTCGTAGGTTAAGTTGGTTTCAGCCTAACTTTTGGTTAATCCTAAGGCTTGTTTGATCTCTGTCCCAATTTTTGGGGGATTTTTAAATTTTTGGTTTGGGTAGAAGACAAATGGCTGCTGGTGTTGGTAGGGCTTTGCTTGGAGCACCAACAACACAAATCAAGTTCAAAAGTTAAGGACATGTAGTACTGAAGTCCTAAACTTGGAGTTACAAGTTCAAAAGTTAAGGATAATAGGTCCTGAACTTACAGTTACAAGTTCAAAAGTTAAGGACACTAGGTCCCGAAGTCTCGAACATAGACTAACAAGCTCAAAAGTTAAGGACAATAATTCCTAAACTTAGGCTAAAGAGCCCAAAAGTTAAGGACAAAAGGTTCTGAACTTACCGTTACAAGTTCAAAAGTTAAGGACAATAGGTCCTGAGGTCCTGAAGTTTAGACTAACAAGCTCAAAAGTTAAGGACAATAGATCCTGAACTTAGGCTAAAAAGACCAAAAGTTAAGGACAATAGGTCCTGAACTTAGACTAACAAGCTCAAAAGTTAAGGAAACTTGGTCCTGAACATACAGTTACAGGTTCAAAAGTTAAGGACATGTAGTCTTAAAGTCCTGAAGTTAAGGACACGTAGTCATGAAGTCCTAAACTTAGAGTTTCAAATTCAAAAGTTAAGGACATATAGTCCTTAACTTAGGGTTACAAGTTCAAAAGGTTAATGACATGTAATCGTGAGGTCCTGAAATTAAGTTAAAAAATTAAGGGTATGAGCAGAAGGGTATTTTCGTCCGGACAATTGTATTGGCTAAAGATTAAAGACATTTTAAACAATAGCTTAAAAGTAAATATTTATGTTATTAATGGCTAACCGTGTACTTCCAAATTTTGACAACTCTAGTTCAATTTAACCTTAACCTACCTCGTAAACGGTTGGAAACTGTTTTTGTTTTCTTGCTAATCATAACAGTTTTAAGGATATAAAACAGCTAGGCGGCAGCCAGTAATTCTTAGCGTAGAAGACATCATGAATTGCTTTATTGCAAATGCATGTCTACCAAATGACACAGACTTAAGTTTGGGTTTGGTTATATCTGTATATTTATTTTATGTGAGTTTCTCGATTTCTTGAGCTCCTAACATTTTGACTTTTGGAAGCTTAACTCTGACCTGTATTTCTTGGATGTTTGTGTAAAGATGCTTTTGTATGAAGCTCCAAGATTACTTATATCTTCTTTTTAACTATAAAGGAGGTCAAATATGTTATGAAACAAAAGTATACTATTACCTTGCGTCAGTCATAATATTTGTCTAAAATACTATCTATTTTTTTAATAAATTTTATTTGAGTTCATTGAGTTTAAGAATCGTCCAGCCCTTGATTCTTCGTCATCATTTGTCTTTTTATCTTGGATTGTTGCTCACGCAGCTCTTACATCCTTTATGACATATCAATTTGATTTTCCTTCCCAGAGATATATTTCCCTTTTCTTTTTTAGTAGCTTATGTTTCTCCAAAATTGAGTAATGTGATATGTTTGTACTTGACTAAGAGGAACGTCTATAACGACCCAAAAGAGCATTACCTATATTTTTAAATCAAATTCTGTGATTCCGAGACCTTGAAAATATTATTTAGAATCGTCTCGATTTGTATGCACAGTCCGAGCGCGTAGCCGAAAAACTTAAATATGAAATTTTGTGAAAAATACTAAGTTTTGATGTTAAAATGAATAAATTTGATTTTGGTCAATATTTAGGCAAACGGATTCGAATCCGTGATTTACGGTCCCGAAGGGTTTGTAGGAAAATATGCGATGTGGATGTATGCCCAGAATCGAATTCCGAGGTCCTAAGCCCGAGAAATGAATTTAAGAAAAATTATTTTCTGAAAATGTTTAAGAAAATTGGAAATAAAATTTAATTAGAAAGCAATGGTATCGGGCCCGTATTTTGGTTCCGGTGCCCGATACATGTCTTATATATGTTATAAGTCATTCCTGTAAAATTTGGTTAAGAACAGACGTCGTTTGACGTGATTCAGACTTGAAATCCTAAATTTGAAACTTGATGAAGTTTTTGGAAAAACACTTGATTTTGAGGTTTGATTCATTATTTTTGAGGTTATTTAGACGATTTGATCGCACAGATAAGTTCCTATGATGTTGTTGAGTTAATACATGTGTTTGGTTAGGAGCCCCGAGGGCTACAGTGTGTTTCAGAATGGTTCGTGGCTTATGAAAAGTTGCAGATTTTTTGCAGTCAATGCCCAGGGATTTTACCCTTCGCATTCGCGTGGTCCCCTCGCGAACGCGTAAGGCAAAGATCCCATGTGGCTAGTTTCTTCATCGCGAACGCAAGCATTGGGTTGCGAACACAAAGATGAGGGGGGAGACCCTTCGCGAACACGGCCCTCCACTCGCGAACACGTAAGGTTGAGGGGGAGGGGTCACCAGTTAGTGTATCTCACACGACCACTGATCCACGGACACGAGGCTCGAGAAGCTAACGCTTTGTGAATGCGATCCTATGCACGCGAAGGCTTAACCAGCCGACCCATCACGAACGCGAGGGTCCGGTCGCGATCGCGTAAAACAAATCTGCCCAGTTATGTTAAGTCCCAAATACAGAACCCATTATGGGATTTTACCAAAATTTCACAAACTCTTTCTTCTCCAAAGCTCTTAGACGATCATTGAAGCACATTTCACCAAAACTTCTTGGGTATGTAATCTCTAACTCATTTTCTTTCATTTTCATCAACATCTAATGAATTTGTAGGCCTAAAACATGTGATTAAGGGTAGAAAATTAGGATTTGGGTAGACTTAGAGTTTTTTGATTAATTGCAGTTTAGACCTTATTTTTGGATCGAATTCTGAAAATAATTATATATTTTAGCTCGTGGATGAATTGGTGATTTAATTTTGGTCCGAACCTCATGTTTTAACCAAGCAGGCCCGGGGTCGATTTTTGTTTTTTTGGGAAGAATGCTTGGAAAGCTATAATTAGGCATTGGATTCAAATTGTTTAGCATGTATTGATGTTATGATATCATTTATGTATATATACAATTGATTTAGAGCCAAATTCGAGAGGAAGAATGGTAATTAAGGATTGAATTGGCCGTGGAAGTTTGAGGTAAGTGTTTGATCTAACCTTAGCTTGAGGGATTATGAGTTGAGTCATAATTGCTATGTGCTTATTGTTTAGTATGACGTACAGTCATGGTGACGAGTATCTATACGCTGGTGTCGAGCATGATCGTGAGTCTTATATTGATACTTGTTGAATTCTTGAATAATACTATGGTTGCAATAATGAGTGAATTTGTGGTGTTGATAAAGGCTTAGTTTGTTTCTTCGTGGAAGTTATATATGAGTTGGAAATGGTGATAATTGAGATAATTAGGAGTTGAGTTAAGATTGGTTATAGATGATTCTCCCTTGCGGGGACGTTTATACTTGTACTGTTGAGTTCCTTTGCTGGGATAGTGTAACTTATGGTAAATCCCTTGCCGGGATTGTTGTTATGATTACTGTAAGCTGTATATTTGGAACGGGTTGCGTTCCGCAATATTTTTATTAAAGTATACATATATGGATCGGGTATCATGCCGCAACAGATATTATATTGGATCGGGTAGCACGCCGCAACAGATATTGTATTGGATTGGGTTGCACGCTACAATAGATATTTTATTGGATCGGATTGCATACTGCAACATATATTATATATATTGGATCAGGTTGCACGCTACAATAGGTATATATATATATATATATATATATATATATATATATATATATATATATATATATATATATATATATATATATATATATATATATATATATACACATATGTACATATGGATCGGGTTGCGTACCGCAATATTAATATTATTATATTGTTTTAGATACTGTACTGTTCTTTCATATTTATTCGATTTTTGCTAAGTTGAATTGTTTCCCCGAAGCATGTACCCCTTCCCTTTTAACTGCTTATTACTTGTTTACTTTTCTGCCATGTATATTGTATAAATGCACAGGTTTATCTGGAGTCTGGACCTAGCCTCGTCACTGCCTCGCCGGGGTTAGGCCAAATACGTACCAGCACATGGGATCGATTGTGCTGATGCTACACTTTACACTAATGTGTTGATATTGGAGCAACATAAGATGCATAACAGTAGTCTGGGAGTCGTCCTTCAATCCACCGAGATACCGAGGTAGCCATGCAGACGTTCGTAGGACCGGCGTCTCCTCTATCTTACTTTACATTCTGTTATCTCATGTATCCGAGACAAACAACTTTATTTTTTCTTCAAACTAATGTATGTAGTATTTGTTGTAGTTTATGGATGTTGTGACACTAGGTTCTGGGTAGAGACATGTATTGGCTTCTAGAAATTTCGATTACTTATCTATTTTTGATTTCCGTTGTCATTTAATTTCTTATTCATTATTAATTTAATTGTTTCAACAAGCATAAAACGAAAAAGGGTAATGATTTCAAAGGTTTATGGCTTGCCTAGCTTCCACGAGTTGGCGCCCTCACAATTCCCAAGGGTGAGAATTTTGAGTCGTGACAAGTTGGTATCGGAGCTCTAGGTTACATAGGTCTCACAACTCACGGACAAGCTTAGTAGAGTATGATGGATCGGTACGGAGACGTCTGTATTTATCCCTAGAGTCTATAGAGTTAGGAAAATTTCACATTTTATTCTTTCTTGTCATGCGAATTTGTTTCTCAATGCTAATTGGATTTCTACTTTGTTCTTTCGCAGATGGTGAGAACATGCACCCTCATTTACCGCTCAGCAGCCCGAGCCCCCAGCAGCAGCTCCCACTAGGGGCAGAGGGCGAGGCCAAGGCTGTACTAGAGGTCAGGTATGGGCAGAGCTCAGCCCCGAGCAGCAACACCAGTGGCGGAGCCCAGGTTGATTTTGATGAGGAGGTACCGGCCCTAGCAGTTCCGGTAGGCCCAACTAAGGTCCCAATACGGTTTATTGCTATCCCCATTTTGTAGGAGTTATGGTCCGATTGGTGGGCCTCATGGAGAGTGTCACCCGAGCAGGTTTTCTTCTTGTAGCACCAGTCACTTCTCAGGCTGGAGGAGGGTCTCAGACTCCTACTACTCGCCCTGTGGAGCAGGTAGCTCCCCAGGTTCAGGTTCCAGCGGTTCAGCCAGCTGAAGCAGTTCAGCCGAGTGTAGTAGCTCAGACCAGCGACAGAGCTACTATGTCCACCGATGCTTTGTGGAGGCTGGATATATTCACCAAGCTCTTTACTTCTACTTTCAGCAGTGCATCTACTAAGGATCCCCAGAATTATCTAGATAGTTGCTACGAGGTTCTCCGGAACATGGGTATTGTTGAGATCAATGGGGTCGATTTTGCTACATTTCGCCTGTCTGTATCTGCCAAGTCTTGGTGGAGGGATTATTGCTTAGGTAGGCCAGCATGTTCTCCATCTTTGACTTGGGAGCATTTTATAGTGTTATTTCTGGAGAAGTTTCTCCCCATTACTCAAAGAGAGGCCTATTGGAGGCAGTTTGAGTGCCTCCAGCCGGGTTCCATGACGGTCACCCAGTATGAGATCAGGTTCATTTATCTAGCTTTCCTTGCCCTTTTTATACTTCCCACTGAGAGAGAGAGAGAGAGAGAGAGATAGAGAGAGAGAGAGGGTGAGGAGGTTTATTGACGGTCTTATTCAGCCGATTCGTCTTCAGATGGCCAAGGAGGCCGGGAGTGAGATCACTTTTTAGGAGGCGGCCAATATGGCCCGCAGAGTTGAGATGGTTCTGTCATAGAGCGGTGGTCATGGGTCGGATAATAGGCCCTATCATTCAGGCAGATTCAGTGGTACCTCGTTTGGAGGTAGAGCTTCATATGTTAGAGGCCATCCTCCTAGGCCCTTTCAGTCAGCTCTTCAGGTTTCTCACGGTGCTCTCGGTTGCTGTGGTTCTCGCATGTAGTATTCCAATCAGCATCCTTACAGTGCGACACCAACTCCTATCAGTGCACCACCACTCCAAAGTTTTCGAGGTGGTCATTCAGGTCGCCAAGGTTTGTCTCAGTTTCCTCAGCCGTAGTATTCAGGTGGATGTTACGTGTGTGGTGAGTATTGTTATCCATAGGGCTTGTTCGAGGTTAGTAGGGACTCATTCGCAACAACAGAGTTCCTATGCTATGATTCAGGCACCTGATGTTCCATAGACCGCCCAGCCAGCTAGAGGCAGGGGTAGAGGTGCTAGAGGTAGAGGTAGAGGATTTAGAGGTGGAGGTAGAGGATTTAGAGGTGGAGCTCAGGCCGCCAGAGATTGAGTCCAGCCAGCTGCAGGCCGTCCTAGAGAGGTGGTTTAGGGTAGTGGGGCCTAGCCCCGATGTTATGTTCTCCCAGCCAGGCTCGTGGCTGAGTCTTCATATGCGGTGATCACAAGTACTGTTCTGGTTTATGATAGAGATGCTTCAGTGTTATTTGAGTCAGGGTCTATATATTTATATGTGTCATCTTATTTTGCACCATATCTGTTCTTCCTAGTGATTCACTGAGTATTCATATTTATGTGTCTACACCGGTGGGTGATTCTATCGTGGTTGATCGAGTCCATCATTCTTGTGTTGTGGTGATTGGGGGTCTCGAGACTTGTGTATTTTTATTTCTCTTAGACATGGTCGACTTCGATGATATATTGGGGATGGATTGGAAATCACCTTACCATGATATCTTGGATTGCCATGTCAAGACTGTGACCTTAGCTTTGCCGGTTATGCCTCGTTTAAAGTGGAGGGGGACTCCCGGTCATTCTACCCGTAGCGTTATCTCTCATGTGAAGGCTCGACATATGGTCGAGAAGGGGTGTTTAACCTATTTGGATTATGTTCATGATTCCAGTGCTGAGGTTCCCTCTATTGATTCTGTGCCCATGGTTCGTGAGTTTCCAGAGGTTTTCTCTTCAGACCTGCCGGGGACGCCACCTGACAGGGATATCAACTTCTGCATTGATTTGGATTTGGGCACTAATCCCATTTTTATTTTTCCGTATCACATGGCCCCACTCGAGTTGAAAGATTTGAAGGAGTAGTTGCAAGACTTTCTTGAGAAGGGTTTCATTGGACCCAACGTTTCACCTTGGGGAGCACCGATTTTATTTGTTAAGAAAAAGGATGGTTCGATGAGAATGTGCATTGATTACCGGCAGTTGAAAAAGGTTACAATCAAGAATAAGTATCCACTATTGAGGATTGATGATTCGTTCGATCAACTTCAGGGTGCCATGGTATTTTCAAAGATTGACTTGAGATTCAGCTACTATCAGTTGAGGGTTAGGGCATCCAATGTCCCTAAGACAGCTTTTCGCACTCGGTACGAGCATTATGAGTTCTTGGTCATGCCATTCGGGTTGACAAATTCTCCAACAACTTTTATGGATTTGATGAACCGAGTGTTCATGCCTTATTTGGACTCATTCGTGATAGTCTTTATTGATGATATTCTGATATATTCTCGCAGCCAGGAGGAGCACGAGTAGCATCTCAGAATGGTTCTTCAGACTTTGAAGGATAGTTAGCTATATGCTAAGTTCTCAAAGTGTGAGTTCTTGTTTAGTTCAGTTGCATTCCTGTGTTATGTCGTATCAGCATAGGGTATTCAGGTTGACCCGAAAAAGATTAAGGCAGTCAAGAACTGGCCTAGACCAGCATCAGCTATAGAGATTTGGAGTTTCTTGGGATTGGCAGGCTACCATCGTTGGTTCATGGTGGGGTTCTCATCTATCGCAGCCCCGATGAATAGGTTGACCTAGAAGGGTGCCCTGTTCAGATGGTCAGACGAGTATGAGGCAAGCTTTCAGAAGCTCAAGACAGCTCTGACTATGGCACTGGTGTTGGTTCTGCCTAAAGGTTCATGGCATTATACAATTTATTGTGATGTTTCCCATGTTAGGCTTGGTGCAGAGTTGATGCATGATGGAAAAGTCATTGCCTATGCTTCGAGGCAGTTGAAGATTCATGAGAAGAACTATCCGTTGCATGATTTAGAGTTGGCAGCCATTGTTCACGCATTGAATATTTGGAGTCATTATCTGTATGGCATGGAATGTGAGGTGTTCACTGATCATAAGAGTCTTCAGTATTCGTTTAAGCAAAAGGAGTTGAATTTTAGGCAGAGGAGGTGGTTGGAGTTGTTGAAAGATTATGACATCACTATCTTATATCACCCGGGGAAGGACAATATGGTGGCCGATTCTTTGAGTAGAAAGTCAGCCAATATAGGCATTCTAGCTTATATTCCAATCGGTGAGAGACCGCTTGCTTTGGATGTTTAGGCATTGGCCAATCGGTTTGTGAGATTGGATATTTTTGAGCTTAGTCGAGTATTAGCTTGCACGGTCGCTCGTTCTTCTTTATTGGAGCGTATCCATGATTAGCAGTTTGATGATCCCTATTTATGTGTCTTTAGAGACACGGCGCAGTGTGGAGGTGCCAAGAAGGTTACCTTAGGCGATGATGGAGTTTTGAGATTGCAGGGTCGATGTTTTGCGTGCCTAATGTGGATGAGCTTCGAGATTTGATTTTAGAAAAGGACCACTCCAGGTACTCTATTCATCCGGCGCCGCGAAGATGTAGCAGGATTTTCGGTAACATTATTTGCGGTGTGGAATGAAGAATGATATTGTTGCATATGTGGCTCGGTGTTTGAATTGTCAGTAGGTTAAGTATGAACATCAGAGGCCTGGTGGATTGTTTTAGAGGATTGAGCTTCCCGAGTGGAGTGGGAGAGGATCACTATGGACTTTGTTACCGGGATCCCGTAGATTCAGAAGAAGTTTAACGCAGTTTGGGTCATTGTTGATAGCCTGACCAAGTCAACGCATTTCATTCCTATGGAAGTCTCCTATTCATCCGAGAGGTTAGCCAAGATCTATATCCAGGAGATTGTTCGCCTTCATGGTGTGCAGGTATCTATCATTTTGGACTGAGGTATGCTGTTTACCTCGCACTTCTGGAGAGTAGTACTATGAGAGTTGGGCACCCAGGTTGAGTTGAGTACAACATTTCATCTTCAGACGGATAGACAGTCCGAGCGGACTATTCAGATTTTTGGAGGATATGCTCCGAGATGGCTCCTTATGAGTCTTTATATGGTAGGCGGTGTCGATCTCCGGTTGGATGGTTTGAGCCGGGAGAGGCTCGGTTGTTGGGTACAGATCTGGTTCAGGAGGCATTGGAGAAGTTCAGGATCATTCAGCATAGGCTTCACATGGCTCAGTATAGGCAAAAGAGTTATGCAAACTGCAGGGTTCGAGATGTGGCTTTTATGGTTGGCAAGTGGTGTTGATCTTAGTGTCGCCTATGAAGGGCATGATGAGATTTGGGAAGAAGGGCAAGCTTAGCCCTAGGTTCATTGTTCCGTTTGAGATTCTTGATCAAGTGGGAGAGGTGGCTTATTAACTTGCATTTCCGCCGAGCTTATCAGCCATGCATCAAGTTTTGCATGTATCCATTCTCCGGAAATATAACGACGATCCATCCCACGTGTTAGATTTTAGCACTGTCCAGTTGGACAAGGACTTGTCTTATGAGGAGGAGCTGGTAGCTATTCTAGACCGGCAAGTTCGTCAACTGAGATCCAAGAGTTTCCCTTCTGTTCGTTTTCAGTGGAGAGGTTAGACTCCTCAGGCATCGACCTGGGAATCCGAGTCCGATATGTGGAGCCTTTATCCTCATCTTTTCACCGACTAAGGTACTTCCTTCTTATGCCTGTTCGAGCATGCACAATTCTTTTAGAGGTGGAGAATGTGACCCAAAAGATCATCACCTATTTTCTTATGAAATGCTGTGCTTCCGAGGCCTTTAAAACTTCATTTAGAGTTGCCTCGATTTGTGTGCATAGTCTAGGCGCATAGTCGTAAAGCTTAAATATGATATTCTATGAAAAATGCTAAATTTTGATTTACAATGAATGAATTTGACTTTGGTCAATATTTTGGACAAACGGACCCGAACCCGTAATTTGACGGTCTCGGAGGGTCCATAGGAATATATGGGACATAGGTATGCCCGGAATCGAATTCTGAGGTCTAAGCTGAAGAAATGAATTTTTAAGAAAAATTATTTTCTGTAAATGTTTAAGAAAATTGGAAATGAAATCTGATTATAAAGCGATAGTATCGGGCCCATATTTTGGTTTCGGTGCTCGATATAAGTCTTATATATATGTTAAGTCCTACCTGTAAAATTTGGTTTAAAATAGATGTTGTTTGACGTGATTCGGACATGAAATCCTAAGTTTGAAACTTAATGAAGTTTTTGGAAAAACTCTTGATTTTTAAGGTTTGATTCATTATTTTTGAGCTTATTTAGGCGATTTGATTGCACGTTTAAGTTTGTATGATGTTGTTGAATTTGCACATGTGTTTGGTTAGGAGTCCCGAGGGATCGGGTGTGTTTTGGAATGATTTTTGACTTATGAAAAGTTGCAGATTTTCTACAGTCAGTGCCCAGGTATTTTACCCTTCGCGTTCGCGTGGTTCCCCTCGCAAATGAATAAGGCATAGATTCTAGGTGCCCAGTTTTTTCATCGCGAACGCGAGCGTTGGGACGCGAACGCGAAGCTGAGGGGGGATACCCTTCGCGAATGAGACCCTCCACTAGCGAACACGTAAGGTTGAGGCGGAGGGGTCACAATTTAGTGTATCGCAAACGGGAGCACTGGTTCGCGAATGCGGGGCTCGAGAAGATAACGCTTCGCAAACGGGAGCCTATGCACGCGAACGTGAAGGCTTAACTAGCCGATCCATCACGAATGCGAGGGTCCTGCCACGATCGCGTAGAACAAATCTGCCTAGTTATGTTAAGTCCCAAAAACAAAACCCATTACGGGATTTTACCAAAATTTCACAAACTCTTTCTTCTCCAAAGCTCCTAGGCGATCCTTGAAGCACTTTTTCAGCAAAACTTCTTGGGTATGTAATTTCTAACTCATTTTTTTCCATTTTCATCAACTTCTAACTAATTTTTAGGCCTACAAAATAAGGGTAGAAAATTAGGGATTTGGGTAGAGTTAGAGCTTTTTGATTAATTGCGATTTAGACCTCTTTTTGGGGTTGAATTCTGGAAATAAATATATATTTGGGCTCGTGGAAGAATGAGTGATTTGATTTTGGTCTGAACCTCGTGTTTTGACCAAGAGGCCCCGAGGCCGATTTTTGGATTTTTGGAAAGCTATAATTAGGAATTGGATTCAATTTTTTTAGCATGTATTGATGTTATGAAGTCATTTATGTTTAGATACATTTGATTCGGAGCCAAATTCGAGAGGAAAATCGGTAATTAAAGATTGAATTGGCTGAGGAAGTTTAAGGTAAGTGTTCGGTCTAAACTTAGCTTGAGGGATTAGGAGTTGAGTCATAATTGCTATGTGTTTATTGTTGAGTACGACGTATAGGCATATTGACGAGTATCTATACATTGGTGTCGAGCATGACCGTGAGTCTTAAATTGATACTTGTTGAATTATTAAATAATACTATGGTTGCAATAATGAGTAAATCTGTGGTGTTGATGAAGGCTTAGTTTGTTTCTTCGTGGAAGTTACTTATGAGTTAGAAATAGTAATAATTGAGATAATAAGGAGTTAAGTTCAGATTGGTTATAGCCGATTCTCCCTTGCCGGGACGTTTATACTTGTACTGTTGAGTTCCCTTGCTGGGATAGTGTAACTTATGGTAAATCTCTTGCCGGGATTGTTGTTGTGATTACTGTAAGCTGTATATTTGGAACTGGTTGTGCGCCACAACATTTTTATTAAAGTATATATATATATGGATCGGGTTGCACGTTGCAACAGATATTATATTGGATCAGGTTGCACACCGCAATATATATTATATTTGATTGAATTGCACGCCGAGTCCGATATTATATATATTGGATCGGGTTTCATGCTGCAACGGTTATATATATATATATATATATATATATATATATATATGGATCGGGTTGCGTGATAAGTAGGATTTTAACGTATTTATGCTCCTACTTGACTATGCTTTGAGTATAAATTACTACAAATAGTCCCAAAATGCTCAAAGGTTGTGCTAGATTGTAGGTTTGAGCGACAAAGTGACGAAATGTCAAAGATCAGCTCAAAAAGGAGTGAAACTTGCTCAAGTATCAAAAACCAAGTGAAGTGAAGGATGGAAGGCCTAGTGCGGACTGCACTGCAGTGACTGCGGCCGCACTTGGAGATTCAGAGACGTGGTTATTCAGGTTGGAGTTTACGCGACTACAGTAGGATTCCCACGGTCCGTTGTCAATCTACGCGGCTGCACTACTCATTTTTGCGGTCCGCGTCACAGAGGTTCATAAAGATATGATCCAGTTTTGAAGCCATACAGATCGCGGTCATCACCACATGGACAACGCCAGAGCCCCTACGCAACCCCAGTGCATTTTCATGCGGTCCGCGTCCATCAAGTTGAGAGAAGAGAACTAGTGAAGTCCAAGAGCCAGCGCGGATGCGGTTGCTTTTGTGCAGCCCGCACTGACCCCGCATGGGTATTTTTGTCTAGTTTTTTTCAGCCCACTATAAATAGAATATTTTTCCTTTTTTAGGTTAAGTTTTAATTTCTGAAACGCAGCTGTGCACTTGGGAACGCGTTTGTAGCCTATTTTGGCACTTTTGTTTTTATTAACGTTAGGTAATTGTAGTTTCTTCTTAGCAATTAATTAATATGTGTAGTTCTTTATCTATTTCTTCATTTTCTTCTTTAATTATGTCTAGGTAAACCTATTAACTAGGTTTGTGGCTCAACCCTAGTGTGGGTAATTGATGGGTGTTGCTATCTCAGGTTAGATTGATATTGGGTGTTTATTATTTGGGTTAATTTTATGTTTTTAATTAATAATTGGTGGTTGCAAAAAGTGATTCAATCTTAGTGGGTTTGAATCTTCTTGATAAAGAGAATCTATGACCCCAAAATTGACCCAATAAGGAATTGGGATGGACCCATGAGAAATGGTAGTTCCAATTAACAGGTTAAATCTCGAGAGAGTAACACCCTACTAGAATCCTAGTTGCTCGGTCTAATTGGTCTACCCAATTGGTCTCTCGAGAGTCAATTGGGCAAAATCACTTTCTCTACCGAGAGGTGTGAGAGTGGTACAGTTGTACAACAGTTATAGCATAAGCCCCAAAAATGTCAATCTATCTTAGTAGTTTCTACCCGTTAATTAACCACCTAGGTGATGCCACGACCCTATGCCTTGGTTCCCATTAATTACAACTTAGAAATATTCTCTTAGCATAATTTAGCTTTAATCCTTAGTTTTATAATAGTAGATATAAATACAAAAGGCCAAAAATGTTTGAAGTGACATTAGAAGCACAACCACATCTCTAGGCTAGACAGAAAATACAACTCCACTACTAGCTCCCTGTGGAAATTTGATCCCAAACCACTATTTGGGTAAAAGCTATTGCGACCCGCTATTCCTACCTTTGTGTAGTGTTGTGTCAGTGATCACTTTTTGGCGCTGTTGCCGGGGAGCTTACGGTGTTGAGTATCTGTTTAGCTAGTTTTGTGTTTTGCTTCTCTTTCCTTCTTGTTACTAATTTTGTTTGTGTCAATCAATTAGGTGCAAATGGCTCTTAATGAAAATGACCCTCTCGTCAATGTGATAGCAGGGGAGGAGGTAGACGATCTAGACCAAGATGAGGCCTTACCTCAAGTTGCACGGAGAGGCCGAAATGCTAATGCAAATGTAAATGTCAATAAGAAAAACAACCTTCCTGATCCTCCTCCGCCACCACCGAGAGTCGCTCGCAGAGTTATACTCAATCAAGGATACGTCAGTGCTATTGTTCCACCTGAATCCGACGGGGAAATTTCAAGTCACAAATGTTATGTTGACGTTACTCGAGCAAAGAAGGTATTTCACGGGCGTCTCTGATCAAAATTTCTACAAGCACTTGAAGGGGTTCGTGGATACATGCTGGGGTAGCAAGCAGACAAACGTGTCTGAGGATGCGTTTAGATTGAGGCTTTTCCCGTTCTCTCTTCGGGGTAAAGTGTTAGATTAGTTAGAGAAGCTGCCCAATTATTCTTTCACCACATGGGATGAATTGGAGGAAAAATTTATTGCCAAGTTCTTTTCTCCATGTCATATGGCGGCTCTTCGGGATGAGATTATAGCTTTTAAGCAAGAGCCAACGGAACTTTTACACGAGATATGGGAAAAATATAGAATAATGGTGAAAAGGTTCCCCAATAATGACATGACCGAGGTGATGATACAACAAACGTTTTATCGGGGAATCAACACCACGAATCGGTGCATTGTAAACCAATTGGCCGGAGGGAAATTTATGAAACTTTCTTACCAAGAGGAATGTGATGTGCTTGAAGAAATGACCGACACCTCTTCGACATGGTAAAGCCGAGCGAACGTACCTCAAGGTGACCCCACGGTCATCTATTTGCATATAGAGTTGCATGACCATGACCAAGCTGTAGCCGAACTTACAACTACTATGAATCAATTGGCGAAGGTGAAATCGTAACAAGTCCAAAACCCACGCCTATTCAATGAAAAGGTGTTTCTATGTTGAATAGGAGGCAAAGAAAGCAACAACAACCTCAAGGTAATTGTGAGCAATTTGACAACAACAATGATGGTTGTAGTTATTTGAATGAGTGCTGTGATGATCAAAGCGAGGAAGTCCAATATGTCAATAACTACCAAGGGAATAGAGGAAATCAAGGAAATTAATAATGGTGTCTCCAAGGAAATTGGGGCAATCAACAAGGCGACGATAATTGGAATAATAACAACCAACAACAAGGTGGTAATTGGAACAATAACAACAATCAAGGCGGAAATTGGGGGAACAACAATTCGGGTAATCAAGGGAATTGTAACGGAAACAACAACAATAATTGGAACAACAACAATAGTCAAGGTGGATGGAACAACAATGGTGGTCAAGGAAACCAGGGGCAAGGATTCAAAGGCCCCCTATGTACCAAAAATCGAAAAATCCACCTCCCTTTCCTTCTCAAGGTCCGAGTTCTTCCGGGAGTTATTTGGGGGAATTGAGAACATGTTCGAGCAAATGATGAAAAAGAACCAAGATGCCGATGCGCAATTGTCTTCTCAAAACACTTCCATCCGAAACTTGCAGGTGCAACTAGGGAAAATTTCTCAAGCTTTGAACACTTGCCCAAAGGGTGCTCTACCAAGTGATACGGTAGGGAACCCTAAGGGTGGAAATAACAACCATGTCATGGTGGTTACAACTAGGAGTGGAAGAGGGAGTGATGTACATGCCTAGAGAGAAAAGCGAGATGTAGAGGATGATATTGTGTTGCATGATGATGATGTGCCTATGAATGTTAATGATGTGGTTGAGAAAAATGTGAGTAATGATGTGCAGATTGATATTGGTGATGAGGCCAAGGTTGAGACTCAAATGCCGTGAACCAGTCTAGGAACACGTGGTTGATATACCCGAGCCGGTTGTTACAAGGGCCAAGGCACCCTTGCCTAGGCCACCCCTTTCTTATCCTCAACGGTTTGCAAAGCAAAAGGTTGATAATCAATTTAAAAAGCTCATAGACATCATGAAGAGCCTCACAATCAACGTATCTTTGGTTGAGTCATTAGAGCAAATGTCGGGGTATGCAAAGTTCATGAAAGATTTGGTTACAAAGAAGAGGTCGATGAAGTGTGAAATTATTAAAGTGACTCATTAAGTGAGTGCCATCATACATTCAATGGCGCCCAAGACTAAGGATCCCGGAGACTTTACTATTCCTTGCACAATCGGAAGTGCAGATTTTTCTAAGGCCCTTTGTGACTTGGGGGCTAGCATAAATTTGATGCCATACTCGGTCTGGAAGACAATGGGGATTGGATAACCTCGACCTACCTCAATGAGACTACAAATGGTGGACCGGTCGATGAAGCGACCTTTGGGCGTAATTGATGATGTACTTGTCCGTGTTGATAAATTCATATTGTAGGCCGACTTTGTTATATTGGATATTAGAGTGGTCTTTAAAGTCCCGATTATTCTTGGGAGACCTTTCCTAGCTACGGGGAAGGATTTAGTTGATGTTGAGGTGGGTTCTTTGACTTTTCGTGTTAGGGACAAGAAGGTAGTGCTCCATGTGTGCAATTCTATAAGGCAACCAAATAGCACCGAGGTGTGCTCATTTGTGGACATTGTCACAACGGTGATATTGGATGACACAAGCGCGATGATTAATGTTGAAGATCCTCTTGAAGCCGTGCTTTTGAATATGGATGTCAATGATGATGCTGGGAGAGTGGAGTGCGTAAATGCATTGCATGGTATGGGTTCATATTAATATGAGCCTAGGAAGTTGTATTTGGACCTTGAAAATCGCAAAACTCCACCAACTAAGCCATCTATTGAGGATCCACCGGTGTTGGAGTTGAAGCCACTTCCTCCTCACCTCAGGTATGAATTGGGCTCTAATTATACTTTTCCTGTTATTCTTTCTTCTTGCTTAACTAACATGCAGATTGACGCCACTTTGGCGGTTCTTCAAAAGTGCAAGAAGGCGATTGGATGGACAATGGCCGATATTCGGGGTATAAGCCCCGCCGTTTGCATGCATAAAATCATATTAGAGGAGGATTCTAGGCCTTCACTTGAACATCAAAGAAGACTAAATGAGGCTATGTAAGAAGTGGTAAAGAAAGAGGTTATCAAGTGGCTTGACGCCAGTGTGGTTTATCCTATTTCTAACAGTTCTTGGACTTCTCTGGTGCAATGTGTACTGAAGAAGGGTGGGATGACTGTGGTGGCCAATGACAACAATGAGCTTATTCCGACTTGGATGGTGATAGTTTGGAGAGTTTGTATAGATTATCGGAAGCTTAACAAGGTGACTAGAAAATATCATTTCCCGTTGCCGTTCCTTGACCAAATGCTTGATCGTCTTGCAGGCTGTTCTTTCTATTGCTTTTTGGATGGTTACTCAGGGTACAATCAAATTCTCATTGCCCCGTAGGACCAAGAGAAGATGACCTTATGGCACGTTCACTTTCTTTAGAATTCCATTTGGATTGTGTAATGCTCCGGAAACCTTCCAACGTTGTATTATGTCTATTTTCACCGACATGGTGGAGGATATCTTAGAGGTCTTCATGGATGATTTCAGCCTGGTTGGAGATTCTTTTGAGGAGTTTTTGGTAAACTTGGATTGAGCGTTGGCTCGATGTGAAGAGACCAACCTTGTTCTAAACTGGGAAAAGTTCCATTTTATGGTAGAAGAGGGTATTGTGTTGGGTCACAAGATTTCGAAGCGAGGAATTGAAGTTTATAATTCCAATATCGAGGTCATATCAAGGCTTCCTCCCCTACTTCTATCAGAGGGGTGAGGAGTTTTCTTGGGCACGTGGGTTTCTACTGAAGTTTCATCAAAGATTTTTCTAAGGTAGTTAACTCGTTGTGTAAGTTGCTACAGAAAGATGCCACGTTATTTTTCGATGAGAAGTGCATATAGGCTTTTGATCTCCTTAAACACAAGTTGGCAACTACCCCCATCATCACCGCACAAAATTGGAGCTTACCATTTGAGCTCATGTGCGATGCTAGTGATATGGCGGTGGGGACGATTCTAGGCCAAAAGATCAACAAGATGTTCCATCCAGTGTACTACTCAAGCAAGACCATGAATGAAGCTCAAAGGAATTACACTGTCACTGAGAATGAGTTATTGGCTATTGTTTTTTCTATGAAAAAGTTTCATCCTTACCTTACGGCGGTCAAAGTTATTGTGCAAACCGACCATGCCACCCATAGGTATTTGATGACCATGAAAGATTCAAAGGCAAGATTGATGAGATGAGTTCTTCTTCTTCAAGAGTTTGATCTAGAAATTGTGGACCGGAAAGGGAGTGAGAATCAAGTGGAGGACCACTTGTCCCATTTGGAGGAGGAGTGAAGGCCTTGTGACGGCCTTGAAATCAATGATACATTTCCCAACGAGCAACTCCATGCGGTGTCAATGAGTGGAATGCCGTGGTTTGCTGATGTTGCAAATTATCTTGTTACCAGAATCATCCCCTGTGAGCTCTCTTCTAACCAAAGGAAGAAGCTCAAGCCGGATAGCTTGGAAATTTTTGGGACGAGCCCTATTTATTTAAGATTTGCACCGATGGTGTGATTCGACGATGTGTCCTGGAGGAGGAGCAATTGGGTATTTCGGAAGCTTGCCATTCCTCACCATATGGTGGACATTATGGCGGGGCGAGGACGGATTCTAAGGTGCTTAGTTGCGGATTTTATTGGCCTACCTTGTTTAAAGATGCCGGTGATTTTTTCAAGATATGTGATGAATGCCAAAGATCTGATGGGATTTCTAAAAGGGATGAGATACCTCTCAATACGATTCTAGAGGTGGATATTTTTGATGTTTGGGGTATCAAATTCATGGGTACTTTCGTTAGCTCTTGTGGGAACACCTACATTTTGGTGGCGGTGGATTATGTCTCGAAGTGGGTTGAAGCTGTGGCTTTGCCGAACAATGAAGCCCGAATTGTGGTGGCATTTCTTTAAAAGATTATCTTCACAAGGTTTGGCACTCCCCGTACTATCATTAGCGATGGGAGGTCTCATTTTTGCAATCGAGACTTTGATTCGTTTCTTGACAAGTATGGTGTAAATCACAAGGTGACCATCCCCTATCATCCTCAAGCGAGTGGCCAAGTGGAAGTTTTCAACCGAGAAATTAAGAGCATCTTGTCTAATACTGTCAATACTAATATGACCGATGGTCGAGAAAATTGGATGATGCTCTTTGGGCCTATAAGATGGACTACAAGACCCCAATTTGTATATTTCCGCACCGGTTGGTGTTTGAGAAAGCGTGTCATCTTTCGGTGGAATTGGAGCACAAGGCTGTGTGGGCCTTTGAGGAAGTTGAACTTAGAATGGGATGTTGCGGCGAATCTCTGGGTTGAGAAACTCAATGAGCTTGATGAGTTCAGATTTCATGCCTACTCCAGCTCGTCTTTCTATAAGGACACGATGAAGTACCTTCACGACAAATATGCTCGGGGAAAGGAATTTAAGGTTGGTGATATGGTTCTTCTTTCAACTCCCCATCGAGGTTATCTACGGGAAATCTTAAGTCAAAGTGGAGTGGTCCATTCGAAGTTGTTGGTGTGACCCCATTTGGTGCTATTGATATCAAGAACAAAAATGGTGAAGTTTTTCGAGTCAATGGGCATCGTGTCAAGCATTAATTGGGGAAGTTTGATGACAGCCACGTGGTGGCACTCATTCATTTGAAATAATATGATGGTAACATGCGTCGTTCCACGACGTTAAATCAGGCGCTTCTTGGGAGGCAACCCATGTCTTTTTCTTTCTCTTTGATTTCTTTGTAGCTTAGGATTTTTGAGCTAATTGTTTGTGAGATGTTTCAGGGATTGTGTTGAAGCAGTGCAAAACAAAGTATAAAAAACATTGCAGTCTTTGAAGTTGCTAGTGCAGCCGCGGTGCACATAGTATGGTCCATACTGGCATGAGCTGATAAGGGGACTCTCTGAAGTTCTTCACCGCGGACGCAGTCCTATTAGTGTGTTCCGTGGTGGACCTACGCGGCCGCGTTCCATTTTTGTGTGGTCTGCATGAGCTGCTTACTGCAAGGCTACATGAATAAACCTAGTGCGGTCCGTGGTCGCTTTTATGCGGCCGCATTGGTATGTGAGTATGGGTCCCACTGTATGTCTACAAAAAGAAACAAAGGGTTTAATTTTACCCATTTCTCACTTTGAAAACCCAGAACCCTATTTCTACTGTTCATCATTTTTTGAGCCCGTTCTGTTTGCTTGATTGGATTAACTGCACTCATTCTTCATCAATCTGGTAACATCTCATGCACTCATGATTAATTATTTACTTATTTTTCATCTTATTTTTTGCCCAATAGTGTAACTTCTCCTTTTTCTTTCCATATTTCTTCGAATTGTCAGTCTAGGGTAGATTTCATGTTAGTTTTTTGTGTGTTTAAAGTAATTAAAGTTTTCGTAACTGCGTAGGGACAAGTTGGGTAAAAATTTGAACAAAAATTGAAAAAAACATGAAACCCTAGCTTAGTCCCTGAAATTAGCTCAGTAGGTCCGCAGTCACCTTTGAGCGGTCCGCGTGGCCCTGATGCGGTCCGTATCACCCTATTTTGCGGACTGCGGTTCCCTAAGTGATTGAAAATTGACTTTTTTCTGGCGTGGCCGCATTGCATTTCATGCGGTTAGTGCTGGCCGATTGTGGCCGCGCCCCCATTTTACGCGGACCGCGGTGGAAGATTCAGAGAGCTATTTTTCCTGGGCCTTGTTCAGTGCGGCCCGCGGTTACCATTGCACGGTCCGCGGTGCCTCTAACGCGGCCACACTCCTGATGGTGCGATCTGCAGTGCCCTGTTCTGCAGTGGTATCTGCAACTTGTTCACTACCCATGCTAAAACTAACAATGTTAGATGTGTTTGCTTGCAGACAATGGTAAAACAACGAGGATGAGGTACCAAACAACCCGACCGAGGTGACTCTGCACAGGGAGGAAAAGGGAAACAGGTCAAACTCACTCCCCAACCAAAACTGAAAACAAGGAAACAAGTTGTTATAGATGATGACCAATCGGGGAGTGAGCACATGCCCTCTCAAGACATTTCCTCTGAGTCAGAGCCTACTCCCTCAGTCCCTACTTCACCTACTGCCCTATTTCCAGAACGTGTACATTCTATGTTGTCTGATGGATAAGCAGCATGCATTGGTAAATGCTTCACCTCCCCCACAGCTTCAGTATCTGGGGAGAGTGCAACATGTGGGACCAATAGTGATGACAAGGTACTGGACACCTGGTGTTCCCTAGGTTGGGGGTATTGAACGATCTAGAAAACCTAAAGTTTGGGAAGACCGATTTGTCAGTAAGTGGCATTTCATAAGTTTAGGAAATGGTGGTGAGTACGAAAATTGATTCCAGAAAGGAGTATCGTCACAAGTGACGTACTGCCTTTTCTTCCAGATGTACATATACAGTTTCATACCTGAATAGGATAGGAGCATTTTTGGGATGATTTAGTAGATGCCAATGAGCACATAGTGAAGGAGTTTTACTACAATGTGGCCCACGTCAAAAAGGGCTCAATTGTGATCGAAATGCGAAACAAAAGTGTAGTCTTTTCTGGGAAAGCTTTTAATGAGTTCTTGGGGTCTGATGAAGAGGATGAAACCCAGTATAATGAGAAATTAACATTGGATGAAGAGGTTCTCCCATGGGTAGCTAGATACTTGGCTCACCCAGGTACTGTTCCAGATTGGATACAAGCGGGAGTAAAGTGGACGTTGAACTTTGAGGCTAGGGGGTGGCTGACATTTGTGTGCAACAGACTTGACCCCACTTCCCATGATCAGACTAACCCACTTCTCGTGCTGTTTTGATTGCTTCTACCATAGTGGGCTTCCCTATCAATATGGAAAATGTGATGCACCGAGCTATTACTTCGATGGGGGCTGATAGTGACCGGAGCTACCCAAACACTCCTACCAATCAGAACTACCTGTTTCCTAACTCACTCACCATGTGCTTCTGAGATGTGAAGGTAAAGAAAAAGTCCCATGACGTGAAGGTAAGACTAGTGGCTCCATTCTTATGATTTAGTGTATTGGGGCCTGACAACCCAAAGGACAAAAAGTACAAGCCACCAACTTTTTCCCCAACTGGCCAGTCTGAGGAGCCAGTCGCGGTAGAGCATTCAGTAGGACTTAGTACGCCTTGACTAAGGCGGTGGATTCATATGGCAAAGCTCTATAGGAAGGCTCCAAGGAGCGCAAGAAGATTAAAAAGTCATGGGCTTCCAAAGAGTCTGTGAAAGAGCTGCGAAAAGATGTGGACAAGCTATTAGCAGATCAGATGCCTTTAGACTTGCTATTCGGGGATCCACCCCCAATAGTGGCACTTGGGCCATAACCACAGCAGGAGCATGCACCCAGGTTTCCAAGGAAGAAGAGTAAGCTTTCCAGTTCAGTTGGTGTAGTTATCGAGCTAGTAGACCCATATATGGTCCCCTCCAGTGATTCACCTATTATTCAGCCTTTCCAAGAGTAGGCCCCAGTCCCAGCACTTAAGCAACAGGAGTCTGGGAACTGGCATGAGGTTCCCGCACATACAAAGGACTTGGGGATCAATGATGATCCCATGCAGATGCACCAGGCCTAGGGAGCCTCTATATCCTTTACTTTGATTTTGATGCTTATCTGTTTAGTTGGCATCGGAGACAATGCCAGTTTTTATTCATGGGGTGCGCCCTACTTTTTGATTATCCATCGATGATTGTATATATAGATTGATAGTTTATGCTTTACTTTGATTTTCCATTTTGGGCTGTATATAAATTTACATTTAGCTACTTTTCTCGTACTTTTTATTCTCTCCTTTGGTCTGTATATAAAGTTACATTTCTGTATATATTCATCCCCATTGTATATTCTACTCCCCTCTTATACATATTCTTTCTCTTTTCTATTTTGGTAAAAAAAAATTGTATTTATCTTTGTAGATAGGCTCGTAGCCTTTTGTTTTATTTTTGGCGTTTTCAATAAGCCCTTGGTTTCCTTAATTCCAAGGTTCTTTCCAAGGGTGGAGTATTATGCAAACCGGGTGGCTCTTCCCAATGATATATGGCGTGAAAACCTTCTTAAGGGCTTGAGTCTGTTTTTATTCTTTTTGTTTTGGATAGTTGTAATTAAGGGTACCTCAAGTAAAGTTTCACTTGTACCTAGCACATTTTCCTTTGATCCCATGGTCAAAGATATAATGTTGTGTTTAGGATGGAGGAAGTCGTGGCTTTGAGACTGTTGCATTGACCAAACAATCATCATATGGTCTTTGCGGACCATTGTGTGATTGAATCGTAACTAAGGTCGTTGTGGGCCCTCAACTTGATGTCTTTAGCAATCCCCTAGCGTGTGTGGTGAGGAATCAAATTATTAGTCCAACTCCAGAGCCAGTGGTTTAGAACTTGCCCTGAATTTTTGTTGAGGAGAGATCCTAGGTGAAATTTGACTTGAGAAGTGATTATAGGCTCTACTTGATCCAAATGATAAGTTGAACAATTCCATATCCTCCCCATTGAGATGATCCCTAGTCAACCCTTTTGAGCCATAAACATTTTTCTTTCAAGAGCCAATGTTACAAGCTTATACCCTTTCTTAGTGATACCCTCTCTTGGTACCCAAATCTTCCCTTGAGTAATGGAAAATGTCTAAGTTTGGGGGGAGAGACAAGAAAGGAAACAAAGTGGAAAAAGGTGCAAAAGCAAAAAGAAAAGGAAGGCAATGAAAAAGAAAGAAAGGAAAAAGACAAAAAGAAAATCCAATGTGAATAAGAATAACAGGGGATTCAAGGAAAACAAAAGTAAAAAAGGTGTGGAAAAAGTAAAAAATGAGAAATGGTTTGAATCATAAGAAAGAGTGATAATGTGTCTCTCTAACCTTTTGAAAGAAGTGAAATACTCAAATGAGTCAAGAGAGTTGTGCCAAAACAAATCAAAAGAAGTTCTTAAGGGAAGACTGAACCCACTTGAACAAAAACATGTGCCACCCTTACCCAAAAGCCTTCACAATGACTCCACAAAAGCCCTATATGATCGTAAGTTGAAGGAAGCCTGCAGTAGTGGATACTTACATAAGGGGTTAGTATATGGTACTTAGAGAAGGACTTGTCACCTTCTTCTTGAGAGAGATGAGTGAAATTCCACCAACCTCGGTTGTGTATCAATACTCAAAAAGGTGAGGTTCACCAAGGAAGAGTTCAGGATATGTGAGTTTGAGTTCCACAGTGACCAAGGTAATTGAGAGAGTTCTTTGATGAAATGTGTCAACTCTTGATGCTCTTGTGTCACACATGATCCATTGTTTTTAAAGTTTAAATGTGTTAATGATGCATTCATATTGAGGGCAATTGTTAGTCCCAATTGATTCTTGTTGACGTTGCTTTAGGATAGATGGAATTACTTGAATTTTTCTTTAAGGGTGGGTCTTATTTTGTTTGCTTGAGGACAAGCAAAGGTTTAAGTTTTGAGGAGTTGATAAGTAGGATTTTAACGTGTTTTATGCCCCTACTTGCCTATGTTTTAAGTATAAATTGCTAAAAAATAGTCCCAAAATACTCACAGATTGTGCTTGATTTCAGGTTTGAGCGACAAAGTGAAAAAATGTCAAAGATCGGCTCAAAAAGGAGTGAAACCTGCTCAAGTATCAAAGACCAAGTGAAGTGAAGGATGGAAGGCATAGTGCAGACCGTGCTGTAGTGACTGCAGCCACACTAGGAGGTTTAGATACATGGTTATTCAGGATGGAGTTCACGTGGCTGCGGTAGGATTCCTGCGGTCCACTGTTGGTCTACGCGGCCGCACTACTCATTTTTGCGGTCCACGTCACAGAAGTTCAGAGAGATATGATTTTCCAGTTATGAAGTCATACGGTCTGCGGTCATCACCGTGCAGACCGCGCCAGAGCTCCAATGCGGCCGCGCTGCACTTTTACGCGGTTCACGTCCATCAAGTTCAGAGAAGAGAAACAGTGAAGTCCAAGAGCTAGTGCGGCCCGCACTGACCCCGCAGGAGTATTTTTGTCATGTTTTTCCAACCCACTATAAATAGAATATTTTACTATTTTTTAGGTTAAATTTTAATTTCTTAAACACATTTGTGCACCTGGGAACTAGTTTATAGCCATTTTTGGCACTTTTTCTCTTTATTAACATTAGATAATTGTAGTTTCTTCTTAGAAAATAATTAATATGCGTGGTTCTTCATCTATTTCTTCATTTTATTCTTAATTATGTCTAGCTAAACTCATTATCTAGGGTTGTGGCTCAACCGTAGTGTGGGTAATTGATGGGTGTTGCCATCTAAGGTTAGATTGATATTGGATATTTGTTATTTGGGTTAATTTTTTGTTTGTTGGTTCAAGTTGAGTTGAAGTTTTGAAGATTGACAAATGAACTCAGGGAAGGACCTGGTCCATTCTGGAAGACACAGTTAGTCATAACCATTGCACATGGAAGAAACGTGAGGAAGATATGTTTTGAAGACTGTGCAGCAAATATCTTCTGAACAGAATAAAAAAAGTTGCATTGAGTTCTAAGGAGGACAGTCTCCTTATAACAAGAGAACACAATCCTAAGCTAGGATAAGGATAGGAGTTTGTATTGGTTAAGGACTCAAATGGACTAAGGATAACATTAGTGTCTCGATCAAACTCTAACTTTTATTCTTTTAAATAACCAAGCTGTTCTCTTGTACAAGTAATGCACATACGCAGAAGTTAAACATATTTGAGAGCAAAAGAGCGAGTCTATTTTTGCAAGCAACATATGCAAGTTACAAGTGTGCACGCCTAAATCAACATGAACTAAAAGAGAAGAACCAGTTCCATCTCTGTATTTATTTCTAGTTCAATTGTAGTAGGTTTTCATATTGTACCTTTCAGCTTTACTAGAAGCAATTGCATTAGGTACCTTGTGTAATCAAGTTAGAGTTAACTTGATAGTTCCGCAACAACTTAGGGTGTGTTCTACATTGGGATTTGAGTTTAATCCTTAGGTTTAAAAGAATATTTGTAAATGCTATTTGGCTAATTGATTTTTAGTGGAGTTTGGGAAAATCCTACTGAGTAGTAGGTCGTGGTTTTTTCACCTTTTGAGCCAGGTGTTTCCACGTAAAAATATCTATGCCCTTTACTTTCAGTTCTATTATTCCGCAAACTGCTGTAGTACAACACTTAGAAGAACCAGGTTCTTTAACAAGAAAATTAGGTACCACACAAATCACCCCCTTGTGTGGTATTGACGTCTATTAACATCAAATGGTATCAGAGCAGGTTATCCTTGAAGAGTCTAACACCTTAGGAAAAGATCAATATGAGTGCAACACCTGGGAACTGGGAAGGGCAATCCACTGCCAGGCCTCCTCTCTTCAATGGCCTGTACTACTCCTGGTGGAAAAACAGAATGAGGGACCAGATCATGGGTGAAGACTATGAGCTTTGGGACATCATTACGGATGGCCCTTTAGCTACAACCAAGAAGACTGCTGAAGGTTTGGATATTCCAAAGATTTGAGCGGATTGTACTGCCGAAGACCTTAAGAAGTTGGAGAAAAAAGCTAAAGCCAAGAAATGGCTAGTGTGTGGACTGGGTCCTGATAGGATTCAAGGCTGTACTACTGCAAAGGAGATTTGAGACACTTTATAAGTGGCTCATGAAGGAACACCTATGGTGAAGAGGTCAAGAGGAATACTGCTGTATTCTTAGTATGACAATTTTACTATGAAGGATGGAGAAACTATCCAAGAGATGTATACAAGGTTCACTACACTGACCAATGAACTTGAGTCTCTTGGATGTGTTATTCTGGAAGTAGACAAGGTAGAGAAGATTCTAACTAGAGTTCTGCCAATCTCTTGGGAAAGCAAAATCACTGCTATTCAGGAATCCAAAAACCTTGCTACTTTGAAATTGGATAAACTGATTGAAAAATCTTACTGCCTATGAGTGGAGAAGGCAAACCATGAAGATTGATGCTCCAGAGAAAGAAAGAAGTCTGGATGTCATAATCTCAGAAGGATCAGATCTTGAAGATGACGAAATGGCTATGATAACTAGAGATTTCAAGAAATATCTTATGAGAGGAAATGGTCCTTCAATAGGAACAACATTCAACAAACCTAGGGCTCCTGAGAAGCAGACAAATGATGGTTTCTTTAAGTTTGGAAAGATAGATCACATGATCAAAAACTACCCTCAATGGAAAATTGAATGGAAGAAGGAAAGGGCGGACAGAAGGAACAGGAAGAAGGAACAGGTTAACCAAGAAGGAACAATGGAACAACCAAAGCTATGGTTGCGGCATGGGGAGAAACGTCAGATAAAGACTCAGAAAAGGAAGCTGAAGATAAGCAAGCTTTTATGGCCATCAGAGAAACATAAGATGAGAAGGAGGTAAGTATTCTAATCTTATAGGAAAGATCAAATTTCTGTCTAAAGAAAAGTTGACTGAGCTTTTGATAGACTTCATAGATGAGTCTGAAATCATAAATATTGAGAACGATGTTATGTCTAAGGACTGTGTAATCCTTGAAGAAAAATGCAAAAGGTTAGAATCTAGGGCTGAGGAGAGAGATAACACAAATACTGAGTTTAAGAATCAGGTCCTTCAACTGGAAAACGATATCCTAGAACTCAGGTCTGAGAACTTATAACTGAAAATATGGACAGGAAAGAAAAAGGCTGATCAATCATCTCTTGCACTAGAAGCAAAATTTAGGAAAAATGAAAGATGAGCTGTACAAGAAAGATGAATTGATTAATGTCCTGAAAGAAGACTTAGGAAAGGTAAAGCATGAACTAGACAGAACATGCAAATGGAACAAGGCTTCTGGTGCACTCTCCTGGCTGTAAGAACATCATAGTAGCAATAAGAGAGGACTTGGATTTGGGACACAAGCTCCAAAATAGGATCCCAAAAACAAGTACCTCACACTTCCTGAGAACAAGATCTGCACACATTGTTGTAAGACTGGCCATTACAAAAATGAATGTAATGCTAAAGAAAAATTCAGCCAAAAGAACAAAGCCTTTGTTCAAGAAAAGAACAAACTGCCTGGTTGGGCAAACAAAAATATAATTTATCCTTTTGCCCATAGAAAGGGACCCAAACTAGTTTGGGTTCCTAAGACTAACCCATGATTTCTTTTTGCACGTCCAAGTGAAGGGAAGTAGCCAAATATGGTACATGGATAGTGGCTGCTCAAAACATATGACTGGTAATAAGGACCAACTCTTTTCACTTGAGAACCTAAAAGGAAGTAATGTCTCCTTTGGAAATGGAAAGAAAGGTGAGATCATAGGAGTTGGAAAGGTAGGAAAGACAGGCTCTAATTCTATTGAGAATGTCTATTTGATAGATGGCTTGAAATATATCCTGATAAGTGTGTCACAACTGTGTGACAGAGGTAACCTTGTGGCTTTCACTTCCATAAAATATTTTGTGATTAGCCTTATTACTGAAAAAATTGTTTTGCAGGGAAGAAGAGTTAACAATATTTACATTGTAGATTTTTCGACTCTTTATGAAAATGAACTCACTTGCTTGAGTGTGTTAATTAATGATCCCCTCCTTTGGCACAAAAGACTTGGTCATGCTAGTCTAAATCAATTGAAAAAATTAGTTTCCAAGGACTTGGTGATAGGTTTACCTAATATCAAGTTCAAGGAAGAAAAAGTTTGTGAGGCATGTGCAAGGGGGAAGCAGGTAAGGTCATCCTTCAAACCTAAGAAAATGGTAAGTACGTCTAAGACGTTGGAACTGGTTCATATGGATCTCTGTGGTCCAATAAGAGCCATGAGCAGAGTAAAATATATGTAATGGTGCTTGTTGATGATTATTGTAGATTTATCCGGGTGCTGTTTTTAACCTCTAAAGATGAAGCATTTGAAATGTTCACTGCTTTTATTATAAAAATCCAGAAACAATTAGGAAATCAACTTGCATCCATTAGGTCTAATCATGGAACTGAATTTGAAAATGCAAAGTTTGTTGAATTTTTTGATGAAAATAGAATAGATCATAATTTCTCTACCCCTAGGACTCCTCAGCAAAATGGGGTAGTTGAGAGGAAGAACAGGACCCTTGAGGATATGGAAAGGACCATGTTTCTTTCCAGTAAACTACCTCACAGCTTATGGGCAGAGGCTATAAACACTGCTTGCTATATAACTAATAGATGCATGGCCAGACCTCTTGTAGAGAAAACTCCCTATGAGTTACTTAAAGGGAGAAAGCCAAACATATCCCATCTTAGGGCTTCTGGTTGCTAGTTCTATGTGCATAATAATGATAAAGACTCCCTAGGTAAGTTTGATCCCATAAGTGATAAGGGAGTATTCTTGGGATATTCTTCACATAGCAAAGAATATAAAGTGTATAATAAAAGAATTCTATGTGTTGAAGAAAGTGTACATATTGTGTTTGATGAATTTAACACTCTCTTAGAGAGACATGAACATGAAGATGAAGCCATTGGACTGGTGAGACAATTTACTGAACTCACACCACAAGTCAAGGTGACATCTAAGGAAGGAGTATCTGATGGAACATGTCCTCTCACCCAGGGTAACCTGACAGGGGGAATCAATCTGAGAGAAATTGTACAAAATTCTCTGAAGGATCCTGTACCTGAACCTGTTCCTCTCCAGCATAATAATGAAGGAGAAGCTAGCAGAAACTAGCTGGTGGGAAAATCTTACAAGTACATGAGTTCTCACCCCATTGAGAACATAATCAATGATCCCACATCTCGAGTCAATACTAGATCACAACTGAAGAACCTATGTGGATTTGATGCTTTTGTGTCCCTGATTGAACCTAAAAATGTGAGTGAAGCTCTATAAGATGTAGATTGGATCAATGCTATGCAAGATGAGCTCAATCAGTTTGAAAGAAGCCAAGTCTGGCACTTGGTTCTAAGACCTAAGGACAGGTTAGTCATTAGGATAAAATGGGTCTTCAGGAACAAGCTGGATGAAGATGGAACAGTTACAAGAAACAAGGCAAGGTTGGTGGTTCAAGGTTATAGCCAAGAGGAAGGCATTGATTATGATGAGACTTTTGCTCCAATTGCTATACTTGAAGCAGTTAGACTCCTTATAGCCTTTTCAGCACATATGGAATTCACTCTTCATCAAATGGATGTCAAAAGTGCCTTCCTGAATGGCTATCTCAAAGAAGAAGTGTTTATGAACCAACCTCCTAGATTTGAAAGGAAGGAATGTCCTGATCATGTATATAAGCTAGATAAAGCTCTCTATGGTCTCAAGCAGGCTCCAAGAGCTTGGTATGATAGATTGTCAAAGTTCCTTCTGGAGCATGGGTACAAAAGAGGTAAAATTGACAGCACCTTGTTCCTAAGGGAAAATGTAAAGATCTTTTAATTGTAAAAATATATATTGATGACATAGTATTTGGGGCCACTACAGATAGGTTGAGCAAGGACTTTTCTAATCTAATGGGAAATGAGTTTGAAATGAGCATGATGGGAGAACTTAATTTCTTCTTAGGGCTACAGATTAAACAAAGTCCAGATGTGTAAGGCCTCGTGAAATAAGTGCTCAGATGTTAGCAGCTCACAGAGTCGAGTCTACCTACATGGATCAGATCTTTTTTACTGCTTTGAACTTAAAAATGTGAAATCAAAAGTTTTCCAGAGAATGGTCAGAATGTGGTCGCAGATTAGCTATACGGACCGCATTCCTACCGCAGAGTGAAACAAAGAGCAACTAATTTTTGATGTTAAAAATGCAGTCAAATCTGCGATCGTATAATCAATATGCGGACCGCAGAGTGATCGAATATTGTCCATGAGGAAATTTGAAGGTCAGTTCTGCGGTGCATTCTGCGACCGCAGAACTCAAATGCGGACCGCATATTCACTGTTTTTCCCAACCCGAGAGGTTTGAAGTTTGATCCATTTCTGCGATCCATTTTGCGGACCGCATGCCTGTTCTGCGATCGCAGAGCTGCGTCGCAGTTTGAGCTCGCTCACTTATTTTTCTAAAAACTTGATCTCGGCCCCTCTTTAGTAAAAACACCCTATCCCTTATTTTTAACCCATTTTCTGAACAAAATAAGAGAGAGGAAGAGAGGATCCTACCGAGAGAAAGAAAATTCTTCATCAATTGATCTTTCAAAACCATTGGAGCTTGGAAAATTCTTGGTGCATTGTCTTCTCTACTGATTTCTCAGGTAAAATCCCTAACCCATTTCCCCAAATTTGAAATTTGTCTTGGGAAGGGAACCCCATACACTTGCTTTGAATTTTCTTCTTAAAATCTTCATGCATGGCTTCAAAACTAAAACAAATCTTGTAAAAACGGAATTGGGTAGTAACTATGAGTTTGGATTTCTAAAACCTAAGTGTTGTTCATGAACAAGTTTGACTTCTTGATTGCTTGGCAAATCGGACTAAAGGTCTAAAGGGGAAAACTCAACTCTAGGTATGTATTGCTAACTGTGATCCTTGTGAAATGGCCCTATGTTAGCTGTGAAATTGTTGATAGTTGATATTCATGTGAGATGATTGTGAAGCTATTGTGTGGTATAATTGTGTGGTAAGACTTTGTGGTGAATGTTGTGGAACTTTCAATTGGAACAATGGAAATGGAAATAATGAGGAATAATGGAAATGGAAATAGTGTGGAACAATGGAAATGGGAATAATGTGGAACAGTGGAAATGGAAATATTGTGGAACAACGTGTGTGATTGGTTGTGAATAACTGTTGTGATGATCTAAATTGTGTACCAATTTGAGGAACATGAGGAAATTGTTGTTTCTAGTTGTGGAATTGCATCACCCTTGTGGGGATATATGTTAAAAATATGCCGTAGTTGATTTCTTGTACTTGTTGTTGTGCTGTTTGTTGTTGTGAATTGAAAACTGTCAGGCGAGGTCAGGTTGTACGCCACAACACTGTGAAATATGGTGTGGGTTGGGTGATAAGGGTGGCCGAGTTAATAAGGGTGGACGACGCAATAAGGGTGAAAAATGTGACCCAATATCACTATTGATATGAATATGAATCATGAAATGATAAGTGTGAAATTGTAAAAGGAGACGGCAGGAGAGTTTGTAACCTGTAGGGAACTGATTGTCTCTTTGTTTGACTACTTGAATCATTTGTTGTGAAATGTTTGGATTGTTGCTCCATGGTTGTACTGGTACTATTGTTGTTCAGTTCCATACTTGTATATGCAATTTGGCTTGAGTTTACCTGGGACAAAGTTTTTTCACACATGCCAGTACAATTCAAATGTACTGATGTCCTTTTTGCCGGGGGCGCTACATTCGTGTTATGATTGTAGGTGGATCCGTGCCAGGCACTCCAGCCCACCATTCATAGCTACTCCCCCTCTCTATCAGCGCTATTCGTGTTGGTGAGCCCCTTTCCTTCTGGGGCCTTGTGTGGCTCATGCCACCCATGTTGTTGTATTTTGGAGTCTTGTGTCCTTTTGTAAAGGTATAGCCGGGGCCTTGTCGCCGGCAAGTGTTGTATTATTATTCTCTTAGAGGCTCCATAGACAGTGGTATTTGGGTTAGAACTTGTGTAAAATAGTGTATGCTTTGGGCGCTGTAAACTTGTATACCACGCTCCCTGTTAATCATAATATATGTTTTCTAAAAGATGCTCCTTGTTAATCATAATATATGTTTTGTAAAAAATGTTCCCTGTTAATCATATTGTGTGGTTATAAAAGAGGAAACATATATTATTTTGATTGCATATTTAGCATCTTTTGGTTAATTAACACTAAATAATATTTGTTAACGCATGGGGAATAGGAAAGGCACCCAGGTCCAACAGACTAGGGATACACGGTTGAGTGCCGATCATGCCCTCGAGTTTGGGGCATGAAAAACTTAGTATCAGAGCCAATGGTTTTTACTGGAGTCCTAGGGTGTCTCAGAGCCGTGCCTAGTAGAGCCGTTCTTATCGGTGTGTTGTCGACCACATCTATATAGTGGGGGCTACACGGGCATTTAGGAAAAATGATCCACTTCTTTGTTATTCCAAGTTCGTGTGGTGAAGTGATGTTGTGTTTAATTCGTGCTCTACTTCGAATTTTCAGTGATGGCACCTAAGAAGAAATCTAGACTTGGCCTAGGGGCCAATGCCATTTCCAGTGCGGCTGTGGATCATGTGCCGACTGCTGTGGGTGAGAGTGATTCCCCCGTTCTAAATTTGCCTGCTCCATCCGTTCCTGATCCAAGCAATCATGTTCCAGCAGTGGCTGAGGTTTCTACTATCCCTTCTGCCAATGCTCCTAATCCTGATGTTGCTCCAGCTTCTAATTCCAGGATTTCAGATGGAGACCTTAGGGAGCTATCCGTATGCTGACCGAGTTAGTGGCCGCCCACGCCCAGAGATCTCATGATGCCCCTATGTCCTCCAGCGGACAGGGAGATTCCCCCAGCTCCAGAGTTTACCAGTTTCTGTGGTTGTACCCTCTAGCGTTCTCATGCACAACCCCAGAGGTCGACCCCCAAGAATTCCTTGATAAGATGTAAAAGACCCTTCGAGTGATGAAGGCTACAGAGATAGAAGGGGTAGAATTGGCTTCATACAGGTTGAAGGGGGCTGCGCGTTCGTGGTTTGAGATGTGGGAGGATTCCCGTGAGGAGGGGAGCCCTCCAGCTAGATGGGATGAGTTCGTAGATGCATTCATGGACCACTTCTTGCCTGTCGAGACCATGGTAACCCGTGCCACCGATATTGAGGTTCTTAAGCAGGGTAGCATGAGTGTTTGGGAGTATCATATGGAGTTTGTGAGATTCTCTAATATGCTCCTCACTTGTTATCGACTATGGAGGCCAGAGTTAGGCGATTCGTTCAAGGTCTCAGCCCTTTGGTGGTAAATGAAGCTTCTACAGCGGATTTTCATTCACACATGAACTATGGGAAGATCGTGGGTTTTTCGCAGGCCACATAGGCCAGGAGAGTAGCAGCAGGGCCCGGTCTATGGGTCACTCAGAGAGGTCAGCTCAAAAGAGAGGGTTATCAGGACCATCTCAGTCTTATGCTCAGTTCTCAGCTAGTGCACCGTTATCTGTGCACCATTTCCAGCAAAGTAGCCCTTCGGGGCCAGGTTCAGATAGCAGGAGGTCCCGCCAGTTCAGCCATTTGAGGATGAGACCTTGACAGTAGGGAGGTATATGTCCCAAGTGTGGGAGATTTCATACAGAGGCTTGTTACTTGGATGCTCCAGTATGTTACAATTGTGGTGTGAGAGGTCACATACAACGAGACTGCCGTGCGCCCAAACATGGCACGAGTAGGGTACTTGCTCAGCCATCCAGTTCATTAGTTGCTACGTCATCAGTGCCCCTCCAGCTCCGGCAGGGCGTGGTGCAGCCAGATGTGGAGCTCGTGGTAGGGGCGGACCCAATAGGTTTTATGCATTGAGTGGCCGTTAGAGCACTGAGGCTTCCCCAGATGTTGTCACATGTATCCTATTTGTTCAGACCTTTGATTGCTATGCTCTTATTGATCTGGGGTCTTCTTTGTCTTATGTCACTCCATTCGTCGCTTTGAGTTTTGGGATTGAAACCGAGCAGCTTCTTAAGTCGTTCTATGTATCAACTCCGGTTGGTGATTCTATTACAGCAATGCGGGTCTATTGGAATTATGTTGTTATTGTAGGTTGTCGTGTTACTACGGCTGACCTTATTGAGCTTAGGATGGTGGATTTTGATGTAATCATGGGGATGGATTGACTATATTCGTAGCTTTGCTAAACTTGATTGCCGGACGAGAGTCATGAGACTCGAGTTCCCTAATGAGCCGGTTGTTGAATGGAAGGGGAATGGTGTGGTGCCAAAGGATAGGTTTATTTCCTACCTCAAGGCTTCAAAGATGATTAGAAAGGGGTGCATCTATCATTTAGTCCGGGTGGGGGACACTACTCCAAAGGTTCCTGCCATCGAGTCCGTGCCAGTTGTGAATGAGTTCCTTAAGGTATTTACGGATGAGCTTCCGGGAACCCCGCTAGATAGGGAGATTGATTTCGGGATTGATGTATTGCTAGATACCCAGCCAATATCTATTCCACCGTACAGAATGGCGCCAACAGAGTTGCGAGAGTTAAAAGAGCAGTTGAAGGATGTATTGGAGAAGGGGTTTATCCGGCCAAGTGTGTCGCCGTGGGGTGCTCCGGTTTTTTTTGTCAGAATGAAGGATGGGTCGCTTTGGATGTGTATTGATTATCGGCAGCTTAATAAAGTCACCAATAAGAATAAGTACCCCTGTCTCGGATAGATGATTTGTTCGATCAATTGCAAGGTGCAAGGTTCTTCTCCAAAATTGATTTGCGGTCCGGGTACGACCAACTGAGGATCAGGGAACATGATATTCCTAAGACCGCTTTCAAGATGCGTTATTTCCACTTTGAGTTCTTGGTCATGTCTTTTGGGCTAACGGATTCCCCGACTGCTTTTATGGATCTTATGAATCAGGTCTTCAAGTCTTTCTTAGACTCCTTCGTGATTTATTTCATTGACGACATTCTTGTATATTCGCGGTGTAGGGAGGATCATGCCAGTCACCTCATAGCGGTTTTGCAGACTCTACATCAGTACCAATTGTATGCCAAGTTTTCTAAATGTGAATTTTGGTTGGAGTCCGTCGCTTTTCTTGGTCATGTTGTTTCCAGTAAGGGGATTTAGGTGGACCCCCAAAAGAATGCAGCGGTGAAGGATTGGCCTAGGCCCACGACCCCGATGGAGATCGTAGCTTCTTGGGGTTAGCAGGGTATTATCGGAGGTTTGTAGAGGTATTCTCCACCCTCGCCTCTTCTTTGACTAAATTGGCGCAGAAATCAGCTAAATTCCAGTGGTCAGATGCTTGTGAGAAAAGTTTCTAGTAATTGAAGACAAGGTTGACTTCGACACCAGTATTGGCCTTTCCAGAAGGCACAAAGGGGTTTGTGGTTTATTGTGATTCCTCCAGGGTCGGTCTAGGGTGTGTTCTGATGCAGCACGGGAAGGTCATAGCATATGCTTCCAGGAAACTCAAGAATCACGAGAAGAATTATCTGATGCATGATTTGGAGCTTGCAGCAGTTGTATTCGCCTTGAAAATATGGCGACATTATCTTTATAGGGTTCATGTAGATGTGTTTTCAGATCACAAGAGTCTTCAATATCTATTCAAGCAGAGGGGGCTGAATTTGAGGCAACAGCGGTGGTTATAATTGCTTAAGAATTATGATATGGGCATCTTGTAGCATCCAGGGAAGGCGAACATGGTGGCCGACACCCTCAGTCGGAAATCATGGGTAGTTTGGCCCACTTGAGAGCGGATCAGAGGTTCCTAGCTCGGGAGGTACATCAGTTGGCCAGCCTTGGGGTATATATCTCGGCCCCGAATGAGGAGGAACTTATGGTGCATAATATAGCAGAATTGTCGCTCGTGGCAGAGGTTAAAGAAAAGCAGTTTGTTGATCCAGCAATTGCACAATTGAAGGAGGCAACTCTAAGTAGAAAAATTTCAGCATTTTCACTCGGCATCAATGATGGTGTGCTACGGGGCCACGACAGGTTATGTGTCTTAGATGTGGATAATCTTCGGAAGAAGGTAATGGTGGAGGCTCATCATTCCAGGTATTCAGTGCACCCAGGCTCTACAAAGATGTATCACGATCTCAAGGATATTTATTGGTGGAGAGGTATGAAGAAGAGTGTAGCGGACTTCGTCGCTAAATGTCTGAATTGCCAGCAAGTGAAGGCCGAGCATCAGTGTCCGGGAGGTTTGACTTAGCTTATAGAAATACCGATATGGAAATGGGAAATGATCAATATGGACTTCGTGACAGGACTACCTCGTACCTAGCACATGTTCGATTCAATCTGGGTAATTATGGATAGGCTCACCAGATAAGCTCACTTTTTGCCAGTCAAGTCCACCGATACTGCAGAACAATATGCTTGGTTGTATATCAAGGATATAGTAAGGCTTCATGGTACGTCGCTTTCTAGCATTTTGGATCGAGGAGCTCAGTTTACAGCTAACTTCTGGAGGAAATTTCAGCGAGGTTTGGGTACTCAAGTGATTCTCGGCATGACTTTTCATCCGCAAATCGATGTCCAAGCAGAGCGGACTATTCAGACGCTCGAGGATATGTTGCGGGCATGTGTCTTGGATTTTAAAGGTAATTGGGATGATCACCTGCCCCTTATAGAGTTTCCTTATAATAACATCTTCCATGCTAGCATCCAAATGGCCCCATTCGAAGCATTATATGGAAAAAGGTATAGGTCCCCGATCGGGTTGTTCGAGGTTGGTGAAGCAGAATTAATAGGGTCAGATCTCGTGCATCAGGCCATGGAGAAAGTAAGAGTCATTCAAGAGAGAATGAAGACTGCTCAAAGTTGCCAGAAATCCTATACGGACGTGCGTCTAAGAGAATTGAAGTTTCAAGAAGTGGATTGGGTATTCTTGAGGGTGTCCTCTATGAAGGGAGTCATGCGCTTTGGGAAGAAGGGAAAGCTAAGCCCTAGGTACGTCGAGCCTTATCAAGTCATTCAAAGGATCGGTTAAGTTGCCTATAGTTTGGAGTTTCCCCTTGAAATGTCCTTGGCACACCCAGTGTTTCATGTGTCCATGTTGAGGAAATTTGTGGGTGATCCGTCTAAAATTGTGCCCGTAGAAGACATCAAGGTTATAGAAGAGTTATCATATGAGGAGATTCCGGTTGCTATTCTAGATAGGCAAGTCCGAATGTTGCGGAACAAGGAGATTGCTTCAGTTATGGTGTTGTGGCGAAACCAACAATTCGTGGAAGCCAAGTGGGAAGCGGAAGGTGTGATGAAGATAAAATACCCCCATCTATTTGAGCAAGTCTAGGAATGATTGTGCGAATCTTGTCCCTTAGGAGGGTTAGTGTTGTGTTCTATTAGGTGTAATGATCATCCTTTCTCTTTCCAAGTGCCTTATTGTTGTAGTTTCTCCAAGTTGTGCCAACCAAGTTTATATGTTGTAACTAATTGAACAATGTGCAGTCCTTTTTGGTAAGGAAGGTTTTTGTGCTCCCACGGTAAGGTAATATATGCATGTAATAATTAATTTTGCATGGAGACTGTGTATCAAAGTGTTCTAATTTTGTAATGATTAGTTTTGCATGGAGGAATGGTATTGAAATAAACTGTGTCATCCCCTTGTGATAGGTAAATGGCTTTAATAGTGCAGACGATTAATGCTTAATTTGATTATATGTTGTTTGCCAAATGATTAAAAGTGTATCAAGAGGTCGAATATGTGCAAGTGTGAGGATTATGCATTTTACAACTATTGTAAAGGTAGAAGGCTTGTGTAGTAATGCTTGGGAATGTGTTTTGGGGATTCTTTGACAGGTGGTTATGTCCATATTACAAAGGAAACTCTGGAAAAATTTTTCTAGAACAAACTTGAAAGTTAATAAAAGTGTAGAAACTTGCATATCATGTTTTCAAACTCATTTGGTTCCCAAGTCCGCATTCGAGGACGAATGATCTTAAGCGGGGGAGGATGTAAGGCCCCGTGAAATGAGTGCTCAGATGTTAGCAGCTCATAGAGTCGAGTCTACCTACATAGATCAGATCCTTTTTACTGCTTTGAACATAAAAATGTGAAATCAAAGTTTTTCCAGAAAATGGTCAAAATGCGATCGCAGATCAGCTATGCAGACCGCATTCCTACTGTAGAGTGAAACAGAGAGCAACCAATTTTTGATGTTAAAAATGCGGTCAAATCTACGATTACATAATAAATATGTGGACTAGAGAGTGATCGCATATTGTCCTTGAGGAAATTCGAAGGTCAGTTCTGCGGTGCATTTTGCGACCGCAGAACTCAAATGCGGACCGCATATTCACCGTTTTCCCAACCTGAGAGGTTTGAAGTTTGAGCCATTCTGCGCTCCATTTTGCGGACCGTATGTCTATTCTACGATCGCAGAGCTGCATCGTAGATTAAGCTCGCCCAGTTATTTTTCTAAAAACTTGAGCCCGAGCCCTCTTTAATAAAAACACCCCATCCCTTATAACCCATTTTCTGAACAAAATAAGAGAGAGGAAGAGAGGATCTACAGAGAGAAAGCAAATTCTTCATCAATTGATCTTTCAAAACCATTGGAGCTTGGAAAATTCTTGGTGCATTGTCTTCTCTACTGATTTCTCAGGTAAAATCCCTAACCCATTTTCCCCAAATTTCGAGATTTAGCTTGGGAAGGGAACCCCATACACTTGCTTTGAATTTTCTTCATGAAATCTTCATGCATGGCTTCAAAACTCAAAATAATCTTGTAAAAAGGGAATTGGGTAGTAACTATGAGTTTGGATTTCTAAAACCTAAGTGTTGTTCATGAACTAGATTGACTTTTTGATTGCTTTCTAAATCGGACTAAAGGTTTAAAGGGGAAAACTCAACTCCAGGGATGTATGGATAATTGTGATCCTTGTGCCTATGTTAGCTGTGAAATTGTTGATAGTTGATATTCATGTGAGAATGATTGTGAAGCTTTTGTGTGGTATAATTGTGTGGTAACACTTTGTGATCAATGTTGTGGAACTTGCAATTGGAACAATGGAAATGGAAATAATGAGGAATAATGGAAATGGAAATAATGTGGAACAATGGAAATGGGAATAATGTAGAACAATGGAAATGAAAATATTGTGGAACAGCGTGTGTGATTGGTTGTGAATAACTGTTATGATGATCTAAATTATGTACCAATTTGATGAACATGAGGAAAATGTTGTTGCTAGTTGTGGAATTGCATCACCCTTGTGTGGATATATGTTAACAATATGTCGTAGTTGATTTGTTGTACTTGTTGTTGTGCTGTTTGTTGTTGTGAATTGAAAATTATCAGGAGGGGTCGGGTTGCGTGCCGTAACACGGTAAAATAAGGTCTGGGTTGGGGTGATAAGAGTGGCCGAGGTAATAAGGGTGGACGAGGCAATAAGGGTGGAAAATGTGATCCAATATCACTATTGATATGAATATGAATCATGAAATGATAAATGCGGAATTGTGAAAGGAGACAGCAGGAGAGTTTGTAACCTGTGGGGCACTGATTGCCCATTTGTTTGACTACTTGAATCATTTGTTGTGAAATGTTTGGATTGTTACTCCATGGTTGTACTTGTACTATTGTTGTTTAGTTCCATACTTGTATATGCACTTTGGCTTGAGTTTACTTGGGATAGAGTTTGTTCATACATGCCAGTACAATTCAAATGTACTGACGTCCCTTTTGTCGGGGACGCTACATTCATGTTATGATTATAGGTGGACCGTGGTAGGCACTACAGTCCATCGTTCGTAGCTCCTTCTCCTTTCTATCAGCGATATTCGTGTTGATGAGCCCCTGTCCTTCTTGGGCCTTTTGTGGCTCATGCCACCCAAGTTGTTGTATTTGGAGTCTTGTGTCCTTTTGTAATGGAATAGCCATGGCCTTGTCACTGGCAAGTGTTGTATTATCATTCTCTTAGAGGCTCCGTAGACAGTGGAATGTGGGTTAGAACTTGTGTAAAGAGGTGTATGTTTTGGGCGTTGTAAACTTGTATATCACGCTCCTTGTTAATCATAATATATGTTTTGTAATAGATGCTCCCTGTTAATCATAATATATGTTTTGTAAAGATGTTCCCTGTTAATCATAATATATGTTTTGTAATAGATGCTCCCTGTTAATCATAATATATGTTTTGTAAAAGATGTTCCCTGTTAATCATATTGTGTGATTATAAAAAAGGAAACATATGTTCTTTTGATTGCATATTTAGAATCTTTTGGTTAATTAACAGTGAATAATGTGGGGTAACGCGTAGGAAATAGGAATGGCACCCAGGTCCACCCGACTGGAGATACCTGGGTCAGTGCCGCGCATGCCCTCGAATTTGGGGCGTGATAAGATGGAACCATGATACATCAGCAGAAGTATACAAAGGAACTAATCAAGAAGTTTAAAATGGAAGAATCCAAGGAAATAGATACACCTATTGCAACTGCCACAAAACTATATATTGATGAACCAGGTTCATCAGTTGATCAAAAGTTGTATAGGGGTATGATTGATTCACTTTTATATCTTAGTTCCAGTAGAGCTGAAATTTATTTCAGTGTAGGAATTTGTGCTCGTTTCCAGGAAAATCCAAAAGAGTCATGCCTGACAGCTGTCAAAAGAATATTAAGATACTTGAAAGGCATAACTGACTTGTGTCTGTGGTATCCCAAAGGTAGTAATTTTGACTTAATTGGATATGCTGATGCTGACTATGCAGGTTTAATAGTGGATAGGAATATTTTTTAGCACTTCGGGTATGGCACACTTTCTAGGGTCTTGTCTTGGCTCCAAAAAGCAATATTCAGTAGCACTCTCTACTGCTGAAGCTGAACATGTTGGTGCTGCATCATGTTGTGCTCAATTACTGTGGATTAAGTAACAACTGGTAGACTTTGGAATTGAAGTAGCGTGCATATCAATATTTTGTGATAACACAAGTGCAATCAGTATGACAAAGAACCCTGTTCATCACAAAAGGACTAAGCACATAGATGTTAGACACCACTTCTTAAGAGACAACTATGAGAAAGGGCTAATCTCCATATAATTCTGCGCTACTGATAAACGAATAGCCGACATCTTCACTAAGGCACTGGGTAGAGAAAATTTTGAAAGGAATAGGTTGGAGCTAGGGATGATTAAGATCACCTAAAAGGTCCGGTTCAGAATGCACAAAAAAAAAACAAAAAAACAAAAAAAAGGAAATTCTTTTTTTGTCTAGGAGTTCTTAATTTTTGTGAATATTAGACTAATTCCTACTCAATCTCACACTGTAAATAGGATACTTCTGTGACATGTATTTATGTGACTCACTAAATCTCTTATAAATATTCTATTTTGACATTTGAGGCATAATCAAGCGAAGTTTCACTTGAAGAACCAGGTTCATCAAATTATACTCATGAGAAAGTTCAGGTATGTTTCTATTCTTTGCACAACTAGAAAAATTTAAATTTCAATCATGAGCAAGAATCCTAGATATACCAAACGTCCCAAAATATCTATCTGTTGGGTATAGTTGAACCAGTTTGATTCAAACTAGAAGTCTACATATAACGAAATCCTTTCTTAATTTTTTGCGATCCTAATTAATCACTAAGACGACTGGAATTCCTATTTGATTATGCTTCTACTGACTTCTGAAAAGGGTTGTCATCACTGAAATAGTCATTACCCCTCTTTAAAGGCCTTATAATAACTTCATAACCATCACTCCATCATACAAACTTCTGATCATCGTTTTCGTCTCCAAAACCTCCAAAACTCTCCAAAAAATTCTCCTAAGCTTTCTAGAAATTGAAAATCATGACAAATCCCCAAGATAATCCTGGAACTCCACCTCCCATTTCACCAAACTCCACCCCATCTGCTTCACCTCCCATAGAAACTCCAAAACTTAGATTCCGTTGCCAGAAAATGCTGGAAAGGAAAACTGTATCTACTGGTTCCCTTAAGAAATCCTTGAATGCAAAACTACAGTCCAGTCAAAGGAAGCAAGTCTCAGCAATAGATACAAATTCAAACTCTGACTCCGACGATTTCCTCTATGCCAGTGAGGGAGATGAACCTGGATCTTCTGACACTGTCACATATCAAGAAACCCCAAAAGAGGTAAATACTTGCTTTGTTCCTGTTGATGTAGTTCAAAAGGTAGAGAATAGGTATGTTCTGATAGGGGCTGCAAAAGATGTGTCTGAGACTAATTCTACTGAATTGAAGAAGAAAAAGAGGAAGGAGGTGCTATCTATTTGTTGAAATAGGGAAGGAGGGGTCTCTAAGTCAGGGGGAAGTGAATCAGGGGAGGCTGCTGAAGGGTTAGTTGATTTAAGCAAACAACCTGTGGAGGAGACCTTGATTGAGATGTTGAAACAAGTTGGGGCAAGCTATGCCCCCAAGAAATGCAAGGCCTCCTCACAAAGGATCCCTACTGCGTCCAAACCAACCAAGAAAACCAAACCTTTATCACCCAAGTCTGCTCTTAGGGTTAGAAAAACCAGAAGTAACGTTAGAGAAAGTGAAGTTGAGTTGAAGAAAGCCTTAGAGGAGAGTAAGAGAAAGAGAAAAGAAAAAGGGAAAGGGAAGGTAGGTGAAAGTTCTGCAGTTGCAGCTGAAGAGGAGGAAGAGGATATGGAACTGGTCCATCAAGAAAGAAATACTACTGTGGAGGTTCCAATTGCCAAACCAAAGGGAGCTAGAATTTCCTCCAGGAAATCCTCAAAGCCAATACTTGCTGAATCCTTTCTTGCCAAGAGAACTAGGTCAACCTCTAAAGGAAAGCTAGTTAAAATGGCTGAAAAAGAAGATGAAGATGAGAGTGAAGAAGAAGGAGATGAATCTGAAAAGGAACATGATATGTATGCCAACATTGGTATGAGAAAGATCTTGAAGGGGAGATCGTTGAAAGACCTGGAGGATCCAGGTATGATAAGACTTTTGACATCACTGGAAGCACAAGGCTGGAAAGCCATGGTCCTTAAGATGAATGGGAAATTGGCCAGGAAAGAACTTGTTGAGTTCATGGCCGATGGGACAGTAAAAAATGGTTTAGTGACCAACACAGTGAAGGGAGTGAAAGTCAAGTTCAATTCTGCTAAACTGGACAAAATTCTGGACATCCCTTGTGAAGGGTATGAAAACTACACAAGGCAAAGGTGGCCTTGTTTGGATGGGTTGCCCTTTGATCTGCAAATTACCAGAAATTTTTGTGACACTCAAATAGATGAGGAGGTGCCTGAAGCCAGGGCAGTTCAGAAGAGTGAAATGAGGCTAGAGCACAAAGTGCTTTTTGAATTTGTCAACAAATGCATTCTGCTCAGACAGGAGAGAAGGCATACATCAAATTATATGGATTTGGTGCTCATGCAATATATTAATGAAGGCAAACAAATAAATTGTCTTGCATTCATCGTGAAGCTACTAGAAAGGGTGATCAATGGATCCAAGGCTCATGCCATTCCCTATGGTTTTATCTTGACAACTGTGCTTGAACGACTTGATGTTCCTTGACAAAGTGGGAAATGGCCTCCAGCAAAGAACAATTTGGGATCAAAACCAGTCAAGCCTGTGACCATATGCTCAGTTCAGCCCCTGTTGAACCTGGTTCATCTGCTAAGACTCCTGTGAACAGCAAGGTCAGAGCTTTGGTTCAGGAGGTTGGGACTAAGGACGCGGAAATAGCAAGGCTCAATGCCAGAATTGCTTAATTGGAGGGAGAAAGGGATGGGCTGAGAGCTGATCTTTCCAAGGAAAAGAAGAAAAATGAAGGCATGTTACAACAAATGCTAAATCTACTGCAAGCCCAACCCTCCAAGCGTTAGGTGTCCTGTCCTTAGTCTCCAGTCAAGTATCCCTTCAGTTACCAAGTTTAGGAAGTCTGCTTGTTAGTTCTGCTTTTGTTTACTGTTTCTCATGGTTGGAAATTCTATTATTCTTTTTGTGGACTGCTTGTAGAAACACCTCTTAATCAATGAATGCAGCTTCCTTGTTCTTGTTAATTTTGTTCTTAAATTTCTGAGCTTATTTTTGATTAACAAAACATGTGTTCACTTGTAGTTGCCCCTATGGCCATGATTATTAATTAAATTTCGAGGATTCACATTAGTTGTGCAACTTTTCGATGATACTAAATGGGGGAAGATATTGTGCTTATGATTAAGTTCATTATCTGAACTAGTGATGTGTATGACTTAACTTAAATCTGGCCCTTTATGACAAATTGGAATTTTCTAAGTGTTGATATTTCAGCTGAGTTCACAAGTTTTTAATCTCTAAAAAGCACAGAGTTTGTCATCATCAAAGAGGGGGAATTTTGTTGGCCCAAGTTCAGTTGAAGTCTTGAAGATTGACAAATGAACTCAGGGAAGGAAATGGTCCATCCTGGAAGACACAGTTAGTCATAACCATTGCACATGGAAGACACGTGAGGAAGATATGTATTGAAGATTGTGCAGCAAATATCTTCTGAACGGAATCGAAAAGGATGCATTGAGTTCTAAGGAGGACAGTCTCCTTATAACAAGAGAACACGATCCTAAGCTAGGATAAGGATAGGAGTTTGTATTGGTTAAGGACTCAAATGGGCAAAGGATAACATTAGAGTCTCCATCAAACTCTAACTGTTATTCTATTAAATAACCAAGCTGTTCTCTTTTACAGGTAATGCACATACGCAGAAGTTAAGCATATTTGAGAGCAAAAGAGTGAGACTATTTTTGCAAGAAACATATGCAAGTTACAAGTGTGCACGCCTAAAGCTACATGAACTAAAAGAGAAGAATCAGTTCCATCTGTGTATTTATTTCTAGGTCAATTGTAGTAGGTTTTCATATTGTACCTTCCAGCTTTACTAAAAATAATTGTATTAGGTACCTCGTGTAATCAAGTTAGAGTTAACTTGATAGTGTTGCAGCAGCTGAGCCTGTGTGCTACACTAGGATTAGAGTTTAATCCTTAGGTTTACAAAGAGTCTTTGTAAATGTTGTTTGGCTCACTGAGTTTTAGTGGAGTTTGGGAAAATCCTACTGAGTAGTAGGTCGTGGGTTTTTCACCTTTTGAGCCAGGTGTTTTCCACGTAAAAATCTCTGTGCACTTTACTTTCAGTTCTTATTATTTCGCAAACTGCTGTTGTTAGAACACTTAGAAAAACCAGGTTCTTCTAACGTGAAAATTAGGTACCACACAAATCACCCCCTCTCTTGTGTGGTATTGACGTCTACTAACATCAATGTTTTTAATTAAGAATTTGTTGTTGCAAACAGTGACTCAAGCTTAGTGGGTTTGACTCTTCTTGAGAAAGAGAATCTATGACCCAAAAAATTGTCCCAAAAAGGAATTTGGATGGACCCATGAGAAATGGTAGTCCCAATTAACGGGTTAAATCTCGAGAGAGTAATCACCCTACTTGAACCCTAGTTGGTTGGTCTAATTGGCCTACCCAATTGGTCTCGAGAGAGTCAATTGAACAAAATCACTCTTTCCACTGAGAGGTGTGAGAGTGGGTACAATTGTGCAACGATTGTAGCATAATCCCCAAATATGTCAATCTATCCTTAGTAGTTTCTACTCGTTAACCAACCACCTAGGTGATGCCACGACCCTAGTGCCTTTCTTCCTATTAATTACAACTAAGAAATATTCTCTTAGCATAATTTAGCTTTAAGCCTTAGTTTTATAATAGTAGTTATAAATACAAAAACCCAAAAATTTTTGAAGTTCCATTAGAAGCTCAACCGCATCTCTAGGCTAGGCAAAAAATACAATTCCACTACTAGCTCCCTGTGAAAATTCGATTCAAACCACTATTCGGGTAAAAGCTATTGCGACCCGCTCTTCCTACCTTTGTGTAGTGTTGAATTGGCAGCGATCATTGCGCACCGCAATAATATTATTATTATAATATTGGTTTAGATATTGTACTGTTCTTTCATATTTATTCGGTTTCTCCTAAGTTGAATTGTTTCCTCGAAGCATGTACCCCCTCCCTTTTATCTACTTATTAATTATTTACTTTTCTGCCATATATATTGTATAACTGCACAAGTTTATCTGGAGTCTGGTCCTAGCCTCGTTACTACCTCACAGGGGTTAGGCCAGACACTTACCAATACATGGGGTCGGTTGTGCTGATGCTACACTCTACACTTATGTGCAGATACCTGAGCAACATACAGTGCACAATATTAGTCTGGGAACAATTCATCAGTCCACGAGACACCGAAGTAGCCTTTCAGATGTCTGCAAGCCCGACGTCTCCGCTATATTACTTTACATTCTGTTATCTCATGTATCGGAGACAAACAACTTTGCTATTTCTTCAAACTGATGTATGCAATATTCATAGTAGTCCATGGATGTTGTGATACCAGGTTCTGGGTAGAGACATGTATTTGCTTCTAAACGGAAGTTTATTTTCTCCTGTCATTTAATTTCTCATTCATTACTCCCTCCGGTCCAAAATAAGTGATTTTTTGGATGTTTTCACACGGATAAAGAAATCCATCTTTTGGCATTAATTAGCAATGAGATTGACATATTAACCTTTACTATCTCACATACACTCCTTGTTAGAAAATACGCTTAACGCTAAAGGGGGGGTGAATAGCGTTATAATAAAAATTAGCGTAAACTTGCGGAATTTAAAAATTGCAGGAAAGAAATAAGTGCGATAAGTAAATAAATAAGAACGAACGCACCGATGTATCCTGGTTCACCATAACCCGTGGCTAGTCCAGTCCCCGAGAGACTCTCTCGAGATTTCCACTAACACTGTTAAGCTTACGGGTGCTCAACAAACCTTTACAAACTGAGGACACAAGCCTCAACAACCTTTGCTCGAAGATACAATACTCCAAGACTTCAACCAAAGGAAACACAAGTTCCTTTTTACAATACAAGGGACTAACACTTCCCTTCAAGTGCATAAAACACTTAGCACTCACTTAAACAAGACTCTCTTAATAGAGTAGATATGAGTAAACAGATACGCTCAAGAACGCAACAACTTTCGTCAAGATTTTTGGCTCTCAAAACTTATGTAATGAATAGAAATTGATGAACAATTGAGTATGCAAGATATAGCAATAATATGATCAGTTGTTGTGTTTAGAAGACTGATTTGAAGCTGTATTTATAGTTGCAAAACCATGCATTACCGTTGCCTAATTGCCAATTAAGAATTGCTGATTTTACTCAGTGACAATCGATTATCAAAATGCCACAATCGATTGTTTGCCAATCGTTCCAAAAATCATTCCCAGATTTTACGCTTAACAATCGATTATCTAAGATCAATAATCGATTACTGGCAACGTTCAAAAAATCATTTCCAGATTTTACTTAAAACAATCGATTGTCAGAAATCTACAATCGATTACTTGGCAACTTTCAAAAAATCATTTCCAGATTTTACTTAAAACAATCGATTGTCAGAAATCTACAATCGATTACTTGGCAACGTTTCAAAAAATCTCTTTCATATTTTATTTAAAACAATCGATTATTAGAAATCTATAATCGATTACCTGACGGTTTTTGAAAATATTTTGGCAACGGTAAATTACACAATCGATTATGTTATGAGAATAATCGATTATATATCAGTCTTTGAAAAATCAATTAGACACTGCCTTAATGCACTCGATTGTCAAAGGTACACAATCGATTATATTATGACTTTGAAAATGTCTGATAGACACTGCCTCAACACAATCGATTGTCATAAGTTCACAATCGATTATTTTGTAGCTTTGAAAAACTTTGATATACACTGCCTCAACACAATCGATTGTCATAAGGTTCACAATCGATTGTCATGCAGATTTGAAAAATCTGATGCACACTGCCTTAACACAATCGATTGTCATAAGTTCACAATCGATTGTCATGCAACTGACTTAACATAATCGATTATCATAAGTACATAATCGATTATCTTAGTCCAGATTTTAGAGGCATGTTTAAAAATCATTTTGACTAAAGTAAATATGCATGATTTAAAATCATTTTGCTTTAAATTAAATATGCATGATTTGATAAAAATGTTTTTACGAGAGAAGCCAAGTCTTGAGTCAAGTTATCGGATCAAGATCACAATTAAAGAACGACTCATGTATAACTTTATATCTTTGCTTGATCTTGGTCTTGTGCTTGAATCTCGTTATATATCAATTGCGTGCTTGTGCTTGGACCTCGTCATATGTCCATTGCGCATAGTTTGTCATTCATCAAAACCTACAAATATGAACACACGTTTTAGTATCGTGCCTTGAGAACGTGTTTCAACAATTTCCCCCTTTTTGATAATGGCAAACTTTAGTCGGGATATGCATATTTGATAATTCATAATGACGATTCAAGACAAGTAAAGATATGCAACAATATGCAACAAGTCCCTAGATGTGCAATTAGTTCCCCCTCAACATATGAATTCCCCCTCAATTTATGCCAATAAACAATTAGTGCATATCCCTTATTCTTCCCCCTTTTGCCATTAGCAAAAAATATAGAATGAATAAGTAAATAACTTGTTTATTTATTAAACAAAAATATGAGTACAACAAAAGAAGACAATAAAACATAGAACAATAAACTAAAAAAATTATTCATTATCATTCCCGCCTCGTCATCCGGCACTGCTTCATAAGGGACAAGTCCAGAATATGGATAATGAACATGGTCAAAATATCCATGGACCTCATATGTCAATTGATTGACAGAGGTGGTCAAAGAAGCAATTTGGTCGGAAATAGATTGAAGAGTAGGTTCTTGAGGTTGACGCGATCGACGAGTTGGAGGAGGAGCTGGAGCTACATGATCGCCGTCATGGGGAAAGGAGGATTCGGAAATTTCCCATTTCTTGGTGCTCTTTTTGAGCGGACCGATAGAGGTGTTGAACCCGGAGGCTTCAAGAAAATTCATAATAAGGAGGGCATAGGGAAGTGGTCTATCGTCCCCGATGGCATCAAGCATGTGAATTTTGACGAACTTACACTAATTGATGTGAGCTCCGGTTATAATGGCATGCATGAGCTTTGCGTCCTCTTGGGAGAGAGTGGTATGGTTATGTTTGCGAGGTTGAGGACTCGGGTTATGAAATAGAAAATCAAACGATATTCGGGGAGCATTCCCATAATGGTAGGACGTCGAGTAGATAGATTAGGATCATAGGCTCCAAGTCCTATTTGGTTTAGGAGAATTTTCTCATCAAATAAGGCGCCGGCTTCTCTAATGTAGCGAGAAATGTTTTCCCCACTTCGAGGAAGATGAGCAATAGAATGCAAGTTTTCATTGGATAAAATAATTTGAACGCCATTAATGTTTGACACAAGCTCACCATCGTCGTCCTCATGAAGATTTGAGTAGAACGCTTGAATCAATGGAGGATTAATATAAGGATAGGTAAGATATAAGAAGTCAAGAAGTTGACATTCCTTAAGTATGTTTGCAGCAGGGGCGCATGATTCAAGATATTTACTTGTGGAAAAGCGAGGAGGAAGGATGTCACGCTTTTCGATTTTTGATAAGAATCTAGTAAACTCGATTTCAGAATTGAATTGTAAAATAGACCCATCTTGGTAAGGGAAATTTGGAGGAGGAGGAGCAGCTGAAGAAGATGCACCATGTCTACCTGAACGGGAACGTTTAGTGTGTCTGCCCGACATTTTGAATAAGTAGAAATGGCCTTTGTAAGAAGCTTGAAAGATTTTTGAAATTTTGGGAGCTAAGATTGATGCTTGAGTGAAGAAATTGAAGGCATATGGTACCTAATTATAATGAGGAAGATGGCATTTCATTTATGGTGAAAATCTGGAGAAATTTATGAGCTAAAACGGTCAGAAACGGTAAGAAAAATTTCCACTGACCGTTACACAATCGATTGTGGAATTGAAACAATCGATTGTTAGGGAGTTTTGACTTGAACTCGGAGCTGAGAAAAATCGATTGTGGGAATCTGGCAGGACCCAAACGGTAACAAATATTTGAATTACTGACAAAAAATAATCGATTGATAAATTATGGTAATCGATTGTTGTGACACAGTGTGCACAGGGATTTTCTGACTCGGAAAATAATCGATTATATTTTTGAAACAATCGATTGTTTTAGGAAAGCAGTACTGAATGGCTTAGACGGTAATCGATTATACAGTAAAAAAATCGATTATAAAAAAAACTGCATAATAAGCATAAAATGTAAATAGTCGATTAGGGATACTTGCTAATCGATTGTCCGCATGAGACATAAGAAAAAATAATCGATTATTTCCTGTAACAATCGATTGTTCTATGCCATTGCATTATAATTCCCCCTACCTTTAGGGCGATACCTGCAAAAGAAAATTAGACGTCTCCGATGCTCAAGTTAGTAATTTGTAAAGAAATAATGACTTAGATAAATGTGGCCAAGTGAGAACGTGATCTCTTAAGAAGTGTGTCCTAAGGTGTTCTTAAGAGTGTTTCGGGTACTTACCTTTTCTCCAACGTCGCCAATTACCTGTTCGAGAGGGTGATCTTTGATTGTCCTCCATTCGTTAGGAATTTTTGTTTCTTTCTCCAATTGTGGCGCTTCCTCCGATAATTGTTCCAAGATTTCATCTTGAATTTCCTTAGAAGTTTCCTCTTGTACTTAGTCTTGAGGACTTATTGAGTTTAAGATACCTGCAGGATCAGAACCAGAATCCTTTCTCGCCAAGCGAGCATTATTTTTGGAAAACACAATATGAGGGGATTCCTCCACAGTTCCGGTTCTATTATTGAATACACTATATGCTTTGCTACGTGAGGAATAACCAATAAAAATTCCTTCATTGGATTTGGCATCAAATTTTCCCAATTGATCTTTTCCATTGTTATGAATAAAGCATTTACAACCGAATACTCTAAAATGGGAGATATTTGGTTTCCTTCCTTTGTAGAGTTCATAAGGGGTTTTCATGAGTATTGGCCTTATGACTACTCTATTCAAAACGTAGCATGCGGTACTCACGGCATCCGCCAAAAAATGTTTGGGAATCTTAGCCTCATCGAGCATGGTTCTAGCCATCTCTTCGAGGCACCTATTTTTCCTTTCCACCACCCCATTTTATTGTGGTGTTCATGGAGCGGAGAAGGTGTGCTCGATACCGAGTTCGTCACAAAAGTCCGCAAAGAGATTGTGATCAAACTCTCCCCCATGATCAGTTCTTATTGAAGTGACGGTTGTGTCCTTTTCGTTTTTAACACGTTTAAGAAAATATCTGAAATTATGAAAAGCTTCACTTTTATGAGCAAGAAATAGAGTCCATGTAAATCTAGAATAATCATCAACAATAACAAAAGCATAGCGATTTCTACCAAGACTTTCAATGCGAGATAGTCCAAATAAGTCCATGTGAAGTAATTGCAAAGGTCTAGTAGTTGAAACAATATTTTTCGATTTAAAAGATGCTTTTGTTTGCTTCCCTTTTTGACAAGAATCACAAATAGAGTCTTTTTCAAATTTCAAGTTTGGAAGACCAATAACTAAATTTTGTGAAACCAATTTGTTCAAAAGATGCATGTTGGTGTGAGCTACTCTACGGTGCCATAACCACGTATCATCTTCTTTGCTCATAAGACAATCTACATATTCAGATGAAGAATTTTCGAGATCAACCATATAGATATTATCCATTCTAAATCCACGAAGAATAATTTTAAAATCGCTACGGCGAAAAACTAAGCATTCATTTGAATTAAAAAAAACAAGATTTCCCTTGTCACATAATTGACTTATGCTTAAGAGATTATGTTTTAGACCCTTAACTAGCAATATATGCTTAATGGAAGAGGAGTCATCCTTACCGACCGATCCAATGCCGATAATTTTTCCTTTGTTGTTATCACCAAAAATAACGCTTTCTCCTTCCTTGTGTTCTAGTTGAAGGAACTTGGATTCGTCTCCAGTCATGTGCTTGGAGCATCCACTATCAAGGTACCAAAGTACACTTGAACCCTTCAAACACACCTACAAAACAGATTAATGAGTTTTAGGTACCCATGCCATTTTGGGTCCTTGGGGGTTAGGCAAATCATAGTGATGTGATTGAGTGTTATGTCTATGTCGTGTAAAACAAGCAGGAGCAATATGTCCAATTCGTCTACAATAATGACAAACAACATTAGGATTATGCATTCGTCTAGGTTGACAGTAATTGGACGGACGAAATTCATTTACTCTATTCTTGACAATATGACTATTGCGCAATTCATGAAAATCATTTCTCCTACTATTTGTTCTAGGATATACAGCATTTCTAGGATAGTAGTTTCTAGGTTGAAAGCCATTTCTAGGTGTTCTACAAGGTTCAAAATTCCTTCTAGTGTTTGGCCTAGAGTATGCATTATTTCTAGGTTGCGATTGTTGAAAGCCATTTCTAGGTTTGTTATATCTAGGATGAGCGTTTGTTTTATTAATCTTAGGTTGAGCCTTAGGTTGTTGGGGGTTGGCTTCAACCTTTTCTTTAGGCTCATTCTCAAAGCCTATGCCATGCTTGGTCGACTTCAAATTAACAAGAACTTCATTCAAATTTTTATGAGAAGAATTAAACTTATCTAGGGTGCCCTTAAGTCTTTCTACCTCATTTTTGAGATGCATGCAAGAAGTACAATTTTTACTAGAGCTCTCGAGTTTGTCGGCGCTTCTCTTGCCGAAGAATTTGTTTTCTTCTTTCAACTTCTCATTTTCCAAAATCAGTTTTTCCAAATCCTTTTCTTTCAAAGAGAGTTGTTTTTCAAAATCTTTTTCTTTTAAAGAAGCATTTTCTTTTATGCTTTTAACATTTTTTGAAGCTTTAATAAATTCACTATACAACTCATCAAAAGCATTTTGCATTTCCTCAAGAGAATAGAAATTTTTGGAAGAAATTTGACATACCTCTTCTTGATTGTTTTCGTGAGCCATGAGACAATGATTTGCGGCTTCGTATTCTTCTTCCTCACTCGACTCGTCACCGGAGTCGCCTCCCCAAGATATGTATGCTCGTTGTTTCTTGAAGGGTTTCTTCTCCTTTTTGGCATTTGGGCAATTTGATTTAATGTGTCCGGTTTCTCCGCAGTCATAGCACTTTATTTGATCTCCTTGATTTTTGCCCTTTTGTTCATACTCTTTTCGCATGAACTTTTGAAATCTCTTAATTACGAGTCCGAAGTCGTTGTCTCCGTCCTCATCATTTTGAGGTTGGCTTGTGCTTGCCTTGAGAGCGATCTTTTGTTTCCTTTGATCATCAACAAGAGGGTTAAGTATAGTAGATTCATAAGTTTTAAGATTACCTCTTAATCCGTCGATGGTGACATTTGAGACGCCAATAGATTCTTGAATCGCGTCGGCCTTGGATCGCCATGCCGGAGTGAGACTTCGGTGAATTTTTCGGACTAGTTCCTTATCCGTGAAGGTCTTCTTAAGAGCATGTAAATCATTAACAATTTTTGAAAATTGTTCGAACATCTCATCGACCTTTTCGCCTTCCTTCATGTGAAACAATTCATATGCATGGGTTAGGAAATCAATTTTAGCTTCCCTTACCTGGTCCGTACCTTTGTACATAATTTCCAGCTTGTCCCACATTTGCTTCGCCGTTGTGCAACATGATATTTTCCTGTAATCATCAGTATTTACAGCAAATATAATAAATTAATGGCTTTAGCGTTGTTTTGCACCTTTCGGATATCATCCGCATCGTATTCATCTTCGGACTTTGGAACATCTTTATTTTCAACCTTTTTGGTTGGAATTTGTTCTCCCTTCATTATAACCTTCCAAAGATGAAAACTATTTGATTGAACAAATATTCACATCCTCTCCTTCCAGTACGTATAGTTTGTACCGTCGAATAGTAGTGGTCGGGTGGAGCATTGTCCTTCACCTATTCCTGCAAAAGAATCACGAGTAGAAGCCATGGATTGTTTCTCTCAAACGGTTAAGTCTTCAGAGAGTTGGGCTCTGATACCAATTGTTAGAAAATACGCTTAACGCTAGAGGGGGGGGGGGGTGAATAGCGTTATAATAAAAATTAGCGTAAACTTGCGGAATTTAAAAATTGCAGGAAAAAAATAAGTGCAATAAGTAAATAAATAAGAACGAACGCACCGATGTATCCTGGTTCACCACAACCCGTGGCTAGTCCAGTCCCCGAGAGACTCTCTCGAGATTTCCACTAACACTGTTAAGCTTACGGGTGCTCAACAAACCTTTACAAACTGAGGACACAAGCCTCAACAACCTTTGCTCGAAGATACAATACTCCAAGACTTCAACCAAAGGAAACACAAGTTCCTTCTTACAATACAAGGGACTAACACTTCCCTTCAAGTGTATAAAACACTTAGCACTCACTTAAACAAGACTCTCTTAATAGAGTAGATATGAGTAAACAGATACGCTCAAGAATGCAACAACTTTCGTCAAGAATTTTGGCTCTCAAAACTTATGTAATGAATAGAAAGTGATGAACAATAGAGTATGCAAGCTATAGCAATAATATTATCAGTTGTTGTGTTTAGAAGACTGATTTGAAGCTGTATTTATAGTTGCAAAACCATGCATTACCGTTGCCTAATTGCCAATTAAGAATTGCTGATTTTACTCAGTAACAATCGATTGTCAAAATGCCACAATCGATTGTTTGCCAATCGTTCCAAAAATCATTCCCAGATTTTACGCTTAACAATCGATTATCTAAGATCAATAATCGATTACTGGCAACGTTCAAAAAATTATTTCCAGATTTTACTTAAAACAATCGATTGTCAGAAATCTACAATCGATTACTTGGCAACGTTCAAAAAATCATTTCCAGATTTTAATTAAAACAATTGATTGTCAGAAATCTACAATCGATTACTTGGCAACGTTCAAAAAATCTTTTTAAGATTTTATTTAAAACAATCGATTATTAGAAATCTATAATCGATTACCTGACGGTTTTTGAAAATATTTTGGCAACGGTAAATTACACAATCGATTATGCTATGAGAACAATCGATTATATATCAGTCTTTGAAAAATCAATTAGACACTACCTTAATGCACTCGATTGTCAAAGGTACACAATCGATTATTTTATGACTTTGAAAATGTCTGATAGACACTGCCTCAACACAATCGATTGTCATAAGTTCACAATCGATTATTTTGTAGCTTTGAAAAACTTTGATGTACACTGCCTCAACACAATCGATTGTCATAAGGTTCACAATCGATTGTCATGCAGATTTGAAAAATCTGATGCACACTGCCTTAACACAATCGATTGTCATAAGTTCACAATCGATTGTCATGCAGCTGACTTAACATAATCGATTATCATAAGTACATAATCGATTATCTTAGTCCAGATTTTAGAGGCATGTTTAAAAATCATTTTGACTAAAGTAAATATGCATGATTTAAAATTATTTTGCTTTAAATTAAATATGCATGATTTGATAAAAATGTTTTTACGAGAGAAGCCAAGTCTTGAGTCAAGTTATCGGATAAAGATCACAATTAAAGAACGACTCATGTATAACTTTATATCTTTGCTTGATCTTGGTCTTGTGCTTGAATCTCGTTATATATCAATTGCGCGCTTGTGCTTGGACCTCGTCATATGTCCATTGCGCATAGTTTGTCATTCATCAAAACCTACAAATATGAACACACGTTTTAGTATAGTGCCTTGAGAACATGTTTCAACAATTTCCCCCTTTTTGATAATGGCAAACTTTAGTCGGGATATGCATATTTGATAATTCATAATGACGATTCAAGACAAGTAAAGATATGCAACAATATGCAACAAGTCTCTAGATGTGCAATTAGTTCCCCCTCAACATATGAATTCCCCCTCAACTTATGCCAATAAAAAATTAGTGCATATCCCTTATTCTTCCCCCTTTTGCCATTAGCAAAAAATATAGAATGAATAAGTAAATAACTTGTTTATTTATTAAACAAAAATATGAGTACAACAAAAGAAGACAATAAAACATAGAACAATAAACTAAAGAAATTATTCATTATCATTCCCGCCTCGTCATCCGGCACTGCTTCATAAGGGACAAGTCCAGCATATGGATAATGAACATGGTCAAAATATCCATGGACCTCATATGTCAATTGATTGACAGAGGTGGTCAAAGAAGCAATTTGGTCGAAAATAGATTGAAGAGTAGGTTCTTGAGGCTGACGCGATCGACGATTTGGAGGAGGAGCAGGAGCTACATGATCGCCGTCATGGGGAAAGGAGGATTCGGAAATTTCCCATTTCTTGGTGCTCTTTTTGAGCGGACCGATAGAGGTGTTGAACCCGGAGGCTTCAAGAAAATTCATAATAAGGAGGGCATAGGGAAGTGGTCTATCGTCCCCGATGGCATCAAGCATGTGAATTTTGACGAACTTACACCAATTGATGTGAGCTCCGGTTATAATGGCATGCATGAGCTTTGCGTCCTCTTGGGAGAGAGTGGTATGGTTAAGTTTGCGAGGCTTGAGGACTCGGGTTATGAAATAGAAAATCAAACGATATTCGGGGAGCATTCCCGTAATGGTATGACGTCGAGTAGATAGATTAGGACCATAAGCTCCAAGTCCTATTTGGTTTAGCAGAATTTTCTCATCAAATAAGGAGCCGGCTTCTCTAATGTAGCGAGAAATGTTTTCCCCACTTCGAGGAAGATGAGCAATAGAATGCAAGTTTTCATTGGATAAAAGAATTTTAACGCCATTAATGTTTGACACAAGCTCACCATCGTCGTCCTCATGAAGATTTGAGTAGAACGCTTGAATCAATGGAGGATTAATATAAGGATAGGTAAGATATAAGAAGTCAAGAAGTTGACATTCCTTAAGTATGTTTGCAGCGGGGGCGCATTATTCAAGATATTTACTTGTGGAAAAGCGAGGAGGAAGGATGTCACGCTTTTCGAATTTTGTTAAGAATCTAGTAAACTCGGTTTCAGAATTGAATTGTAAAATAGACCCATATTGGTAAGGGAAATTTGGAGGAGGAGGAGCAGCTGAAGAAGATGCACCATGTCTACCTGAACGGGAACGTTTAGTGTGTCTGCCCGACATTTTGAATAAGTAGAAATGGCCTTTGTAAGAAGCTTGAAAGATTTTTGAAATTTTGGGAGCTCAGATTGATGCTTGAGTGAAGAAATTGAAGGCATATGGTACCTATTTATAATGAGGAAGATGGCATTTCATTTATGGTGAAAATCTGCAGAAATTTATGAGCTAAAACGGTCAGAAACGGTAAGAAAAATTTCCACCGACCGTTACACAATCGATTGTGGAATTGAAACAATCGATTGTTATGGAGTTTTGACTTGAACTCGGAGCTGACGAAAATCGATTGTGGGAATCTGGCAGGACCCAAACGGTAACAAATATTTGAATTACTGACAAAAAATAATCGATTGTTGAATTATGGTAATCGATTGTTGTGACACAGTGTGCACAGTGATTTTCTGACTCGGAAAATAATCGATTGTTTTAGGAAAGCAGTACTGAATGGCCTAGACGGTAATCGATTATACAGAAAAAAAATCGAGTCTAAAAAAACTGCATAATAAGCATAAAATGTAAATAGTCGATTAGTGATACTTGCTAATCGATTGTCCGCATGAGACATAAGAAAAAATAATCGATTATTTGTTGTAACAATCGATTGTTCTATGCCATTGCTTTATAATTCCCCCTACCTTTAGGGCGATACCTGCAAAAGAAAATGAGACGTCTCCGACGCTCAAGTTAGTAATTTGTAAAGAAATAATGACTTAGATCAATGTGGCCAAGTGAGAAAGTGATCTCTTAAGAAGTGTGTCCTAAGGTGTTCTTAAGAGTGTTTCCGGTACTTACCTTTTCTCCAACGTTGCCAATTACCTGTTCGAGAGGGTGATCTTTGATTGTCCTCCATTCGTTAGGAATTTTTGTTTCTTTCTCCAATTGTGGCGCTTCCTTCGATAATTGTTCCAAGATTTCATCTTGAATTTCCTTAGAAGTTTCCTCTTGTACTTTGTCTTGAGGACTTATTGAGTTTAAGATGTTAGAAACTACGCTTTACGCTAGAGGGGGGGTGAATAGCGTATTAATAAAATTTAGCGTTTTCTTGCGGAATTTAAACTTTGCAGGAGGTCAAATAAATGCAGAAAAATAAACTTACACAAGGATGTATACTGGTTGGCCACCAACGTGGTTAGTCCAGTCCCCGAGAGACTCTCTCGAGATTTTTCACTATCATGTTAAGCTTACGGGTGCTCAACAAACCGTTGCACACTTGAGGACACAAGCCTCAAACAGTTGCTCGGAGATCGCAATCTCAAAGACTTCACCCAAGGAAACGCAAGTTCCTTGAAACAAGAGAATCGCAATTCTCTTACAAGTATATCAAATACTTGGACACTCACTTAACTAAAGTACTCCTTATTGAGTAGATATGAGTAAAAGAATATGTTCAAGATCACAACAACTTCAAGCAATAATATGGCTCTCAAAAGCTTTATGAAATGAGTAGAAAATGAAGAACAATTGAATGAAAGCTTATTGCAATGTAATGATCAGTTTGTGTATGTTGTTGTTGTTAAAACACTGAAATGAAGCTGTATTTATAGTTGAAAAACTTGGCATTACCGTTGCCTAATTGCCAATTAAGAGTTGCTGAAATTACTCAGTGATAATCGATTATTAAGACCAAACAATCGATTATCTGCCAATCAGTTTAAAAATCAATCCCAGATTTAACGCTTCACAATCGATCATACATAATCTATAATCGATTACTGGTAATATTCAAAATCAGATAATCGATTACACTAAGTTCATAATCGATTACTTTGGCAACGTTCTAAAAATCATTTCCGGATTTTAAGCAAAACATCGATTATATAAAATCTATAATTGATTACTTCAGCAACGTTCTAAAAATCATTTCCAGATTTTAAGCAAAACATCGATTATATAAAATCTATAATCGATTACCGTATGGTATTTGAAAATCATTTGACAACGGTCAGCTTCAACAATCGATTGTCCTTTGCAACAATCGATTACTTGTTATTTTCTGAAAATCATAAAACTTACTGTCTCAGTGATAATCGATTATCTAAAGACATAATCGATTACTTGTTATTTTCTGAAAATCATAAAACTTACTGTCTCAGTGATAATCGATTCTCTAAAGACATAATCGATTACTTAATTAAATTTAAAATCACTGGAAGACATCAACTCAACACAATCGATCACCATTAGTTCATAATCGATTATTTTGAGTATTGAAAAACTTTACCTCAACAACAATCGATTGTCATTTGTTCACAATCGATTATCATGCAGATTTGGAAAAACCTGATGTTCACTGTCTTACTCACAATCGATTACCATTAATTCATAATCGATTGTCACGCAGTCTTGGCTCAGAAACAATCGATTATCATAAGTCCATAATCGATTATTTTAGCCCAGATTTTTGAGGCATGTTTAGAAAACATTTTGTCTAATGCATGATTTAAAATCTTTTTGACACAGAATTAAATATGCATGATTTTGGAAAATAGTTTTATGAGAGAGGCCATACTATGAGTCAAGTTATAGGATCGAGATTACAATTTAGAACAACTCAATAACAATTAAAAACTATATCTTGAACTTCAATCTTATTCGCAACCATTGTGCGCTTGTACTTGAATTCCGTCATATATCAATTTTTGCTTCGTTTGTCATTCATCAAAACCTACAAAAGAGTACACGTTTAGTATATTGCATTGAGAACGTGTTTCTAACAATTTCCCCCTTTTTGATAATGGCAAACATTAAGCGGGATATGCAATTTAGGCAAAAGATATTGACAATTCAAGACAAATAACAATTATGCTATTCTGTTCTTGTTCCCCCTCAATTTAAGAGTTCCCCCTCAATTTTAGCTTATAAGCAATCAATGAATTAAGAGAGGTGGTGCATACCCGATATCCCGTTTTCTTCCCCCTTTTGCCATTAGCAAAAAAATAAGGAAAGATGCAAAAAAGATGAAATAAACAAGGTTTATTTATTGGAAAGAAAATTAGAGGGTAGTCGATTATTGATACGGGATAATTGATTTTTATAGGGACATTGCTGCAGATTCGTGGTTTGCTTGAGAATTGCTCTTAGCTCTAGGGTGATACCTGCAAAAAGAAGTTAGACGCCTCCGACGCTCAAGTTAGAAATCATGTAGGAAAGAAAATGCAATGCATGACTTAGATCAAAGTGGAGTCAAGGATCCCGAGTTCAGTGTGAATTCGGAAGAAGGACTCTTTCTCTAAAGGCTTGGTAAAGATGTCTGCCAATTGGCTTTTGGTTTCAACAAATTCAATTTCGACATCGCCTTTGAGTACATGATCTCTAATAAAGTGATGTCTAATTTCGATGTGTTTTGTTCGCGAATGAAGAACGGGGTTCTTCATCAAGCATATGGCGCTAGTGTTATCACATCTAAGAGGAATGTGATCAAGACTTAGGCCATAGTCCAAGAGTTGTTGTTTCATCCATAGGATTTGAGCACAGCAACTCCCCGCGGCTGCATATTCAGCCTCGGTGGTAGACAACGCAACACTTACTTGTTTCTTACTAAACCAAGATACAAGAGAGCTACCGAGCAAATGGCAAGTGCCACTTGTGCTCTTGCGGTCCAATTTGCATCCAGCAAAATCGGAATCGGAATATCCAATAAGTTGGCATGAAGAGCCTTTGGGGTACCATAGACCCACATTTGTAGTACCAATGAGATACCTTAATATCCGTTTCACCGCAGTAAGGTGAGACTCCTTCGGACATGACTGATAGCGAGCACATAAACACACGCTAAACATGATGTCCGGACGACTAGCGGTAAGATAAAGAAGAGAGCCAATCATACCTCGATACTTTTTAGTGTCGACTTCCTTACCTTTTTCATCTTTGTCTAGATGATCGGATGTGCTCATGGGAGTAGCCATTTCTTTTGCATTGTTCATCTCAAAGCGTTTTAGTAGTTCTTTGCAATATTTGGCTTGGCATATGAATGTACCTTCTTTCATTTGTTTCACTTGTAACCCCAAAAAGAATGTTAACTCGCCCATCATAGACATTTCAAATTCGCTAGTCATTAGATCGGAAAATTCCTTGCATAAAACATTGTTAGTAGCACCAAATATAATATCGTCTACATATATTTGAACTAATAAAATATCATTATTTTTATGCTTGACAAAGAGGGTTGTGTCAACTTTTCCCCTAATGAAATCATTTTCCAAAAGAAATTTACTCAACCTTTCATACCAAGCTCGAGGAGCTTGTTTTAAACCATAAAGAACCTTTTTGAGTTTGAAAACATGATCGGGATATTTAAAATCTTCAAAGCCGGGGGGTTGTTTGACATAAACTTCTTCTTCAATAAAACCATTTAGAAAAGCACTTTTCACATCCATTTGATATAGAATAAAATTCATTGAAGAGGCGAAAGCAAGTAATAGACGAATAGCTTCAATCTAGCTACCGGAGCATAGGTTTCCTCAAAATCAATACCTTCTTCTTGACTATAGCCTTTTGCCACAAGCCTAGCTTTGTTTCTAGTGATTATACCATTTTCATCTAGTTTATTGCGAAAAACCCATTTCGTGCCAATTATAGAATGACCTTCGGGTCTTGGCACCAAATCCCAAACGTTATTGCGTTCGAATTGGTTAAGCTCCTCTTGCATTGCCAAGGTCCAAAATTCATCCCCAATTGCTTCGGAGATGGTTTTAGGTTCAATTTGAGAAACAAAAGCAGTGAGTTCTAAAGTGTTTTTGAGGGAGTTTCGGGTACTTACCTTTTCTCCGACATTGCCGATTACCTGTTCGAGAGGATGATCCTTGATCGTTCTCCACTCGTTAGGCGTATTTATTCCTTTTTCTAATTGTGGCGCTTCTTCCGTTGGTTGTTCCCCAATTTCATTTTTGTTTTCCTTTGAAGGTTCTTCTTGGATTTTATCTTTCAAGCTATCCAAGATACCTGCAAGATCAAAACCGGATTCCTTTCTCGCCAAGCGAGTATTATCTTCGGAAAACACAACATGAGGGGATTCCTCCACAATTTGGGTTCTTTTGTTAAAGATCCTATATGCTTTGCTACGTGAGGAATAACCAATGAAGATGCCTTCATCCGATTTAGCATCAAACTTACCCAATTGGTCCTTGCCATTATTATGAACAAAACATTTACAACCAAAAACACGTAAATGAGAAATGTTGGGTTTTCTACCCTTATAAAGTTCATATGGGGTTTTAATGAGTATCGGCCAAATTGCTACTCTATTTAAAACATAGCAAGCGGTACTCACGGCGTCCGCCCAAAAGTATTTGGGAATCTTAGCTTCGTCGAGCATGGTTCTAGCCATCTCTTCGAGACACCTATTTTTCCTTTCCACCACCCCATTTTGTTGTGGTGTCCGTGGAGCGGAAAACGTGTGTTCGATTCCGAGTTCGTCACAAAAATCCGCAAAGAGATTGTGATCAAACTCTCCCCCATGATCACTTCTAATCGAAGTGACGGTCGATTCCTTTTCGTTTTGAATACGCTTAAGGAAATACTTGAAATTTTGAAAAGCATCACTTTTATTTGTAAGAAATAGAGTCCACGTAAATCTAGAAAAGTCATCAACAATTACAAAAACATATTTATTTTTACCAAGGCTTTCAATACGAGAGGGACCAAATAAATCCATGTGAAGTAATTGCAAAGGTCTAGACGTTGAAACAATATTCTTGGATTTAAAAGATGCTTTGGTTTGCTTCCCTTTTTGACAAGAATCGCAAATAGAATCATTTTCAAACTTTAAACAGGGAAGACCAACTACTAAGTTTTGAGAAAGAAGCTTGTTCAAAAGATGCATGTTCATGTGTGCTACTCTACGATGCCATAGCCAAGAGTTATCCTCTTTGCTTATTAAACAATCAACATATTCGGGTGAGGAGTTTGCAAGATCAACCATATAGATATTATCAATTCTAAAACCACGAAGTATGATCTTGAAATCACTACGTCTAAATACAAGACATTCATCCGAATCAAATAGAGCAAGATTTCCCTTGTCACATAATTGGCTTATGCTCAAGAGATTATGCTTCAAACCTTTCACAAGTAGTATATGTTTAATGGAGGAGTTTTCGTCCTTACCGACCGAACCAATGCCGATGATTTTTTCCTTTATTGTTATCACCAAATATGACACTTCCTCCTTCTTTGTGCTCTAGTTGAAGGAATTTGGATTCATCTCCCGTCATGTGTTTGGAGCATCCACTATCAAGGTACCATAGTACACTTGATCCCTTCAAGCACACCTACAAAACAAATTAATGTTCTTTAGGTACCCATGCCATCTTGGGTCCTTGAGGGTTAGGCATGTTATAATGATGCAATTGATTTATATGTCTATGACGAGTAAAGCAAGCGGGAGCAATATGACCAATACGTCTACAATAATGACAAGTCACGTTGGGATTATGCATTTTTCTAGGTACATAGTAACTAGATGAATGAAGGTTGCTTACTCTACTTTGAACACCAATGTTTCTCCTATTATGAGCTCTAGGAGGTTTACAAGTTTGTCTAAAATATGCATCATTTCTAGAATATCTATTTCTAGGTGGAGGGTCATTTCTTGGTCTTCTAAATTGTTCAAGGTTTGGCCTAAAATATGCATCATTTCTAGGTCTTCTAGCATTTTCACTATTTGGTCTAACATGCAAGTTATTTCTAGGATTTCTACTTCTAGGATAAGCATTTTGGTTATTAGTCCTAGGTTGAGCTCTAGGTTGTTGTGGTTTAGCACCAACCTTTTCTTCATTCTTGAATCCTATTCCATGTTTAGTTGATTTTAGATTAACAAGCACATCATTCAAGTTTTTATGCGAAGAATTAAACTTATCTAATGTGCCTTTAAGTCTAGCTACTTCATTCTTAAGAAGCACACAGGAAGAACAGTTTCTAGTAGAACCTTCAGGTTTATCAGCACTTCTTTTTCCATAAAACTTGTTTTCCTCTTTTAGCTTCTCATTTTCGAAAACCAGTTTTTCTAATTCTTTTTCTTTTAATGAAAGATGTGTTTGAAAATCTTTTTCTTTTAGAGAAGCGCCTTCTTTAACACTTTTGACAGTTTTTGAAGCTTTGATAAATTCAGCATAAAGTTCATCAAAAGCATTTCTCATTTCATCAAGAGTAAAGAAATTTTGAGAAGAGATTTGACTTACCTCGTCTTTGCCGTCTTCTTGAGCCATGAGACATAAATTTGCTGCTTCATCATCTTCTTCTTCGCTTGCTTCATCTCCGGAATCTCCTCCCCAAGAGATGTATGCACGTTGCTTTTTGAAGGGTTTCTTCTCCTTTTTGATGTTAGGGCAATTTGATTTTATGTGCCCGGTTTCTCCGCATTCATAGCATTTTAGTTGATCGCCTTGCTTTTTGTTCTTGCGTTCATACTCTTTGCGCATGAATTTTTGAAACCTTTTGATAACGAGTCCAAACTCGTTGTCACCTTCTTCATCAATTTGTGATTGGCTAGCCTTTAGAGCAATCCTTTGCCTTCTTTGATCATCAACAAACGGGTTAAGTATAGTTGATTCATAGGTTTTGAGATTACCTCTTAATGCGTCAATTGTGACATCTGTGATGCCAATGGATTCTTGGATTGCATCGGCCTTTGATCGCCATGCCGGAGTGAGACTTCTGAGGATCTTCCGGACAAGTTCTCTATCCGTAAACGTCTTTTTGAGGGCGTGTAGATCATTTACGATCATTGTGAATCGCTCAAACATTTCGTCTACTTTCTCTCCTTCCTTCATGTGGAATAGTTCATAAGAGTGAGTTAAGAAATCAATTTTAGCTTCTCGTACCTGGTCGGTTCCTTCGTATGTCACTTCAAGCTTATCCCACATTTCTTTTGCTGTTTTGCAACATGATATCTTCCTGTAGTCGTTAGCATTAACAGCACAATATAATAAATTTATAGCTTTGGCATTATTTTGAACCTTACGAATATCCTCCGCGGTATATTCCTCTTCGATCTTTGGAACCCATTCATCTTCCACCTTCTTGGTTGGAATTTGGTTTCCATTGGTGAATACTTTCCACAAATGAAAGCTATTTGATTGCACAAAGATTTGCATCCTCTCCTTCCAATATGAGTAGTTTGTGCCGTTGAATAGAGGAGGTCGTGTAGAGCATTGTCCTTCTTCAATTCCTTCAAAAGAGTCAAGAGTAGAAGCCATGGATGGTTCTCTCAAACGGTTAAGTTTTCAGAGAGTTGGGCTCTGATACCAATTGTTAGAAACTACGCTTTACGCTAGAGGGGGGGTGAATAGCGTATTAATAAAATTTAGCATTTTCTTGCGGAATTTAAACTTTGCAGGAAGTAAAATAAATGCAGAAAAATAAACTTACACAAGGATGTATACTGGTTGGCCACCAACGTGGTTAGTCCAGTCCCCGAGAGACTCTCTCGAGATTTTTCACTATCTTGTTAAGCTTACAGGTGCTCAACAAACCGTTACACACTTGAAGACACAAGCCTCAAACAGTTGCGCGGAGATCGCAATCTCAAAGACTTCACCCAAGGAAACGCAAGTTCCTTGAAACAAGAGAATTGCAATTCTCTTACAAGTATATCAAATACTTGGACACTCACTTAGCTAAAGTACTCCTTATTGAGTAGATATGAGTAAAAGAATATGTTCAAGATCACAACAACTTCAAGCAATAATATGGCTCTCAAAAGCTTTATGAAATGAGTAGAAAATGAAGAACAATTGAATGAAAGCTTATAGCAATGTAATGATCAGTTTGTGTATGTTGTTGTTGTTAAAACACTGAAATGAAGCTGTATTTATAGTTGAAAAACTTGGCATTACCGTTGCCTAATTGCCAATTAAGAGTTGCTGACATTACTCAGTGATAATCGATTATTAAGACCAAACAATCGATTATCTGCCAATCAGTTTAAAAATCAATCCCAGATTTAACGCTTCACAATCGATCATACATAATCTATAATCGATTACTGGTAATATTCAAAATCAGATAATCGATTACACTAAGTTCATAATCGATTACTTTGGCAACGTTCTAAAAATCATTTCCGGATTTTAAGCAAAACATCGATTATATAAAATCTATAATCGATTACTTCAGCAACGTTCTAAAAATCATTTCCAGATTTTAAGCAAAACATCGATTATATAAAATCTATAATCGATTACCGTATGGTATTTGACAATCATTTGACAACGGTCAGCTTCAACAATCGATTGTCCTTTGCAACAATCGATTACTTGTTATTTTCTGAAAATCATAAAACTTACAGTCTCAGTGATAATCGATTATCTAAAGACATAATCGATTACTTGTTATTTTCTGAAAATCATAAAACTTACTGTCTCAGTGATAATCGATTCTCTAAAGACATAATCGATTACTTAATTAAATTTAAAATCACTGGAAGACATCAACTCAACACAATCGATCACCATTAGTTCATAATCGATTATTTTGAGTATTGAAAAACTTTACCTCAACAACAATCGATTGTCATTTGTTCACAATCGATTATCATGCAGATTTGGAAAAATCTGATGTTCACTGTCTTACTCACAATCGATTACCATTAATTCATAATCGATTGTCATGCAGTCTTGGCTCAGAAACAATCGATTATCATAAGTCCATAATCGATTATTTTAGCCCAGATTTTTGAGGCATGTTTAGAAAACATTTTGTCTAATGCATGATTTAAAATCTTTTTGACACAGAATTAAATATGCATGATTTTGGAAAATAGTTTTATGAGAGAGGCCATACTATGAGTCAAGTTATAGGATCGAGATTACAATTTAGAACAACTCAATAACAATTAAAAACTATATCTTGAAATTCAATCTTATTCGCAACCATTGTGCGCTTGTACTTGAATTCCGTCATATATCAATTTTTGCTTCGTTTGTCATTCATCAAAACCTACAAAAGAGTACACGTTTAGTATATTGCATTGAGAACGTGTTTCTAACATAAGATACCTGCAGGATCAGAACCAGAATCCTTTCTCGCGAAGCGAGCATTATTTTCGGAAAACACAATATGAGGGGATTCCTCCACAGTTCCGGTTCTATTATTGAATACCCTATATGCTTTGCTACATGAGGAATAACCAATAAAAATTCCTTCATTGATTTGGCATCAAATTTTCCCAATTGATCTTTTACATTGTTATGAATAAAGCATTTACAACCGAATACTCTAAAATGGGAGATATTTGGTTTCCTTCCCTTGTAGAGTTCATAAGGGGTTTTCATGAGTATTGGCCTTATGACTACTCTATTCAAAACGTAGCATGCGGTACTCACGGCATCTGCCAAAAAATGTTTGGGAATCTTAGCCTCATCGAGTATGGTTCTAGCCATCTCTTCGAGACACCTATTTTTCCTTTCCACCACCCCATTTTGTTGTGGTGTTCGTGGAGCGGAGAAAGTGTGCTCGATACCGAGTTCGTCACAAAAGTCCGCAAAGAGATTGTGATCAGACTCTCCCCCATGATCACTTCTTATTGAAGTGACGATTGTGTCCTTTTCGTTTTGAACACGTTTAAGAAAATATTTGAAATTATGAAAAGCTTCACTTTTATGAGCAAGAAATAGAGTCCATGTAAATCTAGAATAATCATCAACAATAACAAAAGCATAATGATTTCTACCAAGACTTTCAATGCGAGATAGTCCAAATAAGTCCATGTGAAGTAATTGCAAAGGTCTAGTAGTTGAAACAATATTTTTCGATTTAAAAGATGCTTTTGTTTGCTTCCCTTTTTGAAAAGAATAACAAATAGAGTCTTTTTCAAATTTCAAGTTTGAAAGACCAATAACTAAATTTTATGAAACCAATTTGTTCAAAAGATGCATGTTGGTGTGAGCTACTCTACGGTGCCATAACCACGTATCATCTTCTTTGCTCATAAGACAATCTACATATGATTAAATTCATTATCTGAACTAGTGATGTGTATGACTTAACTTAAATCTGGCCCTTTATGACAAATTGGAATTTTCTAATTGCTGATATTTCAGCTGAGTTCACAAGTTTTCTAATCTCTAAAAGCATAGAGTTTGTCATCATCAAATAGGGGGAATTTTGTTGGCCCAAGTTCAGTTGAAGTCTTGAAGATTGACAAATGAACTCAGGGAAGGACATGGTCCATCCTGGAAGACACAGTAAGTCATAACCATTGCACATGGAAGATAACATTAGAGTCAAATGGACTAAGGATAACATTAGAGTCTCCATCAAACTCTAACTGTTATTCTATTAAATAACCAAGTTGTTCTCTTTTACAGGTAATGCACATACGCAGAAGTTAAGCATATTTGAGAGCAAAAGAGTGAGACTATTTTTGCAAGAAACATATGCAAGTTAGAAGTGTGCACGCCTAAAGCTACATGAACTAAAAGAGAAGAATCAGTTCCATCTGTGTATTTATTTCTAGTTCAATTGTAGTAGGTTTTCATATTGTACCTTTCAGCTTTACTAAAAATAATTGTATTAGGTACCTCGTGTAATCAAGTTAGAGTTAACTTGATAGTGTCGCAGCAGCTGAGCCTGTGTGCTACACTAGGATTAGAGTTTAATCCTTTGGTTTACAAAGAGTCTTTGTAAATGTTGTTTGGCTCACTGAGTTTTAGTGGAGTTTGGGAAAATCCTACTGAGTAGTAGGTCGTGGTTTTTTCACCTTTTGAGCCAGGTGTTTTCCACGTAAAAATCTCTGTGCACTTTACTTTCAGTTCTTATTATTTTGCAAACTGCTGTAGTTAGAACACTTAGAAAAACCAGGTTCTTCTAACGTGAAAATTAGGTACCACACAAATCACCCTCTCTCTTGTGTGGTATTGACGTCTATTAACATCAATGTTTTTAATTAAGAATTTGTTGTAGCAAACAGTGATTCAAGCTTAGTGGGTTTGACTCTTCTTGAGAAAGAGAATCTATGACCCAAAAAATTGACCCAAAAAGGAATTTGGATGGACCCATGAGAAATGGTAGTCCCAATTAACGGGTTAAATCTCGAGAGAGTAATCACCCTACTTGAACCCTAGTTGTTTGGTCTAATTGGCCTACCCAATTGGTCTCGAGAGAGTGAATTGAACAAAATCACTCTTTCCACTGAGAGGTGTGAGAGTGGGTACAATTGTGCAACGATTGTAGCATAAGCCCCGAAATATGTCAATCTATCCTTAGTAGTTTCTACCCGTTAATCAACCACCTAGGTGATGCCACGACCCTAGTGCCTTTCTTCCTATTAATTACAACTTAGAAATATTCTCTTAGCATAATTTAGCTTTAATCCTTAGTTTTATAATAGTAGTTATAAATACAAAAACCCAAAAATGTTTGAAGTGCCATTAGAAGCTCAACCGCATCTCTAGGCTAGACAAAAAAATACAATTCCACTACTAGCTCCCTGTGGAAATTCGATTCAAACCACTATTCGGGTAAAAGCTATTGCGACCCGCTCTTCCTACCTTTGTGTAGTGTTGAATTGGCAGCGATCATTGCGCACCGCAATAATATTATTATTATTATATTGGTTTAGATATTGTACTGTTCTTTCATATTTATTTGGTTTCTCCTAAGTTGAATTGTTTCCTCGAAGCATGTACCCCCTCCCTTTTATCTACTTATTAATTATTTACTTTTCTGCCATATATATTGTATAACTGCACAAGTTTATCTGGAGTCTGGTCCTAGCCTCGTTACTACCTCACAGGGATTAGGCCAGACACTTACCAATACATGGGGTCGGTTGTGCTGATGCTACACTCTACACTTATGTGCAGATGCCTGAGCAACATACAGTGCACAATATTAGTCTGGGAACCATTCTTCAGTCCACGAGACACCGAAGTAGCCTTTCAGATGTCTGAAAGCCCGACGTCTCCGCTATATTACTTTACATTCTGTTATCTCATGTATCCGAGACAAACAGCTTTGCTATTTCTTCAAACTGATGTATGCAATATTCATAGTAGTCCATGGATGTTGTGATACCAGGTTCTGGGTAGAGACATGTATTGGCTTCTAAACGGAAGATTATTTTCTCCTGTCATTTAATTTCTTATTCATTACTCCCTCCGGTCCAAAATAAGTGATTTTTTGGATGTTTCACACGGATAAAGAAATCCATCTTTTAGCATTTATTAGCAATGAGATTGACATATTAACCTTTACTATCTCACATACACTCCTAACACATATTCCAATACTATTTACACCAAGGACAATGTAGGAAAAAAATAATTAATTCATTCTTGAAATCTGAAAAAATCACTTATTTTGGACCACAAGAAAAAGGCCAAAAAATCACTTATTTTGGACCGGATGGAGTATTAATCTAATTGTTTAAACAAGTATAAAACAAAAAGGGGTAATGATTTCAATGTTTTATGGCTTGCCTAGCTTCCACGAGTAGGTGCCATCACGACTTTCGAAGATGGAAATTCCGGATCGTGACAACGTCCTGTCACCATGTTAACATAATGTTGTACATTTGAAAAACAGTAACAGAATATGAGTCTAATGTTCGAGAAGACTGAGGTGAATGTCGAAGAAGATGAGAAATGAATTAGGAAAGTAAAGGATTGGGGTAAATAAGGGAAGGCACGTGCATATTTAGACTGACACGTGCTAAGAGATCGGATGACCATAATTAGACGTAGCTGATAGAATTAAATGGTAGATTAGCCCTTGTGTAACAAAATTGGGCCTCAATCTGCTATAATGAATTGGGCTGGAATTAGCAGTTAGTTTTTGACCAGTATTTTCTTAATTCCCTCTCTTTCTCTCTCTACTTTATTACTCTACTTCCTCTCTTCTTCTTGAACCTAAATTCTCTTCTAATCCGTGAATCTCCATTACAGGTACAAGTGAAGAACTTCAATGGAATTACATTCTGTTGTTCTTGAGAGTTATTGTTATTGTAATTGAGAACTATCTTGTAACCATTTAGCAATAAATAAAACTCCATTGTTGTCCATTTCTACTTCTTTTCTACTTTTTCAACTGATTATATTACGAATTGGTATCAGAGCAATTCCTGGCCCATTACTACAAAACAATGATGATCGCTAATACTAGATCCAAATCTATGGAGGAAAATGTTAAAAAACTAGAAACCCAGCTACAGAGTTACATGGAGAAGACAGAATTGAAATCTGAAGCTACAGATGCTAAAATAGATGAGTTAGCAAGGAAGCTTGATGTGGTTGTGGAGAAGTTAATTCCGAATCAAGCTGGGATTCTGGGAAGTGCTCCTTCTGGGAGTCATTTTCTCGAAACTTCTGAAGGCAGGCATAAAGGAGAGCCATTCACTCCTGGTGTTAGGGAGAGAAGATACCATCACAACTCCAAATCAAGGGTGGATTTTTCATATTTTGATGGAGCAGGAGCAGTAGATCTATGCTCATGGTTGTGGAGGTGTGAGCGATACTTCCACTACAACCATATCACTGGTCAGGGGCAAAAACTGGAGGAGGCAGTTCTTCATCTTCAAGGTAGGGTTGAAGCTTGTTATTTTTCCTTTCAAATAAGCAGAGGAAATGTTAGCTGGAGAGAATTTTGTGAGGAGTTATGCAAGAGATTTCAAGATGCTAAAAATAGTAAATTTAACCTCATAGGAGATTTCAAAAAAATTGAACAGAAGGGTAGTGTTAATGATTACTTAGAGAAATTTGAGGATTTGAAGGCTTGGGTGTTGATTAGGAGTCCTACAATTCCCGATAATTCTTTCTAGAATTATTTGTAGAAGGTCTAAAGGAGGAAATAAGGCATACAGTTAAAATGCTCAACCCCTTTACCTTAAGTCAGGCAGTAGAAAAAGCTAGACATCAAGAAAAAGTCATAGATTCCTGGGCTAAGAAAGGGAAAATGATAGGGGGAAGGAGTCTGATGCCCACATATTCCAGTGGACCAGGTGCAACCAATAATTATAGGAGTGGAGGTATGCTTAATAAGGATAACAAATTGTTTGAAACCAGGAGAGCTCAGGGATTGTATTATAAATGTGGAGAGAAATATCACCCTGGCCACTTATGCAAGAATAAACAGTTTAATGCAATGTCTGGAACTGTGGAACCTTCTGAAGAGGTAGTGCAACCAGAAATTGAAATCAAGGGGGAGGAGTTCTTAGAAGTACATGAAGGAGAACATATGGATGAGGCTATTAGCTTGAATGATCATTCAGGTACTAAGGTGCCAAACACCATTAGACTGAAAGGAGAGTCTAAGAAGAACACCATGACTATCCTATTGGATTCAGGAAGCACTCTTAGCTTCCTAGATTTAGAGACAACAAGAAAAATGGGGTGTGTTATAAAAGAAATGTTCCTATGAGGGTAACAGTAGCCAATGTGAATCATTTGTGTAGTCTGTACACTTGTCCCAGGTTCAAATGGAAGATACAAGGATTAGAGTTTAAGGACTCATTAAGATTACTGAGACTTAGGCGTAATGACCTGATTTTGGGGGAATATTGGATGAAAGGACACAATCCTATTTTATTGGACTTCATAGAGTACAAAGTCCAGGTTACACACAAGGGAAAAAGAGTGGAACTTAGGGGCATTTTGCCATCAAGGGGAGTTAAAAAGTATGACTTCTAGTGGGCTCAAGCATCTACTTAAGAAGGTTCAAGCTATATGGGCTCATTTGTTCACTATATCAGCAACAGAAGCATGTTGGAGGAGAATATACCTGCAGCTATCCAACAAGTACTGAACGAGTTCCCAGATATCTTCTCTAAGCCAAAGACATTTCCACTAAGGAGGAATCATGACCATTTCATCCATCTGAAAGCAGAAGAAAATCCAGTTAGCATCAGACCTTGCAGGTACAATTTCTTTTAGAAGAATGAAATAGAAAAACAAGTGAATGAAAAGAAAGATGGTAGTTGGAGATTTTAGTAAAAAAGAAAGATGGTATTATGAGATTTTGTATTGAATATAGATCCCTAAACCAAATGACTGTCAAAGACAAGTTTCTAATTCCCTTGATAGATGACTTAATGGATGAATTACATGGTCCATGCATATATTCTAAAATAGAACTTAGAGATAGTTACAATCAAATTATAATGGGGGACAAAAGACATATATAAAAATGCCTTTAGAACACATTTAGGACATTATGAGTTTAAGGTTATGCCTTTTGGGCTAATCAATGCACCAGCTACATTTCACTCCCTCATGAATCATGTGTTTCAGGCTCATTTAAGGAAGTTTGTTCTAGTTTTCTTTGATGACCTTTTAGTCTACAGTGCATCAATGGAGGATCATGTGCTTCATTTGGGGAAGGTGTTGAGTATATGGAGAAGGGAACAACTATTTGCTAAGCTGTCCGAATGCTCCTTTGGTCAGCCTAAGGTGAAATACCTAGGGTACATTATATCTGGAGAAAGGGGTCTCTACTGATCCCTCAAACATTGAGGCTATGGCCAATTGGCCAACACCAAAATCATTTAAGGCTCTAAGGGGTTTCTTGGGACTCACAGGCTATGATAGAAGGTTTATTAAGTCCTATGGAGTGATTAGCCGACCATTGACCAATCTGTTATAAAAGAATGGATTCTATTGGGATGCTGATTCTGTAGCCTTTCAAGCACTTAAGGAGGCAATGACTACTGCTGCTGTGTTAGCCTTGGCTGACTTTAATAAACCATTTGTGGTGGAAACTGATGCATGTTCTAGTGGAATAGGGGAAGTACTAATGCAGCAAGGGACCCGTATTGCTTTTTTCAATAAAGCATTGACACCTAGGCATATGGGGATGTCTACTTATGAGAAATAGTATATGGCTGTTTTGTCAGCTGTAGATAAATGGAGACATTACTTGCAGGGAGGCCATTTTATTATAAGAACTGAAAATCAGAGTCTTAAATATCTACTTGAGGAAAGGGTCACTACTGCACTTCAACAAAAAGGGTTGGCAAAACTAATGGGGTTAGATTATGAGGTACAATACAAGAAAGGGGCAGAGAACAAGGTAGCTGATGCCTTGTCTAGAAGACAAGAAGAAGACACTACTCTTAATGTTATCACTGCCGTAGACCTTACTTGGATGAAGGAGATTGAGCTAAGCTATGAACAGGATCTACAAGCTCTACAGTTGATTGCTGAACTTATCACTACACCTAATAGCAGGCCTAATTTTTCGCCGACTCAGGATATTTTGAGGTATGATCACAGAATCTATGTGGGCAGAAGTTCTGATCTAAGGGTGAGGATTTTTGAGGTCTTACACTTATCTCCCTTAGGGGGGCATTCTAGCCAACAAGGGACTTACAATAGAATCATGATGACATTCTACTGGCCTAATATGAAGTCAGAACTGTTCAAATGGGTCTCAGAATGTGATATTTGTCAAAGGGTAAAAACTAAAAACATACATCCAGCTGGTCTTCTGCAACCATTACCCATTCATGACCTTCCTTGGCAAGACATTGCCATGGATTTTGTGGAAGGTCTACCAACCTCAAATCACAAGAATACTGTCCTAGTAGTGGTGGATATGTTAACAAAGCATGGTCATTTCCTAGCTCTATGTAATCCTTACACAACACATGATATTGGAGACATGTTCCTGAAGGAGGTTTACAAGCTATATGGATCAACTAAAACCATTATCACTGACAGAGATGCTATATTTACCAGTCAATTTTGGCAAAGCCTATTAAAGTCATTGGGAACTAATTTACACATGTCCACTTCCTACCATCCACAGACTGATGGTTAGACTAAGAGACTAAACAAGTGTTTGAAATTTTACTTGAGGGCTATGGTGTTCACTAATCAAAAGTAGTGGTTTAAGTGACTTCCACTGGCACAATGGTGGTATAACCCCGACTACCATAATGCCCTAAAATCAACACCTTTTCAGGCTCTTTTTGGGTTTCCACCTCCCCAAGTTTCCCTAGGGTCTCTTCCTTACCCAACTAATACACACGCTGGGGCATGTATTGCTCAAAGGCAGACCATGCTGCAACATCTAAAAGAGAATCTCACGCAAGCACATGCCGGATGAAATTCTATGCAGATCGTGCAAGAACCGACAAACAATTTGAAGTTCGGGACTATGTTTATCTTAAACTATAGCTTTATAGGAAATCATCAGTTGCTATAAGAAATAACATAAAATTGAGTGCTCGATTTTATAGGCCTTATAATGTTCTACAGAGGGTAGGAGCACTAGCTTACCAGATTGAACTTCCTCCAGGCTCTCAGATCCATCCGATGTTCCATATTTCTCAGTTGAAGAAGAGAATAGGCACACCAATCAAACCTCAGATGCAACCTCCAACTTGTGACGTTGATGGACGAATCCAGATCCATCTGATGTCTATTCTTCAGAGGAAAATGGTTACGGTCAATAATGGAGTAGGGGTTAAGGTTCTAGTTCAATTGGCTAATCTAAGCCTTGAGGAAGCCACAAGGGAGGATTGGGGGTACATACGAAGCCAATTTCTTATCGACCATGAGGATAAGGTCTCTTTCATGGGATGGGTATTGTAATGTTCGAGAAGGCTGAGGTGAATGTCGAAGAAGATGAGAAATTAATTAGGAAAGTAAATGATTAGGGTAAATAAGGGAAGGCACATGCATATTTAGACTAACACAAGCTAAGAGATCGGACGACCAGAATTACAAGTAGCTGATAGAATTGAAAGGTGCAGATTAGCCCTTCTGTAACAGAATTGGGCCTCAATCTGTTATAACGAATTGGACTGGAATTAGCAGTTAGTTTTTAACCGGTATTTTCTTAATTCCCTCTCTTTCTATCTCTACTTTCTTACTCTACTTCCTCTATTCTTCTTCAACCTAAATTCTCTTCTAATATGGGAATCTCAATTATAGGTACACGTGAAGAACTTCAATGGAGTCGCATTCTATTGTCCTTGAGAGTTATTGATATTGTAATTAGGGGTGGGAATAGTTCGGGCAAACCCGAAATTCAAACCGAAATCCGAGTTATTTGAATTTTTGGTTTGGAGTTTTGGATTATGGATTGGAGTACGAATTTTATTTTCAAAAATTTTGGATTTTTGATTGAATTTTGATTTGGAACTTTGAAATTTCGGATATCCAAAAATCCAAAATTTTTGTACCTTATATTTAGCCCTACCAGCTAGACATTAGCCCATTACGACATAACCCATATACATACCTAATACTAATAACTCTAAATATCCAATAGTATAATGCCCGTTAAAAACACTAGCACGAAAAGTCTTTGATCTTTACATTTTTGTCACCTAATAAGCTCCAATGTGAGAAAGGAAAATGGACGAAATACTTTCATGAGGACATCTATATCCATGTTATTGGGATATACACAGGCATGTGGCAAAAGCGATTGTGGATTTACGTCCTTGTTAATAGTATCTATTTTTTAATTTAGTCTTTCTTTATCTTTCTACTTCATTTAAATTATTATTTTTATTTAAATATTTCGATAAACTCAACTTATAGGCTTAGAAGTCAAACCGAATATCCGAAAAAACCAATCCGATTAATCCGAATCCGAACTTAAAAAATTCGATCCAATTCTAAATTATTTGGATTGGATTTTGATTGTAATTTCTTCAATCCGAAAACCAAAAATCCAAACCGCAATTTCATATTCAATCCGAACTGTCCGAACGCCCACCCCTAATTGTAATTGAGAACTATCTTGTAACCATTTAGCAATAAAAAAAAACTCCATTGTTGTCCATTTCTACTTTTTCAACCGAGTATATTACAATGAGTAGAAATAATCTTTTTTAAAATTTATAGAAAACGTTAATTAAGTTAAATAATTTTCTCATGCGAATAGTTTACTTTTAACAATACCAAAAATTTTGAGCCCCGAGTAACAGTTCAACAAGTTACATAAATAAAATAATATAGATATTACAGCAACAGTAGTGAGTTAGTTATCCTCAAGTTGAATGCTACTAATATTTTTGTAAGTGATGAATGAAGAAGAGCAAATATAACACTGAGATGATCGTCCTATCATGCATGCTTTATTTTTCATCGTAACATATAATCAAGTTTCAGTATTACACACACGTAATTAAAGTTGCTGTTTTCAAATACTTAAAAAATGCTGGATTTTTCTTTTTGACGAACAAGAAAAGCTGGATCAAAAAGTCAAACCGTAACTGATATGGGTGGTGTGATCCAATCCCACCTCCCAGATAGACAAATAGAAAGGAGGGAAAATTAGATTCTAAACATAACAGCTAAAATACCATACACAAAAACAAACCCGACGAAGTCACGTGAATTTCCTCCTTGCACTTCGTCCAATTTCCCATGAAACCCATATATAGGGGTGTACATAGATCGGGTTGGTTCGGATTTTGCAATTACCAAACCAAACCAATTGTGTCGGGTTATTAAATCTAAAGACCAAACCAAACCAATAAATTCGGATTTTTTAATATCGGTTTTTCTCGGGTTTTTTCGGGTTTTCGGGTTTTTCGGGTTTTCCCGAATTTTTTTCGGTAAAATCTTCGTAGAACAAAATATATAACGTGTGCTCAAAATATTTCTTTAATCCTAGTAAGATACAACTATATAAAGTATTTTTCAAGAAAATAATACAAAATATGAGATATGTCATGACTCATGACATTATCCTAAATATTCAACAATAAAAAATAATAAAATTATGTAAATAAATATTGCTAATTAAAAAGTCATAATAAAAATAAACATAATCTAAAAGCACTAATTCATACTAAAATGGATAATCTAATGAGGGAGTATTAATTATATGCCTAAAAGCTAAATAAAAATAAAAAATAGGTTATGGATTTTTATCTAAATTATTGCAAAATAAAAAATAGACATTTAATACATTCTCGTTCGTAATATTGAATTGAATGTCTTTTGTTAGCATTAGTATTGATTGCTAGCATTATTTAATTTACTAATATTAATGGCTATAAAACTAACTGGAGCATTCAAAAGTTCTAAATCAAACCTTGAAATAATACCTTAAAAGATAAAATTATGAATTTTTTTAAGAAATATTTATAAATTACATTACAATAAGTATATTTATATATTAAATATATCTAAAATTGCTATATATGTAATGTCGGGTTGGTTTGGTTTCGGTTTGACTTTCTTTAGTTAAAACCAAACCAAACCAATTATGGTCGGGTTTTTTTTTCCAACACCAAACCAAGTCAAACCAAACCATAGTCGGGTTTTTTTTTCCGGTTTGACTCGGATTATCGGATTGGTGCGGCTTATCGATTTTCTTTGTACACCCCTACCCATATAAGTCACGTGACCTTTCTCGTCTCCTTACAATAATTATCAATTCAAAATTTTTGATAGTCATACGCAAAATTCGCTATAAAAAATATATTTGACTCTCAAAATTCAAACATTAATTACTATGTAAACTGCAATAAAGAAAGGGCGAATATATAATGGCCCCTCCAAGTTGTCCACAACGGTTATTTCAATACCTCAATCGATCTATTTGATAAATAGGTCTGTTGAGGTGTTCAAATAACTGTTGTGGACAACTTGGAGAGGCCATTTATATATTTCGCCATAAAAAAAAAGTGATATATTATAAATGTAATGGGTCGTTTGGCATGAGGTATAAGAAGGTATAAGGGTGGTATAAAAATTTAATACCACCTTAATATCTTGTTTGGTTAGCAAATCAGGTATAAGTTATCCCGGTGTTAATGATAACTTATTCCATATAGAAGGTGGGGAAGTAGCACATGTATAACTTATACCTTCTTATTAGAAATTATGCAATTGTCATTCTTAATACAACATACCAAACAATGAATAAACAACAATCCTAGCATAACTAATCCCAACATAACCTATCCAAATATTACTTATACCGGCATAACTTATATCGTAATAAATCGTATTCCAACGAAACGACCCTGAGAGTACTCCATACTCTTGCTCGTTGACTTAACATTTTATGTCTTTGCCTACAAAACTCAGTTTGTATGAAGAAAATATTTTTCACACTTGATATTTGTAAATCAAATAATTTAATATTAATAGTCATAAATTAAAATAGTATTTCATTGAATTATGATTAAATCATAAAATTTTATGCAATTGACACACTATATCTTGTAAGGAAAAAAAAGAGAAGAAAGAAAATGACACAGCTATATTAGTCTAACGTGGATTATACTATGCTTTTCATATGCGGAAGTAGAAAAGTAGGAAAAGGAGAAAAGCGAAAACCGATCTGATATAATTGCCACGTCATTGAGATAAAAGAAAATTCATTCACGCATGGGATGGTGATAAAAGAAAAAGAGAAAAGTTTGGCTTTACTACAAAGGCAAAAAAGCATAGGCCACCATTACGACGGCGTTGTGGACGCTGAACCAACAATTAATTAACACAAAGCGTGACCTAAGGATACATAGCATTCAAAACCCCCCCTGCCTATATATCCCTTCTCTCTTCTCCTTCCACTACAATTCTTTCTTCTGTCTCCAAACAAGCCTAAGCTTGCTTTCTCTCTCTACATATACACACATATTACTGTGTGTGTGTGTTTGTGGATATCAGCTATGGCTGTGAATTCTTATGGGCCAATATACATGTTCAGAACAGAGACGTCAGGCTACACAGATATTGAGAAAAGGCAATTGTTCTTGAGAAGCTACCAATTCAGCAGGAAGAAAAGTCTGAGTGAGAGGATTAGAAGGTCTTTTACTAGGGTCAAAAGGGTCATATGTGTAAGGCTCAGATCAGCCAGAAAGTTCAGAAAACTCGTTTGGCTGAAGCTAAAATATGGCATCTTTAGCAGTAGTAGAAGAAGAAGAAGGTTTTTTTTTCACCTTCACAACACAAGCAATCATAGTAGTGACCTTTCTTGTCCATCTTCTTGTTTATGGTAGGACGTAAAACTTTTCATTATTTTAGAATATTCTTTTGGTTTATTTGGAATATTGTAGTAGTAGTAACTAGTAAGAAAGAGAATGGGTTGTGCTACCAGAGACTTCTCTGTTTTCTTCAGCTTCTTGTTATGTAACTATACACTATATTGTCTCATCAATTCTTGTAAAAATATGATTGTACGTAATTTATCATACTTTTGTTAACTGTATGGCCAAACTTGCGATTTTTTCTGGATTCTACTAGGAATTCAGATGCAGGGGAAATGAGAAAGTGGATAGGTAGTTTCTAGGTTTAACTAATGTGAAGTAGATTTTATTCTGGTGGTTTGTTGAGATGTGAGTTTTTTAAAAATAACATCAGTAAAGTCTACGTATATACTATTCCTCGATCGTTGTTGGTGTTGTTGTAGCACTTTACATTCCGGTGAGCAAGTGAAGTTCCACACAGCAGTACAGATTTGACCCATAATATGATGCGATTTTGTCCCTATGAATATGATGGCAATAATTATAGCAAAAGAAATTCAGAATAAGTAGGTAAGGTACAACAAGTAACTTTAAGATCAAAAGAGACTTGCATAGGGCTTGAGGCCACAAAATAGATATCAATGATTTTTAATATATTGTATGGGTCAAAACTTGATTCGTGATAATTAATTTGATTAATTCGCTCTTAAGTCTATTCGGGCCAACAAATGGCACAACCATTCGTCTATAATAAGTACTCGAAGATCACTTAGCTTAGTCAACGATGCCACGAGCTATTCACTATTGACGGGCGTCTCCTCGACATGACCACGGCCGTCCAACGCCAGCTGGCAAAGTTCACAGCTATAAATACTAAGAGAAAGAACCCTAATAGTGGGTTGCTTTTTCTTCTTCACCTCTACTCCAAAAAAAGAGAGAGGATCATTATAAGGCTCTGAACCTCTCCTAGGAGAGGCAAACAAAACCGACATTAATCAATAAAATGCTTCCTACCTCTGCCATCTTAATACATAAACTTATTTCATGCTCTTTTGTTCGGTCTTTTGGCATCTTATTACGATTTGGTATGATTGACCCTTACTTTATTTCGATTGGTTTTATGCTCTTAAAAGTGTACAATAACTTTGAGCTAAACAATTTGGTGCCGTTTGTGGGGATTTCATAGAAGAATCGCGCAGTTCATCCTTAGATCGAAAAGGAAAGAAAACACCCAAAAAGAAAAGCAACCCAGCTCGAATGAGCCAAAGTAACACAGCGGTGAAGGGAACTCGGAAGCTCCGGCAAAAGTACGAAGCCCCGACCCCCCCTCCATTCTCAAGAAAGCGAAAGAAGAAGAAGAAGCAGATACCCTTCCCTCTACAGAGAGAACACGTGCAAGATACCCTCATCCCCCCAGATACGGACCCTGCCGAAAAGTGGCATGAAGGCATCTCGAACCAAGATCCATAACGGAATGACCTCTACAAACTAGACAAGAAGACTACACACAAATCAGACAAGATCTCAAACAAAAACCTAACCCCCGACACCCTGCACACAACGGGTCATGCGGAAAGACAAAGGTTCAACTACGGTTGAATGACAACTCAGGCTACGTTCCCTCGCCCAAAAAGTTCAACAATGATTTGAACTGGGACTCAGGCTAAGTGCCTTCGCCATCAAGAATTGAAAAAGGTTCAACTATGGTTGAACGTCAACTCAGGCTACGTTCCCTCGCCCGAAAAGTTCAACAATAAGTTGAGCTGGGACTCAGGTTAAGTGCCTTCGCCATCAAGAATTGCAAAAGGTTCAACTACTGTTGAACGACAACTCAGGCTACGTGCCCTCACCAAAAAACAGCAACTATGAGTTGAACTGGGACTCAGGCTGTGTGCCTTCGCAATCAAAATTTTTGCAAAGGTTCAACTAGGTTGAACGATAACTCAGGCTACGTGCCCTCGCCCGAAAAGTTCAACTATGAGTTGAAATGGGACTCAGGCTAAGTGCCTTCGCCGTAAAGATTCGCAAAAGGTTCAACTATGGTTCAACGAGAACTCAGGCTAAGTGCCTTCGCCGTAAAGATTCGCAAAAGGTTCAACTATGGTTCAACGAGAACTCAGGCTATGTGCCCTCGCCCAAAAAGTTCAACTATGAGTTGAACTGGAACTCAGGCTGTGTGCCTTCGCCATAAAGAAATTCAAAAGGTTCAACTACGGTTGAACGATAACTCTGGCTACGTGCCCTCGCCCTAAATGTTCAACTATGAGTTGAACTGGGACTCTGGCTAAGTGCCTTCACCATCAAGAATTGCAAAAGGTTCAACTACGAATGAACGACAACTTAGGCTATGTGCCCTTGCCCAAAATAATCATCTATGAGTTGAACTGAGACTCATGCTAAGTGCCTTCACTATAAAGGATTGCAAAAGGTTCAACTAGGGCTGAACGACAACTCAGGCTACGTGCCCTAATCCAAAAAGTTCAACTATAAGCTGAACTGGGACTCAGGCTAAGTGCCTTCGCTATCAAGAATTGCAAAAGGTTCAACTACGGTTGAACGACAACTCAGGATACGTGCCCTCGCCCAAAAAGTTCATCAATGATTTGAACTGGGACTCAGGCTAAGTGCCTTCGCCATCAAGAATTGCAAAAAGTTCAACTATGGTTGAACGACAACTCAAGCTACATGCCCTCGCCCGTAAAGTTCAACTATGAGTTGAACTGGGACTCAGGTTAAGTGCCTTCGCAAGCAATAATTGCAAAAGGTTTAGCCACGGTTGAGCAATAACTCAAGCTACGTTTCCTCGCTAAAAAAGTTCAACTATGAGTTGAACTTAGACTCAGGCTATGTGCCTTTGCAATCAAAAATTGCAAAGGTTCAACTACGATTGAACGAACCCTCAGGCTACGTGCCCTCGCACGAAAAGTTCAACTATGAGTTGAACTGGGATGCAAGATAAGTGCCTTCGCCGTCAAGAATTGCAAAAGGTTCAACTACGGTTGAACAACAACTCAGGCTACATGTCCTCACCCAAAAAGTTCAACTATGAGTTGAACTGGAACTCAATCTGTGTGCCTTCTGTTGGAGTATACGCTTAACGCTAGAAGGGGGGGGGGGGGGAGAGTGAATAGCGTTATAATAAAAAACAGCGTAAACTTGCGGAATTTAAAAATTGCAGGAATGAAATAAGTGCGATAAGTAAATAATAGGGAACGAACGCACCGATGTTATCCTGGTTCACCACAACCCATGGCTAGTCCAGTCCCCGAGAGACTCTCTCAAATTTCCACTAACTTCATTAAGCTTACGGGTGCTTAAAAAACCGTTACAAACTGAGAACTTGAGTCACACAAGCCTCAACAACCTTCGCTCGAAGATACAACACTTCAAGACTTCAACCAAAGGAATCACAACGTTCCTACTTACAATACAAGGGATTAACACATCCCTTCAAGTGTATAAAAACACTTTGCACTCAAAACAAGACTCTCCTCAAGAGTAGATATGAGTAAAATAAATATGCTAAAGAACGCAACAACTTTCGTCAAGTATTTGGCTCTCAAAAACTTATGTAATGAATAGAAAATGATGAATAAGAGAGTATGGAAGCTTTAGCAATAATATGATCAGTTGTTGTATTTAGAAGATTGATTTGAGGATGTATTTATAGTGTCAAAAGCATGCATAACCGTTGCCTAATTGCCAATTAAGAATTGCTGATTTTGTGCTACGACAATCGATTGTCAAGTTGGCACAATCGATTGTTTTCCAATCGTTCCAAAAATCATTCCCAGATTTTACACAGCATAATCGATTATCTAAGACGTATAATCGATTACTGGCAACGTTCAAAAAATCATTTACAGATTTTACGTAAAACAATCGATTATCAGAAATATACAATCGATTACTTGGCATCGGTCATTTACATAATCGATTATGTTATATGGACAATCGATTAGTTCTCAGTCTTGAAAAATCTAATAGACACTGCCTCAACACAATCGATTGTCATAAGGTTCACAATCGATTGTCATGTAGATTTCAAAAATCTGATGGACACTGCCTCAACACAATCGATTGTCTTGCAGCTGCCTTCACAAAATCGATTATCATAAGTACATAATCGATTATCTTTGTCCAGATTTTAGAGGCATGTTTAAAAATCACTTTGACTAAAATAAATATGCATGATTTAAAATCATTTTGCCTTAAATTAAATATGCATGATTTTATAAAAAAGTTTTCACGAGAGAAGCCAAGTCTTGAGTTAAGTCGTCGGATCAAGATCACAATTAAAGAGCGACTCGTGTATAACTTTGTTTAGTCTTGATCTTGTTTGTCTTGTGCTTGAACTTCTTTGCGTGACATTTACGCGCTTGTGCTTGGACCTCGTCATATGTCAATTTCGCATCGTTTGTCATTTATCAAAACCTACAAATATGAACACACGTTTAGTTTAGTGCCTTGAGAACGTGTTTCAACAATTTCCCCCTTTTTGATAATGGCAAACTTAATCGGGATATGCATATTAGATAATTCATAATGACGATCCAAGACAAGTAAAGATATGCACCACGTATATAGATACGCAATTAGTTCCCCCTCAACATATGAATTCCCCCTCAATTTATGCCAATAAATATTAAGTGCATAGCCCTTATTCTTCCCCCTTTTGCCATTAGCAAAAAAAAAATTGAATAAGTGAATAACTTGTTTATTGATTAAAAAATACGATTACATAAAGGAGACAAGAAAACATAGAACAATAAGCTAGAAAAGCAAATAAAGAAAATTATTCATTATTATCATTTCCCGCCTCGTCATCCGGCACTGCTTCATAAGGGACAAGTCCAGCATATGGATAGTGAATATGATCAAAATATCCATGGATCTTATATGTCAATCTCTTGACGGAGGTGGACAAAGAAGCAAGTTGGTAGGAAATAGTTTAGAGTGTAAGAGCTTGAGGCTGACGCGTTTGACGAGTTGGAGGAGGAGCAGGAGCTGCATGTTCGCCGTCATGGGGAAAGGAGGATTCGGAAATTTCCCATTTCTTTGTGCTCTTTTTGAGAGGACCGATAGTGGTGTTGAACCCGGAGGCTTCAAGAAAATTCATTATAAGGAGGGCATAGGGAAGTGGTCTATCGTCCCCAATGGCATCAAGTATGTGAATTTTGACGAACTTACACCAATTGATGTGAGCCCCGGTTATAATGGCATGCATGAGTTTTGCGTCCTCTTGGGAGAGAGTGGTATGATTATGTTTGCGTGGTTGGAGGACTCGGGTTATGAAGTAGAAAATTAAGCGATATTCGGGGAGCATGCCCGTAATGGTAGGAGGACGATTGGACAGATTAGGGTCATAAGCTCCAAGTCCTATTTGGTTTAGGAGAATTCGTTCATCAAATAAGGCGCCGGCTTCTCTAATGTAGAGAGAAATGTTTTCCCCACTTCGAGGAAGGTGAGCAACGGAATGTAAGTTTTCGTTGGTTAAAAGAATTTCAACTCCATTAATGATTGACACAAGCTCACCATCGTCGTCCTCATGAAGATTGGAATAGAAGGCTTGAATTAAGGGAGGATTAATATGAGGATAGGTAAGATATAGAAAATCAAGGAGTTGGCATTCCCTAAGCATGTTTGCAGCTGCAGCGGGGGCGCTGGATTCAAGATATTTGCTGGTGGAAAAGCGAGGAGGAAGAATTTCACGCTTTTCGAATTTTGTCATGAATTGAGTTAACTCTGGTTCAGTGTTGAACCGTAAAAGAGAGCCATCTTGGTAAGGAAAATTTGGAGGAGGAGGAGCAGCAGAAGAAGATGCACCATGTCTGCCGGAACGGGGACGTTTGGTGTGTCTGCTCGTCATTTTCAATAAGTAGTAATAGCCTTTGTAAGAAATTTGAGAGATTTTTGAAAGTTTGGGAGATAAGATTGATGCTTGAGTGAGGAGATTGAAGACATATGGTACCTATTTATAATGAGAAGGATGGCATTTCATTTATGGTGAGAATCTGCAGAAATTTAAGAGCCAAAGCAATCAGAAACGGTAAAAATTTGCACTGTCCGTTACACAATCGATTGTGGAATCGAAACAATCGATTATTACGGAGTTTTTGAATTGTACTCGAAAATGACACAAAATCGATTGTGGGAATCTTTCAGGACCCAAACGGTAACAACGATTTGAATTACTGACTGAAAATAATCGATTGTTGAATTATGGTAATCGATTGTACTTACACAGTGTGCACGGTGATTTTCTGACTCGAAAAATAATCGATTGTACTTTTGAGACAATCGATTATTTTAGGAATGCAGTAATGAATTGCCGAGATGGTAATCGATTAATGAAAAGAATCAATTAGTAATTAACATCAAAAACCTGCAAGGCAAAAATGCTCAAACAATATGTTGATTTTCCGTCATAATAAGCATAACACATAAATAATCGATTAGTGATACTTGCTAATCGATTGTCCGGCACAGTAAGCATGAGACATAAAGGAATGATAATCGATTATTGATTGTGGCAATCGATTGTTCTCTATCATTGCCTTATAATCCTGCCTTTAGGGCGATACCTGCAAAAGAGAATTAGACGTCTCCGACGCTCAAGTTAGTAATTTGAAAGAAATAGAGCATGACTTATATCAGTGTGGAGTTTCGAATTCCGAGTTTACTACGAATTTCGAAAAGAACTCTTTCTCTAAAGGCCTTGTGAAGATGTTGGCCAATTGAGAACGTGATCTCTTAAGAAGTGTGTCCTAAGGTGTTTTTAAGGGTGTTTCGAGTACTTACCTGTTGTTTGATGTCGCCAATTACCTGTTCGAGAGGATAGTCTTTGATTGTCCTCCACGCGTTAGGCAGTTTCGTTTCTTTTTCCAGTTGTGGCGCTTCCTCCGATAATTGTTCCAAGGTTTCACCTTGAATTTCCTTAGGAGTTTCCTCTTGTACTTTGTCTTGAGGACTTGTTGAGTTTAAGATACCTGCAGGATCAAAACCAGAATCCTTTCTCGCTAAGCGAGCATTATTTTTGGAAAATACAATATGAGGGAATTCCTCCACAGTTTCGGTTCTATTATTGAATACCCTATATGCTTTGCTACGTGAAGAATAACCAATAAAAATTCCTTCATCGGATTTGGCATCAAACTTTCCCAAATTATCTTTACCATTGTTATGAATAAAACATTTACAACCGAATACTCTAAGATGGGAGATGTTTGGTTTCCTTCCCTTATAGAGTTCATAGGGAGTTTTCATGAGTATTGGCTTATGACTACTCTGTTTAAAACGTAGCATGCGGTACTCACGGCATCCGCCCAAAAATATTTGGGAATCTTAGCCTCATCGAGCATGGTTCTAGCCATCTCTTCGAGACACCTATTTTTCCTTTCCACCACTCCATTTTGTTGTGGTGTGCGTGGAGCAGAAAAGGTGTGCTCGATATCGAGTTCGTCGCAAAAATCCGCGAAGAGATTGTGATCGAACTCTCCCCCATGATCACTTCTTATTGAAGTGACGATTGTGTCCTTTTCATTTTGAACACGTTTAAGAAAATATTTAAAATTATGAAAAGCTTCACTTTTATGAGCAAGAAATAGTGTCCATGTAAATCTAGAATAATCATCAACAATAACAAAAGCATAACGATTTCTACCAAGACTTTCAATGCGAGATGGTCCAAAAAGGTCCATGTGAAGAAGTTGCAATGGTCTAGTAGTTGAAACAATATTTTTCGATTTAAAAGATGCTTTTGTTTGCTTCCCTTTTTGACAAGAATCGCAAATGGAGTATTTTTCAAATTTCAAATTTGGAAGACCAATAACTAAATTTTGTGAAACTAATTTGTTTAAAAGATGCATGTTGATGTGAGCTATTCTACGATGCCATAACCACATATCATCTTCTTTGCTCATAAGACAATTCACATACTCAGATGAAGAATTTTCGAGATCAACCATATAGATGTTATCCATTCTAAAACCACGAAGGATAATTTTAAAATCGCTACGGCGAAAAATTAAGCATTCATCCGAATCAAATAAAACAAGATTTCCCTTGTCACATAATTGACTTATGCTCAAGAGATTATGTTGTAGACCTTTAACTAGAAATATATGCTTAATGGAAGAAGGTTCTTCCTTACCGACCGATCCAATACCGATAATTTTTCCCTTGTTGTTATCTCCAAAAATAACGCTTCCTCCTTCCTTGTGTTCTAGTTGAAGGAACTTGGATTCGTCTCCGGTCATGTGTTTGGAGCATCCACTATCAAGGTACCAAAGTACACTTGATCCCTTCAAACATACCTACAAGACAAATTAATGAGTCTTTGGTACCCAAGCTGTTTTGGGTCCTTGAGAGTTAGGTGTAACATGCTGTTGTGCTTGACATGCAGTTAAGTGTCTATGTCTAGTGAAGCAAGAAGGAGCAATATGTCCAATTCGATTGCAATAATGACAAATGACATTAGGATTATGCATTCGTCTAGGTTGATAGTAGTTGGACGGATGAAAATTGTTTACTCTATTTTCGACAATATGACTATTGTGCATTTCATGAAAATCATTTCTCCTACTATTTGTTCTAGGATATGCAGCATTTCTAGAATAGTTATTTCTAGGCTGAAAGCCATATCTAGGTGTCCTAAAATGTTCAACTTTTCTTCTAGTGTTTGGTCTAGGATATGCATCATTTCTACAATAGTTATTTCTAGGTTGAGGGCCATTTCTAGGTGTCCTAAAATGTTAAAAGTTTCTTCTAGTGTTTGGTCTAGCATGCATGTTGATTCTAGGATTGTTATCTCTAGGATGAACAGTTGTTTTATTTGTCCTAGGTTGAGCCTTAGGTGATTGGGGTTTGGCTTCAACTTTTTCTTTAGGCTCGTTTTTAAAACCTATCCCATATTTGGTCGATTTCAAATTAACAAGAACTTCATTCAAATTTTTATGAGAAGAATTGAACTTATCTAAGGTGCCCTTAAGTCTTTCTACCTCATCTTTTAGATGCATGCAAGAAGTACAATTTTTACTAGAACTCTCGGGTTTGTCGGCGCTTCTTTTGCCGAAAAAATTGTTTTCTTCTTTCAACTTCTCATTTTCCAAAATCAGTTTTTCCAAATCCTTTTCTTTCAAAGAGAGTTGTTTTTCAAAATCTTTTTCTTTCAAAGAAGCATTTTCCTTAATGTTCTTAACAGTTTTGGAAGCTTTAATGAATTCACTATACAACTCATCAAAGGCATTTTGCATTTCCTCAAGAGAATAGAAGTTATTGGAAGAAATTTGACATACCTCTTCTTGATTGTTTTCGTGAGCCATGAGACAAAGATTTGCGGTTTCGTCTTCTTCTTCCTCACTCGACTCGTCTCCGGAGTCGCCTCCCCAAGATATGTATGCTCGTTGTTTCTTGAAGGGCTTCTTCTCCTTTTTGACATTTGGGCAATTTGATTTAATGTGCCCGATTTCTCCGCACCCATAGCACTTTACTTGATCTCCTTGTTGTTTGCCTTTTCATTCATACTCTTTTCGCATGAAATTTTGAAATCTCTTAATAACGAGTCCGAACTCGTTATCTCCGTCCTCATCATTTTGAGGTTGACTTGTGCTTGCCTTGAGGGCGATTCTTTGTTTCCTTTGATCATTAACAAGAGGGTTAAGTATAGTAGATTCATAAGTTTTGAGATTACCTCTTAATCCGTCGATGGTGACATTTGAAATGCCAATAGACTCTTGAATTGCGTCGGCCTTGAAACGCCATTCCGGAGTGAGACTTCGGAGAATTTTTCGGACAAGTTCCTTATCCGTGAAGGTCTTCTTAAGAGCATGTAAGTCATTAACGATTTTTGAAAATAGTTCGAACATGTCATCTACCCTTTCGCCTTCCTTCATGTGAAACAGTTCATATGCATGGGTTAGAAAATCAACTTTTGACTCTCTTACCTGGTCCGTACCTTCGTACGTGATTTCCAGCTTATCCCACATTTGCTTCGCCGTTGTACAACATGATATGTTTCTGTAATCATCAGCGTTTATAGCACAATACAATAAGTTGATGGCTTTAGCGTTGTTCTGCACTTTTCGGATATCATCCGCATCGTATTCATCTTCGGATTTTGGAACCCATTCATTTTCAACCTTTTTGGTTGGAATTTGTTCTCCCTTCATTATAACCTTCCACAGATGAAAATTATTTGATTGAATGAATATTCTCATCCTCTCCTTCCAGTACGTATAGTTTGTGCCATCGAATAGTGGTGGTCGGGTGGACCATTGTCCTTCACCTATTCCTGCAAAAGAATCACGAGTAGAAGCCATGGATTGTTTCACTCAAACGGTTAAGTTTTTCAGAGAGTTGGGCTCTGATACCAATTGTTGGAATATACGCTTAACGCTAGAGGGAGGGGGGGGTGAATAGCGTTATAATAAAAAACAGCGTAAACTTGCGGAATTTAAAAATTGCAGGAATGAAATAAGTGCGATAAGTAAATAATAAGGAACGAACGCACCGATGTTATCCTGGTTCACCACAACCCGTGGCTAGTCCAGTCCCCGAGAGACTCACTCGAGATTTCCACTAACTTCGTTAAGCTTACGGGTGCTTAACAAACCGTTACAAACTGAGAACTTGAGTCACACAAGCCTCAACAACCTTCGCTCGAAGATACAACACTTCAAGACTTCAACCAAAGGAATCACAACGTTCCTTCTTGCAATACAAGGGATTAACACTTCCCTTCAAGTGTATAAAAACACTTTGCACTCAAAACAAGACTCTCCTCAAGAGTAGATATGAGTAAAATAAATACGCTCAAGAACGCAACAACTTTCGTCAAGAATTTGGCTCTCAAAAACTTATGTAATGAATAGAAAATGATGAATAAGAGAGTATGCAAGCTTTAGCAATAATATGATCAGTTGTTGTATTTAGAAGACTGATTTGAGGATGTATTTATAGTGTCAAAAGCATGCATAACCGTTGACTAATTGCCAATTAAGAATTGTTGATTTTGTGCTACGACAATCGATTGTCAAGTTGGCACAATCGATTGTTTTCCAATCGTTCCAAAAATCATTCCCAGATTTTACGCAGCATAATAGATTATCTAAGACGTATAATCGATTACTGGCAATGTTCAAAAAATCATTTCCAGATTTTACGTAAAACAATCGATTATCAGAAATATACAATCGATTACTTGGCATCGGTCATTTACATAATCGATTATGTTATATGGACAATCGATTATTTTTTAGTCTTGAAAAATCTAATAGACACTGCCTCAACACAATCGATTGTCATAAGGTTCACAATTGATTGTCATGCAGATTTCAAAAATCTGATGGACACTGCCTCAACACAATCGATTGTCATATGGTACACAATCAATTGTCTTGCAGCTGCCTTCACATAATCGATTATCATAAGTACATATTCGATTATCTTTGTCCAGATTTTAGAGGCATGTTTAAAAATCATTTTGACTAAAATAAATATGCATGATTTAAAAACATTTTGCCTTAAATTAAATGTGCATGAATTTATGAAAATGTTTTTACGAGTGAAGCCAAGTCTTGAGTTAAGTCGTCGGATCAAGATCACAATTAAAGAGCGACTCATGTATAACTTTGTTTAGTCTTGATCTTGTTTGTCTTGTGCTTGAACTTCTTTGCGTGACATTTACGCGCTTGTGCTTGGACCTCGTCATATGTCAATTTCGCATCGTTTGTCATTTATCAAAACCTACAAATATGAACACACGTTTAGTTTAGATCCTTGAGAACGTGTTTCAACACCTTCGCCATCAAGAAATCAAAAGGTTCAACTACAGTTGACCGACAACTCTGGCTACGTGCCCTCGCCCTAAAGGTTCAACTATGAGTTGAACTAAGACTCAAGCTAAGTTTCTTCACCATCAAGAATTGCAAAAGGTTCAACTACGGTTGAACGACAACTCAGGCAACATGCCCTCGCCCAAAAAATTCAACTATGAGTTGAACAGGGACTCAGGCTAAGTGCCTTCGCCATCAAGAATTGCAAAAGGTTCAACTACGGTTGAACGACAACTTAGGCTACGTGCCCTTGCCCAAAAAGTTCAACTATGATTTGAACTGGGACTCAAGCCGTGTACCTTCGCCATCAAAAATTGCAATGTTTCAACTACGGTTGAACGACAACTCAGGCTACATGCCCTCGCCCAAAAAGTTTAACTCTGAGTTGAAGTGGGACTTAGGCTAAGTGCCTTCGCCATCAAGAATTGTACAAGGTTCAACTACGGTTGAACGACAAATCAAGCTACATGCCCTCGTCAAAAAAGTTCAACTATGAGTTGAATTGGGACTCTGGCTGTGTGCATTAGCCATAAAAAATTACAAAGGTTCAACTATGGTTGAACGACAACTCAAGCTACGTGCCCTCGCTCGAAAAGTTCAACTATGAGTTGAACTGGGACTCAGGCTAAGTGCCTTCGCCATAAAGAATTGCAAAAGGTTCAACTACGGTTGAACGAATACTCAGGCTACGTGCCTCGACCAAAAAGTTCAACTATGAGTTGAACTGGGACATATGCTGTGTGCCTTCACCATCAAAAATTGCAAAAGGTTCAACTACGGTTGAATGACAACTCAGGCTACGTGCCCTCGCCGTCGCACAAAAAGTTCAACGATAAGTTGAATTGGGATTCAAGCTAAGTGCCTTCGCCATCAAGAATTGAAAAAGGTTCAACTACGGTTGAACGACAACTCAGGCTATGTGCCCTCGCCCAAAAAGTTCAACTATGAGTTGAACTGAGACTCAGGCTAAGTGCCTTCGCCATCAAGAATTGCAAAAGGTTCAACTACGGTTGAACGACAACTGAGGCTACGTGCCCTCGCCTAAAAAGTTTAACTATGAGTTGAACTGGGACTCAGGCTAAGTGCCTTCGACATCAAGAATTTCAAAAGTTTCAACTACGGTTGAACGACAACTCAGGCTACGTGCCCTCGCCCAATAAGTTCAACTATGAGTTGAACTAGGACTCAGGCTAAGTGCCTTCGCCATCAAGAATTGCAAAAGATTCAACTACGGTTGATTGAAAACTCAGTCTATGTGCCCTCGCCAAAAAAGTTCAACTATGAGTTGAACTGGGACTCAGGCTAAGTGCCTTCACCATCAAGAATAACAAAAGGTTCGACTACGGTTGAACAACAACTCAGTCTTGGCGCCTTAGCCCGAGAATTTCAACCATAGGTTAAACTGGAACTCAAGCCGAATACCTTCTCCATCACCTGCCTGACCTTGCCACTTTCGGCAAGATCGAACACCCTCCTCCTAAAAGTCAAAAAGCCCAACCCAGTCCAAACCAAGACTAAGGCCAAAGCGCCCTCACCGGTGGACGCAGCAAGGCATTCTCCTCCACAAAAGCACAAATCTAGCACTAAAGTCGCCACTCAAGTAAGTATGTCTAACTCGAACTAAGAGTTGAGCCGCAAAGGTTCGGCCTCGATCGAATTACAAGGCCGCGACCAATAGTTCGACCACGGCCGAACTGGGACTAAGGCTATATGCCGCCTTCGCCAAATAATGGCTGCAACCTACTCATACTGAGTAAAGGAAAATGATAAGGCAAAAATGTCTAATCATGGCTAAGGCCATCAACGTCATCATGGCCAAGGCCATCGACGTTATCACGACTAAAGTCGTATGAGGCCCAACATGCCCACCGGAAAAACTCTAAAGGAGAAGGCCCCTATGACAAGTGCAAAAAGAAAACTTGGAAACTAGAAAAGGAACATAAAATTGAATATATATATCTACAGCTTTATTTACAACGGGTCAGTCCCGCTTACACCCGGCAAAGGCCGGCGAACAAAGGACAAGATAGCCAAGTGGCAACAACAACTCGAAAAATAAAATAAAACTAACTCTACAAAAAACTTTTTTCTCAGCGTCACCCGCGCCACCATCAGCGCCCTTAGCGCCATCATCAGCCTCTGGAGTGGCCAGGTCGAAGTCACTCCAATACGAGCATCACGGGCCTTTTGGCGGGCCCCCTCATAAATAGCTTCGGGCACAACGCTGGCCTCGCATAATTTCTTGTACACATCGAGCTGGGCCTCAGCAAACGACCAATGATCAAGGGAGGGGCCATAAGAAACCGCCTGGTCCCTCAGGTGCTGGTTCTTGGCTTCCAATGCCGCGATCCGGTCTGCTGCAGTCTGGGCGCCCCGTTCATAAAAACCAATACATTCCTCTAGCCCTTCGACTCTGAAAGCTGCAGCAGATCTCTCCAGCTCCCGTTTCCTCTCACGAAAACGGACCGCCGCCTCCAACGCCCCAACCTTCGTCGAAGCATCCCTTACTTGCCGCCTCGAGGCAACAACTATGTGTCTAAGTTAACCACCTGCTAATCAAGGTCTTAGAGGCCTTCGCCAAGGACTCCTGACTTCAGCGCTCCCTCTCTACGACCCTCATCTGGGCCTCTATCTCCTCATCCGTACGATAAAGTTTCTCCTAGATATTGTCTACCCTGTTTTGAGTCTGCTGCACTAGGAGCTCTCGCCTCGCCAACTAATCAACCAATTCCTGGATGTGGGGATCATTCCTCATACGCTCCTGCATCTCGCGACACCTATCCCGATAGCGGCGGTACTTCTCCAGCGCTCGAAAAAAGATCCCCGAGCGGACGTTGGCTCGGCGCATACCCTCTACCTAAAAAAAAAAGGTCTGCAAATCAAAAGAAACGGTTAAAATATGAGGCAAATCAGGGCAAGAAAGAACCAAAAAAGGTCATCAGAAGCATCCTAAAACTTGTAACAGCCATCTCGGCCATTAATCCAACGTCGGAGATGTCCCTTAGCGGCCTGCTCTGCTCCTCCGAGCAAGAAAATGCGAACATCGGCACCACGTTATCCTCCTCAAGCAGCAAATTCTCTAAAGTAGGAATCTCCACATAATGAAAGGGCCCCCCCTGAGTGCACCGTCGCACGGGTGATGCCTTCTAGGAGCATGCGGTCGTCATCAGGATCTAAATCAGGTTCAGTGTCAGCCCCCCTTCCCCCCCACGCAATGTCCCTTTCTCCACTAACCGGAAGAGAGGTCAAGGCTCACTCCCCCGTCAACTGATCAACACTTGCCTCTCCAACCAAGGCAGCTGCTGAGGCACAGTCTTCCCTCTTAACAGCTTGGACCGACGATTAAGCCGTTGAAGCTACAGTTTCATCACGGCCTGAGCCGACTGGGGCAACCCCCTTAGCATTTTTTCCCTCAAGGTCAGGCGCATCTACCTCATTCCCCCCTCCGACGTTAAGGAGTCCAAATGTACCACCTCTACAGTAGGCCCAAAAGCAACCCTGCACCTGACCAACGACCTCTCATCCTTCTTTTCTTCCTTATTCAAGGGTGACTTGCCCAGAGACGAATGACCCCTGAAGACGCCTCAGTCCGAAGTGCATATCGCGCTGGGGAATGAGCCGCCGACGATTCGATAGAATCTGCCCTCAGAACCGGACGTGGCGTTGGCATCGTTGCCAGCCGAATAGTTGCATCCGGCCTGGGAAAAGCAAGTTGAGGAGCCCTGATGCGATGCGCCCCCCTGATCAACAAAAGAAAAGAATTAAAAGGCGAAAAATTCAGCACAACCAATCAAGAACAATACGACAGTTCAAACGCTCACCGAAAGCAGGCCTACGACCATATCTCTCCTAGAAAGATGGCGACGTGCGAATCTCCGCTATATGAGGGAGTATGCCCTCGACCCATTCGTCAATGCTAGACAGAGGAGCCGGTGGTGCCTGATTAGCTATGAACACGAGTTAGGGTTAACACTCATCAGACCAAGGAACAAGAAAGAACGGAAGGCAGAATCCGATGAATGAAAAACTTACGTATATGGTTCAAAGTATTCGGGAACTTCGTTGCGTTCACCACCAAGTGCTCGATCATGATGTAGAAGAAATTCTTGTAAGTATGAGAATCGACCGCATAATCTAGCTCAACGGTCAGATCCCTGGACCCATGTGGGACCATTCTAATAATGGTACCACAGACCCACTGAGGGGCATATAGAGTCAGCACGTGCCGCAACGTTATTTCTCTTCGGTCCAATTCTGCATACTTGACGAGCATGGAAAAAAGCTTGTTTAAAGAAGGGACGAGTTGACCAGGTTACACCTCATAGTAGTGGTAAAAATCTACCACCAACGTCGGAAGGGGAAGCGTGAACCCTAGCCTGAAAGGATAAGCGTAGAAAACACAATATCTTGGGCGGTCAATGTGAACTCTTTCCTCGCTCCTGGAAAGGGCGATATCGGCAGAGCAAGGGATATCCCATTGCTCCCGTAATTGGGCGATGCCAATTTCTCCCATTAATGGGTCCTCATAAACCTGATCTTCCCCCTCGTCGGTAGAGAAGTCAGTCGCCGGGCCTTTGGGAAAAGAGAGAATATCAGCCACCGACGGGACCCCGTCGATCTCTGCCGATTCGGACCCTCGCCACCATAGAAGACCCATCGATCATCGGAAGAGTCGCCAGAATAAGGTCCGTGTGAGAACTGCTTGCTATTACTGATTACTGTACAATGAGTGAACAAGATTCACCGAAGAAGGAACAAAGATTGAGATTGAGTGAAAAACGACAAAGAACAACACAAATTAACGAAGAAAAAAGAATTGTTCAACAAAACATGACTCGTGATAATTAATGAGATTCATTCGCTCTTAAGTCTATTCGGGCTAACAAATGGCACAATCATTCGTCAATAATAAGCACTCGAAGATCACTTAGCTTAATCAACGAGGCCACTACCTACTCACTATTGACGGGCGTCTTCTCGACAAGACCACGGCCGTCCAACACCAGCTGGCAAGGTTCACAACTATAAATACTAAGAGAAAGAACCCTAATAGGGGGATGTGTGCTTCTTCTTCTTCACCTCTACCTCTTAAAAAGAGAGAGGATCATTGTAAGGCTCTGAACCTCTTAGAAGAGGCAGATCAAACCGACATTAATCAATAAAATGCTTCCCACCTCTGCCATCTTAATACATAAACTTATTTCTTGTTCTTTTGTTCGGTCTTTTGGCGTCTTATTACGATCTTCTATGATTGACCCTTACTTTATTTCGATCGTTTTACGAATGTAAAAGTGTACAATAACTTTGAGTTAAACATACATATTTATGTTTAATATAAATATTTGGAAATATGAGAATTAATGGAATGAAGAGCAATAAGCTTACTACTGCATGTCTGCATAAAGTAGGTATTTTGGTCAAAAGTAAATTTTTATTAATTTCTGGTAACTGTCGGTTAGTTAAAAGAGAAATGATACTTTCTAATTATGCTTTTACTGTAAACTGCAATTCCCGTATATATATTTATAATGAAAGGAATGCCATTATGCAGATTAATTAATTAGCTGTAAAAGCTGAAAGATTAATTCCATCTGTCAAGTATAATATGGCAAGTCAGCATTTAATTAAGTAGTCTTGGGAGGTTTGCACATGTAATTTAGTTTTTCTAAAAGCTTGTTTAATTTTATATGAAGTGGGAAAAAGGCAAAGGAGACAGACTCGTGATCCAACCCTTCTTTTCTGGGAATACATTTTAACAAAGCCAAGAGGGGTAATTAAAAAAGAAAGTAACAAGAATAAGATGCATGCACACTTGAATACAAGTTACTCAGGAAGATAAGACCCAAATTAAAAGCATTTGATTTATGGGAAGTCTGAATATATATACTTAGTATAAAATCAAAAGAAGGGCAACTTTGAAAGAGGAAGGTGGGGGAAAAGAGTAGCTGGAAAAGCGTGAGCTGTTCCTAATTAGATAAGCCTTTGGCGGTGTAGCAGATAAAGTTGAATACCTAGGGCATACAAAGAGCTTTTGCTAATTGTATGTGTAACCAATTAAGAGCCCGTTCCAACGGAGAATTTTTTTCCATTTTCTTGAAATCACTAGAATATAAATTTTGAAATTTATTCGAAAATTTAAAAACTCCAAAAAGTTATTTTTTAAAATTTTAACTCAGATTATTCACAAAATTTAAAAAATAATCTATATTATATTCATGTCCAAACACAATTCTAATTTTAAAATATCATTTTTACTTGATTGTTTTATTTTTATTTTTAAAATTTTACAATTATTATGTCCAAACGCCCGCTAAATGCCACTTCAACATAAATATATTATAATCAAGCTGTGTGGGATCGAATCAGATCACTTGAATAATCTGTATTCTCTCTGTTTACGTTATATACATTCTTTTTTAGTTTGTTGATATCTTTTTATATTTACAAAATAATTTAATTTAAATTTTTTATTTTATCTTTATAACATACTTTTATAGTCACAAAAAGCGCCATGACATCATGCTATATAAAGAATACAAGTTCGATTTTTTCTTTTTTAAACATAATGGATGGTCAAACACCACAAAATATTAAATTAATTGAATTAGTGTAAATGAATTAAGTTTCATTAGTGTTTTTACTTTTTAGGGACCGAGCTGCAAATCTGCTTACTTACCCGGGGCATTTGTATTTATACCATTTTTTGTGACACATTTTAACCTGTGTCCGCTTTGTATAAAAAATTTGCAAGTGTATTGTTTTTGCACATAACTTCAGCACACGGGGCTGAAGTAGCAAAGACAATCACACAAAACTTCAGCATTTTAGTAGTCGGGCCTGAAGTTCAGCTCTAGAGCTGAACATTTTGTTTTATAACTCGCGAACTTCAGCTCTAGAGCCGAAGTTTTATTTTATAATTTTTTGTTTAGTGATTGGAAAACTTCAGCTCTAGAGTTAAAGTTTTTGTCTTTGTAACCGAGAAACTTCACCTATAGAGTTGAAGTTAATTAGTTCACAACTTCAGTTATCAGTTAGATGTCTTTGCTTTCAAATTTTTGAACGTAACTCCATACGTGAAAGTAAGTTAATAAGATTTTTCACATGTATATTAGCAGATTCCGTCTATGTGAGCTTCAAAAGCATAGTCAATCACAAATCCTGATAAAGCACGATGGTCATGAAGTTGATACACAGTAGGAGATCACGAGCAAGATCTAGGCAAATAAAGCATAAATAATGAACCGACCCACAATATTAAATAAAGTAGCAGATACAGAAAATAGCAGCAACAGAAGCAGAAGAAGAAGAAGAAGAAGAAGAAGAAGAAGAAGAAGGCGAAGCAAAAGCAGAAGAAGAAGAAGAAGAAGAAGAAGAAGAAGAAGAAGCAGAAGGAGAAGAAGCAGGAGAAGAAGAAGGAGAATAAGAAGGAGGAGAAGAAGGAGGAGGTGAAGGAGGAGGAGAAAGAGGGGGAGAGAGGATGCTGAAGTTATTTAAAAAGTGGGTACAAGTTAATTTTTTTCTAAAAAAAATAGGTATAGGTTAAATGGGGGCGACCAAATAGGACGCTCCGTGTAACTTTTACTAGCTTACTGTCACTCAGATAATGTATTTGCATTAAAAGATCCACCTAATGTTTATAATAAGCTATCAAAGAACACAATAAGCTAATTTATCTTTTAGCCATAATCACAAACCCAAAATTCTAGCTTTGTTTCTAATTATTTGCATTAGTTCATTTTTGCCCAACATGCAACAAAGTTTGTAGGACAAAAGATAATAAAGCGAGAGGCGGTGTCATAAAATATTGGTTAGATTATCTAATTTGTTAAGGTCTGCATACATATTACCCTCCACAGATTTCACTTGTAGAATTATATTGGCTGTTGTTGTATCTAATTTGCTTGGTTTGAGCTAGCTGACATTTTTACGAGATTCAATCTCATAACTTTCGTCTCAAATTGTTTTAGTGATCTATGAAATTGTAACGAGCATTTTACTCTTTTATATTGTTCTATCTTCTCCGCCCTACGGATCAGTTACCTTTGCTCCCCCGGCCACCTTATATTTCTATCCGTTTATCCGGAGAGTTCCTGCCGCTCCAGCATGTTCCTCAATTTTCTTTATAATTTTTTGTTATGCCTTTTTTTAAAAAAAGAATTACTTGTGTCAATTTGATTTGGATTGAGACGTAGTTATTACTATTATTATTCTTATTTTTATTATTATTGTTATTATTATTATTATTAATTGTTACATAACATAGGCCTTATTTACTATATGTGTATAAGGTAAAATTGGCTAGTGACAATTGGACGAATATCTAGATAACACGTGCAACTAAAGACATGTAAGGTGATAAGTTAGCAAATAGCTGTCACCGAACAAGATATGATAGGCGCTGAGCGAATCCCGAAGGCATCAAATCCGAAGAAAATTATTTGAAAGTAAGACGTCGGTTGGAAAAGAGAGCAATCAATGAGCAGTCATTACAAAGAATCTCTGTATTTATGATCAACTGGTATACAACCATCAATGTCGATTTTATTCTTATTCAAAATGATCTTTACTTGGGAATCTTGTCTCCCTAACTAGAGCTATAAATAAGAGAATTAGTATCCATTGTAGGACAAGAAAATATTATGTATACGAAAGCTAAAATCAGCTTGCATTCTGTAAGACCGCTCTTTTACTTTGTTCTTAATATTGTTCTTGTTTCTACTACTTGAAAAGCTAAAATCATAGTCAAGCTCGTATTTCTTTTAAGTTTATTTAATAATCTTATTTACGTTCTAATTTATTTAATATTTCTGAGTCAAATTAATTTACGTATCTATAAACCATGTTACAAATTCAACTGTACCATTTTACTAGTAAACAGTTTGACGCCCACCGTGGGGCATAAATAATTGTGAAATTACTTTGATTCATTAGTTATTAGCAAATTTTGATTCCTTTCTTAGCAAAAGAAAAATCAAAAATGGGAGCTAACGATGTCAACAATTCTTATAATGTTGGAGCACACAACGAACGTGAATATGTGTTCCAACGTGATTATTCACTAGCAAAACCTGCAATAAAGGAGATGAAACAACTTCGATTTGCAAGGTCAAAATCCTTGGCATGTGAGAACTTCAACTCCTGATAGTGCGGATGACGAATGTGATGTTGAACCGGTCAAGATCTTGAGAGGGAAACAAAGGGAAATTATGGATTACCTCTCAAGACAAGATCAATGATTATAGACTAAAGCATGCACTATCGATTACTTCCAATAATTATAATAGAGGAGCTCGGGTACGTCCTAGTTTCCCTGCAAATCAAATAGTTTAAAGAACCGGTAGCGACGTTCCAAGGGAGGAATTCGATTTTAATGAGGAAAGAGGTCCTAGTAGTGGATCTGGAAACGACAACAATGCAAACGACCCTTTCAAAATCGAGTTCATGAGATTCATAAGGGAAATGAATGAGCCTATGGACCAAAATGCTAAAGAAATCCATGCTTGGATAGATCAGATCCCGGGAGTGCCACCAGTGTTAGAGGGACTAGATTCTAAGAAGTATAAGCGATGGCCGTTCAATCCAAGTGTGGCCCCAATTTTGGTTCTGAAAATGATTAAGATGACGGATATTCTGAAGTATAATGGGATTTTGAAACAACAAGAACATATCACGGCCTACACTACGGATGTAAAAGGAAATAATTTGGTCGAGTACGAGATTAAATCAATTTTGTAAAAGAAATTTGGCGAAACCTTGACAAAGGGTGCTTTAACTTGGTATTCTCTTTTATCTGAGCATTACATTTATTCTTTAAAAACGCTTCCAGATTCATTTATTAAGCTCATGCTTGAGCAAGAAAGACATATATAATCAGAATAGTCCAAGGAGAATCAAAACTACTATGAGAGATCGTAATCCAGATTCAGAAACAGGGATGTTGTTGATGGCAGTACCAGATGAGTGGGCAATGGAAGTATTTACAAAGGGCTCAACCAATTGAGCTCTAATGCCTCTTGGAAACTGAAGGAAATCTTGTTAGAATTTCATGCAACCACATGGGCAAATGTCCACAATCGCTATGAGTCAAAGATAAGAATAGAAGTTGATCAACTAGGTTCCTCAATGTTTTCCAAATGACACAATCGAGATCAAAATTGGGAAAGGTTTAAAGCTGATGTTGATGCAGATCAGAGATCATCTAAAGTTGATTTTCAGCCTTATGAAAGGCCTATGGCTGAGGAAATAAAGGTTTTCAAATATCAAATAGGTTTTCTTCAGATGTAAGAACAGATCATGATCATGGTAGTACGTTGGCCCAAGTTCAGATGAAGTTTTGAAGATTGATAAATGAACTCAGTCATAAATCAGGTCCATCATATGAGGCACAGTGTTTATCAACCTATGCATGTGATATGCACGTGAAGAAGATAAGTCTTAAGGATCAAGCATCAATATCTTCCGAACTGATCTAAAAGATTGCATATTGAATAAGGAGAAGAAGTCTCCTTATGAGAAGAGAACAAAATCCGGATCAAGGATAAGGGTTGGAGTTTGTATTGTTCAAGGACTCAAATTCGATGGAATATCAACAATTGAGTTTCAATCAAACTCTGGTTACTAACTCAATAAATAACTGAGTTTGTTCTCTTTTATAGGTATTGTACATCACAGAAGTTAAACTAAATTGAGAGAAAAAGAGCAAGGTAATTTTACAAGCAATTTATGTGAGATTTAAGTGTGTATTCATCAAGCTACTTGAACGAGATAGATGAACCAGTTCCATTGTGTTTATTCTTATTTTAGTTCAATTGTAGTAGGTGATTTAAAATTGTACCTTTCCAGCTTTCATAAAAGCAATTGTATTAGGTACTTTGAGTATTCAAGTTCGAGTTAAATTGAAGGTGTGCAATAGTTGAGGCTGTGTGCCACATTGGGATTAGAGTTAATCCTTAGGTTTACAAGAGTTCTGTAAATGCTGTTTCGGCTCATTGATTTTAGTGGATGTTTGGAAAAATCCTACTGAGTAATAGGTCGTGATATTTTTACCTTTTGAGCCAGATGTTTTTCACGTAAATAATCTCTGTGTTCTTTAATTTCAGTACTTTTAATTTCACAACAGTAGAAGTTAGAACATCTAGAAGAACCAGGTCTTCTAGATCAAAAATTGGGTATCATACAAATCATCCCCCTCTTGTGTGGTATTGACGTTTGGAACATCATTGGTATCAGAGCGGGTTATCGTTGAAGAGGCTAACACCTTAGGAAAAGATCAACATGCATGCACCACCTGGGAACTGGGAAGGGCAATCCACTGCCAGGCCTCCACTGTTCAATGGATAGTATTACTCTTGGTGGGAGAACAGTATGAAGGATCACATCATAGGAGAAGACTATGAACTCTGGGACATAGTCACTGATGGTCCTTTAGCACCTACAATGAAAAATAAGGAAGGAGTGGATGTGCCAAAGACAAGGGCTGACTACATTACTGAAGACCTAAAAACGTGGGAGAAAACTGCTAAGACCAAGAAATGGCTTGTATGTGCATTGGGTCCAGATGAGTACAATAGGATCCAAAGCTATTCTATTGCCAAGGAGATATGAGACACTTTACAAGTGGATCATGACGGAACACCTCAAGTGAAAAGATCCAGAGGAACACTGCTGTATTCTCAATATGACAATTTTACTATGAAAGATAGAGAAACTATCCAAGAGATGTATACTAGGCTTACTATACTGACAAATGAACTTAAGTCTCAAGGAAGGGTCATTCTCGAAGAAGGCAAGGTTGAGAAAATCTTGACAAGAGTTCTTCGAGTTGCTTGGGAAAACAAAATCACTGCTATTCAAGAATCTAGGAATATGACTACTCTCAGACTGGATGAACTGATTGGAAATCTTACTGCTTATGAATTAAGAATTAAAATCAAGAAGATGGATACACCCAAGAAGGAAAGAAGCCTAGCTCTCAAAATTGGAGAAGGTTCAGATATGAAAGATGATGAAATGGCTATGATCCCTAGATATTTCAAAAAAGTACCTAATGAGAGGAAATGGTTAATCAAGAAGTAAAAAGTTTAACAAGTCAAGAGCTCCTGAGAAATAGACCAATGACGACTGCTATAAGTGTGGTGAGACTGATGCACATGATCAAGAATTGCCCTCAATGGGAAATTGAGTGGAAAAAAGAAGGGTTGAACGAAGAAACAGAAATAAGGAACAGGTTCAACCAAAAAGAAACAAAGATTCAACCAAGGCTGTGGTTGCTTCTTGGGGTGAATCCTCTGATGAAGACTCAGAAGATGAAGCTGAAGAAGAGAAAACGCTTATGGCCATTGGAGAATCAGATAATGAGAAAGAGGTATATGTTCTTCATCTCAAAACAAAATTAAATTTTTGTCTAAAGAAAGGTTGGCTGAGCTTTTATTAGACTTCATCGATGGGTCTAAGATAGTCAACAATGAGAACATCTAGGGAGTGTGATCTTAAAAGAAAAATACAAGAGTCTAGAGTCTAGGGTTGATGAGAGTGATAACAAAAATATTGAGTTGAAGAACCAGGTTCTTGAACTTGATAACAATTTTCTAGAACTTAGATATGAGAATTTAAAACTGAAACTAGGAACAGGAAAAATGAAGGCTAATCACTCATATCTCACTCTAGAAGAAAATTTAGGAAAATTGAAAGATGAACTATATAAGAAAGAAGAATTTATCAAAGTCCTAAAAGAAGATCTAGGAAAAGTGAAACATAAACTAGATAGAACTTGCAAGTGGAGCAAGGCTTCTAATGCACTTTCTTGGTTGGAAGAGCACCACAGTAGAAACAGAAGAGGACTTGGTTATGGGACCCAAGCTCTAAAATGGGATCCAAAAAATAAGTACCTCATACTTCTTGAAAATAAAATCTGCACACGCTGTGGCAAGACTGGCAATTACAAAAATGAATGCAATGCAAAAGAAAAGGCAAGTCATAAGAACAAAGCTTTTGTTCAAGAGAAATGCAAGCTGCCTATTTGGGCAATAAAGCATGTGATTCATCCTTTTTTCCATAGAAAGGGACCCAAACTAGTTTGGGTTCTTAAAACTAACCTCTGATTGCTTTTTGCAGATCCAAGTGAAAGGGAGGATCCAAATATGGATTATGGATAGTGGATGCTCAAAACATATGACTGGGAACAAGGACCAGTTCCTTTCACTTGAGGACCTAAAAGGAGGTAATGTCTCTTTCGATAATGGAAAGAAAGGTGAGATCATTGGGGTTGGAAAGGTAGGTAAGACATACTCTCATTCCATTGAGAATGTCTACTTGATAGATGGATTGAAATATAGCCTAATAAATGTATCACAACTATGTGACAGAGGAAACCTTGTAGCTTTCACCTCTACCTAATGCTTTGTGATTAACCTTACCACTAACAAGATTGTTTTGCAGGGAAAAAGAGCTAACAATATTTACATTGTAGATTTCGACTCTTTAGACAATGAACTCACTTGCTTAAGTGTGTTAGTTAATGATCCCCTCATGTGGCACAAAGACTTGGCCATGCCACTCTAAATTAGCTAAACAAATTAGTCTCCAAGGACTTGATGAAAAGGTTACCTAATATCAAGTTCAAGGAAAACAAAGTTTGCGAGGCATGTGCAAGGGGAAAGCAGGTAAGGTCATCCTTCATATCCAAGAAAATGGCAAGTACGTCCAAGACGTTAGAACTGGTTCATATGGAATTTTGGGGTCCAATGAGAACCATAAGCAGAGGTAGAAATAAATACGTGATGGTGCTTGTTTGTTGATGATTATTCTAGATTTACCTGGGTACTATTTCTGACATCTAAAGATGAGGCATTTTAAATGTTTATTGCTTTTGTTAGAAAAACTCAGAAACAATTAGAAAGTCAACTTGCATCCATTAGTGTGATCATGGAACTGAATTTTAAAATGCAAAATTTGTCTGAATATTGTGATGAAAATGGTGTAGATCATAACTTCTCCGGCCCTAGGATTCCTCAGCAAAATGGAGTAGTTGAAAGAAATAACATGACCCTGTGGATATGACAAAGAGCATGCTTATCTCTAGTAAATTACCTCACAGCTTTTGGGCAGAGGCTGTAAACACTGCATGCTACATAATCAATAGATGCATGACTAGACCTCTGGTTGAGAAGATTACCTATGAGTTACTTAAAGGGAGAAAACCAAACATATCCCATCTTATGGAATTTGGTTGCAACTTCTATATGCACAATAATAGAAAAGACTCCCTAGGAAAGTTTGATCCCAGAAGTGATAAGGGAGTATTCTTGTGATATTCTTCACATAGAAAAGCATATAAAGTGTTCAATAAAAGAACTTTGTGAGTAAAAGAAAGTGTGCATGTTATATTTGATTAAACTAATATTCTTTTTGAGAGATATGAATATGAAGATGAAGCCATTGGATTGGTAAAAGAATTGACTGAATCTACAGCACAAGTAAAAGTGGCATCAAAAGAAGGGACATGTGATGGAACATATTCTTCTACTCAAGGCAACCTGATAGGGGGAACTAATCAGGAAGAAACTGAAACAAACTCTCTACAAGAACCTATTCATGAACCTGTTTCTCAGCAATAGAACAAAGGAGAATCATCTAGTAGAAACCAGTTGCTGGTGAAATCGTACAAGTATCGAAGTTCTCATCCCATTGAGAACATCATTACTGATCCAACATCTGGAGTCAAAACTAGATCACAACTAAAGAATATGTGTGCATTTGATGCTTTTCTATCTCTTATATTGAACCTAAAAATATAGCTGAGGCTTTGCAGGATGCAGATTGGGTCAATGCTATGCAGGATGAGCTCAACCAATTTGAAAGAAGTCAAGTTTGGCATCTAGTTCCAAGACCCAAGGACAGATCAGTCATTGGCACAAAATGGGTCTTCAGGAACAAACTTTATGACGATGGAACAGTTATAAGAAACAAGGCAATGTTGGTGGTTCAAGAATACAGCCAAGAAGAAGGCATTGAATATGATGAGACCTTTGCTCCAGTTGCAAGACTAGAGGCAATCATACTCCTTATAGCGTTTGTAGCAGATATGGAATTCCTCTCAGCCAGTTGGATGTGAAAAGTGCCTTCCTGTATGGCTACCTAAAGGAAGAAGTGTTTGTAAAATAACCTCCAGGATTTGAAAGCAAGGAATGTCCTGAACATGTATACAAGTTAGACAAAGCTCTATATGGGCTCAAGCAAGCCCCAAGAGCTTGGTATGAACGGCTATCAAAATCCCTACTGGAGCATGGTTACAAAAGATGTAAAATTGACAATACCTTGTTCTTAAGGGAAAAAGCTAAAGACCTCCTTCTTGTGCAAATATATGTTGATGACATAATATTTGGGGAAACTACTGATAGGTTTAGTAAGGAATTTGCAAAACTAATGAGGAGTGAGTTTGAAATGAGCATGATGGGTGAACTTAACTTCTTCTTAGGCTTGTAGATCAAAGAAAGTCCAAATGGAACCATGATTCATCAGCAGAAGTATACAAAAGAACTAATCAAAAATTTTAAATGGAGGAATCTAATGAAATATATACACCTATTGCAACTGCCACTAAATTAGATGTTAATGAACCGGGTTCATTAGTTGATCAGAAGTTATATAGGGGAATGATTGGTTCACTCTTATCTCTTACTACCATCAGACCTGACATTGTTTTTGGTGTAGGGCTTTGTGCTCATTTTCAGGCAAATCCAAAAGAGTCTCAATTGACCACTGTCAAGAGGATGTTGAGATATTTAAAAGGCACCACTGATTTGTGTCTTTGGTATCCCAAAGGTAGTAGTTTAAATTTAGTAGGGTATGCTGATGCTGATTATGCAGGTTTCCTAGTAGATAGGAAGATCACTTCAGGTATGGCACACTTCTTTGGTTCATGTCTTGTGTCATGGTTTACCAAAAAGCAAAATTCAGTAGCTATATCTACTACTAAAGCTAAATATGTTATTGTTGCTTCTTGTCATGCTCAATATCTACGGATCAAACAACAACTGGTAGATTTTGGAATTGAAGTGGGATGTATTCCAATATTCTTGGATAACACTGGTGTTATACGTATGACAAAGAACCCTTTTCATTATTAAAGGACCAAGCACATATATGTTAGACACCACTTCTTAAGAGATAACTATGAGAAAGGATTGATTTCAATAGAATTCTGTGCTACAGATGAACAAATAGCTGACATCTTCACTAAAGCACTGAGTAGGGAAAATTTTGAGAGGAACAGATTGGAATTAGGGATTATTAATATCACTTAAAAGGTCCAGTTCAGAATGCAAAATGAAAAAGAAAATTAAAACTTTTTTTGGTTATAAGTTCTACTTTGTGTAAATATCTAGACTAATTCTTACTCAGTCTCATATTTTGATTAGTATACTCCTGTGACATGTGTTTATAGTGACTCACTGATCACTTGCAAAGTTTTTTTCTATTCTGACATTTGAGGCATAAACATGAGAAGTTCTACTTAAAGAACGTGGTTCATCAGCATATGCTCATGAGAAAGTTCAGGTGTGGTTCTATACTTTGCACAATTAAAAAGATAAATTTTCCAATCATGAGAAAAAGTCCTATTTTCACCAAACTCGCAGAAATTATATCTGTTGAGCATTGAACTGGTTTTATTCTCCTAGAACTCTAGGGAAAACGAGATTTTTTCCTAAAATCTAGCATCGCCTATTAATTACTAAGAGATCGAAATTATAAATTGATTAGACTCATGATTGACTACTACAAAATGGCTGTCGTTACTGCAATTAATCTTAATCTTCTTTAAATACACTCCACATCCTCATGTTTAGTCCACAACCGTCATTGATCTCTCCCAAAATTCTGATCATCCTCTTCCTCTCCAAAATTCCCAAAATTATCTAGAAATACTTCACCATGATAAACCCTCAAGATAATATAGGCACTTCCCACAAGTATCTCCTAATACGTCCTCATCTACACCTCATGTTGAAACCCTAAAACCTAGGTTTCCCTAGCAAAAAATGTTAGCAAAAAAAATAGTAGCTTCTGGTTCTCTAAGAAAAGCTATGAATGAAAAAGTGAAGGCTAGTCAGAAGAAAGAGAGCCTTGTTAAAGAATTTGACTCAAGCTCTGAGTCTGAAGCATTCATCTCTGCTAGCGAAGGAGAATAACATGGGTCTTTTGACACTGACAAAAATCAAGAAACACCTGGTGAGGTAAATACTTGTCTTGTATTATCTAATGTGGTAGAAAGGGAAGATAATAGGTTTGTATTGGTGGGTTCTGTAAAAGATGTAGAAGGGTCTGGGTCTATAGAAGGGGAAGGAATAAGAAATGAAAAGTTCCTGCTATTTGTGGTGGTGTAGAGGATGGTGGCATCAAGTCAGGGGGAAGTGGTTCTGGAGAGGCTGCTGAATGCCTTTTTCATTTGAGTTAGTAACGTGATTAACCTGGTTTATCTGTGGAGGAAACCTTAGCTAACATCCTAAAGAATGTTGCAAGGCTTTTTCCCAAAGGACACCAACTGCTTCCAAACCAACAAAGAAAAGCAAGGTGTCATCTCCAAGGTATGATGTTCATTCATTGCCTAAGGGAAGAGCCACTAGGAGAAGGGTCAAGCAAAGTGAGGCTGAATTACAGAAAGCTTTAAAAGAAAGTAAGAAAAAGAAGAAGGAAATGGGAAAAGCAAAAGCTGTGGAAAGTTCTGAGGCTGCAGAAGAGGAGGAGGAGATGGAACTGATCCATAAGGAAAGAGGAACAATTGCGGAGGTTCCCACTCCCAAACCAAAATGACCTAAGACTTCTTCAAAGAAGTCTTCAGAACCTGTATCTGCTAAACCCTACTTAGGCAAAAGAACTAGGTCTGCAGTGAATGGAAAAAGGTAACAATGACTACAGAAGAAGAAGAATGTAGTGGAGAAGAAGAAGAGGAGGAGTCTGAAAATGAACATGATAGGTTTGCCATCTTTGGCAGGAAGAAGATTTTGAAGGGAAGGTTGTTGAAAGACCTGGAGGAGCCAGGCATGATAAGACTGGTGGATGCCCTAGATGCACAAGGATGGAAGGACAGGGTCCTTCAAATGGATGGAATGTTGGCCAGGATGGAGCTGATTGAATTTATGGCAAATACCACTATGAAAAATGGGGTAGTCACCAGTGTGGTGAGGGGAGTAAAGGTGCAGCTTGATGCACCTAAATTGGGCAAGATTCTAGATATACCCAGTGAGGGTTATGATGACTATACTAGGCAGAGGTGGCCTTATCTAGATAATTTTCCTACTTCTCTCCAAATCACAAGAAACTTCTGTGATACACAATCTGCTGATGATGTGCTAGAGGCAAGGTTTGTGTAGAAGAGTGAGATGAAACTGAGCACAAGGTGCTATTTGAATTTGTGAACAAATGTTTGTTGCCTAGATAAGAAAGAAGGCATACTACTAACTACATGGACTTGGTTCTTCTGGAATGCCTAGTGAGAGGAAAGCAGATTAACTGGCCTTCTTTTATTGTCAAGCTGTTGGACAGGGTCATCAATAGCTCCAAGGCTCATGCTACTCTATATGGGTTCATACTGACGACTGTGCTGGATAGGTTGAATGTTCCCTTGAAGAAATGGGAGATGGCCTCCAGCAAGGAGCATTTTGTTGTCAAAACCCTACAGGCCTGTGACTATCTCCTCAGTGTAGCCCAAATTGAACCCGGTTCATCTGTGAAGACTCATGTGAATAGCAAGGTTAGGGCCTTGGTGTTAGGATTTATGCCCGTCACTAGAGGAAGGGGTGAATAGTGCGGCACAAGAATATTGATAAATATTGCGGAATTAAAATTGCAGGAATAAAATAAATTCGGTAATTAAAATAACAAGGAAAGAACTCACCGAATTTATCCTGGTTCACCACAACTTGTGGCTAGTCCAGTCCCCGAGAGACTCTCTCGAGATTCCACTAAATCCGTTAAGCTTACGGGTGCTTAACAAACCGTTACACTTGCTCGTAGATGTACACTCTACAAGACTTCAACTTGCTCGAGGATACCGCACGTCAAGACTTCACCTTGCTCGTGGATACCGCACCACAAGACTTCAACCACTAAGACTTAGGGTACTTAGCGAACCCGACAATCAATGAGAAGATATGTTCTTCTCAAACTCCTTTCTCTTTTTACAATAAGAACTCTCTCAAAAGAGTAGATAAAGAGATACAAAATAAGCTCTGTGAACAACACAAAGTTGTCTCTCAGATGGCTCAACAAAAGCTCTAAAATGATGCTCAAATAATGTCAATATGTATATCAATATTGGGAGGTGTTGTGTGTTTAAAATCAGCTCAAAAGACCTCTTTTTATAGGTGAAAAATGGTGTATATCCGTTGCTTAATTAACAATCAATTATGCTGATTTTGTGCCTAGATAATCGATTATTCACAATCAGATAATCGATTATTCTCCAACGTTCAGAAAATCAGAAGCTGATTTTTGCTGAATAATCGATTTTCTGATACTGCATAATCGATTATTCTGAGGCAGTGTTCAAACGCCTGGCAACGGTTATAACATAATCGATTATGAACTTTGTATAATCGATTATTCTGTGGCAGTGTTCAAACACTTTGGCCACTGTTATAACATAATCGATTATGCACATTGTATAATCGATTATTCTGAGACAGATTTGAAAACTTACTTCAAAATCCATTTTGGCTAAGATGAAAACTTTAACATCATTTTGTTTGAAGTATTTAAAATATGTTTATGATAAATATGAATTAATAAAATATGTTTATGATAAATATGATTTAATAAAAAGATTTTATGCATATCTATGATGACCTATGTTGAGCCAAAAGACGAGATAACTTAAGCGTTGCTCTTATATTTGTTCTACCTAACGACCAACGCCTTGGGTCTTCGGTCTTGAACATTTGAGCTCGTCTTTGGCTTTTCCATTGCAATCCGTTCATCAATTTGCTTCTCGGGATTCAAGCTTGATTGTTTGTCATATAATATCATTGCTTGACACTTGACTTCATTGTTTGTCATTTATCAAAACCTATACCTTAAAATCATGCTCATACCAACAAAGCGCACATATCATAGATAGAGTGATTTTCTACAATTTCCCCCTTTTTGATAATGACAAACAACAGGAGATATGCATATCGAATTCCCCCTAAATTCATGCTATATCTCAATATACAATTCATGCAATCAATTCAATGCAATTCCCCTTAATGGAATATTCCCCCTCAATTAAAGCATACTAGAATGTGAAGACATTCCCCCTTATTCGATGCATATCGCCTAAATTCTTCCCCCTTTTGGCATTAGCAAAAAGGGTATACCAATTGTTATTAAAACTATTGACGATACCAATTGTTAAAAGAAATCATATCAAATATTAAATAATACCAAATGTTAGTAAAAACATGCCAATCATAATAACGGTCATTTTTCGCAAATATACCAACTGTTATTTAAACTAAAAATATTCATCAAAACATGAGTCAATATTTTAACATAAATAATTTATACCAATTTGTTATTCAAAATAACACTTATCAAAACATGAATTAATAATTAATATCAATCGTTAGCACATATCAACTATTACGTTTTTATCAAGAATACGATAACTAACCGACGTTCCCCCTCGATGCAGTAAGGTTTCGTGTTTGGTGCATCTACTACAATATTGTAGTCTTCAAGCACACCTGCAAACGTACCTAAAAATAGGTTTTCGGTACCCAACTTCTTTTGGGTCCTTGGGGATCAGGCAAATAATAATTATAATCAAAATATGAATCTCTATATTTAGCAAAACATACGGGTGCAATGTGTCCTACCCGGTTACATTAATGACATATGACATTAGGATTGTGCATATGTCTAGGTTGAGCCAAATGCGTTCTAGGTGATCTAAAGTTGTTATTTCTAGAAGCGTTGAAATTCCTAGAGTCATTTCTAGGTGGTCTAAAATTATTCATTCTAGACTCATTAATAAAATTCCTAGAATTGTGTCTAGGTGGTCTGAAAAGATTAGTTTTAGACTTATTAACAAAAATTCTAGAATCATTTCTAGGTGGCCTAAAATGATTATTTCTAGGCTCGTTTACAAAAATCCTAGAATTATTTCTAGGTGGTTTAACCTCATTTTTATCACCCTTTTTAATATCCTCACTTGTTCTAGAATCATTTACACTACATTTTTCTAGTGTGTTTCTAAGTTCTACGTTCTCCATTTTTAAAGAACTACAAGAAGAACAATTTGAACTTTGAACAATTAAAGAGGCTTCATTCATCTCCTTGATTTTATTTTTGAGATCAACAATGTCATTTTCCAAACAATTATTTTCTTCTTTTAGCTTTTCATTTTCACAAGTCAATTTTTCAAAATCTTTTTCTTTTAAAGAAGGTTGTTTTTCAAAAACTTTTTCTTGCAAAGAAAGTGTTTTTTTCAATTCTTTTATAGTTTTTGAAGCTTTAACAAATTCACTATATAATTCATCATAAGCATTTTGCAATTCTTCTAACGAGTAAGAGTTTGAAATACTTACCTCTTCTTCTTCGTTGGCCATGAGGCATAATGCGGCAGTTTCATCGCCCGAGCTGTCCGAATCCCATGTTACGCGCCTATGGTGTTTCTTCTTTTTCTTGTCCTTTGGTTTTGGACAATGTGATTTGGTGTGGCCAATTTTTCCACAATTTTGACATGAAGGACTTGGTTCTCCCTTCTTTATTCCCTTCTTCATAAACTTACAAAACTTTTCAATTATATCATTGGTAATAATATCATTATCGCTTTCCGAATCACTTACCTCTACTCTTTTAGACGATGAGGCTTTGAAGGCAATATTCGAACTTTTACTTCTAAGATAAGGATTAAGAATTGTGCTTTCATAAGTTTCGAGGTTACCTCTTAGTATATCCGTGAATCCTATAGATTCTTGGATGGCATTGGCTTTGGAACGCCATTCGGGAGTGAGACTCCGTAGGACTTTTCGAACAAGATCTTTGTTCGCGTTGACTTTCCCGAGAGCATGAAGATCGTTGACGATTGTTGAAAATCGTTCGAACATAATGCCAATGGGTTCATTCTCCCTCATTCTAAAAATTTCATATTCATGTGTTAGAAAATCAATTTTAGATTCTCGGACTTGAGACGTACCTTCGTAAGTGATCTCGAGTTTATCCCACATTTCCTTTGCGGTTGTGCAAGAAGAGATTTTTCGATAGTCGTCTGGACTCACCGCACAAAATAGTAAGTTGACGGCCGTTGCATTTCTTTCAATTTTCTTGATGTCCTCGGCATCATATTCATTTTCCTCCTTTGGAACCATGATTTCCCCAACTTTCTTTGTTGGCATTTGTTCACCTTTCTTGATGATTTGCCATAATCGAAAGCTGTGTGATTGGATGAATATTCTCATCCGCTCTTTCCAGTATGTATAATTTCTTCCATCAAAGAATGGAGGCCTCTCGGTGGAGTGTCCTTCGCTTATTATTCCTGCGTTCAATTTTCTCAACAAAAATATATATCGCTCTCAACTGGTTAAGGCTTTCAGAGAGTTAGGCTCTGATACCAATTGTTAGGATTTATGCCCGTCACTAGAGGGGGGGTGAATAGTGCGGCACAAGAATATTGATAAATATTGCAGAATTAAAATTGCAGGAATAAAATAAATTCGGTAATTAAAATAACAAGGAAAGAACGCACCGAATTTATCCTGGTTCACCACAACTTGTGGCTAGTCCAGTCCCCGAGGGACTCTCTCGAGATTCCACTAACTCCGTTAAGCTTACGGGTGCTTAACAAACCGTTACACTTGCTCGTAGATGTACACTCTACAAGACTTCAACTTGCTCGAGGATACCGCACCTCAAGACTTCACCTTGCTCGTGGATACCGCACCACAAGGCTTCAACCACTAAGACTTAGGGTACTTAGCGAACCCGACAATCAATGAGAAGATATGTTCTTCTCAAACACCTTTCTCTTTTTACAATAAGAACTCTCTCAAAAGAGTAGATAAAAAGATACAATATAAGCTCTATGAACAACACAAAGTTGTCTCTCAAATGGCTCAACAAAAGCTCTAAAATGATGCTCAAATAATGTAAATATGTATATCAATATTGGGAGGTGTTGTGTGTTTAAAATCAGCTCAAAAGACCTCTTTTTATAGGTAAAAAATGGTGTATGTCCGTTGCTTAATTGGCAATCAATTATGCTGATTTTCTGCCCAGATAATCGATTATTCACAATCTGATAATCGATTATTCTCCAACGTTCAGAAAATCAGAAGCTGATTTTCTGCTGAATAATCGATTTTCTGATACTGCATAATTGATTATTCTGAGGCAGTGTTCAAACGCTTGGCAACGGGTATAACATAATCGATTATGCACTTTGTATAATCGATTATTCTGTGGCAGTGTTCAAACACTTTGGCCACTGTTATAACATAATCGATTATGCACATTGTATAATCGATTATTCTGAGGCAGAATTGAAAACTTACTTCAAAATCCATTTTGGTTAAGATGAAAACTTTAACATCATTTTGTTTGAAGTATTTAAAATATGTTTATGATAAATATGATTTAATAAAATATGTTTATGATAAATATGATTTAATAAAAAGATTTTATACATATCTATGATGACCTATGTTGAGCCAAAAGACGAGATAACTTAAGCGTTGCTCTTACATTTGTTCTACCTAACGATCTACGCCTTGGGTCTTCGGTCTTGAACATTTGAGCTCGTCTTTGGCTTTTCCATTGCAATCCGTTCATCAATATTCTTCTCGGCATTCAAGCTTGATTGTTTGTCATATAATATAGTTGCTTGACACTTGACTTCATTGTTTGTCATTCATCAAAACCTATACCTGAAAATCATGCTCATACCAACAAAGCGCACATATCATAGATAGTGATTTTCTACACTTGGTTCAAGAGTGTGGAAACAAAAGATGGTGAAATTGCTAGGCTCTAGGCTCCTGTTGCTGAACTTGAAAATAAGAGGAATGGCCTGAAAGCTGAGCTAGCAAAGGAAAAGGAAAGGAGTGAACGGATGCTTCAGACAATGCTTAATTTTCTTCAATCTTAACCCTCTAGTTCCTCCAAGCCTTAGGTCATCCAGTTCCTATCTTTGAACCAGTCTAGAACACCCCCCAGTGACCAAGATTCAGAACTTTTCTTTGTTTTTGTTGCTCATGGTCGGATGTTTTTTTCTTTCTTTTTTGTGGACTATTTTGTAGAAGCATTTACTAATCAATGACAATTTGCTTTTTCTTTTGCTTTTGTAAGGCCCCGTGAAAATGAGTGCTCAGATGTTAGCAGCTCATAGAGTCGAGTCTACCCAAACAGATCGGATTCTTTTTACTGTTCTAAACCTATAAATGTGAAATTGAGATTTTTCTAGAATATGGTCAAAATGCGGTCCAGAATAAGGTCACAAATCAGCTATGCGGATCGGATTCCTACCGCATAGTGAATGAGAGAGCAACAAATTTTTGATGTTGAAAATGCGGTCAAATCTGCGATCACATAATCAATGTGCGGACAGCAAAGTGATCGTATATTGTCCCTTAGGAAATTCGAAGGTTAGTTCTGCGGTGCATTCTGCGACCGCATAACTCAAATTCGGACCGCATGTTCACCGCATTCCCAACCCGAGAGGTTTGAAGTTTGAGCCATTTCTGCGGCCCATTCTACGGACCACATGTCTATTCTGCGATCGCAGAGTTGCGTCGTAGATTGAGCTCACCCAGTTATTTTTCTAAAAATCTAAGCCCGACCCCTCTTTAAAAAAACACCCCATCCCTCATTTTTAACCCTTTTTCTGAAAAAAATAATAGAGAGGAAGAGAGGTTCCTAGAGAGAGAAAGCAAATTCTTCATCAATTGGCCTTTTAAAACCATTAGAGCTTGGAAAATTCTTGGTGCATTGTCTTCTCTATTGATTTATCAGGTAAAATCCCAAACCCATTTCCCCCAAATTTCGAAATTAAGTTTGGAAAGGGAACCTCATACACTTGCTTTGAATATTCTTCATAAAATCTTCACGCATGGCATCAAAACTCAAAAATCGTGTAGAAAGGGAATTGGGTAGTAACTATGAGTTTAAATTTCTAAAACCTAAGTGTTGTTCATGAACTAGATTGACTTCTTGATTGCTTGGGAAATCAGACTAAAGGTTAAAGGAGAAAACTCAACTCCAGGTATGTATGGCTAACTGTGATCCTTGTGAAATCACCCTATGCTAGTTGTGAAATTGTTGATAGTTGATATTCATGTGAGGATCATTGTGAAGCTTTGTGTGGTGTAATTGTGAGGTAATACTTTGCGGTTATTTTGGTGGAACTTGTAATTGGAACAACGGAAATGGAAATAATGTGGAATAGTGGAAATGGAAAAAATGTGGAACAATGGAAATGGAAATAATGTGGGGCAGTGGAATTGGAAATATTATGGAACAACGTGTGTGATTAGTTGTGAGTAACTGTTGTGATAATCCAAATTGTGCACCACTTTGATAAACATGAGGACATGGTTGTTGCTAGTTGTGGAATTTCATTATCCTTGTTGTGGATCTATTTTAACAATGTGCCATACTTGGTTTCTTGTATTTGTTGTTGTGCTGTTTGTAGTTGTGAACTGAAAACTGTCAGGCAGGGTCGGGTTGCGCGCCACAACACGGTGAAATAAGGTGTGGGTTGGGGTGATAAGGGTGGCTCAGGTAATAAGGGTGGACGAGGCAATAAGGATGGAAAATGTGATCCAATATCATTATTGATATGAATATGAATCATGAAATGGTAAATGTGAAAATGTCAAAAGAGACGGCAGGAGAGTTTGTAACTTGTGGGACACTGATTCCCCCTTTGTATGGCTACGTGAATAATTTGTTGTGAAATGTTTGGTTGTTGCTTCATGGTTGTACTTGTACTATTGTTGTTCGGTTCTATACTTGTATATTCAATTTGGCTTGAGTTTACTTGGGATGGAGTTTGTTCATACATGCCAGTACAATGCAAATGTACTGACGTCCCTTATGCCGGTGGCGCTACATTCGTGTAATGATTGTAGGTGGATCCGTGGAAGGTACTCCAGTCCACAATATGTAGCTCTTCCTCCTCTCTATCGGCGGGTATTCATGTTTGGTGAGCCACTTTCCTTCCGGGGCCTTGCGTGGCTCATGCAACCTATGTTGTTGTATATTGGAGTCTTGTGTCCTTTTGTAAAGGTATATCCGGGGCCTTGTCGCCGGCAAGTGTGACTATATTTCCCTTAGAGACTCCATTGATAGTGGTATGTGGGTTGGAACTTATGTATAAAGGTGTATGTTGTGGGCGCTGTAAACTTGTACACCACGTTCCCTGTTATTCATAATATATGTTTTGTAAAAGATGTTCCCTGTTAATCATAATGTATGGTAATAAAAGAGAAACCATATGTTCTTTTGATTGCAAATTTAGATCGTTTGGCTAATTATCATCGAATAATATGGGGTAACGCGTGGGGAATAGGAAAGGTACCCGGTTGAGTGCCGGTCAGGCCCACTGATTTAGGGCGTGACAAACTTGGTATCAGAGCCTAAGGTTTTAAATGAGTCCTAGGGTGTCTCGGAGCCGTGACTAGTAGAGCCCTTCTTACCGGTGTGTCGTCGACCAAATTTATATGTTGGGGGCTACACGGGCATTTAAGAAAAATGATTCTCTTCTTTGTTATTCCAAGTTCGTGCGGTGAAGTGATGTTGTGTCTAATTCGTGCTCTATTTTGAGTTTTCAGTGGTGGCACCTAAGAAGAAAGCTAGACTTGGCTAGGGGCCAATTTCACTTCCAGTGTGGCTGTGGATCATGTGCCGACTGCCGTCGGTTAGAGTGATTCCACCGTTCTAAATTTACCTGCTCCATCCGTTCCTGATCCAAGCAATCATGTTCCTGCAACGGCCGAGGGTGCTACTATCCCTCCTTCCAATGCTCCTAATCCTGATGTTGCTCCAGCTTCCGATCCCGGGATTTCTGATGGAGACCTTAGGGGAGCTATCCTTATGCTGACTCAGTTAGCGGCCGCCCAGGATCAGAGATCTCATGATGCCCCTGTGTCCCCCAGCGGACAGGGAGATTCCTCCAGCTCCAGTCTTTACCAGTTTCTACGATTGTCCCCTCCAGAATTCTGAGGCACAGAACCAGAGGCCGATTCGCAAGAATTCCTTGATGAGATGTACAAGACCCTCCGAGTGATGAAGGCTACAGAGATAGAAGGGCTAGAATTGGCTTCATACATATTGAAGTGGGCTGCGCGTTCATGGTTTGAGATGTGGGAGGATTCCAGTGAGGAGGGGAGCCCTCCAGGTAGATGGGATGAGTTCGTAGATCCCTTCATGGACCACTTTTTACCTGCCGAGACCATGGTAGCCCGTGCCACCGAGTTTGAGATTCTTAAGTAGGGTAGCATGAGTGTTTGGGAGTATCATATGGAGTTTTTAAGGTTGTCCAAGTATGATCCTCAGTTGGTGTCGACTATGGAGGCCAGAGTTCGGCGATTTGTTTAGGGTCTCAGCCTTTTGGTGTTAAATGAGGCCGATACAGTGGCTTTGCATTCAGACATGAACTATGGAATGATCGTGGGTTTTTCTCAGGCGACAGAGGCTAGAAAGTTGAAGAGAGCAGACGGGGAGAGTAGCAGCAGGGTTCGGTCTATGGGTCACTCAGGGAGGTTAGCTCCAGGGAGAGGGTCATCAGGACCATCTCAGTCTTATGCTCAGTCCTAGCTAGTGCACCATCATGTGTCCACCTTTTCCAGCAGAGTAGCCCTTCGGGGCTAGGTTCAGACAGTAGGAGGTCCCGCCAGTTCAGTCATTCGGGGGTGAGACCTAGACAGTAGGGAGGTATATTCCCCAAGTGTGGGAGATTTCATACAGAGGCTTGTTACTTGGATGCTCTAGCGTGTTACAATTTTGGGGTGAGAGGTCACAAATAGAGGCGCTGCCGTACGCCCAGATAGGGCACGGGTAGGGGACTTGCTCAGCCATCCAGTTCATAAGTTGCTACGTCATCAGTGCGCCCTCCAACCCCAGCAGGGCATGGTGCAACGAGAGGTGGAGCTTGTGGTAGTGGCGGACCCAACAGGTTTTATGCATTGAGTGGCCGTCAGAGTGCTGAGGCTTCCCCAGATGTTGTCTCATGTATCCTATCTGTCCAGACCATTGATTCCTATGCTCTTATTGATCCGGGGTCTTCTTTGTCCTATGTCACTCCATTTGTTGCTTCGAGTTTTGGGATTGAACCCGAGCTGCTTCTTGAGCCGTTCTCTGTATCGACTCCGGTTGGTGATTCTATTATAGCCGTGCGGGACTATTGTAATTTTGTTGTTATGGTAGGTGGTCGTGTTACCACGGCTGACCTTATCGAGCTTGGGATGGTGGATTTTGATGTAATCATGGGGATGGATTGGCTCTACTAGTGCTTTGCCAAACTTGATTGCCGGATGAGAGTTATGAGACTCGAATTCACTAATGAGCCGGTTGGCGAATGGAAGGGAAATGGTTTCGTGCCAAAGGGTAGGTTTATTTCCTACCTCAAGGCTTCGAAGATGATCAGGAAGGGGTGTATCTATCATTTAATCCGGGTGGCGGACACTACTCTAAAGGTTCCTACCCCCGAGTCCATGGCAGTTGTGAATGAGTTTCTTGAGGTATTTCCAGATGAGCTTTCATGAATTCTGCAAGATAGGGAGATTGATTTCGGGATTGGTGTATTTCAAGATACCCAGCCAATATCTATTCCACCGTATAGAATGGCGCCAACAGAGTTGCAAGAGTTAAAAGAGCAGTTGAAGGATTTACTGGAGAAGGGGTTTATCCGGTCAAGTGTGCGGTATGGGGTGCTCCGGTTATTTTTTCAGAAAGAAGGATGAGTCACTTCGGATGTGTATCGATTATCAACAGCTTAATAAAGTCACCATAAAAAATAAGTACCATTTGCCTCAGATAGATGATTTGTTCGATCAATTTCAAGGTGCAAGGTTCTTCTCCAAAATTGATTTGCGGTCCGGGTACCACCAATTGAAGATCAGGGAGCATGGTATTCCTAAGATCGCTTTCAGGACACGTTATGGCCACTTTGAGTTCTTGGTCATGTCTTTTGGGCTAACCAATGCCCCGACAACTTATATGGATCTTATGAATCGGGTCTTCAAGTCATTCTTAGACTCCTTCGTGATTGTTTTCATTGATGACATTCTGGTATATTCGCGGAGTAAGGAGGAGCATGCCAGTCACCTCAGAGCGGTTTTGCAGAATCTACGTCAGCACCAATTGTATGCAGAGTTCTCCAAATGTGAATTTTGGTTAGAGTCTGTCGCTTTTTTGGGTTATGTTGTTTCCAGTGAGGGGATTCAGGTGGACCCCCAAAAGATTGCAGCGGTGAAGGATTTTCCTAGGCCCAAGACCCCGACGGAGATCCGTAGCTTCTTGGGTTAGCAGGGTATTATCGGAGGTTTGTAGAGGAATTCTCCACCCTCGCCTGTCCTTTGGCTAAATTGACGCAGAAATCAGCTAAATTCCAGTGGTCAGATGCTTGTGAGAAAGGTTTCCAGGAATTGAAGACAAGGTTGACTTCAGCACCAGTATTGGCCTTGCCAGAAGGCATAGAGGGGTTTATGGTTTATTGTGGTGCCTCCAGGGTTGGTCTAGGATGTGTTCTGATGCAGCACGAGAAGGTTATAGCATATGTTTCCAGGAAACTCAAAAATTACAAGATGAATTATCCGACACATGATTTGGAGCTTGCGGCAGTTGTGTTCGCCTTAAAAGTATGGCAGCATTACCTTTATGGGGTTCATGTAGATGTGTTTTCAGATCACAAGAGTCTTCAAAATTTATTCAAGAAGAAAGAGCTAAATTTGAGGCAGCATTGGTGGTTAGAATTACTTAAGGATTATGATACCGACATCTTGTACCATCAAGGGAAGGCGAACGTGGTGGCCAACGCCCTCAGTCGGAAATCCATGGGTAGTTTGGCTCACTTGAGACCGGATCAGAGGTTCCTAGCTCGGGAGGTACATCAGTTGGCCATCCTTAGGGTTTTTTATCTCGGCCCATAATGGGGAGAAACTTATGGTGCATAATACAGTTGAATCGTAGCTCGTGCAAATGATAAAGGAAAGAAGTTTGTTGATCCAGCATTGGCACAATAGAAGGAGGCATCTCTAAGTAACAAAATTTCAGCATTTTCACTCGGCAACAATGATGGCGTGCTGCGGTGCCACGATAGGATATGCGTCCCAGATGTGGATAATCTTCGGGAGAGGGTAATGGCAGAGGCTCATCATTCCAGGTATTTAGTGCACCCAGGCTCTATGAAGATGTATCACGATCTCAAGGATATCTATTGGTGGAGTGGTATGAAGAAGAGTGTAGCGGACTTCGTCTCTAAGTACCCGAATTGCCACCAAGTGAAGGCCGAGCATTAGCGGCCGGGAGGGTTGACTCAGCTCATAGAAATTCCGATGTGGAAATGGGAAATGATCAATATGGACTTCGTGATAAGACTACCTCACACTCAGCACATGTTTGATTCAATTTGGGTAATTGTGGATAGGCTCACCAAATTAGCTCACTATTTGCAGTCAAGTCCACCGATACTGCGGAAAAATATGCTCGGTTGTATATCAAGGAGATAGTGAGTCTTCATGGTACGCCACTTTCCATCATTTCGGATCGAGGAGCTCAGTTTACAGCTAACTTCTGGAGGAAATTTCAGCAAGGTTTGGGTACTCAAGTGAATCTCAGCACAACTTTTTATCCGCAGACTGATGGCCAAGTAGAGCGGACTATTCAGACGCTCGAGGATATGTTGCGGGCATGTGTTTTGGATTTCAAAGGTAATTGGGATGAACACCTGCCCCTTATAGAGTTTGCTTATAAGAACAGCTTCCATGCTAGAAGACGAATGGCCCCATTCGAAGCATTGTATGGAAGAAGGTGTAGGTCCCCGATCGGGTGGTTCGAGGTTGGTGAAGCGGAATTAATAGGGCTAGATCTCGTGCACAAGGCCATGGAGAAGATAAGAGTCATTCAGAAGAGAATGAAGACTGCTCAAAGTCGCCAGAAATCCTATGTGTATTCTTGAGGGTGTCCCCTGTGAAAGGAGTCATGTGCTTTGTGAAGAAGGGAAAACTAAGTCCTAGGTATGTCGGGCCTTATCAAGTCACTCAAAGGATCGGTCAAGTTGAGTATAGGTTGGAATTGCCCCTGAAATGTCCTTGGTGCACCCGGTGTTTCATGTATCTATGTTTAGGAAAGTTGTGGGTGATCCGTCTAAAGTTGTACTAGTTGAAGACATCAAGCTTACAGAAGTTATCATATGAGAGATTCCGGTCGCTATTCTGGATAGGCAAGTCCGAATGTTGCGGAACTAGGATATTGCTTTAGTTAAAGTGTTGTGGCGAAACCAACAAGTCGAGGAAGCCACGTGGGAACCAGAAGATGAGATGAAGATAAAATACCCCCATCTATTTAAGCAAGTCTAGGAATGATCGTGCAAATCTTGCCCCTTAGGAGGCTTAGTGTTGTGTTCCATTAGGTGTCAGAATCATCCTTTCTCTTTCCAAGTGCCTTATTGTTAACGTTTCTCCAAGTTGTGGCGACCAAGTTTATGAAATGTAACTATTTGAACAATGTGCTGTCCTTTTGGTAATGAAAGTTTTGTGCTTCCATGGTAAGGTTATGCATGGAAGTAATAATTAATTTTACATGGAGTCTGTGTGTCAAGGTGTTCTAGTTGTGTAATGATTAGTTTTTGCATGGAGAAATTGTATTGAAGTGAATAACTGGGTCGTACCCTTGTGATAGGTAAATGGCTTTAATAAGTACAGAAGATTAATGATTAATTTGATTATATGTTGTGTGCCAAATGGTTAAAAGTATATCAAGAGGTTGAATATGTGCAAGTGTGAGGACTATGCAATTTAAAACTGACGTAAAGGTAGCAAGTTTGTGTAATAATGTTTGGGAATATGTTTGAAGGTTTTTTGACAGGTGGTTATATCCATATTACAAAGCAAACTCTGGAAAAATTTTTCTAAAACAAACTTGAATGTTAATAGAAGTGTAGAAACTTGTATATCATGTTTTTAAACTCATTTGGTTCCAAAGTCCTCATTCGAGGACGAATGATCTTAAGCGGTGGAGGATGTAAGGCCCCGTGAAAATGAGTGCTCAGATGTTAGCAGCTCATAGAGTCGAGTCTACCCACACGGATCAGATTCTTTTTACTGTTTTGAACTTATAAATGTGAAATTGAGATTTTTCCAGAAAATGTCAAAATGCGGTCCAGAATGCGGTCGCATATCAGCTATGCGGACCGCATTAGTACCGCAGAGTGAATCAGAGAGCAATAATTATTTAATGTTGAAAATGTGGTCAAATCTGCTATTGCATAATCAATATGCATACCGCAGAGTGATCACATATTGTCCCTGAAGAAATTCGAAGGTCAGTTCTGCAGTGCATTCTGTGACCGTAGAACTCAAATGCGGACCGCATGTTCACTGCATTCCCAACCCGAGACGTTTGAGGTTTGAGCCATTTCTGCGGTCCATTCTGTATACCGCATTTCTATTCTGCGATCGCAGAGTTGTGTCGCAAATTGAGCTCGCCCAGTTATTTTTTCAAAAAATCTAAGCCCAACCCCTATTTAATAAAAACACCCCATCACTCATTTTTAACCCATTTTCTGAACAAAATAAGTGAGAGGAAGAGAGGGTCCTAGAGAGAGAAATCAAATTCTTCATCAATTGTTCTTTCAAAACCATTGGAGCTTGGAAAATTCTTGGTGCATTGTCTTCTCTATTGATTTCTCATGTAAAATCCCAAATCCATTTTCCCCAAATTTTGAAATTAAGTTTGGGAAGGGAACCCCATACACTTGCTTTGAATTTTCTTCATAAAATCTTCATGCATGGCTTCAAAACTAAAAAATCTTGTAAAAAGGGAATTGGGTTGTAACTATGAGTTTAAATTACCAAAACCTAAGTATTGTTCATGAACTAGATTGACTTCTTGATTGCTTGGAAAATCTGACTAAAGATTTAAAGGGGAAAACAAAACTCCTAGTATGCATGGCTAACTATGATCCTTGTGAAATCACCCTATGCTAGTTGTGAAATTGTTGATAGTTGATATTCATGTGAGGATCATTGTGAAGCTTTGTGTGGTGTAATTGTATGGTAACACTTTGTGGTGAATGTTGTGGGACTTGTAATTGGAACAACGTAAATGGAAATAATGTGGAATAGTGGAAATGGAAACAATGTGGAACAATGAAATGAAAATAATGTGGGCGAGTGGAAATGGAAATATTATGGAGAAACGTGTGTGATTAGTTGTGAGTAACTGTTGTGATAATCCAAATTGTGCACCACTTTGATGAACATGAGGACATGGTTGTTGCTAGTTTTGGAATTTCATTATCTTTGTTGTGAATCCATTTTAACAATGTGCCATACTTGGTTTCTTGTATGTGTTGTTGTGCTGTTTGTTGTTGTGAATTGAAAATTGTCAGGCGGGGTCAGGTCGCATGCCCCAACACGGTGAAATAAGGTGTGGGTCAGGTTGCATGCCCCAACACGGTGAAATAAGGTGTGGGTTGGGGTGATAAGGGTGGCCGAGGTAATAAGGTTGGACGAGGCAATAAGGGTGGAAAATGTGATCCAATATCACTATTGATATGAATATGAATCATGAAATGATAAATGTGAAAATGTGAAAGGAGACAGCAAGAGAGTTTGTAACCTGTGGGGCACTAATTGCCCCTTTGTATGACTACATGAATAATTTGTTGTGAAATGTTTGGTTGTTGCTCCATGGCTGTACTTGTATTATTGTTTTTCGGTTCTATACTTGTATATGCAATTTGGCTTGAGTTTACTCGGGACATAGTTTATTCATACATGCCAGTACAATTCAAATGTACTGACATCCCTTTTGCCGGGGGCACTTCAATCGTGTTATGATTGTAGGTGGATCCGTGGCAGGCACTCCAGTCCACCGTTCGTAGCTCCTACTTATCTCTACTGGCGGTATTCGTGTTTGGTGAGCCCCTTTCCTTCCGGGGCCTTGCGTGGCTCATGCAACCTATGTTGTTGTATATTGGAGTCTTTTGTCCTTTTGTAAAGGTATATCCGGGGCGTTGTCGCCGGCAAGTGTTGTACTATATTTCCCTTAGAGACTCCATTGATAGTGGTATGTGGGTTGGAACTTATGTATAAAGGTGTATGTTGTGGGCGCTGTAAACTTTTATACCACATTCCGTGTTAATCATAATATATGTTTTGTATTTTTTATTCCATGTTAATCATAATGTGTGGTTATAAAAGAGAAATCATATGTTCTTTCGATTGCAAATTTAGTATCTTTTGGCTAATTTTCATTGAATAATGTGGGGTAACGCGTGGGAATTAGGAAAAGCACCCAGGTCTACTCGACTTGGGATACCCGGTTGAGTGCCGGTCATGCCCACGGATTTGGGGCATGAAAACTATATGAAGATTCTGATCTTAATACTTAATTTTTGTCAAGTTGATTATTGATTAACTAAACGATGCTATCACTTGTAGTTGCCCCAACGGCCATGATTAATGACTAAAATCTGGGATTCACATTATATGCAACTTTTCGATGATGCCAAAAGGGGGAAGAGATATTGTGCTTTATTCTGTATTCTGAAATGAAGTGATATTTATAACCTGATTAAACCTGGTCTTTAATGATAAGTTAAAATTTCTAAGTTACAGTGTTGATAATTCAGCTAAGTTGCATAGGTTCTCTGATTAGTAAAGGCACATAGTTTATCATCATCAAAAAGGGGGAATTTGTTGGCCCAAGTTCAGATGATTGTTTGAAAATTGACAAATGAACTGAGTCATGACCTAGGTCCATCATGTGAGACACAGTGTTTATCAACATATTCATATGAGATGCACGTGAATAAGTCTTAAGGATCAAGCAACAATAACTTCTGAACTGATCGAAAAGATTGCATATTGGATAAGGTGAAGAAGTCTCCTTATGAGAAGAGAACACAATCCGGATCATGGATAAGGGTTGAAGTTTGCATTGTTCAAGGACTCAAATTCGATGGAAGATCAACAATTGAGTCTCAATCAAACTCTGGTTAATAACTTAATAAACAACCGTGTTCATTCTCTTTTACAGGTATTGCACATACGCAGAAGATAAACTAAATTGAGAGCAAAAGAGAAAGGCAATTTTGCAAGCAATTTATGTGAGATTTAAGTGTGCATTATTGAAGCTACTTGAACGAAATAGAAGAACCAATTCCATTGTGTTTATTCTTATTCTAGTTCAATTATAGTAGGTGGTTTAAAATTGTACCTTTCCAGCTTTCATTGAAGCAATTGTATTAGGTACTTTGAGTATTCAAGTTAGAGTTAACTTGAAGGTGTCGCAACATTTGAGGCCATGTGCTACACTGGGGTTAGAGTTAATACTTTGGTTTAAAAGAGTTTGGTAAATGCTGTTTTGGCTCACTGATTTTAGTGGATGTTTGGGAAAATCCTACTGGAGTAGTAAGTCGTGGTTTTTTCACGTTTTGAGCCAGGTATTTTCTACGTAAAAAATCTCTATGTTCTTTATTTTCTGTACTTTTAATTCCGCAATAGTAGTAGTTTGAACACCTAGAAGAACCAGGTTCTTTTATATCGAAAATTGGGTACCACAAAAATCATCCACACTCATATATGGTATTGAAATTTGGAACATCATAGTAGAACTTTTCAAGAGAATGAAACATCGAGGTCACGAGATTCAACATATCCCTAATTATCCGATTACAACTTTAACATCATCTTGGTAGAACTGGTTTCCGTTGTGAGGAACATAAAGGAGGCTAGTTGATAGCATCACTGATAAGGATAGATTTTTGGAAGCTCCAAGAAGGCCATTTATAAGATCTCAATCTAATGAAATACAGACTAAGATTCCTGGACTTTAATGGCAAATAAAGAAGCTTCTAACTATAGAGGAAGAGCTCAATCCCAAAGAAGAAGAATTGTCTAAGTTTTATAGTTATTTGGTGGCTCAAATTGAAGTCTAAGAGAAATAATTGGGTAATGCAAATCACCCATTGATGTCCACCAAATGGGCTCAAAATAAGCATAAAAGAGGACCAAAAGGAGATGTTACCGAAGGAGTCCAAACCAATGGCTCAAACTAGTTGTTTTAAGGCCTAAATCTGCGCCAAAGGGTCTTGGTCGCCAACCCCCCCTAAATTTAATGACTTTTCTTACTCTTTAGCAACTACCCTACCTAATTGTAATGACAAATTTTAAGTACTTTTATGCCTTAGTACTCCTATAAATAGGGAGTTCTTCTCATTCATAAGACACTACTTTATTGAATAAGTGTATCATACTTTGAGAGTTCCTTTGAACCTTTGTTACTTATGCGTTGAGATTTATCTTTCAACCTTTACTAGTTCATAGTTCAAGGTAGTAATATTACTTCTCTTTTATGATATCTTTGATTCCTTTGTGGTATTCTTAAAAGAAAATTAATACTAGTTATTAATACTAGTTATTAATACTAGTTATTAATTGTTGTCTCAAGTTACTCGTAGAGCGATCAAGATCTGAATCTATTGTTTTGATTTGCTTTTTAAGTAAAGGCATTTGATTTCTTCCATATATCAAGGCGTTGTTACTTTGATCTTGTCAAGGCTATGGAACTTGTGTTCTTGGAATTCTTTCCTTCAATTTTTCCCATATCCTTTATTTTCATCTTTTTAGTTCTAGTTGTTCAATTCCTTGTTGTTATTGCTTCCGCATTTACTTCTCAATTCTTACTCTAGTTTGAATTCCGACCTAGTTGTTATCAAGTGGTATCAGAGTGGTTCCATCAAGATTTTTTTCTTGATAATTCTTGGGATTTTTTGAGTACTAATAGTAAAGAAAAAAAATGAATTAAAAAAAAGAAAAAAGAAAATCAGTTTTTAGAACACAAAAAGTAGAATTGTGTGCTCTCCGGGATATTTCTTTTCTATCTACTTTATTTCCAAAAATTAACAAAGGAAACAAGAAGAGGGGATCCTATATTTTCTTACTCTTCCAATCCAAATATATAATCATTTCTCTTTTTTTTGCATCTTGTTTCAACCGATCCTAATAGTTCTAGGATTTGGTTTCTCTTTCATTAGTTCCCCAAAAAATCTGAACTTTACTACTAAGAACTTCAAACGATTTTAGTTTAACTGTAAATTTACAAAGTATTTTGTTCAAAGTTCATTTGGAGAAAAAAAAGTGAAGTGTGTGTACAATTGAGGGAAAAGCTAATTTGTGGGATACAATTTAATTATTTTTTTAAGATGTCCCGTACAGGTAGTGATGTTGAACAAAGGATTCTCCAAGAAGCCGAAATCAAAGCAACTGATGATTTTTCCTTGCAAGCTATGAACCAAAAGTTCGAAAGGTAGAATTTGCAATTCCAAGAAATGAGGGACACCATTCTTGAGCCAAATGATACAATAGTGGAACTTAGGAGGGGAAATAATGTGAGGCCCCAAGCTAGGAGAAATGTAACCCTTGCTCACATTGTAAATCAAGAAAACGCAATAGATGCCTTTAATGATATTGATTTTGATAGGGTGAGAAGAGATAGGACGGGATAAAGAGGTAGAGTAGAAGATGACAATATCAATAGTATGAAGATGAAGATGACGTCATTCAAGGGAACAAGGGACCCAGGCTTGTACCTTGATTGGGAGAAAAAGGTTGAAGCCATCTTTGACTGTCACAACTACCCTAAAGGTAAGAAGGTTAAACTTATTGTTCTTGAGTTTTCTGACTATGCTGCTATTTGGTGGAAAAAACATACTAGGGATAGATTGTGATAAGGACAAGCACCGGTTGCTACTTGGATTGAGATGAAGAGGGTGATGAGGAAGAGATTCGTGCCATCACACTTTCAAAGAGAGTTAAAACAACGTGTTCAAATATTGAAGAAAGGGTCCATGTATGTGGATGAGTACTTTAAGTCTATGGATATAGCTATAATCCATGCTAAATGTACAGAGGAAGAAGAGGCTACAATGGCTAGGTTTTAAATAGTTTAAATAAGGAAATAGCCGATGCAATAGAATTACAATAATATGTAACAATAAATAAGTTAGTTCATTTGTGTATAAATGTAGAAAATTAAAATAAAAGAAAGCAAACTAGCTTGTGAAAAGGTCGGACATGCACCATCTCCAAGAAGCCATGACCAAATCATGAGATGAAGAGTTCTTCTAGACCTCAAGAAGGCTAGGGTAAAGGTAAATTTGAGAACAAAAGCGGTAGGTAAAACCTTTAACCCTTAACCTTTAACACCTTATAGTTCTATTAAATGTCATAAATGTAAAGGAAGAGGATATAGATGCATGAATATCCAAGTAGAAGAAACATCATTCTAAGAGAAGATAGAGGATATGAGAGTGAAAAGTGGATGAGAAGAAGAGGGAGATGTGAGCTATGAAGATGATGTAGAACTACCTAATGAGGGCATGATTGGGGTAGTTAGAAGGATTATGAGTATCAATTTGGCAAGCAATAGTGAAGAACAAAGGGAGAATATATTCGGGATTAAAGGGAAAACTTGCTCTATGATAGTGGATAGTAGTAGTTGTGGTAATGTGGTGAATTCATCCTTTGTGAAACAATTGGGACTTGCATGCATGAAACATCCTAGTCCCTATGCACTTCAATGGTTAAATGATAGTGGTGAACTAAAGGTAAACAAACCGTGTCTGATTTCATTTAATATTGGTAAATATGAGGATGATATTCTTTGTGACATAATACTTATGCAAGCTTGTCATATCTTACTGGGTCGTCCTTGGTAGTATGACAGGAATGTTTTTCATGATGGAAAAAGAATAGATATTATCTTGAACTAAATACAGGAAATTTACTCTTGCACCTTTATCTCCTTATCAAGTATTTAAAGATCAAAAGAGATTAAAGGAAGCAATGGGAAAACCAAGGGCAGGGATAAAAAGTGAGTTTGAGGAAAAAGAAACTTAAGAAGGCCAATAATTAGAAAGAAAAGTGAGATGACCGAGAGAAAGAGAGAAAGAGAGAGAGAGTAACCATTTGAGAGAAGAGATAAAAAGGGGTTTGAATGAAAACAAAGAAGGTCTTGGTGAGTGGAAAGAGGCTAAGGAAAGAGAAAAAAAAGGATTTTCTCTATAAAAGCCAAATAATTTTTAAATACAAGAAAAGATGGGTTGCCCGTAATACTACTTACTTACAAATAAGCTTTGATTAATTCTCAGTTACTAACTTCTTCTTTGCCAAGTAGTATTTCTTCTCTTTTGTAGGATTTTGAAGATGTCTTTCCAAAAGATATTCCTAATGGATTGCAACCTTTACGTGGTATTGAGCATCAAATGGATTTTGTACCTGAATCACAAATCCCAAATATGCCTGCTTATTGGAGTAATCCAGAATAGAAAAAGAGCTTCAAGGCATGTTGATGAGTTGCTTGAGAAATGCTTTGTGATAGAGAGCATGAGCCCTTCCTTTGTTCCCGCCCTATAGGTACCCAAAAAGGGTGAAACTTGGAGGATGTGCGTGGATTGTAGAGCAATCATTAAGATAACGGTAAAGTATCACCATCCTACTCCTCGTCTTGATGTCATGTTGGATCAATAACGTGGATCTAAAATATTTTTTTAAATTGATCTAAAAAGTGGTTACCATCAGATTCGAATGAATCTTGGAGATGAATGGAGAACTGCTTTTAAGACCAAATATAGGCTTTATGAGTGGTTAGTTATGCCTTTTGGCTTGACTAATGCACCTGTACTTTCAAGAGATTAATGAATCATATCTTGAAGGATTTTAATGGGAAATTTATTTTGGTGTACTTTGATGATATCTTGATCTTTTCTAACACTTTAGAGGAGCATTTAGAACATTCAAAACAAGTTTTTGAAGTTCTTAGAAAGCAACTTTTATTTGAGTTCTAAAGGAGTTGAGGTTGACGAAGAGAAAATCAAAGAAATAAAAGAATGACCTAAACCCAAGAGTCTAACTGAAGTTAGGACTTTTCATGAACTTGATAGTTTTTATTAGGAGGTTTGTGAGAGACTTTACCACCATTGCTTCTCCTTTAACTGAAGTTATTAAAAATGATAAGATTCTTAAATGGGAAAAAGAACAAGATAATGCTTTTAACATGTTGAAGAAAAGTTATGTTATGCTTCGTTGTTACAATTGCTTGATTTTTTAATTCCTTTGAAATTAAATGTGATGTTTTTGGCAAAGGAATATGTGCTGTTTTAATGTAATATTCTAAACCTATTGCCTACATTAGTGAGAAGTTTAGTGGAGCCACGTTGAATTATTCCACTTATGACAAAGAGCTATATGGTTTGGTAAGGGCTTTAGCCACATGGCAACATTACTTGTGGCCAAGAGAGTTTGTCATTAAGATTGACCATGAATCCTTAAAATACTTGAAGAGCCAAGGTTATCTTAGTAAAAGGCATGCAAAGTGGGTTGAATTCATTGAAACATTCCCTTATGTAATTTCTTACAAACAAGAAAAAGAGAATGTTGTTGCTGATACACTTTCAAGAAGATATGTCTTAGTTTCTACCCTGACTTCTAAATTGATGGGTTTTTTGATAAAATAAAGGGAATTTATGCTAATGATGTTGATTTTGGTAATCTTTCTGCAGATTGTAAGTTGAGTCCTTTTGAGAGGTTTAATCTCCAAGATGGGTTTCTGTTTAAGGAAAATTAGTCGTGTATCCCTAATTCCACTTTACGTGAAGTATTTGTAAGGGAAGCACATTGTGGAGGCCTTATGGGACACTTTGAAGTCCCAAAGACATTAGACATACTTGTTGAAAATTTCTTTTGGCCCGGAATGAGAAACAATGTTGAAAAAATATGCACACAGTGTTTGGAATGTAAACAAGCTAAATCTAATGTGTTACCACATGGTCTTTACACGCCATTACCTATTCCTAATTCACTTTGGATTGATATTTCTATGGAATTTGTATTAGGGTTGCCTAGAACAAGGTATGGGAAGGATAGTATATTTTTTGTGGTAGATAGGTTCTCCCAAATGGCTCGTTTTATTCCTTGTTTAAACACTATTGATGCTTTACATGTTGCTAATCTTTTTATAAAAAAGGTTGTCAAATTGCATGGTATACCAAGAACTATTGTTAGTATAGGGATGCTAAGTTTTTGAGCCTCTTTCGGGGTGTACTTTGGGGGAAGTTAGGCACGAAATAATTGTTTTCTACTTCTTTTCACCCACAAATTGATGGACAAACTGAAATAGTTAATAAAATCTTAGGAAACATGTTGAGGGCTATTTTGAAAGGTAAATTAACTTCATGAGAATATCACTTGCCTATGATTGAATATGCTTACAATAGAATAATCCATTCTTATACTGGTATGTCTCCTTTTAAGGTTGTTTATGGTTTTAATCCGTTTACTCCACTTGATGTATTACCATTACCTACTAATAATATTGCTAATCTTGATGGCAGTACAAAGGCTGAGATGATAAAAAAAATTCATGAGCAAACAAGGTTGCAATTGAGAAGAAAAATAAGCAAACTTCCTTGAGAAAGAATAAGGGTCAAAAACAAGTTATTTTTAAACCTGGAGAGTTAGTTTGGGTTCACTTTAGAAAGGTGATATTTCCTTCCAAAATAAAGTCAAAGTTGCATCCTAGAGGAGATGGTCCATTTCAAGTCATTGAAAGGATTGGGGACAACGCTTACATGTTGGACCTTCCTGGTGAGTTTCAAGTAATTGCTATATTCAATGTTGCTGACTTGTCTTTGTTTCACGTAAGATCGAATTTGGGGATGAATTCTTTTCGAGAAGAGGGGAATGATTGAATCACTAATAAGGATAGAGTTTTAGAAGCTCCAAAAAGGCCATTTACAAGATCTCAAGCTAAAGAATTGCAGACTAAGATTGCTGGACTTCAATGAAAAATAAAAAAGCTTCTAACTATAGAGGAAGAGCTCAAGCCCAAAGGAAAAGAATTGTCTAAGTTTTATAATTATTTGGTGGCTCAAATTGAAGTCCAAGAGAAGGAAAATTGGGTCACCTAAACCAACCCTTGAAGTCCACCAAATGGGCTCAAAATGATCTTAAAAGAGGACCAAAAGGCGGTGTTACCAAAGGAGCCCAATTGGAGTCCATAGAAATGGCCCAAATTAGTTATTTTAAGGCTCAAATCTACCCCAAAGGGTCTTGGTGCCCCCCCTAACCTAATTGTAATGACTTTTCTTACTATTTAGCAATCACCCTACCTAATTGTAATGACTTTGTATGCCTTGGCAACCACCCTAGATAATTTTAAGGACTTTTATGACTTAGTACTCCTATAAATAAGGATTTTTTGTCTCAAGTTACTCGTAAAGGGTCAATATCCGAATCTATTATTTTGATTTGCTTTTTAAGTAAAGGCATTTGATTTCTTCCGTAAATCAAAATGTTGTTACATTGATCTTGTCAAGGCCATAGAACTTGCGTTGTTGGAAGTTCTTGGAATTCTTTCCTTGAATTTTTTCCATATCCTTTATTTTCATCTCTTTAATTCTAGTTGTTCAATTCCTTGTTGTTAATGCTTCCGCATTTACTTCTCAAATTCTTACTCTAGTTTGGATTCCCGACCTAGTTGTTATCACTAGGTTCCTTAAACCAATTCATTTGTATCTTGCCAAAGGGATCCTAATCTATGGTGCGAGTTCCATGGAATACATGGTCACAAAACTGGGGATTGCCAACACCTTCATGAAGAGGTGGCAATATTGTAGAACAATGGCCACCTTAGAAAATTATTAGTGACCAAGCCAAGAATAATCCTGTAAAATGCGAGATGTTGTAGAACCATAAATATCGGCTGCTGGGTCACCTCACGTGACGATTAATATGATTTTTTTTGGAGATGAAGTAAATGGAGTGACATTTTCACCAGCAAAGAAGACGAATATATCAATAACACATGGCAGAAGGGTTCGTGAAGTTTCAGAAGATAACATCACCTTTATGGAGGAAGATGATGATGAACTTATTATACTGCACAATGATGAATAGTAATATATCAAAATGTTTTAGATTCTAAAATTGAACGTGTGTTGGTTAATCTAGGAAGTTTTACCAATATCGTAATAATGGAGAGTTTTAGAGAAAGCGAAGTTAACCAGAAAAATAGTTCCAGCAATAAAGCTTCTAGCCGGGTTCAACTTAACGAGTGTAACGACCTAGGGAGAGATCTTACTACCAACACTTACCGAAGGCGTAATGAAGTCCACCCTGTTCGAAGTAGTAAACTGTGACATGGGATACAATGTGATACTTCGAAGGCCATGGATGCATGAAATGGAAGATGTACCTTCAACTTATCATCAATTATTTACATGACACACGAGGGAGTCAAGCAGTCAAAGGAGATCAATTGGCTGCAAGAGAGATGAATACAGTTACCTTGTCCAGTATCAAAGGCAAAGAAGCAATCAAAGAAAATTTTTAGGAGTTTATGCCTTCTTCTACCTCGATTAAAGATAATGAAGAAGAAGAGTCATCAAAACTTTATCAAGTAACAAGGTCTCGGTTATCGGAGGAGACGAATGCAACAAAATCAGTTGCTGAACATCTTGAAAATGTGGCCTTGTTCATGGAGTTTTAGGAAAGGAAATTCCATTTAGGAACGGTGTTGAGTCCCGAACTCAAGTTAAAAATTATTAATTTTCTAAAAGCTAACGTCGATCACTTTGCATGGTTGCATTCAAATACGACAAATATTCCATTGGAGGTGGTTTCCCAAATGGTGAGTTTGGATCCTAACTTCTCTTTGGTAGGGCAGAAGAAACGACTGATAGTAGATGTCAGAAATAAGTTTGTCAAGGAGGAGATATTACTAAATAATATGTTCAATTCGAGAGGTAAATTACTCCAATTAGCTAGCTAACGTACTACCTAAAAAGAATAATAAATTTAAAATTTGTGTCGATTATAAACATTTGAATAAGACATGCCCCAAGGACTCTTTCTCGTTGCCATACATTGATCAAATGATTAATGCTACGGCGGAGCATGAGCTAATGAGTTGTTTTGATACATATTTGGGGAATAGTCAAATGAGGATGCATCCGGAAGATCAAGAAGAAGCCTCATTTATCACAAATGTTGGCTCATATTTCTATAATATTATGTTTTTTGGGTTTCAGAATGCCGGAGTCTCTTACCAGGGGCTCGTTAGCAAAATGTTTGAACAATAAACTAGTAAGACAATGGAGATTTGTATTGACGACATATTGGTTAAGTCTCTTAATGCAGGGGATCATTTGAATCATCTCCAAGAGATATTTGATATTTTGAGAAAATACAACATTAAGCTCTCTCTAGAGAAATGTGCTGTTGGAGTTGGTTATTTGATGACCCATAGGGGCCATCTTATGTGTTAGAACTCAATTCCGTGTTTTGAGGCCTTCAAAACCTTATTTTATTCTCCCTCGATTTACGTACACATTCCAAACACATTTCCAGAAAGCCTTTATGTGAAAACAGAGAAAAAGTAATAACTATTGGCTTAAGAAGATTTTTGTTGACTTCAGTCAACATTTTGGGTAAACGGCTGCAGAACCGCATTTTGACGGTCTCGATGGGTCGGTAGAAAAATATGGGACCTGGGCATATGCTTGGATCAAATTCCAACGTCCCTAGCTCAAGAAATATATTTTTGAGGAAAAAATGAAAAGGTTGAAAATGTAATAATTTAAAGAATTTGATCTTCTTGGTATCACATCCGTATTTTGGTTCTGAAGCTTGGTATATGTCCGTTATGATATTTATACCTTATCTGTAAAATTTGGTGAGAAACGATATTGATTTGAAGTGATTCGGACCGTTGGTTGAAACATTAGAATTTTTAAAATTCATTTGAAGATTTCATACAATTTGGCATTAAATTCATATTTCTAGGTGCTATTTTGGCCATTTGATCGACAGAGCGAGTTTATATGATGTGTGAAGACTTGTATGTGTGTTTGTTTCGGATCCCCGATGTCTCAGGTGAGTTTCGGATAAGCTATGGTATGTCTGAACTTAAAAAAAATTTGGTGTTGGATAGTTGCAAATTTGCAGGTCTCGAATCTTGGAAGTACTATCGCTGTGGAAAATTTGCGGAACGCGGCCGCGATGGGAACTTTGCGGACCACGGTAGATATTTTGCGGGCGCGCTTGGGATTTTATGGACTGCGTAGTGAGGATCATAGGGAGCTATATAAGCGGGATATTTCATGCATTCTTCAATTTTTCAAACCCTAAAACATACGAGGCAATTTTCCAAACACTTATACTTCCTCAAATCATAACTAAGTTATTCTTAACTCATTTCTTTCACTCTTTTACTTCTTTTTACAAGATCATCCTAGAATCTAGGATTTTCAGGGTGGAATTGGCGATTTTTGGGTAGAACTTAGGAATTTTATAATTTGGGGGTTTAGACCTCAAATTGAGGTCGGATCTCAAAACCAATCGTGTATTCGGGCTCGGGGTGAATGGCTAATCGGGGTTTGGTCCGAATTTTTGGTTTGGACAAAGCGGGCTTGGGTGTTCACCTTTTCCAAAATAGCCTAAAGTGAATTACTTGCAATCATGGGTAGTTCCTAAGGCTTAGATTGAATTGTTTGATTGGTAATTTGGTATATTCTATTCGTCAGGAGGCTCGTGGGAAGGGAAAAGCAATGTTTGAGCTATTGAGTTTGACCGTGGTAGGGAGGTAATTGTTAAGACTAACCTTAGCTTGATGGATTAGGTATTTTTTTGCCTATTTGGTATGTGTTTGGTTGTTGAGTACAATATATAGATAAGGTGAAAAGTACCTATACGTTGTTGTTGGGTCATAACATGCGAGTAAGTCTTATTCTTATGATTTATATGTTCTTTATTCATATGGTTCATGCTTAAAATAGTTATTCTTCATATTGAACACTTATCATTTTTTACTGGTATGGTATATTTGTTGAGTATTGATTCAAAAGTTGAGGTTGACATTAGGAAACTAAATACTGATATGGGGCTAGTTTGCTATTGTTTTGTTGTTTGAGTGAGGAGGAATGTAAAGCATGAAGGGTGATGCCATGCCATTGCATATTTATTATCATGTGATGAAGAGTGTAAAGTAGGAAGGGTGATGCCATGCCACTGCATATTTATTATCATGCGAGGAAGTGTGTAAAGCATGAAGTGTGATGTCATGCCATTTTATATTCATTTTATTTGTTATGGTGAGGACGAGAGTAAAGCACGAAGGGTGATGTCGTGCACTTATTTTACTGTGTTTATATACTATTCTATTCTTAGGATCTCATACTGTGATTAAGTTATTCTTAGAACACAATATGAAGAAAATAACAAAAATAGCCCACTTTTGTATTTTTAAGTGGTAATTGTTAAATTTGTCACGAAATACATTTTTAAACAATTTTAGGATAACTAGCTTAACTTTAAAAATATATTAGTTCTTTATTTTAATTTTTTTGCATTTTAATAAAATCACAAAATATATAAAAAATACAAAATGAAAAGAAAAATAAATAAAAGCAATGAAAAAGTAATTACAAAATGAAGAAAACAAAATAAGCAAATAAAGAAAACAAAGAAAAGACTATTTTTGATATATACCAGAACTGGGTTGTTTTTTTTTTAATCTACCTCATTCCAATAAAAGCACCTGTCCCAGGCAGCCAAATCCATTCGCAATACCTGGTCCAGCCACCCCCATATCCGAACGGCGCCGTTTTGAACCTAGACGATCTGAGCCGTCTAGTTTATTTGATCAAACGACCAATAATTGATCCCTCATTAATTTATAGCTGTCCTAACCAACCCACTACCCCCATCGTCTTCTTCATATCCCCATTCCTCTCAAGAACCCTAATCCCTTCACCACCCAATCATACCGCCGGCGATGGCGGTGCCACCACAAAACCCCACCAAATTAACAGCCCTTGTTCCCCTAGTTCCCCTCTTCTCAAATCCGCAAATGGTTTTCCTCGAATAGGCGTAGAACTCATCGAATATTCTTTTAAAGCTTTTCCGGCCAAGACACTACGTCTCTCAAATCAGTCCAAATTAACACCCTGGTCCTTTCCCCATTCCCTATCCAAATCCCCGGCTAGCTTTCCTTGAATCTGCCCGGAACGACTCGAATGATTCAATCAAGTGTTTCGGCAAAACCCTAATACCTCCAAACCCTACCAAATCAGTACCAAGTGACCTATTTTCCTCCCTCATGAGGTTTCTTACATTATTGGCCCTCGAACTTCATCGAAGTCAGCTGAATGTGGAATCTAAAGTTGGCCAGTGAGTTTCTTAGTTTATTTTTTGTATTTTTCTTTCATGTTTGCTTTGTGTTAGTAACAGATTAGGATTCGGTGTTAGATATCTAGGTTTAGTAACTGAAGTGGTTCTTATTTGGATTATTGGTCGAGTTCTGCTAACTATTAATTTCATCATTAGTTAAAAATTAATCCTGTTCTTCGTTTAGTTTAGTTTACATTTTGATGTTCCGTTTCATCAAATTGATTAATAGAAGTCTGTTTTGATAAGTTCAATTCTCATTTTAGTTGATTAATTGTTTCAGTTTGATTTAGTTGTCAAGAGTAGTTCCTTGATAGTTTTAATTGTTCTTTAATTGTCTAAGGCTGTTTCAATTTGATTTCATATTGAATTTATGATGGTTAATTGGTTAGTTGTTTTGATTGTTGATGGTAATTGATAATTCAAAGTTCAGTAGTTAGTTTGGGTTTAGGATTTGAGTTTGAACCTAGTGTAAGATGAGTTAAATTACTGAATGATTGCTTAACTAGGGTCAGTCAATAAAGTAGGGGTGTGTTAGTAACTTTAGGTTAATGAAAAGGGTAATTTAGGGAGATTCACTTGGGGACTAAATTTAGAAGCTCCTAGAAGGGGTGTTAGTTAAAAGTTCAGATTCATAGCGTGCTTACTTGTGTAGCAAGTTAATAAGTTTAGGACTAATAAAATAAATAGATAGGGACTGAAAAAGAAAAAAAAGGGCTGCCCTCATCTTTGCCTGTAAAAGGTCATTCCCATGCCTTAACACACAAGTTGGTAACCCGAAAAATTCCCCCCTAAATACTCTTCTAGCTTCAGATCTTCTGACATCCAGACGCGTCGTCTCGTGTATTTCTGTCCCATTTTCCCATTTTATGCTTCTACATGCTTTGTTATATGTGTTTGGTGAGTTTAAAATGATTAGGAAAGAATTTGGAAAGAAATGAGACAATTAGTCTATTTAGGGAAGGTTTGGTTTGGAAAAGTCAACCAGATGTTGACTTGCAAGCTAGAGCACTCAAAATGGATTTTTTATGATTCAGTAAGTTTCGGGGGATGATTTGAGGCTTAGGAGCACAATCAGAAGTAATTTTGGAGATTCGGTGTAGAATTAGGCTTGAATTGGCGAAGTTAGCATTTTGGCGATATCCGGTTTATAGGTGAGATTTTGATTCAAGGTTCGGAATGGAATTTTGAGAGTGTAGTAGCTTTGTTAGGTAATTTATGATGCGTGTGAAAATTTTTAGTTGAATCAGAGGTCTTTAGAACGGGTGTTTGATTGGAAGTGATTTTCGGAAGTTTTAGTTTAATTTAGGCTTGAATCCATTGGGAATTGATGATTCTTGTGTTGTTGGATGTGTTTTTATGATTAGAAAGGTTTGTATGATGTTTTAGGATGGGTTTTCACTTTAGGTTGAGGTCCCCAGGGCCTCGGGGTGATATCGGATAGCTAACTAAGAGTTTCGAGGAGCTGCAGATTTTGCAACAGCGGTTGCAGGCCAATATTGGCCTTCGCGCTCGCGAGGCAGTGATCGTGTTCGCGTAGGTTTGTCGTCCATGTAATTCACATTCGCGGTTGGGACGGCGCGTTCGCGTAGAGGAAGTTTGGGGTCCCTGGATCTTGTGCATCGCGTTCGCGACCAAGGGTTTGAATTCGCGTAAGTGGGGTTTGGTTGGTCATCACGTTCGCCGTCAGGTAGACGCGTTTGCATAGTTGGGCCAGGTTGGGCATCACGTTCACGGGATACTCTCCACATTTGTGTAGAGTAAAAATGGCCCAGTGGATTTTTGGCCATCGCGAACGCGAGAGGCCATTGCGTTCGCGAAGAAGGATTTAATAGCTGGGAAGAAGGGTTTTAATAATATTTCCTCTGCAAACCAAGTATATTTTCTGCCATTGTTGAGCAACCTTGGGAGCTTTTGATGAGGAATTCAGAGGGTTTTGACTGGGAATCTATTGGAGGTAAGTCCTATGGCCTAGAAACATCATCTAATTGTGATTTCAACACCTAAACTCATTGAAATTGAGTAAAAAAGGGGAAGAACTAGGGCTTGGGTTTTAGAATGAGAAGTTGGGATTTGAGGGAGCATTTGGACTCCGATTTTTATAAATTTTACACACTCGTGGCAAGATAAGGAACATTTTGGTGTATGAATTTCTTACTTTCGAGAAGTGGGCCCGGGGCTCGGGTTTTGCGAATTTTGCGGTTTTTGATATTTTTCGAGTCTTTTTAATTGGGTTATATTCCCTTATCGTATTGGAATGTATTTTTTGTGGTTTTGGCTAGATTCGACACGCGAGGAGGTTGATTCGAGAGACAAGGGCACTGCTAGCTAGTTTTCGGCAGGCTAGAGGTGAGTAATGGATGTAAATGCTGCTATGGGGGTTTCAAACCCTGGACTTTCACATTGTAACTCTATATTGAGGCGTGACACGCATTCCACGATAAGTTCGGGGTCGTTTACCGTTGGGGATTGAGACTTAGTCCATCCAGAGTGTTAATTTCTACCATATTGGTGATTGAGACGCATACTTTATCATTGTGAATTGGGCTTATTGTTGTATTTGGGGCCTGATCTTTTGGATCCTTAGGGGATCCTTATGCGTTTTCCTCACTTGTGTGCATAACATAGATTCTCAGTCATGTTTTCAAAAGTTAAAAATAATATAATAATTGCGTTTTATACATGAACATTAAATGAATAAGGATATGAGGGCTGAGATCCCTATAGTATGTCATGCTCGATTGGCTGTGAACTTTTTCGACTGAAATGGGGCGGGGACCCGGTAGTGAGGTTGTTTCCTTGATATGGATAGGGCTCTACGCTGCAGAATGGTATATATTGATATTGAGGCTAAGAGCCTGTTTTATGCAAATACCTGGCTGATATTGTGCTTGGGTTGTAGGATCCCCTCTGGAGTCTGTACACACCCCCAGTGAGCGTCGTCGACGTTAAATAAGTGGAGCGCGCCACAAGCTGCAGCAGTTACTAGTGTGTACTGGTATACGTGTTGCATTCTTTCGTGCATTATTTCTTTGCTGTATTACTTGTTGTATACTATTTCCACTATTTTGGATATGAACAGCTAGATATAAAGTATGTGGATTTTCTGCATTTTCTTACTTTCAGACTGTAGTTAAGTTTACTACTCACTCGGTCGGACTACTCACTTTACTCCTCGCACCTTGCATGCAGATCTAGGGCAGCCTAAGGATGAGTCGATCCAGTTGATCCAGAGTATCTATTCCGGGAGTATTTGAGGTAGCTACAGGGCGTTTGCAGCCGATCATTCTGCCCTCTATTTCTATCATGTATTTTTGCATTATTAGTTTTAGACAGACTTTGTAGTAGGATATTACTCTGTATTCTAGAGGCTCATGTTCGTGACACAGGGTCCTAATTGGGCTGTATTGGTATTTTGTTGGATTTTTCGTACTGTTATTAGTATTTACACTTTCGATTTAAATGGTATTTATCTTCGTATGTTTAATAAATGGGGCTATTGTTGTAAATGATCGGGCTTGCCTAGTAGTGTGTTGGGCACCATCACGACCGGGTTAGGGTTATGACAAGTTGGTATACGAGCCTAGGTTACTTGGTCTCGCGAGTCATGAGCCGATTTAGTAGAGTCTCGCCGATCGGTATGGGAGACGTCTGTACTTATCCTCGGGAGGCTGCAGAACCTTTAGGAAACTTCATATTCTTTGAATTATTATCGTGCGAATTTGTTGATCTGAGTACTAGATTCTGTTATTCTATTTAGTCGCAGATGGACTATTAGACGTGGCGGATGACCACCTGTACCACCTAATGAGTCCACCAGAGGCCATGGAAGCGGTCTAGGTCGTGGTCGAGGCAGATCCGAGGGGGCAGCACCTGTTGACCCACCAGTTGCCCCAGCTCAGGAGCGGGCTCCAGCTATAGAGATTCTAGTAGCACCTGTTCAGGCACCAATTGTGCCTATTGTGATTCAAAGTTTTAGGAGGCCCTAGTTCAAATTCTATTAGTTTTCACTGGCCTGGCTTAGGACGTCTCAGCCATTACTGCAGCAGCTACTTCGCAGGCTGAGGGACGCAATCAAACCCCCACTACTCGTACGCATGAGTAGGTAGTGTAGGGTTTGCAGACGCCAGAGGCACTACCAGTTCAACAGGTTGCCCCAGTTCAGCAGGTTTCCCCAGTTCAACCGGTTGCACCGATTTTGGATGATGTGATTCCAGCTATGCCAGACGATGAGCAACGTCGTCTTGAGAGGTTCAGCAGGCTTTCACCTCCCACTTTCAGTGCTGTTCCGGGTGAGGATGCCCATGATTTTCTGGACAAGTGTCGACGTATGCTTCAGACTGCAGGGATCTAGGAGTCGAGTGGGGTATCATTTACTACTTTTTAGCTTTCTGGAGTAGCCTTCACTCGGTGGGTGGCTTATGAGCAGCGTAGGCCGAGAGGTGCAGTTCCTTTGCCATGTCAGGAGTTCTCCACTCTCTCCCTGGACAAGTGGGTACTACAGTCGCAGATGGAGGAGCTACGGAGACAGTTTGAGTGGCTTCGTTAGGGAGATATGAATGTGTCACAGTATTAGGTTAGATTTTCGAAGCTGGCTTACTATGCTCCATGGATGGTCCCGACTGATCATGAGAGGATTAGGTGGTTTGTGGACTGTCTTATTTCTCCCGTCCGTATTCTGATTACTCGAGAGAGGACTCTGAGTCATACATTTGAGGATGCATGGGATATTGCTCATGATATTGAGACGACTTGCTGTTCGGAGAGAGATAGAGAGGAGAGGGAGGCCAAGAGGCCTCGTGGATCAGGTAGTTTTAGTGGTGCTCCGTCTAAGGGCCAGTTTCAGCAGAGTAGAGGTCGATCTTTCAGGCCTCATCAATCAACTCGTCCTGAGTATTGTGTGGCATCTTCAGGTCGTGGCTCTCAGGGGTTCCAGCAGGGCCAATATTCACTTAGTGCCCTCCCAGCTCAGAGCTCATCACATGCCCCTTCAGCTCAAGGTTCTTCTGCGCAGGGCGCATCGTCTGGTAATTACGGCATGAGGGGTTCCTATCAGTCACCTTCTCCAGCTTCTGGTATTTGATTTGAGTGTGGAGAGTTTGGCCATATGAGGAGGCAGCGTCCTTGACGTCATGGTAGCCAGTCTCAGCAGAGGTATCAACCCTCGTCTTCTGATCCGCTTTCTTCATCACCAGCCCAGTCGGAGAGGGACGGAGGCCAAACAGCCAGGATCCACCCTGAGGGCGGAAGCCGATCAGGCGGCAGCGGCCAGGCTAGATTTCATGCTATTCCTGGCAGGAAAAATGCTCTTGCATCGGATGCTATCATCAGAGGTATTATTTTAGTCTGCCATAGAGATGCCTCTATCTTATTTGATCCCGGTTCTACCTATACTTATGTGTCATCATATTTTTCTCATCATTTGGGTAGGACCTGAGGGTGTCTTGCTTTACCTATGCACGTATCTACCTCGGTGGGTGATACTATTGTTGTGGACCATGTGTATCGGTCCTGTCGTGTTACAATTGGGGGTATGGAGACCCGAGTTGATTTATTGCTCTTGAGAATGGTAGACTTTGATGTTATCCTGGGCATGGACTGGTTATCTCCATGTCATGCTATTCTAGACTGTTATGCATAGACAGTCACCTTGGCTATGTCGGGTGTTCCAAGGATCGAGTGGCGTGGTATGACTAATTATGTCCCCAGCAGGGTTATATCTTTATTGAAAGCCCAATGAATGGTTGGGAAGGGTTGTCTATCATATTTGTCCTTCGTTGATGTTGGAGCTGAGGCTCCCAGTATAGATTCTATTCCCGTGGTGAGGGACTTCCCTGTTGTATTTCCTGCCGGGTATGCTTCCGTACTGGGACATTGATTTTGGTATTGACCTGGTGCCGGGAACCAAGCCCATTTCCATTCCCCCATCCAGCGGAGTTAAAAGAATTGAAAGATCAGCTTCAGCAACTCCTAGGAAAGGGGTTTATTCGGCCGAGTGTGTCACCGTGGGGTGCACTGATAACTGTGATTTCTACATGTTTTATACCCATTCTTCCTGAGCTTTGTGCATTAATTGCCATATATTAGTCCCAAAATGCTTACAAATTGCACTTAATTTCAGGTTTGAGCGACAAGATGATAAATATAAAAGATCGGCTCAAAAAGGAGTGAAATCTGCCAACTGTCAAAAGAAAACTGAAATGGGGATAAAAATAACCTATGCGGTCCGCCTGCTTTGCAACACGGCCATGCAGGATTTAAAGGCTGAGTTATATTAAGGTTGCGCGGTCCGCACTGATTTTCCTCGCGGCCGTGCAGAAGAATTAAGAGACCTTGCAAGTTTGAAGTCAAGCCACAGGGTCAATAATAAATTCCATGCAGTCCGCACTGATGAATTTCGGAGACCCAGAAAATCAAGGAAAAAGCCCACGCAGCCGCACACCAAATCAGTGCGGTCCGCGTGGGTAAAGGTTCAGAGAGTTGGTTTTGGGAAAAATCTACTACGCGGCCGCATCCCATTTCTACGCGGTCTGTGTGTCTTACCCTATGCGGCCGCGTGACATATCTGTGCAGTCCGCATCTCCCAGTTCCAGAAGAAAGACTTGAAGACTAAATGCCCTCTGCGGCCGCGTGACATTTGTACACGGTCTGCGCCATACCCGCAGGGGTATTTTTGTTCGATTTTTTCCTGTGTAGTATAAATAGAATATTTTACTTTTTAGGTCAAGTTTTGGTTTATTAGAAAGCTTCTCAACTCGAGACTTCATATTGTTAGCCTATTTTGGGTAATTTCTAATAGAATTAAAGTGGATTCAAGCAGATTATCATTATAGTTAATTATTATGTAGATTTTATTTATCATTTCTTCAATTTTTGTTTCTAGTATGGTTAGCTAAACCCATTAGTTAGGGTTGTGGCTCAACCCTAGTATAAGTAATTAATGGGTGTGATTATTTAGTGCAAGAATGATGTTGAGTATTTGTTATTTTGATTAATCTTATATTTTCACTAAGATTTGGTGGTTTCAAACACTAAGTCTAGCTTAGTGGGTCTTGACGTTTCTGGAGAAAGAGAGTCTATGATCCCAAGATTAATTCCAACAAGGAATTTGGATGGACCCATGATAATGGTAGTCCCATTTAACGGGTTAAACCTCGAGAGAGTAATTACCCAACTTGAACCATAAGTTGCTCGGGCAAATTGGCCTACCCAATTGGTCTCGAGAGAGTAAATTGGGCAAATCACTTTCTCTACGGAGAGGTGTGAGAGTGGGTGCAAAAGTGCAACAGTTATAGCATAAGTCCCATATTCATCATTCTTGCATTAGGAATCTCTACCCGTTTGTTGACCACCTAGGTAAATGCCCCAACCCTAGTGCCTTTCTCTATATTGCATACAACTAAAATTCATTACTTTAGCATAACATAGTTTTATAATTTTAGATTATAAATTGTAGCAATAACTCAAAAGAAAAAAAAATGTTAGAAGATCAATTAAGAGCCAAAACGCACTTCTAGGCTTAGCAAATACTAACTCTAAATCAAAGCTCTTTGTGAAAAATTGACCCCTATACCACTATCGGGTAAAAGTATTAGAGCCCGCTCTTTCTTAGGATTGAGTTCGCTGCGATCATGTACCTGTGTTATTTGTGAAGAATAAAGATGGAACAATGAGAATGTGCATTGACTACAGGCAGTTGAACAAAGTAACAGTGAAGAACAAGTATCCCCTTCCTCGCATTGATGATTTATTCGACCAGCTTCAGGTAGCGAGGGTGTTTCCTAAAATTGATCTCTGTTCGGGTTATCATCAGTTGAAGATAAAGGAGTCAGATATTCTTAAGAGTGCCTTTAGGACTAGATATTACAGAGATTGGGGGATGAGAAGTTCTATGCCAAGTTCTCCAATTGTGAGTTCTGGCTTACTTCCGTGGCCTTCTTGGGACACATGGTGTCCAGTGATGGTATTCAGGTTGATCCAAAGAATGTTGAGGCGGTTCAATGTTGTCCTAGACCATCCTCAGCCACAAAGATTCATAGTTTCCTCGGTTTGGTGGGTTATTATTATTGGTTCATTCTGGGTTTCTCATCTATTGACTAGTCCTTGACCAAGTTGACGAATAAGGGTGCTGCATTTATATGGTCCGATGAGTGCGGGGAGAGCTTTCATAAGCTCAAGACAGCTTTGACCACAACTCTAGTATTGGTCTTGCCATCAGCTTCAGGTTTTTACACCGTTTATTGTGATGCTTCAATAGTCGGGATTGGATTTGTATTGATGGAGGAGTGTAGAGTGATTGCATATGCTTCTCGGCAGTTAAGACCCATGAGAAGAACTACCCTTTTCATGATATATAGTTGGCTGCTATAGTTCATGCCATAAAGATTTGTAGGCACTATTTGTATGGAGTATGTCATGAGGTGTTCACCGATAATCGCAATCTTCAGCATTTGTTCAAGTAGAAAGATATTAATTTGAGGCAGCGGAGGTTTCTTAAGTTACTTAAGGACTATTACCATCTTATATCATCCGAGAAAGGCCAATGTAGTAGCCGATGCTTTCAGCTAAAAGGCAGTTAGTATGGGGAGTTTGGCGTACATTCCAGTTGGGGAGAGACCCCTTGCAGTTTATGTTCACGCTTTGGCCAATCGGTTGGTGCAGTTAGATATTTCTTAGGTTAGCGAGTGCTAGCGAACGTGGTTTCTCGGTTTTCTTTATATGATAGCATCAGAGAGCACCAGTATGATGATCCGCATTTGCTTGTCCTCAAGGATAGAGTTTAGCACGTAGATGCTAGAGATGTGACTATTGGTGATGATGGTGTGTTGAGGATGTAGGGCCGAATTTGTGTGCCCAATGTAGATGGGCATAGAGACTTCATTCATGAGGAGGCCCATAGCTCATGGTACTTCATCCATCTGGGTGCCACGAAGATGTACCAGGACTTGAGACAACACTACTAATGGAGGAGAATGAAGAAGGATATTGTGGGTTCTATAGCTCCGTGTCTCAATTGTCAGCAGGTAAAGTGTGAACATCAGAGACCAGGCAGTTTGCTTCAGCAGATGGTTATTCCTGAGTGGAAATGGGAGAGTGTTACTGTGGATTTCGTGAGTGGTCTTCCTCGGACTTTGAAGAAGTTCGACTCGATTTGGGTGGCTATGGATCGGCTGACCAAGTCCACACATTTTATTCCAGTGTGTACTGCATATTCTTCGGAGCGGCTGGCATGGATCTTTATTCGTGAGATTTTTCGATTGCATGGTGTTCCAGTTTCTATTATATCGAATAGAGGTACTCAGTTCACTTCTCAGTTTTGGAGGACTTTTCAGCATGAGTTTGGTACTCAGGTGGAGCTGGGTTCATCATTTCATCCTCAGACGAACGCACAGACCAAGCATACTATTCAGATATTTGGGGATATGTTACGAGCCTATGTGATTGATTTTTGAGGTTTTTGGGATGAGTTTCTACCTTTTGCAAGGTTTTCCTACAACAATCGCTATCATCGAGCATTCATATGGTGCCGTATGAAGCCTTATATGAGAGACGGTGTATACCTCCGATCGGTTGGTTTGAGCCCGGCGAGGCAAGCTTGTTGAGGTCACATTTGGTCTAGGATGCATTAGAGAAGGTGAAGGTTATTCAGGAGAGACTTGTACAGCTCAATCGCATCAGAAGAGTTATGCAGACCGGAAGCTTCGGGATATATCTTACTCGGTGGGTGAGAAGGTCTTGCTGAAGGTTCGCCCATGAAGGGTGTGATGAGGGTTGGAATGAAAGGAAAGCTGAGTCAGTGGTTTATCGGACCTTTTGAGGTGCTTTGGAGGATTAGGGATGTGGCCTATATGCTTGCTTTTCCACCCAGCTTGTCGGGCGTTCATTTAGTATTCCATGTTTCCATGCTCTGGAAGTATGTTGGGGACCCGTATCATGTATTAGACTTCAGGTTAATTCAGTTGGATGAGGATTTTATTATGATGTAGAGCCAATGGCTATTTTGGGTCGTCAGGTTCGAAAATTGAGATCAAAGGATATTGCCTCGGTGAAGGTACAGTGGAGAGATCAGCCCGAAGAGGAGGCCACTTGGGATACCGAGCAGGATATGTGGAGCAAATACCTGCACCTATTTGAGACTCCAGGTATGTTTCTTCACCCGCTCAAGGACGAGCATTTGTTTTTGTTGGGGAGGATGTGACTACCCAATCCGTCGTCTAATGTATTTCCATCCTGTTTTCCCCGATTAATGCTTCTACATGCTTTGTTATATTTGTTTAGTGAGTTTGAAGTTATTCGGATAGAGTTTGGTAAGAAATGTGACAATTAGTCTCTTTAAGGAAGATTTGGTTAAGAATAATTAACCGGATGTTGACTTGCAAGTTAGAGGGCTCGGAATGCTTTTCTGATTATTCAGTTAGATTTGGAGGATGATTTAAGGCTTAGGAGTGCCATCGGAAATAATATTGGAGATTCGATGTAGAATTAGGCTTGAATTGGCGAAGTTAGCATTTTGGTGATATCCGGTAGATAGGTTAGATTTTGATCCTAGGGTTGGAATGGAATTACGAGAGTTTTTATAGCTTTGTTAGGTGATTTATGATGTGTGTGCAAAATTTCAGTTGAATCGGAGATGTTTAGGTCGAGTTTTTTATCGAATGTGAGTTTCGAAAGTTTTTGTTGAATTTAGGCTTGAATATGTTTAGACCTGATGATTCTTGTGTTGTTGGATGTGTTTTTATGATTGGACAGGTTTGTATGATGTCTTAGGATGGGTTGGCACTTTTTGTTGAGGTCCCGGGGGCCTCGAGATGATTTCGGATAGCTAATAGAGAGTTTCGGGGAGTTGAGGAGTTGCAGATTTTGCAATAGTAGTTGTATGACAATTTTCGCCTTTGCCTTCGTGAGGCACTGATCACGTTCACGTAGGTTTGTGGTCCATTTCCTTCGCGTTCGCGGTTGGGACCCTGCATTCGCGTAGAGGAAGTTTGGGGTCCCTGGATCTTGAGCATCGCATTCGCGACCAAGGGTTCGCGTTCGCGTAAGGGAGGCTTGGTTGGTCATCGCATTCGCAGTCAGGTAGACACGTTCGTGTAGTTGAGTGAGGTTGGGCATCGCATTCGTAGGATAGTAACCCCGTTCGCCTAGAGTAAAAATGGCCTAGGGGATTTTTGGCCATCGCGAACGCGAGAGGCCACCGCGTTCGTGAGGAAGAATTTAACGGCTGTGCAGAAGGGTTTTAATAATATATCATCTGCGAACCAAGTCTATTTTCCAAAATTATTGAGCAACCTTAGGAGCTTTTGACGAGGAATTTAGAAAGTTTTGACTGGAAATCAATTGGAGGTAGGTCCTATGGCCTAGACACATCATCTAATTGTGATTTCAACACCTAAATTCATGGAATTTGAGTGAAGATGGGAAGAACTAGGGCTTGGATTTTTGAATGAGAAATTGGGATTTGAGGGAGCATTTGGACTCCGACTTTGATAAATTTTACATTTACAGACTCGTAACAAGATAAGGAACCTTTTGGTGTAAAGATTTCTGACCTTTGAGAAGTAGGCCCGGGGCTCAGGTTTTGTGAATTTTGTAGTTTTTCGATATTTTTCAAGTCTTTTTGATTGGGTTATATTCCCTTAGCATGTTGCGTATCAGCTTATCATGCTATATCAGCCATTCATGCCAAGACAATATCCTTAGCCTTACTGGGTTACCTTGATTAGAGTGGAGAAGGACCACTGTTCATTCTATGAGTCGGGTTATTTCTTATATGAAGGCTCGACGTATGTTCGAGAAGGGTTGTCTAGCTTATTTGGCTTATGTACGCGATTCTAGTATGGAGGTTCCTTCCATGGATTTTGTACCAATTGTTTGAGAATTTTCGGAGATATTTCTTGCAGACCTATCGAGGATGCCACCCATTAGAGATATTGACTTTTGTAATGATTAGGTTTCTGTCACTCGCCAGAGTTGAAAGAATTGAAGGCGAACTCCAAGCTTTGCATGATAAGGGCTTTATTAGGCCTAATGTCACACATTAGGGTGCGCCGGTATTTTTTGTAAATCAAACGGATGGATCGATGAGAATGTGCATAGACTATCGACAATTAAACAAAGTCACCATCAAGAACAAGTATCCATTGCCAAAGGATTGATGACATATTTGATTATCTTCAGGGTGCCAAATTGTTTTCATAGATCGATTTGAGGTCTGGCTACCATCGGTTAAGGATTAGGGCATCCGATGTCCCTAAGATATCTCTTTTGACTCGATGTCAGAATTATGAGTTTCTAGTGATGTAATTTGGTCTGACAAATGCCTCGACAACATTTATGGACTTAATGAATTGGGCGTTCAAGACATATCCAGATTCTTTTGTGATTATGTTTATTGATAATATCTTGATCTACTCCCGCAGTCAAAAGGAGCACGAGCAACATTTTCGGATAATTCTTCAGACTCTGAGAGACAACAAGTTATAAGCTAAGTGTTTGAAATGTGAGTTTTCTTGAGTTCACTTGCTTTATTGGGTCATGTTGTTGCAGTAGAGGGTATTCATATGAATCCTATGAAGATTGAGGTTGTTCAGAATTGGCCAAGATCTACTTCAGCCACGGAGATCTGTAGTTTTATGGGACTGGCGGGTTATTATTGCTGGTTTGTGGAGGGATTTTCATTAATAGCAGCCCCGTTGACCAGGTTGACCCTAAAGGGTGCCTTGTTTAGATGGTTGGACGAGTGTGAGGCAAACTTTCAGAAGCTTAAGACAGGTTTGGCTGCAACGCCAGTGTTGGTATTTCCCACACGTTCGGGTCCTTATGCAATATATTATTTTGCATCTCATATTGGAACTGGTATAGTATTGATGCAGGGTGGCAAGGTTATTGCATATGCTCCACAGAAGCTAAAGATTCATGAGAAGAATTACCCAGCTGATGACTTAGAGTTGGCAGCCATTGTTCACGCACTAAAGATTTGAAGATCATTTTTATGGCATGTCAATGGATCACAAGAGTTTGCAATATTTGTTCAAGAAAAATGAGATCAATTTGAGGAAAATGAGGTGGTTGGAGCTATTGAAAGACTGTGATATCACCATCTTGTATAATCCCAGGATGGCCAATGTAGTGTCCAATGCTTTGAGTAGGAAGCCTGCCACTATGGGCAGCCTTGCTCGTATTCAGTCGATGAGAGACTGCTCGCATTGGATGTTGAAGCATTAGCCAACTAGTTCGTGAGGTTGGATGTTTCTGAGCCCAACCTTGTTTTAGCTTACACGGTCACTCGGTCTTTTTTGTTTGATCGAATAAGAGATCAGTAGTATGATGATCTTCATTTTCTTGTCCTAAATGACATAGTGTGGCACAGTGATGCCAAGCGAGTAAAAGTTGGAGATGATGGAGTTTTGAGGATGCAGGGTCGTGTTTGTGTGCCCTATGTGGATGTCGTTCTTGAGTTGATTCTAGAGGAGGCCCATAGTTCCCGGTATTCTATTCATCCAGGAACCGCTAAGATATATCAAGACTTGCGGCAACATTATTGATGGAGGAGGAAAAATAAGGATATTATTGCGTATGTAGCTCGGTTTTTAAATTGTCGTGGGAGCGTATCACTATGGATTTCGTTGTTGGACTCCCACGGACTCAGAGGATCTTCGGAAAAGTATGGGTTTTTCTTGATAGGTTGACTAAGTTAGCACATTTCATTCCTGTGGCAAGTTGTTTATTCTCCGGAGAGATTGACAGAGATTTATATCTGTGAGATCGTTCGTCTTCTTTTTGTGCCCGTGTCTATCATTTCTGATTGTGGTGCACAATTTACTTGACATTTGTAAAGGATAGTACAATGTGAGTTGGGTACGCGGTTTTAGTTGAGCACAAAATTTCATCCTCAGATGGACGAAAAGTCTGAGTGCACAATTTAAAATTTAGAGAATATGCTCTGCATTGACTTTGGAGGTTCTTGGGATTAGTTCTTACCGTCAACAGAGTTTGCCTACAACAACAGTTATTAGTTGATCATCCAGATGACTCCATATGAGGCGTTGTATGGTAGACAGTGACGATCACCTATTGGACGGTTTGAGCCGAGGGAGGATCGGTTATTGGGAACAAATTTAATACAGGAGGCTTTGGATAAGGTTAAGATTATTCAAGATAGACTTTGTACAGTGGAATCCAAGAAAAAACGTTATGGTGACCGTACGGTTCATAATGTAGAATTCATGGTCAAAGAGAGAGTATTGCTTCGGGTGTCGCCCATGAAAGGCGTAATGAGATTTGGGAAGAAAGACAAGTTATGCCCTAGGTTCATCGGGCCTTTTAAGATCCTTGAGCGAGTGAGAGAGGTGGCCTACAAACTTGCATTGCCACCAGTATTATCAGCGTTTCATTCAGTGCTTCATGTGTCCATACTTCGGAAGAATCACGGCGACCCATCCCAAGTGTTGGACTTCAACACTGTCCAGTTGAACACGGATTTGACCTACGAGGAGGAGCTGGTAGTTATTCTAGTCCGGAGGTTTGTCATTTTAGATCGAAGAGTTATCTTTCGGTTTGGGTGCAGTGAAGAGGTCAGCCTATCGAGGCAGCTACCTAGGAGTTCGAGTCCGATATGCGGATCAGATATCCCCACCTATTTATCGGCTCAAATACATTAAATTTCCATTAGAGGACAATGGTTGTTTTAGAGGTGGGGAATGTGATGATTCAAAGGGGTCATTGCCACACCTCCTTTTTCACCTACAATCCCCACGGGGCGTAAATGAATTATTCTAATTAAAGGACAATCGAAACATGATTTATCATTAAATTATTCAAAGTCGCCACTTGGGAGATTAATGGTGTCCAAAGTCACTGGTTGAATCCTGAACCGAGGAAAAATATGACTCTGTTACAGTCTGCAAACCAGAAACCCAAGTAAGGAATTTTGTTAACCCGGGAGAAGGTGTTAGGCATTCCCGGGTTCTGTGGTTCTAGCACGGTCGCTTAACTGTTGCATTTGATTTTATCTCATTTTAACATGCTAACTTATGTGCCTTTTATTCGTTAACCGCCTTTTATCATTCTTTATTTTAATAAGAATTGTAACGTCGTGAAAACGCATTTTGAACCACGTCGTAATCAATGCACCCGTGTTATTTTGAAACACTAACAACAAAATACCATACGCTAAGCTAACAACACGTGGAACCAAATTTAAACTAGTAATTAGCATGGACCAAATTAACAGTGAATCAACTCAGATTTGGATTCAAATAACATGAATTATTCTGAATTACACAGCCAAGGTTTAACAATCTGAGGAGCTCAGTTTTAGCTACATGAATCGACAAACCAGTTTAACCAAGAGATCTAACTACAAATGAACGACTGAATGTCAACATGCTTTCAAATTCAGGTATCAAATTCATTTAGACTATGAATCCACTGCAGAAATTTTCTTCAATCTGAATTCACAATTCGATCAAGGTGATGATACATTGTGACGAGCTCAAAGTGTGTACGTGGAATTCGAGTAAGAACAAAAGAGAAAGAGGTCAGCAACTGCTTAGCAACAGCTAACAATCTCAGCAAGCAAATCCAGCAGTGCAAAACCAATAGCAATCCAGGAGATGATTTTAAAAATCCAACAACATTCAGGGAGCAAACAGACCCCAACAGACCAACTCAACACACATTTAAAATGCAACAAAATCCTCAAAACTGAATCTCAATCTCTCTTACCCCTTACTGGAAGCAAAAGCAGGCTGAAATTCAAACCCAATAGACCCCTAATTCCCTTGAAACAGCTATTGAATAGATTTGAATAGCTATAAAACTGAATCCTAGATCAGAGATGGTGCAAACCAAAGAAGGAAACTGAAAATCACTTCAACAATCAATGGAATAATAAAAATGTTTTTGGTTATTCTATTTTTTTCTAATGTTTTCTTGTTTTGTATTTTTTGAATACTTGAACTCAAATACTAAATGAAATTTTGAGAAAAGGAGTAGAGCATTTTGTGGGAATCCTCCAGCTGAAAAAAAAAGACCCCTTCCCCAAGGAAAATGGCTCACTATTTATAGGTGAACTAAGTTTTTAAAATTACCTCTTAGGTACCTCCCTATTATTAATTTTACCCCCCCCCCCCCCCCCCCGCTTACTGTCTTTTTAACCAAGTAATTACCACTAATTTTCTGAAAATTAACTAGAAGTGCCCATCTATAAGGTTATAGTATTATTCCCAACCCTCTATACTACCAATTACCCATAATACCTATAAAATCATTCAAAATTCCTAAACCAACCTAATCAACTATATCCAATCTTACTGAACTACTTATCTCAAATGAACACTGAATATCAACTAAAACTAGACTTAATCAAACTAACCAAGTACTAATTCAATCAGAAAACAAATAAAGCAAGTTGGCAGCAGAATTGAGCTAAAAGTACCAAAAAAGAGAGAATCAAATTATAAGAAGAATATTCTATGAACTAATCAATTTGAATGAATCACAATTAGACCAACACCTAACAATTAGCTAACAGACGACTAAAAGAATTAGACTAGACCAGTATATTAAAAGAATGAGAAAAACTAATCCGAAGATTTAAATGTTCAAAACCAAACATGAAGAAACATTAATAATTGAATCACGGAACTCACACATGCAGAAAATGAAGAGGAGAAAGAAGTGCCATTAATAAAAAACAATGAAGCACGAGACTTACAAAGAATTTCGGCCATTCGTCATTTCAAAATCAGTCCAATCCTAAGGTCGTTTAAGCTCTATTGGAAATCAAACCCCTGCGAGGAAGGCCCAGGGACCCTATGACGTTAATTTCATGTGCTTGGGGCCTTTAGGGTTGTGGCCGAAAAATTCTTGAATCCAAATTTGAACCGTTCTGGTCATATTCGAGCCGAGCGGCTATGGGGTTTGGGTAGAGGAGGCTCTGATGGGTCTGTGGTATTAATTGGTAAGGATTTCCTGGATTCCATCTTAGCCGGAAAAGCTTTGGGCGGAGATTCGACGAGCTAGGCTAGGATTTCACAGAAATGGACCAGGGAATCGAGATTAGGGAGACGAGGAGAAGACGGGGTGTTAATCTGGTGGACATTGGTGGTGGTGGCGATCACCGCTGCAGGTGGCTGCGGCGGGGTCATTAGTTCAGTACGAGGAATATGAAAGGGGTACGAGGAAACGCTCGTTGGACTCTAGGGTTTAGACAAATATACGGATATTTTTATCAGATATGGACGAATGAACTAGGGCTGTTGGATCAAGGGCATTGAACGGTCAGGACGCAAAAAAAACCGAATTCGTTTTTGGTGGGGCGGATCTGGATAGGATCATGTGAGTTTTGGGCTTGAACTGGGCGTGAATTTGCCTTGGGCCAAGCAATTTTGGCCTAATTTGGCACCTTATGAAGACAAAATGTTTTTTAATTATTTTTCTTTTATCCCGTTTGTTTTGTATTTATTTTCATTTTTTGTATTTTTTTTTAATTATTTTTCTGATTTTTGTGGAGATGCAAGAAAATTTAACTAGAAATTAACTTAAACTACTCAATGCATAAAATTGTTCTAAAACTAAATTAAGACAATTTCACAATTAAAAGGCTAAAATTCTAAGTGAACTATTTTCGTCATTTTCTTTATATTTTACTCAAAAAAAAGTAATCCCTAATTAATTCTAATATATGGAATTAAATCCTAAATGAAAATGCATATTTTTTTGTATTTTATTAACATGCACAAATAAAATGCAACATTTATCAGAAAATGACACCAAAATGCAAAAAAATTGTAAAAATAAAGAAAAATCATTTTGTTTGGAATTTTTGAGAATAATTTGCTTAGGGCAAAAATCGCATGCTTACAGCTGCCCCTCTTTGCCCGGAAAAACGAAGAGTTTTCGTGCAAAGAAAAGTGAGCGAAAATGAGGATTTTTTCCCGTTCACATATTCCGTGTGAAGCATTTTTGAAAGATTTGACCGTATCCTGTTTCAGAGGTTGCCTACATATCTTGGGCTAAACAGGAATCTTGTTAGCGTTCGGGAGTGTCTAGTAGCTGGGACTACCAGTAGCTGTGATTTCACCGCGATTGCTGCTACTACTGCTCGCTGACCTTCCTTATTACACCGTGTCAAAAATAAAAGAACCTAGCATAATCTCTGAGCTACGAATTACAAAATACTATCTAAATTCTTCAAACTTGTTCTTGTACTTCCTTGTTGTCTTGTGGTCTTGTATTCTCTTGGTAAAATTTCTAACTGGGATGTTGTTCCCTCTCTCCAAATTGCTAACTAGGATGTTATTCCTTCTCTCCGAATTGCTTAACATAAAGAAACTTGAACATGAAGATATTCCTCTGTTATCCAGGCGGGCTCCAGATTGCGGAACTTGAAATTGAATGTATTCCTCTATTACTGCTGAACTTGAACTTGAAAGTACTCCTCTATTATCCAGGCGAGCTCCAGACATCGCAAAACAGACAAAAACAAAGAAAAATTTCTGCCCCACTTTGGGAACTGGGTGCATGTTGTTGGATATTAGTAAGAATTTGACTAAAACTTGACTTGATACACCTCTGTCCTTCAAGCGGGCTCCTGACTGCAACTGCAAATTAAAATATAGCAACCTCCATTCTCCAGGCGGGTTCCGGACTGCAACTACAACTTAATATTTAACATCTCCATTCGCCAGGCGGGCTCCTATCTTCGACCACTTAAAAATAAAAACCCTCCATTCTCCAGGCGGGCTCCTGACTTCGACTACTTAAAAATTTAACAGCTCCATTCTCCAGGCGGGCACCTGACTTCGACTACTTAAACATTTAACACCTCCATTCTCCAGGCAAGCTCCTGAGTTCAACTACTTAAAAATTTAGCACCTCTATTCTCCAGGCGGGATCCTAACTTCTACTATTTGAAAATTTTACACCTCCATTCTCCATGGGGGGTCTTGACTTCGACTACTCGAAAGTTTAACATCTCTATTCTCCAGGTGGACTCCTTACTATTGAAAAGACAAAGAAATTGATTGAAAACTAAAATTTCAATTGTATCACCTCTTTTTTTCAAGCGGGCTCTTGATTTTTAAAGCTTGGATTGTATGTTTCTATTCTTCAGGCAGACTCCTGACTTCTGAATTTTAAAATTGAATGTCTCCGTTCTCCAGGCGGAGTCCTGCCTGTCGAAATTTGCAATGCATTCCTCCATTATCCAGGCGAGATCCCGATTTAAAAAAAATAGATGAACCAAGAAAACATTCTGCCCAGTTTGGGAAAACTGGGGCGGGTTACCACATACTGATAAGGGTTAAAAACTTGCATGCTTTATAGGCTGCAATGTATCATAGGGGCGGTCTCCCCACATAAACACTTTACAATTTTACTCTAAATGCAAACCTGAAACAACTTGCATCTCTTTGTGCTACTTCCTCATTTTCTAGTATTTTAAACCATGCCACTCTTGCGATTAAACTTGATTAATATATGCTCTTCCTTCACGGAGAATTCCTCCTGACAATCAATTTTCTGCCCTTGTTTTAATCACCGAAAATTTTGTTAGTTTAAAAATGGTGGTTAGTTGATGGCATTCTTGTTGTATCGTCCTTCCATTACCTTGCTTTGTATTGCCTGACCTCCTCTGAACTGCCTAACTTTCCGACCAACTTCCACGTTCCCCAATTTCTGACAACATGAATGTTTTTGTACCCGTACTGTCATTTCACCTTTTCGGCCCTTTTGGCTGAACCTTCATATTTCCCACAACATTTCCAAAAATATTTTACCGACGAAACTTCCGGCGACTTCCCCTATTCCATTTTACATCACATTGTTGTTGACATGTTCTGACCACATTATGCTTACCATTTTCGGAAGCTGGTAGTGGGATTTGAAATCCATTCCCCTTTGCATTAAACAAAACTAAGATTGACACATTTTAGACAAGAAAACCCCCTAAAAAAGAATGCAATGCAATGATTTTATGAGTTAAGGATAAGAAGAATCCGAAATGAGATAACCGTTAAAGGGAAAAAGAAAAGAAAATTATCTGACCAGAACAACTTGCACTGATGATCATGACATGCATTTTGGACTAGCCGGCCCAACCGATCAAACTAACCAGCTTTCAATTGCCATACTTCATTGCCTAGAAACTTCATCCCTCGTTTACCTTGCAGTGCCACGAAACAATTTTCACCAACAGACCTTTCTCAGTTTGACATTTCTTATCTCACTTTTTCTTTGAAGTGCCTGTGAGGGTTTTCACCAGTAAGACTCTCTCATTTTATTTTGTATCAGCTCCCGTCATCTTGCGATTCCACGTAAGGGTTTTCACCAATAAGACTCTCTCATTTTTATTTTCTTTCAGCTACAATCGCCTTACGGTGCCCGTGAGGGTTTTCACCAATAAGACTCTCTCATTTTTATCCTTTCATTTTATTTCTCACCAAAGTGTTGCCCCTGTCGCGAATTTCTTTTTCCTACTCGACTTGGTATTTCTCAAGAATTGATCAGCAGGTCATTATTTGGACCGTAATGCAGGCCTATGGACAGGCCAACAAGAAGGGTATAAAAGGCTAAAAAACAATTTCAAAATAGGTTACAATTACAACTTTTGCAATCTAATTTTTGACACCCATCACAACTTCTGGCCCAGTTTCTTGCTTGGGGACTTTTGAATTTTTATTTTGGTATGACTGAACCTCGGAGAGGCTGCCTACGTACCTTTTTAGGATCAAGTTAAACGTAGTTCACTGTATCATAATTACCTTTGTTGTTGTGTTTTTTTCTTTCCTTTTCTTTCTTTTCATTTTCTTTTCTTTTCTTTTCTCTTCTTTTCTCCTTTTCTTTTCTTTCTCTTTTCTTTGCTTTTCCTTTCTTTACCCTTCTTTTCTTTCTTTTATGTCACGTGTGTTTTTTTATAGTGTCGTTGATTCAAAAAGAGGGGTATGAAAAAAAGGTAAGGCTCAAAGGGCATGACTAGGGATAAAAGTGTTTGGATATCATAACAAAATGCCTTCGTCGTTTAAATCATTATAATATGCCAAGTAGGAACATATACATATATAAATAAAGAAATCATACATAATATCTCTTGACCGCACTGGAATTGATGGCCATTTCTACACATTTTTCTTCTACATCTGTCAGATACAATACACCGTTAGACACCACTCTGGTTACTACAAATGGCCCCTGCCAGTTCGGGGTGAATTTTCCTTTTGTTTTAGCCTAATGAGGCAAAATCCGCCTCAGTATTAACTGTCTGACTTCCAATTTTCTCGGGCGCACTTTCTTGTTGTATGCTCTTGCCATCCTTCATTGGTACAGTTGACCATGACACAGTGATGTCAATCTCTTCTCGTCAATCAAACTCAACTGCTCAAGGCGGCTTTTCACCCATTCATCATCATCGATCTCAGCCTCCGCAATGATTCGTTGAGACGGGATTTCCACCTCGGCGGGTATTACTACCTTGGTGCTACGCACAAATAAATAAGGAGTCACCCCCGCTGAAGTGCGAACAGTGGTGCGATACCCAACAATGCAAAAGGCCACTTTTCATGCCACTGTCTCGAATCTTCCACCATCCTCTGCAATATTTTATTTATTTTCTTTTTAGCTGCCTCAACCGCGCCATTTGCGTTAGGGAGATTAGAATGCGTGTGGGTAATCTTGAACTGCTCACATGTTTCCTTCATCAGATGACTATTGAGGTTTGCCCCATTGTCTGTAATGATCAATTTTGATATCCCAATTCGACAGATAATATTCGAGTGCACAAAATCCACTACAACTTTCTTGGTTACAGACTTGAATATCTTAGCCTCTACACACTTGGTAAAATAGTCTATATCGACCAAAATGAACCTGTGTCCATTTGACACTGTCGGTTCGATTGGCCCAATAACATCCATGCCCCATGTGAAAAAAGGCCAGGGTGCGGACATCGTATGTAGTTCTGATGGCAAAGAATGAATCATATCTCCATGCACTTGGCACTGATGGCATTTACGCACAAAACTGATACAATCCCGCTCTATAGTAAGCCAATAATAACAAACCCAAAGGATCTTCTTTTCCAAAACATATCCACTCATATGTGGTCCACAGACTCCCGAATGTACCTCTGTCATGATAGATGTTTCCTGCCTTGCATCCATGCACCTCAACATCCCGAGATCTGGGGTTCTTTTGTATAACACTCCTCCGCTAAGGAAAACCCCGCTTGCCCATTGCCGAATTGCTCTTTTCTGATCACAGGTTGCCTGCACCAGATATACCCCCATTCTAATATATTCCATGATGTCGTGAAACCATGGATCGCCGTCAAGCTCCACCTTTACCATATTTCAATAAGCATGCTTATCCCGGACCTGAATCTGCAAAAGGTTTACATAAGCCTTGTCCGGGTGACGTAACATCGACGCCATAGTAGCTAATGCATCAGTGACCTCATTATGAATCCTTGGAATGTACCTGAACTCTAAAGACTCGAACCGTTGGCAAAGCTCATGCAAACATTGCCGGTACGGCATAAGCTTTAAATCCCATGTTTCCCATTCTCCTTGAATTTGGTGTACCAGTAGGCCCGAGTCACCCATGACCACGACTTCTCGGACACCCATATCTATAGCTAATATTAACCCGAAGATACACGCCTCATACTCAACCATGTTCTTGGTACAATAGAACCGAAACGGAGCGGTAACAGGGTAGTGCTGACTTGTTTCAGAAATGAATACCGCTTTTAGTCCTACGCCTTTCATATTTGCAGCCCCATCAAAGAATACTTTCCATTCCGTCTTCTTAACTTGTTCCAATTCTTCAGTGTGCATCACCTCTTCATTAGGGAAATAAGTTTTCAAAGGTTCATAATCTTCATCGAATGGATTCTCAGCCAAATGATCATATAATGCCTGTGCTTTCATCGCAGTCCGTGTCACATAGATAATGTGGAATTCAGTAAGAAGGATCTGCCACTTTGCAAGCCTCCCTATGGGCATAGGTTTCTGAAAAATATTCTTTAATGGGTCCAAGCGAGATATGAGGTAAGTAGTGTAGGACGACAAATAATGTTCCAACTTCTGTGCCACCAAAGTTAGGGTAAAACACGTCCTCTCCAAATGAGTATACTTAACCTCATATGATGTGAATTTCTTGCTGAGATAAAAGATAGCTTGTTCCTTCCTTCCTATAAGACCATGTTGCCCCAGTACATGGCCGAGTGAATTATCCAAAACTGTCAAATATAGAATCAAAGGCCTCACTGGCTCTGGCGGGGCCAAAACGGCTGGGTTCGACAAATATCATTTTATCTTATCAAAAACCTCTTGACATTAATGAGTTCATTTGACTGTAATGTCTTTCTTTAACAATTTGGAAATCGGTTCACAAGTTGTTGTGAGCTAGGCAATGAACCTACTGATAAAATTTAATCTTCCCAAAAAACTCATCACCTCCGTTTTGTTTCTTGGAGGTGGAAATTCCTGAATAGCTTTGATCTTTGAAGGGTCAAGCTCAATATACCGACAATTGACTATAAACCCCAACAACTTCCCAGATGGCAGCCCGAAAGCACATTTTGAAGGATTGAGCTTAAGATTATACCTATGAAGCCTTTGGAAGAACTTTCTCAAATCCTTGACATGCTCGGAGTGCTGTCTAGACTTCACGATCACATCATCCATATACACCTCAATTTCCTTATGTATCACATCATGGAACATTGTTGACATGGCCCTCATATAAGTTGCCCCAGCATTTTTCAAACCAAACAGCATGACCCGATAACAGTACGTTCCCCACGGTGTGATGAATGCCGTATTTTGTGCGTCTTCCTCATCCATTATAATCTTATGATAACCCGTGTAACAATCCACAAAAGAACCAATATCATGTTTGGAAAAATTGTCAATCAGCTTGTGAATGTTTGGGAGTGGAAAATTGTCTTTTGGACTCGCTTTGTTAAGATAACGATAATCACACACACCCTGGTCTTGCCATATTTCTTAGGCACAGGCACAACATTAGCTAACCAGTTGGGATACTGTGTAACCCGAATGACCTTTGTGTCAAACTACTTGGTAATCTCTTCTTTGATCTTCACACTTATGTCTGTCTTGAACTTTCTCAGCTTCTTCTTGACAGGAGGGAGTGCAGGATCAGTGGGCAATTTGTGAACAACTAAATTGGAGCTCAAACCCGGCATATTATCATACAACCATGCAAAAACATCCTTGTATTCGAACAATGCTTTAATTATCTCCTTCTTGAGTTGTGGCTCAAGATGAACACTCAATTTAGCTTCCCGCACATTATCTTGGTCCCCTAGATTAACTGCTTCTGTTTCATTTAGGTTAGGTTTTGTTTTTTCTTCAAAATGACTTAATTCTTTACTAATTTTCTTCATAGGCATCATCATTGTCACTTCCACTTCGACATCACACTTGATTTCTTGTGTTATTATTTCCGAGTTAGATTGGCTTACAAAATTGGGCCGAAGATTCCTCATGCATGTCATGTCATTGATATCAACATAAAAACTGTATAGAAAAGAAAAGAAAGAAAGTAAAAATGGAAACAAAATCAGGAATATAGAAATAAGAAAAATTGCATTTCATTCAATGTATAGATAAAAGGGATTTAACTCATCCAAACGGACGGAACATAACAACTGAATTACAAACCCTGGAATAATACAGGTGAACTAAAGGAAAACAAAACCCACTACCACGACTCCCTCCGAACTGGAAGAGGAGTAGCTTCCCAATTGTTGACATTTGCATGTGCTCAGATGTACTATATATCTTATTTGCTTGACCGTACCCCTACTTCAACCATGTTCACCTCAGCAAATACCCTCTCGGACACTTTATCCAAGTTTCGCTCTGCTCAAATCAGTAGACCCGACTCCTTTGCCAATAACTACTTTATGATACCTGGCATGATGAAGGACATGGACAGGCGTGGAACCAGTTTAGGGAGAACCCAAGCTTTCTTCTTCAATTTACAAGACCTTCTGAAATCCGTCGCTGTTAGCTCGAACCCCAGCCCAAAGGTGTCTAGATTCTTGAGCAATGAAACAAGTTGAACAATACCCTGAAGCTTAGAACCGAGGCCTTTCCTTGGCACGAACCCATTACCCAACATCTGTGAAACTACCATGACGGTCGCAACTGCTATCCTGGGACGTGGAATACAATGACCCTCTGGCACTCGGTTCACCGAGATCGTGTCGAAGACGTGACAAACCCAAGGCCCCTTATTATCATTAGTTTCTATAAAAGGCACAATGTCATCACTTACAGCGCATGTGGGATCTTCCCCATGTAACACAATTTCTTGTCTGTCCCACTCGAACTTGACCATTTGGTGCAATGTGGAAGGCACTGCCTTGGACACGTGGATCCATGGTCTACCCAACAAAAGATAATAAGGTACTGCAGCATCCAACACCTGAAATTCCATAGTGAACTCGACTGGTCCAATAGTCAATTGAAGAATAATATCCCCCACTGTGTATGTTTCCCCTCCGTCGAACCCTCGAACACAAACACTATTTTTGTGCATTCTATCATCATCAATCTTCAACTGGTTTAGTGTAGACAACGAACAAATATTGGCGCTAGACCCGTTATCGATCAACACCTGAGTAACCTTTGAATCTTCACTATTGACCTTCAAGTAGAGAGCTTTGTTCTATTCTGTGCCCTCAACGGGCAATTCATCATAAAAAAATGTTACCATGTTCACCTCAAAGATCTTTTTGGAAATTGTCTCCAGATGGATGACTGAAATTTTTCGGGCACATGAGCTTCATTTAATATCTTCATCCTAGCGATGCTCATCAGAGTGGATCAGTAATGATAACAACGAGATCTAAGCCGTAGTTTTTCTCAGATTTTCAACAATGGAATAATCCCGTGCGTTGATATTTTTCAGAAATTCCTCCACCTCTTCTTCTGTCACAGCCTTCTTGACTAGTAAGTATTGTCTTTATTGGCCCTGGCTTTTCTCAACTCTTCGGGAGCAAAACAACGTCCTGATAGAGTTAACCCCTATGCTTCACAACTCTCTTCCTCAATTTCCTTTCCTTTGTGTGTCATCAATATTTTTTCATATTTCCACGGCACGGCATTGCTATTGACCATGGGTAATTGCACTACCGGATTTATGATGACCGGTTCTATGCAGGCCCCTTCACAACAACCATGGGCGCAGATGATGCCCCTAGTACAACTAACTTGGTTGGCTCTGGCTTCTTTTTGTCAACGAACGACCCTTTTCCCATTGCTACCACTGGCTTGTCATCTATTTCCGTTGGCTGAATTGCTGGCTTTACCTCAACTTCCTTTTCTTTCTCCTTGGCTTCAATAGAACGGATCATCATGACCATCTGCGAGGGCTTATTAGGCTCTACTCCCTTATGTACTAGTTCAATCATGTTAGTCGTTTGATGCGCTGGCAACAGGTTTTGGTTAATGTTTGGTGCCTCCGGAGTTTGTACCTCAATACGGTGACTATCAATAAGTTCTTGCACCGCGTTCTTCAATTTTTGATATTTCTCAGTATCGTGCCTCGGCATCCCTGACCAATACTCACATCTAACAAAATGGTCCAGGCTTCTGGGAGGAGGATTTGGTCCTTTGGGCTCAATTGGGGTCAATATTCCCAACTGTTTCAATCTGTGGAAGACAGTGGTGTAAGATTCTCCCAGCGGAGTAAATGTTTTTTGTTTCTAGGCCTTCTAACTTCTAAAATCTTGGTTTGGCGGAAATTTTGTTTCTGGTCTATTAGTCCTGGGAGGTGGATAGGTGTTTTACATAGGTGGATATGTGTTTTGGGGAGCCGGTGCACGCCATTGCAGGTGCGCCGGAGACTGAGTATATGTTTGAGCATGGTGGTCTGAAAAATGTGGTTCTGGTAGTGGGTAGTAATGTTATGGTGGGCCATATGGGCTGTACTGGTAATTTAGGTTGTGGGGTCTGGGTTGGTTGTAGTAGGGCGGAGGGTTGTTTGGTCTGGACCAAGTACTAGCTTCAATTATATCAACTTCTTCTTTCTTCTTCTTTCTGAGCACACCACCAGTACCGCTTTTGATGGCCTGGGTGGTTGCTTTCAAGGCCGAATAGCTCAAGATTTTGTTTGACTTCAACCCCTATTTGATCATGGCTCTCATATTTACCGCTTCATTGATTGATTTTCAAACAGACGCCACCAGATGACCAAAGTAGGCCGACTCCAATGTCTGCAAGAAGTAATCTATCATCCCATACTCTCTCATCGGAGGATCAACCCTTGCTTCTTGTTCCCTCCAGCGGAAACCAAATTCTCTAAAACTCTTCGTGGGTTTCTTCTCCAACTTCAAAAATGATAGATTGTCGAGTACTATCTCAAGGTTGTACCGGAAATGGCCAATAAATGCTTGTGCCAAATCATCCCATGTATGCCATCGGCCGGGGTCCTGTCTCTTGTACCACTCCAGTGCGGACCCCCTCAGACTTTGACCGAAATAGGCTATCGGCAATTCATTCTTCCCCTCCAGATCCTCTCATCTTACTGCAGAAACCTCAAAGGTGGCCACCGAGTCGCCATGTCCCTCGTACAAATCGAACTTGGGCATCTTGAACCCTGTGGGCAATAGAACATCAGGAAAAAGGAAAAAATCTTTGTAAGCAACACTAACTTGGTTGCCTAAACTGCGCATGTTCCTGAAGGATTGCTTCAGGATTTTGACTTTACGAATCACATCTTCTTGTTCCACGTTAGTAACAGGTTTCTCAACTTCTCCCGTGATCACAAAATGGGGTGTGTAGGTATATGGCTCCGGAGCTTTAATAGTGGGTTCAGGAGGGTAACATTGAGTGTCGTGAGCTTTGAACAGTGGTTCACTTGATGATCTATGTAATGTGGCTGGGGAAGGTGCCACAAAGACTGGACCCATGGGTGGAGCAGGGTTTAGTTTGTGTGGTGGAGCTGGAGGAGCGTATGAAGCGGTACCATAACCCTAGGTATGATAGGGGAAGGTTGAAGATGCGTGAGGAGTGGTGGGCTCCGGAGCCTAAACCAGAGGTGGAATGTAGGGTGGGTTGGTGGAGTATGATGGTGCCGGATGACCCTAAGACTATGCCCGGTGCATTTCAGCCATTTGCGCTTTCAGTTTCCTCATCTCTTCTTTCATAGCACCCACATTTATTACCTCAGCTTTATTTGTAGGATCCACAATACTGATGTCAGCGTCTTATCTTGTCATGTCTACTTTATTATTTGACCGCGTGCTGTACGGATGGGTTGCCAGAGTACCAGATCAACTAACCACCTGTCTGTAACATTTGGACAAAAACTTGGTTAGTGATTAGACTTTAACAGATTGGATGGCCGCATGTTGTCATGAATGCACTTATACAGCTAACCGTCTCTATTAAGCATTTGCTGGACTGCATGCGTTATCCCGGCCTTTACTATTTTCCGTCACTACTTTTTTTTCATTCTCTTTTCTCTCTTTCTTTCTCTTTCGTTTTCTTATTCTATCCTTTTTTTTCTTCTGCTCTTTATATTTTTTACCCTCTTTTCTTACTTTCATTCCTCTTTTCCCTTGTTTTTCTGCTCTTTTCTTTCTTTATTTTCGCCTTGTTTTTCTTTTTTTCTTTCTTTCTCATTCTCCGTTTCTCTTTTTTTTCTTTTCCTTTTTACGATTACAGTCAAATTCAATGGATATTGCCAACGTATCGTGACCCCACACGAATCAGACCAAGCATAGTTCGTGAAAAATAAGTGCCAAAATTGATGGTTGGAAATAAATTTTTTTGGAATTTTCAGTTTCATTACTAAAACAAACTATTACAAACTAAACACTTATGCGGAATGAAAACATCATACACAAACTAAAATAAAAGATAGACTCTAAGAGAACGGACAAACAAACGTCAGACTCAAAAATCGAAAACTACGACTCGAAATATGCGTATTCTGAAGCCTCAAATCTAGGTGCCCGCCGGGCATTCTTCGGCCTCGCCGCGGGCCTAGGATCCAAATCCCTTTCAAGTTGCTCTAATTCATTCATGGTTCACTTCACATAGATCATTACTTTTGGGACAAAATTAGTATAGGTCATATCTTCACAAACCCGACATCTTCTGAAAATGGCCCGAGTAATGGCTCTTATCCTATCAAGTTGCTCTAATTCATGGTTCACTTCACATAGATCATTGTGTTTAATGGACTTATCACACAACTTGACAACCTCGGTTTAAAGATTGAGGAAGAGGATAAAGCTATCAAGCACACGTTCTCATCATCGAAGGTAGATGCACGAGTTACCAAAGGATTTCGATCAAATATGGTAGATCTTGAAGACGTGGAAAGTCCAAGAGCCGATCCAAATAAAAAGCTAAAGATTACTACAATTTCGATAAATCAGATCACTTCAAAATAGATTTCCCAAATCTATGGAAGGGCAAAAGAGGAAGCAGTGGCCGGAATAATGATGACAACACAACCGCTATGGTGCAAAATAATGATAATGTTGTTCTCTTTATAAATGTGGAAGGTTAATGCATGCATTTGTGTCATGACCCTAACTCCGAAGCGGTCGTGATGGCTCATCTCGTGAAGACAAGGTCAGCCAGTTTAACATAATTCATCCTTTTAAGCAGTTAAATAACATAAAGATAGTTTAAGCATGATTTAATAGCAATATGCAGTGGAAATAAAGATAACATTGTGGTAAACCATCGCAACACAGCCCTAACTGGGTGTACAAGTCACGAGCATCTATGATACGAAATCCTCAAATATAACTATAGAGTTTCAAAATACTTAAATAGAAGCATAAAAGAAATAGATAGAGAGGAACTCAAGGTTACAAACGCTAATAGCCGCCTAAAGAATCCTGGAAAATCCAACTGAAGCTGGAATGAATTAGCACTCCGAAGCGGGACCATCTACGCCTGAATCTCTACACATGGTGTAGGGAGTAATGTGAGTACACCCACCTAGTGAGTAATAAAAATAAATAATGGCTGAAAGTAAGAAACATGTATACACATGGTTTTCTATAATGAAGCGGTTAAATAAGTAATTTGCAATCAAGAAACCAATGAAGAATAGCATAAAATACTTCTACAACAGATAAACAGATAATTGACAGACAAATAAGATAAAGCAAACACATAGAAGTTTGCCCCTCGGGCACAATATCAACAGTTTCAGCCCCTCGGGCTCAATCTCACATCATAAGGGGTACCCGTGCTCACTGGGGGTGTGCAGACTCCTAGAGGGGCCTCTTACGGCCCAGGCGTAATATCAAGTCACCTCGTGGCATACATATCTCAAGCCGTTGGCCTCCAATCAGTATTAGTGTTTCCTCATAACATAGGCCCTCGGCCTTACTCGGTTAAAAATATTCATAAGCGCCTCGGCCAATAGCAAATCAGTATCTCTCAGCTCAAAAGTCATTTAAAAACCATTTAAATCTTAAAACTGGTTAAACACGGGTGAGCATGAAAATAATAGAAAATAACATGATTAAGTTCACGTAATAAGTCAAAATAGTGAGGAAATATCAATGAAAAGCCCCGAATGGTTCAAATAGTTGGCACAAGGCCAAAATATGATATTTAGTCCAAATAATAATGATAACAATTCGTTTTCAATCAACTACGCGGCAAAATCATTAATCGGAATGGACTAAGTCACAATCCCCAACGGTACTCTACCCTAGGCTTACCATCCACCATGTAAGTCACCTCAAAGTAGCACTACGATGTACAATGCGGTGTTTCAAACCCTCGGAATCTTATTTTACTCGCCTCGAATCGGCTAAATCTCTAGCTCGCGATGCCTTTGCCCCTCGAATGAGCCTCAACATGCGTCGAATCTAATCAAAATCAGAACGAACATGTCACAATATGCTAAGGAAACAAAGCCCAAGTAAAATCAATCGAAAAATACCAAAAATCCCAAAATTAGCAAAACGCGAGCCCAGTCTCACTTCTCGAACCTCAGAAACATTTACATCAACGGGTTCCTTATCTCTCCACGAGTTCATACATACCAAATGTCTAAAATCCGATCTTAATTGGTCCTCCAAATCCCCAAATCAAAATTCCAAAATTGCAAGCCCTAGTTCTTCCATTTTAAGCTTAAGTTCTATGATTTTCTAGGTAGATTTCACAATAAAAATGATTTTTAAGTTCCAAAATTTACCTCTAATCGATTCCCCTTGAATTCCTCTTTAATATCCACCAAGAAGCTCTCAAAATGATCAATTAGGGTGAAAATTGACCAAAAATCGCGGATGAAATGACTTAAAACATTCTGCCCAGGTCCGACCCCTCCTTCTTCGCGAAGCAGTCAAACTCTCACGTTCCCGAAGCACAAATTCGCGTTGACCAATTTTGAATCTACGCGAATGCGATATGCAGGTCTCGAATGCGATGAATTTTGCTCCAATACCTTCGTGAACGCGGTGACCCTTACGCGAACGCGATGAATAATTCCCCTGGGACCAAATTTCCTTATACGCGATCGTGAACATATTATCGCTAACGTGATGAACAACTTCATGAAACCTTCACAAACGCGAAAGCTATACCTTCACCTCCCTCAAAAGACTCATAGCGAATGCGATGGTCCTCCCACAAACGCGATGGCCAAAAGTCTGCAACTGCTGGAACTGATTTTCTACAACTTACCAAACTCCAAAATGGTCCGATTGATCACCCGAAACTCACCCGAGGTCCCCGGGACCTCAACCAATGTCACCAACACATCCTAATATCTCATTCAAACTTGTTGCAATCATCAAAACACCTCAAACAATAACTGATCAACCAAAACACATCGGATTCAAGCCTAAGTTTAATAAAACTTCTGAAATACGCTATCGATCAAAAACCTAACCAAACCACATCCGAATGACCTGATATTTTGCACACACATCCCAAATGACAAAATGAAGTTAATACAACTCTCGAAATTCCATTCCGACTCCTGGATCAAATTTTCACATATCAATCGGAAATAGCCAAAATATCAACTTTGCCAATTCAAGCATAATTCTACTCCGGACCTCCAAAACACATTCTAATTACGCTCCAAAGTCATAAATCGCCTCCCGAAGCTAGTCAAACCACTGAAACTCACATCCAAGCACTCTAACACATATGTCAATATCCGATTGACTTTTCCAACTTAAGCCTTCTTAAAATAGACTAAGTGTCTCCAAACTTATCAAAATTGTTCCGGACTCGATCCTGCCAACCCGATACCACAAAATACGGATACCAAAACATAAATAAAAAATAGAAATGGGGGAAAGAGAGCGGTAACTCATGAGACGACCGGACGGGTCGTCACAATTTGGTAGGTCAAGATTCAAAATAGGTAGTTGATACAATGGCATCATATCATATCACAATGGTATTAATTTTTTTGCAGATATATAATAGATGATTTTGGTGTTATGAGAATGGGTAACACGAGTTACTCGAAGATTGAGCGCATCAGTGATATTTGAATCATTACAAATATCAAGTGCACATTGGTTCTAAAAGACGTGTGGTATGTACTTGATTTGGGGATGAACTTAATCTCGAAAAAAGTTTAGGACCGAGATCCGATAAGTGCCTCCAATAAATCAACTTTTTCCTTCAATTATGTGTTGCCACCAGCCATCTTTCATGAAAGTGAACCACTGAATGCCGTGTCTTCACCTTAATCTAGCAATAACCTGATACTAATTATCACATCAACAATTTATGTTACTGAAATTCTGCCCGAGGTTTACCACCGCGTGACAGACAAGCCAAGCCTTGACATCAACCTCGCAACACTTAGAATAATTTTAGGAACTATTTGGACATAGAATGATTTAGGTAGAATGTAAAGAAAAGTAAAGTAATGTAAAGGCACTCACAAATTTACATCCCACCTCGTAATAATATGTGAACACAAAGAAGCCAACCTATATCCACGAACAACGAACTCCCTAATTATCTTCCACAAAGTGAATTTCCCTCCCTTAGGAATTACACTTAGACGTTTTTGGCTAACACTTGCCACAAGAATAAGTTTCTTCCCCTTTCGGATAGCCTTATGCACATATTTATAGTGTAGACTTCTCAATTACACTTGGCAACATTTTAGACAATCAGTTGACAAGCCCCAATAGATGGGCAAACATAGGAAACATGCTACATACGTGTATCACTATGCCACAAAATCAACCATGATAAAAACGTGCATTCACTTAACCCCGTAATTAGTGATGCTTGGATGTGGCAGTTGTAACAACTCAACTACCCTGTCATATGATGTGTTTGTTTTGGCCAGCTGCTGCACGCCCAAGGCCGGCATTGTGCGCAGATTTCCCCCTTGACATTGCTCCGCCTCAATATCATGACCACAACTTGCCGCCCATTGAATTAACCGTACACAGCCATTGCCACAACTGCCCGCCCATGCAAAGTCACCTTCAGTTTGATCAAATCTTCCCACGTTAATATCATTGATTGTCTTGCCTTGCCTTGCTTTACCTTTCCATGTCTTAGCCCTTCTTACACATAGCTTTGCATTGCCATTGTTATGCTAACCCACACCTCTATGTGAAATGCGTTTTGCCTCCTTCAAGGTACGTTTGCTAATCCCGCATAGTTCGTCATGCCGAGCTGCCCGTTATGATGTTACTCCATTTTTTAGGTTATATGTCAAGGCCATCATGAAAATTCTGGTGACAATTCACATCTGACGAGAAACCTTGTTAAGGGTCTAAAAATTATCTTGTGGTACGGAACATGCATATGGTTATGACGAAGCCAATTATATAGTTTCAAGTGAAGGTCAAAACTATAAATTTTGTATGCTCCTTGGAAACTTATAGCCCAAAAATATAAAAAATCTAGCACTTGTTAATTGCTCATTTGACAGAAGAAAATCTGATAGTTCTGGTACATCAAATCAGTTGACGAAATATATTAGGACGGCACTCTTATCATAAGGTTATGACCTAACGCCCTCAATTATTATGTTTCCTATGATTATAAGATCAAAGTCCTGGACTTTATTATGGCTTCTATTAACCTAACCATCCCACGTATAAAAATTTAATGGACGTTGATGCTGACATTTAAGGAAATATCACAATGCTCATAATCCATCCCATAATGAATTAAGCAACTTGACTAACCCTTTTCCTTGTTGTCCTCTTTATTTTTCTTCTAGAATTTTGTTTTCCTCTTAATTTATTTAGTTATCTCCTTTTTTGTTCTTTGGGAAGTGCAGCAATAGTCACTTTCAAGTCCACTACTTAAAATATATCCACTATTTGTAATATATTTAAAAATTAATCAATTCACTCAGACTTCAAGACTAAGTATTCTGAATTTGAAAATTCAGGAATTGAGATTCAAACTTCTGGACACAAATTTTGAACTTCTGGAGATAATTTTCGAACTTTAGGACACGATGTCCTGAAGTTTGAACTTCGAGGTTTAAACTCTAGGACGTCGTATCCTAAAGTTTGAGCAAAATTGGCTAATCTTTAAATATATTATAAACAATAGATATATATTTTAAATAACTTTAAAGTGGCTACCTTATGGTATTTCCACTTTTTTGTTATCAAGATCCAAAATGGGGTTTTGACACAGCTACCCACAAAAACAAAAATATTTATTCTTGTCTACCCATTTATTTTTCCTACCTATAAACTAATTATATTTCCTACACATAGTAGGTTTTTGGGGAATTTTTCCTTTAATCTCCAATTCTTTTTTATTTATATGCTTCTTTTCTTTTCTTTTTTCTTTTTTCTTTTCTCCCTTTTTCCTCATTTTTTTCTTATTTTTTTTCCTATTCTAATTTCATTTAAATTCTTTTTATATACTTTTTCTCATCATAATGCAATTTCATTTAATATTTTTATTATTTTTTGTTATTCTTTTATATATATATATATATTATTACTAAATAGAAATCAAATCGTGTACCAATTAAATGTTGATAATATAACCAATAAAATATTAACTAATATTTGATATCAGTGTATTATATAGTTATACCAACTGGATATACAATTGTACGCAAAGAGTTAAAAAAAGATTAATTCAATTATTAAACTGAAATAATATCAGTTGTCAATAAAAAACTTTAAAAAATCTAAAAGGATCTAATTGTAAAAGAATACCGTTATATTATATAGCATACTATTATTTATTTATTTATTTGCATTTTCAGTTTGCCACTCATGCTAGGTAAAAGCTTAAAACAAATTAAAAGGAAAAAGGCAAGTGAATTTACGGGTAATAAGTATACTATTATAGTATATTGTATATTATTACAACATATTGTTACAATATCTTGCATATTATTACAATATACCATAACAATATATTTATATTCAATAATGGTATACTGTTGTAGTTTAACTATATACTCCTATAGTATATTAGTATATTGTAACGGTATACTATTAGATAATAGTGTGCTTCTTCGATTATTACTATAGTTTTGTTCTTCTTCTATTTTCAACTAAAAATTTTGATCTCAATCACCTCAAATTAGCTCCAAGTCTCGACCAAGCTGACTCAACACCTGGTAACAGTTGCCAATCGATATTTTAATCACGCGAGTCAAATCTAATCAAACAATTACAAACTCAAGAAATGCAATTTATGATTTTCTTCAAGGTCTTTCAATGGTTCATCTAACTTTTCTTACAATAATCACTATGAACTTCTCAAAAGACATTAGCAATAATTATTTGTAACACTAAACGTTCAAGTTCTACTTCGTTGCAAGTGCTAATTGTTTCGGTTTTGAAAAATTTTCTAATCACTTTTAATATTAATTACTTAATTAATACTCAATTACTAAATTGTTAGAGTTCTACATCCCTTTTGTTAGTAGCAGTTGCTGTTTCAAGAATTGTTGTTCCTGTCTTTGTTGGTTCACCTGGAACTCTGGATGAGTTGGTACATGTTTACCTTCCATTTTTCTTTTTATTTTTTTTCCTGAAAATCTAAAATGAAATACAGTGATACAATTCTTCTCTTTTGCCGAATTCTTGATTTTTGCAGAGAAAAAGAGGCATATAGATAGGAAGATTAGTTGCATTCATACTTACACGTGCCAATATACATGGCAAAAGAGCCTGTATTTTGGTTGATTTTCTTTTTGTAACGTGGGAGTTTTAGGTGGCATTTGATTGGACAAAGATTGATAGCCAAAGTAGGTGGCTCTTTCTAGTTCGGACTTGTTCCAGTCTATAATAGTTCAAGTTTCTAAAAAAATGGTTAGCGGGTAATTAATTTAAACCTCATGGGTAGGAATAGTAAATAGTTTGGACATAGGCATTAAAGGGTAAATAGTTTTGGATTTAATGGGTATACAATGAGATTTTCTCTTTAAAATATGGGTGTCAAACAGGCCGGATCAGCCTATTTCCGAATCGGCCAAGACCGTTAAAACAGGAATCGGCCCAGACCGGCAGAAGAGAGTCGGGTAGTGCTGGGTTAAAGGGATAGGGGGTTTGGTCCGTTCACCATGGAGCTACCGGTTAATCGTATCGGTCGGCCAACGATTTTAACTATACAACCGGTTAACCAGCCTGGCCCAGCTCGGCCCAGACTGGTATAATGGCTACTTTATCTTTTTATTTTTTTTTAATAATAGGGTCTTTGAATTTACTCTTTTTTCGTTAATTTACTTGTTGTTAAGTGTAAAACATTTATTTTTAAGTTTGAATTTTAACATAAATGTAGAACTTGCAATTTATAAGTGCAATTTTCCCACTTTTATTGTATTCTTTAAGTATTTATTTTATATTAATATAACTTACAAAGGCTATACAGAAACAAAATACAAAAAATAAAAATAAAAATTACGCTAACCCGGCTCGACCCTTTGTACCCGAAATCCTTACGGTTCATTTTTTGTCCGAATGAACCCTAACCCATTAGGCCCTGTTAACCCCAAACCGTAATCGGCTAGGAACACAACCCATATGGTTCAAGATTTTGCCTATACAGCCCGGCCTGGCCCATCTGTTAGACACCCTTACTTAAAATAAAATAGAGAGAATATTTTAAGGATATTACAGTTATGCCAGTCCATAAATAAGTTAGTACAAAAATTAGCCAATTCATAACAAATTATTAATATTAGTCAATTAGCTATGTGTAGCCAAAAAGATCAAAATTTTACTTTCTTTTCTCATGACCTAAAATTCCACTTGAAGGATGGTGATGACACCTAGTCTCTAAAATAGGGTAATCCGATCACTTATAATAGTTAAATACTTAAAAAATGATATTATGAAGCAAACTTTAATATAATAGCGGAAATAAAGGTGATATAAACCAACACTGAGTTAATCATAACAAATCCCAAGATTAGGTAGTACAGAGTCACGAATTCTAGCTGAATACATAAAAATATCATAAAACCAAAAATACAACATTTTTCTAATAGAAAATTGACGATATAAACATAAGAAAAGGAATCCAAGGGACTGTGACGATCAATCATCTCTACCTTAAAACCTCACGATCAAGAAGCTAACTCTGCCTGGGTATATTGCCTCTAACACCTGGTTATGCACAAAAATGTGCAAAGTATAGAATGAGTACACAACGGTCGGTATCCAATAATCATGAAGACTATCCTCAGTGGAGTAATGACAAGGTTCAAATCGAAACACTCACTAGTAAAATAACCGGTGCAAAATATCAAAATCGGCAAAAAAAGAATAACAACGGAAAGCAATAATCGTAATCTAATCAATTAAGTGATCCCGTTATAACCATCAAATAGAATCACACGCACACGGCACCTCGTGGCCACATTATCAATCACCCTCTCACGACAAATATCATGTGCCATAACATCACACATACTATGCACGACAAAGACCTCATACCACAATAAAGCAAAAAATGTACGGACAACATACGTGCTGCTCGAACAACTCACGTGCCAATATCACAATTTGCCGACGTTCTTACAGGCTCAATATCACACTCCACTTGGCGTGGTTATAAGATCAATATAAAAATTCGTCCAGCGTGGTCACGGTCTCAATATCACAATCCGTACAATATGGTCACATGCTCAATATCACGATCCTTCTGGCGTGGTCACGGGCTACCAGTCAAAATCATATCGCAGAGAAAGTACATATACAAGAATACATGTACATGATAATTAAACACTTGAATTTTCCTGATTAACTCTAAGTCAGAATTTACAATTCTACTAAGATATTTCCTTATTCAAATAAAAAGTATTTTAATATTTTATACTTCAATACCACACAAGAGAGGGGAGGGTGATTTGTATGGTGTCTAATTTTCGCGTGCACTAGATTATCGAAAGACCTTGTTCTTATATGTGTTCCTAACACTACAATTACAAAATAAATAATACAGAAAGTAAAGAACACAATAATTTTTATGTAAAAAATACCCGGCTCAAAAGGTGAAAATAAATTACGACCTCCTACCCAGTAATATTTTTCCCAGACACTTCACGATAACTCTAAGCCAACAACAACTTAACTGCCCGACCAGTCGTTTTGAGAGTTGTAGCCTCATTTTATCCGTTGTGCCTATTTTATATTCTTCAGCTGCTTTGTGTCTTACCAGGTCAGTTGGTTCGGGTCCGAAGTGATTTTAATGTTATTTGAGATACTTTGTCTGTTAAGTGAAGGTTTAAGTTGGAAAAGTTGACTGAATGTTGACTTATATGTAAACAAGCTCATATTTAAATTCTGATGGTTCCATTAGCACCTTGAGGTGATTTTAGAATTAGGAACGCATCCAGAATGTGATTTAGAGGTCATTAGTAGCAAAAGTTTAATTTTTGGCTATTTTGGCCGGTAACAAAAAATTTAATATCGGGGTCGAATTGGATTTCAGGATGTTGGAGTAGGTTCTTGGTGTTAATTTGACTTTTGTGTAAAATTTGAGATAAATCAGGCGTGATTTGATATATTTCGACGTTGTTTATAGAGCTTGGAAATTTCAAAGTTTATTAGACTTGAATCCATGTGCAATTCGTATTTTCGATATTGTTGGAGGTTGTTTGGTTATACGACTAAGTTCCTATAATGTTATGGGACGTGTTGGTATGTTTGGTTTAGGTCCCGAGAGTCTCAAGTGAGTTTCGGGTGTGTTGGCCCAGGAACAAGTGAAGTTTTGAAGATTGACAAAAGAACTCGGACATGGACCAGGTCCATCTTGTGAAGCACAGTCCTGATCAACTTGTACATGTGAGATGCATGTGAATGAGATAAATCTAATTGATCGAGAAGCAATATCTCCTGATTTAATTGAACAAGTTGCATATTGGATAGGGGAGAAAGACTCATTTCATGAAGAAAACACAGTTTACGAAGAAGATAGTGTTAGCGTTTGAGATCACCTTGAACTCTTCTACGATAGAAGAAGAGCATTTGAATCCAGTCAAACTCTAACTACTAACCTATTAAATGTCAGTATTGTTCTCTTTTAGAGGACATGCGCATAAGCATAACTTAAACTTAAATTGATAGCAAAAGAGCTAGGTGATTTCACAAGAAATTTATGTGTGATTCAAGTGTGAAATCTTGAAGCTACTTGAATGAGATAGAAGAACCAGTTCCATGTGTCTATATTTTATTCTAGTTTATATTGTACCTTCAGCTTTCATAGAAGCAATTGGATTAGGTACCTAGCGTTGTCATGTTAGAGTTAACTTGAAGTTGTCGCAACTGTTGATGATATGTGCCACAGCGGGATTAGAGTTAATTTGTAGGTTTACAAAGAGTTTTGTTAATGCTGTTTTGTCTCAGCGATTTTAGTGGAAGTTTGGGAAAATGCTACTGACTAGTAGGTCGTATATTTTTCACCTTTTGAGCCGAGTATTTTTCATGTAAAACTCTCGGTGTTATTTATTTTATATATTTATTATTCCGCAAACAGTAGTAGTTGGATGACCTAGAAGAACCAAGTCCTTCTATAGTTCAGTTAAGTGAAAATTAGGTACCACACAAATCACCACCCCTCTCTTGTGTGGTATTGACGTGTAACACATCAATTGGTATCAGAGCGGGTTATCCTTGAAGAGGTTAACACCTTAGGAAAAGATCAAGATGAGTGCACCACCTGGAAAGTGGGAAGGGTAATCAGCTGCTAGGCCTCCACTCTTTAATGGTCAGTACTATTCTTGGTGGAAGAACAAGATGAGAGATCACATCATAGGAGAAGACTATGAACTCTGGGACATAGTGATTGATGGTCCCTCGGGGACTACAAAGAAGATTGTTGAAGTAGTGGACGTGCCAAATACAAGAGTTGCCTGCACTGCTGAAGACTTGAAGAAATGGGAAAAGAATGACAAGGCCAAGAAATAGCTTATGTGTGGACTGTCTTCAGATGAGTACAACAAGATTCAAAACTGTACCAATGCTAAGGAGATATGAGATACTTTATAATTGGCTCATAAAGGAACTACTATATTGTCAATATAAGAATTTCACTATGAATGAAGGAGAAACTATCCAAGGAGATGTACGCAAGATTCACAACACTAAAAATGAAATTAAATCTCTTGGGAGAATTATACTTGAAGAAGAGAAGTTTGAGAAGAATGTGACAGGGGTCCTACCAGTGACTTGGAAAAGCAAAATCACAACTATTCAGGAATCAAAGAACATTTCTTCTCTCCAGATGGATGAACTATTTGGAAACCTCACTGCCTATGAACTGAGAAGGAAAACCATGAAAATGGATGCCCCCAAGAAGGAGATGATTTTTGCTCTCTGAATAGCTGAAGGTGCAGATTTGGAGGACGATAAAATGACCATGGTCACAAGGGATTTCAAAAGTATCTGATGAGAGGAAAGTGTTCTTCAAGAGGTACAACCTTCAACAAACTGAGGGCTCATAAAAAATAGACCAAAAAGGGTTGCTACAAATATGACAAGAGTGATCACATGAATAAGAACTTTCCTCAATGGGAAGCTGAATGGAAGAAGAAAAAGGCTGAACGAAGGAACAAGAAGAAGGAGCAGGGTCAACCCAAAAGGAACAAAGGACCAACAAAGACTACGGTTGCTGCTTGGAGAGAAACATCAATGAGGATTCAGAAGATGAATTTGGAGATGAACAAGCACTTATGGCCATCGGAGAATCATATGATGAACAAGAGGTAAGTGTGCTTCAACTCAAAGACAAGATTAAATTTCTATCTAAAGAAAGGTTGTCTACACTATTGCTGGACTTCATCGATGAGTCTGAGATAATTCACAATGAGAAGGAAAATTGTCTAAGGACTGTGCGATCTTAAAATCCAAGTGTAAAAGTCTCGAATCTAGGGCCAATGACAGAGACAGTAAAAATGCCGAGTTGAAGAACTAGGTTCTTGAACTTGACACTAGTGTCCTAGAACATAGGTCTGAAAATTTAAAATTAATATTAGGAACAGGTAAGAAGAAAGCTTATCACACACATATCACCTTATAAGAGAACATAGGAATAATGAAGGATGAGTTTCATAGGAAAGATGAGCAGATAAGAGTCTTAAGAGAAGACCCAGGGAAGGTAAAACATGAACTAGACAGAACTTGCAAATGGAATAAGGCTTCTGATGCACTATCCTTGCTACAAAAATATCATAGTAGCAACAAGAGAGGACTAGGCTATGGGGCACAAACATCTAAGCGGGACCCCAAAAACAAGTACCTCACTCTTCATGAAAACAAAATATGCACACACAGTTGCAAGACTGGTCATTACAAAAGTTAATGTAATGCAAAAGAAAAGGCCAGTCAAAACAACAAAACATTTGTTCAAGAGAAAAATTGGTTGCCTGGGTGGGCCAAAAGATATTTAATTTACCGCTTGGCCTATATAAAGGAACCCAAACTAGTTTGGTTTCCTAATACTAACCCCTAATTTTTTTTTGCAGGTCCAAGTGAAGGGAAGTAGCCAAATATGGTACACGGATAATGGTTGCTCAAAACATATGACTAGAAGCAAGAACCAGTTCCTTTCACATGAATACTTAAAAGGAGATAATGTCTCCTTTGTAAATAGGAAGAAATGCAAGATTATTGGGTTTGAAACGGTAGGTAAGATAGACTCAGACTCCATTGAGAATGTCTACTTGATATATAGCTTGAAATATAGCCTAATTAATGTATCACAACTGTGTGACAGGGGTTACCTTGTAGCTATTACCTCTACCAAATGTTTTGTGACTAACCTTAGCATTGACAAGATTTTTCTGTAGGGAAAAAAGTTAACAATATTTACATTGTATATTTTTCCACTCTTTCAGAAAATGAACTCACTTTCTTGAGTGTGTTGGACAATGATCCCCTCATGTGGCACAAAAGACTTGGTCATGCAAGTCTGAACCAACTCAAAAAATTAGTCTCCAAGGACTTGGTGATAGAGTTACCTAACATCAAGTTCAAAGAAGAAAATTTTAGTGAGGTCTGTGCAAGGGGGAAGGAGGTAAGATCATCCTTTTAAAGCAAGAAAATGGTAAGCACAATCAGGATGTTAGAACTAGCTCATACGGATCTCTGTGGTCCAATGAGAATATTGAGTAGAGGTGATAAGAAATATGTAATGGCACATGTTGAAGATTATTTTAGGTTTACCTGGGTACTATTCATAACTTCTAAGGATGAAGCATTTGACATGTTTAGTGCCTTTGTTAGAAAAACTCAGAAACAACTAGGTAATCAACTTGCACCCATCAGGTCTGATCATAGTATTGAATTTTAAAATGCTAAGTTTGCTAAATTTTTTGATGAGCATGGTATAGATCATAACTTCTCTATCCTTAGGACTCCTCAACAAAATTGAGTAGTTGAAAGAATGAACATGACTCTTGAATATATGGCTAGGACTATGCTTCTTTCTAGTAACTGCCCCACAGTTTCTGGGCAGAGGCTATTAACACTACATGTTATATCATAAATAGATGCATGACTAGACCTCTTGTAGAGAAGACTCCCTGTAAGTTACTTTAAGGGAGAAAACCAAATATATCATATCTTAGGGCATTTAGATGCAAGTACATTATGCACAACAATAGAAAGGACTCCCTATGAAAGTTTGATCCCTGAAGTGATGGGGGAGTATTCTTGGGATATTATACATATAAAAAAGCATTTAAAGTGTTTAATAAAAGAACTTTCTGTGTAGAAGAAAGTATACATGTAGTGTTTGATGAAACTAACATTCTTTCTGAGAGAAAGAAACATGGAGATGAAGCTATTGGGCTGGTAAAAGAATTGAGTGAAGTCTCAGATCAAGCTAGAGTGGCACCAAAAGAATAAGCGGGTGATGGAACAGGTTCTTCCATCCAGAGCAACCTGACAGGGGAACGGATCAAAGAGGAACTGAAACCAATACCCCAAAGGAACCCGTTCTTGACCTTATTCCTCAGCAACAGAACATGGAAGAAACATCAAGCAGAAATCAGTTGGTTGTGAAACCTCAAAGGTATCAAAGTTCTCATCTCATTGAGAACATAATTACTGATCCAACCTCTGGAGTCAAAACTAGATCACGATTAAATAATCTTTGTGCTTTTGATACTTTCCTGTCTCTTATTGAACCTTAAAATATTGTTGAGGATTTGTAGGATGCAGATTGGGTAAATGCAATGCAAGATGAAATCAATCAGTTCAAGAGAATTCAAGTTTGACATTTAGTTCCAAGACTCAAGAACAGATCAGTGATTGGCTCAAAATGGATCTTTTGAAACAAGCTTGATGAAGATGGAACAGTTACAAGAAACAAGGCAATACTGGTGGTCCAAGGTTACAGCCAACATGAGGGTATAGATTATAATGAGGCTTTTGCTCCAGCTGCAAGACTGGAGGCAATAAGACTTCTCGTAGCTTTGTAGCACACATGGAATTCACTCTTCATAAGATGGATGTCAAAAGTGTCCTCCAGAATGGTGACCTAAAATAATAAATGTTTGTTAAATAACCTCCAGGGTTTGAGAGCAAGGAGTGTCCAGAACATGTGTACAAATTAGACAAGGCTCTCTATGAACTCAAGAAGGCTCTTAGAGCATGGTATGAACGATTGTCCAAGTTCCTGCTTCAACATGGCTACAAAAGAGGTAAAATTGACAGTACTATATTCTTGAGGGAAAAAGGTAAGGAACTTCTTATGGTTCAAATATATGTTGATGACATTTTTTTTGGAGTAACCACTAACAAACTAAGTAAGGATTTTTGTCAAGTTAATGGGGAGTGAGTTTGAAATGAGTATGATGGGTGAGCTTATCTTTTTCTTAGGATTACAAATCAAAAAAACCCAAAAGGAACCATGATCCATCAGCAAAAATATGCAAAAGAGTTGATGAAAAAGTTTAATATTGATGAATCAACGAAAATAGACACCCCTATTGCAACTACCACTAAATTAGACAAAGATGAACCTGGTTCATCTATTGATCGGAAGTTGTATAAGGGCATGGTTTATTTTGTATCTTACTACCAACAGACATAACATGTTTTTTAGCGTAGGGCTTTGTGCTCGCTTTCAGGCTAATCCAAAGGAATCCCACTTGACTGTTTTCAAGAGGATATTGAGATATTTGAAAGGTACTATTGATCTGTGTCCTTGATACTCTAAATGTAGTAACTTCAATCTAGTAAGGTATGCTAATACTGATTATGTAGGTTTCCTTGTGGATAGGAAGAGAACCTCCGGTATGGCTCATTTTCTTGGTTCAAGTCTTGTATCATGAGCCACTAAAAAGTAGAATTCAGTGGTCTTATCCACTGTTGAGGCTGGATATGTTGTTGCTGCCTCTTGTTGTGTTCAATTTTTATGGATCAAACAACAGCTGGTAGATTTTGGCATTGAAGTTGGGTGTATTCCTATTTTATGTGATAACACTAGTGCAATAAGTATGACAAAGAACCATGTTCATCATAAGTGGAATAAGCACATAGATGATAGATACAACTATTGAAGAGATAACAATGAGAAAGGATTGATCTGCATTGAATTATGTGCTACTGATAACAAATTGCTGACATCTTCACTAATGCACTGAGTAGAGAAAGCTTTGAGAGGAACAAGTTGGAATTAGAGATAATTAGGATCACTTAATAGGACCAGCTCAAAATGAACAATGAAAAAATGAAAAAAATGAAAAAATAAATAAAATTATTTTGGCTAGGAAATCTAGACTTGTGTAAATATATAGATTAATTTTACTCAACTTCATATTGTAATTAGTACATTCATGTGACATGTGTTAATATGACTCACTGATCTCTTATAAAATTTTCTCTATTATGGTAAATTGAGGCATGTTCAAGAGAATTCTAAATGAAAAACTTGGTTCATCAATACGGGATCATCTGAAAGCTACGGTAAGTTTTCTATGCTCTACATAAGTAGAAATAAAAAAATTTAAATTATGAGCAGATGTCCTAAAATTGTTTAATTCCTTAAATAATTCTATCTGTTAGCTTTGAACCAGTTCCGTCAACCTTATAACTCTAAACCACAAATATTGCGTAAAATCTAGGGAAGCCTAATAGTCCATTCAAATATGAAATTTTAGGTTCATTAGACCTCTAAGTGACCACAACTAAGGCTGCCATTATACGTTAAATGTGTATTTCTTTTTTAAATACACATCATTACCTCCTTCCATCTCCATAATTCTAAACTGTCAAAAAATCCCTCTTGACTTCCACTTGCCTTCTTCTACAAAACTCTAACTCAGCAATTCTCCCAAGAAACCAACAACCATGAAAAACCCACAAGACAATCCTAGAACTCTCCACCACGCACCACCTCTAATTCATCTACCCTCATCCACCTAGTACATCTCCCAAACCCAGGCTGAGAAGGGTAAAAAATGCTTGCTCAAACAATAGTAGCGTCTAGGGATCTCTCAATCAAATTAAATGAGAAATTATAGGCAAGCCAGGTCCAAAGCTTTGACTCCAACTCTGATTCTGACTCATACAAATCCGCTAGTAAGGGGGAAGGACCTAAGTCTTATGACTTTGAGAAGACTCAAGAATCCCCTTCTAAGGTAAGTTCTTTTTTGTCTGAAAATCTAGAAACTAGGTTTGTTCTGGTTGGGCCTATCAGGGATGTAGAATTACCTGGGTTATGAAGGAGTAGAGGTAAAAAAAAATTTGAAATGAAAAAGAGAGAAAGGGTGAATGTGGTGAAGAGAGGGGAAATAGGAAAAGAGTGGTTGATCATTCACCCACTTCTAATTTGTTTGTGTCTGTTATTTGTAGTGTTGAACAAGAAAAGGTAAAAGAGAGTGACAAGAAGTCAGGAGGGAAATGGTTCTGGCGAAGCTGCTGAAGGCTTAATTAATCCAAGTACAGAAGGAGATGAACCTGCTTCATCTACTGAGAGACCATAGCAGAACTGTTGAAAAAGGTCAGGGCAAGTTATGATCCAAAGAAATGAAGAACTCCCACACTAAAAGCCCCCAGTGCTCTTATACCCTCCAAGAAAACAAAGGCTTTATCCCTAACAACTACTGAAATTTCATTGCCGAAAGGAAGAGTTGCAAGAAGTAGGGTGAGGCAGAGTGAGAGTGATCTCCAAAAGGCTCCAAATCAGAGTAAGAAGGAAAAGCTGGCTAAAGGAAATGGAAGGTTACAAAGTCTTCAGAGGTAGTGGAAGTTGAGGAGATGGAACAGGTCCATCAGTAGCAAGTTCAAACAATGGAGGTTTAGCCAAAAAGTCTTCCTCTGTGTCCGAGGCAGCTGAACCTTCATTAGCCAAAAGGTCAATGTTTGCAGTGAAAAGAAAACAAGTAATAATTTATGAAGATGAGAAATAGAGTGGAGAAGAAGAGTAGTTTTCCATGTTTGATGGTGAACAAGTTTTCCATGTTTGGCAAAAGAAAGATTTTGAAGGGTAGATTACTGAAAGACCTAGTGGAACCAGGAATGATGAGACTGGTGGATGCCTTAGTTGCTCAGGAGTGGAAGAACATGGTCCTTCAAATGGATGGTAGGCTAGCCATGAATAAGATAATTGAGTTCATGGAAAATGCAGAGGTTAAGTATGGCAAGGTTTGCAACCTAGTGAAAGGAGTTCGAGTGTCCTTTGATGTCGAAAAACAATGAGAGGTCCTTGATATACACTCTAAAGGGTTTGATGATTATACAAGGAAAAGGTGGCCTTGTCTAAACTCCCTTCCTACTGCCCTTGATATTACTAGAAGGTTCTGTGATGTTGAAGATATGAATAAGGATAGGGATGTTCAGAATAGTGAAATGAGGCGATATCACAAGGTCTTGTTTGAGTTTTTCAATAAGTGCCTATTGCCCAGACATGAGAGAAGTAATATTGAAAATTATATAGACCTAGTTCTTATGGAATGCCTGGAAAGTGGAAGGCAAATTAATTGGTATGCCTTCATCATCAAGCTGCTGGACAGGAACATCAATGGCTCAAAGGCTCATGCTACCCCCTATGGCTTTATTCTAACTACGATTCTGGATAGTTGCAATGCTCCTTTGAAGAAAAGAGAAATGGCCTCAAACAAGGATCATTTTGGCATTAACACTCTGATTTCTTGTGAATATTTAGTCAATTCCATCCTAAATGAAACTGGTCATCCAAGAAGACTCTTATCAGTGGTAAAGTCAGGGCTCTTGTTCAAGAATGTAAAGGCAAAGATGCTGAGATAGATAGGCTCAAGGCTCGTGTGGCAGAGGTGGAATCTGAGAGGGATGCTCTCAGCACTAAGCTTGCCAAGGAAAAGGAGAAGAATGATGGAATTATTCAAAATATGCTAAATCTTCTCCAAGCCTAAAACCAACCCTCTAGCTCCCCCAAGCCTTAGGAATTCTAAATTTTATCGCCTGAACCTGTCTAGTACCTTCACTGATCCGGATTATGGATTTTTCTATTTTTTGAACTCATGTTTTAAATGTTTTTTTCTTTCTGGTTGTGGATTATGGTAGCAACATATGCTCTATCAATGATATCTATTGTTTTTGCTCTTTTTCAATGTTAATCTTTCCTTGATAGTTTAAATATGTTTGCTTGATTAGTGATCCACAAACCATGATTGCACTTGCAGTTGCCCTATTGGTCATTAGTACTTATTAAAATCTGGGACTCACACTTTGAATAAAACTTTTTGATGATGCCAAAAAGGGGAAGACATATTGCCCTCTACACATTCAGAATAAGTGATATTAATAACCTTATTAACTTGGTCCTTCATGATAAGTGAATTTTCATAGTTTTCTCATCTTTGTAGTGATGGTTAAGCTGAATTCTTATAGGATAATCGTATGTAAAAATCACAGAGTTTGTCATCATCAAAAAGGGGAAATTTGTTGGCCCAAGAAACTGTGAAGTTTTGAAGATTAAGAAAAGAACTCAAAGATGGACCAGGTCCATCTGGTAAAGCACAGTCCTGATCAACTTGTACATATGATATGTGCTTGAAGGAGATAAATCTATCTAATAAAGAAGTAATACCTCCTGATCTGATTGAAAAGGTTGCATATTGGATAAGAAGAGAAAGAATCCATACATGAAGAGAGCATCGTTTAGGAAGAAGATAGTATTAGAGTTTGAGATCACCTTGAACTCTTCTACGATAGAAGATGAGCATTTGAATCCCAGTAAGACTCTGATTACAAACCTATTAAATGTCATTGTTGTTCTCTTTTACATGAAATGCACATAAGTAGAAGTTAAGCTTAAATTGAGAGCAAAAGAGCAATGCCATTTTGCAAGCAATTTATGTGTGGTTCTAATGTGCAATCCCGAAGCTACTTGAACGAGATAGAAGAACCAGTTCCATAGAACTAATTGTATTAGGTACCTACATTGTACCTTTCAGCTTTCATAGAAGTAATTGTATTAGGTACCTAGAGTGTTCAAGTTAGAGTTAACTTGAGGTTGTCGCAACAGTTGAGGTTGTGTGCAACAACGGGACTAAACTTAATCCTTAGGTTTACAAAGAGTTTATTAAATGTTGTTTTGGCTCAGTGATTTTAGTGGAAAGTTGGGAAAATCCTACTGAGTAGTAGGTCGTGGGTTTTCACCTTTTGAGCCAGATGTTTTCCATGTAAAACTCTATGAGTTCTTTATTTTGTTTATTTATTATTCCGCAAGCAGTAGTAGTTGGATCACCTAGAAGAACTATGTCCTTATAGAGTTCAGTTAAGCAAACATTAGGTACCACACAAATCACCCATCTATCTTGTGTGGTATTGACGTATAAAATATCAAGGTGGTTAACAAATAATTTATGGCCTTTGAGAGATAGCTGATATGATGTTTTTTTTTGTGGTTGCTAGTTTTGTCTTACGTGTTCATAGGGCAGGTCTCGCATTGATGATGCATATCTACAAGTCGAGGAAGAAAAGGTCTTCGCATCCGCGAAAGAGAGTACGTGTATCCCTAACACAAGAGGAGTGTCGCATTCGGGAGAAGAGGAGAGGTAACTCGAAAACCTATTTATTTGGTGTACGTGTATGCGAGGGTTTGGATGTGTTCTCGATGGTTAGAGCTAGTAATGATTCACATTTACGAAGCGTAGGTCGTGTTCGCCAAGAGTAAATTCAATAGGCACTCAAAGTGGTCTACGTGAATGCGAGTGGGTTGTCGCGTCCAGAAAGAAGGAATCTGGGTAGGCAGTATAAAATTTAAATATCGAGGGTTTGAACCCATTTTTCATATTTTCAGCTAGACCACAAATTTGGGCGATTTTTGAAAGAATTTTTAGGTAGTTGATTGGAGTAAGTATTTCTCACTTGGTTTTGGTTAAATCCCATGATTCTATCTTTGATATTATCATCTAATTTGTGATTTGGTGTGAAACAATGTGACAACTATCGATACCCAATTTTTTCCTAAGTATTTTTGTACCTAAAATACTTCCAAAATAGCATATATGTACATATATAAGCACACTTATGAGTTTCGGTATTTTTAATGATTTTTTTTAATTAGTTCATTGCCTATTTATTACCATAAAATATAATAATTATTTCCAAAATTATCATTTTTTGAACATAGCTTATTTTATTCTCATATTTAAACCAAAATATAATTATGATGATTTTTGCATATTTTTACAAATTTATTTGGTATTTTAAAAGCTAAATTGCATATAATTGCAATTATATCCTACTTTGCGATTACTAATATTTTTACAATTATAAAATTACTACCAATATTATTAATTTAATATTATATAATAATTATCTACTCAAAACTTTTATTTTGTTTTTAAAATTGTTATTACTATTTTTTATAAATCAAATAAGAAAAATTGGCTATTTAAATGCAAGCCCCATTTTATTTCAATTCTAGCCAAAATTGGCACCCCAATTTAACCCCAGGTCAGCCCAAATCAAACCCAATTACCCAACCCAATTTCCTAATCTACTCGACCCAGCACCCAATTAACCGAACCAGCCCATGTTTCTTTAATATCTGAGCCGTCGCTCATTTTTATCAACGGCCTAGAGCCCCTCCTTCCTTTTTAAACCTCAAACGACCCCTAACCCTATCTCACTTCTCTCAGACCCACTGCCTCTAATTCCTCTCTTCTTAAATGCTCTCAAATACCCTCACAAACCCTAATCGCTGCTGACTCTTTTCGACCTCAAATCCACCAGAATCCATGGTTTGCTCTAGCCATGGATAACCTACACTCACCACGTACTGCTCTCACACACCTGTTTCCTATAGATTTTAGGCCAGTCTCCAAGGGTATTAACCAAAACCTTTGTCGGTTCAAGGTTATCACCTATTTTCGACCTTTATTCGGTGTATCGTGGCCTGCTGAGCTTGGTTCCGACCTTATCGACTCAGATGTGATCTCGTGACATCTAAGCCTTTCTCATCCTTTAGGGTTGTCAGAAACCCTAGAAAATTCGAGGTTCTTTTTCATTTTATTTGTTTAGATTTGTGCCATATCTATGTTGTGTGTGACATTTTAGAGTTTTTCCCCAAATTTTATTTTCTTTTAAAGTAGTTCAAATCCAATTTTAGGGTTTCTAAAATGGCTCCTAAATGTTTGCTGACTTTTTTACTCTCTCTTATGTGTTTATGCTCGTTGTTTATTTCTTATTATGTTCAAGTCTATTCTCTTATTTCCTGCCTGATTTTTACAGAGATTCTTTTCTATTCTTTGTACACATGCTAACCTAGGTTGTTGATCCTCACTATTTGCTATATGTGTTCAATTTCATGCTTTGATTTTGTTCCTAAGTTTTGTTGATCATTTTATTGCCCAACATTTATCTTAAAACTCGTAGTTTCTCTTGCTTTTATTTGTGTATGTCTGCCTATGTCCGTGACTTGGAATGACTTCTCATCTCTGATTCTATGTGAAACCCTAAAATCTAGGGGTTTTCCTTTGGGTGGAAGGCGCCAGAGTTTCACTCTGAAACACTAGGTTTACAGACTCACGATGTCAAGCCCCAAATCGAGGGACATGACCGGCGCCCGATCGGGTAGCCCCAGTCAAGCAGACCTGGTTACCTTTTCTATTCCCACGTATTACCCCACAATATTCATTATTAATTAACCAATGATGCTTTATGCAACCGAAGGTAAATGGAACTCCTATTTTACAAAACAATATACATATTATAATTAACCGCTAGCGTGGTATACATATTACCTCGGCCACCCTTATCGCACCAACCCACACCTTATTTCACCGTGATGCGGTGCACAACCCGACCCTGCCTGACAGGTTCAGTTCACAAACAACATACAACGCAGCAACAAATAACAGAAATCAACTATAGCACATTGTTAAGATACAACCACAACAAGGAGTAAAGTATTTCCACAACTAACAACAACAATTTCCTCATGTTCACCAATTTGTACACAATCTGAGTTACCACAAGGAATGTCCATAACCAACCATATACGTTGTTATCGCAATAGATCCGATTTCACCATTCAAGAATTCTCTTCAATTACATGTTCCTCAACTTTTGCCACAAGATGCTACCACACAATTATTAATCACAAGAGTTTCACTATAATGCCACATGGGTATCAATTATCACGCAATTTCACACACCAACACAGAGCGATTTCACAAGGATCACAGTTAGTCATACATACCTGGAATTGAATATACCCTTTAAACTTCTACTCCAATTGTCCAAGCGATCAAGACGGGTCAATCTAGTTCATGATCAACACATAGGCCTTAAAATATGAACTCATAATTTACTACTCAATTTCCTTTTTACTAGATTTTAGGGTTTAAAGGACATGCATGAAGGTTTTATCAAGAGCTTAAAAATCTAGGGCATGAGGTTCCCTTCCCAAGCATATGTTTGAAAATTTAGGGGAATACAATGCACCGAAATTCCCCGGGCTCCAATGATTTTGAAAGATCAATTGATGAAGAAATAACTATCTTTCTCAAGGACTCTCTCTTCCACTATCTTATTTTGTTCAGGGAATGTGTTAAAAATGAGGGATGGAGTGTTTTATTAAAAGAGGGGTCGGGTATAGAATTTTAGAAAATAACTGGACGAGAGTGATCTGCGACGCAAGGCAGATCGCAGATCTGACATGCGGTCTACAGAATGGACCGCATAAAGGTCCCAAATTTCAGACCTTCTCTGGTTGGGAATGCAGTGGATATGCGGTCCACATTCCTGTTCTGCGGTCGCATAATGCACCACAAAACTGACCTTTGAAATTCTTCAGGGATCATATGCGGTCACTATGTGGTCGCATATTGATTATGCGATCGCAGATCTGATCGCATTTTCAACACCAAATTTTGACTACTCTCTGGGACTTTCTGCAGCAGAAATGCGGTTTGCATACCCAATCTACGACCACATTGTGGACTACAAATTTGACCTTTCTGGAAAAATTTCGACTCCGAGTTTTCAAGTGCAAAACAATGAAAGAATCCGACCCACGTAGGTAGACCCGACTCTGTGAGCTACTAATATTTGAGCACTCATTTTCACGGGGCCTTACATCCTCCTCGCTTAAGATCATTCATCCTCGAATGAGGACTTGGGAACCAATGAGTTTGAAAACATGATATGCGAGTTCCTACACTTTTATTAAGTTTCAAGTTTGTTAAAAATATTTTGCCAGAGTTTCCTTTGTAATATGGACATAACCACCTGTCAGAGAACCCCCAAAACATATTTCCAAGCACTATTACACTTGAAAACACATAAGTAGAACACTTTGGCACTCTTCATCCATGCAAAAATTAATAATTACACAATTAGAACACTTTGGTACTCTCTATCCATGCAAAATTAATCATTAATTGTCAGCACCATTATGAGTTAATTCTTACCATGAGAGTATAAAACTTTCATTACCTAGTAGGACTACACATTGTTAAAATAATCACAACACCTCAATTTTTGGAACAACTTGGAGAGACTACAATAGTAAGGCACTTGGGGGAGAGAAGGTATGTTTCTTACACTTAATGGAACACAACACTAGTTTCCCATAGGGACAAGATTCGCACGATCATTTTTAGACTTGCTCAAATAGATTGGGGTAATTTCTTTTCATGCTTCCCACGTGGCTTCCTCTACTTTTTGGTTTCGCCACAACACTTTAACTGAAGCAATGTCCTTGTTTCGCAACTCCGGACTTGCCTATCCAGAATAGCAACCGGAATCTCCTCATATGATAACTCTTCGGTAACCTTGATGTCTTCAACTGGCAGGATTATAGACGGATCACCCACGACATTCCTCAACATGGATACATGGAACACCAGGTGCATTAAGGAGATTTCTGGGAGCAATTCCAACCTATACGCATCTTGACCGATCCTTTGAGTAATCTGATAAGGCCCGACATACCTAGGACTTAGTTTCCCCTTCTTCCCAAAGCGCATGACTCCTTTCATATGAGACACCCTCAAGAATACCCATCTCCTTCTTGAAATTTCAATTCTCTTCGACGCACGTCCGCATAAGATTTCTAGCGCCTCTGAGCAGTCTTAATCCTCTCCTGAATGACTCTTACCTTCTCCATGGCCTGGTGCACAAGATCTGTCCCTATCAATTCTGGTTCACCTACTTCGAACCACCCGATCAGGGACCTACACCTTCTTCCGTACAATGCTACAAATGGGGCCATCTGGATGCTAGCATGGAAGCTGTTGTTATAAGCAAAATCTATAATGGGGAGGTGATCATCCCAATTACCTTTGCAATCCAAGACGTAGCCCGCAACATATCCTTGAGTATCTGAATAGTCCGCTCTGCTTGGCGATTGGTCTGGAAATGAAAAGTTGTGCTAAGACTCACTTGAGTATCCAAACCTTGCTGAAATTTCTCCAGAAGTTAGTTGTGAATTGGGTTCCTCGATCCGGAATAATGGAAAGCAGCGTACCATGAAGCCTTACCCTATCTTTGATATACAATCAAGCATATTGTTTTGCAGCATAGGTGGACTTGACAGGCAAAAAGTGAGATGATTCGGTCAGTCGATCCACTATTACCCAAATTGAGTCAAACATGTGCTGAGTGCGAGGTACTCCAGTAATGAAGTCCATATTGATCATTTACCACTTCCACATAGGTATTTCTATAAGTTGAGTCAACCTATCGGGATGCTGATGCTCGGACTTCACTTGCTGGCAATTCGGACACTTAGAGACGAAGTCCGCCACACTCTTATTCATACAACCCAACCAATAGATTTCCTTGAGATCGTGATACATCTTTGTGAGCCTGGATGCATTGAATACCTTGAATGATGAACCTCTGCCACTACCCTCTCCCGAAGATTATCCATATATGGAACACATAACCTATCATGGCACCGTAGCACACCTTTGTTATTGCCGAGTGAAAATGCTAAAACTTTGTCACATAGAATTGCCTCCTTTAATTGTGTTAATGCTGGATCAATAAACTGCTTTTCCTTAACCTCCACCACGAGCGACGAATTTGCTGTGTTATGTACCATAAGTTCCTCCTAAATCGGGGCCGAGATACAAACCCTAAGGCTGGCCAATTGGTACACCTCCCAAGCTAGGAGCCTCTGATTCACTCTCAAGTGAGTCCAGCTACCCATGGATTTCCGACTGAGGGCGTCGGCCACCACTTATTCTTTCCCTGGATGGTACAAGATGTCCATGTCATAATCCTTATGCAATGCTAACCACCGTCGCTGCCTCAAATTCAGTTCCTTCTTCTTGAACAAATAGTGGAAACTCTTATGGTCTGAAAACACATCTATATGAACCCCAAAAGATAGTTCCGCATTATTTTCAAGGCAAACACAACTGCTGTAAGCTCCAATTGATGCGTCGGATAATTCTTTTCTTGATTTTTGAGTTGCTTGGAAGCATATGCTATGAGCTTCTCGTGCTTCATCAGTACACACCCCAAACCAACCCTGGAGGCATCACAATAAAGTACAAACCCCTCTGTGCATTCTGGCAAGGCCAATACTGGTGCCGAGGTCAACCTTGACTTCAATTCCTGAAAACATTTCTCACAAGCATCTGACTACTGGAACTTGACTGATTTCTGCGTCAATTTAGTCAATGGGGAGGCGAGGGTGGAGAATCCCTCTACGAACCTCCGATAATACCTTGCTAAACCCAAAATGCTACGGATCTCCGTCGGGGTCGTGGGCCTAGGACAATTCTTCACCGCTGAAATAGTTTGGGGGTCAACCAGAATCCCCTCACTAGAAAAAACATGAACCAGAAAAGCGATGGACTCTAACTAAAATTTACATTTTGAAAACATGGCATACAATTGGTGCTGATGAAGAGTCTGCAAAACTGCCCTGAGGTGATTGGCATGGTCCTCTCTGCTCCGCAAATACACGAGGATGTCGTCAATGAAAACAATCACGAAGGAGTCTAAAAATTGCTTGAAAACCCGATTCATATTATCCATGAAAGACGTCGGGGCGTTGGTTAGCCAGAAAGACATGACCAAGAATTCTAGTGACTATAATGAGTTCTGAAAGCGGTCTTAGGAATATCTTGCTCTCTGATCTTCAATTGGTGGTACCCGGATCGCAAATCAATTTTGAAGAAGAACCTTGCACCTTGCAATTGGTCGAACAAATCATCTATTCGAGGCAAAGGGTACTTATTCTTGATAATTACTTTATTAAGCTACCGATAATCGATACACATCTGATGTGACCCATCCTACTTCCCAACAAAAAGAACCGGAGTACCCCATGGCGACACACTTGGCCGGATAAACCCCTTCTCCAATTGATCCTTCAACTGCTCCTTTAACTCCCGTAACTATGCTGGCACCATTCTGTATGGTGGAATAGATATTGGATGGGTATCTAGTAATACATAAATCCTGAATTCAATCTCCCTATCTGGCAGAATTCCTGGAAGCTCATCTGAAAATACCTCAGGAAACTCATTCAGACTGGCACGAACTCAGGGGTAGGTAATTTTGGAGTAGTGTCCGCCACCCGAACCAAATGATAGATGCACCCCTCTTTGATCATCCTTGAAGCCTTGAGGTAGGAAATATACCTACCCTCGACACCACACCATTCCCTTTCCATTCAACAACCGGCTCCTCATTATGGAACTCGAGTCTCATGACTCTCGTCCGGCAATCAAGTTTATAAAAGCACGAATACCACAAGTACATCCCCATGATTACATCATAATCTACCATCCCAAGCTCGATAAGGTCGGCCATGGTAACACGACCACATACCATAACAACACAATTCATATAGACGCGCGCGGGTGTAATACAATCACCAATCGGAGTCGGTATAGAGAACGACTCAAGAAGCCGTTCGGGTTCAATCCAAAAACCCAAAGCAACAAATGGAGTAACATAAGACAACGAAGAACCTGGATCAATAAGAGCATAGCAATCAATAGTCTGGACAGATAGGATACCTGTGACAACATCTGGGAAAGCCTCAGCACTCTGACGACCACTCAATGTATAAAACTTGCTAGGTCCACCCCCACCACGAGCTCCACCTCTTGCTGCACCTACTGTGGCTGGAGGCCGAACTCATGACGTAGCAACTGATGAACTGGATGGCTGAACAAGTCCCCTACCTATGCCCTGTCTGGGTGCACGCCAGTCCCACTGTATGTGACCTATCACCTACAATTGTAACACACTGGAGCATCCAAGTAACAAGCATCTGTATGATATATCCCACATTTGGGACATACGCCTCCCTGCTGACCAGGTCTCATCCACGAATGGCTGAACTGGCGGGTCCTCCTGCTATCTGAACCTGGCCCCGAAGGGCTGCGCTGTTGGTAATGGTGCACGGATGGTGGTGCACTGTCTGAAGACTAGGCATAAGACTGAGATGGTCTTGATGACCCCCTCCCTGTAGCTGACCTCCCCAAGTGACCCATCGATCGGGCCTTTCTGCTACTCTTCCTGTCTGCCTGAATCTCTAACTTCCTAGCCTCAGTGGCCTGAGCAAAACCCATGATCTTCCCATAGTTCATGTCTGAATGCAAAGCCAGTATGGCAGCCTCATTTACAACCAATAGACTGAGACCCTAAACAAATCGCCGAACTCTAGCCTCCACAATCGACACCAAATGAGGAGCATACTTGGAAAACCTCACAAACTCCATATGATACTCCCATATGCTCATACTACCCTGCATAAGAACTTCAAATTTAGTGGCACGGACTACCATTGTATCGGCAAGCAAGAAGTGGTCCATGAAGGCATCTACAAACTCATCCCATCTAGCCGGAGGTCTTCCCTCCTCACGGGAATCCTCCCACATCTCATACTACGAACGCGCTGCTCCCTTCAACCTTTATGAAGCCAATTCTACCCCCACTATCTCTTTAGCCTTCATCACTTGAAGGGTCTTGTACATCTCATCATAGAAATCCTGCGTATCGGCCTCCAGGTCTGTGCTTGAGAACTCTGGAGGATCCAATCGCAAAAACTGGTGAACTATGGAGCTGGCTGAGTCTCCATGTCCAGTGGAGGACACAGGGGCACCATGAAATCTCTGGGCCTAGGCGGCCACTAACTGGGTCAACATACGGATGGCTCCACTAAGGTCCCCATTAGAAATCCCGGGACCGAAAGTTGGAGCAACATCAGAATAAGGAGCGTTGGCAGGAGGAATAGTGGTACCCTCGGCCGCCGCTGGAACATGATTGCTTGGATCAGGAATGGATGGAGCGGGCAAATTCAAATTTGGGGAATCACTCTTACCCACAGCAGCTGGCACATGATCCACACCCGCACTGGGAGTGGCATTGGCCCCTAGGCCGAGTCTATCTTTCTTTTTAGGTGCTATTTCTAAAAATTCGAAATAAAGCACGAATTAGACGCAACATTACTTCACCGCACAAATTGGAATAACAAAGAAGGGAATAGTCTCCTAAATACCCGTGTAGCCCCCAACTTATAGATGTGGTCGACAACACACCGATAAGAAGGGCTCTACTAGGCACGGCTCCGAGACACCCTAGGACTCCTTTAAGACCTTAGGCTCTGATACCAAGTTTGTCACGCCCGAAATCGAGGGACATGATCGGCGCCTGACCGGGCGGCCCCAGTCAAGCGGACCTTGTTATCTTTACTATTCCCACGTGTTACCTAACAATAATTATTAATAATTAACCAATGACACTTGATGCAACTGAACGTAAATTGAACTCCTCTTTTACAAAAAAATATACATATTATCATTAACAGCTAGCGTGGTAAACATACTACAACGCCCACTAAATACACATATATTACATATGTCCTTTTACCCACATCATCTAGTCTACGAAGCCTCTAAGATGAAGAAAATGATACAATACTTTCCGGCGACAAGGCCCCGGCTATACCTTTACAATAACAACACAAAACTCCAAAATACAGCAACAAAGGTAGCATGAGCCACGCAGGGCCCCGGAAGGAAAGGGGGCTCACCAATCACAAACACTGCCGATAGGGAACGAGGAGGATCTACGAACGGTGGACTGGAGTGCCTGCCACAAATCCACCTACAATCATAACACGAATGTAGCGCCCCCGGCAAAATGGACGTCAGTACATTTGAATTGTACTGGTATGTAGGAACAAACTCTGTCCCAGGTAAACTCAAGCCGAAGACACATATACACGTAGAAAGCTGAACAACAATAGAACAACAACCAAGCACTTCACAAATAGATGATACAAATAGCCAAATAAAGGGGCAATCAGTGCCCCACAAGTTACAAACTCTCCTGCTGTCTCCTTACACAATTTCACATTGATCATTTCATAATTTCTGTTCATTTCAATAGTGATATTGGATCACTTTTTCCACACTTATCACCTCGTCCACCCCTATTACCTCGGCCACCCTTATCGCACCAATCCACACCTTATTTCACCGTGTTGCGGTGCACAACCCGACCCTGCCCGAAAGGTTCAGTTCACAAATAACATACAACGCTGAAAAAAATACAAGAAATCAACTATATCACATTGCTAAGATACAACCACAACAAGGAGTAAAGTATTTCCACAACTAACAGCAACAATTTCCTCATGTTCACCAATTCGTACACAATCCGAATTACCACAAGGGACGTCATAACCAACCATATATGTTGTTACCACAATAGTTCTGATTTCACCATTCAAGAATTCTCTTCAATTACATGTTCCTCAACTTTTTCCACGAGATGTTACCACACAAGTAAAAATCACAAGAGTTTCACCATAACCCCAAATGGTATAATTATCACACAATTTCATACATCAACACAGAGCGATTTCACAAGGATCACAGTTAGCCATACATACCTTGAATTGAATATATCCTTTAAACTTCTACTCCTATTCGCCAAGCGATCAAGATGGGTCAATCTAGTTCATGACCAGCACATATGCCTTAAAATAGGAACTTATAATTTACTACGCAATTCCCTTTTTACTAGATATTAGGGTTTTAAGGACATGCATGAAGGTTTTATCAAGAGCTTAAAAAATCTAGGGCATGAGGTTCCCTTCCCAAGCTTAAGTTCGATAATTTAGGGGAAATGGGTTAGGGATTTTACATGTGAAGTCTGAAGTGAATACAATGCACCAAAATTCCCCGGGCTCCAATGATTTTGAAAGATCAATTGATGAAGAAATAGCTTTCTTTCTCAATAACTCTCTCTTCCTCTCTCTTATTTTGTTTAGAAAATATGTTATAAATAAGGGATGGGGTGTCATATTAAATGAGGGGTCGGGTTTAGAAATTTAGAAAATAACTAGGCGAGCGCGATCTGCGAGGCAATTCTGCGATTAAATGTTTGACATGCGGTCCAAAAATGGACTGCAAAAGGGTCCCTAATTTCGGACCTTCTCTCGTTGGGAATGCGGTGGATATGCGGTCTGCATGGCTGTTCTGTGGTCGTATAATGCACCGCAGAACTGACCTTTGAAATTCAGGGATCATATGCGGTCACTATGCGATCTGCATATTGATTATGCAATCGCAGATCTGACCACATTTTCAACACCAAAATTTGACTGCTCTCTGGAACTTTCTACGGTAGAAATGCGATCCACATACCTGATTAGTGACTGCATTCTGGACCGCAGATTTGACCTTTTATGGAAAAATTTCGACTTCAAGTTTTCAAGTGCAAAACAAAAAAAGCAATCCAACCCACGTAGGTAGACCCTACTATGTGAGCTGCTAACATCTGAGCACTCATTTTCAAGGGGACTTACACACGATGAGCCTGTAATAAAACTCAAAATCTTATTCGCCTATGACTCAGAAATTTTCATTGTGAGACTCTTCTTTGGTTTGAAATGTATGCTTTATATATAAGAAAAACAACTTCCCTTTCAAAGATTTGCTTTAAAATCCCTTTAATCATGCAGCACTGATTTCTTTCGAATGGATCCCCTTTGTCCTACTGGCTATTTATGTTGATCTTTTGTGTAACAATTACAGACTTATTATATTTTCCTTAAATAATTGGTCTTGTGTATCCATTGTGATTTTGTACCGACGTTTGAGTTATTTATTTCCTTAATTACTTAAGGTTCTCTGTGATTTGTACTAGGATGCGAGATCTTTTGTCTGATTTTCAAACTGATACCTTATTTTTCATACTATTATTCCATCTTTCCTTAATTACCAACTCTGTACTTGACCTTATTTGTGCACTATGTGATTTCCGTACCTTAATCAAGCCTTAGAAAACTGATTTTCCCTCCTTGCTCCATCTTGATTCGTCGTTTGACCTAGACCCCTAAATCAAAAGAGTCTAGTTTTAATAATTGATACTAATTGATTGGTTTTATATGTTGGTACACTCTTTACCTACCTTACTTGTTTTCAAAAAAACTATATAAGGGTTGAGCCCTCCCCTTTTTTAACATCAGTCGACAATAAAGATTCTCTCATAAAGACGAACACATTGACGGTTCTAGACTACTACTCTTTTCTTTTGGAATACCTTTAAGTTATTCTCAAAATCTTTTGAGTCTTCTGCTGATGTCATGAGTTGATCTTTCTTTGTTTGTGGTTGCGAGTGCTTTGCTCTTCACTTTATGTTTGCTTTGCAATTGGTATGTCTATCCTAGTTAAAATAATGCTCCTCTCATATGTGTTTATGTTTCAGCTACGTTGTACTTCTTTATTACTACTTTTCTGCAATTTTATCATTCTTTTGGCTAGGCATGACCACCATTACTGCTGCTCTTAACTTGCTTGACCAAATAGGTTGGTTAGGGGTATGCCAGCCTATATTATGGCTAGGCATGACCACCACATGTTATGTCTCCTCAACCTCTTCTCCACTTACACAAATATTCTTAGCCATTAAGTTCTACCCCTCTCCTGCAAGTCTTACTTTGGGGCCCTTGAGCTCCCTCTGAATATGGATGCTTGAGAGCTGGCTTTTCAACACTGCACTATTTCTATTCTAATGGTATCTTAGGCATATGCAATGCGGGAATACTTGAGACTCCTTGGAACTTTGAAATACCCTATACAAAGAGAAGGCATTGGAAATCTGGATCCCGAAAGTGGTTCAAGCGCATATTGTTAGACACTAAGCATGAATTAGGCTGCTTGGATCTAGCTGTTAGCTTCTGATGTATTTTCTCTACTTTTCTGGTTTGTAATAACTTGTATAAACTCAGGAAATATAGTGAAAAGGGTGGGGGGGTCTTTACTTTCCTGCATTGAAGTTAGAAATCATGATCCTAGGATTTTTATTGTTTAATCAGCTAGAAATCATGCTCTTACGATCTTTCTTGTCTTTACTGTTAATTTATTCACATATAAATCATCCCTATAGGACTTAAAGCTTACTTTGAGCAATCATGCATATAGAAATCCTGCCTATAGGACATAATTTCTGCAATCTGTGCATATAGAAGCCACGCCTATAGGGTTCTGCATTTCTCTATCATATTAGGCAAGCCATTAGGTATTTATAAGAAATAAGCATTTGTTCATAAGTTCTTAAAAGGTTTAAAATCAATAACTCGTAGAAATCATGTCTATAGGATCTTTTAAATCGAATTCGCCCATCTAAAAGCAGTAATAATTGAGTAACTAGTTTTTGCACACCTAAATCAGTATATATTTTCAAAAACTTAATCTTTTCATAAACCTTTTCTAAAATAAGTGTATACTCTTTTCCAAAAATCTAATTCTTTCAAATTCACATGTTGACTTTCTGAAACAGTCATTTTAATAATCTGACAGCAAATGTGTTTTTCCAATTCAATTCTATCCTTTTGAACTTGATGTCTTTAAATCACTTCTACAGTTTACTTCTTTTCCGTAAAAAAAATGCCTCATGTTAAACTTTTAAATTTACCTTTTCTGTGTTTAGTTACAGCTAGTCAGTCTGCTCTAAAACCGTTTTCTTAGGTCTGCAGCATTCCCTTTTCTTCAAAATCGCCCGGTACAATAATTTCTAATATTCGTAATCGTATTTGATTCACATTAATCAAGTGCCTTAATCTCTGGCAACTGTATTGAGTGGCCTAATGTAGACTTTTTGTCTATATATATGTGTTAAGCCAGTCTGCTTGCTGCTTAATCTAATTTAAAAGAATAAAACAAGTATTTGCAAAGACATGCTAAACTATGTGACTATTTGATTTCATGGGTTTATTTGAGCCTTATTTACTTGCTTGCTCCTCCCTTTATTTGATACTTATTTTGAATGTCGAACTAGAATTTTATCCTTTAATCTCTATAAAGGCCCCATCCCTTTATCCTCTTTTAGTATTAGAAGTCCTAATACCCAGGCACTAATAGTATTGGGACGTATATTAGCATGCGATACGTAAACGAGACTAAATGCGCTTTAATACTATTACGGGGAGGGAAGGGTAGAATATGGATAGGATGACCGGTGCGCTAATATCACGTGCGACCCCTCTTCGAGGAGTATACGCTGGATATTGCATTGATGTTATCCATATTATGTATATACCTAGGACCCCCTTTCCCTTATCTTGTAATGTTTCATTTTGTTTCTTTTAATTAACTTTTTTTTTCTTCTAAAACTTCCCATTTACTTTCTTTTCCTCTTTTTAAAACTTTCGAACTTGTTCGTAGCAAGTATGTGAAACTCTTATTTGCTTCTTCTATCTTCTACAGTCATAATTGTAGTGTGGCCACGAACCACACTAGTGGTTCTTGATGGGTGTCTAACACCTTCCCCTCGAGATAATCTCAAGCCCTTACCCAAACTCTGGTTCTTCTTCTCAAATCCTTTCTTTAAAAATGTCCTTATCCACTACAATCATTAGGTGTCAACTCTCCAAATTCCAAAACCCAATTCTGGAAAAGGAATAAGAGTTGTCCTCCCATAATGTCGTATACCCAATTTCGAACTTTTCTTCATTAGGAAAAAGGGGACGTCGACAGCATGGCGACTCTACTGGGGATTTCTTTAGGATTTTACCGTTGCATGCTACTTGTGACTTTACAATCTCCTTAATTGCATTTACTAATTGTCTTTATTTCCTCTACTACGGAACTGACTTGGCACTTCATGTCTCTTCTTTCCTTACTGTCTTGTTTACTGTTTTATTATTTCAATACCGTTGTAATTTCGAGCATTTACTGTAATCATTTATCTTATGTATGTCAAATACATGTAAATTTGGTTTATTCTTGCAAATTGCATGTTCGACATCACACTCCACGCGTGCCAAAACAAATCCTATAGCAACGCTTATAATGAGTTGTTGCGATATTATCACCCCTTAACATTGGCAAAAGTGTATTTGCGGTAAAACAAGTCAATCAACGGTGTAGTCGACATTTTTGTGCCTTTCCCTCTTGAGTTGTCCGCTCAAGGGTACCGGTTTAATACCTCAAATAGAAGCCTTATCTGTAAACTGCACATGCATCATGGTTAAACCTAGCCGATTCAGTTATGTCGTCCGCATAATGACTCATTACGATAGCCTAGCCTAAATTCCATCGGGTTTTCCTAAAACACAAGTGGACACGTCCATGTTCAGTGCATTTATTTGGAGAACTAAATGCCTATCATGCTAATTTTTGATTTAAATAGTTGAGTGTACTCGGGTAAAAGGGCTAACTCTTTGTTTTGCAGAAAATAAGGCACGAAGTCCCTAGATTCTGTATGATAACAAACATTTACCAAGATTGCTAAGCCGGTGGGAGGATCTTCATGCTAGTGGTCGGACCCTTGTCTGCAAATACTTAGGGAATTTGCCCTTGCTTATGGAAATCCATCCTAAGAACAAAATCATAGGGGCTGCAACTTTGTTCTAGGATAGTGACCAATCAGTGTTTCACTTCGGGGACCTTGAAATGACCCCTTTGCTTGAAAAAATATGGGGTTTAGCTGGTATTCCTTGGGAGACTCCAGTCTATTTATGCCGGAAAATCACGAAGGTAGAGGCTTCCTCAAAATGATGGGACTCAAGAAAACCCAGACTTGACTTGCTTGAAAGATTCCTGCATCCCATTTGACTACTTGTATGAGAGGTATGACCATAGCAAGTCATAACGCAGCTACTCCAATGAATTTGCTCTCACCTCCTTACGGAATATGCATACAAGGGTTTTCATCTTCATGTTCTGCTTTCTGGGGATGATAATCTTTCTTATGATAAAGACTAGGATCCACCAAACTTGCCATGGTAACCAAGACACTGATGGAAGGGATTGTCGGACAGTCTTTCACCAAAGTACCCATGATTATAGCCGGGATATATCGAGCCCTGGAAAAATTTCCACAAGGGACCAATCATTTGGAAGGTTGTAGCCCGTTGCTTCAACTTTTGCTTATAGAACACCTTCAGAAGGGTGACTACCAACAGGAAATTATGTACAGAGATTGGGATGATCATATCACTTTCTACAACCCAAAGCGAATGAATTTCATGCCTAACATGTTTGCTCAGCTAGAGCACGCTAGAGTATGGGTTGAGTTATTTGAGAATCTGAAGGAGGACCAAGTGAGTGGATGTATGAGTGGTTCCCAAAAGGGGAGTTCATTGTTCGTTCTCGGGATGCACCATTCCTCATACTCATTGGCCTGAGTGGGAACCTATCTCTATGTCCCATTCCGAGCCATGAGACAGGCAGGAAGAAAGCAAATCATACCATGGGTGGACAAAATGAGTAACTTCAGGTCTGACTTCCAGGACAATGATAGCCCCAACAGGTGTCAAGCTCAGCACCTGTGGCATTGCAAACTCGTCTTGGGAAGAGAATTTATTGAACTAGACAGGTATCATGACGGGTGTGTACCGCACTACTCGGGTTGGATGGAAGACTATCACACTGGTTTGGGTCATCCTGGGTTCATTCGAGGTCACAGGCTTATCGATGAAAAGGCGGAAGCGCAAATCAAGTACAATAAATTGCGCAAAAGAATTCACGAATGTGAAAGTGAGCATCGAGAAATACAAGAAGCTCATCTGAAATTGATCGATGAATGGAAGGATATGGCCGTCAACGTCAACAAGCGGCTAGGTTATCTAGAATTAGGTCTAGTACAGCTGGAGGGGAAGTTCTTGAAGAGGATTGAAGACTACCAATATGGTGAGAGAAATGCAGGCGCACATCTGACCCAAGCCTATTTGCTGCTAGGACTGCACGAGCTGATGAAGCTGTACGAAGGAGACAAGAATATTGAATCTGGGGAAGGTCCTTCTGGGACCAAGTAGTTAGGATCTTTTATTTCCTGCTTTCAAAATGTAATAAGGCCACTAGCCATTAGTGACATTTTATTTCTCGCTATTCTAATTGCCTTTAACACTCGTCTTATTTTTATCAATAAAATGAGGCCCTTAGCATTATAAGTTCTCGAAAGTTAATTTGTCGCTAGACTTACCTCGGTCACAACGAGGAACACAAATTAGGACACGACTAATGTCATTTCACAATGTGTTTAAATATTGCAATATTGTCTTTCTCAAAATCCGCACTAACTTTTTACCATTTGTTTTTCCTTTATTTTTTTTCCCCTCCCCAAATGTTAGTCTGTGCATTCTGGAACAATCAGCATACTCTACAAGATCCAAGGGCCCTCCACCTCCTCCTCATCCGAGTCCTATCAGAAACAAGAATAAAGTTAGAATGGGAGACACAAGTGCTAGAAAGGAGATTGAAATGGAGGAAACTTCTCAGGTTACCCAATTGCTAAAGGAACTGCTGCTCAGATTGAGCAGAAACTTCTGAAATTCTTGGAGGAATTGGACCAGGTTTGGAGCTTGTCAAGCCTATCATTCTCTCTTGCTGCTCATGATGCCAACACGTAAAACCCCATACCTCCACAGAACACCCCACAACCACAAATGCAACCCACTCAAGCTCAGACCTGCTACACATGCAACAATGCTCCATTACTCATCCCCAAACCACAAAACACTACAAACAACCACCTCCATAACACTCCTATCTTTGTGGACACTATACCCCACTACAATCAACCAATCTCAAGCGCTTCTAAATCAACAAATAAAGACTCCCTCATCAGAATTTTGGCCGCGGAACTCAAGAAGTTAACTAGCCGGGTCCAGGGTGTCGAAGGTAGCAGAGGCATCGACGGGCTGAACTATGAAGATCTTTGCATTCACCCAGATGTTGAACTCCAAGAGGGGTACAAACCTCTGATGTTTGACGGTACAGGTGATCTCATCGTCCACTTGAGGACATATTGTGCTAATCTAGGAGGAGTTGGAAGAGGAGAAAATCCGCAAGAAGTTGTTCACGAGGAGTCTGAAGGGAGATGCCTTTTCTTGGTGTATTAGCCAAGATTCAAACAAATGGACAAACCGGGTAGGTAGCATCCGATTTTATGGACCGATTCAGGTTTAACACAGAGAACGCACTGGATGTATTCTATATCCAGAATTTGAAGAAGAAACCGAAACCTTCACGAATAAACTACTCGTTTGAGGTCAGAAGCCGGTAACGTTAGGTCGGCCCTAGAAGAAGAGCAGATGAACAGGTTCTTTGTCTGGGCTCAGGACCCGCAATATTACGAAAGATTAATGCCGATAGAAGGCCAAAAAATCTCTGACATCATCAAGTTGGGAGAAAGAATTGAAGAGGGCATTAAAATGGCATTGTCACTAATCTTGAAGCATTATAGGCCACCAACAAGGATTTACAGTCTACTGGCACGTCAAAGAAGAAAGATCTGAATTCCGTTATTGTTGCGGAAAGAACCAAATATCTAATGAAGTACCAAAGATAACCCTTAACTCCACTCAGCCTTCCCCGAATTACCAAGCACCCTTACCCACATATCAAATTCCACCACCCGCCTACCAATCATCTCTACCTCTCACATATCAACTTACTTCACTAAGATATTCTAAACTTGCACTTGTGTACCAAGATTACAATACCCAACCTTCTCACTACCAATTACCACCCACTCGCCAAAACTTTCCTCGACCTAGACCAAATTTCAACCTTAGACCCCCTAGACAATACAGAGCCATCGCTGAACCAATCAACCAGTTGTATGAAAGACTCAATGCAGCCGGTTCTGTTGCTCCTATCCCAGCCATAACTCCATAAAATCCCTCCCAATGGATCGATCCGATCAAAACTTGCACATTCCATTCCGGAATGAAGGGCCATACCATCGACGGGTGTCGCTCGTTCAAAAAAAATATTTAGGCTTTGATCGATAATACGGTCATTATAACAAAGGAGCGCAATAACCCTCTGCCTGATCACAAGGGTGGGGGTATTCACATGATTGAGATTAAAGATGATTGGGACCCCAAAGGGTTGATTGGATGATTGCCAAAGGAGATGAAGCAAAGAAGCCGACATTCACACTCAACCATATTGTCGTCCAGATCCAGCCCTCTTAGGGCAGGGAGGTGAATATGTCCAGACCACTCGAGTTCGAAGTTCCTTTTTCAAATGCGCCGGGACCAATTGAGGTTGAGTTTTGAATTCCAAAGGCACATGCGCCTTTTGAAGTTGATGTGTTGCCTCCAAGGGTGCCAATTTCGGTTACTATGACAGATGTGACCCCGTTCAACTCAAACTCCACACCATGGGATTACACAGCTGAAGCTACGAGAAAAGGAAAAACCAATACTAGAGAAGCAATTGCTGCACAGGGTATCACCAGAACAGGCAGGGTGTACACTCTGGAACACTTAGCTGAATCCAACAAGCAAGCCTCTAGACGGCCTGTTGAAACCAAACTTGATGATCTTTTGAGACAAATACAGTCTAAAGAATACTCGGTCGTTGAGCAGTTGAACAAAGCACCAGTGCAGATCTCCATCCTAGCTCTTCTGCAAAGCTCCGACACGCACAAAAATGCCTTGATGAAGATGCTTATGTTCCCAGCAACATAACATGGGGCGAGATGGCAAATATGGTTGGAAAAGTGTTTGAGAGTCATAAGATTACCTTCCACAATGAATAGATACCATCGGAAGGACTGAGTCACAACAAGGCATTGCACATTACCATGCAATGGGAAGATAACTTCATCACTAGAATCTTGGGTGACGGGGATCCAACCTCAACATTTGTCCATTGATAACTCTTAGAACGTTGGGAAAAGGCTTGCATGAGATCAAATATGGTGCTATCAATGTTAAAGCCTTTGATGGGTCTCAAAGATCTACTATTGGATAAATCAACTTATGCCTACAAATAGGGCCAACCTGGTTCAATGTTGACTTTCAAGTGATAGACGTCCCAACATCATACAACTTGTTGTTGGGGCGACCCTGGATCCACGCCACTGGAGCTGTAGCATCAACCCTGCACCAGGCAGTAAAGTTAGAATGGAATCACCAAGAGGTTATCATTCATGGTGACGGCAGCAACCCCATATACCGTCGCCACACCATCCCAATGATTGGGGGTAGAAGGAGAATAGCGGAGAAACATACCACCACATCGAGCGGTTCAACACTTTGGACAAGGATAAATGGTGGGACAACAAGATCGAAAATATCCTGAAATGGTGTGGGTACAAACCTGGGAAAGGGCTTGGAATGAATCTCCAAGGAATTTCCAAACACATCAAGCTGAAGAAACATGGTACCACTTTTGGTTTGGGGTATGAATACACTTGGGAGGAATTCAACCATTAGTCACCACCATACCGCGGTCCCTACTATCCACTGGAGAATCCTATACTTCGTCTAGAGTAGACTTTGTAACCGGAAGATGTCATATATGGATCATACGAAGATGAGGCATTAGCTGCAATGAAGAACTTATTTCTGGAAGACAATATGGACAGATGTGTTATCTTCGACGAGGAAGGGGAGGAAGGCCCTCCCATACAAGCTGTGAATCTAGGGGAATGCCTCACTAACTGGTCGATCAGGACCTCCAGAGCCCAGAGAGATTTGGGGTAGCAAGGCTAAACAAAGCACCATGCATCGCCTATTTACTTTTCACTAGTTGATTTTTTTTTCTTTCCGCACTGTCTTTAATTTCGAAAAGATCTCTGATGTTCCAAACTATTGTGAATTTAGTCAATGCATTTTCAGTTTATTATATATCTTGCTCTTATTATTTTCCCTATCATTTAATTTATTTAAACAGTATTACTATTACATATGCTGATGATAAACCAATGGATGTGACTTGCAATAAGACAACACAACAAACAGATATAGATTCGGAAAAGGATGATATACCAGGAGAGGTTGTCAGAGAGGTCAAGAATTTTGAGAATATGCGTAAGTTTAACCTGGGTGAGACTGAGGTCATTAATTTGGTAGATACCGAGAATGTGAAAGAAATGAGCATCAGTGTGCACTTGTCACCGTCAGAAAAGGAGAAAAACACAGAGTTATTAAAAGAGCATGAGGACATCTTTGCATTGTCTTACGATGATATGACTGGTCTCAGTACATCCATTGTAGCTCACAAGTTACCGACATAACCAACATATCCACCAAAGAGATGGAAGCTCAGAAAGTTCAAACCTGATATGAGTTTCAAAATCAAAGAAGAGGTTACCAAACAAGTAAAAACCAGGGTTCTCAGGGTGGTAGAGTATCCAACATGGTTAGCCAACATCGTGCTGGTACCGAAGAAATACGGGAAAGTTAGAATCTTTGTCGACTACCAGGATCTCAACTGGGCCAGTCCCAAAGTCAACTTCCCCTTTCCAAACATACACATCCTAATTGACTACTGCGCCAAGCATAACCTGCAATCGTTCATGATAGTTTTGCCGGGTACAATCAAATATGGATGGATGAAGTAGATGCAGAGAAAATAGCTTTTATCACGCCATGGGGGATGTATTGCTACAGAATGATACTGTTTGGTTGGACGAATGCTGGTGCTACCTACATGAGGGCAATGAATACTATCTTTCACGGCATGATACATAAAGAAATCGAGGTGTATGAGGACTACATAATCATCAAATCAAAGAAAGACGCAGACTATATGGAAGACTTGAGGAAATTCTTCAACAAAATGAGAAGATACTACCTGAAGTTGAATCCCGACAAGTGTGCATACGACGTTCCCACTGGAAAATTACTGGGTTTCATCATGAGTCATCGAGGAATATAATTGGATCCGTCAAAGGTTAAGGCCATTCAAGAGTTGTCACCGCGAAAAACAAGAAGGGCATGATGAGTTTCTTGGGGAGACTAAACTATATCAGTCGGTTTATAGCCCAGTCCACTGTCATTTGTGAACCTATCTTCAAGATGCTGAAGAAGGATGCTGCCACCAAATGGATTGACGATTGTCAGAAAGCTTTTCACAAAATAAAGGAATACTTGTCAATGCCGCCGGTCTGGTTCAGCCTGAACCTGGGAGACATCTATTGCCTTACCTTGCGGTATTGGATAGAGCGTTTGGTTATGTTTTGGGAAAACATGATGAAATGGGGAGAAAGGAGCAAGCCATTAATTTATTATCTTAGTAAGAAGTTTACCCCTAAGAGGCCCAGTATTCCCTGTTAGAATGCACCTACTGTGCCCTGACTTGGGTGGATCATAAATTGTGGCATTATTTATATGCCTAAACTACGTATCTCATATCCAAAATGGACCTGCTAAAGTGTATCTTCCAGAAGCCCATGCCTACTGGCAAGCTAGCCAAGTGGCAAATCCTGCTAAGTGAATTCGACATTGTTTACATTACTTAGAAGGCAGTCAAAGGGCAAGCTTTGACAGATCATCTGTCGGAGAATCTCGTTAGTGGAAAATACGAGCCTCTGAAGGCGTATTTTCCTAATGAAGAGGTATCTTTCATAGGAGAAGACATTATAGAATCCTATGATGGTTGGAGGATGTTTCCGATGGAGCCGCAAATTTCAAAGGATTTGGCATAGGAGCAGTGCTAGTATCAGAAATTGGTCAGCATCCCGTACACCAACAACATGGCCGATTATGAAGCCTGCATCTTAGGGCTCAAACTAGCCATTGGTCGGACATTCAGACTTACTCAACATCAAGTTCGATAAGAGTGGGTGACCAAGAACTCTTTGATACTCTCTTATCTTCATCATATATAGGTGTTGGGGAAAAAATCATGAGGATAGAATATCAGTTTGTTCCCAGTATAAAGAACAAGTTCGCTGATACTCTAGCTACTTTGTCATCCATGATCCAGCATCCAGACACCCATTTCATAGATCCAAACCATGTGAAAATTTATGACCAACCATCTTATTGTGCTCACATTGAGGAAGTAGCCAATGGAAAACCATGGTTCCATGACATCAAGGAGTACTTGACCACAGGAGAATACCCAGAGCTTGCCAATGCTACTCAAAAGAACACACTTTCGAGGTTATCTAACAACCTCTTTCACAGTGGCCGAATCCTATGCAGGACGACTCTTGAGTTGGGATTATTGCGATGTGTTGAAACAAGAGAAGCAACCAAACTATTGGATGAAGTGCACGCAGGGACGTGCAAACCGCACATGAATGGTCTTATCTTAGCAAAAAAGATACTCCGAGCAAGATATTTTTGGATGACTATGGAAACGGACTACATCTCTCTATATGCTGATTAATGGTACAGAGGTGGTCATTCCCGCCAAGGTAGAAATTCCCTCATCGAGGATCATACAAGAAGAAGAATTGGATGACGAAAAGGTAAAAGGTCGCTACGAGTAGTTAGTCCTTATAAATTGTAAAAGGATGAACGTAATTTGTCACGGTAAATTATATAAGAACAAAATGTCCAGAGCCTTCAACAAAAGAGTTAAGCAAGGAAGTTTACACCAGGGCAGTTGGCGTTAAAGAAAATATTTCCGCATTAAGATGAAGCTAAAGGGAAGTTCTCTCCCAATTGGCAAGGTTTGTACATGGTTCAACGGGTTCTGATTGGAGGAGCCTTTATTCTTGTAGAGATGGATAGAGAAGTCTGGCCGAAGCCAATCATTTCAGATGTAGTGAAATGATATTGTGTAACCATTTGTGATTTCTTCATGATGTACCTTGAACTATGTCTGACCTGATTCCCGTTTAATAGAGGATACGTAGGCAGCCCTATGGGTTCGGTCACAACTAAATAAAATTCCATTTTCCCCACTATTAGAACTGGGACACAATTTTGAGGAGGACCCTCAAAATTCCGAAGTCAGTTTTAGCATTTTCATTGACAAAAGTATCAACCCAGTAAACTGGGGCAGAATTTTGAGGGAGGGGGGCCCTTAAAATTTCGAGGATGATTTTTTCAATCATTCAGCGAAGCCGTCAAGAGCGTTAGCCCAGTAAACTGGGGAAGAATTTTTATAAGGACCCTCAAAATTATGGAGAAAGAGAGGTTGCAATGTCTTGAACCACGTCGCAGTCATTGGTTCATTCAAAAATAAATTATTATTTTCAATTATATACTTATGTTATATTACCAAATCATGCATATATATCATTAGAATTTCTGTTGTTTAGTAACGCTACCCCAATGGTACACGATGTCAAGAGCTAGGGGATACGAACTAACCTTGAACCCTCAATAGAACTCACAATTTTTCTTTGGATGCAGGTATCCACGTGGCAAATCATCAAATACATTCACACACTCGTACTTTTTAGGAGTGGAACTTTCAGAACGATCACCTATTCACAATCACTATCCGTACGCAACCTCCCCAACAGTCACGAAATCGTAATCGGCTATCACCTAAGAAATCTTATCGTTATTCGCCGTTCACATTCTTGCATTGCATAAGGCTATTTATTGTCTTCCGAGACTAAGAATTGTCTCCATCTTGCATAAGGCTATTTATCTGCCTTCCAAGACTAAGCATTGTCTCCATCTTACATAAGGCTATTTATCTGCCTTTTGAGACTAAGTATTGTCTCCATCTGCATAAGGCTAATTATCTGCCTTTCGAGGTTAGCTCTACCTCCATCTTCATTTCCACATAAGGCTACCTATTTGCCTTTGGAGACTAAGCATTGTCTCCATCTGCATAAAGCTACTTATCTTCCTTACGAGACTAAGCTCTGTCTCAATCTGTATTTTTCGCATATGGCTACTTATCAGCCTTTCGAGACTAAGCTCTGTCTCCATCTGCATTACTGCCTAAGGCTACTTAAATGCCTTTCGAGGTTAAGCTCTACCTTCATCTGCATTATCATGCATAAGTCTATCTACCTGCCTTCCGAGGTTAAGCTCTGCCTCAATCTGCATAAGGCTACTTATCTGCCCTTTGAGACTAAGCATTGTCTCCATCCTACATAAGGCTACCTATCTGCCTTTTGAGACTAAGCATTGTCTCCATCCTGCATGGATGAAAGATTGCCACTTTATTTTTTTTGTACGACTACAAAATCACCACATGCAGTTAAATTCTCACTTTGGCTGAAATATCACCACCATTTGCATTCATCGGCTGAAAGATTGCAACCTTCTCATGGGCTGAAAGATCGCCAACTTATTCAAAGGCTTCATAGTTCGAAGGAACCATCTGTATAGATTGAGAACACAATTTCATGGCATATGAATCATTATTTATGCTCTTCATGGCCCAGGACATCATAGTCTGAGGACGCCATCCTAACTGTTCAAAGACAGCATTCATGGTTCAATGGGAACTTGCTTCATGTTTAAATTATGCACAATATATGCCACATTTCTTACTAGCAGGTACATTGTCTACCTAACAACCGTCTCAGCAGGAGCGATCCCGCTCCGGTTTCCGTAGCCTATAAGATTTCGACCACCTTTTCAAATCTCTCAGCATCGCGTATGTTCTTTTTGAATCTCCATCGAAACACTCCATCAATGGTTCCTGAACTACATATGTAATGATTCCTGTAAAACCAGGGGTATGTAGGCAGCTCAGAAAATAGAGCACGGTGAAAGCTTTCTCAATCGTCGCTTCTGGTCAAATTGGCTATGTTGTCTTTACCCGACAACTCTTTCATCCTCCTCAGTTATAAAAGGGTAACTGTTGATACCAAAATTTTTCCTATGTATTTTTGTACCCAAAATACTTTCAAAATATCATATATGTACATATATAAGCACATCCATGAGTTTTGGTATTGTTAATATTTTTTAATTAGTTCATTGCTTATTTTTTACCATAAATTCCAATAATTATTTTTTATGAATAACTTATTTTATTCTCATATTTACACCAAAATTTAATTTAGGTAATTTTTTCATATTTTTACAAAATTATTTAATATTTAAACCTAAATTGCATATAATTGTAATTATAGCCTGCTTTGTGATTAAAAATATTTTTACAATTATAAAATCTCTTCCATTATTTTCAAATTAATATTTATATAATTATTATCTACTTAGTACTTTTAATTTATTTTTAAAATTGTTATTACTATTTTTTATAAATCAAATAAGAAATATTGGCTATTTAAATGCAAGCCCCATTTTATTTCTATTCTAGCCAAAATTGGCACCCCAATTTAAACCCAGCTCAACCAAAATCGAACCCAATTAACCAATCCAATTTCCTAATCTACTCGACCCAGCACCCAATTAACCGAACCGGCCCTTGTCTCTTTAAAATCGTAGTTGTTGATCATTTTGATCAACGTCCCAGATCTCCTCCTTCTGTTTTTAACCTCGAACAGCCCCTAACCCTATCTCACTTCTCTTAGACCCACCGCCTCTAATTCCTCTCTTCTCAGACACTCTCAAACACCCTCGCAAATCCTAATCGTCACCTACCCTTTTCGACCTCAAATCCATTAGAATACATGGCTACTCTATCCATGGACGACCTACACTCACCACTTACTGCTCTCACACGCCTACTTCCTGATGATTCGAGGCCAGCCTCCGAGGGTCATTACCTATACCTTTGTTGATTCGAGGTTTTCAGCCGTTTCTGGCCTTGCTCCGGCGTATCATAGCCTACTAAGCCTGGTTCTGACCTTATCGACTCAGATCTAATCTCGTGAATTCCCAGACTTTATCTTCCTATAGGTTTCTCAAAAACCCTAGCTCATTCGAGTTTCTTTTTTGTTTTATTCGTTTAGATCTATGTTTGCGCTATGCTTTGTGTGACATTTTAGAGTTTTTCCCCAAATTTCTTTTTTTTTTTTAAATTGTTCAAATCCGATTTTAGGGTTTCTGCAAATGGCTCCTAAATGTTTGCCACCTCTTTACTATCACTTATGTGTTTATGCCCGTGTTTTATTTCTTATTATGTTCAAGTCTGTTCTCTTATTTCTTGCCTGATTTATACAAAGATTCTTTTCTATTCTTTGTTCACATGCTCACCGAGATTTTTGATCCTCACTCTTTGCTATATGTGTTCAAGTGCATGCTTTGATTTTGTTCCTAAGGTTTGTTGATCATTTTCTTGCCCACCTTTTGTCACAAAACTTATAGTTTCTCTTGCTTTTATTAGTGTATGTCTTCCTATCTCCGTGACTTTGAATGACTTCTCATCTCTGATTCTATGTGAAACCCTAAAATTTTGGGGGTTTTCCTTTGGGTGGATGGCGCTAGGGTTTCACTCTAAAACCCTAGGTTTACAGACTCACGATGAGCCTGTAATCGAACTCAAAATATTATTCGCTTATGACTGAAATTTTTATTGTCAAACTTTTATTCGGTTTGAACTGTATGCTTTATATATGAGAAAAAACATTCCTTTCAAAGATTTATTTTTAAATCCCTTTAATCGTGCTAGTGATTCAGCACTGATTTCTTTCGAATGGATCCATTTTTCCCTACTGCTGTTTATTTTTATATTTTATGTAAAAATTCCAGACATCTGATATTTTCCTTAAATAATTGGTCTTATGTATCCACTTTTATTTTGTACCAATGTTTGAGTTATTTATTTCCTTGATTACTTTAAGTTCTCTGTGATTTGCAATTGGATCCGAGATCCTTTGACTGATTTTCAAACTGATACCTTATTTTTCACACTATTATTCCATCTTTCCTTAAATACCAACTCTGTACTTGACCTTAGTTGTGCACTATGTGATTTTCTCACCTTAATCAAGCCTTAGAAAACAGATATTCCCTCCTTGTTCCATCTTGATTAGTCGTTTGACCTAGACCCCTTAAGTAAAGAAGTCTAGTTGTCTTAATTGATACTAATTGATTGGTTTCTATATTGGTGCACTCTTTGCCTACCTTAATTGTTTTCAAAAAACTATATAAGGGTTGATCCCTCCCTTTATCTATCAACAGTCGGCAATAAGGATTCTCTCACAAAGACGAACACACTGACCAGTACTAGAGTACTTCTCCATTCTTTCTGGAATACCTTTAAGTTTTTCCCAAAAGCTTTCGAGTCTTCTGCTAAAGTCTTGAGTTGATCTTTCATTGTTTGTGGCTACGAATGGTCTTCTCTTCTTTTTGTGCTTGTTTTGCAACTGGTATGTCTATCCTAGTTAGATACTACTCCTCTCATATGTGTTTATGTTTCAGCTCTGTTGTACTTCTTTCTTACTGCTTTTCTGCAGCTTTATCATTCTTGTTCTTATGTGAATCCCCTTACCCCGACCCGCTTTTATCTGTTGAGTTGTGGTTTATATATAATGACAATATCCAAATATTATTGTTCATGCGTATGGACTGGATTCCTTGAATCCTAAACTCTGTCAAATTCCCACTCCCTTTTCCCCTTGTGTGTTCCCTAAGCCTAAAACCTTGTCCTGGAAATATCCTAATCATTGTCCAGACCTGGTCTGACCTTCAATCTGCTCTTAGTTTTCTTGATCAAATAGGTTGGTCAGGGTGTGCCAGCCTATTTTGTGGCTAGGCATGACCACCACCGTTATGGCTGCTCAACCCCTTCTGAGCTTACACTTATTCTTAGCCATTAATTTTTGCCCCTCTCTTTCAAGCTTGCTTTGGGACCTTTGAGCTCCCTTTGAACTTGGATGCTTGAGAGCTAGCTTTCCACACTGCATTATTTCTATTCTAATGGTATCTTGGGTGTAAGCAATGCCGGGAATCCTTGATACTCCTTGGGACTTTGAAACACCCTAGTTAAAGAGAAGGCTTTGGAAATCTGGATATCGGAAGTGGTTCAAACGCATATTATTAGACACTAAGTTTATATAAGGCTGCTCGGAACTAGTTGTTAGCTTCTGATGTATGTTCTCTACTTTTCTTGTTTGTAATTACTTTTATAAACTCGGAGAATATAGTGAAAAGGGTGGGGGATATTTACTTTCCTTCATTGAAGGGTAGAAATCATTATCCTAGGAGTTTATTGTTTAATCACCTAGAAATCATTCTCTTAGGATCTTTGTTGTCTTTACTGTTAATTTAATCACTTAGAAATCATGCCTATTGGACTTTAAGCTTAGTTTCTGCAATCATGCATATAGAAATCCAGCCTATAGGAGTTTATTTCTACAATCTATGCGTATAGAAATCATGCCTATAGGGTCTGCATTTCTCTATAACATTAGGCAAACCATTAAGTATTTATAAGAAATAAGCATATGTTCATAAGTTATTAACATGGTTTAAAATAGATAACTCGTAGAAATCATGTCTATAGGAGCTTTTAAATCGAACTCGCCCGTCTAAAAGCAGTAATAATCGAGTAACTGGTTCTTACATACCTAAATAAGTATATATTTTCCAAAACTTAATGTTTTGATAAACCTTTTCTCAATGAAGTGTATACTCTTTTTCTAATATCTAATTCTTTCAAATTCGCATATTGACTTTCTGAAACTGTCTTTCAAAATAATCAGACAACAAATGTGTTTTTCCAATTCAGTTCTGTTCTTTTGAACTTGACGTCCTTAAATCAATTATGTAGTTTACTTATTTTCCGTAAACAACCTGCCTCCTATGAAACTTTTAAATTTAATTTTTTTTGTGTTTAACTACAACTAGGCAGTCTGCTCTAAAACCATTTTCCTAAGTCTGTAGCATTCCATTTTCTTCAAAATCATCTTATACGGTTATTTTTCTAAAATCATTAATCTTATTAGATTTGCATTAATCAAGTGCCTTAATCTCTAACAATTGTATCTGAGTGGCCTAATGTAGATTTTCTGTCTAAATATATGTGTTGAACCAGTCCCCTCACTTCTTAATCTAATTTAAAATACTAAACCAGTATTTGTAAAGACATGCTAAACTATGTGACTATCTAATTCCAGGGGTTTATTTGAGCCTTATTTACTTGCTTGTTTCTCCCTTTATTTGATACATATTTTGAATGTCGGACTAGAATTTTATCCTTTAACTTTATTAAGGCCCCCATGTATTTCTCCTCTTTTAGGATTAGAAGTGCTAATGCTCCGGGACTAATATCATTGGGACGGGTATTAGAATGTGATAAGTAAATGAGACTAAACGCGCTTTAATATCTTTACAGGACAGGAAAGGTAGAATATGGATATGATGACTAGTGCGCTAATATCATGTGTGACCCCTCTTCGAGGAGTGTACGCCGGATATTGCATTGATGTGATCCATATTATGTATTAACCTAAGACCCCCTTTCCCTTTACTTGCAATGTTTCTTTTAATTAACTTTTTTTTCTAAAACATCCCATTTCCTTTCTTTTCCTCTTTTTAAAACTTTCGAACTTGTTTGTATCTATTATGTGAAATCCTTATTTGCTTCTTCTATATTCTAAAGTCACAATTGTAGTATGACCGGGAACCACACTAGTGGATCTTGAGGGGTGCCTACCACATTCCCCTCAAGATAATCTCAAGCTCTTACAACAAACTATGGTTCTTTTTCTCAAATCATTTCTTTAAAAGTGTCCTAATGCAGTATAAACATTAGCTGGTGACTCTTCAAATTCCAAAACCCTATTCTCACAAGGGAATAAGAGTTGTCCTCCAATAATGTCATATACCCGATTTTGAACTTCCGTTAATTAGGAAAAAAGGGGGCGTTGACAACAACCCGACTATCATCTCATGAGTTACTGCTCCGCTTCCCTCATTTCCGCTTCTTATTTCTTTGTCTATCAGTTCTATATGTGATCAGGATGGTTGACTCAGTTTCGAAATGGATTGTGCAAGGTTTTAGACACTTATTCTCTTTTGAGGAAGCTTAAGTTGAAAAAGTCATTCGGACGTTGACTTATGTATTGTAGCGCTGGTTTGGATAGCTTTAGGAGATGACTTGGGACTTAGGAGCATGATCAAAATGTGTTTTCAAAGTACGGAGCAGATTTAGGCTTGAATGGAAAATTTTGATTTTTGGCATGTTTCGGTTGATAGGTGAGATTTTGATATAGGGGTCATAATGGAATTCTAGGAGTTGATATAGTTTTGTTATGCCATTTGGGATGTGTGTGCAAAAGTTCATGTCATTCGAATGTAGTTTCGTTTGGTTTTTGATCAAAAGCGTAATTCAGAACATTTTGAAAACATAGACTTGGATCAATGTTTTGGTTGATTCGATGTTTTTTGAGGTGTTATATAGATTGGTATAAGTTTGAATAAGTATATGGGATATGTTTGTGCTTTTGATTGAGGTCCCGGGGACCTCGGGGTAATTTTGGATGGTTGATGGGGAGTTTGGAATTGTTGGTGAAGCTGTAGATTTTCTGCTTCTGTTGTATTCTCACCTGCAGATTGGGGACGGAAGTGCGAAGAAGAAGGCGCAGAAGCGGTTGAGGAACCACACATGCGGTGCCGCAGGTGTGGGCAGTGCGTCGTAGATGCGATTTTGGCAGGTTAAGATAAAAACCGTAGAAGTAGTTGGTTGGCGATAAATGCGGTACCGCAGAAGCGGGAAATTGGCTATAGATGCAAAATCCTTTGGCCAAAAGGTATAGATTATTTCCTTTGCGATTTTTGAGCTATCCCACTATTTCTAAGTCGCCTTTTGAGCTTTTTGGGCGATTTTGAAGAAGCACTTCAAGGGGACTTCATTGAGGTAAGGATTTTGGACCTAAAACTCATTCCTATGGTATTATTTCACGTATTAGAGTCGTAATTAATGGAATTAAAGGGTCAAATTAGGGAAACTAGGGCTTGGTATTGGAGACCTAGACTTGAGAATTTGAGGGACCATTTGTGGTCGAATTTTTGGTACTTTTGATATGTATGAACTCGTGGGGAGATAAAGAATCTATTGACGTAAATATTATCAAATTCCAAGACGTGGGCCCGGGGTTGGATTTTGGTAATTTCGGGATTTATGTTGCAAATTTATTATTTTCTCTTGGTTTCGTTCCCTTAGCATATTTTGACGTCGTGATTCTACTTTTGGATAGATTCGACGCGAGTGGAGGTCGATTCAAGGGGAAAGGGCATCGCAGGATAGAGTTTGGACCGGATTGAGGTGAGTACTGATTGTAAATATTGTCCTGAGGGTATGAAACCTCGAATTTCATATAGAGGTGTTATATTGAGGTGAAGCACACGCTAGATGATGAGCGTGAGGTCGTGCACTATTGGGGATTGTGACTTTGTCCGTCCCGAATGACTATTTTACGATGTATATGGCTGAAAACTACTTGCTATCATCATGTTTTTGGCTTAATGTCATATTTGGGCCTCGTGCCAGCTATTTACACCCTTAGCGGATTTGTAATAATATTTCCTCAAAGTTTTGAGTTTATACTTGAACTCAGTCATGTTATATCCTACTATGTTTCATAACTCAGTCATGTTTACTTTGCTTTAAGACTTGAATGATATTTAAATAATATTTTAGGCTGAGCACTATATTTTACTATAGCCCGAGTAGCTGTGAGATTCTGAGTGGGTAAGGACGAGGGCCTATGTTGTGAGGAAACACTAATTATGGTTATGAGGTCGAGGGCCTGAGATATGTACGCTACAATGTGGCTTGTTAATATGAGGTTGAGAACCTAGTGAAGACGCCACGAGATGGCTTGATATTTCACATGGGCTGTATGGGGCCCCTGCAGGAGTCTGCATACCCCAGTGAGCACGGTTATCCATTGTGATGTGGGATTTAGCCCGAGGGGCTAGTATTTTTTCTGAGATATTGTCCAAGGGGCGGATTTGTTGGCATTGTACCCGAGGGGCAATCCTTTATGTGTTTAACTTTCCAAATTGCTTGCAATTTACTTGATTAATTGTGAAAAAAGGCATTTTTATGTAGTCTAAAAACTAAACATAATGATTTTATACATTTTTACGGCTTCACGATTTTTACTGGCTTTTACTGCTCCCTTGTTGCGTGTAATGTGCCTTACGTGATTTCATATTTTCAGTCTTTATTTATGATTATTACTCATTGAGTCGGAGTACTGACTTTACTCCCTGCACCCCGTGTGCAGATTTAGGCGCGTCAGGTCCTCCTAGCGAGTGTTGATCTTTCCAACTCAGGCGGATTCAAAGATTCTCTTAGTAGCTGCTGACGTTCGCAACCTAGAGCTTCTTCCCTTATCTTATCTATATCTGTTTTAGATCATGTACTAGACTTTGTAGACTTTTCTTAAATTATCTAAATTTGTAGATGCTGATGACTGGTGACACCCCGGTATCGGGTTGTGTTGGATTTGTTTTCTGCAAATTGTACTGCTTCATTTACCTTCTTTCTAGATTTGTGATTATGATTTAAACTTAGTTTATTTACTTAATTGCATTAAAATAAATTAGAAATGTGCAGGCTGGCCTTGTCTTCATGAGAGGCACCATCACGATCGGGTCCGGATTTAGGGTCATGACAATAGAAATAGGGGAAGAAGATGAAGTGTTCTTGAGTTTGAATATTGGCGTTTTGAATGGGAATTCGTTATCAAATTTGAGAAAATTTGATATGGTTAGACTCGTGAGTGAATAGGCTTTCCAATTTTATGACTTTTGTCGGATTTCGAGACGTGGGTTAGGAACCAGGTTTGAGCTGATTTCAGATTTTTGACTATAATTGGTTCTCTAATGTCTTGCTTCAACTTGTGACAGAACCTTTTGATATATCTATTCTTGTCACAGTGGTTTCATGAATAATTATGATAAATTTGACCTTGACTTACTTCTTCTATTACATCTACTCCTCGAAACTTTTGTTCTTTATGTTCCTCAATGTTTTGTTACCAAAATATCTAATTTTGAGGATGAACCCTAAGATTTTCTCTTTACTTCCTCATTTAACACATTATTCTTGGCATATTTTATGGTCACCTTACCACCAGGAGCTGAATTTGTCAAATAAACTCGCAGAGTATTAAGAAGCCAAAGTCTTTGTATGTCATCATTAAAATAAACTCTCATTCGAGATAGCTGATCAAGAATGCCTTGTAAATTATTTATATGATCAATAATAGGGCTATCCTTCTTGTATTTAAAGTTCATCTATTGCTTTAGCAGGAACAACAATTAATTTATGTTTTTGAAGCACAAAGAATCTCTAACTTTTTCTACAATGATCTTGCATGAATCTCATTCACAATATGATTGAGAACAATGTCTTTAACCAATTATTGTATATGTCTACATACTTACTGGTGCTCGAAATCTCAATTTTTATCAGATATATTCTAGGGTTTATGAGATGTAAAAATGGGTAGATGCATCTTCTTTCCTAAAAACAAGTCTTTCATCTTACTTCTCCAAACATTATAATCACTCTCATTTAATCATACCATCTTGCTTATATTCGTCTAGATAAATCTGTAAAAATTTGAATAAATAACCATGGCTCTGATGGCACTGTTAGGACCGAAGAAAGTAGGAGTCATGCGGAATCTAGTAAAGCAATATATGAATGACGACAAATTAGACAACAGAAGAGAAATATATCAAAAGAGATACTAAGATTTAACGTGGTTTGATCAATTGATCTATATCTACGTTAGAGATGAGCAATCCATTTTATAAAAAGGGGTACAAAGTATCAAGAAAATAACCCCACAAAGAAACAAATACAAGTGAGAAACTAACACTATTCCGAAAAGTTCTCCCCCTAAACAAGACTTTCAAACCCCATATGGCTACATTATTGATGTTGCTGAATGAGAAGGAAGATCCTCAATTTATAAAAATCCAAGTATTTTCCTCCTAGAAAAGGGGCTAGTCAAATATGAGATATTTTAAATTTTCTTCTAAAAGAAGAAAAATTCAACTAGGGTAAATATGTCGCAATTTCCTTTAAGAAATAAGAAAATCAAATATGGTAAGAAAATTAAGACAAGCCATATTCAATAAGCACCCAGCGGCATTTTCGATGAGTTCGGACAACATAGATACATCATACACATCCATTATCCATAGATATATAAATGTTTATATATACATTAATTGTAATTGACAAATATGTGTCCACTTAAATGTGTCCGTACAAATTTACGAGACATTTAAATTGATATTGAAATCATTTTTCAAGTAGTACATCTCAAGGTGCTGATAATTTATCTTCAGAGTGAATGGTATGTAGACATTCTTGAATATGTCAGCATGGATCCCTTGCCGTCGGTGTGATATTTGAATCCAGAAACTCCGACAACTTGGGCCTTGTGACTAGTGACTATAGTGTCATTAATCATTTTCACCAAATAAATGGATTTGCAAGATTCTTTTGTTTCTGATATTGGAAACAGTAGAGTATGGCTGCACAATGACTCTTCACACTGACTTAATTTTTTTGTCAGCCAGCATTCATGTTGACAACCTTTACCACAATCTACTTGAATTTTGCCATCTCATACATCAGATAAGAACAAGAAAACAACCTCTGATCGATCCAACGTTATTTATTACTCCGTGAATTTACTACCATAATAGCTCCCTGTTATGCAATTGCAACAATATATTAGCTTGTATTTCTTCGAATTTGTGTAGTATAAGTGTATCACAAATTACGTATAAAGGAGGTATATTTAGAATTTAAACTTGATGAGTTCGGCATTAAGATCCTTAATATTTAATTTGTTGTACTTTAAAATATATGTTTATAATTTGATAGAAAAAATAAAGTTGAGATGAATCCCTTTTCCGCCTCTACATATATATACTACGCCCTTGTCATGATATTGTTTTTCCTTTTTTTTTTTCCGTTGGTATCACTAAAGTGTTGGGCTGTATTCACGGGCGAAACTATATTTCCCCAAGAGTGGTCTGAGCGTCCTTCTCCGAAAAATTATGTTACATATATAATAAAATATTACTTGTTATTAATTAAAACTATACTTTGACATGCTTGCATAGTCCACTGGCAAAAAGTATTCAAAATTTAAATATTTTTATTTGAATTTTCTGGCTTCGCGGTTGGCTCCATTATGTAACAAGTTGATCAAAATACAATTGATTTTGTTCTCTCTTCCTGAAGTGTTGTTAAAGTAAAAAGACAGTGACCGAAATGTCATACAGCAATGAATCATCCAAATAATGTAAGCTTAGGTTTGACATGGCAAGCTTCTTCGTATTGCAGAAGTATACATGGAAATTTTTTGTGAGCGATGTCCATATTTTTAGAAGAAAATAACTGAATAAATCAAAATAATAAGATCATATTAATAATAGTATAACGCAAACTCACTAATATAATGTCTTCCGGGTTAGTGTTCCCAGATTTTCTTTAAAAATTTGCTAATCTATTAATAATTTGTATTTGCCGTAAAATAAATCGGAAAGCACAACTTATCCACGTATGCTTCTTAGTCTAAGCCTTTGGCAAATGAGTGTCAAAATAACATCATTTATGAATAGAAATAGCTACGTGCTTTGAACATGTGACAATTTTGGATTAAAAACCAAATTTAGCCTCCTTTTTATCGAGTAGTGTCATCCAATATTAATTTATATTGGGTGACAATTTTTGACGAAACAGTTCCGGATGACACCACTTCGGTGAAGTTGCATCTGCCACGGTCATCGACAACAATAACAATAACTCAGTATAATCTCATTTAGTGAGGTCTGGGGAGGGTAGTGTACGCAAACCTTACCCTACCTAAGGTGGCTGTTTCCAAATAGACCCCCGGCATCCTTCCCTCCAAGAACTTTCCACCTTGCTCTTAGGGAAATTCAAACTCACAACCTCTCGGTTACAAGTGGGGGTTGCTTACCATCTGCCTCGGTCATCATTGGCAAATTTATAATTTAGGATTAATGGTTTTGATATGCATTTGATCTTATTATATGCATATATTTCAAGAATAATTTTTTTAGCATATGTATAAATAGTTCAATAAGAAAATGAGAAGTTGAATTGAACGCCTTAGACCCGCCTTTGGTCGGCTTATATGGACAGCCTGGTGGTAAAGGATATAAGCTGAAATGTGGAAAAGCTGCTAACACCATTGAATTGCAGCCACATTTATTTCATTTTCAATTTTAATTTCCTTTTCTATTCTAGTATTGACAAAACTTATTTTACTAGAAAAAAATCGGAGTTCAACAGAAGAAAGCATATCTTTTTGTATGTAAAACTCTTTCAGTAAATACAGGCTAAGGTCCTACAGAAATATCAAATGCATTTTACAGTTGAATGTGAGAGGACTGGTAGACCCCATTGACAAGAGAATACAATAGCAGGGCATATCTCATCCATCTTCATTCTTTTCACTATCTCCCCATAAATTCTTGCAATTTTTCTTGGCAAAATTACTACTGAAAATGCCTTCCAATTCAACTTTCTTGAATGTGATAGCCTCAATCCTTTGAATCTTCCATAGCACTTTCTGGAGTTTGTAACTTTTTCTTCAACACCACCAAGTCTTTCATATCTTCTAATTCCATGACTTTGTGACTTATGAGACACCTTCTGAAACCCCATCTTTAATTGCTTACTATATATTATCTTTAGGGAAGTGTATATATACTGAAATATCTATGCATTAAAATTATATATGAGGCAATGAAGAGTTTATGTCGAGGAAAGAAACAAAAGAAGATGTTAAAGAGGGGATGAATATGTGCTCTTAATATTACTTCACAAAGTTATGAATATTCCTTCAACACATGGCTAGCTAGGATCATATTTTAAAAACAGTACATTGCATATATACAAAGGGAGAAAGTCATAGAGGAGAAGGTGAACTATAGTACCAACTAGGTTTCATATTTAAAGAAGAGAGGATGCTCTCCAATCCATTTAGACACATGGCTAGTACAATGATTTAAGTTTTAAACAGACTTTATCTTGCAGAGCTTCTCTCTCTTTATCATAGTTTGTTTCTTTAGTTAATATGTTTAGTAGGATATGATGAGTGGAAAATTATTGTCATGTGCATTTATTGATGTGCAATTAAAAATATACCAGTGATAGGAATCAGCTTTGATTCACAACAAGACAAAGATGTAGTCATTCTTATGTGTTTAATTGAAATTAATTTAACAGAGTGAAACTAATATCTATCCATAGTGTAAAGAATATTTACGCTACAAGGTCATTGTTACTTGTAGCAAACTATAAACCTGTAAATATCATTTGGATGACTAATATCAATTATTTAAGTCCGTATATCTGACTTATTCGTCCGTTGCGTCGATGACTAATATCTTTATATTTTTTGATTAAATAATTTGATGCCATCCGAAAACTCTTACCTCCAATAGATCGCTAACGCAGTCACGGTTAAAAAAAATGAAAAGTGACGGATATACGTGGATTTCACAGACCTAAATATGGCCTGCCCGAAAGACTCCTTTCCGTTACCTCATATTTATCAACTCATCAATGCAACGACATGGCACGAATTGTTGAGCTTCCTGGACGCCTACACAGGATACAGCCAACTTCTCATGGAGGAGGAAGACCAGAAAAAGACTACTTTCATCATCCATCGGGGGACGTATTGTTACAGAATCATGTCATTCGGGTTGGAGTGCGCAAGAGTGACTTATCAATGGCTGGTCACCAAGATATTCAAGGACCAACTCGGCAAAACAATGTAAGTTTACATAGATGATATGTTGATCAAATAAAAAAGAAAGGACGACCACACCAACCACCTGAAGGAAGCCTTCGGTATACTAAGGCAACACGGTATGAAGCTGAACCCTGAAAATTGTGCCTTCGGCATAGCCTCCCGCATGTTCCTCAACTTTCTAGTGTCACAAAGAGGCATCGAGGTCAACCCCGACCAGATCAAAGACATCAACGGAATACCCGAAGTATTTACCAGCAAGAAACAGCTACAAAAACTGACAGAGCGTACAACTGCCTTGTTGAGGTTCATCTCACGATCCTCCGATAGATGCCACAAATTCTTCAACATGCTTAAAAAAGACAAGGGGCTCCAGTGGAATTCAGAATGCATCGAGGCCTTTAGTAAAACTAAAAGAGTACTTGTCCTCTCCGTCGCTACTCGCCAAAGCAGAACCTGGCGAGTGCCTCCTGATATGCTTGGTTGTATTAGAGGTCATAGTAAGTGCAGTACTAGTCCGTAAAAATAAAGGTACACAATCTCAAATCTATTACATTAACCAAACCATGGTCGTCGCCCAAACAAATTACCCCTACCTCAAAAAATTGGACTTACCGTTGGTCACAACTTCATGAAAGCTTAGACCCTATTTTCACTGCACCCCATAACGGTGGTCACGACTTTCGCCCTAAGGAGCATCCTACATAAATCCGAACTATCATGGAGGTTGGCCAAGTAGGCCATATAATTGAACGAGCACGATATAACATATCAACCGCGAACAATGATAAAATCACAGGTACTCGCCGACTTCGTCACCAGTTTCATTACCAAAATAATGCCCGAGGTAGAGTAGTAATGTTCTCGTACCTCTCCCAAATTACCAAACCCATGGGTCCTATACACCGATGGCACTTCCAACATGTCAGAATCTGGACTGGGACTCATACTCGAGGTCCCATTAGGCGAAGTCATCTGCCAATCAATACAGTGCCCCGACATGACTAACAATGAGGTGGAGTACGAGGCCATAGTTGCAGGACTAAAGCTAACTCTAAAATACAGAGCACGATGAGTCGTCCTCAGATACGACTCACAATTCGTTGTCAATTAGGTCATAGGGATTTTCCAAATTAAAGAGCAAAGGCTACAAAAGTACCAGGCAGAAATTCATAAACTACTACCAATGTCAATTCGACCAGATACCTCGACCACAAAGACATCGAGGCAAATGGTCTCTCCAAGTTAGAAGCAGCCACCAACACCATTACTAAAGAAAATGTGGTTACCTCCTCTACTCGTCAATAGACCAACTTGAGGTAGAGTCTGTAAATTAGAGTTGGGACTGTGCAGTTGTACAATAACCTATTTCCAGGAGGTAGGAGCGTTCGTCGGTCGACACAATAAGGTATTTAGACTTTTCGATTCATTATTTTCAGTATTATGTTTCTTAAAATTCAACACCAATATTGTACATATTTAAATTCGGTATGGTTTGGTTTTTCTCCTTTCGGCTTCGGTTTATTCGGTTTGGTAACATTAGTTTATTTTGTTTGAATATGAACTAGCGCATAGAGCCATAGAATGTAATATTCTTAATTAAAGTACTCAAAAGTATAAAACTAAAAATATTTATTGACATACATTTTGTCCAAAACTAGAAAGTATCAACATAGAGAGAGAGAACTGTACATAAAAGTATCAATTTCGTCGTTAGAAACATTTTGTTACGTACCCAAAGTTAATTGATAAACTTAGAGAATAAAGAAAAGTACAATTTTAGATTTTTATATTTATGTTATAATTAATCATATGTGTATTGTGTAATATAATATATATTTTGGTACATTATCGGTATTTTATTTTAAAATACCTAATACCAATATTTTTAAAAACTTAAATACCATACCGAATACCAGAATATCGAATACCAAATACCAAAATTTTTTGTTTCGGTATGGTAATTCAGTATTTACCAAATTATGCATAGTCCTACCAGAAGGGAGTACTCTGTAACGACCCGACCCGTCATCTAAGGTATCTCCACCCCATTTTCTCGTTTTATGCTTCTATATATTTCATTATCTGTGTTTGGTGCATTTAAAGTATTTCGGACAGAGTTTGGGTAGAAATGAGACACATAGTCCCTTAATGAGAAGGTTAGTTTGGAATGGTCAACCGAACATTGACTTACGAGGTGGAGGACTCGGAATGGATTTACGATGATTCGACTAGTTATAAATGGTGATTTATGACTTAGGAGTGCAATCGGAACTGAATTTTGAGGTGTGATGTATATTTAGGCTTGAATTGGCTAAGTTAGAATTTTGGCAAAGTCCGGTTGATAGGTGAGATTTTGATCCGGGGGTTGGAATGGAATTCCGATGGTTTCAGTAGCTCCGTTAGGTTATTTTGGATATGTGTACAAATTTTTAGATCATTCGGAGGTGTTTAGGTCGGGTTTTGGATCAAATGTGTATTTCGGAAGTTTAAGAAGAACTTAGGCTTGAATCCGATGTATATTTGGTGTTTTATGTTAGTTTTGGTGTTTTGAGAGTGCAACTAAGTTTGAATGATCAAATGTGATGTTTTACTATGTTCGTATGCGGTCCCAAGGAGTTCGGGTGAGTTTCAGATAGGTTTGGACTGCATTGTGCTCGTTTTTCTTATGCTTCGACGTCGTTGTTTCAAGCATAAATGATATCATATTGAACAAATAAGCTCCGATTACTGTTTTGAGTGTAGCGGTAGATCTGTAATTATGGACCATTAGCAAAAAGAATCATCAAAGTTGGACATTGTATGAGCCGTTTTACCAAGGTTTGCCCAGATTTTCAAGTTAACGACGAAATTGCCCCCGACGGCGTATTAAAAACCTACATTATTTGCAAATCTTAAAACCTACATATCTCCTTCATTATAAGGTCAAATTGAGTGATTCAAAAGCCTTTATTCATTAGAATTTCATGTGAATCCATTGGGAGCAGTAAAACGCGTGAACAGTATATCTATAATGAGCAGGTCGAGTTTTCTTCCAATGTTTGAACAGGAAGAAGCTTACGAGGCGATTTTTAAGAGAGAAAATCAGTGGGTACCGCAAAGGTAAGTTATTTGATTTTGTTTATAGTTGATTATAAACCATAATCCCAGTCTTTAATTCATGAAAAACAATAGAAAAATAGGAATTTGAGGCTGAGATTATGAGACCTTTAGGGGTTGATTTGAGGGGTCAAACGGACTCCGATTTTTGTGTTCTTTTTATATACAGAATCGAGAGAATATGAAGAACACTTTTTTGTAAAAATTTCTGAGTTTCGAGAATTGAGCCTGGGGCTTGGGTTTTGTCAATTTCGGGATTATTCATGCTTTTCGATTATTTTCGATTAGGTATTGATCCTATAGCGTAATATGATGTATTCGTGTGGTTTTGGCTAGATTCGGCGTGCAAGGAGGTTGATTAAAGGATAGGGCATCGCGGTCTAGTATACAGCCGATTAGAGTTGAGAATTATGTATAGATGATGGCATGAAGGTTTGAAACCCCGATTTATCACATTTTGACGCTATGTTAGTGCGTGACTCCCACCCCATGGCAGGTGCAGGATGGTATATGATTGGGGATTGTGACTTGGTCCATCCCGAGAGAAAAATATAAATTATTGGCGGTTGATACGTACATTGTGTTGTTGATAATTGGGCTTAATGTCATGTTTGGGGACTTGTGCCGATCTGTAGTACCCGTCTAGGGTGAATATTTGTGTGATAACATGATTTTCATAATCATTGATCTCAGTCTTGTGTTTAATTACCGTAATAAAATGCTAAGTCACTTTTCCTAAAATTAAATAAATAAATTATATTCTTCCTAATAATTGGAAACTGGAAAATAAGTTGAATTTGTTATGTGACTCTTATGCATATTGTGGAGTGAGCATGGATCGGGCTACACGACGTAGCAATTATATACATTGGATCCGGCTACACACCGTAGCGACTATATACATTGATATTAAGGCCGAGAGCTTGTTTGGTGTGAATACCTGGCTGATATTGCACTTGGGCTGAAGGAGCCCCTCCGGAGTCTGTACACACCCCCGTGAGCGCCGTCGATGATAAATAAATATGGATGGCTCGGGTTTCACGCCGCAGCGTATTATGTGCATTGCATTGCATCCTTATCTGATACTTGACTATTATAATTGATATTGTTTTGCTGTTAGTTTGTGGCTAAGTAACATGACTGTTAGGTTTAGCTTTGCTTTGTGGAATTTCGTGGATTTCTTACTTTCAGACATTTTTCTATGCTTATTATTTATTGATTTGGTTGTACTCACCCCTACTCCCTGCACCTTGTGTGCAGATTCAGGTACACAGGAGGCCTAGCTGACACTCAAAGTCTCAAGATATTTCAAGAGTCGTTGAGGTAGCTGCATGACGTTCGCAGTACCTGGCTACTCTTCATTTTTTTCCAGTTTACTATGATTACATACATTCCAGATTTTATTATTTCCATCCAAATATTTTTATCCAGTTTCATTTAGAGGCTCTAGATTCGTGACCCCAGATCTTTGGGAGTGATTATTCTGTTTTTGTAATATTCTATTATTATTATCGGTTCATTATTGTAAATTACTATAATATTCTGAAACTGTCCGTTTTGAGACTCTGTATTTAATAGAAAGCGATTGTTGGTCAAGCTTAACTAGCTTTAGGGTTGGGTTCCATAATGACCGGGTTTGGGTCGTGACACGTAGGTATCGGAGCCTAGGTTACTAGGCCTCACGAGTCATGAGCCGGTTTAGTAGACTCTTGTCTATGGGTGTGTCGTGCACCACACTTATAAGCAAGAGGCTACAGAACCTTTAGAAAACACTCCACTTTCTTGAAATCTTATCGTGCGTCCTTGTTTCAGCTTTAAAGAGTAACTTTTGTAATTCCTTCAACGTGTTCGCATGCACGCATGAGCGCTCGGTATTATATATGCTTCAATGGCATGCGATTCCCCAACCGAGGGGCGAGATATAATCTTTGTGAGGTTGATGTATGGCCAATCTAGAGGACTTGAGGCCGGGCCTTGCCTAGCGCTGAGCACTAAGGTGCTGATCTATGATCAAATGTTTTGAACGTATATGTTCGGCATTGTAGCTATTTGCCGGAATGGCAGTTTGGTGACCGTGTGATGAGTATGCTAGTACTGTGAGATGCAATTATATGACCTGGTAGTGACAAAGGAGTCTGCTAAATAATGGATGAACTATCACTTGATTCATTTCCTATGGTGGTCCAATGAGTAGCCCAAGTTGTGGGCGCGTGAAGAATTTTTTCGAGTCTCCTAGCAGGAGTGAAGTAAATTGCACGATAATATATGAGTTCAGACTCAGAAAGACTAACTAGATGTATAGTGTGTATGACGGTGGAGGGTATACAGAGATATTATACTGAGGCGAAGAAGGTGGGTTATCTCATGCGAGGTGATCTAAAGTGATGTGATTCTTATATGTGTAATTGAAAAGTATTTTTTATATGTTATGATTCGAATGGGTGTAACACATGTCCATGTATTAAATTTGATAATAGGATATGTGTAGTATTGAGATTAATGTTGTTGATATACATTGTGATGCTTTGTAAAGTTGTTGACGTGTTGTTAGGATAGTTTTGGTGATTCTCTGCCAAGTGGCTAGGCTCAGTTACAAAGGAAAATCTGCCGAAAATTTTTGAATAGCTTGGAACTTTGTAAAGAATTTTGTCACCGAAAGAGTGGGCTCAACTGTTATGTGAATGAATTCAAGAATTGCATAAGAGTTAAAATTTTTGATGATTCGTGTTTCCACAAGCTTATGAAAGAGTGAGTTTAATCTCACCATGATATTGCGAAAGCAAAAGAGTACATATGTTGTAGTATATATAGCTTCGAGCTAAGTTGGGTAGGTTGTTGTTGTTTAGCTGATTGTATGATTGGGTACTATGTTAGTTTCGATTTGATGCATGCGGGTGATGTTAGATAATACGCTTAACGCTAGAGGGGGGGGGGCTAAATAGCGTTATAATAAAAATTAGCATAAACTTGCGGAATTTAAAATTTGCAGGAAATAAATAAGTGCGATAAGTAAATAAATTAGAACAAACGCACCGATGTATCCTGGTTCACCACAACCCGTGGCTAGTCCAGTCCCCGAGAGACTCTCTCGAGATTTCCACTAACTTGTTAAGCTTACGGGTGCTCAACAAACCGTTACAACTTGAGGACACAAGCCTCAACAACCTTTGCTCGGAGATACAACACTCCAAGACTTCAACCAAGGAAACACAAGTTCCTTCTTACAATACAAGGGACTAACACTTCCCTTCAAGTGTACAAAAACACTTAGCACTCAAACAAGACGCTCCTTTAAGAGTAGATATGAGTAAAAATAATACGCTCAAGATCGCAACAACTTTGGTCAAGAATTTGGCTCTCAAAAGCTTATGTAATGAATATAAAATGATAAGCAATAAAGTGTGCAAGCTTTAGCAATTGTATGATAAGTAGTTGTGTGTTGTTCTACTTAAAAGACTGAATTGAAGCTGTATTTATAGTTGAAAAACTTTGTATTACCGTTGCCTAATTGCCAATTAAGAATTGTTGATTTTACTCAGTGACAATCGATTGTCAAATTACCACAATCGATTGTTTGCCAGTTCTTCCAAAAATCAATCCCAGATTTTACGCATAACAATCGATTATCTAAGATCAATAATCGATTACTGGCAACGTCAAAAAATCATTTCCAGATTTTACGTAAAACAATCGATTGTCAGAAATCTACAATCGATTACTCAGCAACGTTCAAAAAATCCTTTCCAGATTTTAATTAACACAATCGATTATAAGAAATCAATAATCGATTACTCAACAACGTTCAAAAAATCCTTTCCAGATTTTAATTAAAACAATCGATTATAAGAAATCAATAATCGATTACCTGACGGTATTTGAAAACATTTTGGCAACGATCATTTATACAATCGATTATACTAAGTTAACAATCGATTATACATCACTCTTGAAAAATCAATTTAGACACTGCCTCTTGACAATCGATTGTTATAGGTTCACAATCGATTATTTAATAACTTTGAATAAGTCTGGAAGACACTGCCTCAACACAATCGATTGTCATATGTTCACAATCGATTATTTTGTGACTTTGAAAAATCTGATGGACACTGTCTCTTCACAATCGATTGTCATTAGCTTCACAATCGATTATTTTGAGCTTTGAAAAACTTTGATGGACACTGCCTCATCACAATCGATTGTCATAAGGTTCACAATCGATTGTCATGCAGATTTGAAAAATCTGATGCTCACTGCCTTAACACAATCGATTGTCAAGCAGCTGACTTAAACATAATCGATAAACATAAGTACATAATCGATTATCTTAGTCCAGATTTTAGAGGCATGTTTAAAAATCATTTTGACTAAAGTAAATATGCATTATTTAAAAATCATTTTGCTCTAAATTAAATATGCATGATTTGTTAAAAATATTTTTACGAGAGAAGCCAAGTCTTGAGTTTAAGTTGTCGGATCAAGATCACAATTAAATACCGACTCATATAAAACTTAATCTCGATCTTTGTCTTGTGCTTGAATCTCGTTATATATCAATTTTTTGCTTTGTGCTTGGACCTCGTCATATGTCAATTTGCGCATAGTTTGTCATTCATCAAAACCTACAAATATGAACACACGTTTAGTATAATGCCTTGAGAACGTGTTTCCAACAATTTCTCCCTTTTTGATAATGGCAAACTTTAAGCGGGATATGCATATTAGGAAATTCATATAACGATTCAAGACAAGTAAAGATATGCAACAAGTATATAGATATGCAATATGCAATTTGTTCCCCCTCAATATATGAATTCCCCCTCAATTTATGCCGATAAGTATGAATTCCCCCTCAATTTATGCCGATAAGTATTGAGAGTGCATACCCGTTATCTTCCCCCCTTTGCCATTAGCAAAAAAAATATAGAATAATTAAAAAAAAACTTGTTTATTTATGAAATCTGCAATTTCAGACATAATAACGCAAATAATGTCAAGACAATCGATTATTGATACTGGATAATCGATTATATAAAAGAGAAATCGATTGTTCTGTGCGTCAAGCTTTATAATTCCCCCTGCCTTTAGGGCGATACCTGCAAAATACGTTAGACGTCTCCGACGCTCAAGTTAGAAAACATGTGAAAGGAAAGATGCAATGCATGACTTAGATCAACGTGGAGTCAAGGATCCTGAGTTCACTACGAATTCGGAAGAAGGACTCTTTCTCTAAGGGCTTTGTAAAGATGTCGGCCAATTGATCTTTGGTTTCAACAAATTCAATTTCGACATCGCCCTTGAGAACGTGATCTCTTATAAAATGATGTCTAATTTCAATGTGTTTTGTTCGCGAATGAAGAACGGGGTTCTTCGTCAAGCATATGGCACTAGTATTATCACATCTAAGAGGGATATGATCAAGACTTAGGCCATAGTCCAAGAGTTGTTGTTTCATCCAAAGGATTTGAGCGCAACAACTCCCCGCGGCTACATATTCAGCCTCGGTTGTGGACAACGCAACACTTACTTGTTTCTTGCTAAACCAAGAAATGAGAGAGCTACCGAGCAAATGGCAAGTGCCACTAGTGCTCTTGCGGTCCAATTTGCATCCAGCAAAATCGGAATCGGAATAGCCAACAAGTTGGCATGAGGAACCTTTGGGGTACCATAGACCCAAATTTACAGTATCAACAAGATACTTCAATATCCGTTTCACCGCAGTTAGGTGAGACTCCTTCGGACACGATTGATAACGATCGCATAAGCACACGCTAAACATGATGTCCGGACGACTAGCAGTAAGGTAAAGGAGAGAGCCAATCATACCTCAATACTTTTTGATGTCAACTTCCTTACCTTTCACATCTTTGTCTAGATGATCGGATGTGCTCATGGGGGTTGCCATTGCTTTTGCATTGGTCATTTCAAATCGTTTCAGCAATTCTTTGCAATATTTTGCTTGGCAAATGAACGTACCTTCTTTCATTTGCTTTACTTGTAATCCCAAAAGAATGTTAACTCACCCATCATAGACATCTCAAATTCGCTTGTCATTAAATCGGAAAATTCCTTGCACAAAACATTGTTAGTAGCACCAATTATAATATCATCCACATAGATTTGAACTAATAAAATATTATTGTTTTTATGCTTAACAAAAAGAGTGGTGAAAACTTTCCCCCTAATGAAATCATTTTCCAATAGAAATTTACTCAATCTTTCATACCAAGCTCGGAGAGCTTGTTTTAAACCATAAAGAGCCTTTTTGAGTTTGAAAACATGATCGGGAGATTTAAAATCTTCAAAACCGGGGGGTTGTTCAACATAAACTTCTTCTTGAATAACGCCATTTAGAAAAGCACTTTTCACATCCATTTGATGTAAATTGAAATTCATAGAAGAGGCAAAAGCAAGCAATAAACGAATAGCTTCTAATCTAGCTACGGGAGCATATGTTTCTTCATAGTCAATACCCTCTTCTTGATTATAGCCTTTTGCTACAAGCCTAGCTTTGTTTCTAGTGATTACACCATTTTCATCTAGTTTGTTTCGAAAAACCCATTTCGTACCAATTATGGTATGATTTTCGGGTCTTGGCACCAAATCCCAAACATCATTCTGTTTGAATTGGTTAAGCTCCTCTTGCATTGCCAAGGTCCAAAATTCATCCCCAATTGCTTCGGAGATGGTTGTTGGTTCAATTTGAGAAACAAAAGCAGTATGTCCTAAGGTGTTCTTAAGGGAGTTTCGGGTACTTACCTTTTCTCCGACGTCGCCAATTACCTGTTCGAGAGGGTGATCTTTGATTGTCCTCCACTCGTTAGGCATTTTCATTTCTTTCTCCAATTGTGGCGTTTCCTCCGTCGATTGTTCCAAGATTTCATCTTGAATTTCCTTAGGAGTTTCCTCTTGTACTTAGTCTTTTAAACTATTTAAAATACCTGCAAGATCAGAACAAGAATCCTTTCTCGCCAAGCGAGCATTATTTTCGGAAAACACAATATGAGGGGATTCCTCCATAGTTTGGGTTCTATTATTAAATACCCTATATGCTTTGCTACGTGAAGAATACCCAATAACAATTCCCTCATCGGATTTGGCATCAAATTTTCCCAATTGATCTTTTCCATTGTTATGAATAAAACATTTACAACCGAATACTCTAAAATGGGAGATATTTGGTTTCCTTCCCTTGTAGAGTTCATAAGGGGTTTTCATGAGTATTGGCCTTATGACTACTCTATTTAAAACGTAGCATGCGGTACTCACGGCATCCGCCCAAAAATGTTTGGGAATCTTAGCCTCTTCGAGCATGGTTCTAGCCATCTCTTCGAGACACCTATTTTTCCTTTCCACCACCCCATTTTGTTGTGGTGTTCGTGGAGCGGAAAAGGTATGCTCGATACCGAGTTCGTCACAAAAGTCCGCAAAGAGATTGTGATCAATCTCTCCCCCATGATCACTTCTAACTGAAGTGACGGTTGTTTCCTTTTCGTTTTGAACACGTTTAAGAAAATAGTTAAAATTTTGAAAAGCATCACTTTTATGGGCAAGAAATAAAGTCCAAGTAAATCTGGAATAATCATCAACAATAACAAAAGCATAACGATTTCTACCTAGACTTTCAATGCGAGATTGTCCAAATAAATCCATGTGAAGCAATTGCAATGGTCTAGTAGTTGAAACAATATTTTTCGATTTAAAAGATGCTTTTGCTTGCTTCCCTTTTTGACAAGAATCACAAGTAGAGTCATTTTTAAATTTCAAGTTTGGAAGTCCAACAACTAAGTTTTGTGAAACCAATTTGTTCAAAATATGCATGTTGATGTGAGCTACTCTACGATGCCATAACCAAGAATCATCCTCTTTGCTCATTAAACAATTCACATATTCGGGTGAAGAATTTGCAAGATCAACCATATAAATGTTATCCATTCTAAAACCACGAAGGATAATTTTAAAAACGCTACGTCTAAAAACTAAGCATTCATCCGAATCAAATAAAACAAGATTTCCCTTGTCACATAATTGACTTATGCTCAAGAGATTATGTTTTAAACCTTTCACAAGTAATATATGCTTAATGGAAGAAATTTCATCCTTACCGACCGATCTGATGCCGATAATCTTTCCTTTGTTGTTATCACCAAAAATAACACTTCCCCCTTCCTTGTGTTCTAGTTGAAGGAATTTGGATTCGTCTCCCGTCATGTGCTTGGAGCATCCACTATCAAGGTACCATAGTACACTCTATCCCTTCAAACATACCTACAAAACAGATTAATGAGTTTTAGGTACCCATGCCATTTTGGGTCCTTGGGGGTTAGGCAAATCATAGTGATGTGATTGAGTGTTATGTCTATGTCGTGTAAAAAAAGCAGGAGCAATATGTCCAATTCGTCTACAATAATGACAAGTCACGTTAGGATTATGCATCCTTCTAGGTTGATAGTAATTGGACGGACGAAAATCATTTACTCTATTCTTGACAGTATAACTATTGCGCAAATCATGAAAGTCATTTCTCCTACCATTTGTTCTAGGATATGCATCATTTCTAGAATAGTTGTTTCTAGGTTGGAAGTCATTTCTAGATGTTCTAAAAGGTTCAAAATTCCTTCTAGTGTTTGGCCTAGAATGTGCATTATTTCTAGCATGATTATTTCTAGGTTGCGATTGATGAAAACCATTTCTAGGTTTGTTGTATCTAGGATGAACATTTGTTTTATTTATCCTAGGTTGAACCTTAGGTCGTTGGGGGTTGGCTTCAACTTTCTCTTTAGGCTCGTTTCTAAAACCTATGCCATGCTTGGTCGACTTTAAATTAACAAGCACTTCATTCAAATTTTTATGAGAAGAGTTAAACTTATCTAAGGTTCCCTTAAGCCTTTCTACTTCATTTTTGAGATGCATGCAAGAAGTACAATTTCTAGAACTCTCGGGCTTGTCGGCGCTTCTCTTGCCAAAAAATTTCTTTTCCTCTTTCAACTTCTCATTTTCTAAAATCAGTTTTTCCAATTCCTTTTCTTTAAAAGAGAGTTGTTTTTGAAAATCTTTTTCTTTTAAAGAAGCATTTTCTTTTATACTCTTAACAGTTTTTTAAGCTTTAATAAATTCGCTATACAACTCATCAAAAGCATTTTGCATTTCTTCAAGGGAAAAGAAATTTTTGGAAGAAATTTGACATACCTCTTCTTTGTTGTCGTCTTGTGCCATAAGACAAAGATTTGCGGCTTCGTCTTCTTCTTCCTCACTTGACTCGTCACCGGAGTCGCCTCCCCAAGATATGTATGCTCGTTGCTTCTTGAAGGGTTTCTTCTTCTTTTTAGCATTTGGGCAATTTGATTTAATGTGCCCGGTTTCTCCGCACTCATAGCACTTTATTTGATCTCCTTGCTTTTTGCCCTTTCGTTCATACTCTTTTCGCATGAACTTTTGAAATCTCTTGATAACGAGTCCGAACTCGTTGTCTCCGTCCTCATCATTTTGAGGTTGGCTTGTGCTTGCCTTGAGAGCGATTCTTTGCTTCCTTTGATCATCAACAAGAGGGTTAAGTATAGTAGATTCATAAGTTTTAAGATTACCTCTTAATGCGTCGATGGTGACATTTGAAATGCCAATGGACTCTTGAATCGCGTCGGCCTTGGATCGCCATTCCGGAGTGAGACTTCGGAGAATTTTCCGGACAAGTTCCTTATCCGTGAAGGTCTTCTTAAGAGCATGTAAATCATTTACGATTTTTGAAAATCGTTCAAACATCTCATCGACCTTTTCGCCTTCCTTCATGTGAAACAATTCATATGCATGGGTTAGAAAATCAATTTTGGCTTCCCTTACCTGGTCCGTACCTTCGTACGTAATTTCCAGCTTGTCCCACATTTGCTTCGCCGTTGTGCAACAAGATATCTTCCTGTAATCATCAGCATTTAAAGCACAATATAATAAATTAATAGCTTTAGCATTATTTTGCACCTTTCGGATATCATCCGCATCGTATTCATCTTCGGACTTTGGGACCCATTCATTTTCAACCTTCTTTGTTGGAATTTGTTCTCCATTCAATATGACCTTCCAAAGATGAAAACTATTTGATTGTACAAATATTCTCATCCTCTCCTTCCAGTATGTATAATTTGTACCATCGAATAACGGTGGTAGGGTGGAGCATTGTCCTTCACCTATTCCTGCAAAAGAATCACGAGTAGAAGCCATGGATGTTTCTCTCAAACGGTTAAGTCTTCAGAGAGTTGGGCTCTGATACCAATTGTTAGATAATACGCTTAACGCTAGAGGAGGGGGGTGAATAGCGTTATAATAAAAATTAGCGTAAACTTGCGGAATTTAAAATTTGCAGGAAATAAATATGTGCGATAAGTAAATAAATTAGAACAAACGCACCGATGTATCCTGGCTCACCACAACCCGTGGCTAGTCCAGTCCCTGAGAGACTCTCTCGAGATTTCCACTAACTTGTTAAGCTTACGGGTGCTCAACAAACCGTTACAACTTGAGGACACAAGCCTCTACAACCCTTGCTCGGAGATACAACACTCCAAGACTTCAACCAAGGAAACACAAGTTCCTTCTTACAACACAAGGGACTAACACTTCCCTTCAAGTGTACAAAAACACTTAGCACTCAAACAAGACACTCCTTTAAGAGTAGATATGAGTAAAAAGAATACGCTCAAGATCGCAACAACTTTCGTCTAGAATTTGGCTCTTAAAAGCTTATGTAATGAATATAAAATGATAAGCAATAAAGTATGCAAGCTTTAGCAATTGTATGATCAGTTGTTGTGTGTTGTTCTACTTAAAAGACTAAATTGAAGCTGTATTTATAGTTGAAAAACTTTGTATTACCGTTGCCTAATTGCCAATTAAGAATTGTTGATTTTACTCAGTGACAATCGATTGTCAAATTACCACAATCGATTGTTTGCCAGTTCTTCCAAAAATCAATCCCAGATTTTACGCATAACAATCGGTTATCTAAGATCAATAATCGATTACTGGCAACGTTCAAAAAAACATTTCCAGATTTTACGTAAAATAATCGATTGTCAGAAATCTACAATCGATTACTCAGCAACGTTCAAAAAATCCTTTCCAGATTTTAATAAACACAATCGATAATAAGAAATCAATAATCGATTACTCAGCAACGTTCAAAAAATCCTTTCCAGATTTTAATTAAAACAATCGATTATAAGAAATCAATAATCGATTACCTGACGGTATTTGAAAACATTTTGGCAACGGTCATTTATAAATCGATTATACTAAGTTAACAATCGATTATATATCAGTCTTGAAAAATCAATTTAGACACTGCCTCTTGACAATCGATTGTTATAGGTTCACAATCGATTATTTAGTAACTTTGAATAAGTCTGGAAGACACTGCCTCAACACAATCGATTGTCATATGTTCACAATCGATTATTTTGTGACTTTGAAAAATCTGATGGACACTGTCTCTTCACAATCGATTGTCATTAGCTTCACAATCGATTATTTTGAGCTTTGAAAAACTTTGATGGACACTGCCTCATCACAATCGATTGTCATAAGGTTCACAATTGATTGTCATGCAGATTTGAAAAATCTGATGCTCACTGCCTTAACACAATCGATTGTCAAGCAGCTGACTTAAACATAATCGGTTATCATAAGTACATAATCGATTATCTTAGTCCAGATTTTAGAGGCATGTTTAAAAATCATTTTGACTAAAGTAAATATGCATTATTTAAAATCATTTTGCTCTAAATTAAATATGCATGACTTGTTAAAAATATTTTTACGATAGAAGCCAAGTCTTGAGTTTAAGTTGTCGGATCAAGATCACAATTAAATACCGACTCATATAAAACTTAATCTCGATCTTTGTCTTGTGCTTGAATCTCGTTATATATCAATTTTGCGCTTTGTGCTTGGACCTCGTCATATGTCAATTTGCGCATAGTTTGTCATTCATCAAAACCTACAAATATGAACACACGTTTAATATAATGCCTTGAGAACGTGTTTCCAACAGGTGAATCAATTGCAGAAAGTTAGCCAAGGATAGCATAAGTGAAGAAAAATTTCAACAAAGGCTATATGGTGCTTAGTAGATGCGAGAAAAAGAATATGATGTCATGAGCTGTTGATAAAGAATGTTTAGTGTAAAGAGAAGAAAGTAATTTGGTTGTATCGGAATGAGATCATGTTCTGCGGTGTTAGAGTGCTGATAAGGCACGAGTGGTTCGATTCGTTGAATCAAGTAATTTGCAGTAGGTATAAGAGTTGATGACTCTTGAGAATGATTTTGATGTGTTGAAGATTCTATATGTAGCACTCAGATGTTTTAAGGTTGAGTATGTGATAAAGTTAGTGTTTTCATTAGAACAGCTCAAGACTTGTGGTATTTTCACGTCAATTACGGGATTCTATGTATCAGTATCTGGGAAGTAAACGTAGCGGAATTAGATTCGCATGAAGTTCTTCAAAGTACGGTATTTCAGAAGTGGTATTTTTGGGAACGTTTGAGAGAGTGTGTAGTGCCCTATTGGTCTTAGACAGTGTGATCTTACCTTCGAGTCTCGTGTGGTAAGCCTGGGTTAAGGCATTGTGGTGCTACAGTAAGAGAGTATATCAAATTCAAAATAAATCAGAAGGAAATCTAGACAGATAAAGTAGCTTGTTAGCGGACTAAATCGGCATGGTAAAAATATGATCAATTCCTTGTTTATGTTCGAGGTAATGAGCCCTTACGGTTATTGGGCGGCAGGTCTTTTGAGTTTCGACAGCTTGCCTAGACTAGTATGGATAGAAGGATTTAGTCCTGGAAGTTTATCTTGTGGTTAGGAAAAAGAAGGTGGAGTTCTCAGGTTATCTGAGTATTGTATGGTAAGCGCGGTCTGTTGTGGAGGATTGGGGATTCGTGTGTGTAAGGTACGGTTCAGTTCCGAATGGGCAGTCATTAAATTCTCAAGCAGCACGGGCAACTGCATGTGATTTAAGAATCGACCCTCAGATGAAAAAGGAAACTTGTATTACTATTCTAGTAATTTGATAGGAGTATACGTTCGGTAACAGGGGAAGGTGATGTAAACCGATAACAATTCGGTGGGATTGCGGCAGTTTCCTATTGGATCGACTATTGGAAATTGAGTCTATCGATGGCACAAGGAAATCTTAGAATATCTTTCTTGGAATGAATGGGTACTTGATGTGTAATATGTATTCCTATGGCGGAACGTGGGACGAGGTGTAGTGATTTGTATGTTATATGGAGTTGGAGACTGGGAGTTCTCTGGTCCGGTCGATTTAGTCGTTGTGGATTGTGTGCATTGGCACCGCAATTGGCTTTTGGGATTGGGAAGCCCGAGTGGATCTTTATTTGTTGATATGTTAGATTTTTGACATGATGTTGGGGGTAGACTGTCTGTCTCAGAGTTGGGTTATTTTAGACTATTGTGCTATGGGCTAGGTCGAAAAATGCCACAAGCTGTGTGGGGAGGTGCATCAGACTATGTTCTAGCGGAATGGTTGTATTTCAAGGACCAACAGACGGCTGGTAGGAGTTGCTTTCTTTAATTTGGCCATTGAGGGGGGAGGCGGTGTAGAGGTTTCCACCAGTGATTCAGTTCCGACAGTAAGGCACTTTTTGGATGCGTGTTCCAATCTAAGGCGACTCGGTTGGATCCTAATTGTATTGTCGAGGGATAAGTTGACTCGAACATATCTGAACTTATCAACGATCTGGAGAGATCTATGAGTTGTTTTCTATGTTGCGGGACATTATGATTTACGGACTATGGGCACATATGGTGCGGTGCTATCGAGATTCAGAGTGGAAGTTGAGTATTGTAGCTTACACCGCCATAAATAGATATGATTAAACATTCAGTGTGCTTGCGATCGATACTCGGTACTCTATGATTATGAGCGAATTCGGCTTGATGTACATCTCCATATGTGAGATAGTTGAGTGGACTCGGGTGGCATGCCGCCACAGGATATGTTATCTGGATCGGGTTGCGCGCCACAATAGTGTGACATTGAGGATAGTTTCCGTGTGTTACTTTGTATGCCTTATTTCCTGGTTTCTATGGAAAGTCCTTATTGGGAGTTTCTTGGCGAATAGCGCATCAATTGGGTTCTTTCAGGATTGAATTTTCTATATTACTCGCTTCACCGTAGGTATGATGTATTTTTTGAGTTGGTACATCAATCAGTGCGCTGTTGTCAAGTTTGAGTATAACGACTCGAGTTGCTTCATGCGGAATAGCGTTGGATGAGATCGCGCATAATAGATAGGGTACGTGGAGATTAGACCCTTCGGGAAAGGCTCAGGTATTCTAGTCCTATGATGTTAGATGGGGTCTCAGCCTTGTGTTGCAATAGTATTGATGAGCTTAAGGTACAACTCTTTCTTTTGAGTCATTTTCATGACTTGAGTATGTTTAGAACATCTCTTATTGGTATGTGTTATGTAAGTTGTGGCTTAGGCCGTATTGATGGGTCATGTAACCAGGATGGTGTGTTTGGTCAGAAGATACCTCTGAGGTCATTAATGGATACGAACGAATTTGGTTTCGGCATGTTTGAATGTTAATATCGAGTTTCGGCGCAGAGATCTATTGTGGTATTAGTCAAAGGGGAAGAAATGTCTTCGTGAATGGTTGATCTAAGAAATGGTTATGGTCTACTGTGTGTTCATTATGATTGATAAAGTATAGCAGTGTTGGAATAAGACTCCAGCTAATAAGGTATTTCTATCGGTACATGGTTGTTGTGGACAGCTACTGTGGATATAAATTTTCGTTTCGAGTGTTAGGATTATGTGGTATATCATGTGAGTGCGCCTGAGGTTGCAGGTATGGGTTATTACAGCTGGTTCAGGCTTATTGTGAGTATAAATGTGAGGTCCTGATCTGGTGTATGATTTCAGAGGTGCAATATGGTTTTGCGGTTATGGTCTAGATGGACTGTGAAATTTTAGCGGTGTTTTATTATCGGGCCTATGTGAGTTAGGGCGACGTGGGATCACACCAGGTATATGGTTGGTAAGGTCATTCAGGTATCGATTGGCCCCTAGTACAACTCTGAGCACGCTCGAGGACGAGCATTTGTTTAAGTTGGGGAGGATGTAATGATCCGACCCGTCGTCTCAGGTATCTCCGCACTATTTTCCCCATTTTTTATATGTTTCATTATATGTGTTTGGTGAATTTGAAATTATTCAGACAGAGTTTGTGTAGAAATGAGACAGTTAGTCCTTTTATGAGAAGGATAGTTTGGAAAAGTCAATCGAATGTTGACTTATGAGTTATTGGACTCGGAATGGATTTTCGACGATTTGACTAGTTTCGGGTGGTGATTTATGACTTAGGAGCGCAACCGGAACTGAATTCGGAGGTCTGATGTAGATTTAGGCTTGAATTGGCTAGGTTAGAATTTTGGCAAAGTCCAGTTGATATGTGAGATTTTGATCAGGGGGTTGGAATGGAATTTTAATGGTTACAATAGCTCAGTTACATGATTTTGGATATGCGTGTAAATTTTCAGATCATTCGGCGGTGTTTAAGTTGGGGTTTGGATAAAATGTGTGTTTCTGAAGTTTTAGAAGAACATAGGCTTGAATCCGATGTAAATTTGGTGTTTGATGTTAGTTTTGGTGTATTGAGAGCGCAACTAAGTTTGAATGATCATATGTGATGTTTTAGTATGTTCATATGCGGTCCCGAGGAGTTCAGGTGAGTTTCAGATAGGTTTGGGCTACGTTGTACTCGTTTTTCTTATGCTTCGACGTCGTTTCTTCAAGCATAAAAAATATTATATTGAACAAATAAGCTCCGATTACTTTTTTGAATGAATCACTAGATCCGTATCGTAATTATTGACCCGTAGCAAAAAGAACCGTCGAATTTGGAAATCGTATAAGGATTTTATGGCCATTTTACCAAGGTTTGCCCAAATTTTTAAGTTAGTGACCAAATTGCCCCAGACGGCGTATTAAAAAGCTGCACTATTTGCAAATCTTAAAACCTACGTATCTCCTTCATTATAAGGTCAAATTGAGTGATTCAAAAGCCTAATTTCATTTTAATTTCACAAGAAATCCATTGGGAGTAGTAAAACGCATGACAAATATACCTATAATGAGCAGGTCGAGTTTTCTTCCAATTTTTGAGCGGGAAGAAGCTTCCGAGGCGATTTTTATGAGAGAAAATTAGTGGTTATCGCAGAGTTAAGTTATTTGATTGTTAAAACTCATTTACAGGCGATTATAAACCATAATCCGAGCCTTTATTTCATGAAAAGCAGTAGAAAATTAGGATTTTGGGGCATGAGATTATGAGACTTTTAGGGATATATTTGGGGGGGTCAAACGGACTCCGATTTTGGTATTCTTTATACGTATGGAATCGGGAGAAGATGAAGAACACTTTTCTGTAATAAATTTTGAGTTTCGAGAATTGGGCACATGGCTCAGGTTTTGTCAATTTCAAAATTATTGATGTTTTTCGATATTTTCAATTGGGTATTGATCCTATAGCGTAATGTGATGTATTAGTTGTGGTTTTGGCTAGATTCAACGTGCAAGGATTTCGAGTCAAGAGGGAAGGATATCGCGGGATAGTCTACTGCCGGTTAGAGGTGAGTAGTTTGTATAGATGATGGCCTGAGGGATTGGAACCCCGGTTTATCACATCGTGACGCTATGCTAGGGCGTGACTCGCACCCCATGGCAGGTGCGGGATGGTATATGATTGGGGATTGTGACTTCGTCCATCCCGAGAGCGGAATATAAATTATTGGCGGCTGATACACACATTGTGTTATTGATAATTTGTCTTAATGCCATGTTTGGGACTTGTGCCTATCTATAATACCTGTGAAGTGTGAATATCTGTATGATAACATGATTTGCATAATCATTGATCTCAGTCATGTATTTAATCACCGTAATAAAATGCTAAGTCACTTTTCCTGAAATTAAATAATTAAATATTTTCTTCTTATGAATTAGAAACTGGAAAATAAGTTGAACTGTTATGTGACTCCTATGCATACTGTGGACTGAGCATGAATCGGGCTACACACCGTAGCGATTATATACATTGGATTGGGCTATATGTCGTAGCGATTATATACATTGATATTGAGGCCGAGAGCTTGTTTTATGCCAATACCTGGCTGATATTGCGCTTGGGCTGAAGGAGCCCCTCCAGAGTCTGTACACACCCCCAGTGAGCACCGTCGATGATTAATAAATATGGATGGCTCGCGCTGCACGCCACATCGTATTCATATGCATTGCATTGCATATTTATCTGATACTTGACTGTAATGATTGATATCGTTTTGCTGTTAGTTCATGGCTAAGGAATAGAACTGTTAGATTTAGCTTTGCTTTGTGGCATTTCGTGGATTTATTACTTTCTAACATTTTTCTATGCTTATTATTTACTGAGTCGGTAGTATTCACCCCTACTCCCTGCACCTTTTGGGCACATTCAGGTACACAGGAGGCTTAACTGACACTCATAGTCTCCATATGTTTTCAGAGTCGTCTAGGTAGCTGTATGACTTTCGCAGGACCTGGCTATTCTTCATTTTTTCCAGTTTAGTATTATTGCATACATTCCAGATTTTATTATTTCCATCCTGATATTTTTATAAAGTTTCGTTTATAGACTCTAGATTCGTGACCTCAAATCTTTGGGAGTGATTATTCAGTTTTCGTACTATTCTATTATTATTATCGGTTTATTATTCTAAATTACTATAATATTCTTAAATTGTCGATGTTGAGATCTCAGTATTTAATAGAAAACGATCGTTGGTCAGGCTTTCCTGCTTTAGGGCTGGGTGCCATCACGAACTTGGGTTGTGACATACTTGCATTAGACAAAAAGGAAGCCAAAAATATTCAAATGCAGGCGACCAGGAACAACATCATAAACCATGACCTATGCAAAAGGAATGCTTAGAGGCCTCTTGGCAAAATGCCTTAAACCAAACCAAACAAGATGTGTCCTCGAGGAAGTATTCTAAGGCAACTACGGTGCCCATACCGGCAACCGAGCACTCGTAATATGCCTCATACGAGCAGGTTATTATTGGCCCATCGTAAAGAAGGAAGCCTCTAACTTCGTCAAAAAGTGCAAGCAGTGCCAGAAATACGCTCCTACAATACACCAACTGGGCGATCACCTCCACTCAGTCACATCGCCATGGCCATTCATCAAATGAGGAATGAACATAGTGGGATCGCTCCAAATGGGACAAGGTAATCTATGTTTCCTTTTTGTTTTAACTGGATACTTTTCCAAATGGGTAGAAGTGGCTGCGTTCGCCAAGGTACGTGAAAAGGAATTTATCACATTCATATGGAAGAAAATTATATGCCTTTTCGGCATCCCCAAAGAAATCAGTTGAGACAACGGACCCTAATTCATCGGGAAAACAAATCGCTGAATTCTTCGAGAAATGACACATCAAGATAATACCCTTCACGCCATATCACCCTCAATGCAACGGCCAAGCCGAGTCCTCCAATAAAACAATACTAAACATCATGAAGAAAAATCTTGAGGACACCAAGGGACTGTGGCCTGGAATTGCTACCAGAAGTGCTATGGGCATGCCATACCATGCTAAAAATAAGCACAGGAAAAACGCCATATTCACTAGTCTATGGGACTGACACAATGATACCAGTCAAGACTGGGGAACCGAGTTTGATATACTCCAATGAGAGTGGACCAAGCAATGATATGAACAAGAAACAAGACCTCAATGAAGAGGAAGAGTGAAGAGATATGGATTACATAAGAATGATAGCCCAAAAACAGCAAGAAGAGCGGTATTACAACAAAAAGGCCAAGGCCAAAGTACGACCAGTCAAAGTCGGGGGCTATATACTCAAGGCCAAGACAAAGGCGACCAAAGACCCAAGAGAAGGTAAACTAGGAACTAATTAGGACGGGCCATACAAAATCATAAACGCGGCAAACAAAGAATCATTCTAACTAGAAACAATGGATGGAAAGCTACTATCAAACAATTGGAACATCGCCCACCTCAAATACTTCAACTTATGATAGTGGACGCCCTCCAAGTCGTACTCTTTTCCCTCACCCGAGTTTTATCCTAATTGGGTTTTATCGGGGAGGCCTGAAACGAGGCAACGAAGAGGACGTCTCGAAGTTTAACTGTATTTCATCACCTCGCCTATCGACTACTTCTCTAGGCCGAGTGATGAAGGGACTAGGAGAATGGAACTTCTCAAATACATGGATGGAACAAATAGAAATATGTAATACTTTCAAATGAATGAAATAAACAAAGCAACATGCAACATCTTTGCACAACTCCACCAACTCATTATATACTGTAAATTCGACCTTGCTCGAATTACTTTACATTCGACCTCGCTTGAATTATTCTACGTTCGACCTCGCTCGAATTATTCTACATTACACCTCGCTCGAATTACTCTACAGTTTACCTCGCTCGAATTACACTACATTCCATCTCGCTCGAATTACTCTACATTTGACCTTGCTCGAATTACTCTACATGTGACCTCGCTCGAATTACTCTACATTCGACTACACTAACACATTATGTGCAAACGGCCGAAAAGTCAGGGACTTCCTTGCTTTGTAAATAAAAAAGGAATGAGAATCCGGAAATACATAGCAAAAAGGAAATCGTTCTATTTCAATTGTCGAATTACAATGTTTTACAAAGGGCTCAAGAACGCCCTCAGACAAATAGCAAAACCAAAAGAAAACTAAGTACAAAGGCTTCATGCCACATCGTCCCCACTGATAACTATAAACGGGTATACATTTTTATACCCCTTCGTAACTGAGCTTTATGCATAAATTGCTCTAGGATTAGTCATAAATTGCATACAAGTTGCGCTTGATTGCAGGTTTGAGTGACTAGATGATTAATATCAGAAATTAACTCAAAATAGTAGTGAAACCTGCCAAGCATCAAAAGATAATTGAAAGTGGGAAAAAGGTGATCTGCGCGGACCGCACTGTTCTGATTTGCGGCCGCGCAGGAGAGTTCTGAAAGCTGTCAAGTTCAAGCTAACCTGCACAGTCCACCCTGCTTTGCCATGCGGCCACACAGGAAAGTTCAGAGAACCAACAAAAGTGAAGAAGATCCATACGGACCGCATCCATTTCCGCACGTTCCGTACTGATGAGTGATCAGAGGCTCAACAATTCAAAACAAAGACCTACGCAGCCACATACCAAAGCAGTGTTGTCTGCGTGGGTAAAAGTTTAGAGATTCAACAACTGGACGAGTTCTACTGTGCGGCCGCGAACTATTCCACACGGTCCGCTTGATTCTATTGTGTGGCCGCGCACCATTTCCACGCGGTCCGCTTGATTCAACCTCCGTGGCCGCGCTTCATTTCCACACGGTCCATTCGATTCAACCTATGCGGCTGCATGGAATTTCTATGCGGTCTACATCTCCAAGTCGAGAATCACAAATGTGAAGACCATATGCCCTACGCGGCATGTCATTACTATGCGATCCGCGCCAGACCCTCAGGGGTATTTTTGTTTGATTTTTACTGTGTAGTATAAATAGAACACATTACTTTTTAGGACAAGTTTTGTAATTTGTTTTAGGAGGTGAGCATGAGAAATTTAATATTAGCCTACATTACGGCAAATTTCTCTTGTAATTAACGTGGATTCAAGCAGATTAAGCTTGTAGTTAATGATTATGTTAATTTCTTCTAGTATTTATTCTATTTATCCTTCTTCCATGTCTAGCTAAGCCCATTAGCTAGGGTTTTGACTCAACCCTATTGTGGACAATTAATAGGTGTTTTTGCTTAATGCTTGGATGATGTTGGGTGTTTGGTATTTGGGTTGATTGTATTTTTTCACTTAGATTTTGTGGTTGCAAACACTAAGTCTAGCTTAGTGGGTGTTGACTCTTCTTGAGAAAGAGAGTATATGATCTCACAATTAACCCAACAAGGATTTGGGATGGACCCATGAAAATGGTAGTCCCAAGTAACGGGTTAAACCTCAAGAGAGTAACTAACCCACATAAACCTTAAATTTGCTTGGGAAAATGAGCCTACCCAATTGGTCTCTCGAGAGTCAATTGCGTAAAATCACTCTCTCTACCGAGAGGTGTGAGAGTGAGTACTGAAGTGCAAGGATTATCCATATTCCCAATAATTATCATCCTTGTGTTAGAATTCTATACCAGTTAAGTAGCCACCTAGGTGAGTGTCACGACCCTAGTACTTTTCTATTATTGCATACAACTAGCATCATTACTTAGCATAATTTAGTTTACCCTAGTAGTTGATAAATTTAGTTGTTAAATGAAAGAAAAAACCAAAATGATAGAAGATCAAATAGAAGCTAAAATGCATTTCTAGGCTTAGCAAATACTCAACTTCAATTTGAAGCTCTCTGTGGAAAAATCGTCCCGATACCACTATTGGGTTTTAAGCAGTCGCGCCCACTCTTTCTTAGGATTGAGTCCGCACCGATCACTTTTTGGCGCCGTTACCCGGGAAATTTACAGTTTTTGACTATTTGTTGGATAGTTTTGTGTTTTTGCTTCTTTTTCCTTATTTTACTCACTTTGTTTGTTCAATTCACTCAAGCACCAATGGCTTTAAATGCACATGATCCTATTAATATGGGAGTGGAGGAGGTGGAAGATGTGGAACAAGTGGAAATTTTACCCCAAGAACAAAGACGGGGTAGAAATGCTAATGCTAATTATAATGACAACATACATGACCCTCCTCCACCTCCACCAAGAGTAGCTCCAAGAGTTCTACCCAATAAAGGGAACGCAAGTGCAATAGTTCCTCCCCGAGTCCGGGAGGGTAACTTCCAAATCACCAATGTCATGCTCACTTTGCTCGAATAACGAGGGTATTTCACAGGCGCCTCAAACAAAAATTCCTACAAGCATTTGAAAGGGTTTGTGGATACTTGTTGGGGGAGCAAGCAGACAAATGTTTCAGAAGTTGCACTGAGGTTAAGGCTTCTACCCTTCTCACTTCGGGGGAAGGCACTGGATTGGTTGAAGAGACTGCCAAATCATTCCATCACTACGTAGGATGATTTGGCGGATAAATTCATAGAAATATTCTTCTCACCCAGTCATATGGCGACTCTTAGAGATGAGATCCTAGCTTTCAAGAAAGAGCCGACGGAGCCTTTGCATGAGATATATGAGAGATTTTTGACAATGGTAAAAGCGTGCCCCATCAATGATATGAATGATGTTATGATCCAACATACGTTCTATCGGGGTATAAACAGAACAAACCAATGCAATGTCAATCAGTTGGCCGGTGGTAATTTTATGAAGCTTCCATACAACGAAGCTTGTAATGATCTTGATGAAATGGACGATACTTCTTCGGCATGGCAAACCCGGGCTAATCTTCCTCAAGGTGATCCCAATTTTATACACTTGCATATGGAGGTACATGATCATGACCAAGCCATCGCCGAACTTACAACAACAATCATCCAATTGGCTAAGGCGCAACTTAAACAAGTTCAAAATCCGCATCAAGTCAATGCCATGGAGGGAGTGAATATGATGAACAGGATGCAAAGAGGGCAACCTCTACCTCCGATAAATTTTGACAAATTTTGATGATAGGAATGGTGGTTATTCGAATGAATGTTATGAGGACCAAAGCGAGGTGGTCCAATATGTAAATAACTACCAAGGTAATAGAGGAAATCAACAATGGCGATCCCAAGGCAATTGGGGGAACCAACAAAATACTACAAATTTGAATAACAATTGGGGTAATCAAGGCAATGAAGGAAACAATTGGGATAATCAAGGCAATCAAGGTAATTGGGACGGAAACAAGAATAATTAGAACAACGACAATGTTGGGTGGAACAATAATCAAAGAGGTCATAAAGGTAATCGGGGGCAAAGCTTTCAAAGGCCTCCGATGTACCAACAACCGAACAACCCGTCCCCATTCCAATCTCAAGGGTCAAGTTCTTCGGGTCAAGACATTGGTAGAATTGAGAACATGTTCGAACAAATGATGATGAAGAATCAAGACTCGGATGCCCAATTAGCCTCCCACAACACTTGATCCGTAACTTAGAAGTGCATCTTGTTCAAATATCACAATCTTTTAACACTCACCCGAAGGGTGCACTACCAAGTTATACGGTGGTGAACCCTAGGGCTGGGCACAATAACCATGTCATGGCAGTAAAAACGCATAGTATGAGAGGTAGTGAAGTGCAAGAAAGTCAAGTAAGGGTCGATGACGAGGAGTTGCGGGAAGATGATGTCCAATTAGTGGTTGAAGATATTGTTGAACCAAGTGTGAGGAATAAAGTGAGAATAGATATTGATGAGGGTGAGTAGGAGACCCAAGAGGCCGTGAACCCGTCTAGGGAACATGTCATTGACATGTCGGAACCTATGGTTCCAAATGCCAAGGAACCTTTGCCTAGGCCTCCTCCGCCATATCCTCAAATATTGGCCAAGCAAAAAGGTGACAATCAAGTTAAAAATTTTATTGAGATGATGAAGAGTTTGTCCATCAATGTGCCTTTGCTGGAGGTACTTGAACAAATTCCAGGATATGCAAAGTTCATGAAGAACTTGGTTACTAAAAATACATCTATGAGTGAGAGACCATAAAAATGATGCATCAAGTGAGTTCCATTGTGCACTCCATGGCTCCAAAGTAAAGGATCCCGTGCATTCACAATACCATGTAACATTGGAAGCGCAGATTTTGCAAAGGCCCTATGTGATTTAGGGGCAAGTATCAATCTTATGCCATATTCAATTTTCAAGACTTTGGGTATTGGACAACCTCGTCCAACTTCTATAAGGCTTCAAATGGCGGACCGATCAATAAAGCAGCCCTTGGGAATTATTTATGATATCCTTATTCGTGTTGACAAGTTCATATTGCCGGTTTGATTTTGTGATCTTGGATTGCGAAGTGGATTTTGAGGTGCCTATTATTCTTGGAAGGACTTTCCTAGCTATGGGGAAGGCCTTTGTTGATGTAGAGGCGGGAGAATTGATCTTCCGCATTGGTGATGAAAAAGTTGTTTTCCATGTTTGCAAGTCTATGTGCTAACCAAATAGCATCGAAGTGTGCTCGCTTGTTGACATTGTCACGGCGGTGATACTGGATGACACAAGCGCAATGGAAAATGTTGCTGACCCACTCGAGGCAGTGATCTTGAACATGGAGTTTGATGATATTCCGGAAAGGGTGGAGTGTGTGAATGCACTTCATGGCATGGGCTCATATTCCTATGAGCCGAGGAAGCTATCTCTTGATCTTGAAAATCGCAAAACTCCACCCACCAAGCCATCCATTGAGGAGTCACCGACTTGGAGTTGAAAGCACTTCCTCCTCACCTCAAGTATGAGTTTCTTGGTCCTAATTTCACATTTTCGGTTATTCATTCTTCTTTCTTGACTAACGTGCAGGTGGATGCCACTTTGGCTGTTCTTACAAAGTGAAAGCGGATATTCCGGGTATTAGCCCCGCTTTTTGCATGCACAAGATAATATTGGAGGAGGATGAGAGACTGTCTATTGAATATCAAAGGAGACTCAATGCGGTCATGCTAGAGGTGGTTAAAAAGAAAGTCATCAAGTGGCTTGACGCCGGTGTAGTGTATCCAATTTCTGACAGTTCATGGACTTCTCTGGTACAGTGCGTGCCAAAGAAGGGAGGAATGACAGTATTGACCAATGATAATAATGAGCTGATTCCGACTCGTAATGTGATGAGTTATAGAGTATGCATGGACTACCGAAAGATAAACAAGGTTACGAGAAAGGGCCATTTCCCATTGCCATTCTTGGATCAAATGCTTGACCGTCTTGCATGTCGGGCGTTCTATTGTTTTCTAGATGGGTATTCCGGCTATAACCAGATTCTTATTGCCTCGGAGGACCAATAAAAGACAACCTTCACATGTACTTATGGAACATTCGCCTTCTCTCGAATGACATTTGGATTATGTAATGCTCTGGCGACCTTCCAAAGATGTATGATGGCAATCTTCACCGATATGGTGGAGGATATATTGGAGGCCTTTATGGATGACCTTAGTGTGGTCGGGATTTATTTGGTGAATGTTTGAAAAATCTTGATCGTGTGTTCGCCCGCTATGAAGACACAAATTTGTTGCCCAATTGGGAGAAATGCCATTTTATGGTAGAAGAAGGAATTCTGTTGGGTCATAAAATTTTGAAAAGAGGGATTTAGGTTGATAAAGCAAAAATTGAGGTGATCTCAAGGTTTCCTCCCCCTAACTCTTTCAAAAGGGTGAGGAGTTGTCTTGCACACTCGGGTTTCCACCGGAGATTCATCAAGGACTTTTCTAAGGTAGTAAACTCGTTGTGTAAGTTGTTGGAAAAACATACAATATATGTGTTTGATGACAAGTGTATGGAGGCTTTCGAGCTTCTAAGGCAAAAGTTAACGACAACCCCCATCATTAACGTACCCGATTGGAGCTTGCCCTTTGAGCTCATGTGCGATGCTAGTGATGTTTCGGTGGGGGCGGTATTGGGCCAGAAAATCAAAAAATTATTCCATTCGGTGTACTATGCTAGCAAGACAATGAATAAGGCGCAAAAACATTACACGGCCACCGAGAAGGAATTGCTTGCCATTGTATTTGTCATGGAGAAGTTTTGCCCGTACCTTATGGGGGCCAAAGTCCATATCCATATCGATGACGCCGCCTTTCGGTACTTGATGATTAAGAAGGATTCAAAATCAAGGTTGATGAGATGGGTACTTCATCTACAAGAATTTTATTTGGAGATCGTCGATAGAAAGGGAAGTGAGAACCAAGTGGCGGACCACTTGTCTCGATTGGAGGAGGAAGGTAGGACTTCGGACGGCCTTGAGATAAGTGATTCTTTTCCGGATGAACAAATCCTCTCCGTTTCTATGCTTGACATGTTGTGGTTTGCCGACATTACAAATTATTTGTTACCGGTCTGGTACCATACGAGCTATCTTCCAACCAAAGAAAAAAGCTCAAGCGGGATTCTTTGGACTACTATTAGGATGAGCCGTATCTTTTTAAAATTTGCACCGATGATGTAATTCACCGATGTGCTCCTGAAGAAAAGGAATTGATTATTTTGGAAGCTTGTCACTCTTCACCCTATGGTGGCCATCATGGTGGGGCGAGGACTGTTAGAAAATACGCTTAACGCTAGAGGGGGGGTGAATAGCGTTATAATAAAAATTAGCGTAAACTTGCGGAATTTAAAAATTGCAGGAAAGAAATAAGTGCGATAAGTAAATAAATAAGAACGAACGCACCGATGTATCCTGGTTCACCACAACCCGTGGCTAGTCCAGTCCCCGAGAGACTCTCTCGAGATTTCCACTAACACTGTTAAGCTTACAGGTGCTCAACAAACCTTTACAAACTGAGGACACAAGCCTCAACAAACTTTGCTCGAAGATACAACACTCCAAGACTTCAACCAAAGGAAACACAAGTTCCTTCTTACAATACAAGGGACTAACACTTCCCTTCAAGTGTATAAAACACTTAGCACTCACTTAAACAAGACTCTCTTAATAGAGTAGATATGAGTAAACAGATACGCTCAAGAACGCAACAACTTTCGTCAAGAATTTTGGCTCTCAAAACTTATGTAATGAATAGAAAGTGATGAACAATAGAGTATGCAAGCTATAGCAATAATATGATCAGTTGTTGTGTTTAGAAGACTGATTTGAAGCTGTATTTATAGTTGCAAAACCATGCATTACCGTTGCCTAATTGCCAATTAAGAATTGCTGATTTTACTCAGTGACAATCGATTGTCAAAATGCCACAATCGATTGTTTGCCAATCGTTCCAAAAATCATTCCCAGATTTTACGCTTAACAATCGATTATCTAAGATCAATAATCGATTACTGTCAACGTTCAAAAAATCATTTCCGGATTTTACTTAAAAACAATCGATTGTCAGAAATCTACAATCGATTACTTGGCAACGTTCAAAAAATCATTTCCGGATTTTACTTAATACAATCGATTGTCAGAAATCTACAATCGATTACTTGGCAACGTTCAAAAAATCTTTTTCGGATTTTATTTAAAACAATCGATTACTAGAAATCTATAATCGATTACCTGACGGTGTTTGAAAATATTTTGGCAACGGTCAATTACACAATCGATTATGCTATGAGAACAGTCGATTATATATCAGTCTTTGAAAAATTAATTAGACACTGCCTTAATGCAATCGATTGTCAAAGATTCACAATCGATTATTTTATGACTTTGAAAATGTCTGATAGACACTGCCTCAACACAATCGATTGTCATGAGGTTCACAATCGATTGTCATGCAGATTTGAAAAACTTTGATGTACACTGCCTCAACACAATCGATTGTCATAAGTTCAAAATCGATTATTTTGTAGCTTTGAAAAACTTTGATGTACACTGCCTCAACACAATCGATTGTCATAGGGTTCACAATCGATTGTCATGCAGATTTGAAAAATCTGATGCACACTGCCTTAACACAATCGATTGTCATAAGTGCATAATCGATTATCATAAGTACATAATCGATTATCATAGTCCAGATTTTCGAGGCATGTTTAAAAATCATTTTGACTAAAGTAAATATGCATGATTTAAAATCATTTTGCTTGAAATTAAATATGCATGATTTGATAAAAATATTTTTACAAGAGAAGCCAAGTCTTGAGTCAAGTTATCGGATCAAGATCACAATTAAAGAACGACTCATGTATAACTTTATATCTTTGCTTGATCTTGGTCTTGTGCTTGAATCTCGTTATATATCAATTGCGCGCTTGTGCTTGGACCTCGTCATATGTCCATTGCGCATAGTTTGTCATTCATCAAAACCTACAAATATGAACACACGTTTAGTATAGTGCCTTGAGAACGTGTTTCAACAAGGACGGCGTCTAATGTTTTGACTTGTGGGTTTTATTGGACATCATTGTTCAAGGATGTCAGTGACTTCGTGAAAATATATGATGAGTGTCAACGTGTTGGAGGGATTTCAAAGAAAGATGAGATGCCCATTAACACGATTCTTGAGGTCGATATTTTCTTATGTTTGGGGGATAGACTTTATCGGGCCATTTGTTAGTTCTTGTGGCAACACCTATATTTTGGTAGTAGTTGACTATGTGTCGAAATGGGTTGAGGTCATCGCCTTACCCGACAATGATGCTCGTAGTATGGTGGATTTCTTGAAACAGAGCATTTTCACTAGGTTTGGCACACCCCATGCCATAATTAGTGTTGGTGGCACTCATTTATGCAACCGGGCCTTCGATTCATGGCTTACCAAATCTGGGGTAAACCACAAAGTGACCACTCCTTATCATCCTCAAGAGAGTAGCCAAGTTGAGGTCTCAAGGTTGGCGATATGGTTCTTCTCTTCAATTTCCGGTTAAGTTGTTTTAGGTAAGCTAAAATCCAAGTGGAGCGGTCATTTTGAAGTGGTTGGTGTTACTCCTTTTGGTGCCATTGATCTCAAAATCAAGAACGGTTAATTATTCCGAGCAATGGGCATCGAGTTAAGCATTACTTGGGCAAGTTTTATGGCAACCACATGCTGGCGTTAATTAAGTTGAAATTACTATGATGGTAATATGCGTCGTGCACCGACGTTAAAGCAGGCGCTTCTTGGGAGGCAACCCATAACATTTGAATTTCTTTGTTTTTCTGTTGTAGAGTAGGATTTTGGAGCTAATGGTTTGTGAAGTGTTTCAGGGATAATGTTGAATCAGTGTAGGGGAAAATAAAAATGAACAGCCTCTGAACAGTGCCTATGCGGCCGCATGTCAAAATAGTGCGATCTGCGTGGGCTTGAGCTACTGAAAATGTTAAACTCAGAAGACCCAGCATGGCCGCATGACTTTTTTGTGCAGTCCGTGCTGGAAGAACAAAACCTGGCATCTCTCTGAAATTTTTCACGTGGCCCGAACCAAACGTGTGCAGTCCGTGTGGAAATTGTCGAAATTGATAAGTCTCTGAAGTTTCCCACGCTGCCGCGCACCAAAACAGTGCTGTCCGCGTGACATTTCTGTGCGGCCGCACAGGTAGGTAAGAAATGGGTCCCACTATTTTATATAAATAGGAGCCTTGGGCCTCCATTAAACCCTTTCGCAAATTCTCATTTGAGAGCATATTTCTACTTTTCACCCACGACATTTGTGCACATATTTACATTATCATTAATCCCTAGTAACATCTTATCTTCATTTCAGTTAGTAGTTTAATTTGTGTTAATTTTACTTTATTTCTACTAGTATAACTTCTTAATTTCTTTGTTGATCGTCTTAGTTTACTATTAGAATAGTTTTTTTTGTTGAATTTTTGGTTGAACTTGGGCATATATTCTTTTTAAGACAACGGAGTAGGGACCCCTATGACCCATAATGTTACAAATTGGACTGAAAAGGACAAAAAGGACCTGCCCAGTTACGTTTGCCCTACGCGGTCGCACACCATTTGTGTGTAGTCTGCGTGCCTTTGCTTGGTAATTGAACAACCTCTATGCGCGGTCCGCGTGACCATTTATGTGTGGTCCACGTGAACCCAGCGTACTCCGCATGACCATTTCTGTGCCGTCCGCGTGAACCCACTGTGGCCGCGGTCCAAAACAGTGCGGACCACGTGGCCAGAGTTCATAGAGGTTGCATTTTGGTAGTATGAGTTGTGCATACCGCATCCACTTTTGTGCGGTCCGCGTCAATCCTAGGCGGCCGCAATCCAAATCAGTGCGGTCCGCGTAGATTCTTTTAGAGAACTGATATGTGCAATAATTAGCCTGTGCGGACCATATGACCTTTTTGTGTGTTCCGCATCCCTCCTGTCTGCAGTACTATGTCTGCAATTGTGAATTGAACTTTAAACTGTCTGCTCCTTCTGTGCTTCCACTAACAACGTTAGACTTGTATCTTTTGCAGACAATGGTACGTGGAGGAAAACAAAAACAACGTGGGGGCAAGGAGAAGCAAACCGGGAGGGGTGGCTCTTCCCGAGAAAAGACAATAAAAAGGGTTATGAAACTCACTGCTAAGGATAAAGAGACAATAAAAAAGAACAGGAAGATAATTCTGGAGGCCGACAGGGCTGCCTCTTATTAAACACATAGTGAGTACGCACCCTCCCGGAGTGTGACTTCAGAGTCTGTCCCCACACAAATGTTCGTGGAGATTCCAGCACCAGAGTCATCTTCCCCTAATCATGAGAATGTGGCCACCTCCAAAAGGCCGATGAATGTACACTCGGACTCGTCTGATGAGTCCGGAGCTGTAAAAGGAATGGAGGAAAAATACCCCACTTCTCCCACAGCGTCACTATCAAAGGAGAGTGAGGGCGGTGAGCAAAACATTGGGGGTCTAGAGAGAATCAGGAAGAAGGAGGCATGGGAAAATAGATTTGTAAGCGAAGTCGCCTTCCACCGATTCAGGGATTGGTGGCCCAAGAAGAAGCTAATTCCGGAAAGGCCGTTCGTTGATGCTGATTTAGTTCCTCACAACCCATATGTACAAGTACAATTCCGTATGAGAGAGGGTTGGGGCTTCATCAAAAAAAGTATGGGACGGGAAAATGAACACATGGTGAAAGAGTTTTACAGTAATGTCCACCACGTAGCAAGAGTGAGGGACAAGATTGTGTTATTTGATGGGAAGTCACTCAATGACTTCTTGGGATCTGTGGAAGAAGATGAGTCTCAATACTTGGAGAAGCTGGCTGTGAAAGAAGAAGTTTGCCCGTGGTTTGCCGGGGTTTCAGCAGCTCCTAGTACAGTCCATGTGTGGCTGAAAGTACAGGAGAAGATATTAAGGAACACCCTCAACTTTGTTGCGAAATGGTGGTTAACATTCGTGTACAATCGGCTTCGGCCATCCACACATGATCACTCCATCCCTATCGACCGAGCTGTCTTGTTTGTTTCCATTATGGTCGAATTTCCACTGACTTCGGGAAACATCATACATAGGGTCATTTCTACTGTGGATAGTGAGATAAAGATAAACTACCCTTTCCCCAACAATCATTCCTTGTACTTCAAGGATCTGGAGGTGAAAAAGAAGAAATATGATGTTATGGTACCTCCGGTGAGCTCGTACTCATGGTATGATCAGAAGGGTCCTGACAACCCAAAGAATTCCAAGAAGAGTCATGCCTCCAGTTCTTCTGCAGCTGGCCAGTCTGATGAGCCAGCTACTACTAAGAAGCTCACTGAGCCCACTACATTGCCCCCAGGACCTTCGACAACACCCTTTTTTGCCACAGCTAATCCGGTGATCCCGGTGTCAAAGACTCACAGATTAACCACCAACTAGCTCACACACTCACTTGCCAGTTTGAAAACCTGGATGTTGGTTGTGACATCCAAGTTGTCCACATTGACCATAGCCGTTCATGCACAGGGAGCTCCACTTTCTATTGAGATCACTGCTTCTATTGATGAGACTTTAAACAAAATCCTGGCCAACCAGGAAATTATGATAGCGGAGCAGGTTAAATTGTCAAAGTTTGTTGGGGATCATAGCAAGGCTTTATAGGATTTGGACAAGGAGCATCGAAAACTGAGAAAGACAAAGGCTTCGAAGGAGTTAGGGGCGGCATTGAAGGTGCAGGTAGACAAGACATTAGCGGATTAGCTGCCGCTAGATTTGCTATTTGAGGAGCCGGCTGTAGAGCCACCTGTTAGGGAGCCACATGAGGAGGCGCACAGGCGGAAGAAGAAGAGAAAACTCCCTAATACTGAGGGGGTTGTGATAGCAGTCGCTCTTGAGCATGAGGGTCCCTTCAGCACTGCTTCAGTTGATGAGCCGATCCAGGAGCACACACCTGTCCCAGTATCACAGCAGGAGCAGGCCGGGGACCAGTCTGAGGTCCCTACCAGTACAGAAGACACGGGAGCCACTGACCCACAGAAAGCAACTGATGAGGCTTGAGGGGCCATTCTATATCGTTTGCCTATTTTTGATGCTTTATTTGGTAGTTAGCATTGGGGACAATGCTTGCTCTTATTCATGGAGGTGTGGCCCTACTTTTTGATTAGATGGATGATTGTACATATTCTTTACTTTTAGTACATTCGTAGATATAGATGATTTGTATATAAATCTTCATTCTGAACTCCCTTAGTTGTATATTCTACTCCCCTTGTGTACATATTCATTTTGTGTTCATTTGGTTTTCATTTGTGTTTTCTATTTTTCTATTTTCGTTAAAAAATTTTATTTTTCTTTTAGTTGCACAGTTAGGCTCGTAGCCTTTTCTGTTTTGTTTTGGCATTGGCAATAAGCCCTTGGTTTTCTTAATGCCACTTTCTTTCCAAGGGTAGAGTGTTGTGCGAACCGGGTGGCTCTTCCCAATGATAGATAGCGTCACAACTTTCTTAAGGGTTGAGTCAGTTTTTGATTTTTCTTTTTGATTTTCAAGCTTTTTTGTAGTTGAAGGTACCTCAAGCAAAGCTTCACTTTGGCCTAGCATGATGAAAGTTGTGGCCTTGATACTCTTGTGTTGACCAAACAATCATCATATGGTCATGTTGAGCCATTATGTGCTTGAATCGTATCTAAGGTCTTTGTGGCCCTCGAATCAGCTTATGGAAATCCTTGAGTGCGTGTGGTGGGAATTCAATTTATTGAGCCTAAGTACCGTGCCAGTGGTCTACAACTTGCCCCAAATATTTGTTGAGGCGAAATCATAGGTGGAACTTGATTCGAGAAATGATTTTTGGCTCTCCTTGATCCAAAAATGCTAAATTGAACAATTCCATGACCTACCAATCCAACGATCCCTAGTTCACCTCTTTTGAGCCTTGAACCTTTTTTTTTCATGAACCAAATTACAAGCCTATACCCGTTCTCAATTCGACCTTCTCTTGGCACTCAAATCTTCCCTTGAGTAGTGGAAAATGACTAAGTTTTGTGGAGGGGGGAGAATAGCATCAATATGGTAGAAAGGCATAAAAGCTAAAGAAAAGGGAGGCAATGAAAAAGAGAAAAAGACAAAAAGCAAGTCAAAAAGAGAATAAGAATCAAAAAGGGAACCAAAAGGACAACAAAAAGTGAAAAGGGTGTGGAAACGTATACAAAAGGAGAAAGGTTTTGAATTGCAAAAGAAAGAGTGACAATGTATGCCTCTAGCCCCTTCAAAGAAGTGAATTACTCAATTGAGTCAAGAAAGTGTGCCAAAATGAATCAAACGAAGTGCTCGAGGGAAGATTGAAACCATTTGAACAAAATCATATCTTACCTTCACCCAAAAGCCTTCACAATGACTCCTCCAAAGCCCTATTTGATCTTGAGTTAAGGGAAGCCTTCATTAGTGGATACTTACATGAAGGGCAAGCATATGGCGCTTAAGGGAAGCCTACATTAGTGGACTTACATGAAGGGCAAGCATATGGTGCTTAGACCGTACTTAGGGCCGTTTATTTGTGAGAGATGAGAGAGTGTTCATTCACCTCGATTTGTGTGCAACTATTCTAGAAAGGTGAGGTTCACTTAGGGAAAGACGAGGATGCGTGAGTCTAGGTTCCAAAATGACCAAAGTGCTTGAGAAAAGTTCCTTGATGAGTTGTGTCAACCCTTGATGCTCTTGTGTCACACTTGATCCACAAGTATTCAAAGTTTTAAATGTGTTAATGATACATATGCATTAAGGGCAATTGTTAGTCCCAACTGAGTTTCGTTGAGGTTACCTTGGGAAGAACAGGAATTACTTGGGTGTTTTTCATTGAGGGATAGGTCTCATTTTATTTGCTTGAGGACAAGCAAAGGTTTAACTTTGGTGGAGTTGATAAATATGAATTATATATGTTTTATATGCCTTCTTACCTGAGCTTTGTGCATAAATTGCATTAGATTAGTCCTAAATTGCCTACAAGTTGTGCTTGATTGCATGTTTGAGCGACTAGATGATACATATCACAAATCGGCTCAAAAGAGGTGTGAAACCTGCCAAGCGTCAAAAGATAACTGAAAGTGGGAAAAAGGTGACCTGCACGGACCGCACTGTTTTGATGTGCGGCCGCGCAAGAGAGCTAAAAAAGCTGTCAAGTTCAAGCCTGACATGTGCGGTCCGCCCTGATTTACCATGTGGCCGCGCAGGAAAGTTCAGAGAACCAGCAAAAGTTAAAAAGATCCACGTGGATTGCATCCTTCCACACTGTCCATACTGAAGAGTGATCATAGGATAATCAATTCAAGGCAAAGACACACGCAACCACATACCAAAGCATTGCGGTCCGCGTGGGTAAGGTTTGGAGTGTCAACAACTGGATAAGTTTTACTGTGCGATCGCACACCATTTCCACGCGGTCCGCTTGATTCTACTGTGCATCCGCGCACCATTTCCACGCGGTCCACTTGATTCAACCTGTGCGACCACGCTCCATTTCCATGCGGTCCGCTTGATTCAACCTATGCGGCCGCGTGGCATTTCTATGAGGTCCGCATCCCCAAGTCCAGAAGCACGGATGATGTTGGGTGTTTGGTATTTGGGTTGATTGTACTTTTTCACTTGGATTTGGTGGTTGGAAGCACTAAGTCTAGCTAAGTGGGTCTTGACTCTTCTTGAGACAGAGAGTATATGACCTCACAATTAACCCAACAAGGATTTGGGATGGACCCATGAAAATGGTACTCCCAAGTAATGGGTTAAACCTCGAGAGAGTAATTACCCCACTTGAACCTTAAAGTTGCTTGGGCAAATTAGCCTACCCAATCTCAAGAGAGTCAATTGAGAAAAATCACTCTCTCTACTAAGAAGTGTGAGAGTGAGTACAAAAGTGCAACGAGGACCTTTATAGCCATAATTCTTTCCCCATTTCTAACTCCTTCTGCAATAGTGATCTATCCCGTGGATACCCATATACCCCTTAATTATCATCCTTGTGTTAGAATTCTATACCCATTAATTAGCCACCTAGGTGAGTGTCACGACCCTAGTGTTTTTTTCTTGTTGCATATAACTACATCATTACTTTGTATAATTTAGTTTACACTAGTAGTTGATAAATTTAATTGTTAAACAAAAGATAAACTAAAATCGATAGAAGATCAAATAGAAGATAAAATGCATTTCTACGCGTAGAAAATACTTAAATCCAATTTGAAGCTCTCTGTGGAAAAATCAACCCCGATACCACTACAGGGTGTTAAGTAGTCGCGCCCACTCTTTCTTAGGATTGAGTCCGCACCGATCACCCACCAGCATACTCGTCATCATACCAAGGATCAGATGGAAGCCCATTCGCGGCATCGTCGTCATCATCCCCGCCAAGTGTACGAGGGTCGCATCCACAAGATTCGCGAGTGTCACGTGCCTTAACACGGACGCACTCAAGCTCCACCTCAGAGACCTTCCCGGAAATCTATAAATATTTGTACACGTCAAGTTGAGCCTCCATTTGGATCCATATTTCATACAACTCCCATGACATACCGGGATTGGGAATGTACAAGATATAGATGACTGTGGCTGCTGCTATATCTTCTCGGCCCTCAGGGCAATGAGTTTCTCATTTAATTCAGACACATCTGCCTCCAAAGTCCAAACTCATGATCCGCTCCTCCAACCTCGTCACCGTGAGCGCCGACATCTCTGCCTTATTAGTCCGTTCGGACCTGCAAACCAAGGAGAGCGTCATCTAGGGTCGCCGCCTCAGCCATAGCGCCCATTTTTCCTTTCTCATACCGACCCAATTTTTTGATCTTGGCATTATGCTCATCCCTCAGATCGACGGCCCTTGTCTCCTTCTACCCAAGTTTAACTGTAAAAGATGCCACTTGTGCCTGAAGGTTAGCGTTCTCAACCATCACCCCTTACTTACCTAGAGCTCATCCTCCTTTGTCTTTAGCACTGCCTCAAGCTCGCTGTACCTAATGATTTCCTTGATAATATCATCGTCCCTCTCCCTCAGCTCTTCGTCTTTCTTCGTTTGCTTATCGTCCTTCTATTTGAGACCATCATGAAATGACTGGAATTTTCCATCTTGGCTCAGCACGTCGGCCAGCGTTCGGTGCTTGGTATGGTACTCCTTGTACACAAAGGTCGTCTTCTTAAAAATGGCCGTCCTCCGCTCCTGTCTCATGTCTCACTCAATCCCCATAATAAGAGTCGGACATACAAAAAAAAGGGAAGAGGTCAGTATAAGCATATTACATATACAAAAAAAAACTTTAACCTTACATGGAAAAGAACTCACTTGCAGGGCCATGCCAAATATGCCCAATGACAAATCTGCATCTTTCATAATTTGTCGTGTCATATTCTCAGAAGTCGCGCACAAGGGAGCAAAGGTCGGCACTGTTCGTTCTGAGTTGGTCAAAAGGTTGTAGTCCACAGAATGATTATATGTCGGTTAGCACCCTCCATCCTTATCTCCACACGAGAAGCCCTCTCCACGAAGCTCTGTATATTATCGGGCTCGATGTCTGAACCAGAGTCATCATCCTCTACAGGGACAGCTCTACCTCTCCTAGCTTCCGATAATGAGCTACCCTCTGCAGTGCGTGTGAGATCTCTGCCACCACGAAACCCCTCAACATCATAGGGCCTCTTCTTTATGGTGGCACCCACCGAAGAAACGACCTCGACGCCTGGTGTAAGCACTGATCCCGCTTCCAAAGTAACGGATCTTACTGGCCCAACATCGGCGATAATGGCTTTTCCTGTCTCCACCTTTTGCCTTTTCGTCGGTGATGCCTCTTCACTGCAAGACTGCTTGTCCACAAGGTAGAAGATAGACTGAGAAGAGATCTCATCTGGCATAGCAACAGTTTGAGGGGTGGAGTCCCTCATTGGCATAACTTGAGCCCGAACTCGAGTAGTGTCACGTCTCGGATTTCCCACCATCGGGAGTCGTGATGGCACCTACTATCGAAGCTAGGCAAGCCAATATTTAAAACACGTTTCCTACTTTCATTCAAACAATAATAATAACGGAAAGAATAAAATAAAGCAGAAGACTTTTAGATACTTTAATAATTGAAAAATAGAAATACGAAAGATTCAAATCACACTTCTACCTAGTATCTAGTATCACTGCTCACGGACTACAATAGAATTACTAAAATAAAAGTCTGGAAGAAATACATAATGTTTGTCTGATACAAGGTAAACAAACGAAAAAACATAAAAGGGGACTCCGGACCCACGGACGTCAGCAAAGCTACCTCAAGAGTCCCTAGACTGAAGGTCACCTCCCGGTCTAGAACTTTTGTGGCCCGAAAGCTACGTCCTGATCTGTGCAAAAGAAATGCATAGAGTGTAGCATCAGCACAACCAACCCCATGTGCTTGTAAGTGCCTGGCTTAACCCCGGCGAGGTAGTGACAAGGCTAGAGAGGACCTACCATAAATAACATGTACAAATATATTTACAATAACAAGAAAAATATACATAATTTAAATCGATGATAGGGAAGGGGCATGCTGTTAGGTGTAATAATTCAGATATAGGATGAACGAACAAAGAGATGGAACTGGGCAAATAACAGAAATTAAAGGGAACATGTAAATCAACAACTGCACGGCACCAACTTTCGTGCTTTTACTCTCATTCTCACCCAAACGGTCAAATAAACTGCACGGCATCACCCTTCGTGCTTTTCCTCACATATCTCTCATACCAAGACACGGAATGACCCTTCGTGCATAATTAGCATCACATGGCACAAAATGACCCTTCGTGCATAATCGCTCCTCCTCACCCAATCAAAAATCACAACCAATCGGGGGAGAGTATAAACTACAACATTAATCATCCCGGCAAGGGAGAACAAATCAACAAATAAGTTCCGACAAAGGAAAAATGCTACCCTTCCTCATTTAACTCATTTGCTTCTCAACTACCACTTCATAATTAAATTCAATTAAACAACTCAATTGTATCACATCATTCAAATTTAAAAGCAATTATGACTCACGATCATGCTAGACTCCAGTGCATAGATAATCGTCATCATTCCTATACACCGTAATCCACAGTTAACATGTAGAAACTAATATCCTAATCCTAATATCTCAAGTCAAAGTTAGAAAAAAGACTTACCTCGAAAGCTCCAAACTCAACTCACGCCTCTAGAACAGCTTTACCCCTTGAATTCCCCACAAAATCGCTCGAATCTAGTCATAAAATACTCAAATGTATTAACAAATGCAAGTTCAATCAATTTGAATGCGTAAGAATGAATTTCCCAAATTTTTGCCCAAATATTCCCAAAACGCCACCGAGCCCATATGGTCAAAACTCAAGGTTCGAACCAAAACCGGGGTACGCATTCCCCCACGAGTTTATATGTATGTTTTATTTTGAAATCAGACCTCAAATTGAGGTCCAAATCCCCAATTTAACGAAAACCTAAGTTTTACCAAAAATCCCAATTTTTACCCATAGAAAACCTTGATTTTAAGATGAAAACATGATAAAAGATATTAAAGATTGAGGAAATTGAGTAAACGTTCACTTACAAATGATTTGACAGGGAAATATTTTGTGATAGATCGCCAATGGGTGATTGGGTTTTGAAAATATGACAAATGAGCTTTAAAATCGTCTAAGTATGAAATATGCAGGTGCAAGTATCGCAATTGGGAAACTAGGTTCGCAATTGCGAACCCAGCTAACTTGGGAATTTCTAGATAATTGCTCGCATTTTCGAACTCAGGAAGGGAAGAGGGTGTTCGCATTGACGAACTCAGTGCCTAGGGTTGGGGGATCGCATTTGCGATGAAATCTTAGCATTTGTGAAGACTGATCTTAAGGGAGGGCATCGCAATTGCAATTTTTTTCTTCGCATTTGCGAAGTTAGCAGCCCAGGGGATATTTCACATTTGTGAGTACTGGCTTCGCATTTGCAAAGCATGCAGAACAGAAGCACACGAGGTTTTTCAACAATAACAAATAAAATATTATGCGTATCCAAAACTCTCCAGAGACCTCGTGGGCTCCAAACCAATTATGCATACAACTTCAAAACATCATACAGACTTACTCGCTCGATCAAATTGCCAAAATAACATCATAAACCCAGAATCAAACCTCAAACTCATGAATTTTCTTCTAAGTTTCATAAACTTTCAAACTTGGAACTAAAAGTCCGAAACATGTCATATGACATCCATTTTCAACCAAACTTCACAGAAAGTGCTTAACGCTAGTTTAAAACATGTACGGGCATCAGAATTAAACTACTAGCACGATACCTAAATTTTCTAACTCACTTTCATTTCAATTTTTCATATCATTTTCAAATAAAGAAATTTCTTTCAACAATTCTGTACTCGGGCTTCGTACCTCGGATTTCGATTTCGGGAATACGCCCAAGTCCTATATTTTCCTACGAACCTCCCGGAAAAATCACATCTAGGGTACGGGTTCGTTTACCCAAAATGTTGACCAAAGTCAACTCTATCAATATTGATATCAAAATTCTTCAAAGTTTTCCATAGAATTCACCCTATTTTATATTATGTTTAAATCAATAACTGCACGGCACCAGCTTTCGTGATTTTACTCTCATTCGCACCCAAATAGTCGAATAAAGTGCACGGCATTACCCTTCGTGCTTTTCCTCACATAACTGTCATATCAAGGCACGGAATGACCCTTCGTGTATAATTATCATCACATGGCACAAATGACCCTTCATGCATAATCGCTCTTCCTCACCCAATCAAAAATCACAACCAATCGGGAGAGGGAATAAACGACAGGAATAATCATCCCGGCAAGGGAGAAAAATCAACAAATAAGTCTCGGCAAGGGAAAAATTCTACACTTCCTAAATTAACTCATTTGCTTCTCAACTACCACTTCTTAATTAAATTATCAATTAAACAACTAAAATGAATCACATCTTTAAAATTTAAAAGCAATTACTACTCATGGACATCCTAGACTCTGGTGCATAGATAGCCGTCACCACGTCTATACACCGTACTCCACAGTTAACACGTAGCAAATAATATCCCAATCTTAATCCTCAAGTCAATCTAGAACAAACACTTACCTCGAAAGCTCCAAACTCAACTCACGCCTCTAGAACAGCTTTACCCCTCGAATTCGCCACAAAAACGCTTGAATCTAGTCACAAATTACTCAAATTTATCAACAAACGCAAGTTAAATCAATTTGAATGCATAAGAATGAATTTTCTAAATTTTTACCCAAATGTTCCCAAAATGCCACTGGGCCCATGTGGTCAAAACCCGAGGTTCGAACAAAAATCGGGTTACCCATTCCCCCACGAGTTTATATCTATGTTTTATTTTGATATCAAACCTCAAACTGAGGTCCAAATCCCCAATTTAACAAAAACCTAAGTTCTACCCAAAATCTCCATTTTTACCAATAGAAAACCTTGATTTTAAGATGAAAACATGATAAAAGATGTTAAATATTGAGGAAATTGAGTAAACGTTGACTTACAAATGATTTGGGAAGGAAAGAAATTGTGAGAAATCGCCAATGGGTGTTTGGGTTTTGTAAATATGAAAAATGAGCTTTAAAAGCGTCTAAGTATGAAATATGCAGGTGCAGGTATCTCAATGGTGAAACTGGGTTCGCAATTGCGAACCTAGCTGACTTGGGAATTTCGAGATAGTTGCTCGCATTTGCGAACTCAGGCAGGGAAGAGGGTGTTCGCCTTTGCAAACTCAGTGCCTAAGGTTGGGGCATCAGATTTGCGATGAAGTCTTTGCATTTGCGAAGACTGGTCTTAAGGGAGGGTAGCACAATTATGATGTTTTTCTTCGCATTTGCAAAGTTAGCAGCCCAGGGGATATTTTGCATTTGCGAGTACTAGCTTCACATTTGCGAATCCTGCAGAACTGAAGCACACCAGGTTTTTAAACAATGATAAATGCAATCCGATGCCAATCCAAAACTCTCCGGAGCCCTCGGGGCTCCAAAGCACATAACTTCAAAAATTCTTATGGACTTACTCGCGTGATCAAATCGCCAAAATAACGTCATAAACCTATAATCAAACCTTAAACCCATGATTTTTCTTCTAAGTTTCATAAACTTTCAAACTTGGAACCCAAAGTCCGAAACACGTCATACGATGTCCGTTTTCAACCGAACATCACAGAAAGCGCTTAACGCTCATTTAAGACCTGTACCAGGAATCGGAACAAAAATACGATCCCGACCTATATTTTCTAACTCATTTTAATTTTTTATATCATTTTCAGATAAATAATTTCTTTCAAAAATTCCGTAATCGGGCTTGGGACCTCAGATTTCGATTCCGGGAATACTCTGAAGTCCCATATTTTTCTACGGACCTCCCGGGACCATCACATCTCCGGTCGGGCTCCGTTTACCCAAAATGTTGACCAAAGTCCACTATATCAATATTAATATCAAAATTCCTCAAAGTTTTCCATAGAATTCACATATTTTAACATAAACATTTTCCAGCTTCACGCCTGGACTGTACACGTAAATTGAGGCAATTAAAAGCGAGGTTTTCAAGGCCTTGAAAGTACGAGAAAAGGGAAAATTACGGTGATGACCATTTGGGTCGTCACAAGTAGCCTCAACTAAAGCAAACTACATTCTAGTCGGCGCGATAGTCTAGCAAAATGCAAGTACTGGAGCCTTCGCCTTTTTGGAAACTCGCCAACCTAGCGCCAAAAGAAAGTTGCGTCAAGAAGCAATAGTGAAATTCAATAACATACAAAATAACACTTATTGGACAAAGTCTTGGGTCCGAAGGGCTTGTGAATGGACGCCCACTCGTGAATTCTCATGGTGTGGGGTAGCACACAAGCCATCCAATCTTCAATATCGAAGACGAGAGAAGGTGCACGCCTCTCAAGTGAAAACAAGGAAGCCATGAGATTTGAAAACAAAAGAGAAAGAAAGAAAATAACGAACACACAGAAAGACACTTACAAATATAATATCATTGCTCGGTAACCCGGTCGGATTTGCCACCAGGTGTTCGGTTTTGATGAAAGGGTATTTATGCCAGAATCGCCGATTCGTCCTATCATTCATCCCAGCCACCAACCCTTTGACCCCAAGATGTCATAGATATATCAACGTGCCTCTATAAAAGCTGGGCGATAATAGCTGCAGCAGATGGTAAATATTGACCTCATAGCCGGTAAACTCTGAATACTTTGCCAGCATCAGAAAAAAATTGTATAAATAAGGGGAAAGATGCGCTGGACAGTCGTTGCAAAAGTGGCAAAAATCCTTAACTAATGGGGGGGAGGAAGATAATAACCAACTAAGAAAGGTTAGACATAGAAAGCACAATATCAAGGTCGGTGAACCTGTACTATGTCATCCCCCGCCGGAATAATCTCAAAGTGTGAAAGAATACGACATTTGGACCACAGGTCGGCTATTTCACGCAGCCTTGTCTCAGAAATCTCTTGAGCGTGAGTAGGAGCAGGTTCCTTTAGGAAGTTATTTTTGACCAAAGGTTTCTTGGGAACTACCTCCTTCATGGTGGAAAAACTTTCTTCCTCCTCAACCATGGATACCTCACCACCGGGATGAATAGCCATCGATAAAGGAGTGGCATCGGTGACGCTGTTGTCAGTGCGAGGGGAATTTGACATATTTATATAGTAAAGTGTGTACACCAAAGACGGAGAAAGAAGTTTTTTGGGGGGAAGGAAATCAAGGACTGAAAGTGAAGAATATGCAAGAAATTAGAAAAGGAGGTCCAAGAGGAAGATCAAAGAAAAATGATATGCATGCAATAAGGGGAATGCTGAAAGTTTCGAAAATGAAACCCCTCCTACACATATAGGGTAGGGTAATACGTGAATCGATGCAAAAGAGTCATCAGCAGCACCAAAACGGAAGCGATAGAAGCACAAACACTATATTGGGAAGACGCGTAATAATGACGTGCGTGGTAGGATGTCACCCTACGATACCCACACCAACCACATCCCTGCCTCTAATTCGACCTTTGACGATTCGATTCAATCGTCACGACAAAATTGCCTCGAACGGCTGCACACATGATCCACTTATCGAGGATGTCCAAGAGCACGACCTCAACAAGCAGGGGGACTAACTACATTAGTCAAAATTTGGATTGGACTTAATAACTGCAAATGGATGTGGTCGAGGATTAGGCAGACCACGGCATGAGGGAGAAGAGTCATCTTAAGAAAGATTAATGCCGAGGTTGAGCAAAGGGAGTATGAAAATAACGGTAGGATAAGTTAGAATAGAAAGAAGATATATTCTATTGAATATTCTTTATGTTGTAAATTTTTAGTATTTCTCATGAATATACCTTATAAATAGGAAGAGAAAAGAACAAAAGAGGGATCTTCACTTTTTGATAAGAGCACATTATAAAGGGTTGACTGGAGAGAATATACAAAAGCTTGTTTACTAATTACATTGTTCGATTTACCTTGTTCATTCACAATATCTAAAGATTCCTTACACATCTTCATTTCCTACCACCCCACGTTTTTGTCAGGGAAGAAAATCGTCCAAGTCAGCTAACATTTGGGTAATAAATCATTTCTTATTTTATTTATTGCCACTATCTATATTTATTGCTTTCTTCAATTACTATATTTATTGACAATCAATGGTCATATGCGTGATATTTATTATTGTTGAACACAGTCTTATCCCATTGTCCAATTTTAAATCTAGAATTCATTATGTTTAGCTAGAATTCACCTTCTATTTTTTATTTATTGGTTTAATTAATTAAAAGCTCAACATTTTTTGGTCAAACAATGATAGTATAATTCTTTTACACTATTGATGTACATTCCCTCAATCGCAAAAAGAATATTATTTTTCTAATTTAAAAGTCAAACTTATTAACTATAACTAGAATTCATAGAATATTCTATTTCTTAAATAAATTTTTTTAAAGTATATAAAAAGTACAATAAGTCAATTTAAATGTACTTATAAATCATGATCAAAGAATAACTCTTTTGACTCTTGAAACCGAGAAATCTCATCTATTTTTGGGAATGGGGGAGTATAACTTTGTTAGTTGTTTGGACATAAAGATTGTATTTTCTTATAAAAAAAGTAGCATTTGATGTTAAGTTGAACAATCATATATATTAGAAAATGCATTTCTCGTCAAAATAAAATATTGAAGTATTGCAAGTCGAAAAACTCATTTTCGAATATTTCTAAAAAACTTGTAAAATTTCATGGACAAACACATTATAAAAAAATAAATAAAAATAAAATAACATTTATGGACAAATGGGGCCTTAACTCGAGTTTAGAATTAAGGAAAATGACATTGTATAGTCACTCTCAAAATAATAGCAAAAAACATTGTAGGTATATGAAACCGAAAATAATAAAAACAAAACAACAACAATAACAACAACAAAAACAATAATAATAATAATAATAATAATAATAATAATAATAATAATAATAATAATAATAATAATAATAATAATAATAATACTGCAATAAAATAAATTTTGAGTAGAAATACACCAGTGGCTTGAGTCGTGCTGGGCACTGTCCAAAGAAACTATTTCAACAGTGTGAAATATTTCTCCAGGATTGAACAAGCCTACCTCTATTAGGGAGGATACATGAATCAACAAAATTAAATATTACAAATATAGCTAGAAGGAAAAGGGAAGACCAACTAATATTAAATATTAATTAAATAATAAAGGAAAATATTTTGAAGAGAGGAGAGAGAGAGGTATGAATGTCTCTGATTATGGAAATGGTCTTGTGGAAAGACAAATTTATAGCCAAAATTACTCAAGCTTTGTCATGACATTTGTCAAAGCACTCTATCATTTGTGAAGGCATTTGTCTTCTAGAAGGTCAACTAATCTTTAAAATATTGCCACAGTCCCCTACTATTTAAAGATTTTCAAAAATAAACTTGCTGGATTTGTATGGTCCAAATGTAATAGGTTTGGTGTCTTCTAGACTATGAACCAAACTTAGACCAATAAATTTAACTCATAGAATTATTGGTGAAGTATAATATTTCTATGAACTAATAATTTTATTGTAAGTCAGAGATTTTATCAATTATATTTTGACCCCCAGTAATTTTGTTGTTCAACGCGGTTTTACGCCCAATAAGCCATGCGCGCACCTGGTTATTTATGAGAGCTCTAGAGACTAGGCCAAAATGTCATAGGAGCGGCCCATTCCACTCTCATATAAGTGAATTCATCAAGTGTATACTGCTTTTAAATGCACCATCCATAAAAACTATAAATTTCATTAAGAATTATAACTCAGCCTCTCAATTAGTAGCAGTTAAGCACTCTCTTTTAGTATATCAATGTCAATATCGACTTTTTATTACCCATATGAACCTACTTCATGGGATCTCCAATCACATAGGTCGGGTTACCATCTCTATTGACAATATGTTGGCCTTAACCCCATTTCTTTTGAGGTTTGAAGAATTAATTTTCTTCTCGCGGGTTAAGTTAGAGGATTGGCCAAATTTGTCTCTGACTTCACATAGTCAATGGAAATTATTCCATCTCTCAACAGTTGTTTTATGAAATCATGTCTCAGTTTCATGTGTCTACTTTTACAATTATAAGATTTATTCTTTGCTATAGCTATTGCCGCTTGGCAATCACAGTGTAGGCAATACGTCCTTTATTAAAGGGATATTATCTAAGAAATTTCTTAACCACTTAGCCTCGGAACCAGCTAATTCTAGAGCTACAAACTCTGATTACATAGTTGATCTAGCAATGATCGTCTGTTTAACAGATTTCAACGATATTGCACCACCACCAAGGGTGAATACATATCCAGTAGTGGAATTTGTCTCATCTGAATCAGAGATCCCGTTTGCATCACTGTACCCTTCTAAAGTAGAAGGAAATCCACTATATATGATACCATAATTCATGGTTCCTCTAAAATATTTCATTAGTCTCTCTAATGCAGACCAATGCTCTCTGTTGGGATTATGAGTATATCTACTCAGTCTACACACAGCATAGGCTATATCAGGCCTTGTAAAATTCATTAAATACATCAGACTTGTCACGACCCGAATTTTTCCACCATCGGGAGTCTTGATGGCGCCTACTGTCGAAGCTAGGAAAGTCAACCCCTTTATTCATTTTCACCAAGAAAAACCTTAATCTAAAACAATATAATCTTGCATTAATTAATTAAAACCACGCAGAAGTCTTTAGCAATAATAGAAAGGAAAAAGTGTGGAAATTATTAACATGCCTCTATCCAGTATCGGGTGTCACTACTCAAGGACGACTAAAGAGTACTAAAAGCAACGGTCTGAAATAAATACATAACATGTCTGTCTGATAGAATAAAACAAACTAGAAAAGATAGAGGAGACTTCGAGTTAGGTTTATAGCCCCTCCACAATTCATACGGAGTTTTGCCAGTTTTTTTATGTGGTATTCTATTTTGAAAGTGACATGCGGATAAAATAGCCTCACCCCATAAATTATCAGGGGCATTAGAACTAACTAACATAGAGTTCATCATCACTTTCAATGTTCTATTTTTTCTTTCAGCTACTCCATTTGATTCAGGTGAATAAGGCGGAGTTACTTCGTGAATAATTCCATTATTTTCAAAATTCAGTTATAGATAAAGATTCTCCACCTCTATCTGATCTAATTCTCTTAATTTTTCTACTAAGTTGATTTTCAACCTCAGTTTTATAAGAAATACAAGTATTAAAAGCATCATCTTTATTTCTGAGCAAATACAACTTAGTATATCCAAAAAATCATCAATAAAAGTCACATAATATCTTTTACCACCTCTAGTCATAGTATGTTTTAAATCGCCTAAATCAGTATTAATCAAGGATAACAGTTCAGTTTCTTTATTTACATAAAAACGACTATTTCTAGTACTTTTTGCTTCAGCACATATTTCACACTTGTTAATATTATTTGAGTCTATGCCAGATATTAATCCTAGTGACTGCATTTTCTTTATATATGTGACATTAATATGTCCTAGTCTAGCATGCCATAGATAAATAGACCCAATCATATAAGCAGAAGTAGATACATTTCCATTGATAACATTAGAAATATTAAGTACAAAGAGTCGTTGGTTACGATATCCCTTTCCCACAAACACATTATTTTTTGTCATTATGATCTTATCAGATTCAAATGACACTTTCACTCCGGCTCTTCCCAACAAGGATACAGAGATAAAGTTTGCCCTCATAGTAGGAATATGCAGTACATCAACAAGGGCAAATACTTCTCGGGTACTTGAGTCTCCATGATAGACTTTTTCTCTATCATCCTCTATAGGATTATAAGAGCAAACTGCTTTTCGATTTGCACAAATGTGTCGAATAGTCCCAGAGTCTATCATCCATTCTGTTGCATGTGCTACAATGTTTATTTGAGAAATAACAGGTGCAATAATATCACCTCCTTCAGATAAGTAAGCCTTAGGAGTATTAATTTTTTCTTTGTCATTTCTTGCTCTGTACCTGAACTGTGAGGCATGTGGCCTGATTTTTCACAAAAAAAACAAGAGCCCTTTTTCCTTTTGTAGTAGTTGTTGTTGCTTTGCACTGAGTTTGCTTTGAGAGCTATCATCCTAGCTTTGGCAGATTCTTTTCTGTTTGAATCTTCAATTAGAATGTGGGTTACAATTTCCTCAATGGTGAAATATTTCTATTTTTGCTTTAAGTTATTTTTGTAGCCACTCCATGAGTCAGGCAGCTTTCCAATTAGCACTCCAGCAGCAAACTTTTCTGGTAAAGACATCCCCTCGGCCTTCAAAACTTCTAAAAAAATTTTAAGTTCATTGATTTGTATGTTCATCTCTTTATCATCACTCATCTGCCAATGATAAAAATTTTCTACTACAAATTTTTGTTTTGTAGCACCTTCAGCAGTGAATTTTTTAATCAAAGTTTTCCATATAGCTTTTGCTTCTTTATAACTGCAATACACGTCAAACAGTTCGTAATAAATAGTTTGCAATATTGTATGACGGCATACCTTGTTGGCATATTTCCATGATTCCATAGTTTTATTGTCTGCATTTGCACTTGGTTGTGGATGGAGCAGTGCATGTACAACACCATGGACATCAAGCAGTGAGAAAATACGATCTTGCCAACGCTTGAAATTTTCATTGGCGAAAATTTTTATATTTGACACATTTAGAAATGGCCTGACATATAACAGTGCAACTGGGGCTGGAGCAGCGGCCGTAACACCAATATTGGCGATATCACTAGTATTTTTAGTAGCAGTATATATACTTCTACTATTCATATAACATGAAACACATAATGAATATCTAACTAAAAAATACGAATATTCTATAATTGAAAGCATAAATCTTCTGGCCATTTCATTTCAGCTTCAATGCATATGTTAGAAATGATGCAGAGTAGTGTACCTGGTATTTGAATACAAGGAAAAGGAAGAATAGGATCACAAGTAGTAGAAACAACGCAGCAATAACAAACAACCAGTAGCATTAATGCAATAGCCCAGAAACAGTGTTTGAAAACTGGTGGAGCAGTAACCCAAAAACTAACCAGACTTACGAAAAACCAAGCGAAGACCCAGAAATTCCAATAACTCTCACATGCAGGACAAAATGAACCCAAAAGAAAAACATAAGAGGCAATGGAATAATTCTGATTTTTTGCTCTTTATGTCTCGGAGTAGAACACTCTCAAACTACCGACTCTCTATGATTTTTGAAAATCAGTACTTTTCTCTCAATCCTCAACTCTCAAGATTAAAAGTCTGTTTTTATCTCCTTTTTAGTTCTGAAATTTTTCTCTCCCCCTCTAGTCCTGAAAATATTTTTTCTCTCTAAACATTTCTTTCCCTTTTTAGGTGTTAAATGAGTCCTATTATATACCAAGCAAGACTATTTCATTTTACCCCTCTTTATATTATTATGTCTTGTCCCCCACTATGTTATTTTAATAATACTTTAATCTAGAGGACAAGGCACTTAAATTAAATAATTGTCACAATTTTAAATTCCAAAAATACCCCTAAAATTATTGAAAATTACTATTCTATCCCGGTCAGCTATAACCAATTCACCTAAACCAATTAACCAAAATATAGCAGCTATAACCAATTCTTACTCAAATTCAATCAACAACATCAAACTAAATAATGAACAACAAAGAACCAACTAAAATTATGTTGGATGAACAATATTTTTAACAATAAACATACTTTAAGATTTAATAACAATAACAAACAGGTAAATTCAAATCACTAAACTCAGATTCAAATTAAACTTAATAGATCAAACAAATTTAAATCTCTAACTCAGATCCACATTTAGAGTTAACACAACAATAAAATAGATTTAAATCACTAAACTCAATAATCAATTAAACTTCAAATTAAATCAAACAAATTACAACCAATATGAAGGATTCAAGTGATTAAACTAACATACATCTATATTAAAATTAAATTTTTTTAAATGAATAAAAACAAACAGAAGAAATGATCAAGAAATGATCAACAACGAACAAGAAAAGAATCAAACATATACGGATTTCAGATCCGAGAATATCAACCAAAATATGGACATAAATGAAACTTAGACCATCTAACCGGATCGGAACAACGACAAAATTGATGGTGAATCCAACAAACAGAACCTCAACAAACAACCTCACGCTCGGCAGAAGAAACTCGAATGGTAATACCTCAATTGAACTCCACTGTTTGCAAACCAAAGTTTTCCGGCGTTAGTGATGAATAGAACGAGTGGTCGTTTGGACGAGTGACCATGCTAGTTGACCAAAAAGGAAGAAAGGTGGTCTGATGGTTTTTGGAGCTTATGGACGATGGAGCTGGGCAGGTTGACTACGAATAGCGCTCAGGTTGGCTGACAGGAAGCTGGCAGCGGTGAAGGAGTGGTTCATGAATATCGGGCAGCTTGGTGAGCTAGTTGTGCGAAGGGGGTGATCGTTGGCTGCTGCTGGTGGCATTCATGGAGGTCGTTTGGGACATCGAAAAGGCAGACGGACATGTGAGGTTGAGGGGGTCGACGACGATGGAGATGAGGGGCTAGTTTTTCATGGATTCGTTATGGGGGACGGGCTGGACGCCTGGTTCGTGAGGGAGGGGGCTATTTGGTTGTGAAGTTTTCCGGCGATAGAGGGGTGGTCGTGAAGGTGACGGGCTGGACGCGGGGGGAAGGGGGCATCGATGGTTAGAGGTGGAAGGGTGGTGGTTTAGGGTTTGGGGGGTGTTTGGAGAAGATGAAGAGGAGGGGGTGGGATGTAAGGTGTGACGGCTAGAGAGTTTATGTTGTGTTTATGGTTTGTTCTTTTGGTTAAGTGAGAGAATGGGGAAATATCTGAAAAATCAAAAGGGGGGTGGAAATGGACCGGATCGGGGAGTTTTGGGTTGGCTAGAGGTGTTTTGAGCCTAGTTTTTCAAATTTGAAAGATGGCCCAATTTGAGTTTTAACTCTTTTTCTCTTTGTTTCTTTTTCTTCTTATTCAAATTCCTAATTAATAAAACTAAAATGCTAAGATTAAATTATAAAACCCAAAATTATCTTAAAGTACTAATTGACTTCTAATAACAATTATCACATAAAATTAAATAACAATTAAAGCACAATCACACAATTTGGACATTAAAATCTAAAAATGCAAAGGATGCATACTTTTGTGATTTTCATTTTGTAAAGAAAACATAATTACTCCTAATTGTAGAATTAAATCATACATGCAAGAGCGACATATTTTTATTTTTTTTAATTAATTTAACAAATAAACATGCACATACAAATGCAAATAATACAAGAAAATAACACAAAATTCACAAAAATTGTCAGCAAACTAAAACTTGTTTTCTTTTGAATTTTCTGGGAATGATTCATACATTGGCCAAAAATCACATGCTCACACATATTTATGAAATTAGAAAAACTTTTAGGATTAATCAAATCAGCATATGTTTACAAGTTTAATAACGTTTAAAAAGGGTTTAAAATCAATGACTCATAGATATCATGCCTATAGGAGTTTTGAATTCAAACTCGCCTCGCCCGTCTAAAAGCTGTAACAATTGATTAAAACGACTGGTTTCTCCACGCTTAGCTGAGTATATCTTTTCTAAAAGGCTTAATCTTTTATTAGATTTTGACAAACCAATGTACACTCTTTTTGAAATTTATTGTCTTTCTAATAATCTAACAAATTGTTTTAACCAAACCCAGTTCCATTCTTTTTTTTCAACTTGTCGTCTTTAAACCAGTTTTGCAACTCACTATTTTTCTTTAAACAATTTGTCTCTTCTGAAACTTTTAAATTACTCTTTCTGTGTTTATCTACAACTCGGTAGTCTTTTCTCATTTGAATTCATCTCCAAATATTTTTTTTAGTCTGAAACATACTTTTTCTTCAAAACCATTCTATACTAGTGTGTTTTCTAATGTCAGTAATCTTATTCAATCCATGTTTTTCAAGTGCTTTAACCTATAACAACTGTATCCTAGTGTCCTAATGTAGACTTCTATCTAATTGTATGTGTTGAACCAGTCCGCTCACTGCTTAATATAATTTAAGACCAAACCAGTATTTGCAAAGACAAGCTAAACTATATGACTTATCTGATTTAAGGGGTTTATTTGGGCCTTATTTGCTTGATTGCTCCTCCCTTATTTGATACGTGTTTTGAATGTCGAACTAGTGTTTTGTTCTTTAAACTCCAAAAAGGCCCCATCTCGTTCTCCCCTTTAGGATTAGAAGTCCTAACACCAACCCCAGGACTAGTAGAATTGGGGAGGCTACTAGCATACAAGAAGTAAATGAGACAATTCGTGCTTTAATACCTTAACAGGGTGGGAATGGTAGAATAATGTATATGATGACTGGTGCGGTAATATCACGTGCGACTCCTATTCTGAGGAGTTTAAGAGGTTATTGCATTGATGTGATCCATATTATGTATAAACCTAGGACCCCCTTTCCCTTTATTCATAATGTTTCTTTTAATTGTGTTTCTTTTAATTAACTTTCTAAAATTTCTTGTTTTTATTCCTTTTAAAACTTTTGAAATTGTTTGCAATAACTATATGAAAACTTTATTCGCTTCTTCCATTTTCTAAAGTCACAATTGTAGTATGGCCGACAACCACACTAGTGGATCTTGAGGCGTGCCTAACACCTTCCCCTTTAGATAATCTCAAAGTCCTTACCCAAACTCTAGTTCTTCTTCTTCAATCTCTTTTATTTTTCTTTAAAAGTGTCCTAATGCACTATAATCGTTAGCCGGCGACTCTCCAAATGTAGAAACCCAATTCTCGCAAGGGAATAAGACTTGTTCCCCCATAATATCGTATACCCTATTTCGAACCCCGGTTTGAATGGAAAAGGGGTCGCTCGACACCTTTTTAATTCCGGAGTGGAGCGGCATGTAGTTGCATTGCCTTTGTATGCCTCGGCGGTGTTAGATGGGAGGATCTAACGTAGGGCTGATGTCTTTCTTTGAGAAACGTGGTAGTTGTTCCCATCGCCCGTCGTTGCATCGATCCCTTCTTGTTTTCGATTGTATCTTTTTTAGCCGCTGGGTCGGCCTATTGATGTCGTCCTCATCCGTTCGTACTTTGGAACAGTAGGCATTGTGAATCTCCTCCCGTATTGTTGGGGGATATTTCATGAGTCAGCTCTGTAGCTTTTTGGTCGCCCTTGAACCTTCTTTGTTCAGTCCGTTTTGGAAAGCTATGACTTCCATGCCTTCTGATACATCTGGTAGACTTATCCTTACCCTGTTGAACCTGGCGAAGAAGCCCACGAGTCCCTCTCCTACGGTTTTCCTGACAACAAAGATGTCATTGACACTAGCCTTTACTTTTTTCGCTTTCGCATGGCGGTAGTGAACTTATCCACCATTTCTTCGAATGTGGATATTGTCCTAGCTGGTAGTTGAGAGTACCATGTCAGGGCCCCTCCTGTCAACGTTTCTCTAAACTTTTTCAGGAGTACGGATGGTACTTGCTCTTTCTAAAAATTGTTTCCCTTTATAGCGGCCACATAGTGAATTAGATTGTCCTCGTGATCTGTAGTCCCGTCGTATATCCTCAAGTAGGGTGGCATTTGAAGGTTTTTGGGATTGGGTAAGGCGAAGCCTCCTCGTTGTTTGATTGTTCGACAAACCATCCTACATCGCGTTTTGGCAGTAACTTAGGAGCGCCGGGAATTTTGTCTACTCTTTCCTGATGCTCTTTCATTTGATATCGAAGTGCCCTGTTCTCGTTCTACATTTCTTCCATATTTTTAAGGATGGACGCGAGTGCACCATCATTGTCTTGGACGTCGATGTGAGTATTACTTGTTCGTGCAATATCGGGTTCACCAGTGGTGGCGACGACGTCTGCCACTGATGGATTTCTTATGTTTCTTTGTGGAAACATTTCAAGCAAGTTACCTAAAGTGTTCATCAACCACTCCTCCAGTAGTTATTTGACCACGGGAGGTGGTGTTTCTTTGATTGCAGATGTAAAGGCTCCTTTTTCGTGCAATATTGTCAGATCATGAGATGGAGAAGTTGAGATCTCTCCATCCGGCACTCTACCAGGTGTTGTGCTCAAGATGTTTTCTATACTGGCCTCATTGAGAGGGCCTATGAGATTGGCTCTGACGCCTGCTATTTCTTTCATTCTTGCGTCATTTTCTGCAATCTTCAGCTTCTGTAGGGTTTGAAGAATAGTGGTTCGTTGTTCTTTTTGACATTCTAGTTGCAAACTATGATTTCGATTGAAGAAATCTCCACAGATGGTGCCAAGTTATTTGACTCAAAAAATACTAAATATTTTGTAAGTGAAACAATCAAAATATATCAAAGGTAGATAATAATCAAAAATAATGAGTCCTACAAATAAGTATTATGTTTCTTGTATCTTTCAATAGATCGGATATTCAAGAGGGAAGAGAGAAGACAGATAAAGAGAGAGAGATTTGTTCGATAAGATATCAGATGCTCTTTACAACATTGGGATCCTCCTTTATATATTTGGAGAGCCTCCTCAAAATAATAAAAATAGTATAGAGGTTGGTCGCGTTCCTTCGAGGAGACTACGAGACTGATGATGCACTTCACTCCGGACTCTCAGGTTGTGCTCTTACTTCGGTTATCGTATACTAGCTGATCATGCTTTCCAGTGTAGAAACTTAATGCGCAGAATATGACCCTATACAGTTAATACCTCAACTAGCTCTCGTTAGACTTTCTGAAGCATTTACAGTCATAGCCCAAGTTGAGTTCTTTTACAACCAATTTCCAGAAAACATGAGGAGTTTTACTGGGTCATTCTTGTTTTGTTGATTTGCATTGGCTAGTTTTATGAGTAGCTCCTTGATAACATTAGTACACAAGACAACAAGAACATTAGATACATAGAATTGGTTATCAAGGAATCTAAACAAAAGGAAATTGGATTACTTTTATTATTTAGTTTCTGCTTTGGAGGTTTTAAATTTGGGATACTTTCTAATATGTGCCAAGTGGTACAAGTACAAGGGAACATAAAATGATCATAATTTTGAAGTCGCCTTGGAAAAATATCAGTTCTGGAGCTGAAGTTCGTCAGTTACAAATAAAAACTTCAGTTCTAGAGCTGAAGTTTGACAGTTACAAAACAAAAATTTCAGCTTTAGAGCTGAAATTTCCCAGTTACAATACAAACTTACTATACAAAAATATCAGTTCTACAGCTGATGTTTCACACAAACTTACTATTCAAAAACTTCAGCTCTACAGCTGAAGTTTCCCAGTTACAACACAGACTTACAACACAAAAACTTCAGCTCTAGAGCTGAAGTTTCCCAGTTATAACACTCACTTTCCCAGTTACAACACAAAAACTTCAGCTGTAGAGCTGAAGTTTCCAGTTACAACACAAAAACTTCGCTAGTTACAAAACACAAAATTTTAGCTTTAGAGCTGAACTTCAGGCCCGACTACTAAAATACAGAAGTTTTGCGTGATTTCCTTTGCTATTTCAACCTCATATCCTGAAGTTATGCGAAAAAACGGATACACTTATAATTATTTTTACAAAACAGACCCAAATTAAAATATGACACAAAAAATAAGTATAAATACAAACGCCCCCGCTAATATGAGAGTCGGCCCTGCTGGTAGGATCCCATTTGAGTTAGGAAGTGGAAACCTTTTAGCATTGCATGCTAACTGATAACTTATTTGTTCGGTGGGTCAGGAGATGATTGTCGGGCAAACAGTATCTCCTTATAAAATAAAATTATTTTTGAAGGCGTATTTGACAAGTTGGGATTCATTGTGACCAACGGGTGGGCGGGGCCGGGTCCGGGTCAAATTTTTCTGACCCGTCCGGGTCCGGGCCGGTCCGGTCCGGGTTCAATTAGAGGTGGGTTGTTAACGGGCTGGGTTGATCCGGGTCGGGCCGGGCCGGGCCGGGTTTTTTTTTTTTTTTTTTTTGGAATTACGTATAGTATAAATATTGGAAAAATTAATATATAAGCTAAAATCAAATATGCAATTAAAATATTAAATAAGAGAAAGAGTTGGAGAGAGTACACCGAATTCGACAATAAATTGAGCACTTGATTACGCAAATCCGATGTTACCACGAACAAACGTCAAGCAAGTATTTCAATGTTGAACACTTGAACTTCAAGAATCAAGCTTCGAATGCCGATTTCCAAATAAGAAATTACGATAAATTAAATTCGGAAAAATAAAGACAATAAAATTATGAAAGTAGAATATGAATTCTTGAAAATTGAAGAGAAGAGAGTGATTGATATTTGCTAATTTGAGAATTGAGAGAGAGATAGATAATCTTGAGTGAGGAAATGAAGAAGAGGGGAGGGTATTTATAGATTTTAAGAAGGGTTAATAATGTAATTTAAAAAAACCAAAAAAAACTCAAAATTGGCCAAAAATGCAAAAAGTCCCGTTGGGCAACGGTGCTGGACCGTTGCCAACGGTCAAGTGGGCCCCATGTTTTCAGAAAATTTTTTTTTTTAAAAAAAAAAAAAATTTACCGTTGGGGACCGGTCCGGGTTGACCGGTTCGCCCGGAATTTTTCTTCCCGGGCCGGTCCGGTCCGGGTCAATTGGACGGAATCGCCTAACGTCCTAACCCCTTTCCTCCCCCTAACCCAGCCCGCCCCCCCCCCCCCCCCCCCCCCCCCCGCTATAAACCGGTCCGGTCTGGGCCGGGTTTGACCGGGCCGATCCGTGCCGGTCCCGGATCAACCCGGCCCGGTTGACACCTCTACTTTCCATTTGGCACAAAATAAGGTTGTAGGACCAACAAATATTCAAGTCAATTTTTGGCCCAACCATTAATTACAATGCAATGGATCATTTTCGTTAGGGTGACAATAATTATAATGTATTGTTCTTCCTGCGACATAATTAACTAGGAAATAGAAATATTTAACTGAACAACAGTGACCAAATTGACTTTGTGACTATTTGATCACTGTAATGTCCTGTTGGCTACACTATTGCTAATGTTCTCTTCTAAATCAAAATGGTCTAAATATTAGGGTGTGTTTGGTATAACGGAAAATATTTTTCGTGGAAAGTATTTTTTGAAAAACAAATAGTAATCTTATTCATTTTCTGGTGTTTGATACGCAAATTAAGAAAAATGACTTAGAGTATTTATAAATAATTTAGATATAATAAACATAAAGTCATAAATTTTCAAACCAATAATCTTCCGGACCCACAAATTTCATAAATTTTCGAACCGCTAAACTTTCAAAACCGCAAAAAAAAAATTTCGGGGGGGAGGGCAGGTGTGGAGGTTGGAGTTGGGTGGTGCAGAAAAATAAAAATAAAAAAATTAAAATTGCAAAAAAAAAAAATTAAGGTAAAAATATATTTGTTTTGGGGGAGGGGGAGAGGGGTTGTAGGATTGGTGGTAACGGAAAAATTGAAATTTTAAAAAAAAATATCATTTTTCGGAGAGGGGGTGGGGTGGGTTGATGAGTGTGGGGAAGGTTGAGAAGGAGCTTTGGGAAATATTTTCCCTTCTCTTAATAAGGAAAACATTTTCCTCCAATTGGAGAAAAATATTTTCCTCCAATTGGAGGAAAATGAATTGATAAAACAAATATTTTTAAAAACATTTAAGCCCATCAAATATAAAATAATTAAAAAATATTTTCCTTTATACCAAACACACCTTTAATGTTTTGAAACATATTTGATGGATTTCAGTGCCGTATGAAGAATTTGCTCTACTATATACACATTAAAAAATAGATATAATGTGGTTCTCGGGGTTTATCTCGCTCTGCGCCTTATGATTCAACGAAACACTAACATTAATCCTCAAACTAAATTAAAAGACAAAGAGTGCAAAAATGAGAACTTTAAATAGAAAATCAAGTCTTTACTTTAGCATTGTTACAGTCACTACTGGAAAATAGGCATATGGCAACGGTTGGTAAACCGTTGCAAATGATAGGGAAATCGTTGCCATAGAGGTATTTGAACGGTTCCGCGACCATGACATCCGCTCGCGTGCCAATAGATATATAGCAACGGTTTTGGCAAGTGTTTACAACACCGTTGCAATAGATCTAGATATCGCAACGGTTTTCCCTCTGGCTGAAGCAACGAGTATTCGTTTCAACATCAACGGTTGAAAACCGTCACCGTATAGTTTATGCAACGGTTTACAACCGTTACCATATTATTTACTATAATGGTTGGAAACCGTTACAATATAGTGTATGGCAACGGTTATGTAGGCTATTGCATTGTTTGTTTACAGCTATTGTAACTGTTTTATTGCGCTACAGTAACAGTTTTGTTTTTTTTTGGTCAAAATTTTTTTTGTATTTCAATCAGTATAAATATATATCAATTGTTCTTTGGGACTATAAAACAAATCTCAAACTTGATCAACTATCTACTCTACAACTAAAAAGTTGTTTAACTAACTCCTAACATACAAACCTGTGAATATATTCAAGGAGTACATTGTGGATAGCAATTTAAATACTGTAATGTGGGCTGCCATTTTTGCTTCTTCCTTCCAGTGATGTGCACCTGGATTGCAATCTGTCGTGCTCTATCTGTAGCTTCTTTGCTCGACTGTCTAAATCTTCTTTCATACCTTTCCATCCAAATATTGTATGCAGCTGATGCAAACACCACTCCTAGAATGGTTTTCCTTGGTTTTCTGTTGTTTACTCTATCAGAGGCCCATTGCAGCTCTAGCTCCCAGTTGTTTATCAATCTATTGAAGTGCAGCCACCTTAACAGTCCTTGCCACGGTAATGGGGAATAAGAGCATTCAAAGAACAGGTGGTCGTGTGTCTCTACACTGCCACTCCCACATAGTGAACAAGACTGATCAGTGTGGATACTCCATTTTTCTAACCTGTCAACTGTTGCCAAACTTCGATGCAATGTCATCCATAATATGAATTTCTGTTTTGGCAGTAGTCCAGGCACCAACACCAATTTTTTCCAGGGACTTTGGGGTACTGTGGAATATAGTGCATATATACTCTCTTAATGATGTATTGTCCATTCTGGCCGCATGCTTGCATTGCTGTCCAGTCATATGCCCACCAGTCCCTAGCTCCAAATATTTTCCATACCAACCAGCTAGCCTGCTTTGGTGGTTCCATGGTAGCAACTACTTTGTTCTTTATATAATGACTGTGGATCCATTTGATCCATAGTTTATTCTTCTTTTGCATTAGAGCCCAAAGCAGCTTTGACAGGGCTTCTTTGTTCCACCTTTCATAGAAAATGACATTTAAGCCTCCAGCTGCCTCTGGTTTACATATTGTTTCCCAAGCAATGGGGGCCCTATGACTTGTCTCATGTTTTACAGTCCATAAGTAGTTTCTGCATATTCCATCAACAAGTTTGATGAATTTCTTTGGAAGTAGAAAGCCTTGGCCCAGTAGGTTTGCATTTCAAATAGAACACTCTTGATCAGTTGGAGCCTTCCAGCATAGGATAAGACCTTGGATAACCAGCATCTAATTTTGTCCACTATCCTGTCAACCAATGGTAGGCATTGTGTGATTGTGATCTTTCTTGTTGATAAGGGAACTCCCAAGTATTTGAAGGGGATCTGCCCTTCTGTTAATTGAAATTCTGCCAGCAGCTTTTCCTTGACTTCTTGTGAAACCCCTGCTATGTACAAGGAGCTTTTCTCCAAGTTTGCTTGCAGTCCAGACATCTGGGAAAAGTTATCAAATTCTTTCAGCAATAGCCTCATGAAATTTCATCACCTCGACAGCACATCAGGAGATCATCTGCAAAATAGATATGAGTGAGTTGTAACTTGGAACATTTGGGGTGGAAGTTGAAGTCTGGGTTCTTGTTTAGTTGCTTCAGTGTTCTGTTGAGGTATTCCATGACTAAGACTAACAGGTAGGGAGACATTAGGACTCCCTGTCTTAATCATTTTCTTGCTGTAAATTTCCTGGTAAGACCTCCATTAACTAGTAAAGAGAAGCTTGTTGTAGAGACACACTCCATAATTAAAGTGACCATTTTGTAAGATACCCCAAATTCAAGCAACACTGCCCTCAGAAAGCCCGATTCAACATAGTCATAAGCTTTCATAATATCCACTTTGATTATGCACCTGGAAGATACTGCTTTTTGGGAATAAGCTCGCATCAGTTCATGAGCCATAATGACATTATCCAAGATGTTTCTCCCTTCTATGAAAGCTGATTGTGCATGCCCCACCAGATAGTCCACAACTATTTTAAGCTTGTTTGTAAGGATCTTTGCAATAACTTTGTACAGTGTTGAGCAGCAAGCAATGGACCTGTATTCCTTGACATAGTTGGGATTTTTCACTTTCGGAATCAATGTAACAGTTGTGCAGTTAATCTCTTTCAATAATTTTTCAGTTTGAAAGAATTTCTGCACTGCCTATATAACCTCCTCACCCACAATAGGCCAGAATTGTTTGAAGAATTCTGCAGGGTAACCATCTATCCCAGGAGCCTTGTCATTAGGAAGATTATGTATTATCTGGTTGATTTCTTCCCTTGTTACTGGAGCTAATAGTTGCTGTTGTTGGTGCAATGATAGACATGGCCCATCTCTAGCCACACTGATATCTATTCCAGGAAGTTGATCAGCTGTTGTGCCCAGTAGCTGTTTAAAGAATTGAATGAACTCATGATGGATATGTTTTGGATCAGTAATCCTACCTGGTTGTCATTGAGAATGCTACTCACCCTGTTTCTTGCTTGTCTGGACTTCATATACGCATGGAAGTACTTTGTATTGCTATCACTCAGCTAGATCCAGTTTGCTCTTGATTTCTGTCTCATTATTTGTTATTGAATGCCTTCCCACTTTTCAATGTTCTCTAATAGTTTCTTTTCTTCTTCAATCACTACTTCATTGAAATAATCTTCATTCAGTTTTCCTTGAATTACCCTCAGACCTTCTCTCATTTGTTGCATCTTTTTATCAACAGATGAATGCTCCTGGTGAATGGTTCTAGTCTCCTGCTCAATTTTCCTCAGTTTGCTCCAAGTAGAATACATAGTGTAGCCTTGGACTTGTTGTCTCCACACTCTTTGAACTGCTTCCTTGTATTCTTTTTGTTGCATAACTGTTAGTAGTAGCCTATATGGTCTTTTTACTTTAACTTTAACTATTTAAGTGTTTATAAATATAGGGGTGTGGTCTGAACATCCAGGTAACATGTATACTGCTTCCACTCATGTGTAAATATTGAACCACTGATCATTACCAAAGGCCCAGTCAATATGGCTATAGACTCTGGCTTCGGCATCCCTTTTATTGCTCCATGAGAATGAATTGCCTGTTTTGGTAAGCTGCCCCACTCCAATGTCATCAATACACCCCTGAAATTCAGCTATCTCTGAAGGATGCACTGGGTGACCATTTATCCCATCCTCAACCCCTAGCAGACTGTTGAAATCGCCCATTATAAGCCAAGGGTCAGTGCGTTGGACAGCTCTCAAGTCCCTCCATAGTGGTGCTCTGTGTTGGGTAGTGTGTAGGCCATATACAAAGGTAATGTAGCTAGTGAAGGTTGAATTCTTATCTTTCACTTGATAATGGATTAGTTGATCAGTGCTTTCCAGTAGTACCACCTGAACATTGACATCTTTCCACATTATCCATATCCTTCCATTAGGAGCATTTACATAGTTGTTTCCTATTGTCCAGTCACCTCCCAGCTTTTTATGTATTGCCATTGAGTTTTGCTTCTTCACTCTAGTTTCTAGGCAAGCTATCATATCAACTCTATTAGTCCTCGGGAATTTGACTAACTCTCTTTACTTGTAGGGATTTTTTAATCCTCTAATATTCCAGGATACAATAATTATGGGGAAACAATGGATGTAGTGCCTCCTGGATCTACTAGCTCTAGGCTGCATTCTTCCTTCTGCTGGTTCCCATCAGGAGGCTCTAATATAGTGAGTACTGCAAATGTATTCCTCCTGGATACTTCAGCATAGTTGGTCACTTTGTTCTGGCTTCTATCTTTAGGGCCTTGGATAGTTGCAATCTGCTTGCCATTGTTATTCCTTTGAGCTTCTACAACAGGCAACTCTATTGTTTTGTCATTTTGCTGCTCTTCTACTGTCTCCTCAGTTACAGCTTTTGGTTGCCATTGCACTCGGGTTATCTTCATTTTCTGCTTTCTCTGTCTCTGGACCTCTACATTATGTTGTTTCTCCTTCTGACAGTCTCCATTTTTGTGCCCAAACGAGTTGCATTCAAGACAGAAGGTTGATTTCCATTCATACTCCACATTTTGTAGCCAGCTTTTCCCATCTGGTATCTCTATGTAGACATTCTCAGGCAGATGTTGAGTGATATCAACTTCCATAGGAACTCTCGCATAGGAGATTCTTTCACATTCAGCAGTTAATCTATCAATGCATAAAGATTTACCAATTAAGCTTGCTATTCTGCCCAAATTCTCTCCAGCCCAACATTGTATTGCAGCCCATGAAAACTGACCCAAATTGGGACAATTCTCATCGACTCGTTCTGAATCTGAAAGTTAGGATCCCATTCCTTCAGAATCATAGGCCTACCATTGAACGTGTATGGTCCTTGTTGCATGATTAGGTTCTTATCGTCCATAGACAAATTTGAAGATGAAGTACCCATCATCATGCAGCAACAGTGTAGGAGTTGTAACCTCATTCCAAACGCCATAAGCATACTTTAACCAACCTCCCAAAACATAACCAATTAGGGCATACCTCCACTTCTGGTTCTGAATCTCTGACTCCCTAGGGTTCAATTTTGCGATTTTCACTCCATCCTTCATCATTGGAGGATAGAACTTCAGCTGCATGCCCTGATTTTGAGTCCGATTACCTTTAACTACCTTTGCCATTGTTGGCTTCTGGGTTTCAGTAGAGTACGTGAGTTTCCTAGCCATCGCCGTTCCACCTACGACCTCCTTCTCCCGTGGTGCCTGCATGACTGTAGGTGCATTCCCCATACCAGGGAACCAGTGTAGAAGGGGCATTGGGGTTAGTTGTTGTGGTATTCCACTCTCCGGTGTGATCACTCTCGTCATATTTACAGTAGGGAAGTATTAGTAAGGTCGATTAGATGTGGTGGGTGGTTGCCAGCGGCGGGTGGTTGCCGGCGGCGGGCGGCAGCTCGCTTGCCAGTTGCCAGAGTTTCTCTCTCCTCTCTCTAAAACGTTCCCCCTTCCCAATTTGTTCTCTCTAACAGTTTTGTTTCTATTACATCAATTTGCCACACTTTATGGAACGGTTTGCAAGGCTTATCGGAACGGTTCAGAATATCTATGGCAACAACATTTATGCTTATTGCAACGGTTCGATTAGGCTATTTTAAACATTTAATATTGACATTACCACCTACAAATTTGTAATTATAACCTGAAAATTACATAAATAAAAAGATAAAATACTTCATAATCTTTCATATCCATTAAGCTAAGAATAACGATAATAAAAAAATATTTTAACCCAATTACATAAGCTTTGCAGTTCAACACTTCAAAAGTTAAAGTTTCAAATGCTATAACAAAAGACTCTAAGAATATGGACAACAACTCAAAGTTCTGCTTAAGTAAGGTCTATATCTTCACGTATCTCCATCTTCCCTATCTTCAGTTGGTCCACCTTCTCCATCTTCCCTTTCTTCAATTGTTCCACCTACAAATGAGAATAAATAATATTATTAAATAAGAATGGGCATGGTAACACTAAGTTTAGTCCCTCAAAATTAACACACCCGCAACACACATTTATGAACTGAAAACTTTTGAACCTACACTTCATCTCTGAGCATATTCACATAACACTCACCACACTCCAGCATCTTAAACATATTGAAATAATATCATGGACATTTGGAAAAAAACAATCTGGATTTTAAGTGAAAGTACATCAACTAAGACCGGATAAACAAGACAAACAGTTGCTTAACTCATAATTCAATTCTATTGTCTTAACACATGAATCTTATTAAATTATTATACTACTAAAGTACAAACAAATGCAGGATTAGTATTCAGAAGCAAGCTAAGCTGCATAATAATGGTTGGTCATAACCTACCTATACTTCGTTATTTAGTGGGATTATGCCGGCGACTCGACGGTGGGGGTCATAATCCACGGTAATCCAGAAAATTGAAGCAGTTCTTAGAGCTTCAGCACCAGAAATTTAATTGTCGACACCAAACAAATGAACCCAAGTTTCAGCCACAACTTCTCAACACCAATTAGAATAAAACCCCAAAACCATTTTGTTCAGACACTCACAAAAACAACGAACACTAGGTCATCAGAGAGAGAGAGAAATGGAGGTATTAGAGTTTTTAGCAAGATTTGGGAAGATGAACTAGGTCATCGAATAAGAAGAAGAATATTTTGAGAGAGAGAGAGAGAGAGAGACGGGGGCATGTTTCAGTGAAGGAGAAGATGACTTGGTGGTATCGCGTAGTAAAGATATCGCAGTTAATGGGAATTAAGGACCAAAAAAGTTTTTTTATTTAATATGTATTATTAAAAAATAAAAAAATTAAATGTATAGGGGTTGTTTTGGCGGGTGTAATAAAATTTAGAAGGGAAATAAGAGGGAAAAATTAACTGTTCCAATAAAAAAATTTACAACGAAAGCGTTCCCGTATATAAATTTATTGGGACGGTTCAGATAACCGTCGCACCAGCTGAATCTATGGCAACGGTGGTTTTACAATTGCCACGGTTCTATAGGTAAAGTGTGTTGATATCACCTAATGCTACTGCAACAGTTATAACTGTTACCATACATGGTCTATGGCAACGGTTATTGAACCGTGGAAAAAATAATGTTGCCATAGGTACATTTTCTTGTAGTGGATCCAATCGGTCATTTTGAGAGTTAGAGTCTCGTTTCCCCATTTACTGCTCATTCCCTGCTTATTTGTTTGTTACGTCAATTGCCGAGGAAGTTGGTTCAGGTCTGGAGAGGTTTTGGAATGAATTTAGATACTTAATCTCAAGCTTGAAATCTTAAGTTGAAAGGATTGACTAGATATTGACTTTTTCACGTCCCAACCTTGAGAGGCGTGGCTAGCACCCGGAGCAGCACTGGCCCAAGCGAACCACTTTGAAACTCATAGGTCAACATGGCCACAACTCGTTATGTACAATTATAAGTAGACAACATTGTATCATTGAACCATTTTTTCTTAAAACATTAATACGGGGCCGTCAAGGTCTCTGTCATACTGTACAAAATGAACATTTGTCTATAAATTCTGTAAGATTATCTCACATCAAATGGGATAGGGTACCAGCCCACCCATAAGTATGTAGTAAAATTCTGACACGATGACTCAGAGAATCGGCTGCACTCCGAATGAGGTGGACTCTTACCGATCCTTCGTTGAATGCTAATCTCGTCTACTATGAGGGATTGCCAACCGATTGTCTGCACTTGCGGGCATGAAACGCAGTGTCCTCAACAAAAGGACGTCAGTACGAAATAATATACTGAGTATGTAAGGCAATATACTGAAACATAACAATGATTCAACATTAATTAAAGACGTATAAAAATCAGCCTTTTATGAAGTGCCATCGTCTATACATTCTTATTATACTTACATATATACAATACCTCTTTTTAATACTCTTATCCATATCGTATGATGTATGACTGCCCAACTGATCAGTGGTAACTACCCAACCGGACGTCGCATGGTGGTAAATGTTTGACTGCCCAACCGATGATAAATAATGATACTTAACTGCCCAACCGGTAGTAATTGCATGTCTGCCCAACCGGCTGCAGCACAGTGGTAAATGAAAATGCATGACTGCCCAACCATCCATTGTACGGTGGTAAATATGTAACTGCCAATCGGCCGTAGCATGATGGTAAATTAATATGCATGACTACCCAACCGGTGGTAAATAATGATCGTAACTGCTCGGCCGGTGGTAACTGCACGACCGGCCGTAGCGCGGTGATCAATGCATGAAGATGCATGTACATTAATCACCATATTATAAACATTAACATCGTTATCAAAGACCTCAACAGGTAACTAGATACATACTTAGACATGCTTGAATATCACTTTACGGGAATGAATAATATAGACATCCTTAACTGTTAAGAGTAGAACGACTCATGGAATATCATTACGTTTATTTGTCGTTACCTGGATCATGCCAAAAGAGAGAAGGGATAACCTTAATATACTTGAACCAATTATCTTGACAATCTCTCTAGGACACGTCTTATACGTAAAAGATGTAACGTCGGATCAAAGTAGGAAAGAAAACTAACTAGCTGATGCTTTGGCAAACAACTCTTCTACTACTGTCACCGCTGTAACTACTTCTACTTGTATTAGATGTAGCTGATCTACTGCTACTACCATTGTTAGGAACAAATGTTCAAATGTTGTTGTAGTTACCAGGAGGGTTTAGTTTGTTGTAAAACCCTTCAAATTTTGTTGTTGATTAGGTCACTAAGGACTCTTCAGTCTTAAGAGTCACGAGTTGTAAAAGACAATGATGCTACTTAGTTATATGTAATATTTTGTTTAAGCAAGGCCAAGAAAAGAAAGGAAGAAAAGCTCATAAATTGAAGAACAGAAGATTAATCTTTCGAGGCGGAGTCTCATACCTATTTATGCATGTTGGAGTCTTTACGCCTATATGTTTTGCTTTTGACACCTTGTAAGAAAGCTTAATAGTCACCAAATATTATTAAGTGGCTGCCACGTTTTTTTGGCTATTAAATTTATCCAAACTTGATTAAGCTTATCCATACTTTCCTTAATTAACTTGTTAATCCATCACTAATCAATAATTAATAAATTAATTCAAATTATTTAAAATATTATTTATTTTTAACATATTTTATAAATTTTACTATCATGCTTATGTGGTACCATATAAAATTATTACATACACTATTATTTCATTGAAATACACATGTAAAAATATATGTATTTGGTAAAAATATATGTATTTTTTCAACTTCTAATTTTCTAATCTCATATAAAGATTAAAAAATTTCTTACGCTTAATTCTTTAAATAATAAAAATATAACCTTCTTTTCTTGTGAAAAAATCTATTTTTACAATAAAGAAAATCTCATATACTTTCTTATATTATGTATATAATTTAAAATATATTCGACAGTACTAATATTAATAACGACACAAAATTATATTTTTCAAACCATTTTTTTCTTTACAAAAATATTCCACTCAAAATATCATATATAAATAGTATCAAGGTTATTAAACTTATGGGGTGTAACATTCTTCCCATTTATAAAACATCCGTCCTCGAATGTTAACTTTTGGAGATTTACAAAAGTTTCACTAGTGTCTCTTTTTTTAAATTAAACGAAGTAAAGGAAAAATATGAACACGAAAGAGAGGATTTGACCAAAATCATCCCTCTTGTTTCACCCAAACTTTCACTCCATCCTTCTAATATTTCACTTAACCTACAACATTCTTTAAGTTTCCCAAAGGTTAACCGGAAACATCCCTCTGTTAAATTTCCATCCATATTAACAGATTCTAATATTCTCACGTGACTTTTTCTTTTTCCCATAAGGGAGAGCCTTCATCTTCATCAACCTCTTCTTTCTAAACAAAAGCGTGTTCCATCTTTTTTCACCTCTTCTTTCTTTAACAAAAGTGTGTTCCATCTAAAAATGAAAAAGCAAAGAAAAAGAGAATCCTTTTATTTCACTTTCTTAAATCTCTTCTTCCATATTTTACTCATTTCTTATCCTTTAACACATGGGGTCGCGTGAAAATATGGAGAAAAGAATATATACCCTAGAGAGAGTGCATAAGGAGAAAATGTGCACAGAAAGCAATATATTGTTGTGCGAAAACTGAAATGTAAGTAGAAAATAAAAAATGTGTACAAAAACTAAAAGTTAACTGCAGAATCAAGATTTAAAACACATAATGAAAACTAGTTGCACAAAATCAAGAGATAAAACACCAAAAGTTGCACAGAATTGAGTCATCACATTACAAAATGAACTTGCGTCATTCCAAAATAAATCCTAACATTACAAATTGAACCAAATAAAAATGGTTGTCACATCTACGCCACTATGCAACTTGGCACGTCCATGCTACTGGTATCTTCTAACCTGAAAAGGAAATAAAAGGGCCTTGATAAAAATGAATTTCATTACAGTGAAGTAAGACAAACATTATTGATATAAGCATCTCGCCGAAAGTTTGTCACGAAAAGGGGCAGGTCCTTGCGTCCAATTTGTTGTGTCCTCAACCATAATAGAATCAAAAATGAAGTGTAGTTTGTTGGTTCTGGTTCAACAACATTATCGGTAGAACATGTTCTTTTATTGTGGCTAGGTCTACCACACTTGCTACAATCAACTGATTTTTGTTTTCTTTTTATCCTAGTTCTCGAGGCTCCAGGTTCATCCACTTCTTTCTTTCTTAATCTCTGTTCTTTCCTTTCTTCTTTTTCAAATAAGAAGGTGGCAATAGCTTAGGATTAGATGATTTAGACCATAAACCTTGCCCATTCATAGGGAATATGGTTCCATATGATTTCATGTATGTCTCAACCGTGTAGCAGTCATGAACGTAGTCTGCAATATCATCATTTTTCATCCATATAGCACTAATAGCATGTTGTCGAGGTATCCCTGATAATTACCAGTTTCTACAACTACATATCTTATTAAATAAGTCCACAGTGCAAGTGTCATTATCAGTAGACCCAAGGATCTCATAATTCCATAAGTTGGCTTTTCGAGGAATGTAACCAGAAACTCCCTTCATGTTTCTATGCAATTTATTTTTTATAGTTGGACAAATATCACCCGAAGCCCATTTTTCAGCTTTATCCCTGTTTGTTCCAATCCTAGCCATTAATATATGTCTTATGGTCTCCAAAAGTTTAATAATAGGTTTATCTCTAGCATCAAGAAAGAAACTATTGAAGATCTAGATGTAGGAAAACAATTTAAAGGTAGAAGACCTTTAAATTTAAGAAGGAAAGAGATTTTGTTTAGTTGATAAATGAAGAAATGGAGGTAGTTTGGAAGGTTTAATATATGTAGCTATATGGAGAGAGACTTTTGTAATTCTTCAACTTTTATTACACAAGGGATCACTTTGGTACACACTTGGACTCACACTTTGCTTCACTCCTTTTGTACATCATACAAATGAGGAGGTCTTCCCCTATTTAGAGGCATCAACCTCCATGTTCTACGACATTCTAGAATATTCCATATAAGTATCCTAAACAATATTCATATCTACCTATTCTCATATGTTCTAGAATATTCCACTACTCTAGAATATTCTCACATTCTCTACTATACATAAAAGAGTTTCTATCATCTTCTAGAATGTTCCAAAGAACTCCATAATGTTCTCGAACCTTCTAGAACATTCTAGCTCATTCTAGACTATTTTAGAATAGTCTAGAATATTCTAGTAATATCTAGCTTTGGTTTAATTTATTGTTCACATTGCCTCCCTTAAACCAAAGCCTCGTAGGTGGTCATTCCTAATAACTTTTTCATCTTCAGAAAAGTCTCCATCTTCAATGTCTTAGTGAAAATATCTGCCACCTGTTCACCAGTTCTGCAGTAGCCAATTCGGATCTCATTTTCTCGTACCATCTCTCGAATGAAATGATATTTGATATCAATGTGTTTGATGCGACCATGAAGTACTGGATTCTTCGCCAACTCGATTGCTGATTGGTTGTCACATAATATCGTGGTTGGACCATCATGTTTGTGTTGAAGAAACCTGAGCATTCTTCTCAACCATACCGCCTGTATAGCAGCATTTGATGCAGCAATGTACTCGGCTTCAGCAGTGGATAATGCTATCACTGGTTGTTTCTTTGAACTCCAAGAAAACACACCCGAACCAGTGAAGAATGCATAGCCGGAAGTACTTTTTCTCCCGATCGTATCACCAGCCCAATCACTGTCAGTGTATCCAAGAAGTTCAAGTGACTCACCTCTAAGATAGCAGATTCCATCTCCTTGAGTTCCTTTAATGTATCTCAAAATTCTCTTAGCCGCTTGTAAGTGTGATTGGCGTGGCTTTTCCATGAATCGGCTTATTATGCCAACACTGTAAGCAATGTCGGGTCTTGTTGAGGTCAAGTACCTCAAGCTTCCAACCAAGCTCTTAAAGTAGGATGGATTCACAAGATCACCTGTTCCATCCTTCGTCAGCCTCAATCTTTCTTCAGCCGGGGTCGCAATCGGATTCGCACCATCCATCTTAAATTTCTTCGAAATGTCTCCAGCATACTTTCTTTGAGATATGAAGATCCCTTATCTGATTGAGAAACTTCAATCCCAAGAAAATATGACATAAGACCCAAATCAGTCATCTCAAACTGATGGATCATAGCCTCCCTGAAATCCGCCATCATCTTCTCATTATTTCCTGTGAAGATCAAATCATCCACATAGACCTCTTCTTCAAGAACACCATTTAGGAAGGCTGACTTAACGTCCATTTGATAAATTCTCCAGTTATTTTGAGCAGCTAGAGAAATTATCAAACGAATTGTGTCTAGTCTAGCAACAGGAGCAAATACCTCGAAATAGTCAATTCCAAGTTTTTGCATATAGCCTTTGACAACTAACCTTGCTTTGTATCTGTCGACTTCACCCGTTGGTCTGTACTTTGTTTTGTATACCCACTTTAGTCCAATGGGTTTCTTTCCTCTTGGAAGGTCGGTAAGCTCCCAAGTATCATTCTTCTCAATAGAATGGATTTCCTCCTCCATTGCTTTCACCCAACGTTCTTCTTCAATTGCATCCTTGAAATCCACAGGATCGCAATCAGAAAACAAGGCAAAGTTCAAAATATCTTCGTCAGTTAGACTATCAACATCATTACCGACAACGTAATCCTCCAAATGAGCCGGTAGATGTCGTTGCCTCTGTGATCGACCATGCTGTATTGGTTGTATTTCTGAGGGAGACTGTTGTTGCGCAGGTTCATCATGCTCCTCGTCATCAAGATATGATGGTGCTGGAGGTTGAGATGGCTCAACTGCTTTTTTCTTCCAATCCCATGCTCCATGTTCATCAAAGGTGACATCTCTACTGACAATAACCTTTTTGCTGTCTGGATTATATAGCTTGTACCCTTTTGTCTGTCGACTGTAGCCAACAAATATGCTTTTTTCTGCTTTCTCGTCAAGCTTCTTTCGCAGTGGATCGGGTACGTGCGCATAGGCAAGACAACCAAATATTCGTAAATGAGAAATATTTGGTTTTCTACCTGTCCATACCTCATAAGGTGTTTTTCCATGGTTGCTTCTCGTAGGGCACCTGTTTAATATGTAAATTGCAGTAGAGACAGCTTCAGCCCAGAATTCTTTAGGCAGCTGTTTTGTTGCCAGCATTGACCGCACCATATCCATCACAGTCCTGTTCTTTCTTTCCGCAACTCCATTTTGTTGAGGAGTGTACCTTGTAGTCAACTAATGTTGAATCCCATGCTTCTTCAAAAAATCATCGCACATAGTGTATTCAGTGCCTCGATCTATTCTCAGAGTCTTTATAAAATGGCCACTTTGTTTTTCAACATATGTTTTGAAGCTTTTGAATGTGTCACAGGCTTCAGACTTATTTTTCAGCAAATACACCCATGCTTTTCTTTTGAAATCATTAATAAAAGTAATGAAGTACTTACTTTCACCGAGCGAAGGAACTTTCACCGAGCACAAATCAGAATGTATCAGCTGCAATGGGTGTTTTGCTCTCCAAGCTTTGCCTTTGGGAAATGGCTCTCTATGCTTCTTCCCCAAAATGCATGCTTCACACTGTCTTGGAGCAAAGTCAAGTGAAGGCAAACCTGACACCATCTTATTCTTCAGAAGATATTGTAAACCTCCGAAATTAAAGTGGCCAAACCTCATGTGCCATAACCAAGTATCATCAAGAGCAATTGAATTATAGTAGGGTAAGTGACCGTAGTTGAAAGTTACTGGATACATCCGATTTTTGGTCATACTTACCTTTGCTATAATTTTCATACTCTTGTCTCTTATAATGCATATATCATTACTGAAATGCACTTCATATCCATTGTGTTGGAGCTGACCCAAGCTCAACAAATTATGCAGCAGGTTAGGCACGTAGTAAACATCTTTTATGGAGCACTCAAGCCCATTCTCCATGGTGACCGGTATTCTCCCTTTCCCGATAACTTGCATAACTTGACTATTTCCAAATTTAACCGTGGATTTAAAAGACTCTCTCCATATAGCTACATATATTAAACCTTCCAAACTACCTCCATTTCTTCATTTATCAACTAAACAAAATCTCTTTCCTTCTTACATTTAAAGGTCTTCTACCTTTAAATTGTTTTCCTACATCTGGTATCAGAGCCATTGGTTCGTTAGGAGGGTGATTCATTAACTATGGCAGGAAAGAATATCGTGTGCATGGTTCCCAAGTTGACGGGGAAACAAAATTACAATTTTTGGAGGATTCAGATGGAGACACATCTGAAGGCGTATAATTTGTTAAAATATATGCGAGAAGAACTGGAGGAAGGTGCCGAAGAGAATGAAATAAGGCGTGATAGTATGGCCTTGTCCCAATACACCAGGCCATCGATATGTCTGTGTTTGGCAAAATTTCCACAGCCCAAACAACAAAACAGGCTTGGGATATTTTGGCCAAAGCATATCGTGGAGTTGATAAGGTCCAAAAGAATAATTTGATGGCGCTAAAAAGAAAGTTCGAGCTTGCCACGATGGAGAAGTCAGAGACAGTTGAGGGATACTTTTCGAGGTTGACGGAGATCAAGAATGAGATGGAGCTCAATGGTCATACCCTCAGCGATGAGACATTCGTTGAAAAGGTACTTAATACTTTACCTATGAAGTTTGATCATATTGTGGCAGTAATTCAAGAGACCAAGGATCTTTCAACTTTAAGTACCGAGGAGCTTTTGGGCTCATTAATTCTTCATGAGAATAGAATTAATAGGAAATTAGAAGAGTCATTGGAGAAAGATCCGGCAGAGAAGGCATTGCAGGCACATGCTAAAGTTAAAGAGAGAGGAGAATCTTCTAATGTGGCGGAAACTAGAGGACATGGTTTCCGAGGCAGAGGTCGTGGAGGCACCGGCAACTATCGTTGCCGTGGAAGAGGTAATCATCATTTCCAGCCAAGAGGAAATTACAACAATCCAGGTCAGCAAAAACCTCCTCTTAAATGCTATAACTACGGTAAATTGGGTCATTATGCTAAAGATTGTTGGAGTAAAAGAACTGAAAATAAACAAGTTCATGCTCGAGTAGCCGAGGATGAAGGGGATAAAAGTGAAACAATTTTTTACTCTGCATCTATGGCTGCTGTTAGTGAAGAAACTAACAATGAGCTCTGATACCAGATGTAGGAAAACAATTTGAAGGTAGAAGACCTTTAAATGTAAGAAGGAAAGAGATTTTGTTTAGTTGATAAATGAAGAAATGGAGGTAGTTTGGAAGGTTTAATATATGTAGCTATATGGAGAGAAACTTTTGTAATTCTTCAACTTTTATTACACAAGGGATCACTTTGGTACACACTTGGGCTCACACTTTGCTTCACTCCTTTTGTACATCATACAAATGAGGAGGTCTTCCCCTATTTATAGGCATCAACCTCCATGTTCTACGACATTCTAGAATATTTCATATAAGTATCATAAACAATATTCATATCTACCTATTCTCATATGTTCTAGAATATTCCACTACTCTAGAATATTCTCACATTCTCTACTATACATAAAAGAGTTTCCATCATCTTCTAGAATGTTCCAGAGAACTCCATAATGTTCTCGAACCTTCTAGAACATTCTAGCTCATTCTAGACTATTTTAGAATAGTCTAGAATATTCTAGTAATATCTAGCTTTGGTTTAATTTATTGTTCACACTAGCACACATTGTTTAATAGCATGTCACACTTAGAAAGTGGTGAGAAGTGAGATCTGGACCATTCAGTAGGTAACTTAGTATAAATCCATTCATGCGCTTCTTTATCCAATTCAAGTATCTTCAACATACATACATTAAATGCTTCAACAGTTGTTGCTCTAGCAGCTTTCCAAGAAGCGTCTTTTAATGTATGACCAGAGAATCCAACCTTTTCGAAAAAAATGCAAGTGTCGCGCACAAAACCTGTGAGGAACATTTGGTAACACTATCTCAAAATCTTCAAGAAGGCTTTTTTGCTTATCTGACATAAATGTCCTGAGATATTGCTCTTCTATTTCAATATCAATCATCAAATAGTTCAAAAACCATTGCCATGTATCATTGCACTCCTTTTCGACAATGGCATAGCCGATAGGAAAGATATTGTTATTGCCATCCAAACCAACAGAAGCAAGCAATTGTGCTCCATTCATATAATACCAGCAACCATCAACACCAACAATCTTCCTAAAACCTGCCTTAAATCCCTCTTTACATGCTGCAAAACAAATGTACAATCTTGAAATCTAGAAGGATTGTTGGGGGTCTCATTTGGTGTTAACTCCATGTAAACTGATGTTCCTGGATTAGATCGCACGATCTCATTAATATAATTCCACAACATGCTAAACAAGTCATTTATGTTACCATCAATCAGAGAAATTGCCTTCTTTTTCGCTTTTCTAGCTTGACATAATGATACGTCTACTCCTAGCTCTCTGCTGACTTCATCTCTGAATTTTGATATCTTCCAATCTCTGTTTGATTTGATTCTGTCCATAAATTTCTTTGCAATCCAACTAGAAGTAACATTCTTATTCTTGGCATTCTAACAAAAATATGTATGCTTGAGTGGTAAGTCTTTATCTGAAAACTTGTATCTCTGCATTTTTGAAGCTAGAATAACCTACTTACAAGAAAGACGATGCTTACATCTTCCCTTTGCTCTTTCTGAATCATCCTTAATCCACTCGACAGTCCTTCCTCTATTAACCTCATGAGTAGTTACAGCTTCCTTAAACTCTTTTTTGTTTTGAAATACTTGTCCTAATGCTAGCTTAGGATTAGAGCCATTAGTTTTCGGATTATGCTTTGGAAAGTTAAAATCTTCATTAGATGCATCACTATCACTATTCAAGTTTTTTGTGTCACTGGAATCAATACAATCTGAGTCACCATCTTCATTTTTCATATGCTTTTGCAACTCTTGACTAATAAGCTCTACTATCATCATTTGTTCTCGTATTTTCGTTGGCATTGACAGAAAATATTTCAACCGACGGACCAACATTTCTATAAAATAAAATGTCATCTTCATAATCTGAATCTTCAAACTGTCTATAATCGGACTCATTATTAGAATCACTATATCCTGCTTTATTCTCGAACATTAAATCCGCCAATAAAGTAATTTCTATCATATAATAATAAAAGAAGCTATTTTTTTTATGTAAACACAAGGTTCTTTCTTATTGGTCCCTTGCTGTTTTATTATATATTTTGATGCCTTTACCTTTATGTTCATTTGTTCATTTGTCCAGAACCTCCTGTACATTAAGGTATTATGACTTACCTTTGCATTCATTTTAGAGGAAGACATAATATAACTAATGTCTATGACTAGAAGAAGAAGAAGTAATGTCTATAACTAAATCAAACAAAAAAAAACTAAAATGGGATACTTACTATTTGAAACCCAGGTTAAGAGTGTATCACAGGTTCAACAACAAGATTGTTAATTTACACTGAAAGGATGAGCTTCACCCTGAAGTTGTCCAACCATTAGAAACCCTATCTCAACTTTTCGCAAAAGTGGCTTTTGGTTATGTGAAAAGGAGGTAAGAGGGAAAATTTTGTGAGAAAATGGAGGGAAAAAGAGAAGTCACGTGAGAATAAAAGATCCGTCAAATTTAAACGGCAAATTTAACAGAGGGATGTTTTATGTCAATCTTTGGGTAACTTAAAGGAAGTTATAGGCTAAGTGAAATATTAGAAAGGTGGAGTGACAGGTTGGATGAAGCAGAAGGGATGATTTTGATCAAATCCTCAACGAAATATGGCAAAGGAAAAATACTTCATTCATGCCAATGGCAGAAAACCAGACATGACATGCCAAAAACCGAAAAAATACTCATTACCAATCTACCACAGTCCACAGCCCACAGTTGAACTTCAAAACCAGAACTAGATAGAAAGCTATTCCCGACTCCAATTACTTAATGTATAGCATCTACCTCAAATAAAAAAAATAAAACTAGTAAACTGCCTAACGTGTTTAATATCCAACGTGAGAACTACATAGGCAGCTGGCATAGCTGCTAGATTGCTCCTTTCACGGGGCCAAATAAAACTAAACTTTGAGAGGCATATCAAAACAATAATCCTGCTATGCACAATTCTCCTGTCTAGCATAAACTTTCCAAGTACTTAGATTCCATTGCCCTTCCACAATCAGTCAGTGTTAGTGCCACCTTATGTTTATATTAAAGTCTCGACTATCCATAACTTTTTGTACTTGAGTATCTTGTATCTTCTTTACTTTAAATTACATATCTTTATATCTGTATTGTATCTTTTTCCTCTTTCTAAACCTCTCTTCCACATGGGTGGAAATTACATCGGCGCCTTAAAGCTCTATTGTGATAGCACCTCTAGTGTATGCAAAATTCAGTAAAAGCTTTATATTGAATTCTAATGACTCAGCTCTGTAGCACGATTTGGAAGCAAAAGAAGGGTAGCATTTCCTAAATGTCCTATAGCCTATCAATTATAAATGTGGCGCGCAACACACCCATAAGTGAGACTCTACTAGGCACGACTTTATAGATTTCCTAGGATACGAACTTCTCTGATACCACTTTGTCACGCCCCAACCTTGGGAGGCGTGGATGGCACCCGGAGCCGCACTGGCCTGAGCGAACCACTTTGAAACTCATTCATTCCTTTTGTAACTATCATAGGCCAACATGGTCGCAACTTGTAATGTACAATTGTAAGTAGACAACATTGTATCATTGAACCACTTTTTCTTATAATATGAATACATATGGGACGTCAAGGCCTCAGACATACTGTATAAAATAAACCTTTGTCTACAAAGCCTCTAAGATTATCTGACATCAAATGGGATAGGGTACCAGCCTACCCATAGGTATGTAGTAAAATTATAACACGATGACTCATAGACTCGGCTGTACTGCGAATGAGGTGAAGTCTTACTAATCCTTCGTTGAATGCAAATCTCGTGTACTATGAGGGATCGTCAACTAATTGTCTACACCTGCGGGCATGAAATGCAGCGTCCCAAACAAACAGACATCAATGCGAAATAATGTACTGAGTATGTAAGGAAATATACTGAAACAGAACAATGATTCATTGTTACTTAAAGACGTATAAAAATCAACCAGAATCTATAAAGTGCCACCGTATATACATTATTATTATACCTATGTATATGCAATGCTTTTCTTTAATACTCTTATCCATATCGGATGATGCATGACTTCCCAACTGACCAGTGGTAACTGCCCAACCGGTTGTCGTATGTTGATAAATATATAGCTTCTCAATCGGTGGTAAGTAATGATACATAACTGCCTAACCGATGGTAAATGCATATCTTCCCAATTGGACGTAGCACTGTGGTAAATAAAGATGCATGACTGCTTAACCAGCCATAGCACGGTGGTAGATATGTAACTGCCCAATCGGCCGTAGCACGATGGTAAATTAATATGCATGACTGCCCAACCGGTGGTAAATAATGATACGTAACTGCCCGACCAGTGGTAACTTCCCAAACTGCCGTAGCACGGTAGTAAATGCATGAAAAAGCATGTACATGTATCACTATGTTATAAATATTAACATCGTTATCAAATACCGTAACAGGTAACGAGATACATACTTAGACATGCTTGAATATCACCTTACGGGATTAAAGACGTATAAAAATCAACCAGAATCTAAAGTGCTACCATATATTCATTATTATTGTACTTACGTATATGCAATGCTTCTCTTTAATACTTTTATCCATATCGTATGATGCATGACTGCCCAACTGGTCAGTGGTAACTGTCCAACCGGTCGTCGCAAGGTGATAAATATATGGCTGCCCAACCGATGGTAAATAATGATACACAACTGTCTAACCGATGGTAAATGCATATCTGCCCAACCGGCCGTAGCACGGTGGTAAGTAAAGATGCATGACTGCCTAACCAGCCGTAGCACGGTGGTAGATATGTAACTGCCCAATTGGCCGTAACACGATAGTAAATTAATATGCATGACTGCCCAACCGGTGGTAAATAATGATATGAAACTACCCGACCGGTGGTAACTTCATGAGCATAGCACGGTGGTAAATACATGAAGATGCATGAACATGTATCACTATGTATAAACATTAACATCGTTATCAAATACCTCAACAGGTAACTAGATACATACTTAGGCATGCTTGAATAACACCTTACGGGAATGAATAACATAGACATCCTTAATTGCTAAGAGTAGAACCACTTATGGGTTTATGTATCGTTATTTGGATCATGCCAAAAGAAAGAAATGATAGCCTTAACATATCTGGACCAATTATCTCTACAATCTCTCTACCACACGTCTTTTGCAAAGAACACATAACATCAGATCAAAGTAGGGAAAAAAACTAACTAGCTGATGCTTTGGCAAACAACTCTACTACTACTATCACCACTGTAACTACTTCTACTTGTATTAGATGTAGCTGATCTACTGCTACTACATTGTTAGGAACAAATGTTCAAATTTTGCTGTTGTAGTGACCAGGAGGGTTTAGTTTGTTGTAAAACCCTTCAAATTGTATTGTTGATTAGGTCACTACGGACTCTTCAGTCTTAAGAGTCACGAGTTGTAAACGACTATGATGCTACTTAACAACAACAACAACCTAGTATAATCCCATTTAGTGGGGTCTGGGGAGAGTAGTATGTAGGCAGACATTACCCCTATCCTTGGGTAGAGAGGCTGTTTCCAAATAGATCTCCGGCATCCTTCCCTCCAAGAACTTCCCACCTTGCTCTTGGGGAGACTCGAACTCACAATCTATCGGTTGAAAGTGAAAGTTGCTTACCATCAGAGTAACCCTAGTTATATATAGTATTTTGTTTAAGCAAGGCCGAGAAAAGAAAGGAAGAAAAGATTAATCTTTCTAGGCACAGTCATACATATTTATGCATGTTGGAGTGTTTACGCCTAAGAAACGTAAAATTCTATATGTTTTGCATTTGACACCTTTTATGAAAGCTTAATAGTCACCAAATATTATTAAGTGGCTGCCACGTTTTTTTTTTCTTTTTTTTTGCTATTAAGCTTATCCAAACTTGATCAAGCTTATCCACACTTTCCTTAATTAATTTGTTAATATTTCACTAATTAATTCAATTATCTTAAATTAATTAAAATACTACCCACTTTTAACACACTTTATATATTTTATTATTATGGTCATGTGGTACCATATAAAATTAATATATACACTATTATTTTATTAAAATATTTATGTAAAAATACATTTATTTTTTCAACTTCTATTTTTCCTAATCTCATATAAAGAATAAAAATTTTCTTGCGCTTAATTCTTTAAATAATAAAACATAACATTCTTTTCTTGTGAAAAATCTATCTTTGCAATAATGAAAATCTCATATACTTTCTTATATTATGCGTATAATTTAAAACATGTTCAAAAGTACTAAACTTAATAACTATATAAAATTATATTTTTCAAACTATTTTTTCTTTACAAAAATATTCCACTTAAAATGCCATATATAAATGGTGTCAAGGTTGTTAAACTTACGGGGTGTAATAGACTTATGTGTAAACGACTCCGAAATAAAGTTTTGATGAATCTGTTAGCTTTGTTGGGTGATTTTGGACTTAGGATTGTATCGAAATTGTGATTTAGAGGTCTATAATTGAATTATGCTTGAAATGACGAAAATTAAAAATTTAGAAGTTTGAGTGAGAGTGGATTTTGTGGTTACGGGGCTCGGATTGAAATTCCGAAAGTTGGAGTATTGTGACTTGTGTGCAAAATCTGGGGTCAATCGGACGTGATTTGATAGGTTTCGGCATCAGATGTAGAAGTTAGACGTTCAAAAGTTCATTAGGCTTGAATCGATGTGCAATTCGTTATTTTAGCACTGTTTGACATAATTTGAAGGCTCGACTAAGTTTGTATCGTGATTTAGGACTGGTTGGTATATTTAGTTTAGGCCACGCGGTGTAATGACCCAACCCATCGTCTGAGATATCTCCGCCCTGTTTTATCCGTTTTATGCTTCTACATGTTTCATTGTATGTGTTTGGAGAATTTGACGTAATTTGGATAGTTCGGTTAGAAATGAGACAATTAGTCTCTTTATGAGAAAGTTAGTTCGGAAAAGTAAACCGAATGTTGACTTATAAGTTAGAGGGCTCGAAATGAATTTTCGATGATTCAACTAGTTTCGAGTGATGATTTGTTACTTAGGACGCAATCAGAATTGATTTTGGAGGTCCGGTGTCGAATTAGGCTTGAATTGACTATGTTTGAATTTTGGCAAATCCCGGTTGATAAGTGAGATTTTGATCCAAGGGTTGGAATGGAATTCCAATAGTTTCAATAGCTCCGTTAGGTGATTTTAGATATGCGTGCAAAGTTTCAGGTCATTCAGAGGTGTTTAAGTCAGGTTTTTGATCAAATGCAAGTTTCGAAAGTTTTAGTTTAACTTAGGCTTGGATCCATGGTAATTTGATAATTTCGATGTTTATGATAGTGTTTTTATGCTACGAGTGTTTGAATGAAGTAATAGGACATATATGTGCGTTTGGGTGAGGTCCCTAGGGCCTCGGGATTTTTTCGGATGGCTAACGGGGATTTTTTAGTTGAAAAATACAGCAAAACAATTGCAGAGAACTTTTGTTCTATGCGATCGCATACAAGGTTTTGGAAGGGCCATGAATTTTCTCTATGCGATCGCATTAAGGGCTGTGCGATTGCATAGGTGTGGGAATATGTTCAGTGTGTTCACACTCAGGGGGATGCGATCACGTAGTGTAATTTAGACCTAGAGTCCCAGACAACTGTTATTCTATGCTAACGCAGAGAGGGTTATGTGATCGCATAGAAGAGGGAAGGTTGTGCTATGCGATCACAGGGCCAGTGATGGGATCGCATAGGAGGAATTTTGGGAAGGTGAAATTTGTGCTATGCGATTGCAATGGTAGTGATGTGATCGCATAGGGTTAAAAATACCTGGGCAAAATGCTTTTAAGGGTTATTTCATCCGCGACCCATTTATTATTTCCACCATTTTTACTCCGTCAAGAGAGCTTTTTGACAAATTTGAAGAGGATTTTCGACGGGTATTGATTGGAGGTAAGTCTCTTAACTTTAAAATACCATTTTATTGTAGAATCAACACTCAAATTCATGAAAACTAGTTGAAATTGTGAAAAACTAGGGCTTGATTTTTGGAAGCAAATTTTTGGGATTTGTTGGCCCATTTGAATTCTGTTTTTGGAAAACTTTATATCTACGGACTCATGGCGAGACGAGTAATCCGTTGGTGTGATTTTCAGAATTTTTCAAGAAGTGGGCCCCGGGCTCGGGTTTTACCAACTTTGTGAATTTTAGTACTTTTCGAGTAATTTCGAGTGGGCTATGTTTCGTTAGTATAATGTAATGTATTCGTTGTGATTTTGACTCGATTCGACGCGCGAAGAGGTTGATTCAAGAGGAAAAGGGCATTGCGGACTAGCCTACGGCCGGTTAGAGGTGAGTAGTTTGTATAGATGATGGCCTGAGTGTTTGAAACCCCAGTTTATCACATTGTGACGCTATGTTAGGGCGTGACTCGCACCCCATGGCAGGTGCGGGATTATTTATGACTGGGGATTGTGACTTTGACCATCCCGAACAAGAAGTATTCTATATTGGCGACTGATACGCACACTGTATTGATTTTATCTGGGCTTATTGTCATATTTGGGGCCTTGTGCCGATCTGTAGCATCCGTCTAAGATGAATATCATTGTGATAACATGATTTGTTTATTTATTGATCTCAGTCCTGTGTTTAATCATTGTTATGAAATGTTAATTAACTTTTTTCCTAAAGTTAAACAACTAAATCATATTATGCTTAGTATTTGGAAACTAGGAAATTAATTGAATTTGTTATGTGACTCATATGCATACTGTGGAATGAGTATGGATGGGGCTGCACTCCACATAAGTGATATAATGATATTGCGCTTGGGCTGTAGGAGCCCCTACGGAGCCTGTATGGATCAGGTTGTATGCCGTAGAGGGTCATGTGCATTGGATTGCATTCTTGCATTATACTTAACTGATATATTTATTATTGCTTTGTTATTGGTTCGTAGTTAAGGTGTCGGATTGTTAGTTTTAGCTTTACCTTGTGGCATTTCTTGGATTTCTTATCTTCAGACATTTTATATATTTATTACTCACTGAGTCGATACCCCTACTCCTTGCACCTTGTGTGCAGATTCAGGCACACCGGAGGCTTAGTATTTTAATCTTCCTGGGTCTGAACTCAAGCCGCAAAATACTATTTACTTCGCACCCAACTAGATTGATGGGGGAAGGCAGACTAAAATACTAAATTGAGGTGAAGTAGGTGGGATATCTCTTGCAAAGTTTCCTTAAGTGGTATGATCCTTATGTGTATGTTAGAATATCTCAGGTGTTCTTGAAGGTATTTTCAATGTGTTATGATTCGAATAGGTGCAACGCATGTCCATGTATTAATTTTGATAATAGAATACGTGTAGTAGTGATATTAACATTGTTGATATACATGGTGATGCTTTGTCAAGTTGTGGACGTGTTGTTAGGATGGTTTTGGTGATTCTCTGGCAGGTAGATGTGCTCAATTACAAATTAAACTCTGCCGAAATTTTTGAAAAATTAGGACTTAGTAAAAAATTTGTCGCGTACAAAATGGGCTTAACTGTTGTGTGAATGAATGCAAGAATTACAGAAGAGCTAAAATTTTTTGATTATTCGTGTTTCCACAAGCTTATGAAAGAGTGAGTTTAATCTCACCATAATATTACGACAACAAAAGAGTATATGTGTTGTGGTATATATGGCTTCGAGCTAATTAGGGGAGGTTTCTATTGATTAGCTGATTGTATAATTAGGTATAATTAGGTACTATATTAGTTCCGATTTGATGCATGCGGGTGAATAAGTTGTGGTTGTAGAAAGTGAGCCGAGGATGGTATGAGTGAAGCAAAATTTTGACAAAGGTTATATGGTGCTTCGTAGATGTGAAAAAATAATAAGATGTCTTGAATTGTGGAGAAGGAATGCTTAGTGTAAAGAGAAGGAAGTTGTTTGGTTGTATCGGAATGCGATCATGTCCTGAGGTGTCAGAGTGCTGATAAGGTACAAGTGGTTCAATTCTTTAAGTCAAGTAATTTGCAGTGGGTATAAGATTGGATGACTCTTGAGAATGGTTTTGATGTGTTACAGATTCTATATGTAGCACTCAGGTGTTTTAAGGTTGAGTATGTGACCAAGTCAGTGTTCTCATTAGAACAAGTCGAGACTTGTGGTATTTTCACGTTTATTATGGGATTCTATGTATCTCTATCTGGGAAGTAAAGGTAGCGGACTTAGATTCACAGGAAGTTCTTGAAAGTAGAGTATTTTAGAAGGTGGTATTTTTGTGAACGATTTAGAGAGTATATAGTGGCCTTTTGGTCTTAGACAGTGTGGTCTTACGTTCGAGTCTCATGTGGTAAGCCTTGATTGAGGCATTGTGGTGCTACAGCAAGAGAGTATATCAAGTTGAGAATGAATCACAAGGAAATCTAGAAAAATGAAGTAGCTTTTTAGTGGAATAATCGGTATGATAAAGATATGATCAATTCCTTGTTTATGTTCGAGGTAATGAGCCCTTACGGGTATTGGGAGGCAGAGCTTTTGAGTTTGAACAACTTGCTTAAGCTGGTGTGGTAACAAGGATTTAGTCCTGGCAGTTTAGCTTGTGGTTAGAAAAAAAGAGATGGAGTTCTTAGTTTATCCTAGTATGGTATGGTATGTGCGGTCTATCGTGGAGGATTGGGATTTGTGTGTGTAAGGTACAGTTTAGTCCGAATGGAAAGTCATTAAATTCTTAAGCAGCACGGGCAACTGCAGGTGATTTAAGAATTGACCCTCAGTTGATTAAGGAAAATGGTAATTCTATTCTAGTGATTTGACGGGAATATACGTTAAGTAAGAGAGGAAGGTGATGTAAACCGATAACACTTCGATGGGATTTCGACGGTTTCTTGTTGGACCGACTGTTGACATTTCATTTTGTTGATGGCACAGGGAAATTTTAGAATATCTTTCGTGGAATGCATGGGTACTTGATGTGTAATATGTATTCATACGGCGGAATGTGGGATCAGGTATAATGATTGGTGTGTTATATAGAGTTGGAGACTAGGAGTTCTCTGACACAGTCGATGTCGCGATTGTGGATCGTGAGTATTCGACACCGTTAAGCGGCAATAAGAATTTGGGGGCTATAGTGCATCTTTATTCGTTGATATGTTAGATTTTGGAGATGTTGTTGGGTGCAGACTGGTTGTCTTAGTGTTGGGTTATTCTTGACTCGTGACCCCATATCTTATGGGAGTGATTATCGGTTTTCGTATCTCTTTGTATTATTTTATTAATATTATTAGATTATTATATTATACTATTATATTTTTCTTAAATTGTCGGTTGGAGACGGGTTGTGGAATTGAGAAAAATTGTTGGTCAGCCTTGCCTAGCTTTAGGGTTAGGTGCCATCACGACCGGGTTTGGATCGTGACAAGTTTGTATCAGAGCAACCAACTTGTGAAAGAGGAGCTTCATGGAGCAAGGGTATTTTCAAAGATTGACCTCCGATTAGGCTACACCGGCTGAAGATAAGGGATTTAGAAATTATGAAGACGGCTTTCTGGACGAGATACAGACACTATGAGTTTCATGTGATGTCATTCGGGCTGACTAATGCCCCAGCCGCATTCATGCACTTGATGAATAGTATATTTTGGTCATATTCTGGATTCTTTTGTGACTGTGTTTATTGATGATATCCTGGTGTACTCGCGTAGCCAGAATGAGCATGCGCAGCACTTGAGGGTGGTATTGCAGAGGAATTTTCCTCTATACGATCGCGTAGGCCTGGCTGCGATTGCATAGAAGGCCTAGAGGAGTCTCAGAAATTGTCCTATATGATCGTGTAAGGGGGCTTACGATCGCATAGGTACGGGGGGTGGTTCAGTGCAATCGCGTGGAGGCGTATGCAATCGTGTAGTAGGAGGATGCATGACCGGATATGCGTGCCCAATATGGATGGTCTCCGGGAGTTGATATTAGAAGAGGCCCACAGCTCGTGATATTCGATTCATCCGAGTGCCACGAAGATGTACCAGGATTTGGAACAACATTACTGGTGGAGGAGCATGAAAAAGGATATTGTGAATTATGTGGATCAGTGTCTCAACTGTCAGCAGATCAAATATGAGCACCATAGACCCAGTGGCGTACTCCATCAGATGGATATTCCGGAGTGGAAATAGGAGAATATTACTATGGATTTTTTGAGTTTTCTTCCTCATACCTCGAAGAAGTTTGATTCGATTTGGGTGATTGTGGATAGGCTGACCAAGTCCGCGCACTTCATTCCAGTATGTACTACCTATTCCACGGAGAAGTTAGCAGAGATTTTCATCCGCGAGATTGTACGGTTGCAGGGGGTCCCGGTTTTCATTATCTTAGATAGGGGTACCGTGTTTACTTCCCAGTTCTGGAGGACTTTTCATCGAGAGTTGGGCACACAGGTACAGTTGAGCACGGCATTCCATCCGCAGACGGACGGGCAGTCCAAGCGTACCATCAAAATATCGGAGGACATGTTGTATGCCTGTGTTATTGGTTTTGGTGGTTCTTGGGCTGAGCTCCTGACACTTGCGGAGTTTGCATATAATAACAACTATCAATCCAACATTCAAATGGCGCCGTATGAGGCCTTATACGAGAGATGGTGTAGATCTCAGGTCGGTTGGTTTGAGCCCGGCGAGGCTAGATTGTTGGGGACAGAGTTAGTTCAAGATGCCTTGGAGAAGGTGAAAGTGATCCAGGAGAGAATTCGCACAGCTCAGTCACGTCAGAAGAGTTATGCAGACCAAAAGGTTCGAGATATATCTTATGCAGTAGGCAAGAAGGTTTTGTTGAAGGTTTTGCTTATGAAAGGCGTTATGAGATTTGTTATCAAAGGGAGTTGAGTCCAAGGTTCATTGGACCTTTTGAGATACTTAGGAGGATTGGGGAGGTGGCCTATATGCTCGCTTTTCCACCTAGCTTGTCGCGAGCTCATCCGGTGTTTCACGTTTCTATGATCTGGATGTACGTTGGGGGCCCGTCTCATGTGTTAGACTTCAGCACGATTCAGCTGGACGAGGACTTGATCTACGATGTGGAGCCGGTGGCTATTTTGGGTCGTCAAGTTCGAAAGTTGATATCAAAGGACATAGCTTCAGTGAAGGTTTCTATGCGATGTTATCACTACCATTGCGATCGCATAGCACAAATTTCACCTTCCCAAATTCCTTCTATGCGATCGCATCACTGGCCCTGCGATCGCATAGCATAGCATGCCCCCTTCAATGCGATCGCATAACCCTCTATGTGTTCCATAGAATAAATCTTTTCAGGGACCCCATATCCAAATTACACTACGCGATCACATCCGTCTGAGTGCAAACGCACTGAATATATTCCCACACCTATGCGATCGCACAATCCTTAGCGCGATCGCGAGCAAATTCATGGCCCCTTCAAAACCTTCTATGCGATCGCAGTGATGCCTATTTGATCGCATAGAACAAAAGTTCTCTGCAATTTTTCTGCTGTATTATTCAACTCAAAAAATCCCCGTTTGTGATCTTGAAACACCCCGAGGCCCTCGGGACCTCACCCAAACGCACAAATATGTCCTACTACTTCATTCAAACATGCTAGCAACATAAAACACTATCATAAACATCAAAATCATCAAATTACCACGGATTCACGCCTAAGTGAAACTAAAACTTCCGAAACTTTCATTTGATCAAAAACCCGACTTAAACACCTCTGAATGACCTGAAACTTTGCACGCATATCCAAAATCTCCTAACGGAGCTACTGCAACTATCGGAATTCCATTCCGACCCCCGGATCAATATCTCACCTATCAACTGGGATTTTCCAAAATTCAAACTTAGCTAATTCAAGCCTAATTCTGCACCGGACCTCCAAAGTCAATTTTGATTGCGCTCCTAAGTCACAAATCCTCACCCAAAACTAGTCGAATCATCGGAAATCCATTTCCAGCCCTCTAACTCATAAGTCAACATTCGATTTACTTTTCCAAACTAACATTCTCAAAAAGAGACTAATTGTCTCATTTATAACCGAACTCTTTCGAATTACTTCAAATTCTCCAAACACATATAATTAAACATATAGAAGCATAAAATGGGGAAAAGGGGGCGGAGATACCTGAGACGACGGGTCGTGTCGTTACATCCTCCCCAACTTAAACAAACGCTCATCCTCGAGCGGGTCAAGAAACATACCTGGAGTATCAAACAAGTGAGGATATCTGCTCCGCATCTCCTGCTCGGTCTCCCAAGTGGCCTCCTCTATGTGTCGACCTCATACCTGGGCAGAAAGCTTTTAAGGGTTATTTCATTTGCGACCCATTTATTATTTCTACCATTTTTACTTCGTCAAGAGAGCGTTTTGACCAATTTGAAGAGGGTTTTGGACGGGTATTATTTGGAGGTAAGTCTCTTAACTTTGAAACACCATTTTATTGAAGAATCAACACTCAAATCATAAAAATGGTTGAAATCTTGAAGAACTAGGGCTTAGTTTTTGAAAATTAATTTTGAGGATTTGAAAGGCCATTTGAACTCCATGTTTGGTAAACTTTATATGTATGGACTCGTGACGAGACGAGGAATGTGTTTGTGTGATTTTTTGAATTTTTCGAGAAGTGGGCCCCGTTGATACTCAATTTTTTCCTATGTAATTCAATACCCAAAATATTCCTAAAACAACATATAGATGCATATATAAGCATCCACAAAAAGTTTGGCATTTTTCTACATTTTTTCAAGTATTTTAAAACTAATTTACGACTTATTTTGTACTATAAAATCTAATATTTAGTCTCAAATCTTGTTATTTTAATAAGTAATCTACTTTATCCTCTCATTTGCATAAAAATATATTTTTACATAATTTTCCAAGGGTCATTAGATATTTCTAAATTAAAATTGTATTAAATTGCAATTTTAGCCCATTTATCAATTTGACAAGTATTTTAACTACAAAATCATTCCTAACAACTTTAATCGATACTTATACATATTTTATTAACCAGTATTTTTATTGGATTTTTATAATAGTATTTACTATTTTATAAAATTAAATTAGGGAAAAATTGGGCATTTAAATTGTAGCCTTTTGATATTTCAGTTATAGCCACATTTCCTCCAAAATTCACCCCCCAAATTGCTTGACTCAATTTGCAATTACCCGACCCAAAACCCACCTAAACTAACCCGCGCCATTTTTCTTTTAATCCTGGCCGTTGATCTATGAGATCAACGGCCCACAATCCAGTTACCATAATTAAATCCCATAACCCCCTAACCATAATAAGTTCTCCCAGACCAGCCGCCTTTGAATCCCTAAACGCCCTCTAGCCCCTCTCAATCCCAAATCATCTCCTTTTACAAACTTGTCCTGCATTTTGTGACTTATTTGATTTTCCTTCCAAAAATAAATTAGTGTTGCTTATTTTTCAAACTATAAATATCCTCCACCTTTTCTCACCAAAGATACACTGAGACACGAATGCAATCTCTCTAAACTTTCTTTCACTAAGTGCTCTCTCTATACTGTTTTCTATACAAACTCTCTCATTCTTCTATTGGGTATTGGCTACTCAATCGGTTGAAAGCCAAGATTGAGTAATCTTGGTTGTTTTACTCTACTAATGGGGATCTACTGTATTGTATGTTTTGGTTTTTCTGCTGCTTACCTCTCTGCACACTGTTGCTCTTATCCCTGCATACTCTTTGCACACTACTGCTCTTCCCTGTGCATTATTGCTCACTACTACTGTGTTACATTAGTTTCAACTGGTATGTCACCTATTTAAGTTACAGCCTCCAAAACAACATGCTCCTATCAGTTTTGCACTTCCTCTTGTTTCTTGTGTGCTTTTACTTATGGTTCAGTTGTTCCTATTGCCACTAGCATGCAATTATGTTAATTAGTACGCCTAGCTTGACTCAGCATGAACATTTCCCTTTTCCCTTCCCCTTAGCCTGTTAGTATATATCAATTTAAACATTAGCATGTTTAATCCCCTTTCAAAAATCTATTTGTGAATTTAAATCGAGCATGTTTAATCCCCTTCCCCTTTTCCCTTGTCCATTCAATTTAAGCTGTAGCATGTTGAATCCCTTTTCCCATTTCCCTTATCTGTATGTATTCCAGTTGCAGCATGTTTAGTTCTCCATTTTTTCTTGTTTTTTTATGTGTTGGTTTTCAGTTCCGCATGCTCAGTCTCTTTTTCTGGGTTATTTATTGTTTATTATGTGGTTTGAGTTCTTGTACACCCCCTTTCCCCGAATCCCTTTAAATTAGTCTTGCTCTCTTATGTGATTCCGCTCTCCCTGATCCCTGTATGAATATAATTGTGTTCTAGATTAGGGTGGCATCTCATTGCCACTCCTAGTCTAGAACTAAGGTTGTTAATAGCCTATACTCAAAGTAATCCCATTCCCTACCCCCTTGTTATGTTTTTGAGCTTTGACAAAGGCATGTTGGTGTCCTAATCACCGTACAGGCCCTAGTCTGACTTGTTTACAAGTCTGCTCCTATTTGTCAACCTTTGTAAGTGGTTAGGGGTTTGCCAGCCTCACTCTATTGGCTAGGTATGACCACCTCCTACATTGTTCTTCCTCTTATTCATCACTTTTACACTATTCTTAGTGCTTTTAAGTCATACTTCCCCTTGCTAAGCAATTCTTAGGAGGCCTCAGAGTCTCCTCTGAACTTGGACGCTTTGGAGTTAGCAATTCAACACTTGCACTACTCTAAAGAGAAAGCCTCGGATTTGGTAAAAGGCAAAGTTGCTTTGCGCTTCCTCGGGCCTGTTGTAGCATTGATGTATTTACTCCAATTAATGTTATTTTAATGTCCAAACTCTTGTAAATAACTTGTAATAAAAGAACTTGGGGGATCTAGTGGAAGATAATATGGGAGGGGTTTACTTTTTTGCATCATTTCATATAGATACTATGTTTATAGGGTTTACTTTCTTGCGTCATTTCATGTAGATACCATGTTCATAAGGTTTACTTTCTTTCATCATCTCATGTAGATACCATGTTCATAGGGTTTACTTTCTTGCATCATCTCATGTAGATACCATGTTCATAAGGTTTACTTTCTTGCATCATCTCATGTAGATACCATGTTTATAGGATTCACTTTCTTGCATCATTTCATATAGATTCCATGTTCATAGGGTTTATCCTATTGCACTTCATAATAGAAAATCATGTCTATATGTTTGCGTTCTTACATGTTCATAGAAAAACCATGCTTATAGTTTTACATTCTCATAATTTCGCCTAGAAAATATGCCTATATGAATCATATAAACGCTGGGCAAAATAGTAGGTCGTCAAAACTTGTAAAAACCAGTAACGAAAAATATCAATGTGCATGTCCAGCTCACCCAGTTCTTAAGAATGTTTCAGTCCAATTGGTCTTGAGTTTGTTTGTTTCTAAATCGGGCCCAAGTCTGCCCCATTCACATTACTCTGAACCTGTAATCGTTTGTAAAAAAAATGCTAAATCTATGGTTTTTGAACGTTTTTCCCATCTAAGTTTATTACCTTAAGCCCTTTTAAAACTATTCTTCTTACGACTCTCTATTTGTATATAAGTTGTTCGGCTGAGTGCAAGCCATTTCTAATCTCTTCTGCAACTATAAATCTCATTTAACAGATTCTTGTCTGAAACCAATGTTTTTCCTCCTGATTTTAAAAACCTGTCAATCTCTAATAACGGGCCCAAGGGGCGCAAAGCGGATTTTCTATCTAACTTTCATGTGTCAAACTAGTCTTCCTGTTCTTTAACCTCTTTTAAAAGACAAAATCAGTATTTGAAGTCACGCTAAACTAGTTGTTGTTATGTTATGGGGTTTATTTAAGCCTTTAATTGACCTATTTGCATACCATTTATATGCTACGTGTTTTTGTCTGTCAACTAGTATTTTTACCTTTGAAACTCTATATATATCCTATCTCTCACCCGCTTCTTAAGATTAGAAGTCCTAATACCCCAGGACTAACAGGTTGGGATGGGTATTAGCATGTGATAATTAAACGATACCAACACGTTCAAATACCTCAACAAGGTGGGAAGGGTATAATATGGAGTTGATGACGATGCGATAATACTATAAAGTGACTCCTCTTTGCCAACATGTACGGATATCGTATCGAATGATCCATATTATAGTTAAACCTAGGACCCTTCTCTCTTTTGTTTGCTTTATTTAAATGTTCTTTTATAGTAACGCTTTTCCAAATCAATCCTCTCTTTTATTTTAAATTTACGTCCGTCCTTCTTTTTTGAAGCTTTTTCAAGTTGTGCGGATGTTATATATGTGAACATTATTTGTTTAATTGATTCATCTCTTCATGAAGTCACAATTAACACGGCCCAGAACCACACTAGTGAATCTTTAGGGGTGCCTAACACCTTCCCCGCGAGATAATCTCAAGCCCTTACCCGAACTTTGGTTTTTCTTCTTAGAATACCCTTTTCTTAAAGTGTCCTAATGCGCTATGATGGGAATGAGAGTTGTTTTTCCCATAATGTCGTAAAACCCGATTTCGCTTTAGAGAAAAAGAGGGCGTTGACAGCATGGCGAATCTGCTGGGGAATTTTTTTTAGGATTTTACCATTACGTGTTTCATTACTTTATTGGTTTTTTTACTACCTTTATTTATTTCTTTAATCATTTCTCCACAATTACTAACTTGTTTTTCATGTCTTTCTTTTTCCTTAACTGTCTAACTTCTTTATTACCTCACTTTATTTCAATTCCGTCCTAAATTCCGAGCATTTATTGCAATCGTTATTGTATGAATGTGAAAATACATGTATTTATTTCATTTTTGTAATGGCATCCTTCAACATCATTCTCCACTCGTGCCAAACAATTTCTATAGCAACGCTTATAATGAGTGGTTGCACTCTTCCATTACTAAAAATCCCTTAAATTTGGCAAGGGCATATTTGTGGTAAAACCAGTCGATCAACGGTGTAGGCGACAGTTCCGTGCCTTTCCCTCTTGAGTTGTCCGCTCCAGGGTACCTTGTCTAGCACTTAAAATAGAAGCCTTACTCTGTTTAAATGTTCATACTTCTTGGTCAAACTTAGACGAGTCAGTTATGTTGTCCGCATAATGACTCATTAAGACAGACTAAGCCAAAAGTCCATCGGGTTCCTCGAAACCCAAACGGACATTCACGCTATGTGCATTGATTTGGAGAACTAAATGCCTCTTGCTAATTATTGATTTAAATAGTTGAGTCATGTCGGGTTAAGGGCCTAACTCTTTATTTGCATGAAATGAGGCACGAGGTCGCAAAATTCGGTATGGTATCAAACATTAACCCGAAGTTACTAAGCTGGTGGGATGATCTACATGTTAGTGATCGGGTTCTCGTCTGCAAGCACTTAGGGAATCTTCCTTCACTACTGGAAGTTAGGCCAGATAACAGGATTGTGGAAGCTGCTACTATGTTTTGGGATAGTGAATGGTCTGTCTACCGCTTTGGGCGTATTGAAATGACGCCGCTATTGGAAAAAATTAGGGGTCTAGACGGAATTCCTTGGGATAGCCCGGGGTTACTTATGCAAGAAAACCGCAAAGGTAGGGGGTTCCTGAAAATGATGGGGCTCAAGAAGAATCCTAATCTGACTGAAGGACTCCTACATATCCTTCACTTCATGTATGAAAGGTCGGACGTAGAAAATCATACTGCACTCACATGGACGAGTTCGCCCTCACCTCTTTGGGGCACATACATAGGAGAGCCTTTGTATTCATGTTCTGTTTCCTGGGCATGATAGTCTTTTCTATGAAGAAGGCTATAATCCATACAAGACTAGCCATGGTAACCAAAGCCGCAATGGAGGGTATTGACAGGTAGACATTCAGCATAGCACCCATGATCCTCGGGGAATGGTACCGAGCCTTAGAATAATGTCAACAAGGGATGCCGCACTTTGAAGGGTGCAATTTGCTACTATTGCTCTGGCTCATTGAACATCTTCAGAAGGGAAATTATAGACAAAAGATCATACGACGATATTGGGATGACCATATCGCTTTCCATCGTCCAAAGCGAATACACTTCATGCCGGATATGTTTGCTCACCCGGAAGATGCCAGTGGATGGGTAGAACTATTAGAGAATCTGAGAGAAGAGCAAGTATAGTGGATGTACGATTCGTTTCCAACTGGAGAGTTTATCATTCGGTCTAGGTATGCGGCATTCCTTATACTCATCGGCTTAAGAGGAACTTACTCTTATGTCCCTCTCCGAGTCATGAGGCAATCGGAAAGGAAGCATATTATACCAAGGGTGGAATAATGATTCACTACAGGGCTGACTTCCAAGATGACGATAGCCCACACAGGTGTCGGGTTCAGCATATGTGGAACTCCAAACTCATTTTGGAAAGGGAATCTATGGAGCCAAACAGGTATCAGGCGGTACATGCACTGCTTTATCCAGGGTGGCTAGAAGATGATCATATTGACTTGGGAAAAACAGGTTTCATCCATGGTGACAGGGTTATTGATAAGGAGGCTATAGCAAAGGTTAAGTATAATCAGCTGCGTAAACGGATGCGAGAGTGTGAAAGTGAACATCAGGAAATGGTGGAGGCCCAAGAGGAGGTAATCAATGAGTGAAAGGACATGGCTGTCCGTGCAAACAAACATTTGGGGTACTTGGAACGGGGTCTAGTGGAGCTGGAAGGAAAGTTTCGTAAAAGGATCAACGACTGACAGGAAGCTGAAGGTAACAAAGGTGGACACTTGGCTCGGGCTTACTTGTTGCTGGGACTGCGCGAGTTAATGAAGCTGTACGAGGGAGGCAAAGATACCGAATCTGGGGAAGGTCCTTCTAGGACCAAGTAGTTAGGATTTTACTGCTTTCTTTATGTAATAAGGCCCTTGGCCATTAGTGACAATTTTTCTTTATTTCATTCTGTTTTGACTCATTCTATTTTTTGTCAATAAAATGAGGCACTTGGTGTTATAAGTTCTCAAAATAGTATCTGTCGCTAGGCCTATCTCGGGCACAACGAGGCACCTAAATAGGGAACGACTGATATTCTTGCAACAATGTGATTAAATACCGCAATGTTTTCTTTCTCAAAATCCGCACTAACTTTTTACCTTTTGTCTTTTTTTATTTTTTATTCCCCTCCCCAAAGGTTAGTTCATGCATTCTGGCACAATCAACATACTCAACAAGATCTAAGGGTCCTCCTCTTCCTCCTCCTCCTAGTCCTCCCAGAAATAGGAACAAAGGAAAGATGGGAGATAATGAAGCAAGAAAGGAAATTGAAGGAACTTCCCAAGGTACCCCGATCACCAAAGAAACTGCTGCTCACTTGGAGCAAAATTTGCTAAGATTTCGAAAGGAACTAGACGAGGTTCGGAGTTTGGAAAGTTTGTCCATCTCCCTTGCTGCTACAGATGTTAACAATCAGGTCCCTGCACCTCCGCAGAATACCCCAACCCAAGCTTGCAACAATGCTCCACCGCTCATCCCTGAGCCCCAAAATGCTGTAAACCACCAAGATACCCCTGTCTTTGTGGATACTATGCCATACTATGCCAACCCATATAAGATGTGTTAGAGTCAGACTCACTCATTCATTACTTGGTTGCTGAACTCAAGAAACTCACTAGCAGGGTTCAAGGCGTGGAAGGTAATAAAGGTATAGAGGGTCTAAATTATGAGGACCTTTGTGTTCCACCTGATGTTGAACTACCAAAGGGGTACAAACCTCCTAAGTTCGAAATGTTTGATGGTACGGGTGATCCCAAGGTTCACCTCAAGATGTATTATGACAAGTTAGTGGGAGTTGGTAGAGATAAAAAGATCCGCATGAAACTGTTCATGAGGAGCTTGAAAGGTGATGCTTTATCTTGGTATATCAGCAAGGATGCGAAGAAGTGGACGAGTTGGGTAAACATGGTGTCCGATTTCATGGACTGTTTCAGGTTCAATGCTGAGAACGCACCAGACGTGTTCTATATCCATAATTCGAAGAAGAAGCCCACTGAAACCTTTCGCGAGTATGCTACTCGTTGGAGGTCGGAAGCTGCCAAGGTTAGATCGGCTGTAGAAGAAGAACAAATGAACAGATTTTTCGTTCGTGTTCAATACCCAGAGTATTACGAGAGATTTATACTGATAAAGAGGCAAAAGTTCGCTGATATTATCAAACTTGGGGAAAGGATTGAAGAGGGAATCAAACATGGTATGGTTACAAACCTTGAGGCATTGTAGGCCACAAACAAAGCCTTGCAATCTGGTGGTACGTCAAAGAAAAAGGACGTAAACTCCGTAATGGTTGCGCAGAGAAACCACTCTCCCATGAAATATCAACCCTACCCTCCAACCCCACTCACATATCAACCCTCTCTAAATTACCAGGCATATTCACCTACCAATCAAAATCTACATCCCGTCTACCAAACATCCCCATCACCAACATATCAGCCCACCTCGCTAGGATATTCCCAAGCCGCACCTGTATACCAAGCTTTCAACTCCCAACCTCCTGACTATCCATCACCACCTACCTGCCAAAACTTCCCACGACCAAGACCAAACTTTGACAGCAAACCGCCCAGAAAATACACCGTTATTGTTGAACCCATTGACCAACTTATGAGAAGCTCAAAGTCGTGGAATATGTTACACCCATCCCTGCCATAACCCTAGAAAACCCCTCCTAATGGATCAACCCAAATAAAACCAACGCATACCATTCGGGGATGAAGGGCCATACCATCGACGTGTGCCGCTCGTTGAAGGACAAAATTAAAGACTTAATTTACAACAAGGTCATCATAGCTAAGGAGCCTGATCCTAATGTTCGTAGCAACCCTCTACCAGAACATAAAGGTGGAGTCGTCCACATGATTGAGGTTGAGAACGACTAGGACCCCAATGGGTCAATCGGTTTGATAACTGAAGTGGATGAGCCTAAAAAGTCGGTGGTCACTCTTATTCCCATTTTTGTGCAAATCCAGTCATCTGAAGGAAACGTGGTGAATATATATATGTACCATTTGAGTTCAAGGCACCTCCTGCAAAAGTGACAGAACCAATTGAGGTGGAGTTCGGGACTCCAAAGGCGCTCGTACCGATTGAAGTCGCTATGTTGCCTCCAAGGGTGCCCATCCAGGCCACCATGTCAGACATAACCTCCTTTCAGTCAAATGCCATACCCTGAGACTACACAGCCGAGGCGACAAGGAAAGGAAGAGCACGCACGGGTGAAGCAATAGTCGCGCAAGGTATGACTATAACAGGCAGGGTGTACACACCAGAGCACCTGGTTGAGTCCAGCAAGCAGGCCTCTGGACGTCACATCGAAACTGGACCTGATGATCTCTAGAGGAAGATATAGGCTAAAGAATATTGAGATGTTGAACAGTAAACAAGACTCCGGCACAGATTTCCATCTTGGCATTACTGCAGAGTTCCGATTCACATAAGAACGCCTTGATGAAGATATTGAGCGAGGCTTATGTCCCGAGCAACATAACAGGAGGAGAGATAAGGAACATGATAGGGAAGGTATTGGAAAGTCACAAAATCACTTTCCACGAGGATGAATTGCCACCTGAAGGGCTCAGTCATAGCAAAGCACTACACATCACTGTGCAATATGAGGATCACTTCATCACCAAGATCTTAGTCGACGGAGGTTCTAACATGTGTCCATTGATAACCCTCAAGAAGTTAGGCAAAGTATTGCATGAGTTAAAATATGGGGCTATTAACGTTAAGGCTTTGATGGTTCTCAAAGGTCCACCCTCAAGGAGAATAGCCTGTGTTTGCAAATGGGCCCCACTTGGTTTGATGTTGATTTCAAAGTCAACGACGTACTAGCATCTTACAACCTACTGCTAGGACGACCCTATATCCATGCCACTGGGGCGGTGGCATCAACCTTACATCAGGCTGTGAAGTTCGAATAGAACCATTAGGAAGTAATCATCCATGGTGACGGTAGCAACCCCATATACAGTCGCCATACCATTCCGATGATCGGAGGCAGAAGAAGAATAGACGGAGAAACATATCATCTTATTGAGCGAGTCAACGCAGTGGACAAGGACAAATGGTGGAGCAACAAGGTCAAGAGCATTCTAAATTGGAGTGGGTATTAATGAGGGAAAGGGCTTGGTAAAAATCTCCAAGGTATCACCAGACCTATCGAGTTGGAAAAGCATGGAACTACCTTCGGGTTGGGGTAAAAGTACACTAGGAAAGAATTTAAACACTGGTCACCACAATGGAGTGGCCCATATTACCCATTGGAACACCCCATACCTCAGTTGGAGCAGACATTTCAACCAGCCACTCTCTACGGGTCAGAAGAAAATGAGGCTCTTGCGGCAATGAAGATCCTGTTTCTGGATGAGGAATGGACTGTTGTGTCATTTTTGAAGAGGAAGGGGATGAAGGCCCTTCCATTCAGGCTGACAGAAGCACCTCATCAACTGGTCAGTCAGGACCACCATCACCCGGAACACTTCGGGGTAGCAAGGCTAAACAAGCATCATGCATCTTTGTTGTTTTATTTATTTTCCGCATTTGTCCTTACTTTCCAAAAATAGCTCTGATGGTTTGAACATTTATGAATTAAATCAAAAGAATTTTCACTTTATCAAATATCTCGCTATTCATTACTTTTCTCTGCTATTTACTTTATTTTCATACAGCATTACTATTACGTATCTTGATGATGAACCAACAATTGTAACTTACAACGAGGCTATGCAACAAACACACATAGATTCAGAAGAGGATGATATACCAGAAGAGGTTGTCAGAGAGGCCGAGAATTTTGAGAATAGACCTAAGTCCAACTTGGATGACACCGAGATCGTCAATTTCGAAGATACCGAGAATGAAAAAGAAATGCACAGCAGTGTGCACTTGTCACAAATAGAAAAAGCGAAATATACAGAGTTCTTAAAGGAATATGAGGATATTTTCGCATGGTCTTATGACGATATGACTGGCCTCAGCACATCCATCGTCCCTCAAAAGTTGCCGACAGATCCTGCATGTCTGCCGGTAAAGCAGAAGCTCAGAAAATTCAAGCCAACAATGAGTTTAAAAATCAAAGAAGAGTTCACCAAGCAGGTCAAAGCCAGAGTTCTTCAAGTGATAGAGTATCCAACTTGGTTAGCTAACATTGTTCCAGTACCGAAGAAGTATGGGAAAATTATAGTCTGTGTCGACTACCAGGATCTCAACCGGGCTAGTCCCAAAGACAATTTCCCCTTGCCAAACATACAAATTTTGACCGACTACTGCGCCAAGCATGAGTTGCATTCATCTATCTATTGCTTTGCGGGGTACCATCAGATATGGATGGATAAAGAAGATGCAGAGAAAATAGTGTTTATCACGCCTTGGGGAATGTATTGCTACAGAATGATGTCATTCGGGTTGAGGAATGCGGGAGCTACTTACATGAGGGCCATGACTGCCGTCTTTCATGACACGATGCATAAGAAGATTGAGGTATATGTGGATGATGTCATCATTAAGTCCAGGAAGGCTGCAGATCACATGGAGGACCTCCGAAAGTTTTTCAACAGACTAAGGAGGTATAACTTGACACTGAATCCCGCCAAGTGTGCATTTGGGATCCCGCGGGAAAGATATTGGGTTTCATCATAAGTTGCCGAGTAATAGAGCTGGATCCATCAAAGGTCAAATCTATTTAGGAGTTTCCACCGCCGAAGAGTAAAAAAGAGGTAATGATTTTCCTAGGGAGACTTAGCTATATCAGACGGTTCATAGCTCAGTCCACCGTCATCTGAAAACCTATAATCAAGATACTGAAGAAGGATGCCGCCACCGAATGGACCGATGAATGTCCAAAGGCTTACGATAGGATCAAGGAATACTTGTCTACGCCTCCAGTCCTTGTTCCGCCTAAGCCTGGGAGGCCATTACTGCTCTATCTCGCAGTTTTGGATGGAGCATTTGGCTGTGTCTTGGGATGACATCGGTATTCCTTGCTAGAACGCACCTGTTGTGCTTTAACCTGGGTAGCTCAGAATTTGAGGCATTATTTCTGTGCTTACACTAACTACCATATATCAAGAATGGATCCGCAAAAGCATATTTTTCAGAAGCCCATTCCCACTGGCAAGCTCGCAAAGTGGAAAATTTGTTGAGTGAATTTGACATTGTCTATGTCACCCATAAGGTAGTTAAAGGACAGACTTTGGCAGATCTTCTCGCAGAAAACCCTATAAGAGGGGAGTATGAACCACTGAAGACGTATTTTCCCGATGAGGTAATAGCTTTCATAGGAGAGGATATTACAGAATCCTATGACGGGTGGAGGATGTTTTTTGACGGAGCCGCAATTTCCAAAGGAGTTGCTATCGGAGCAGTCCTGGTGTCAGAAATCGGTCAACATTACCCGGTATCCGCCAAGCTCAGGTTCCTGTGCACCAATAATATGGCCGACTATGAAGCTTGCATCTTGGGGCTTAAACTGGCCATTGACATGAATATTTAAGAGATGCTAGTGAACGGAGACTCAGACCTACTCATACACCAGGTTCGGGAAGAATGGACAACCAAGAATTCTAAGATAGTCATTTATCTGCACCACATACAGGAGTTGAGAACGTCGTTCAGGAAAAGGGAATTCCAGCATGTTCAAAAAATACATAATGAGTTCACAGACGCGCTTGCCACTTTATCATCCATGATTCAGCATCCAGATACGAACTTCATCAACCCTATCCAGTTCAAGATTGATGATCAACCGTCATATTGTGCACATGTTGAGGAAGAAGCCGACGGTAAACCCTGGATCTACGATGTCAAAGAGTATCTGACAACAGGAGAATATCCAGAGTTTGCTAATGCAACTCAAAAGAGAATGATTCAAAGGTTGTCCAACAATTTCTTTCACAACGTAGGAATCATGATGGGAGAACCACTGATTTAGAACTATTCAGGTGTGTCGATGCGACGGAAGCAACCAAGTTATTGGAGGAAGTGCAATTAGGAACTTGTGGGCCGCATATGAACGATTTTGTTCTAGCAAAGAAGATACTCCAAGCGGGATATTTCTGGATGACTATGGAGACGGACTACATTCAGTACGTCCGAAAGTGTCACCGCTGTCAGATACATGCGGATATGATAAAGGTACCTGCGAAGGATCTCACTCCGATGAGATCACCATGGCCATTCGTTGTGGGGAATGGATGTTATTGGACCAATTGAGACGGCTGCATCAAACGCACACAGGTTCATCCTAGTGGCAATTGATTACTTCACTAAATGGGTTGAAGCAGCATCATACAAAGTAGTAACCAAGAATGTCGTGGTAGACTTTGTCCGAGATCGTATTGTATGTCGGTTTGGGATTCCATAATCGATCATCACTGATAATGGTTCCAATCTCAACACCAACTTGATGAAAGCGATGTGTGAAACTTTCAAGATCAGACACAGAAATTCTATAGCTTATAGACCTCAGATGAATGGATCCGTGGAAGCAGCCAACAAGAACATCAAGAAAATATTAAGGAAAATGATCGAAAGGCATAAGAAGTGGCATGAGAAGTTGTCATTTGCTTTATTGGTTTATCGTACTACAGTTTGCACATCAATCGAGGCAACTCCCTACATGTTAGTTTACGGTACAGAGACAGTAATTCCCGCCAAGGTAGAAATTTCGTCCTTGAATCATACAAGAAGATGAGCTAGATGACGCAGAATTGGTCAAGGGTCGCTACGAGCAGTTAGCCCTTATAGACGGAAAGAGAATGAACGTAGTCTGTCACGGTCAATTATATCATAACAAAATATTCAAAGCCTTCAATAAGAGAGTTCAACCAAGGAAGTTCACACCATGACAGCTGGTGTTAAAGAAGATATTCCCACATCAAGATGAAGCCAAAGGGAAATTCTCTCCCAATTGGCAAGGTCCTAGTCTTACTTGTTTACATGTCTGCTCCTATTTTTCAACCTTTGTAAGTGGTTAGGAGTGTGCCAGCCTCACTCTATAGTCTAGGTATGACCACCTCCTACATTGGTCTTTCTCTAATTCATCACTTTTATACTTATTCTTAGTTATTTTAAGTCCTACTTCCCCTTGGTAAGCCATGCTTATGGAGCCTCAGCGTCTCCTCTGAACTTGGACGCTTTGGGGTTATCAATTCCACACTTGCGCTACTCTAAAGAGAAAGCCTCGGATTTGGTAAAAGGCATATTGTTGGACAGAAAAGTTGCTTTGTGCTTCCTCAGGCCTGTTGTAGCATTGATGTATTTACTTCCTTTAATGTTATTTTCCTGTCCATACTCTTGTAAATAACTTGTAAGAAAAGAACTTGGGGGATCTAGTGAAATGGAATATGGGAGGGGTTTACTTTATTGCATCATTTCATATAGATACTTTGTTCATAGGGTTTACTTTCTTGCATTATTTCATGTAGATACGATGTTCATAAGGTTTGCTTTCTTGCATCATCTCATATAGATACCATGTTCATAGGGTTTACTTTCTTGCATCATCTCATGTAGATACGATGTTCATAAGGTTAACTTTCTTGCATCATCTCATTTAGATATCATGTTTATAGGGTTCACTTTCTTGCATCATTTCATATAGATACCATGTTCATAGGGTTTATCTTCTTGCACTTCATAATAGAAAATCATGTCTATTTGGTTTGCGTTCTTACAGTCTCATATAAAAACCATGCTTATAGTTTTACATTCTCATAATTTCGCCTAGAAAATTTGCCTATGGGCATCATATAAATGCTAGGCAAAACAGTAGGTCGTCCAAAAATGTAAAAAACAGTAACGTAAAAGATCAATGTGCATGTCCAGCTCGCCCAGTTATTAAGAATGTTTCATTCAATTGGTCTTGAGTTTGTTCCTTATAAATCGGGCCCAAGTCTGCCCCTTTCACATTACTCTGAACCTGTAAACGTTTTTAAAAAAAATGCTAAATCTGTGGTTTTGAACGTTTTGCCCGTCTAAGTTTAATACATTAAGACCTTTTAAAACTTTTCTTTTTAAGACTCTCTTTTTGTATATAAGTTGTTTGGCTGAGTGCAAGCCATTTCTAAACTGTTTTGCAACTTTAAATCTCTTTTAACAGATTTTTGTCTGAGACCAATGTTTTTCTTCTTGATTTTATAAACCTGTCAATCTCTAATAACGGTCCCGAGGGGCGCAAAGCGGATTTTCTATCTAACTTTCATGTGTCAAACTAGTCTGCATGTTCTTTAACCTCTTTTAAAAGACCAAATCAGTATTTGAAGTCGTGCTAAACTAGTTGTTGTTATGCTATGGGGTTTATTTGAGCCTTTAATTGTCCTATTTGCATACCATTTATATGCTATGTGTTTTTTTCTGTCGTTTTAGCATTTTTACCATTGAAACTCTATATATATCCTATCTCTCACCCCCTTCTTAGGATTAAAAGTCCAAATACCCAAGATTAAGAGGTTCGGACGGGTATTAGCATGCGATAAGTAAACTATACCAATACGTTCAAATACCTCAACGGGTGGGAAGGGTAGAATATGGAGATGATGACGATGTGATAATATCATAAAGCGACCCCTCTTTAGGAACATGTGCGGATATTGTATCGAATGATCCATATTATAGTTAAACCAAGGACCCTTCTCTCTTTTGCTTTATTTAAATGTTCTTCTATAGTAACGCTTTTCCAAATCAATCCTCTCTTTTTATTTTAAGTTTACGTCCTTCCTTCTTTTTTGAAGGTTTTTCAAGTTGTGCGAATGTTATATATGTGAACCTTATTTGTTTAATTGCTTCATCTCTTTATAAAGTAACAATTAACACGACAGGGAACCACACTAGTGAATCGTTAGGGGTGCCTAACACCTTCCCCTCGAGATAATCTCAAGCCTTTACCTGAACTCTGGTTTTTCTTATCAAAATACCCTTTTTTAAAGTGTCCTAATGCGCTACAACTATTAGGTTGTGACTCTTCAAATTCCATAACCCAACTCCCAAACGGGAATGAGAGTTGTTTTTCCCATAATGTCGTAAAACCCGATTTTGCTATAGAGAAAAAAGGGGCGTTGATAGCATGGCGACTCTGCTGGGGACTTCTTTCTAGGCTTTTACCATAACGTGTTTCGTTACTTTATTGCTATCTTTACTACCTTTATTTATTGCTTTAATCATTTATCCACAATTACTAACTTGTTTCTTCATTTCTTTCTTTTCCTTAACTGTTTTACTGCTTTATTACCTCACTTTATTTCAATTCTGTCTTAAATTTCGAGCATTTATTGCAATCATTATTGTACGAACATGAAAATACATGTACTTATTTAATTGTTTTAATTGCATCCTTCAACATCATTTTCCACTCGTGTCGAACAAATCCTATTGCAATGCTTATAATGAGTGGTTGCGCTCTTCCATTATTCCAAACCCCTTAAATTTGGCAAAGGCATATTTGCGGTAAAACTAGTCGATCAACGGTGTAGTCGACGATTTCTTGCCTTTCCCTCTTGAGTTATGCGCTCAAGGGTACCTTGGGTAGCACTTCAAATAGAAGCCTTACTTTGTTTAAATGTTCATGCATAATGGTCAAACTTAGACGAGTCAGTTATGTTGCCTGTATAATGACTCATTAGGAAAGCCTAAAGCCAAAAGTCCATCGGGTTTCCTCGAAACCCAAATGGACATTCACGTTATGTGCATTGATTTGGAGAACTAAATGCCTCTCGCTAATTATTGATTTAAATAGTTGAGTCTAGTGGGGTTAAGTGCCTAACTCTCTATTTTGCAGGAAATGAGGCACGAGGTCCCTAGATTCGGTATGGTATCAACCATTCACCCGAAGTTACTAAGCAGGTGGGATGATCTGCATGGTAGATATCGGGTTCTCGTCCCCAAGCACTTAGGAAAACTTCCTTCAGTCCTGGAAGTTATGCCAGATAACAAGATTTCTGAAGCTACTACTATGTTTTGGGATAGTGAACGGTCTGTCTTCCGCTTTGGGGGTATTGAAATGACGCCGCTATTGGAAGAAATTGGGGGTCTAGCCAGAATTCCTTGGGATAGCCTGGGGTTGCATATGCAAGAAAACCACAAAGTTAGGAAAATCCTAATATGACCAGTCTGAAGGACTTCTACATATCATTCCACTTCATGTATGAAAGGTTCGGACATAGCAAATCATACTGCACTCACATGGACGAGTTTGCCCTCACCTCTTTGGGGCACATACATAAGAGAGCCTTTGTATTCATGTTCTGTTTCCTAGGCATGATAGTCTTTCCGATGAAGAAGGCTAGAATCCATACAAGACTAGCCATGGTAACCAAACCGTAATTGTGGGTATCAATCGGCAGACATTCAACATAGCACCCATGATCCTCGCCGAACTGTACCGAGCTTTAGAAAAATGTCAATAAGGGGCGCCGCACTTTGAATGGTGCAATTTGCTACTACAGCTCTTGCTCATTGAACATCTTCAGAAGGGATATTATAGAAAAGAGATCATACGACGAGATTGGGATGAACATATCGCTTTCCATCATCCAAAGCGAATGCACTTCATGCTGGATATGTTTTCTCATCCGGAAAACACCAATGGATGGGTAGAACTATTAGACAATCTCAGAGAAGAGCAGGTGCAATGGATGTACGACTGGTTTCCAACTGGAGTGTTTATCATCCGGTCTAGGGATGCGCCATTCCTTGTACTCATCAACTTAAGAGGAACATACCCTTATGTCCCTCTCCGAGTCATGAGGCAAGCGGTAAGGAAGCAGATTATACCAAGGGTGAAAAAGATGAGTCACTACAGGGCTGACTTCCAAGATGACGATAGCCCACACAGGTTTCGGGCTCAGCATATGTGGCACTCCAATATCATTTTAGAAAAGGAATCTATGGAGCCGGACAGGTATCAGGCGGGGCATGCACCGCTTTATCCAGGGTGGCTAGAAGATGATCATATTGGCTTGGAAAAAACAGGTTTCATACATGGTCACAGGGTTATTGATGAGGAGGCTACAACAAAGGTTAAGTATAATCAGCTGCGCAAACAGATGCGAGAGTGTGAGAGTGAACATCAGGAAATGCTAGAGGCCAAGAGAAGGTAATTAATGAGTGGAAGGACATGTCTATCTTCGCAAACAACCGTTTGGGGTACTTGGAACGGGGTCTAGTGGAGATGGAAGGCAAGTTTCTAAAAAAGATCAACGACTGTCAGGAAGCTTAAGGTAACGAAGGTGGGCACTTGCCTCGGGCTTACTTGTTGTTGGGACAGCGCGAGTTGATGAAACTGTACGAGGGAGGCAAAGATACCGAATCTGGGGAAGGTCCTTCTAGGACCAAGTAGTTAGGATTTTACTGCTTTATTGATGTAATAAGGCTCTTGTCCATTAGTGACAATTTTTCTTTATTTGAGTATTTTTTGACTCGTTCTATTTTCGGTCAATAAAATGAGGCACTTGGTGTTATAAGTTCTCCAAATAGCATTTGTCGCTAGGCCTACCTCGGGCACAACGAGGCACCCAAATAGGGAATGACTTTTTATTTTCCATTAATACCAGAATATGTACAAGGTGAAGTTTAGTAGTAGCTTTGACTTGCTACTACTCATTTATATCACAATCAACTATACTAAGATACTACCAATTTGCACTAATTACAACTCAGTATAGGGACATCTAATATAGACTATAGCTATGGAAAACAATTAAGTTGCCGCAAGCCATTTTGCCATCGACTACAATTCATGCCTCAAATATGAATATGTAACACAATTTCTCTGCAAATCTGATTCTCCACATAGACTTTCCTGTAAAATCTGATGCTATACCTCTCCCTCCAGATAAGTGCAATATTGTTGACAAATACACATGATGTTATAGCATTAAGCCCCACGCTGCTTTTTGCTTTGCTACATATCCATTTCAACTCTGTTTCCCAATCACCAACGGATCTGTGGTGCCCCAGCAATAGACACATTCTGGACCACAGACTCCTTGTAACTAAACATTCAAAAATAAGTGATTAGAGGCTTATGTACTCTGATTACAAAACACACAAGTTACAGGAACTTGTATGCCAAATTTATGCAATCTGCCCACTGTTGGTAACCTTTCCTGTGCATTTAACCAAACAGTGAATCTATGCCGAGGATGAACATTTGCAATCATCATCAGACTCTTCCATTCAACCTTTCTGAATTTAGGAATCATTGTTAGGTACAGCTGCTGAATCTGGAAATGATTCAATTTGCATATTCCTTTCAATCTGCCAAGAAGACTCCCCTGAAGCACCTGATTCCCCATGATAGCATCCATGATGTCCAGTATTTTACTCACAACCCAAGAGGCTGACTTAGGAGTGGTCATTTTATCCACAGGTAGTCCTTCTTTCTGGCTAAATCCCAAATATACTTACTAATTGCTGCTTTGTTCCATATTGTCATATCTAAGATATTAAGTCCACCAGTTGTTATTGGTCTGTAAACTCTTTCCCAAGCAACTAGTGCTATTTTAGATAGATTTGCAGTTCCAGTCCACAGAAAAGTTCTGCAAATGGTTTCAATAGCTATCAACACTTTTTTTGGCAGAATGAAAACTTGAGCCCAGTAAGTTTGGATGCCAAAGATGACAGCTTTGATCAGCTGACATCTCCCTGCATAAGAGAGCAGTTTAGCAGACCAACATGTAATCTTAGCTGTAATCTTCTCTATCATAGTTAAGTAGTGATAGACAGTAAGATTTTTGGAGTCTAGAGGTATCCCCAAGTATTTGAAAGGAAGTTGGCCCTCAGTTAAACCCAATGCCTCCAGAATTTCCTCTCTAATACTCTGATGTACTCCAACCAAGTATATTGCACTTTTGCTAACATTAGCTTGCAATCCAGATGCTTCAGAGAATCTTTGAAAAGCCTCTTTTAAAATCTGAATAGATACAAGGTCAGCTCTACAGAACATTAATAGATCATCAGCAAAGCATACATGAGTACAATTAAGCTTTCTGCATTTAGGGCGAAAATTGAAATCCCCATTCTTGTGCAACTGTCCCAGTTCCCTATTCAGATATTCCATAGCCAGCACAAATAGATAAGGTAACATAGGATCACCATGTCTAATACCCCTCTTAGCAATGAAGGGTTTTGTTAATCCACCATTCAGAACTAGGGAGTATGAAACAGTTGTGACACATGACATTATCCATTGAAAAAATTTAGCAGGAAAACCTAGATCAATGAGGACCTGTTTAATAAACCTCCATTCCAAAGTATCATAAGCCTTCCTCAGATCCACCTTCAAGACACATCTGGGAGATATTCCTTTCCTAGAATAGCCTTTGAAGATTTCATGGCTGAGTAGAATGTTATAAACTATGCTTCTCCCTTCAATGAAAGCTGATTGAGCCTGCCCAACCAAATCGCCAATCACAGTTTTCATTCTCCTAGTAATGACTTTGGAGATGATCTTATACAAAGTGGTGCAGCAAGCTATGGGTCTGTAATCTTTAACAGTTGTAGGAGCTTTGACTTTAGGTACAAGTGCAATAGCAGTAGTATTGATCATGTGAGGCATTCTGCTTGTGGAGAAGAATTCCTCTATAGCAGAAAGTATATCATCCTTCCCTATTTCCCAGTTCCTAGTAAAGAATTCCACAGTGAATCCATCCACTCCTGGTGCTTTATCCTTTGGAATCTCTTTTAGTGCTTCTGCAATCTCTACCATAGTAATCTCATGAATCACCAGTTTTTGTTGTGATAAAGTTAGACAATTTCCTCCTTTAATAATAGCTGTGTTATCACAAGGTAGCTCCCCAGCACAATCTCCCATCAACAATTGGAGGACATTTATAAACTCTTGTTCCACATATATGGGGTCTGTGAGCTTCAAACCTGTACCAGTCTATATAGAAGTTATGTTGTTCTGGCAAGTTCAGATTTTCCACTGGGCATGGAAATACTTTGTGTTGGGAACAACTTATATTCTTGCAACAATGTGTTTAAATACCGCAATGTGTTCTTTCTCAGAATCCGCACAAACTTTTTACCTTTTGTTTTTTTTTTTTTTTATTCCCCTCCCCAAAGGTTAGTTCGTGCATTCCATCACCATCAGCATACTCAATAAGATCTAAGGGTCCTCCTCCTCCTCCTCCTCCTCTGAGTCCTCCCAGAAACAGGAACAAAGGAAAGATAAAAGATAATGAATCAAGAAAGGAAATTGAAGGAACTTCCCAAGGTATCATGATCACAGAAGAAACTGTTGCTCACTTGGAGCAAACTTTGATAAGGTTTTGAGAGAAACTAGACCAGGTCCGGAGTTTGGCAAGTTTGTCAACTCCCTTGCAGCCGCAGATATCAACAATCAGGTCCAGCATCTCCGCAGAAGACCCCAACCCAAGCTCACAATAATGCTCCACCTCTCATCCCTGAGCCCCAATGTACTCCAAACCACCAAGATACCCCTATCTTTGTGGATACTGTGGCATACTATGCACAGCCCATATAAGATGTGTCAGAGTCAGACTCAGTCATTCAGAACTTGGCTGCTGAACTCAAGAAACTCACTAGTAGGGTTCAAGGCGTGGAAGGTAATAAAGGTATAGAGGGTATAAATTATGAGGACCTTTGTGTTCAACCTGATGTAGAACTCCCAGAGGGGTACAAACCTCCTAAGTTCGAAATGTTTGATGGTACGGGTGATCCCAAGGTTCACCTCAGGATGTAATGTTACAAGTTAGTAGGAGTTGGTAGTGATGCTTTATCTTGGTATATCAGCCAGGATGCGAAGAAGTGGACGAGTTTGGGTAAACATGGCGTCCGATTTCCTGGATCGTTTCAGGTTCAATATTGAAAACACGCCAAACTTGTTCTATGTCAAGAATTTGAAGAAGAAGCCCACCGATACCTTTCGCAAGCATGCTACTCGTTGGAGGCCAGAAGCTGCCAAGGTTAGACCGGCATTAGAAGAAGAACAAATGAACAGATTTTTCGTCCGTGCTCAAGACCCACAGTATTACGAGAGATTGATGCTGATAGAGGGGCAGAAGTTCGCCGATTTAATCAAATTGGGAGAAAGGATTGAAGAGTGAATCAAAAATGGTATGGTTACTAACCTTGAGGCACTACATGCCACAAACAAAGCCTTACAATATGGTGTACGTCAGAGAAAAAGGACGTAATTTCTGTAATGGCTCCGCGGAGAAACCACTCTCCCATGAAATATCAACCCTACCCTCCAACCCCACTCACATATCAACCCTCTCTAAATTACCAGGCACCTTCACCTACCGATCAAAATCTACATCCCGTCTAACAAACATCCCCATAACCAACATATCAGCCCACCTCGCCAGGATATTCCCAACCCGCACCGGTATACCAAGCTTACAACTCCCAACCTCCTCACTATCCATCACCACCTACCCTCCAAAACTTCCCATGACCAAGACCAAACTTTGACCGCAAACCGCCCAGACAATACACCATTATTGCCGAACCCATTGACAAACTGTATGAGAAGCTCAAATCCGCTGGATAATTGACACCCATCCCAGCCATAATCCCGGAAAACCCCTCCCAATGGATCAACCCAAATAAAACTTGCGCATACCAATCGGGGATGAAAGGCCATACCATTGACGAGTACCGCTCGTTGAAGGACAAAATTCAGGCCTTAATTGACAACAAGGTCATCATAGCTAAGGAGCCTGCTCCTATTGTTCGTAACAACCCTCTACCAGACCATAAAGGTAGAGGCATCCACATGATTGAAGTTGAGGACGACTGGGACCCCAAAGGGTCAATCGGTTTGATATCTAAAGTAGATGAGCCCAAAAAGCCGGTGGTCACTCTTAATCCCATTGTTGTGCAAATCCAGCCATCTGAAGCCAAAATGGTGAATATATCTGTACCATTTGAGTTTGAGGAACCTCCTGCAAAAGTACCAGAACAAATTGAGTTGGAGTTCGGGACAACAAAGGCGCCCGCACCGATTTAAGTTGCTATGTTGCCTCCAAGGGTGCCCATCCCGATCACCACATCAGACATAAACTCATTTTAGTCAAATGCCATACCCTAGGACTACACATCTGAGGCGATAAGAAAAGGAAAAGCACGCACGGATGAAGCAATCTCCGCGCAAGGTATGACTAGAACAGGCAGGGTGTACACACCAGAGCACCTGGCTGAGTCCAGCAAGCAAGCCTCTGGACGTCCCATCGAAACTGGACCTCATGATCTCTGGAGGAAGATACAGGCTTAAGAATATTCAGTTGTTGAATATCTAAACAAGACTCCAACACAGATTTCCATCTTAGCGTTACTGCAGAGTTCCGAGTCACATAAGAACGCCTTGATGAAGATATTGAGCGAGGCTTATGTCCCGAGCAACATAACAGGAGGAGAGATCGCGAAGATGATAGGGAAGGTATTGGAAAGTCACAAATCACTTTCCACGAGGATGATTGCCACCTGAAGGGCTCAGTCATAACAAAGCACTACACATCACTGTGCAATGTGAGGATCATTTCATCACCAGGATCTTAGTCGTCCGAGGTTCTAGCCTCAACATCTGTCCATTGATTACCCTTATGAAATTGGGCAAAGAATTGCATGAGATAAAAGATGGGTCTATTAATGTTAAGGCTTTTGATGGTTCTTAGAGGTCTAACCTCGGGGAGATTAGCCTGTGTTTTCAAATGGGGCCCACTTGGTTTGATGTTGATTTCCAAGTCATCGACGTACTAGCATCTTACAACCTACTGCTAGGAAGACCCTGGATCCATGCCGCTGGGGCTGTTGCATCAACCTTACATCAGGCCGTGAAGTTCAAATTGATCCATCAGGAAATAATTATCCATGGCGGCGGTAGCAACCCCATATACAGACGCCAGACCATTTCAATGATCGGAGGCAGAAGAGGAATAGGCGGACAAACATATCATCATATTGGTCAAGTCAGCGCAGTGGACAAGGACAAATGGTGGAGAACAAGGTCGAGAGAATTCTAAATTGGAGTGGGTATGAACCAGGGAAAGGGCTTGGTAAGAATCTCCAAGGTATCACCAAACCTATCCAGTTGAAAAAGCATGGAACTACCTTCGGGCTGGGTTACAAGTACACTTGGCAGGAATTCAAAAACTGGTCACCCCCATGGCGCAGCCCATATTACCCATTGGAACGCCCCATACCTCATATGGAGCAGACATTTCAACCAGCCAACACTCTATATGGGTCAGAAGAAGACGAGGCTCTTGCGGAAATTAAGAACATGTTTCTGGAGGAGGACATGGAGTGTTGTGTGATTTTCGAAGAGGAAATGGAGGAAGGCCCTTCCATTCAGGCTGTGAACTGAGGGGAGCACCTCACCAACTGGTCAATCACGACCACCATCGCCCGGAAACCTTCGGGGTAGCAAGGCTGAACAAGCATCATGCATCTTTGTTGTTTTCTTTATTTTCCGCATTTATCCTTACTTTCCAAAAAGAGCTCTGATGTTTTGAAAATTTACGAATTTAATAAAAAACATTTTCAGTTTATCAAATATCTCGCTATTCATTACTTTTCTCTGCTATTTACATTATTTTCACTCTGCATTACTATTACATATCTTGATGATGAACCAACAGCTGTAACTTGCAACGAGGCTATGCAACAAACAGACATAGATTCAGAGGATAATAATATACCAGAAGAGGTTTTCATAGAGGACGAAAATTTTGAGAATAGACCTAAGTCCAACTTGGATGAAACCGAGATCGTCAATTTGGGAGATACCAAGAATGTCAAAGAAACGCGCATCAGTGTGCACTTGTCACAAACACAAAAAGAGAAATGTACAGAGTTCTCAAAATAAAATGAGGATATCTTTGCATGGTCTTACAACGATATGACTGGCCTCAACATATCCATCGTCGCTTACATGTTGCCGACAAATCCTACATGTCCGCCGGTAAAGCAGAAGCTCATAAAATTCAAGCCAGATATGAATTTAAAAATCAGAGAAGAGGTTTCCAAGTAGGTCAAAGCCAAAGTTCTTCAAGTGGTAGAGTATCCAACTTCGTTAGCTAACATTGTGCCAGTACCGAAGAAGGATGGGAAAATTAGAGTATTTTTCGACTACCGGGATCTCAACCGGGCCAGTCCCAAAAACGATTTCCCCATGTCAAACATACACATTTTGATCGAAAATATCGCCAAGCATGAGTTGTAGTCATTCGTCGATTGCTTTGCAGGGTACCATCAGATATGGATGGATAAAGAAGATGCATAGAACGTCATTTATCACGTCTTGGGAATGTATTGCTACAAAATGATGTCGTTTGGGTTGAAGAATGCGGGAGCTACTTACAGGAGGGCCATGACTGCCCTCTTTCATGACATGATACATAAGGAGATTGAGGTATTTGTGGACGATGTCATCATTTAGTCCGGGAAGGCTGCAGATCACATGGAGGACCTCCGAAAGTTTTTCAACAGACTAAGGAGGTATAATGTGAAACTGAATCCCGCCAAGTGTGCATTTGGGGTCCCTGCGGGAAAGTTATTGGGTTTCATCGTAAGTCGCCGAGGAATAGAGCTGGATCAATCAAAGGTCAAATATATTCAGGAGTTTCCATCGCCGAAGAGGAAAAAAGAGGTAATGAGTTTCCTGGGGAGACTTAACTATATCAGCCGGTTCATAGCTTAGTCTACCGTCATCTTCGAACCTATCACCAAGATGCTGAAGAAGGATACCGCCACCAAATGGACTGGTGAATGTCAAAAGGCTTTCGATAGGATCAAGGAATACTTGTATACGCTTCCAGTCCTGGTTCCACCTGAGCCTGGGAGGCCATTATTGCTCTATCTCACAGTTTTGGATGGAGCATTTGGCTGTGTCTTGGGACAACATGATGAGACGGAGAGAAAGGAGCAAGCTATTTACTACCTCAGCAAGAAATTAACCCAATACGAGGCTCGGTATTCCTTGCTAAGATACACCTATTGTGCTTTGACATGGGTAGCTGAGAAGTTGAGGCATTATTTCTGTGCTTACACTACCTACCTTCTATCATGAATGGATCCGCTAAAGTATATTTTTCAGAAACCCATGCCCACTGGCAAGCTTGCCAACCGGCAAATTTTGTTGAGTGAATTCGACATTGTCTATGTCACCCAGAAAGAAGTTAAAGGACAGGCTTTGGCAAATCATCTCGCAGAAAACCCTGTAGTAGGGGAGTATTAACCACTGGAGACGTATTTTCGCGATGAGGAAATAGCTTTCATAGGAGAGGGTATTGCAGAATCCTATCACGGGTAGAGGATGTTTCTTTTGACGAAGCCAAAACTTTCGAAGGAGTTGGTATCGGAGTAGTCCTGGTGTGACAAATCGGTCAACATTACCCGATATCTGCCAAGCTCGGGTTCCCGTGCACCAATAATATGGCCGAGAACGAAGCTTGAATCTTGGGGCTTAAACTGGCCATTGACATGAACATTCAGGAGCTGTTAGTGATCGGAGACTCAGATCTACTCATACACCAGGTTCGGGAAGAATGGGCAACCAAGAATTCCAAGATACTCCCTTATCTCCACCACATACAGGAGTTGAGAAAGAGGTGTAGAAAAACAGAATTCCAACATGTTCCTAGAATACAGAATGAGTTCGCAGACGTGCTTGCCACTTTATCATCCATGATTTAGCATCCAGATACAAACATCATCGACCCTATCCAGGTCAAGATTCATGATCAACCGGCACATTGTGCACATGTTGAGGAAGAAGCTGATGGAAAACCTTGTTTCCTCGACATCAAAGAGTACCTGACAACAGGAGAATATCCAGAGTTCGCTAATGCAACTCAAAAGCGAACCCTCGAAGGTTGTCCAATAATTTCTTTCACATCGGAGAAATCCTGTATAGGAGGACCCTTGATTTGGGACTATTGAGATATGTCGATGCGACGAAAGCAACCAAGTTATTGGAGGATGTGCACTCAGGAACTTGTGGGCCGCACATGAACGGTTTTGTTCTAGCAAAGAAGATACTCCGAGAAGGATATTTCTGGTGATTATGGAGAGGACTGCATTCAGTACATCCGAAAGTGTCACCATTGTCTGATACATGCGGATATGATAAAGGTACCTCTGAATGAGCTTACTGCAACGAGCTCACCATGGCCATTCGCTGCCTGGGGAATGGAAGTTATTGGACGAATTGAGCCGGCTGCGTCAAACAGACACAGGTTCATCCTAGTGGCAATTGATTACATCACTAAATGGGTCGAAGCAGCATCATACAAAGCAGTAACCAAGAAAGTCATGGTAGACTTTGTTCGAGATCGTATTGTCTGTCGATTTGGGATTCCAGAGTCGATCATGACTGATAATGGTTCCAATCTCATCAGCAATATGATGAAAGCGATGTGTGAAACTTTAAAGATCAGACATAGAAATTCTACAGCTTATAGACCTTAGATGAATGGAGTCGTGGAAACAGCCAACAAGAACATCAAGAAAATATTAAGGAAAATGATCGAATGGCATAAGCAGTGGCATGACAAGTTGTCATTCTCTTTATTGGGTTATCGTACTACAGTTCGCACATCAACCGGGGCAACTCTCTACATGTTGGTTTATGGTACAGAGGCGGTAATTCATGCCGGGGTAGAAATTTCGTCCTTGAGAATCATACAAGAAGTTGAGCTAGATCACGCAGAATGGGTCAAGGGTCGCTACGAACAGTTAGCCCTTATAGACGGAAAGAGAATGAACATTTTCTGTCACGATCAATTATATCAGAACAGAATATCTAGAGCTTTCAACAATAGAGTTCGACCAAGGAAGTTCACACCAGGACAGCTGATGTTAAAGAAGATATTCCCACATCAAGATGAAGCCAAAGAGAAATTCTCTCCCAACTAGCGAGGTCCATACATGGTTCACCGGGTTCTAACTGGAGGAGCCCTTATTCTTGCAGAAATGGACGGAGAAGTTTTGCCAAGCCCGATCAACTCAGATGCAGTGAAGAGATACTACATTTGATTGTATTCCTTTCCTTATGATGTAATTTTAACTAGCCCTGACCTGATTCCCATTTAAGAGGGGATACATAGGCAGCCATCTGGGTTCGGTCACATTTGTAGTGAAATAACATTTTCCCCTGCATTTAGAATTGGGGCAGAAATTTGAAGGACCCTCAAAATTCTGAAGTCATCTTGTCAATTTTCGTATCAGCGTCGACCCAGTAAACTGAGGCAAAATTTTAAGGAGGACCCTCAAAATTCTAAGGTCAATCCGCTTTCAGTCATTCAGCACCGCCGTCAACAAAGCCAGCCCAGTGAACTGGGGCAGAGTTTTGAGGCGAACCCTTAAAATTCCGGAGCCATCAAGGTTGTCGTGCCTTGAACCATGTTGTAGTTGTGGTTCATCATAAAAACAAAATTAACTTTTCTTTACATATACTTATACATTTGCATCATGATTGCCAAAATTTGCATAAAATCATTTGGATCACTATCGTTCAGCAACGCTACCCCAAATGCTTCAAGAATCCACGAGTCGAGGGATGCAAACTAACCTCCCCATTACAGAACTCACGATCTTTCTTTGGGTGCGGGAAATCAGGATGCAAATAGGCGATGCAGGTGCTTTACAAAACTGAAATTCCCGAAACCACTACTTACATCGCAAAGGCTTACTATCTACATTCAACACTTCCCCGGCAGTCATTGATAGCGCAATCATATAACAGTAAAGAAGATCACCATCACCTTCTCCTTTATATTTCTCCATTTTGCATAAGGCTCTCTTCTGCCTTTCGAGACTAAGCTATGTCTCCATCTGCATTTTTTCATTGCATAAGGCTACTCTCTGCCTTCCGAGGTTAAGCTCTACCTCCATCCTGCATAAGGCTATCTTCTGCCTTTCGAGACTAAGCTTTGTCTCCATCTACACTTTCGCATTGCAAAAGGCTATCCTCTGCCTTCCGAGGTTAAGCTCTACCTCCGTCCTGCATAAGACTATCTTCTGTCTTTCAAGACTACGCTCTGTCTCCATCCCGCATTTTGCATAAGGCTATTGTCTACCTTCCGAGGTTAAGCTCTACCTCCATCCTGCATAAGGCTATCTTCTGCCTTTCGAGACTAAGCTTTGTCTCCATCTCGCATTTTGCATAAGGCTATTCTCCGCCTTCTGAGTTTAAGATCTACATCCATCCTGCATAAGGCTATCTTCTGCCTTTCGAGACTAAGCTCCGTCTCCATCTCGCATATTGCATATGGCTATCTCTACCTTCCGAGGTTAAGCTCTACCTCCATCCTGCATAAGGGTATCTTCTGCCTTTCAAGACTAAGCTCTGTCTCCATCTCGCATTTTGCATAAGGTTATTCTCTGCCTTTAGAGGTTAAGCTCTACCTCCATCCTACATAAGGCTATCTTCTGCCCTTCGAGACTCAGCTCTGTGTCCATCTTGCATTTTGCATAAGGCTATTCCCTGCCTTTCGAGGCTAAGCTCTGCCTCTATCTTGCATAAGGCTATTCTCTGCCTTTCCAGGTTAAGCTCTACCTCTTTAATTTTTCGTTTTGGATGAAAGATCGCTACCCGATTTCATTTGGCTGAAATATCACCGCCCTACATTTTAAATTCTTGCTCGGTTGAAATATCGCCAGCCCTTGCATTCATTTGGATGAAATATCGCCACCTTCTCATGGGCTGAAATATCACCAACTTATTCAAAAGTGTCTTAGTTTAGAGGCACCATCCGCATAGCCCGAGAACACCATTTCATGGCCTACGAATCTTTGTTTATGTACTCTTCATAGCCCAGGACTTCAAAGTCTGAGGACACCATCCAAATCGTCTGAACACACCACTCATGGTCCAATGGGAATTTACATCACGTTTAAATTATGCAAAATATCCGCATACCATTCATTTGCAGATACACCGGCTGTCACTCTCATTTCAGCAGGAGCGGTCCGGCTCCAATTCTCCGCAGCCCGTCCGATCTCCGAACCCCTTGACAAGTCCCAAACCCCGTTGCTTTCTCTTTTTCAAATTGTCATTGGCATATCCCGCCAATGGTTCCTGAACTACATACGATCTGATTCCTGTATAACCAAGGATATGTAGGCAGCTCAAAACCAAAGCATTGTCGAAGTTCCCTTACAGTCGTCATTTCCTGTCAAAATTGGCCATATTGTCTTTACCCGACAACTCTTTCATCCTCCTCGGGTAAAGAGGGGCAGCTGTTGATACCCAATTTTTCCCTATGTATTTCTATACCCAAAATATTCCCAAAACAGCATATAGATGCATATATAGGCATCCAAAAAAGTTTGGCATTTTTCTACATTTTTTCAAGTATTTTAAAACTAATTTACGACTTATTTTGTACTATAAAATCCAATTTTTAGTCTCAAATCTTGTTATTTTAATAAATAATCTATTTTATCCTCTCATTTGCATAAAAATATTTTTTTCATTAATTTTACAAGGGTCGTTAGATATTTCTAAATTAAAATTACATTAAATTGCAATTTAAGCCCATTTATCAATTTGACAAGTATTTTAACTATAAAATCATTACTAACAATTTTAATCGATACTTATACATATTTTATTGACTCAGTATTTTTATTGGATTTTTATAATAATATTCACTATTTTATAAAATTAAATTAGGGGAAAATTGGGCATTTAAATTGTAGCCCTTTGATCTTTCAATTATAGCCACATTTCCGCCAAAATTCACCCTCCAAATTGCCTGACCCAATTTGCAATTACCCGGCCAAAAACCCACCTAAGCAAACCCGGCCCATATTTCTTTTAATCCTGGATGTTGATCTCACAGATCAACGGCCAACAATCCACTTACCATAATTAAATCTAATAACCCCCTAACCCTAATCAGGCCTCCCAAACCAGCCACCTTTGAATCCCTAAACGCTCTATAGCCCCTCTCAAACCCTAATCACTTCACCGGCGTTCATGGCCGCTCAAGCCATCAAACACCTATATTTGTCACTCCTCACTTCTCCTAGGCCCTGGGATCGAAGATCGGAGCCCTACTTTAGAATTGATCGAACCAGAAGTTATCCGAACTGAGTTTTGTAGCCGTTTCCGGCCCTTATTTGACGAGCCTTGAGGTTGTGAGTCCTTCGTCGACTTCGAACCAGTCTGTTCTTGGCTTTCTCGCTATCTAGGATGCTATCTCTTAAACCCTAACTCTCTATGCTTTCTTCGAAATATTTATTTTTACGACCTCCTCTGGATCTTAGTGTTTTAAAAACGATTTTAAGTATTACTCATATTTTCCTTACTGATTAGGTTTTTCAAATTGTTCGTCTTCAAAAGTTAGGGTTTCCGTGATTACTCTAATCATCTTGGTTGTTTTGCTCTACTGTGTTTTCACCTAGTTATTATTGTGATTTTTGAGTATTTTTTACCATGACTCCTATGTATTTCTTTACTATGTTACTTCTAGGGTTTTCTGAGCTAATATGTCTACTATGTGCCCTGTCCGTCATTTATGTTCACTTTCATCTCTATTCTTCTTTGCGCGCTATGTGTGACAAAACCCCTAAGCTTCAGGGGATTTTCCTTTTTTTACTTTACTTTTATTTTTCTCTGTGCACTTAGTCGCTCTATGTTTAAACCCTATTTGAGTGCTACTGCTACGTGACTATTTTTAGCCTTGCATGCTTGAATCAGTGCATCTCTTTATATATATCTATTTTTCCTCTTTCTGATAGCCCTAATTTTGGGGGAAATTGATTTCTTATGAATCTGTTTGATTTTATAATTTGGACATGCTCTTTGACCAAGTGCAAAAGCAATTAGTTTCTTGATCCTCTATATGACTGAATATCCTTATGTACTAAGCGTATGAATTTCAAACCCCTTTTACAAACTTGTCATGCATTTTGTAACTTATTTGATTTTCCTTCCAAAAATAAATTGGTGTTATTTACCTCAATTCCGGTTCCTTAATTAGGGGAAACTCTTTCCTTAATTGATTGTGATTGATACTAGGATTATTTTCTTGCCTTAGTGTTGCTTATTTTTCATTTCCAAAAATAAATTGGTGTTATTTACCTCAATTCCGGTTCCTTAATTAGGGAAAACCCTTTCCTTAATTGATTGTGATTGATACTAGGATTATTTTCTTGCCTTAGTGTTGCTTATTTTTCAAACTATAAATACCCTCCACCTCTTCTCACCAAAGACACACTGAGACGCGAATTCAATCTCTCTAAAATTTCTTTCACTCAGTGCTCTCTCTATTCTGTTTTCTATACAAACTCTCTCATTCTTCTATTGGATATTGGCAACTCAATCGGTTTAAAACCAATATTGAGTAATCTTGGATGTTTTACTCTACTACTGGGGATCTACTGTATTGTTTGCTTTGGTTTATCTTCTACTTATCTCTCTGCACACTGCTGCTCTTATCCCTGCATACTCTTTGCACACTACCGCTCTTCTCTGTGCATTATTGCCGACTACTACTGTGTTACATTAGTTTCAACTGGTATGTAACCTCTTTAAGTTACAGCCTACAAAACAATATGCTCCTATCAGTTTTGCACATCCTCTTGTTTCTTGAGTGCTTTTACTTATGGTTTTGTCGTTCTTATTGCCACTAGCATGCATTTATGTTAATTAGTATGCCTAGCTTGACTCAGCATGATCATTGCCCTTTTCCCTTCCCCCTAGCATGTTAGTATATTTCAATTTGAACTTTAGCATGTTTAATCCCCTTTCCAAAATTTGTTTGTGTATTTAAATCCAGCATGTTTAATCCCCTACCCCATTTCCCTTGTCTGTTCAATTTAAGCTTTAGCATGTTGAATCCCTTTTTCCATTTCCCTTGTCTGTTGGTATTTCAGTTGCAGCATGTTTAGTTCTCCATTTTTTCTTGTTTGTTTATGTGTTAGTTTTCAGTTCAGCATGTTCAGTCTCTTTTCTAGGTTGTTTATTGTTCATTATGTGGTTTGAGTTCTTGTACACCCCCTTTCCCTGAATCCCTTTAATTTAGTCTTGCTCTCTTATGTGATTCCCCTCTCTCTGATCCCTGTATGAATATGAGTGTGTTCTAGATTATGGTGGCATCTCATTGCCACTCCTAGTCTAGAACTAAGGTTGTTAAAAGCCTATACTCAAAGTAATCCCATTCCCTACCCCTTTGTTATGTGTTTGAGCCTTGACAAAGGCTTGTTGCTGTCCTAATCACCATACAAGCCTTAGTCTAACTTGATTACAAGTCTGCACCTATTTGTCAACCTTTGTAAGTGGTTAGGGTTGTGCCAGCCTCACTCTATAGGCTAGGTATGACCACCTCCTACATTGGTCTTCCTCTAATTCATCACTTCTACACTTATTCTTAGTGCTTTTTAAGTTCTACTTCCCCTTGGTAAGCCATGCTTAGTGGGCCTCAGAGTCTGTTTTGAACTTGGACGCTTTGGGGTTAGCAATTCCACACTTGCACTACTCTAAAGAGAAAGACTCGGATTTGGGAGCCTGGATTTGGTAAAAGGCATATTGTTGGTTGTAAAGTTGCTTTGCGCTTCCTCAGGCCTGTTGTAGCATTGATGTATTTACTCCCTTTAATGTTATTTTCTTGTCCGGACTCTTGTAAATAACTTGTAATTAAAGAACTTGGGGGATCTAGTGAAAGGTAATATGGGAGGGCTTTACTTTTTTTCATCATTTCATACAGATACTATGTTCATAAGGTTTAGTTTCTTGCATCATTTCATGTAGATACCATGTTCATAAGGTTTACTTTCTTGCATCATCTCATGTAGATACCATGTTCATAGGGTTTACTTTCTTGCATCATCTCATGTAGATACCATGTTTATAGGGTTCACTTTCTTGCATCATTTCATATAGATACCATGTTCATAGGGTTTATCTTCTTGCACTTCATAATAGAAAATCATGTCTATAGGTTTGTGTTCTTACAGCCTCATATAGAAACCATGCTTATAGTTTTACTTTCTCATAATTTCACCTATAAAATATGCCTATTGGCATCATATAAACGCTAGGCAAAACAGTGGGTCGGCCAAACTTGTAAAAAACAGTAACGGAAAAGATCAATGTGCATGTCCAGCTCACCCACTTCTTAAGAATGTTTCAGTCCAATTCGTCTTGAGTTTGTTTTCTTCTAAATCGGGCCCAAGTCTTCCCCTTTCACATTACTCTGAACTTGTAAACGTTTTTTTAATGAAATGCTAAATTTGTGGTTTTGAACGTTTTGCCCGTCTAAGTTTAATACCTTAAGCCCTTTTAAAACTTTTCGTCATACGACTCTCTTTCTGTATATAAGTTGTTCGGCTGAGTGCAAGCCATTTCTAAACTCTTCTGTAATTTTAAAACTTTTAACATATTCTTGTCTGAGACCAATGTTTTTCTTCCTGATTTTAAAAACCTGTCAATCACTAATAACAGGCCCGAGGGGCGCAAAGCGGATTTTCTATCTAACTTTCATCTGTAAAACTATTCTACCTGTTCGTTAACCTCTTTTAAAAGACCTAGTCAGTATTTGAATTCATGCTAAACTAGTTGTTGTTATTACGGGGTTTATTTGAGCATTTAATTGTCCTATTTGCATACCATTTATACGCTACATGTTTTTGTCTGTCGTTCTAGTATTTTTACCTTTGAAACTCTATATATATCCTATCTCTCGCCCCCTTCTTAGGACTAGACTTCCTAATACCCCAGGACTAACATGTTGGGATGGGTAGTAGCGTGCGATAAGTAAACGATACCAACGCATTCAAATACCTCAACGGGGTGGGAAGGGTAGAATATGGAGATGATGACGATGCGATAATATCATAAAGCGACCCCTCTTTGGGAGCATGTGCGGATATTGTATCGAATGATCCACATTATAGTTAAACCTAAGACCCTTCTCTCTTTTGTTTGCTTTATATAAATGTTCTTCTATAGAAACGCTTTTCCAAATCAATCCTCTCTTTAATTTTAAATTTACGTCCTTTCTTCTTTTTTGAAGCTTTTTCAAGTTGTGAGAATGTTATATATGTGAACCTTATTTGTTTAATTTCTTCATTGCTTTATAAAGTCACAAATAACACGGTCGAGAACCAGACTAGTGGATCTTGAGGGGTGCCTAACACCTTTCCCTCGAGATAATCTCAAGCCCTTACCCGAACTCTGGTTCTTCTTCTCAAAATACCCCTTTCTTAAAGTGTCCTAATGCACTATAATCATTAGGTGGTGACTCTTCAAATTCCATAACCCAACTCCCAAACGGGAATGAGAGTTGTTTTGCCCATAATGTCGTAAAACCCAGTTTCGGTTTAGAGAAAAAGGGGGCGTCCACAGGCTCGGGTTTTACCTACTTCATGATTTTAGTATTGAGTAATTTTGATTGGTCTATGTTTCCTTAGCATAATGTAACATATTCTTTGTGATTTAGACTAGATTCGACGAGCGAAGAAGTCAATTCAATAGGAAAAGGGCATCGCGGACTAGCCTATGTCCGGTTAGAGGTGAGTACTTTTTATAGATGATGGCCTGAGGGTTGGAAACCTCAGTTTATCAGATCGTGTCACTATGTTAGGGGGCGTGACTCGCATTCCATGGCAGGAGTGGGATCGTATATGATATGCGATTGTGACTTGGTCTATCCCGAGAGCTAAATATAATTATTGGCGGCCGATACTCACCCTCTAGTGAATATATCTGGGCTTATTTCCATGGTTTGGTCTTGTGCGGATCTGTAGCATCCGTCTAGGATGAATATCATTGTGATAGCATTATTTGCAAAATCATTGATCTCAGTCCAGTGTTTAATCACAGCTATAAAATGCTAAGTCACCATTTTTCCTGAAATTAAATAACTAAATTATATTCATCTTAATAATTGGAAACTGGAAAATTTGATTGAATCTGTTACGTGACTCATATGCATATTGTGGACTGAGTATGGATCGGTCTGCATGCTGCAACAGTGATATGATGATATTGCGCTTGGGCTATAGGAGCCCTTCTGGAGTGTGTACACATCCCCAGTGAGCGTCGTCGACGTTACATGGATCGGTCTGTATGCCGCAGCGGGTCATGTGCATTGCATTGCATTCTTGCATTATACTTGAATGATAGATTTATTATTGCTTTGCTGTTAGTTCGTAGTTAAGGTATTGGACTGTTAGTTTTAGCTTTACCTTGTGGCATTTCATGGATTTATTATCTTCAGACATTTTATATGCTTATTACTCACTGAGTCGATAGTACTCACCCCTACTCCCTGCACCTTGTGTGCAGATTCAGGCGCGCCGGAGGCTTAGCTGACTAGTCGCTGTCTCCAGAGCTTATCCGAGTTATTGAGGTAGCTGCTTGACGTTCGCATGACCTGGATACTCTTCCTATTTCAGTTTTATTTATATATACATTTCCAGACTTATATATTTTCATTCAAATATTGTTATCCAGTTTGTTTTAGAGGCTCTAGACTCGTGACACCAGATCTTATGGGAGTGATTATCAGTTTTTTCGTATCTCCCCGTATTATTTTATTAATATTACCAGAATATTATTCTAATCTATTACATTTTTCTTAAATTGTTGGTTTTTTAGACGGGTTGATGAATTGAGAGCGATTGTTGGTTAGGCTTGCCTAGCTTTAGGGTTGGGCTCCATCACGACCGGGTTTGGGTCGAAAAATGCCATAGGGTGCGAGGAGAGGTGCATCAGATTATGTTATAGCAAGAGTGGTTTGTATTCCAAAGACCAGCGGACGACTGAGAAGGATTGCTTGTCTTCTTTGGCATTTCGTGGAAAATGTCAGTGTAGAGGTTTTTACCATTGATTCAGTTCCGGTATTGAGGGACTTTTTCGGATGCGTTCCTCATGGCCGAGCATGTTGCCGGGTGAGATTGTGGCTTCAGTATTTATTTGGTGTCAGGCACCGTATCGTACGACTTTGGCATGAGTTATAGTTGTGGAAGAGGCAGCTTTAGGCTTATTGGTAATGAGTCTCTTGGTAAGTTGATTGAATACGTGTTTGGCTTGAGTTGGCTTGGTTAGCCCTAAATTGTTTTAATAAAGGATGGGCTGATTTGATCGTTATTGGACCTACTAGTGATCTGGGAAGATCTATGAGTTGCTTTTCAGTGCTGCAAGGCGTTACGATTTTTGGGCAGTGGCACGTATATTGTGGTGCTATCGAGATTCATAGTGGAAGCTGAGTTTTGTAGCTTACAATTCTACAAGTACATATGATTATGCACTCAGTGTGCTTACGACTGATACTCAGTATTCTATGATTATCAGCAAATTCGGCTCAATGTGTATCTTCTTATGTGGTAGTGGATTGGGTAGCACGCCGCCACAGGGTATGTTATTTGGATCGGGTTGCGCACCGCAACAGTTTGATGTTGAGGATAGTTTCCGTATGTTACTATGTATGCCTTGCTTCCTGGTTTATGAGGAAAGTCCGTATTGGGAGTTGCTCGGCGAATACCGCGTCGGTTGTGTCCTTTCAGGATTTGATGGTATATTGCTTGCTTCACCGTGGGTGTGATGAATTGCTTGGTTTCAGGCATCAATCTATGTTTGGTGGTCTATTTTGAGCATGGTGACTCGAGGTGCTTCAAGTATAACAGTGTCTAGATAGGACCGCACATTGTGGTAGAGGCCACGTGAAGTTATGACCTTTCGAGGAGGTGTTATATGATGTGAGATAGGGCCTCAGCCTTATGTTGTGATGGTAGTGATAAGCTTGAGGTACAGCTCTTTCATTTGAATCAATCGCCATATGTTGAGTGTGTTCGGACCATCTCTTATTGGTGTGTATACGTTGCAAGCGGTGGATTAGGCATGTGTTAGGATGTATTTTCAACAGAGTGGTGTTAGATTTGAGGGGATCGTTGGAGTCATAAATGGATACAAACGAATTTGGGTTCAGCTTGTTAGTATGTTAATATCGAGGTTCGGCTCAGAAATCTGTTGTAGTAGTAGCCAAAAAGGGAGTGACTTCATGAATGATTGGTCCGAGAAATTGTCACAACTTATTGCGTGTTTCATCATCGTTGGCACTATATGAATTTGCTCGAATAAGACCTTAGCTAAGAAGAGGTTCCTATCGATAAATGAGTATTTTGGGCAACTGTTGTGAATGGAGGCTATCATTTCGAGTGTTGGATTGTGCGGTTTGTTGCATGGGTTCACCTGAGGTTGCAGGTATGGGTTATTACAGCTGGTTCGGGCTTATTCTGAGTATAAATGTGAGGTTTTTATCTTGTGTATGGTTTCGGAAGGGCAATGTGGTTCTACGGTTATGGTCTAGATGGCCTGTGAAATTTTAGCTGTGTTGTATTATCGGGCCTATGTGAGTTAGGGTGACTTGGTATCACCCCGGATGTATGTTTAGTAAGGTCATTCGGATATTTGTTGGCAAATGAGAGTTTGTTTAAGTTGGGGAGGATGTAATTACCCAAACCGTCATCTCAGGCATCTCCATCCCGTTTTCCCCCTTTTATGCTTCTATATGTTTCATTATATGTGTTTGGAGAATTTGAAGTAATTCAGATAGAGTTCGGTTAGAAATGAGACAATTAGTCTCTTTATGAGAAGGTTAGTTTGGAAAAGTAAACCGAATGTTGACTTATGAGCTAGAGGGCTCGAAATGGATTTCCGATGGTTCGGCTAGTTTCGGGTAATGATTTGTGACTTAGGAGCATAATCGGAATTGAAGTTGGAGGTCAGGTGTAGAATTAGGCAATTGGCTAAGTTTGAATTTTGGCAAATCTGGTTGATAGGTGAGATTTTGATCCGGGGGTCGGAATGGAATTCCGATAGTTGCAGTAGCTCCGTTAGGTAATTTTGGATGTGCGTGAAATGTTTCCTGCCATTCGGAGGTGTTTAAGTCGGGTTTTTTATCAAATGCAAGTTTCGGAAGTTTTAGTTTAACTTAGGCTTGAATCCGTGGTGATTTGATGAATTTGATGTTTATAAAAGTGTTTTTATGCTATAAGCATGTTTTAATGAAGTAATAGGATATATATGTGCATTTGGGTGAGGTCCCGAGGGCCTCGGGGTGTTTCCGGATGGCTAACGGGGATTTTTGAGTTGAAAAATGCAACAGAAAAATTGCAGAGAACTTTTGTTCTATGTGATCGCATAGGCATCACTGCGATCGCATAGAAGGTTTTGGAGGGGCCATGAATTTGCTCTATGCGATCGCGTTAAGGGTTGTGCGATCGCATAGGTGTGGGAATATGTTTAGTGCGTTCGCACTCAGAGGGATACAATCACGTAGTGTAATTTGGACCTGGGTCCCTGACAACATTTATTCTATGCGAACGAAGAGAGGGTTATGCGATCGCATAGAAGGGGGCACGCTATGCGATCACAGAGCCAGTGATGCGATCACATAGGAGGAATTTTGGAAATGCTAAGTCACCTTTTATCCTGAAGTTAAATAACTAAATCATGATATTCTTAATAATTGGAAACTCAGAAATTAATTGAATCTATTATGTGACTTATATACATACTGTAGACTGAGTATGGATCGGGTTGCACGTCGCAACAGTGATATGATGATATTACGCTTGGTCAAGCTTGCCTAGCTTTAGGGTTGGGCGCCATCACGACCGGGTTTGGGTCGTGACACGGGGACTTTGTGGTGGTTTCAGATTGTTAACGAATCGAGTTTGGAAGTTGAGAATTAGTGAAGTGCACTAGTTCTATTGCAATCTCATATGTTAATTTTGATCGCATGTGGGAGCTCGTAGATGCGAGAAGGGGAGGGAAGAAGTGGGGCTGGAGATGGTGGCCATGAGTCACAGATGTGAAGAGAGGAGGTCACAGAAGTTGAGTCACTATTGCGAAAGGGCGGTCGCAGAAGCGAAGAATGAGAGAGGCTGAAGGGGTCAGGTGTTGCCGCAGAAGCTGACGTGTAGGCGCAGAAAAGCTTCTGCAGGTGTGGATTTTTGTACGCATGTTCGGAGTTTGGGATATTAAGTGACCTCTGCAAATGCAAAGATTTTACCGCAGGTGCGGTCCTGCAAAAGCGTAATTTTAGCCGCACACATGAAAGCACAGGGCAAATTATATTAATTCAAGGGTTCGAGACTTTCTTCATTTTAGGACATTTCAAGCTCGGGCTAAGGCGACTTTTGAGATGATTTTCAAGGAGTTTCTTGAGATAAGCCATTTGTGGTAAATTTATTCGATAATTATGTTTTCCCATTGATTTTCCAGATAGAATGTGTGGTTTTGAGGTGTAATTTTGAGACGTTGAGGCTCGAGATTTCGAGAGTTTAAATTGGGGAGTTGGGTGTCTATTTGGTATTGAATTTTTGTAAGTTAGGTGTGGTTGGACTCATGGATAAATGGGCTTGCGGATTTTGTGACTTTATTGGATTCCAAAAAGTGGGCTTCGAGGCCAACTATTGAGTTGACTTTGTGACTTTGATTCAGAACTTAGTATATTCTTATGGAATTGACTCCTTTAGCTCGTATTAATTGTATCAAATTGTATGCGGCCAGATTCAAGGCATTCTGAGGCCGTTTCACGAGGCAAGGGCTTGTCAGAGTAAGGATTTGCGCAGCTTGAGGTAAGTAACACTTTTAAACTGTATTTTGAGAGTATGAAACCCCAAATTTTGTGTTATGTGATTGGTGTTGAGGTGATGCATATGCTAGGAGACAAGTATGTAGGCGTGCACTGAAAGAATCATGACCTGGTTGATTCTATAGAACTGAATAGTTGATAAATCTTGTTGATACCCGTATTTTCAAAATGTGTTAGAACTATTGAGTTGTCAGTCATGTTAGAAGCCTTTTTAGGTCATGTATTGGTACTATTGAGACCCACAATGATGATTCTTTGTTGTTGAACTAATTGCTTAATTTGTACCCAATCATAGTTATTATTTGCATAATATGTCTCAGTCTCTGTTGTCTTTACTTGATACATCATATCATAAATTTTTGCGCTGACTATCATGATTCTAGTGAACCCTATAGACTGGAGAGAGTATTGATGAGTGAGACCGAGGGCCTATATTGATGGTAATTATGGGATCGGGTTGCACGTTGCATCAGCCTTTATTTATATTTGGGCTAGATCTACCCTGATTTATTTCTATTTTGGTTGGATCTTCTCTGGGCTGGATATGCCCTGATATATGTTAAGTTTTGTTCTAGAACCTGAAAGCATGTTTAAATTATTGTACCTTTACTTGTAGATTATGCATTTCTAAGATATCACTACCATACTTACTGTAACTTTCCTTACGGTTAAATGTTCAAAGTGGACTGTAATAATTGAACTCGTCGCTACTTTCAGTTCAAAGGTTAGATTTGCTACTTATTGAGTTGGTTGTACTAACGCTACATCCTGCATAACCAGTGCTTCCGGCCTCGGTGGTTGCTGATTTGCAGAGTCCGGGCCTTCGGAGATCATTGAAGTGACGACTGTGCAATTTTTCAGTTTATTATTCAGTTTTACTTTCAAGACAATGTAAGAGATTATGTCTTTATGTAGATGCTTATGTACTCCGTGACATCCCGATTTTAGGAAGAAATTATATATTGAGTTATGATTTTTATCCTCTTTTTAAGGGGTTTTTCCTTTATTTAAGCTGTTTAGCATCTTTCAAAGAATAAAAGTGTAGGAAATATTTCAGTAGTCGATATAATAGGCGGTATCAAGGCAGATTGATTTTAAGTCGTGACAAGAAGATAGTGTACATATACAGCAACATGGTGAACGTGTATATACGAATGTGTCAGACAGCTAGTGAAAAATGAATAGTGATCCTTCCATGTTGTTTTCCTTACAATTTTTGACGAATTCAACAGCGTGGTAGAAACTGCAGAAGAGTTATTCATACCACGTATGTAGCCTTAGCCCTGTCACTTCTTTGTTCACATAATTAATAAGAAGGTAAGGAAGTCCACCATTAGCATTGTTACTTTAATTTTCAAGTTTTTAGTACTTATTGAGATTGGACCTCATGACACTATGATTTTATTTGTAACTTATTGGTCGCTAAGCTATTCTTTGTTGCAGAGATTTATAATTAATACTTTTACTTATCACATTTTAACTTTTTACGTCCCTTAAAAAATAATAAATGAAGTGCATAATTTAATATGATACCATATTAATTGATGTATATTTTATTTAATTTGAGAAATTGATTGGAAATGAGTCGGATTTTTTTTATTTTATCTTGATATGCGTAAAGTGACAAGTAAAAATAAAAATATATTTTTAATATACATGTCAAGTAAAGATAAAGGGAGTGAGTATAAATTTCAAGAGTAGAAGGTTGATCGTTTTTTAATTTTATTTTGGGAGGAGGCAAAATATTGGATAAATTTACTCTCACCTTACATAGATGGGCTATAATAGTAGACTAAAATAATTAGAATTTTGAACTAAAATGTGAATTTAAAAAACACCAAAAAATGATTGTATGTGAATAAAAATAAGAACGAAATTGTACGTTGAGAGATAAGGAATGGAATGAATGCAGCGTAATCTTATCCATGATGCTGTCTGTGAATATTAAATGCAAGTATGGTTGGTACCTAATTGATAACAGGGTTTGTTAATGGGTTAAAAGAAAAGCATTGATATGATTTATACCAAGTTGTAAAGACATTAGCTTTTGAACTAGTCCCCTTTTGTCTGTTTAACTTCTCTTCTCGTGTTCTTCCTTCTTTTTCAACCAATAAAATGCTTTTGGCTATATATATATATATATATATATATATATATATAAAATGTGGGTCCTCTCTTATCACAAATATCATGATATAAGCAGAGTTTTTACAAATTTATTTTGGCACAAAAAGAAGCTAAGTAGCATGAGAAAAGGGTCAAGAAAAATGTGGTGGGTGGTACCATGTACAAGCAGAAAGAGCTTGAGGACTGAATCAAGAATGGACATTGAAGAGATACTGAAGATGAAGCTTGATGCTATTAAGGAAGAACCAGAAATTTTATGTGATGAAAATTATGGAAAGCTATCGAAGATTCATCGAAGCAATACTATGGCCAAGAAAATGAAGAAGATTCATTTCAAAGTCAAGATGGGGGAAATCTTTACCCCTCAATTCAGCCTTAGAGTATCTTATGTTATGTTCATTACTGGTTTGGGTTCCAAACGTGTGATGAATAGTCTTCATCAATGTTAACCACAAACCGCTGCCTATGATCACTCAAGATTCAAGACTCAAGCCACTGTTTTACGGTTTGAGTGGGTGGATAACATAACTTGAGTACTTTAATTTGCTTTGTATTTCTCTGTAAATCTTGATCTGTAAATTATTATTGTCATCAACATCATCACCTACTTTTCTACTTCTTTTTAGCTCTTTCCCGAGCCTCTCGGATCTTAACATGTTTGTTGTCAAGTTGTTAGGAATGTTATTCAGCTTAGTTCTGGTTTCAGCTAAGATATTCTTATGCATAGTCTCTTGTTACACAGCAACAAAGGCAAACAGCTAAGACATGACATATTTACCCTCACAAGTCACACCCCCCTGCGCCCCCCCCCCCCCCCCCCCACACAAAAAAAAAGACTATATATAGGCAATATATATATCAATTAATATTGGATCAATTAATTAAACTTCACCTTCTTCCTTTTTCCCCTGTTTGGTATGTGTGTGAAGTGTGTTTCTATGCCGGCACAGGAATTTTGAGGATTGAGTTTAAGTTACAAACATAGGCAATATACAAAATTTAGATCTAACAATCTCCCTCTTTTTTATGATGGCAAAATAACAAGGCTAAAACCAGTTTACTTCCCTGTACATATTAGTTGACTCTCCTTCTGTTGTAGTCGACTCCCCTCAATAGGGCAGCCAGAAAAATTGTACTTGCATCTTATTCTCCGCTTTTGGCATTAACAAAGGTATTATTCTGGCAAGAATATGTTAAAACAAGTAATAATTAACTAGTTAAACATGCAAGAGCAAAAGTAATTGTCTTAAACGTACAAGATAGCCAGTCCAAAAATAAATGCAAAAAATATTGTCTTAAACATCCATCCACCAACTGATTTAATGACGCAGAAAATAAGTGAAAGTGTTGCAGAAATCCTCCGTAGACGATCAGAACTAGCATTTATTGTGACTCATATCCCATCGATCCTGTCATGCACTTCCTTGAAAACTTTTACTGCGTTCTCTAATGTCTAGAGAATTTTAAATCGTATCTTATATACATTAGTTCATATCTCCTTTCATTTGTCATGAATATCTCCAAATGTTTGAGTGGAGACCAGCAAATCCTTGATAATGGACAATTTGTCGTTAATGGCAGTTAGCTATTTTACAAGATTACAGTCACAAGCACTGGGATAAGAAATAGAAGCTTTGGTTTTGGAGTTAGTCAGAGCAATCTTGGCTTCTCCTTCTTGATTTTTTATCAAAGTACCTTTCACGACAATATATTCCATGATAGCATAGACTCTAGAGTTGTAGGGTATGGTCACTGTGATAGAGGGTGTAACGAATCGATCGGTAATTTTGAGATTTTGCACTTTGACCGCTAGTTCTCGGACATGACTTGTCCCACGTGATATATTACGATCAATGTAGATAGTTGATGTTGCATTTTACGAAAATCGGTATGAATTTGAAAGAACAGTCTCACTTGAAAACATTGAATTTGAAAGGTTTGACTAAGAGTTGACTTATTTGTATATGAGCTCGGATCGGAGTTTTATGATTTTGTTAACTTAGTTGGTTGATTTATGACTTAAGAGAGTGATCAGAATTGGTTTTGGAGGTTCGGAGTAGAATTTGGCTTGAATTGGCGAAGTTGAGATTTTGGCGATTTTCGGTTGGTAGATGAGATTTTGATCCAGGAGTCGGAATGGAATTCTGAGAGTTGCAGTAGCTTTGTTATATCATTTGGGATGTGTGTGCAAAATTTCAGGTCATTCAGACGTCGTTTGGTCGGGTTTTTTATCAAAAGTGTATTACGGAAGTTTTTGGAAACTTAGGCTTGAATTCAATGAGTTCTGAGTAATTTGATGTTGTTTGAGATGTTTTGATGATTGGAAAAAGTTTGAATAATGTTATGAGTTATGTTGTTAGGTTTGGTTGAGGTCCCTAGGATCTCGGGTGTATTTCGGGAGGCTAAGCGGATCAATTCCATGTTTTGAGAACTTCAGAAAATTGCAGGCTTCAGTTGCTGGATATTTGTTCATTGCGATCGCGTTGGCTCTCTCGCGATCCCATAGAAGCCTTGGAGGAAGCAGTTAAATTGTTCTTCACGTTCGCACAAGTAGGTATGCGATCGCATAGCTGGGTGAAATCGTTGATCGCGAACGCGTAGGGCTGGTCGCGTTCACATAGAGTAAAGTGGATCTAAGTTATGGTTGGAAGTTGTTCATCGGGAACGCGGAGGGTGGTCCGCGATCGCATATAGTAATACGGGATTGCATCCCATTCGCATGGATTCCATTGCGTTTGCGTAGAGTAATTTTGAGGGAAAGGTAGTTTGTGCTTCGATCACGAAGGAAGTCCCGCGATCGCGATAAAGGGATGGTCAGCGTTGTGCAGAATGTTTAAGTCACTTCATCCGAGATTTTTGGTCATTATTCCTCCATGGTTGGCCATTTTGAGAGCTTTTTGGTGGAGATTAAAGAGGGATTCCAGGATAATCGATTGGAGGTAAGATTTTTGAACATAAAACTCGTTTTTATTGTGAAATCCACCTAGAAATTCATGGAATCTAAGCCTAAAATTGAAGAACTAGGGCTTGAAAAATTGGATTTTGAATTGGGATTTGAAGGACTATTTGAGGACAGAATTGAGAACTTTTGATAGGTATGAACTCGTGGGGAGATGAGAAATCTAATGATATGAAAATTTCAGAGTGTCAAGAAGTGAGCCCGGGGCTCAGATTTTATAATTTCAAGATTTGTGCCCGTTATTGATTGTTTTCTCTTGGGCTTTGTTCCCTAAGCATATTATTATATATCCGTTCTGATATTGCATAGATTCTACGCGTGTGAAGGCCAATTTGAGAGGCAAAGGCCCGCGAGCTAGAGATTCTTCCAGTTCGAGGTAAGTAATAATTATAAATACTGTCCTGAGGGTTTGAAACCCCAGATTGCACATCGTTGTGTTACTTTAAGGTGACTTACACGTAGATGACGAGCGTGGGGCAGAGCACCGCTGGAGATTATGACCTAGTCCATCCCGGTCGAGTATTTTAATGTGCATTTGATAGTTAATTGTTTGATGTTATTATATATTGGGTTGTATGCCATGTTTGGGGCCTTGTGCCAACCTTTTGAGACCCTTAGAGGCATTTTTTTTATCTTTCCTCACTCTATTTGCTTGAAAGCATGTCCTCAGTCATATGTTACCTATTTATTACTCAAATTTGGCTTTACCACTATATTCTTAAAAATGTGAAAACTGTTTGTGTTGAGTTCCCTGTTTTACTGAGATAGATCGAGGGTCTGATTGAGAGATTGATGACTGAGATATACTGAGAGTTTGATGGTGCAATTAATGGTTGGGCTGCACACCACAGCAATACTTATATGGGTCGGGCTGCATGCCACAGTAATATTGCGATTGGGCCGTAAGGTGACCCTCCTGGAGTCTGCACGCCCCCAGTGAGCGTTGTCAACGAAATATAATGATCGAGCTGCACGCCACAACGATATATGGATCGGGCTGCATGTTGCAACAGTTACTATACGGAACCTATTAAGTGTGAATGCTGAGTGCGAGTACTGATTGGTAAGAGTTGAGTCACAAGTGACTGAGAGGCTAGCCCGAGGGACGATAGATATATACATGCATGAGTGATGTTTTTCCTTAGAGGCCTGTTTATGAACTTATTGATTTCACTCCTCTTTTAAGTGAGTTTTGTATCGAATATATTGATTTATTGACTGTTTTAACTTATATTTATATTGAGTCTCTGTCGGAAAGTTGAACAAATATTTTAAAATAACTTTTATTTAAACTGGGGTTTATGAGATGTTCAGAAATTGATCACTAATTTAGCATTGGTTATTTCCATTGAGAATTTCAAGTTATGAAGTGTTTATGATTATTGTTTTGTCTGAGGGGTTGTTTTACGAACTATGCTTTGCTCGAGGGGCCGACTATGGTTTTAATCTCTTTTATTATTTTAAATGGTATTGGACCGCTACTGGAACTGCAGGAAAATATTTCAAAATGATATTTACTAAAAGTTGGATTTTTAAAGGGAAGATTAACTCGTATAATGATTTGAAATCATGTTGTGTTTATTGAGCCTAACATGAATGTGGATTCATTGTTTCCTACTGCTTATCCTTTATTTACTATTATTACTTAGTGGGTTGGGGTACTCACATTAATCCCTACACCTCGTGTGCAGATTCAGGTATATCGAAACCCGGTAGGAGGTGTTGATTGCTTAGCCACGGAGTCATCAGAGTTAGGAAGGTTACTGCCTGACGTTCGCAACATCGCTTCTTTTCCCTCTTTGTTATTGTATTTAGTACATTTTTAGACTTTTATTGTATTCAGACCATGATAGTTTCTCAGTCCTAGTGATACCCCAATGTCAGGCTTGTATTCCACACTGTTATTTCAGGATTTTATTATGAAACATTGTTTAATTAAATACTTAAAAATGACTCTTAATGCGTAAAGGGTTAATGTGAGTGTTGTGTCGACTGGCTTTGCCTTCACGAGAGGCGACATCACGACCGAGCCGGTTTGAGGTCGTGATAAGTTAGTATCAGATCCTAGGTTACATATGTCTCATGAGTCATAAGCAGGTTTAGTAGAGTCCCGTGAATCAGTACGGAGACATCTGTGTTTATCCTCAAGAGGTTGCAGAACCTGTAGGAAAACTTCACATTCTTGAATTCTTATCGTGCGTCCTTGATTCAGCTTCAAAAGGTAACTCTTGAAATTCCTTCCACGCGTTGACATGCAAGCATGATCGTTTAGTATCAGATGTGCCTTGATGGCTTGTGATTCCCTGATCAAGGGGCGAGACGTGATCTTTGTGAGTTTGATATTAGTCCAGTCTGGAGGACTTGAGGACGGATCTTTGCCTATGGCTTTAGCACCGAGGTGTTGGTTGTGTGAGCAAGTGTTTTGAACTTATATGTTCGATATGTCCCTATTAGCGAGAGTGATGTTTGGGTAACTATGTAATGAGTATGTTAGTACTACGATATGTATCATTATAACTTGGAAGTAACGAGGAAGGTCTGTTGGATGATAGAAGAACTATTATGTGCTAGAATTCCATCGTGAGTTAAGGTATAGCCTTGAATTAGGGACGTATGAAGAATCTTTTCATGTTTTCCTAGATGAGTGAAGTAAATTTCTTATCTTGGTATGTGTTCAGACCTAGGAAGACTGAGTGACTACGCAAAATTTTTGACAGTGGAAGGTATGCAGAAATGTTAGTTGAAGGAAAACCAGGTGGATTATCTCATGCGAAGTGTTCTGAGGTTGTGTGATCCCTATGTGTCTGTTAGAAGGTTTCATTTGCAAGGTAAATATACGTGTTGAAATTTAAATTTTGGGTCGTTCAAGAGAGTGGATTTAGCTGCTACCAGAATGAGTGCGATATTTGCCGAAAATTTAAAGTACTAGACGATTTATGTTTACACAAGCTTACAAAGAATTTCAGTTTAATCTCACTATGGTATTGTGTCATCAACAGAGTATATGTGTTACGAGTTATTGAGTGTATTTCATGTATGGCTCGAGCCAAGTGGGGGAGTCTACTGTGCGTAGTTGATTGCACGATTAGGTGCTATGTTGGTTCCATGTTACTGTGAGTAGTTGATTGCACGATTAGGTGCTATGTTGGTTCCATGTTTGAGGCGTGCAGGAAAATCAGTTATAGCTCACGGAAATAAACACCGAGGATGGTTTGAGTTATATTATGCTTCATAGGGTAAGAGGATCACGTGTTGTCTTAAGTGGTTGCTGGTAAAGAATGCTCGGTGGTAGCGCAGGAAGTTGCTTGGTTGTATTGGGATGAGGATTTCGTTATGTGCTGTCGGAGTGCCAATGAGGTACGAGTGGTTCTGTTCGTTGGGTCAAGTAAATTGAAGTTTGAATAAGAGTGAATGACTTGAGATAATAGTTTTAATGTGTTCAAGAGTCTGCATACATCAATTGAGTATTCTAAAGTGGCATATGCGGTGAAAAACTATGTTTTCTTTGGAAGAGGTCAAGACCTATGGTATTTCTATGTTAATTATGGGATTCTATGTATCAGTATCAGGAAGGTAAAGGTAACATATTTAGATTCGCAGGAAGTTCTTCATAGTAAAGTATTTTGGAATGTGGTACTTTTGGGGTTTTTTTAAGAGCGTATTCAGCAGCTTATGGGTCTTAGACAGTGTAGAATTTTGCTTGGGTCTCGTGTGGTAGCCTAGGTTGAGGAATTGTGCTGCTACAGCAAGAGAGAATATCAAGGTGAAGATGAATCAGAAGGAAATGTAGATAGACGAGGTGTCTTGATAGTAGACCGGATCGTTATGGTAATGACATGATTCGTTCCTTGTGTGGGTTTGAGGTAATGAGTTCTTACAAGTATTTTGCGGCAATGCTCTTAGGCTTGATGACTTCCTTAGCTTGGTCGAGTTAGAAGGATTCTGTCTTGGCAGGTCTGATTTGTGCACGGGAAACTCGGAGAGTTCTTAATTGTTTTATTGCATGTAGAAGATGTATATTTTCTATGGGCATACGGATCATAGGATGTATAATGATTTTCTTTTAGATGGGACCAGTGGAAAGTTCTTGACTAGTTGGGTACATAGATGTTTGTGGCTCTGAAGGGATATAAAGTTCTCATTGTTATTCCTATAATGGTATGGGTTATGCGGGATATTGTAAATGATTGGGAATTAAGTGTGTAAGGTTTCGGTTCGGTTGTGAAGGGAAGGTCATAAAATTCGTAGGCAACACGGTCATTTTCAGATGATTTGAGAAATGATCTTCAGATGATTAAGGAAATGGTAATTCTAACTAAGGTGATTCGGCGAGGGTGTATGTTCCAGGAAGAGGCAAGATTAAGTTGATGGTACTTCGGTAGTATTGCAGCAATTCTTGTCAGATCGGCTGCTGATATTCGAGTTTACTTGGAAACACAGAAGAAACGTAAAGTATATCTCATGGAATGATTGAGTCTAGAGGTGAGTTATGTATGCAAGTGGCGGAATTGGGATCAGATATAGTAATTCATGTGCCTTATGGACTTGGAGATTGTTTTTAAGTTCTCATACACAGGTTAGTTCATGGTTCTAGATGGAAATATATGGGTAAGTTTGCCGGATGTTAGTATGTGCTATGATTCAGTCATTGTGAACCTTCGAAGGATTACTTATCCGCCGTGGGTAAGTAGAGCTGATGTATGCTCCATTGGTAAACCTATATGGATATGTGTCCAGCATCGAGATGGTTTTGTTAACTTCGAGTTGTTGTTGGCGAAGGATGTGTTGATTCGGTTATTTTGAGCTATTAGCAATTAGGAGGATCTATGAGGTACCTTTCAGTGTTGTGAGACATTATGATCCATTGGTTATAGGCACCTATGGTGCGGTTCTATCGGATTCATAATGGAAGTCGAGCGGGAAGAGTAATTGTGTTGGATTAGATGAGATCATGGAGATCCTTAATGAATACGAACGGATTCGATTTTAGCATGTTGGAAGGATAATATCGAGGTTTGGCTCAGAAATTTGGTATGGTCCTTGCCAAAGGAGAAGTAGCCTTATGGATGGTTATTCTTAGAAATGGTTATAATTTATTACGTTTTCCTTTATAATTGGCAGTAAATAGAAGTGTTGGAATGAGACTTTAGTTGTTAAGAGGTTTTCTATCGGTATTTGGATGTTAGGTGCAACTGTTGTGATTAGAGGTTATACCTGTGAGTGTTTGAGTTATGTGGTATATCATGTGATTGTGCCTGAGTTAGCAGATATTGTTTGTTACATCTTGTTTGGACTTATTCACAATATATAAGTTCGGTAATTCGGTATTAGTGCTCGTTATTGATTTTTTCGCTTGGGATTTGTTCCCTTAACATATTGTAATATATTTGTTCTGATTTTGGATAGATTCAACGTGCGTGGAGGCCAATTTGAGGGGCAAAGGCGTCGCGAGCTAGAGATTTCGCCGGTTGGAGGTAGGTAATGATTGTAAATACTGTCGTATGGGTTTGAAACCCCGAATTACACATCGTTATGTTACTTCTAGGTGAAATACATGCTAGATGAAAGGTGTGGGGTACAACATTGCTGGGGATTGTGACATTGTCCATCCTGATTGAGTATTTTAATGCGTATTTGATAGTTAAATATTTGATGTTATTATATTTTGGGTCGTATGTCATGTTTGTCGCCTCGCGCCGACTTGTTGAGACGCTTTGGGGCATTTTTACTATATTACCTCACTCTATTTGTTTGAAAGCATGTCCTCAGTCATGTGTTACCTATTTACTACTAAATTCTGCCTTTACCACTATATTCTTAAAAATGTGAAAACTGTTTGGGACCGAGGGTCTGATTGTGAGATTGATGACTGAGAGAAATATATATATATATATATATATATATATATATATATATATATATATATATATATATACACACACACACACACACACGGATGCCGTAAGGGGCCCTTCCCGGAGTCTGCACACCCCCCGTGAGCGCTGTCGATAAAATATATGGATCAGGCTGCACGCCGCATCGGTTACTATATGGAACCTATTGAGCGTGAATGCTGAGTGTATGTAGTGATTGGTAAGAGTTGATTCACGAGTGATAGAGAGGCTAGCCCGAGGGGCGATAGATATATACATGCATATGAGTGATGTTTTCCCTGAGAGACCTATTCATGAACTTATTGATTTCACTCCTCTTTAAAGTGAGTTTCTATCGAATATGTTGATTTATTGACTGCTTTCGCTCATCTTTATATTGAGCCTCTGACGGAAAGTTGAACAAATTTTTTAAACATCTTTTATTTAAACTGGGGTTTCTAAGATGTTCAGAAATTAATCACTGATTTGGCATTGGTTATTTCCATTGAGATTTTCACGTTATGAAGTGTTTATGATTACTGTTAGGCCCGAGGGCTTGTTTTACGAACAATGCTTTGCCTGAGGGGCCATTTATTATTATTATTATTATTATTATTATTATTATTATTATTATTATTATTATTATTATTATTATTATTATTATTATTATAAATGGTATTGAACCCCTACTGGAACTGCAGGAAAGTACTTCATAATTACTAAAAGTTGGACTTTAAAAGGGAATATAGACTCGTATAATAATTTGAAAATCTGTTGTGTTTTTTGAGCCTAACGTGAATGCGGATTCATTGTTTCCTACTGCTCGACCTTTATTAACTCTTATTACTTACTAGGTTTGAGTACTCACATTACTCCCTGCACCTCGTGTGCAGATTCAGGTATATCGAAACTCGATAGCGGGTGTTGATTGCTCAGATGCGGAGTCATCAGAATTAGTAAGGTGGTTGCATGACGTTCGCAGAACCACTTCCTTCCACTCATTGTTGTTACTATATTTGGTACATTTTTAGACTTTTGTTGTATTCAGACATTGATAGTTGCTCATGACTAGTGACACCCCAATGTCGGGCTTGTATTTTTATTTCGCAGTGTTACTTTAGGATTTTATTATTAAATATTATTTAATTAAAGACTTAAAAATGACAACAACAACAACAACAACTACCCAGTATAGTACCACAGGGTGGGATCTGGGGAGAGTAATATGTACGCAGGCCTTACCCCCACCCGAAAGGATGGAGAAGATGTTTCCAATCGACCCTTGGCTTAGAAAAAGAAAAGGAAAGACAGAAACAAAAATAAAATCAAAAGAGCATTAGTATCTCTTACAGAAATTATAATACATAGTTATGTAAACATAGACCATAAGTAACATGACATGCAAAAGGAAAAGGTAAACAAAAATTGAAGTAAAAGGGCATCCACAAATATTAAATTAGCCACATTCATTGAATAAAATGGAATGCAGTAACAACGACCACTACCTATAAATCCTACAACCCTGATCCTATACCTCCAGACTCTCCTATCAAGGGCCATGTCCTCGAAAATCCGCATAGTAGCCATATCATGCCTAATCACCTCTCCCCAATACTTCTTTGGCCTCCCTCTGCCTCGACTCACACCAACCACCTCTACAAGTTCACAACTCTTCACCATGGCATCTGGGCGTATCTTCCTTACATGCCCGAACAACCCGAACTTCGCCTCCCGCAACTTCTCATCCACTGGGGTCACACCCACCTTTTCCCGAATAACTTCATTTCTAATACTATATAACCTGGTGAGCCCGCACATCCACCTGAGCATTCTTATCTCCGCAACCTTCATTCTCTGAACATGAGATTTCTTCACCGGCCAACACTCAGCCCCATACAACATGGCAGGTCTAACCACAGCTCTATAAAACTTCCCTTTGAGTTTATGTGGCACTTTCTTGTCACACAAGAATCCTGATGCAAGCCTCCATTTCGACCACCCTTCCCCTATACGATGAGTGACATCCCCGTCGATCTCTCTATCCCCCATGGATCACCAACTCCATATATTTGAAACTGTCCCTATCGGCGATGTCCTGAGATCCGAGCCTCACGACCTTGCCTACTTCTTCTTTGCTCGACTCTGCGCTAAACTTACACTCCAGGTATTCTGTCTTAGACCTACTTAGTTTGAAACCCTTAGACTCGAGAGCCTGACTCTAAACCTCCAACCTCTCGTTGACACCGAACCTCCTCTCGTCTATCAAGATTATGTCATCAGCAAATAGCATGCACATGGCACATCCCCTTGAATATGGCAAGTCAGGGCATCCATTACCAGAGCAAAAAGGAGAGGGCTAAGCACAGATCCTAGATGGAGCCCAATAACCACCGGGAAATGGTCTGAGTCACTACCCACCTTCCTAACCCTAGTCTTAGCTCCATCGTACATGTCGTTGATCACTCTAATGTAGGCTTCCGTCACACTCTTTGCCTCCACTCACCTCCATAGAACCTCCCTTGGGACCTTGTCATACGCCTTCTCTAAGTCGATGAACACCACGTGAAGATCCTTCTTCTTATCCCTGAACTGTTCCACCAGTTTTCTAACAAGGTGGATAGCTTCTGTACTGGAACGACCCAGTATGAAATCGAACTGGTTCACAGAGATAGACGGCATCTCCCTCACTCTCGCCTCCACCACCCGCTCCTAGACTTTCTTGGTATGGCTTAGTAATTTGATACCCCTATAGTTGTTAAAACATTGGATATCCCCTTTGTTCTTATACAAGGGCACCATTGTGCTCCAACTCCACTCCTCCAGCATCCTCTTAGTCCTGAAGATCACATTGAACTACTTGGACAGCCACTCCACTCCTACCCTACCTATGCTTTTCCAGAACTCCACCGGAATTTCGTCTGGCCCGGTCGCACGACCCTTACTCATCCTACGCAAAGCCTCCACTACCTTCCCCACCCTGATGCGTCTATAGTACCAAAGGTATCTATGACACTTTGAGTACCCCAACTCCCCTAACTGTAATCCACGATCCCCTTCCTTGTTAATTAGGTCACAAAAGTATGCCTTCCACCTCTTCCTGATTTGGGACTCCCCCATCAGGACTCTACCACCATCATCCTTGATGCACCTCACTTGTTCTAGGTCTCGCGCCTTCCTCTCCCTCACTTTAGCCAACCTGAATAACTTTTTATCCCCGCCTTTCTCCCCCAAATCCTTGTACATGCGACCAAACACCATATTTTAACTTCTGAGACTGCCATCTTTGCTTCCTTCCTCGCCACCTTGTAGCTCTCCCTATTCGCTCTCCTATTCTCCTCGCTTGTGCTCCCTGCCAACTTAGCGAACGCCACTTTCTTCGCCTCCACTTTTCCTTGAACAAATATCATTCCACCACCAGTCACCTAGATGTCTGCCTGAATAGCCCTTGACTACCCCGATCACATCTCGCGCTGCCTCCCTAACTAGGTTTGTCGTCTCTGACAACATTGCGTCCACTTCGCCAGAACTCCTCCAAGCTCCACCATCAGCTAACCTCCTGTCCAACTACTGGGCTTTCTCCTTAGAGAAAGCTCCCCATCTAATTCGCAGCCTGCCCTGGGCACCCTTCCTCTTCCTCTTCACCCATAGATCGAAGTCCATCACTAGCAGTCTATGGAGAGTCGAAAGGGACTCTCCGGGAATAACCTTACAGCCCTTTCACAACCATCAATCGCTCCTTCTGAGGAGGAGGTAGCCAATCTGAGTCATTGTTGCCGAACTCTTGAAGGTAACCAAATGCTCCTCTCTCTTCTGAAATGTCGAGTTCGCAATCAAAAGCTCAAAAGCCCTAGCAAAATCAAGCAGCAAAGTGCCTCCTCCGTTCCTAACCCCAAAGCCATAGCCACCATGCACCTCACTATAACCACCAGCATCAGCCCCAATATGACCATTAAAATCACCTCCAAAAACTAACTTCTCAGTTTGGGGAATACTTCTCACCAACTCATTCAAGCCTCTCAAAAGCACCTCTTAACCTCCTCATCCAATCCTGCTTGCGGAGCGTAAGCGCTGATGACATTGAGGACGCAACCACCAATAACACACCTTAATAGACATCAAACTATCATTCGCTCGCCTAAACTCAACCACTGACTCTCTAAGATCATTATCCACCATGATACCCACTCCATTCATACCCCTCTCTACCCCAGAGTACTACAGCTTGAATCCGTCCGCATTCCACGCTTTCGACCCTTTCCAACTAGTCTACTGTAGACACGCTATGCTGACCCTCCTCTTCTGGAGAATCTTAGCCAATTCAATGGACTTTCCTATCAGAGTGCCTATGTTCCACGACCCAATCGTCAATCTATGGACGACTGCAAACCCCTTCCCACCCTTGCCTCCTGCCCCACCCACATCACCGCTCCCTCCTCCCCTGCTCACCCCCACCTCACCACCCCCCCCCTCCAGAGGACAAGACCTTACACTACCATTTCCCTCCGTGGCCACTATCCCTCATAAAAATAAAAAAGTAGCTAACTAGAACGCGAGAAAGATGTAAAGAGTAGACAAAAGAATGGGAGGTACCAACTCCCGGTACAAAAAAAATCTGGAAGTAAGCTTTGATGCGCCTAAGGTCAACTACTGCCAACTCCTACTCGTTTTGTTCGGTGTCACTATGATATTCACTCCCAAACGCCACACGCTCGCCTTGTCCTCCGCAGATAGTACTTAAAAATCACAAACACACAACCCCACAAAAATATTGGGGAGGGGGGGCTGACTGAATCGGGAAAGAGGGGGTGCGGCAGCCTAAAAGGGAGGTAGTGGGAGAGAGAAAAGAGAGAGGAAGAGACAGGGGGCGGGAAACAGCAGAAAGGTGTATAGAGGGGGGTTGGGGTGGCTGGGGCTAGGGAATAAGAGAGAAGAAAGAGAGAGAGAAGGGAGGGAGGGGGGAGCTTACCAGGGGTCGCCGGCGTGAGGGGTCGTCGCTGGGGGTTGGGGAGGAGGCTGACCGTTAGGGCTGGGAGGGGATTTTTATCTAAGAATGTGCAGTTAGTGACCATGTTTAGAGATCATGTTTAGTGATAATGGTCACATGCCTTTGCGTTCCCTTGCTGTGCTTGAAACTGACATTCAACAGATTTACATCCGCAGACTAATTTTCACTGGTTCTCACATAGTTTGTGCACACCATGTCTCCTAAAGTTTTAAACAAAACTCACTCAAGACCATAGTTGTATGAATATTGATAGGAAAGGGGGTATTATTATAATACTTGGAGAGTAAAATACTAGAGTCTCTTCACTTCGATTCTGATTTTTTTTAGTAAAAGTGGAAAGTCATTTGAGAAGCTCGAGTTTGTTGTTGCTCGAGGGTTGATTTTCAGCTTCTGTTCGTTTTGTTCGATCTCAATTCCGGGCTAATTTAGTATTTCAATTTCAGTTGATCTTGGTCTAAAATGAAGCCTGAGCTGTTATATTTGTTTATGGTTGGCTTTATAGATTCAGTATGTTTTAGGTCTTAAAGTTATTCGAAATCTCTCTTCTGTTGATCTTTGGTATTACTATGTATTTGAATTAAACTCGAATTGCTGAGGTCTAAATAGTTTGTGGAATCCATATATGATTTTGGCATGTTCATTGTGATTGGCTACTAGATCTTCTTCCTTTAAGTGCTTTTGTTAAAATGGATACTTCAGTTGAATCTTTTCAAATGCTGTAATGTCAGTCGTGCCTTTGTTTCTGGGATTCAATGAGTTTTTCTTCTCTGATGAGTTAAGTTGATTAGTTTTGAATTCTGTTTATAGTTTTCATAGTGTGGTCAGTAATATATTGGGAAAAATTGAAAGAATTGTATATCCGATCGAAAGAAAGAACACGGTTGCCTTGTGTTTTGTAGTAATTTTCATTGTCAACCCGATTGGTTAGTTCTATTGTTTCCAATTTAATGCTGTATAGTCAGAAGTATACCTTGGGATAACTTCATTATGATTTTAGTCATACTAAAGCAAGGCTTCGTTTGATCCCATCATCCGCCTATTTCTAGGCAGTTTGGGCCTTGATACCTTAACAGATGCCCAGTGAGCCTCTTTGTGTATATGGATTGTGGTGTCTCTACGTGGGCCATTGTTATAGCCCAAAGCGATTGAGGGATTGAATGAATTAAGTTCATGGACCCAAATGTAGTGGTCCTCAAATAATGCAAACTAATTAGGGCTTTTTTCTTTATTTCTTTAGAGACAAAATAATTAGAAAAATCATAGTTACTTTAGGATTGGCCTTTATATAAAAATGATGAGACGAGCGTCGCCAAATAAAATACAAATTGTGGGGCCCTCATTCAATGCTTAATTAAAATACTTAGAATTTGGGATGGCCGTTTAGCGAATTTCGCGGCCTTCCCCAATGATAATAACGCGATAGCCTCTTTAGACACGTTTAAATAATTTATCTTCTTAAACTCTGGTGCACATTTATATGACCCAACTCCTAATCTCAGCAGAGTCGAAATGTGTCAACCACCGCGGGTGCATTGATGTGACGTGGTTAAGACACATTTTCATAACGTTGCAATTCTCATTAAAAATAAATATAAAAGCCGTTTATACTTAAAAAGCACATAAGCTAGAACATGTTTTGAAATCAGATAAAATCAAATATGACAGATAAGGGAGTGTGCTAGAACCACGGAACCTGCGGATACCTAACACCTTCTCCCGGGTTAACAGAATTCCTTACTCGGATTTCTGGCTCGTGGACTGTTAACGGAGTCATACCTTTCTTCGATTCGGGATTCAACCGGTGACTTAGGATACCACTAATCTCCCAAGTGGCAACTCTGAGTATTAATTATGATCCCGTGTCGATTGTCCTTTAAGTGGAAAAACTCCTCTACGCCCTCGCGGGTGTAGCGAAAAAGGAGGTGTGACAGCTTTGGAAAACTCTGCTGGGGAAAAGAACCCATAACGTTTTGTTCAGGGTTTAGAATTCGAGCTTAGATAAATTATTGTATTTGGTTATATCTGATTTTCCTACATGCTTTGTGTTGAACGTGCTATATGTTACCCCTTTGATATTATCTGAACTGTATATAAATTGTGCTAACACCCTTCTCTTTTCACCTCCGGGGATGTGCGTACTGGTTGAGACTCCCTATTGTTTTGTGTCATACCTTGAAAGAAAAGAGGCTGGGATAAGTTACTAAGCCGGATGGCCTTTTGGTTCCCGAAAAGTTGCCCCCTCCTCAACTCGAGTTATCCGCTCGGGTACACAGTTTAAAACACCCAGTTTTTAAACATAGAAAATCGTGACGTCATGCCGATTCCTTATTAGGAATGCCTATTTGCATCACGTTGCATTTGACTTAGAGGACTCAACACAGGGGTTGGGTTCGTCTAGGGCTAGCAATCTGAAACGAAAAGACCATCATGATGCATCCCACTTGTTCTGTGCATTTATTTATTTTGGACGCGCACGTTGACCGATTTTCGAATCTCGAGAATGTCGGAAATTGGGAAAAGGACAAAAAAAAAAGAAAAATGAGAGAAATAGCAGCTAGGGAGTTAGTTTTTGGATAAAACCCGATACCCAAGTTCTGTCGAAACTCTGCCAGAATTTTTTTTTTAAAAATAGTTTTTTCTTATGTAGTTTGTTTTACTAAAAGCCAAAAAAAAAATAGATAAAAAGATTCTTTTTCGAAAATTGTTTGGAAAAAATAGAAATAATGGTGGTTAATTTGTTTTGATTTCAAAAAAATAGAAAAGGGAAAAAGCTTGAAAAAGAGTTTCGTTTTAAAAATAGTTTGTTAAATTTTCCCGAACTATGCATGGTTTAATTCACATAGGGCGTGAGATACATAGGCAACCCTCATCGGGTCCAACCATCTCTTTGTAAAAAAAGCCAAAAAATATCAAAAATTTTAATTTTCGTCATAAATATGTCGGGTGATGCTGTTTGTGTCAAAAATAGCCGAATGCTCCCGAAAGGGACGCCAGAAGGCTAACTTTTCATAAATAGCCACATTAGGTCATATTTTGATTATTAACCCTCACAGCCTTAAAATCTTCGTTCCCGAGGCGCTGAAAGGCAGTTTTTGCAATACCGGGTCATTTATTTTAATTTAAAAAATAAGAAAAGAATTATAAATAAGCTGGGTAATGCCGTTTTGCCGTAAATAGCCAAATGTTCCAGAAAGGGACGCCAGAAGGCTGACTTTGGAAAAACGACCACTTTTGGTTAATTTTTGGTTTTTTGACTGGTTAGCTAATGCAACCTTAAAATCTTAGCCCCCGAGGTGCTAAAAGATTGCGTTTGCAAAACTAGGTCTTTTATTTTAATTTGAAAAACAAGAAAAAGAGTCAGTGGTCAAGTGAATACTGTTTGGATTTTGGTCAAAATAATCTGGCTCAGTTTTGGTGGCGTCTTAACCCTTTCTTGCCGAGATAGCCTTAGAGTATCTTTCAGTCGTCGAAAGACTATTTTCGTAAAAGAATGAACAAGTTTGTGAAATGTCATAAAATAATCCTCCCCGGCCTCAAAATTCATGTGAAATTAGGAAGGGGCACAAACAAAATCGGCATATAGGGGAAGGAATCCGTCAGTTAGTTTTTAATTTGTATTTCTTTTGAATAGAGTTTGTGGGTCGTTTGCCTTTCGAGTCTGTATTTCCTTTTGGCAGAGGTTGTTAGTTTAAGTTTTTCAGTTTTTAAACCTTTGGTGTCAAAGTTTTTTCTCTTATGAAAAATTAAAAATGTCAAAAGATGTTTTATTGTTGCTTACCTTTTATTTACACGAACTACTACTGGTCTGATTCGTGCTGGGTCACGATACGTAGGCAATCCACGTAGGATTCGACCATATCCAAATAAAAAGAGAGAAAGAAAAAGAGCGGAAAGACAAGGAATAGAGAGAAGAACGAAAATAAGGCAAAAACAAAAGCGGAAAGAAAACAATGGAGAATCAACAAAAGAAAAATAAAAGGAAACAAAATGAGAGAAGAAAGACAGAAAATAAGAGAAGAAAGAACAGAAGGCTTGCAATTGAAAATGAGAAAGGGCCGGGATGACGCGTGCGACCGATCAAATGCATAATAGGAATTGTTAACTGCTTAGGTGCATTCATTCCCCAAATGTGCGGTTACCAATATGTTAAATGCCCTAACGCTAACATGATGGCTTTAAGTTGTTAAATTCATAGCAGAAGGGTGGTTGGTTTGTGGTTCATAAGGTAACTTATCCATACAACACAAGGTTGAAAAGCAAGGCAGTAATGGCTGGCAAAGGGTTGAACACAGGTATTACTGCTCCGTCTTGGGGAATTGTTAAAACGGAATCTGAGTTGAAAGAAGAGCTTTTGAGGTTGAAAAGACAGATAATCAGAATGGACAAAGCTTGGACCAGTGGGTATCTTCCACCATCAGTCCCCGATGCCCAACATTATGCTCCAGAACCAATTGTCAAGGTCTCGAGTCCATACCATCACGCTCTTCATTTTGAGTCCTCCGGTGAGACTATGAATCTTGCTAAGATAGTGGAGCAATATGAGATATCCAGAAAGCTGGAAGGTTTGAAGATGCCGAAGTTTAGTTTGTATGACGGGCGGGGAGATCCAGTAGCCTACCTGAGGTATTATCGCAATAAAACGAGAAATGTCGGCAAGGAAGATGAGGTATTGATGTTGCATTTCAGTGAGAGCCTGACTGGCGCAGCCTTGGAATGGCATGCTCATCAAGATGTTGGCAAGCCGCGTACATGGGATGATATCGCTAAAGATTTTGTGTGACACTATTAATCCAATATAAACATTGTCCCATACCGCTGCTTGCTATCTCAAATAGAAAATAAACCCAAGGAAGGTTTTAAGGATTTCTGGTTTAAATGGAACGAACAAGTTGCTCGGGATGGTTCTCCCATTGACAAAAAAGATATTGCTGAGCCCCGCCAAAAACAAGGTCCGGTGGTCGTTCTTGGTAAATGCTAGAAGCCTCAATACGGAACCCTCGAACATCCCTAAACTCCATATAAGCCACCCCCAATATTATCTACCGAACAACATCCGTACATATGTCCAACAACCAGGTCAGTCCCTCCACCGGCGATAGGGTCCAATGTTCGTTCTTGCTAAACACTCTCAGCCTCGACGTCTGCCCCATGGATATCTCTGTGCACCTTATGTTCCGCATCCACAAGGCCCAGAATGACCCGTACCATGCCCACAAATGTCTTACCCGCCCTCACAAATCTGTCGGAAACCCCCTGGATCAAGTTACTGGCCAAATTAGGCATTTAAGAATGAGAGGTTGCTGAAAAAAGGAAAGGCTTTCCCCCTTGTTGGAGAATCATATGCCAGTTTGTTTCAAAAGTTGAAGCAATTGGGCATGTTGAAGCCAATTTAGATAAAAATACTAAACCCTCTGTCAAAGAGGCAAGATTTTCCTCAAAGGTGCACATATTGCTCGGATGCCCCGGTGCATGACATAGAAAAGTGTTGGAAGCTAAAGAAAGAAATTTGGGAGCTTATTGATGTAGGTAGCATAGTAGTGCCAAATCCAGACGCAGCTGATACCAGCCAAAGTCCATCGCCTATGCAAAATGAGACGCACATGGCAGATATGATTTACTTGGAGAAGTCATTTGAAGTTCTTAGTATTTTTAATGCAGAATCCAATGGCTAAGATATCGTGCTTGGTAATTGGGAAAACGCTCTTTTCGAGGTCATCTTGGGAGGATTCTTGGTGGTTCATGTTGTTGTCATTTCTGTTTTCCGGATTATTTGCAGGGTTGTGATCTGGATATTGTCTTGTGACTCAAACCCTCTTTTCCTTTCATGTTGTCTAGCTTGTTTAGTTGTAGTGGTTTGTTTAGTGTTGTTTAGGTTTGTTTCAGTATCATGCGAGGGTGTACTCCAGTTTGTTTTATTTTGCTTTGTTATCCGAACTGTTCCATTGTTTGTTTAATGCAAATTTCGATCTTTTGATACTTCCAATCATCCTCTTTGTTCAGTTCGTTTATATTTTTTTTGTTTTTTCTTTGTCTAATGATGGTTCTAGAGACATGATATGCACGTATAAATCTCATTTTGATCTGTATAAGTTAGTCAGGAAGCAATGAAACCATTTTGAAGACGATGGGGACACTTGAGGGGAAATAAGAATAGATTTGAATATGTTCAGACTGTTTGAAGTCCGAATCATGTGAAACTGGGGAAGATTAAATGTAAAGAAACCCTGAAGGCATGTGTGCCAAATTGACAGGGGCCGTTCGCGGTATTTTGATTGAAAGTGTTGTCCCATGGTGCAGTATATGTGACAAATGTAGCAAGAAATTTGTGAAATGACAATCAACTCCGAGGTGGTCAAGAGATACTATGCTTGCATTAATCGTATTGGCTTGCATCTGAAATAATGAAGGCATTTTGTCCTGCTATCCAAACATTTTTTTACGTTGTCACCCATTTTGAGCGGTGTTTATTTTCTTTGTTGCCCCTCTTTCGAAATCAACGTCACAATTAAGAAACGCAAGTGTCGCAAATAAGCAAATGTAAAAAGAAGAAAAGAAAAGAAAGGAAAAGAAAAGAAAGGAAAATAAAAGAAGAGAAAAGAATAGAATAGAAAAGAAAGAAACGAAAGACAAAGAAAGAAAAGAAAAATGAAGAAGGAAAATGAAAGAAGAAAAAAGAGTAGAAAATTCACAATAAAAATATTTCTATGATGTGAACTACGTTTGACCTGATCCCGAAAAGGTACATAGGCAGGCTTACTCTGAGGTTCAATCATACCAAAATAAAAATCCAAAAGTCCCCAAGCATGAAATAGGGGCAGAAGTTGTAATTGTGGTAAGAAATTGGATTCTGAAAGTTGTAATTTTAACCCATTTTGAAATTGTATTGAGCCTTTATGCCCCTTCTTTCTAACCCATCCTAAAGACACATTACGGTTCAAAGGATGACCTTCCGATCAGTCTTTGAAAAGTGCCAGGTCAAGTAGGTAAAGCTAATTCATATCAGGGGAAACACTCTGGTCCAAACAAGGGAAATGAAGAATAAAAGAGTCTTATCGACGAGAACCCTCACGGGTACCGCAAGGCGATGAAAGCCGAGAGAAATAAAAATGAGAGAGTCTTATTGGTGAAGAACTTCACCGGAACCTTGAGACGACGATAAGTTGAAAAAAAAGAACAAAATGAGAGAGTCTTGATGGTGAAAACCCTCCGGTCACTACAAGTTGAATAAGGATTGTACATCAGATTGGATAAGCGGAGTAATGAAACCCAGTTTCACAGCAGAAGGCTACAACAACAATTGAATATCATGTTTCATTGTCGGAATATTTACATGTCCATGTCATGGTCACTAGAGTTGGTATCCTCATCTGATAGGTTTCTACTTCGTAGTTTTCCCTTTAGGCTTCATCTCTTTCTTGTTTCCTTCACTTCGTTCATCTATTTTGTTCACTTCCTCTCCCTGAGTCTGTTTGGTTATAACAAGTGAGAAATGACTGCAAAATTTGCCACTTGCTTTCCAATTGCATAAATATGGCATGGCTTGCATATCAAAGTGTCAAAGTTCAAGAAAAACAACAAAGGCACTGAGCTGGTAATGATTAACATGATTTGGAGATCTCGGTGAAACATAAAGGTTTGGTAGATGTCGGGTCAGAAGTAATGAAACAGATAGAGGGTATTGGGATTGAACGAAAAAGAGGTATTTTCCATGACAAGGATGAGATAGAAGGTGGTTAGTCAATAAGCAGGCAATGTCTCTCAAGGTAAAATCAAAGTCATCATGGCAAACGAAAGAGCAATAGACTTCAAGGTCAGGGGCCAAGAGGTTTCAATTTAGAAGAACGACATACTGTGGGTAGCAATCATTGCTTTGAGGCACAAGGGTTGGTAAAAGTCAGTTCAAAAGTCGGGAAACAAACAAAATGTATAGGATTTGAATGTAGAAAAGGTATGTTCGATGCCAAGGATGGCAACGGAAGTGGTTAGGAAAAAAACGAGGGGGGGTCTTCAAATGAAGAGAAATTTATCATGACAAGTAAATAGCAACAAACCTCAGCACCAAGGCCATCAGAAAAGCCAAGAAACAACAATCTACTGTAGGGGGCAACAAACGTGTTTTAGGAGCCATGTGAAACACAAATGTAGGAAGGTGCCAATTCAACAAGTAGAGGAAATTGAGTCTGAACCGGAAAGAAGGGTATTTTACGTGATGGGGGCAACGAAAAAGGGGTTGGTTTATAAACAAGCAAGGTATTCAAGTGGAGATCAGTCATCATAGGAAATAAAGGATAAATCGCCGTAGAGTGCAAGGCCAAAAACCAACCACCACATTTTAAATAGACATAATTTTCTTTGATTAAAACAGGGGCAGAAAATTTGGTTATTTTTGAGGAACTCTCCGCAGGGGAAAAGAGCAAGCACCAAAACACGTTTGACTGAAGTTTAAAATACATTTTAGTTTTTAAATTTTAAGTTTTGAAGCGGGGATCCCACCCCGATAACAAGGGAATACATTTCAGTCTTTAAATTTTAAGTTTTGAAACATTCTATTCTTTAAATTTTAAGTTTTGAAGTGGAGAGCCCCCTCCCCCCCCCCCCCCCCCGATAATAAAGGAATACATTTCAGTCTTTAAATTTTAAGTTTTGAAACATTTCCGTCTTTAAATTTTAAGTTTTGAAACATTCCGGTCTTTAAATTTTAACTTTTGAATTGGGGAGCCCACTCTGATAACAAAGGAATACATTTCAGTCTTTCAATTTTATGTTTTGAAGTGGGGAGCCCGCCCCTATAACAAGGGAATACATTTCAGTCATCAAATTTGAAGCTTTGATACATTTCAGTCTTTAAATTTTATGTTTTGAAGCGGGAACCCGCCCCGATAACAAGGGAATATATTTAAGTCTTTAAATTTTAAGTTTTGAATCATTCCAGTCTTTAAATTTTATGTTTTGAAGTGAGGAGCCCGCCTGGATAGCATGAGAATATACTTCAAGTTGGAAGTCAGGAGCCCGCCTGGATAGCATGGGAATACATTCAAGCGCAGAAGTCAGAAGCCCGCCTGGAGAACAAGGGAGTACAATTTAAGTTTTAGCTTTCAAATTATTTGTTTTGTCTATTTTGAAGTCAAGAGCCTGCCTGGAGAGCATGGGAATATGTTCAATTTTTGAAGTCAGGAGCCGGTCTGGAGAAGAGAGGAATACATTCAAGGTGTTGAACAAAGAAGCCCGCCTGGAGAATAGAGGTATTACAATTAAAGTTTCAATTCTTATTAATATTTGTAACATGTACCCAGTTTCCAAACTGGGGCAGAAAGTTTCTTCGTAGTGTCTATTTTGTGAAGTTAGGAGCCCGCCTGGAGTATAGAAGAATACATTTCAAGTTTTGAAGTCAGGAGCCTGCCCGCATAGTAGAAGAATATATTCAAGTTGTGAAGTCAGGTGCCCACCTGGAAAACAGAGGAATACATTTAAGTGGCTGAAGTCCGGAGCCTGCCTGGAGAACATCGGAATACAGTTCAAGTTTTGATGTCAGGAGCCCGCCTGGAGAACAAAGGTATTACAATTCAAGTTTTAGTTTTAAATTTTATTAATATCTGATAACATGTACCAAGTTTTCCAAACTACGGAAGAAAGTTTTCTTTGTTTTGTTTATTTTGTTAAGTCAGGAGCCTGTCTGGATAACAGAGGAATACAATTCAAGTTTGAAGTCAGGAGCCCCCTATAAGAGAGGAATACATTCCAAGTGTTGAAGTTGGGAGCCAAACCGCACAACAAAGGAATACATTCAAGTTCAAATTCAGAGGTCGGGAGCCCACCCGCATAACAAGGGAATACATTCAAGTTCAAATTAAGAGGTTGGGAGCCCACCCGTATAACAAGGGAATACGTTCAAGTTCAAATTCAGAGTTCGAGAGCCCACCCGCGTAACAAAGGAATACATTCAAGAGGTCGGGAGCCACCCATATAACAAGGGAATACATTCAAGTTCAAATTCAGAGGTTGGGAGCCCACCCGCATAATAAGAGAATACATTCACGTTCAAATTCAGAGGTCGGGTGCCTACCCGCATAACAAGGGAGTATATTCAAGTTCAAATTCAGAGGTCGGGAGCCCACCCGCATAATAAGGGAATACATTCAAGTTCAAATTCAGAGGTCGGGATCCCACCCGCACAACAAGGGAATACATTCAAGTCCAAGTTCAGAAGTCGGGAGCCTACCCGTACAACAAGGGAATAAATTCAAGTTTTAACGGTTTGAAGAGAAGGGACAATATCTCAGTTTACAATTCAAAGTGGCAACAATAGATTTCACCCAGAGAACAAAGATAGCGAGGCAACAAGAAGTAAAAGGACAAGTATGAAGACTTTAGAGAGGATTTCTTGTTATTCATAGATCATAGCTTACTGGTAGTTATTGATTTTTGGTTTAGAGTAAATCATCTTTTTATTTTGTATTTAACAATGCCTGAAAAAAAAAAAATAAAGAGAAAGGGAATAGAGAGTGAAAAGAATTGGGTCATGTTAATATAGGGTAATGTGTTTGGGTCACGTCAAATCAATCTCCCCAGCCCAAAAATGCCCAGACCCACGCCCCAAACCAAACAAGACCCGGCCCGCTTGCCTAATTAAACACATGCGAATGGAGACACAAAATCCCTAATAAAAAATGTGTACTGTTCTTCTTCTTTGAAGAATACGCGAGTCAACCCCAAATTCGTTCCAAAAATGGCCAAAATTCACGCGAGTGAGCATCAAGCCCTAACCCACGCGCCCTCTATCTCTCCTCTTTCCGTTAATGGTTTCCTGATGCCAAGATTCTCTTTCCTTCACTCGCTCGATTTTGAGATAAGACATGCGATTGGACGGTCCTAGAGACGATTCATTTGATGAATGTGAGGCATTGGATTGATTTCCTTCAATTCGAGCCCCATAGTCATCAGGGGTTCATTTCATAAAAGGACTTGATCCGATTTCTGAAAGGCGGGATATTTCGGGTAAGAATTTTGTAGCTGAAAGCTGAGCTTTGAAAGATAGTCTTTCTTCTTCTTCTCGAGGGTTAATTTTAGTTTAGTTCCAGTTTACAAAAAAATACAAAAAATATATACACAAAAAATAGTTTGAGTTTTCTTTTCCCGGGTTTAATTCTTTTTTCCCTGTCAAAACCGGAGAGGAAGATTCACTGGTGAAGCTAGTTCAATTTTCATTCCAGTCTGGATTTTGGTTTAAAAATGGAGCTCGTTTGAGAATTACCGAGTTCATCATTGTTCAAACCTCAAATTTCTACTCGGCTGCTACTGATTTGTTATTCTTCGAGCTTTAATCTGCCATTGCGTTCGTGTGGGATTTTTTGAGTGGAAACTATGTAATCGCCTTCGATTCTATTTTCAAAAGAAAGATTTAATTCCAAGTTCATCTTCTTATGCTCTTTTATCTTCGATGTCGATTCCCTAGTTAGTTTTAATGCTGATTCATCAGGTTGAGAATTGGAGTTCAGTTAGCTAGTTTGGTATTGACTTGGTTTGAATGTTTGAGGTCATACTGAGATTTTCTGTATATTTGAATAACAATCTACTCCACTCTGATTTGTTTGGGCAGAATTGATTTCATGTGGTAATTTTGGTTTCGTTTTGCCGTTCTGTTCTGTTCGTATTAAGCCTCTTCTATGCTTCTACATGTGTGCTAAGGAATGTTCGGCTGGTCCTCTAATCTCAGAACCCATTGGAGTAGTGGGACTGTGCGTGTTCATCTGCCTCGTGATGTTTGCTGCTCATTCAGTGTTGTATGGTCAATTGATTGTGCCTTCTAGCTCTTCTAGACTCTTATACATGTCGTAAGCCGATGTGCACTTCGAATCGTTCACAAGTAGTCGATTAGTATCTGTTGGAAACACGTTTCAAATGCAATATACTAAACGTGTGCTCTTTTGTAGGTTTTGATGAATGTCAAACAAAGCAAAAAGCGATATATAGCAATGCTCAAGGACAAGCACAAAATGGATGCATTACAAGAAGCTCAAGACAAAGTTTAGAAATGTTATAATTGAGTCAATATTAATTGTGATCTTGATTCCTCAACTTGGCTCATAACATGGCTTCTCTACTAAAATTATTTTTCCAAAATCATGCATATTTAAATTAAGTGTCAAATGATTTTAAACTATACATATTTACATTTGTTAAAATGTTTTCCAAACATGCCTCAAAAATCTGGGCTAAGATAATCGATTATGTTCTTATGATAATCGAGTATCTCTAAGCCAAGACTGCATGACAATCGATTGTGAATTAATGATAATCGATTGTGAGTAAGTCAGTTAACATCAGGTTTTTGCAAACTGCATAACAATCGATTGTGTACTTATGATAATCGATTGTTAACTGAGGCAAAGTTTTCAAAACTCATAAAAATCGATTATGAACTAATGGTAATCGATTAGAATGAGAAAAATGTCTCCCAGTGATTTTAAATAAAATGATAATCGATTGTGGCTTTTGATAATCGATTATATATGAGACAGAGAGTTTTGAAATTAATTAATAATCGATTATCCCATTTGATAATCGATTGTTGAAGCTGACCGTTGTCATATATTTTCAATTACCGTCAGGTAATCGATTGTTGATATTTAACAATCGATGTTTTGCGTAAAATCTGGAAAAGATTTTCTGAACGTTGTTAAAATAATCGATTGTTGATTTCCGGACAATCGATGTTTTATGCCAAAAATTGGAAAGGATTTCTTAACGTTATAAATAATCGATTATTGATTTGAAGTAATCGATTGTTGACGTAAAATCTGGGATTGAATTTTTGATCTGATAGGCAAACAATCGATTGTTTAGTCTTGACAATCGATTGTCACTGAGTAATTTCAGCAATCCTTAATTGGCAATTAGACAACGGTAAGACTGAGTTTCTCACCTATAAATACAGCTTCAACTCAGTGTTTTCACAACAACAACATATACACTTTGAGTATTTTCATTGCTAAAAGCTTTCTTACATTAATCATCATTTTCCATTCATCTATAAAGCTTTTTGAAGAGCCATTCTATTGAGCTAAGTTGTTGTGATCTTGAGCGTACTATTTCTACTCATATCTACTCATTAAGGAGTGCTTTGTAAAGTGAGTGTGTTTTGTGTTTGTAAGAGAATTGCGATTCTCGTTTGTTGAGGAACTTGTGATTCCTCGGTTGAAGTCTTTGGGATTGTTATCCCCGAGCAGTTGAAGTCTTTGGGATTGTTATCCCCGAGCAGTTGAAGTCTTTGGGATTGTTATCCCCGAGCAGTTGAAGTCTTTGGGATTGTTATCCCCGAGCAATTGAAGTCTTTGGGATTGGTATCCCCGAGCAATTGAAGTCTTTGGGATTGTGATCCCCGAGCACCTAGGTGAGGCTTGTGTCCTCAGCTGTAACGGTTTGTTAAGCACCCGTAAGCTTGACAAGTTTAGTGGAAATCTCGAGAGAGTCTCTCGGGGACTGGACTAACCACGTTTGTGGCCAACCAGGATACATCATTGTGTAAGTTTATTCTACTGCACTTGTTTTAATTTCTGCAAAGTTTTTAAATTCCGCACTAAAACGCTTAATAATTTTAAAACGCTATTCACCCCCCCCCCTCTAGCGTAAAGCGTATTGTCCAACAATTGGTATCAGAGTCATACTCTCTGAAAAACTTAACCGTCTGAGAGAACCATCCATGGCTTCTACTCTAAATTTCTTTGCAGGAATAGGTGAAGGAGAATGCAGCATGTCGCCTCCAATATTAGACGAAAACGACTACTCAGTCTGGAAATATCGGATGCAAGTTTTTACAATGGCAAACGATTTGTATCTATGGCAAGCGATTAAACACAGTGATCAACTGACGACAAAAGCCGGGAAAGATAAGGTAAGTGAATACAACTCTAAAGCTATGAATATATTACATAACGCCTTGAACCAGGAACTTTGGCGAAAAATCTCCCACTATAAAACTGCTAAGGAAATGTGGGACAAACTTGAGGAATTGCACGAAAACACGCCTCAAAAAGCGGTCAGCACAAACGATGAATCAACTGGTCAGTGCCTCATGGCAGACGAAAAAGACGAGGTAAGTACATCTAACGATATGCAAATTGCTTATAACAAACTGCATGATGAGTTGGTAAATGCTTCTAAGACTATTAAAGATTTACAAAGAACTCTTTCTTTACAAGAAGAGGATTTTCAAAAACAACTCTTTTTAAAAGACAAGGACTTTGAAGAACGTCTTTCTTTAGCTCAAAAAGGTGTTGAAAATCTGTCTCGTGATAACGAGAATCTTGCAAATGAAAATCAATTTTTGTTAAATGATAGTATAGAACTTAGACAAGTCATCAAGACTATGCATGAAGCCTCTTGTGTTGATAAATGCTCTACTTGTACGGCTTGTGAGTCCTTAAAACTAGAAAACACAGAACTTAGGAAAACATTAGAAACACGTAGTAAAGAAGTTCATAAAGTTGTTGAAAAAGAAATGCCTAAGAAATATCAACGGCATAAAAACAAAAACTTCACTACTCCACCTAGAAATAACTCTAAGGTATTAAACAAGCCTAGAACAAATTCTTTTAGACCACCTAGACATTATGCTAGAATGTATGAAAATAAGGGTAGAACTAATATCTTTAGACAACCTAGATCCGAATCTAGGATTCTTGCAAACAAGCCTACAAATAGTAATTTTTGGCAACCAAGAAATAACTCTAGGAACGATCTTAGACCACCTAGACATGACACTAGGTCCTTCAACAAGTCTAGCACTAATAACTTTAGACCATCTATATATTATACTAGAAATGGGAACAATATGTCTAGTGTAAATCTTTTTCATTCGCCTAGAACTTTGTTGGCTCAACCTAGGCATCAACACAACCCGAACGTAGTATGTCATTACTGCAATCGTATAGGTCATATTGCACCTATGTGTTTTACAAAGCATAGAGATTCTTCATATTATTATGGTCGTTATTTGCCTAACCCCCAAGGACCCAAAATGGTATGGGTACCTAAAGAATATTAATTTGCTTTGTAGGTGTGCTTGAAGGGACCAAGTGTACTATGGTACCTTGACAGTGGATGCTCCAGACACATGACAGGAGACGAATCCAAATTCCTTCAACTAGAGCACAAAGAAGGAGGAAGCGTTGTATTCGGTGACAACAATAAAGGATAAATTATTGGCATCGGATCGGTCGGTAAGAATGAAAAATCCTCTATAAAGCATATATTACTTGTCAAAGGTTTAAAGCATAATCTCTTGAGCATAAGTCAATTATGTGACAAGGGAAATCTAGCGTTGTTTGATTCGGATGAGTGTTTAGTGTTTAGACGTAGTGACTTCAAGATTATTCTACGTGGTTTTAGAGTTGACAATATTTACATGGTTGATCTTGAAAACTCCTCATCCGAGTATGTTGATTGTTTGTTGAGCAAAGATGATAATGTGTGGTTGTGGCATCGTAGAGTAGCCCATATGAACATGCATCTTTTAAATAAATTGATTTCTCAAAATCTAGTGATTGGTCTTCCCTACTTAAAATTTGAAAGTGATACTATTTGTGATTCTTGTCAAAAGGGGAAGCAAACAAGAGCATCTTTTAAATCCAAAAATGTTGTTTCAACCTCTAGACCTTTACAACTATTGCATATGGATTTATTCGGACCATCCCGTATCGAAAGTCTAGGAAGAAATAGATATGCTTTTGTAATTGTTGATGATTTCTCTAGATTTACATGGACATTATTTCTTGCTCATAAAAGTGATGCATTTCTTAGCTTCAAGCTTTTTCTTAAAAGAGTTCAAAATGAAAAGGAATCAACTGTCACTTCCATTAGAAGTGATCATGGGGGAGAGTTTGATCACAATCTCTTTGCGGATTTTTGTGATGAACTCGGAATCGAGCATACCTTTTCCGCTCCACGTACACCACAACAAAACAGGGTGGTGGAAAGGAAAAATAGGAGTCTCGAAGAGATGGCTAGAACCATGCTCGACGAAGCTAAGATTCCCAAATACTTTTGGGCAGACGCCGTGAGTACAGCATGCTATGTTTTAAATAGAGTAGCAATTCGGCCGATACTCTCAAAAACCCCATATGAACTCTACAAAGGTAGAAAACCTAACATTTCACATTTACGTGTTTTTGGTTGTAAATGTTTTGTGCATAACAATGGAAAGGACCAACTAGGAAAATTTGATGCAAAGTCGGATGAAGGTATCTTCATTGGCTATTCTTCTCGTAGTAAAGCTTATAGGGTTTTTAATAAAAGAACCCAAGTTGTAGAGGAATCTCCTCATATTGTATTTTCCGAAGATAATACTCGCTTGGCGAGAAAGGATTGTGGTCTTGATCTTTCAGGCATTCTGGAAAGTCTAAAGGACAAAATTCAAGAAGAACCATCAAGGAAAGAAATTGACAACGGTGGAACAACCAATTGAAGAAGCTCCTCAACCGGAAAATGAACCAAAAGAGCAAATAGAATGGAGGACAGTCAAAGACCATCCTCTCGATCAGGTAATAGGCGACGTTGGAGGGAAGGTAAGTACCCGGAGCTCCCTTCGAAATACCTTAGATCTTACTGCTTTTGTTTCTCAAATTGAACCCAAAACCATCTCTGAAGCAATTGGGGATGAATTTTGGACCTTGGCAATGCAAGAGGAGCTTAACCAATTCAAACGTAACAACGTTTGGGATTTGGTGCCAAGACCCGAAGGTCATACCATAATTGGTACGAAATGGGTTTTTCGAAATAAATTAGATGAAAATGGCATAATCACTAGAAACAAATCTAGGCTTGTAGCTCAAGGCTATAATCAAGAAGAAGGGATTGATTATGATGAGACATATGCTCCGGTAGCTAGATTAGAGGCCATCCGTTTGTTGCTTGCTTTTGCATCTTCTATGAATTTCATTTTATATCAAATGGATGTGAAAAGTGCCTTTTTAAATGGTTTTATCCAAGAAGAAGTTTATGTAAAGCAACCCCCCGGTTTTGAAGACTTAATTTTCCTAATCATGTTTTCAAACTCAAAAAGGCCCTTTATGGTTTAAAACAAGCTCCTCGAGCTTGGTATGAAAGGTTGAGTAAATTTCTTTTAGAAAATAATTTTATTCGTGGAAAAGTTGACACAACTTTATTTGTCAAGCATGAAAATAATGATATCTTGCTAGTTCAAATATATGTAGATGATATCATTTTTGGTGCCACTAACAATGCTCTATGCAAGGAATTTTCAAACTTAATGACTAGCGAATTTGAGATGTCCATGATGGGTGAGTTACAATTCTTTTTGGGATTACAAGTAAAACAAATGAAGGAAGGTACATTCATTTGTCAAAGCAAATATTGCAAAGAACTGCTTAAACGTTTTGATATGAACAATGCAAAGGAAATGGCAACTCCCATGAGCACATCCGATCATCTCGACAAAGATGAAAAAGGTAAGGAAGTCGACATCAAAAAGTACCGAGGTATGATTGGCTCTCTTCTTTATCTTACTGCTAGTCGTCCGGACATCATGTTTAGCGTGTGCGGCTGTGCCCGTTATCAATCATGTCCGAAAGAGTCTCACCTTACTGCGGTAAAGCGGATTCTAAGGTATCTTGTCGGTACTACCAATATGGGTCTATGGTACCCCAAAGGTTCTTCATACCAACTTATTGGCTATTCCGACTCCGATTTTGCTGGATGCAAATTGGACCGCAAGAGCACTAGCGGCACTTGCCACTTGCTCGGTAGCGCTTTAGTTTCTTGGTTTAGTAAGAAGCAAGTTAGTGTTGCGTTGTCCACAACCGAGGCTGAATATGTAGCCGCGGGGAGCTGTTGCGCTCAAATCCTATGGATGAAACAACAACTCTTGGACTAAGGCCTACGTCTTGATCACATTCCTCTTAGATGTGACAACACTAGTGCCATATGCTTGACGAAGAACCCCATTCTTCACTCGCGAACAAAACACATTGAAATTAGACATCATTTTATTAGAGATCACGTTCTAAAAGGCGATGTCGAAATTGAATTTGTTGAAAAAAAAAGCCAATTGGCAGACATCTTTACAAAGCCCTTAGATAAAGAGTCCTTCTTCCGAATTCGTAGTGAACTCGGGATCCTTGACTCCACGTTGATCTAAGTCATGCATTGCATTTTATTTCTTACATAATTTCTAACTTGAGCGTCGGAGGCGTCTAACATTGTTTTGCAGGTATCACCCTAAAGAAAAGGGGATCACAAAAGCATGACGCAAATACTCAAGTATTCTACAGGAAAATCGCCGTCAAACAATCGATTACTGAATCAATAATCGATTACTTTTGTTATCTTTATTTTCCAATAAATAAACTTTTGCTTATTTCATATGTTTTTTTGCATATTCTTCCCTTATATATTTTTTGCTAATGGCAAAAGGGGGAAGAAACGGGATATCAAGAAGTATGCTATATCACTCTCAACTTCATTTATGCTTAAAGTGAGGGGGAACATGAATTAAGGGGGAACATCAAATTGCATACTTTACACTTGTCTTGGATCATCAAAATAATTATTGCATATATCCCGCTTATGTTTGCCATTATCAAAAAGGGGGAAATTGTTGGAAACACGTTTCAAATGCAATATACTAAACGTGTGCTCTTTTGTAGGTTTTGATGAATGTCAAACAAAGCAAAAAGCGATATATAGCAATGCTCAAGGACAAGCACAAAATGGATGCATTACAAGAAGCTCAAGACAAAGTTTAGAAATGTTATAATTGAGTCAATATTAATTGTGATCTTGATTCCTCAACTTGGCTCATAACATGGTTTCTCTACTAAAATTATTTTTCCAAAATCATGCATATTTAAATTAAGTGTCAAATGATTTTAAACTATACATATTTACATTTGTTAAAATGTTTTCCAAACATGCCTCAAAAATCTGGGCTAAGATAATCGATTATGTTCTTATGATAATCGAGTATCTCTAAGCCAAGACTGCATGACAATCGATTGTGAATTAATGATAATCGATTGTGAGTAAGTCAGTTAACATCAGGTTTTTGCAAACTGCATAACAATCGATTGTGTACTTATGATAATCGATTGTTAACTGAGGCAAAGTTTTCAAAACTCATAAAAATCGATTATGAACTAATGGTAATCGATTAGAATGAGAAAAATGTCTCCCAGTGATTTTAAATAAAATGATAATCGATTGTGGCTTTTGATAATCGATTATATATGAGACAGAGAGTTTTGAAATTAATTAATAATCGATTATCCCATTTGATAATCGATTGTTGAAGCTGACCGTTGTCATATATTTTCAATTACCGTCAGGTAATCGATTGTTGATATTTAACAATCGATGTTTTGCGTAAAATCTGGAAAAGATTTTCTGAACGTTGTTAAAATAATCGATTGTTGATTTCCGGACAATCGATGTTTTATGCCAAAAATTGGAAAGGATTTCTTAACGTTATAAATAATCGATTATTGATTTGAAGTAATCGATTGTTGACGTAAAATCTGGGATTGAATTTTTGATCTGATAGGCAAACAATCGATTGTTTAGTCTTGACAATCGATTGTCACTGAGTAATTTCAGCAATCCTTAATTGGCAATTAGACAACGGTAAGACTGAGTTTCTCACCTATAAATACAGCTTCAACTCAGTGTTTTCACAACAACAACATATACACTTTGAGTATTTTCATTGCTAAAAGCTTTCTTACATTAATCATCATTTTCCATTCATCCATAAAGCTTTTTGAAGAGCCATTCTATTGAGCTAAGTTGTTGTGATCTTGAGCGTACTATTTCTACTCATATCTACTCATTAAGGAGTGCTTTGTAAAGTGAGTGTGTTTTGTGTTTGTAAGAGAATTGCGATTCTCGTTTGTTGAGGAACTTGTGATTCCTCGGTTGAAGTCTTTGGGATTGTTATCCCCGAGCAGTTGAAGTCTTTGGGATTGTTATCCCCGAGCAGTTGAAGTCTTTGGGATTGTTATCCCCGAGCAGTTGAAGTCTTTGGGATTGTTATCCCCGAGCAATTGAAGTCTTTGGGATTGGTATCCCCGAGCAATTGAAGTCTTTGGGATTGTGATCCCCGAGCACCTAGGTGAGGCTTGTGTCCTCAGCTGTAACGGTTTGTTAAGCACCCGTAAGCTTGACAAGTTTAGTGGAAATCTCGAGAGAGTCTCTCGGGGACTGGACTAACCACGTTTGTGGCCAACCAGGATACATCATTGTGTAAGTTTATTCTACTGCACTTGTTTTAATTTCTGCAAAGTTTTTAAATTCCGCACTAAAACGCTTAATAATTTTAAAACGCTATTCACCCCCCCCCCCCTCTAGCGTAAAGCGTATTGTCCAACAGTATCCTTGTTCTAAACTTTGCTTCTAGTTGTTCCAACTTTTTTTATGGATTTCTCATCGTGTCTGCTTTGATTGTTCTGTTTTGAGCTGAGCAGTTTGAGCACCAAATGATTGTTGAAACTCTAATGTGATGAGATTTTTGTTAGTATAGTTTGATCCATTTTTATGAGATTGGCAAAAAGAGGGCTGCAGGACCTCAACTTTTGATTTCATTTATTCCTGTTCTGTTTTACAAGCTATTTCATATAAAATCACAAGTTCTTTTAGTTGTCCTCGGGCTTGATTTTTCTTTGAGAATGCGTAGTTAGTGACCATGTTTAGAGATCATGTTTAGTGATAATGTTCACATGCCTTTTCGTTCCCTTGCTGTGCTTGAAACTGACATTCACAGATTTACATCCGCAGACTAATTTTGTCCGGTTCTCACACAGTTTGCGCACATCATGCTTTCTAAAGTTTTAAACAGAACTCACTCAAGACCATAGTTGTATGAATATTGTTGGGAAATGGGGTAATTCTGATAAAAATTGGAGAGTAAAATACTGGAGTCTCTTCACTTCGATTCTAAATTTTTTGAGTAAAAATTGAAGTTGTTTGAGAAGCTCGAGTCTGTTGTTGCTCGAGGGTTAATTTTCAGCTATTGTTCGTTTTGTTCGATCTCAATTCCGGGCTAATTCAGTATGTCAATTCAGTTGCGCTTGGTCTAAAATGCAGTCTGAGCTGTTATATTTTTTTATGGCTGGCTTTATAGATTCAGTATGTTTTAGGTCTCAAAGTTATTCGAAATCTCTCTTCTGTTGATCTTTGGTACTTCTATGTATTTGAATTAAATTCGAATTGCTGAGGTCTAAATAGTTTGTGGAATCCATGTCTGCTTTTGGCACGTTCATTGTGATTGACTACTAGATCTTCTTCCTTTAAATGCTTTTGTTAAAATGGATACTTCAGTTGAATCTCTCAAATGTTGTAGTGTCAGTCGTGCCTTTGTTTCTGGGAATCGATGAGTTTTTTTTGTCTGATGAGTTAAGTTGATTTGTTTTGAATTCTTTTGATAGATTGCATAGTGTGGTTAGTAATACATTGAGAAAAATTGGGAGAATTCTATATCCGATTGAAAGAAAGAACATGATTGCCTTGTGTTTTGTAGTAATTTTCATTGTCAACCCGATTTGATGGTTTAGTTGTTTCCAATTTAATGTTGTATAGTCAGAAGTATAACTTGGGATAACAATAGTAAGTTCTTAGTCAAACTGAAGCAAGGCATCGTTTGATCCCATCATCCACCTATTTCCAGGCAGTTTGGGCCTTGATACCTTAACAGATGGCCCAGTCAGCCTCTATGTGTATTTGGATTGTGGTGTCTCAACGTGGGCCATTGTTAATGCCCAAAGCGATTGAGGGATTGAATGAATTAAGCTCATGGACCCAAATGTAGTGGTCCTTAAACAATGCAAACTAATTAGGGCTCTTTTCTTTATTTCTTTAGAGACAAAATAAATAGAAAAATCATAGTCACTTTAGTATTGGCCTTTAAATAAAAATGATGAGCCGAGCCTCGCCAAATAAAATATAAATTTGGGGTCCTCATTCATTGCTTAATTAAAATACTTAGCATTCGGGATGAGTCGTTTAGCGATTTTTGCGGCCTTCCCCAAAGATAATAACGCGATTGCCTCTTTAGGCACGTTTTAATAATTTACCTTCTTAAACTCGGGTACCCATTTATGTTACCCGAATCCAAATCTCAACAGAGTCGAAATGTGTCAACCACCATGGGTGCATTGATGTGACGTGGTTTGATACACATTTTCACGACGTTGCAATTCTCATTTAAAAATAAATATAAAAGTTGTTTACACTTAAAAAGCACATAAGCTAGAACATGTTTTGAAATTAGATAAAATCAATTATGACAGTTAAGCGACCGTACGAGAACCACGGAACCGGGGAATGCCAAACACCTTCTATCGGGTTAACAAAATTCCTTACTCGGATTTCTGGTTCGCGGACTGTTAATAGAGTCATATCTTCCTCGGTTCGGGATCCAATCGGTGACTTGGGACACCATTAATCTCCCAAGTGGCGACTCTGAATATTAATAATAAATCCTGTTCCGATTGTCCTTTAAGTGAAAAAACTCCTTTATTCCCTTATGGGTGTAGTGAAAAAGGAGGTGTGACATTAGGTACCAAGTTTGATTGAGTCCCTTTTTGTTAGTTCTAGTGATATCAGGACTGTTTTTTGGGCTTCCAGATCCATCCTGAAACATTTGAGTTACGAAATCCACAAAGGGAATGCTTATGATTTCTAACCAACCCGACCAATTATTTGAGCTCTAGCATATCGTTTGGCGATTTGAGATCTTCAGTATCTCCACTTCATTTATTATGACTTGCATGCATAGTCGGATTTGATTTTTCGAGTAGTTCAGAATTGAGTTGCAAGAATAATTCTCAATTCGGAAGCTTTAAGTTGGAAGAGTTGACCAATGTTTGAATTTCGAGTAAACGACTTTAGAATAGAGATTTGAAGGTTCCTATAAGTTCCTAAGGTGATTTTGATCTTGGGCGTATGTTCAAGTTGAGTATTGGATGGTCCGGGAGCGATTCCTCGCTTATTATTAGAAGTTTGCATATTGAAGGTTTGAAACTTGCTAAGTTTGAGTTAGAGTGTACTTTGGTGTTGTTAGACTTCACGAGGTGTTTCGGCATATTGTATAGGTTAGCATATTGATTGAAACTTGTGCGTGAAGTCCGGTCATGATATGGAATGTATAAGAGTGATTCAACCACTTAATTTGCATATTAGTTAAGTTTAAGAAAATGAGTTAACCACGGTCAAATGGACTTAACGAGTTTGGAATTATGACTTAAAGTTTCAATAGATATATATGATGATTTTGGACTTGTTTGCAAGTTGTGGTTATTAGATGGGTTTGGATTGAGTCACACTCTTATTTGATGTTTCAGCGTCATTGCTTTTGGCATAAAGGGTACCATATTGAGCAAATGATCTTTGATTTGTGATAGGATTGAACCGTTAGATTTGTATCATAATTATAGAGCCAACAACAATAATCATCCAATTTTGTGGTTGTATGAATGAGTTACGCCCATTTTCGTGTCAATAAAGATTACTGGTTTCTTGTGAGAACATTAGTTCCTCGCGAATGTGAGAGAGATTCTGTGAATGAGAAGAAGGAATTTTGGATTGGCTACTCAATGCAAAAAATTTATCTTTGTAAACGCGAAGGTGTCCTGCGAGTGATGAACAAAAATCACCTAGACAGTGTTTTAAGCTGAGTATTCTATATTTTAATCATATCTTGAGTCCTAGAGCTCATTTAAGTAGATTTCCCGTTGTTTTTCTCGTCTCAATTAGAGGGTAAATATCTAACCTTTTGATATTTTTCCATGATTATTTTTATTGGTTATTATTTTATCCGTGTTAGGACAGTAAAAACCGGGATTTTAAAACCCAAATTTATGAAATGATAAATTCTTTATTAGAGGGTCAATTCATGGACGAGATTGGATAATTTTATGGATATAGACTATATAAGTTATATACACTATTTATTTTCGAAAATTTTTAGAATTCGAGCACGTTATACCGAGGGTTGGCTTTGTTGGCTATTCGAGCGGAGTTGGGAATTTTATGCATTGTTGAAGTATGAGTATTGGAGTATATTTTGATTTGTTTGCATGTTGTTTAGATAGTTTTGGATCGATGGGCATTGGTTTGAGGTGTCAGAGAGGTGTTGGAGCTAGTTATCGGATTTCGGAGCAAGGTAAATCTCCTATCTAACCTTGTGAGGGGGAAATTAACCCATACGTATTTGCTACGTTCTACTTATTTTGGGAGCTACTTACACACGAGGTGATAAGAGCCCGTACATAGCTAATAGCATGCTTATGTCTGAGTAGACTTAGGACTATTTTATGCGATATTTGTATTAGCTCAACTCCACTTGTTAGTTTAATCAGCTAAACTTGTAAATGTAATTTGATTAGAGATCATGTTAGGCCGAATATTGATACCTTGAGTTGTTTGGCGGGATATCTGATTACGGGTAACAATTATGCTTACTTTATGTTCATGTTCTTGTATGCAAACACATGAATCGTAATTCGACAAGTTTCTCCTTCTTGTGGATTGGGCCGAATACCTTAGCAGTGTATTAAGATGTATTTAATGTTCACGTAGGTTGACCCTCATCAGTGTACATACTATTCTGGATCGGGTCCAACGACCTCGGCATAACACGTGCTTAATACTACTAGGACTCCAAATATCGTGAGATTCCCCTTGTTTGAGATATGGTAGTTAGATGATATTCCTTGATTGTTTGAGATAGCTCTTGATCTTCCTTACCCTTTTGAGGTAGCCTTTGACTTTTTTATTTGTTAAGATAATAAATGAGATTTGATAAATCTATGTTGTCATCAGGCTGGGATTATGTTAGTTACAGTTCTTACCTCGTTATTACTATTGTGTTTCACATCTGCTTACAATTTATCATATTAATATATTTGACAACTCGTAAGTGTCCATGTTGATCCCTCGTTACTACTTCTCCAGGGTTAGGCTAGATAGTTACTAGGTACGCATTGATTTACGTACTTATGCTACACTTCTGCACTTATTGTACATGTATATAGTTGTGGTTGTCATTTGGGTAAAAAGGTGCAACTATTGCTGAGACTTTATGGTGATCTGCATCCCATGTTGCAATCTGCGGCACACAGAGTCTCCTTCATATTCTTTATATTATACTATCTATTTTACATTTCAAATAAATATAGTAATAGTATTGTATTTCTTAGTAAGTTCTCATGCACCTGTGACACCAGGTTCTGGGATACTCTAGTAGGTGTTTATGGTTTGGCTTAATATTGTCGCCATTTATTTTTATATCTCACAAAAATTATATGTACCCGTGATTTTTAATGCTGCAGTTTCCTTATTTAATAAAATTTATAATTTCGAAAGTAATAAAATAAATAATTAATTTGATAGTTACTGTTGTCTTACCTAACAAAAATGTTGGGCGCCATCACAGCCTAAGGTGGGTTTTGGATCATGACAACTTTATATCAGAGCTCTAGGTTCTCTTGGGTTTCATAAGTCATGAAAGTCTAGTAGAGTCTTGCGGATCGGCATAGAGACGTCTATACTTATCTTCAAGAGGCTGCAAAGCTATAAGGAGAACTTCCCCTCTTGATTTCTTGGCGTGCGATTTGATTTCATTATAGCTTATTACTTCATTTCCTTACTACTCATTCTTATACGACGTTGAGCGCTTGTTATCAATTGTGCATCAAGGAGTTACACTGTTGAAGATATGGTGTAGAATTTGTTTTCAAGCGTATTCGAGTGGACCATTACCGCCGCCTTGTGGAAGGATGTTCTGTTGTTTCACCCTAGTGTTAGTGTTGCCTATGGTTTTGAGGCTATACATAGTGTATTGTGATGTTTGTGCATTGTTAGCGTGCAATTCTTGTGTAAATGGTAGAAGCTTACTTATATGTTATGGAAGTGAATGCCTTTAGAGAGGGATTGTTCAGTTTGTTATTAGAGGATTCAGTGTTTCATTCCAACGGGATGAGGCAATTGGACTATGGATGTGCAGGCGTTGGTCGTAAGAGTTGTTAGATTTGTTATATCCGGACTTGATGGAATTCCATTTATGTTGTTGTGTCGTCATCCTTGTTTGAACTCATTAAGGCTCGTCATTATAATGGTCTTCGTTTGTTTGCCTTTGAGGCCATAAGGTTGCAGAGTGGTACCTAGGAAGTGGTTACCTGAGATGACAATGTATTGTGATGTCAAGTTTGGATTGGTTCTTCCAGTGTTGATGGCTCAAGGAAGTTGATCTTTATTTGCTTGGGTGCTATGAAAATGGATCATGATATGGGGCGGCATTATTGGTAGTAGAGGATGGAAATAACTTTATTGGATATGTCTTGCAATGGTTGATTTGATAGCAATCAAGTGCGTGCAACAGAGGTCAAGTAGTCCGCTTCACAATCTTGCTAAATCAGAGTGGGAGCGACAATATATTGTATTGATTTTGTGGGAGGATAGCCACATGCCTTGTGATAGTTTAGAGCGATTAGGGTCATGGCGCGCAAATAACTTAGTCAATATTTTGTTTAAGTCGTGGCTTCAATACTCATGTTGTTTGAATGTGACGAAAAGAGTTCGTTTGGAAGGTAGAGGAACGTCAGTGCTTCATTATCGCTTTAGGGTGCTATATGATGTTGGGTTTCAAACGTATTATTGGACCTTTAGTTGAGGGAAGTGAACGGGCTCTTACAGCTGGTGGACAAGTATGGGCATATGGGGATTTACTGAGTTCATGGTGGTTGTAACCAGGGAAATGTTATTGGAAAATGTCAATATGGAATTATACAGGTGGGCTATTTCCTTTGAGCATGTTAGGGGTTGCGTGATTTCTGATAAAGTTTCTATGAAGAGTTCTACTTTCTATCCTATGTGGAGCATGTACTATAATGCAGGTTTTTATCGCTTGGGAAGATGGCACGACTATTATGAATCTGATTGCGCATTTAGGCCTGCTAATTCAGGATGTGTAATGAATAATGCGACAAGAGTTGTGAGGAACTTGACGGAGTAACACTGTGAAATCATGGTAGCTAGAAGGAGGAGTCATTTTAGGTTCTTGATTTATGTGATTGTAGCGTAAAGCTAAGTGAGGGAGCCTACCTTCTATGATCAGGTCACGTGGTTATGCACCTTTGCAGTTTCTAGTTGTCGATACGTTGGTGGATTAGTTATGACAATGAGAAGAAATATCAGAGGTGATTCAAGCAAGGAATTTGATGGATGTGTTCAACATTTTACCTTATTGATGTGTGAAAGTTGTGGAATGACCCAGATTTTATACTTTTTGTGGAAGATATGTACAAGGGAATAGATTCATTAGGTTGCTTCTTTGAAGAATTCATGTACTAATGGAGCACTAGTTGTTGGGTTTTATATATTTGAGACTAGATAAGAGTGGATGACTTTCAATAATGGTTCTAGTGGATTTGAGATTTAAGGTGTGATGCTTAAGGATTTTCAAGTTCGTTATGTTTGACTGGGGATTAGGTTTTGCAGTATAGTGTCTAGGGTACTGGGAGTATATCTATGTTGTCACCGCATCTGTAGAGCACTGTTAGAGATGTAGAAGAAATAACTTTTAACCCACAAAAATTTTTCTCGGGACAGGTGTGTCAGTTGGAGATACTATTGAGTATATGAGGAGAGTGTAAAGTGGCTTATGGGTATTGAGACCATAGTCTTGGAGATTGGGGTTGTTACACCCTGTGCGTCCCAAGGTGATGTATAATAAATATGAGATATTTTAATCATAATTTAAATGAATGTAAAGGCATAATATGATTATATATGATGTTTGAATATAAAATATAAAGTTTGGGAAAAATCGAATTTAAGTTGCAGAAAAACAAAATAAGAATTTGCCTTGTAATGAAGCTTTTTGAGAAATACATTTAGTATGCTATATGAGGTATTTTTGGGACATATAGTTTCTAGCACTCTTAACCATTAATTTATATGACGTCTAGATAAAAAGATATAAGAATCTGAAAAATGGCTAATGCTAGGGTGCCAAGCTACCACGTCTCTGACTTTTCACACACACATGCCTTAAGTCTTATTTTTCTTCATTTTTCCATAGACCACAAACAAAGTAGTTTTTTAAACTTATCCTTAAGCTTTCTACAATGGTTTCAAAAAAATATTAACATTTCGGGTGCAAAATCTAGTAGCGATAGCACTAGAAAGATCCCTACAATGTAAGTATCACTATACCGCCTCTCTTTTTCTTTGTAGTTATTTTGAAAGTTACTTCATGGTTAATAAAACACTATTTTCTGTATTTAAGCTTTTTAAATATCAAGAAAGGTTGATACATTCATTTTCTAATAGTAAGAACTCACGGGACAGTGATCGAAAGCCATGAGTTTGATTTATTGCAGTTGTAGTGGACTATTTTGTAGTCCACTCATGTAGGCCTTTTGTGATGCTGATTTATAGAGTTTGGAAGGATCAAGGGCATGGAGAAATGCCACTGTGATAGCGTAATGGGTTGGTCATTCGTCATTGCAATTTGAGGCTAATCGATAATTGTTGATTGAGAGTGTTATGTTATAAATTTGGATTTTTTATTGTATCAAAGGTACTAAGTTGTAGTTATGTTATTTTTGAGTTGCCAATTGTTTGTGTTTTTGTCTCGCCTATGGTAGGCTCTAGAAAGTAATAAAATCAGGGAAAATGTTGCTTGTTCTTTTATAGATTAAGTTACTTTCATTATATAAATGAGAGAGCCAATTGTAGCTTGACAATAGCTTCACTCTCATAGTTGTAGATTAAGATGTTGTGAACTGAGTTTATCATTATTATTGGACATATTTCTATAAATTATGTTAATGCTATCCATTCTTTCCTTTTGGCATGATCTATATGAAATAACAGAACGAGCAACACGTAACTTTCACAAATAGCTCTATTCTTAAAAGTACTAGGGTTGCCTATGTTCTTGATTCCTAATATGTCCTATTATTATATCATTTGTTCATGGGTCTCAGAAAATACATAAGTGCTAAAGTTTATTTCGTGATATTAATCAAATGCATATTGATCTTACAACATCCCAAGAAGTTTTATTGGCTTACTTCTTATACATTGCATTCATTTATAAATCTACATTGGCCCATGACCAAGTGGTGTTATATTTGTGTATATTATATGTATGGGGTTTGGAGAAAGGTTACGACATTATACATGCACCACCACATGATCAGCTGGTATACGTTGATGATTTCGTCCACTGAGGCTGAGATGATATGATGGGATCCCCTCATAGCTTAATGATATTATGTACGCATATATGTATGCATTATATGATATTTATATGCATATGCATGACATTATAAATGTTTCATATTTCATAGAGCTATTCAGATTTACAAGTTGAGTCATTTACTCAATGTTTCTTACATGTCTTTTATATACTAATATTTGAGCCTTACATACTTGGTACATTATTCATGCTGATGTCCCTATTCTCTGTGGTCCTGTGATTCATGCCCACAAGTGCAGGTAGATAGGTTGATGGTTTCCCTTCTTAGGATCCTTGCTCGGCAAGAGTTGGTGTGCTCCATTTGATCCGGAGCTACTATTGGGTTTTGGTACGATATTCTTGTACACATATATGGGTTTGGCGGGGCCCATTCCCATATTATACAATTTTACACTCTATCATAGGTCTGTAGATAATCATGTATAGCTGGATAATATGTGGCCTTGTCGGCTTCTATTTGATATAGCTGGATAATATGTGGCCTTGTCGGCTTCTATTTTGATATATAGTTGTCCATAGCAGCCTTGTCGGTTTGCCCTACTGTATTTCCCATATCTATATGTATATATGTCTTTTGGAAATATTTCCTCATGTATTTATTCACATGATTCAGTAGTTATTGACGATTGTTATGCATGACCTACCCTTATTTCATATTTATATCTAAGACGTATGCTTAGGGTTGTTCGATAGGTAGGACTCGGCACTCGTTATGACCCATCAGTGTGGATGGTGACAAAAGTGGTATTAGAGCAGTTTATCCTAGGGTTGTCTATACACCTATCTAGTAGTGTCTTGTTTATGGTGTATTGTTCACCACTCTAATAAAGAGGAGGTTGACAGACATACAGAATGTTATCCTCCCTTCTTATTTTAGACTCTGTATTATAAGGATTCATTTTCCTAATGATATGTAAAGTTTTCAGCGATTCCTAAGAAGGCCACAACCACCTAGAAGGAAAAGACCATTGCTTATGAGACTACAAGTCGAGCGCCACAAGTTACTAGGTTTTGGCAAGAGTCTCAGAGTGAGACTCCATCTCAAACTTCACATACCCCGCCCTTTCCAGAGGAGATCTGAAGGGCATCATATCCAGCACTGCTCCAGTACCTCTAGCTCCTCAGCCAGATGCACCAGGTCAGAAAATGTGATGATATTTAGCAATTGACTCAATTAGTGGCTACACAAGCTCGATGCTAAAAAGTAGGTATTGGTCATGCGGGTAGGTTCATCTGTGCCAGGGTTCATCCTTTCATTAATTTGGACCCTTCAGTATTCACCAGAGCAGATCCAAACGAGGACCCTCAGGTATTTATCGATTGGATGAAGAGTACTTTGAGGGTAATGAAGGCCACTTCCACTGAGTCAGTTGAGCTAGCTTCCTATAGACTTAGGGATGTTGCAATAAATTGGTACACTTGGGAGTTATCAAGATGTGAGGATTCCCTTCCATCAGTATGGAAGGAGTTCATAGAGGCTTTTCTTCGTCAATTATTGCCACTAGAGCTTAGATAAACCAGAGTTCATAGGGTTTTTACCCTTTAGTAGGGTAATATGAGTGTTCGGGAGTACATCCCTCAGTTTGATTCATTGGCTAGCTATGCTCCCACTATTGTATCTAAGATAGAGAATCGGGTTCACAAGTTCGTGATGAGGTTGGAGCCTCACTAGCTTAATGAATCTATGTCCGTCTCACTTCAGCTAGGCATGGATATTTCTTGTATTTAGGCATACACTCAAGGTTGAGAGGAGCGTAAGTAGAAGCAAAGGGCCGATCGTGAGCATGACAGGTTCAGAGTAAGAGAGCGAGATCTTCAAACCCTTCTAGTGAGTTTTTTGATACTCAGAAATAGCAGTACCCGAGGTATCCACCCCAGCCGTCAGTTATTGCACTCCATTAGTTTTTCGGTAGGAGATTTGATCGTTTTACATATTTATGGTGCGGTCAGAGTTCCAGGGGCTATAGTTCTTAGTATAGGGGTGAGTCAAGTCAGATGTGGCTGCCCTTGTCGCGATGTGATCAGTGTGGTGAGAACATACCGGGTAGTGCCTTATGGGGTTGGGTGTTTGTTAAACTTGTGGTTATCCATGCCACGTTATGATAAATTGTCAAACGATAGGTGATTCAGATATAGTCAGGGGGATCAATAGATGGTTCATCATCATCTGTACGCCCCCGGGTAACGTTCATTAGAACCAGTCGGTCATTGTACAGGAAGAATTGGAGAATCTATCTCGAGTGGTCCTTAAAATCGCATTTTTGCATATAATAAATGTTTGTCACTCAGTAACATTTAATTAAGAATATTCTATATCATTAAGTACGTAGCCCATTACTGAGAATATGTCATTCATAGCCTGTCGTTACATATTCTTCAATGACCCCCATAATTGTCATTTAAGAGGGGCTTGATCCTAGGACCTTGTTTCTTAGGAGCAACTACAAATAATGAGTTTCACAATCATTGTGGGAGGAATTTTCAGGGAAGATTGTGATATATACTGTTCTAAGCTCAATAACATTTTATCGTCTTGCTTATTAATATCATTACTACTGCCTCCGGAAGCTTTGCTCCTGGAACAAGGATTTCTATTGTCTTATCTCGATTTCAATGCTGTGTTAGATTCTTACACATATAAATAAAAGAAGTTTAGAGAATTTAAACACATGGGGGGGAATTGGGAACGGAAAGTCCTAAGTTGATTAGCCTACATGATCATACTCATGCAATGGCCGGTAATCACTCCTCAACGAGAGGGTCTACACATGACCTTAACGCGCATGTCATCATATCCTTTTACTACCGATTACCCTCCCCGTAGTGGTTATAAGAGAGTTTAATTAATGACCTCTAAGTGTGGTTCTACCCGTCCTTTCTTTATGGTCCTTATGGAATTTAGGACCTCTAAATCTGGACAGTTCCAGACAACCTAAGATTTTTAAAAGGTAAAAATCTTGGTGACAGGCAAATAACATGTTGGACAAGAAAATAGGGACAAACAGTTAGAAGGTCATATTTACCTCCGAATGTATATAGGAAATCAAACAAGACATGTAAAACACAGATTATGAAGAAGTTCAGAATTCCTAAGAATATGATATCTTGATGGATGCTACCGGTACAGGATATGCATAAGGAAAGTGCCAGAATCCTAACCAGTTTGCCTGCTGGTTTTATAGCCTATTAAGTTTAAGCAGCTTAACACAATCAAACACAACTTCCAGTTTATGTATATATAGAGACTGATAACATAAGGCTTGGCTAGGTGGGGGACTAGGTTCAATTACAATTACATGAGATGATTAACAGTTCAAGAAATTGTTCAAACTAAAATCATGCTATCATAGATGACACAGATAATAACAAGTGTTTTATTTTATTTTAAGACATGATGCTCGTGTGTGAGGTTCTTTAAAACTTTTCATAGTCAGTTATTTATTTCAATCGAAATAGACAGGGTTCAAATAGATGCAAACATAGTTCTTTAAGCAGGGTATCTAATGCATACATGGGATCACTATTTTTATATAAATGGGATTATTGACCTAATGGCAAGATCTCTATGCGATAGTACTTATGCATAAATCAAAATTTGAAATAATGGCAGAAGATATGCAGTATGCTGAAGCGATATATGCGCATGCCATAAATTAGGATGTCTAATGCACAAGTTTGGAATGGTTTGAATGCAAATAGATATAGTAATCCTAGAACATGAATGCTAACATATATTTACACAATGTAAGACCTAGAAGCATGTTTTCTATCCAGTTTTACTTACAGTACCATACACCTATTCTCCCTTTTCACTAGTCACCCCAATATTTATTTGTAATTAATTATTAAAGAACAATGATTGAATAAATTCATAAATAAAATATACATTAACGTATAGGGAGTTTGAAATAGGCCCAAAGCAAATCCTGGAGTACCAAGCCTACACTAGTCTCAAATGCCTACTTTTCGTTGCCACATTTATGCCCAGGTGTGTCTGCGTTCCCTAAGGAATTCAAGGATACAGGGCAGTGCTCACACCTAGATTTTCTCAAGTAAAGGCTGATCATGTGCAGTGTGGAAGAGCCAGCCTGATGTTCCAGTGTTCCGAGAGATCTCAAGGATTTCTAAGCAGTACACATACCAGAAGGGCATGACTTAATAACCTATGAGTAAGTGAGAGTGCATAATTTTGAAAAGGTTTTGGTAAACAATATAGAGAGCACTATTAAAAGTGAATAAATTTTCTAAAGACCAATACTAATTTGGTGGTAAAACAACTTGAGAAAAGTATAAAAATACTTTGAAATCCAAACACAAATAACAAAATAACCATATTCTGAAACACTTGGCAAGCAAGTTCCACACAAGGGGAGAAGGGGTTTGGGATACATAGAATACACCTTAGTGTATAGTGAAGCTTATAATCAAACTTATGTACAAAATTACTAAGTTAGTTACAAGGGTAGGTGATTGAGACATGGAGCAAAGATGCTGAGAACACGTAAAACATCAAACACATAACTAGAGTTTCTTTAAGAGAATAGAGGACTTAGCAAAGCAGAGTAGGAAGGGACTTAAATGAACAGACTAGGAAAAATATCACACAAGCATTCATAATGTAGGAATGCTAATCACACACTAAACAAAACAAGAATTTGACATGAAAGATACACAGTAGACAAACAAGTAATATTGAGACATGCTAATCACATTTTTAACATGGCAGTGTTAAGCATACTGAATAAGCGACAGACAGGCAAGTAAGGTTAAGGCATGCTAGTCACATATTGAACAAGGCAGTGTTAAGCATGCTGGAAAAACAGTAAACAGATGCAGGAAATTGTTGAAACACGTTCTCAAGGCACTATACTAAAACGTGTGTTCATATTTGTAGGTTTTGATGAATGACAAACTATGCGCAATTGACATATGACGAGGTCCAAGCACAAACGCGCAATTGATATATAACGAGATTCAAGCACAAGACCAAGATCAAGCAAAGATATAAAGTTATACATGAGTCGTTCTTTAATTGTGATCTTGATCCGATAACTTGACTCAAGACTTGGCTTCTCTCGTAAAAATATTTTTATCAAATCATGCATATTTAATTTAAAGCAAAATGATTTTAAATCATGCATATTTACTTTAGTCAAAATAATTTTTAAACATGCCTCTAAAATCTGGACTAAGATAATCGATTATGTACTTATGATAATCGATTATGTTAAGTCAGCTGCATGACAATCGATTGTGAACTTATGACAATCGATTGTGTTAAGGCAGTGTGCATCAGATTTTTCAAATCTGCATGACAATCGATTGTGAACCTTATGACAATCGATTGTGTTGAGGCAGTGTAGATCAAAGTTTTTCAAAGCTACAAAATAATCGATTGTGAACTTATGACAATCGATTGTGTTGAGGCAGTGTCTATCAGAATTTTTCAAAGTTATAAAATAATCGATTGTGTACCTTTGACAATCGATTGCATTAAGGCAGTGTCTAATTGTTTTTTCAAGACTGATATATAATCGATTGTTCTCATAGCATAATCGATTGTGTAATTGACCGTTGCCAAAATATTTTCAAACACCGTCAGGTAATATAGATTTCTAATAATCGATTGTTTTAAATAAAATCTGAAAAAGATTTTTTGAACATTGCCAAGTAATCGATTGTAGATTTCTGACAATCCATTGTTTTAAGTAAAATCTGGAAATGATTTTTTGAACGTTGCCAGTAATGGATTATTGATCTTATATAATCGATTGTTAAGCGTAAAATCTGGGAATGATTTTTGGAACGATTGGCAAACAATCGATTGTGGCATTTTGACAATCGATTGTCACTGAGTAAAATCAGCAATTCTTAATTGGCAATTAGGCAACGGTAATGCATGGTTTTGCAACTATAAATACAGCTTCAAATCTGTCTTCTAAACACAACAACTGATCATATTATTGCTATAGCTTGCATACTCTATTGTTCATCACTTTCTATTCATTACATAAGTTTTGAGAGCCAACATTCTTGACGAAAGTTGTTGCGTTCTTGAGCGTATCTGTTTACTCATATCTACTCTATTAAGAGAGTCTTGTTTAAGTAAGTGCTAAGTGTTTTGTACACTTGAAGGGAAGTGTTAGTCCCTTGTATTGTAAGAAGGAACTTGTGTTTTCTTTGGTTGAAGTCTTGGAGTGTTGTATCTTCGAGCAAAGGTTGTTGAGGCTTGTGTCCTCAGTTTGTAAAGGTTTGTTGAGCATCCGTAAGCTTAACAGTGTTAGTGGAAATCTCGAGAGAGTCTTTCGGGGACTGGACTAGCCACGGGTTGTGGTGAACCAGGATACATCGGTGCGTTCGTTCTTATTTATTTACTTATCGCACTTATTTCTTTCCTGCAATTTTTAAATTCCGCAAGTTTACGCTAATCTTTATTATAACGCTATTCACCCCCCCCCTCTAGCGTTAAGCGTATTTTCTAACAATTGGTATCAGATCCTAACTCTCTGAAGACTTAACCGTTTGAGAGAAACAATCCATGGCTTCTACTCGTGATTCTTTTGCAGGAATAGGTGAAGGACAATGCTCCACCCGACCACCACTATTCGACGGTACAAACTATACGTACTGGAAGGAGAGGATGAGAATATTTGTTCAATCAAATAGTTTTCATCTTTGGAAGGTTATAATGAAGGGAGAACAAATTCCAACCAAAAAGGTTGAAAATAAAGATGTTCCAAAGTCCGAAGATGAATATGATGCGGATGATATCCGAAAGGTGCAAAACAACGCTAAAGCCATTAATCTATTATATTCTGCTGTAAATGCTGATGATTACAGGAAAATATCATGTTGCACAACGGCGAAGCAAATGTGGGACAAGCTGGAAATTACGTACGAAGGTACGGACCAGGTAAGGGAAGCTAAAATTGATTTCCTAACCCATGCATATGAATTGTTTCATATGAAGGAAGGCGAAAAGGTCGATGAGATGTTCGAACGATTTTCAAAAGTCGTTAATGATTTACATGCTCTTAAGAAGACCTTCACGGATAAGGAACTTGTCCGAAAAATTCTCCGAAGTCTCACTCCGGCATGGCGATCCAAGGCCGACGCGATTCAAGAATCTATTGGCGTTTCAAATGTCACCATCGACGGATTAAGAGGTAATCTTAAAACTTATGAATCTACTATACTTAACCCTCTTGTTGATGATCAAAGGAACAAAAGATCGCTCTCAAGGCAAGCACAAGCCAACCTCAAAATGATGAGGACGGAGACAACGAGTTCGGACTCGTTATTAAGAGATTTCAAAAGTTCATGCGAAAAGAGTATGAACGAAAGGGCAAAAAGCAAGGAGATCAAATAAAGTGCTATGAGTGCGGAGAAACCGGGCACATTAAATCAAATTGCCCAAATGCCAAAAAGGAGAAGAAACCCTTGAAGAAACAACGAGCATACATATCTTGGGGAGGCAACTCCGGAGACGAGTCGAGTGAGGAAGAAGAAGACGAAGCCGCAAATCTTTGTCTCATGGCACAAGAAGACAACCAAGAAGAGGTATGTCAAATTTCTTCCAAAAATTTCTATTCTCTTGAGGAAATGCAAAATGCTTTTGATGAATTGTATAGTGAATTTATTAAAGCTTCCAAAACTGTTAAAAGCATAAAGGAAAATGCCTCTTTGAAAGAAAAAGATTTTGAAAAACAACTCTCTTCGAAAGAAAAGGATTTGGAAAAACTGATTTTGGAAAATGAGAAGTTGAAAGAAGAAAACAAATTTTTCGGCAAGAGAAGCGCCGACAACCCCGAGAGTTCTAGTAAAAGTTGTACTTCTTGCATGCATCTCAAAAATGAGGTAGAAAGACTTAAGGGCACCCTAGATAAGTTTAATTCTTCTCATAAAAATTTGAATGAAGTTCTTGTTAATTTGAAGTCGACCAAGCATGGCATAGGTTTTAAGAATGAGTCTAAAGAAAAGGTTGAAGCCAACCCCCAACAACCTAAGGCTCAACCTAGGATTAATAAAACAAACTCTCATCCTATATATAACAAACCTAGAAATGGCTTTCAACAATCGCAACCTAGAAATAATCACTCTAGAAATAATGCATATTCGAGGCCAAACACTAGAAGGAATTTTGAACCCTTTAGAACACCTAGAAATGGCTTCCAACCTAGAAATAATTATTCTAGAAATGCTGCATGTCCTAGAACAAATAGTAGGAGAAATGACTTTCATGAAACGCGCAATAGCCATATTGTCGAAAATAGAGTAAACAATTTTCATCCGTCAACTACTATCAACCTAGAAGGATGCATAATCCTAACGTGATTTGTCATTATTGTAGACGAATTGGACATATTGCTCCTGCATGTTTTACACGACATAGACATAACACTCAATCACATCACTATGATTTGCCTAACCCCCAAGGACCCAAAATGGCATGGGTACCTAAAACTCATTAATCTGTTTTGTAGGTGTGTTTGAAGGGGTCAAGTGTACTTTGGTACCTTGATAAAGGATGCTCCAAGCACATGACTGGAGACGAATCCAAGCTCCTTCAACTAGAACACAAGGAAGGAGGAAGCGTTATTTTTGGTGATAACAACAATGGAAAAATTATCGGCATTGGATCGGTCGGTAAGGATGACTCCTCTTCCATAAAGCATATATTGCTAGTTAAGGGTCTAAAACATAATCTCTTGAGCATAAGTCAATTATGTGACAAGGAAAATCTTGTTTTATTTGATTCAAATGAATGCTTAGTTTTTCGCCGTAGCGATTTTAAAATTATTCTTCGTGGATTTAGAATGGATAATATCTATATGGTTGATCTCGAAAATTCTTCATCTGAATATGTAGATTGTTTTATGAGCAAAGAAGATGATACGTGGTTATGGCACCGTAGAGTAGCTCACATCAACATGCATCTTTTGAACAAATTGGTTTTACAAAATTAAGTTATTGGTCTTCCAAACTTGAAATTTGGAAAAGACTCTATTTGTGATTCTTGTCAAAAAGGGAAGCAAACAAAAGCATCTTTTAAATCGAAAAATATTGTTTCAACTACTAGACCTTTGCAATTACTTCACATGGACTTATTTGGACCATCTCGCATTGAAAGTCTTGGTAGAAATCGTTATGCTTTTGTTATTGTTGATGATTATTCTATATTTACATGGACTCTATTTCTCGCTCATAAAAGTGAAGCTTTTCATAATTTCAAATATTTTCTTAAACGTGTTCAAAACGAAAAGGACACAATCGTCACTTCAATAAGAAGTGATCATGGGGGAGAGTTTGATCACAATCTCTTTGCAGACTTTTGTGACGAACTCGGTATTGAGCACACCTTCTCCGCTCCACGAACACCACAACAAAATGGGGTGGTGGAAAGGAAAAATAGGTGTCTCGAAGAGATGGCTAGAACCATGCTCGATGAGGCTAAGATTCCCAAACATTTTTGGGCGGATGCCGTGAGTACCGGATGCTACGTTTTGAATAGAGTAGTCATAAGGCCAATACTCATGAAAACCCCTTATGAACTCTACAAGGAAAGGAAACCAAATATCTCCCATTTTAGAATATTCGGTTGTAAATGCTTTATTCATAACAATGGAAAAGATCAATTGGGAAAATTTGATGCCAAATCTGATGAAGGAATTTTTATTGGTTATTCCTCACGTAGCAAAGCATATAGAGTATTCAATAATAGAACCGGAACTGTGGAGGAATCCCCTCATATTGTGTTTTCCAAAAATAATGCTCGCTTGGCGAGAAAGGATTCTGTTTTTAATCTTGCAGGTATATTAAACTCAGTAAGTCCTCAAGACAAAGTACAAAAGGAAACTCAAGATGAAATCTTGGATCAATTATCGGAGGAAGCACCACAATTGGAAAAAGAAACGAAACTACCTAACGCATGGAGGACAATCAAAGACCATCCTCTCGAACAGGTAATTGGCAACATTGAACAACAGGTAAGTACCCGAAACTCTCTTAAGAACACCTTAAGACACACTGCTTTTGTTTCTCAAATTGAACCCACAACCATCCCCGAAGCAATTGGGGATGAATTTTGGACCTTGGCAATGCAAGAGGATCTTAACCAATTCAAACGGAATGACATTTGGGATTTGGTGCCAAGACCCGAAAATCAGACCATAATTGGTACGAAATGGGTTTTTCGAAAAAAATTAGATGAAAATGGTGTAATCACTAAAAACAAAGCTAGGCTTGTAGCAAAAGTCTACAATCAAGAAGAGGGTATTGACTATGAAGAAATATATGCTCCCGTAGCAAGGTTAGAAGCTATTCGTTTATTGCTTGCTTTTGCCTCTTCTATGAATTTCAATTTATATCAAATGGATGTAAAAAGTGCTTTCTTAAATGGTTTTATTCAAGAAGAAGTTTATGTTGCTCAACCCCCAGGTTTTGAAGATTTTAAATTTCCCGATCATGTTTTCAAACTCAAGAAAGCCCTTTATGGCCTTATACAAGCTCCCCGAGCTTGGTATGAAAGATTGTGCAAATTTCTTTTGGAAAATGATTTCATTAGGGGGAAAGTTGACACCACTCTTTTCGTTAAGCATAAAAACAATGATATTTTATTAGTTCAAATCTATGTGGATGATATTATATTTGGTGCTACTAATAATGTTTTGTGCAAGGAATTTTCCGATTTAATGACAAGCGAATTTGAGATGTCTATGATGGGTGAGCTAACATTCTTTTTGGGGCTGCAAGTAAAGCAAATGAAAGAAGGAACTTTCATTTGTCAAGCTAAATATTGCAAAGAATTGCTGAAACGATTTGAAATGACCAACGCAAAAGCAATGGCCACTCCCATGAGCACATCCGATCATCTAGACAAAGATGAGAAAGGTAAGGAAGTCGACACCAAAAATTATCGAGGTATGATTGAATCTCTCCTTTATCTTACTACTAGTAGACCGGACATCATGTTTAGCGTGTGCTTATGCGCTCGTTATCAATCGTGTCCGAAGGAGTCTCACCTAACTGCGGTGAAACGGATATTGAAGTATCTTGTTGGTACTTTAAATGTGGGTCTATGGTACCCCAAAGGTTCTTCATGCCAACTTGTTGGCTATTCCGATTCCGATTTTGATGGATGCAAATTGGACCGCAAGAGCACTAGTGCCACTTGCCATTTGCTCGGTAGCTCTCTCGTTTCTTGGTTTAGTAAGAAACAAGTAAGTGTTGCGTTGTCCACAATCGAGGCTGAATATGTAGCCATGGGGAGTTGTTGCGCTCAAATCCTTTGGATGAAACAACAACTCTTGGACTATGGCCTAAGTCTTGATCATATCCCTCTTAGATGTGATAATACTAGCGCCATATGCTTGACGAAGAACCCCGTCCTTCATTCAAGAACGAAACACATTGAAATTAGGAATCATTTTATAAGAGATCACGTTCTCAAAGGTGGTGTCAAAATTGAATTTGTTGAAACCAAAGATCAATTGGCCGACATCTTTACAAAACCCTTAGAGAAAGAGTCCTTCTTCCGAATTCGTAGTGAACTCGGGATTCTTAACTCCACGTTGATCTAAGTCATGCATTGCATTTTCCCTTTCACATGATTTCTAACTTGAGCGTCGGAGACGTCTAACGAATTTTTGCAGGTATCGCCCTAAAGGCAGGGGGAATTATAAAGATTGATGCAGAATAATCAATTTATCCTAAGGATAACCGATTTCTCGTTAGAATATAATCGATTATCAAGTATCAATAATCGATTATGTTGGTATTATTTGCTTTATTATGTCTTCTTATGCAACTTTTGCTTAATCAATAAACAAGTTACTCACCTTTTCCATTTTTGCTAATGTCAAAAGGGGGAAGAATAAGGGATATGCACTAATTTTTTATTGGCATAAATTGAGGGGGAATTCATATGTTGAGGGGGAACTAATTGCACATCTAGAGACTTGTTGCATATTGTTGCATATCTTTACTTGTCTTGAATCGTCATTATGAATCTCTAATATGCATATCCCGATTAAAGTTTGCCATTATCAAAAAGGGGGAAATTGTTGAAACACGTTCTCAAGGCACTATACTAAAAGGTGTGTTCGTATTTGTAGGTTTTGATGAATGACAAACTATGCGCAATTGACATATGACGAGGTCCAAGCACAAACACGCAATTGATATATAACGAGATTCAAGCACAAGACCAAGATCAAGCAAAGATATAAAGTTATACATGAGTCATTCTTTAATTGTGATCTTGATCCGATAACTTGACTCAAGACTTGGCTTCTCTCGTAAAAATATTTTTATCAAATCATGCATATTTAATTTAAAGCAAAATGATTTTAAATCATGCATATTTACTTTAGTCAAAATGATTTTTAAACATGCCTCTAAAATCTGGACTAAGATAATCGATTATGTACTTATGATAATCGATTATGTTAAGTCAGCTGCATGACAATCGATTGTGAACTTATGACAATCGATTGTGTTAAGGCAGTGTGCATCAGATTTTTCAAATCTGCATGACAATCGATTGTGAACCTTATGACAATCGATTGTGTTGAGGCAGTGTACATCAAAGTTTTTCAAAGCTACAAAATAATCGATTGTGAACTTATGACAATCGATTGTGTTGAGGCAGTGTCTATCAGACTTTTTCAAAGTTATAAAATAATCGATTGTGTACCTTTGACAATCGATTGCATTAAGGCAGTGTCTAATTGTTTTTTCAAGACTGATATATAATCAATTGTTCATAATCGATTGTGTAATTGACCGTTGCCAAAATATTTTCAAACACCGTCAGGTAATATAGATTTCTAATAATTGATTGTTTTAAATAAAATCTGAAAAAGATTTTTTGAACGTTGCCAAGTAATCGATTGTAGATTTCTGACAATCCATTGTTTTAAGTAAAATCTGGAAATGATTTTTTGAACGTTGCCAGTAATCGATTATTGATCTTATATAATCGATTGTTAAGCGTAAAATCTGGGAATGATTTTTGGAACGATTGGCAAACAATCGATTGTGGCATTTTGACAATCGATTTGTCACTGAGTAAAATCAGCAATTCTTAATTGGCAATTAGGCAACGGTAATGCATGGTTTTGCAACTATAAATACAACTTCAAATCAGTCTTCTAAACTCAACAACTGATCATATTATTGCTATAGCTTGCATACTCTATTGTTCATCACTTTCTATTCATTACATAAGTTTTGAGAGCCAACATTCTTGACGAAAGTTGTTGCGTTCTTGAGCGTATCTGTTTACTCATATCTACTCTATTAAGAGAGTCTTGTTTAAGTGAGTGCTAAGTGTTTTATACACTTGAAGGGAAGTGTTAGTCCCTAGTATTGTAAGAAGGAACTTGTGTTTCCTTTGGTTGAAGTCTTGGAGTGTTGTATCTTCGAGCAAAGGTTGTTGAGGCTTGTGTCCTCAGTTTGTAAAGGTTTGTTGAGCACCCGTAAGCTTAACAGTGTTAGTGGAAATCTCGAGAGAGTCTCTCGGGGACTGGACTAGCCACGGGTTGTGGTGAACCAGGATACATCGGTGCGTTCGTTCTTATTTATTTACTTATCGCACTTATTTCTTTCCTGCAATTTTTAAATTCCGCAAGTTTACGCTAATCTTTATTATAACGCTATTCACCCCCCTCTAGCGTTAAGCGTATTTTCTAACAGAATGAACTTATGACTGATGAACTAAGGCAGTGATAAAACACATAGGATTTAGATTCTAAAATTTAATTAGAGGCATACCAGTTGGGGAAAGAGAACACAAGATGTAAGACGGGTGTTGTGCAGTTTCTAGCCTTGGCTTGCAGCCGACAAGATTAATGAATATCACAATTAGCAGAAAAAACAAAGAGCTTTTAGATTGTAAGAGTAATGGTACGCTTATATTTTTTTAAGAAGTTAAATAAGAGAGTTTATGTCGTAGTTCAAGAGTAGAGCAAATAAGGTAAAGTAGTCAATAATAAGGAATTAAGGGATCTCATAATTAATCTCACAAAGAGGTTCAACATAGTCTTCCCCTTAATTAAGGGCAATTAGCCAACTATAATGATAGGAACTAGTTAAGGCAAGAAGTTCAAATCAGACTAAGTAAAGAAGTAAAGAGTCAGAGGCCTTATTAAGAAAATGAGTTCAAATAAAACCAAATTAGTAACTTTGGAATAAAATAATCAAGGGTTTAATTACGGATATAATAATTTAAAGAATCAGTAGATATACTGCAATCAAACAAGGCAAGAACGACTAATTTAGACCATAAACATGAAAATAATCAAGAATCATGCACACTAATTTTTTAAGAGAACAAATCATTCAATAATTTTGAAAGAACATATCAATTCCCATAAACAAAATAGGTTAAGTAAAACTTTTAGGAACACGGAAAATAATTAAACAAAAAACCTTAATTTGAAAACACTTAAAGAAGGAAAACAACCATGGAAAACTTGAAAGCACTTCAACACACAGAGATTCGAACAACAGAAATCATAGAAATCGAAACATGAAGTAGAGTAGTGCTTAAAAACTGGTTAGTAGTAGAGAAGTAAAAGAATCTAAAAGAATAGCCATGGAAGTTTTAATATAATTAAGACACCCAGAGGTTCGGCCAATAAACAATAAGAAAACCAAACCATAATATAACAAAATGTTTAAAAATCTTTTAATCAGTAAAGAAATAAAGGAGCCTTAAGGAAAGAGCTATGAGGAACTCAAATCGTTCTAGATCTACAAGGATCTGGACGGATTCAAGTTCAAATGCTAAATTTTGAAGCCAAGAGAAAGGGTAAGGAGAATCTGGCATTTGAATCAAAGATATGAGCTATTTAACTTTGATGGAACGCACTCACAGACCATAGATAGACTCTTGAAGAGTTTCGAACAAGATCTGGACGAGATCTCTCTGAGGTCCTTTCACGAAATCACATAATCAAGCAACCAGGGGAATAGGAGACAAGTAGAGGCCACATGCTACCACGAGAAGCCATAGATCGAGTAGGAATTAAAGGGATTAGGGTTGATTTCGGTGGCAGCGGATAGGGTTAAGTTTGGTGTCAGAGAGAATTAGAGAGGATAGGGTTTCATGGGCGGCGGGTGTAGGCAAATGACTAGGGTATAGGGGTTATTGGGACTAAAAAGGAGAAGGGGAACTATGAACGTTAATCAATGGCCAGGATTAAAAGGATTATGGCCAGGTTTAATTTTATGGGTTAGGACTGGGTAGATTTGGACTGGCATGGGATTGAATTTGGGCATTTAATTAGGCTAGGTCTAACATAGAAAAGGCTATTTGTTAAATACCTCTTTAATTGGTAAGAATATAATTTCTAAAAATAGTTAATAAATTATAAAAATTGATTTCCATGCCTAAAAATGTTTTAAAATAAATAATTAATATTTTTAAAATATAAAAGGCTATTTTTCGGTAAAATAATGTAATAATGCATGCATAGGTTATAATTGCAATGTAATTGCAATTGTATCCCAAAGATTCAAATGTGGCTATTTGTGAAATAACTAAAACTTAGTACAAATGCAAATGACAAAATTAAGCCACAAAATTATTATAAAACTAGTTGTGATACAATTAGTGATTGTTTTATAAATAAAATGCTTGGATAAATTAATTAAGATATTTTAAAAATGCAAAAATTATGTGAAAATACTAATTGATGCCAAGGCATATTTTTGAAAATATTGTGGGGAAAAAGTGGGCATCAACAGCTGCCCCACTTTACCTGGGAAGGATGAAAGAGTTTTCGGGTAAGAAAATGATGGCCAAATTTGACCAGATGGGATGTTTTGAAAGATAGAGGGCCGAACTATGGTCTTTGAGCTTCCTAGATATCCCTGATTTTATAGGAATTAGTCCATGTGTAGTTCTGGATCCATCGGCGGAGTACACCGATTAAGGCGATACACGAATTGACACAAGATTTCGGGATAGGTAGTTATGATGAATGGTCAAGTTTGAGATAGTTGAAGGAACTGGAGCGAGGCTGCTCCCGCTAGGATAGCAATTTATTACTTGCCACCTACAAGTAAACAGATGCTACATGCACTTGTGCGAAAATTTAAACATGATGTAGATTCCCTTTGGACCATACAAGTTGTCTTCAGACGGTTAAGGATGGCGGCCTCAGATCATGATGTCTTGGGCCATGATTCTTCAGTGAGGGATTGGTAGGATATGAAATGATGTTCTCGGGCCATGAAGATGGTGCATCCGAACCATGATGCCTTTGAATAATGATATACAAATTTGACAGATCCTCAATCCATGGCATGGTGTCTTCCGGCTATGAGGATAATGCCTTTAGACTATGACGCCTTTGGATAGATTGGCGATATTGCAGCCCATGAGATGCAATAATATGATGTTAACAAGACAAGGCTTAGTCATGTGAAATGAAGGGCAAAGCTATCATGACCCCTGTTCGCCCTCCGTGAACTATCGTGATGACACCTAGTCTCTATGACTAGGTAAGCCTAACGAATACGAAAAAAGAACAATTTCAAAGAGAAAATGATTAAAAACCGAGATAACAAAATGAAATAGTGTTTAAATGCCTCCTGGCATATAACAGTACAAGAATCTCAACCTAACACTCCCAAAATCAAGAACCCCACGAGTCACAAGCAAAGAGATACGTAAATAAAATCTCTAACTCCATGAATGTCTATCAAAAGGAAAATACAGAAGGGCTATACTAGTACATAAAATAGAAAGGGGCTCCTCAATCTGTGCACACGACATATATATCTCGAAGTCTCTAGAAAAGCACCTCGCCTCAACGATGATAAAATTGAGTGAAAGTACATGGATCTGCACATGAAAAACATGCGTAGAAAAGGTATGAGTACACCACAACGGTACTCAGTATGTTCAAGCCTAACCTCAGTTGGGTAATGACGAGGAAGGTGAATACCCTACAGAAATTAAATTAATTATAAGGTATAGCAGTATAGAATAAGGCAGTATAACTAAGTGCAACAATAAGAAATAGCATATAATAGAATGAACAACTATAACAAAGACAAAATAATCACGGAAAAGTAGTATAGCTCCACACAGAGATAACAACCGGGGATCTATAAGGATACTGTCCTGTAGCCCCCAAATGTAAATATCTAGCAAATCGATGATCTATCAGGATACCGTCCTATAGCCCCAAATGTAAATGTCCAGTGAATCTCTCGGGTGTCGTCCCGTAGTCTAACTCATAGTGCGTCGGGGATCTACCGGAATCCCAATCCGTAGTCCCCATGTGAAAATACCCAGTACTAGGGGAATCTGCTATGTGCAGTATCGTATTTCCAATATAAATGTGCAGGTGGATCTTCCGGAATACAAATCCGTAGTCCCAAAGTAAACATGTAGGGGGATCTACTGGGATACCGTCTCATACTTCAAAAGTAAGCACACAACAAAAACATGGATAATATTCAGTTCAGTCCAAATTTCATACCAAGATAACATAGGTATTTCTAACCTAGCATGCTGCACAGAATTTAAATAAAGCAGTTTGAGAAAGTAAAGCAATTAATTCAACTAGACATGATTTCCTAAGTTAACAGATTTTAATTACAAGTGGTATAAACAGGAAAAGAAACACAACTATAGTTCCTTAATAAAAATAGGATTTTCAAAAATTAGCACAAGTACACACTAGTCAACTTACGTACAAGGCATTTCAAGTATCAACAATACCAAATCCTAAGAAGAGTTCCCCCACACAAGGTTTGGCAAGCCACTTACCTCGAATCATCTCAAAATCAACCCGAAACCACATTCTTGCCACGGGTACTCGACTCAAAATTGCCAAACCTATTCAATTTAATTTCATAATGTAAATATAACTTTAAGTAACAGATTCCACAAATAAATTCTAAGCTGATACGTGAAATTAGGTAAAATGACCAAAATTTCCTATGGGCCCACGTCTCGGAATTAGATAAAATTTATATTTGAAGTATTCTCATACTCTCACGAGTCTATCCATACCAAAATTATCCCAATCCAATGTTAAATCCCCAATAAAAACAAAAAAATTAGGTCTAAGGATTTTTTCAAATTTTCCCCAATTTTCCACCAAAAATTTAAAATTAATGGATGGATTTAAGTGTAGATTCATGGAATTAGTCTAAACTGAGTAGAAATTACTTACCCAAATTGCCCTGGTGAAAATCTCTTCAAAAATTGCAACTTCCCGAGCTCCCAAGTCCAAAATATGAATTATGACTTAAACCCTCGATTTTGGGTTTTTAAAATGTGCCCAGGCATACACTCGGTCGATCACGTACCAAAAGATGGAATCACGTTGAGTAAACACACATGCCCTAAATATACACTACGTGAATGAAGAAAAACTCATGTGTTTGCATAGAGGAACACTCCCACCCTGCTGCCTCACACTCCTATGCGGACGCGACCTTGTCCCACGCGTTCGCGATTAAACATGATGACATACCTCCACATTCGCATGCGATCTCACGCGAACACAATGAACCACTCCCCCTCCCCAGCCTAGAAACCTACGCGAAAATGGACTCTCTCGCGTGATTGCAATGAGTGAAAAATCTGCTGCACTCACCAAAAATACCAACAATCATCACAAGGCTAGAATCGACCCGTTGAGTCTCTGAAACAGACCCGAGGCCCTCGAGACCTCAACCAAACATTCAAACCAATCCTAAAACATCATTCAAACTTGTTCCAATCTTGGTAATTCTCAAAACAGCATCAATACACACATTTTAACATCGTATTCAAGCCTAAGAACTCCAAAAACTCTCAAATTATACTTTCGATCAAAATGTCTATCAAAACTCATCCGAATGACGTGAAATTTTGCAAGCACGTCACATTCAACACTACGAAGCTACTCCAACTTCCGAAATTTCATTCCGACCCCGATATCAAAATCTCACTATCGAACCGGAAACTTTAAAAATTCAACTTTTGGCATTTCAAGCCTAAATAAGCTACGGACCTCCAAAACACATTGGCGCTGCTTGGCTAATATAAAATAGTGATATCATAGTCTTTCAGCGGCTCTAACCACCTAATCTAGTGTAAACTAAGATCCTTCTGCTTGAATAGATGTTGTAAACTCCGGTGTTTAGTATAAATATCATAAGGCAAACTGTATAAATAATGACACCAGATATTCTAGGCATGAACAATAGCAGCTTACTTGAGATCATGGAAAGGATAACTCTTCTCATGTACCTTCAACTGTCTAGATGCATAGGAAATTACCCTACCATTTGCATCCATACCTCTCAAAGACCAATCCTCGAGGCAAAGCGTAAGACCCTGAACCTATAGGAAATATATAAACTGGAGTTGTAGTCAAAGGTGTCTTGAGCTTCTAAAAGCTCGCCCACACTCTTCCCTCCACTGGAACAGAGCACCTTTTTGGGTCAGCCTGGTCATAGGGGTTGCAATCGATCAAAACCCCTCAACAAAATGACGGTAATAACCTGCCAATCCAAGAAAACTAAGGATATGTGTAGCTGAGGATGGTCTGGGCTGGCTCTGTACTGCCTCCACTTTCTTTGGGTCCACCTGAATACCCTCACTCAATACCGCGTAGCTTTAGAATGACATAAAATCCTACCAAAACTCACATTTTGAGAACTTTGAATATAACTTCTTTTCCCTCAAGGTCTGAAGCACAGCCCTCAGGTGCTACTTATGATCTTCCCGACTCCGGGACTACACCAGTCAAGATATGGCTGGAACACACTGTGCATCAAATGCATAAATGTTGTTGGGGCACAGCCCAAATGACATAACAAGAAACTCGTAATGATAATACCAAGTCCTGAAAGCAGTCTTCGGGATATCAGGCTCCCGAATCTTTAACTGATCGTAACCTGAGTGCAAGTCAATCTTAGAAAATACTCGTGTGCTTTGAAGCTAGTAAAATAGATCATCAATACGAGGCAAGGATAATGGTTCTTCACTGTAAATTTGTCCAACTGGGGATAGTCAATACACATACGCATAGAACCACCTTTTCTCTTCACAAACAAGACATAAGCACCCCTAAGTTATACACTAGGCCGAATAAAACCCTTATCAAGCAATTCCTGTAATTGATCCTTCAACTCAGGAAGAGCCACACGATATAGAGGATACAAATAAATATCTCTATCAGGCGGCATGTCGGCAAGATCAGGTGGAAACACATAAGAAAATTCCGTACTACTGGGGCTGAATCTACTATAGGGGTATCAATGTTAGCATCTCTCACATAAGCTAGATACATGTCACACCCCTCCTCGACCATACCCTAAGCCTTAAGGAATTAAATAACTCTACTGGAAGTATAATCTAAGGTACCCCTCCATTCTACTCACCGTACACCTAGCATGGCCAACGTCACGGTTTTGGAATGACAACCAAGAATAGAATAATGGGGCGACAATGGATCCATACCCAATATAACATCAAAATCTACCATGCTATGTAATAATAAATCGGCTCTGGTCTAAAAACCACTAAGAGAAACTACATACGACCGGTAAACACAATCCACAACAAGAGAATCTCCTACAGAAGTAGAAACATAAACATGGGAACTCAAAGAATCTTGAGATACACCCAAATGCGAAGCAAAATAAGAAGACACATAAGAACACGTGGAGCTTGGATCGAATAAAATTGATGCATCTCTATGATAAACCCGGACAATACCTGTGATGACAGAATCGAAGGTGACAACCTCAGTACGGTAGGAAGGGCGTAATATCTAGCCTGGCCTCCCCCTGTAGGGCGACCTCTACCTCCCTGGCCTCTACCTCTAGCTGGCTTAGTAGGTGAGGTAGCTACTAGAGTTGTAACTATAACCTATGAACATTCTGGGCACGCTGTGGTTGAGAAGTCTGTGGAGGTGCACCCCTCCATAGTCTAGGGAAATACCTCACCATATGGCATGTGTCACCAAACATAAAACAATCTCGCGGCTGATGTGGAAGTGGGAACTGTGCGATACGGTTACCTTGAGACCCATGAACACTTGAAACACTGTGTGAATCCTGAGACGCCAAATAAGTTGGCTGACCAACAAAACTTATACCATGTCGTACTCTTCCTCCAAAATAAAGACCATTGGGTCTCTCCGATCTACGAGGTATCCTCCCCTACCTATGCTCTCCCTCTTGATCTAATCTTTCCTTTCTTTCCTGGACCCACATGTCCTCTATTTGGCGAGAGATCCTCACCACCCGCTGAACTGGGACCACAGACTGTGACACCATAAAACTTGAAACCTGACTGATGTAAACTCGCTGCTCTGTAGTAGGGGCGACATGAGTCTGGATCCCTCCCTTGATCTATGAAGTAGTTGGTAAAACCAGAATCAAACCTGCCTAAACTAATATACCAAACCTGCTCAGGAACTGTGCAAATGTCTCCTGAAATGTTTGAGTAGTAGTAGCAGTATGCGTATCAGATGCCTAGACTCCGACTAGAGTTGTTGGTGGCTCTTCTATGGAAGATCACATGGGCGCTATGGCTGCACCACGGGCGTGTCCTTGACCTCTACCCCGACCCCTACCTTTAACTACTCTTGCAGGGCATGTGAGTGCCTAGTCATCTCCGGTGGAACGTGTCCTCATCATATGTGAGATAATGGAAGATAGAGGTTTAGAGTTGGTGATGTCAAGAATCTCTCACGAAAAGGAAGTCAATAGAAGTGGAATTTTTCCTAAAGGTTACATAGCCATTCGTAGATAAGTACAAATGTCTCTGTACCGATCCGTGAGACTCTAATAAACCAGTTTTTGATTCATGACTCCTATGAACCCAGAGCCCTGATACCTTGTTACGACCCCAGTTTGCTTCCGTGAACTATCATTATGGCACCAAGACTCTACGACTAGGTAAGCCTAGAAAATGCAGAAAAGAACAATTTCAAAAAGAAAATGATTATAAATCGAATTATGAAATATTTAAGATGCCGCCTGATATATATCAATACAAGAATCTCAACCAAACACTCCTAAAATTCGGAACCCCATGAATCAAAAGCTAAGAGATACAGAACAAAAGCTCTAACTCTAGGAATGTCTATCAAAAGAAAATTCAGAAGGGCTATACTAGTACATAAAATAAAAAGGGACTCCTCGGTCTGCGAACGTGGCAAATATAACTCTAAGTCTCTACAAAAGCACCTCACCTTAAGGATGATAAGACTGAGTGGAAGTACCTAGATCTGCACATGAAAAACATGCACAGAAAGGGTATGATTACACCACAGCAGTAGTTAGTAAGTGCCAAGCCTAACCTCGGTCGAGTAATGAAGAGGAAGGTCAGGGTCCTACTGAAATGAAATGAAATATAAGGTACAGTAGTATAGAATGAGACAGTATAACTAAGTGCAACAACACGAAATAACATAGAATAGAAACAACAACAACAACAACTATAGCATAAACAAAATAATCACGGAAAAGGAGTACAGATAAACACAGAGATAACAATCAGAGATCTACCAGGATACTGTCATGTAGCCCCCAAATGTAAATATCTAGAAAAACGGGATCTACCAGGATACACTGTAGCCCCAAATGTAAATGTCCAGTGGATCTCCTCGATGTCATCCCGTAATCCAACTCATAGTGCATCGAGGATCTACTGGAATCCCGATCCGTAGTCCTTAAATGTAAATATCTGCTACTGGGGGAATCTACCAGGTGCAGTACCATAGTTCCAATATAAATTTGTAGAGGGATCTACCAGAATATAAATCCATAGTCCCAAAGTAAACATGCAAGGGGATCTACCAGGATACCGTCCTGTAGTCCCAAAGTAAACAAACAACAACAATACGAAGAATATTCAGTTCATTCCAAATTTCATACCAAGATAAAACAAGTATTTCTAACCTAGCATGTTGCACAGAATTCAAATAAAGCAGTATGAGCAAGTAAAGCAATTAAGTAAATTAGACAAACTTTCCTAAGCTAACAGCATACTTAAATTGCTAGTAGTATAAACACGAAAGGAAACACCATTATAGTTACTTAATAAAATTAGATTTTCAACAATTAGCGCAAGTACGCACTCGTCACCTCATGTACAAGGCATTTCAGATATCAACAATACCAAATCCTAAGCGGAGTTCCCTACTCATCGTGATCGCGTAGAGTAATCCCACGCGTCCAACAAATACACTACACGAACACAGAAAGATTCATGTGTTCCCACAGAAGAACTCTCCCACCCTACTGCCTCACACTCATATGTGAACGCCGCCTTGTCCCACACATTCGCGATTAAACATGATGACATACCTCCGCATTCGCATGAGAACTCACGAAAACACAATGAACAACTCCCCCTCCCCAGCCCAGTAAACTACACAAACACGGGCTCTCTTGTGTGATCCCAATGGGTAAAAAATCTGCTACACTTACCAGAAAAACCAGCAATCATCATACGAGTATAATCGACATGTTGAGCATCTGAAACACACCGGAGGCCCCCGGGACCTCAACCAAACATGCCAACCAATCCTAACATATCATCCAAACTTTTTCCAATCTTTGGAATGCTGAAAACAACATCAAAACACCCATTTAATATCGGATTCATACCTAAGAACTCCAAAAACTCTTAAACATGCTTTTAATCAAAAAGTCTATCAAACCTCGCCCGAATGACCAACAATTTTGCAAGCACGTCACATTAAACACTACTACCCTATTCAAACTCTCGGAACTCCATTATGACAACTATATCAAAATCTCACTATCGAACAGAAAACATCGAAAATTCAACTTTCGACATTTCAAGCCTAAATACGCTACGGACTTCCAAAACACATTTCGAACACGCCCCTAAGCCCAAAACCAGCAAATGGAGATAAATAATCTGACAAAATACCATTTCATGGCGATCTTCATACTGCTCCGACTAAGGTCCAAATTCTAAAGCTTAAGCTCTCAGTTAGGGATTAAGTAGCCCAAAACACTCCGAAATTCAAAACCAAATATCCTGAAAAATTAAATACTAGAAAAAAACATGGGGAAATAAGTTAATAGGGGATGAAGGCGTAATTTATAAAACAATGGCGGGGTCGTTACAAGAGCTTAGATCAATTGAAAAGCAAATAGATAGTACCGAAATTGAGAAATATTTATGCAAGGAGGGACAATACTTATTCCCATGCAAATGCGGAGGCAGGTATTAGATTCATGAAAATATGGAGGTAAGGATTAGCCTCAGACAAATATGGAGGCAAAGATTAGCCTCATGCAAGTATGTAGGCAAGTATTAGCGTCATGCAAACAAAGAAGCAGTGATTAGCCTCTTGCATGTACGGAGGTAAGGATTAGCCTCATGAAAATATGGAGGCAGTGATTAGTCTCGTGTAAATGTGGAGGCAGGGATTAACCTCACACAAATATGAAGGCGGGGATTATCCTCATCATGCATATATGGAGGCAGAGATTAGCCTTATGTAAATATGGAGGAAGGGATTAGCCTCATGCAAATATGGAGGAGGGGATTAGCCTCGTGCAAATATGGAGGCACGGATTAGCCTCGTGCAAATATGCAAGGATGGATTAGCCTCATGCAAATATGGATGGAGGGATTATCCTCGTGCAAATATGGAGGCAAAAATTAGCCTCGTGCAGATATGAAGGCAAAGATTAGGCTCATGCAAATATAGAGGCATGGATTAGACTCATGCAAATATGGAGGCAGGGATTAGACTCGTGCAAATATAGAGGCAGGGATTAGCCTCATGCAAATATGGAAGCAGAGATTAGCCTCGTTCAAATATCGAGGCATGGATTAGCCTCTTGCAGGTATGGAGGCAGGGATTAGCCTCATGCACATATGGAGTCATGGATAAGACTCATGGAGATATGGAGGCAGGGATTAGCCTCATGCATATATGGAGGTAGGGATTAGACTCATGCAAAGAACAAATAGCAAATAAGAGTAGAATGTTTCTTAGCTGGGGATACATTCATTGTCTGGTGGCCCGTTTAATAGTGATTTTGCTTCGTGAATGTATGTTTGAAAAATCTATCGCTATGATAGATGTGCATATGCTTAAATAAAAATTGTAAGTTTCATAAGGGGAGGTTGGTTCGTGCCATTTGTCTATTGACCTTTCCATGCTCCATTTTGGAGGCCTCGTTTAACTTTCCTAGGGTAACAACTGACTGTTACGAAAATATAGCTTTTGAAATATGAAATTGTTTATAAATATAGAGTTATTTAGAAACATATTTAAATATCAAGTAATTTTAGATGAACTAGTGACTGTAACACATTTCTAGACACTGGAGCTTCTTACGTAAGAATTTTAAGCGTCCTCCTCGAAATTCTATCCCAGTTTGGTAGATGATCCTTCGGCCATTTGCGGTAACGATCCTTGTTGAACATTCTTCAGAATTTTGAGAATCCTTCTCAAAATTCTACACCAGTTTCTTAATCGATTTTTGACCACCTGACATATGTTGCCGTCGACTGCACTTCTCCCAAATTTTGATGATCCTCATCAAGATTCTGCTGCAGTTTTTGATCTTGGGGAAATAGAAATTTTATTATGATATGACCGAACCCATAGGGCTACCTATGTATCCCCTCTTATACGGGAATTAGTTCAACATAGTTCAATTACATCATATGAAGAAATGTAAATAGTGTAAACATAGTATCTCTTGACTGTGTCTATATTGATTGGTTTTGGCAAAATTTCTTCGCCCATTTCTACAAGTATGAGTGTTCTTCCTGTTAGCACCTTGTGAACAATATAAGAGCCTTTCTAGTTGGGAGATAATTTTCCTTTAGCTTTATTTTGATGTGGGAAGATCTTCTACAGCACCAGCTATCCTGGTGCAAATTGCCTTGGTTTGACCCTTTTGTTGAAAGCTCTGGATATTCTGTTCAAGTAAAGCTGATTGTGACATACTGCGTTCATCATTTTTCCATCTATAAGGGCCAGCTTTACATAGTGGCTCCTTATCTATTCTGCATCGCTGAGGTTGGCTTCCTATATGATCCTAAAAGAAGGAATCTCTATCTCGGCTAGGATGAAAACTTCGGTACCATAAACTAGCATGTAGGGAGTTTCTCTGGTTGATGTGAAAACTGTAGTGCGGTATCCCAACAGAGAAAAAGTTAGCTTCTCGTGCCATTGTTTGTGGTTTTCTACCATATTCCTTAGTATCTTCTTGATGTTTTTGTTGGCGTCTTTTACGACTCCATTCATCTGAGGTCTATAGGTTGTGGAATTCTTGTGGTTGATTTTGAAAGTTTCATACATGGCATTCATCAGATCATTGTTGAGATTGTTGGCATTATCAGTAATAATATACTCGGGAGCTCCGAATCGGCAAATAATACGATCTTTGACAAAGACTGCATGAATTCCTTGGTTGCATCTTTGTAAGATGCAGCCTCTACAAATTTTGTGAAGTAATCAATGGCAACCAGAATATACTTGTGCCCGTTTGAAGCAGTGGGTTCAATCGGGTTGATGACATCCATTCTCCAGGCGACGAATGGCCAAGCTGAGCTTGTTGTATTGAGCTCATTTGGTGGCATTTTTATCATATCGGCATGCACTTGGCATTGGTAGCATTTGCGGACCTACTGGACACAATCTGTCTCTATGGTCATCCAAAAGTAACCGACCGTATGTATCTTCTTGGCAAAAAACAAAACCATTCATATGCGGGCCGCAGGTCCCAACATGTATATCCTCAAGTTGTTTAGAAGCTTTGTTTGTGTTGACATATCTTAGCAATCCCAAATCAGGGGTTTTTCTATACAAGTTTCCTCCGCTGTGGAAGAAGTGATTGAAAAATTTTTGGAGTGTGCATTTTTTAGTGTGGTTTGCGTGCTCTAGATATTCTCCTTTTGCTAAATACTCTTTGATGTCATGGAACCAAGGTTTACATCTGTTTCTTCTTCAACATGGGCACAATACACTGGCTGATTATGAATTCTCACTAGGATAGGATCAATAAAATGTTTATATGGATGTTGCATCATGGATGACAAAGTGGTCAATGCATAGGAAAATTCATTTTGAATTCTAGGTACATGCCGAAACTCTATCTTCGTAAACATATTTCTCAATTCATGTACATGGTGCAGATATGGCAATATGTCTAAATTCTTGGTGGCCCAATCTCCTTGTACCTGGTGCACAAGCAAATTTAAATCACTGATTACCAGCATTTTCTAAATATTCATGTCGATTTCCATGTTGAGTCCTAGTATGTAGGCCTCATACTCTGCCATATTGTTGGTGCAGTGCAATCTGAAATGAGCAAATACTAGATAATTTTGACCTATTTCTAATACCAAAACTGCTCCAATGCCCACTCCTTTGGAACTTGCAGCTCCATCAAAGTACATCCTCCAATCATCCCATGCTTTAGTAATGTCCTCTCCAACGAATGACACATCTTCATTAGGAAGATATGTTTTCAAGGGTTCGCATTCTCCTCTCACCGAATTTTCAGCAAGATGTTCTGCTAATGCTTGCTCTTTGACCACCTTTTGAGTTACGTAGACGATATTAAACTCACTCAATAGTATCTACCACTTGGCTAAATTCCCAGTCGCCATAGGTTTCTGAAATACATACTTGAGAGGGATCATCCTAGATATGGGATATGTGGTATAGGCACAGAAGTAATGCCTCAACTTCTGGGCCATCTAGGTAAAAGCACTACAAGTGCACTCCAGTAGAGAGTATCATACCTCGTAAGGTGTGAACTTCTTACTCAAGTAATATATGGCTTGCTCCTCTCTCGCTATCTCGTCATGTTGTCCCATAACACATATGAAGGCTCCATCGACTACAAATAGATAAAGTAAGAAAGGTCGTATCGGCTCTGACAGGACAAAGATCGATTGTATAAATAGCCCCAACTTTAGATGGATCCAGCTAGATCCTTCGACAGCTGATAATGAATCCAAATAACTTTTCTGCCGGATTCCCGAATGCACACTATGTTGGGTTCAATTTAAGTTGTAATTCCTTAACTTGTAAAAGAATTTCTTATGTCCGATATGTGATTCGCGACCCTCTTAGATTTGATAATGACGTCATCCATATACACCTCTATTTCTTTTTTGTATCATGGCTCTCATTTAGGTGACCCCAGCATTCTTTAGACCAAATGGCATCATCTTGTAGCACTATACCCCATGGTGTAATAAAAGCTGTTTTCTCTGCGTCTTCTTCATACATCCGGATGTGGTGATAACCCGCGAAGAAATCTACAAAGGATTGGAGTTCATGCTTGCCACAATTATCGATCAACTTATGTATGTTTGGAAGTGGAAAGTCGTCCTTGGGACTTGCTTTGTTTAAATATCGATAGTCAACATATACTCTGACTTTCCCATCTTTTTTCAGAACTAGCAAAATGTTGGCTAACCATGTTAGGTACTCAACCACCTTGAGAACTTTGTCTTTGATTTAATTAGTAACTTCATCCTTGATTTTTAGGCTCATGTGGTTTGAATTTTTTGAGTTTCTACTTCACTGGCAGACATATGGGATTAGCAGGCAACTTGTGAGCCACTATGGACGTGCTCAAACTGGTCATGTCATCATACGACCATGCGAAAATGTCCTCATATTAATGCACTCCTCTTTCTCTGTCGATGATAAGTGAACGCTAATGTGAGTCTCCTTGAGGGCCCACCAAATTTACTACTTAGATTTCGTCCAGGTTGGACTTAGGCTTGTTCTCAAAATTTTCAACCTCCCTAACAACTTCCTCGGGTATTTCATTTTCCTCATGTTAATCATTATCCTCAAATTGTGTTGCCTCGTTACATGTCACAACCACCGGTTCATCAGGAAAAGTAATAGTAATGATGTAGAAAGAAAAATTGTGGAAGATAATAAATAAGAATAAAGAGCAATGCATTTGATTAAAACTGAATATTATCCAAACAAGTATGACTCGATGAATCGAGCATTGATTTTGAAACAAGTCTTTAAAATTAAACTACTGAAAACTCTTATATGCCTAGAGTGGCTATAGAAATAACATTTGCCAAGCTACCTAGGGACTCGGTGGGCCATGGATTGTGTGGCGGTCCACTTCCTGAGAATAGCTCTATTCTCCACGGTCTGAATAGTGAGGCCTTCTTCCTCCTCCTCCTCCTCAATTATTGCACTACAATCCATGTCTTCATCCTCCGAGAATAAGTTCTTCAACCCGCCTAATGCTTCTTCTTCTGCAGTTCCCCATATTGTATATGCTTGGTGAAAAGCTTGATCTCGATGTGGAATTGGCTGCTCAAGTGGGTAATACAGTCCACTTCATGGAGGCGACCAATCATTATACTCTTTCCATGTGTACAGGTATCCGAACCCGAAGGTAGTACCATGCCCCTTCAGCCATATCAGTTTAGTGATACCCTGTGTCAACTCCCCCTCTTTCATTTTAACGGGAGTCCGAAATTGGGTATACAACATTATGGGAGGACAACTCTTATTCCCTTGAGAGAATTGGGTTTTGGAGTTTTGGAGACTTGCCACCTAATGATTATAGTGCACTAGGACACTATTAAAGGAATGAGGAAATTGAGAAGAAGAAACTAGAGTTTGGGTAGGGGCATAGAGATTATTTCGAGGGGAACGTGTTGGGCACCCCTCAAGATCCTTTTAGCCTTGTTAGTAGGTCAGATTGGTCTCGAAAAACCATCCATCAAAGAGAACGGGCTAATGTGGTTCCTGACCATGCTATAATTGTGACTTTAGAAGATAGAAGAACAAATAAGGTTTGCACATACTAATTACAAATAAGTTTAAAGCTTTTAAAAAAGAGAGGAATAGCCAGTTTTTTAAGAAATAGAATTAAAAGGGAAACAGAACTTAAAGAAAACATTGTAAATAAAAAAAGGAAAGGGTGTCCTAGGTTTAAACATAATATGGATCACATCAATGCAATATCCAGCAATCACTTCGCAGAAGAGGGTTCACATGTAATACTAGCGCACGGTCATCATATCCATATTCTACCCTTTCCACCCAATTAAGCTATTAAAGCGTGTTTAGTTTCGTTTACTTGTTGCATGCTAGTACCTATCCCAAGCTATCAGTCCGGTGTATTAGGACTTCTAATCCTATGAGAGAAGAAAGGGGTGGGGCCTTTTATGGAGTCTAAAGGATAAAATTCTAATTTCGACATTCAAAACAAGTACCAAATAAAGGAAGAAACAAAACAGATAAGCGAGACTCAAATAAACCCCTTAATCAGACAAACATACAGTTTACCATGTCTTGGCACATACTGATTTGGTCTTAGATTAAATTAAGTGGTGAACGGACTGGTTCAACACATATATTTAGATAGAAAGTCTGCATTAGGAAACTCGTATACAATTGTCAGAGATTAAGGCAATTAAAGCTAGTTTCTTAGGCAGATACTGATATTAGGAGATAAGCTAATGCGGAAGAGTTTTTTGAAAGAAAGAACGAGATGCAGACTTAATTTAGAAATGATATTCAAAAGGATCCGCAGACTGTCCCGTTACAAAAATGGTTGTAAAATATTTTCAGAAGAGTCAAAACTTATCTAAGGAAAGAGTAAGCTGCCGAACTGATTTTAACAATGTTTAGGAATTGAGTTTAAAAAGATGTTTAGGCAGGACATCAGAGAAGTCATTTCTAAAAAGGTATGCAGATTTGAAATATTCGATTTTAGGACAAATGTACACTGATTTAAGCGACGTTTTTATTGAAAGGTTAAAGCTTTTGAAAATGTTACTAAATTAGGCGCTTTAAGAACCAATTAACCAATTATTACTGTTTAAACGGGCCAGACGCGTTTGATGCAAATCCAATAGGAATGATGTCTACGTTATAGATTTTTTTAGAACTTGTTAGTGAGTTTTTGAAAAGATGCTTATTTAATTGACCCTACAGTTTGCCTAATGAATATGCATGACCTATAGGCATGATCTCTATGTGTTTGAATCAGGAGCATTAAATAACCCTAAAGGCAGGATTTCTAGTAAAAGTAAAGTCCTAAATCATGATTTCTACCCTTTTTTATGCGAGAAAGTAAAGACCCCTCCAACACCATTTTACTATACTCCCGAGGTTTATACAAGTTGTTACAAACCAGAAATATATATATATATATATATATATATATATATATAATATATATAAATACATCAAAAGCTAACAGCTAGATCCGAGAAGCCTAATTCAACCTTAATGTTCAACAATATGTGATTAACCAATTCCGGAATCCAGATTTCCAAAGCCTTCCCTTTATCCAAAGTGTTTCAAAGTTTCAAAGAATCTCAGGGATTCCCGGCATTGCTTACACCCAAGATGCCATTAGAATTAGAATAATGCAGTGTGGAAGTGCCAACCCTCAGGCATCCAAGTTCAGAGGAAGTTCAGGGGTCCCAAAGCATGGCTTGCAAGAGAGGGGCAAAGTGATAAGGTAATTGGGCAGCCATACAGATGGTGGTCATGCCTAGCCACAAGTGTAGGATGCCACACCCTTGACCACTTGTTTGGTTAAACAAGTTAGGAGCAGACCCTTGAAGGTAAGACCAAGGTCTAGATAGTGATAAGGACACTATCAGACCTAAGCCCACGGCTTAAACACATAAAAGGGGAAAGGGGAGTGGTAATTGATTGAGTCAGGGATTCAAAGAATCCAATTCAGAATCATAGAACAGTAATGTTAGAGTGTTGTTATGCCTTGAACCGTACTCACATACAAAGTGGTAATGGGTAAGGGAATACACATATGCAAAGTAATGACAAAGTTGCAGAAAACAGTAAAGGAAAGCATAACAGAACTAGAATATAAATCACATAGTAGAGGAGCAGTGTTTAAACTAAGATCGACAAACTAGTTGCAAAGTAATAGAATAGCAGAATAATCACAACAAGCAACAGCAAGAACAACTAAGGTTTTCGGTAGAACAATCAAAAATTCAGAGAGAACTTGAAGGAGTTTCTGAAGCAAAGAGGAGAAGTACATAGAACTAGTCTGTGTACTGGAGAGAAGAAGAGAGTAGAAAGCAGAGTGCCTGTTACTATGTGTGTGTAAGAGTGCAATTTGATGTATCTAAAGTGTATAAGGGTAGTCCCCTTTTGTAGTGCAGAAAGCAAGTAAGAAAAGGTAAGAAAATAGCCTTGAAATCAATCTCACATGATTTCTCTTCAGTCAAGGGATTTGATTTCAAACGGGCAGGATAATTAAGGAAAGGGTTTGATTCAAAATCTTTTCCAAAGCAGTATAGTAAGGGTAAATACACATAAACGTATTTAAGGAAGGAGTCTAGTAGTACACGTGTTTGGGAAAATAAGGAAAGGCAATCAATCTACGGCCAGTAAAAATCAGAAGTTGAGTTCTAGTATGAATGAATCCAACCAGAAAAGGTGAAGAGAGTTTAATTTAAAGAAAATCAGTAACAATCAATCAATCCTTATTAAAGGAATTCAGCATCAATCACAAGTTGGAAAAAAACCTTTGAAGGGAGAATTTATCATATATAAAGCATAGCGAAATATGAGTCAAGAAAGAAATGTCATGCTAATTAGAAAAGAGTCTAGCATAGAAAATTTCTAAGTCATAAGCAAAGAGATTCAAGTTCAGTTCATTGAATCAGAATGAGTCTAATAGTCCAGGGTTCTAAAGTAGAACCCTAGTCCAAATGCCAAATCAAACTTGCCAAAAACCACCAAATACTAGGGTTTTCTACTCGAATCAGATGTAGAAATAAGAAGGCCAACAATTGAATCAGGATCAGAGGTCTCTTTCAGAGACTCGTGATAAACAAACAGATATGTTTGAAGGTTTGAAACAACAAAGTAAGAAAGGTGATTTGAAGCATAAAGAGCACGTTATAAGAAAATCTTGGAACTTAAGCAGATTCAGAAGAGAAAAGAGGTGATATAAACTTAAGAACACAGTAGATGAAACATGTTTAGAAAGAAATCAAATAAAGTCTAGAAGAAAGCAAATAAATTACCAAAAGCTCAGTAGAGAGTACATTAACGGAACTCAGGGGTAAAAGAACACATAAGACAAGTATGCCATAGAAACCAGTAGAAGAAAAAACGGAGTATAATAGAAGAACATGCATAATACGGCAAACACATAAACACAGGAGAAAAACATGCGAGTTAGAAAAGGAGAACATCAGAACATAGCATAGACATATTCACATAGAGAAAAGGAGAAAAGGAGTCAGAAAACATTTTGAAACTTTGCAGAAACCTCAAATCAAAGAAAAATGAATTTCAAAAGAAAAGGTTGGGGAAAACGCTTTAAAACTCCATTAGAACACAGATATAGCATAGATCTAAGAAAACAAATAGAGAAAAACCTCAAGTAGCCTAGAAATGAGAAGGCTTGGAAGAAAGTTCGGTCTTGAGTTGGGTGAGTCAGAAATAGGCTCCTAATGCTTGGACACGCCGGAACAAGGTCGGAGAGGCCATAGAACCTTGGATCTGAGAAAATTTGAATGGACATCGCTGAGGTCAGACCTTGAAACTTGAAACACCCAAGGTTTAAGGGTGAAGGGAGGTGAGTATAGACCGTCTATGGCCTGAGAAGCCATAGATTCCGGTGAGGTTGTGGTTGAAAATGGGTGAGACAGGCTAGGGCTTCAGGACCCTTCCAGAGAGAGTTTGAGAGATGAGAGTATCCAAAGGAGGCTATTAGAGGAAAATGGGGGATTAGGGTTAGGTTAGGTGAGTTTAAAAGGAAAGGGATAATCGTGGCTGTTAATATAAAGGATCAACAGCCTAGATTAAAAGGAATCTGAACGGTAGGATGAATGGGTTGAGGGGTTGGATTAAATGGGAATGGGCTGGTCCAGTTTTGGGTTTCAAATTGGTCCAATATTAGGCCAAAATTGAAATGTAAATGGCTAACTCTTAAATAGCCACTTTTCCATTGTTTTAATTTATAAAAATAGCAAAATAATTTCTGGAAATAAATCAAGTGTGCTAAAAAGATTAATAATACATAATGATCAAATTAAAAATACTAAAGTCAATTTTATAAATATAATTATAATTAAATCTTTAAAGAGGCTAGTATTGGAATTATATACAATTTAGTTTTTAAATTACCAAATAGATTTGTAAAAAATGTGCGAAAGTTATGTTAGCTATGTTTTGATGAATATATGAGAATAAAATAAATTGTTTGCTAAAATGATAATTTTAGGAATAGTTATTGGATTTATAGTAAAAAAATAGCTAATAAATTGGTTTTAAAAAAATAACTAAAATGCCAAAAACCTTTTGATGAGCTTAGATATGCACATATATGCTATTTTGGAAGTATTTTAGGTATAAAAATACATTAGGAAAAATTGGGTATCAACAGCTGCCCCTCTTTACCCGAGGAGGATGGAAGAGTTGTCGGGTAAAGAGAAGATGGCCAATTTTAACCAGGTCGGCGATTGAAAAGAATTTGACTGAGCTCTGGTTCTTGAGCTGCCTACATATCCCTTGTTTTATAAGAATCATGCCATATGTAGTTCGGGAACTACTGACGGAATGTGTTGATGGAGATTCGAAAAGAAAGGGCGCGATGATTAGATTTGGAAAGGATGTTTGGAGTCGGATAAGTTGCGGGAACCGAAGCGGGATCACTTCTACTGAGATAGCTATTTGCTAGCCGGTGTACCTGTAAGCAAGTAATGTGGCGTATATTGTGCATAATTTAAACGTGATGCAAGTTCCTATTGGACCATGAATTCCGTCTTGGGACGGTTAGGATGACGTCCTTAGACTATGACATCCTAGGCCACGAAGAGCTTAAGTAAAGATTCGCAGGCCATGAAATGGTGTTCTCGGGCCATGTAGATTGTGCCTAAGAACTATGACGCCTTTGAATAAGTTGGCAATCTTTCAGCCCATGAGAAGGTGGCAATCTTTCAGCCGATGAATGCAAAGGGTGGCGATCTTTCAGCGACAGTAAGGCTTTAAATATAGGTGGATATATTGCAGTCGTTCGAAAGATAAAGTGGCAATATTTCATCCATGCATGATGGATACAATGCTTAGTCTCGAAAGGCAGATAGGTAGCCTTATGCATGAGGGAGACATGGCTTAGTCTGGAAAGGCAGATAGATAGCCTTATGCAAATGGAGGTAGAGCTTAACCTCAGAATGAAGATAGGTATCCTTATGCAAATGGAGACAGGGCTTAGTCTCTACAAGCAGATACGTAGCCTTATGCAGGATGGAGACAGGGTTTAGTCTCGAAAGGCAGATAGGTAGCCTTATGCAATAAATGTAGATGGAGCAATGCTTAGTCTCAAAAGGTAGATGATAGCCTTATGCAAAAAATGCGGATGGAGACAATGCTTAGTCTCGAAAGGCAGATAGTAGCCTTATGCAAAAAAATGCGGATGGAGACAATGCTTAGTCTCGAAAGGCAGATGACAGCCTTATGTGAAAATGCAGATGGAGACAATGCTTAATATTGAAAGGCAGATGATAGCCTTACGCAAAAATGCAGATGGAGACAATTTTTAGTCTCGAAAGTCAGATGATAGCCTTATGCAGGATGGAGGTATAGCTTAACCTCGAAAGGCAGATGATAGCCTTATGCAATGAAAAAATGTAAAGGAGGATAGTGGTAAGACTTTCTTAGCTAGTAGCTGATTACGATATCGTGACTGCTGAGTAAATGTTGTGTGGATAGAAATTTTCTGAATAAGCAATTGTACTGACAGTTCCATTCCTAAAAAGTAACAGTGTGTGAATGTATTCAATGATTTTTGACCTGCATCCAAAGAAAAATCATATTTCTTTAGAGGGGGAACGGTTAGTTCATCTTTCCGTGGCTCCTGTCATCACGTATTACTGGGGTAACATTGCTAAGCGATAGCGATTCAAATGATAGTTATCCATGAATTAGTAAGTATAGCATAAGTATATGTTTAAAACAATAATTTTATTTTGAATGAACCAATAACTGCAACGTGGCTCAAGACATTTCAACCTCGCTTACTCCAGAAATTTGAGGGTACTCCTCAAAATTCTGCCCCAGTTTATTGGTCTGGCGCTTCTGACGGCTGTGGTGAATGACTGAAAGCGGTCAACCTCATTATTTTGACGGTTCTACTCAAAATTCTGCCCCAACTTACTGGATTGGTGCTTTTGGCGATGAAAAGACTAAAACTGACTTCGGAATTTTGATGGTCTTCCTCAAAATTCTACCCCAATTCCAATAGCGGAGAAAAAAATGAAATTTTAATAATTTTTGATCGAACCCATAGGGCTGCCTATGTATCCCCTCTTAAACAGGAATCATGTCAGGTCCGGTTCAAGTTACATCATAAAGAATTCATAATTGATTACACATAGTATCGTTTCACTGCATCTGAATTGGCTGGCTTTGGCCAAACTTCGCTGTCCATTTCTTCAAGTATAAGGGCTCCTCATGTAAGAATCTGTTGAACCATGTACGGACCTTGGCAATTGGGAGAGATTTCCCTTTGGCTTCATCTTGATGCGTAAAAATTTTCTTCAACACCAGTTGCCCCGGTGTAAACTTCCTTGCCTTGACCCTTTTGTTAAAATCTTTGGACATTCTGTACTGATACAACTAACCATGGCAAACAAGATTCATCCTTTTGCCATCTATGAGGTGTAATTGCTCGTAGTGACCTTTTACCCATTCTACATCATCTAACTCTACCTCCTGTATGATCCTTAAAGAGGGAATTTCTACCTCCGCGGGAATGACCGCCTCTGTACCATAAACCAACATGTATGCGGACTATGGTAAGGTATCCTAATAAGGCAAATGATAACTTCTCGTGCCATTGTTTGTGTCTTTCGATCATTTTCCTTAGTATCTTCTTGATATTCTTGTTGGCTGCCCCCACAGCTCCATTCATCTGAGGTCTATAAACTGTAGAGTTCTTGTGTTTGATTTTGAATGTTTCACATGTTGCTTTCATTAAGTCTTTGTCGATATTGGAACCATTGTTAGTGATGATTGATTCCAAAATTCCGAACTGACAAATGATACGGGCGCGAACAAAATCTACCACTCTTAGTTACTTCTTTGTATGACGCTACTTTGACCCATTTGGTAAAGTAATCAATTGCCACGAAGATGAACCTATGTCCGTTTGAGGCACATGCTCGATTGGTCCAATAACATCCATTCTCCATATGTCAAACGGCCACGGTGAGCTTGTTTTTGTAAGCTTGTTTGGAGGAACCTTTATCATATCTGCATGTATCTGACATCGATGGCACCTTCGTACATATTGGATGCAGTCTGTTTCCATAGTCATCCAAAAGTATCCTGCTCGGAGTATCTTCTTTGCTAAAAAAAACATTTATATGCGGTCCACAAGTCCATGCGTGTACTTCTTCCAATAGTCTAGATGCCTATCTTGCTTCGATGCACCGTACCAATCCCAAATTGGAGTCCTCATGTATAGGATTCCTCCGTTGTGAAAGAAGTTGTTAGATAACCTGTGAAGTGTGCGATTCTGAGTAGCATTGGCAAGTTCTGGATATTCTCCAGTTATTAAGTATTCCTTGACGTAGCACAATAAGCTGGTTGGTCCTAAATCTTGACCTAGATGGGATCAATGAAATTTGTATCTGGATGCTGAATCATGGATGACAAAGTGGCTAGCACATAAGTGAACTCGTTCTGTATTCTGGGAACATGCTGGAATTCAATCTTTGTGAATCTCTTCCTCAACTCCTGTATGTGATGCAGATGAGGGAGTATCTTAGAATTCTTAGTTGCCCGTTATTCTCGAATTTGATGTATGTAAGTTCGAGTCTCGACCACTAGTAACTCCTGAAAGTTCATGTCGATGGCCATCTTGAGCCCTAAGATACAGACTTCGTACTCGGCCATATTGTTGGTGCATGGGAACCTGAGTAGTGCGGATACTGGGTAATGATGACCGGTTTCTAATACTAGGATTGCTCCTAATCCAACCCCTTTGAAATTCTTGGCTCAATCGAAAAACATCCTCCAACCATCATAGGATTCTACAATATCTTCTCCTATGAAAGATACCTCTTCAACAGGAAAATACGTCTTTAGAGGTTCGTATTCTCCTCCAACAGGATTCTCGGCGAGGTGATCTGCCAAGGCTTGTCCTTTGACTGCCTTCTGAGTGACGTAAAAAATGCCGAATTCACTTAGCAGGATTTTCCATTTGGCGAGCTTGCTAGTGGGCATAGGCTTTTGGAAGATATACTTCAGCGGGTCCATTCTAGATATAAGATAAGTTGTGTAGGCACAGAAATAATGCCTCAATTTGTGAGCTACACAAGTCAAAGCACAACAAGTGCGTTCTATAAGGAATACCGGGCCTCCTACGAGGTAAACTTCTTACAGAGATAATATATGTCTTGCTCTTTTCTCCCTGTTTCATCATGTTGTCCCAAAACACAACCAAATGCTCCATCCAATACTACCAGATAAAGCAAAAGGGCTCTTCCGAGTTCAGGTGAAACCAAGACTGGCGGCGTAGAAAAGTATTGCTTAATCTTATCAAAAGCTTTTTGACAATCGTCAGTCCAGTTGGTGGCGACATCCTTTTCAACATCTTGAAGATAGGTTCACAAATAACAGTGGACTGAGCTATGAACCGGATGATATAGTTGATCCTCCCCAGAAAACTCATCGCGTCCTTCTTGTTCTTTGGTGGTGGCAACTCTTGAATGGATTTGACCTTTGACGGATCCACAGTTATCCCCCGACGCTCACAATAAAACCTAGTAGATTTCCAGCACGAACCCTGAATGCACACTTGGTAGGATTTAGTTTCAAATTGTATCTCCTCAGTCTATTGAAGAGTTTTCTCAAGTCTTCCATATGATCTGCAGCTTTCTTGGAATTGATTATGACGTCATCCACATACACCTCGATTTATTTATGTATCATGTCACGAAAGACGGTAGCCATAGACCACATGTAGGTGGCACCAGCATTCTTCAAACTAAATGGCATCATTCTATAACACTACATCCCTGACGGCGTGATAAAAGCTGTTTTCTCTACATCTTCTTCATCCATCCATATCTGATGGTATCCGGCGAAACAATTGATGAATGACTGCAGCTCATGCATGACGTAGTTCTCAATTAAAATGTGTATGTTTGGCAAGGGAAATTCATCTTTGCGACTGGCCCGATTGAGATCCCGATAGTCGACATAAACTCTGACTTTTCCATCCTTCCTCGATACTGGCACGATATTTGCTAACCATGTTGGATACTCCACTACCCTGAGAACATGGCTTTGACTTGCTTGGTAACCTCTTCTTTGATTTTTAAACTCATGTCGGGTTTGAACTTTCTGAGCTTCTATTTTTCTGGTATACATGCGGATCTATTGGTAACTTGTGAGCTATAATGGAGGTGCTGAGACCAGTCATATTATCATAAGACCAGGCGAAGATGTCCTCATACTCTCTTAGCAACTCTGTGTACTCTTTCTTTTGTCATGGCGACAAATGCACGCTAATACGTGTTTCCTTGACATTCTCGGCTTCTCCTAAATTAACAATCTCAGTTTCGTCCAAGTTAGATTTAGGCCTATTCTCAATGTTCTCGACCTCTCTGACAACTCTTCTGGTATATCATCCTCTTCTGAATCTATATCTGTTCGTTGCGTTTCTCGTTGCAAGTCACAGTTGTTGGTTCATCATCAAGATAGGCGATAGTATTGCTATGTAAATAAAATAAATGATGGAGAAAATAATAAGAGCGAGATATATGATAAACTTGGAAATGCTTTTGATTAAATTCATGATTGTTCGAAACATCGGAGCTCTTTTCAAAAGAAAAGACAATTCGGAAAGGAAAATAAACTAGTAAAAAGTAAAGATGTGATGCACGGTACTTTGTTTAGCCTTGCTACCCCCAAATTTTTTGGTCCTTGGTGGTTCTGATCGACCAATTAGTGAGGCGCTCCCCTAGATTCACAACCTGTATGAAAGGGCCTTCCTCGCCTTCCTCCTCGAAGATAACACAACTGTCCATATCATCTTCCAGAAACAAGTTCTTCATCGCTTCTAATGGGTCATCCTCCTCTGATCCACATATGATGCCAACTGTCTGGAAAGTCTGCTCTAGATAAGGTATAGGGTGCTCCAGTGGATAGCATGGACCGTGCCACGATGGCGACCAATGGTTGAAATCCTCCCAAGTCTATTCATATCCTAAACCAAAGGTAGTACCGTGTTTTTTCACCTTGATGGGTTTGGAAATCCCTTGGAGGTTTTTGCCAAGTCCTTTTCCAGTTATGTTGTTGGGGACATAAGCTTCACTCAATATTTGCATCAGAGCATTCTTGTGTGCCTCATAGCTTTGCAGAAGAGCCAGGATGGAAATATTCGCTGGTGTTTTGTTAAATTGCTCCACGGGCGAGTATTCTTTAGCCTGTATTTTCCTCCATAGATCATCAGGCACAGTTTCAATAGGCCTTCTAAAGGTTTGCTTGTTGGACTCAGCTAAGTTTTCTGGAGTGTATACCCTGTCTGTTCTGGTCATGCCCTGTGCGGCGATCAGTTCTCTAGTTTTGTTTTCCCTTTTCTCCTAGCTTCAGCTGTATAATCCCAGGGTATGGAGTTTGAGTTGAATGGGGTAACATCTGTCACTGTGACCGGAATAGGTACCCTTGGAGGTAACACAACAACTTCAAATGGTGGAGGTGCTTTAGAATTCTAAGCTCGACCTCAATTAGTCCTGGCACCTTTGCAGGAGGTGCTTCGAACTAGAACAGTATGGACATATTCACCTCTTCGCTCTCAGAGGGTTGGATCTTGACGAAAATAGGGTGGACGGTGAGTGTTGGCTTCTTCTGTTCATCCCCTACGACAATCAATCATATTGACCCTTTGGGGTCCCAATCATCTTCAATCTCGATCATGTGAATGCCTCTACCTTTGTGGTCAGGCAGAGGATTGTTGCAGACATTGGGAGCGGGCTACTTTTCTATGATAACCTTACTATTTTTCAAGCTCTGAATCTTATATTTCAACGAGCGACACTCGTAGATGGTATGGCCTTTCATTCCGGAATGGTAGGTGCACGTTTTGTTTGGATTGATCCATTGGGAGGAATTTTCTTGAGTTATAGCTGGGATAGGGGTAACGTAACCGGCCGGTTTTAGTCTTTCATATAGTTGGTCAATAGGCTCTCTGATGGCTGTATATTGTTTGGGGGGTCGGCGGTCGAAATTTGGTCTAGGTCGAGGAATGTTTTGGCGAGTGGGTGGTGACTGATAGTGAGAAAGTTGGGCATTATAGGCTTGGTACACGGGTGGGGGTACAGAATATCCTGGTGAAGTGGGTTGATCGTTGATACCCAATTTTTCTCTATGTATTTTTTTATATACCGAAATACTTCCAAAATAGCATATGCACATATACGAGCACACCCATAAGTTTTGGTATTTTAATGATTTTTAAACCAATTTACGACTATTTTAATATAAAATATTATCAAAATTATTCCCAAAAATTATCTCTTGGTGAATAACTTATTTATCCACATATTTACATCAAATATAATTAATATTATTTTTCTATATTTTTACGAATTTATTTCACATTTCTAAAGCTAACTTGTATATAATTGCTATTGTAGCCCATTTTGTAATTAATTGTATTTTGTGATTATAAAATTATTCCTAACTTTTTCAGATTATTATTATATATTATTAACTAGTTTAGTGTTTTTAATTTGTTTTAAATTATTTTTTTACTATTTTAATTAATTAAAACGGGGAAAACTGGCAATTTAAGAACTGTCCTATTCTTTATTTAAATTTTAGCCTCAATGCACCCCCAATTTTAAACCCAATTCGGGCCAACCCACATTCCATTTGGACCTGACCCATTAGCCCGACTCAGCATTGGTTCTATCTGAACCGTTGATTAAATGAGATCAACGGTCCAGATTAAGCTACCTAAATTAAATCCTAGTTTACCTCCCCCCCCCCCTCCCCGACCCCTCATTTCATCAGACACCGGTCTCTCTTTCACTCTCTCTCTAATGCTTTCTCTCCCTTCTATCTAGAACCTTGTGGCTCTCTCCTCCTTTTCTGACGAGCTTCAATTCCTCTTCGGCCATGCTCCCTCCTCGCTTCTCTCGACCTCTAGTCACCATGGAATCCTATATCGTTGCTTCTCACCAAGGTTTGAAGCCCTAGAAGCTTCCACCATAATAGATGGCCACTGAAGCCTCGCCGGGGTCCGTTTCTGGCCTTTCTCTGATGGATTTTGGTCCGATGATGCTGAAAACACCATTATCCTTGAGTTTCATAGCCAAGTTTCTCTTACTTCTCTCACTGGTTTCTTACCCTAATATTGACCCAAACCTCTCAAATCTCTAATTTTTTAATGATTTTAACTCGTACCTTTATGTTTTACACTTTTTTCTACTCGATCTTTATGATTACTCCAATTTTATACGTTTTTGTTACCTTTTTGAAACTAGGGTTTCTGAACCCCTTTCAAAATCACTTTACTTTCTGATTTATAGTACTATTGAGTACTAATTGGAAATCACTTTACTTTTTGAAACTAAATATTTTGCATAAGTTTGATAAAACCCTAGCCTTTTATGTTTACATTTGTGTTGTTTGCTTATTTGTGTGTTCTTTTGGGGTCTTCTTTAGGTCCCCATGTTCTTTGCTTTTATTTTGGTTACCAGTATTTCATTCTCATTACATTCTATGTGCTCCATTTAAAGTCTCTCTGACTGTTTGCATGACAATTTTACATTGATTCTTACAAGCCTCTTTTTGAAATTGTGATACTTGCCATAAAATTGTATTCCACGTATTGTCCTTATAGTTTGGCATTAATTTCAAATTTTCTTCCTCAATCTATGGGATACTTTCCTCAATTACTGTTGGTCTCCTAAGCTTTCAATATCGTTCCTTATTTTTGGGGATTACTGCCCAAAATCAAAGCGGTATCCCTCCCCATATGTGCATGATGATTGATTTGCCTGAACTGTTCCCTAATTATACTATCATGTACCTAGTCTCTATTGCACACTTTTTGCTATTCTGTTCCATAGGTGATCATACCTTGTGATTTCTTTCCTTTTAAATAGTTGCTTATTAGCGTTTAACTTTGATTCCTTAATTAAAGGGTAGTCCTTATACTGATTTGATTATGATTGATACCAGTTCCTTAATTAGGGATTGCTTCCTTGTTTGTTTACTCGTATTCAATACTATAATTACCCTCCGCCATTCTCTATGCAAAACACTAACACATTGCATATCACTTAACACACACAGGCACGAATACACTCAGTGTTCTGAACTCTCTCTCTCTTTCGCACAAACATCTTTGTGCTCTTTGTTTCTACATAATTTCTTTCACTTTCCTATGAATGCTAATCACTCAATTGGTTGAGATTGAATGATCCTGGTTACTTTATCACTCTACTAGCCTTTACTGTGTTACTTGCTTTGGGTCTGCCTACTGCTCACTTCTTGCATACTGCTGCTCTGCTCTCTGCTTCCCTCTGCACACTACTGCTCACCTCTCTGCAGAATATTGCTCAATACTTCTCTTTGTTTACATTATTTTCAACTGGTATGCATCATATTTAAGTTATAGCCTCAAAAACAACATGCTTCTAATGGTGCTGCACTTTCTTTTGTTCCTTGTGTGCTTCTACTTGTGGTTCTGCTGCTACAATTGTAACTAGCATGCATTAATTGCTAAGCCTAATTAGTAAGCCTAGCATGTTCATTATCCCCCTTGCCTACCCTAATACATGTTTCCCCTTTGCTTCTGTATACTACTAGCAACCTCTTGGCTACTCCATAGCCCCAAAACCTCTTTTTGAGGATGATTTGGTTTGATGTCTAGTGCTGTAAGAACTGGACTCTAGTTTGAAGCATGAACTCTCTTATGTGTGACTGATTGTCTTGTAAGCTGCTTGTTCCCTTTGCCTTTACCTTTGCATGTGTGACTGTTTCTTTCAAAACTAGCTCAAAGTAGCTGTTTTCAAATTCAGTTAAAATTTTCGCTCTTCTATTGTTCTTCTCAAACTGTCCTTCATGTAAAACCTTTTTCAACTCAACCCCTTCAAATTCTATCACAATCATACTACTCTTAGAATTAGGTTCTGCAGCCTTGTGTAAGCATTGCTTTGGGTACCTTGAGTACCCACTGAACTTTGATGCTCAAGGTTGGCAAGTTCACACTTGCACTTATCAATGGCGATTTGTTTTTGCTGCCTAGTATTAGTCGGGGTCTCAAGATACCCCTAGGGTACTTTGCCGTACCCAAACTCTCGGTGAAGGCTATGAAACTCAAAAGAAGTGAGGTTGGAGGTCTAGGCCTGGCTAAAGGCTCCCTATAGAATAGCTTCTTGTTATACTCTTCACTATTGTAATTTAATTACTTAATGTATAATAACTTGTAAAGAACTATGGCGTTTATATTGAAATTGGGGAGGGATATGTATGTTTATTAAGGGTACGAGTAGAGAATATGCCTATAGGATTTCATTTATATATTCATGAAATAGAAATCATATTAAAGCATGCATTCTCCATAGAGACACCCTGCTCTTAGGATCCTTGCTTTCAATTTGATATTTTCCCTCATGAAAATAACCAGTTAATAACTAAATTTCTACTACTGCATTTAGATATCGTGTATTTAGGACCATAACGTGCATTTAGATATCATATTTTTAGGACCATCATGTGCATTAGATATCATGCAATTAGGAGTCTGTTTGCAATGTTTTGGCCACCCTATTAATTATTCAACCGCATAAACTGGTTTTCTAAAACTGAAAATCAAGGTGCATATCTTCTTTCTTTCATAAAGCCTAGGCAAGCCTTAGGCTGGATAAAACTGACTAATCATATTCGACCTCTTTAAAATTGCCCGCCTCCATGAAGTCTGTTCATTTTACTACTAAATTCCTGTCTCATTTTTCACCTATATATTTTTAACTAAGTTGCTTTTTTAGTCCAAGACCGAAGTACTATTTTCCTAAAACCTGTAACGACCTCTGTAATTTTACGGGTCGTACTCTCCTTGTTTATTGTAATTCCAAATAACTTTTGCATCTCCACTAGACGCTTTCATCAGTCTAGAACTGAATGTTGGACAATACGCTTTACGCTAGAGGGGGGGGGGGGTGAATAGCGTTTTAAAAATATTAAGCGTTTTAGTGCGGAATTTAAAAACTTTGCAGAAATTAAAACAAGTGCAGTAGAATAAACTTACACAATGATGTATCCTGGTTGGCCACAAACGTGGTTAGTCCAGTCCCCGAGAGACTCTCTCGAGATTTCCACTAAACTTGTCAAGCTTACGGGTGCTTAACAAACCGTTACAGCTGAGGACACAAGCCTCACCTAGTTGCTCGGGGATCACAATCCCAAAGACTTCAATTGCTCGGGGATACCAATCCCAAAGACTTCAATTGCTCGGGGATAACAATCCCAAAGACTTCAACTGCTCGGGGATAACAATCCTAAAGACTTCAACTGCTCGGGGATAACAATCCCAAAGACTTCAACTGCTCGGGGATAACAATCCCAAAGACTTCAACTGCTCGGGGATAACAATCCCAAAGACTTCAACCGAGGAATCACAAGTTCCTCAACAAACGAGAATCGCAATTCTCTTACAAACACAAAACACACTCACTTTACAAAGCACTCCTTAATGAGTAGATATGAGTAGAAATAGTACGCTCAAGATCACAACAACTTAGCTCAATAGAATGGCTCTTCAAAAAGCTTTATGGATGAATGGAAAATGATGATCAATGTAAGAAAGCTTTTAGCAATGAAAATACTCAAAGTGTATATGTTGTTGTTGTGAAAACACTGAGTTGAAGCTGTATTTATAGGTGAAAAACTCAGTCTTACCGTTGTCTAATTGCCAATTAAGGATTGCTGAAATTACTCAGTGACAATCGATTGTCAAGACTAAACAATCGATTGTTTGCCTATCAGATTAAAAATTCAATCCCAGATTTTACGTCAACAATCGATTACTTCAAATCAATAATCGATTATTTATAACGTTAAGAAATCCTTTCCAATTTTTGGCATAAAACATCGATTGTCCGGAAATCAACAATCGATTATTTTAACAACGTTCAGAAAATCTTTTCCAGATTTTAAGCAAAACATCGATTGTTAAATATCAACAATCGATTACCTGAAGGTAATTGAAAATATATGACAACGGTCAGCTTCAACAATCGATTATCAAATGGAATAATCGATTATTAATTAATTTCAAAACTCTCTGTCTCATATATAATCGATTATCAAAAGCCACAATCGATTATCATCTTATTTAAAATCACTGGGAGACATTTTTCTCATTCTAATCGATTACCATTAGTTCATAATCGATTTTTATGAGTTTTGAAAACTTTGCCTCAGTTAACAATCGATTATCATAAGTACACAATCGATTGTTATGCAGTTTGCAAAAACCTGATGTTAACTGACTTACTCACAATCGATTATCATTAATTCACAATCGATTGTCATGCAGTCTTGGCTTAGAGATACTCGATTATCATAAGTACATAATCGATTATCTTAGCCCAGATTTTTGAGGCATGCTTGGAAAATATTTTAACAAATGTAAATATGCATAGTTTAAAATTATTTGACACTTAATTTAAATATGCATGATTTTGGAAAAATAATTTTAGTGGAGAAGCCATGTTATGAGCCAAGTTGAGGAATCAAGATCACAATTAATATTGACTCAATTATAACATTTCTAAACTTTGTCTTGAGCTTCTTGTAATGCATCCATTTTGTGCTTGTCCTTGAGTACTGCTATATATCGCTTTTTGCTTTGTTTGACATTCATCAAAACCTACAAAAGAACACACGTTTAGTATATTGCATTTGAAACGTGTTTCCAACAATTTCCCCCTTTTTGATAATGGCAAACATAAGCGGGATATATGCAATAATTATTTTGATAATCCAAGACAAGTGTAAAGTATGCAATTTGATGTTCCCCCTCAATTCATGTTCCCCCTCACTTTAAGCATGAATGAAGTTGAGAGTGATATAGCATACTTCTTGATATCCCGTTTCTTCCCCCTTTTGCCATTAGCAAAAATATATACAAGGGAAGAATATGCAAAAAAAACATATGAAATAAACAAAAGTTTATTTATTGGAAAATAACATTACATGGGTGGAGCCAAACACAATAAAACGAACAACAACTAACCAACCAAGGAAAAACAAATCAAAAACAACAATTTCACATCATCAAAAACAACAATTTCATCATTCATCACCCCCATCCCCTTCATCATCATTGGGAGGCGCTTGATATGGCACCATCTGAGCATAGGCATAATGCACGTGATCAAAGTAACCATGGACCTCACGGGTTAATTGAGTAATTTGGTCAGAGATAGTCCGGAGGGTAGGCTCCTGAGGAGGATGAGCACGACGGGCTTGTCGATTTTGAGGAGGAGCGGGAGCATGATCACCATCATGATGAAAGGAAGACTCCGAAATTTCCCAGATTTTGGTGCTCTTTTTGAGAGGACCATTAGCAATATTGACCCCGGAAGCTTCAAGAAATTTCATTATTAAGAGGGCATAGGGGAGAGGTATGTCATCTCTGGTGGCATTGAACATATGAGATTGAATAAGCTTGCACCAATTGATTTTAACACCGGTGATAATGGCATGAAGAAATTTGGCATCCTCTTGGGAAATGGTGGTGTGATTGAGTTTACGGGGTTTGAGAACACGAGTGATGAAATAGAGAATGAAACGATAATTCGGGTCCATACCCTTTATGGTGGGACGACGGGAAGAAGACTCATCATAGGCGACTCCGGCTTGGCGAAAGAGATTAGCTTCATCAATCATGTCCCCGGCATCATTTATGTACTGGTAGATGTCTTCACCATCATGCGGAATGCCGGCAATGAGGTGGAGGTTATCTTCAGAAATTAGAATGGAAATGCCGTTAACATTGGTAACGAGTTCACCCTCATCATCTTTGTGAAGGTTGGAGTAAAAAGCTTCAACCAAAGTAATGTTGTAGTAGGGGTGAGTAAGGAGTAGGAAATTGAAAAGTTGGCACTCTCTTAGCATATTCGCGGCTGGAATGAATGGTGCAACAAGAGCGTTTGTTGAAAAGCGAGGAGGGAGAATAAGGCGTTTCTCAAATTTGGTTAAGAAACGGGTGAGCTCTTCATCGGATTCAAAGAATAGAACCGATCCATCTTGATATGGATGGCGAGAAGAAGAAGAAGCACCTTGTTTGGAACGAGCACGTTTGGAGTTGCGGCTTGACATTTTTGAAAAGGATGTGCTAGGATTTTTCAAAGATAACAAGATAATTTGATGCTTGGGAGGCTTGAGTGAGTATACAAGAGCATATGTGCAGCCTATATATAGAGAAGGAATGAATCTTACACTTATTTGAAAAGATTTGAAGAGATTTGAAGAGCTTTGAAGTCTGAAACGGTAAAAATAAATTCACTGACCGTTCAATAATCGATTGTTTGAATAGAATAATCGATTGTCATTAATGAAAATGATCTGACACATCGATTACACGCCAGAACGGTAAAAAAAATTTGAAAAAGATAGTCGATTGTCAAACTTGGTAATCGATTGTTTTTCATATTTATGACCTGACAGGAATCGATTGTAGAGCCAAAACGGTAACATAAGTTTAAAACAGATAATCGATTGTCAATATATAGTAATCGATTATTTCACTCACAGAGAGTTTGGATTTTGGCAAATAATCGATTGGCAGAACAAATAATCGATTGTTTGGAAGGGGGATGCTAAAGTGATGAGACTTAATTCTATCAAGCAATGTAAACATTCAACAAGATTTCATGACAAAAAAAAATTGAATCAACAAATAATCGATTATTGATACTGATAATCGATTGTAAGCATAAATAATCGATTATGATCGATTTTTCTTGTATCAAGACAATTTATACTTTCCTCTTACCTTTTGGGGGATACCTGCAAAATAGAATTAAACATCTCCGACGCTCAAGTCAGTAATCTATAAATGAAATAATAACTTTGAAACTAGTGTAGTCGGGTGAAAAACGTGAACTCTTAAGAATTTTGTCCTAGGATGTTCTTAAGAGGGTTTAGGGTACTTACCTTCCCTTCGACTTTGCCAATTACCTGATTTTGAACATCCTCCGTTCATTTTGGTCTTTTGGCTCATTCTTCAATTTAAGAAGCTTCTTCCACAATTTTGCCTTTGTCTTCCTTGTATTTTGTCTTTTAAATTTTTCGAAAATACTTCCGATTTTGAAAAAAATGCCTAAATCGACTTTTCCGTTTCTTCCTCCTTCTTTGTGCTTTAATTTAAGGAATTTTGAATTCGTCTCCCGTCAAGTGTTTGGAGTATCCACTACACTTGATTCCTTCAAGCACACCTGCAAAACAAATCAATGCTCTTTTGGTACCCATGCCATTTTGGGTCCTTGAGGGTTATGCATACTATAATGATATGTTTGAGTAGCATGTCTATGTCTAGTAAAGCATGCGGGAGCAATATGACCAATTCGTCTACAATAATGACATGTCACATTTGGATTATGCATGCGTCTAGGCTCATAGTAGCTAGAATAATGCACATTGTTTACTCTATTTTCATTTCTCCTAATTTGAGCACCATAATCATTTCTAGGTTGAACATTTCGGGATCTTCTAGCATGATCACTGTTGTGCCTAAAATATGCATCATGTCTATGGTGACGATTGCTAGGCGGAAGGTCATGTCTAGGTCTCCTAATATTTTGTCTAGCATGCATGTTTGTTTTAGGAAAGGTATTTTTGTTATTAATCCTAGATTGAGCTCTAGGTGGTTGGGTTTTTGCATCAGCCTCTTCTTCATTTATGAAGCCTATTCCATGCTTGGTTGATTTCAAGTTATCAAGCACCACATTCAAGTTTTTATGAGAGGAGTTGAATTTATCTAGTGTGCCTTTTAATCTACCTACTTCATTCTTAAGGTCTACACAAGAAGCACAATTTTTTGTAGAACTCTCGGGCTTGTCAGAACTTCTTTTCCCATAAAACTTGTTTTGTTCTAGTAGCTTCTCATTTTCCAAAACCAATTTTTCCAATTCTTTTTCTTTTAATGAAAACTGTTTTTGAAAATCTTGTTCTTTTAGAGAAGCATTTTCTCTTAAACTAGTGACGGTTTTTGTAACTTTGAGAAATTCAGCATACAATTCATCAAAGGCATTTCTCATGTCATCAAGAGTATAAAAATTTTGAGAAGAGATTTGACTTACCTCACTTTGATTTTCTTCCTGTGCCATGAGGCAGAGATTTGCCGCTTCTTCATTTTCTTCTTCACTGGATTCGTCTCCGGAATCTCCTCCCCAAGATATGTATGCTCGTTGCTTCTTGAAGGGTTTCTTCTCCTTTTTAAGATTTGGGCAGTTTGTTTTGATATGCCCTGTTTCACCACATTCATAACATTTAACTTGCTCACCTTGCTTTTTCCCTTTGCGGTCATATTCTTTTCGCATGAATTTTTGGAACTTTTTGATGATGAGTCCGAATTCGCTATCTCCATCCTCTTCAATTGGTGATTGACTTGTGCTCGCCTTTAGAGCAATCTTTTGCCTTCTTTGTTCATCAATAACAGGGTTAAGAATAGTGGATTCATAAGTCTTAAGATTACCTCTAAGAGCGTCTATGGTGACGTTCGTGATTCCAATTGACTCTTGAATCGCATCGGCCTTTGATCGCCATGCCGGTGTTAGACTCCTAAGGATTTTTCGAACTAGTTCTTTGTCTGTGAACGTCTTCTTGAGCGCGTGGAGATCATTCACTATTGATGAGAACCGCTCAAACATCTCGTCTACCTTTTCGCCTTCCTTCATATGGAACAATTCGTAAGCATGAGTTAAAAAGTCAATTTTAGCTTCTCTTACCTGGTCAGTCCCTTCGTAAGTGACCTCAAGCTTGTCCCACATTTCTTTCGCTGTTTTGCAGCAGGAGATTTTCCTGTAATCATTAGCATTAACAGCACAAAGTAATAAATTAATAGCTTTAAAATTATTTTGGACCATTCGATTATCCTCGGCGTTGAATTCCTCTTCTGATTTTGGCACCCATTCTCCTTCCACCTTTTTGACAGGAACCTCATTTTCTTTGGTGTACACCTTCCACAAGTAAGGGCTGTTTGATCTGACGAATATCTGCATCCTTTCTTTCCAATATGAATAATTAGTCCCTTTAAACAAAGGAGGTCTTGTGGGGCACTGTCCTTCATCAATACCTGCAAAAGAGTCTAGAGTAGAAGCCATGGAAAGATTCTCTCAAACGGTTAAGTCTTTCAGAGAGTATGGCTCTGATACCAATTGTTGGACAATACGCTTTACGCTAGAGGGGGGGTGAATAGCGTTTTAAAAATATTAAGCGTTTTAGTGCGGAATTTAAAAACTTTGCAGAAATTAAAACAAGTGCAGTAGAATAAACTTACACAATGATGTATCCTGGTTGGCCACAAACGTGGTTAGTCCAGTCCCCGAGAGACTCTCTCGAGATTTCCACTAAACTTGTCAAGCTTACGGGTGCTTAACAAACCGTTACAGCTGAGGACACAAGCCTCACCTAGTTGCTCGGGGATCACAATCCCAAAGACTTCAATTGCTCGGGGATACCAATCCCAAAGACTTCAATTGCTCGGGGATAACAATCCCAAAGACTTCAACTGCTCGGGGATAACAATCCCAAAGACTTCAACTGCTCGGGGATAACAATCCCAAAGACTTCAACTGCTCGGGGATAACAATCCCAAAGACTTCAACTGCTCGGGGATAACAATCCCAAAGACTTCAACCGAGGAATCACAAGTTCCTCAACAAACGAGAATCGCAATTCTCTTACAAACACAAAACACACTCACTTTACAAAGCACTCCTTAATGAGTAGATATGAGTAGAAATAGTACGCTCAAGATCACAACAACTTAGCTCAATAGAATGGCTCTTCAAAAAGCTTTATGGATGAATGGAAAATGATGATCAATGTAAGAAAGCTTTTAGCAATGAAAATACTCAAAGTGTATATGTTGTTGTTGTGAAAACACTGAGTTGAAGCTGTATTTATAGGTGAAAAACTCAGTCTTACCGTTGTCTAATTGCCAATTAAGGATTGCTGAAATTACTCAGTGACAATCGATTGTCAAGACTAAACAATCGATTGTTTGCCTATCAGATTAAAAATTCAATCCCAGATTTTACGTCAACAATCGATTACTTCAAATCAATAATCGATTATTTATAACGTTAAGAAATCCTTTCCAATTTTTGGCATAAAACATCGATTGTCCGGAAATCAACAATCGATTATTTTAACAACGTTCAGAAAATCTTTTCCAGATTTTAAGCAAAACATCGATTGTTAAATATCAACAATCGATTACCTGAAGGTAATTGAAAATATATGACAACGGTCAGCTTCAACAATCGATTATCAAATGGAATAATCGATTATTAATTAATTTCAAAACTCTCTGTCTCATATATAATCGATTATCAAAAGCCACAATCGATTATCATCTTATTTAAAATCACTGGGAGACATTTTTCTCATTCTAATCGATTACCATTAGTTCATAATCAATTTTTATGAGTTTTGAAAACTTTGCCTCAGTTAACAATCGATTATCATAAGTACACAATCGATTGTTATGCAGTTTGCAAAAACCTGATGTTAACTGACTTACTCACAATCGATTATCATTAATTCACAATCGATTGTCATGCAGTCTTGGCTTAGAGATACTCGATTATCATAAGTACATAATCGATTATCTTAGCCAAGATTTTTTAGGCATGCTTGGAAAACATTTTAACAAATGTAAATATGCATAGTTTAAAATTATTTGACACTTAATTTAAATATGCATGATTTTGGAAAAATAATTTTAGTGGAGAAGCCATGTTATGAGCCAAGTTGAGGAATCAAGATCACAATTAATATTGACTCAATTATAACATTTCTAAACTTTGTCTTGAGCTTCTTGTAATGCATCCATTTTGTGCTTGTCCTTGAGTATTGCTATATATCGCTTTTTGCTTTGTTTGACATTCATCAAAACCTACAAAAGAACACACGTTTAGTATATTGCATTTGAAACGTGTTTCCAACACTGAACTATTGTTTCTAATAGTAGGATACTGCATACATATATGGCTTTAACTATGTTTGAAAGAATAAATATTTTCCCTATTCCTAAATGATACGCATTTCTTACTCCTTTACCTTCATCCTTTTTCAACTTCTCCTGCCTAATTCTACCCAACCTTTCAGCTTTTTGCATTCAGATTTTCAAAATCTGTCTTTCTCACTTAGACCTTAAATGTGATTAAGGCGTGGTAATTGTATATATATTTGTGGAGGGGCACTTGAGCCCTTGACATGCTTTTTTACGTGGTCCTTTATATGAAGTCCTACTTGCTTTTGTATGTCGCTCGGTATTTCGCCTTTAAACTTAAGGGTTCAACTTAGTCCTCCCCTTGTAGGAATAGTGGTCCTAAACTCCCTCTAGGACCTAAAGGATGGGACGAGTAATATCACGTGCTAAGCACTCATGACCAACACATACGCTTAAAACAACTTGTAATGGGTGGGAAAGGTAAAATATGAATATGATGACCGATGCGCTAATATCTTGTGTGGGAATGATTGCCGGGTCTTGCACCGAAGCTATACATATTACATTGAACCCTAGGACCCCCTTGTCACTTTCAATTATTGATATTTTCTCAAATTAATGTTTTATTCGACTAAGCTTTCTCTTTTCAAAATCACGTGTGTCTTCTTTCTTACAAAATTATCAATTTGTTTATGCTTTCTATGTGAAAATTTTACTTGTTTATTTTCACTCCATTTAAAGTCACAACTAAGCACGGACGGGAACCACACTAGTGGATCTTGAGGGGTGCCTAACGCCTTCCCCTTGAGATAATCTCAAGCCCTTACCCAAACTCTCATTTTCTTTCAAAAAAATCTCTTTTTCTTTAAGTGTCCTAATGCACTATAATCATTAGGTGTTGACTCTTCGAACTCTTCAAACCCGCTTCGTCAAAAGGGAAAGGATCGTAAACCCGATTTATCCGCTTTTGAAAAAGGGAGCGTCAACAGCATGACGACTTTGTTGGGGATTTCTTTAAGGCTTTTACCATTACATGTTTTGTGACTTTATTGCTTCCTTATTTTCATTTATGTTCAGTCTTTAATTGTTTCACCAAGAATACTAACTTGGCACTTCATGTTTTTCTTTCCTTTTAATGTATCCTTTTACTGCCTTATTATTTCTATTCCATTGTAATTTCTGAGTATTCATTGTAATCTTTACCAACGTGAAAATACGTGCAATTTACTTCATTATTGTAACTGCATTTCTCAACATCATATTCCACTCGTGCCAAAGCAAATCCTATAGAAACGCTTATAATGAATGGTTGCTCCCCTCCAATATTATAACCCCTAAATGTTGCGAAGGAATATTTGCGGTAAACCAGTCGATCAACGGTGTAGCCAACGGTTCTGCGCCTTTCCCTCTTGATGTCCGCTCAAGGGTACCTTGTCTAGCACTTCAAAAGTAGAAACCTTATTCCTTTAAACTGTTCATGCATCATGGTTAGCCCTAGCCGAGTTAGTTATGTTGTCCACATAATGACTCCTTAAGATAGCATTAACCAAAGTCCACCGGGTTTCCTCAAAACCCGAACGGACGCCTCCACATTATGTGCATTTATTTGGAGAACTAAATGCCTTTTGCTAATTATTTATTAAATAGTCGAGTCGGGTAGGGTCAAGGGCCTAACACTTTGTTTTGCATAAAATGAGGCACGAGGTCCCCAAATTCGGTATGGTATCCAACATTCACCCGAGGATGCTAAGTTGGTCGGAAGAACTTTATGCCATCGATCGAACCCTCATCCGCAAGTACTTAGGGAATTTTCCCTCGCTTCTGGAAATCCAGCCTAACAACAAGGTCATAGAGGCTACCACTTTGTTTTGGCATGGTGATTGATCGGTGTTTTGCTTCGGAGGTTTGGAAATGACCCCTTTGCTAGAAGAGATAGGGGGTCTAGCTGGTATCTCTTAGGAGACTCCGGGTTTGCTTATGCCAGAAAACCGCAAACGTAGAGGCTTTATTAAGATGATGGGACTCAATAAAAATCCCGACCTATCTTGCCTGAAGGACTCCTACATACCCTTTGACGGGCACATACATAGGAGGGTCTTTGTGTTCATGTTTTACTTCCTAAGTATGATAAATTTTCCCATGAAGAGGGCTAGGATCCACACCGGACTAGCCATGGTGACCAAGACATTTATGGATGGTATCAACGGGCAATCTATTAGTATAGTGCATATGATGATCGCTGAAATCTATCGAGCCTTGGGAAAATGTCAACAGGGGGCTCCACATTTCGAGGGTTTTAATCTGCTACTTCAACTTTGGCTCACAGACCACCTTCAGAAGGGCAACTACAGACAGGAAATTATCTACAGGGATTGGGATGACCATATCGCTTTCCATCACCCAAGGCGAATGAACTTCATGACAAACATGTTCACTCAGCCAGAGGACGCTAGTAGATGGGTAGAGTCGTTTGAAAATCTAAAAGAAGAGAAAGTTGAATGTTCGAGTGGTTCCCAACAGGGGAGTTCATTGTCCGTTCTCGAGACGCACCATTCCTCATAATCATTGGTCTGAGGGGAACTCATCCTTATGTCCCTCTCCAGGCCATGAGGCAAGCTGGAAGAAAACAAATCATACCCATGATGGAGAAAATAAGTTATTTTAGGGCTGATTTTCAAGATGATGATAGTCCGCACAGGTGTCACGCTCAACATATGTGGCACTGCAAGCTCGTCTTAGGGAAGGAGTCTATTGAACCAGACAGGTATCATGTCGGGTGTGTGCAGCACTACACAGGTTGGTTGGAAGATGATCACGTTGGTTTGGGTCATCCAGGATTCCACCACGGTCATAGGATTATTGATACGAAAACTTAAGCGCAAGTCAAATACAATCAAATGCGCATGAGGATGCGAGAATGTGAGAGTGAACATCGGGAAATACAGGAAGCCCACAGGAAGCTGATCAACGAGTGGAAGAATATGGCGGTCAACGCCAACAACCGTTTGCGATATCTGGAATGGGGTATAGTGGAGTTAGAAGGAAGGTTCTTGAAAATAATTGAAGCTTGCCAGAACGTTGAAGGAAGTGCAGGCGGACATCTGGCTCGAGCTTATATGTTGTTCAGAATGTGCGAGTTGATGCAGCTGTACGAGGGAGGCAAGAGTACCGAATCTGGGGAAGGTTCTTCTGGGACCAAGTAGTTAGGATTTTTATTTACTGCTTTCTTAATATAATAAGGCTACCGTCCATTAGTGACATATTTTATCGTTCAGTTGTTTTAAGATTCATTTTGTTTTATCAACAAAATGAGGTATTTAGCATTATAAGTTCTCCAAATTTAATTTGTCGCTAGGCCTTCCTCGGGCACAATGAGGCACCCAAATTAGGAAACGACTTATACTATTGCACAACGTGTTTAGATATCGGAATATTATCTTTTAGAATCCGCACTAACTTTTTACCTTTTTGTTTTTCTTTTATTTTTTATTTTGTTCCCCAAAGGTTAGTTCGTGCATTCTTGCATCAGCATACTCAAAAACATCCAAGGGTCCTCCACCTCCTCCTCCTCCAAGTCCTACCAGAAACAGGAACAAGGGAAAAATGGGAGATGCAAGCCCCAGAAAAGAGCTCGAGGAAACTTCTCAGAATGCCGCAATTACCAAGGAGACTACTGCTCATCTGGAGTAAACTTTGCTAATATTTCAAAAATAATCGGACCAAGTTCGGAACCTGGCAAACCTGTCAATCACTCTTGCCGCTCCTTATGTTAAGATGCAACTTACGGCAGTCTTTGATCTAGCTATAAGGCTTTAAGGTCTCACAAACGTGCACTTCCCTTATGCATCCAACCGCTTCACTAGTGTGAATAGGTTATATAGAAGGGTAGGTCGGTTATATACTCTTATGCGCCTTCCTTCTTCGAACCTTTTGGTATGTATTACCCCCTAACTATAGATCAGATCCACAAGACAAGAAACTCAATTCCGCACTGCTGCTGAGTCGTCGGACTTATCCACCAAGGGATTCGTGAAATTTCTGTGGATTGCGTTGGGGGAAATCTACCAAAGCTAGGCAAATAGATAGACTCCTTTCCCGCTGCTAAGGGAGAGCAAGAAAGAAAATAAAATGATTGTTTTAACACCCAGAACCCTGCACCTCCACAAAATACCCCCACAACCTCCAATGCAACCCACTTATGCCCAAGCCTGCAACACATGCAATAACACTCCACTACTTATTCCCGAACCACAAAATACCGAAAAAGACCATAACACTCCTATCCTTGTGGACACTATACCCCCTACACTCAGCCAATCACAAGTGCACCCCAATCAGACGACAAGGATTCCTCATCTAGAATTTGGCTGCTGAGATCAAGAAATTGACTAGCTGGGTCCAAGGTTTCGAAGGTAACAAAGGTGTTGAAGAGTTGAATTACAAATATCTCTGTGTTAAGGCAGATGTTGAACTCCCGGAGGGGTACAAACCTCCCAATTTTGAGATGTTAGACGGTACATGTGATCCCAGGGTTCACTTGAGAATGTAGTATGATAAGTTGGTATGAGTCAGAAGGGATGAGAAAATCCGCATGAAGTTGTTCATGAAGAGTCTGAAGGGCGATGCTTTATCATGGTATATCAGCCATGATACAAAGAAATGGACAAATTGGTTGAACATGGCGTCTCACTTTATGGTCCGATTTAGTTTCAACACTGAGAATGCACCATATGTGTTCTATTTCAGAATCTAAAGAAGAAACCCACGGAGAACTTTCGCAAGTATGCTACTCGTTGGAGGTCGGAAACTGCTAAGCCCAGGCTGGCCTTGGAGGAAGAACAGATGAATAGGTTCTTTGTCTGTGCTCAGAATCTGTAGTACTATGAAAGGATGATGCTAAAAGGATCGAAGAAGGTATCAAAAATGGTATAGTCACAAACCTTGAGGCATTGCAAGCTACCAACAAGGCTTTACAGTCTGGTGGCTCATCAATGAAAAAGGATGTAAATTCCGTGTTGGCTGCGCAAAGGAACAATTCCCTTATGAAGTACCAAGCCTATCTCTCAGCTCCACTCACATATCAACCTACCATAAATTTCTAAGAACCCTCACCCACATATCAAATACCACCATCTGCCTACCAATCACCTCCACCGCCCACATATCATTCCACTTCACCTAGATATTCCCAACCCACACCCGTATACCAAGCATATAACTCCCAACCTTATCACTACCTGTCGCCACCTACCCGCCAAAACTTTCCTCCATCCAGACTAAACTTCGACCGTAAGCCTCCCGAACAGTATACCGCCATAGCCGAGCCAATTGACCAATTATATGAAAAACTCAAAGCAGGCGGCTACATTACCCCTATCTCAGCCGTAATTCCAAAAAATCTTCTCTCAATGGATCAACCCAAACAATACTTGTGCATACCATTCCGGGATGAAAGGCCATACCATCGACTAGTGTCGCTCCTTGAAAGACAAGATTCAGAATCTGATTGATAACAAGGTCATTATAGAAAGGGAGCCTGCTCCTAACGTCCACAACAACCCTTTGCCTGACCACAAGGGTGGAGGCATCCATATGATCGAGATTGAAATTGATTGGGACCCCAAGGGGTCAATTGTTTGACAATTGAAGGAGACAAGCCTAAGAAGCCAACAGTTACCCTCAATCCCATTGTTGTTCAGATTCAGCCCTCTTAGGGCGATGTGGTAAATATGTCTGTACCGCTCGAGTTTGAAGCACCTTCTGCCAAGGCACCCAAACCGATTGAAGTTGAGTTCAGGATTCCAAAGGCATTTTCTCCATTTGAAGTTACTGTGTTACCTCCCAAGATTCCAATTCCGGCTTCCATGACCGATGTGACCCCATTCAAGTCAAACGCTATACCTTGGGATTACACAGCCGAGGCTAGAAGGAAGGGAAAGACATATATTAGAGAAGCAATCGCCGCACAAGGGATGACCAGGACAGGCAGGGTGTACACCCTAGAGCATTTAGTTGAGTCTAGCAAGCAATCCTCTGGGCGGGCTATTGGAACTGGACCTGATGACCTTTGGAGGTAGATACAGGCCAAAGAGTACTCAGTCGTTGAACAGTTGAACAAAATGCCAGCAGAGATTTCTCTTCTGGCTCTTCCACAAAGCTCTGAGGCACATAAAAATGCCTGAATGAAAATACTGAGTGAAGCTTATGTTTCTAGCAACATAACAGGAGGCGAAATGGCCAATATAGTAGGGCAGGTACTGGAAAGCTACAAGATCACCTTCCAAAAGGATGAGTTACCTCCAGAAGGGCTTAGTCACAATAAGGCATTGCACATCACTGCGCAATGTGAGGATTATTTTATCACCAGGTTCATAGTCGACGGGGGATCCAGCCTTAATATCTGTCCCTTAATAACTCTTAGGATCTTGGGTAAAGGATTGCACGAGATCAATGACAAAGCTATCAGCATCAAAGCTTTTGATGGATCTCAAAGATCCACCGTTGGAGAAATTATCATGTGCCTATAGATGGGACCCACCTGGTTCGATGTTGACTTCCAAGTTATAGACGTGCCAGCATCATACAACTTTTTGCAGGGACGACCCTGGATCCACGCCGCTGGGGCTGTGGCATCAACTTTGCATCAAGCTGTAAAATTTGAATGGAATAATCAGGAAGTGATCATTCATGGCGGTGGTAGCAACCCTATATACAGTCGCCAAACCATCCCGATGATCGAAGGTAGAAGGAGAATCGGTGGTGAAACATACCACCACATTGAGCGGGTCAATGCCATAGACAAGGAAAAATGGTGGGATAACAAGATTGAGAGAATTCTGAATAGGAGCGGATACGAGCCTAGAAAGAGACTTGGCAAGAATCTCCAGGGCATCACCAAGACTATCAAGTTGAAGAAGCATGGTACTACTTTTGGCTTGGGTTATGAGTATACTTGGGAGGAGTTCAACCATTGGTCCCCACCATGGCGCAGTCCCTACTATCCATTGGAACACCCCATACCTCAGTTAGAGCAGACCTTTCAGCCATCTGACATTATATATGGGTCAGAAGAGGATGATGCACCGACAACAATGAAGAACCTGTTTCTGGAGGATGATATGGATTGTTGTGTTATCTTCGAGGAGGAAGGGGAGGAAGGCCCTTCCATTCAACCTGTGAACCGAAGAAAATGCCTCACCAACTGGTCAGTCAGGACCACCAGTGCCCGGAGAGCTTCGGGGTAGCAAGGCTAGATGATGCATTATGCATCACATTTTACTTTTAGTTGATGTTACTTTTCCGCATTGTCTTTACTTTTGAAAAGAAATCTGATGTTTCAAACAGTTATGAATTTAATCTAAAGAATTTTCCGAGTTTATCTTTATATCTCGCTCTTATTGCTTTTCTCTATTATTTACTTTATTTTAGACAACATTACTATTACGCATCTTGATGATGAACCAACAACTGTGGCTTGCAACAAGACAATGAAACAAATGGACATAGATTCATAAAAGGATGAAATACCAAAAGATGTTGTCAGGGAGGTCGAGAATTTAAAGAACATGCCTAAGTCTAATTTGGACGAAACTGAAGGTTTTAATCTAGGAGATGCAGAGAATGTCAAGGAAACACATATCAGCGTACATTTGTTACCACCAGAAAAGAAATAGTACATCGAGTTCTTGAAGGAGTATGAAGATATCTTCACCTGGTCGTATGATGATATGACCGATTTCAGCACATCCATTATGGCTCACAAGTTGCTGATAAATCCGGCATGCCCACCGGTAAAACAGAAGCTCAGAAAATTCAAGCAAGACATGTGTTTGAAAATCAAAGAAGAGGTTACCAAGCAAGTCAAAGTCAGGGTTCTCAAAGTGGTAGAATATCCGACATGGTTAGCCAACATCGTGCCGGTACCAAAGAAGGATGGGAAAGTTAGAGTCTGTGTCGACTACTGGGATCTCAACCGGGCTATTCGTAAGGACGACTTCCCTTTGACAAATATACACATATTGATTGACAATTGTGCCACACATGAGCTGCAGTCGTTCGTTGATTGTTTCGCTGGATACCATCAGATATGGATGGATGAAGAATATGCAGAGAAAATGGCATTTATCACACCATGGGGAATGTATTGTTAGGTTTGAAGAATGCTGGTGCTACCTACATGAGGGCCATGACCACCATCTTTCATGATATTATACATAAAGAGATCGAGGTGTATGTAGATGACATCGTCATCAAGTCCCGAAAAGCTGCAGATCACATGGATGATTTGAGGAAATTCTTCAATAGATTTAGGAGATATAACTTGAAACTAAATCCAACCAAGTATGTATTCGGGGTCCCCACAGAAACGTTATTGGGTTTTCATTTTATGTTGTCGGGGAATAGAATTAGATCCGTCAAAGGTCAAAGCCATTAAAGATTATCGCCGCCAAAGAACAAGAAGGATGTAATGAGTTTGCTGGGAAGACTCAACTATATCAGCCAGTTCATAGCCTAGTCCACTGTCATTTGTGAACCCATCTTAAAGATGCTAAAGAAAGATGCCGCTACTAAATGGACTGAGGAATGTTAAAAGGCTTTTGACAGAATCAGGGAATATTTGTCAACGCCGCTAGTCTTGGTTCCACTCGAGCCCGGGAGACCTCTATTGATTTATCTTGCGGTTGTGTTTTGGGACAATATGATGAAACGGGAAGAAAGGAGCAAGCCATCAACTACCTCAGCAAGAAGTTTACCCCATACGAGGCTCAGTATTCCTTATTAGAATGCACTTGTTGTGCTCTAACCTGGGTATCTCATAAACTGAGACATTATTTCTGTTCTTATACCACTTATCTCATATCCAGGATGGATCCATTGAAATATATCTTTCAAAAGCCCATGACTACCAGCAACTCACCAAATGGCAAATACTATTAAGTGACTTGACATTTTTATGTTACCTAGAAGGCCGTCAAAGGACAAGCTTTGGCAGATCACTTTACCGAGAATCTTGTAGGAGGAGAATATGAACCTCTAAAGATGTATTTTCCTAACGAAGAGGTAGCTTTCATAGGGGAAGACATCGCAGAATCCTATGATGGTTGGAGAATGCTCTTCGAAAGAGCCGCAAATTTCAAAGGAGTCGATATAGGAGGGGTCCTGGTATCAGAAACCGGTCAACATTACCCGGTATTCACCAAGTTCAGATTCACATGCACCAACAATATGGCCAAGTACGAATCCTACATCTTGGGGCTCAAATTGGCGATTGACATGAACATTTAGGAACTATTAGTGATCGGAGACTCAGACCTACTCATACATCAGGTTCGAGAAGAATGGGAAACCAAGAATTCCAAGATACTCCCCTATCTACACCATGTACATGAATTGAGGAAGAGATTTAGAAAGACAGAATTCCATCATGTTCCTAGAATATAGAATGAGTTCGTCGATGCCTTAGCCACTTTATCGTCTATGATCCAGCATCCAGATACCAACTTTATTAATCACATCCAGGTCAAGATTCACGACCAAATAGCTGATTGTGCTCATGTCGAGGAGGAAGACGGCGGGAAGCCTTGGTTCCATGATATCAGAGAATACTTGATAACAGGAGAATACCCAGAACTTGCCAATGCTACCCATAAATGCACACTCTGGAGGTTATCCAACAACTTCTTTCAGAGCGGAGGAATCTTGTATAGGAGCTCCCGATCTAGGGTTCTTGAGATGTGTCAAGGCAAAAGAAGCAACTAGATTATTAGAGGAAGTGCACGTAGGGACCTGCGGACCTTGCATGAATGGTTTTGTTTTGGCAAAGAAGATACTTTGAGCAGAGTATTTTTGGATGACTATGGAAATAGACTGCATCCAGTATGTCCGGAGGTGCCACCATTGTCAGATACATGCCGATATGATAACATTTTCTCCGAATGAGCTTACTGCAACAAGCTCGCCATGGTCGTTCGCCGCTTGGGGAATGGATATTATTGGACCAATCAAACCAGCCGCATCAAATGGTAACAGGTTCATCTTGGTGGCAATTGATAAATTTACCAAATGGGTTAAAACAACATCATACAAAGCAGTAGCCAAGAAAGTCGTAACAAATTTTGTCTGCGATCGTATGGTTTGTTGGTTAGGAATTTTGGAATCAATCATCACTGAAAATGGTTCCAATCTCAACAGCGACCTGATGAAAGCAATGTTTGAAACATTCAAGATTAAACACAAGAACACTATGGCTTACAGACCTTAGATGAACGGAGCTGTAGAAGCAGCTAATAAGAACATCAAAAAGATACTAAGGAAGATGATCGAAAGGCACAAGCAGTGGCATGAGAAATTGTCGTTCGCCTTACTAGGTTATCATACCACGGTCCGCACATCGACCAGGGCCACTCCCTACATTCCGATTTACAGTACAAAAGCAGTCATTCTTGTTGAGGTAGAGATTCCCTACTAAAGGATCATACATGAAGCAGAGTTGGATGATGCAGAATGGATAAAAAGTCGCTACGAGCAGTAAGCCCTTATAGATTGAAAGAGCATGAATGCAGTTTCTCACGGTCAGTTATATCAGAAAAGAATGTCTAGAGCCTTCAACAAAAGAGTTAAGCCAAGAAAGTTCACGCCAGGGCAGCTGGTGTTGAAGAAAATATTTCCGCATCAAGATAAAGCCAAACGGGAAATTCGCTGCAATTTGCAAGGCGCTTACATGGTTTACCGGGTTCTAACTAGAGGAGCCCTTATTCTCGCAAAAATGGACAGAGAAGTCCGGCCGAAGCCAATCAACTCAGATGCAGTAAAAAGATACTACATTTGATCATATGTTTTCTTCATGATGTAATTTGAACTACGCTTGACCTGATTCTCGTGTAAGAGCGGATACGTAGGCAGCCCTGGAGGACCCTCAAAATTCTGAAATCAGCTTGTCAATATCTTCCTCAGCGCAGTAAACCGGGGCAGAATTTTGAGGAGGTCCCTCAAAATTCTGGAATCAATCCACTTTTAGTTACTCAGCACAGCAGTCAGCAGCACTAGCCCAATAAACTGGGGTAGAATTTTGAGGAAGACCCTCAAAATTCCGGAGCAAACGAGGTCGCCGTATCTTGTACCACGTTATAGTTGTTGGTTTATCCAGAATAAAATAAACTTGTATATATACATATGTACTTGCATTATATTTACTAAGTCATGCATACATATCATTTGCATGACCATGGTTTAGCAACGCTACCCCCGTGATACACGACGCCAAGAGCTAGAGGATATGAACTAACCCCCCTTCACAGAACTCACGATTTTTCTTTGGATGCAGGAATTTAGGCCACGGATCAAAGTACATTTGCTCTTTAGAATCGAAACCCTCAAAGGGTCACTATCCACACCCAACATTCCCCAGTAGTCCTAATATCACAATCGTCTATCAGCTAAGAAAACGTACAACTATTCATTCTTTTACATTCCTGCATTACGTAAGGCTTTTCTCTGCCTTCCGAGGTTAAGCTCTACCTCCATATTGCATAAGGCTACTTATCTTCCTTTGGAGACTAAGCTATGTCTCCATTCCTCCATTGCATAAGGCTATTCTCTGCCTTCCGAGTTTAGGCACTACCTCCATCCTGCATAAAGCTACTTATCTGCCTTTCGAGACTAAGCCCTGTTTTCATCTGCATTTTTGCATAAGGCCACTCTCTGCCTTCCGAGATTAAGCTCTACCTCTATCCTGCATAAGGCTACTTATATTCTATTCGAGACTAAGCCTTGTCTCCATCTATATTGCCTAAGGCTACTCTCACTCTTTCGAGACAAAGCTCTGTCTACATCTGCATTTTTGCATAAGGCTTATCTGCCTTCCGAGGTTAAGCAGTACCTCAATCTTGCATAAGGCTACATATCTTCCTTCCGAGACTAGGTGTCATCTCCATCCTGCATGGTTGAAATATTGCCACTTTTATTTTTCGAACGGCTGAAAAATCGCCACATGCATCTTTAATTCTTGCTCTAGCTGAAAGATCGCCACCTTTGCTTCATCAGGCTGAAAGATCTCCACCCTTTGCATTCATCTGGTTGAAAGAATGTAGCCATTTGCATTCATCTGGCTGAGAGATCGCCACACTTGCATTCATCTAGCTGAAAGATCGTCACCCTTTGCATTCATTTGGCTGAAAGATTGCACCTTCTCATGGGCTGAAAGATCGCCAACTCATTCAAAGGAGTCATAGTTCGGAGCCACCATCCGCATCGCCAGAGAACACCATTGCATGGCCTGCAAATCTTCTTTTCTATGCTCTTCATAGCCCAGGACATCATAGTCTGGGGACGTCATCCTAACCGTCCAAAGAAAACATTCACGGTCCAACGGGAACTAGCGTCATATTTAAATTACACACAATATACGCATTTGTTCATTTACAGGTACCCCGGCTAGCAAACATCCGTCTCAGCAGGAGCGATGTCGCTCTGGACTTTCCTCGACCTATCTAATCCTAAACGTCTTTTGAAGCTCAACCATTGTGTCTGTCCTTTTGAACCTCCATCGACACATTCCGTCAATGGATCCCGAACTACATATGGCATGATTCTTGTAAAACCAAGGATATGTAGGTAGCTCAGAAATCATAGCACAGTAAAAATTCTTTTACAATCGCTGTTTTCTATAAAAATTGGCCACTGTATCTTTATATACCAAAATGGCAGCTGTTAATACCTAATTTTTTCCTATGTTTTTTTATATACCAAAATACTTCCAAAATAGCATATGTGCATATACGAGCACACACATGAGTTTTGGTATTTTAATGATTTTTAAACCAATTTATCGCCTATTTTAATATAAAAAATTATCAAAATTATTCCAAAAAATTGTCTCTTGGTGAATAACTTATTTTATCCTCATATTTAAATAAAATATAATTAATAAATTTTTTCATATTTTTTCGAATTTATTTGGCATTTCTAAAGCTAATTGTATATAATTGCAATTGTAGCCCATTTTGTAATTAATTGTATTTTGTGATTATAAAATTATTCCTCCTATTTTGAGATTATTATTTATATATTATTAACTAGCTAAATATTTTTAATTTATTTTAAAATTATTTTTTACTATTTTAATTAATTAAAAGGGGAAAAGTGGCTATTCAAGAACTGGCCTATTTTTTATTTCAATATTAGCCCAAATCCACACCCAGTTTTAAACCCAATTCAGGCCAACCCATATTCCATTTGGACCTGACCCATTAGCCCGACACAGCATTGGTTCGATCTGAACCGTTGATCAAATGAGATCAACGGTCCAGATTAAGTTACCTAAATTAAATCCTAATCTACCCCCCCCCCCTCCTGACCCCTCATTTCATCAGAGACCGGTCTCCCTTTCACTCCCTCTCTAACGCTTGCTCTCCCTTCTCTCTAGAACCTTGTTGTTCTCTCCTCCTTCTCCAACAAGCTTCATCGCCTCTCCGGCCATGCTCTATCAAGGCTTCTCTCGACCTCTAGTCACCATGGAATCCTATATCGTTTCTTCGCTCCAAGGTTTGAAGCCCTAGAAGCTTCCACCATGATAGACGGTCATTAAAGCCTCGTCGGGGTCCGTTTCCGGCCTTTCTCCAATGGATTTTACTCCAATGATGCTGAAAATACCACTATCCTTGAGTTTCACAAGCAGGCTTCTCTTCCCTTTCTCACTGGTTTCTTATTAAGCCCTGATCTTGACAAAAACCTCTCAAATCTCTGGGTTTTTTTAACGATTTTAACGCATACCTTTATCTTTTGCACTATTTTCTACTCGATCTTTAAGATTACTCCAGTTTTAAACGTTTTTGTTCCCTTTTTGAAACTAGGGTTTCTGAACCCTTTTTTGAAATCACTTTACTTTCTGATTTTGAGTACTAATCTGTGATTCTTCCATATTTTGCTTAAGTCTGATAAAACCCTAGCCTTATATGTTTACGTTTGTGTTGTTTGCTTATTTTTGTGTTCGTATGGGCTCTTCTTTTGGTCCCCATGTTCTTTGATTAACTTTGGTTACCAGTATTTCATTCTCATAACATTCTGTATGTTACGTTTAAAGTCTCTCTAACTATTTGTATGTCGATTTTGTACTGATTCTTACAAGCCTCTTTTTGAAATTGTGATACTTGCCATAAAATTGGATTTCGCGTATTGTCCTTATAGTTTGGGATTAATATTAAACTTTCTTCCTCAATCTGTGGGATACTTTCGTCAACTGCTGATGGTCTCCTAAGCTTTTAATCTCGATCCTTATTTTTGGGGATTACTGCCCAAAATTGGAGCGGTATACCGCCCCATATGTGCATGATGATTGATTTGCTTGATCTGTTTCCCTAATTATACTATCATGTATTGCAAACTTTGTGCTATTCTTTTCCTTATGTTATCATACCTTGTGATTTCTTTCCTTTAAAACAGTTGCTTATTATCGTTTAACTTTGATTCCTTAATTAAAGGGTAGTCCTTATACTGATTTGATTATGATTGATGCCGGTTCCTTAATTAGGGATTGCTGCCTTATTCGTTTACTCGTATTCAGTACTATATGTACCCTCCCCCATTCTCTTTGCAAGATACCAACACATTGCATATCATTTGACATACACAGACACGAATACACTCAGTGTTCTGCTGGCCTCTAATGTGTTACTTGATTTGGGTCTGCCTGCTGCTCTGCTCTCTGCTCTCTGCTTCTCTCTGCACACTACTGCTCACCTCTCTGCACAATATTGCTTACTAATTCTCTGTAATTACATTATTTTTCAACTGGTATGTATCCTATTTAAGTTATAGCCTCAAAAACAACATGCTTCTATTGGTGTTACACTTTCTTTCGTTCCTTGTGTGCTTCTACATGTGGTTCTGCTACTCCTATTGCAACTAGCATGCATCTGTGTTAATTAGTGAGACTAATTAGTAAGCCTAGCATATTAATTACCCCCAACCTCCCTTGCCTACCCCAATGCGAGTTTCCCCTTTGCTTTTGTATACTACTAGCAACCTCTTAGCTACTCCATAGCCCCAAAACCTCTTTCTAAGGATGATTTGGTTTGGTGTCTGTGCTATAAGAACTGGACTCCTGTTTGAAGCATGAACTCTCCTGTGTGTGACAGATTGTCTTGTAAGTTGTTTGTTCCCTTTGCCTTTGCATTTGCCTTTGCCTTTGTGACTGTTGCTTTCAAAACCATCCTCAAAGTAACTGTTTTCAAATCAGTTAAAATTTTAACTCTTCTTTTGTTTTTCTCAAATTGTCCTTCATGTAAAGCCTTTCTCAGCTCAACCCCTTCAAATTCTATCACAATCACAGTACTATTAGAATTAGGATATGCCCACGTTGTGTAAGCATTGCTTTGGGTACCTAGAGTACCCACTAAACTTTAATGCACAAGGTTGGCAATTTCACATTTGCACTTATCAATGGCGATTTGTTTTGGGTGCCTGTTATTGACCGGGGTCTCAAGAGACCCCTAGGGAACTTTGCCGTACCCAAACTCTTAGTGAAGGGTGTAAAGCTCGAAAGAAGTGAGGTTAGAGGTCTGGGCCTGGATGAAGTCCCCTAAAGAATAGCTTCTTGTTTTACTCTTCACTATTGTAATTTAATTACTTAATCTGTAATAACTTGTAAAGAACTATTGGGTTTATAGTGCAATTAGAGAGGGATATCTACGTTTATTAAGGGTACGGGTAGAGAATATTGCAATAGGATTTTATTTATATATTCATGCAATAGAAATCATGTTAAAGCATGCATTCTGCATATAGAAATCCTGCTCCTAGGATCCTTTCTTTCAATATGATATTTTCCCTCATGACCATAACTAGTTAATAACTTAAATTCTACTACTGCATTTATATATCTTGTTTTTAGGGCCATCACGTGCATTAGATATCATGCAATTAGAAGTCCGTTGTCAATATTTTGGCCATCCTATTAATTATTCAACCGCATAAACTGGTTTTTTAAAACTGAAAACAACGTTCATATCTTCTTTCTTTCATACCGCCTAGGCAAGCCTTAGGCTGGATAAAACTGATTAATCATATTTGACCTCTTTAAAATTGCCCGCCTACCTGAAGTTCGTTTGATTTACTACTAAATTCCTTTATCATTTTTTCACCTATGTGTTTTTAACTAAGTTTCTTTTTCAGTCCAATACTAGACTACTGTTTTCCTAAAACCTGTAACAACCTATGTAATTTTAAGGGCCATACTCTCCTTGTTTTCTATAATTCCAAATAACTTTTGCATCTCCCCTAGACTCTATCTTCAGTCCAGAACTGAACTACTGTTTCTAATAGCAGGATACTACATACGTGTATGACTTTAACTATTGAAAGAATAAGTATTTTCCTTATTCCTAAATGATACGCATTCTTACTGCTTTACCTTCAGCCTTTTTCAACTTCTCCTGCCTAATTCTGCCCAAACTTTCAGCTTTTTGCATTCAGATTTTTAAACTCTCTCTTTCTCTCTCTCTCTCTCTCTCTCTCTCTCTCTCTCTCTCTCTCTCTCTCTCTCTCTCTCTCTCTCTCTCTCTTAGACCTTAAATGTTATTGAGGCATGCTAATTGTATGTATATTTGTGGAGGGGTACTTGAGCCATTTACATGTTTTTTTATGTGGTCCCTTATATGAAGTCCTACTTGCTTTTGTATGTCGCTTAGTATTTTTCCTTTAAACTTAAGGGCTCAACCTAGTCCTCCCCTAGTAGGAATAGCGTTCCTAAACACCCTCTAGGACCTATAAGATGGGACGGCTAATAGCACGTGCTAAGCACTTGTGACCAATACAAACGCTTAAAATAACCTCTACGGGGTGGGAAGGATAGAATATGGATATGATGACCGGTTTGCTAATATCTCGTGTGAGAATGATTGATGGGTATTGCACCGAAGTGACCCATAATACATTTAACCGTAGGACCCCCTTGTCTCTTTCAATTATTGATATTTTCTCAAATTAATGTTTTCTTCGACTAAGCTTTCTCTTTTCAAAATCACTTGTGTCTTCTTTCTTACAAAAGTCTCAATTTGTTTATGCTTTCAATGTGCAAATTTTTTACTTGTTTATTTCCACTCCTTTTGAACTCACAACTAAGCACGGATGGGAACCACACTAGTGGATCTTGGGGGTGTCTAACACCTTCCCCTCGAGAAATCTCAACCCCTTACCCGAACTTTGGTTTTCTTTCAAAAAAAATCTCTTTTTGTATTTCAGTGTCTTAATGCACTATAATCATTAGATGGCGACTCTTCGAACTCTTCAAACCCGCTTCCTCAAAAGGGAAAGGAGTTGTTTTGTCTATAATATCGTAAACCCGATTTCTCCGCTTTTGAAATAGGGGGCGTTAACATTGATATGTAAGTGGTGGAGGTGATTGATATACGAGTGGTGGAATTTGGTATGTAGGTGAGGACTCTTGGTAATTTAGGGAAGACTGATATGTAAGCGGAGTTAGAGGGTATGTTTAGTATTTCTTTGGGGACTTGGTTCTCTACGCAGCTATTAAGGAGTTCACATCCTTCTTCTTTGATGTGCCACCATACTATAAAGCCTTATTTGTGGCCTGTAATGCTTCAAGATTAGTGACCATACCATTTTTAATGCCTTCTTCAATTCTTTCTCCCAACTTGATGATGTCGGAGAATTATTGACCCTCTATCAGCATCAACCTTTCATAATATTGTGGATCCTGAGCCGGGCAAAGAACTTGCCCATATGCTCTTCTTCTAAGGCCAGCCTGACCTTAGCAGCTCCTGACCTCCAACAAGTAGCATACTCGCAGAATGTTTCTATGGGTTTCTTCTTCAGATTCTCGATGTAAAACACATCTGGTGTGTTCTCTGTGTTAATCCTGAACCAGTCCATAAAGTCGGATGCCATGCCTACCCAGTTTGTACATTTCTTTGTGTCCTGGCTGATATACCAAGATGAGGCATCTCCTTTCAGACTCCTCGTGAAAACTTCATGCGGATTTTCTCATCTACTCCAATTCCGACCAACTTACCAAAGTATGTCCTTAGATGGACCCTTGGGATCACCTGTACCACCGAACATTTCGAACTTGGGAGGTTTGTACCCCTCCTGGAGTTCAACATCAAGTTGAATGCAAAGATCTTCATAATTCAGTGCCTCAACACCTTAGCTACCTTCAACACCCTAGACCCGGCTGGTCAACTTCTTGAGTTCTGGTGCCAAGTTCCTAATAAGGGAGTCTTTGTCGTCTGATTTATATGCACTTGAGATCAATTCAGTGTAGTGGGGTGTAGTGTCCATAAAGATAGGAGTGTTTTAGAGGTTGTCGTTTGTAGTGTGTGGTGGTTCAGGAATGAGAAGTGGAGTGTTATTGGGAGCTTGGCATGTGTAGAAAGTTTGAGTATGAGTGGGTTGCATTTGTGGTTATGGGGTGTTCTGCGGAGGCACAGGATTTTGGGTGTTGGCATCAGGAGCAGCAATAGAGAATGATAGGCTTGCCAAGTTTTGAACTTGGTCCAATTCCTCCTGGAATTTCAGAAGTTTCTGTTCAATCTAAGCAGTCGTTCCCTTGGAAATTGGGGTACCCTGAGAAGTTTCCTCCCTATCAATTTCCTTTCTAGCACTGGCGTCTCCCATTCTGCCTTTGTCCTTATTTCAAATAGGACTCGGAGGAGGAGGAGGTGGAGGGCCCTTGGATCTTGTAGAGTATGTTGATGGTGCCAAAATGCACGAACTAACCTTTGGGGAGGGGAATAAAATAAAAGAAAACAAAAGGTAAAAAGTTAGAGCGGATTCTGATAGAGAGAACATTGTGATATTTAAACACATTGTGCAAGAATATAAGTCGCGACCTAATTTAGATGCCTCATTGTGCCCGAGGTAGGCCTAGAGACAAATTAACTTTAGAGAATTTATATTATAATGATAAATGCCTCATTTTATTGATGAAAATAAGATGAGTCTTAAGACAACTAAATCAGGGGAAATGAAAATATCACTAATGGCTAGTGGCCTTATTAAATTATGAAAGCAAGAAATAAAAGATCCTAACTACTTGGTCCTAGAAGGACCTTCCCCAGATTTAGTATTCTTGCCTCCCTTGTACAGTTACATCAACTTGCGCAGTCCTAGCAGCAGATAGGCTCGGGCTAGATATCCACCAGCACCTCCTTCGGCATTTTGGCAGTCTTCAATCCTTTTCAAGAACTTTCCTTCAAGCTCTACTAGACCTCTTTCCAGGTACCCTAACCGCTTGTTGGCATTAACAGCCATATCCTTCCACTCGTCGAGCAATTTCAGGTGAGCCTCTTGTATTTCCCAGTGTTCATTTTCACACTCTCGAATCCTTTTGCACAGTTGATTGTATTTAACCCACGCTTCAGCCTTTTCGTCAATAAGCATGTGACCTCGGATGAACCCAGGATGACCTAAACCAATGTGATTGTCTTCAAACCAACCTGAGTAGTGCGGCACACACCCTATGATACATGTCTGGCTCGATAGATTCTCTCCCCAAGATGAGCTTGCAATGCCACATGTGCTGAGCGTGACATCTGTAAGCGTTATCATCCTCCTGGAAGTCAGCCCTAAAGTGACACATTTTTCTACCATTGGTATGATTTGCTTCCTCCCAGCTTGCCTCATGGTTCGCAGAGGGACATAAGAATAAGTTCCCCTCAGACCGATAAGTATAAGGAATGGTGCATCCCGACAACGAACAATGAACTCCCCTATTGGGAACCACTCGTACATCGACCGCAATTGATCTTCATTTAGATTCTCAAATAGCTCTACCCATCCCCTAGTGTCCTCTGGTCGGGAAAATATGTTAGGCATGAAGTTTATTCACTTTGGGTGGTGAAAAGCGATATGATCATCCAAATCTCTGCGTATAATTTCCTGCCGATAATCACCTTTCTGAAGATGTTCTATGAGCAAGAGATGAAGTAACAAAATATATCATTCAAAGTGTTTGGCCCCTTGTTAACACTTTCCCAAGGCTTATATCTCCGCGACAATCATGGGCACTATGCTGAAAGACTGTCCGTCAATCCCTTCCATTAAGGTCTTGGTTTCCATGGCTAGTCTGGTGTGGCTCCTAGCCTTCTTCATAGAAAAGACTATCATCCCCAGGAAATAGAACATGAAGACGAAAACCCTTCTGTGGATGTTCCATAAAGAGGTAAGGGTAAATTCATCGGAGTAGGTGCGGTATGACTTGCTATGGCCGTACCTTTCATACAAGTAATCAAATGGAATGTAGGAGTCTTTCAAGAAAGTGAAGTTTGGGTTCTTCTTGAGTCCCATCATTTTGAGAAAGCCCCTACTTTTGAAATTTTCCTTCATAAGCAGACTCAGAGTCTTCCAAGGAATGCCAGCTAAACTTCCTATTTCCTCAAGCAAAGGGGTCATTTCAAGATCCCCGAAGCGAAACATTGATCGGTCACTATCCCAGAACAAAGTTGCAGCCTCTGTGATTTTGTTGTGAGGATGGATTTCCATAAGCGAAGGAAAATTCCCTAAGTATTTGCGGACAAAGTTCTGATCACCGGCATGAAGATCCCCCCACCAGCTCAGTAGCGTTGGGTGAATGTTGGTTACCATACCGAATCTGGGGACTTCGTGCCTCATTTTCTGCAAAACAAAGGGTTAGACCCAGACTCAACTATTTTGATCATCAATTAGCATAATAGGCATTTAGTTCTCCAAATAAATGCACAGAACATGGAGGTGTCCATTTGGGTTTCAGGGCAACCTGGTGGACTTTTGACTAGGATATCTTAATAAGTCATTATGCAGATGACATAACTGACTCTGTTAGATTTGACCATGATGCATGTATTTAAATAGAGTAAGATTTCTATTTGAGGTATAATACTAGTACCCTTGAGCAGACAACACAAGAGGGAAAGGCACGGATTCATCGCCTACACCATTGATCAACTGGTTTTTGCCGCGAATAAGCCTTCTGGAAGAGTGCAACCACTCTTTATAATCGTTGCTATAGGATTTTTTCGGGAACGAGTGGAATATGATGTTGAAGATGCAATTTACAAATTAACATGTATTTTTACGTACATAAGATAAAAGATTACAATAATTGCTCGAAACTTCAATGGTATTGAAATAATTAAAGCAGTAAATGAAAGCAGTTAAAGGAAAGAAAAGACATGAAGAGCCAAGTAAGTTTCATGATGAAAGAATAAAGGCAAGAAATAAAGTCACAAATAGCATGTAATGATACAAAACCTAAAGAGATCCCCAACAGAGTCGCCATGCTGTCGACGACCCTTCTTTCATTAGACGGGGGTCTGAAATCGGGTATACAACATTATGGGAGGACAACTCTTATTCCTTGCGAGAATTGGGTTTTGGAGTTTTGGAGAGTTGCCACCTAGTGATTATAGTGCATTGTGATGTCCAAATCCACTGCTAAAAAGCAATAGATACGGTCGCAGCAATATAATTACCCAACTATGAGTCGGGATCGAATCCCACAGAGAACAATGTATAGGCGATTAGAAATGTAAGAGAATTATTGCTAGTCGCGCAGTGCCAAACAATAAGAGTTTTGGATTGAAAATTTTTTATATATAAGACGCGAAAATGCAAACTAACGTAGAAAGCAAGTAAAATGATCAATGGCTACAAGAATCAAAGCATCGGGAATTACACTCCAGTAATGATCCAATGTATTTCACGATTTTATAAATATGAGCGAGTTTATGTTACTTAGCCACGGATAATAATTCTTAATTAGCTTCTTCCGAAGACCAACAAGACTCCCTAATTGAATTATCCCTAATCACAATTAGAATATTAAGCACACCCGCAATGCTACAAGTAGTTCAATCATATCCCTAGGTAGAATCTATAAAATGAGGGTTAACGCCTCAAGTTCTTGTTAATTAATCTTTTCCAACCCCAAACTATTTTTTCCCAAAATTAATTCGGAGTTGATGGGCGAGTACTAGGGTTAGCTAATCCCTTTGAAAACATTAAAGAACAAGAATAATTAAAGAAACAATAACTCACTTCATAAATATAGAAAAATTATTCAATTCATAAGCACAACAAGATAAAAATCCACACTTTAATTATGAATATTCTAATAAACGAAATTCAAGTGTTGGATAAAATACTACACACTTAAATATTCAATGCAAAGCAAGGAGATGAAGAAACAAACATAAATGGGTAAGAAAACCTTAACCAAAAGTGTGAAATCAACAAAACCCAAGTGTGTTTGGGCAAAACCCTAGCTTCCAACTTGTTCATTCTAGTCTAAGAGATTGAAAATAAACCAAATATCCTTTACAAATGACCCTAGTCGGGTATTAAATGATTTGGGGATCAAAAATGTGAAATTCCATATTTGCCCATGCCTGAAGCCCGCAATTCGCATTTGCAAACAAAAGTTTGCAATTCCCAACATTGCCTCAGGGAACTCTGAGTTCGCATTTCCCACAAAAATATCGCATTTGCGAAGTCCTCCAATCCCAGCTGATTTAGCATTTGCGATATTGATCTCGCATTTGCGAAGCTGTCCCGTTTAACATTGTGTTCGCATATACGAACATTACTCCGCATTTGCGAAGGTTCCCCTTTTGTACTGGACTTCGCAATTCCCAGGATTAGTTCGCATTTACGAGCTCTGAGTGCCCTGCCTAGATTTTCCTTCTTTTGGCTTCTTTTTGACTCGTTTTCACTTGGTTTTTTCGACATCACTTCTAAATCACATTCACCCTGTAAAGTCGAAGTAATTGACATTAAATGCATGATTTTATAACCATAAACATAGCAAAAGTATAGCTTAAAGGCAAGATACGTTGGTAAAATACCAACTTATCACACCCCCAAACTTGAACTATTGCTTGTCCTCAAGCAACGAAAGCAACAAAATCTCTTCCGAAGTGGTTCAACAACTTCATATCCTTATCTAACCAAGCCAACAAGAAGATCTATCTTATGGACAAATCAATGACTTCGACTGGTACTAACAATTACTCCAAAGCATATGAGCTATCAAGCGCTTCACATAATCAAGTACTCACACACCAATGCGAATAAAAGTAGCAATCAAGTCATAACACTAAAGCTTCAAAATTTTCCTCTCCATCACAATCAACTTTTTTTTGTCAGTCTTTCCAATTGAAAATGGGATTAAGTTCACAACTCAAACTTCATATGCCCTCACATTTAAGAGAGGATCCCACAATCATAATTCTTATTTCAAAGAAACAATGGGATATCAAATGGAAAGAATTCACTCTCTCTCAAAAAGATGTTCAAATGCACACAAGTAGAACAATAGGTTTCCCATTCATGTATTCCTCCACTAATGTAGACAACTCGATTCAAAATCAACTAGGACTTAAGGATTGTAGTTTAGGCTTTTGGATAGGGTATGGAATAATTTTGGCTAAAGTGACTCAAAACCTCCCCAAGCACTATATAACTTACAATTAAAGTCCACTTCCTTCAAACACATTTTCCACCCCTTTTTTCACTTTTTTTTCACACCTTGTCATCCCTTTATTCACAACCTTATTCACTTTATTCTATATATATATATATATATATATATATATATATATATATATATATATATATATATATATATATATTACTTTTCGACTTTTTATCATATTTTTTTTTCTACTTTTCACCTTTTAAATAACTTCCATATCACAACTTTTCCAACCATTCACCCATGTTTGCACTTTAAAAGTACTTCGGAGGTAGGGTGCGAAAAGGTATATTAATTAAGAACAAAGGCTTTAAGCTTGTAACATGGTTGCCAAAGAATAAGGTTAAAGGCTCAAAATGGGTTGACTATGCAAAATATTTACGGGTAGGAAGTATTAGGCATACTAGCGGTCCAAGGAAGGCCTACTATCATTTTTCGAACCAAGTTAATCTATGATTTCGCCTTGAAGCACATTCCGGGAAAGTTCTAGACTACAAGCACTGCAAAGGAACTCACAAATAATCTCACCACACATGGAACATGAAAATTCAAGCGGAACATCAATCCAAATTCCAATTGTAACCAAGGACTCAAAGAGGTTGCATATAGCATAAGACACTACTTTATGAATCAAAGAGCAAAAATTTTGAGTCTAAAAGTCATGACCTCACTACTTTACTTATTATATTTTTGTGTTTTTCTTTTTCAACAATCAACAATTCATATGCCGAGGATTTAACTATGTTGATACCAAGCAAGCCACAACCAATGGGCACAAATCCCAACATAAACCATTTAATACCCTCAATTAACAAAATATATTTCTAACTAAAGGACTAATTCCCTTAAGAAAGTTGTCAATCCATCCATCATCAGGAAAAGTCGACAAAAACTTTCTACAATTAACCGGTTCAAGAAGAAAAATTGGCATCCTTGGAAAAAGAACAATGGCATAAAGAAACCCAAGGATATCGCCACAAACAAAAAGCATACTAAAATAAATAAAAATTAATAAGCTAATAAACATCAACTACTAAACAAAATAATATCAACATACTACTAACAAAATGAAAAGCATGAACAACAGTCAAAGTACTAATCCGCCAAATATCCAACAAAACATCACAGTTATACAAGAACCACCCCCAACCAAAAATGTTGCAATGTCCCCAATGCAACTAGACATGATATAGTAAAAAAAATGGTGGAGAATGCTCCCTGTATACTACATCAACTGCTCTCCTCGCTCTCGGACTCCGACTCAGCCTCATCCTCCTCTCTGTCCTCCTCGTGCCACACAGCAGGAATATCATCATCATCCATAGCCCTGCTCGATTGTATCTTGTCCTGAGGTTTTAGGACCTTGAAGATGCCCTTCACACCCTTCCACAACTGTGAGAAGAATTTACCTCTTTTCTTCTCTCTTTTCACCATCCAGGTGTGTGATTTTTGCAGAACGCCATAGGAAGTGCTCAATTCACCATGTTTATTGGCAAGCTTAGTGTATGCTTTTTCTAGTGCCTTGAGGTGATCCCCTTGCTTCTTCTGATCATCAATGCACTTCTGGAATTCTTTCTTTGAGATGTTGGCAGATCCCATAGATGTTTCCCCAGGTCCCTAGGGAAGGCAAGACACTAGCTTCCGAATCACTCGCATCTCCTCACTAATCACAGCAAATGGCCCTCATGCTGAAGATGATGGTAAACTGCTCAGATCACAATGAGACGAAGAAAATGTCTTCCTCTATTTGGGCTTCACTGCACCACCCTCTCCTCTTTTCTTCAATTGGTGAATAGTCTTTCCCGGCTCTATCCAATTGTCCCCTGGAGCTTCTTCCACCCCGGCCAGCTGGCATAGCTCAGTGATGAGAGAAGGGAATATCAATGAAGGACTGTCTTGAATCTGATACTCTCTCAGCATACTTATAAAGATCTTGCCCAAGTTCAACTGAATACCGTCAAGGATGCAATCTACCATCTGAGCTTGAGTGATTGGGATATTCCATATGTTTGTCACAGGGGATACATGACTGCACATGATAGCCAGCCATATCTTTGCTTCTGCAGTGAATTCTTTTGATATTATCCCCTTCTTTTCAGCTGCCCAAGGAACATCTACACCCGGACACAGTTTAGAGGCCAGCCACTCTCCTGAAGCACAGTCTGTTTCCTTGAAAGGAGTCATGTCATGGTCGAGCAGATTGTAGAACCTAATCACATCCTCAGCCCCAAAGCGCACCATTTTACCCCGAATTCTCATCTTGGGCTTTTTCAATTTTATTGCTGGCAGGTTGGCGTAAAATTCCCTCACCCATTGCTCATTGGCACGACAAGGTTGAGGGGCACACAGTTCCATCACATGCCTATTAGCCTTTTATCGAACTCAGGAAGTCATTCTGCAACATCATACATCACAATCCCACTCTATAGGACCACCTTCTTTGAGATCTGTTCTTCGTAGTGCCGTTCCTGGCACTCCATGTTCAGGAACCGATGCTCATCAAACGCTTGCTCTTCTTCCAAAGGGTTTTCGCTTCCGGATCCGTCGGAGTTTGGGTCCATTTTTGCCATTATACTACCTTTCCAGAAGTGATAAGAGTGAAAATATGGTATGGCAATGAAGAATAGTGCAAAATGAAGCAATTATGCCAAATGAAAGATCGGACAGTTGAAACTCAGACTTAGAAAAATTTTCAAGATTTCCAGTTTTTGAGTTGCTGGGCTGCAGATGTCGCAAATCCCAAACATTACTTCGCAATTGCGAAGTTGGCAGATATGGGAAATGCAATAAAAATTCGCAATTGCGAAATTCTTCAGGGAAGGTCGGAGATTGCATTTGCGAAGAATCCTTCGCAAATGTGAAGTCAGCTAATAAAAGCAAACTTCGCAAATGCGAAGAAAACCTCGCATATGCGAGCCCATCGTCCCTAGGTAGCCATTCTTCCAGAGTTCAGTTCTTCAGCCCAAAAACTTTCCTTGCAAACCTTATTTTGCAAACCCAATCATTAATCAAGCATATATCATGCATTACACTTAATAAACGACCATGAATCAAGAATTCACAATGGTTTTGGCAAAAAAATTCATTCGAGCCTCACATCGAACACATTAAAGGCGCAAACTATTTACTTCCATTGACAAAAGCTTGGGTACTCAGACTTCCCCAAATTTTGCAACCAACAAATTCACTCACAATCAACCAAACCTCACCTATCAATCACAAAGGATTTTAAAACAATTTCAAACAATTTTGGGCAAGAATGACCCATTAAAATTTCTAGGGTTCCTTATCACTCAACAAGATGAACATGAGAGTGAAGATGATGAAGAAGATAGTGTAGAGATTAAAGCTTTCATACCTGAGTTTCTGCAATGAGAGATGGAGCTTTGAGCCCTTTACAGTGGTGGAGAAGATAGACCAAGAATTGGAGAGTATTTAGAGTGAGAGTCGATTTTGGTTAAAACTGGGCCAAGACATCATTAAAGCCCCGCAGAAGTCGCAAATGCGACTGGGACCTTCGCAATTGCGAAGTCCTTATTTCACTTCCAGCTTGCAAATGCAAAATTAAATTCGCAAATGCGAAGTCCAAATTTACTGCCCAGCTCGCAAATGCGACATTTTGTTCGCAATTGCGAACCCGGCCCAGCAATTTCCAATCAGCTACTGGTTTTTGCCAAATGGGTCATCCCGACCAGCTCAAATCAACTCCAAAAATTCTCAAACTTGGCAGATTAGTGACAAATAATATTTTAAGCTATTCTAGAAAAGAAAATTTCAAAAATGATTAAAATTTTGAAAAACGATGGGTTGCCTCCCACCAAGCGCCACATTTAACGTCGTGGCACGACGCAAACAAAACTACCACTTAATTCGCCACTTGGATGATATGAATTGGGCCCCTAGATTGGAATAAAGCTTGTGACCACGAGCGATGGGGGTGGTAATTTGATGTTCGAGTCAATGCTCAAAATCTTCATTTTGCACTTCTTGGTTTTCAAGTGAGGGATGTCATTTTGATTTCTTGTTTCCTCAAACTGTAAAATGTATGACTTGAGTTTTTTGTCCTCACACTCCTTCATTGATTCATGAGGTTCAACTTCCGTGTCACCACACAATTCCAACGTTGAAAAATGCTCGGAATGTGATTTGAAGCCTTCACTTTGAAATTCTTTTAACTTGACATCCTCTCCCCCCGGATTAGACTCAATATCAACCGCATTTGCATTTACACTGGTTGACTCCAATTCCCTATTTTTGTCAGCATCCAACACACTCATTGGGTCGGTTGGCGGATGTTCAATTCTTGACTCCTCAAAGTAAATTTCACTTTCTTCCTCGGAGTTGGACTCTTCTTTGCTATCTTCCACACACTCAAGTTGTTGGGCATAGTGAGCCTCAACCAATTTTTGCATTTGGCCTTCCAAAGTGCGGATGTGTTCATCATTGTAATTCATGCCTTGTCTCAAGTCCTCGAGTGCAAAGTTATGATTTTCCTCATTTTAAAGAATGGTCTCCAACATGAGCATTATTTTCTCATCTTGAGCATTTGGGAGTTCTTCTTGGTTTTGATCAAGTGCCAAGGAAGGATTTTCATTATCAACCTCCAAGAAAGATTCTTGGTTTTCATTCACTTCCGAGGCTTTTTTAGCCCTCGAGGCTTCGATCTCATCCATTTGCAAGTGCAACCGTCCAAGTTCCAAGTCATTTTGGAGACTAGCCTCCAAAAGATGTTCCAAGGCATTTTGCTCTTTGTTTCCTTCTTCAAGTAGACACTCCAACATGAGTTTCAACTCGACATTTTTGGCATGCTCACTTTCTTCCATTTTCGTAGCCCTATAATTCTCATCACAAAAGCAAACTCATCATAGTAGGGGCTTAGGGAAGGGAAGGTCAAATATGCACAATAATCCCAATGGCCATTTTGGCAACAGCACTTATCAAAAATACTCCAACCATGGGGTTGATATTGTGCGCACAATCCACCCCCGGGAGAATTTAAACAATGTTGCCATGAGTGTGGACCACCACAATAAGGACAAGGGTCGTCAAAATATAAACAACTCCCATCCGACCAATTATCATTATATGATGCCATTTTTTCAAGAATGATAAAATAAACAAGAAACTAACAAGAAAAATAGACCCAAGGTAAGAAAAATAATTACACAAGTAGTAACAAGTTTGGATCAAAGCACTTTCTCTTATTTCTCAAACAACCTATAGTACGCCAAATTGTTCCCCGCAATGGCGCCAATTTTGGTGACGTCCAAATCCACCGCCAAAAAGCAATAGATATGGTCGCAACAATATAATTACCCAACTATGAGTCGGGGTCGAATCCCACAGAGAACAATGTGTAGGCGATTAGGAATGTAAGAGAATTATCGCTAGTCGCGCAGTGCCAAACAATAAGAGTTTTGGATTGAAAATTGGTTTTATATCTAAGATGCAAAAATGCAAACTAACCTAGAAAGCAAATAAAATGATCAATGGCTACAGGTATGAAAGCATCAAGAAATACACTCAAGAAACGATCCAATGTATTTCACGATTTTACAAATATGAGCGAGTTTATGTTACTTAGCCACAGATAATAATTGTTAATTAGCTTAATCCGAAGACCAACAAGACTTCCTAATTGAATTATATCTAATCACAATTAGAAGATTAAGCACACCCGCAAGGCTACAAGTAGTTCAATCCTATCCCTAGGTAGAATCTATAAAATGAGGGTTAATGCCTCAAGTTCTTGTTAATTAATCTTTTCCAACGCCAAACTATTTTTCCCAAAATTAATTCGGATTTAATGGTCGGGTGAGTCCCAGGGTTAGCTAATCCCCTTGGAAACATTAAAGAACAAGAATAATTAACGAAACAATAACTCACTTCATAAATATAGAAAAATCATTCAATACATAAGCAAACCAAGGTATAAAATCCACACTTTAATTATGAATATTCCCATGAACAAGATTCAAGTGTTGGATAAAATACTACATACATAAATATTCAATACAAAGCAAGGAGATGAAGAAACAAACATAAATGGGTAAGAAAACGTTATCCAAAAGCTTGAAATCAACAAAACCCAAGTGTGTTTGTGCAAAACCCTAGCTTCCAAATTGTTCTTTCTAGTCTAAGAGACTGAAAATAAGCCAAAGATCCTTTACAAATGACCCTAGTCGGGTATTAAATGATTTGGGGATCAAAAATGTGAAATTCCAGATTTGCCCATACCTGAAGCCCGCAATTCGCATTTGCGAACGAAAGTTCGCAATTCCCAACATTGCCTCAGGGCACTCTGAGTTCACATTTCCCACAAAAATATTGCGTTTGCGAAGTCCTCAAATCCCAGCTGATTTTTCATTTGCAATATTTATCTCGCATTTGCGAAGCTGTCCCGTTTGACACTGTGTTCGCATATGCGAACATTCCTCCGTATTTGTGAAGGTTCCCCTTTTGTACTTAACTTCCCAATTCCCAGGATTAGCTCACATTTGCGAGCTCTGAGTGCCCTGCCTCGATTTTCCTTCTTTTGGTTTCTTTTTGACTCGTTTTCACTTGGTTTCTTCGACATCACTTCTAAATCACATTCACCCTGTAAATTAGAAGTAATTGACATTAAATGCATGATTTTATCACCATATACATAGCAAAAGTATAGTTTAATGGCAAGATAAGTCGGTAAACTACCAACTTATCAGCGCATTAGGACACATTTAAAGTAATGAGGAAATTGAGAAGAAGAAACCTGATTTTGGGCAAGGGCTTAGAGATTTTCTCTAGGGGAAGTTGTTAGGCACCCCTCTTGATCAACTAGTGTAGTTCCCGACCATACTATAATTGTGACTTTAGAAGATAGAAAAAACAAATAAGGTTTGCACGTACTAAATACAAATAAGTTTAAAGCTTTTTAAAAAAGAGAGGAATAGCCAGTTTTTTTTAGAAAAGGAATTAAAAGGGAAGTAGAATTTAAAGAAACCATTAGATTTAAAAAAAAAGGAAAGGGGGTCCTAGGTTTAAACATAATATGGATTACATCAATGGAATATCCAGCAATAACTCCTCAGAAGAGGGGTCACACATGATATTAGCTGACCGGTCATCATATCCATATTCTACCATTCCCACCCCATTAAGGTATTAAAGTGCGTTTAGTCTCGTTTACTTGTTGCATGTTAGTACCCGTCCTAAACTATCACTCCCGGGTATTAGGACTTCTAATACTAAGAGGGAAGAAAGGGGCGGGGGATTTTATGGAGTTTAAACTATAAAATTCTAATTTTGACATTCAAAACAAGTACCAAATAGAGTAAAAAAACAAAACAGATAAGCGAGGCTCAAATAAACCTCTTAAATCAGACGAACATATAGTTTAGCATATCTTGGCACATACTGATTTGGTCTTAGATTAAGTTAAGTGGTGAGCGGACTAATTCGACTCATATATTCAGGCAGAAAGTCCGCATTAGGAAACTTGGATACAATTGTCAGAGATTAAGGCATTTAAAGCGAGTTCCTTACGCATATACTGATTTTCGGAGATAAGCTAACGCGGAAGAGTTTTTTGAAAGAAAGAACAGGTTGCAGACTTAATTTAGAAATGAGTTTTAAAAGGATAAGCAGACTGTCCCATTAATGAAATGGTTGTAAAATATTTTCAGAAGAGTCAAAACTTATCTAAAGAAAAAGTAAACTGCAGAACTGATTTAAACAATCTTCAGGAATGGAGTTTAAAAATATGTTGAGGCAGGACATTAGAGAAGCCATTTCAGAAAAGGTATGCAGATTTGAAATTTTTTATTTTAGGACAGATGTACACTAATTTAAGAGAGAGTTTTATTGAAAGGATAAATATTTTGAAAACGTTACTAAATTAGGCATTTTAAGAACCAGTTAACCAATTATTACTATTTAAACGGGCCAGACGCGTTTGATGCAAATCCTATAGGCATGATATCCATGTTATGGATTTTTTAGAACCTTCTAGTGAATTTGTGAAAAGATGCTTGTTTAATTGACCCTACAATTTGCCTAATGAATATGCATATCCTATAGGCATGATCTCTATGTGTTTGAATCAGGAGCATTAAACAACCCTAGAGGCAGGATTTCTAGTAAAAGTAAAGTCCTAAATCATGATTTCTACCCTTTTTGATGTGAGAAAGTAAAGACCCTTCCCACACCCTTTTACTATACTCCCGAGTTTTATACAAGTTAATACAAACCAGAAAAGTATATATAAAAATAATTCAAAAGCTAATAGCTAGATCCAAGAATCCTAATTAACCTTAATGTCCAACAATATGTGACTAACCAATTCCGTAATCCAGATTTCCAAATCCTTCTGTTTATCCAAAGTATTTCAAAGTTCCAAGGAATCTCAGGGATTTCTGACATTTCATACATCCAAGATACTAGTAGAACTAGAATAGTGCAGTATGGAAGCGCCAGCCCTAAGGCCTCCAAGTTCAAAGGGAGCTCAGGGGTCCCAAAGCATAGATTTCAAGAGAAGAGCAGAACTTATATCTAAGAGTAAGTGCAAAATGAAAAGGGAATTGGGGAGCCATACAAATGGTGGTCATGCCTAGCCACAAGTGTAGGCTGGCATACACCTGACCACTTGTTTGGTTAAACAAGTTAGGAGCAGACCCTTGAAGGTCAGACCAAGGTCTGGATAATGGTTAGGACACTATCAGTCCTAATCCCACAGCTCAAACACATAAAAGGGAAAGGGGAGTGGGAATTAATTGAGTTGGGGATTTAAAGAACCCAGTTTAGAATCATAAACAGCAATGTTAGGTGTTGTTATGCCTTGAACCGTACTCACATACAAAGGGGTAAAGGGTAAGGGAATTCACATAAGTAAAGTAATGACAAAGATGCAGAAAACATTAAAGGAAAGCATAATAGAACTAGAATATAAATCAAAGAGTGGAGGAGCAATATTTAAACTAAGATGGACATACCAGTTGAAAAGTAATAGAATAGAAGAATAATCACAGCAAGCAACAATAGAAACAACTCAGGTTTTCTGCAGAACATTCATAAATTCAGAGAGAACTCGAAGGTATTTCAAAAGCAAAGAGGAGAAGTACACAGAACTAGTATGTGTATTGGAGAGAAGAAGAGAGTAGAAAGTAGAGTGCATGTTATTGTGTGTGTGTGTGTGTGTGTAAGAGTGCAATTTGATGTCTCTCAAGTGCAGAAGGGTAGTCCCCATTTATAGTGCAAAAAGAAAGTAAGAAAACGTAAGAAAATAGCCTTGAAATTAATCTTACATGATTTCCCTTCAGTAAAGGGATTTGATTTCAAATGGGCATGATAATTAAGGAAAGGGTTTGATTTAAAATCTTTTCCAAAGCAGTATAATAAGGGTAAATACACAGAAACTTATTTAAGGAAAGAGTCTAATAATACATGGTTTGGGCAGATAAGGAAAGGCAATCAATCAACATCTAGTAAAGATTAGAATATGAGTTTTTGTACGAATGAATCCAACCCGAAAAGATGAAGACGAGTTTAATTTAAAGAAAATCATTAACAATCAATCGAACCTTATTAAAGGAATTCGGAATCAAACACAAGTTGGCAAAACCCCTTTGAAGGGAGAATTTATCATATATAAAGCACATAGACATGTGAGTCAAGAGAGAACTGTCACGCTAATTAGAAAAAAGAGTCTAGCATAGAAAATTTAGGAGTCATAAGCAAAGAGATTCAAGTTCAATTCATAGACTCAAAATGAGTCTGATAGTCTGGGGTTCCAAAGTAGTACCCTAGTCCAAACGCCAAATCAAACTTGCCAACCCCCTCCCCCCCAAATACTAGGGTTTTCAACTCGAAGTAGATGTAGACACGAGAAGACCAACAATTGAATCGCGCTCAGAGGTCTCTTTCAGAGACTTATGAGAAAGAAACAGATATGATAGCTGGTTTGAAACAACGAAGTAAAAAAACTGATTTGAAGCATAAAGAACACGTTTTAAGAAAAGCTTGGAACTTAAGCAGGTTCAGAAGAGAAAAGAGGTGATATAAACTTATGAACGCAGTAGATGAAACATGTTTAGAAATAACTCAAACAAAGTCCAGAAGAAAGCAAATAAAGAACCAAAAGCTCAGTAGAGAGTACAGTAACGGAACTCAGGGGTAAAAGAACACATAAGATAAGCATGCTATAGAAACCAGTAAAAGAAAGAACAGAGTATAATAAAAGAACATGCATAATACAGAAAACACAAAAACACAAGAGAAAAACATGCGAGTTAGAAAAGGAGAACATAAGAACATAGCATAGACAGATTCACACAAAGAAAAGGAGAAAAGGAGTCAGATAACATATTAAAACTTTTCAGAAATCCTAAATTGAAGAGAAACGTATTTTGAAAGAAAAGATTGGGGAAAACATTTTAAAACTCCATTAGGACACAAATATAGAATAGATCTAAGAAAATAAATAGAGAAAAACCTCGAGTAGCTTTAGGGTTTCAGAGAAACCTTAGAATGAGAAGTCTTAGAAGAAAGTCTGGTCTTGAGTCGAGTGAGTCAGAAATAGGCTCCTAATGCATGGACACGCCGGAACAAGGCCGGAGACACTGTTGGAAACACGTTCTCAATGCAATATACTAAAACGTGTGTTCTTTTGTATAGGTTTTGATGAATGACAAACGAAGCGAAAATTGATATATGACGAAGTTCAAGAAACAAGCGCACAATTGATACATATCGAGATTCAAGCTCAAGATAAAGTTTTATAGTTTAATTGAGTCATTCTTAATTGTGATCTTGATCCTACAACTTGACTCGTAACATGGCTTCTCTCGTAAAACTATTTTCCAAAATCATGCATATTTAATTCAATGCTAAATGATTTTAAATCATGCATATTTTCATTAGTCAAAATTATTCTTAAATGCCTCTGAAAACTGGACTAAGATAATCGATTATGTACTAATGATAATCGATTGTTTTAAGCCAAGACTGCATGACAATCGATTGTGAACTAATGACAATCGATTGTGTTAAGGCAGTGAACATCAGGTTTCTTCAAACCTGCATGACAATCGATTGTGAACCTTATGACAATCGATTGTGATGAGGCAGTGTCCATCAAAGTTTTTCAAAACTCAGAATAATCGATTGTGAAGCTAATGACAATCGATTGTAAAGAGACAGTGTCCTTCAGATTTTTCAAAGTCACAAAATAATCGATTGTGAACTAATGACAATCGATTGTGTTGAGGCAGTGACTTCCAGTGATTTTCAAATTTATTAAATAATCGATTGTGAGTATATAACAATCGATTGTCAAGAGGCAGTGTCTAAAATGTTTTTCAAAAACTGATAAGTAATCGATTGTTGACTTTGTGCAATCGATTGTGAAGCTGACCGTTGTCGTAAAGATTTCAAATACCGTCAGGTAATCGATTATTGCTTCTGTATAATCGATTGTTTTGATTAAAATCCGGAAAAGATTTTTTGAACGTTGCTGAGTAATCGATTGTTGATTCTGGACAATCGATTGTTTGTCGTAAAATCTGGAAAGGATTTTTTGAACGTTGCCAGTAATCGATTATGGATTGTAAGTAATCGATTATCAAGCGTAAAATCTGGGATTGAATTTTGATCTGACTGGCAGACAATCGATTGTTGGGGTTTGACAATCGATTGTCAGTGAGTAAAATCAGCAACTCTTAATTGGCAATTAGGCAATGGTAATGCCAAGTTTTTCAACTATAAATACAGCTTCATTTCAGTGTTTTAAACACAACAACATACTACAACTGATCATTACATTGCTATAAGCTTGCATACTTTTGTTTATCATTTTATATTCAATTTCATAAAGCTTTTGAGAGCCATATTCTTGTTCAAAGTTGTTGTGATCCAGAGCTTACTTCTTTTACTCATATCTACTCATTAAGGAGTATTTTGTTTGAGTGCTTTAGTGTTGTATACACTTGTAAGAGAATTGTAATTCTCTTGTTGTAAGGAACTTGTGTTTCCTTGGTTGAAGTCTTGGAGTGTGGTATCTCCGAGCAAAAGTGTTGAGGCTTGTGTCCTCAAGTTGTAACGGTTTGTTAAGCACCCGGAAGCTTAACAGAGTTAGTGGAAAATCTCGAGAGAGTCTCTCGGGGACTGGACTAGCCACGTGTTGTGGTGAACCAGAATATATCGGTGCGTTCTTTCCTTTTATTTATTTAACGCACTTAATTATTTCCTGCAAGTTTTAATTTCCGCAAGTTTACGCAATATTTTATTATAACGCTATTCACCCCCCTCTAGCGTTAAGCGTATTTTCTAACAATTGGTATCAGAGCCCAACTCTCTGAAAACTTAACAGTTTGAGAGAACCATCCATGGCTTCTACTCGTGATTCTTTTGCAGGAATTGAAGAAGGACAGTGCTCCACACGACCACACGTACTAGAAGGAGAGGATGAAGATCTTCGTTCAGTCCAACATCTTTCACCTTTGGAAGGTGATAATGAAGGGAAACCAAATTCCAACAAAGAAGGTGGAAAACGAATGGGTTCCCAAGTCCGAGGATGAGTATGATGCGGATGACATCCGAAAGGTTCAAAATAATGCTAAAGCAATAAATTTATTATATTGTGCTGTTAATGCTGACGATTATAGGAAAATATCGTGTTGTACAACGGCAAAGGAGATGTGGGACAAGCTAGAAGTCACGTATGAAGGTACGGACCAGGTAAGGGAAGAAAAATTGATTTCCTAACCCATTCTTATGAAATTATTTCACATGAAGGAAGGTGAAAAGGTGGACGAAATGTTTGAGCGATTTTCAATAATCATTAAAGACTTACATGCTCTCAAGAAAACATTCACGGATAGAGAGCTCGTTCGAAAAATTCTTAGAAGTCTCACACCGGCATGGAGATCAAAGGCCGATGCAATTCAAGAATCCATTGGCGTTTCAAACGTCACCATCGACGCACTAAGAGGTAACCTTAAAACCTATGAATCTACTATTCTTAACCCTTTTGTTGATGATCAAAGGAGGCAAAGAATAGCTCTAAAGGCGAGCACAAGCCAACCACAAATTGATGAGGAAGGAGACAATGAGTTTGGACTCGTTATCAAAAGATTTCAAAAGTTCATGCGCAAGGAGTATGAACGCAAGGGCAAAAAGCAAGGCGAACAAATCAAGTGCTATGAATGTGGTGAAACCGGGCACATCAAATCAAATTCCCCAAACATCAAAAAGGAGAAGAAACCTTTTAAAAAGCAACGTGCATACATTTCTTGGGGAGGCGACTCCGGAGATGAGTCAAGCGAAGGAGAAGAAGACGAAGCAGCAAATCTTTGCCTTATGGCACAAGAAGACAACAAAGATGAGGTATGTCAAATTTCGTCTAAAAACTTCTTTACTCTTGAAGAAATGCAAACTGCTTTTGATGAATTATATGCTGAGTTTATTAAGGCTTCAAAAACTGTTAAGGGCATAAAAGAAAATGCTTCATTAAAAGAAAAGGATTTTCAAAAACAGCTTTCCTTGAAAGAAAAGGATTTAGAAAAACTGGTTTTAGAAAATGAAAAGCTGAAAGAGGAAAACAAGTTTTTTGGAAAAAGAAGTTCCGATAAGCCCGAAAGCTCTACTAGAAATTGCTCTTCTTGTTTGCTTCTTAAGAATGAAGTAAGTAGGCTTAAAGGCACATTAGATAAGTTTAATTCTTCGCACAAAAACTTGAATGATGTTCTTGTTAACTTGAAATCAACCAAGCAAGGAATAGGCTTTAAGAATGAAGAAACGGTTGACGCTAAACCCCAACAACCTAAAGCTCAACCTAGGATTAACAATAGAAATGCTTATCCGAGAAACAACAACTCTAGAGCCAATATGCATGCTAGACAAAATGCTGAACATTTTAGAAGACCTAGGAATGACTTACCACCTAGAAATAGTCACCCTAGAAATGATGCATATTTTAGGCCAATTTTTGAACCCCTTAGAAGACCTAGCAATGGCCCTCAACCGAAAAACAATCACTCTAGAAATGCTGCCCATCCTAGAGCTCATAGTAGGAGAAATAACTCTCATGAAATACGAAATAGTCATAGTGTTCAAAATAGAGTAAGAAACTTTCATCCGTCTAGTTACTATGAACCTAGAAGGATGCATAACCCAAATGTGACTTGTCATTATTGTAGACGTATTGGTCATACTGCTCCTGCATGCTTTACACGTCATAGACATGTTACTCAATCGCATCATTATAATATGCCTAACCCCCAAGGACCCAAGATGGCATGGGTACCTAAAGAACATTAATTTGTTTTGTAGGTGTGCTTGAAGGGATCAAGTGTACTATGGTACCTTGATAGTGGATGCTCCAAGCATATGACGGGAGATGAATCCAAATTCCTTCAATTAGAGCACAAAGAAGGAGGAAGTGTTATCTTCGGTGATAACAATAAAGGAAAGATCATCGGCATCGGCTCAGTCGGTAAGGATGAAAAATCCTCTATTAAGCATATATTACTTGTGAAAGGTTTGAAGCATAATCTCTTGAGCATAAGCCAATTATGTGACAAGGGAAATCTTGCTCTATTTGATTCGGATGAATGCCTAGTATTTAGACGTAGTGATTTCAAAATCATACTTCGTGGTTTTAGAGTTGCTTATATTTATATGGTTGATCTTGCTAATTCCTCACCCGAATATGTTGATTGTCTAATGAGTAAAGAGGATGATACTTGGCTATGGCATCGTAGAGTAGCACATATCAATATGCATCTTTTGAACAAATTGATTTCTCAAAACTTAGTTGTTGGTCTTCCCAATTTAAAATTTGAAAATGACTCTATTTGTGACTCGTGTCAAAAGGGGAAGCAAACAAAAGCATCTTTCAAATCTAAAAACATTGTTTCAACTTCTAGACCATTGCAATTGCTTCATATGGATTTATTTGGTCCTTCTCGCATTGGAAGTCTAGAAAGAAATAGATATGCTTTTGTGATTGTTGATGATTACTCGAGATTTACTTGGACTTTATTTCTTGCCAATAAAAGTGATGCTTTTCAAAATTTTAAATATTTTCTTAAGCGTGTTCAAAATGAGAAAGAAACAACCGTCACTTCAATTAGAAGTGATCATGGGGGAGAGTTTGATCACAATCTCTTTGCGGACTTTTGTGACGAACTCGGAATCGAGCATACCTTTTCCGCTCCACGTACACCACAACAAAATGGGGTGGTGGAAAGGAAAAATAGGTGTCTCGAAGAGATGTCTAGAACCATGCTCGACGAAGCTAAGATACCCAAACATTTTTGGGCGGACGCCGTGAGTACCGCTTGCTACGTTCTAAATAGAGTAGTAATTCGGCCGATACTCATGAAAACCCCCTATGAACTTTATAAGGGAAGAAAACCAAATATCTCCCATTTTAGAGTTTTTGGTTGCAAATGTTTTGTTCATAACAATGGCAAAGACCAATTGGGTAAATTCGATGCTAAGTCGGATGAAGGTATTTTCATTGGTTATTCCTCACGTAGTAAAGCATATAGGGTCTTTAATAAAAGAACCCAAATTGTGGAGGAAACCCCTCATGTTGTATTTTCCGAAAATAATGCTCGCTTGGCGAGAAAGGATTCCGGTTTTGATCTTGCAGGTATCTTAGATAGCTTGAAAGACAAAATACAAGAGGAACCACCCAAGGAAAATAAAGATGAAACTGAGGAACAACCAACGGAAGAAGCGCCACAATTGGAAAAAGAAATGAATATGCCTAACGAGTGGAGGACGATCAAAGATCACCCTCTTGAACAGGTAATTGGAGACGTCGGAGGAAAGGTAAGTACCCGAAACTCTCTTAAGAACACTTTAGGACACACTTCTTAAGAGCTCACGTTCTCACTTGGCAACACTAGTTTAAGTTATTACTTTTTTACAAATTACTGACTTGAGCGTCGGAGACGTTTAATTCTATTTTGCAGGTATCGCCCTAAAAGATAGGGGGAATTATAAAGTTTTGTCACAGAACAATTGATTGTTCAAGCAAATAATCGATTATCTTACTGTGCTAAAAATCGATTAGCAGTATCACTAATCGATTGTTTATAGTTTATGTTTATTATGCAGTTTTGTTTAATAATCGATTCATTAAACTGCAAAATCGATTTCCGTCTCAATCATTGAGCAATGCTTTTCCAAAACAATCGATTGTTTCAAAATATAATCGATTATCTTCAGAATCAAAAAATTTCTGTGCTCACTGTAACATAACCATACTTTGACAATCGATTATTTCATGTCAGTTTCAAAATTTGTTACCGTTTGGCTCCGCAATCGATTTGTGTCAGTTCCAAGTCAGGTCATAACTCCTCAACAATCGATTATTGCATCTCAACAATCGATTGTCTAACGGTCAGTGAATTTATTTTACCGTTTCTGACTGATTTGGCTTTAAATTCTCAGCAGATTTCTTCCATAAATGACAAGCCACTCTCACCTCTATAAATAGGCTTCATATATGTTCATATTCATTCACTCAAGCATCATTTTTAGCTTTCAAAATATCAAATTCTCTCTAATCCTTTGCAAAATCCAGCAGCTTTCATTAAAAATGTCGGGCTGTCACTCAAAACGTTCCCGTTGGAACGTTCTGCTAGGCACGGCGCATCCACCTCTATTGCCCCTCCTCGTCCGAACTATCCCTATCAAGATGGTTCCGTTCTATATTTTAATTCCGACATCGAGCTTACTCGATTCTTAACCAAATTTGAAAAGCGCGACATTCTTCCACTCCGCTTCTCTACCCACAAGTATCTTGAATCATTTGGGCCTGCTGCAAATATGCTCAAAAATTCTCAACTTCTTGACTTTTTACTCCTTACCCATCCTTACATAAATACTACATTGGTTCAAGCCTTTTATTCCAACCTCCATGAGGATGATGATGGTGAGCTTGTCACCAACATTAATGGTGTTCAAATTCTCCTTTCCCATGAAAATCTTCATACCATTGCACGTCTTCCTCATAATGGTGAAGACATTTTTCGGTACACCGAAGAGGCCGGAGCCCTTTTTGATGAAACAGCCCTCTTACACCAAATCGGTCTTACTTCTTATGATCCAAATCTCTCCTCCCGTCGTCCTACAATTACGGGAATGGATCCTAATTATCGGTTGATTTTCTATTTCATCACCCGAGTCCTCAAGCCTCGTAAGCATAACCATACTACCATTTCTCAAGAGGACACTAAGCTCATGCATGCCATAATAACCGGAGCTAACATCAATTGGTGTCGGCTTATCAAAATTCACATGCGTGACGCTATCGGAGATGATAGGCCTCTTCCTTATGCTCTCCTCATCATGAACTTTCTTGAAGCCACCGGATTCGTCACTGGAAATGGTCCTCTCAAAAAGAGTACCAAAAAGTGAGAAATTTCGGAATCCTCCTTTCATTATGACGGTGATCATATAGCGCCTGCTCCTCCTCCATCCCGTCGTGCTCCCCCGCCTCAAGAGCCTACCCTCCGATCGATTTCCGACCAAATTGCTTCATTGACCTCTTCTCTTGGTCAACTATCTCATGAGATCCATGGATATTTTGACTATGTTCATTATCCTTATGCGGGTCTTGTTTCATATAAAGAAGCGCCGGATGATGAGGCGGGAGATGATGGAAATGAATAATCTCTTTGTTTGTTATTTTTGTTTTGTTTTCCCTATTGCTGTATTTTTTTAAATAAATAAACAAGGTTTATTTCATCTTTGGCATCTTATTATTATTTTTTGCTAATGGCAAAAGGGGGCAGATAACGGGTATGATGCACTCTCAAATTATAAGCTTAATTTGAGGGGGAATTCTCAAATTGAGGGGGAACAAATTACATACGTGTTGCATGTCTTTACTTGTCTTGAATCGTCAATATAAATTGCTTGTCTTGCATATCCCGCTTAATGTTTGCCATTATCAAAAAGGGGGAAATTGTTGGAAACACGTTCTCAATGCAATATACTAAAACGTGTGTTCTTTTGTATAGGTTTTGATGAATGACAAACGAAGCGAAAATTGATATATGACGAAGTTCAAGAAACAAGCGCACAATTGACATACATCAAGATTCAAGCTCAAGACAAAGTTTTATAGTTTAATTGAGTCATTCTTAATTGTGATCTTGATCCTACAACTTGACTCGTAACATGGCTTCTCTCATAAAACTATTTTCCAAAATCATGCATATTTAATTCAATGCTAAATGATTTTAAATCATGCATATTTTCATTAGTCAAAATGATTCTTAAATGCCTCTGAAAACTGGACTAAGATAATCGATTATGTACTAATGATAATCGATTGTTTTAAGCCAAGACTGCATGACAATCGATTGTGAACTAATGACAATCGATTGTGAACTAATGACAATCGATTGTTAAGGCAGTGAACATCAGGTTTCTTCAAACCTGCATGACAATCGATTGTGAACCTTATGACAATCGATTGTGATGAGGCAGTGTCCATCAAAGTTTTTCAAAACTCAGAATAATCGATTGTGAAGCTAATGACAATCGATTGTAAAGAGACAGTGTCCTTCAGATTTTTCAAAGTCACAAAATAATCGATTGTGTTGAGGCAGTGACTTCCAGTGATTTTCAAATTTATTAAATGATCGATTGTGAGTATATAACAATCGATTGTCAAGAGGCAGTGTCTAAAATGTTTTTCAAAAACTGATAAGTAATCGATTGTTGACTTTGTGCAATCGATTGTGAAGCTGACCGTTGTCGTAAAGTTTTTAAATACCGTCAGGTAATCAATTATTGCTTCTGTATAATCGATTGTTTTGATTAAAATCCGGAAAAGATTTTTTGAACGTTGCTGAGTAATCGATTGTTGATTCTGGACAATCGATTGTTTGTGGTAAAATCTGGAAAGGATTTTTTGAATGCTGCCAGTAATCGATTATGGATTGTAAGTAATCGATTATCAAGCGTAAAATCTGGGATTGAATTTTGATCTGACTGGCAGACAATCGATTGTTGGGGTTTGACAATCGATTGTCAGTGAGTAAAATCAGCAACTCTTAATTGGCAATTAGGCAACGGTAATGCCAAGTTTTTCAACTATAAATACAGCTTCATTTCAGTGTTTTAAACACAACAACATACTACAACTGATCATTACATTGCTATATGCTTACATACTTTTGTTTATCATTTTATATTCAATTTCATAAAGCTTTTGAGAGCCATATTCTTGTTCAAAGTTGTTGTGATCCAGAGCTTACTTCTTTTACTCATATCTACTCATTAAGGAGTATTTTGTTTGAGTGCTTTAGTGTTGTATACACTTGTAAGAGAATTGTAATTCTCTTGTTGTAAGGAACTTGTGTTTCCTTGGTTGAAGTCTTGGAGTGTGGTATCTCCGAGCAAAAGTGTTGAGGCTTGTGTCCTCATGTTGTAACGGTTTGTTAAGCACCCGGAAGCTTAACAGAGTTAGTGGAAAATCTCGAGAGAGTCTCTCGAGGACTGGACTAGCCACGTGTTGTGGTGAACCAGAATATATCGGTGCGTTCTTTCCTTTTATTTATTTAACGCACTTAATTATTTCCTGCAAGTTTTAATTTCCGCAAGTTTACGCAAAATTTTATTATAACGCTATTCACCCCCCCCCCCTCTAGCATTAAGCGTATTTACTAACAGACACCATAGAACCTTGGATCTGAGAAGATCTAAACGAACATCGCTGAGATCAGACATCAAAACTTCAAACACCCAACGATTAAGGGAGAAGGGAGGTGAGTACAGACCGTCCACGGCCTAAGAAGCCGTGGATTTCGGTGAGGTTGTGGTTGAAAATGGTGAGAGAGACTAGGATTTCAAGACCCTTCAAGAGAGAGTTTGGGAGAGGAAAGTATCCAAAGGAGGCTATCAGAGGGAAATGGGGGGATTAGGGTTGGGTTAGGTGAGTTTAAAAGGAAAGGGGTAAGTGTGGCCGTAGATCAAAAGGATCAATCGTCTAGATTAAAAGGAATTCGGGCGGGTCGGATGAACGGGTTAAGGATTTGGGTTAAATGGGATTAAGATGATCCGATTTTGGGTTTTTAATTGGGTCAATTTTATGCTAAAATTGAAATGTAAATGGCTAACTCTTAGATAGCCACTTTTCCCTTGTTTTAATTGATAAAAATAGTAAAATTATTTGTGGAAATAAATCAAGTGTTCTAAAATGATTAATAATATATAATTATTAAATTAAAAATATTTGAGTCAATTTTATAAATATAATTACAATTAAATCTTTAAAGATGCTAGTATTGCAATTATATGTAATTTAGTTTTAAAAATACCAAATGGATTTGTAAAATATGTACAAAAATTATGTTAGCTATATTTTGCTGTAAATATAAGAATAAAATAAATTGTTCACCAAAAGGATAGTTTTGGAAATAATTATTAGATTTATGGTATAAAAATATGCAATAAATTGGTTCGAAAAACTCATTAAAATTTCCAAAACCTTTTGATGTTCTTATATATGCACATATATGCTATTTTAAAAGTATTTTAGGTATAAAATACATAGGAAACAATTAGGTATCAACACCCTGGAGATTCTTTCCAAACCCTTTGCTGGGTTCATACCGAGACCATGCCACTATACTTTCTATTTTTATATTCCACCTTCTATCTTTCTCAATGGCATTGACATATTCGATATGATGATAAGTATCCCCTCCTAGAATTTTCGGTTCTCGACAACCGGGATGGTTTGACTGGTGTAAATGGGGTTTCTTCCGTCCCTGTGAATGATCACCTCCTAAAGGTTCAATTCGAATTTCACGGCTTGATGTAGTGTGAAAGCCACGGCCCCAGCAGCATGTATCCATGGTCGGCCCAATTGAAGATTATATGAGGCTGGTATGTCGAGCACCTGAAACTCAACGTTGAAACAAGTTGGCCCCATCTGTAGGCAAAGGTTAATTTCCCCAATCGTGGCCCTTTAAGACTCATTGAAAGCTTTCATGTTCACGCTCCCTGTTCGCACCTAATGAAAACCTTTATTCAATCTTTTCGAGTATCAGTGGATAAATGTGAAGGCTTGAATCCCTCCCCCCCCCCCCCAAATCAATCAAGACCTTGGCGATGAATTTGTCTTCAAATTGCACTGTAATATGAAATTCTTGATTGTGACTGAACCCTTCAGGTGGTAGCTCATCCTCGTGGATGATTATTTTATGACTTTCCAAAACCTGCCCTTCCATATTTGCCATCTCTCCACTGGTGATATTGTTGGGTACATAAGCTTCACTCAACAGCTTCATCAAAGTGTTTTTGTACGCCTCTTTGCAACAGTGACAGGATGGATATATGAGCAAGGGTTTTGTTCAAATGATCAATGACAAAATATTCCTTTGATTGTACTTTCTTCCAAAGGCCATCCGGCCCTGTTTCAATGACATGTTGCTTGGTATTGGAATCCTTACTTGGTCCTCCCCAAGTGTTCGGGTGCATAGATTCTCCCGGTCCTAGTCATTCCTTGTGCGACATCAGATTCCTCTATCTTTGCCTTTCTTTTTCATCTAGCTTCGACAACGTAAACCCAGGGTATTAATTTTAAGTCGAAAGGAGGTATTGTTGATACTATCATCGTGAAAGGTTTAGCCACTTCCACTTCAAATGGAACAAGGGTGACCACAGGTGGAGCTACATTTAACTCAAATGGAACAGATGCACCTATCTCAACTTCGATCGATGACTGAGTCTGCACTACAATAGGAGTACGTGTGACTGCAGGTTTAAAGTTATCGCCTTCTCGAATGAGCCTGATGAACCCCTCGGGATCCCATTCTTCATCCATCTCTATCACATGTATCCCGCCACCCCTATGATTTGGGAGAGGGTATTTTTGGAAATTGGGTGTAGCTTCTTTTGCCTTTATAACCTTGTTGTCAATCAGTGTCTGGATTTTGTCTTTCTATGTTCGGCACTCGTCAATGGTGTGCCCTTTCATATCGGAATGGTATGCACATGTTTTGTTTAGGTTTACCCATTGGGATGGATTCTCTAATATTACAGGGAGAATAGGGGTGACATAAACAGTGACTTTCAACCTTTCATACAGCTGTTCGATGGGTTTAGCAATAGCGGTATATTGTTTGGGTGGTTTGCAGTCAAAATTGGTTTATGGTCTTTGATAATTTTGGCAAGTTGGAAGTGACCGGAAATAAGATGGTTGGGAATTATAGGTTTGATAGACAGTGGCTGGTTGGAATATCTATGAGATGGGGGTTGATATCTAGGTGGTGGTGCTTGGTATGCGGGTGGAGGTGTTTGTTAGGAAAGTGGAGATTTCGGACCTTGAGCCACCATTACTACCCCAATATCATTCTTCTTATATATGCCACCTAATTGTAATGCCTTGTTTGTGGCCTGTAATACCTCAAAGTTTGTTACCATCCCATTTTTTATGGCTTCCTCGATTCTCTCCTCAAGTTTGATGATATCAGAGAATTTATGGGTTTCAACGACCATCAATGTTTCATAATATTGCTGATCATATGCTCTAACGAAGAACTTAATCATTTTTTCCTCGTCCAAAGATGTCCTGACTTTGGCTGCTTCCAACCTCTAACGAATAGCATACTCGCGGAAAGTCTCGGTGGGTTTCTTCTTGAGGTAATGGATGTAGCAACAATTTTGTGAATTTTCTGTGTTGAACCTGAATCAGTCTATGAAATCTGATGCCATGCTCACCCAGTTGGACCATTTCTTAGGATCCTGGTTGTGTACCAGTACAAAGCTCTCCTGTAAGCCTCCTCATAAAGAGTTTCGTCCGGATCTTTTTCATCCTTTCCGACCCTGATGAGCTTTCAAAATAGGTCCTCAAATGAAAATTGGGATCACCTGTACCGTCAAACATCCACCGACTTTCAACCTTCCATACAACTGGTCGATAGGTTCAGCAATAGCGGTATATTGTCTGGGTGGTCTGTGGTCTTGGATAATTTTGGCAAGTTGTAGGTTACTAGAAATTAGATGGTTCGGAATTATAGGTTTGATAGACAGCGGGTGGTTGGAATATCTAGGAGATGGGGGTTGATATCTAGGTGGTGGTGCCTTGTATGTGTTGGAGGTGTTTGATATGTGGGTGGAAGTGTTTGTTAGGTAAGTGGAGATTTCGGGCCTTGAGCCACCATTACTGCCCCAACATCTTCTTCTTTGATATGCCACCTGATTGTAATGCCTTGTTTATGGCTATTAATGCCTCAAAGTTTGTTACTATCCCATTTTTATGGCTTCCTCGATTCTCTCCCCAAGTTTAATGATATTAGGAAATTGATGGTTTTCAATGACCATCAATGTTTCATAATATTGCTGATCCTATGCTCTGACGACGAACTTGTTTATTTTTTCCTCATCCAAAGATGGCTTGCCGTTGGCTGCTTCTGACCTCTAACGAGTAGCATACTCGCGGAAAGTCTCGGTTGGTTTCTTCTTGAGGTTCTGGATGTAGAAATAATTTGGTGCATTTTCTGTGTTGAACCTGAATCGGTCTATAAAATCTGATGCCATGCTCACCTAGTTGTACCATTTCTTAGGATCCTGGTTGTGTACCAGGACAAAGAGTCTCCTATAAGTCTCCTTATAAAGAGTTTCATCCGGATTTTTTCATCCTTTATGACCCCAACAAGCTTTCATTATAGGTCCTCAGATGAACATTGGGATCACATGTACCGTCAAACATCTCGAACTTGGGAGGTTTTTACCCCCTCCGGCAGCTCTACATGTGGTTGTATGTATAAGTTTTCATAGTTCAAACCTTTTATTCCTTTGCCACCTTCGACACCTTGAACCCGACTTGTCAATTTCTTGAGTTCTTCGGCCACATTCTTGATGATCATGTCCTTCTCAGTGGATTCTGGTGTATAGGAAGTTGGTTGAGTAGAGTGAGGTACGCTTTTCGCATATATAGGATTGTTTTGGTGAGTGCTGGGGACTTGGGTGTAGTGATGGTCATTGGTTGAGTTTTGAGGGTCAGGAATGGATCTTGGTGTGTTATGGGGAGTGTGATAAGTGGAGATTGTGGGTATTGAATTGGTTGATTATGGTGTTGCAGGGTATCGATAAGGGATTGAGATTATGAGGTGGGGTTTCATATTAATGTGGTGCATGAGGGTATTGCGGATGTTTGTTTGGTGTGTTTAAGGAGGTGATGGGTTCTTTATCTTTTGTTGGTTGATGTCAGGGACATTCAAGGTGAGGGATAGGTTTGCCAAGTTGCGGACCTGCTCAAGCTCTCCCTGTAGCTCCAGTATCTTGTCTTTAATCTCAAAATTAAGTCATTTGGTGTCGGAGTACTCCGACTATCTGAGATTTTCGCATTCTCAGCATTCTCCTTTCGAATATCACTTAAGTCGTCCATTTTAGCTTTTTCTTTGCTCTTTGTATTACTTGGAGGAGGAGGAGGTGGAGTCCTTCTAGATCTAGTGTGTTACGCTGATGATGCCAGTATAAGCGAACTAACCTTAGGAGATGGGAATAAAGAATAAAGATAGACATAAGGTAAACAAGTCAGTAAGGGTTCTGAAATTTTGCGGTACATAAATACATATTGTGAAAATATAAATTTGCGTCCTAATTGGGAGCCTCGTTGTGCCCTAGGTAGGCTTAGCGTCATATAATTTTGGAGAAATTCAATATCAATAATTTCCTCATTTCAATAATTTAAAAATAAACACCCCAAAATGACATTAAATAAAGATAATGTTGCTAATGGCACTTGGCCTTATTACATTTAAAAAAGAAAGCAAGTAAATCTAATCTACTTGGTCCCAAAAGGATCCTCTACAGACTGGATGCTGTTATCGATCAACTCTCCCAACTCGTACAGGATTAGTAGTAGGTATGCCCTTGACAAAGGCCCTCCTTCATTTCCTTCAGCGTTCTGGCAGTCGGTGACCTTCTTTCTTATCTTCCCCTCCAATTCCATCAAACTGTACTCCAGATATTCCAGCCTCTCACAGGATTTAACAGCTCTTTCTTTTCACTCGTTAATCATCTACATATCGGCCTTATGGTGCGCCATATGCTCAACTTTAGACTCTCGAACTCTTTTGCGCAGCTTGTTGTACTTTACCTCTGCTTCGGCAAACTCATCTATGACCATGTTTCTTGGGCCAACCCTTGGCTCAAAGTCTCCTAACAGATTATCATCCAAACATAAGGGGTAAAAAAATGAGTGGCCCGCATGGTATAGCTCCGGCTCAATCGTATTCTTCTCCACAATAATCTTCAAAGTCCATATATGTTGTGATTCTTCTTATATGGTATGGCGTCACCCTGGAAATCGGCTATGAAGTAACTCATCTTAGCAGCTTGTGGTATGGCATGTCTCCTGCCTTCCTGTCTCATAACTCTAAGGGGAGCATAAAGGTATATCCCTCTTAACCCGATCAGCACAAAATGTGGGATATATCTGGATCTTATGATGAATTTGTCGGTAGGGAACCACTCCAACATCCACTGAACCTGGTCCTCAGTCAACTTGTTGAAAATTTGTACCCACCCTACATCATCCTTAGGTTGATCGAACATGTATGGAATGTAATTCATGCTTGTATGGTAATGTAAAGCGTTGGGGTCATTTCATGACCTTCGTGAAAACTCTTGGCGGTATTGGCCCTTTGGAGATGTTCTAACAGTCAGACTTGTAACAGCAGGTTGAAACCCTCAAAGAGGTTGAATCCATTTTGACATCATGATATGGCCTGGTATATGTCTGCAACGATCATAGGGACAATAGTGTATGTCTGCCCATCGATCTCGTCCATCAATGTTTTGGCCACCATGGCCAGCGTAGTATGGATTTTATCCTATTGAATAGGGAAAATCAGCATGCCCAAGAAGCACACAATGAACACGAAGACCCTACAATGAACCCATCCCAAAGAGGTGATTGAGAACTCGTCATCAAAAATACAATAAGAGCTATTGTGACCGTCTCTTTCATAAAGGAGATCTCTCACGGCCCAAACCGATGGGCCACGACGGGTGCCTGAGTCCTACTTGTCAAACGCCCTTAAGTATTCGTCTAGGATATGAAACTGTATATTATCTACTGAATTACAAAATAACAAATTTGAAGAAAACATGCCTTCAACGCATATGCACGTATACATGCAGAATACGATGGGCGAGCCGGTAAGGCTGCTATAGTCGTCAAGATCACGTATAACCCAACTAGACATACAGTCTATAAACCACTAATAGAACATAACTATACAAAGACTGGACTGAGTCACGTTATACCTATATTCTCACCAAAATCAAAAGCAGCTCCGGATCAAGTGAAGCACACCAACTCTTACTGATTAGGGATCCTAAGAAGGGGAACTGTCAGTTTGCCTACCTGTACCTGCGGGCATGAAACACAGGTCCCGAGAAATAGGGCGTCAGTACAAAAAAAATGTACTGATTATGTAAGGCATGAAAATGAGTACGTAACAAACAAAGATGAAACATGGAATATAGAAACACATCTTTAAATCTGAATAACTTTGTAAATTGGTAAACGTTTACAATGTCATGCATATGTGTATGAATATCGTGTCATGCATAGGTGTGGGTGTACATAATATCATCAACCCACTAAGGGTATCCCATCATATTGTCTCGGCCACTATGAGCACATCATCAATATATACCTGCTGATCAGGTGGTGGTGCGCATATAACGTTTTAACCTTTTCCCATATCACGTATACATACATTTACATATATACACACACACGTATATAACGCCATCTAGTCATGGGTCAATGAACATATATAAATGTTTGAAATGCATGAAAAATATGTAATAATCTCAATATTTCTTCCGAATAAACTTTTTCAACTGTGTATTATTCTGAGACCCATGAACAGAAGATAATAATATTTTCACGGGCAATCAAGAAAATAGATACCCCTAGTATCTCTATGAATAGAGTAATTTATGAAAATTATGTGTTTGCTCATTTCTTCAGTATAATTGGGACAATGTCAAAAGAAAAAAGGATCACCTTAACATATCTGGAGTAGGAAAAACTACATATAATTGTTCCATTGAAAACCTCTGTAGATTGAACTTAGAACCCAAAAATTGAATTAAGTTCCTGCGCAAGCCATGAGGAACGAAATCTTGCATTCTTGAAATTTATAATACGAATTTGGCTTGGATTTAGACGAAAGGGTTTCTGTCTCAACGTTCTTGATTTCAAACCAAAGACACGAACTGATTTGGTTTTAAAGGTCTTGGTTTCAACGTATTTTTGGTTTCGGTGTTCTTAGGATTTTAACTTTTAAGTCAGAAGCAATGTTCTGTTGTCCTTGTGTCTTTTAAATGCAAGTCTTTAAAATAAATTGAATTGGAAAGACTTGGATATCCCAAGTCTTGAAAGAAGTGAAAGAGATTTGTTATCCTTTGACACCTAATCAAAGAATGACTTAGTCATTTTTTGATAATGTGGCTGGTTGCCATGTGGGGTGGGGTGAGATATTTAATTTTTATTCATTAATTGGGTAATATTATGTTATCCGAAATTATTTAATTACTCGTATAATTTAAAAATTATCATTAAAATTTTATTTATTTTTAAAATACTTCATATATACTTTATATATTATACTACCCTGATTATATGGTACATCCGGATATTATCGCTCATGTATTTTGTTCAAAATTGGCCACTTTCAACGAAACTTGTTTTCTTTATTCTATGTACTCCTTTATCCTTCATAATACTTATTTATCGCTTGTTATAAATAACGTAAATACGTTAACAACAAGATGATCTCATCACCGTGTCTATGTCGGTAAACTCAAAATAAAATTTTTAACGTACGAAAACACGATATTTATCAAAATCTAAAGGTATGTAGGAGTTTTTTAGGCACTCCAAATTATTATTTTTCTTTAGCCCATCATTTGAAGGAACCCTCTAGTGGTGCGCTTTTCAGGTGCTAGCAGACCTGGGCTACCCCAAGGCAACCCAGCAAATTCTCCTATTTTTTAGAAAGAGAGTCATTTCTATGCCTCCAACATGAAATACAGACCTTTTCTTATCCCAAAATAGAGTGGCAGCCTCGATTAGCATCTTGTTTGGTTGAAGATCCAATAGTGATGGCAAATTTTCTAAGACTCTTTTCACATGATTTTGGTCACTCAAAGTAAGCTCCTCCACCAATCTATAAAAAATGGAGCAATACTACCGACCATACCGGATCTGGAAACCTCATGCCTCATTTTCTACAAAACAAGATAGAGTTAGACCCTTTCCCCTTCCAGGTTTGTCTATTTATACAGTAATGATTAGCATATTGGTACTTATTTCTCCAAAATACACACAATCATAATTACATCCGTCGGAATTGTGGAAAATTTGATGGACATTTGAACGAAGCTTGTCTTAAAGGGTTATTATGCAGACAACATATTAACCCGACTAGGTTTGACCATAATACATGTATAATTAATCAGAGTAAGGCTGATATAGAGATCTAGATTGGGACCCTCAAGAGGACAACTTGATGAAAAAGGCACGGAACCATCAAATGCACTGTTAATCGACTAAATTTATCGCAAATACCCCTTTCCGAATTTAAAGGGTGATATATAGGAATAGCACAACCATTCATCAAGCGTTGCTATGGATTGATTACGCACGAGTGGAATATGATGTTGAGCATGATTTATGCAACAACAAATAGCATGTTGTCAAGTATTTGCACGTAAGAAAAATAATAAAAGCGGTATTTGAATAATTGAAAGATAGTTACAGAAAAAGAAAAACAAAGAGACAAGTCATTTTCAGGAAAATAAAAAAATCATAAATGCTTGAAAGCAAGTAAATTCAAATAACGGGAAAGGTTACACGGGATAAAGCATGTTTGGACTAATTCATATAACAAAAAATAAGTTCATTATGGTAAGAGTCTAGAATATCCCAGCAGAGTCTCCATGTTGTCGTCCACCCTTTTTTCCTTTCGAAGTCCGGGTTCTACCAGTCATGGGGGAAGAACTCGTTTCCTTTCTGAGAATTGGGTATTTGAAGAGATGCCACCTAATGGATAATGGTGCATTAGGGCACCTAGAGCGATTAACTCGTGTAAATAGCTTGCATTACTAGAGATTAGGGTAAGTGCTCGAACTAACCTTGAGGGTAAGGTATTAGGCACCCATCGCGGTCCACAACAGTGGATCCCGGCCGAACTTAAAATGAATTAGTTAATTAAAAAGTAAGCAAGTATTCGCAAATAAAGATGGTTTTACAGTAGGTATATATATGATCTAAGAAATTTAGATAATGAAAGTAAGAGAAGTTTGGACAACTTACACATGTCAATAAAAGAAGTTTAGAGAATATAAACACATGCGAAAATTGGGAAAGGGAAGTCCTAAGTTGATTAGCCTACAGGATCATACCCATGTAATGCCCGGTAATCACTCCTCAATGAGATGGGCTACACGTGACATTAACGCGCAGGTCATCATATCTTTTTACTACTCACTACCATCCCCTTAGTTGTTATAAGCGAATTAAATTAATGACCTCTAAGAGTGTCGCGACCCGTCCCTTTTTTATTGTCCTAAAGGACTTTAGGACCTCTAAATCTGGATAGTTCTAGACAACCTAAGGTTTTTAGAAGGTAAAAATCTAGGCGACGGGCAAATAACATGTAGGACAAGCAAATAGATACAAATGGTTAGAAGGCTCATATTTACCTACGCGTATATATAGGCAATCAAACAACACGTCTAAAACATGAATTGTGAAGAAGTTCAAAAATCCTAAGAACATGATATGTAGATGGATACTACAGATACAGGATATGCGTAAGGAAACTGGCAGAATCCTAACCAATTTACCTACTATTTTTACAACTTGTTAAGCTTAAGCAGTTTAACATAATCAAACGTCTCTTCCAGTAAATGCATATATAGAGACTGATAACCTAAGACTTGCTTAGGCGGGGGACTGTTTGCAATCACAATTATAGGAGACGATTAACATTTTAAGAAATTGTTCAAACTACAAGCATGCTATCCTAGATGACACAAGTTATAACTGGTGTTTTATTTTATTTTAAGACATGATGCTTGTGTGTGAGGCTGTTTAAACCTTTTCATAGTCAGTTATTTATTTCAATCGAAATAGACAGGGTTTATATAGATGCAAACAGAGTTCTTAAACCAGGGTATCTAATGCATACATGGAATGGCTATTTTTATTTAAAACGGGATTATTGACCTAATGACAGGATCTCTATGTGACAGTACTTATGCATGAAATTGGAATAATGGTACATGATATGCAGTATGCTGAAGCGATAAACCTGCATGCCATAAATCAGGATGTCTAGTGCACAAGTTTGGCATGGTTTGAACGCAAAATAGATATAGTAATCCTAAAACATGATTTCTAACACAGATTTAAAGAATGTAAGACCTATAAGCTTGTTTTCTACCTAGTTTTACCCATAGTACCATACAACTACCCTCCATTTTTACTAGTCATCCCAATATTTATTTACAATTAATTATTACAGACTAATAATTGAATAAATTACATAAATAAAATATAGATTACGCTATAGGGATCTAGAAATAGGCCCAAAGCAAATCCTGAGGTACCAATCATTCGGTGGTCTCAAATGCTCAAGATTCATTGGCACATTTGTGTCCATGTCTGTCAGAGTTCCCTAAGGACCTCAAGGATCCCGGGCAGTACTCACACCCATAATTTCTCAAATAAAGACTTATCATATGCAGAGTGGAAGACCCAGGCCTGATATGCTAGAGTTCAGAGAGATCTCAAGAATCTCTGAGCAGTACACATTCCAGAGGAGCAAAACTTAATAATCTAAGAGTAAGTGATCGTGCATAATTTTGAAAAGGTTTTGGTAAACAATATATAGAGGATAGTGAATTGATTTTCTAAAAACCAATACTAATTTGGTGGTAAAACAGCTTGAGAAAAGTATAAAAATGCTTTAAAATCCAAACACAAATCACAAAACAACCATATTCAGAAATACGTGGCAAGTAGGTTCTACACAAGGGGAGAAGGGGTTGGGGATACATAGAATACACCTTAGTGTATAGTGAAGCACAAAAGCAAACAGATGTACAAAATTAGTAAGTTAGTTACAGGGATAGGTGATTGAGACATGGAGCAAAGATGTTGAGACACGTAAAACGGCAAACATATAACTAGAGTTTCCTTGAGAGATTAGAGGACTTAGCAAAGCAGATTAGGAAGGGACTTAAATGAACAGACTAGGAAAAATATCACAAGCATTGATAATGTAGACATACTACTCACACACTAAACAAAAAAATATTTAGACATGCTAGATATACAGTAGACATGCAAGTAAAGTTGAGATTGTAATCATATTTTGAACAAGGAAGTGTTAAGCATGCTGAACAAACGGTAGACATGCAAGTAAAGTTGAGACAGGATAATCACATATTGAACAAGGTAGTGTTAAGCATGCTAGATAAACAGTAAATCGGAGTAAGAATGAACTTATGACTGATGAACTAAGGCAGTAACAGAACACATAGGGTTTAGATTCTGAAATTTAATCAGAGGCATACCAGTTAGGGAAAGAGAACACAAGATGTAAGATGGCTGTTGTGCATTTTCTAGCCTTGGCTTACAGCCGACAAGACTAATGAAGATCACAAGTAGTAGAAAGAACATAAAGCTTTTTGAACGTAAGTGTGGTGGTGACCTAATGTTTTTTTAAAGAAGTTAAATAAGAGAGTTTATGTAGTAATTCAAAAGCAGAGCAAATAAGGTAAAGTAATCAATAATGAACAATTAAGAGATCTCAGAATCAATCACACAAAGAGGTTCAATATAGTCTTCCCCCTTAATTAAGGACAATTAGCCAATGGTAATGATAGGAACTAGGTAAGGCAAGAGGTTCAAATCAACTGAGTAAAGAAGTAAAGAATCAAAGGAGTTATTAAGGAAATAAGTTCAAATTAAGCCAAAGAAGGAACTTCAGAATAAAATAATCAAGGGTAAAATTAAGGAAAGAATCATGTAAAGAATCAATAAATATACACCAATCAAATAAGATAAGAACGACTAATTAAGGTCATAAACACCGAAATAATCAAGCATAGTGCGCACTAATTTTTTAACACAACAAATCACTCAATAATTCTGAAAATTATTAAAAAAAAAACTAATTTGAAAACACTTAAAGACGGAAAAAAACCATGAAAAACTTGAAGGCACGTCAACACAAAGAGATTCGAACAACAAAAATCATAGAAACTGAAACCTGAAGTAGTGTAGTGCTTAAAACTGTTTAGTAGTGGAGAATAAAAGAACCTAAAAGAATAGCCATTGAAGTTTGAAAACACTTCAGATACCTAGAGGTTCGACCAACAAACAAGAAGAAAAATAAACCCTAATATAACAAAATCTTCAAAAATTGATTAATCAGTAAATAAATTAAGGGTCCTTAAGGAAAAAGCTATGACGAACACAAATCGTTCCAGATCTACAAGGATCTACAAATGCTAAGTTTTGAAGAAATAGAAAGGGTAAAGAAAATATGGCCTTTGATTCAAAGATTTGAGCCATGAAACTTTTATAGAAAGCTCTTACAGACCATAGGCAAACAGATCATAGACAGGATCTTAAAGAGCCACAAAATCAAGCAACCATGGGAAATAGGAGACAAGTATATGCCTCGTACAGCCATGGGAAGCCATAGATCGAGTAGGAATCAAAGGGATTAGGGGTGATCTTGGGTGACAGTAGATATGGTTAAGTTTGGTCTCAAACAGAATTAGAGAGGAGAGGGTTTCAGGGGCGGGGGTGTAGAAAAATGACAAGGATTTGGGGGTCACTGGGACTAAAAAAGAGAAGGGGGAACAATGGCCGTTGATCTCTGTGATCATCAGCCAGGATTAAAAGAATTTGGGGTTGGGTTGAATGATATGAATTTTGGTCTGGGTAGATTTGGGCTGGTATGATTGAATTTGGGCATTTAATTATGCTAGGTCCAAAATAGAAAAGGTTATTTCTTAAATACCTTTTTAATTGATAAAAAATAATTTTCAAAATAGTTAATAAATAATAAAAAATGATTTTCATGCCTATAAATATTTTAAAATAATTAATTAATATTTTTAAAATATAAAAGACTATTTTCCGATAAAATAATGTAATAATACATGCATAAGTTATAATTGCAAAGTAATTCCAATTGCATCCTAAAAATACCAATGTGACTATTTGTAAATTAATTAAAACTTAGTACAAATGAAAATGATAAAACTAAGCCATAAAATTATTATAAAACTATTTGTGATGCAATCAGTAATTGTTTTATAAATAAAATGCTGGGATAAATTAATTAAAATATTTTTAAAATGCATAAATTGTATAAAAAATATTAATTGATGCCAAGGCATAGTTTTGAAAATATTATGGGGAAAAATTGGTTATCAACACTTAACAGGCCAACACTCAGCCCCATACATCATGTCGATCTAACCACCTCTTTATAGAACTTACCTTTGAGTATGAGTGGTACTCTCTTGTCGCACAAAACTCCAGATTCTAACCTCCACTTCATCCATCCTACCCCAATACAGTGTGTGACATCCTCGTCCATCTCCCCTCCCCCTGGATAACCTATCCAAGGTACGTGAAGCTGCCTCTACTTGGGATGAACTGTGATTCAAGCCTCACATTCATGTCCACTTCCTCCCCCTCTACTTGGAATGACCTATTATTCTAATAAGAAGAAACAAATATAAAAGAACAAAGTGTTTGTTGTGCCTATTATTTAAGTCACGACACTCGTACATACGGTCTTCTTGAGATCAATTTTAAAATTTTATTGCCAGTTAGTTCAGTATGTTAAATATGTTTGCAATTTTTTTCCATCAAATTACTTTTTAAGACGAAATTTATCCCGGGGACTAAATTTAAGGAGTGAACTAGAAAAGCTCATACGACACAAATATCCTTAACGTTTAGCTTCAGTGAAATCTTGGTACATTAACTAAATAGGTCCAAATTTTGTGACCACGATAACGGATAAGCAAGATAAAGAATGGGGCCGACATAATATAACGACTGAAAGTTGTTCTCACAAAGGCTAATGCCAAAAGCCAACAACCGAGATAAGAAAGTAATAGTAGCATAGGTTCAGAACTGGACATAAAAGAATATTCATTTGGATATTCTTAATGCTGTACTTTTCAGGGTTTTTGGTGAATATACCTTATAAATAGAAAGAGATAGGGAGCAAAATGGGTTCTTCTTTTTTGAATAGAACATATTGTAAAGGTTGACGGAAGAATATACGAAGAATTGTCTTATTCATTGACACATTGTTCAATCTTCATCCATAAATCTCAAGATTTCATATCTATCTAGACTTATCACTTTTCCACATCGTTGTTAGAGAAAACAAAAGGGAACATCCCAATCATATAATAATTGGGTGGTAGGTCCTTTCTCATTACATTCCTTTTCATTATTTACAAGTATTACACATTTATGCTCTTGAGGTCAACTCGTTATACAAGTGTTCTATTTTATTCGGTCTAGAATCTATTAAGTTCAACTAAGATTCCTTTAACTCATCACTAATTGGTTTAGCACTTATTTGTTCAAACAATTATACCAATTAATTAAATTTGGCCACTATTTTATTTACATTTTGTGAATTACTTCTTTTCGTTCATTTTAACTTACTGGAAGAGTGGCTGACAAGCAGACTAAACAACATACTCGACAGACTCATTCAAAGGGAGAATAGAAATACCGCGCAAGCAAATATCACAACAGCCACTGGTGAGCAGCCCGTCCCTAACACATATAAACTTACACCCCAGTTAACGCATGTAATGACACACTCACAACTATTCTAAATAAAATGGAAGAAATGGAAAGCGAAAAACAAAGTGTTTCACGACGAGATGATGGAGCATCAAAAAAGAGTCGATAAGATATCGGGTGCCCCAAAGTTGCTACCAAAACGAGACGTTGGTCGTTTCGTCGAACAACCGTACATCAAGGAAGCAACTCCACATGACATTTCCAAAATCTTTAAAATGTCGTCGTACCTGAAGATATACGATGATACTACAGACCCTGAAGATCAAATCATTCATTACATTATAGCGGTGAAGGGCAACGACCTTTCGAAGGATAAAGTACCATCAATGCTACTGAAAAGGATTAGCGAAACCTTAACGAAGGAAGCATTAACCTTCTATTCACAATTGTCAGCACGGTCAATAGCAATGTTCGAGGAAATAGACAAGAAGTTCATCACCGCCCATGCAATGGCTAAAAAGCCAGAAGCCAGGTTGAATGACATATTCACCGTTACGAAATCGCCTGGCGAGGGACTCAGGGACTTCCTTTCCCGGTTTAATAGGGTGAGAATGAGCCTACCAAATATATCAGAAGGGATGGCGGTAACGGCTTTCCAGAGCGGTTGAGCAGGAACAAATCGAGAGCAACTAGAAAACTATTAAGCAGGCTCATGAGATACCCTCCCACGACTTGGGAAGAAATCTACAATGCTTAATGCGGTGAGGTGAGATCTGAAGAGGACGACCTTAACGGCCCGACCTAAAAGCTAACATCAGTTCATGCAGATTCGAGAAAAGATTCGTAATGACAGTTGAAGAGATAAGTCAGGCCCCCGTCTTAATCGAGAAAGACATCAGCCCTACGTCAGAACATCTGTCCCACTATTTCCTCGACACGCGGAAGGGTCGCCCAAGTCGCACATAAGGACTAAGCGAAACAAAAGAGGTATGCCTCAACTCTTATCCACTCACAATTTTTGTGTTTCCCCTTCAAAAATAGTGTTCGCACTAGAGAATCTATGAACAAAGGTGAAATGGCCACAAAAAATGAAGTCCAGCCAAAGTACTCGAAAGTCGAACGCCCTTTATGAATTTCACCAGGAACGAGTCACAAAACTGAGGACTGCATAGCTATACGGTAAGAGGTAGTAAACATGTTGAAACACCGGCACCCTAAGGAATTGACGAGCGACCGTGGATGAGCCAACTTTGGCCGCAAACGTGAAAAACACTAGGGTCCTCCAAAGCCACCCTCCCCCCGATACGAAAACTCTCACCCTTTTCAGCCACAAGATCCCCACCACCAGAAGGAGGAGCTACCGACAACGGAGTGGCATCGGAAACTTTTCCATGAGTGCGAAGGGTTTGTGACATCTCGACGATAAAAGTTGTTCTACTAAACCTAAAGAAAGAGGTGATAACTGGGTAAGAAGGAGAGAAATGGAATCATAAAAACAAAGTTAATAACGGGAACTGGTAAAGAAGATTGAAGAAAAATAGTGTTCATGCAAAGAGGGGAATGGTGGAAACTTCTGAAAAAATGAAATCCTCATCTATTTATAGGGCTCGATGACAGTGGAATCAAAGCGAAGGATTTACAATGGCACTATAACCAAAGCAACATGCATGCAAACGCTGTCTCAAAAAGATGTGTAATGATGACGCGTGGGGCAATGACGTCACCCCATGGTAACCACATCAATCGCGAAACCGTCGGTCGTGTCGTTCTCTTGATATTGGTTGACCCAACTTGATTCAATAGCCAAATTCTCCCGAGACTAAAATAAATGATGTCCACTTATTGAGGACGTGCATGGCTACGACCTCAAGAAGCGCAGGGACTAACTGTATAGGTCCAAATTTGGTGATCATGGTAACGAATAAGCAAGACAAAGGACGGGATCAATCACGATAAAACGACTGAAAGTTGTTCTCACAAAGGCTGATGCAAGAAACGGACAACCGAGATAAGAAAGTAACAGTAGCATAGGTTCAGAAGTGGACATAAAGAATATTCCTTTGGATATTCTTTATGCTGTACTTTTATGATTTTTAGGGAATATCCCTTATAAATAGGAAGAGATAGGGAACAGAATGGGATATGCTTTTTTGACTAAAACATATTATAAAGGTTGACTGAAGAATATACGAAGAAGTTGTCTTATTCATTGATTTATTAAAGCACATGTTGTTCAATCTTCATCTATAAATCTTAAGATTCCATACCTATCTAGACTTCTCACTTTTTCATGTCCCCGTCAGAGAAAACAAAAAGGAACATCCCAATCATATAATAATTGGGTGGTATATCATTTTCCATTATATTACTTGTCATTATTAACAGTTATTACGCGTTTAAAGCTATCATATTTATTGTCAGTCATAATGTTGGAAACACGTTCTCAAGGCATTATACTAAACGTGTGTTCATATTTGTAGGTTTTGATGAATGACAAACTATGCGCAAATTGACATATGATGCGGTCCAAGCACAAACGCGAAATTGATATATAACAAGATTCAAGCACAAGACAAAGATCGAGATTAAGTTTTATACGAGTCGGTATTTAATTGTGATCTTGATCCGACAACTTAAACTCAAGACTTGGCTTCTCTCGTAAAAATACTTTTAACAAATCATGCATATTTAATTTAGAGCAAAATGTTTTTAAATAATACATATTTACTTTTGTCAAAGTGATTTTTAAACACGCCTCTAAAATATGGACTAAGATAATCGATTATGTACTTATGATAATCGATTATGTTTAAGTCAGCTGCTTGACAATCGATTGTGAACTAATGACAATCGATTGTGTTAAGGCAGTGAGCATCAGATTTTTCAAATCTGCATGACAATCGATTGTGATGAGGCAGTGTCCATCAAAGTTTTTCAAAGCTCAAAATAATCGATTGTGAAGCTAATGACAATCGATTGTGAAGAGACAGTGTCCATCAGATTTTTCAAAGTCACAAAATAATCGATTGTGAACTTATGACAATCGATTGTGTTGAGGCAGTGTCTTCCAGACCTTTTCAAAGTTATTAAATAATCGATTGTGAACTTATGACAATCGATTGTCAAGAGGCAGTGTCTAAATTGATTTTTCAAGATTGATATATAATCGATTGTTAACTTAGTATATTCGATTGTATAACTGACCGTTGCCAAAATATTTTCAAATACCGTCAGGTAATCGATTACTGATTTCCTATAATCGATTGTTTTACGTAAAATCTGGAAAGGTTTATTGATCTTATATAATCGATTGTTATGCGTAAAATCTGGGATTGATTTTTGGAAGAACTGGCAAACAATCGATTGTGGTAACTTGACAATCGATTGTCACTGAGTAATTTCAGCAACTCTTAATTGGCAATTAGGCAACGGTAATACAAGGTTTTTCAACTATAAATACAGCTTCAATTCAGTCTTTTAAGTACAACAACATACAACAACTGATCATACAATTGCTAAAGCTTGCATACTTTATTGCTTATCATTTTATATTCATTACATAAGCTTTTAAGAGCCAAATTCTTGTCAAAAGTTGTTGCGATCTTGAGCGTATTCTTTTTACTCATATCTACTCTTAAAGGAGTGTCTTGTTTGAGTGCTAAGTGTTTTTTGTACACTTGAAGGGAAGTGTTAGTCCCTTGTGTTGTAAGAAGGAACTTGTGTTTCCTTGGTTGAAGTCTTGGAGTGTTGTATCTCCGAGCAAAGGTTGTTGAGGTTTGTGTCCTCAAGTTGTAACGGTTTGTTAAGCACCCGTAAGCTTAACAAGTTAGTGGAAATCTCGAGAGAGTCTCTCGGGGACTGGACTAGCCACGGGTTGTGGTGAACCAGGATATATCGGTGCGTTTTTTCTAATTTATTTACTTATCGCACTTATTTATTTCCTGCAATTTTTAAATTCCGCAAGTTTACGCTAATTTTATTAAAACACTATTCACCCCCCCCCCTCTAGCGTTAAGCATATTATCTAACAATTGGTATTAGAGCCCAACTCTCTGAAGACTTAACCGTTTGAGAGAAACATATATGGCTTCTACTCGTGATTCTTTTGCTGGAATAGGTGAAGGACAATGCTCCACCCGACCACCGCTATTCGATGGTACAAATTATACATACTGGAAGGAGAGGATGAGAATATTTGTACAATCAAATAGTTTTCATCTTTGGAAGGTCATAATGAATGGAGAACAAATTCCAACCAAGAAGGTCGAAAATGAATGGGTCCCAAAGTCCGAAGATGAATACAATGCGGATGATATCCGAAAGGTGCAAAATAATGCTAAAGCTATTAATTTATTGTATTGTGCTGTAAATGCTGATGATTACAGGAAGATATCTTGTTGCACAACGGCGAAGCAAATGTGGGACAAGCTGGAAATTACGTACGAAGGTACGGACCAGGTAAGGGAAGCTAAAATTGATTTCCTAACCCATGCATATGAATTGTTTCACATGAAGGAAGGCGAAAAGGTCGATGAGATGTTTGAACGATTTTCAAAAATCGTAAATGATTTACATGCTCTTAAGAAGACCTTCACGGATAAGGAACTTGTCCGAAAAATTCTCCGAAGTCTCACTCCGGAATGGCGATCCAAGGCCGACGCGATTCAAGAATCCATTGGCATTACAAATGTCACCATCGACGCATTAAGAGGTAATCTTAGAACTTATGAATCTACTATACTTAACCCTCTTGTTGATGATCAAAGGAAGCAAAGAATTGCTCTCAAGGCAAGCACAAGCCAATCTCAAAATTATGAGGACGGAGACAACGAGTTCGGACTCGTTATCAAGAGATTTCAAAAGTTCATGCAAAAAGAGTTTGAACGAAAGGGCAAAAAGCAAGGAGATCAAATAAAGTGCTATTAGTGCGGAGAAACCGGGCACATTAAATCAAATTGCCCAAATGCTAAAAAGGAGAAGAAACCCTTCAAGAAGCAAAGAGCATACATATCTTGGGGAGGCGACTCCGGTGACGAGTCAAGTGAGGAAGAAGAAGACGAAGCCGCAAATCTTTGTCTTATGGCACAAGAAGATAACAAAGAAGAGGTATGTCAAATTTCTTCCAAAAATTTCTTTTCCCTTGAAGAAATGCAAAATGCTTTTGATGAGTTGTATAGCGAATTTATTAGAGCTTCAAAAACTGTTAAGAGTATAAAAGAAAATGCTTCTTTAAAAGAAAAAGATTTTCAAAAACAACTCTCTCTTAAAGAAAAGGAATTGGAAAAACTGATTTTAGAAAATGAGAAGTTGAAAGAGAAAAACAAATTTTTTGGCAAGAGAAGCGCCGACAAGCCTGAAAGTTCTAGAAATTGTACTTCTTGCATGCATCTCAAAAATGAAGTAGAAAGGCTTAAGGGCACCTTAGATAAGTTTAACTCTTCTCATAAAAATTTGAATGAAGTGCTTGTTAATTTGAAGTCGACCAAGCATGGCATAGGTTTTAGAAACGAGCCTAAAGAGAAAGTTGAAGCCAACCCCCAACCACCTAAGGCTCAACCTAGGATAAATAAAACAAATGCTCATCCTAGATACAACAAACCTAGAAATGGTTTTCATCAATCGCAACCTAGAAATAATCATGCTAGAAATAATGCACATTCTAGGCCAAACATTAGAAAGAGTTTTGAACCTTTTAGAACACCTAGAAATGACTTCCAACCTAGAAACAACTATTCTAGAAATGATGCATATCCTAGAACAAATGGTAGGAGAAATGTTTTTCATGATTTGCGCAATAGTTATATTGTCAAGAATAGAGCAAATGAATTTCGTCCGTCCAATTACTATCAACCTAGAAGGATGAATAATCCTAACGTGACTTGTCATTATTGTAGAAGAATTGGACATATTGCTCCTGCTTGTTTTACACGACATAGACATAACACTCAATCACATCACTATGATTTGCCTAACCCCCAAGGACCCAAAATGGCATGGGTACCTAAAACTCATTAATTTGTTTTGTAGGTATGTTTGAAGGGATCAAGTGTATTGTGGTACCTTGATAGTGGATGCTCCAAGCACATGACGGGAGACGAATCCAAATTCCTTCAACTAGAACACAAGGAAGGGGGAAGTGTTATTTTTGGTGATAACAACAAAGGAAAGATTATCGGCATCGGATCGATCGGTAAGGATGAAATTTCTTCCATTAAGCATATATTACTTGTGAAAGGCTTAAAACATAATCTCTTGAGCATAAGTCAATTATAGACAAGGAAAATCTTGTTTTATTTGATTCGGATGAATGCTTAGTTTTTAGACGTAGTAATTTTAAAATTATCGTTCGTGGTTTTAGAATGGATAACATTTATATGGTTGATCTTGCAAATTCTTCACCCGAATATGTAAATTGTTTAATGAGCAAAGAGGATGATTCTTGGTTATGGCATCATAGAGTAGCTCACATCAACATGCATCTTTTGAACAAATTGGTTTCACAAAATTTAGTCGTTGGTCTTCCAAATTTGAAATTTGAAAATGACTCTATTTGTGATTCTTGTCAAAAAGGGAAGCAAACAAAAGCATCTTTTAAATCGAAAAACATTGTTTCAAGTACTAGACCATTGCAATTGCTTCACATGGATTTGTTTGGACCATCTCGCATTGAAAGTCTTGGTAGAAATCGTTATGCCTTTGTTATTGTTGATGATTATTCCAGATTTACTTGGACTTTATTTCTTGCCCATAAAAGTGATGCTTTTCAAAATTTTAATATTTTCTTAAACGTATTCAAAACGAAAAGGAAACAACCGTCACTTCAATTAGAAGTGATCATGGGGGAGAGTTTGATCACAATCTCTTTGCGGACTTTTGTGACGAATTCGGTATCAAGCATACCTTTTCCGCTCCACGAACACCACAACAAAATGGGGTGGTGGAAAGGAAAAATAAGTGTCTCGAAGAGATGGCTAGAACCATGCTCGAAGAGGCAAAGATTCCCAAACATTTTTAGGCGGATGCCGTGAGTACCGCATGCTACATTTTAAATAGAGTAGTCATAAGGACAATACTCATGAAAACCCCATATGAACTCTACAAGGGAAGGAAACCAAATATCTCCCATTTTAGAGTATTCGGTTGTAAATGTTTTATTCATAACAATGGAAAAGATCAATTGGGAAAATTTGATGTCAAATCCGATGAGGGAATTTTTATTGGGTATTCTTCACATAGCAAAGCATATAGGGTATTTAATAATAGAACCCAAACTGTGGAGGAATCCCCTCATATTGTGTTTTCCGAAAGTAATCCTCGCTTGGTGAGAGAGGATTCTTGTTCTGATCTTGCAGGTATATTAAATAGTTTAAAAGACAAAGTACAAGAAGAAACTCCTAAGGAAATTCAAGATGAAATCTTGGAACAATCAACGGAGGAAACGCCACAATTGGAGAAAGAAACGAAAATGCCTAACGAGTGGAGGACAATCAAAGATCACCCTCTCGAACAAGTAATTGGCGATGTCGGAAAAAAGGTAAGTACCCGAAACTCCCTTAAAGACACCTTAGGACATACTGCTTTTGTTTCTCAAATTGAACCAACAACCATCTCCGAAGCAATTGGGGATGAATTTTGGACCTTGGCAATGCAAGAGGAGCTTAACCAATTCAAACGGAATGACGTTTGGGATTTGGTGCCAAGACCTGAAAATCATACCATAATTGGTACGAAATGGGTTTTTCGAAACAAACTAGATGAAAATGGTGTAATCACTAGAAACAAATCTAGGCTTGTAGCAAAAGGCAATAATCAAGAAGAGGGTATTGACTATGAAGAAACATATGCTCCCGTAGCTAGATTAGAAGCTATTCGTTTATTGCTTGCTTTTGCCTCTTCTATGAATTTCAATTTATATCAAATGGATGTGAAAAGTGCTTTTCTAAATGGTGTTATTCAAGAAGAAGTTTTTGTTGAACAACCCCCCGGCTTTGAAGATTTTAAATCTCCCGATCATGTTTTCAAACTCAAAAAGGCTCTTTATGGTTTAAAACAAGCTCCCTGAGCTTGGTATGAAAGATTGAGTAAATTTCTATTGGAAAATGATTTCATTAGGGGGAAAGTTGACACCACTCTTTTTGTTAAGCATAAAAATAATGATATTTTATTAGTTCAAATCTATGTGGATGATATTATATTTGGTGCTACTAACAATGTTTTGTGCAAGGAATTTTCCGATTTAATGACAAGCGAATTTGAGATGTCTATGATGGGTGAGTTAACATTCTTTTTGGGATTACAAGTAAAGAAAATGAAAGAAGGTACGTTTATTTGCCAAGCGAAATATTGCAAAGAATTGCTGAAACGATTTGAAATGACCAATGCAAAAGCAATGGCAACCCCCATGAGCACATCCGATCACCTAGACAAAGATGAGAAAGGTAAGGAAGTCGACATCAAAAAGTATCGAGGTATGATTGGCTCTCTCCTTTATCTTACTGCTAGTCGTCCGGACATCATGTTTAGCGTGTGCTTATGCGCTCGTTATCAATCGTGTCCGAAGGAGTCTCACCTAACTGCGGTGAAACGGACATTGAAGTATCTTGTTGGTACTGTAAATGTGGGCCTATGGTACCCCAAAGGTTCTTCATGCCAACTTGTTGGCTATTCCGACTCCGATTTTGCTGGATGCAAATTGGACCGCAAGAGCACAAGTGGCACTTGCCATTTGCTCGGTAGCTCTCTCGTTTCTTGGTTTAGCAAGAAACAAGTAAGTGTTGTGTTGTCCACAACCGAGACTGAATATGTAGCCGCGGGGAGTTGTTCTGCTCAAATCCTTGGATGAAACAACATCTCTTGGACTATGGCCTAAGTCTTGATCATATCCCTCTTAGATGTGATAATACTAGTGCCATATGCTTGACGAAGAACCCCGTTCTTCATTCGCGAACAAAACACATTGAAATTAGACATCATTTTATAAGAGATCATGTTCTCAAGGGCGATGTCGAAATTGAATTTGTTGAAACCAAAGATCAATTGGCCGACATCTTTACAAAGCCCTTAGAGAAAGAGTCCTTCTTCTGAATTCGTAGTGAACTCGGGATTCTTGACTCCATGTTGATCTAAGTCATGCATTGTATTTTCCCTCTCACATGTTTTCTAACTTGAGCGTCGGAGACGTCTAACGTATTTTTGCAGGTATCGCCCTAGAGGCAGGGGGAATTATAAAGCTTGACGCACAGAACAATCGATTTCTCTTTTATATAATCGATTATCCAGTATCAATAATCGATTGTCTTGACATTATTTGCGTTATTATTGCCGTTTTTTTAAATAAACAAGTTTTTTGATTATTCTATATTTTTTTGCCAATGGAAAAAGGGGGAAGATAACGGGTATGCACTCTCACTCAATACTTATCGGCATAAATTGAGGGGGAATTCATATATTGAGGGGGAACAAATTGCATATCTATATACTTGTTGCATATCTTTACTTGTCTTGAATCGTCATTATGAATTGCCTAATATGCATATCCCGCTTAAAGTTTGCCATTATCAAAAAGGGGGAAATTGTTGGAAACACGTTCTCAAGACATTATACTAAAAGTGTGTTCATATTTGTAGGTTTTGATGAATGACAAACTATGCGCAAATTGACATATGATGCGGTCCAAGCACAAGCGCGAAATTGATATATAACAAGATTCAAGCACAAGACAAAGATCGAGATTAAGTTTTATACGAGTCGGTATTTAATTGTGATCTTGATCCGACAACTTAAACTCAAGACTTGGCTTCTCTCGTAAAAATACTTTTAACAAATCATGCATATTTAATTTAGAGCAAAATATTTTTAAATAATGCATATTTACTTTTGTCAAAATAATTTTTAAACACGCCTCTAAAATCTGGACTAAGATAATTGATTATGTACTTATGATAATCGATTATGTTTAAGTCAGCTGCTTGACAATCGATTGTGAACTAATGACAATCGATTGTGTTAAGGCAGTGAGCATCAGATTTTTCAAATCTGCATGACAATCGATTGTGAACCTTATGACAATCGATTGTGATGAGGCAGTGTCCATCAAAGTTTTTCAAAGCTCAAAATAATTGATTGTGAAGCTAATGACAATCGATTGTGAAGAGACAGTGTCCATCAGATTTTTCAAAGTCACAAAATAATCGATTGTGAACTTATGACAATCGATTGTGTTGAGGCAGTGTCTTCCAGACTTATTCAAAGTTATTAAATAATCGATTGTGAACTTATGACAATCGATTGTCAAGAGGCAGTGTCTAAATTGATTTTTCAAGACTGATATATAATCGATTGTTAACTTAGTATAATCGATTGTATAACTGACCGTTGCCAAAATATTTTCAAATACCGTCAGATAATCGATTATTGATTTCCTATAATCGATTGTTTTAATTAAAATCTGGAAAGGATTTTTTGAACGTTGCTGAGTAATCGATTGTAGATTGCTGACAATCAATTGTTTTACGTAAAATCTGGAAAGGATTTTTTGAACGTTACCAGTAATCGATTATTGATCTTATATAATCGAATGTTATGCGTAAAATCTGGGATTGATTTTTGGAAGAACTGGCAAACAATCGATTGTGGTAACTTGACAATCGATTGTCACTGAGTAATTTCAGCAACTCTTAATTGGCAATTAGGCAACGGTAATACAAGGTTTTTCAACTATAAATACAGCTTCAATTCAGTCTTTTAAGTACAACAACATACAACAACTGATCGTATAATTGCTAAAGCTTGCATACTTTATTGCTTATCATTTTATATTCATTACAGAAGCTTTTGAGAGCCAAATTCTTGTCAAAAGTTGTTGCGATCTTGAGCGTATTCTTTTTACTCATATCTACTCTTAAAGGAGTGTCTTGTTTGAGTGCTAAGTGTTTTTTGTACACTTGAAGGGAAGTGTTAGTCCCTTGTGTTGTAAGAAGGAACTTGTGTTTCCTTGGTTGAAGTCTTGGAGTGTTGTATCTCCGAGCAAAGGTTGTTGAGGCTTGTGTCCTCAAGTTGTAACGGTTTGTTAAGCACCCGTAAGCTTAACAAGTTAGTGGAAATCTCGAGAGAGTCTCTCGGGGACTGGACTAGCCACAGGTTGTGGTGAACCAGGATATATCGGTGCGTTTGTTCTAATTTATTTACTTATCGCACTTATTTATTTCCTACAATTTTTAAATTCCGCAAGTTTACGCTAATTTTATTAAAACGCAATTCACCCCCCCCCCCCTCTAGCGTTAAGCGTATTATCTAACACATAACACATTAAATTCACTATTTAATGCTCTTGAGCTCTACTTGTTATACGAATGCTCTATTTTATTCGCTCTAAAATCTATTAAGTTCAACTAAAATTCTCCTTTTAATACATCACTAATTGGTTTAACACTTATTTGCTCAAACTAACATATACCATGTAATTAAATTCGGCCACTATTTTATTTACATTTTGTGAATCACTTCTTTCCGTTCATTTTATATTTTATGTTAGTTTTTGTTAAGTCCATTCTTGACAAATGGAGTAATAAATAGAGGATAATCGTCCAAGCTTTTGTAATTTCGTAAGAAATTATATGCATCAAATTTAGTTCCTTTTCGAATACGTTTGCGAGGTTTTGAAATATCACATCCAGAAGTCGGACATGATTTTTGAAAATGCTTCATTATTGGTTTGATGTAATTGCTTCACTACCGAAATCAGGCTTAGATATTGGATAGTTAAATGTTTTTTACCTAACTTTTTTTGGTCTTACAAAAGCACTTCTATATTCGGGAAGCATTTGCCTAGTGTGAGGGTTAGTATTAATATTATTTTATATACATTAATTGGTGAGTTACTCTTTTTACAACAATAACGATAACTACCGAGTAAAATTCTATAAAATGGGGTCTGGGGAGGGTAATGTGTACGCAGATCTTACCCCTACTCCGATAGGGCAGAGAAGCTGTTTCCGATAGACCCTCGGCTTAGAAAGATAGAAATAAGAAAAACAAGAAAAAACAATTCATTAGTAACTCTAGTAGAAATCGTAATAGTAATAATAACATAAGCATAACAACCAAAAGATGAAAGACATGCAATAACAATAACTAGTACCTAAGGCTCAAGCTAAAATAAACAGCAAGTAAAGTATGTATTCGGCATAAACTGCAAGCTATCCAAGGTCAACCCTAGTCCAGCCCCGGCTCACCCCCAGAAAGAATTAAGAAAGGTTCTACTACCCCTAACCTACAACCATAATGCTATATCTCCAGACCTTCCTATCAAAGGTCATGTCCTCGGAAATCCGCATTCGTACCATATCCTGCCTGATCACCTCTCCCCAATACTTCTTAGGCCTCCTTCTACCTCTTCTTGTACCCACGTCCAACCGCTCACACCTCCCTACAAGGCTTCTCCTCTGCACGTGTCCAAACCATGTGAACCTTGCTTCCCGCATCTTGTCATCCACAGGTGCGACACCCACCTTCTTCCGAATATCTTCATTCCTAATCTTGTCTTTCCTCGTGTGCCCGCACATCCACCTCAGCATTCTCATCTCCGCCACCTTCATCCTCTGGATATGTGAGTTCTTAACCGGCCAACACTCTGTCTCATACAACATGGTCGGTCTAACCACAGCTCTATAAAACTTACCTTTGAGTGACAGTGGTACTTTCTTGTAACACAGAACTCGAGATGCTAGCCTCCATTTCATCCAGCCCACCCTTATACGGTGGGTGATGTCCTCGTCGATCTCTCTGTCCCCTGAATCAGACCCTAAGGTACTTGAGTTACTCTGTGAATTATAAATATTACTGCTAGTTAGCGTTTTTCCTTTTTAATGATGTGATTTTGCATTAGCTTAAACCTACTAGGGCTAAGAAGGAAGGTAATTTTATCTTCTTTAAAGTTACTTAGTAATAATTTTTTTACCTTGGATTCTGATGTTGAAGATGTTATTCAAAACGTTCTGAGGGTAATAAGCTTAGACAGTTAATGATTTCAACTATTTAGGTCAAATCAATAGTGAAGAGGAATACCGTTGTAAAAGGTAAAAAGAGTATTAGTAGGCAAAGAGGGTCCAGGTTCCATCATGAGACTATTGCGGCATATGTGAAATAATAATAAAACAAAAAAAGAGCCATTTCTCATTTTTGACTCCTGTCTTCAATGAATTGATTTTAGATTGGTTGTACAAACGGCCAAAAAAGAAATTACGAGTAAAAACTTGTAGCAGCAATTTCATAGTCATCAGCTACATCTGGGAATCAGATGCGACCTCAACTTGATTGGTTAACTGAATCTTGATGGTTTTTTACTTCCCCCCCCCCCCCCATTCCCCCACCCCCTTGGCTTCTACCAGCTCAGCTCAGCGTTTCAGTCCTTAATTCTCTCAAAATTCTGACATCCTTTTCTCTCAAACTCTGGAAGATTAGGATTATGTCTTCACGTGATGTCCATAACCTTTTGGCCTTGTTGGTTACTTGCTATTCGAGGTATGGTCTCTCTGTTCCACCCGATGCTTCCCCTCCAAGTGGATTTTCTCATCAATAAAATATGTTTGGGATATCTCTCTGTTTCTTTTTTAAGACCCACTTCGATTTTAAACTATATTTTAAAGAGAGGAGAACCTTTTTTTTTTTTTTTTGGGGGGGGGGGGGGGGGTTAAATCTTGATATTCTTATTTTGTTGACATAAGAAGCCTTCTAGTGAGTACTACTACACACTCACGAATTATTATATAATATATTATCCAGTACTTTCGTGGTCTTAATTGGGGGTATTTTTAAGATTTCAACTGATTATAATTATTGTAGACCTGGAGGACAAATCAAGCAGGATTATGCTAATTTTGGGGTGCATCAACTGACACCCTCAAACTATGTTTGGAAAGAGAACAACCGGGCAACTCACTGCTTTCTAGTGAAGTCTCTCTCACTTTCCTATTTATAGAAACTCGTATCCTACTATGGCCATTCGTGTAGAATTGTCTGCAGGAACTTTTACAAGTATGAGTTTTCATGAATCTTTTAAAGGGTTAAGTACTTCTCTTGAGTTGGAAGCTGTGATCGATACCTGGGCTGTTGAGCTTTTGTTGGCATAAGGAAGGACCAGTTTTGTTATACATTTCTTTGCTTTCAGATTCAGACTTCTATATATCAAGTATTGATCAGCTGAAAGCTAAGTTGTTCTTGCCTCTGACATCTTGTAAAAGGTGAGGCCTTTCTCTTGTTGTGTTAATCTTGAAAGTTTTCTCTCTGCAAATAGTGTGTTGGTTGTATTCTGTTAAAGAGAAAATGACTTGCAACTTTATCTAATTTTACTACTGCTATAGGATGATAAAGAACTTGAATTCCCAATAAGCTGTGCCTACTTTTGTTTATTTAGCTGAAAGAGCTGTTGGCTTAGTGTATTATGCCTATTTCTCTGCATGTTTTGACTTCTTTATTATATTAGTAAGTAGTTGAAATATCTATTTTACACATATGCAACCTCCTTCCTGCTTTTTGTTTTGCAAAGTATGTTGATTGTTTGGGGGTTTTGGGAGGTATATTCTTATGTGGATCTCAGATTTTATTCTGCAAAATGGGGATATGATATTCATATTGATAAAAGGTGGAGACTCTACAATGAATCCTTGCCTGCTAAGTTGCTGATACAAAAATTTTAACAACTCTGTTATGAAGATTTTGACAGTGCCTGACCGTGACAGTTCCTATTATAATTTTGTTTTTGTTAATCATCAATGGTAATTGCTTTTGATATTCTATTTCAGATTTGAGTCGAGATGTCATCTTCAAGACCAAGCCAGTCTTCCACCACTTCAGCAAGATCAAAGCATAGTGCTAGGATCGTTGCACAGACCACTATAGATGCAAAGCTTCACGCAGATTTCGAGGAATCGGGTGATTCCTTTGACTATTCAAGCTCAGTGAGGGTTACAAGTGTAGCTGGGGAGGAGCGAATGCCCAAGTCAGACAGAGTAACTACCGCTTACCTCAATCAGATCCAAAAGGGTAAGTTTATCCAGCCATTTGGCTGTTTGTTAGCCCTTGATGAGAAAACATTTAAGGTCATAGCATTCAGCGAGAATGCCCCCGAAATGCTGACCATGGTTAGCCATGCTGTTCCAAGTGTGGGCGAGCTTCCAGCTCTTGGCATTGGGACTGATATCAGAACGATCTTCACTGGTCCTAGCGCAGCTGCATTGCAGAAGGCCTTGGGGTTCGGAGAGGTTTCTCTGTTAAATCCGGTCCTCGTTCACTGCAAAACTTCTGGGAAGCCATTTTATGCAATTGTTCATAGGGTTACTGGTAGCTTAATCATTGATTTCGAGCCTGTGAAGCCCTATGAAGTACCCATGACTGCCGCAGGGGCCCTGCAGTCGTATAAACTTGCAGCCAAAGCCATTACTCGCTTGCAGGCCTTGCCCAGCGGCAGTATGGAAAGACTTTGTGACACTATGGTTCAGGAGGTTTTCGAACTCACAGGCTATGACAGGGTGATGACGTATAAGTTTCACGATGATGATCATGGAGAGGTGGTGGCTGAGATCACGAAGCCTGGCCTCGATCCTTACCTTGGTTTACACTATCCTGCTACGGATATCCCACAAGCTGCACGCTTTTTGTTCATGAAGAATAAGGTCCGAATGATTTGTGATTGCCGAGCAAAACATGTGAAGGTAGTACAAGATGAGAAGCTTCCATTTGATTTAACATTGTGCGGCTCTACTCTTAGGGCTCCTCACTACTGCCATCTACAGTATATGGAGAACATGAGTTCAATTGCATCCCTTGTAATGGCAGTTGTGGTCAATGACGGGGACGAAGAGGGAGAAAGCTCTGATTCGACACAATCTCAAAAGAGAAAAAGGCTTTGGGGCCTGGTGGTTTGCCACAACACCACCCCGAGGTTTGTTCCCTTCCCTCTGAGGTATGCATGTGAATTTCTTGCGCAAGTCTTTGCCATACACGTCAACCAGGAACTAGAATTGGAAAGTCAGATTCTTGAGAAAAATATCCTGCGTACTCAGACTCTCTTGTGTGATATGCTGATGAGAGATGCTCCCCTAGGTATCGTGTCACAGAGTCCCAATATTATGGATCTTGTCAAATGTGATGGTGCTGCTTTGCTCTATAAGAATAAGATACATCGACTTGGAATAACCCCTAGTGACTTTCAGCTGCACGATATTGTCTCATGGCTTTCTGAGTATCATACAGATTCCACAGGTTTGAGTACAGACAGCTTGTATGATGCTGGTTTCCCTGGGGCTCTTGCTCTTGGTGATGTAGTGTGTGGTATGGCAGCTGTTAGAATATATGATAAGGACTGGCTGTTCTGGTTTAGGTCACACACTGCTGCCGAAGTTAGATGGGGTGGAGCAAAGCATGAACTTGGTGAGAAGGATGATGGCAGGAAAATGCATCCTAGGTCATCATTCAAAGCATTCCTGGAAGTTGTCAAGACTAGGAGTGTGCCATGGAAGGACTATGAAATGGCCGCAATCCATTCTTTGCAGCTTATACTAAGAAATGCATCCAAGGATGCCGATGCCATGGATTCAAATGCCAATATTATCCACACGAAGCTTAACGATCTTAAGATTGATGGGTTGCAGGAGCTAGAAGCAGTGACTGCTGAAATGGTCCGCTTGATTGAAACAGCTTCCGTTCCTATCTTCGCAGTTGATGTTGATGGGCAGCTTAATGGCTGGAACACAAAAATTGCTGAATTAACCGGTCTTCCTGTTGATGAAGCAATTGGGAATCATTTGCTCACACTCGTGGAGGATTCCTCAGTTGATACCGTGAGTAAAATGTTGGAATTAGCATTGCAAGGTCAGTTGCTTTTGCGTACTTCCCTTTCCGTGTTATATTAATGTTATGACTCTTTTTAGGAAGATAATTTTGCAGCCTTTGTACACTATTTTATTATATTATTTTTTGTAGTATTGTTTACATAATTTTTGTCTATCCATTCAGTTAAATGATTTATGAAATTCCTGTATATTTAGCCGAATACTCTATACCTTTTACCAGGGAAAGAGGAAAGAAATGTAGAGTTCGAAATAAAAACACATGGGCCGTCAGGAGATTCTAGTCCAATCAGCTTAATTGTGAATGCATGTGCAAGCAGGGATGTTGGAGATAGTGTTGTGGGTGTGTGTTTTATTGCTCAGGATATAACAGGACAAAAAAATATAATGGACAAGTTCACCCGGATTGAAGGTGACTATAGGGCTATTATCCAAAATCCTCACCCATTGATCCCACCAATATTTGGCACTGATCAATTCGGCTGGTGTTCTGAGTGGAACTCGGCAATGACAAAGTTAACTGGATGGCAGCGTGATGATGTTATTGATAAAATGTTATTAGGGGAGGTTTTTGGGACACAGGCAGCTTGCTGCCGTCTCAAGAATCAAGAAGCTTTTGTAAATTTTGGAGTTGTACTAAACAATGCTATGACTGGTCAAGAGTGTGCAAAGATATCTTTTGGTTTCTTTGCACGTGATGGGAAATACGTAGAGTGCTTAATTTGTGTGAGCAAAAGGTTGGATAAAGAGGGTGCAGTCACGGGACTCTTCTGTTTCCTGCAGCTTGCAAGCCATGAGCTGCAACAAGCTCTTCATGTTCAACGATTATCAGAACAAACTGCATTGAAGAGGTTGAAAGTATTAGCTTACATAAGGAGGCAGATTAGAAACCCTCTTTCTGGAATTATATTCTCTCGGAAAATGCTAGAGGGGACTAACTTGGGCGAAGAGCAGAAAAATATACTGCGTACTAGTTCCCACTGTCAGCGTCAGCTCAACAAAATTCTTGATGATACAGATCTTGATAGCATCATTGATGGGTATGTTATAATCATTTTCTGTACCACATATGTTTTGGTTTTTATGTTTATCGCTTTAAAGGATTTAGGATTTGCTGCATTGTTATATCAGTTTATAATATCAATACATTTGTTCTTTTTTATTCTCTTACCAGTTATTTGGATCTGGAGATGCTCGAGTTCAAGCTGCACGAAGTATTAGTAGCATCTATTAGTCAAATCATGGTGAAGAGCAATGGAAAGAATATAATGATCGTGAATGACATGGTTGAAGATCTTCTCAATGAAACTTTATACGGAGATAGTCCGAGGCTTCAACAGGTCTTTGCTAACTTTTTGTTAGTATCCGTGAATTCTACACCAAGTGGTGGTCAGCTTAGTATTTCAGGCACGTTAACAAAAGATCGCATAGGAGAATCTGTTCAGCTTGCTCTCTTGGAAGTCAGGTAACTCAATTCGTCTAAACTGGCTTTTTCACCTTGACCAAATTTATACTGTCCAGGTTAGCATCTCCAGCAGTTTTTTTGTTTGATTCTGTGTCTATTCTCTAAAACAAAATCAGGACCAGAAATTTCACCTTGACCAAATTTATACTGTCCAGGTTAGCATCTCCAGCAGTTTTTTTGTTTGATTCTGTGTCTATTCTCTAAAACAAAATCAGGACCAGAAATTTTAGCTTGAACTCAATGTCTTAATGTTTGTGAAGTCCTATGGTTGCCATAGCATTTGATTTTTAACAGTTGAAGCTTGGTAGTCTGCTACCTCTTTCTCTCTTCTCTCCTCCATTGGTTTTGTGAATATTAATTGTTCAGCCAAGACGTGTTCATGTGGTCATTATATAAAAGATAAAATGAATTAATTTAAAAATCACTTATCTGCTTGCAGGATAAGCCACACAGGTGGAGGAGTGCCAGAAGAATTGCTAAGCCAAATGTTCGGTACTGAGGCCGAAGCATCTGAAGAAGGGATCAGCTTACTCATCAGCAGAAAGCTGGTGAAGCTGATGAATGGGGAAGTTCAGTACCTAAGAGAGGCGGGGCGATCAACTTTCATTATATCCGTTGAACTTGCAGTGGCAACCAAGTCAAGCTGATGATTTCAGGAACCTTTCAAACTAGTAGATCTGTATAGTGAAGAAGGATTTCAAGTTATCTGTGTTTTGAGATCTTGCTGTCTTGTGATGTTCCTCCTTTTTGGCACCCTTGGGTTCCTTTCAATAAGTTTCTTGAACTATTGCATCTTCAACATTTCAGCATTTCCAGTTTCATTATAATTCCATGTGCAATCAGAAATTTTTATCACTTTTGAGAGCAGAATTTCAGGATTTCCTATTTCTAAGATACCATCTTTCTTTTTCATCGAGACAAGATAAAGGATGATCGAAATGGTAAAGAACAATCTTGCGTACGAAGATAATATATCAGTACCAGCATTATCTAGGCGGTCATTGCTGTTCTTTTACATCTGCGGTCTTTCCTCGACCTTGTGTGGCTTGTTTCGTGCATTACCGTTCTTTATATTGTCAAAAGTACTTACCTTTTAAATGTAGTTTGATAATTTTGATAGCGGCTCATTTTTTTAATATTGAGAACAAAGTTTTTCTACGAAGTGATTGATAAAGATTGAATGAGAAATTTGAAGTAAAGAAAAACTTTTTCCTAATTTATGTTAAACGTTAGAACGTTATTATTACTTTAATCGGAGCATTTGCAATTGGTATATGACATTTAATTACTTATTTGAGTTAGTTGTGTGTAATAGCTAATTCGTGATTTTTTTTGTATGTGAATATTAGTAACAAGATGTTCAACTTCAACAACTATTCCAATTGACACATAAAATTATTAAAGGCTTTTGATATAAATTTATCGAAACTATTTAGATGAACTGTCTTGGATAACAAAAATAATGCCAACAAGTAAATTAATTGTGCAAGCAACGCTGTTAGGCTAATTTTCAAAAAAAGGACAAATATACATGTGACCATCTAATTAATACACCAATTAATATCGTAAAACAGTTGATATACTCATGAAAGCACTTTCTACCGCAAGTTATGAAAAATAAGTGTAAAAAATTGAAATGTGGAAACTTTAGACCTGAAGGATCTTTTTTAACAAAAGTTTTTCTTCCACTAGGTTTTTCATGGTACCGGTTCTTAGTGAGACAATAACTCATCGCGTACTTTGCAAAGAATTATGTAATTTTTTTCGTTCGCCATGTTATTTCTATCGAGTTTTTTCTTAATAAGAATTTGACGAGACACACTACTAGAAATTCGGCAAAAATCAATCGCGGCCAATAAAAACTTCTATCGGTCGAAAAATCGACCGAAATCGGCCAGTCTTTCAAAATATTTATTTTTTAAATTTCTTTTAACGGAACCGACCGATTTGTATGCATGTGGGAGTTGTTCATCTTGAATGCATGTGTTATCAAAGGGTGTAGGAAGATTGTTAGAACTAAAAATGGTAGATAATGGGTTGTGGAGTAATGTAATCCACAATAGGAAGACCTTGAAACATTAATGCACACCTAGTGTTTGATAAACTGCTCAAATGAGTTGGAACCATAATCATCTTTCTAATTTTGATTTAATTTGTTATATTTATAAAATAGATCGAAGTTGCTATGATTTTCAGGATATTTTAGAGTTTAAGGAAGCTCAAGTGAAGTATGTTGGCTAAACTCTTCTCTTAGAATTGAACCCCAAAATGTTATTGTACATCCCGAGTCAAAAGACATATGTGTGCAATATGTATTCCAAATGCTCTTGTTAAGTTGTACTACTATGTGATAACGTTTTCAAAGTACACAATATGTATTCCAAATGCTCTTGTTAAGTTGTACTACTATGTGATAACGTGTTCAAAGTATGTGTTGCTTACCAAAATGTTATGGCTTCAAGTCCCGTTTCAAATAATAGCTAATGTCAATTGCGTAAGAAACCTCAGCGCGCTTTAAACTCCGTGTTTGCTCATATGTGTGTTTAATGTCTTGAATGTAAATGCCTTGTTGTTGAAAATCCATGATGATGGTTGAAAGTGAAAAAAAAAATGACCATGAAATATGAAATACGACCAACGTGCCAAATGAAAAGGGGATATTACAATTGTGATCACTGGTGCCAATAAAATAGAAAGATGTGAAAGAAGTATGAAATGGGATGATTGGTAGAAAAGGATGATGTCTCGGATGAGGTGGCCTAGTCGATCGGGTGGTGATCGGACACCATGCCGCACATATGGTGGTGATTGTATTGAAAATTAAAATTGAAATTGTGATTATGGTTGATGTCTCAAATGAGACAACCTAGCTGATCGGATGATCGTACGCCACGCCGCACATATGGTGGTGACTTTGTTGGAATCGAAAATGTATATGGTGGCATATCGGTACTAAAGATCTCCCAAGCTAAAATATGAAAAATTACTTGGAAACTTATCTTGATGTTTTGGGTATTGTTTGAGGCTTCCATTGATTTTATGATTGTTCCTTCTTGTATTAATACTTTTTCTATTGAGTGTGTGTTTAGTCATTAATACTAGTACTATTCTATACGTACTAATGTCCTTTTTGCCAGAGGCGCTACATCTTTAATAGATGCAGGTAGTTCCATAGTAGTTGGCATTAATCAGTGATAGCATACACCCTCTTTCTAGCAGACTTGGTGACCCTCACTTCATTTCAGGGTCATGTTCCTTTTGTTCCTTGTATATTTTGTTTGAGGTATAGTCGGAGCCTTGTTGCCAGCACAATCATAGTATTCTTTTGTATCTATTACAGGCTTCGCAGATATAGTGTAGGTTGTATATTGGTACTAGAAAAGTCAAAACATGTTATGTTGTATTTGAATCACTTGTTCCATTTCAGACAAAGAAAATGTGTATTTTGAGATGTTAAAGTGAAGGAACTAATGGTAATAAATTGGTATGGTATACATGATCTCCTTATTATCTAAATATGAAGAATGTTTTCTCTTCACTAATGAGTGAGTTGGGGTAGAGAGTATCTTACAGGCTTGCTTGACTAGGTTATCTTGGTTGAGCGCCGGTCACGCTTTCTGAGGTCGGAGCATGACAAAAGACCCGATGTGATTCAAGAGCTAGAGTAAAATGAGAACATTAAAACAACCATGGAGGAGCTCAAAGCTGTAATACTATTTTCCCACTGGTCTGACAGAAAAGTTCATATCGGAGTAAAATTGAGCCCAGAAATATAAGGTACGTTAATTGAATTCTTACATGCTAACACATATTACTTTGCTTGGTCGCATTCAAATATGATAGGTATACCAGCAGAGGTGATGACTCATAGATGAATGAGGACCCATTATACCCACCTGTCAAGTAAGAGAAAAAGAAGAAAGGGTCCTTCAAAAATCAAGTAATCCGGAATGAGGTATGAAAGCATTTGAAAATTGGTTCAATAAGAGAGGTAATGTACCCTAACTGGTTAGCTAATACCGTTATGCTTATAAAAAGAATAAAAACGGTGAGTTTGTACAGATTATACTGATTTAAATAAGGCTTTTCCTAAAAATTTATTTCCTTTACCACATATAGATCATTTGATTGATTCTACCTCAGGTCATGAGCTTTTATATTGTTTAGGTGCATATTCGGGTTATAACTAGATAAAAATAGACCCTCTAGATGAAGAAAAAACTTCGTTTATCACAAATAGGGGGACTTACTGGTACAAAGTCATGACATTTCGCCTGAAAAATGCTGGAGCCATGTATTAGAGATTGGTGACTAAAATATTTCAAGAACACCTGGAAAAAACTATGGAAGTCTACATAGACGATACGTTGGTGAAGTCAACACAGGCAGTGGATCATTTTTAACATTTGTATGAGACCTTTGACATTCGCCGTAAGTATAACATGGAGTTAAACACAAAAAAGTGAGCTTTTGGCGTGGCTTCAGGTAAATTTTTAGGCTTTTTTATTTCTAATAGAGGTATTGAAGTAAATCCTGCACAGATGAAGGCTATTGAGGAAATACCAGATATACGCACGAGCAAGAAAGAAGTGCATAGATTACATGCAAGATAACAACTCGGGAAAGATTTATATCAAAGTCATCAGAAAAAAAATTGAAAAAGCAAATTCAGATTGAATGGACTGACGAGTGCCAACAAGCTTTTAAGGACTTAAAGACGTATATATCGAATCCACCTTTGTTAGCCAAACCAAAAGACTGAGAAATATTGCTCATTTACCTTGCTATGTCAGAAGTAGCGGTAAGTGGAATATTGATACGGGAAGATAAAGGTAAACAATCCCTAATTTATTACGTTAGTAAGTCTTTACTAGATGTTGAGATACGATATATATACCTAGAAAAACTTGTTTTTGCTTTAATTGTGGCATCAAGAAAGTTACGACCTTACTTTCAGTGACATCCTATTTTATTATAACCTCTTTCCCACTATGGAACGTACTGCATAAATAGGAATTATCAGGGTAGATTAGCTAAATGGGTAATAGAACTCAATGAGTATGATATTATATATCAGCCTAAAACTTCAATAAAATTGCAAGTGTTAGCAAATTTTGTAGTAGATTTTAGAATGAATCTAGTTCCTGAAGCAGAAAAAGAACTATAAGTGTTTAGCAGAGCTAATTCGAGGACTCGGACCATATTTACTGATAGCTCCTTATATGATAAAGGAGCAGGTTTGGGTATCTTTTTAACTCTACCATCGGGTCAAGTCATAAGACAGGCAATAAAATGTTATCCAATCACTAACAATGAGGCAGAGTATGAAGTTGTAATTGTAGGCTTGAAACTAACACGAGAACTTGGTATTGAACAAATCATGATAAAAAACGACTCACAACTGGTAGTTAATCAAATGCAGGGGACTTACGTGGCCAGAGAGACGCGAATACAACAATACCTCGAAAAGGTACGGGAGTTTTTAGACAATTTCCGACATGGAATGTCGTGCAAATACCCAGGGAGGAAAATGCAGAAGCATTCACGTTGACAAATCTCGCGTCTATCCCAGATGCAGCAGATGTAAAAAAATGCCATTGTGGTACATTTATTTCGTTAAGCACTCGATCCAACCAAGAGTGAGGTAAATTTCAACAATTTAACCAGGGATTAGAGAAATAAATTTGTGAACTTTTTGTGGTATGGTATCCTTCCTGAATATAAGAAGAAATTATAGTTGTTCGGTTGAAACTTCCTAGTTCTTCTTAATTTACGGATATTCATACCGAAAAATATTTGATGGACCTTTAGCATGGTGCCTCAGTCCATCACAAATGAAATATGAATGAGAGAAGTACACGAGGGGAATTATGTTAATCACGCTGGGGAAGATAGTTGGTGGAAATATTAATACGGGCAATATATTATTGGCCAAAAATAGAAGTAGAAGTCGAAAACTCCATATCCAGGTGTGATAAGTGTCAACGACTTTCCAATAACATGCATCGACCAGCAGAAATATCACCCTTGCCCTTCATGAAATGGGGCATGGACATTGTAGGGCCTTTACCTCAAGCTAAAGGAAATGTACGATTTCTGTTAATTTTAACGAATTATTTCTCAAAATGGGTAGAAGTAGGTGCCTTTAAACATGTGCGAGAAACAGAAGTTATGAATTTCATTTGGAGAAATATTATATGTCGATGTGAAGTTCAAAAAGGGACTGTTTGTGACAATGGCCCACAATTCATAGGCGCAAAAGTCACTGTATTCCTCTAAAGTTGGCAAATTAAACCATTACTTCTGCACCTTATCACCCAGTGGCCAATGACAATCTGAGTTGACAAATAGGGTTATCACCAATAACTTAAAAAAGTGATTGGAAGAGTCAAAAGGCAAATGGCGGAAGTACTACCAGGGGTACTGTGGGCTTATCGAAGAATGGCAAAAACTAGTACGCGTGAGACTCCATTTTCACTTGTATACAAAATAGAAACTTTGATTCCTATGGAGATAGGTGAACCAAGCACGAGGTACACGCATACCACTGAAGAAACAAATGGGGAAGAGCTACAAATAAATTTGAATTTGACAAAATAAAGGAGAGAAGCAGCATTAATTCGAATGGCGGCTCAAAAGCAGATAATTAAAAGATATTATAAGAGAAAAACCAATTTGAGGTACTTCATGATTGGAGACTTCATCCTTAACAAGGTAGTCCGATCAACAAAAGCGGCAAATACAGGAAAATTGAGTTTAGGAAGGCCCATATAGGGTCAGATGCATTGCTAAAAAGGTGCATATGAACTAAAACCATGGATGGTAAGGTGTTACCATCAAACTGGAATGCAATCCATCTGAAGAAATATTACTTCTAAATGAAGTTAATACCCACAGTCAGGTATCAAGCAAGTTCTATTTTATTTCATTCATTGAATTTTACTAACCATTTTAGATTATAAGTAAAAAGCGTGCCCGTACCAAATGATGATATTAGCCCCAAAAGACATGCAAAATACTGAAATATTTCCGGTCTAGGTTACAACATTTTTTATGGAAAAAGGATTATGCTATCATCATCTAAAAAATTATCCCCGAGTACCATTTTGTGTTTTCCTTTCAGGAAAAGGACCAAAAGAAATGAGCTGATTCAGTGTTCGAGATCTCATACGTAAATGCTCCAGCACTGGGGGAGGGGGGAACAATGCATATAAAAAGTTACACAAAGAAGAAAGATGTATACAAAGGGCATAGTTCAACCTGAATTAAAACCTTGAAGAAACCCTTGAAAAGTTTTTAAAGGAGTTCAAACTCACAAAAAGGATGGAAGATATTCACTACAAGAAAATTTTTTATTTAAGACCAACCTTTAGGGACAGGTTAATAATCCCGTCGCAAATAATATATGTATTAGGACGAGATTATATTGTGGTCCTTAATACTTTATTTTATCGCGAAGGTAATAAATCTAGTCCCTAAAAAAATAGTAGCTGGTCTCAAATTATAATTGAGAGGTCTTGAGTGGGAGAAAGTACCGCCAAATCTAATACCAAAATATTAAAAAACTATTATTTTCTAAAACTTAGGCGCCAAAATTAAAAATTGAAAGGTTCTAAAAACAAAATTAAACCTTTGTATTCTCAAAACAAAACATAGTATTACGCGCAAATCCTCTGCCCTAATCGATCCGTCGCTAGCGTTCTGGTTTGCAAAATCATCAACTTGTCTGGTCTACGAAATCGATCAATTGATCGTCTGCCCTAGTTTTTATCTCCTCCTTTTAGAATCCAAGGTATACCTCCTCTTTCAAGTTTCTCTTTTTCTTCTCTGGGTTCTGATTTCGAAGCTGATTGCAGATTCTTTTTCTTTTCTATGAGTTCTGATTTCGCTGATGGCAGATTGTCTACTTCCTCTTCTTCTTCTTCTTCTTCTTCTTCTTCTTCTTCTTCTTCTTCTTCTTCTTCTTCTTCTTCTGATTTCACTTATTGCAGATTGTCTATTACTTCTTCTTCTTCTCAAACACTAAAACATTGGTATTTTTCGTCTATATAATCAATGGAAAGATTATTGGGTTGGGATTCCTGATTTGATAATTTAATTTTACGAAGTGTATTCAGGTTTGTAGCGTATTGTCTGAAGAATATTATTTCATTCAAAGTGCATACCAGTTTTGAAAGTTAATTATGCAATGAATGACATATAGTTTATGTATTCAGTACAGTGAAGGATTAATCGCAACAATATTTGGGCTGCTATATTTTTTACTGTTTGCTCAAGTTTTTTGTTTGGGATTTCTTCTATAAACTGATTGTTGGGTGCTGTTTCTTTATACTACTGACATTGTGAATATTTTTGTGCAGTATACTTTTCCTTAGTTTCATTGAGCATGTTGATTTATTTTCTCTTATGTACATGAGCTATATTGCCTTTTATATGTTGAGTTTTCAAGATGTATTGGTATTACTCATATTCTAAAATTATTTTTCCATTGCCCTATTTAATTTGTTGGGAATTAGGTCTCAAAGGCTTGATATGTTGGTTATAGCTACATAATTCAAGCTCGTAAGATGATAAAAAAATAATTATGGGTGTCTATTGTTCCGTCATCTAGCAAAATAAAAACTTCTTTGAGCTTTATGGGTTTTTATTTGTTTCGTTTTACTTCTGATCTTCTTTAAATTTGTGTATAGTTTTGTCACGATCCGGATTTACCCACCATCGGGAGTCGTGATGGCGCCTACTGTCGAAGCTAGGCAAGCCAACCTTCATAATCATTTTCACAAACTTAAATCCAAAACATATTAAACACTAGAATAATTAATTAAAGCATGTGGAAGTCTTCTAATAACAATAACGAGAACAATATGCGGAAAATCTAACAACATATCTCTACCCAAAATTTGGTGTCACTGCTCACGGACAACTAAAGAGTACTAAAAATAATAGTTTGAAAGAAATACATAGCATGTCTGTTTGATATAATTTAACAAACTGAAAGAAAAAAATAGAGGAGACTCGGGGCCCGCGAACGCCAGAGAACTACCTCTGAGTCTCTGTACTTAAGGATCACTCCTGAACTATAGCTGTGGTCCGTAGACTGGTCCTGACCAGTGCACAAAAAGACACAGAAGTGTAGTATCAGCACAACCGACCCCATGTCATGGTAAGTGCCTGGCCTAACCTCGGCGAGGTAGTGACGAGGCTACACCGGACCTACCACAACCAACCTGTACAGATATATGCAATAACAGCAAGAGAGCAAGAATTTAAGCAAATAAATGGGGAAGGGGACATGCTGTGGGAGTAGCAGTTCAATTATAACTTCTACAATCAAGAGATGGAACTGAATAAATCATAATTAAACAAGAAAGCCAATGAATCAACTGCTGCACGGCATCACCATTCGTGCTTTTACTCTCATTCCTCACCAAGGTAGTAAAATATAATGCATGGCATCACCCTTCGTGCTTTTACTCTCACTTCTTACAAGAAATATCAATACAAGGCACGGCATCACCCTTCGTGCTTTTACTCTCGATAAACACTGCACGGCATCACCCTTCGTGCTTTTACTCTCGTTAAATAGTGCACGACATCACCCTTCGTGCTTTTACTCTCGTTAAACAGTGCACGACATCACCCTTCATGCTTTTACTCTCGTTAAACAGTGCACGACATCACCCTTCATGCTTTTACTCTCTCTTCCTCTCCCAATCAATGGTCACAGCCACACGTGAACAAGTGTATATATATATATATATATCAAGACAAAATATCCCGGAAAGGGAGAACAATTCAACAAATGGTCCCGGCAAGGGAAATACAACTAAACAATATGCCCCAGCAAGGGAATACAACTCAACCAATGGTCCCGGCAAGGGAAAAGTACCAAAAGTTCCTCTTCAGTTCATTTAATTCTCAACTTTCACTTCATAGTTCTCGTATCAAGTAATTATCACATTTGTTCACTTACTTCACAATTTAATAGCAAATATGACAACACGGTCATGCTTGACTCGGGCACATAGGTAACCATCACCATACCTATACACCGCCCCCACACAGCACATAACAAATAACAACCTAATCCTATTCCCTCAAGCCAAAGTTAGATCGAACACTTACCTCGAATCCGAAAATAGCAACTCAAAGCTCAACAACCACCTTTCCTATAGAATTCGACCCCGAACCAACGATATCTAACATAAATCGATTCAATATTATTAATAAGAATCCAAAAACGCAATCACATAGCCTAGAAATGCATTTCCTAGCTTACTTTCAAAAATACAAAAAATTTGACACCGGGCCCACGTGGTCCAAACTCGAGGCTCAGACCAAAATCCAATCCCCCATAACCCCATGAGTTAAATTTATAATTAGATTTTAAATTTGACCTCAAACGGAGGTTGAAATACCCAAAATCCCATAGACCCTAACTAAACCCAAAACCCCTAAATTCTACTTTGCTTTCATGTTTCAGAGCTAGGAATTTAATGATTTGATGAAGAAATAGTGAGAAAATAATGTTAGGATTACTTACCCATAGAGTGGTGATGATTTAGGAGCTTGAAGTTCGTCAATGGAGGTTGTAGGAGGTGAGTTCGTGTGAACATTTGGGAATAAATCCCGTCACTGGTATGTTTTAGGCTTTTAAAATCACTGGGCGAAAATGCCCTTCGCGATCGCAAGAAAGGGGGATGCGATCGCGGTGAAGGAAACTTGGGAGCTACGCAATTGCGTGAAGAGTACTGCGACCGCATAGAGGAAAAGTCACTGAGTGGTAAATTGTTCTATGCAATCGCGTGGACTAGTACACGATCGCGGAGAAGGAGGGAACTGGAAGCCGCGCGATTGCGTGAAGGAAGATGCGATCGCGTAGTGGCACGGACCAAATCAGTGTGATCGCATGGATGAAGCCGCGATCGCGTAGAAGGATTTCCCTGAGCAAAAATTGCAGCAAAATCTGCTAAGTTTTCAAGAGCTAAAACACACCGAACCACCTCCGAAAACACTCTTGAGCCTTCGCGCTCCCAAACACACACACTAACTCAATATCATCCTACGAACTTGGTCAAGCGATCAAATCGCCAAAATAACATCAAAATTAAAGAATCAACCTCCAAAACTCATTATTTTTATTTCTAAGTTCAAAACTTTCAAAATATTCAACTTTTAGTCTAAAACACGTCAAACGACGTCCGTTTTAAACCAAAATTTACAGATAGTGCTTAACGCCCATTTAAGACTTGTACCGGGCATCGGAACCAAAATACGAGCCTGATACCATTATTTTTTATCAATTTCAGTTTTCAATTTTCTTTAAGCAAATTTAAAGCAATTTCATCGAAAAGCTCCGAACTCGGGCCTGGGACCTCGGATTTTGATTTCGAGAATATGCCCGGGTCCCAAATTTCCATACGGTCCCTCCGGGACCATCAGATCATGCGTCCGGGTTCGTTTACCCAAAACATTGACCGAAGTCAACTATAGCAATATTAGTATCAAAATTCATAGTTTTTAACACAGAATTCAAATATTTTTACATAAAATAAATTTTCCAACTTCGCACCCGGACCACGCACGCAAATCGAGGAAACCCAATAAGAGGTTTTCAAGGCCTCATAAGCGCAAGGAAAGGGAGAATCACGGTGATGACCCTTTGGGTCGTCACATCCTCTACCTCTAAAACAATTGTTCATCCTCAAACGGACAAAAGAAAAGAGTACTTGAGTCGGGGAATAGATGGGGTAACACTGCACATATCACACTCGGACTCCTAGGTCGATGCCTCAGGAGGCTGACCTCTCCAGTGAACACGCACTGAAGGAAAACTCCACGACCTCAACTGTCTAACCTGCCGGTCTGGAATAGCCACCGGCTCCTCCTCATATGACAGATCCTTGTCCAATTGGATAGTGCTGAAATCTAACATGTGGGTGGAATCATCGTGATACTTCCGAAGCATGGATACATGGAAAATCGGATGCATGGCTGACAAGCTACGCGGCAATGCAAGTCCATATGCCACATTCCCCACACGGTCCAGAATCTCAAACGGGCCAATATACCTAGGGCTAAGCATTCCCTTCTTCTCAAACCTCATCACGCTCTTCATAGGCGATACACGGAGCAATACTCGCTCACCAACCATGAAAGCAACATCCCTCACCTTACGATCTGCAACACTCTTCTGCCTGGACTGAGCTGACCGAAGTTTGTCCTGAATGATCTTGACCCTATCCAAGGCCTCATGTACCAAATCTGTACCTAATAACCGAGCCTCCCCCGGCTCAAACCATCCGACTGGGGACCGAACTGCCTATAATACAACGCCTCATACGGGGCCATTTGAATACTAGACTAGTAAATGTTGTTGTAGGCAAACTCCGCTAAAGGCAAGAACTGGTCCAAGAGCCTCCAAAATCAATAACGCAGGCTCGGAACATATCCTTAAGAATCCGAATGGTCCTCTCGGACTGACCGTCCTTCTGGGGGTGGAATGTTGTACTCAACTGGACCTAGGTGCCCAACTCATATTGCACCGCTCTCCAGAAATTCGAGGTAAACTGTGGACCCCGATCCAAGATAATAGATATAGGCACCCCATGAAGGCGAACGATCTCCCTTATGTAAATATCTACATACCTCTCGGATGAATAGGTGGTGGAAACTGGGATGAAATGCACTAACTTGGTTAGCCTATCAACAACAATCCATATAGCATCAAACTTATTCCGGGTCCTCAGAAGGCCAATAACAAAATAGTGATTCTCTCTCACTTCCACTCGGGAAGATCAATCCCATGAAATAATCCTCCGGGCCTCTGATGCTCGTACTTAACCTGCTGACAATTTAGACAACGAGCCACATATGCAATAATGTCTTTCTTCATTCTATGCCACCAATAATGCTGCCTCAAATCCTGATACATCTTCGTGGTGCTCAGGTGAATAGAATACCGAGAACTGTGGGCCTCCGCTAAGATTGACTCTTGAATACTATCAACATTAGGCACACAAACTCGCCCCTGCAACCTCAATATGACATCATCTCCCAAAGTCATCTCCTTGGCACCTTCCCTCTGCACCATGTCTCTCAGGACACACAAACGGCGATCATCAAACTGCCGCTCCCGGATACGCTCCATCAATGAAGAGCGAGAAACTTGAAAGCTAACACCCTACTGGGCTCAGAAATATCCAATCTCACAAATCTATTGGCCAAGCCTTGAACATCCAAGGCAAGCCGTCTCTGGCTGACTTGAATATATGTAAGACTACCCATGCTGGCAGACTTTCTACTCAATGCATTGGCCACCACATTGGCCTTCCCTGGGTGCTATCAAATAGAAAAATCATAATCTTTTAACAACTCCAACCACCTCCGTTGTCTCAAAAGCAACTCCTTCTACTTGAACAAGTACTAAAGGCTCTTGTGTACAGCTCACACGTCACACCATACAAATAATGTCTCCATATCTTCAAGGCATGAACAATCGCTGCCAACTCTAAGTCATGAACTGGATAATTCTTCTCATGGATCTTTAACTACCTCGAAGCATATGCTATGACCTTGCCGTTCTGCATCAACATTGCGCCAAGTCCGATGCGGGAAGCATCACAATATACAGTATAGGGCCCAGATCTCGTGGGCAAAACCAATACTGGTGCTGTAGTCAGGGCTGCTTTGAGCTTCTGGAAGCTCGCCTCTCACTCATCTGACAACCTGAACTGGGCACCCACCTGAATCAATCTAGTCATCGGGGCTGCGATGGATGAAAAACCCTCCACAAAACGTTTGTAGTAACCAGCTAACCCCAAGAAACTCCAAATATCTGTAGCTGAAGCTGGTCAAGGCTAGTTGTTGACTACCTCTATCTTCTTCGGGTCCACATGAATACCTTCTGCTAATACGACATGACCCAGGAATGCTACTGAACTCAACCAAAATTCGCACTTTGCGAATTTGGCGTACAACTGTCTATCCTTCAGAGTATGAAGAACCACTCTGAGGTGCTGCTCATGCTCCTCCTGACTGCGGGAGTATACCAAGATATCATCAATGAACACAATCACAAATAAATCCAAGTAAGGCCTGAACACTCGATTCATCAACTCCATGAATGCTTCCGGGGCATTGGTCAACCCAAACGACATGACCAAAATCTCATAATTCCCGTACCGAGTACAAAAAGTTGTCTTAGGGAAATCAGATGCCCTAATCCCCAACTGATGACAACCAGACCTTAAATCTATCTTCGAAAACACCCTGGCACCTGGAGCTGGTCAAACAAATCATCAATCCTTGGCAGTGGATACTTGTTCTTTATCGTCACCTTGCTCAAATGCTGGTAATCAATGCACATTCTCATCGACCCGTCCTTTTTCTTGACAAACAACACTAGCGCACCCCAAGGTGATACACTGGGTCTAATGAAACCCTTATCAAGCAAGTTCTGAAGCAGCTCTTTCAACTCTTTCAACTCTTGCGGGGCCATGCGATACTGCGAAATAGAAATAGGCTGAGTACCAGGAGCCAAATCAATGCAGAAGTCAATATCCCTGTCGAGCAGCATACCCGGCAGGTCTGATGGAAAACCTCGGGGAACTCTCGAACAATAGGAACAGAGTCGATAGATGGGACCTATGCACTGGAATCACAAACATACGCCATATATGCTAAACATCCCTTCTCGACCATGCGTCGAGCCTTGACATACGAAATAACACTATGGGTGGCATGACCTGAGGTCCCTCTCAACTCAAGTCGGGGCAAGTCTGGCAAGGCCAAAGTCACGATCTTGGCGTGACAATCCAAGATAGCATGATACGGGGACAACCATCCCATTCCCAATATAACATCGAAGTCCACCATGTCGAGAAGCAATAAATCGTCACGGGTCTCAACACCCTCAAATACCACTACACAAGAACGGTGCACTCGGTCATCCACTATAGAATCACCAACCTGTATGGACATATATACAGGAATACCTAGAGCCTCACTAGGCATGATCAAATAGGGTGCAAAATAGGATGACACATAAGAATAAATAGATCCCGGATCAATTAATACCGAATCACCCCTATCACAGACCGGCATAGTACCTTTAATCACAACATCAGATGAATCAGCCTCCGGCCTGGCTGGCAATGCATAGCAATGGGGCCGGCCCCCACCTCCCTCAACTACGTCTCTGTTAAGATCTGCTGCGGGCTGACCCCTACCTCTGGCTATCCGGGCTCCACCTCTACGGTCTCTCTCTCAACCTCTATGATCCCTACCCCCGCCTCTAGCTGGCTGGGCGGCCTGTGGATCACCTGCTGCCTGAATCGTAGGGCGAGGACCCTGCTGCTGAGAACTACTTGAGGCTCGAGGGAAAAATCTGACAACATGACCTATGTCATCACAACCATAACATGCCCTCGGTGACTGAGACTGCTGGCCCTATCGACCGGTATGTCATTTCCTGAAGCTCTGAAGTGGTGGTGCACTGATGGGGGCTAGTGGTGCGATGAAAGACTGCTGATTTAAATAATACTGTTGGTGGCCACCACCACCTAGCGTACCATGAGAGACCTGAAGTGCCGACTGGTAAGGCCTTGGGGGATGGCCTCTGTCATGGAAATCCCTACCTCCAGATGAGGTACCACTAATTATGCCAGAATGTCGAGGCCTTTTGTCCGAACCCTAACTATCTCCTCGAGCCAATGCCATCTCTACTTGGCGGGCCGCATTGGCCGCCTCCTGAAAAGTAATATCACTACCGACTCCCATAGCCATCTGTAGGCGAATAGGCTGAATCAATCCATTAATGAACCTCAGGACCCTCTCCCAATCTGTAGGGAGTATCACTATTGCATGGCGTGCCAAGTCAACAAATCTGGTCTCAAACTTTGTAACTGTCATAGAGCCCTAATGAAGATGCTCAAACTGTCTGGGAAGTGCCTCCCGCTGAGTGACGGGGAGAAACTTCTCCAAAAATAACTCTGCGAACTGATCCCATGTCAAAGCTGGAGACCCTGTTGGTCTAGATAGACAATAATCCCTCCACCAAGTCTTGGCGGACCCCACAAGCCTGAAAGTGCAAAAATCGACTCCATTGGTCTCTACTATCCCCATAGTTCTGAGGATCTCATGGCAACTGCAAAGAAAATCCTGGGGATCCTCCGATCAAGCACCGCTGAAAGTAGTGGTGAAAAGTTTGAAGAACCGATCAAGCATCCACAAAGCATCTGAAGACATGGCCATCCCATCTCCGATCTGAGCTGTAAGACCTGTCAGAGCTGCCACTATAGGTTGAACCAACGGAACCTGAGTCTCGGGAGCTACCTGCTTCGGAGTACGTGTAGTAGGAGTCTGAAGCCCTCCTCCAGCCTGAGAAGTGGCTGGTGCTACTGGCAGCAATCTCTGTACACATTGTCCATAAAACCTGCTATGCAGACAAGGGCATCCTGAAGATCCAAAGAAAACATCACTCCTCCTGAGTTGGGCCCACTGGAGCTGGTGGAGTTGGAACCTCCTCATCAAAGTCAATATGAGGCTCCCGTCTGGAACTGCTGCCTGGGGCTGAGCTCTGCCCCTGCCACGGCCTCTGGCACGGCCTCGGCCCCTGCCCCTTGCGGAGCTGCTGCTGGGGGCTCGGTCAGCTGTGCGGAAGAAGAAGACGCAAGTGTTCTCGCCATCTGCGAAAGAACAGAGTAGAACGACAATCAATATTTGAGAAAAAGAATCGCACGACAAGAATGAAAAAAGTGAAACTTTTCCTAACTCTGTAGCCTTTGGGGGATAAATACAGACGTCTCTGTACCATTCCCTCAGACTCTACTGAGCTTGTCCATGAGTCGTGAGACCCAAGTAACCTAGTGCTCCGATAACAACTTGTCACGACCTTGATTTACCCACCATCGGGAGTCGTGATGGCACCTATTGTCGAAGCTAGGCAAGCCAACCTTTATAATCAGTTTCACAAACTTAAATCCAAAACAAATTAAACGCTCGAATAATTAATTAAATCATGCGGAAGTCGTCTAATAACAATAACGAGAACAATATGCGGAAAAGATAACAACATATCTTCACCCAGAATCTGGTATCACTGCTCATGGACAACTAAAGAGTACTAAAAATAATAGTCCTAAAGAAATACATAGCATGTTTGTTTGATACAATTTAACAAACTGAATGAAATAAATAGAGGAGACTCAGGGCCCGCAAACGCCAGCGAGCTACCTCAGAGTCTCTGGACTGAAGGATCACTCCCGAATTATAGCTGTGGTCCATAGACTGGGTCCTGACCTGTGCACAAAAAGGCACAGAAGTGTAGTATCAGCACAACCGACCCTATGTGCTGGTAAGTGCCCGGCCTAACCTCAGCGAGGAAGTGACGAGGCTAAACCGAACCTACCACAACCAACCTCTACAGATATATTCAACAACAACGAGAGAGCAAGAAGTTAAGAAAATAAAAGGGGAATGGGACATGCTGGGGGAGTAGCAGTTTAATTATAACTTCTACAATCAAGAGATGGAACTGAATAAATCATAATTAAACAAGAAAGCCAATGAATCAACAGCTGCACGGCATCACCCTTCGTGCTTTTACTATCATTTCTCACCAAGGTAGTCAAATATAATGCACGGAATCACCCTTCGTGCTTTTACTCTCACTTCTTACCAGAAATATCAAATACAAGCCATGGCATCACCCTTCGTGCTTTAACTCTCGATAAACAGTGCACAACATCACCCTTCGTGCTTTTACTCTCATTAAACAGCGCATGACATCACCCTTCGTGCTTTTACTCTCTCTTCCTCTCCCAGTCAATGGTCACAACCAAACGGGAACAAGAAAACATATATATATATATATATATATATATATATAAAGACAAAATATCCCGGCAAGGGAGAAAAATTTACAAATGGTCCCGGCAGGGGAAATACAACTCAACTATATGTCCCGGCAAGGGAATACAACTCAACAAATGGTACCGGCAGGGGAGAAGTACCAAACATTCCTCTTTAGTTCATTTAATTCTCAAGTTTCACTTCATAGTTTTTGTAACAAGTATTTATCACATTTGTTCACTTACTTCACAATTTAATAGCAAATATGACATCACGGTCATGCTTGACTCGGGCGCATAGGTAATCGTCACCGTACCTATACACCGCCCCACGTAGCACATAACAAATAACAACCTAATCATATTCCCTCAAGCCAAAGTTAGATCTAACACTTACCTCGAATCCGAAAATAGCAACTCAAAGCTCAACAACCGCCTTTCCTCTAGAATGCGACCCCGAACCAACGATATCTAACATAAATCGATTCAATATTATCAATAAGAATCCAAAAACGCAATCCCATAGCCTAGAAATGCATTCCTTAGCTTAGTTTCAATAATACAAAAAAGTCGACACCGGACCCACGTGGTCCAAACTCGAGGCTCGGACCAAAACCCAATCCCCCATAACCCCACGAGTTCAAATATGTAATTAGATTTTAAATTCGACCTAAAAGTGAGGTTGAAATACCCAAAATCCCATAAAACCTAACTAAACCCCAAACCCCTAAATTCTACTTTGATTTCATGTTTTAGAGCTAGGAGTTTAATGATTTGATGAAGAAATAGTGAGGAAATAATGTTAGGATTACATACCCAAAGAGTGGTGATGATTTAGGAGCTTGAAGTTCGTCAATGGAGGGTGTAGGAGGCGAGTTCGTGTGCAAATTTGGAAATAAATGCCGTCACTGGTCTGTTTTAGGCTTTTAAAATCACTGGGCAAAAATGCCTTTTGCGATCGCAGGAAAGGGGGACGCGATCGCGGTGAAGGAAACTTGGGAGCTACGTGATCTCGTGAACAGTACTGTGACCGCGTAAAGGAAAAGTCACTGAAGGGTAAATTGTTCTATGCGATCGCGTGGACTTGTACGCGATCGCGTAGAAGGGGGGAACTGGATGCCACGCGATCGCGTGAAGGAAGCTTCGATCACGTAGTGGCACAGACCAAAATAGTGCGATCGCGTGGATGAAGCCGCAATCGCGTACAAGGATTTCCCTGAGCAAACATTGCAGCAAAATCTGCTAAGTTTTCAAGCGCTAAAACACCCTGATCCATCCCCGAAAACACTCTTGAGCCTTCGGGCTCCCAACCAACCTCACACACTAACTCAATATCATCCTACAGAATTCCAATATTTTCACATAAAAAAATTTCCTGCTTCACGCCCGGACCGCACATGCAAATCGAGTCAACCCAATTGGAGGTTTTCAAGGCATCATAAGTGCAAGGAAAGGGAGAATCACGGTGATGACCCTTTGGGTCGTCACAAGTTTATATTGTTCCTTAATGGGTAAGCATATTTCTTTCTATTATGTTATATTCTGGACCAAACTAGTTGAATATTGGAATAGGTGGGGTTCAAATGGAGTGGAATTGATATTCTGGATTGGTAAAGCTAATTAAACTAGTTCGAGATTAAGACATAGTAATTATAATTTGTATTTAAGATTTATGTTTCAGTTATGATAATTCAATAATATTTGTATTTTCTTTGATCATTTTCTTTGACTCATGGCCTTTCTCCAAGATTATGGTACCTAGTAAGCAATGGATGCAACTTGTTGATCATCGGCTCGATGAAGCCTACTTAATTGGAGTGCAAAATTTTTTGGATTATACTTTTCAGAAAACAGGAGAAGAATATGAAATATGATGCCCGTGTGTCAAATATTGTAATACAACTTTAGGAACTCTTAAGACAGTTGAGACACATTTGAAAGTATATGGTCAGAATTTCGAATGCATTTCATTTGGTCGAACACCTGTGACCCGTTGTTTTGGAGATGATCCTTTCTTTGTAGGAGATTTTTTGTTGTTTACCACAATCCAAACTTCTCTTTTCCTGTTTTGATCCTTACCCTTATCATTCGCCTTTATATTTCCAGACTTAGTTTCCACCAGTTCACCCTTATTTTCTCTTAAATCTTCTTCAATAACCTGGGGCTTACCAATGTTACAGAGAATTGGTGCTGCAATTATCCCAGTTATGTCACTGCCCAGGTTTTGGACCTCACCTACAGATACAATCTCTGAGGCCTTAGCCCTTGAGCACTTCCCCAAACTTCCTCGATCATTAGATTAAGTTGCATAGGTTCCTCAGGTCGATCAACAACCTCCTGTAAATCTACTCCAACCTGATTTTGAGAATCAGCCTTAACACTACTGTTACCACCTGAAACATCTTTCCCACAATTTACACCATCATTCCCTACATTAATTTTATCCCCGTCTTCTCTATCTATTGATTTTATCCCAGCCTGTGCCCCAGCATGCAATGCCCCAACAGTAGCCAAGTACATTCGTGCAAATATAGTAGAGGCAGGGACATCTTTAGAAGGCTTAGGAGGTCCTTTATCTAACTTCAACACCTCCTCTAAAGGCTCAACTGAAAATGCAGCATGTGGTGCATCAGATTCAGTAATTCCCACAGCAACAGTCCTAGCCGTTACTCGATTCTGTCCTGCATCACCCCTGCCTTGGACCTTCTCTGAAGGTTGACTTTTTAATTCATCACTCACAATTTCTAACTTCATAGGACCTTTGTCAATATTTGAAACTGCTCCTACCTGATTTTCCCCCACTACTGCTCCTACCTGATTTTCCCCCACTCTCCGATATTAGGTTCATATGAGGGAACTATTTGCAGTTGATTAGCTCCTCCCAAGGTCCAAATTGAGGTTTTGAATGAGACCTCTCAAACCATTGACAAGATGATTTGACTCCTGGATTAAGCATCATTATTTGTATTATAAATTTATAATGCTTATTGCAATGACTGAGACTCGCTCTCTAATATTCAAGATCATGCTCAGATGTGATTGTTCATACTTACGTTATTCATACGAGGAAATGTTGGCTTTGCAAATTTTGCTGTATTGGTTTCTGGTTTTGATTAACTTGCCTTTATACAACGTCCTCTTCTTTAGGCAAGACAAGGGCAAGATTCCGAGCTCTACTGCACTTCAGCCTATTGTTTTTGCACTTTCTACTTGCGCTGCATATCTGTATTACTAATTTATACATTACATTTTGGATATGTTTAGCAACAATCTATATTTTTGAATGATGAGATGGAAACAGTTTACAAATCCCAGATTTGACTTTTTTATTGGATCGAAGTTTGATCTACCGTTCCAAAATCTTTCTAATTAATTTCCTTATATTCTTGTAGAAATGTTGATGTTGGATAACACTTGATAAATTTATACTGCTTTTGGTGCAAGCGATTTCACATTTGCCAGTGTAAATTTATATATATTATGTCATCAATAGTTTTTCATCGTCTTTTCAAAAAAAAATTCTTGCAAGTTTTGAAGATTGAAGCTACAAGTCAAGATGAAAGTTTAGAAGAAACACTTCTTCATTATTATTTTGCTAGGAATATTATGTAAAACATGATATCGTAGCCTAGCTCAGGATGTTAGCTATGCTTTTTTGTTAAGGTATTGAGCAAATATTGAAAGCGTATAACATCATGGGATGTTAACTCTATAATTAATAGCTTTTTTATATAGCAATTTGAATTTATTGATTAGAATAACTTTTTTGTGACATCAAGATTTAGGACTGCTTATAGGTAATAAAAGACCAAAAATCGTTAATGTTACTGCAATTATTTTAAATAGGGACCAGCGCTTCATGTCTCTAAAAGACAATCTACGACCAGTCAAAGGTTGGTCGTAAAAACTAGTTAACGACCGGAAAATATATATTTTCCATAATATATTTATCGTCTATTAGGGAGGAGAATACTGGTTGCTAAAACAGCTTAACGGCGGGAAATATATATTTTCCATAACATCTTTATTATCTATTAGGGAGAAGAAGGCTGGTCGCTGTAAAATTTTAACGACAGGGAAATATATATTTTTCATAATATATTAATCACCTACTAGGACAAGATATGTGGTCTTTAAATGTATTTAGCGACCAGATACAGTATCCGTCGCAAATAATAAATAACGACTAGCTTTCTGAACCCGTCGCTACTGCCTTTTTGCGTCGGAAGCTGTTGCGACGGGTGGTGACCAGTTTTTTCCCGTCGCAATTGCGCTATTAGACTAGAATTTGATCTTTAGGGACCAGATTTCTCTTCCTCAAAGGCCATTTTTCTTGTAGTGATTCCCACGAGCTTCTAGGTAAAGACCATTAATTCAATCGCGAAAAGATATACCCAAATTTGTAAACCTTCTACAATGAAAGCAGTTATAAAAATATTGTACGAACATTTATGAAAATGATGTACAAGATTATTCATTTAAGAGTTCAAAAAATAAAATTTCCTCAAATTATTTCTTTATTCAAATTTACTTCATATTTCATATCTTTGCACCAATATGAAGATGAGACGTCTTATTCATCAATATAGTTAATAGAAAAGGGCCCTCTTTTATAAAAATACGTGCATATTAAAGTCAAGGTCTATAAAGAATTTTTAGTGCAAGAATAAGCTCAAAAATTAAAAGAGCAGAAAACGTAATATGCGATAAAAGTAATAAACATATTTATGTCATTACACCAAAGAACAGGGGCGATAAAACTCTAAAAATTGTCCAAAAAAACACAAGTAATTCTAACCAAAACCAGCAAACACTTTTAACAAAAAGCCGGGAAAATAGAAGAGCTAAGGAGCATCATCAATGGGAGAAGAAGGATCTACTTGAGGAGAAGAGAGTTGAACATCGACTTCAATAGGAGCAAGTCCATCTCCATCTCCCTTAGAACTTTTGTCTTCAGGCGTGGAAAAGCTTTGATGTTGTTGAGTCTTTTCAACTGTTTCTCTAGCCTTAGGACTCTCATCATTAAGGTCAAAACCTTAATGGACTGATTTCAGTCAAAGTCTCGAAGCGAGTGTTCAAAAAAGTGCAAATAACATCGAGTGATAATTTATCTTCAAGGGCTTCAAATTCCTTCTCCCACCGCTCGATCTCACCTTTCAATTCCTCATTTTCTGCCTCCGAGACTTCATAAGTTATCTTCAAAGGAGCAAGAGAACTTTCAAGGAACTAAACTTTATTTGAGAGGCAGGAAGTTCTTTTTGAGTTTGGGTAAGCATCTGAACCAGATCACCCGTATAAACCTCTTTTTGATTAAGGAGTTCTTTCAAACTCCTTATATCTTCAATAGCCTTGGAATGTTGTTCAACAAAGGAGGATTTCACTCTATCCTTTATCTTTCTCAACTTGATTGGAAGAAGCTATTAAAATCACTAACTCAGCGGAGACCATCCTCAGTTGTTGTTCCAAAGCTCCTTTTTCCCTGCAATAATATCCTTCTCCAACTGAAGGCTTCCAACTGTTCTTTCCAGTTGTCAACCTCAATATGCAACTCAATTAATTGTTGGTCAGACCATAAGACCATTTTCATAAGTTTCTGTGCCTATCAAATTAATCTACAAAGGCAAAAGAAGAGAAGTTATGAACGAGGAAAGGGAATGAAGGAAATATAAGTAAATTCATACCTTAAGAGAAGAATGAATGAATGTCATTCATTAAAGTCAAAGAACTGTGACCCTCCAACGGGTCTTAATAATGGTTTCAGCCATACATCAGCTTGTCTAGATTTTCTTAACAAATTCCCACCCTCGAGGACTTCAATAATAGTTTTTTCCGTACCCCCTGTTGTTAGAAGGCTTAGCTTCTACATGAGGAGCAGCAGCGGGGGCAACAATTAGAGCAACGCTAGGCAAAGACACATGTGGGTTTGCAGTAGAACACCGGAAAGGAAGAAAGTGGCAGCTCTTCAGAAACAGGACCGAGTACTTCTTCACCTTCAAAGCCATGGGCGAATAACCTTTCAACAAGACTTGGGGGGGTGACTGAGTTGCCAAAGTCTTCATCAGAAATTTGTAAAGGAGCACTCTCTGCCTCATCAATGAGTCTGAAGGAAATTGAACTTGATGAGGGATCATGAGAGATTGGGGTTTCATTATCTAAAACCATGCTTCTTCTAACACGTGATTTTCTTACCAAGGAACCTTCTTCGATATCCTCTTTATTATCAGACCCACGAAATTAAGTAGTTTTTCTTTTGGAGTAAAAAACACTCAAAATCCATTTTTGTGCAAGACTTACATAAAGCCTGGTTGTGGGAATAGATACGGGAGTGATGCCACGAATAACAACCCTTAATAAAAAACGGGGGTGATAAAAAAGCTATATTTGAACACCTAAAGAAGGAACGAAACTACGAGAATAAAAAGTACCGCAAGTCTTTACTTTCCAACCAAATTTCTGTGAAATACATTTTCAAGATCTTTTATCTATGGGGAGAAACAACCAATATTTTTTCTACCCAACCACGCATGTCAGAAATTTCTTCCAAGACTTCCATGGTTGCTGAAAAATGATTATACAATTATTTAAAGGAACTCAAGACGTCAATGAAACGAACCAAGACTGCAGAGTCTATCACCCCTCTTACTCCTAGTAGGGGCAGTAGAATGAGTAAGCTCATAGACGATCACAACTTTACGATGGTCTGGCGTTGAAGAAGATATGTTTAACTAAGAAAATACAAAAGAAAGATATAGGACTTCGAAGGAAGGTTAGAAGATGGATACGGAGAAGAAGGAAGAGGGTTTCAAAAAATCAAGGGAGATGAAGTATTTATAAGGAGAGGCGACCGTCATCAAGGATGATCATTATAAAGTGTCATAATGGAATCGTCACTTCGTGACTGATCCAGCTGCACAACCAATCAAGTTAAGCCATGTGGTATGGGCATTAAATGGATGTGACGTACGTCACATCAATTTTGAAAAAAAAAAAAGCATGATGGTACTCAAGAAATGGAGACAAACAATTTCAACCATAAATACTTACAACTTTTCGAATATTTAGAAAGTGGGGGACTATTTGTATTAGTAAAAAAAAGGCATGACACGTGAATTGTCATCGAGGTGACAGGACATGATACGTGAACCATCAATGTGGCACTATTAATTAGATGAGTTGAAGAATGAAAAATGGCATGGGAAGAACACCCACAGGTTACACTGAGAAAAGAATCAGGTCTGAAAACTGTAAAAGGAGAAACATGAGCGGAATAAATAAAGCTTGTTAAGAAGGCAAGATGCACGAACCCATCATAAATAAGGAAGGAAAATCCTCAGCAATAAATACTTCTGTTAAAATTATATATGAAAGCGGGTAATCAACGTAATTAATGCCATTAGTGAGCCTGAATTAAGTAAGGAAACCGTTATAAACGTATGTTCATATATAAGGACTGAAACCTCATTTGTAAGATAATCTGAATGATTATTAAAATATATGCAGTTATTTTCAAGGTACCAGTCGCAATTTAGGGAGTGATTATCAGTCTATTTCATATTTTTCTTTCTTTCTCAATTATTTCCACTCCTTACTTTATTCTTCAAATTACTGGAAAAATGAAGTAAATCTTGATCATCAATAACTCGTTTTTAAAAAGTTTATTATCCAACTTATATTTTAGTGAATAATACATGTGGTTAACTTTTTTTTTTGAACCATTTTGCCACCTCTACTCACCACATTAGCAGGTGACAAATCAAAGTCATAGCTTAAAGTGGAAAAGTAATAGCAGATACCACCTAAGGGTGTGAGCAAACAGCTAATGAAGTGAGATGAAAAGGCTAAATAATTTTTTAGTTCTACTTTAATTTGGTGGATAAAGTTGCCCAGTGCGGATGTTGGTGAAAGGTTAAAGTATGTGAGAATAATTAAGGTGCGCCTAAACTCATCCAAATACCACCGTTATAATAAAATAAGAATAATATAATTAGTCAATTAGGGTTCTAATGATTATAAAAAAAGTAAATGCGCCGGGCTCTACAGAGAGAAGTTTATGAATAAAGAAAGCCAAACTATGTTATGTCCATAATGCTGTAGTTTACCATACCCTATACAAGTAAATAAATAACGAAGGACCATTATATTTTAGACCACTGATTTGACATTCTCTTCCTACAAAATGTTGTGAGACATTTAAGATTAACAATTAATGGAGGCATAAAAATGCAAAATTCTTTAGATACATTATCACCCTAAAAGAGGGGGTTGTTGGGGATTTTGGAGCAAGATTTAGAAAGAAATCGCATTATTAGTTAAACATTAGAGAAACAAGTTCACATTATAAGGTAAATACAAACATTTGAAGAAAAAAAAATCCACCCGCTCAAGAAATTAATGGATACGTACAGAAATTATTTATATAAAGTAAGTTAAAAACATTTCTATTTCTTAGGTGCAAGCCTAGACTTAATCTTCTCAACTTCTTTAGTACCAACTTGGAAAGTCTTGGTCAAGACATCATCTGGCACAGTTGGTGAAGCACCAAACAAAGTAGCTGCTATTGACTGAGTGCCTGGAAACTGGCTATTGAAAGCAGAAATAACAGCAGCTGGAACTTTGCCATTATTCTTTTGAAAATGGACAAGTCCTTTAGGGAAAACAAAAACTTCACCCTTTGTAATGTGCTTTGAAATTAGTACATTCGCAGTAGTAATGAAGCCAACATCCAATTCACCTTCTAAAACGAAGATCATTTCAGTGGCACGAGGGTGAGTGTGGGGTGGGTTAATTCCACCAGGGGCATAGTCAATTCGAGAAAGGGATACGCCGAGTGTGTTAAGGCCAGGGACTTTTATGACATTAGCTCCAGTGACTGAAGAACCCATTGTGTTGTTAGTATTTCCTGGCTTGGATATGGCCATTGATGAGAAATCAGCAGCCGTGAAATTCTTCTTACAAGCAAATCCATTCACGCTCACGCCTGTATATTCAAAATATATCCATAAGAATTGATTATTGAAGCAGCAGTTAATGTAGTCTTTTAGGGGTGTGAGACAGATCCAGAATTTAAATTTGATGAATTGCCTTGAGATTAACTTTTAGCATATTGAACACATTGCACGTTTGCAACTTCGTTCAAAAATTTTTATTCGAAATATATTATCACTACTTGATCGGGAGCTACATGTATTGATCGGGAGCTACATGTATTGATCGGGAGCTACTGACCCACCTTTGTCGGAAAATTACACTGCGTATATAGGTAAAATATTAGATTTTATAGGCATATAATATATATTGAACACTCTTTATCATAGAATTTTTTTTACTTCTTTTAAGTTTGAACACCCTTGAGTAAATTCCCGACTTCGCCACAGTACTTGAAATCCGAAAGAATAGTAGTAATAAGCAAGCAAGCAACAACCCATTCCAAATAGACCATCGGCATCCTTCCTTCCAAAAATTTTCCATCTTGCTCTTGGGAAGACTCGAACTCATAGCCTCTCGATTGGAAGTGTAGGTTCCTTACCATCAAAGCAACCCCTCTTATATAAGAAATAGTAGTAATAGTGTTCCATTATTTCATCGTGAATCAGCCTCTAACAATAAAAAAACATGATATACTTTTTGTCGTACCTAGATTTTTGTTAACCCATAAAGGAATTTGGATCAGGTCACTAATGTGGGTCAACCTGCATCCATGTAAATAAAAAATAAGCAATATATATTTGTTATATATATACCGCTTATGGGAGATAAAATATATTATTATGAGAATGAACGGAATGATACTTTTCTCTCCATCCAAAAAGAGAAGAAAAATTCATCTTCCTTTCTCATTGAAATAGTTCTAGCAAAAGAAATCTTGAAGACGATTCAACTACGAAATCTTGGCAATAAATATATGTAGCATGATACGATCATAGACTTTGAACTTTACAGTTTAATTCGTGTTATTGACATGTGATTGAATTGTTTGGCTGGTGGAACAAATTTGATGGTATTGCCATTCATGCATTGATATATATTCTTCAACCCATAATGTAACAACATTAAGAAGTTAATCAGAAAAGAGATGTAACCCAAGAAAAAGAAAATATTAATTTCCCAAGTGAAAAAAGTAGAAGAAAATATTAATTTCCCAAGTGAAAAAAGAAGAAGAAAATAAAGGGAAATTTGCGTTATTAATCGCTCAAATATCAACAAAAAAAATTATTTTGGTTCATATGATATCTGGTTAAATACATTTAACATTCCATTAATTAAGATGTGCATACTTGATCCCTCTCTGCTTGTGAATCTTAAGAAAGTTTAACGAATTATTTGTCATTACATCACTTAAACATTTGTATTGTTACTTCTTACATAGGTAATATACTTCTAAAAATATCCAAATGTAATATATTTTTCCTATATAAAAAGGACCAATTTTGGTAATTGAAAGTTGAATGTGCTTAATCATACATTAGAATAAGCAAATTAGAATATATCAATAACTAAGGGACCGAAAATGCTATTATTCCAAAAAGAAACAAAGGAATTTAAGTGTCGAAGCATTAATAAGGTCTGGTAGTAATGGCTTCACGTGGTATATTTGCTTACAAGACACTTGCAAAAGTATAGTTGGTGGAGTGAATCTTATCCGTCCTAATTTATGTCAACTTTTTGTCTTTTTAATTTGTACTAAAAAGATCCTCTTTTCATATTTAAAAGTAATTTATATTTTTACAATGATTTATAGCACATAAAATATATTTCAATTTACTTTACAAATCTAAATTTTTTTTTTAAAATATTGTGCCAAGTCAAATAAATTCACATAAATTAAAATAGAAGAGTATCAGGTAAGCAAGAGAAGAAACAACATGTAGCAAGGATAAACGTCTATGTCAAGTTGAAGATATACACAAACACGTCTATGTCAAGTTGAAGATATACACAAACAAAAATAGAAAGAAAGCCCAAGTAAATATTAATTAGAAAACCAAAAACCCCAACCTTGAAGCAGAACATAGATACTAAGGAAAGGTAGAAAATGGTAGGGTTCCAATTATTTACTTGAGTTGAGATCAGCAACACAGACATCTTGGAGCAAGTCTGGATCTCCACACACTTTGCTAAAGCTAATGGCCAAAACAGCTATAGCCATAGACATCATTATTAGCAGCTTTCTAAATACAGCCATAGTGAAAGAAATAAACAATTATTGACAGCCAAAAAAGGAAGCAATCAAAGAGGGAAAAAGAGATAGAAAGATAGGAAGTGATTAATCAGTAGAGGAAATTTTGCGTACTTTTCTTGTTTGGACAATGAAGAGAGGCTTTATTTATTTATAGTGAGGGGGTTTGGGGGGGGGGGGGGGGTGAAGACAAAAATGGAAATATATCTATAATTAGGTGGCAAGTGACGTGGAGTTTGGGTGTTTGATACTTTGACAAACGTAGGAAATGGAGTATACCCTTTATCTCTTCGACCCAAAGCGAAGGGATGGGTCCAACAGCAGAGGACGATATTCTGCCTATATTTTGCTCCTGCTTTGGCTGCGTGCCTTGGACGTGACCTGACTATCCATTCACAAGCAAATTAGGCTGTACATGTGAATCTATCTGAATTTTATGTTTTTTGGTTTATACTAATATTAGAATGAGTTAATACATAATACCCTCAAACTCATCTAAACTATATTATTTTTGTCAGTTTCCTACCTAAACTATCGAATATCCCCGAAAACCCCCTGAACTATATCACCTTTCGTATAAAAACCCCTCGTTTTTTATGTGGCACTTCGTTTGCAATCACTTCCTCAAAAGTGCCTGAAGCTTGAAAATTAGCGAATTTGGGGCTCACATGACAGCATGAATAACGGCTAATTAGCGATTTTTTTTAAAACTTATATTTTATCCCTTTTCTTTTAAATTACACCATTTTCTTCATTATTTTACCTTTCTTCTCCATTTCTTCACCTTTCACCATTTCTTCAATCTTTTGATCTCTTTTAATCTTAATACATTTGAAATTCTCTCTCTATTCGCATTTTATCTGTCCTTTATTATTGTTTTATAATATAACGCATGTACACCATATATATATATATATATATATATATATATATATATATATATATATATATATATATATATATATATATATATATATATATATATATATATATATATATATATATATATATATATATATATATATATATACACTTCACTAAATGTGTGTATTTTGTATTTTCAGAATATAAGGATGTTTTATGGTAAATATACATAATTTCTTCCGGTTTCCTACATATTATTAATTATACATGTTTTAATAAAAAGTTTAATGAAAACATTATTAAAGAGAACACATTGACTGAATGTATATTTCAATTCAAGAAGAGTAGCAATTATTTTAAAATTATAATAATTCACGGAGATGTGGTAGTTTATTTGTAATTGATAGGACTTGTGTTTTAATACCCTCCAACCCACTTAAACTATATCATTTTTTTTAGTTTCCTATCTAAACTATCGAGTGTCCCCGAAAATCCCTGCACTATATCCCCCTTCGTATAACCCCCCCCCCCCCCCTCCTCGTTTATGTGGATTTTAGTATTAATTAAATTAATTATCCACATGGCATAATTTATAATTCAATTAAGGCGTGTATTATATGCACTACAGCTAATACGATGATTTCTTTTTTTTTTTTTTGCGAAAAATAGGTGAATGCACTAATTAAGAGTACAAGTAATTAGAAGAACTATAATCTACATATTAGAATGCCAGAACAATAACTATCAAGAAAGTAGACAGGCAAATGCACTAATTACGAGTACAAATAAATAATAAAGAATTAGGCTTAATCTATCCCAAATTAATTGGTTAACAAGAAAAACAGAAATACTGATTGAAGAATAGGAGGTACCAATTCCCGAATAAAGTAAATAAGAGCGACAGAACCTGGACGGACTACCAAATCGACTAGACCCAGGAAGAATGTTGCCTTGAGCCAAGATACCCGCCGGAAACTGACCTCCAACTACAGCGACGACCACCCGAATGGAAAACTGCTCACCGGAAAACTGCCTAACCTGAACCAGAGCAAAAGTGCTAGTTCCGATCGAAAAACCAAAAAACGTATAAATCACCGAAAAAAGATCGCCAGCAATATAGAGAAGAAATGAGCGATGGAGCGAAGGAACTGATCAGAAGAAAAAAGTGCTCCTTTCCCTTATAAATTAAATTTATTATTGTCCTTACATTTCAGATTAGTACGACATTAAAAAATGAGAGTGAAAATCTATATCCAAAATACCAAGTGGCATTGTAAATACAAAATAAAATACTTTTCTAATTAATTTTTTTTAAATTTTGAATTAATAGGTTACACTAATTGAATTAATAAATATAGATATCTTATAATTATCTATAAAAAATAAAAATACAAAAAAATATTTTACTCATTCAAATTGGGTGACAGTAATTTCAAGTAGAACTTTTTTAAAATTATTTTAAAATAAAAGGAAATAAAATAGCTATAAAAAATGAAAAAAGATTAGAAAAACTAACCATTCAGATTTGGAAATAGTTTTAAGTTGGAGTTTTAAAATAAAATTAAAAAAATAATGAATTACCAATTAAAAATTAGGAGCAGTTTTAAATTGGAGTTTTAAAAATTATTTTAAAATAAAAAATAACGAATTACCGATTCAAATTTGGAAGTAGTTTCAAATTGAATTTTTAAAAATTATTTTTAAAAAAAAGAAATTAAAGAAATTAAAAAATTTCTGAGTAAACTATTAAATATTGTAATATGCTAATAAATATTTCTATAAAAATGTAATAATATTAAATATTAAATGATGTAATAAAGAAAAATACAAAATAAAATATTTATTCAATGCTCTCCCTATATAACTCCCGACAGTTTACCAGAGATTTTATTCATTAAAATTTAGGTAATATTATTAAGAACAATAGAATAAAATTTAAAAAATATTTTTAAAAAATTATATATCTTCTTATATATTACAAAAAGAAAGCGAATACTAAACATTGGCTAATATAGTAAAGAAAACTATAGAACAAAAGTTATTGGTTATTATTTTTTAATTTAAATATATATAAAAAAAATAATAAAATAAAATAAAAACTAACATATATATATATATATATATATATATATATATATATATATATATATATATATATATATATATATATATATATATTAATTGGTTATTTATTTGAATTAATAAATATAGATATCTTATAATTAAATATAATTAAAAATAAAAAATAAATATATAAAATAATAACTACCCATTCAAATTAGGTGGGAGTAGTTTCAAGTTGGAGTGTATAAATTATCTTAATATAAAAAAGGAAAAAAATTAGCTATAAAAATTCAAAGAAACAGAAGAAAAACTACCCATTCAAATCGAGATGTAGTTTCAACTTGGAGTTTTAAAATAATTTTAAAATAAAATTGAAATTAAAAAATAATAAATTTCCAATTCAAATTGGGGATTAGTTTCAAGTTGGAGTTTTAAAATTATTTTAAATTAAATAAAACAAAAATAAATTTTTAGAAAAAAATATTTAATAAAGTAATATGCTAATAAAACTTTCTATTAACAATGTAATAATATTAAATATTAGATGATATAATATATATATATATATATATATATATATATATATATAACAAAAAAGTTATTCAGTGCGCTCCCTGTATAAGTCCCGTTAGTTTAACAGAGATTTTGTTCATTAAAATTTTGAATAATATTATGAACAACAATAGAATAAAACTTAAAATAAAAAAATATTTCAAAAGTAATAAATTATAAATCTTCTCATATATGACAAAAAGAAAGCGAGTGTTAAATATTTATTAATATAACAAAAAAATATAGAACAAAAAAGTTATTCACTAACTATATAAGTACCTTTGATTAAAATGCAGCATACTTAAAAAAAGATTTTCTCTCTCTTCTCAGCTTTCCTCTCGGCGCACGTTAGTTAACGTACGCCAAGCTTCGTTTCCATGGCGAGGGGGATGGGGCGAGGTAGGGGTCGTCCCAGAAAAATTCCGATTTCCACCATTGACAGAATCATCTCAACCATAAATCAACCTTTCATAGGAGTATCGGACCATTTAGTCAATTTGTCAGGCGAGGGTGAGGAATCTTCACTTCATCAGCAAACTAATAGGGTTATGGAGAATCGAAGCTGTATTGAAGCATCGATAACTCCGATGAAGCAGGTGACCGGTGAAATTGACCACATGCAGAAGATGACACCACTTCAAGCACCAGTGACCGTCATAAGTAAACCAGTGGAGGAGATTTCAACTGAGGCACCAAAAGGGAACTGGGCAAATCTGTTTCAGAAGAATCGATTTGCCTCTAACGGTATGGCATTAGAGTATGTTCCACCGGTGATGATTGACGGGCAGCCAATAGGTCAATTAAACAAAGAAGAGGTGGAGGTGGAAGAAACAAATGGAAATGTGCCCTCATTGTTTATGTTTTAGGGGATGGACCGGGATATAACGCGATAAAGAGATTTATCAGTCTACATTGGTCGCATGTACCTGAGCCAGAACTCTTCTATAATGAGGAGGGTTACTATATAGTGAAGTTCCGATCAATCGATGATGCCAGAGAAGTTCTATGTGCTGGCCCCTACTCCATTGCAAATAGGCCCATAATCCTTAAACAATGGACGACTGATTTTGATTTCACTACTGAATTCCCTGCTGAAATTCCACTGTGGGTCAAATTTCCTAAACTCCCTATGTCATGTTGGGGAATAAGATCCTTGAGTAGGATAGCTAGTGTATTGGGGAAGCCTATTTTGCTGATGAGTGTACGACCAAACAGTCCAGAATTTCCTACGCCCGTATGCTCATAGAGGTGAATGTTTCAAAAGAGTTGCCCAGTGATATATGGGTAATGGATCCAAATGGAAAGAATTTTCTGCAAGAAGTGACTTATGATTGGAAACCATCATTCTGTGATAAGTGTCTCATGGTTGGACACAACTGTGTGGTGAATTCCAAACCTATCCAGCCTCCCAAGAGAAAAAATCTAAAATGACTCAGGAATGGAGAACTAAAGCCCCAAACCAGAATGTTCAGAAGCAGCATGAGGCTCCCCTACAGCATGCTGAGCCCAGACAGAGTAATGTGATTCAGAAAGAGCATCATGGTCCTCCTCCAGTGTTAACAGAAATGAACAAACAGGAAGACAAAGGGAAACATGCACAATCTCCAGAATTCAACCTTACAAACTTTCCTCCTCTATCTCTTATTGTGGTGAGTAATCGTTTTGAAGCAATGTCTATTAGTAGGGCTGAGATTCCTCCAAATGAAGGGGGTCCTAGTAACTATCAATGAAGTGGTTAATCTGGAACATTAGGGGTGTAAATAAAAGGTATAAACAGAAGGAAGGTAGGGAATATATTAGGAGCAATAATTTTAACCTAATTGGTCTGGTAGAGACAAAGGTTAAAGAGAAAAATGCAGATAAGGTTGCTAAGTTGTTGGTGCCTGGTTGGGGTATGCTTACAAATATCAGGCCGCTATAAATGGTAGAATTTGGATTCTATGGGATATTCAAATGATCAGGGTCACTGGTATTCAGGATGAGGCACAATTAATTCACTGTAGAGTTAGGAACATTGCTGGAGATGCACTCTGCTATCTCACTGTGGTGTATGACTTTAATGGGATGGATCAAAGAAGATCATTATGGACAAAGCTACAAGACTATTCTATTACTATTACATACCCTTGGCTAGTGGCAGGGGATTTTAATGTTTTCATATATGCAAATGACAGACAATCGTGTAACCAAGTGAAGCAAGCTGAGATCCTAGATTTCACTCAATGTATACAGCAGGCTGGACTTTCTGAACTTCCCTGGCAGGGGGAATATTTCACCTGGACAAACAAGCAAACAGGTAGGGACAGAGTTTGTAGCAGACTGGACAGAATCTTTGGCAATTATGAATGGATGGTTAACTAGAGCCATGTACAAACTGTATATGGCTATCATTTAATCTCTGATCATAACCCTATGGTGATTACACTGGCTGAACCTATTAGGCAGAGGAAGACTCCTTTCAGATTTTTTAATGCATGGGCCAATCATGTAGACTTTCATCAATTGGTCAAGGATAACTGGCACAGCAATACTCAGTGGTCTATGAAAGTTGTGTGGATCAATCTCAGGTCACTTAAACCAGCCTTAAAATCTTTAAACACTAGAGATTGTAAGAACATTACCCAGAGAATTGATTGTAGTAGACAGGAACTGAAGGACATCCAAAACCAAATGGTACTAGCTTATACTGATGAATTGCAGCTTAAAGAGAAGGAGACAGTACTGAAGCTGGAAAAGTGGTCATTGATTGAAGAAGGTATGCTACAGCAGAAGTCCAGGGCTAAATGGATCCAACTGGGGGATTCAAACAACAAATATTTCTCTGTTGTCTTGAAGGAAAGGAATCAACACAAGAGTATTACTGAACTGGTTACAGCAGGGGGGTCTAAGATTACCAATCCAGATGCTATTAAAAAGGAGGTCACTGATTTTATAAGTCCCTAATGGGTACAGCAACTGTCTCTCTTCCATCTATAAATCGACTGTATATGACCAATGGTCCTATGCTAACACATCAGTAGAAGAAAGATCTTGTTGCTGATATCACTGATTCTGAAATTCTGGACAGTCTGAAGGCAATTGGTGATGACAAAGCCCCGGGAATTGATGGGTATAATGCACTGTTCTTCAAGAAGACTTGGAGCATCACTGGCAAACAGATAATTGGTGCAGTCAATTTTTCAGACCAACAGGATGTACAAACCAGTCAACTGTGCCTCCCTTGCCCTGATACCTAAAGTTCCTAATCCAACAACAGTCAAAGAGTTCAGACCAATAGCTTGCTGTTCAGTGTTATACAAACTGATTTCCATGATATTAGCCAACAGAATGCAGAAACTCATGGCTAACATCATCTGTGATGCTCAAGCAGGATTCATCCCAGGCAGAAAGATTACAGACAATGTTATATTGGCCCATGAATTAATCAAAAATTACTCCAGAGCTCATGTAACTCCTAGATGCATGATCAAAATTGACCTACAAAAGACATATGATTCTGTCGAATGGATTTTCTTGCAACAGGTAATGGAGGCAATGGTTTTCCAGTCAAATTTACAAGCTGGATTATGGAATGTGTCCAAACAGTCAGCTATACAGTGATGATTAATGGGGAAACAACTGAACTTTTTAAAGCAGCTAAAGGCCTTAGACAAGGTAATCCAATCTCTCCATTTCTCTTTGCTATAGTAATGGAGTACTTAAGCAGATCTTTGGCTGAATTGAAGAAAGACCAAGATTTTATATTCCATCCAGGCTGTAAGAAACTGGGCATTCCTCATATCAGCTTTGCTGATGACCTGTTGTTGTTTGCTAAAGGTGATAAACAATTCGTAATTACCATGTTCAAGTACTTCTCCCAATTCACTGAAGCTTCTGGGTTAAAAGCTAATCTGACCAAAAGTTCAGTTTACTTTGGAGGGGTGAACACTGAAGTCCATCAACAAATTACTGACCATCTAGGCTATGTATATGGAGAGTTGCCTTTCAAATATTTGGGCATACCTTTATCTACAAAGAAGATGGCTCTGATTCAGTGGCAGCCACTGGTTGATAGAATTACTGCTAGGATTACATCTTGGACTGCCAGGAGATTGTTCTATGCTGGAAGACTTCAATTGGTCCAATCAGTGGTCTTTGGGATACAAGCTTACTGGGCTCAACTTTTTCTCTTACGTTCAAAAATCCTAAAGCTTATTGAAGCAATTTGTAGATGTTTTATATGGTCTGGATCAGTGGGTGTCACTAAGAAAGCATACATTGCCTGGGACAAAATGTGCCTGCCAAAGTCAGCAGGTGGGCTGAACCTCACAAACCTCCTGCTGTGGAACAAAGCAGCCATTGCTAAGCTATGCTGGGACTTGGCTCACAAAAAAGATACTGTGTGGGTCAGATGGATTCACACAGTGTATATAAAACAGCAGCAACTAGAGACCATGTCTATACCCAAAACAAGCTAGTTAGATGGTTCGAAAGATAATTGCAGCAAGTGGATTACTGCAGAAATATCAGAGTCTGCACAGGCCAGTCTGCTCTATTAGACTACTATATCTGCTTCAGATTGGTCAACTCCCTAGAGTTACATGGAAGAACTTAACTACTAAAAACTATGCTAGGCCTAAGGCTGTGTTCAATCTGTGGCTGGTACTTCGGATAGATTACCAACCAAGGATAGGCTGCTACAGTGGAATAAGAATGTGGATAGCATCTGTGTGTTGTATCAACAAGCTCTGGAGACCAGAGATCACCTCTTTCATAGTGTCCCTTTGCTACTCAGCTAAGGCACAAGACATTGTCGTGGAGTTTCCTCAATTGGGAACAGTTTGTCCAATGGATTATTGGTAATGCTAAAGGGAAATCGAGCCGGGCTCACATATTCAAAATGGTGTTAGCAGAATTGTTTTATGCTCTGTGGTTAGAAAGAAATGCGAGGATCTTTGAAAATGTCTTTTGTAGCAGTGATAAACTACTTAGGACCATTGCTTATACGTGTAATATTAGAGGAACTCCCAAAATTAGATTACAGCTTCAGCAATATCTTCTGTAAATAGAGGGATAGGTATAGGAATAGTTGTCATAGAACTTAGATATGATAGTCAGCTGTGTAGTAGCTGCATTATGGTTTTGTACTGAAATCTCTTTGGTGATTAATATAACTTTTAATTACCAAAAAGAAAAAATAAGTACCTTTGATTTGATAAAGATTTCATTATTGGATGTATCATAATGATAAGTAAGATGATAATTGAATTTTATTAAAGCAATATAATCTAATAGGATCGAAAAAGCCCGATCATAATTTAATTTAATTAATATTTTTTATTACTGAACGCGCATCGCGCAGGTACGATTACTAGTATCTACTAATAAGAGTATATTTAAGTCAAAGGATATTTTAATATTTAATCTAGAATTATTGCTTAAATCTTTGGTGTTAGAAGTAATAAATTTTTAAAGGAAGGAATTTTTATAACTAAAATCTTGCTCGATTTTGAATACTTACATATAGAAGTTTGTGCATTGTTTGAATGCGGAAATATTCAATATACAAAATTTTAATTCATTTCAAAGTACTAAAAATCAAGAAAATAATTAAATGACTAATTCGAAATATTAAAAAATTATTTAAGTGAATATTCCTAATAATATAATAATAATTAAGAGACTGTTTTATCTAGTGTGAACTCTAATTTTAAAGGATAAAAAATACTACTTCCTCTGATCCAAAATAAGTGGTTTTTTGGCTTTTTTCTTGTGGTCCAAAATAAATGATTTTTTCAGATTTCAAGAAGGAATTAATTATTTTTTTCTACATTGTCCTTGGAGTATGTGTTAGGAATGTTTATGTGAGATAGTAAAGGTTAATATGGTCAATTCTATTGCTAATTAATGCTAAAAGTAAATTTCTTAATCTGTGTGAAAACATCCAAAAAATTACTTATTTTGGACCGGAGGGAGTAATGATATTTCGCTAATGGCCTTCATATTTTTAATATATAATATAATATAATTTATATATATATATATATATATATATATATATATATATATATATATATATATAAATTATATTATATATATATATATATATATATATATATATAGATACAGTCACACATATCTATAAAAATATATTCATATTTCAGTTATTAGCTATAAAAGCCATGTTTTTCTTAGAACCGATTTTTATATTATGTTATATCATATGTTTTCTATAACAGTACTTTACTATAGCAGCCAAAAAATATCAGAACAAATAAGGTTGTTATAAAGAGGTTTGACTATAGACATTGGCGGATCTACATACACACTTATGGGTGCTTAAGCACCCATTACTTTTGATCATATTTAGTAATTTACATAGGTAATTATACAAATATTTAGATAAATATTAAGTAAGCACCCACAACAAAACTCTTTTTTCCTCTTCTTTGGAAATTTTAATAGGCGAACACCTATGACTTTAAAATTTTAAATCCGCCACTAATTGTAGACACATAGATATAGATATAAATAGGTCATTTTACCAATGACATGGGTATCTCCGACGTCCTATATTTTGATCACTATGTCGGTTTGTATGCGATCAGTTCCAGGATGACCATTTTCGGAAGGCTTCAACACGTTAGAAAACCTCGAGTTAATTCTGGCTTTGCTGGTTGCAAGTTGCAACTAAAGATTCGCCTTTATACATTTGGACATCGTTTCCTTTGCTGATAATATTTACTGATTAGGAATACATTACGTAAAAATGAGATTATAACACAATTACATTGTAATAATATTCACACACAAAATTGTTAAGATTTCAAAAGGAGTCGTCATTGGTGACATTTCACGACGTTAAACTAGCTACAGGATACAGTAATAACTGCTCGGCAAACAATATGCCTCAAGCTAGAAGCCACCTTCATTTAGATCCGAGCAGTGTTTTAAAAGGTGATATATGGCGCAAAGCGAAACGTTTTATCTTATACACACGAGGCGTAAGCCTCGACGTGCTGCGCATAAGCCCTATCAAATTTTAATATTTGAAATTCTATACATTAATATAATAAAAATAAATATTAAGATAAGGCTAAAATACATAAAATTTATAGAAGTTCCAAAAAATATATAATAAGTGGAATGTGTATAGAATTACTTCATCTTAAAATACAAATTTAAATCAGCAATTAACTAAAAAACTAATCAGACTTTAGAAAAAAAATTGACTAATTCATAAACTAATTTGTTATTAAAGAGCAAAATAACTTGAAAAGAAATAATAGGAAAGAAGGAACAATGTTTAGTGCAAGTAACTAGAGAGATCTCAATATCATTCTAGAAGTATGACACTTTAAATGCCCACTCCCCTTTTACTGGATCATAAGAAACAAATTCTGCACCATGCACTCCTGCTTTCTTAATAAGCATATCTCTGTACTTGTTAACCATTGGTCCATCTGTGTACTCCTTCCCGTTCGATTTCTTGATGCATTTGAAATTAAGGAGAGTTATCTCAGCTGGCTTGTTGAGGCCTTGTCCGACTGGAGGTTTCTTGCTCTCGTCCGTATAGATGATCACCTCACGACAGTTAAAATGGACGGCAGAATCAAGATCAAGGTTCCGGACATCTGTTTCTCCCAAGAACTTGATGCTTCCATAGCCATGTCTTCCTACCACAAAGTCCGTCACGTGGATACAGAAACCAGATTCTTCATTCTCCTTCGATATTAATTCCTGGATAGGAGGAACTGTGTAGTAATCAGAACGTTGGAACTTGGGCATTATGACATCAACATCCTTATCATCATGCTTGCTATCTGTTGCTTCTTCAGCAGCACTTTCAACTGAAACTATGAAACAAGGTTTCAGCTTTGCTAGAATTATCATAATGCATCTCTTCAGGCGCTAAGTTGGGCTTGCCTCAACTGTCATTAACTTTGACTCCGTCATGCATCCCTACATTTTCTTAACACAAAAAGGAATTAAGAAGTTTGAAAGAGCTAATCAAATACTATGCAATTAAACAATATGCAAACTATAAAAGTGTTAAAACAGACAATATATTCTCTCTTTCCCCTTTTAAGAATGAACTGATGACTACAGAAGAGATTAACTACTTTCTTGCTAGTCAGCTCTATCTTTTTCTCCTCTCTTTGCTTTGATGGTAGCTCTACTGCTTTATCCTTGAAATATCCAACATACTATCAACTTGAAAAAGAGCGATACATATTGCACTTAGTACCTGTTGCTGGATGAGAAGAGATAGCTGTAGGAAGCGTTTCTCCGACATTTGGAGTCGTTCCTGGGTGCAGAGGACCAACGCAAAGAGGCTGCGAGAGTAGCAACAACTTAAATGTACAACACCAGAAAGAATTGTTCCACATACCATAATAGAAGTGCTCCAAACTTTTTTTTGTTAGTTTTCCTTTCTCTACCGATATTATAGGCCACAAGGTGGAGATATACATTATTTACGACAGAACGCAAATGGCACAGGTATACAAATGAGATCCAACTGCAAATAGGTTAAGAATCACTTACAGTATTTTAACTTGGACCAAGTGGATAGCCTGTGGAAAGCTGAGAGGACGTAGTCAAGTTTTCCAACCCAATAGATACATCACAATGTCTTGGGGAAGTAGGCTGCAGCTGGCAGGATGATTGAAACTTGTTTAGGCAGTTCGAGCATAATGTGGATTGTGGAGCTGCTCCTGTAGTTAAAATAGGAGCGGGAGAAAGGGCAGAGGTAATCGGAGAACTAGAATCTGGTTTCAAAGGTGCAGCAAATGGACTTAAATGGATCCATGGAGAAAAGGGTACATTTGAGGCAGTAGATCCTGACGAAGGCTCCAATGGTTTACTTTGTGAAATTGATGCAGCCCCTGCAATACCAGCAGCAGATATTTCACTTAATCAAATAAACAGCATTACTTTTCATTGAAGATCCATGGGAAAACAAATGAAAACTCAAGAAGGAAAGAGACATTAATGAAAACCAAAGTTACGTGTTACCTTTGTTTGCAGATTCATAGTCCTCTAACCTCAACTCCTCGTGGATTTTATTAGAATACATTGGCATAGCAGAGATTGACAATAAGTTGAAATATTGTCCTTCCACTTCTCTAGTTGCAGCATAAGATGCCACTCTAGTTCCAGTGCCAGGTGGAGTGATGGTAGACTTCTCTTTTGATAGAGAATCAAACTCTGCTCTTTTCATGGCAAATGGATTTGGACAGTGACAATAAAAAGGTTCTCTTTTCATGGCAAATTGATTTGGACAGTGACAATAAGAAGGTTGTCTTTTCATGGAAAATGGATTTGGAGGATGAAAATCAAAAGTTTCTCTTTCCATGGCAAATGGATTTGAACAATGACAATAAGAAGGTTCTCTTTTCACAGCAAATGGATTGGGAGGATGAAAATCAAAAGGTTCTCTTTTCACAACAAATGGATTTGGAGGATGACAATAAGAAGGTTCTCTTTTCACGGCAAATGGATTTGGACAACGGCCAGAAGAAGGTTCTCTTTTTCAAATGGATTTGGATGATCAAAAGTTGATTGGTTAAATACTGGTGATTGAAAAGTCCTTGAGTTGTCAATGACACCAAATCCAGATGTGCCTGAAACACCAAATGAAGAATGATATGTTTGACCTGCAAATTTCACCCATAAAATATAGATGACATAATGAATTGCAAGGTAGATTTCCTTGCTATCTAAAGATATAGAAAACAAGTTTAGCATACATTTATCACCTAACGATAGTCCTCAAACCGCAACTCCTCCTGGCTTTTATCTTTATAAGTATGCATGCCACAAATGGACTGAATTGTTTCACCTGGTCTTGTGCTATCTTTCTCTGGAGTTGTGATGTATGATGCTATTCTACTTCCTTTCTGGTTGAAACCAAATGCTGCCTTTCCAAAACTAAAGCTTTTGAGCAATGGTGCTGTACTTTCTTTACCTGGTTTGCAAATTTGATCAAGATTGAGCACTTAACATATCCAAAACGATAAAGTAAGAAATAAATAGTATTTAATAAAAACTCAACATGGACTACGGAACAATATGGAGCATGAAGTAATGCACACTTAATGGTGTATTCTCCTATATCAATCACATAGAAAAAGATTCTCCCTTAGAATGTTGAATAATCGGTATGAGAAAAATGGACTATGAAGTAAATGGTTGCTTACCTGAGAGAAATGCTGCTGGCTGGTCAAAAGGCCTTGGTATGATGAGGCCACCAAATCCAGATATGCTTGAAACACCAAATGAAGAACCACATTATCTACATTTACAGGACACAATCCCCCACCCCAGTATGTTAAATAACCTGCTCTAGTACATGCGAAAAATGGACTATAATGTAAAGCTTTATCACCTGATGTGGATACTGCTGGCTGGACGAAGGAGTAGGAACCAAATGCGGAAGTGCTTGACATGCCAAAGTGTGAGTTGCTTGCAACACCAAATGCAGGAGCTGAAACACTGGCATCCCTGGACCACAAGAGAGGTTTATTGGCCACACCATTACCTTCATATTTCTTTCCAAATGTTGATAAAGTGGATGAGCCAAGAGATTTGTCTTGTGTTTGAAAAGCTGTAGCATTGTTTGCTGCATTAAATGTTGTGGTTCCTGCAGTTCCAGAAGCAGACTGAATTGATTTTCTAATACACTAAAGACACTACAAGCAGTTGCGGGAGGTGAGGTGGGCCCAGTCGATGAGAAGTTGCGGGAGGCGAGGCTCAGGTGGTTCGGGCATGTGTGGAGGAGAAGTGCAGATGCCCCGGTGAGGAGTTGTGAGCGGTTGGAGGTGGTTTGCGCGAGGCAAGGCAGAGGGAGGCCAAAGAAGTATTGGGGAGAGGTGATTAGGCATGATATGGCTACATTGCGGATTTCCGAGGACATGACCCTTGATAGGAGAGTTTAGAGGTCTAGTATAAGGGTTGTAGGATAGGGGCTTATAGTTAGTGGCCGTTATTACTGTATTCCATTTTATTTACTGAATGTGGCTAAATTAGTATTTATGAATGCCCTTTTACTTCTGTTTTTGGTTACCTCTCCCTTTTGCATGTCATGTTACTTATGGTCTACGTTTACATAATTATGTATCGTGATTTCTGCTGGAGGTACTAATGCTCTTTTGTTTTTATTTTTATATCTCCTTTTCTTTTTCTAAGCCGAGGGTCGATTGGAAACAACCTCTTCATCCTCTGGGGTGGGGGTAAGGCCTGCGTACATATTACCCTCCCCAGACCCCACCCTTTGGGACTATACTGGGTAGTTGTTGTTGTTGCTGTTGTTTAAAGACACTACAAGCAAAAGTAGCAGGCACAAGATTGGTTGAATAACTTCTCCTGAAATGATAAGCAAGAACATTACCCACCATACTGAGGTATTACAGTAATTACAAACATTTGGAAAAGAGTACAGCTCTATGCCAATTCATTGCCTAGCTACTTTCACGAGAAGATTTTGTGTTTGGAAAATTCCATAGCCACCTTAGAACTATTCTAGAAAGGAAAGTATGGTATCTTTGCTTTCATGAAATCGTCAATATTAAAGAATAGCATCTAAGCGTTTCCCTTCCTTGGCCACAGGCAACAGTGAATGCTATGCTTTAAGATTTGACAAATAAAAGGAAAAACATATTCAAAGAACTGGTCTTTTACTTTTGTGTTTAGACAGAGATGGGGGAGTGTTCTATTAAAAATTTAGTTGATAAGACATAATGAAGGACCAAAATCAAGCAGGAAGCCGATGCAATTAATACTGTAAAAGGTGAACAAAAGAACAAGATGATGATAAGGTGAAAATTTTTCTGAGAACTTCAAAGACCTGATCTTTTGGTATGGATGTGACCATGCAAGCTGAAACTCTTCTAAGTAACAATAAACAGATATATTCTGCCATTCTGGGGCTTCTTAGGGAAAATTAATTGCCTATTCAAAATCGGTATGCTTAAAGGAAAAAAATAATAAAGTTATATTCAAGTTCTTACCATTGAAAGACACTGCACTTCTAATAGGTTGAGCAAATACAGATGATGCTGATGAGATTTCTCCAAATGCTCTATTTCTAAACAGTGGTCTAGTCTGTCCAATTTCGGGTGTAGAACCAAACATATTGCTGCTGCCAAATAATGGATTTGAAGCTGCTAGAACAAGAGTATGAAAGAGAGAGAGAGAAAGAGAGAGATCACGCAATTATGTAGTTCTAGAGAAACTGTAATCAACCAGGAGTAAAAGTGTTCAGAAGCAAAAACATACACAAGAAGAAAACTATGAGAAACAGAGAAAGCATGTTAGGTACTCATTGTGAGTTAGATTACCTGCTATGCTAAAGTAGAATTTAAATCCACACAAGATGGGTAAGACACTGATTATTAATGTTGATATTTACTTGTCAATTTTTTGCATAACAATAAACATCCAACATTTGCACAAAGCATCAGAAACTTTTGTTTATTTTGAGTTTGACATAGAATATTCATCAGATCCAGTATCCTTGCACACTCTTCCTCTTTCTGATTAATAGAAAATGCTGGCTTTACAAAACCTTGCTCTTAATATTGTGAGTTCGAGTCTCCCCAAGAGCAAGGTGGGAAGTTCTTGGAGGGAAGGATGCGGGGGTCTATTTGGAAACAGCCTCTCTACCCCATGGTAGGGATAAGGTCTGCGTACACACTACCCTCCCCAGACCCCACAAAGTGGGATTATACTGGGTTGTTGTTGTTGTTGTTGGTGCTGGCTTTACAAAGCCAGAGCTTTTGAGAAGTGGTGTTGTACTACCTTAATTTTCTAGTTTGCAAATTTGATCAAGACTGAACACTTAACATATCCAAAAAAACTAAAGCTACGAAATAAACTATTTAATTATAAAAAAAATCCACATGGGCTTCAGATCAATATATAGCATACAGTAATGCACATTGAACGGTATATTCTCTTACATCAATCAACATCATCCAGATTATATAAGAAGATTCTCCCTCGAAATGTTGAAAACCCTGCTCTAGTACATGAAAAAAATGGAGTATAAAGTAAACCATTTCTCACCTGACACGGATACTGCTGGCTGGCCAAAGGAGGAGGAACCAAATCTTGGAGTACTTGACGTACCAAAGTGCTCGACTGCTGATTCGTTAAAAGGCCTTGGTATAAGGAGGCTACCAAATCCAGATATGTCCGAAACACCAAATGAGGAACCATATGTCTGACCTAATGGTATATTCTCTTAAATTAATCACATAATCCAGATAAAAAAACAAATTCTCCCTCAGAATGTTGAACTATCAGCTCTAGACCTCTAGTACATGAGAAAAATTGACTATAATGTAAGCAGTTTCTCACCTGACGTGGATACTGCTGGCTTGTCAAAGGAGCAGGAACCAAATGTGGGAGTGCTTGACATGCCAAAGTGTGAGTTGCTTGCAACACCAAATGCAGGAGCTGAAACACTGGCATCCCTGGACCACAACAAAGATTCATTGGCTGCACCATTACCTTCATATCTCTTTCCAAATGTTGGTAAAGTGGATGACGATCCCAGAGATTTGTCCTGTGTTTGAAAAGCTGTAGCATTATTTGTTGCACTAGAGGCCGTGGTTCCTGCAGTTCCAAAAGCAGACTGAATTGATTCTCTAATCACTAAAGACAACTACAAGCATCAGTATTATGAGGCACGAGATTGATTTTATAACTTCTCCCAAAATAGTAAGCGAGAGCATTACCCACCATAAGAAATCCCACTGAGATATTGCAGTTATTACTAACATTTGTAAAAGAATACAGCTCAACGCCTTGCATAGCTACTTTCGCCAAGGAGCAGATTGATTTTTTCAACCAATTCAATAACCACCTCACTGCTTCTTTAGAAAGGAAAATACGGTATCTATGCTTTCATGAAATTGCCAGTATTAAGAATAGCATCTATAGCTTTTCTTACTGGCCATAGGAAACAGAGAATGCTATGCTAATAATTGAAAGATGAAAGGAAAAACATATTCGAAGAGTGCCTCTAGTTCTAGAATGCAAAATGCAATAGCCCCATCTCTATTTGTTTTGGAGAAGGGGGAGGGTTCTATGGAAAGTTCACATAATGTTGGACCAAAATCAAGCACGAGATTGGTATAATTAATACAGTAAAAGGTGAACAAAAGAACATGATGATGATAAGGCGGACAAATGATATTTCTAAGACAAAATCAAAACCTAATATTTTTGGTATGGATGTGATCATGCAAGCTAAAAAATTTCTAATTAACAATAAATGAATATATTCTGCGGTTTTTTCAGAAAATAAATCAAATGGTTCGAAAGTTACAAGAAAGGGTCATTAAACTTATCGAATTAACTTTTCATTGATGTATTCTTTCATCGAGATTTAATAAAACCCCGATTGTCAGCTGACTGAGGAGTTAGTATTGATTCATGCAAGATGCTCCTTTGAAACTGGAGTAAGGAATTGTCCACCTCATCACCCCGAAGAGCAGTTGCTCTGTTGTTTTGCACTGCCACGTGGAGGTAGAAGGCCCACAGGTCGTGAACTTCTTTTCCCGGAGAAGAAGCAATGACAGTATCGAAAGGCTTCAAGAAAACATCAAGGTAATTATGATGTTGCTAGTTCAATAAGATCGCCTTTATAACATTTGGGCACGTTTAGTTGCTGATAAGATGGATATCTATCGATTAGTAAATAAGTGAAAAGTAGAAATGAGATTATAGGCTACAGCACAATTATTATGCAAATATGGTAAAATATACAACAACAACAACAACTACCCAGTATAATCCCACCAGGTGGGGTCTGGGAAATATGGTAAAATATACGTGACTGGGAATAGTAAATGATCAGAACCACTGAACAAAATGAGCAAATTGGATAATATACTATCAGTTACAATTGAACTGATAAACCTTAGTAGAATATTACCAAAACCAAAACACTGTATTATAGCAAAAGCTGTAAACTAATCTAGAAGTGTGACACTCTAAATTTCCACTGCCCTTCCACTGGATCATAAGAAACAAATTCTGCACTTTGCTCCATTGCTTTCTTAACTAGCATATCTCTGTACTTGTTAACCACTGGTCCATCTGTGTACTCCTTCCCGTTTGATTTGTTGATGCATTTGAAATTAAGGAGAGTTATCTCAGCTGGCTTGTTGAGGCCTTGTCCAACTAGAGGTTTCTTGCTCTCATCCATATAGATGATCACTTCACGACGCTTAAAATGGACAGCAGAATCAAGATCAAGATTCCGGACATCTGTTTCTCCCAAGAACTTTATGCTTCCATAGCCATGTCTTCCTACCACAAAGTCCTTCACGTGGCTACAGAAACCAGATTCTTCCTTCTCCTTTGATATCAATTCCTGGATAGGAGGAACTGTGTAGTAATCAACGCGTTGGAGCTTGGGCATTATGGCGTCAACTTCCACACTTTTAAGTGAAACTTGGACACAATGTCCAGATTTACCATAATGCATCTTCTCTTCAGGCGCTATGTTACGCTTGTCACAACTGTCATTAACCTTGACCCCATTGTCCATCCCTACATTTACACAAAAAAGAAAGAAAAGGAATTTAGAAACTTGAAAGAACTAATCAAGTAATAAGCAATTCAATTACACTATAAACTAGAAGATGTATTAGCTAGCTCTTTCCCCCTTTTAAGATTGCGTTGATGTCTACAGACGTGGGAAACTGATAAATACAGCTATTTATGGAGAACAGATAGTGTTACTGCCTCTATATATATTTGCTTGAAATTTGTATACAAACAATTTTCCCTTTTTCTCTTGCTTTTCCATGTAAATTGCGTTTACGCCCATTGCAACTCTAATAGCAAGTCAACTTCTTTATATATCTTAGATAAACTAAAAAATAGATAACAAAATCCAATCTGTGAAATTATTTGGTGCTAACTTGAACTATTAGAGGTTCCGAGTTTTGAACTTGTGGAAAGAGGTAATCTTAATGGAGCAGCCATAAAATGGTAGATCAACTAACATTACATGTGTTGTCTCTTTTCCTAACTATTATAATTGATATATGCATCTCCAGCTGAACCAATAGTTTCGAAAGCTACACATCTCAATCTAATAGCCTCTTGGTGAAAAATAGATTTTGATTTTAGTGTTGAACATGTTTTGGATTTTATCAGCTCCTATATCTAATAAAAGAGGTGAAAGGAAGGCATACAAAAGTACATTAATAAAGAAAGCTTACCATCCGTGGATTCATGCTTCAGTTGAGACAATCTACATGAGCCCAAAGGAAATCCTGTAGTGGTAGGACGAACCCAATCCCTTGGATATTCCCTTGAAATGATCACATCTTTGTTGCTTACTATGCCAGAAGTGTTTTCTTTATCCATAAAAAAGGGAACCTGCATAAACAGAAATTATAGTCCGGTTAGATTTTCCAATATTTTACTTTGAGCTGATAATTGAATACCAATAACTTCATTATGCATATGATCTCTTTGCTTTTTGTCCCTACACAAGCATCTATTATTGCACTCTAGATTTCTTTCCAGAAAAAAGTACTACTTCTCACCTTTGGTTTATCACTAGTAGGATTGTATTTTTGAGGTGGCAACCTATGCCGACTTAGGGATGAATGACGTATTATCAACGAGGATCTTGGTCTGACCGGAGCAGTTTTGTCAGAAACTTGTAATTGCAACCAAAGAGAATTGTTCATAAGAACCTACAACATCTATTTTCACCTTAAACAGACAATATGACTTTAAAAAAATGGCTAAAAAAACCAAAATAAAGTTAATAGTTTGATTTGAACTTGGCCACCTATATTGATGTTTCTGCTTATTGGAGAAATACTGGAATTTATTTATTCAGGCCTATTTAATGTAAGCCAAACAAGTGAAAAACCAAAGCCCAGCAACCAGGGTCTAGGGAGGTACTTCTACCTTGATAGGAAAAAAATAATGAATGCAACATACTAAAAGTGAGAATATAATCACGAATGTGAATAGAATGGATGACAAACAAGTTATTTTAAAAAGGTACACCATATATATGTAACTGCTACTCAGAAGTATGATGCTTTTTTTGAGACCAATGAACATGTCCAGAAGCGAAGGTTAATTAAACTTACAGGTAAGCTTGATATTCCATACTGCACGGATGTTGCCGAATCTGGGCGTCCAACGAATACCTGGACTGCAGGTTGTGTTTCAGAAGGAACCATAATTGGTGATGGCTGCAATCCTGTGATGCTTGGAGAGTAAGACCTGAAAACAGGTTAAGGTATCAGCTAGGGCATAAGCAAGAAGTAATACAAGGATCACAAAGGAAACAAAAAAGAGAAAAAGAAGATGAATAAAGGCTAAGACAACAACAGTAGAGTACTTCTTACTAAAGCAGCAGAAGTAGAAATAATGACAGGTAATTCTGAAAGCCATAAGTAGGCATTTTAACAGGAGAACAAAACAAAAGGATAGCTAAGTTTGATTACTCACTGTTGTACATTGATACCCGGATGACCAATTCCTTGTCCATTTTCTGAAAGAAACAGGAGCCAGAGGGGATTAGTTTACGTGGATTGTTAATCCAACATATTATCAATGTGAAGAAACATTGTGAAGTAATTAGTACCTGTCAATGGCTGAGAAGAGATGGCCGGTGAAATTTTTTCTTCAATATTAGGAGTCTTTTCTGGCTGTACAGGAACAAATAACAATGGATGCAAATCAACTTAAATGTACAACACCAGAAAGAATTATTCCACTACCCACAACAGAAGTGGCTAAACTTTTTCTTTCTCTCCTTTTCTCCACCGAGACCACAATGTGGGCTATAGTTTATTTACAACAGAAACCAAATGGCAGAGGTAAATAAATGAGATCTAATTCCATACAGGTTGATAATCACTTACAGTATTTTGACTAGGAGCAAGTGGAACAAATGTGGGAAACAAAGAGGATGGTGTGCTTGGAACATTAGAAAGGCTGGGTAAAGTAGGCTGCAACTGCCAGGGTAATGTGGATACTTGAGCTGGTGCTGGAGTCGAAACAGGAGTTGGAAGAAGGGATGGCGGTGATACAGTAGGTAAGGTGCGCAAGTTAAAAGGAGAGAAAGAGCGATTATGATCAAAATGATGGGCTGGGGAAGGTGAGACCAAACATGGAGAACTAGTAGACGGTGGAGTCGATAGAGCAGAAGACGTTGATAAAGCCCATGGATTACTTGACACAGAAAAGATGGAGTTAGTGGAAGAAGTAGAAGCTGCTTTTAAAGGTGCAAAAGGGCTTGAATTGGTCCATGGAGAAGAAACATCCGAGTTTAAGAATGATGTTTGGGGGAGAATATATGGGAAACAGTCGACTGCTGTGACTATGGAAATAATGGGTTAGATGAAGTTGTGCTAGAATTCTCATTTGGTAGTGAGTCAATCCCTAGTCTTTTCAGGGCAAATTGATTTGGACAAGGAGAATGAAAAGGTTGATCAACAGTTGATGGGTTAAATACTGGTGGTGTGAAAGGCCTGGATTTGTCAATGACAACAAATTTAGATGTGCCTGAAACACCACATATAGAAGCGCATGTCTGACCTGCAAATTCACACATGAAATATATACCTATAAAATAAGGTAAATTGCCTGTTATTTAAAGATAAAGAAAACAAGTTAAGCGTACCTTTATCGCCTGACTGATAGTCCTCAAAACTCAACTCTTCGTGGCTTTTACCTTCATAAGTCTGCATGCCACAAATGGATTGAATCTTTTCCTTGCTCTCTTTCTCTTTAGTTGCAGTGTATGATGCCATTCTACTTCCTTTCTTAATACCGAAAGTTGACTTTCCAAAATCAGAGCTCAGAGCAATGGTGTAGTAACTACTTTTCCTGGATTCCAAATTTGATCAAGAAATTGAAAAATATTTAATAAAAATTCAACATAGACTTCAGACATATATGTAGAATGTAGTAATGCACATTGAATTGTATCTTATCTTATATCAAAACAAAATTCTCCCCCCAAATGTTGAACAATCTGCTCTAGTACATGAGAAATAATGTAAACCTTTGCTCACCTGACGTGGATACTGCTGGCTGGCCGAAGGAGTAGGAACCAAATATTGAGGAGTCTGAAACACTGGTATCTCTGGACCACAACAGAGGTTTATAGGCCACACTATTACCTTCATATTTCTTTCCAAATGTTGGTAAAGTTGACGACGAGCCAATAGATTTGTCTTGTGTTTGAAAAGCTGTAGCATTGTTTGTTGCATTAAAGGCTGTGGTTCCTGCAGTCCCAGAAGCAGACTGAATTGATTTCTCTAATCACTAAAGACAACAACAAGCACCAGTAGCTAGTCGCACGAGATTGGTTGAATAAATTCTCCCGAAATAGTAAGCAAGAACATTACCCACCATATAGAGATATTGCAGTTCCAGAAGCAGACTGAATTGATTTCTCTAATCACTAAAGACAACAACAAGCACCAGTAGCTAGTCGCACGAGATTGGTTGAATAAATTCTCCCGAAATAGTAAGCAAGAACATTACCCACCATATAGAGATATTGCAGTTATTACTAGTAACATTTGTAAAAGAGTAGATCTCTATGCCACTTCATTGATCGCTAATTTCCCAAAGGAGCAGTTTTATTTTTTCAACCAGTTCCACAAACCACCTCACTGCTCTGTCAAAGAAGATATGGTAACTCTGCTTTCATGAAATCGGCAGTATTAAGTATAGCATCTGTACCAATTCTCACCTGCGCCATAGGCTGACAGATAATATTATGTTATAAGTAACATTTAGCAGATTAAACCATGGAAAAGCATTTTAAAAGTGTTCCTTTAGTTCAGTCCCAGGCAATAACATCCAATCAATCACCTATTCCAGAATCACTACGCAAAAAAGAACAGAAATATTTTTTACCACCAAAAGACGTTAAACTTCCAAAGGGAGTAAGTACTGGTGTTGCTGAGGTTGCTCCAAATACTCCAGTACTCGTAAACAATTGCGGAATAGAAGGACCACCATTGGAGTTCCTAGTATGTTGAATTCCAGATGTAGAACCAAATAGGTTGCTGCTGCTGAATGATGGACTTGCAGCTGTCAAAAGAGAGAAAATGATCAATCGATCACTATGTTAATTATGCAACCAAAGAAGTTGTTCTAGGAAAATCACAATCAACCAGGAGAAAAAGTAGTCCAAGCATAAAACATACAGGAAGAAGACAACTATGAGAGGCACATATAGAACATAATCTGTATACATATAATATCTGAATGACCTATAGACTCAAAATACGCGTATGACTATGTACATATTGTGATAGCAGTTAAATCCACAGAAGATGAATGAATAGTCTACCAGGGTTACGATTGATGCTTGACAAATTTTTAGGAAGGAACTAAATAGACTTAGAAAGATTGCACAAAGCCTTAAAACCCTTATCCACATGCATGCGGGCGCACATACACAGAAATAACCATTACAGTATTCAAGTTGAGAAATCAACCGCGTATTATTCAAAAATCAATTTGCGAAAAGAAAAAGAAATAATCGAGTTATATTCAAGTTTTTACCACCGAAAGAAGACGTTGATGATGTCGTTCCAAATGGCACAGAAGGATTCCCATTCTGTTGAATTCCGGCCGTAGAACCAAATAGGTTGCTACTGCTAAAGAGGCCTGAAGCTGTCAAAAGAACATGAGAGAAACCAATCAATCACTATATTAATTATGTAACCAAAGAAATTGCTCTACAAAAAAAAAATAATCAACCAGGAGAAAACATAGTCGAAACACAAAACAAACAGGATGAATACAACTATGAAATTAAGAAATCATACTACTACATGTAATTTGTCACCGCTCTTTTTGTTTAGTGTATATAGTAATATACCAGCAATTATTCGCTATAAGTAACATGGAGAATCACATGAATGTTCTACTCCGCAAAGACGAAAGTTGCTGGCTAGCGTTTGGACATAAATTTGGTTAAACTTGAAAAATGAGTTTTTGGAGCTGCCTTAAAAAATAATTTTTAAGAGTTAAAGTTGTGTTTATTGAATTTTTTTTTGAAAAAAAGTAACAAATTAAATGTATGACCAAATGGGAGCTTATATTATATTGTAAGTGTTTATCAATATATAAGAACTCATTCATGTTCTCAAATATCAAGGATATGGAGAAACCGCATAAACTTTGACCTTAGAATTAAGTTAGAAGCAACAGAAATAAAGGAGGAACAAAAGCAAGCAAACATAAGAGCAGAAAGAATAAATTTCACTTGCATGGTGCGGTATTATTTTTAAAGGAAAACATCACTGCAATATTCTCCTTAAAAGCTAAGATTGGAATGTTGGAAAAGACAATGGCCGTATGGGAATGAGGAAACATGATCGTATCGTAGTAGCTTACTCTTAAAGCTACTCGGTTCTCCCTCTCCCATATCATCCCCAAAATTAACTAATTATCGAACAATATAATCCTAAAAAAATAATAATTATCGAACAAAATAATCCTAATACAATTAGGTATTACTATCTTTTTTGTTTGGTTGTCATTTCCATTATTCGTATAAATAATATCATTTTAACTTGTACAATTATATATTTCTATAATAGTATTCTTACAGTATAATAATATTTTACTATAAAAGATAATAAATTTTTTTCGGAACCAAATGTCATGCTTTGTTATAATATATATTCTTTATAACAATAATTTCCTGTAACATTCAAAAATAAATAATATTGTGATAAAGAGGTTTGACTGCATTATACTTGATATGATATGGGATAATTAATACTTTACGGTGAATAATAACAATGAAGGATTGTCATTGACGGATAAGTTATATAGTTCCTTCTAAGAGTCTAACGAGTTTCTCTTTTATTATATTTCTTTCAGATGTTTTTTAAATATTTATTTATTGCAATTGATAGTATTTTTTTATATAATTTTAAAATGTGCAAACTTTTTAAAACATAGAAATTTTATATCTAAATTTACGGTCAAAATTGAAAAGTTTGACTCTCGAAATCCCGATCGTATCAAACAAATTAGGACGAAGGGAATACTACACTAATTGTTATGGCGAGAATAGTAGAATACTTGCTTTAAGGACACATGTATTGTTAAATGCTTTTATATCGCAAAAGAACAAGAAGGGGTTTTCATTTGATCTTGCACATAATTTATTTAAAGCGAGCATAAGTAATGCGAATATTATTTAATATCACTGATCGAACGCTTCATTAATTACAAAAAGATTTATTTTTTCTTGTACTACCAACAAACACTACATTACTTATATTGGGATTATTATTTATTAACTTAATTCCTCCATAAAAGATTTTATTATTTTTGTAAAGGAGTTTATGGGTGTGTTTGGTATGAAGAAAATTATTTTCCGAAAAATATTTTCTAATATATATTTTCATAGTTGGTTGGTTTAAATATTTTGGAAAATATTCTTCAACCCTCCCCCTCCCCTATCCATCCCACCCTACCTTACCGTCACCCTAAATAGAAATATTATTAATAGTACTTTCTTTTCTTGTTATAAATAGAGTATTTTTTTCATTTGTTTCAAATGAATTTTTTAATTTTCATGAGATCAGAAAAGTAATTTTTTTCATTTTAACAAAAAAAATACTTTCTTTTCATAATATAGAAAAAGTATTTTCTCACATCTCAACAAAATGATATAGTAATAAGTATTTTTTTCTTTTTATTTTAATATAACAAAATCGTAAAAGGCATTTTCTTTCATTTCAACACAATGAGTATATTCTTTTCATTTTGTAAAAAAAGATATTTTCTTTCATTTTAATAAAATAATATAGAAAAGTATGTTTCTTTCATTTCAATAAAATGAGTATTTTTTTCATGATAAGGAAAAATATATTCTTTCATTTCGATAAAATGAGTATTTTCTTTTCACTATGTAGAAAAAATATTTTCTTTTATTTCAACAGAATGATGTAATAAAAATTATTTTCTTTCATCCAACAAAATGAGTATTTTTTCTCATGATGTAGAAAAAGTATTTCCTTTTATTTTAACAAAAGGAGCACCTTATGTTTATGTTGTAGAAAGAGTATTTATTTTTTCAACCAATAAAGAGTATTTTCGTATTAGTTATGGAGTACAAATTTCAACGTAGTTTTTGCGTAAAAAAAAGTAAAACAACATATTAGTTCCTTTGGGTTTGTGTGAATATTTAGAAAAACAATTAAATTCTTGAAGAAAATAAAATCTTGAAAATGTTGGGTATTTGGAGAGGAGGGGGGAAGGAGGGAGGGGGGGGGGGGGAACATAGGAAACATGAGGACTTGGGAAATGGGGCGAGGAGAGTAGATATTTTCCAGAAAAAAAAAATTTTACTTGTTAACCAAATAAGGGAAAATAAGTGATAAAATCATTCATTTTTCATAAAAAAAATAGATTGTCGATATAACAAGGGTAGTAAATAAAGTTAATATGACACTTATAAATAAAGTTAATATGACACTTATAAAAATGACTATGGAGCGACTCTAAAAGTTTCAAGAAAGAGAATATAACAAAGAAATAACAATCTTTGCCCACGGGAATAAATGCGGGGCTGATCAGAAATTGCCAACTCGTGTACTCTAATTAACGGAACCATTGCATGTACCTACTGCTGTCTCGGTAAAAAAATAATAACAGGGAGTGAGTCGCTAGCTCAGTGAGTAATAATACTTAACCACAACCGTTTTTAATATGGGACAAGTCAGAAAACATGCTTGTATGTTAATCACAAAATAAAACGCCCTTTTCTAAAACGGTAATAATAATCAGTCTCATCATGTATTTCCTGTAGCAAAATCATTTTTAACAATTCAGTAACAAACTCGGTAAAGTCATAGAAAATCTTTATATTTGGGAGGTTTCCAGAGAAGGATCCTGTAATCTGTATCACAGTGTGGACCCCTCCATAAAAGGAGTCAAATATAACTGTAGGTCCCTACTCGAGGGAAAACTGTAACTGTATGCTAGTTCTACCTTCCCACTAGCGAGGGCTCTAACTGTGCTCGGTAATCAGTAAATACAAGGTGCACCAGGTCTAACGAACACGCCGTTAGCTACGGGATCCTTTCAAAGTCTCATCACATTTATACTCTTTCTTGTAAATAGTAAATACTCGTACAAAAGTATTTCAAAATAATAAAGGGCATATCGTTTCTTATCAAATCTTGTAATTTCATTTCGGTAACGGTAATCATGTCTCAAGTAACAGTAAAACATGTCTAGTAACAATGAGAATAATTAAAATAACTATAACATCTCAAGTAAACTGTAAAAACGTTTAGATTAACTGGTAAACACCTCAAGTAAACTGTTCGGTACCATATCAAGTAAAGGACTTGTCCCACATGCAATTTCAAAGCATCGGTAACATATTTATTTTCAAAATCATATATAAACCATGCAGGTTATGAAAACACAAATTGTGATAAGATTACTACTCACCTGGATGCCAACTATTCAAAGCTTGACTTCTTATCGATCCAAATGCTCAATTCGTTTGCAATCTATGAATCGTTATAAGTCTAGTGTTACCATCCATGAACTCCATAATCCAATTCTCCCAATAATTATCTATCAAAATTCATGTTCTATCCTCAAAGCCTTTCTACAACTTTTCTAAGTACCCTGAAAACTCGTAGGAAATAGTAAACTTAAGCTAACATATTTATCTCTTCTTCGTAGTTCTATATGAATACAATTGAGAGAATTAACATTCTTTTTAAAAAAAAACTGGTATATCCAAATTATAGGGAAAAATTCTGATCCCTCTCGACTAGTTCACCATTAATCTATTCAGTAATAAGTATCTGATTATTATTCATAGCTATTCTCGTATTCTAGTCGCTGGTAACTTACGATATCCAATGAAATTCTACAATATCTGAGGTGAAGTTAAAAAATATCTACTAAAAAATTCAAATTTGGAGTTCAAGTAATACCCGATGAAATATGTGATGGAATAAATCCGATTATAAAGTTGTAGCCTTCATATCGAATTATTTGGAACTAAACATAAGCGGAAGCGTACCTGAATCCATAGGTGGAAGCTCCTTGATCCGGCTTGGAAATCATCCGGGGTTGGGTTTTCTTGAAGATTGTCCAAGGTTAGGCTTTCCACTTGATGTGCAAGACAAGGTTTTGCTCTCTCTCTCAATGGGAAGAAGAAGAAGAGAATGTCTTGCATTCTTGTGGGAACCATAACCCCCTAATTATAATTATGTAACTTAAGAAAACTCAAAGGTCACAAGAATGTAACCTTAGTTACATGTATGTAACCTTAGTTAGCCCATCATTAACTAAGGTTACTCTTTATGGGTATCTACACAAGAAATTATACCCTATACTTTATATGACAATGTATTGGCCTACTTAATAATAATATCCCAAGGACCACTAATTTAGGCCAAACCAAAAGATAGCACATAACATATAATTAATCCACATATTGTCCATATGTATGTAGTATAAGTCCATATATCTGACAATCTCCCACTTGGACGATATACTCATGCATATGTACAAACCTTAGTATTATATGTTACATTATAACTTTATGAGCTCAGTATTGCTATCAAAATAAAATTGTCATGAACAATACGGTCCATCAATCATATCAACATAGGATCTAAGAGATCTTAGTTACTCTTGCGTAACTAGACCCAACATTGATCACGTATATCAATATAACCAACGACATGGATCAAGTATAGGTGTGTAGCATGGAAATAACATAAAGTGTGCTCTGAAATAGAATGTCTATTTCCAACTGGTTCACCTTATTGAGATCAATCATAAACCATAAGAGTACATAAAACTTTAAGACTGAATATCTGCAGATAACCTTAAAGACTGAATTACCAAATATACTGGACAATACATAATTGTATAACACAAACTCCCACTAAAACTCATAATCCTCAACTGATTTGACACCCATGCGAGCAATATGCTCATGAAATACTTTGGGTGGCAATCCCTTAGTAAGGTAATCCGCAATCATGGAGTTTGTACTGATGTGCTCTATGCACAATTGTCCACTTTGTACTCTTTCTTTAACAACCCGAAATTTGACGTCCATATGCTTTGCCTTCGTCAAACTACTGTTATTGTTAGCATAAAGGACTGTTGATCTGTTCTCGCATAATAAGCCTGAGTGGCTTTTTAATACTGTCTACTATGCGCAGTCCACTAACAAAATTTCGCAGCCATAATCCCTCAGTGGATGCCTCATAACATGCCATGAATTCCGCTTCCATGGTGGAAGTCGCCGTAAGAGTTTGCTTGATGCTTCTCCAAGAGATAGCACCGCCAGCAAGCATGTAGATATAGCTTGATGTAGACTTCAGACTATCTTGACATCCAGCAAAATCGGAGTCGGTATACCCGATGATCTCAAGCTGGTCCGATCTCCGATATGTGAGCATGTAATCCTTTGTTCTCTGTAAGTACCGCATGACCCTTTTGGCTGCCTTCCAATGGTCCATTCCCGGATTGTTGAGATATCTGCCCAGCATCCCAACAATGTATGCGATATCAGGTCGTGTGCATACCTGAGCATACATCAGACTACCTATAGCCGAAGCATAAGGTGTCTTCTCCATTTCCATGGTTTCAAAACTATTCTTTGGGCACTGTTTGAGACTAAACTTGTCTCCCTTAGCAACAGGGGTGTCGCCTGGTTTACAATCCTGCATGTCAAATCTTTTAAGAATCTTATCGATATAGCCCTTTTGTGACAGACCGAGAACACCTTTAGAGCGATCTCGATGTATCTGAATTCCTAATACAAAAGAGGCATTACCAAGATCTTTCATTTCAAATTTCTTTGAAAGAAATTTCTTAGTTTCGCGCAATAATCCTATATCGTTACAGGCAAGCAGTATGTCATCGACATATAAAACCAGAAAAATATGTTTGCTCCCACTGAACTTATGGTATATACAGTCATCAGCAATATTTGGTTCAAAACCAAAAGATGTAATGACTTCATGAAACTTGTGATACCATTGACGGGAAGCTTGCTTGAGCCCATAGATGGATTTCTTTAATTTGCAAACCCTTTTCTTTGAGTCTCCCGAGACAAAGTTTTCAGGTTGCACCATATAAATTGATTCCTCAATGTCACCATTGAGAAACGCTGCCTTAACATCCATCTGATGAAGTTCAAGATCAAAATGTGCCACTAGTGCCATTATTGTCCTGAAAGAGTCTTTCGATGAAACTGGAGAGAAAGTCTCTTTATAATCAATGCCTTCCTTTTGAGTGTAGCCCTTTGCGAAAAGGCGAGCTTTAAACCTAATGACATTGCCCTCTGAATCCTTCTTGGTTTTAAATATCCATTTGCAACCAATTGGTTTAACACCTTCGGGCAATGAAACAAGCTCCCAAACGCCGTTATCGCTCATAGACTTCATCTCATCATTCATTGCATCAATCCACTTTTGAGAGTTAGAACCTTTCATGGCTTGACGAAAGTTGATTGGATCATCTTCCTCAAGTCCAATGTCACTTTCTTGTTCTTGGAGGAATACAACATAATCGTCCGGAATTGCACTTCTTCTCTCTCTAGTGGATCTCCTTAATGGCACTTCAAGTTCTTGAGGTTGTTGAGTTTGATTTTCATCAATAACATCAGGAACTTGATCAGGGAGATTATCAAGATTGTCTTGAACTGGAGTTGTGTGATCCGTGTCAGGAATGAGAACACCCTGATCAAGATCAACAACTGGAGGAAAAGACACATGTTCTTCCTCAAAGACAAAATTTCTAACTTTATCTCCCCACCCCCCAAACTCAATATCCTCAAAGAACCGAGCATTACCCGTCTCAAAAATAGTTCCTAAAGTGGGATCATAGAACTTATACCTCCTGGATCTTTCAGAGTATCCAACAAAATAGCTACTAACCGTTTTAGAATCCAGTTTCTTTTCATTTGGCCTGTAAGGCCTTGCCTCAGCTGGACAACCCCAAATGTGTAAGTGCTTTATACTGGGCTTATTTCCAGTCCAAAGTTCATATGGGGTTTTGATTGTAGCTTTAGTTGGAACCCTATTAAGTATATATGCTGCGGTTTTCAATGTTTCTCCCTAGAGTGAGTCTGGCAAAGTAGTATGACAAATCATACTTCTCACCATGTCCTTTAGTGTCCGATTTCGTCTCTCAGCTACACCATTCATAGTAGGACTGCCTGACATAGTGTACTGAGGAATGATCCTGCACTCATCTAGGAATTTGGCAAATGGCCCTGGACGTTGTTCACCTGAACCATCATATCTACCATAGTATTCACCACCACGGTCAGATCTAACGGTTTTAATCCTTTTGCTTAGTTGATTTTCAACTTCAGCCTTATATGATTTGAACACGTCTATAGATTGGGACTTCTCATGAATGAGATATAGATATCCATACCGAGAGTAATCGTCTATGAATGTGATAAATTATTGTTGACCATTTCTACAAGGTGTAGGGAATGGCCCACAAATATCCGTATGTACCAATTCTAAGACATCTGAAGCTCTCTGGGCACCTAATCTCGTCTTGTTTGTTTGTTTACCCTTGATACACTCAATGCAAATATCCGAATTTGAGGAATCAAGAGAATCAAGAATTCCATCTGACACGAGTTTCTGAATTCTTTGTTTGGATATGTGACCTAAACGCTTGTGCCAGAGTGATAAAGAATTCTCATTAGATAATTTTTTTTGGTACCACTAGAACTTGTATGCAAAGTTTCGTTATGTGAGGTTATTATGTCAAACAAATATAGGTTATCATATGCTGATAAAAGACCAGTACCGATAAGATTTGAACCTTGAAAAAAGACTCACTTTATTGTTACCAAATGAACAAGAATTACCGGATATGTCCAATTTGGGAACATAAATTAAATTCCGTCTAAAAGACGCTACAACAAAAGTCTCATTCAAATCCAAATTAAAACCAGTCTTAAATAATAGCCTAAAATTTCCAATAGCCTCAACTTCGACCCTTTTGCCGTCACCAACATAGATGTATCTTTCACCATCACTTGGTTTTCGGCAGTTTAGGCAACCCCTTTTTTCGCACGCCAAGCGTGGTATTTGGTACAATCTTTCTTCTTGTGATTAGTCCCCTTACATAAAAAGCAACCTGATTCTGTAGTTTCAACCTTATTTTCCTTGTGTTGCTTCTTCTAGGGCCTTGAGAGCGCAACTTCCTTATTTTTCCTTTTCTTGTTATCTCTAGAAGATGATGCCAAATGAGCACTTTCTGTCTTATCTTGCTTTTTTCTCTCTTCCTCTTGCACACAGTGTGAAATGAGTTCATTAAGAGTCCATTTCTCCTTTAGGCAGTTGTAACTGACTTTAAACTGATTAAATTGTGCAGGGAGAGAGATCAAACTAAGTACACAAGTAGTTCCTCAGGAAATTCCAACTTGAGTGACTTTAGTTTTGAAGCAATATGAGACATTTCTAAAATGTACTCCCTTATGTTTCATTTGCCTTTATACCTCATGGAAACAAGTTTACTCAAAAGAGTACTAGTTTCCGCCTTTTCGTTTTGTGCAAAACGCTTTTCAAGGTCCTCAAGGAAAACTTTGGCATTATTTTCTTCAGTCATAGTGCCCCTAAAAGATTCTGAAATTGCACGTTTCATGATCATAAGACTCATGAGATTTGAGTGTTCCCACTTCTCCATCTCCTTCTTGTCATCAGAAGAAGATGTATCCTCAAGAGAAGTAGGTTTCTCAATCCGAAGTGCAAGGTCTAGATCCATGCAACCGAGAACTATCATAATGTTTTCTTTCCATTCCTTAAAATTTGTGCCGTTAAACACAGGGATGCTATTAATGTTCGTAGAAATTGTAGCAGCTGAAGAATTCACTGAAAATAGAACAAGGACAACTTAAAACATGCTTACAATTATTTGAATTTTAACTTTAGTATATAGATTCAAAATAGGCAAATCCCATTAAAAGATACCTAGCACAACATTGACTTTAGTCTTTGGACAGAAAATCAACTTGTAATTGGTACTCTTGGTGTAGTAATCAAATATTGACAATAAACTCCTGTCAAATATCAAGCCTTCCTTTGGGGCGACTTAATATTCACATGGAAAACTTAATAATTGTCACATATTTATCACCACAAGCATGCTCGAATTCCTGCCAAATAACAACCTTCCTTTGGGCCGGTGTTAAACGCATGGAATACGAACATACACAGTCATCTTATATCTCAAAATCAATCAATCTTCACAAAAGAGGTTAATTTGGCAACATAATGTTTCAATTGACTAATTTAAAATATTAGATGCAAAATTAATTAGTTCTTTAAACCATATATTGAATCTTAACCAAAAATTACAGATTTTATTTGGTAAAATCTGAATAATAATGGACAAAACATTAATGTTATAATATTAATCTTGTATTATGTCTCCATTAATGTCTCAGAAAAACAAAAAACGTTTCTTGAATAATGGACATTAATGTTACAATATTAATCTTGCATTAATGTCCCGGAAAAAAACGTTTCTGTTAATAAATTGCCAGATAATCGATTATCACTTTCTGGTAATCGATTATCTTGGCCTTCTGTAATCTCCAATTCTGCTGGAAATTCCAGGATAATCGATTATCCTAAAGGGATAATCGGTTATTCTGGCTTTCTGGAATTTCCAATTATTCTGGCTTTCTGGAATTTGGCGGACATATAACATAATCGATTATCCAAATACAATAATCGATTATTGTATGGTTCTGTTTCATAAATATTTGATGAACAAATGAAATAATCGATTATTGATCTAAAATAATCGATTATGTAAACGTTACAAATAAGATAATCGATTATTTTAAGCTTCTGTTTTGAGAATTTGGCGAATTTATCAAACATAATCGATTACCTATATAAGATAATCGATTATCTTGCCAATCTGTCCAACCTAATGGGGCTTTCGACAAAAGGCTTAAACATGGAATCATATTCAACAATCGAAAATATGCAAAAAATTCAACATTTCAATTCAACCGGTGATAGCAAGGTATTGAAATACTGAAGTTCATTAACAAATCACTCATGAAAGCATATAGATTCGATAGTTTCAAAAATCCTTACAAAATCATATATCAACAGCAAGATTCAATCTGAATTCATAATAGCATATTGGTCACAATATTGTACTTGACAAATACAGTAGCATACGAAATTCTTGATTTGCAGTTTTGAATTACGTAGCTATAAAGTTTCCAAATAACTCAATACGAAGGAGGCTCTGATACCAATTGATGGAATAAATCCGACTATAAAAATGTAGCCTTCATATCGAATTATTTGGAACTTAAAAATAAGCGGAAGCATACCTGAATCCATAGGTGGAAGCTCCTTGATCCGGCTTGGAAATCATCCGGGGTTGGGTTTTCTTGAAGATTGTCCAAGGTTAGGCTTTCCACTTGATGTGCAAGACAAGGTTTTGCTCTCTCTCTCAATGGGAAGAAGAAGAAGAAGAGAATGTCTTGCATTCTTGTGGGAACCATAATCCCCTAATTATAATTATGTAACTTAAGAAAACTCAAAGGTAAACAAGAATGTAACCTTAGTTATATGTATGTAACCTTAGTTAGCCCATCATTAACTAAAGTTACTCTTTATGGGTATCTACACAAGAAATTATACCATATACTTTATATGACAATGTATTGGCCTACTTAATAATAATATCCCAAGGACCATTAATTTAGGCCAAACCAAAAGATAGCACATAACATATGATTAATCCACATATTGTCCATATGTATGTAGTATAAGTCCATATATCTAACAATATGTGAACGCCGGAAAGATCTACAGCTGATAGATACGACCTTCGACGCATAAACAAAACTTCAGGTTTTTTTGTGGCTGAATTCAAAAGATTATGATGCTTCTCTATCCGGTAGGGGTAAGGTTTACGTACACACTACCTTCTCCAGACCCTACTAAGTGATATTATACTGGGTTGTTATTGTTGTATGATGCTTGTCTGTTGATTTTTTTTTTTGTTGGTATGGAAGAAAAATGCTTCAATTTCTGCAGAAGATTTTGGTCGTGTCCTCCTTAGGATGGAATTCCTTTCTGAATGATATTTTTCCAACTCTCAAAGTTTGCCCCAATCTTAAATGTATTGTTTTAAAATCCTATAAGACTAAGGACTCAAAATCCCCTTTTGGTGTTCCAGTTACGTTACTTTTGTTGGATATGACCCATCTATTTTTTTTAATCCTTTTGTTTTATTACCTGATTCTCTTTATTTTATTTATTTTTTTCAAATTACTTAACTCTTATTTTTAGTGTGAGGTATTATACCTTCGTACCAAACAAGTATTTTTCTCTACTCCTTTCAATTTGTCACGACCCAAAAATTTATTAAAATCGTTCACCGAACACCATTGTCAAGTAGTGATGGTAAATTGGCGGGTTGGGTCGGATTTGAGTGGGTTGAAATTGGGTTAAGCAAAAATAGGTTGGGTCTTAACCCGCCCATATTTTATGCGGGTCAAAAATAGGTTGGGTGTCAAATGGGCGAGTTGAATATGGATTAACCCATACTATATAAGTGTAATATTTTTTTAGTGCAATAAAAAAAAGTGGCATACAGAAGCTAGTCATCTGTCAATCTATCTAATATTATATTATATATATATATATATACTATATTAAAAGCACGAAAGAATTTAGTGAAATATCGTTCGCCTTTTATATCCTTTAAAAATATATTTTACATTGGATAAAATTGTAAAAGCATAAAACTTACCTAATATTAGGAGTTTGAAATAAAATAAATTTGTTCCCAATATAATTTTGTATTGGAGATATTTTCCTAATAAGGCTGCACGAAAATATTAATATAAAATAAATACGAATGCAAAAAATTAGGCGAAAAGTTTCTTTTCCAACCAGGAACTGTGTAAATCTTTTGTTCTTTATGATTTGTATTTATTTATACCGGACCAAGTTTTCCTCTTTAATCTATTCATATGAACAGTTGTTCTTATGATTTTAATAAAAAGTATTCCTTAGAATCTTGCCTGTCTAATTCATTTCTTTTCTACTCTGTGAAACGACATGCTAGAAAGAATTTAAAATACTAATTATGCTTGGAAAAAATATTAGTAATTTATTAGTGATAAAATTTTATTTATTACTTGTTGAGGAGGAAACATAACCAAGTTAGAAATATCACTTTAAACTTAATGCTTATTCCCGTTAAATACATGAAAATTGACATTATCTTTTGGTAAAAAAGAAATTAATATTTATTAAGAAAGTTTATTACATAATTTTACTAAAACAATATGAATTAGCTACAAAATTCATCTTGAATAATAAAAATTTGGATGATATGCCGTCATTAAATAGGATTAGTGATGATTTTTTATAATGTAAGTATAAAATTTGTTTTGTCACTAATTCTTTTTCTTTTTATGATTAATGTCTCTAGAGTACGTAGTATCTAGACGATCATATTAATACAAAATTAAAATAAAACAAGTGTTGGATACATAATATATCATAACTAAGCTTTTAAATATATCTTGGCTACGTAGTTATCATGCTTAATTAGGCCATCAACAATTTTATTGACTAAATAGGATTAATATTCGCCATTTTTAAGAGCTTAGATTTTTAAGTTTTATTGTATAACTCAAACATAATTTTAATAGTATTTTTATATAATTTAAAAATTGCATATATTGATATATGATACATGCATCGCGCGTATCGGAAAACTAGTCCTATATTAAAAATACGAAGGCCCTTAGCGAAATATAGTTCGCTTTTTTTACCCTTTAAAAATGTAATTCACATTAAAAAAGAAGTCATTTAACTAATATTTAGGAATTTAGAAGAAACAACTATAACTTTATTTAATAAATCTTCCCTTATTGAACTATATAAGAAATCATAATATCATGCTAAATACTTGCTACCTAATTCAATAAGGTACAATTTAATAACCAATATTTTGATTGACTTAAATATCCTAGATAGTAGGAAAAACTTAAATTACATTTGTCTAATACAAAAATTCATTTTTGGGAGGTAAAAGAAAAGACGAAGGAAGAGGAGTTGGGATACCTTTATACCATTTTTGGTTTAAACAATGATAGCATGTATTTGGGGTGAGCAAAAGTTGGAAGATAAGCCAATTAGCTAACCCATATTTTACCCACATTTTACCCATAAATATCCATATTTATCCCAATATTTCGCTTAAACTACTTACGAGGGACCTGGTTCTTCTACGTGTTCCAACTACTACTGTTGCGGAATAATAAATACAAAAAATAAAGAACACAGAGATTTTTACGTGGAAAATACCCGGCTCAAAAGGTAAAAAAATCACGACCTACTACTCAGTAGGATTTTTCCCAACACTTCACTAACTCACTGAACCAAAACAACATTTACAAAAACTCTTTGTAAACCTAAGGATTAACTCTAATCCCGTTGGGGCAACCAACCTCTAGCTATTGTGACAACTTCAAGTTAATTCTAACTTGAACACTCTAGGTATCAAACCCATTAAAATATGGACGGGTTGGGCGGGTTGACAAAATATGGGCCCATTTTGCCAGCACTACTGTCAAGCAAGCCAACAATAAATACTTAACTGAACTCTCATTTTAATATTTTTGAAACCATAAATTTCCTTTAATTTAACTAGAAACTGGAAAAAGGTAATCTTCACATAATAAATAAAAGCGTTTACAATTTTTCAATACTCAATATCCCATAATCACCCCAGAACTTGGTGTCACAAGTGCATAAGAAATCACTAGGAAATTAAATGAAGTATAGGAATATAGATTTGGACAGAAATAAAATACAATATTCTAAAAGAGACTCTACTGGCCGCGGGTCGTCTCGAGAGATGCAGCTCGCCTAAGTCTCCGCATCAACCATTGCCGCTGCGCCCACTAGGCCGCTATAGGTACATGTGCCCGTGGAATAAAAATGCACAGCTAGTGTAGTATGAGTACGAGAACAATACGTACCCAGTAATTATCCAGTCTAACCTCTGAGAAGTAGTAACGAAGGATCGACTTCGATACATACTAGTGGTCCAATGATACCATGTACAATAACAAAGTGAATAAATATGAAACAGAGTAAACATATGGAATACACAGGTATAAAATACGGGATGCAATTCCCCTCTTCATAATTTCTACTCAAGCTCTCAGCTAGCAAGTTCCTCCGTAAACGGAGCATATATAAAGATATAGTGAATTTATTAGAGAAGTTGCCATGATTCAAATCAGGGAAAAATCCCTCAAATACTTTGGCTTTTTGCCAAATATTATGCACGATTCGTTTATATATATACATATATATATATATATATATATATATATATATATATATATATATATATATATATATATATATATATATATATATATATATATATATATATATATATATATATATATATATATATACATATATATACATATATATATATACATATATATACATACATATATATACATATATATGTATATATGCATATATACATATATATACATATATATATATACATACATATATACATATGTATATATGTATATGTATATATATGTATATGTATGTATGTATGTATGTATATATATGTATATGTATGTATGTATGTATGTATGTATGTATATGAGAGAGAGAGAGAGAGAGAGGAAATGTCGAGGCATACAGCCCGATCCAACAGAAAAGTAAACTATGCAGTACCAGAGGGTCGAATGGCACGAACATAAATGCATCTATTAACGTGCCGAGGCGGTCGACCCACTCCCATGAGAGTAGTAGAAGGAAATACCCCGCTCGCTAATCATACATGCGACGCAGTCAAATATAAATTTATTAATAATCATAATTATTTTCTTAATTATTTTCGAAAATACTAAGTTTAATTGAAACACTTAAATTCTTAAATTCCTCAATTTAAATTTCTTTCAGCACAATTGTTATGCAACCTCAATTTTATTTTTTCTCAAGGCAAAGAATACACATAAATCAATAACAATCTCAACAAGGCATCAGAGAGCGCTAGTATTTCGGAGCCCAGTCGGGTGTTGGCTTGTGTGGTTTCTCGATTTTCCTTATATGATCGCATTAGGGAGCGTCAGTATGATGATCCACATCTGCTTGTTCTTAGGGACAGAGTTCAACATGATAATGCCAAAGATGGGATCATAGGTGATGATGGTGTGTTGAGGATGCAGGGCCAGATCTGTGTGCCCAATGTTGATGGGCTTAGAGAGCTGATTCTAGAGGAGACCCATAGATCACAATATACTATTCATTCGGGTGATACGAAGATGTATCAGGATTTGAGGGAGCACTATTGGTGGAAAAGAATGAAGAAAGATATTCTGGAATTTGTGGCTTGGTGTCTCAACTGTCAGTAGGTAAAATATGAGCATCAGAGACTGAGTGGCTTGCTTCAGCAGATCGACATTCCTGAGTGGAAGTGGAAGAGGATTGCCATGGACCTTTTTGTTGGACTTCCTCAAACTTTAAAAAAATTTGATGCTATTTGGGTGATTGTGGATCGACTGACCAAGTCCGTGCACTTCATTCCTGCATGTACCACCTATTTGTCAGAGGGGCTAGAAGGGATTTATATCTGGGAGATTGTTCGGTTACATGGTGTTCCGGTTTTCATCATCTCAGACAGAGGTACTCAGTTTACTTTGCAGTTTTAGAGAGCCATGCAAAAAGAGTTGGGTACTCAGGTGGAGTTGAGCACAATGTTTCATCCTCAGATGGACGGACAATACGAGCGTACCATTTAGATATTGGAGGACATGTTGTGTGCCTATGTTATTGATATTAGTGATTCATAGGATGAGTTTTTACCGCTTGCAACTATCAGTCCAACATTTAGATGGCACTGTATGAGGCCTTATATAAGAGGTGGTATAGATCTCCAGTTGGTTGGTTCGAGCTTGGCAAGGCTAAGCAATTAGGGACAAATTTGGTTTAGGATGCCTTAGAGAAGGTGACGGTGATTCAGGAGAGACTTCATGCAACGCAGTCGCGTTAGAAGAGATATACGGACCGGAAGGTTCGAGTTGTGTCTTACATGGTGGGAGAGAATATTTTGCTGGAGGTTTCGCCTGAAGGGTGTTTGAGATTTGGAAAGAATGGGAAGCTGAGTCCGCGGTTCATTGGGCCTTTTGAGGTACTTATGGGGATTGGGGAGGTGTCTTATATGCTTGCCTTGCTTCCCAGCTTGTTAGGCGTGCATCCAATATTTTATGTTTCTATGCTTTATAAGTATATTGGGGACCCGTCTCATGTTCAGCACGATTTAGCTGAATGATGATTTGACGTTTGATTTGGAGCTAGTGGCTATTTTGGCTTGTCAGGTTCAATAGTTCAGGTCGAAGGATATAGCTTCAGTGAAGGTGCAGTGGAGAGGTTGGCCCGAGGAGGAGGCTTCCTGGGAGACCGAGCGAGAGATGCGAAGAAGATATCCTCAACAGTTTGAGGCTTCAGGTATGTTTCTTGACTTGCTTGAGGACGAGCATTTGTTTAAGTTGGGTAGGATGTGATGACTCAACCCGTTGTCTCATGATTTACCGCTTTGTTTCCCCAGTTTTCTGCTTTTTTATGTTTCATTATCAGTGTTTTGTATGATCGAGTTGAATTGGACTGGTTTTGACAGGAAATGAGACATTGAGTCTCTTTAAGGAAAGCTTAGTTTGGAAAAGTCAATCGGATGTTGACTTATGATTTAGAGGGATCAAATTTTATTTCCAGTTGTTAAGTTAGCTTCAAGGGATGATTTGTGACTTAGGAGTACAATCGAAAGTGGTTTTAGAGGTCCGGTATAGAATTAGGCTTAAATTGGCGAAATTAGTATTTTGTGTAGAAAATCATTCTATCTATGATATGTGTGCTTTGGTTGTATTAGCATGATTTTCAGGTATAGGTTTTGATGAATGACAAACAACGAAGTCGATGAATGACAAACAATGAAGTCAATTGTTGAACAATGTTATTGTATGACAAACAATGAAGATGCATTAGCAAACAATCAAGATTGGATGTCGAGAAGCATATTGATGAATGGATTGCATAGACAAGCCAAAGACGAGCTCAAAAGTTCAAGACCGAAGACCCAAGGCGTAGGTCGTTAGGTAGAACAAATGTAAGAGCAACGTTTAAAGTTATCTCATCTTTTGGCTCAACATAGGTCATCATAAATATGCATAAAATCATTTTATCAAATCATATTTCAAATACTTCAAACAAAATGATTTCAAACATTTTCATCTTAGCCAAAATGAATTTTAAACATGTTTTTCAAATCTGGACATAAATAATCGATTATGTATTTCTTATAATCGATTATGTTAAGACAATGTTAACCGAAATTTTCAAGACAGCAATATAATCGATTATGTCTCACTTATAATCGATTATGTTAAGACAGTGCTAACCGAAATTTTTCAAGACAGCAATATAATCGATTATGTCTCACTTGTAATCGATTATGTTAAGACAGTGTTAACCGAAATTTTTCAAGACAGCAATATAATCGATTATGTCTCACTTGTAATCGATTATGTTAAGACAGTGTAAAACCGGATTTTCAAAACAACAAAATAATCGATTATACGAGATAGCATAATCGATTATTCACTGACTGTTGCCAAAGTATTTTTAAAACGCTGAAATATAATCGATTATACACAAGGCAATAATCGATTATGCTTGCACAGAATCTGCATCCGATTTTTGAACGTTAACAGATAATCGATTATGCAACTTGAATAATCGATTATTCTACTTAAAATCCGCATATGATTTTTGAGCGATCTGCAGATAATCGATTATGCAGATCATATAATCGATTATGCTAGCACAAAATTAGCAATTAGTGATTGGCAATTAAGCAACGGTCTTGGTGACTTTGAGCACTATAAATACACCTCTAATTCACGTTTTTAAACACACAATACCTCTCATTATTCATATACATATTGATCATACTTGTGCATCATTTTAGAGCTTTTGTTGAGCCATTTGAGAGACAACTTTGAGTTGTTCATAGAGCTAATATTGTTTCTCTTTATCTACTCTTTTGAGAGAGTTCTTGTTGTAAAAGAGAAAGGTGTTTGAGAAGACTATATCTTCTCATTGATTGTCGGGTTTGCTAAGTACCCTCAATCTTAGTGTGTGAAGTCTTGTGGTGCGGTATCCACGAGCAAGGTGAAGTCTTGAGGTGCGGTATCCTCGAGCAAGTTGAAGTCTTGTAGAGTGTACATCTACGAGCAAGTGTAACGGTTTGTTAGGCACCCGTAAGCTTAACGGAGTTAGTGGAATCTCGAGAGAGTCTCTCGGGTACTGGACTAACCACAAGTTGTGGTGAACCAGGATAAATTCGGTGTGTTCTTTCCTTACTATTTTAATTACCGAATTTATTTTATTCCTGCAATTTTAATTCCGCAATATTTATCAATATTCTCGTGCCGCACTATTCACCCCCCCCCCTCTAGTGACGGGCATAAATCCTAACAATTGGTATCAGAGCCTAACTCTCTGAAAGCCTTAACCGGTTGAGAGAACGATATGTATATTTTTTGTTGAGAATATTGAACGCAGGAATGATGAGCGAAGGACACTCACCCTATAGGCCTCCACTATTTGACGGAACAAATTACACATATTGGAAAGAGCGGATGAGAATCTTCATCCAATCAAATAACTTTCGCTTGTGGCAAATCATCAAGAAAGGTTAACAAATGCCAATAAAGAAAGTTGGGGAAGCCATTTTTCCAAAGGAGGAAGATGGATATGATGCCGAGGATATCAGGAAAGTTGAAAAGAATGCCAAGGCCGTTAATATATTATATTGTGCGGTGAATCCGGATGACTATCGGAAGATCTCTTGTTGCACAACCGCCAAGGAGATGTGGGATAAACTCGAGATCACTTATGAAGGTACGCCTCAAGTCCGAGAATCTAAAGTTGATTTTCTAACACATGAATATGAAATCTTTAAAATGAGGGAGAAAGAACCCATCGGTATTATGTTCGAACGATTCTCAACAATCGTCAACGATCTTCATGCTCTCGGGAAAGTGTACACGAACAAAGATCTTGTTCGAAAAATCCTACGGAGTCTCACTCCCAAATGGCGTTCCAAAGCCAATGCCATCCAAGAATCGATAGGAATCACGGATGTCACGATTGATGGACTAAGAGGTAACCTCGAAACTTATGAAAGCACAATTCTTAATCCCTATCCTAGAAGTAAAGGTTTGAATCTTGCCTTCAAAGCCTCATCTTCTAAAAGAGTAGAGGTAAGTGATTCGGAAAGCGACGATGATATTATTTCCAATGATATTATTGAAAAGTTTTATAAGTTTATGAAGAAGGAAATAAAGAAGGAAGAACCAAGTCCTTCATGCCATAAGTGTGGAAAACTTGTCCACACCAAATCACATTGTCCAAAATCCAAGGACAAGAAGAAGAACAAACACCAAAGGCGTGTGACATGGGATTCGGACAGCTCGGGCGATGAAACTGCCGCATTATGTCTCATGGCCAACGAGGAAGAAGAGGTAAGTAATTCTAACTCTTACTCATTTGAAGAAATGCAAAATGCCTATGATGAATTGTATGGTGAATTTATTAGAGCTTCCAAAACCATAAAAGAATTGAAGAAAACAATTTCTTCAAAAGAAAAAAATTTTGAAAAATTGACTCGTGATAATGAGATTTTAGAAGAGAAAAATAATTTTTTGGAAAATGACAATATTGATCTTAGAAAGAAGATTAAGGAAATGAATGAAGCCTCTTCAATTGATCAAAGTTCCAATTGCTCTTCTTGTTGTTCTTTAAGAATAGAGAACATAGAACTTAGAAACACACTAGAAAAACGTAGTGTTGATAATCCTAAAACAATTGAAGAAACTAAAAAGGATGATAGAAATGAAGTTGGACCACCTAGAAATAATTCTAGAAACTTCACTAATGAGTCTAGAATGAATAATTTTAGACCACCTAGAAATAATTCTAGGAATCGCAACGCTTCTAGGAATAACGACTTTAGATCACCTAGAACGTATTTGGCTCAACCAAGACATATGCACAACCTGAATATTATATGTCATTATTGCAACCGGGTAGGACACATAGCACCCGTATGTTTTGCAAAACATAGAGATTTATCGTATAGCTATGATTATTATTTGCCTAACCCCCAAGGACCCAAAAGTGTTTGGGTACCTAAAACCTATTTTTAGGTATGTTTGCAGGTGTGCTTGAAGACTACAATATCGTAGTAGATGCACCAAGCACGAAACCTTATTGCATCGAGGGGGAATTTCGGTTAGTTATCATATTTTTAATAAAAACGTAAATAGTTGATATGTGTTAACAATTGATATGTCTTTGTTAACAATTGATATCAATTTTCTTTGATTCATGTTTTGATAACATTTATTTTGAATAACAATTGGTATCAATTATTTTTGTTAAAAATAATGATTGATCCATGTTTTGATGAATATTAGTTATTTCTTTTGATAAAAACCTAATTGTTGATATGTGTTAACAATTAGTATCTTTTTGATAAAAATAACACTTGAAATGTTTGTCTTGTTTAACAGTTGGTAGCAGTTGGTATGTATTAACTGTTAGCATATTTTTGTTAAAAATATTTCATTCATGTTTTGATGAATATTAGTTTTGATTTGAATAACAGTTGGTAACCAATTGATTTTATCATGTTTTTTTATAACAATTGGTATCATTTTGAAATAAAGATTGATATATTTTTCTAACAGTTGGTATATTAGCCAAAAATAACCTTTGATATGGTTGGTATATTTTTACTAACAGTTGGGATTGTTTCATGTTGGTATGATTTTTTAAATATCGTCAATGTATATTCCTCATTGTATTTCCTATCTTATATTTGACACTAACAATTGATATACCCAAAAGGGGGAAGTGTCGAAAGGGATAATAGCCTTTGTATACTCTTCTTTTTGATAATGCCAAAAGGGGGAAGAGTTTAGGCGATATGCATCAAATAAGGGGGAATGTATCTACGTTATAGTATGCCTTATTTGAGGGGGAATTATCATTAAGGGGAATTATTTGCATGAATTGTATGTTGAGACATAGCATGAATTTAGGGGGAATCCGATATGCATATCTCCTGTTGTTTGTCATTATCAAAAAGGGGGAAATTGTAGAAAATCATTCTATCTATGATATGTGTGCTTTGGTTGTATTAGCATGATTTTCAGGTATAGGTTTTGATGAATGACAAACAACAAAGTCGATGAATGACAAACAATGAAGTCAATTGTCGAACAATGTTATTGTATGACAAACAATGAAGATGCATTAGCAAACAATCAAGATTGAATGCCGAGAAGCATATTGATGAATGGATTGCATAGACAAGCCAAAGACGAGCTCAAAAGTTCAAGATCGAAGACCCAAGGCGTAGGTCGTTAGGTAGAACAAATGTAAGAGCAACGTTTAAAGTTATCTCATCTTTTGGCTCAACATAGGTCATCATAAATATGCATAAAATCATTTTATCAAATCATATTTCAAATACTTCAAACAAAACGATTTCAAACATTTTCATCTTAGCCAAAATGAATTTTAAACTTGTTTTTCAAATCTGGACATAAATAATCGATTATGTATTTCTTATAATCGATTATGTTAAGACAGTGTTAACCGAAATTTTCAAGACAGCAATATAATCGATTATGTCTTACTTATAATCGATTATGTTAAGACAGTGTTAACCGAAATTTTTCAAGACAACAATATAATCGATTATGTCTCACTTGTAATCGATTATGTTAAGACAGTGTTAACCAAAATTTTTCAAGACAGCAATATAATCGATTATGTCTCACTTGTAATCGATTATGTTAAGACAGTGTAAAACCGGATTTTCAAAACAACAAAATAATCGATTATACGAGATAGCATAATCGATTATTCACTGACCGTTGCCAAAGTATTTTTAAAACGCTGAAATATAATCGATTATACACAAGGCAATAATCGATTATGCTTGCACAGAATCTGCATCCGATTTTTGAACGTTAACAGATAATCGATTATGCAACTTGAATAATCGATTATTCTGCTTAAAATCTGCATATGATTTTTGAACGATCTGCAGATAATCGATTATGCAGATCATATAATCGATTATGCAAGCACAAAATCAACAATTAATGATTGGCAATTAAGCAACGGTCTTGGTGACTTTGAGCACTATAAATACACCTCTAATTCACGTTTTTAAACACACAATACCTCTCATTGTTCATATACATATTGATCATATTTGTGCATCACTTTAGAGCTTTTGTTGAGCCATTTGAGAGACAACTTTGAGTTGTTCATAGAGCTAATATTGTTTCTCTTTATCTACTCTTTTGAGAGAGTTCTTGTTGTAAAAGAGAAAGGTGTTTGAGAAGACTATATCTTCTCATTGATTGTCGGGTTTGCTAAGTACCCTCAATCTTAGTGTGTGTAAGTCTTGTGGTGCGGTATCCACGAGCAAGGTGAAGTCTTGAGGTGCGGTATCCTCGAGCAAGTTGAAGTCTTGTAGAGTGTACATCTACGAGCAAGTGTAACGGTTAGTTAGGCACCCGTAAGCTTAACGGAGTTAGTGGAATCTCGAGAGAGTCTCTCGGGGACTGGACTAACCACAAGTTGTGGTGAACCAGGATAAATTCGGTGTGTTCTTTTCTTACTATTTTAATTACCGAATTTATTTTATTCCTGCAATTTTAATTCCGCAATATTTATCAATATTCTCGTGCCGCACTATTCACCCCCCTCTAGTGACGGGCATAAATCCTAACATTTTGGTGACTTCCGGTTGATAGGTGAAATTTTGATCCGAGGGTCGGAATGGAATTTTGAGAGTTGTTGTAGCTGCGTTATGTGATTTGGGATATGTGTGTAAAATTTCAGGTTATTTAGAGGTGATTTGGTTGGGTTTTCGATCAAATGCGTGTTTCGGAAGTTTTTGAAGAACTTAGGCTTAAGTTCAATGTAATTTGATGGTATTGGTGTTATTTGAGGTGTTTTGATGATTGGAACAAGTTTGGATGATGTTTTAGGGTGTGTTGGTGCTTTTGGTTGAGGTCCCGAGGGTTTCGGGGTGATTTTGGATGGCTAACGGGAAATTTGGAGTTGAAAAATATAGCAGAAAATGTAGCAGTAGTGCAGGTCCAGTTTTGCCTTCGCGATCGTGAAAATGACCTCGCGTTCGCGTAGAAGGAGTTTGGGTGCTCTGAGTTTTTGTGCTTCACGCTTGTGTTTGAGTGTCACATTCACGTAGGGAGAGGTTTCTTGAGCTTTGCGTTCGCGGGGAGTTATACGCGTCCGCGTAGGAGGGCCTGAGGCCCCGTCTATTTTGTTCATCGAGTTCGTGACCAAGTGGATCGTGATCACGTAGTGGAGGCAGCAGAAGCTTCGCATTCGCGAGTCTTAAGACGTGTTCGCGAAGGGTAATTTTGGGCAAAGAGATTTTTGTGCATCGCAAACACGAGAGGGCCCTCGCGTTCGCATAGAAGGAATATTTGTGATAATAGGTGAATTTAACTATATTCAGGCCCTAAATAACCACCTTCTTGCATAATGTTGATCATGAAAGTGATAACAAAATGCTCTTATTAGTGGTTTTCTTGATGTGCATGCTATATATGACTAGGGAAGGTTAGGGAGCACTTTTGGAGTCAAAAATGAAGGAAAAGAGGCCATGTGAAAAATCCCAAGCGAACCATGTGGAAGAAAGGCTGAAGAATCAGAGGATGGAGTCTGTCGCAGTTCCACCGCGACCGCGGCAGAACCGTGGTGGGAGATAGCTGCAGACAAAGTTGGATTCAATGGGGTCGTTTGGCCGTGGTTCTACAGCAACCGCGGTAGAACCGCGGTAGGCGTGCTGATGGCCAAGGGCAGTTGTGTTTAAACGTGGAATTTTAGCCCTAAAACCTATATTAGTCACTAGGTTTTGCCCACTAGAGGCATGTATTGATTTCTTAGAGTACTTGGAAGGAAAACAAGTGTGAGAGAATATCTTAAGCATATTTCTTCTTCCCTTTTGATTTTTATTGCTAGATTATGTTGAATATTAATTTATTTTGTTTACCCATAGTTATGAGTAGCTAATTTCCCTGTATAATGTCTTGATGGAACCTATTGCGGTTGAACTTCTCGTTTATGCTAATGCAAATTTGCCGATTTAATCTTTATTTATTCAACTATGTTCTTGTTGTAGTTAATTGACAGGATCCTCAATTAGTTGTGCCTACTTAGTGTGCATAACTTGGAATAGAGTGCATATTTAGGTGGTTGTTGAATAACGCCAATCCTAAAGTAATAAGAGGAATCTATAACTGCGGGTTTAAAGGCGGGATTAGGAATAACGAAGAATTGGGTGCAATATTAAATGAACGGTATTATTAAATCTAGCTAATGTATATCGGGAGAGTGCAGTATTATGTTACTATAATTTCTTGGGAGAGATTTACGGTAAGTTGTGTGTTCATTAATGATAAAGTGTGTTGGTAAATTTGTATAAAGCATAAACAGAAGGAATTCCATCAATAGGTGAAGTTATTACCTTAGCGTTTCTCTCATTCTTGTCTACAACCTTAGTTAGTAGTCATAGCTTGTTGCTTTTCTACAATCTTAAGTTAGTACTAAAACCTCCAATTGTGATTCAAAAGTCTTGGAAAGCTGGTTCTGAAGAATTGAGTGGGTCTAAAGGTGGTGGTTGATAGGTTGACTCTCTGTGGATTGGATCCTGGGCGTAATACTCGGGTTTTATTTGCAACGTCCGCAGAGTCTTTTCTAGAGAGCATACTTGGGCGTGATCAATCTGCAGCTGGGCAGAATGTTTTAAAGTATTGCCTGCGCGAGTCTAAGTCATTTTTCCACCATTGTTGATCATTCGAAGAGCTCATTGGGAGAAATTGAAGAGGGATTCGAAGAGAATTGGTTGGAGGTAAGTTCTATGGACCAAAAACGTAATTATTATGTGAAATTAACCTAGAAATTCATGAAAACTTAGCTAAAATTGGAAGAACTAGGGCTTGGTATTTTAGATTTTAAATTGGGATTTGAAGGGTCATTTGAGGTTGGATTTGAGATTTACTGATATGTATGGACTTGTGGCAAGATAAGGAACCCGTTGATGTAAAAATTTCTGAGTTTTGAGAAGTGGGCCTGAGGTTTGGTTTTGCTAATTTCGGGATATTTTATATTTTTCGATTGTTTTCGATCGGGTTTTGTTCCCTTAGCATATTCTGACGTATTCGTTGTGGTTTTGGTCAGATTCGATGCACGAGAAGGCCGATTTGAGAAGCAATGGCATAACGAGTTAGAGCTTTGGCTGGTTTGAAGTGAGTAATGAATGTAAATGATGTCCCGATGGTTTGAAATCCCATATTTGCACATCATCGTGATATATTGAGGTGAGACACGCGCTTGGGGTCGTTTACTACTGTGGATTGTGACTTGATCCATCCCGAGTAATGTTTTTACCGCGTATTTGCTTGAAGTTTATAGGGTATCATCATTTATTGGATTAATGATCATATTTGGGCTTCGTGTCGATATTTGAATCTTTCGTGGAGTTTTATCATTGTTTCCTTACTATTTTGACTTATTACTTAAATTCTATCTTTTTGATTAATATTGCTCTACAAACTCAGCCACTTTTACTCGGATTTTTGGAACTTAAATGATATTTCGAATGATGTTTGGGGTGAAAACTAATATTTTAGTAGTGCCCAAGGGGCTTATATGATTTTGACTGAGTATGGGATCGGGCTGCGCGCCGCAACAGTATTATACTGATATGGATATTGATGTGAGGCCTAGGGCCTAGTTGATGCCACAAGATGATTTGATATTGCACTTGGATCATAAGGGGCCCCTCTCGGAGTCTGCACACCCCCAATGAGCGTCATCGACAATAAATAAATGGAGCGGGCTACACGCCGCAACGGGTATACCATACTTTGTGTTGATTTTCCTTTATATATATGTCATTTAGGTGCTTATTCGTTGTAGCATTTTCTACATTTCGACTTCATTGGTTTATTGATTTCACTCACTTGACTTAGACAGTTGTATTATAAATTACAATGTGTTTATCCATGATTTCTTACTCTTATCTTTTATTTATATTTATTATTCACTGAGTCGGATTGCTCACATTACTCTCTGCACTTTGCGTGCAGATCTAGGTACATCTGAGACTGTTGAGGACTTCCAGCTGGGCAGCACATATCCGGAAGCATTTGCATGACGTCTGCAGCCCTGATCGCTCCCTTTATCTTATTGTTTCCTTCGGTACTTCTTTAGATGCGATGTAATAGGTTGATACTCATGTATTAGAGGCTCAGACTTGTGACACCAGATTTATTGGGCTACGTAGTTGGATAAATTATTCGAATTCCGCATGTTTAACTCTTATTTCAGATTTCTAGTATTATATCTTGGTAAATTATTTGTGTTAATTAAAATGAACCGTATAGAAATGAGTTAAGGTTAGTTAATTGGTCAGACTTGTCTAGCAGTGTGTTGGGTACCATGACGACCGGGTTGGGGTTGTGGCAACGACGCACTAAAGATCATGACGACCAATCAGGTCGTTACACAATCAAACAACCTCGTAGGTATTATCAGTATAAATATAAATTAATTATAATCAATGCATAATAATAAGATTCTTTTCATAATTATGTTAGCTTAAATTGTTTATTAACTTTTTAAACCTTACAAAAATCACTTACTATAACAAAAAGAGTTTATGAAGCACTCTTACATGATCTTCGATTGCGCAACGGACTCCATATTCGAAGCCAACTCCCAAAATGAGAGTGGCATTAAATTCGCCCTCAATTTCAAATTACGCTACACTTTCTTATTAGACCAGCTGACACTACAACCCTACTTTATTCTCCCCGGGCTCCATTTCTTTCTACTTGCCGGCCAAATCAAGTTGTAAGTTACTGTCTTTTTCGTCTTCGAATGTGCTTTGATGATAAAATAGGAATTTTTGGATTGATTGCTTTGTGTCTGCTCATACTGCATAAAATTGTTTTCACCATGTGATAATGGCTTCTAATTTGTTATGTCGTACTATTAGCTTTTATGTGCTAGCAATTACTGGGGGGAGGGGCACAGGAAGCATAGGGACTTGGGGGATGGGGTGAGGAGACTTAATCAAATAAGGAAAAATAAGTGATAAAATCACTCATTTTTTATAAAAATATAAAATTCTCTATAACAAGGTCAGTAAATAAAGTTAATATCCTAATTTCAAATTTCAATAAGTGTCTTTTCCTCGTGCTTTTCGTTAATGGTATATTATTCTTAAATCAAACTTTTATGTTCATATTAAACATCTGATAGTAATATTAATATTTATATTGGTATCAATTAATTCAATTTAATAAGATGTCAATCACGTGCTTAAAATATATTACCATGAATCTTATTGTATAAAAAATTATTTATTAATATAAATATTTGAGTAGTTTACTTTAAAGTTTTAAAAATTTTCTATCGTAGGCAATCTTTTTCTATTTTCTATAAAAAATATTTTTCTTCGAACCAAACACACCCTATGTTAGAGTATTTTTTCCTAATCCCTCCCATCAAATAACCTCGTAGGTATTGTTAGTATGATTATAAATTGATTATAACTCATGCATTATAATAAGATTCTTTTCATAATTATGTTAGTTTAAATTGTGTATTTGTTATGAAATAGAAGATTCTTACACTTCTATTTAAGGTGAATGTCTTTAATGTATCTAATTAGAGAGATTTTAGAGTTCTATTAGTGGTAGCTAAATCTTCCTCTCCCCTATAAATAGAGGTGCCCCCTACCATTGTAAATCATCCCTTGAGACCCCTCTCAACTCAATAAGAAGAACTCTCTCTACTCTTCTCTCTATTGTTATTGTTCTTGTTCTATTGTTCTTGTCTTTTGCTTTAGTTTATAACAGTATTAACTTTTTAAAGCTTACAAAATTCACGAGTTTATGAAACACGTGTGACATGACCTTTGATTGCGCAACGGACTCCATATTTGAACTCAACTCCCAAAATGAGAGTGAAATTGAATTCGCCCCCAATATTCAATTTGCGCTACACTTTTACTGCAACTTTACTCTACTTTTCCCTGACTCTATTTCTTTATATTTACCGGCCAAATATGATTAAGAGTTACAGTCTATTTCGGCTTCGAATGTGCTTTAATAGTAAAATAGGAATTCTGAATCATACTGCATAAAATTGTTTCCACCATGTGATAATGGCTTCTAATTTATTATGTTATACTAATTAGCTTTTAGGTGCTAGCAGTTACTTGCACTTTCGCACAAATTATTGTATCCACATGGCTTGACTTTAGGTTAGTTTAATTTTTCTGATAATTAACTAAAAATATCTTTTTTACCTAAATTATAAATTATTAGAGAGTGGACGAATTTATCTGAGGGAAGTGTTACAGATTTTCGTTACTTTTCTTTGCTTATATGTCATTGTTTTAATTACTCCTTTAAGTATACACTCTATCCATATGCATCCAGTTAAGATTAGTTTTTACCCATGAAATGGTAGAGTTGAAGTTGTACGTGGTGTCTAGACAAGTAATAGTGAAACTAACGATTCCGGGAGCAAGACTTTCTGTCATAGCAATGGTGAAATCAAAAAGAAGAAAATAAAAGATATCAAGCTTTGTATAAAATACAATATAAGTTTCCCAGAAAATTTATCTCATTTACAATAACAACTAAGATCTCTATTTATAGCTATGTATTGGGAATGAGATCCTAGGATCGTGCTCTCCTTTAGTGTCAATTATGAGGGCCATTGATGAAGGCGTAACGAGGGAATAAATATCAAATTCCTTGTAACATGCTGTCGTTCCTATTACTGTAGCATATTCTCTATTAAATTCTACCGAACGCAAATTATTTAATACACTTTTATGAACATTTTCACCCAGTGACAAGCGGAATAGCCACGTTCGATGACTATCTCGATCTTGGGTTCCACGTGTCCTTCTTTTAGGTGACCACGTGTCATATCATATTTTTTTATATACAAATAGTCCCCCTGTTTTTCGGGGACACAATCTTGTGTTACCAGAAAGTTCGTAGAAATACTCCTTTTGGCGAGAATTACTATACTTCTCTTTGAAAGCCTCTGACAGTTGATTAGATGCAGTCTCTTCACATTTAATTTCCCTAACACATGTCATCCCATGACCTTTGCCGATTATCAAAGTAATTATGGCCACGAAAATTTTACTTATACGTGTCACCCTTCTTCTATGCACTTCATAATTTCTTAAACTTCTAACTTGCATCTATATTTTTCATATTTCCCTAATTCTCTTTGAACCAAAAAATCTTTTCCTTTTTTTTTATTCAATGGCTTCTTCTTCCAAACGTTCTGGCTCTCCAAAAAAAAAAGAACAAGTTTGAGTATTCTGCTCCTCCAACAGTAGGTTCCATCATCCCCCGAAGTCTTAACACCATAAAAGACTTCGAGGAGAAACTCCCTACTGCTAACCCTCGTTCATTGGCTGTCAGTAGGTATCCTTCTTCAATTCGTCCTTCCAGTATTTCTACTATGAAGGAAGAATGTCGTTGCCAAGAGTTGAATATTATTGCTCCTGATCCATCGGAGCGAGTGACCCTTTATAGGGAAGGTTTTACATATTTTTACACGTATCCCTTTAGTTTGGGTGTGTTTTCTTTGAGCAGAGAGCTTGATTCCGTGATTGTTGAGTTTTGCCTTCGCTATCAAATATGCTTCGCATAAATGTGTCCTTTATTGTGGAGGACGGTTGCCTACCTTCGATGCATGTGGCAGGAAACTAGAGAAGATCTATCATTAGCTAGTATGGTGAATCTTTAGACCCCCAAGATTTTTCGGTGGGGCATGATAAACCTATGAGAACCTAGCCTCCATGCTCTGTCAATGAGCATGGACGATGATAGCGACTGTGGATGGACGGAATGGTTCGTTGTAATTGCCACCAATAATATCATTTTGTCAATGGCATCATCTTTTTCGGTTGCTTGGAATCGTACTCGTAAAACCTTTATTCAGTATATTTTGTTTTGCTAAATATTCTTCTATACTTGCATTGACTCTTCATCCTTTGTATGTTTCAGCAACTTGATGGACCCCACCAAGGTAGAAGGCATGGATTGGTGGGTTCAGAAGATTCTAGACGTTATAACGCCCGAAACTCATTTCTGGAAAGAACTGACCCTTAAGTACGGGTGGAAGGCCAAAATCATGTAATTCATAGCCATTTCTTTTGAATTTTCATGTGAAGAACTTGACTAATTTCTTCTATCTTTTTCTTGAAATCAGGTATGCCTGCAGGCTCAGTTGTTGTCCTCGAGGAGGATATTTTGGTTGATACTGCTAATGCAACAAGGTTGCTTTAAGTGGTGCTTACTCGAGCATGTGGCTTTGGGCCTGCTTCGGGCACATGTGTTTCATTGCGGAGTCCCCGGCCAGAGAACAAGCAACCAACGAGAAAATGTTCCTCTGCGATCGGGAAAAAGAATAAGAGTGTGAAGATTACTGCCCCAGTGTCATCTCCGGAAGTTATGATCATATCCCTCCTCCTGGTCCAGTCATAGACATCGTGATAATTGACGATGGTGGGGCTTCTCTACACAGAAGGTATGTTCATCATCAACTCAACAGAATGCTCCATCTGTTGAGTTAACTAGTCCAACCGAGGATGACGTCTCGACGCTCTGGCGAGTTTGATTTGGTAGAAAATGCCAACTCTCGCTATCAGGTCCCAATAGTTGTTTCCAGTACTACGGGGTTGATTGCCACATGTCCTCGTATCCAAGATATTTATTCTTGTTAATTACCGTATCTCGGTACTATATTATTATTCCGCTTTTATTACCGTAAATATTATTTTAATAGGGGGTTTATTCCCAATAATATTTTTTTTTATTTCTCACATGGTATTCAATACTCACATGAGGCTCGCTATCCAGATTTCTAACAAAGGTGATTCCATATACCACTACTTTTATGGGTTTTTCTTATGTCATTCTAGTACTAGTATATCTCAAAATGCTCTTTTGACAAATGTCCCGCATAGAAGTGTTTTTGACCTGCTAAAAGAAAAGCCCCAAAAGCAATTGCTTCCGGGCTTAACCCCACAGTATCAGTACTCATTTGATTTGAATTTTAACGTATTTGACGAAATGCCTGAATGATTCTTGTTCTAATGCCAGTAGATTCTTTCCCATTTTCTTCAATATTGAGTTACAGGAGTAGGCATAGTTGATTGAGGCTATTCAGCCATGACAAGCCCTTGGCAGAGGAAGGAGCTTCCCTTTCTCATTCTCTATGCCGTTGGGTTTTACTTTATCATTATTCGTCGTTCTCTCCAAATTTCTCATGGTATTTCTCTCATTTCCCCCATGTCCCTGTGTATTGAATGGACACATAAATTATTCCTAATCTATCTTTTATTTGGTTAATTGAATCTGCAGATCATTACACCAAACTTTATGGGCTTCGACCTGGCTGGATATCTGATCGACTCAATGTATGCTAATTTTGTTTTTTTAAACCATTTTCGAATTCTCCTTATTTAGGTTGCTATTGCTACTGGGTTTTTGTTATAGTAATCCCTCTATCCTAATTTTTTTGGCATAATTACTACTTTAGGAGTCAACTGTCTTCTTCTTTGACCACTAGAGTCCTTCATATATTTTATACCAGAGAAAATTGTGATTTTTAGTGGTACTTTTTGATGTAATTTCGAAATAATGTGTTTGATTGGTGGAAAATATTTTCTCAGAAGGAAAAACATTTTCCACAAAAAGGGAAAAATTACTTCTTTCACTTATGAAGTAATTTCCTATACAAATATCCTTATTCTTACTGTAACTTACTTGAATTAATACTTAGAATTTGTTCTCAAGTCTCAACCTTTAATAGTCAACTATCACCGACCCAACTTGTTTGAGACCGAGGCATGATTTTTGTTGTAGTATTGTCAAATAAGTTTTCCCGTAGTAGATCCAAAAAATGATTTTCCATGGGTGAACAATTTCTGTAGAAAATATTTTTCATGGATAACATTTTCTCCATACCATACGCATGTATGGAAATTTTATTTCAAGAATTAAGTTGTGATTTTTAAATTAGCATATTAAATTAAATGCTTTGACTCTGGTACGCACCCTACTATTATTTTTCAGACAGAGGGAGTAGTCATTGTTGTATCAATTGTGCATCTAGTAACATTTTAGATATTTTTCATCCTCTTTGTTAAGTTTTGCTCTATTGTTAGGATGTATCAGATGCTCAGTGGAGAAATTTTCGGGGCAACTTGCCGATTCTTACCTTGGTTTTTGGAATCTTCGCTCTAGTGGCTACTCTATCTAGATCACATGGCCTAAAAGCAAAGGGAATGTCAATCATTTGGCTTTTACTGTCTATGGCTTATTTGTCATATCTCCATGGAGCTTGGTGTGTTTTCTATTTTAAAATTTAAAAAGTAATTTTTTTCCATTGTGGGTCTCGGGATTCCTTTGTGACGTCCTGTTTTGCTGCAGCATTGTATACATCTTGTCAATTGCTTCAGCTAATTATCTTCTAGTTAAGGTTTGTATCGTGGATTTTTAGTTTCATATTCTATTGTTGATATAGAGAATATATGATAGTCAAATCTGCTAGCTTTCCTTTGGAGATTTAATTTTTAGCTGTGTTGCAGATATTTTGAATCTTTCTGCAAGAGCTACAACTAGACAATTTTCATTCCATAGTGCTGGATGTGGAGGATTTTCATAACTAAAATTATAGTGCTGGATGTGGAGGATTTTCATAACTAAAATTATAGTGCTGGATGTGGAGGATTTTCATAACTAAAATTATCTTTATTGTTAAAGTTGCGGAAAATAGTCCCACATGACAAAAGAAGTTATTCTTTTTTTATTTACTATACCTTTGTATCTCAGGTATGTGGAAGGACCAAATATGTCTTCCTGTTGTGGATATTTAATCTTACATTTCTAATATGTAACCGTGTTTATGGAGGATATCCATTTTCCCTCTTTGGGTAAGTTGTCCTTGGTCAATCACAAGCTGCATTTTACTATGATGTGATTTATCTGAGTCCAGAAATTACGTTATTTTAATATTTCCGATGATCTTGTTTCTCTGTTGTAGGCCAAAGTGGGCATACTTGGATAATTATCGAGGCACATTTAGGTGTCATATATGCTTTAACTTTGGTATATACTCTCTACCTATCTAATTTTAAGTTGCATGCATGTTTTATTTCCGTCACTTATCACCTCGTCCGTTCTCTCAAATAACTATCTATTCTTGGTTGGTCTAAAAATGAGTCTTCTTTCTGGGGACAAAATTCTTGCTGAGGTACTTTTGGGATATCAAATAAAGATTCTACGCTACAACAACAACAACAACAACACAGTATAATTCCACAAGTGGAGTTTGGAGAGGGTAATATGTACGCATACCTTACCCCTACCCCGAGGGGCAGGGATGTTGTTTCCAGGAGACTCTCGGCTCAAGACAGCAACAAGAGACGATATATTAGTACTATCATAGACTCATACTAAAATAACATAAAATACATAACATAACATACAATAACATAATAACAACAATATAAGAAATACGAAAAAAATGAACGGTATATTAATATCCAACCTACATCAGTAGCCTCCGAAGATTAACTCCTAACTGGCTAGTCTCACTCTAGTGCGCTGTAGCAATATCCACAACTTTTTCCTAACCTACAACTTTAATGCTCGACCTCCACAATTCCCTGTCAAGGGCCATGTCCTCAGTAATCCTAAGGCGCGCCATGTCTTGCCTGATCACCTCTCCCCAATACTTTTTAGGTCTCCCTCTACCTCTTCTCGTGCCCATCACAGCAAGTCGCTCACAACTTCTCTTCCTCTGAATGTGCCCGAACCATCTGAGTCTTGCTTCCTGCATCTTGTCCTCTATGGGGGCCACGCCTACCTTCTCTCGAATATCTCCATTCCTAATCTTATCCATCCTTGTATGCCCGCACATCCACCTCAACATCCTCATCTTTGTTACTTTTATCTTCTTGATGTGTGAGTTCTTAACCGGCCAACACTCGGTCCCATACAACATGGCAAGCTTAACCACTGCTCTATAAAACTTACCTTTTAGTAACGGTGGCACTTTCTTTCCACACAGGACTCTCATCGCTAACCTCCACTTCATCCAACCCACCCCTATATGGTGTGTGACATCCTCATCGATCTCCCCGATCCTCTGAATAATTGACCCAAGGTACTTGGAACTACCCCTCTTAGGGATGACTTGAGAGTCAAGCCTCACTTTCACTCCCGCTTCCGTCGGCTCGGCCCCAAATTTGCATTCGAGGTATTCCGTCTTCGTCCTGCTCAACCTGAAACCTTTAGACTCAAGGGCACGCCTCCACACCTCTAGCCTCTCATTGACGCCGCGTCGTGTCTCGTCAATTAAGACTATGTCATCAGCAAATAGCATGCACCATGTCACTTCCCCTTGAATATGATGCGTTATGACATCCATCACCAGGGCCAAATAAAGATTCTACGCTGTTTGACCTTTTTTCCGTATGATGGCGTAAAGATAAGATTGAACCATATTTTATTCCAAAAATAATCTTTATTTTAGTCACCTGAAGAGAGCAATTTCATTAAAGGGGTAAAATCTCTCTATATTAGGACCCACTTCCATTTAAATATGATAAAGCTCAACTGTTCCCCTATGCTCACGTCCAATCTATTTAGTTGATTCATTACAGGTGACACATAAGAAGACATATCGAGGATCTTGAAACATAAAGAAGTAAAAACATAGTTAATGGTGGTTGGTGGATAAGTCAATCCTCGGCAATTGTTGTAATAGAAACACACTTGATGACCTTTATAGTGTCTTTGCTTACAAGGTTTCCTGAGTGCAACTTTATCTTACATATGCATAATAGCTGACACAGTGAGAAATTTGTTGCTTTATGAGAAGTTAGGATTCATGCCTATTATTTCTTAAGGAAAACTCCAAGTTGTGCTCTTTAATTTAAAAATAAAAGGTACTTTACCTGCTCGCAATATATTTGTATCAAGATCCCATTTTACCTGGGACAAGAGGGGTTGCTTTGATGGTAAGCAACCCCCACTTCCAACCGAGAGGTTGTGAGTTCGAGTCTCCCCAAGAGCAAGATGGGAGGTTCTTGGATGGAAGGATGCCGGGGGTCTATTTGGAAACAGCCTCTCTACCCAAGGGTAGGGGTAAGGTCTGCGTACATACTACCCTCCCCAGACCCCACTAAGTGGGATTATACTGGGTTGTTGTTGTTGTTATCTTTCTGCCTGGCACAAAGGTGCTACGTAACGTGCCTGTTTAGAACTGCAAATGTACCAAGAAAGAAAGTGAAGGTCCTGTAGAGTTTAACTAATAATTCCCTGTTATACTTTGCTGACAACATGGATAGAAGCATCTTTGTTGGTTATCTGAAGTTTTAAATGTATCTATTTTGCAGTTGTCCTGCGAATGATTAGCTTTGGGTACGACTACCATTGGGCAGGTCATGATAATCGCTTTGACCAAGAGGTATGTTGATGGTAAGGTGTCCATTCGAAAGTGCTGTCAATTATGTACATCCTTGTTGCCATCATAGATTCTTTCCTTTCGTACTGCATCATGAATACTATCTTAAAAGATCTACTTTATCTCACAGCATAGTATCTTTGCATGAACATGCATGTTAAGAGAAAGTTGCCATGTGCTGCTGATAGATGGTCTCCATTTACTTAGTTCTCTCAATAGGGTAGATACCACTTCAAGCATCAATTTCCTGTATGAGCTCATTGATTGGATTATCTTCATTGTTTTATCCTATATATAGTGATTAACAGTTGATGAATGCAATCACATAAAATGAAGCCTTTATCTGTTCTGATATTAGTAGTTACGGTGATTACAGAAGCATGTTCAGCGTTGCAATAATTGCGCATCAGGAAAAACATGCTACCAGCTATTACAGGTTAGCCGGTAATTCAATTGCTAGATTCTAAATGTATCTAGCTCTCTACGTGTCTGAACCATCTCCCCCCCTTTGCAGAGAAGGAGTCTCAAAAGCGACACATTCTCCTTTACTATTTACTTGTGCTACCTGATTTACGCACCTCTTTATATTGCTGGACCAATTATTAGCTTCAATGCATTTGCTTCACAGGTAGAGATGATTTTGCATTTACATCCTTTTTCTTCTTTTATATCCTTATATTTGTGCAGAAGATACTGTCATAGCGTAGAAAATATGAACATACATGCTGTTGAATAACTGTACTTGTGTCAATCTCCTCCATTTAAAAATCAGTAATTTTCTATCTGGAGTGCCATGTGCCAGAAGGAATGACAGGTTGTTAAGAACCATTCCTTCGGCGAGATCACAATTATTTTTGTGTGGTACATCTTGAATCTGTTCTTATTTTTGGTGTGTACTTCTCTTCGATATAGCTGATTGTCCCAGTAGGAGTTTGAGCAATGAATTTGACCACTTTTGTTTTCCTTTACTTTAACCAAGAATCTTGTGAACTGCATGCCCTTCATCAATCTCATTGTTTATTGATGTTACTATCATGGCAGTTGGATACTCCTCAGAAAACATACTCAGTACAAGATATAGTGTGGTATGGACTACGCTGGATTTTTAGCTTGATGCTAATGGAGACGACGACACATTTCTTTTATTACAATGCTTTCGCCATCAGGTGAGTATCTTATGGTGTTCAAATAACCCCAATTTCTTTGAACTCCTAGCTGGCCTTGTGATTGAATCTTGTTAAATTTGCAGTGGAACATGGAAATACTTATCTCCATTGGACATCTTCGTCATTGGGTATGGAGTAAGTGCTGGAACATATAATGCTAGAGCCACTTTACTCATAGAGTTCCCTAGTAAACATAATTCTATGTGTTTCTCAAAAATGAATAATTGAAAGCAGCAGCTTGCAATTATTGGTCATAAATCCTTTGAACAACATGATCTAGATCGGAGTAAATGCTGGTGTTTAAATTTAGAGCTACTTAGGTCATAGGTGTTAGTGCTGTTCTGTGTGTTTTTATAAGCAAAATACATGAAATGTTTTCTTGAAAGGTAAAAATTGTGAAGGAACAGATGAATCTCAAAGCAAGCAAGATCTGTGCTTTTTTACTCCCCTAGTTCCATATTTAAATGTTGTCTTTATTGAGTTTTGCTGCGCATGTCTTTGATTTATCCAGTTTGGCCACATGGAATATTTTTCTTTAATGATGAAAAACTCCAAGAGTCTAACTGGAATGTGGACCGTTGTTCTTTAACCATTTAAAGACTTAAAAAGTATCACTTATTCTAGAACCTTCAGAAACTTTGAAGCTTTGTCTTTAGATCCCTGCAGATGCACACTGACCACCATTCTTCAAGTGTGATATTCTATTTCTCTAATTCAATGCTGAGGTGGTGAAATGTTTGTACATTTGTATGCTACCTCTTTTCCTTCTACAGAGCCGCTCAACTAGAAAATTCAGACCTATTTTATTTATACAGATATATATATATATATATATATAGATATATATATAAATGCAACACCTCTGTGGTGCTCTATGTAGTGACGTTCAATCCTCATTTGCCTTTAAACTGCCCAAGCGTGGAAGGGAAAGGCCCTTGCAAATAGTACCTTATGGTTCAACATCTAAAGGAGAATTTTATAAGCAATTCAAACAAAAGAACACCAACTATCATCAACAAGGAATTGCTGTTAAATCTGATTCTTTTCCCTCCACGGTTTCTTGTATTTCCCTCATTCTTATATTTACTTAAAATGTTTATTCTCTCAAGCATCTTTTTTGGTATTTGTTATTGACGTGCCAGTGGTCTTTCAGACTATCTCTTGAGTTGCTTATTTTCCATTTAATAGGATGTAACATTACTAATCTCTATGATAAAAAGAGCAGGTATTGAATTTCATGTGGCTCAAGTTTTTTCTGCTTTGGCGCTACTTCAGATTCTGGTCACTGGTAACTTTTGCAGTCATGCTTCTTTTGCCTTTCGATTCGTTCCTAAGCTGTAGCTCCTTATGCTTATTGGAGACGTTTGGTCTCCGCAGCATGTTAATCATATATCTGAGGAGAAGCCTCTTTTCTACCATAATATTTGTCCAGGTCAATGGCATTGAAGCTCCTGACAATATGCCCAGGTGTTTAAATAATTGCTACAACTTGGAAAGTTTTTGGAAAAACTGGCATGCCTCCTTTAACAAATGGCTTGTTAGGTACTGTTCTCAATATTTAGACTTGCTTTATCTGAGCATCTGTCTCGCACTGACACTAAGATTTGGTATAATGTGTCTACCTTTAGATATATGTATATTCCTCTTGGAGGTACTCAGAGAAAACTGCTAAATGTGTGGGTCATCTTCACGTTTGTTGCTATATGGCATGATCTGGAGTGGTACTGTTCCTGCAATCATCAACTCCACTTTGTATTACTGTACTAGGCTTAACTTCACCTGACAACTTGTTTGCAATTTGCTTCAGGAAGCTTCTTTCTTGGGCATGGTTGACATGCATCTTCTTTGTACCAGAAATGATGGTAAAATCGGCAGCGAATGCTCTCAAGGTTATGCCATTTAATGCTTAATTCGTAGTTCTTTTTGTTCTATGCATGCCGGTTTTTATTTTATTTTATGACTGATTATCTTTTCTTCTTGGTGCCATGTTGCTGAACCTATTGTACGCACCAGGTGGAGAACTCTTTTGGCAAGTTCCTTTGCCGTGAACTTAGTGCTGTTGCTGGGGCTATCACCATCACTTGTCTCATGGTTTGTCTGCTAAATTATTAGTCAGTCAAAATAGCATGCTTTTATATTATTTTATTGAGTTAATACCTAAAAACCCTTAAACTATCCACGTATCGCAACTTTAATACTTAAATTGTTGGGTGTTGCCGGTACCCCCAAAACTATAACATTTCCTGTCTAAAATCCCCCTGCTGTGCCAAGTGGCATGGAGAGTGACTTCACTCTCTTTGTAGTGTGTGGAGCTAGAGATTAGGCCAAAAAGAGTATACATGTGGCATTTTTCATTCATTGTTTAAATTAATTATTTTTATCTCTTATTCGGCGTTTTTTCTTTTTCTTATTCAGTTTTTTCTTCTTAAAATCTTTTGCTAATGACATTAAACTTGTTGATTCCCTTAACCTTAAAATAATAGTAACATCAAAAAATAAGTAATCTATTTTGAAATCACGATTGCATTTTGTCATATGAATAAACTCAGTTAAAAAAGATAACTTCTATTTTTTTTTGATAACTGTGGTATCTCGGTTATAAAAGATAACTTATACTCCCTCCGTTTCAATTTATGTGAACCTTTTTCCTTTTTAGTGCGTGCCAAAAAGAATGACCTTTCCGTATTTGGAAACAATTTACCTTTATGCAATGTGTTAGAATATGTAAAATAGTACAACCCTAATCCAATGTGTATTGGGAGTAGGATAGGTTATGTGTATATATATATAGGGCTCATTGTATCATGTTTTATATCAATTATATATTTTTCTCCCGTGCTTTCTCACATGGTATCAGAGCAATTGTGAAAGATTTATCGCTGTGCATAATTTCCAGCGATTCCGGAAAGTAAAATCAGTCATCGGAACCCTTTTCCGGCGACTTTTTAAGTAAAATCAGTCTCGGTCAGTGCTGTGCAAAATCCAGCAATACCAAAAGACTCGCCTCTGTCCGGCGACAAAACCACAGAAATTTCTCCGGCCAAATCAGCCCCACGCGCACCCACGCGCCTCCAGAACCTTAGGCGCGTGAGCCCACGCGCCGGCGCGTGACCCCCTTTCCGGCCAGATTTTCAGGTGACTCCTTCAGGGCAGTTTGGTCGGATACTAATTCCGACCCTATCCATCCTATTTTCGTTCGATTCCGACAACTTTGAGTTTTTTCCGGCGACTACACTGACTTTCGGGCAGCTTCAGTACTTTTCCGGCCACAATTTCAAAAACTTCCATCAGGACAGTCTGATCGCCCTCGAATTCCGAGCCTATCCATATTTTAATTTTTGAATTCCGAACAACTTTGAATTTTTTCCAGTAGCTACAATGCTTTTTCCGGCAGCTACGGTGTTCCAGTTTTTTCGGCAGCTCCAGTTTTCAGTTTCCAGTTTTCTGTTTTAGTTTCAGCGAGTTTTGAGTTGATAATCCAACGATGTCTTTGGGACTCGATGCTTTTGGGTCTAGAAACCCGGGTTCTGGCAGTTCCGGTGTTATGATTACCTCAGAACCTTTAATAGGAGGTTCAAATTACCTAGCTTGGGCTTCGTCTGTCGAGTTGTGGTGTAATGGTCAATGTGTTCAAGATCATCTAATCAAGGAATCTAGTGAAGGAGATGAAAAAGCTAAAGCACATTGGGAGAAGATCGATGCTCAATTATGCAGTATTTTGTGGCGATCTATTGATTCCAAGTTGATGCCCTTGTTTCGTCGATTCCAAACATGTTATTTGGTTTGGGAAAAGGCTCGTACTTTATACACTAATGACATATCTCGTTTCTATGATGTGATATCGCGGATGACAAATTTAAAGAACTAGGAATTAGATATGTCTACTTACTTGGGACACGTACATGCAGTTATGGAGGAATTTGAGACGTTGATGCCAGTTTCTGCTAGCGTTGCAAAGCAGCAAGAACAACGACCAAAGCTGTTTCTAGTTCTTACTCTTGCTGGGCTTCCTAATGATCTCGACTCAGTACGCGATCAGATTTTGGCTAGTCCAACTGTCCCCACAGTTGACGAATTATTCTCTCGATTACTTCGCCTTGCTGCACCACCGAGTCACCCAGTGAGCTCATCACAGACACTTGATTCATCTATCCTCATATCCCAATTAGTGGACAATCGGGCATCTCATACTATGGAGAATAGACGAGGAGGAGGTCGTTTTGGAAGATCTAGACCCAAGTGTTCTTATTGTTATAAACTTGGTCACACTCGTGACGTGTGCTATTCTTTAAATGGTCGACACCCAAAAATGCTTATGTTGCTCAGACCGAGACTACAGGTAACCAGTGATTTTCTCTGTCTGAAGGGGAGTATAATGAGTTCCTTAAATATCGAGCAAGTATGCAGACATCTTCGCAAGTAGCCACTGTTGCTCAGACTAATACTTCTGTTGCTGGTAATTCTTTTGCTTGTGTTTCCCAGTCTAGTCCTCTTGAACAATGGGTTGTGGACTCAGCTGCTTCCGATCATATCTCTGGTAATAAATCCCTTTTGTCAAATATTGCGTATTCACAGTTTCTTCCAGACATTACTTTAGCTAATGGGTCTCACACTAAAGCAAAAGGAGTTGGACAAGCGAATCCTCTACCCTCTGTCACTCTAGATTCCGTTCTTTATGTCCATGGCTGTCCTTTTAATCTTGCATCTGTTAGTCGTTTGACTCGTGCCCTCCATTGCGGTATATATTTTATTGATGATTCTTTTATTATGCAGGACCACAGTACGGGACAGACGATTGGAACAGGACTTGAATCAGACGGACTCTACTACCTTAACTCACTAACATCCTCCAAGGCCTCTCTAGTTGCAGATCCTCCAAACCTACTTCACAGTCATTTAGGACATCCTAGCTTGTCCAAGCTTCAGAAGATGGTGCTAGCTTGCATGCACCTCGACTAAATCCACAAGATACCTTCCACCTCCTATCAATAACAGTACCAGGTAACTCTGTCCACTAAGGTTTGGACTAGCGGGAAGAAATTACCTAGTGTTTTTGTATTCGTTGGGATTTGAACCTGAGATCTCGTGGTTCTCCCCCACTTCATTAACTACTAGGCCATACTCTTGGGTGCAGTAATACCAAAAAATTAACAAAAAAAGTAACAAAAAGTTGAACGCTTAAGCATAGAATTTTTTTTATTTTTTCTTTCTTGTTGACTTATCTAAATTTAGTGTTTTTTTTTCCTTTTGCAGAGCCGGAACATTTTGTTTATAAAAATAAATCTAGTTGAAAATCCATATTCGTAAAATAACAGTAAAACAAAGTAATAATAATTAATAACAGATTAGCAGTAAACCTAATTGCAAATCAGAATCGAATTTAATCAACAATATTAAACCCAATTGAAAAGATTGAACACTAAAATGTCCTTAAAATAAATATTGTTCACGTACTGTTATGTCTTTTTAACTGAGTCTATCATTATTGATGTAATTCATTTGTGATTGGCAACTACGTTTATCATTTTCTTTGATTAAATTATTTTTTGTATTTCTATTATTTTAATGTTATGGATTTCAAGTGGTTTACAGTTATTAGCAGAAGATGTAGAGTTTTGAGGGGAAAAAAAGTAAAAGAGAAAAGAAGAAAGAAAATATAACAACTAAAAATAATTAATTTTAAAACATAAATATAAAATGCGACATGGATGCTCTTTTTGGTCTATTTTCTCGCTTTTACATATTACAAAAAGAGTGAAGTCACTCTCCATGCCACTTGCACTGTTGGAGTTTTTTTTTAAAATAAGAAATGTTATAGTTAAGTGTAACAACAAGCTGGACTGTCAGAATTACCTTGGAAGGGGGAGTACTATACCTGGACAAACAAGCAGACTCGAGTAGATAGAGTATGTAGCAGACTGGATAGAGCATTTGGAAATTATGAGTGGATGATCAAGTGGAGCCAAGTGGAAACTTTATATGATCAACCACTAATTTCTGATCACAATTCCATGATAATGACATTGGCATCTTCTTCCTCGAAAGGCAAGATACCTTTCAAATTTTTCAATGTATGAACTAGACATGAGAAGTTCCACCAGATTGTGGCCAATGTCTGGCATTCTGATAACCCAGGTACTATGAAAGCAGTATGGTTCAAACTCAAAGCATTGAAAGGTCCTTTAAAGACTTTAAATGTTAAGGAGTTCAAGACTATCCCTCAGAGGATAGAACTTTGCAGACAAGAACTGATAGAAGTACAAGAGCAAATGACAAAGGCATATTCTGATGAGTTGCAGCAGAAAGAGAAAGAGATAGTTTTGAAACTGGAAAAGTGGTAACTAATTGAAGAAAGTGTCCTACAGCAGAAGGCTAGAGCAAAATGGATACAACTTGGAGATACTAATACCAAGTACTTTACTGCAGTCCTGAAAGAAAGAACTAAGAATAAACAGATCAAAGAACTTATAAATGTAATGGGAGACAAAGTCACTACAGCTGCAGATATAAAAAAGGAGATCACTGGCTTCTATAAGACTCTTATGGGATCATCAGCTTCATTTCTTCCAGCAATAAATAGAATGTACATGACAAATGGCCCAGTCCTAACACAGCAGCAAAGAAGGCAATTATGTGTCGATGTCACTGATCTTGAAATTGTGGAGAGCCTAAAAGCAATTGGAGATGATAAAGCCCCAGGAATAGATGGTTATAATGCTGTTTTTTTAAGAAGTCTTGGAACACTATTATCAGGCAAGTTATAAGTGCCATCAAAGAGTTTTTCTTAACAACCAAGATGTACAAGCCTATAAACTGTGCCACCATCACTTTAATTCCTAAAGTATCCAAGCCAAGTACAGTTAAAGAGTATAGGCCAATTGCTTGCTGCTCAGTTCTCTACAAAATGCTTTCAAAAATCCTGGCCAATAGACTGCAAAAAGTCATGCCTAGCATCATCAGTGAAGCCCAAACAGGTTTTATCCCAGGCAGAAAGATAGCTGATAATGTCATCTTGGCACATGAGTTAGTCAAAAGCTATACCAGAGCACATGTGACACCTAGATGCATGATTAAGATTGATCTTCAAAAAGCCTATGATTCAGTTGAGTGGAATTTTTCTACAACAGATTATGGAGGAGATTGGCTTCCCAAGTAGATTTACTAACTGGATTATGGAATGCATCAAAACAGTGAGGTTCTCAGTACTGGTCAATGGAGAGGCAACATAACCCTTTGAAGCTACTAGAGGACTTAGACAAGGGGACCCAATTTTCCCCTTCCTATTTGCACTTGTCATGGAGTACCTGAGCAGATCATGCAATGAACTAAAGAAAGAACCAACTTTCCAGTTTCATCCTAGATGCAAAAAGCTAGGAATTACTCACATGTGCATTGCTGGTGACTTGTTACTGTTTGCTAAAGGAGAAATTGCCTCTATCATAGCCATATTCAGATGTTTCTCACAATTTTCTGAAGCCTCTGGCCTGCAGGCAAACCAGAGCAAGAGTTCAGTATACTTTGGTAGTGTAACACTGGTAATGCAGAAACAGATTATAGAACACCTGGGTTTTGTTCACGGTGAACTACCATTCAAATATCTAGGTGTTTCTCTTTCCACCAAGAAGATTGCCTTGATCCAATGGCAACCTCTAGTGGAGAGGATTACTGCTAAGATCACTTCATGGACTGTCAGGAAACTATCTTACACTGGGAGGATCCAACTAGTCCAATCTGTTCTATTTGGCATTCAAGCATACTGGGCACATATATTCATTTTTCCTGCTAAAGTCCTTAAGATGATTGAAGCAATATGTAGAAGCTTTATTTGGTCTGGTCTAAACTCCATCACTAAGAAAGCATGTCTCTTGGGACAGAATGTGCACTCCCAAATTAATCTTATGCTCTGGAATAAAGCTGCAATTGCAAAGACTTACTGGGACCTAGCTCAAAAAAAGGATAAACTGTAGATAAGGTGGATCAATACTTACTATATAAAACACAAGCTGATAGAAGACATGCCAATCCCTACACAGGCAAGCTGGATGGTCAGGAAAATTATAGCCTCTAGAGCTGTTCTGCAGAATTTTCAACACTGGAGGAACCACGACTGTTCCATCAGACAACTATATCATTTGCAGTTAGGAGACCTACCGAGACTACCATGGAAGAATCTGATCATTAATAATTATGCTAGACCAAAAAGCTGTCTTCAATTTGTGGCTGGTTCTACAAGGCAGATTACCAACTAAAGACAGATTAGCAAGTTGGGGATTGAGTGTTGATCAACAATGTATACTGTACCAGAACCACAGAGAGACCAGAGATCACCTTATGCTATCCTGCCCATTTTCATCTGATCTATGGGGAGCAAGTAATGCAGCGGCTCCATGAGAGCCATCCTCAGACATGTACTTGGGATCAAAAACTTCATTGGTTCATAAGTAAAGAAAAAGGGAAATCTTGTCGAGCCAATATCTTCAAAATGGTAATTGCTGAAGTTGCATATGCTGTCTGGATGAAGGAACTCGAGAATTTTTAACAACACTTTTCGTAACTGTGCAGTTCTGCTGTGGGTGATAGCGTACAATTGTTAGAGGTACCCCTAGAATTAGACAAAAGTTGCAGCAATTTAATCTTTAGTATCATCAGGAGATAGGTTGATTATATGTAGTCAGTTGACGAATTAGAGATAGTCAGCTTAGTATAAGCTAGACTATGGTTTTGTAATGCAAATATGTTGGTGATTAATAAAACTTTAATTACCAAAAAAAAAAAAGTGTAACAACAACATTCCATAGTTTAAGTATTAAGGTTGCAAAACGTGGATATTTTTTTTTTGTTCGTGGGGGGGGGGGGGGGGGGTTGTTTAGGTATTAACTCTATTTTATTTTATGCATTTAAACCGGATTGTGGTATTATTTATCCGACTTTGTGTACCGAAAAAGTTAAGCAAGTAGTTCTGAAGCATAAAAGAATTCCAACTTGAATGATTGTTTCTGCTAAAAAGAACTGAAGAACGAAAACTAATGTTGCTCTTTCAGAGTGATAAAGTTGTTCAAATTACAGTACATAAGATTAATATGAAGAATTTTGGATATTTCTGCATATCAAGATCAACCATATGACTTATTGCAGTGTGTCACTAATTATTTTAAGCACTTTATGATCGTAACATGTTGTGCATGATGAGCACTCATCAGCACATGCAAATGCATTGCAACAATGTCACAGTTCGTAGCCAGAAGGTGGGATGAGAGAAACTGAACTTCTGATTGACCTTTCCCTAGTGTGTGTTTAGAGGGGTTAAGCAGACAACTTTTATGTTACAAAGGTCTTTGTGTTTCATCTTAGCGGACGTTTTGCTGCCTAAAGCTGAAATGGTTAGATTTTGTCTTAACCACACTGCTTTGTCATCAGGTGGCCAATCTTGTTGGCTTTGTTATCGGACCGTCCGGAATCAACTGGTTTCTTTCTAGATTTCTTCAGAAAGAAGGTACTGTGTCACATTTTACTTGATGATTGATGTAGGTGCAGAGATGACAAAATATTCCATGTTTCAGGACTCCCGACACTTGGTGGCATGTTTATTTCGTTTTACGTTGGCACTAAGGTAGGACTCTCCAAATGCATCTAATTCACTTTGAACTTCCTCGATGCTTTTTATCATGCTATGAATCTTATAATGCAGCTGATGTTCCATATATCTGAAGCTAAGAAAAATGTCCGTGGTAGATGATACAAAGATTTGTTCCTCTCCGACTGAGCAGAAAAATGTAGTGATCAGCAAGTGAGGAAGCTTTCAAGCAATAATTGTATTGTATCACGAGGGGAATTGCTTGGTATGTTTCAGGATTTTCTTGGGGTCTCTGGACGGCGAGGTGACCTTTTAGCTGGTTATTTCAGTATCCGTCTATTTTAAGTTTTATATTCATCAGATTGGTCAATGTGAGCTCTCCAGGTTGCAGTTTTGTGTGGATAACTCGGGTCTTACCACGGCAAGAATGGGGCTAAGTGGGGTACACAAATTTTGGAGTTCGCTGCAAGCCTACATTGGGTGAGCGTGTGCGCAGTTTGTCATCTTCCAATGATCTATTGTGATATTTGACAACTCGAGCCAAAGGGTAAAAGACAGAAAATAGCAAGTTTTTTCCTTTACAGGCGTTTGTATTGTGGTTCTTGGCTTCTTATCAAATGGGCCATCTCTCGTACGGGTATTCTAAAATTGCTTCAATTCATTTCAAGTTACAATACAATTGTCTTTCTCTTAAACTGCTTGTGATCTGAAAGTCCAAACCTTGCTAAAAGGGTTTTAATCATATGATTAACAGCAGAACAAATAAACGGACAAAGACACGTAAAATTATAATGCCTGCATCCAAATTGGGTACTCATGTTTAAACGCAGCAAAATAGATAAAGCTGAATGCAAATATGTTTCAGTGATTTTATCAATCCCATTATATGGTTAAAAGCAGAACAAGCTCAAGAAAGTAGAATTTAGGATACTATGTGAGGAGTACCTCTACCTGGTTGGCCTCAATTATTTTTAGACTTATCTGATCTTTTGTTCCTTTTGGTGACAAAGAAGTCAAGTGGCCTTTTCATCACATGCAATATACTTGAGCAAAGTGGAGAAATCCTTACTTTGGATATTTCTCTTTTAGGTCTCAAAAGTAAGATCACCTCTAATGGAAATTGTGATGGTTTCCTTTTGATCTAAGCCATATGCTTTAGTGGAATGAAATGATTGTGTAGTTCCAATGCTTTTCATGAGTGTTACCCTTACATTTCAAAGAGAGATGTTTTTGCATCCTATTTTGTGTGTACACAAAATTAACAGCAGATAAATAGAATAAGGAAAAGAAAGAGGCCTTGTAGAATCAGCACAACTGTAAAGATTTTAAATTTCAGCCTGTCGATTTGAATAAATTGTCTCTCATTCAACTGAGTTCTCTTGCGGATTCTCCAGATTATTCAGCTAAATAACAGAGAAACATAAGTCTAAATTAACAATTAGCCAACATCTCTTGGAATAACTTCGAGTTCAGTGATTTATCTTTTTCAAAAAATGTATTGAGATATATTTAAGTGCTATGATTATCTGGCGGATGTAAACCTGTGCTTTTTTAATGTCTTAGGCCTTTTCTGCTGTTTGAATTATTCATCGTTGGGCTCCACGATTCATTAATTCGAATTCCAAGATTCATAAACTGACAAGCATGATGTTATTGGAATTGAGATCGTGTATTCGTGTGCATTTGATTTGCTTGGCGTTTACCTTCTGTATTTTGCTGAGTTGAAAACGATAGTCGTTGATGATTAGGTTCTCAATGACCAGTAAAAGGAAACTTAGCCCTGACTTGACCTGAATTGTATTCATTGTGTCTGTTTCATTGACAAAAACATGAGGGAGAAAACCGACTCTAGCACTCAATTGTGTCAACAGAGTGAAAATCACAGGGAGACAAAAAAAAGCTAGGTAATTATTTTTTATCTGCTTAAGCTTTGGTGGCAGAATTACACCTGTACTTGTGATGCTAGTTGAAGCTAGGGTCGGACACCATCACTATAAATAAAAGAGAAAAATGACATTTAACTTCAAAATTTGGTCAAAATTGCTGAAGTTAGAAAACTTTAGTGAATCCCACATGAGAAGAAATGTCCTAAGTCGTAGCTGATAGACTGGAATTCACTAAGCTATAAAATACTCCCTCCGTTTCTATTTATGTAAATATATTTTCTTTTTAGTCCGTCTCAAAAAGAATGATCTCTTTCCCTATTTGGAAACAATTTACCTTTATGCAATGACTTTTAGCCACACAAAATATATGTACTTCATGTTACACCACAAATTCAAACGTTTTCTCTCTTTTCTGAAAATCCGTGCTCAATCAAATTAGTTCACATAAATTAAAACGGAGCGAGTATAAAAAAGCAATACTACTATTTTTTTGTGTGGGGATGCATCCATGTTAGGCATCTTGGGGCATAACATTCTTTTTAACAATACCCTTTTCAGCCATAAATGAATTTAATGGTTTATCCATTGATTGATGGGTCCAAAAAACTGAACATAATCCTCAAAGATTTCATTTGTAGTGTGTAGTTGTTTTCCACCCTTTAATTTTGTCGAGACTCATCTTTCATTGAACCAGAAAAAAGACGTCAAACTTTGAAGTTGACAACTGATTGTACCTTTATTTAATTTCCTCTGCTGCTTCATCTTTTTTCTCTTGGCTTTATGAGTTAAATCTGAAATTGTGACTATCCCAGAATAGAGAATTTGTGTTAATAACTCTTGTTCTCTTTATGTCGTATTGAGACCAGGTCTCGTGTTTCATGACCAAAAGAGCTATGCACAATAGTCTTGATCCAAAGGAAATAAAAAACAGAACAAAGCAAAAGATTATTTGGAAAAATAATCTAAAAATACAGGTCTAGGTACCTTTTTAACAGTTTTGTGCACGTATAATAATTATATTATCTCAGTTTTATCTGTACGGATATAGATTTGGTGGATATTTCCAAAAGAGTTTTTGAAGTTTGTTGAAAAATAATTTTTAGAAGTTGATGTTATGTTTGAACGTATATTTTATTGAAAAAAGTTGATGTTTTGGAAGTGGAATAAAACGTTTCACCCAAAAGCTGTTCTAAACTAGTTTTTTGGAACTTTAATTTTTCTTCCTTCAAAAATTGATCATATTGCAAGAACAAACGGTGTTTCCAAAATCTTTAAAAAGATAAAATAGAATAATAATTAAAATCTATGGCGAGCTACGCATCATTTTTATCTGACATTTGTGACAGAGTCATTTAAACTTGTCGCCTCTATATGATCATTGATGTCAGGAAAACATTCTCATGTGCTCAGACTACATCTCTGAAAATAACTGACTTTTTAGTGAAAATATGAATTTGTCGGGGTTTATTTGGAAATAATCTCGACTTCCAACTGATAGGTTGTGAGTTCGAATCTCCCCAAGAGCAAGGTGAGAAGTTCTTGGAGGGAAGGATGTAGGGGGTCTATTTGGAAACATCCTCTCTACTTCAGGGTAGGGGTAAGTTCTGCGTAGGGGTGTACATAGACCGGGTTGGGTTCGGATTTTACAATTACCAAATCAAACCAATTGTGTCGGGTTATTAAATCTAAAGACCAAACCAAACCAATAAATTCGGGTTTTTTCAATATCGGGTTTTCTTGGGTTTTTCGGGTTTTCGGGTTATTCGGATTTTTTCGAATTTTTTTCCGGTAAAATCTTCGTAGAACAATATATAACGTATGCTCAAAATATTTCTTTAATCCTAGTAAGATATAACTATATAAAGTATTTTTCAAGAAAATAATACAAAATATGAGATATGTCATGACTCATGACATTATCTTAAAATATTCAACAATAAAAAATAATAAAATTATGTACTATAAATATTGCTAATTAAAAAGTCATAATAAAAATAAACATAATCTAAAAGCACTAATTCATGCTAAACTAGATAGACTACTGAGGAAGTATTAATTATATACCTAAAAGCTAAAGAAAAATAAAAATTGGTTATGTATTTTTATCTAAATTATTGCAAAATAAAAAATAGACATTTAATACATTCCCGTTCGTAATATTGAATTGAATGTCTTTTGTTAGCATTAGTATTGATTGCTAGCATTATTTAATTTGCCTATATTAATAGCGATAAAACTTATTGGAGCATTCAAAAGTTCTAAATCAAACCTTGAAATAATACCTTAAAAGATAAAATTATGAAATTTTTTAAGAAATATTTATAAATTACATTACAATAAGTATTTATATATTAAATATATCTAAAATTGCTATATACGTAATGTCGGGTTGGTTTGGTTTCGGTTTGACTTTCTTTAGTTAAAACCAAACCAAACCAATTATGCTCGGGTTTTTTTTTTCCAACACCAAACCAAGTCAAACCAAACCATAGTCGGGTTTTTTTTCTCGGTTTGACTCGGATTATTGGGTTGGTGCGGTTTATCGGTTTTCTTTGTATACCCCTAATTCTGCGTATACACTACTCTATCAGACCCCACTAAATGGAATTATATTGGATTGTTCTTGTTGTTGTTGTTTATGTACTACTAATAAAATGTAGACAGGCATGACTTTTCCCACTTGATTTGACTGATACAGTAGCATTAAGTAGAAGTTATTATGTACTACTATCAATTGCTAGTTGATAGTTCCACATCAAATTAATGAGTTGAAGACAAAGCTATCAGTTTAAGGTTCCATCACACCAAGTGATTCAATACAAAATCAAATGCAAGATCCAAAGCTTTTGATAAACAATTATCACAAAAAAATCATCGTTTCCCCAGATGAGATTAGACAACTGAAGAATCCAATTATTGCCTATTAATTATCAAAAAGGACTTACTTGGGGTAATTAATCATAAATGAAGAAGTTGTTATCTTGTCATTTTAAGTCCAAATTAATGGTGACACTGACTTAGTAGTTAGTACTACTTGCTATGCTCTGACAAGAGAAACCTTACAAAAATTTTGGGAACTTTATCGCAATTTAGAGAGTATATCTTAGAATATGGTCCGAAAAAGAAGTGTGAGAAAGACACTTTATCAAACTTGAATGGATGGTTGAATAAATGTCTTTCCAAGTGGCAGACTTCCACAAGGAATAATTCAAGGAAATTAATACTTAGGATTTTTAATTTGTGACCAAAACCAATTTTTGAACCATATGCAGTGGATTGAGAGGTTTTTATATAATTTTTAAAAAACTCATTTTTTCTATTTAAACAATAGGAGTGTAAGTTTACGATGAAGGGATCCAACTAAAACCTTTATTTGTAGAAATTAAAGTATCCACTATTCCACGGATCAAAATAAGTAATTTTTTGGTTGTTTTTACACATATTAAGAAGTCTACTTTTAACATTAATTAGCAATGAAATTGACCTTATTAACTTTTACTATCTCTTCACATAAACAGTCCTAACACATACTCCAACATTAATTACTCCAAGGACAATGTAGGAAAAAAATAATTAATTTATTCTTAAAATATGAAAAAATAATTTATTTCGGATCACAGAAAAAGCCCAAAAATTAGTTATTTTGAACCGAAAATAATAGTACTTTGTTGAAATAAATGGAAACTTAATATAAAATGACAGCACATTGCATTAAGGTCTCCTCGTGCACAGGATCCACCGTCAATGTGACCGCGCGCATTGGAGTCACTAGCGAATGCGACTGCACATAACTGGCCATTGTCCTCGTACTGTATCTGTCGACGGGTCGCTAATTAACCATGGGCTAGCCATGGATCTTTATTGAATGACTTGACACTTGACACCTGTAATGGCCTTATTATTGAATTGTTTTACACACCAAAAAGAAAAAAAGAAGAAAAAAAAAGGAAAAAGCTCAAGCTCAAATGAATACATCACGTTGGTCTTCACATTTCTGGTCAGGAGATATATCCGTTTTTCTTTCCTTTAATCAACTTGGAAGATCCTTCTTCTGAATTGTATTTGTTACTTATAAAGAAGTGATCCAACAAAATGATCATCTTGTGGGAGGTGCATGCATTCCTTTCTTTTTATTTTTCTTTTTCTTTTTCTTCTTAATGGAAATGGAGTCCTATTCTTATTGTTTTATACTCCTACTACTATTTTAAGTTATATGAGATTAGTAACGGATCCAGAATTTTTAAATCATGGATGCTCAATTTTTCTTGATTTGAAAATTGCTATGCAGAGACTGAGTACTAAGTAAATATATTTGTATAAATTTCTAATTTTTCATAGTAGTGTTGTTTTTAAAAGCAATTAAGCACCCATGGCATCCGCCGTTGTATGACATAGTTTGACTGTGCATGAAATTTAAGATAATAATATTTTTAAAATTTGAGGTCTTAAATATGTCATACAATTGTGTGGCGGTTATATGACTTTTGACATCACATATGTAAAGTTTATCATAAGTACAAAATGAGAAGTTTTAGCTTATTTTTAAATTTATAAAAATAATGTTCCTTTTTAAATAAACTACTCCCTCCGGTTTAAAATACGTGATTTACTTTACTTTTTTATTTTGATCCAAAAAAAGTTTTCATTTATATAATCGAAAAAGAATTCAATTTGTTTTTACAAAACCTTTATATACATATCCCTAAAATATTTTCTTACTCCTTACATTAAATATTTAATCAAGAGTAGCTTAGTCATATTAGGTATTTTTATATAATTTAATATTTTCTTAATGGCATACTAAAAATAAATTTATCACTTATTGTGGACGGCAAAAGTAATAAGGAAATACTAGTATTATATAAAATGGAACATAGGGAACATGGAAGAAAATTTTAGTTGGATTTAACCCTGACCCCAGCCAAGAATTTGCTTTCAACTCCTTTGGCCCCATGAAGTTCTACTTTACCTAGATTTGGCTTTGTTAGACAAGCCATGTAGGAGTGGGCAAAATATGTTATATCTACTTTAGCATCAATGTGCCCACAACAACACCAACTTCAAAGACTAGATAATGCAATCAATAAGTGAGGAATTTGTATTTGCTAATTTTCAAAAGAGGAAAAGTTATCTCAACTCAACAAAGAAAAGAACAGAAAACTACTCAATTTCATTTGAAAAAGCTTCACTGTTCTTGAATTGGAAGTTCTAAACTAATAGGACTTTAATATGCATAGATTTTCTGGTGAATAATAAGTACCAACCCCTATATGGCTAAGCCCTGTATATATTTTTAACTTTGGAAAAGAGATGCTCCTAACTTTATCACTATAGCTTTAGTAGGCAGTCCAATTGCCTATCATCTGAAAGCTAACATAGCAATGACTCTACAAATTTAATAACGGATTTTTACCTCCTATACTATATGTGAAACCTTATTATTCTTAATGTTTAATATTTGTATTAATTATATTTTAATATACCAAATTATCATTTATATACTATATTTACTTGAAATTATAAGTAATGTGATATTTTATATTCTTTAATTTAAGCCTTTCCGTTATTTAGTACTTAAATTTAAATTTCAAGTATCAACCTCCTCTCTCTCGAGGCCTTGTCGATTTGCATCCATTTGACAAAGGAGATGACGACATCGACAGTGATTTGAGAAAAGATCTTCCAATAAATTATGATGTGCATTTATTTGAAAAGAATACATTTTTAGCTTCTACTATTATACCTTTTCTCCCCTTAGATACATATTAGTATTAAAATAATGGAAGTCAAAATTCAACTTGATCAACTTTTATCTCCCTTGGAGTGTTGGTATCCCGTCAGAACTGGAGTAGCAGGAAGATTAGGTTCGCGTTGCAGATCTCACCAGTTCCTTTCATTCGGTTCGAGCTAAGGAAATCCAAGGAAAGCAAATACTTACTTCAAGCTTGCACTACCTTTTTTTTAAAATTTATTTTGGACAGTGGCTGAATATTATTGGTTAATACAGTCAATTGGAACTCAAAGAAATTGTAGATAAATTATAGAAAAATTAAAAAAATTATAGATAAATTGTAGACTATTTTTTGCAGATGATTTTGTAGAAGCTTTAGTCGTTTTGGATTTATAAAAACAGAAAAAATGCATCTACAATCAGAATACAAATAATCTATAATTTATCTACAAAATATCTACAAACTGGATACATTGAATTTTAATATCCCAATTCCATTTTCAATTGTAGCATAATTGACATTTTCGACATAATCGTTGAAGATTTGCAAAAGTTTTAGTCTTCCCCAATCTACAATTCTACAATTTATCTATAATTTCAGGAAATATGTCTTCTTCTTTTTCTTCTTCTTACATGTTCCGAATTATTTACAACAACTCCTAATCCAAACAAATAATGATTTTTGAAAACTCAAATTTGCATTGAAAGCTTTCAAGCTTTTAAATGGCTATCAATGGTCGAAAATATATGGAAGAACAGATTTTTTCAACTTTGAGTTGTTGAAACTCAAAAAGTTGAATTGTTCGTTTTTTTTCTTCTTCAAGAATTTGAATTGTAGTTCTGGAGAAAAATACGCAGATGAGAAATCTCCTTTCTTTTTCAAAAATTGAATTTAATGTAGAACCAATTAACACCAAGATTCTCTCCTTAATTTTAGCTCATTTTTAGGGAATATTCTGCCCTTTTAATGCCCAATAGTCGAATGATATATAAATTGTAGTTAAAGTATGGTCTGGTGGGTAACTAACAAACTATGCACACTTAGGGTAATAAGGTTTCATATATGGTATAGTTAGGAAAAAAATGTGATATGACTCGATTTACGTTTTCTACACTTAGGGTGTGTTTGGTAGGAAAGAAAATATTTTCTATGGAAAATGAAAAATGTTTCATGAAAATTAAAAAATATTTTCATGGAAAATGAGTGGTTTTATCACTTATTTTTTTTGTTTGGTTGGCGAGTGAAATTTTTTTTCCAAAAAATATTTTCTAGTGTTTGATTAGAGTAGAAAATATTTTTTATGTTACTCTCCTCACTCCATTCCCCTAAGGCCCCATGTTTTCTTGCTCCTTCCCCCCCCCCCCCCCTCCCCCCAAAAAAACCCAACATTTTCAAGACTCTATTTTCGTCAACAATTTAATTATTTTTATTTTAAAATTGAAATGAAAAGAAAGTACCTTTTTGTTAAATTGAAAAAAAAAGTATTTTTATATCATGAGAAAAAAAAATCCATTTGATGAAATGAAAAAAAATCTATCTATAATATGAATAATAGTTATGGAAAATATTTTCCCTTCTCTAGATAGGGAAAATACTTTCTTTGAATTGGAGGAAAATGAGTTCACGACGAAAATAATTTCTAAAATATTTAAGCCAACCAAACATGAAAAAATTAAAAGATTATTCTCCAAAAAATATTTTTCTTCACCAAACACACTTTTAGTTTAGTAAAGAAATGCAAACACCCAACCATTAGTTTAATTACTCAAGGTTACAAGTGTTTAAGGAAATAATAAGAGTAAGTACAAGTTACTAATGTTATGTATAGATTTTTCACATTCTCTCTACAAGACTAGACAGTCACCATCAACATTTTGTTTACATCCGAGATATTCTAATGTTTTATACCTCAATCCTACACAAGATGAGGTAATTTATATTAAGGGTGTTAAACGGACCAGGTCAGCTCGGTTTCGGATCGGTTTAGATCGGTAGAACCCGGAACAGGCCCGGACCGGTAGGGGGGGGGGGCTGAGCAGGGCTGGCTAGGGGGTTGGGAGGGGTTTGGATGGCTTAAAAATTTTAAACAAGTTACCTGGCCCGGGAAAATCCGTTAGATAAATATTGCCATTAAACTGGTTAACCGGCCCGACCCGAACCGACTCAGACCGTTGATATAACATGAATATACCGTGATTATATTATAAATATACCATAAATATATCAATTATTGTATACTAATTAACATAATTTAAAATTGTTGGAATTTTGACATATAGTGTATATATTTAGGGAAGACAAGAGGGGTTGCTCTAATGGTAAGCAACCCCCACTTCCAACCGAGAGGTTGTGAGTTCGAGTCTCCCCAAGAGCAAGGTGGGAGCTCTTGGAGGGAAGAAAGTCGGGGGTCTATTTGGAAACAGCCTCTCTACCCAAGGGTAGGGGTAAGGTCTGCGTACATACTACCCTCCCAGACCCCATTAAGTGGGATTATACTGGGTTGTTGTTGTTGTTGTTGTTGTTGTTGTTGTTGTTGTTGTTGTTGTTGTTGTTGTTGTTGTTGTTGTTGTTGTTGTTGTTGTTGTTTTTGTAGTGTATGTATTTAGGGTATAAAACTATAAATGCCCAAATCATAGAATATGATGATATGCTATATATGTGTTATTTTAAGATTTTAAGATAATTTATGTTATTTTAAATTATTAGACGTATTTATGCTTAATATTTTAGTTTGTTAGATTAATTTAAAGTATTATTAATTTATTATGCATAAAAATTTAGTTTACTATTTATTTGTTAATTTAATTTTTAAATGCAAACTTTAATTTTATAATTTTAAAATAAATATAGCACTTGCAATTTATAAGTGCAATTTATTTTCCATCTTCCTTGTATTCTCTATGTTAGTACAAAGTATTAATATAACTTACAATAGTTATACAAAATATCCAACAAAAAAAAATACACTAAACCCGGCCCGGCCTGACACCCTCAACCCGTAACACATATTGTTTAAATTTTTTCGGATGAATCCGAACCCGTTAAACTTGTTAAGACCCAACCCATAACCAGCCCGGACCGTAACCCGTACGGGTCCAAAAAATATAAGCCCGGCCCGAACCACCCTCTTAACACCTTTAATTTATATTGTATCCAATTTTCATATGTACAAATCATAAAAGGACCTGATTCTTCTATGCGTTCTTTATACTACTATTTCGGAAATAATAAATACGGAAAGTAAAGAACACAAGTATTTTTACGTGAAAAACACCCGTCTCAAAAGGTGAAAAAATTACGACCTATTATTCAATAGAATTGTTTTCCAACAATTCACTAAATCACTGAGATAAAACAACATTTACAAAAACTCTTTGTAAAACCTAAGGATTACCTCTAATTCTGTTGTGGTATTCTGAGTATTCAAATTAACTTTAACTTGAATACTCATAGTACCGAATACAATTGTTTCTAGATAAGATAAAATGTATAATTTGAAAACTACCTACTACAATGAAACTGGATTAAAAGACACATACTTGGAATTTCTTCTTCCATCTGGTTCATGTAGCTTCAGGTTCGCACACTTGAATCACACAAGAATTGCTTGCAAAGAGCCTTGCTATTTTGCTCTCAATTCACATTTAAATTCAGCTTTGTGCGTGCTTGTAGAGTGAGAACATCCTGTAATTTATAGTGTTAGTAGAATAGGAAATAACTAGAGTTCCAATGCGATACTCTTCCTTAGTGGAAGAGTTCTAGTTAACTTCAACTTCTAATTCATTCCTTATCTTGGATAGTGTTCTCTTTGAGTAAGGAGTCTTTTTCCTAATCAATCTTGAAAATTTTTCGATCAGTAGATATCAGATATAACAACTTAAGCTTATATTCTTCATGTGCATCCCTTATGCTTGAATCTTCCCGTGTCTGTGCATATTGTGGATGGACCTAGTTCATGCTTGAGTTCCTTTGTAAATCTTCAAAACAAACTTCACTTGAACCAACAAATTCCCCCTTTTGATGATGACAGACTCTGTGATTTTCATAAGCGTAGGCCCTGTTTCAACTCAGCTTAACATCAACACAAAGTTAGAGCACTTTACCTTTTTAAATTCACTAATCATCAAGGACTAGGTTCGTTAGGTTATAAACATCACATTCCAAAGAAAAAGCACAACCTAATTCCTCTTTATGGCATCATCAAAAAGTTGCATAATCATGTTAGATAATTATATTTTAATAGAAATTACTTATGGCCAGTGGGGCTACTTCAAATGCAATCATGAATTCAATTTTCTCTTATCAATCTAAGGATTTTAGCCATCTAAGAAATATTAACAAAAAAATAGAAAAAAACTAGTAATTTCATTGAATGATAAGATCCTACCACAAATCGTAAAAAAAAAAACAATGGATCATGAGCAAAAAAAAAAAAACAAAAAACAAAAAACAAATCACATCTAGGTCAGACTAGGATTGAAGTATTAAGGTTGGTAAGGTTTGGTTTTTGCTTTGAAGTAGTTTCAGTATATCCTGAAGAATGACATCATTCTTCTCCTTCTCCTTTGCCAGCTCAGCTCTGAGTGCATCTCTCTTCGTCTTTGCTTCTGCCAACCTTTTCTTAAGCATTTCAATTTCAGCATCCTTAACCCCACTTTCTTGTACCAATGCACGCATTTTGCTATTCACATGTACCTTTTTGGATGAATAATGTTCTTTGGGAGTGGATTGGACTTCGTAGTCACAAAGAGTTAGAGTGTTTGCCCCAAAATGATCCTTGCTTGTACCAACTTCCCATTTCTTAATGGGTGCCTTGAAGGGTGCAATTACAACCGTGAGAATAAAACCATAGGTAATGGCATGAGTTTTGGTGCCATTTAGAACTATGTCAAGAAGCTGGATGATAAATCTAGGCAATTGATTTGCCTCCCATTGTCTAAATATTCCATAAGGACCAGGTCTATGAATGTGGCAATATGCCAATTTCTTGCTTAGGCAACACAAATTTGTTCACAAATTCGAACTACACTTTGTGGGGTGGCTTCATCTAACTTTTGTAAATAACCTTGGGCTCAAGCTCCTCTTCATTGTCAACGAACGTCCTAGAGATGGCAAGGATAGTGGGGAGATTCTCTAGACTTAGGCATTTGAGCTTCTTATAATCATTGTGCCCTTCAGCAGGTACACCTACGATCTGTCGCACTTACTGTCACCCCTTGACCACATTGGTGACCCTACCATCTTTGATCTCACAATTTTCCATGCACTCCACAATCTCAGTTCTGGCCAACTTTCTATCCATCTGAAGGATCATGTCCTTCCAACCTGGCAATTGTAACTTCTCTAGCAACATTAGCATTACTTCCTCCTCCAAGTCCCTGAGAAGTCTACCTTTCAAGATGGTTTCCTCCTCTAAGTCCCTGAGGAGTCTACCATTCAAGAAAGAGTTCAACCCACTTGAAAGAAGAAAGGGGAGTAGGCATAGTACCGGAAAGTACGGATTCAGGGTTCATCCCTCAATCAAGCGCTACTTGAAAGTCATGATAGATTCCACTCTTCTTCTTCTTCTCCACTATTTTTACCTTTCTTGATTCCAATGCAGACCTGGTTCTTTTAGCCAAAGTAGATGGCTCAGCAAGCTTCTTTGCGGAAGCCTTGACTTTCTTTGCCTTTATAGTCACAACCTCCATATCTTCTATCTCATATTCATCCCGAAAGACCAGGTCCATCTCATCAATTTCAACTACCTCAACAGGCTTAACCTCCTTCTTCTTTCCCTCAATAGCAATTTTCTTCTAAAGCCTTTTGCACTTTAGCGTGACTTTGCTTCTTCTGACTCCTTGTAGCTCAAACTCTTATAGAGGAGTCTCTACGGGGATAAATGAAGTAACATTTATTTTCTTGTTTGCCCTAGAAGTACCAGGGACTTAGACTTCCAAACTCCTTTTCCTTTTAGGATTGTAACTGTCAGATACCATTCTTAGAAGGTCAGCGAGGGTTTTCTGCTCAAATAAAACAGGTTCTTGATCATCTTTCCCTAATCGGACCATCCCCTCAGCATCTTCTCTAGACCTACTCCTCCTTGTTTCTCCTGCACTCTCTTCTTCTCCAGAAGACTCCTCACTCCAAACTACCATAGCACCTGATTCTTTGGTTAAACCAATAGGAGTGGGTGAAGATTCGACCATTCTTTTTTCCATTCTCCTCACAACACTTCGAGCACCCTCATGCTAATTTTCTTTTCTCTTTTTAGTTTTACCACCAATTTTCCCAAACTCAGTTGTTTCAACACCAGCCACGGTTCCTACCAGAACAAACCTAGTTTTCAGATTTGTAGCAACCTCAGAGATGATTTCAGGAGTAACTTTAGGGCCAGATGTTAGCTTCTCAGTCTCAGAAAAAATATTTTCTCCCCCCTCAGTAGCAGACTTGAATGATTCATCAAAATTTCCGATTTTTTCTTCCCTATTCGCTTTTAATTTTTCATTTATTTTCTTAAACTTTCTCCACCAGCGACAACCTTGCGAGCCCCATCATCTTTACCCTTCCTTTATTGATGGGAATGGTTGAATGTGCAATAGATAGTGGGGGTGTAATTTCCTTGGGTGATGATGAGGGATTCTAAGAGGGGTTAGACGTTTCTATGCTTAGGTATGAGAAAAGATGAGTTTGAGTGTATTTGGAAAATTATAGAAGATGTAGAAAATTTTGACGGCTTGGGAATTAGAGGTGAAGAAACACTAAGGCCTAATCAATTTAAGAAGGGGGTGTTTAATTGGGTAACAATAGCCTTTTTCAGAAGTCTTATCAAGCTGAAATTCAGTTTGAAAAGACGTTGAATAGTGTCCCTAGAATCTAGGCACTTAATGCAGTTTTGGATTCTTTTTGAACAAAACTAGTTCATTGCACTTAATGCAGTTTTGGATTCTTTTTGAACAAAACTAGTTCATTTCATAATGGATAAGTTCAAAAGGGTTTGGGATTAAATAGTACTCTCTTCTTAATCATAATCAATTATAATTATAATATAAAGAGTGGAGAATACGTACTAAGTAATCTTGATGAACCAGGTTCTTCACTGAAATGTCTCTTGTGTAAGTCTGAATTTTCCAAGAAAATAGAGATAATATCATTAGAGATTAATAAGTCATTTTAGCACATGACACAAGGGTATACTGATAAAAGTATGAGACTTAGCAAATCTAATCTAATTATGTACAAAAAATCACAATTTTTTGACTAATTTTTGAGTTAGAACTAGTTCTTTTTAGGTGATCTTAATCATCCCTTATTCTAACATGTTCCTTTCAAAGTGATCTCTACATAGAGCTTTTGTGAAAATGTTAGTTATTTGCATCTTAATAGCACAAAGTTCTAAAATGGTCAAAACATTCTCTAGTTGTATTAAAAAAAATAATTCTTAACATCTATGTTCTTTGTTATGATGAACCGGGTTCTTGGTCATACTAATTGCGCTAATGTTATCACATAATATGGGGATACAACCTACATCATTTTCAAGATCCATTAATTGTTGTTTGATCCACAATAATTGAGCATAGCATGAGGTAACAACCACATACTCAGCATCAACAGTATATATGGCCACAAAATTTTACTTTTTGGTAGCCCAAGACACAAGACATGAGACAAGAAAGTGTCCCATACCTGAGGTTCTCTTTCTATCCATAAGAAAACCTGCATAATCAGCAACAACATATCCCATTAAGTTGAGATTACTACCTTTTGGATACCATAAACAAAGGTTAGTGGTGCCTTTTTGGTATCTGAAGATTCTCTTGACAATAATCAAGCGAGACTCCTTTGGATTTGCTTGAAATCGAGCACAATGGCCTATACTAAAAATAATGTCAGGTCTACTGGCAGTAAGATATAACAAAGAACCAAACCATTCCCCCCGTACAACTTCTGATCAATAGATGAACCATGTTCATGTATATCCAATTTTGTGGATGTTGCTATAAGAGTGTCAATTGTTTTTTGGAATCTTCCATTTTAACCTTTTAAGCAACTCTTTCACATACTTCTGCTGATGGATCTTTTAAAACTACAGACTCTTTTGACAGATGTTCCTTTTCATTGGTTACATCCTCAAATTCATCAATTAGTTCTAGAAGCAACTCAGATAACCTTTCATTAGACAAAAATTTAATCTTGTCTTTCAGATGAGAAACACTTATATCAGCTTCTTCATCAGATTCTCCAATATTGACAAGTGCATCATCATCATCATCATCTGATCTTTTATCTGAGCTATCTCCCCAAGCAGCGACCATAACCTTGGTTGACCCTTTGCGTTTCTTTTTTTGGGTTGAATTTTTCCATCTTCCCTTTCCTTCGTTCAGCTCTTTTCTTCTTCTACTCAATTTCTCACAAAGGACAGTTCCTGATGTGCCGATCAGTCTTTCCACACTTGTAGCAATCATAATTGGTTTTTTCTCAAGAGCTTTTGATTTTTTGTAGCTACCAATTTTTGAAGAACTTTTTTTTCTCCTTAGGTACTTCTTGAAGTCTTTGGCGATAATGTCTATTTCATCATCTTTCAGGTCATAACCTTCAGTGATTATGAGAGCCAAACTCTTTTCCTTCTTTGGTATATCCATCTTCATATTCTGTCTCCTAGGTTCATAGGCAGTAAGATTTTTAATCAATTCATCCAGTGGGAGAGTAGCATTATTCTTTGATTCCTGGATGGCAGTGCGATTTTGCTCTCCCAAGTGATAGGCAAACTTCTAGTCAATATCCTTGCAACCGTTTCTTCTTAAAGAATAATCCTTCCAAGAGATTTCAGCTCATTTATCAGTATAATGAACCTAGTGTACATTTCATGAATAGTTTCATCGTTCTTCATAGCAAAAATCTCATATTGAGAGTACAATAGAGTTCCTATGAATCTCTTTATCTAAGGTGTTCCTTCATGAGCCACTTGCAGTGTGTTCCATATTTGCTTAGCAGTGGTACTACCTTGAATTGTGCTGTACTCATCTGGACCAAGTCCACATAGAAGCCATTTCCTGGCTTTAACATTCTTCTCTCACTTCCTCAAGTCCTCAGCAATCAGCTCTTATATTTAGCACATCTACTCCTTCAACATTTTTATTCAAGGTAGCCAATGGTCTATCAGTGACAATGTCTCATAGCTCATAATCCTTTCCTATAATGTAATCTCTCATCCTATTTTTCCACTAAAAGTACCACTGGACATTAAAGAGTGGTGGCCTAGCAGTGGATTGCTCTTCCTAGTTTTCAGGTGGTGCTCTCATGTTGATCTTCTTATAATGTGTTGGCCTCTTTAAGGATAACTTGCTCTGATACCAATTGATGATTTATACTTCAACGCCACATAAGGGAGGGGGGGGGGAGAGTAAATTGTGTGGTGTCCAATTTTCACATGCACAGATTATAGAAGGACATGGTTTTTTCTATGTGTTTCTTATATTAATATTGCGGAAATAATAAGTGCGAAAAGTAAAGAACACAAATATTTTTACGTGAAAAATACCCGGCTCAAAAGGTAAAAAAATTATGACGTACTACTCAGTAGGATTTTCCCCAATACTTCACTAAATCACTGAGCCAAAACAGCATTTACAAAAGCTCTTTGTAAACCCAAGGATTACCTCTAATCCCGTTGTGGCAACTAGCCTCTAACTGTTGCGACAACTTCAAGTTAACTCTAACTTGAATACTCAGAATACCTAATACAATTGCTTCTAGATAAAGCTAAAGGTACAATTTGAACACCACCTACTATAACGAAACTAGAATAAAATACAGACACTTGAAACTGGTTCTTCTATATGGTTCATGTAGTTTCGGGTTCGCACACTTGAACCACACAAGATTTTCTTGCAAAATGCCTTGCTATTTTGCTCTCAATTCACATTTAACTTCAGATTTTGTGTGTGCCTATAGAGTGAGAACATCTTGAAATTTATAGAGTTAGTAGAATAGGAAATAACTAGAGTTCCAATGCTATACTCTTCCTTGGTGGAAGAGTTCTAGTTAACTTCAACTTCTAACACCTTCCTTATCCTGGATAGTGTTCTCTTTGAGTAAGGAGTCCTTCTCCTTATCAATTATGCAGCCTTTTCGATAAGGAGATATCAGATATATAACAAGTTAAGTTTTTCTACTTCACGTGTATCCCTTATGCTTGAATCTGGCAGTATCTGTATACGCTATGGATGGACCTGGTTAATACTTGAGTTCCTTTGTCAATCTTCAAAACAAACTTCACTTTTGGCCAACAAATTCTTTGTTCAATAACCCCTTGCCCTATATACAATTATTTAATTAAGAAGTATCAAATGTACGAGCACTACACTTTCTGTTTAGTACATCTATTCATCGGAGATGCCACAATTGCAAGAGCAAATACATTAATGACGAGGAAATATTTTTGTTATTTTTCTACACGTACAGAGAATAAGGGAAAGAAGACACCGTAAATACTGAATATAACTAAAAATAACGAGTAGGTAAGTCAAGATGCCTACCAACGACTAGTGAGGTTCTCATTTTAAATGCTGGATATGTAATATTCCAATCATATTTTAGTTTTTGTTTCAATGAAGAAATCAACTTTTTAATGTAATTTATGTCTGTTTATTTATTGTGCATATGTCCATCAGTCCGTGTGCGTGACACTTTGTCGATCCGTATTCCAAAGAAATACATATAGATACAGAAAAACAGTTGGACTTGCAATAATTAGCATAACCTCAAATTTTCCATGAAAAATCATAACGTTAATTTGATGTTTTACCTCTGTAACCATAAATCTTGTGAAGGTCCTATATTCTTATATAATTCACACTTAAACTTGAAAAGGACATTAATAATTTTAGATAATTAAGTTGAACATGCTAGCTTAGAATTGATGTAAATCCCCCAAAGATGGGGCTATAGCTTAGTACATTTATCATTGGTCCGACCAACACAGCATATTAACTCCGTCTATACAATATCATTTTTCCATTTGAAAATTCACCCTCTTCTATACCGCTACCCCAAAAGAGAGAAAAATAATGCAAGTTAACCAAATAATTGGAGCACTCAACGGTATATTTAAGAGGGGTTCTAGTGATTCAATTGAACATATTATTTTCGATCGACTTAAATGTTGCATGTATATGAAAAAAAATTTAAAAATATACATACAATAAGATTACACATATTCTAAGTACTTAAATCCTCCTGGATTCGCCTTTTGAATTGGTGAAATAAAAAGTTATAATTATAAGTAATAAAAATACGTTCTTTAATATAGTGGATCGGAGTGCCCACAACCCATATTTTGTGCTATTATGGAAAGGTAAGCCCCAACTTAGATGCCAGCCGTATCTTAATCATGACAGAGAGAGGAAGAAAGCGACGAATTTCAAGCCGGGAACGTTATATAGAACCTTGTCATTCAACTTCTTAAATACTCAAAACAAGTCAGTCATACACACCACACGAATTGGTAGTTATATATTTCACTATCTAACTGACAATTCTCTCAACTTTCTGCAACAATGGTCAGTGCTTAATTGCTATCCTCTACCCTCCCCCCTTCTCCCTACCCCTTAATTTACAACAAAAAAATGAACTTTCTTGCTTCTTTTATGTGTTGTCAGGAGGAAGGTACAAAGTTAGAGTACAATTCTGTAAGCTCATACAAAATTAAAGGAAAAGGTGGATTCAGAGCTTCTTCCTTCATCTATGGTAAGAGAGTTATTTCCTGTCCTACGTTGGGAAATTTTGAAGTAATTAGCAAATGGTTAATTAATGTTTGAGATTTCGTCGTAATTATTACTTTGTAGGTTTTGTGGGATTAGATAACATTGGATTTGTAGCAAACATGGTGAGTATGGTATTATACTTCTCATTCAAAATGCATTTGGACCTCAGCGGCTCAGCCAACACTGTCACTAACTTACTGGGCTCAACGTACTTGCTCTCCATTATTGGTGGTTTTATTTCTGATACTTACCTCACCAGATTTCACACCATTCTCATATTTGGAACAGCTGAAATACTTGTAAGTAATTAGTTTTCTCAATAATGTTTACCGTGTAGTAATACAACCTAGCATTTTACATTATGATCTTACATTGCTGCAATTTTCAATTTCGATAGAAGATGTTAAAACTCAGAAATCAGTTTGTCGAAATGAAATTTTGACACAAGTAGATACCGTCGATAATTTTTGACGGCATTTACGAAGTGGCGGAGCCACCTTATAGGAAGGAGTGTCAAACGATATCTTTTCGAAAAAAAAATACATTGTATAAGTAGGTAAAAATATTTTGTAGTATGTATATATACTATGTGGTAACTCTCGGCCTTTTATATTTGTATATGTTTACTTTTATATATTTTTATACCCTGAATGAAAGTTCTGGATCCACCACTGCATTTACGACCATCCTCGATGTATTAAACTGTCAGTGCGCTATGGGTTGAAATTTTTCGATATGTAAATATAATATTCCTTCCATTCACTTTTACTTGGCATGTTTTGACTTTTCACGTCTCATAAGAAATAATAAATAAAATGCATAATTTACCATGATACCCACCATACTAATTGATGTATATTTTATTGGGTTTGAGAAAACAATTTGAAATACGTAGTAATTTTATTAGTATACATGCCAAGTAAAAGCGAACGGAGGCAACAAATTTTGAACAGGCTGACGGTCATCAGTATATTAAATAATAGTATTTTTTTTTATTTTTAACAAACAAGCCGTCAAAATATTAGTTTCTTTCATACGTAGGCATGGACGTTGATGACAATTCAAGCTCGTTACTCAAGTTTGCAACCACAAGTATGTGGAAAGTCAAATTGTTTAGAAGGTGGGATAGGACTATTATTCTATGGTTCACTTTGCTTGTTAGCATTGGGGAGTGGTGGGGTAAGGGGAGCACTTCCAGCATTAGGTGCTGACCAGTTTGATCACAAGGATCCAAATGAGGCCAAGGCTCTTGGAAGATACTTCAATTGGCTGTTGCTTAGCTCAGTGTCAGGTTCAGCAATTGGAGTCACTGTCGTTGTTTGGGTTAGCACTAATAAAGGTTGGTGGATTGGTTTCCTAATTAGTTTGGTTGGTACTTTCCTTGGTTTCCTTATCTTTCTCTTTGGAAAGCCTTTCTACCGACTTCATGTTCCTGGTGAAAGCCCTCTCACAAGAATATTACAGGTTTAATTTCCCACTCTCTTCTTCTTCTTCTTATTTATTTATTTATTTGATATATGTAAAGAGTAACTTTTTTTTTTGACTTTTCATTTGGGGCTTATATTTATTTTGGAGTCCGATTAATCTACATCTGCATCGCATAACACTCATTAAAGGAGAAAATATTCCCTACGGGAATTTTTTAAGTTAGATAAGATTTTTTATACTAATCGTTTTAAGACAAGAGGGGTTGCTCTGATGGTAAGCAACCCCCACTTCCAACCGAGAGGTTGTGAGTTCGAGTCTCCCCAAGAGCAAGGTGAGAAGTTCTTGGAGGGAAGGATGCCGGGGTCTATTTGGAAACAACCTCTCTACCCAAGGGTAGGGGTAAGGTCTGCGTACAAACTACCCTCCCTAGACCCCACTAAGATCCAAGGGTAGGGGTAAGGTCTGCGTACACACTATCCTCCCTAGACCCCACTAAGTGGAATTATACTGGGTTGTTGTTGTTAGTTACCATCTTTATGAGGTTACCTATTTGCTTAATATCTTACGTGTAAGCTGCACCACATAAAAACATTCCCCCTAGAGTAGCTGTTAATACGAATAAGAGGAGATTTTCATTAAATTAGTTAAAGACTTAAATAACACACCATGTTTACATAAGAAAAAGTTCACGTGGCGAATCGTTTAAGGATTTAAATTATATATGTCGACAGTGCAATATTTCTTTATATAGTCAGTACATAATTACTTGTTATAGTAGGTCACTAAACATTTTCACTAGGTTGCCAATTACTAAAAGTGATATAAATCATAAAAATTTAAATATAATATCTTATAAGTAACCTGACGGGTAAATATATTTTACACCATCAGTATACTCTTACATTAAAAACAAAGTGATTGTGTAAATATTCTTTAAATAAAAAAATTAAGTAAAACAAATACTGCAAAGTGCAAACATAGAAATATTAAGGGCAATAGTCAAATTATATATGCATATATAATGCATTTATGTTACTCCTCTATCCTAATGTAAATCCCTTACATTGGTCAATTTACATTTTCTGAAATTAATCATACTTCCAACAATTTACATATTCTTTTTTCTTTATTATTATTTTTTGGTTCGACTAAAACAAACTATTAAATCCTGCAGTAATTTTATTTTATCAGTTAATGTAATTAATCTTATTATTCAAATATTCGTGGCGCAGATTACATGTCAATTAGGAAATCCTTAAAATAAATTAAATCATGACACTAACTAATTGCATGACAGTTATATAATATAACTAAGCATAGTATACATTACATAGGATATATGGTGTAAAATCTCTAAAACAAATGTGTGGTAAAATATATAGGTTATCAAGGTGGCAATTAGAAACCGAAAGTTACAATTACCAGAAAATCCAGAAGAGTTGTACGAGATCAATGTGAAAGAATCTGACTCATTAGAGCCAAAAATTGCACATACTGATCAATTCAGGTAATGCATATTATATCTCTCACTAATTTCATTGGACGGCTATGATTTCATGCTTTTATTTATTTATTTATTTATTTCTTTTGTTGTTTAATTTAAAGACCCCAACCGGGGAAAAAGAGACAAGAAGAAAAAGGGAACCCAGTGCATAAATTTTTGAAAAGCTGGGACATAAGAATTTTTTTTTCATTTTTTTACTTTTTTTTCATTTTTTTATTTTTTTTCCAAAATTAGTGTTTGGCAATAAAAATTTTAGTTTTGACTTGAAGATGAACTTTGGAAACTCCAAAAAATTATTTTTCAAAATTTTCACTCAGATCACTCACAAAAATTCAAAAAAACCCAAATTATATTCATGTCCAAACACAACTCTAATTTTCAAATATCATTTTTACTTGAAAATAATTTATTTATTTTTTTGAAATTTTACTATTCTTATGTCCAAACGCCCACTAGACACTTTCAAAAGAGAAGTTGCCATTTCCCAAAAGTATCACACGTACATTGGATCCTATAATACTTAATTTAAACAAATTCGTTAATGTTGCACTGGACAATGTGACAATTATAGTGAAAGGTTAAGATACCAAATATTCATTCGAATGAGGTTATGATGTTATTATTTTTGAAAATTGATGGTCATTAGTAGCTAGGATTATTGCTAAATAATTATATTAAGATTGGCAGCATAATTCTAGAGCTTAGCCGGATGATATTTGTGTTTATATTCTAATCATATAGTATGATTTAAGTTATATACATTGATATATTGCAATTTTTTTATATATAATTAATGCAGTTTAACTTGTTATAGTAAATTAATGCAGGTACTTAGATAAAGCTGCAATTCTTCCAGAAACTATTGAGCCAACGCAATGGACAGTTTGCACAGTGACCAAAGTAGAAGAAGTGAAAATATTAACAAGAATGTTGCCTATAATTGGTAGCACAATTTTAATGAACACATGTTTGGCCCAACTCCAAACATTCTCAGTACAACAAGGCTATCGAATGAATCGTCACTTTGGTTCTTTTGAAGTTCCAGCACCTTCAGTTCCAGTAATTCCATTACTCTTCATGTGTATTCTCATACCAATTTATGATTTTGTATTTGTTCCTTTTGCTCGAAAAATCACAAATCATCCCTCTGGCATCACACAACTACAACGTGTCGGCGTCGGATTAGTCCTTTCAATTATTTCCATGGGTATAGCTGCACTTGTTGAGATCAAAAGAAAACACCAATCTTTGAAAAATCCATTGGAACCTATCCATGTTTTTTGGCTATCTTTTCAATATGGGATTTTTGGAATTGCTGATATGTTTACCTTAGTGGGAATGCTTGAGTTTTTCTACAAAGAAGCACCAGCAGGAATGAGGTCACTGTCTACTTCTTTTACATGGATTTCACTCTCTTTTGGGTACTACTTGAGCAGTGTTTTTGTGGATATTATCAATTCAGTGACCAAAAGATTTTCACAAAGCAAGAAAGGATGGTTGGCTGGTCAAGATTTGGATCAGAACAATTTGCAACTTTTCTATTGGTTCTTGGCCATTTTAAGCTGCCTAAACTTTATAAATTATCTCTATTGGGCATCTTGGTACAAGTACAAATCAGATGACAAGTTGGACACTAAGCCCAAATCAGGGGATAATGTTACTTTGCCTAAACCAGCCTCAGTAAGTAGGGTGCCATTCCTTGAGGCAAATGAGAATGATGCAGCAGTTATCACAGCAGAACTTTCCTCCATTGGACACAAGTGAAGAAACTTATAAGGAGAAAAATTAAATAGTTGAAAAGATGAAATTATTGTTTTTAAATTAGCAACAAAAACAAGAAATGCTCCTCGCTACTTGTTTTTGTCTAGTTAATGTTTTTATGGGCTGTCATTTAACGTTGTTTTTTTCTTGGCTGTGTGTTTTCATGCAAGCGCATGGTTTTTTGGGTTAAGTCTTCGGAGCGGTGCTTACTTTTAATTAATTTCATATGTAAACTATGGGAAATCATGAGGGGTCAAATTTCCCACACAGATGGGTTCATATTTAATCAGGTTGTAAAATCTTTTAAAATGTAAAATGAATGATGTGTTCAGCGTAGTTACTCATGATCTTTCATTCTCCGTAGTCTTCTGCTCCCTAATTAGGAATGTTTACATGTTTACACCAAATACCATACTATATTATATAATATGTTCAACTTTTAATTTATTTAGCGCAGATATGTTACTGTATTTAACGCTAATGTCGCTTGAATACAGCTAAATACATGTCAAACTTAGCTGGAATTCCAATTTTTACGCTTATTTTTTTGGTTGTATTAATGAGTACAACAGCTTAAATAAATGGAATATATTGTATAAAAATAAAAAGTATCTATAACACGTAATATAGCAAATGGTATCTATAAATGACTAATTAGACCTAAAAACGGTGCTTTATGAAAAATTCTCTCTTATATCCAAACATGCTTAACTGGGCCAATCTTAAATCATGAGTATTTAACCCATCAATTTTCCGAGGGAAAACTCACAAGTTCCCTTATTGAATATATTTGGGCCAGACCAATAGCCCGTATTGCATTATATATATATATATATATATATATATATATATATATATATATATATGTATATATCATATTCCGTACTATATAATATAATATGTAGATATTAACTATATCACATCAAATGTCCATAAAAACTTTTCAATAATATTAATATTTGGGCCCCACCCGCTTTTCTTACCAAAAAAGAAGGAATATTTGTTGCTTTTGTGTTTTTTAAATTGAAAACATGGGGTAATTAGTGTAGCTTTTGTATGGGTTAAAGTGGAAACATGGTATAGTGGATATAATTTAATTATGAAAAAGTAAGAGTGGGTCTTGATTACTACAATTCAAGAAAGAAATTATAGTAACCAATATGGAATTACACGACATTGCTCTTTCAATTGCAAATTCAATTTGCAAATTATTTATAGTCATGTAGATTAGCTGTATTAATTATGTGCATAAATTGTAGTTGCTAGTATGTACAACTTATAAATGTAGTTATTTTGTAGTCATGTCGATTTGTTATCTTAATTTTATAGATTAATTGTAGTTGCGATTTTCTATATTTTTACAAATGTTGTTATTTTGTAGTCATTCTGTAGTTCTTACTATTTTTTTTTTGTGTTTAAGAATTACGTAGGTATTATGCAGACTAATGCTTAACTTTTATGGTAATGTGAAATAATTTTTATTTTGTGCATATTTGACATTATTTTGCATCACATAAATAATGTGGGAGTGAAAAAAAGAGGGTCAAACATGGGGATGGGGGTTATGGATAAAATGTAAGTGTATTTTATTTGTGTGGGGTGGTGTGAAGTCATAATTGTGTCCTAACCATAGGCCTCATTAGTGGGAAAAAGAGTAAATATATATTGGTATTTAATTTGTGGGGGGTGGGTTAGTTAATAATTATGTCTAATTTGCAGGACTCATTAATAGTGTAAGAAATTTGAATTATAGTATAAATTAGTAATTAAATGAATATTTATGTAATTAACGCACATGTTGTGCTTCGACTTGGGTAGCTCAGAAGCTGAGACATTACTTTTGCACCTATACTACCTATCTCATATTGAGAATGGATCCCTCTAAGTACATCTTTTAGAAGCTCATGCCCATTGGCAATCTAGCCAAGTGGCAAATCTTTTTGAATGAGTTCGACATTGTTTATGTAACTCAAAAAGTAGTCAAGGGACAGGCACTAGCAGACCACCTTGCTGAAAACCACGTGGATGGAGGATACAAACCCCTAAAATGTAATTTCCTGCTGAAGAGATATCATTCATAGGAGAAGACATTGTAGAATTATATGACGGTTGGAGATCAATGGAGCAGTAAACTTCAAAGAGTTGGCATAGGAGCAGTCCTAATATCAGAGACTGGTCAGCATTATTCGGTGTCTCCCAAACTTAGGTTCCCCGGCACCAACAATATGTCTGAGTATGAAGCCTGCATCTTAGAGCTCAAAATGGCCATTGACATGAAATTTCAAGAGCTTCTAGTGATTGGAGATTAAGACTTACAGATACATTATGTACGAGAAGAATGGACAACCAAGAACTCCAAGATACTCCGGTATCTGCATCACGTACATGAATTGAGAAAGCGGTTCATGAAGACGGAATTCCAGCATTTTCCCAGAATGAATGAGTTCGTTGATGCACCGGCTATACTATCATCTATGATACAGCATCCCGACAAGAATTTCATTGATCCTATTCCAGTGAAAATCCATAATAAGCCATCTTACTGTTCCCATGTCAAATAGAAAGCATACGGAAAGCCTTGGTTTAATGATATCAAGGAATTTGACGAAAGGAGTGTTCTCAAAGCTTGCAAATCCTACTAAAACACATACTTCGGAGATTGTCCAACAACTTCTTTCATAGCATAGGAATCCTGTATAGGAGGACTCCTGAGTTAGGATTATTAAGATGTGTCGACGCAAAGGAAGCATCATGGCTACTAGAGGAAATTCATCCTGGGACATGTGGTCCACATATGAATAGTTTTCTCTTAGCAAAGAAGATACTCTGGGCTGGTTACTTTTGGATGACTATTGAAACGGACTGCATGTAGTATGTCTGAAAATTCCACCGCTATCAGACACATGCAAAGATGATAAAGGTACCTCCAAGCAAGATTCACACAACTAGCTTGTCGACGCCCCTTTTTTCCCTCCTAAAAAAGCAAAATCGAGTTTATGATATTATGGACAAAAACAACACTTATTCCCTATTGGGAATTGGGTTATGGAGTTTGAAGAGTCGCCACCTAATGATTATAGTGCATTAGGACACTTTTAGGAAGATTTTGAATGAAAACCACAGTTAGGGTAAAGGCTTGAAATTATCTCGAGGGGAAGGTGTTAGGAACCCCTCAAGATCCACTAGTGTTGTTCCTGGCCTTGCTTAGATGTGGCTTTAAGAAGCATAGAAATAACTAGCAAATATGCATATAAGGGATCTAAAACTAGTGGGCTAATTTGAAAAAGAATAGCACCAGTAAAAGGGAAATTTGGAGAAAATATTTAAACAAAAGTAAAAGGTATGGGGGGTCCTAGGTTTAAATATAATATGGATCATTCGATACAATATCTCACTCATATTCCCAAAGAGGGGTCACTTTATGATATTATCGCATTGTCATCATCTCCGTGTTTTACCCTTCCCACCCGTAAAGGTTATTTAAGCGTGTGGATTGGTCACAAATACTTATTGCGTGCTATTACCCATCCCATTCTATAGATCCTAGAGGGCGTTCAGGACCACTATTCCTATAAGGTGAGAACTAGGCTGACCCCCTAGGTTCAAAGGTTAAAATGCTAGGCGACATACAAGAACAAATATGACTTGCACATAAGGGAAATCATATAAGCACGCAAAAGGCTCAAATTTCCCTGTATAGATGAGCACATAATTAGCACGACTCAAACATATTTAAGGTCTAAGGAAGGAAGAATCTTTCGAAAGCTAGAGTATAGATTTAAAAGAGATGTTTGGAGGTTTTGCAGAAAAGTGACACAAGAGAAAGCGTTCAGAACTTTTCAAAGAGGCACTAGCAGTTTTGGAAATCTGCAGAAGTGTTAAAAATTATTTGTGGAACACAGTTTTCAGACAAGCAGAATAGAAAAACTAACATGAGAGTATTTTAAGAGATTGTAGAAGTATAAAGAAAACGTGTCAGGTTTTGAACCTTTGAAAATCACAATATTCAGATAGCTTGAAAAATAGTAGCCCAGTGCTGAGAAAATACAATAGAAGCATTTGCATATATGGTTTGAAAATAGTAGTCCAGTTCTGGACAAAATAGAAATCTCTTGCATAAGTAATTTTAAAGAAAATAGGGCAGAAGTTTATAAAAATGAGACAACTTCAGAAATAGACAAGTTTAGGCAGAGGCGGATTGAACACAACCTAAAAGGTAATTAGTCAGCTTTTATCCGGCCTAAGGTTTGCCTAGGCGTTATTAACGAATGGTGAGCATGCACATTTGCTTCCAGTTTTAAAGAAAGAGTTGCTGACAAATTTTAAACCAAATAACGAAGTACTTAACGATTGCAGATAAAAGTCCTAACGGCATGGTATCTAATGCACAAAGTTCCTAAAAGCATGGTATCTAAATGCGGCAGTAATGACTTGTTGATTATTGATTAATTCGCGATTGAAGACGTGCAGAATAACAACTGAGAGTAATAAACCTAAGAACATGATTTCTAATATGCAAAGATGCGTTCCTAAAGCATGGTATCTATTGCACAAATAAGTAAATAAAGGCCTATAGACATGTTTTCTACCCATTCCTTTAATTAAAACATGCATAGTCCTCCCAAATCACTATAACCCCCATTGTTCTTTACAAATTATTACAGCCCAAATAATTAAATTACAACAGCGATAAAAGAAAATAAGAAGTTATTCTATAGGGAGCCTTCAGCCAGGCCAAACATCTCCAACCTCACTCCTTCCAAGTTTCACAACCATTACCAAAGCTTGGGTGCAGAAAAATTCCCTAAGGGTTCATTTGAACCCCTAGCCAATACTAAGCACCCAAAATGTCATTGTTTGACAAATGCACGTGTGGAAGTGCCAGCCTTGTGCATCAAAGTTCAATCGGTGCTCAAGGACTCCCAAGGCAATGCTTACACTAAGGGGGCAGAACCTAATGTTCTAAGAATAGTGAACTTGTGAAAGAATTGAGAGAGTTTGAAATAGTTAGTTTAAGAAAAAAAATTTGAGAGGCAGTTTGATAAAAAATGATTAAAAAAACTTAAAAGAGTTCCTTTGAATTCATTTAGAACTGACCAGAGCATCACACAAGCAAGGGTAAAGGGGAAGGGAACAGATAAGCAAGTGACTGCTCACACATAGACAACACATTACAGAAAAGTAATCAGAGAATGGTTGCAAATTGGAGGTCAGTTCTTATTGCACCAAACTCCAACATAATCAGCCTCAGGAAGAGGTTTCAAGCTGACCAAGTAGCCAAACAGACCAGGATACATGATAGTATTACACAAGGAAAAAGAAAACACACATTGAGACATGGAAAGTGGTAGGGAATATGCTAAGTCAAACTAGGCAGGATAATAATTACATGCTAGTGGCAAGAAGAGCAACAGAACCAGAAGTAAAAGCACACAAGAAACAGTATGAAGTGCAAAAATAATAGAAACATGTTTTTTTGGGAACTATATCTTAAATAGGTGACATACAAGTTGCAAATAATAGAACACAATAGCAGTGAGAAATAGTGTACAAAAAGAGCAGAGTGAGTAGAGGATCTTAGTAGTAGTGTGAGAACACCAGTGCAGAGCAACAAATAGCAAGAAAAATCCAAGTAACCAATGCGGTAGAACCCCAATAGTGCAGTAAAACAAACCCAAGTATTATCAATCTTGGCTTTAAGCCGATTGAGTGTTTAAATAATAGTAGAGAAATTGAAAGAGAGTATTCAGAGAGTTTGAAATTGTGAGAGATATGCAGTGTGTGTTGGTGCCTTTCAAAGATAATGGAGGAGGGTACTTATTGTACTAGAAACGAGTACGAACAAGGTAGCAATCGTTGATTAAGGAACCAGTCAATAAAAATCCAATTAAGGAGTCAAAGACAAACGGTAACAAACATCGGTTTTCAAAAAGGAAAAGAATCAATTACCTGCTGTGTTTACCTTAGTTAAAGTAGCAAGCATATAATATGCAATAGGGGTTAGATACATAGTAATTTAAGTAAGAAAAATATATGCTGACGATTTGAATGCGTGTTCGTGCACAAATATGGTAAGAAAGTACCGATTAGCTCCGAAAGTTAGTCAAAGAATCACGGACAAAACCAAGTATAGAGAGCAATCTCACAAGTAAAGAAATAATTCAAAATTAGTGTAGCGTGACAATTCATACAAATTAGGGATTCAAAGAGATGCATAGAATCAGTGGAATATTGCATGAACGATGATCAAATGGACCTATAAAGCACAATAGACATGAATATCAGTGAACCCTAGGCATGAAAGCATGGAAGCAGTAAGGGATCAGAACCGTATCAAGGAATTAAAGCATGGAACTCGAATTAATAAAGAAACAAACAAACACATAACACAAACAAGCACAAACAACCATATAATACTCAAGAAAAGCAGATGATATAGCGACTTTGAAAAGGGTCAGAAACCCTAGTTTTGAAAAAAGAGAAAATTGTCGGAAAACTTTGAATATTTAGAGATACTGAGTGAGAAATAGAGTAGAAACCAAAGGTTAAAAAATCATATTTTTTTAAAAGAACACAGATAAAACAGATTTGAGCAAAATTAGGGTTTGCAAACAAATAGAGGGAAATGAGGAATCTGACCGTGAAACTTATCCATAACGCCATATAGAGTATTATCGTACAAAAAACCATAAGAGAAGGGGCCGGATGTAAGGTCCCGTAAATAATTTTGTCTCAGAACTTAGTAAACTATGGTGTCTACTCTGATTAAGTGTTATGAATGTGTAGAGGTTCGGACCCTAGGTAGTGATTTAAGCCTTTAAAAATTGAAAGAATTAACTTTTTTAGAAAAGTGTCAAAATGCGAACAAGAATGCGGTCGCATATTGTGAGTTCCTATTCTAAAGATCTATGTATTAATCATGAACTAGATTGATCCTTCTTGATTGCTTAATGAATTGGAGAAGAGGTTAAAGAGGATATTCAATTCCAGGTATGTATGGCTAATTGTGATCCTCGTGAAATCGCCTATGCTAGTTGTGAAATTATTGATAGTTGATATTCATATGAAAATCATTGTGAAGCTTTCATGTTGTACAAATTGTGTGGTAGTACCTTGTGGTGAATGTTGTGGAACTTGTAATTGGAACAACGGAAATGGAAATAATATGGAATAGCGGGAATGGAAATAATGTTGAACAGTGGAAATGGAAATATTGTGGAACAGCGTGTGTGATTAATTGTGAATAGCTGTTGTAATGATCTAAATTGTGTATCAACTTTGATAAACATGAGGAAAATTGTTGTTGCTAGTTGTTGTATTTTAATACCCTAGTTGTGGAATTATTCTAACGAAGTGCCATGGTTGATTTCTTGTACTTGTTGTTGTGATGTTTGTTGTTCTGAATTGAAAACTTTCAGGCGGGGTCGGGTTGCGCGCCGCAACACAGTGAAATAATGTGTGGGTTGGGGTGATAAGGTTGGACGAGGTAATAAGGGTGGACGAGGCAATAAGGGTGAAAATTTGATCCAATATCACTATTGATATGAATATGAATCATGAAATGATAAATGTGAAAATGTGAAAGGAGATAGCAGAAGAGTTTGTAACCTATGGGGCACTGGTTGCCCCTTTGTATGACTATATGAATAATTGTTGTGAAATGTTTGGTTGTTGCTTCCTGGTTGTACTTGTACTATTGTTGTTCTGTTCTATACTTGTTCATGCAATTTGGCTTAAATTTACTTAGGACAGAGTTAGTTCATACATGCCAGTACAATTCAAGTGTACCGACGTCCCTTTTGTTGGGAGCGTTACATTCGTGTTATGATTGTAGGTGGATCCATGGTAGGCACTCCAGTCCACCGTACGTAGCTCATCCACCTCGTCTCTATCGGCAGTATTCGTGTTTGGTGAGCCCCTTTCCTTCTGGGGCCATGTGTGGCCTACGCCACTCCTGTTGTTGTATTTTGGAGGTTGTATCTTTTGGTAAAGGTATAGTCGGGGCCTTGTCACCGGCAAGTGTTGTACTATCATTCTCGTAGAGGCTCCGTAGAGAGTGGTTTGTGGGTCAGGACTTATGTATAAAAGTGTATTATTGGGCACTGCAAACTTGTGTACCACGTTCCTTGCTAATCAAATATATGTTTTGTAAAAGGTGTCCCCTGTAAATCATAATGTGCAGTTATAAAAGGGAAATCCTACGTTATTTTAATTGAAATTTGATATCTTTTAGTTAACTATCATTGAATAATGTGGGGTAACGCGTGGGGAATAGGAAAGGCACCCAGGTCCACTCGACTGAAGATACCCGGTTGAGTGCCGGTCATGCCCACGGATTTGGGCGTGACATCGGAGATAAGCCAAGCAAGGTTTCCAGGGATCGCCTTTCATGGTGGAATCCTCTAGGACTTCAAGGCTCAGAGATAAGCAACGAGACAAGGTTCCATGGCGGCTGATTGTCAAAAGAAGTGAGGGTGGAGATGGCCGGAACGGCGATGAAGGCTATCAGAGAATAGAAAGAGAGTCAGAAGATTCTAGAGAGAAGGAGGAGACGAAGGGTTATAGAGAGAGACCGTCTCTTGCAATAGCAGGATTGGTAATGAGGAAGATGAGGAAACTAACAAATGGATATAAATGGAAGGTAAGAAGTAACACCTATTAGTAGATAAAAAAATTGAGAATGAAGGATAACCAAGAGAGGAGAAAGGAGAGCACGAGGAAGAATCAAAATAGGAAAAAGAAATTAAGGGTGAAGGTTTCTAGTGAGGAAAGTGATTATGAAGGGGTAGGTGAGGATGAGAAAGGGGTTGAGGTAGAAAATTCTGAGTCAGAAAATGAAGAAGAGAATAGCGAATACTTTGCAGGCTCTATGACAATTGGAGATACAGTCATGGCCCGGTTGGACAATGTCAATGTGGAAGAGACTTCTGAAGAACCAAGGCCGTCATTATCTACTTTCTTGGGGGATAAAGATACTAAAAGTGATGAGGATGACTTACTAATTTTTGAAGTGGGGGAAAAGAGGAAAAATAGAAAAAAGTCTGTAAATATGCTTTCCCTAAAGATTGATGAAGTCCAACTTACCAAGGGAAATAAGGTTGTAGTTCTTCCTCCTATAACTCCCTTCACTGGGAGTAAAAGAAAGTATGAAGAAGAGCAGCTAATTAAGGAAGCTAGAATTCTAAAAAATGACAAGGATATTAATTGTATCTACTACGATTATTGTTGAACTAATGTTTATGGGCTTCTCTCTCTTCTCCTTCTTTCTCATCGCTCTCTTGACTGGCGCTAACATCCTTAGAACCACCTCCTTCTGGCGAGTCTCTGGTTTCAACAGGTAAGTATCTCTCTCTCTCTTTCTCTTCTCCTATCTTGTTCCTTTCAGGTAAATTTAAGAAGCATTCTCTATGTTGTTTGATCTTCTACTTTTGTTGTATTTGTGTCTGTTTTTCGAGCTTATTGCCCAGTTTGTTTTGCTGGGAACTCTTCCCATATATTGTTTTTGCTTGGAACACTGTTCCGCCAACAGTTCTGACAGTGGTCTCTCCTGCTCAATTTTTTGTCACCTCCCACACTATTGAAACACCCATTGTCAGGCGCATATTCCCTGAAAATTTTGTCTCCGGAATCTTCCACACGTGCCTCCACTGTTCATCCACGCGCCGCCACTGTCAGCCACGCGCTGGCGCGTGACCCTACTTCCGGTCACATTTTCCTCCGGCTTCTTTTACACAGTTTTTTCTCCTCACTGATCCAACCAACTTGGTACGCTCAAAATACTTTTCTGGTCACTTTCATTCTCTACTATTCACTTAGCCACTTTTTTTTTCACTGCTTATTCACAGCAGATCTTGAAAGAGAGATTTACGTTTTACAGTCAGCGACTGACTCTCTCTCTTTTGCAAACAACTTGTATTTTACCTAATTTATCGGAGTTTAAACCTAATTGGTGGATTCTTGGATCCAAAGTTTGTACATTTTTATTGTATTTACATTCTCGACCTAGGCCAGCTTCAGATCTGCCTTCTCTCTCTTTCTACGGCGCTCGCCGTCTCTTCCTTTTTTCGATCAGTAAATAGACATAAATTTTGCTCTTTCTCCTGTCGTTGTTTATCTGTCTTTTCGATTTGCTTTAGAGTATAATTTTGTCTCAAAACAAGCTTTCCAAATTCAACTCTGAGATATGAAATTTCAACTTCAAAAAAACAAGGAAAAGTAAAAAAGAAAAAAAGAACGGCGAAGGATTTTTAAATATGGTCCGATTCCTGTTGCATTACTTCTACAACTCCTGGGTGTTCGAGTTTGATTTCGATTTACAGAAATTGAAGCTGCGTTTTGTTGATTTGGTTCTCGCTGAGTTCCAGCTCTTCATTCGCCTTTACGCCTTTATTTGGTTATTCAAGTTTGTCTCTACTGCTGTTTAGAGGTTTTTGAGTTCTTGCTTTTCGCCTGCGATTTTTCCGACAACCCCTGCTCTTTTCTTTCTATTCTCTCTTCTGCTTTTTTGTGGGTGTGTCTGGGTGTGTTCTGTTTTCTTGGACATGTGCCTATTTTTCCAACGATGATTTCCAGCAAGCTACAGTACTTCCGGCGACTCCCGTTCAGACTTTCGGCAGGACGCAATAGAACTACGCGTTCCGATAAGGTTCAGGAAAAATTGGGCGTATCAAAGCCTACTTTCAGGTTTTTCCACCAGGAGTTGGTACCTCTCGCTACCTTGTTTACTTTGTAAACCTTTTTACGTAGCAGTTGACCTTGGGCGCATCAAAGCCTACTTTCAGGTTTTTCCACCGGGAGTTGGTACCTCCCGCTCTCTTGTTTACTTTCTACACCTTTTTACGTATTTTATCTAGCATTCCGTGTGAGGTTTACTCTTTTGATATCTAGTGTGCATCTTTTTGTGTATTCCGCTATAGTGCGTGTGTGCACCACTATTCTCCATAGTCGGTTGGAGGGATAGTGGTCGCGGCGGGGGATGATAGCGTAAGGTCATGTCCTCGGGGTGTGAGGGCGGTGGCGGGGGTGAGTACGGGGGCAGGGGGTGGTCCTACGGGTAGGGCGGGAGGTAAGGGTGGGAAGAGGGTAGCGGACGCTCATAGATTAAGGATTGGGTCATGGAACATAGGCTCTCTGACGGGTAAGTCCATTGAGTTGGCGAAGGTTCTTCAGAAGAAGAGGGTTAACATAGCATGTATCCAGGAGACTAGGTGGAAAGGGTCGAAGGCGAGGAATGTAGACGGGTTTAAGCTGTGGTATTCTGGGGTCGTGAGAGGTAAGAATGGAGTGGGCATCTTGGTAGATAGGGACCTAAGGGAGTCCGTGGTCGAGGTTAGGCGAGTGAATGATAGGTAATGTCAATTAAGTTGGTTATTGGGGGTTGCGTCCTCAACATCATCAGCGCTTACGCGCCGCAAGCGGGCTTAGACAAGGAGGCTAAGAGGCGCTTTTAGGAGGACTTGGATGATCTGGTGAGTAGTATTCCCCAATCTGAGAAGTTAGTTATTGGAGGGGACTTTAATGGTCATATTGGGGCTGATGCTGGTGGTTATGGTGAGGTGCACGGTGGCTTCGGCTTTGGGGTTAAGAACGGATGAGGCACTTCACTGCTTGAATTCGCCAGGGCTTCCGAGCTTCTGATTGCAAACTCAACATTTCAGAAGGGGGAGGAGCATTTGGTCACCTTCAAGAGTTCGGCGGCGAGGACTCAGATTGATTACATCCTCCTCAGAAGGAGTGATAGGGGTATGTGCAAGGACTGCAAGGTTATTCCGGGAGAGTCCCTTTCGACTCTTCATAGACTCCTAGTGATGGATGTCGGTCTCTGGGTGAAGAGAAAGAGGAGGGGCGCTCGGGGACAATCGCGGATTAGATGGGGTGTTTTGACTAAGGATAAAGCACAGGAGTTGGAAAGGAGGTTAGCTGAGGGCAGAGCTTGGAGAAGTTATGGGGAAGCGAACGCTATGTGGTCAGAGACGCCGAACTTGGTTAGGGAGGTAGCACGGGACGTGCTCGGGGTAGCCAAGGGCTATTCAGGCAGACATCAGGGTGACTGGTGGTGGAACAAAGTAGTCGAAGGAAAAGTGGAGGTGAAGAAGGCGACGTTCGCTAAGTTGGCAGGGAGCACAACCGAGGAAGAACGGAGAGCAAACAGGGAGATCTACAAGGTGGCAAGGAAAGAAGCAAAAATGATGGTTACGAGCTAAAAACGCGGTGTTTGGTCGCATGTACGAGGAACTAGGGGAGAGAGGCGAGGACAAGAAGTTATTCCGGTTAGCTAAAGCAAGGGAAAGGAAGGCACGTGATCTTGACCAAGTTAGGTGCATCAAGGGCGAGGATGGTAGAGTTTTGATGGGGGAGGCTCAAGTCAAGCAGAGGTGGTAGGCGTACTTTCGAGACTTACTTAACGAGGAGGGGGATCGTAACATAGAGCTAGGGGATTTGGGGCATTCAGAGCAACATAGAGACCTTGGGTAGTGCAGGCGTATTAGGGCGGAGGAGGTCATGGGAGCTTTGCGTAGGATGAGTAGGGGTCAAGCGACCAGGCTTGACGAGATCGCGGTGGAGTTCTGGAAGTGCATGGGTAGGTCAGAAGTGGAGTGGCTCTCCAGGTTGTTCAATGTGATCTTCAGGACCAAAAGGATGCCGGATGAGTGGAGGTGGAGTACAGTGGTGCCCTTGTACAAGAACAAAGGGGACATCCAGTGCTGCCACAACTATAGGGGTATCAAATTAATAAGTCACACCATGAAGGTTTGGGAGCGGGTGATTGAGGCGAGGGTGAGGAAGATGACATCTATATCTGAGAACCAGTTCGGTTTTATGCCGGGTCGCTCCACTACAGAGGCTATCCACCTTGTAAGGCAGCTGGTGGAGTAGTTCAGGGATAAGAAGAAGGACCTGCACATGGTGCTTATCGACTTGGAGAAGGCATATGACAAGGTCCCAAGGGAGGTGCTATGAAGGTGCTTGGAGGCGAAGAGCGTGACGGAAGCCTACATCAGAGTAATCAAGGACATGTACGATGGAGCTAAGACTAGGGTTAGGACGGTGGTTGGCGACTCAGACCATTTTCCAGTGGTTATGGGGCTCCATCAAGGATCGGCGTTGAGCCCTCTCTTGTTTGCCTTAGTGATGGATGTTCTAACCCGACGTATTCAAGAGGATGTGCCTTGATGTATGCTATTTGCTGATGATATAGTATTGATAGATGAGACGAGAGTTGGTGTTATTGAGAGGTTAGAGGTATGGAGACAGACTCTCGAGTCTAAAGGTTTCAAAATAAGCAGACCTAAGACAGAATACCTGGAGTGAAAGTTTAGCGTCGAGCCGAGCGAAGTAGGCAGAGACGTGATGATTGGATCTCAGGTCATCGCCAAGAGAGACAGTATCAGATATCTTGGGTCGGTGATTCAGGGGGATGGAGAGATTGACGGGGACGTCACTCATTGTATAGGAGCAGGGTGGTCAAAGTGGAGGCTTGCATCAGGAGTCCTGTGTGACAAAAGAGTTCCACATAAACTCAAGGGGAAATTTTATAGAGTCGTGGTTAGACCTGCGATGTTGTATAGGGCGGAGTGCTGGCCCGTGAAGAACTCTCATGTTCAGAGAATGAAGGTTGCGGAGATGAGGATGCTCAGGTGGATGTGCGGGCTCACCTGGTTAGATAAGATTAAGAATGAAGTTATTCGAGAAAAGGTGGGGGTGGCCCCGGTGGATGAGAAGATGCGAGAAGCGAGGCTGAGGTGGTTCGGGCATGTGCGGAGGAGAAGTCCTGATGCCCCAGTGAGGAGTTGTGAGCGGCTGGCGATTGTTGGTGTTCGGCGAGGCAGAGGGAGGCCTAAGAAGTATTGGGGAGAGGTGATTAGGCATGACATGGCTAGAATGCCGGTTTCCGATGACATGACCCTTGATCGGAAAGTCTGGAGGTCTAGTATCAGGGTTGTAGGCTAGGGGCTCCTAGAGTTTTTCGTACTCCTCACCCGGGGTTGGGTGAGGCTTGGCAGGGCTATCCATAGATGATTTGTGTTTGGCTTGTGTCTCCCTTATGGTTGTTATTTATGGTAGTTACTGTATGATATTATTGCATGCTATTTTATTTATGTTTCTTATGTTTAGAATTATTTACGCTATTTCTGCTGGAGTTACTAATGCCCTTTTGTTTTTGTTTTTGTTTTTGTTTTTCCTTTTCTTCACTAAGCCGAGGGTCGATTGGAAACAACCTCTCTGCTCTTTCGGGTAGGGGTAAGACTCGTCTACATATTACCCTCCCCACACTCCACTTTGTGGGTCTATACTAGGTAGTTGTTGTTGTTGGCTTTGTTGTTGAAACTACCTCTTCCCCTAAGGGCAAGAAATCATTAGTTAAAAGAGTTGCTGCCAAGCATGTCAACGCAACAACATCTTCATATCAGAAGAATTTCAGAGGGAAAAAAAATTGTTGAGTTAAAAGTAGTACAGGGTGGCTGAGTTCAAGAGTAGAAGATTCTGAATGGGAAGATTTTGGCCAACACTGATGAAAGGGAATAGCTAAGTTAGTGGAGAAAATTGTCATTCAAGGATAGAGACACATATTTATGAAACCTTTTCCCCCTGTGTTCACACCTGCAGTGGTTGAATTCTATGCAAACTTTCAGTTTAGAGCTTTGTCATAGATTTTGAGTTAGAATTTGATGCTGAAAAATTAGAATTGTTGTTGAATATGCATTCATTGGGTTTTGATAAGTATCGAAATAAGAAGTGGCAACCAATTGATAATAATGTGGATACATGGATTGTGGTCACTAGAAAATATTCTCAGAAATTTAAGCTGGATGCCCTTGAAAAGGTATATAAGATAGATATGATACCTTTTCACAATTATTTGTTTCACTTTGTGAATTCTTGTATTCTGTAAAGGCTTGAGAGGTGGAATTAGGCCACTTTGCTTGACATGGCTGTGATGGAACTATTGGATATTGGGAAGGCCATAAATCCTTCCAGCTTGATGATTCAACATATGATCAGGGTTGCTGACACTTTAAAACCTAGCCATATTATGCCATATGGTTTTATATTGATTGACTTGCTCAACATCTCCTTGCCTGAGTTGAAGTTTTGGAAATCACAATGATGTGCTAGATGCAGTCATACTCAGAACAATATGTTTATGGTGAGATCCAGCTAGGGTTCCAACTAGTACTACTATTTTGCGTAGAAGTTGTCACGCCCTTAATTCGAGGATATGACCGGCGCTCGACCAGGCAGCCCCAACCAAGCGGACCTGAGTGCCTTTCCTATCGCACGAGTTACCCCACATTTTCATTACCTATTAACCACTGAAATATCCATGTATAAATTAAAAACATCCTTACAAAATTTACATAACGTACATAGTTGATTAGCGTGGTTTACAAGTTATACCGCAAAAAATACATAAGTACATAACTCACATTTCCTCTCTATGGAGTCTCTAAGGATACAAAAGAGTGTCATATTACTTGCCAGTAACAAGGCTCTTGCTATACCTTACTAAAATAACAAAATAAGATTCCGAGAAGAAAAGTGGCATGAGCCACGCAGGGCCCCGAGAGGAAAGGGGCTCACCAGTACAGCTGATGGAAAGTGAAGGAGTGATACTGCCGGTGGACTGGAGTACCTGCTATGGAACCACCTACAATCATAATACAAATGTAGCGCCCCCGGCAAAAGGGACGTCAGCACGCTTGAATTGTACTGGTATGTATGAACAAACTTTACCAACGTAAAATCAAGAAATACACAGATAACAGACAATAATAGAATCAACAACTCAAATGCACATGAAAGGAACAACCAAGTTTCACAATCTCTCCTTTTTCCCCTTTCAACATCCTTTCATCACATTAATGATTTCACAACTTTCACATACTTTCATTTTAATAGTGATTTCGATCACTTTTACACCCTTATTACCTCGGCCACCCCTTATTACCACAATCCAGACCTTATTACTTCGTATTGCAGCGCGCAATCCGATCCCGCCGGAAAATCATATCTCACATAACAACAATAACAACAACAACAATCCACAAAGTGTGTTCATAAACATCAATACGAATTCCAACATATACAATAGCCTGTATACATTTCAAGTCACAACGATAATTGCCCAGAACAAGTCACATATGATATTTCCACAGTTTGTTTCACTTGCATCAGTTACGATTTCTTTCCATCGTTTGTTTCACAACTCTTACCACATAACACATTCATGCCCACACACTTGGGTTATTGCCATTTACTCACACCATTATAACGAAAAACTTAACCGACAACATTCAAAGCACATTAATCACAAGAATTTACAAATAACCCATGTAAGTAACACATACCAATTACCCGTATACCAACAAGGTGACTTTACAAAGGTTAAAGTTAATTATACATACCTGGAGCCGAATTCCCTTTTTAACTTCTATTGTTAATTCACCAAACAGTCAAGAAACGTCAATCTAGTTCACAAGTTAACACATATATATTAGAATTAAAGTTCACAATTACTACCGGAAATTATTTAGGTTATAAACTCCTCTTTGTATAATTTTTTACTCCTACCCAATTCCTCTTACTAGATTTTTTAGGTTTTAAAAGGCATGCATGTGGGTTTATGTTTATACCATATTCAGTTAGAGGTATAAATTTATCCCAAGATAAATATCTCAAACCAAACAAAATACAAATTAATCCAAATCGTATCCCACCTAATATCTCATACCAAACGGCGACTAAATGCAACAACTGCACAATTTATATTATCAGTGTTGGCTGCTGAACCAGCTAGATGAGTAAAACCATTAATTTGAGGACTTGATCACAAAATAAGAGGTAAATGACTTTCATCACGAAAAACTATTATTATATATATCGTATATGAGTGGAAAGTACATACAACAATTTATATATGGTTGTACAACATGGGAAGCCAAGGGAAGAGGAAAAGGAAAAAATAAAAAAAGATGTTCCAACTAATAAAGTCTTGATAGTTATAAAATAAAATAAAAGTCTTGATAGTTGATTAAATAGTAGCAGGAGAAAATAGAAATAGCTAGGTGATGAAATAAAGGTGTGGTGCACAGCTCAAAAGCCAATATTAGGCATTTAGGAATAAAGGAGTAGCCCCCTCACTATTCTCGAATGATGCCTTTCCTCTTCTACTTCTACTAAGTCATGGGTTATGCATTTGTCGGCAATTTCATTTTCAACGTTAGCTTATTAGAATTCAGCCTTTTCTTGAATATTTTTCCAACTGAAATTAAGGCTTATAAAATGTAATCGTCTTTTAATAATTAAAATGATATTAAAATATTCTTTTGCAAAACATGGATAATCAAACTTTTCACGGTAGAAGTTTTCTTTTCTTTTTCTTTTTAATTTGCTTCAAAGTGCTCATGCGGTCACTGGGTGATGTTTTATAACCCGACCCCGGAATTTCCCATTCAGGATATTTTATATTCAGATAAATTCATATATAGTTCAAATGGTTTAATGTGTTAATTTTTATTATTTTTTTGTAATTTTATTACTTACTGCAGCGGTCCCACTCTATGTGAGACGATATGGAGTACGAAGCCGAGTTATCTAATTATTGGTGTGGATTGCTAAAAGTACTAAAGTATTATAAGTTACAATAATACCTATTCACAATATTTAAAATACATATGGAAAAATCACGATCAAATAAAAATTCATTTGACTCTTCAAATAGTCACTGTGTCCCATAAAATGGGTCAGAGAGAATATTATTGGTGAATATTTGAATATCCATATGTGAAATTGACGTCTTTTTTTGGGTACATATGTAAAATTAACTCCGCAAAAGGCAAGAAGGAACTTCTCTTTGTTCGATTTTCATGTTTGTGGAAGTATTTTGAGAGGAAGGAGGATATAGGTAAGATGAGAATAAAACTTGTTATCTTCGAGTAGAAAGAGTCGTGCAAATCTCATTATTCTATTTTTATCAAATGCATCATCTGGATAAATACTTACAAGATATGAAGATAAAGGAAATCAGGAAGAAAACAACTTTTTTGTTCTTCTATCAGTTTCTGAATATTAAGATGGAAAGAGAACTAAAATGACACGTGGAAGCCCATAAAAGAAAATGCGTGTTATAAAAGAAAAAAGTAGAGAGAAAAAGTTCTTATTGATATAGGATGAATTACAATGGAATAGAACCGCTTTATTTATAGGGAGATGGTGACTAAGCCACCAAGTAATAAACCCTAGAATTTCTCTAAATATAGGCATTTACCATAAATAAAATTCTATTTATAACACTCCCCCTTGAATGTCTATTCAACAGATAATGTGCCTCGTTAAAACCTTAACTAAAAGAAAACCCAATGGGAAAAAATTCTAGAAAAGGAAAAAGAGTACACATGTCTAATAATACGCCTTTTGGTTGCCTCATTAAAAACCTTGCAAGGAAAATCCAGTGGGACAAAACCTTGTAAGAAAAAAAAGTACAACGCGTATTAACTCCCCATGATAAGAGCATCAATTCACATCCATGAGTCTTCACATTCCAATCTTGTGCACCATCTTCAAGAATCGTTGGTAGGGATTTGATAACTAAATCAACCATATTAACTTGAATGACTATATTGCATCTTGAAATCATCATTCTTGATAGAGATGTAATGTCTTCATAAACTGCCGTAGAATGGCCTTTTCAATATCTCCATAGAGGTATTCTCACTATCACATTATCATGCTTCTAGTTATAGCAAGATATATTTGTGCACAAATTGCATTGAGGAACTGGTACTTCAAGATCAAGAATTGTAATTGCTTTAAGAAATTTAAATCCTTCAGGGATTATCGTATAAGTTAAGTCATATAAGCCATATAATAGACTTTAGATGCATATCAAGTTTTCATGTCATGCTAGAGAAATAAAATATCAAAAACTCATTGTACATACCATTGACTTTATACTTTCAAGTGTTTGAACTACAGGTCCAAAACAACATGGCTTTCATATGAAACAAATCTACTTAAATTGCGTCTCTTCCATTTGGCCAATACTTTATGTCTATATTCGATAGACTTAAGATCCCCGTCTATACTTAGAGCTACGATAGATATCGTTGACGAACATCTTATATCTTTTCCATAAAGACATAACATAAAGATCTCTTCATTCATATATTCAGGTACCTAAATCTCTCGTGAGATTTTATGAAGTGTTATGTCATGTGATCTTCTAGATCACTTGCCTCCTTATTATGATTAGTTTGATCATTTGCTCATCTTCTTTATCAAGAAGTTTTATTTGAAACCGATTTGTCTATATGTTTTAAACGTACCATAGACTTTGTCCTTCTAGGACTACTATCAGCATTTGCAATGAGAATATAGTTACTTTCTATAGGTCAGCAAATGTGTATGGCATGCTTTGCAATATATTGCAAATGAATTATCTTTCTATGAACTTCAAGTCATATTATTGTAATCGAGGATCTAGATATACAAATGATAATTCATTCGACGTAACTTTTTCTCAATTGTTTATCATATCTCCTCCTCATGTTAGAAAAAGCTAACTTGTTTCCTCAACTTTGAGAATCCATCTTTGTGTATTATGGTGTTAATGAAAATATATACCGCACATCAATAATAATAATAAGATGGAATTAATTGGTTCCTGACCCCGAACCACTTGTGAGGGGAGAATGTAATATACTTTCTTGTATAACCTATATCAAACTGATATATATATAACTTTGTTCTCATAAGCAATAGTTTAGCTATTAAGTGGAGGCACTCAATAAATTATTTTGCTAAACCAGCTGTGATATAAACCAACATATCAAGATAAACTATCTTGGACAGAAAATCTGAAGATTATGCTCTAAGTTAAATTATTGAGCAAATTACCTCGCAAATACCAAGTTGAGGTTAATAATAATCGCACATGTAATTATCTCATAAATGCATCTTATGTGGTATAAACGGCAGGTGAATGGACTCATATTCACCTTTGATGTTTTCAGAATTCATGGATTTCAATTCCAACTTTAGTTGGTCTATTAATTAATAAGAACAAGCAATGTAAGAGAATTCGTAAAGAACTTTCTAGTTCTTTAATATTTACCCATGTGCATTCTTTATTATTTTTGCACATCATACTTAAATTGATATGGCTAACCCAAATGCCAACTGAATAAATTATCAATATTGATAAAGTTCATATTTACATATGCAATTATCTGTAAACTCCAAGTTTATTATGATATGGGTTTTTATATCAATAAACATCCACTTTATTGTGGTATTCGTTCATTTGTGTAGTACAAACTGGAGAATAAAGTGGGTAACTTTTCACATACATATTACCCCGCTACAAGTTGTAGTAATAGAAGATATTAAATCTTTCATTTATTTATAGTCTCATATAGTCAACCGCTTTCGCGTATACTTTGGAAACTGAATAAGTTTCTTTGAGACTTGCTACAACACAATAAATTAATATGATAATCAATTGTACTTCTCCAAAATAGTAATAATTGGCTCTTCTAGAGCTCTCAATTAAATTTGTACTACCATAAATTTAGCAATATCCATGTAATGAATATCTCTTTTAAAGAAAAAATTATACCATTGTGGTCATGGCCAAATTATATGCAAGATCTGTTTCTTGCATTACCATTGTCTTTTAATAATCACATTGCCATAATATTTTGGCGAACAATAAGTACGTGACATGTGATCATTCATGCCATAATAATGACATTATTTTCTTATTTCATCTCAAACCTCCATCTAGAGGTGAGTGTGGTATATTCACTACCACTAGCATGTTCATATTCTTCCAAGAATGAATATGTATTCATAAATTAGATGTTGTCACATCCACATCATGAATGGACCATAAGCATCTATATGTGCCTTATTATTCCCATTATCACAATGTTGACGATTATAATTTTATCTATTGACACGTCCACACCCATTAATACCTTCAGGGTAATAATTTTGTCTTATTTCAGACTTATCACATACTGTTATCACATTCTCTAAATTGAATGAGAATGGAGCAAATACAATGGGACGAGTTTTCAATTCTTTGTCCACAATTATACATGAATTTGATCATGGCAAGGCATAGAAATTTTAGCACTTTGGATGGTTATAATTTCATTCAAACTCCATTATAGTTGCAATCAAAATTTATCATCTTTGCTTGTATTTAAAATTAAATTATAGAATGACAAGGATTTGAAAGAGAAAAGTAAAATACTTACCTTAAATCCAGAATTTAATCATGAAGGAAGTTCATAGAACAATTGACAATCATTATGCTCAATCCCAAAGCTTTTACTAAATTGGTTAGAGTCTCGTGCTGATAACGTGTTATGAAACAATAAAAGAAGAAGAGTATTGCAGAGAAAAGTAGAGAGAGAGAGAGAGAGAATTCTTAATGATATGGGATGAATTACAATAGAATAGAACCCCTTTATTTATAGGGAGAGGATGACTTAGCCACCAAGTAATAAACACGAGAATTTCTCTAAATATAAACATTCACCATAAATAAAATTCTATTTATAGCAATGCGTTCATTTTTGCATTTTTGTTTTCGTATTTCTTATAACATCTTTCTACTCCTTTTTTTTTCTTTTTCTTTTTCTTTTGCGAGTGCCTCTAATCCTTTATGCGGGGGCATACGGAGCTTTGAAGTACCAAGTTCATATGCATTCATCTTTTGATGCAATTATAAATTTATGTGAAAAATTCACTATATTACAATAAATAATTGATAAAAATCTATCATTTCAATATATATAGGATAAATTTCATAAATAGTCATATAACTATGATATTTTTTTTAACTAAAGTCATATAACTTTGTTTTCTCACACAAAAATTATAAAACTTTCACTACTTTACTTAAACAGTCAGAGTTAATCGGAAAGACAATTCTCCAGTAATTTTTCGATATTATACCTTTTTTATTTTTTAAATTCAATCTAATATATAAAAATCATAAAATTTAGAAGTATATTTACTACTAGGTTTAGAAGTAGATTTCATTTGTTCATAAAATTTAATTCGTAAATACTTCAGTAAGAACTTCAGTGATCATCATTAATATTTTTATCTAGAAAATTTGATTCAATAAAAGTCTTTCTATCATATTTTTCAAACAAATAATATTTATTATTAGGTCTAGAAATAAAAGTTATTTATTTGCAATAAGGATTCTTTAAGTGTTTGTTTGTTTTGTTTCTTTTTCGTTACAATCCAACAAACCTTTATAGGAGGTATTTAAATTAAAAAAGTACCTAGACATCTTTTGAATCCACAGAATATTTAGAAATAAAATAAAAGTCACCGTGAAAGTAGATATTCATTAAAACTATAATTAAAGTAAATGACAGGTAAATACTTTGTACATATCACATTCGAGCCCTTATGCCAAATATTGATCTTCTTTTTATCTTTTAAATATAAATTTTATATTTAAAAAATTATAAATTTTGTCAGTTTCATAACATTCGGGCTTTTGAAGTCACTTAATAACATCTTCCTTCATTGAGTTAAATAGATAAAATTAACAATGATAAATTTCAGAAATTTATACCTTTTACTTTTACGTACTTCTATTTACGAGTCTCATACAATTTTTAATGTAATAAATATAAGATTTATAAAGAAAATTTATTTATCGGATGAGGTATATACACGCACAAAGCACGCTAATTAGCGTTAACTGTTTTTACCCTTTATAAAAGGATTACATACTAGATAAGTTTATAATTTAATTATTTTTCTAATATTTAGGATATAAAATCAATTAAAATTTTGATTATTAAATTTTCCTTAATTATTTGAATTGTATCAGAAGTCCTAATTTACTCTACGGCGAAACTAATATTCTCTGCTTTTGTCCTTTTATTATGTTGAGCAGGGTATTTCAGAAACAACCTCTCCAAACCTTTTATAATTAAATATCTAACTGTGAATTCAGTTATTATTACATATAAATTTAAAATTATGATAGGAACTCATAAGAATCAAATCCCGGATTCTCCTTGGAATAGAGTGTATGTATTTGCTATAGGAGGTAAAATTTCCTATTTTAATTTAGTCATTATTTATTAGATTGAATTTAAATAATAAAAAATGGTAGAATATGAAAAAATTACCAGGGAATTGTCTTTGCCGGATAACTATGATTTTTTGAGTAAAGTAGTAAAACTTTTATAATTTGTGTGAGAAAACAAAGTTATATGACTTTAGTGAAAAAATATCATAGTTATATGACTATTTTGTAAAATTTACCCTAAATATATAATATACTCAATGCTAAAATTCTCAAAAATTAAAATCCATATAACTTAAATTTTGAACGGCTCTTTGCTTTTATGTTCTTAGGACAATTGGCAACAGTGTATATGAAATTTGTATTCGTATATGGGAAAAATACCTTCTTATATATCCAGCTGTATCTAAACTTGAACATCAAATAGCATCTGCGGATTGCCGTATGTGTTTTGACAAACTTGGAAAGTGATCTCTGGTGTGACGGTAAAAATTTATTTACGCTCAATCATGCTAATTAATTTACCATAGTTAAGTACTAAATTAAGGGAAGAATTTGTATTAATTAACTATAATTAGTGATAATCATGTATGTAAAGAACTATTTTATTTATTGATTGAGTTGATGTAAACACTTGATTTACTCTCGTGTAACTAATCTTTAGTTTATATCTTTATGCTTTCAACTTTTTCCACTTGTATGTACTTCTTTCAAAATTCATATATCTTCCTCAATTCCTCAAAATGCATTTTGCTACCCTCATTTGCTCGGTTATCCTAAATAGACGAGTTATAGTAGATTCAAAATTACTATAAAAAAGTTATTGAACATCAGTAACATTGAAGCAAGAATTCTTTCTTCTAATTTTCGAATTCTTTGACGCCTTGAATAGCAGTACTCGAAAATTACAAATTAGCTAACACCTCCTTAAGGATAATTTGTTCAATCTCTTTAATTTTTGTTTTATCTAATACAAATTTCTAAAATATTACGTGTATATATATCTATGCTATATTAAAAATACGAAGATCCTTAGTAAAATATCGTTCCCCTTTTTTTATCATCTAAAAAGTTACTTTCGCATTCGACAAAAGAGTCATATAATAATTTTCCAAATATTTAGGATTTACTGAATTAAAATTTTACTTATTAATTTTTTTTTTCATATTTGAGCTATGAGGAATTGAATTTGAACATTTAGGTTTCAAATTCGACTAAAATTTTACTACTCAAAATAAGATATGTTAACTCAGAGGAAACGTACTAACATTATTTTATTAAATTGTATTCGTAAAACAATTCTGGAAATGTTAATGAATATGAACAAAAATTATCATAAACAGAAATGACGTAAACAGAAATGAAATAAGCAATTCAAGCCCACTGAATTCATAGTATTTCCTTAAGGAATTTAATCCCCTTCTAGCATCCAAGGTTATGGATTATTTCCTGCCAGGATAGAACGAATTACACAATGGTGTAGTGGTACTTCAAACGCCAGTGTTTCAGCAAACACAAAGATCAATAGCAAATCACACTTACTTTTTGCTTTATTTTTATGTTAAAAGTATGCACAAGAAGGAGAGAAAACTTAGAAATTCGCAGTGAAATTCTGAGCAGAATAATGTTTTATATACTGCCAAAATTTGGGCTGAAATCTGAAGAGGTGCAACTCTTTAGAATGTCTGTTTCTGCAAAACAGCCACAGTATAAATGTCATTACATAAATGGTTATTTACTCAATAATAAAGAGGGAAAATAAAGAGGTAAAATTTATGGGTATAATATTAATATTTATTTTAATATTAATATTATGTTATTAAAATAAATATTTAATAATATATTTCTATTAATATTTTACTATTAACAGATAAATTTGGTCCAAAATATTAATCAATCAATCGATCAATTGACCAAATCCGAATCTGAAGCCGAAGCCGAAGCCGAAGCTGAAGCCGAGCCGAGGAGCGAGCGAGCGACGACGGCGCGAGGCTTGCTTTCTTCTCAACTCTTTAAGAGCTAGAAGGAGATCAATAATTATATACCCATAAAAAATCTCTTCCTCTTCCAATGAGGGACAATGTCCATATGCCAAGGGGGGAACTTGAAATTTCACTCAAAAATTTTGTTTCCGTCCATTTTCCACTTGCCATCTTTTAAGTATTTAAATTAATTAAATACATAAACCCAACAATCCCCCACATGAATGGAGAATGGCTATATCACAGAAGTTTGCATGAAAAATTGTGTGATTCGCAAGCAAGGATTAATTGCATCTAGATAAGTAGGTTTCCCTTTGAACTTTCCATAGTGAACTTATGTCGGATATACTCGATCAATCGGTAGATTTGATATATTTGAACCGTCGAAATTTGATGTATACCTTGACAACCACAAGTCACACAACCAACCCTTAACCGTCTTGGTTCTCATTGTTGTGTTCGTTTCAGCCATTAACACTACCTCGTTTCATAAGTGCGTAGAGAACTGGCCTTACAAAGTTCTCCTTGAAGCGGCTAACACTTCACCCTTACATAGGTGATTCCTAACGTATCATCCCGTATATACACTATTTGATATACCCCGTATCAAACTTAAAAATCACTAAAAAGCCTTAATGCTTTATCTTTGGCACTGAACATTGTCTCACCACGAGAATGGACCAAAAGTTTGGTTGACAATGTTGAACCGTCATAAATAATTTTGTTTGATCTCCTAGAACCTAGATCTTGGGATCTCCAGTCTTCTAAGTAGAGTTACCGTCACTATGACTTGTTCTCGGCCGCTGTCCCATTTCCCTTGATGACTTCTCAACTAACTCTCTAGTTAGGCCTTTTGTAAGTGGATCCGACATATTATCACTTGACTTTACATAGTCAATCGTGATAATTCCTCTAGAGAGTAATTGTCTAACAGTTTTATGTCTTTATCGTATATGACGAGATTTACCGTTATACATAACGCTCCCAGCCATTCCAATTGCCGCTTGACTATCACATTGTATGCATATTGGTGCCAATGGTTTGGGCCAAAATAGAATATCTTCCAAGAAATTTCGGAGCCATTCAGCTTCTTCAGCGGCTTTATCCAAGGCTATAAACTCAGCCTCCATTGTGGAGCGGGCAATACAAGTTTGTTTGGACGACTTCTAAGATATCCCTCCTACATATCCACTTGTAGACTTGGAATCAGTTGATCCGGTGATCCAATTTGCATCATAGTATCCTTCAATGACTACAGGATATTTACTGTAGTATAAAGCAAAGTCCTAGGTATGTACTAAATACCCCAAAACTCATTTCATGGCCATCCAATGAGATTGACTTGGATTGATCGTATTTCGACTCAGTTTACTTATAGCACAAGCTATATCTGGTCGTGTACAATTCATAATATACATTAAGCATCCCAACACACAATCATAATCCAACTGTGATATGGTTTGGCCTTTGTTCTTCGCTAATGCAAGATTCATATCAATTGAAGTCTTTTCAACTTTAAAGCCCAAGTGCTTGAATTTTCAAGTACTTTCTTCATATAATGAGATTTTAACAATGCTAGACCTTGAGAATTTTTATAGATCTTAATTCCCAAAATTAAATCAACAACTCCCAAGTCCTTCATATCAGCTTGCTAGATTGCATACACTTAGTAGCATTTATATTGGTAATGTCATTACTCATTATGAAATAACATCCACATATAAACAAACAATGACTATGTGATTTGGAATATTTTTAATGTACAAACATTATCACATTCATTTATCTTAAATCCATTTGATAATATTGTTTGGTCAAATTTCGCATGCTATAGTCTGGGTGCTTGTTTTTGTCCGTAAAGGGACTTAACAAGTCTACAGACCTTTTTTTCTTTACCTAGAACCACAAACCTTTCAGGTTATTCCATATAGATTTCTTCGTCCAACTCTCCATTTAGGAAGTTCGTCCTTACATCCATTTGATGAATTTCAAGACCATAAACAGCAGCTAACGCCACCAACGTTTATATGGAAATAATTCTTGTAACTGGAGAATATATATCAAAATAGTCAAGACCTTCTCGTTGTCTATACCCTTTGACCACAATTCTTGCCTTATATTTGTCAATAGTGCCATCATCTTTCATTTTTCTCTTAAAGATCCATTTAGAACCCAACAGTTTATTTTCAGGAGGAAGATCAACCAATTCCCATGTATGGTTGTGCAATATGGATTCTATTTCACTATTGACTACCTCTTTCCATAATTTCCTGAGAAGATATAGCTTTTTTAAAAGTTTGAGGTCGTTTTCTAATAAGAAAGTCACAAAATCTGGTCCAAATGAAGTAGACGTTCTTTGACGTTTACTAAGTCTTGGATCCTCCTAGTTATGTGTACTTTCTTTTGTTTTCTCCCGAGGTCGTTTAGATCCTTCACCAATCGACGCACATTGCTTTTTATATGGATATATACTTTCAAAGAACTCAGCACTATCTCATTCTATAACCGTATTATTATGAATGTCGGCATTTTCTGATTTATGGACCAGAAATCGATATGTTTTACTATTAGCCGCATATCCTATGAAAACACAATAATCATTTTTTGGTCCTATTATTACCCTTTTGGTCTTAGGAACTTGCACTTTTGCCAAACACCCTACACTTTAAAATAATTCAAGTTGGGCTTCCTTCATTTTCATTTTTCATATGGAATTGATTGTATTTTGCTATGGGGTACTCGACTTAGTATTTGGCTAGCCATAAGAACGGCTTCCCCCACAAGCTCTGTGGCAATCGAGAACTTATCAATAATGCATTAATCATCTCCTTTAATGAATAATTCTTTCTTTCTGCGATCCCATTGGATTGGGGCGTGTAAGGAGCCGTTGTTTGATGAATAATTCCATATTCTAAATATATTTTTTAAAAAGGAGATTCATATTCACCACCCCTATCACTTCTTATCATTTTATTTTCTTGTTAAGTTATGTTTCAACTTTATTTTTGTATTGCTTGAACACGTCTATTACTTCATCTTTACTATTAAGTAAGAAAATATAGCAATATCTCGTACTATCGTCAATAAAAGTTATGAAATACTTCTTTCCACCACGAGATGATATTGACTTCATGTTACAAATATCTGTGTGAATTAAGTCTAAAGGATTTGAATTCCTTTCAACTGACTTATAAGGAAGTTTAACATACTTAGATTCCACACATACTTGATATTTTGATTTGTCACATTCAAATTTAGGCAATACTTCCAAATTAATCCTTTTCCGTAAGGTTTTTTAATTAACATGACCCAAACGTATATACCATAATTCATTTGACGTAAGACGAAACTGAAATTTTATTATTATTCTCCACAACCATTACATTCAGCTTGAAAAGGCCCTCAGTGAGGTAAACTTTTCCTACAAATATTTTATTCTTACTTATTACAACCTTATCAGAAACAAAAATACATTTAAAACCATTCTTAACAAAAGTCCAATAGAGACTAAATTCTTCCCAATCTCGGGAATATGAAGGACGTCGTTCAAAGTCACCACTTTGCCGGAAGTTATTTTGAGAAATATCTTCCCACATCCTTCAATCTTGGCCTTTGCAGCATTTTCCATGGAAATTGTCTCATCAAGTTCAATAGGAGCATAAGTAGCAAAAGCTTCCTTGACAGCACAAACATGGCAAGTGGCTCCAGAATCAATCCACCACTCTTTAGGATTGCCCACCAAGTTGATTTCAGAAAGCATGGCGCATAAGTCATCAATATCATCATGTTTTTAAACCATGTTTGCTTGGCCCTTCTTCTTGTCTTTCTTCGGAGCACGGCAATCCACAGATTTGTGTCCGAGTTTTCCACAGTTGTAGCAGTTTCCACTGAACCGCTTCTTACTTGGGTTGTATTTCGGACCAAAAGCCTTCTTCCTCTTCTTTTTCTCTTCAACAATATTTGCTCCTATTGTTTTTAAACTTTCACGACCTCTCTTTTCAGCAGCTTTGCTGTCGTCTTCAATTCTCAATCGAACAAAGACATCTTCAAGGGACATCTCCTTGGGTTTGTGTTTCAAGTAGCTTTTGAAGTCCTTCCACAAAGAAGGCAACTTCTCAATCATTGCTGCTACTTGGAATACTTCATTGATGACAAGACCTTCAATGAAATTTCTGTTAGTAAGAATACTAAAATTACTACTTTCAACATCAATATTAATTGGATTTATACCATCAGCAAGGAGATCGTAAATAATCTCTTGCAGTTCTTAGACTTGGGTAATAACAGATTTGCTATCTACCATTTTGTAGTCCAAAAATATTACAACCACGAACTTTTTCAAGCCGTCATCTTCATTTTTGTATTTCCTTTCAAGCACAGTCCACAGTTCTCCTGGAAAGGTATGTGAGCTACCTTTTCATTAACTTCCTTCTCGCCCTTGATTACAAAGCACCACAATCTAAAACTGTCAAAAGAAATTGAACATGATTGTTGCAACTGTTCATTCCTGAATTTCTCAATCATAGATGTCGTCACCTTTTGACATTTCTACGCCATTGTAGACATTATACAAAGCATCATCCAACCCGCTAAGAATATAATTCTTGCAAAAGAAATCTGAATGCTTCCACGCCTCTATCACGGGAAAGCATTCATTATCAGAAGTTTCATCGGACAACAGGAACATCTTCCTTGATGAACTTCTGAAGACTTAAGGTAGTCAAATAGAAGAACATCTTTTGCTGCAAACGCTTGAAATCAATCCCGGAAAATTTTTCTGGTTTCTCCGCCAGTGCCAAAGCAGCTGGTGTCGTTTGGCTTGTTGATGCATTGGCAGTCACCATTGGAACAACTTGGTTCTCATTCTCATTAGCCATTTCTGCAAAAGAATGACACCAACGTTAAAATTACGTATATTTTAATAGAGTACAAAACCACAAAGGTTTTACTCTCTAGAAATAATAATACAAGTATAGAAATATTTTAAATTCCTTAAGCTTGTTATTAAATTGTATTCGTAAAATAATTTTTGAAATATTAATGACTATGAACAGAAATTATCATAAACAGAAATGACATAAACATAAATAAAATAAATAATTCGAGCCCATTAAATAGACAGTGTTTCCTTAAGGAATTTAATCCCCTTCCAGCACTCAAGGTTATGGATTATTTTCTCCCAGGGTAGAACGAATTACACACTGGTGTAGTGGTAGTTCAAACGCTGTGTTTCAACAGACACAAAGATCAGTAGCAAATCACACTTACTTTTTGCTTTGTTTTTATGCTAAAAGTATGCAGAAGAAGGAGAGAAAACTCAGAAATTCAAAGTGAAATTCTGAGTTGTGTTTATAGCAAAAATTTGGGCTGAAGAGGCGCAACGCTTCAGAATGGTTGTTTTTGCAAAACGACAACAACATAAAAGCCATTATATAAATGACTATTTACTCAACAATAAAGAGGAAAAATTAATGGATAGTTAATTTTCTGTTACAAAAATAGAAAATTGAAATCTGGATAACTAATTTGAATTTAATATTTTTATTTTAATATTAATATTCTGTTATTAATAATATATTTCTATTAATATTTTACTATTAACAGATAAATTTGGTCCAAAAAGTTAATCAATCAATCATTTGACTGAAGCCGAAGCCGAGCCGAGCGACGACGACGACACGAGGCTTGCTTTCTTTTCAACTCTTTAAGAGCTAGAAGGAGAGCAATTGCTTATATAACCATAAAAGATCTCTTCCTCTTCCAATAAGGGACAAGTCCATATGCCAGGGGTACTTGAAATTTCACTCAAAAATTTCATTTCTCTCCATTTCTCATTCACCTCTTTTAAGTATTTAATTTATTAATTAAATACATAAACCTGACACATTAGTTAGTACAAGCTACATTTTTCTTTTTCTAGTTTTTTGGTTCCTCTCTCAATTTATTTATACAACTGTGTGCATTTGATTCTTTTCTATTATCTCCTAATGAAGAAAAATATGGACAAAGTTAAAAACTGTTTATTGGAAGAAGAAAAAAGTAAGAATTTGACATTCTAGAAGATGATTTAATATGATAATTATTTTAAAATATACATTTGGAAACACAAATGTTGTCAAAGATTAGTCAAACCGTAGTGTTTTAATTCTTTTTATACGAAAGTGATTTATAAAATTAGAATAAATTTTATGTTAGCATCTGGATTGAGATGATTAAGGACTTTTACGAGAAATAATTTTTAAATTTTATTGAGTTAGCTATATAATTAAGATTAACAATTATTTTTTAGCAACCTACACTTTTCTTTTCAACCTTAAATTTAGTATTGATAATTTCGTTATAACATTTATTTGAGCTGTCGAAATAGTTTACTCATAATAAAGTATACGTGCAACCCAATACGAAAGACTAGTATACTATGAAAGAAAATGTTAAGAACTTATCCGCATAATATATTTGCATCAATTTGTACTGTGAATTTTATGTGGTTCTTTACCCTTCTTTTGTGCAATTTGTTGAAACACGTTCTCAAGGAACTAAACTAAACGTGTGTTCATATTTGCATGTTTTGATAAATGACAAACGATGCGCAATTGACATATGACGAGGTCCAAGCACAAGCGCGCAAATATCATGTAACGAAGTTCAAGCACAAGACAAACAAAGATCAAGACTAAACAAAGTTATACATGAGTCGTTCTTTAATTGTGATCTTGATCCGACAACTTAACTCAAGACTTGGCTTCTCTCGTAAAATCATTTTTATCAAATCATGCATATTTAATTTAGAGCAAAATGATTTTAAATCATGCATATTTATTTTAGCAAAATGATTTTTAAACATGCCTCTAAAATCTGGACTAAGATAATCGATTATGTACTTATGATAATCGATTATGTTAAGTCAGCTGCTTGACAATCGATTGTGTACCTTATGACAATCGATTGTGCTAAGGCAGTGTGCATCAGATTTTTCAAATCTGCATGACAATCGATTGTGAACCTTATGACAATCGATTGTGTTAAGGCAGTGTCCAAACATATTTTTCAAAGCTACAAAAGAATCGATTGTGAACCTATGACAATCGATTGTATTGAGGCAGTGTCTATTTGATTTTTCAAAGACTGAAAAATAATCGATTGTCCATATAGTATAATCGATTATGTAACTGACCGTTGCCAAAATATTTTCAAACTCCGTCAGATAATCGATTATAGGATTTAATAATCGATTGTTTGAAGTAAAATCTGGAAAAGATTTTTTGAACGTTGCCAAGTAATCGATTGTATATTTCTGATAATCGATTATTTTACGTAAAATCTGGAAATGATTTTTTGAACGTTGCCAAGTATCGATTGTATATTTCTGACAATCGATTGTTTTATGTAAACTCTGGAAAGGATTTTTTGAACGTTGCCAGTAATCGATTATATGTCTTCGATAATCGATTGTGCTGCGTAAAATCTAGGAATGATTTTTGGAACGATTGGAAAACAATCGATTGTATCATCTTGACAATCGATTGTCGCAGCACAAAATCAGCAATTCTTAATTGGCAATTAGGCAACGGTTATGCATGGTTTTGACACTATAAATACATCTTCAAATCAGTCTTACAAACACAACAACTGACAATATTATTGCTAAAGCTTGCATACTCTCTTATTCATCATTTTCTATTCATTACATAAGTTTTTGAGAGCCAAATTGTTGACGAAAGTTGTTGCGTTCTTGAGCGTATTTATTTTACTCATATCTAATCTTAAGGAGAGTCTTGTTTTGAGTGCAAAGTGTATATATACACTTGAAGGGAAGGTTGTTCCCTTGTATTGTAAGAAGGAACGTTGTGATTCCTTTAGTTGAAGTCTTGAAGTGTTGTATCTTCGAGCAAAGGTTGTTGAGACTTGTGTGACTCAAGTTCTCAGGTTGTAACGGTTTGTTGAGCACCCGTAAACTTAACAGTGTTAGTGAAAATCTCGAGAGAGTCTCTCGGGGACTGGACTAGCCACAGGTTGTGGTGAACCAGGATACATCGGTGCGTTCGTTCTTTATTATTTACTTATCGCACTTATTTTATTCCTGCAATTTTTAAATTCCGCAAGTTTACGCTATTTTTTATTATAACGCTATTCACCCCCCCTCTAGCGTTAAGCGTATTTTCTAACAATTGGTATCAGAGCCAAACTCTCTAAAAAACTTAACCGTTTGAGAGAAACAATCCATGGCTTTTACTCGTGATTCTTTTGCAGGAATAGGTGAAGGACAATGCTCCACCCGACCACCACTATTCGATGGCACAAATTATATGTACTGGAAGGAGAGGATGAGAATATTCGTTCAATCGAATAGCTTTCATTTGTGGAAGGTTATAATAAATGGAGAACAAATTCCAACCAAAAAAGTTGAAAATGAATGGGTTCCAAAATCCGAAGATGAATACGACGCGGATGATATCCGAAAAGTGCAGAACAATGCTAAAGCCATCAACCTATTATATTGTGCTGTAAACGCTGATGATTACAGGAAAATATCATGTTGCACAACGGCGAAGCAAGTGTGGGATAAGCTGGAAATCACGTACGAAGGTACGGACCAGGTAAGAGAGGCTAAAGTTGATTTTCTAACCCATGCATATGAACTGTTTCATATGAAGGAAGGCGAAAGGGTCGATGACATGTTCGAACGATTTTCAAAAATCGTAAATGACTTACATGCTCTCAAGAAGACCTTCACGGATAAAGAACTTGTCCGAAAAATCCTCCGAAGTCTCACTTCGGAATGGCGCTCAAAGGCCGACGCGATTCAAGAGTCTATTGGCGTTTCAAATGTCACCATCGACGGATTAAGAGGTAATCTTAAAACTTATGAATCTACTATACTTAACCCTCTTGTTAATGATCAAAGGAAACAAAGAATCGCCCTCAAGGTAAGCACAAGCCAACCTCAAAATGATGAGGACGGAGATAACGAGTTCGGACTCGTTATTAAGAGATTTCAAAAGTTCATGCGAATAGAGTATGAACGAAAAGGCAAACAACAAGGAGATCAAATAAAGTGCTATGGGTGTGGAGAATCCGGGCATATTAAGTCAAATTGCCCAAATGCCAAGAAGGAAAAGAAACCCTTCAAGAAACAACGAGCATACATATCTTGGGGAGGCGACTCCGGAGACGAGTCAAGTGAGGAAGAAGAAGACGAAGCCGCAAATCTTTGTCTCATGGCTCACGAAAACAATCAAGAAAAGGTATGTCAAATTTCTTCCAAAAACTTCTATTCTCTTGAGGAAATGCAAAATGCCTTTGATGAGTTGTATAGTGAATTCATTAAAGCTTCCAAAACTGTTAAAAGCATTAAGGAGAATGCCTCTTTGAAAGAAAAAGATTTTGAAAAACAACTCTCTTTGAAAGAAAAGGATTTGGAAAAACTGATTTTGGAAAATGAGAAGTTGAAAGAAGAAAACAAATTTTTCGGCAAGAGAAGCGCCGGCAAACCCGAAAGTTCTAGTAAAAATTGTACTTCTTGCATGCATCTAAAGGTGAGGTAGAAAGACTTAAGGGCACCTTAGATAAGTTCAATTCTTCTCATAAAAATTTGAATGATGTTCTTGTCAATTTGAAATCGACCAAACATGGGATAGGTTTTAAAAACGAGCCTAAAGAAAAAGTTGAAGCCAAACCCCAACCACCTAAGGCTCAACCTAGGATAAATAAAACAAATGTTCATCCTAGAATCAACATGCATGCTAGACAAAACACTAGAAGAAACTTTGAACATTTTAGGACACCTAGAAATTGCCCTCAACCTAGAAATAACTATTCTAGAAATGATGCATATCCTAGAAGAAACTTTGAACATTTTAGAACTCCTAGAAATGGCTTTCAACCTAGAAATAATTATCCTAGAAATGCTGCATATCCTAGAACAAATAGTAGGTGAAATGACTTTCATGAAATGCGCAATAGTCATATTGTCGAAAATAGAGTAAACAATTTTCGTCCGTCCAACTACTATCAACCTAGACGAATGCATAATTCAAATGTCATTTGTCATTATTGCAATCGAATTGGACATATTGCTCCTTCTTGTTTCACTAGACATAGAAACTTAAATGCATGTCAAGCACAACAGCATGTTACACCTAACTCTCAAGGACCCAAAACAGCTTGGGTACCAAAGACTCATTAATTTGTCTTGTAGGTATGTTTGAAGGGATCAAGTGTACTTTGGTACCTTGATAGTGGATGCTCCAAACACATGACGGGAGACGAATCCAAGTTCCTTCAACTAGAACACAAAGAAGGAGGAAGCGTTATCTTTGGAGATAACAACAAGGGAAAAATTATCGGCATTGGATCGGTCGGTAAGGATGAACCTTCTTCCATTAAGCATATATTTCTAGTTAAGGGTCTAAAACATAGTCTCTTGAGCATAAGTCAATTATGTGACAAGGAAAATCTTCTTTTATTTGATTCAAATGAATGCTTAGTTTTTCGCCGTAGCGATTTTAAAATTACTCTTCGTGGTTTTAGAATGGATAACATCTATATGGTTGATCTCGAAAACTCTTCTTCTGAATATGTGAATTGTCTTATGAGCAAAGAAGATGATATGTGGTTATGGCATCTAGAGTAGCTCACATCAACATGCATCTTTTAAACAAATTGGTTTCACAAAATCTAGTTATTGGTCTTCCAAATTTGAAATTTGAAAAAGACTCTATTTGCGACTCTTGTCAAAAAGGAAAGCAAACAAAAGCTTCTTTTAAATCGAAAAATATTGTTTCAACTACTAGACCATTGCAACTTCTTCATATGGACCTTTTTGGACCATCTCGCATTGAAAGTCTTAGTAGAAATCGTTATGCTTTTGTTATTGTTGATGATTATTCTAGATTTACATGGACTCTATTTCTTGCTCATAAAAGTGAAGCTTTTCATAATTTTAAATATTTTCTTTAACGTGTTCAAAATGAAAAGGACACAACCGTCACTTCAATAAGAAGTGATCATGGGGGAGAGTTCGATCACAATCTCTTCGCGGACTTTTGTGACGAACTCGGTATCGAGCACACCTTCTCTGCTCCACGGACACCACAACAAAATGGAGTGGTGGAAAGGAAAAATAGGTGTCTCGAAGAGATGGCTAGAACCATGCTCGATGAGGCTAAGATTACCAAACAATTTTGGGCGGATGCCGTGAGTACCTCATGCTACGTTTTAAACAGAGTAGTCATAAGGCCAATACTCATGAAAACTCCCTATGAACTCTATAAGGGAAGGAAACCATACATCTCCCATCTTAGAGTATTCGGTTTTAAATGCTTTATTTGTAACAATGGAAAAGACAATTTGGGAAAGTTTGATGCCAAATCCGATGAAGGAATTTTTATTGGTTATTCATCAAGTAGCAAGGCATATAGGGTATTCAATAATAGAACCGAAACTGTGGAGGAATCCCCTCATATTGTATTTTCCAAAAATAATGCTCGCTTGGCGAGAAAGGATTCTGGTTTTGATCCTGCAGGTATCTTAAACTCAATAAATCCTCAAGACAAGGTACAAGAGGAAACTCCTAAGGAAATTCAAGATGAAACCTTGGAACAATTATTGGAGGAAGCGCCAAAACTAGAAAAAGAAACGAAACTGCCCAACGCGTAGAGAACAATCAAAGACCATCCTCTTGAACAGGTAATTGGCAATATGGAACAACAAGTAAGTACTCGAAACCCTCTTAAGAACACCTTAGGACACACTTTTTAAGAGATCACGTTCTCAATTGGCCAACATCTTGACTCCACATTGATCTAAGTCATTATTTCTTTACAAATTACTAACTTGAGCGTCGGAGACATCTATTCCTTTTTGCAGGTATCGCCCTAAAGGCAGGGGGAATTATAAGGCAATGGTGTAGAACAATCGATTGTTACAGTCAATAATCGATTATCATTCCTTTATGTCTCATGTTTATTGTGCCGGACAATCGATTAGCAAGTATCACTAATCGATTATTTACATTTATGCTTATTATGCAGGTTTTTTATGTTAATTAATAATCGATTTTTTAACTGTTAGAATATACGCTTAATGCTAGAGGGGGGGGGGGGGTGAATAGCGTTATAATAAAAAACAGCGTAAACTTGCGGAAATAAAAATTGCAGGAATGAAATAAGTGCGGTAAGTAAATAATAAGGAACGAACGCACCGATGTTATCCTGGTTCACCACAACCCGTGGCTAGTCCAGTCCCCGAGAGGCTCTCTCGAGATTTCCACTAACTTCGTTAAGCTTACGGGTGCTTAACAAACCGTTACACTTGCTCAAGGATACCGCACCTTAAGACTTCACTTGCTCGAGGATACCTCACCCCAAGACTTCTCTGTTAAGCTTACGGGTGCCTAACAAACCGTTACAACTTGAGAACTGGAGTCACACAAGTCTCAAACAACCTTGCTCGAAGATACAACACTCCAAGACTTCACACGAAGGAAAAATATTCCTTCTTACAACAAGGGATTATAAACTTCCCTTCAAGTGTATCAAAAACACTTAACACTCACTTAAACAAGACTCTCTTAATAGAGTAGATATGAGTAAACAAGTACGCTCAAGAACACAACAATAAATTCAAAGAATTGGCTCTCAAAATGTGATAAGAATGATCAAAATGATATAGAAAGTATTTGAAAGCTTATGAATGTTTAGATCAGAAGTTGTGTGTTTAATGAGTGATTTTGGGGTGTATTTATAGCTCCAAAATCACTCCTAGCCGTTGCTAAAATCATAAAGACAGATTCTGAAAAATCTGTAGGTTAGTCGACTAACTTATGGTTATTCGACTACCTACTAGCCATTGGGCTGGCAACGGTCATCAGGATAGTCGACTATCTGATATGGATATTCGACTATCTTGGCAACGGTCATCAGGATAGTCGACTATCCAATATCAGATATTCGACTATCTGACCTTGCGGAAATGGTCCGTTTTTAAAACAACTAACTTATTGAAAATAAGTTATAAAATATTTTTCAAAGCTTTGATTGAAGATATTAAATATCTTAAATATGAAAAACAATTGTAATGACCATTCCGGATCAATAAAAACATTTAAAATCATTTCGTTTTAAATGTATTGAAAATATTTATTATATAACATTTAAAACCAATTTGTTTTAAATGTAATAAAAATATTTATGATATGCATATATTGTAAAATCATTTATGATATGCATATATTGTAAAATTATTTATGATATGCATATATTGTAAAATTCATTTTATGAGAGACGCCAAGACTCGAACTTAAAGTCGGATCAAGATCACAATAGAGACAATATAAATAAGACTCAACAAAAGGTCTTCATTTATTTTCATTTCTTCTCATGTTTTCTTGATCTTGTCTTGAACTCCTTGGACTCCAATTCTTGTCCGCTCAAATAATGCGCATATTAAATCCGCATATCAAATCCTATCTTCCCCCTTGTATGCTTTTGCATATCTACAAAATAAATACACTTTAGTTAAAATATAAATCAAAGTGTATTCAATAATAACTCACATTTATTTGGCATATATTATTTTCCATCTAAATCGGTTTGTCAATTATCAAAACATATAAATATGAACATACATATATGTTCCAACAATTTTCCCCTTTTTGATAATGGCAAACCTTCATGGGAATATGCATATACCCTTATATAAAACTATGCCAAATATAAGACAAGTCATTATTGAGTTCCCCCTCAATTTATGCAATAAAATAAATATTTCAAATATAAATAAATAAGTATGCATATATCCTTATCTTCCCTAATGCATGGAAAATAAATATACCCTTTATCTTCCCTAATGCATAACAAAAAAAAAGGATAAATATGCATATACCCTTATCTTCCCCCTTTTGACATTAACAAAAAGATAATTTCATTAATGAAGAAGGAAAATTACAATAACAGTAATTGAAAATACATTTCAAATAATGAAAATACAAATCAAGAACTTTCATCGTCGTCGACATCGTCGCTAGAAGTACTTGCAGAATAGACGTGAGAATACGAATAATTGACATGGTCAAAATATCCGTGGATTTTGTCACTAAGTCGTCGCACATTTCTTTCCGTGCGAGACACATTTCTATCGATTCGATTCATTGAAGTTGATAGAGAAGCAAGTTGTTCCGAGATGGTTTGAAGAGACGCATCCGGTTGAGCACGAGGACGACGAGCTTGAGTTGGAGGAGGATGAGGAATTTGATCATGGTCATGGAAAGAAGTCTCTTGTATTTCCCAATGTTTGGTACGATTTTTCTTGGTGCCAACATTGTGTGTTGATTTGAGACGCTTCAAGAAGATGCATTATAAGAAATGCATACGGAAGAGGTTTGTCACCTCCTATAGAATCAAACATATGTGTAAGAACAAATTTACACCAATTTATGCGTGCTTTGGAAACAATAGCATGCATGATTTTTGCGTCTTCACGGCCAATTGTGGTGTGATTGCTTTTCCTCGGTTTGAGAACCGAGTGATAATGTAAAAAATCAAACGAAATTCCGGAAACATTCCTTTAATGGGAGCTCTCTTTTGCTCTTGAGAAAATTCAAAGGGTCCAATTCCAATAAGGTTGAAAAGGACTTGTTCATCATAGAGTATTCCTTCGACACCGGAATATTGATTGATGTCTTGGCCATCACGAGGAAGATTCGTGAGAGCTTGAATATTTTCTTCACTTAGAAGAATAGGAATACCATTAACTTTGGTAGAGAGTACCCCATCCTCATCTTTCTTAAGATTTGAATAGAAGGCTTGAATCAAAAGAGGATTAATGAAATCATATTTCAAATATACAAAGTCGATTATTGAACTTTGTAGAAGAATATTGGAATGAATGGAATCCGCAAGATATCTTCCGGTGGTGAATCGAGGTGGAAGAATTTCTCGATTATCAAACTTTTGAATAAATCTTTGTCGTTCGACTTCTTGTTCGAACCAAAGAACCGATCCATCATCATAGCCAAATATAGATGGAGGAGTATTGGAAGAAGAAGGGACATTCTTTCCGGCACGAGAACGTTTAGAACTTCTATTTGCCATTGAAATTTGTAGGCTAGAAGAACTTTTGAAAGAAATTTGGAATAGAATTTTTGAAGAGAATTCTTGAACAAGAATGATTTTGGTGTGAAACAATGAGTACACACTATTCCTATTTATAGAGTTCAAGAAAACATAGCATTGAATGACAAAAATCAGATTTTTGGACTGATTTGAACGGCTATAAAACGGTCAGATTTTTGAAAGCTGGCCGTGGATAGTCGAATATCTTATTGGATAGTCGACTATCTGGGAACTATCGTCGAATATCTTCTGGGATAGTCGACTATCTGGAAATAGCTTGATTTTCTGGATAATCAAGTTATTCGAATAACTGTAAGTTAGTCGACTAACGTCGACGACTTTAAAAAATCGTTTAAACAGAAAATATTGGAAAAATAGTTTTCATTTTATGGAATTCGTTTATTTAAAAATAAACTATATTTTTGGTAAAAATATATATCATAATTTTATGAAAATAATTTTATCAAAACAAATATGCTATTTCCAAAATAAAAAATTCAGAAGCCAAAAAAAAAAATATCGACTTGAATTAAAAACTTCATCTTGGTTCCTCCTGTCTTTAGGGCGATACCTGCAAAAAGAAAGAGAGTAAACGTCTCCGACGCTCAAGTCAGTAATTATTCAATAAAACAAAAACAATACTAACTTGTTTCTTGCTAAACCAAGAAACTAAGGAGTTACCAAGTAAAAGGCAAGTGCCACTAGTGCTTTTGCGGTCTAATCTGCATCCTGCAAGATCAGAGACGGAATAGCCAATTAATTGGCGTGAAGGACCTTTGGGATACCAAAGTCCCACATTTAAAGTTCCAATTAGGTACTTCATTATCCGTTTAACCGCAGAAATATGTGACTCCTTTGGACATGATTTATATCTAGCACATCAACAAACGCTAAATATTATATCAAGTCTACTAGCAATAAGGTAAAGTAAGGAACGATCATACCTTTGTAATTCTTGGTATTGCTCTCCTTACCTTTCACATTTCTGTCAAGATGGTCATATAAATTCATTGAAGTGGCCATTGCTTTGATGTTGCTTATTTCAACTAGATTTAGCAACTCATTGCAATATTGAGTTGGACAAATGAAAGTTCCCTCTTTCATTTGTTTCACTTGCAACTTCAAGTTGAAATTAAGCTCGTCCATCATTGACATCTCAAATTTTGCTAGTCATGAGTTTTAAAACTCCTTGCATACAAATTTATTAGTTGCTCCAAACATAATATCATCAATAAAAATTATTTTTAAAATACAAGAAATATCATCAAGATAATATCATCAATAAAATTCGTGCAATCTATTTTTCCTTAATGAAAAATTCCCCCTCAAATAAGGCAAACTAGAATGTAAAGACATTCCCCCTTACTTGACGCATATCGCCTAAACACTTCCTCTTTTGGCATTTAGCAAGAAGAGAGTATATTAAGGCTACTTCCCTTTTTCAATATTTCCAGAATGTCAAAATAAAATAGGAAAGACAATGGGGAGTATGCAATATGAAGATTGCTAGAAATTTATCAAGACATACCAACAAAACATAGATATACCAATTGTTATAAAACAATGAGAAAACCATTTGTTGGAAAACATAACAAATGTATCAAATGCTATTTTATTAACAGTGATACTAATTGTTATTTTTAGTAAAACATATTACTAAAAAAAATGTCAACGGTTAATATATAACAAATAACGGTTTTATTAAAACCATAAATTAAATTTTGAAAAAATATACCAACCATTATTCAGACCAAAAAATATATTCATCAAGAGTCGATTTTTAACAGAAATACTTTTATCAACTGTCAAAAACATGAATCATTTATTTCAGGAATATATCAATTATTTTTCAAACCAAAAATTCAAAAACATGAGTAAAAAGTTTTTTTGACAAAATATGCTAACAGTTAATACACACCAAAAAAAATTTATTTATTTTTCTAGTATATACCAACAGTTATTTAAACCACAAATGACAATTATCAAATCATAAATGAAATGTTTTTATTAGAAGCAAGCTAACAGTTAATACATACCAACTGTTATCAATTGTTGCACAAACATTTCAAAGGTTATTTTTATAAAAAAGATACTAATTGTTAACACTTATCAACAATTAGATTCTTATCAAAAAATAACTAACAAGGATCAATCATTATTTCTAAAAAATAATTGATACCAATTGTTATTTTAAAAGTTTATCAAAACATGAATTAAAAAAAATTGATACCAAATATAATTATCAAAACATGGATCAATCATTTAATAATTGATACAAATTTTCAACATATGAATCAACAAAGATAATTGATATTAATTGTTAACAAGGATATCTCAATTGTTAACACATATCAACTATTACGATTAAGCACATCAAAAATTTCAACAATATAAGAACCAAATTAACAACGAATATGTTAATATCGGTTGCTGGCACATATCAACAATTCGGTTTTTATCAAAAAAGGAAAACTAACCGAAATTCCCCCTTGATGCAATGAGGTGTCGTGCTTGGTGCATCTACTACAATATTGCAGCCTTCAAGCACACCTGCAAAAGTACCTAAAAATAGGTTTTTGGTACCCAAACACTTTTGGGTCCTTGGGGGTTAGACAAATAATAATCATAGCCAAAAGATAAATACCTATGTTTTGCAAAACATGTGGGTGCTATGTGTCCTACCCGGTTGCAGTAGTGACATACAACATTCGGGTTGTGCATATGCCTAGGTTGTGCCAAATACGTTCTAGGTGATCTAAAATCATCATTCCTAGGAGCGTTGAAATTCCTAGAGTTATTTCTAGGCGGTCTAGAGTAATTATTTCTAGACTCATTAGCACAATTCCTAGAGTCGTTTCTAGGTGTCCTAAAAAGATTATTTTTAGACTTATTATTAAAAATCCTAGTATCGTTTCTAGGTGGTCTAAAATGGTTAATTCTAGACTCATTTGAATAAATCCTAGAATTATTTCTAGGTGGTGCATCATAATTTCTAACATGATTCTTATTCTTTTTACGCCTTTTATTTTTCTTAGGCTTTTTCTTTTTAATCTCTTCAACTGTTTTAGGAATGTCTACACTATGTTTTTCTAGTGTGTTCCTAAGTTCTATGTTCTCTAATTTCAAGGAATCACAAGATAAGCAAATAGAACATTTATCAATTGAAGAAGCTTCATTCATTGCTTTAATTTTATTTCTAAGATCGTCATTGTCATTTTTCAAAAAATTATTTTCTTTTTCTAAAACTTCAATTTTATTTTTAAGAACACCATTTTCATTAGTCAATTTTTCAAAATCTATTTCTTTCAAAGAAGAGGATTTTTCAGAATCTTTTTCTTGTAAAGAAAGTGTTTTCTAAAAATCTGTTTCTTGCAAAGAAAGTGTTTTCTGCAAATCTGTTTCTTGCAAAGAAAGTGTTTTCTGCAAAGAAAGTGTTTTCTTCAAATCTTTTATCATTTTGGAAGCATTAACAAATTCACCATACAATCCATCATAGGCATTTTGTAATTCTTCAAACGAGTGAGAGTTAGATGTACTTACCTCTTCTTCTTTGTTTGCCATAAGACACCGGGCAGTTGGCATGAGCTGTCCGCTTCCTGAGGCGTACTTTCATAAGTGTCCTCAAGCTTGTCCCACATATCTTTAGCAGTTTTGCAGTGGGAAATTTTCCGATAGTCCTCTTGATTCAAAGCGCTATACAACATATTGATTGCCTTGGTATTGTATTCACTTACCATGGCTTCCCCAACTTTAGTCGTCATTTGCTCACCATACTTGATGATTTGCCATAGATAAAAGTTGTTTGATTTGATGAATATTCTCATCCGATCTTTTCAATATGTGTAATTGCTCCCATCAAATATTGGAGGCAAAAAGGTAAAGTGACCTTCACCTATTCCTGCAAAAGCACTACTAGTAGAAGTCATAGAAGGATTCTCTCAAACTGTTAAGTCTTACAGAGAGTTAGGCTCTGATACCAATTGTTAGAATATACGCTTAACGCTAGAGGGGAGGGGGGATGAATAGCGTTATAATAAAAAACAGCGTAAACTTGCGGAATTAAAAATTGCAGGAATGAAATAAGTGCGGTAATTAAATAATAAGGAACGAACGCATCGATGTATCCTGGTTCACCACAACCCGTGGCTAATCCAGTCCCCGAGAGGCTCTCTCGAGATTTCCACTAACTTCGTTAAGCTTACGGGTGCTTAACAAACCGTTACACTTGCTCAAGGATGCCGCACCTTAAGACTTCACTTGCTCGAGGATACCTCACCCCAAGACTTCTCTGTTAAGCTTACGGGTGCCTAACAAACCGTTACAACTTGAGAACTGGAGTCACACAAGTCTCAAACAACCTTGCTCGAAGATACAACACTCCAAGACTTCACACGAAGGAAAAATATTCCTTCTTACAACAAGGGATTATAAACTTCCCTTCAAGTGTATCAAAAACACTTAACACTCACTTAAACAAGACTCTCTTAATAGAGTAGATATGAGTAAACAAGTACGCTCAAGAACACAACAATAAATTCAAAGAATTGGCTCTCAAAATGTGATAAGAATGATCAAAATGATATAGAAAGTATTTGAAAGCTTATGAATGTTTAGATCAGAAGTTGTGTGTTTAATGAGTGATTTTGGGGTGTATTTATAGCTCCAAAATCACTCCTAGCCGTTGCTAAAATCATAAAGACAGATTCTGAAAATCTGTAGGTTAGTCGACTAACTTATGGTTATTCGACTACCTACTAGCCGTTGGGCTGGCAACGGTCATCAGGATAGTCGACTATCTGATATGGATATTCGACTATCTTGGCAACGGTCATCAGGATAGTCGACTATCCAATATCAGATATTCGACTATCTGACCTTGCGGAAATGGTCCGTTTTTAAAATAACTAACTTATTGAAAATAAGTTATAAAATGTTTTTCAAAGCTTTGATTGAAGATATTAAATATCTTAAATATGAAAAACAATTGTAATGACCATTCCGGATCAATAAAAACATTTAAAATCATTTCGTTTTAAATGTATTGAAAATATTTATTATATAACATTTAAAACCAATTTGTTTTAAATGTAATAAAAATATTTATGATATGCATATATTGTAAAATCATTTATGATATGCATATATTGTAAAATCATTTATGATATGCATATATTGTAAAATCCATTTTATGAGAGACGCCAAGACTCAAACTTAAAGTCGGATCAAGATCACAATAGGGACAATATAAATAAGACTCAACAAAAGGTCTTCATTTATTTTCATTTCTTCATATCTTTTCTTGATCTTGTCTTGAACTCCTTGGACTCCAATTCTTGTCCGCTCAAATAATGCGCATATTAAATCCGCATATCAAATCCTATCTTCCCCCTTGTATGCTTTTGCATATCTACAAAATAAATACACTTTAGTTAAAATATAAATCAAAGTGTATTCAATAATAACTCACATTTATTTGGCATATATTATTTTCCATCTAAATCGGTTTGTCAATTATCAAAACATATAAATATGAACATACATATATGTTCCAACATTAACTGTATAATCGATTACCGTCTTTGCCATTCAGTACTGCCTTTCTAAAAAAATCGATTGTCTCAAAAGTATAATCGATTATTTTCCGAGTCAGAAAATCACTTTGCACACTGTGTCATAACAATCGATTACCATAATTCAACAATCGATTATTTTTTGTCAGTAATTCAAATATTTGTTACCGTTTGGGTCCTGCAAGATTCCCACAATCGATTCTTGTCATTTCCGAGTACAATTCAAAAACTCCATAACAATCGATTACTTCGATTCCACAATCGATTGTTTAATAGACAGTGCAAATTTTTTTACCGTTTTTGACCGTTTTGGCTCTTAAATTTCTGCAGATTTTCACCATAAATGAAATGCCATCCTTCTCATTATAAATAGGTACCATATGTCTTCAATTTCTTCACTCAAGCATCAATCTTATCTCCCAAACTTTCAAAAATCTCTCAAAATTTCTTACAAAGGCTATTACTACTTATTGAAAATGTCGAGCAGACACACCAAACGCCCCCGTTCAGGAAGACATGGCGCATCTTCTTCAGCTGCTCCTCCTACTCCCAATTTCCCTTACCAAGATAGGTCTCTTTTACGGTTTAACTCTGAAACCGAGCTAACTAGATTCTTGACAAAATTTGAAAAGCGTGAAATTCTTCCTCCTCGCTTTTCCACCAGCAAATATCTTAAATCAAGCGCCCCCGCTGCAGCTGCAAACATGCTTAGGGAATGCCAACTTCTTGATTTCCTATATCTATCCTATCCTCACATTAATCCTCTCTTGATTCAAGCCTTCTACTCTAATCTTTATGAGGACGACGAGGGTGAGCTTGTGACAAACATTAATGGTGTTGAAATTCTTTTAACCAACGAAGACCTACATTCTATTTCTCACCTGCCTCGAAGTGGGGAAAACATTTCTCTCTACATTAGAGAATCCGGCGCCTTATTTGATGAACGAATTCTCCTAAACCAAATTGGACTTGGAGCTTATGATCCTAATATGTCCAATCGCCGTCCTACCATTACGGGCATGCTCCGCAAATATCGTTTAATTTTCTACTTAATCACTCGGGTCCTCAAACCACGCAAACATAATCATACCACTCTCTCCCAAGAGGACGCAAAACTCATGCATGCCATTATAACCGGGGCTCACATCAACTGGTGTAAGTTCGTCAAAATTCACATGCTTGATGCCATTGGGGACGATAGACCACTTCCCTATGCCCTCCTTATCATGAATTTTCTTGAAGCCTCCGGGTTCAACACCTCTATCGGTCCGCTCAAAAAGAGCACCAAGAAATGGGAAATTTCCGAATCCTCCTTTCCCCATGACGGCGAACATGCAGCTCCTGCTCCTCCTCCAACTCGTCAAACGAGTCAGCCTCAAGCTCCTACACTTCAATCTATTTCCGACCAACTTGCTTCTTTGTCCACCTCTGTCAATCGTTTGACAAATGAGATCCATGGATATTTTGATCATATTCACTATCCATATGCTGGACTTGTTCCTTATGAAGCAGTGCCGGATGACGAGGCGGGAAATGATAATAATGAATAATTTTTTTTTCTTTTCTAGCTTATTGTTCTATGTTGTATTGTCTTCTTGTTATGTATTTTTGATTAATAAATAAACAAGTTACTTACTTATTCTATTTTTTTGCTAATGGCAAAAGGGGGAAGAATAAGGGGCTATGCACTTAATATTTATTGGTATAAATTGAGGGGGAATTCATATGTTGAGGGGGAACTAACTAATTGCATATCTTTACTTGTCTTGGATCGTCATTATGAATCTCTAATATGCATATCCCGCTTAAGGTTTGCCATTATCAAAAAGGGGGAAATTGTTGAAACACGTTCTCAAGGCACTAAACTAAATGTGTGTTCATATTTGCAGGTTTTGATAAATGACAAACGATGCGCAATTGACATATGACGAGGTCCAAGCACAAGCGCGCAAATATCATGTAACGAAGTTCAAGCACAAGACAAACAAAGATCAAGACTAAACAAAGTTATACATGAGTCGTTCTTTAATGTGATCTTGATCCGACAACTTAACTCAAGACTTGGCTTCTCTCGTAAAATCATTTTTATCAAATCATGCATATTTAATTTAGAGCAAAATGATTTTAAATCATGCATATTTATTTTAGCAAAATGATTTTTATACATGCCTCTAAAATCTGGACTAAGATAATCGATTATGTACTTATGATAATCGATTATGTTAAGTCAGCTGCATGACAATCGATTGTGTACCTTATGACAATCGATTGTGTTAAGGCAGTGTGCATCAGATTTTTCAAATCTGCATTACAATCGATTGTAAACCTTATGACAATTGATTGTGTCAAGGCAGTGTCCAAACATATTTTTCAAAGCTACAAAATAATCGATTGTGAACCTATGACAATCGATTGTATTGAGGTAGTGTCTATTTGATTTTTCAAAGACTGAAAAATAATCGATTGTCCATGTAGTATAATCGATTATGTAACTGACCGTTGCCAAAATATTTTCAAACTCCGTCAGATAATCGATTATAGGATTTAATAATCGATTGTTTGAAGTAAAATCTGGAAAAGAGTTTTTGAACGTTGCCAAGTAATCGATTGTATATTTCTGATAATCGACTGTTTTCCGTAAAATCTGGAAATGATTTTTTGAACGTTGCCAAGTAATCGATTGTATATTTCTGACAATCGATTGTTTTAAGTAAAATCTGGAAAGGATTTTTTGAACGTTGCCAGTAATCGATTATATGTCTTTGATAATCGATTGTGCTGCGTAAAATCTGGGAATGATTTTTGGAACGATTGGAAAACAATCGATTGTATCATCTTGACAATCGATTGTCGCAGCACAAAATCAGCAATTCTTAATTGGCAATTAGGCAACAGTTATGCATGGTTTTGACACTATAAATACATCTTAAATCAGTCTTACAAACACAACAACTGACAATATTATTGCTAAAGTTTGCATACTCTCTTATTCATCATTTTCTATTCATTACATAAGTTTTTGAGAGCCAAATTGTTGACGAAAGTTGTTGCGTTCTTGAGCGTATTTATTTTACTCATATCTACTCATAAGGAGAGTCTTATTTTGAGTGCAAAGTGTTTTTATACACTTGAAGGAAAAGTTGTTCCCTTGTATTGTAAGAAGGAACGTTGTGATTCCTTTGGTTGAAGTCTTGAAGTGTTGTATCTTCGAGCAAAGGTTGTTGAGACTTGTGTAACTCAAGTTCTCAGGTTGTAACGGTTTGTTGAGCACCCTTAAGCTTAACAGTGTTAGTGAAAATCTCGAGAGAGTCTCTCGGGGACTGGACTAGCCACGGGTTGTGGTGAATCAGGATACATCGGTGCGTTCGTTCTTTATTATTTACTTATCGCACTTATTTCATTCCTGCAATTTTTAAATTCCGCAAGTTTACGCTATTTTTTATTATAATGCTATTCACCCCCTTTAGCGTTAAGCGTATTTTGTATCACAATTGTATTAGTTTTTGAACAAATTGCAAAACTATTTGAATTAACACGAGGGGAAAAACACTTGAGGTGCCCTCTGACAAAAAATATAATAAGTCCACACCTCATTTTGTGGATCTTGATAATTTATTCAGATATAGTTGCATCACCGATCCAGCAAATATTTTTATTTATAAGAAACTGTAATCTTGGCTTAACAACATATATATTATACAAACTTTCTTAGAGGATCTTAAGCTCCTGCTTATTTACGTACCATCCGAGCTTTTCCATATTAATATTCATTTTTCAGAAACAGTTAAAGTGCATTTTGTTTTACTTCAATTCTTATTCTGTTAATTCAGGTTCTGATCAAAACAAAACAAACCTAACCAAGGAAGGAAGAAATAGAAAGATATTACTAAGTGATTCTATATTATTGTTATGGTGAAGTTCTTTGGGAATGATAACATACATTTTCATCGTGAGAATAATAATTATATTGGCCAATACTTGCCTGCTTTTGACTCATGCCGTGCACAAAGTCCTAAAGAAAATCTTACTCTCTGCTTAGTGAGATTCCATAAGTAGAGTAGTATATACATTGATTTTATTTTTATCTTGTAAAGGTAGAACAATTATTTTTGATAGATTTTGATAGAGAAAAAAGTAAAAAAATCTTACTCTCTTTCCACTGCAAATATTTTTATGCACGAACATTTACAATTACTACTCCTATATTTCAGTTTAAATATTTGTTGTAGTTGTAAACTAAATTTGATTCAAAATATATTCATTTCTTAGAACGAGAATTAAAAAGTTACTTATTAATTCTTTTTTGCATATATACTCTTATTGTTTCCAGGAGTAAATTTAAGACAAAATAAATAATATTACTGTAGACGAATACTCATGTAAGTAGGATTATTGAGTATCTTCTAAATGTTGTGCAAAAATCTTACTAATAATTCAGAGGCGGCTTAATCCAAGCAATTAAAGAGGCCGCTTTAGGCCTCATAAATTAAAAACCCCAAAAGCTACTCTTTTTATATGTAATTTAAATATTTATTGTATTTATTATTAACTAGTGATAAGAAATTTCTTCAATCATCTTTCGTTACTCTGTCACCAATCGTTAATAACAGTTCTATATTTATTGTGGTCTTTTTTTAAAGTTGGTTGAGAAAATTCAGAAAGACAATTAAACCTGTAGTTACTTTCTATTTCTTTTTACTCCAACTTGAATAAATTTTATTTACAGTTCTAACTTTGTAAGATATTTTCTTTTAAATTCTCGATAGACATGCTTCAAGCTAATTAGATCGTAAAGTATTTTTATCATCGTTGTAAATAAAAATTTTTACATGATTATAACTTTGGGAGGCAATGCTATATATAGTGAGTTATGTTGACGGTCATGTAAAAAGAAAAAATTAAACATTAAACTTAATAAAATCTTATCAAATGTTAGTAATTTTTCAACAAAGACTAAAAGGGTTGGTATATCAAGATGAAATTGTTGATATATTGTTAAGATGAAATTTCATCTCGATAAGTAAAAAAAATAAACTTCAACAAAAATATCTAAAATTATTAAACAAGAATTTAAGGCCCCTTATTACGTCTTGGCTTTAGGCCTCTAATACCATTGAGCCGCATCTGACTGAAACTTAAATTAATGATTTTTTAGACGCATAGTTATTTTTAATGTTAAAAAAAAGTTACAAAAATAGGTAAATTCGAAGTAATTTATTACGAATTACTTTAACAGAAATTTAGCCATTAGAGTAATTCGCAGTAAAATACAGCGAATTACTAAAAGAATTTTATTTTGTAATTTGCAGTATTTTAATGCGAATTACAAAAAAAAATAGTTTTTTATTTTTTAAAAATAAAAATAAAATTATAGATCGTCACATTCGAAAATTTATAGATCATCAAATTTATTAGGAAATCTGAATATGTTCCCAATAAAGACGTAAAAGATTGTGCCATTGGAAACTGACCCACTTTTCACACAAAGAATTTATCTCCCTACATGAGATTACCACCTTCTTTTCTTTTCTTTTTTTATGTTCAACAATTTTTCCTTTTTAAAGTGTTAAAAAAATATAATTTCTTTTCATTTAGAAAATTGTAAAATATAAAACGAAAAGTTCTAAGACTTATCTTAAGTGATAAATTTAATATAACAATAATAACAAATCGAATATAATTTTACAAGTGGGTCTGAAGAGAGTAGAGTGTATACACTATCCCTAGAGGAAGAAAAAAGGGAGGGGCAAAAGTTATAAATTTAAGTATCTTTTATAACGAAAAGTTATCTAGATAAATAATATTGCTAGTCACCTTAGGGCTTTTATGGGTAATTTTGTTCTTAAACAATAGTATATCCCTCCCTAGCAAGTAAGGATAGAGTAATTTTGTCCTATCTTCAGACTCACTTATAAAATTATACTGGGTTTGTTATTGTTGTTGTATTTAATTTATCACTTAAAATAAGTCTTAGAATTTTTTGTTATTTATTTAAAATTTTCTAAATGAAAAAATTTGTATTTTTTGATAGTTTAAAAAAGAAAAATGGTTAAACATAAAAAGAAAAAGGTAGACGGTAATCTCATGCAGGGAGATATATGCCTTTGTGTCAAAAGTGAGTCAGTTCCCAATAGCACAATCTTTCACCTTTTTATTGGGAACATATTCAAAATTCCCAATAAATTTGACGATATATAAATTTTTGAATTTGGCGATCTATAATTTTATTTTTGTTTTTAAAAAATAAATTTTTTTTTTAAATTCGCTGTATTTTACTGCGAATTAGGTAATTTTTTAAATAATTTTTTTATAAAAATATATCAATTTTTTAAAAATAATATATCAATTTTTTTTGTACCTAATTTGCAATAAGATACTGCAAATTATAATTTTTTTAAAATAATTTACCGTATTTTACTGCGAATTACTCTAACGGCTAAATTTTTCGTTAAGTAATTGGCGGTAAAATACTGTGAATTTCCTATTTTTGTAACTTTTTTTAACATTAAAAATGTACTTTGTGTCTAAAAAATTATTAATTAAGTTCGAACTCGTATCATAAATACTTCATGTGATTTTTTTTATCTACCACTTCAGCCAACAAAATTTGGTTCAGAATATTGTCACTTTATAAACCAAGAAGACATTTAGTGCTCTTCAAAAAAGGCATGTAATAATTAATTATCCATTTAAAGAAAAAATAAGAGTAATTTAATATAATACCCTTTAAGACCAATGCTATTAAATATTTTTCTTAATAGCTGTGTCAAAATTTGTGAAGTGCGCGAAAAACACGGTCACCGCATACTCGGCTGTTATAAAAAAAAATTTATTACTTTTTCCCTTTCATATTAAATAAGCTAATTTCTTTATTTGTTATTTTAAGATAAATATACATTTTTAAATTTAAAAATAATTTAACTTTAAAATCTTTATTTTATCCATTTTATTCTTAATTAAAATTTTGTATAACCACACAAATATCATGACCCATAAAACTTTTACCCTTAAATTTTACAGAACACAAATTTCAAAAAATAATTTTAAATTTTGTGCGAAGCCAAAGTATATCATCTGAATTGAAAGGAGGGAATATTCCAAACTCACACAAAGTGCAAAAGCACCTGCCAACCTTTCTTACCGCCAGCAAGTTACTGTCAATTCTTGTATTCACTTCTGTTTGAGATTCTAAGCGTGCGCTCGGGAAAACACGTTTCCTTTCACATTCGTAACTTAATGTCGTAATTACATAAAAATACACGATCTAATAATGGTCTTTATATAATATTTAATAAATATTCCCCCCCCCCCCCCAAGAGCAACTTTCACTCTTCAGTCTTTTACACTCCCCATCTCATTACTCACCCCACCCCCAGTTTACCCTATTCCCTAGGGCCTAGGTTCTTTGTCTTGTAAACAAATCTGTGTCGGAGATCTAACTTTGTTACTTCTTAATCTCTCCAACTAAAACATTGGCTTGACGTACCATTTATAAACACAAAAATAAGATTCCTATTTATTACTCACTACTACTAGTGCCCCTCTTTTCTTTTGCCTCGTCTCTATCTAATTTGGGTAGTGACAGAGAGGCTTTAGGAGTTCAGCTATGTCCAAGCTTTTCATGAGGTTCTGGGCTGTGTTTTTCTTGTTTAGCCAATTTGTGTATTCTTATGAAATTGAAGAAGAATTCTTTTTCAATAAAACAGACGGCCCATTCTTTGAGTCTGTTTATGAAACCTCTGCTGCTGCTGCTGGTGGCATTAATCCCACTCCTCTTATGATTGGTCTTACACTCATTCCTGGAGCTGCTGCTAGAGGAGCTGGTAAATTCACACACACACACACACACACTCTGATTTGCTGTCTGTGTTCTTCTATTTGTGTTCACTAATTTTCTCAAGTGTTTTGCTCATCTGGGACATTTTTACTTTTGATTTTCCTTTATTCCTGTCTTGCTATGGGAAAGAGGGTAATTGTTTCGTTCTCATTCCATGATTTTGCAACTACACGGTTTAGATCCTGCACTAGATTTTAGTTTTTCAGTGATTTAAGTATAACTTTTATTAGTTGTTCTTTTACTTATGAATTCATTGTTAAAATCTTTTTTTTAATCATTTTCTAGGAGGTGAAGATTCGACATAGTTGTCAGTTGTTTATTTTTTTAATTTTATTACTGGTGCTTCTTTTATTAATAATTGTCTCTCTGACTCCTTAACCGCACTTCCAACCGAGATGTTGTGAGTTCGAATCTCCCCAAGAGCAAGTTGGGAAGTTTTTGGAGGGAAGGATGTCGGGGTCTATTTGGAAACAACCTCTCTACCCTGCGTACATACTACCCTCTCCGGACCCCACTTAATGGGATTATACTGGGTTGTTGTTGTTGTTGTTGTCTCTCTGACTCCTTGTCAAGTTTTCTTGTTTTGATCTTCTATTAGCTCAATGAAAACGATTAATCCAATTTAGTTGATTAAGGGAAATTCTTTTTTCCCTCACATGCTGATTAGCTTTCGTCAATTGTAATTATTGGTGGGCCTTAAAAAAAGGTTGTGTAATTAAGACCGTCTTGAAACTGATTGTGGTTCCTTTTTGACTTTGTTCTTTTGCATTTTTTTACAGTGTGTTTAGATGGAACTCTACCTGGTTATCACATACATCCAGGTTCTGGGTCAGGGGCAAACAGTTGGCTCATTCAATTAGAGGTATATGCTAAACGATAGCTCTGTCATTAATTATATTTAATGTGTAGTTAGTTGTCTTAGCTGTCACCATTTATGAGAGTTCGTTTCTAGTTAGTAGTTAGATATTGTTGTCTTGCATATTCTTATTTGAGATCAAGGTTTACTTGATTGCTCGATTAATTGATTGTTGTTGTCCGGAGAACTCAAAGTTGATATTTAATAATATCGGGCTGAAATGAACTTAAATGGAACGACATAGCTAATGAGGATTGATATAGTCGACCCCAACTCACTCGGGACTGAGGCGTAGTTATATTGTTGTTGGGCAAGTTGTTTTTTAACGTACTAGTTTGGTACCTGTGATACTCTCTTATCAGGATTATGGAATTGTACCCCATTTTAGAATTCCAATTTCATGCTTCCCTAAATTGGGGAATTAAGTATATGCTAAATCCAGCTTTTTACAAAATTTTCCAGCTCTATAATTGCATTTATTGATTCAGAACCTAAACTGAGTGATGCCTCTTGTGAACAGGGTGGAGGATGGTGTAACACTGTTAGAAATTGTGTTTATCGCAAAACGACTAGACGCGGCTCATCAAAATTCATGGAAAAGCAGATTCCATTTACAGGGATTTTAAGTAACAAGGCTGAAGAAAATCCAGGTCCGCTGATAATTATAATTTGCACTTAAGACTTTTACAGATTCTGCATTTGGGACTTTTCTTTATTGTATCTTCTCTGGTTGCAGATTTTTTTAACTGGAATAGAGTAAAAGTTCGTTACTGCGACGGAGCCTCCTTTGCAGGGGACAGTGAGAATAAGGTGTGTAACAGCATGCACCATTTTCTTCTTTTAATATCCATTTATCATGTTGATGTTTGTTAGCTGAAACTTGTTATACTAACCATTTTACCCTCTTTACGTTCTTTGTTGTCTGGTCTTTTTTGTTTCTTTCTCTTTTGGCATTTTGAGTGGTAGTTGGAGGGAAATGACGTTTACGAGATCGATAATCTTCCTGTGTGAGGTTGGGAAAAAGACAGTGATCTTTTGGCTCCCTTTACTTTTTCTGTTAGCTCAATGACATCTATTGAACTTTTGGCATTTCTGAGCTTCTCTTCCCACATTTCATGCTTCCCGTGAGCCTGAGGATGTGTAGAAGTTTAAATTTTCAAAGTTCCACATATCTGTTGCGTCCGCTTGTAGTTCGATATTCTCATTCTCAGGCTTCGAATAATTGTGTATACTTTCTGTATTTCTTTTCTCAGGGGGACACTGAGAGTGATGGTTGAACAACTAATACTAGCATATGCTAAATTTCTATGGTTAGCATGTGCCCTTTTCCTAAATCTCACAAATTTGACCTCTAACCATGATACAAGCTTTATTCATCTCCACTGATTAAACCATCTGAAGTTCATGATTATATGTGACGACATTAAAGTTTGATAAAGTACAAGAAACATTTGAAGTTACTATATGATTTGATTGCATGAGATTTACTTTATAAAAGGTTTTATTGACTTGTTTTTTGTGTATAGTAGTTGTATTGAATTATATTGCATTTCTCTCCAGGCTGCGCAGCTGCAATTCAGAGGTCAGCGTATATGGGAAGCCGCAATGGCCGAGTTAATGTCAAAAGGAATGCGTAATGCCCAACAGGTCAAAATTACTTCTTGCCTTGTCATTTGGGCTGTTCTTGTCATTCATATTCTGATATAGATAATCGTGTTTCAGGCTCTTCTCTCTGGATGTTCTGCTGGTGGTCTAGCTTCAATATTGCATTGTGATGAGTTCCGAACTTTGTTCCCAAGTAGTACCAAAGTGAAGTGCCTAAGTGATGCTGGATTGTTTATGGATGCGTACTTACCTAATCTTGATACACCTAATATACTTCAATTCTATAAATAAAGGTTTTACGTGCTCTTCAATTCCTTTAGTAACAAGATGATCTAATGGTGTTTTTTTTGGGATAATATACAGAACGGATGTATCCGGGGGGCACGCCCTCAGAAATTTATATCAAGGCGTAGTTAGTGTGCAGGTACCAGACACCTCTAACTCTATATTGGTCAATTTCATCAAACTACTACCTTTGCGCGTTGATTGTCAAAATTCTGTTAACAACCAAAGTGTTTATCTAAGTTTAAAGATTAATTGTTGTCAAGTTTCTATTATAGTTACAGAGGTGCTGCAGTCCTCTTACCATGTCAGCATCCCTGGAGAAATAAAAAGAGTCAAAACTTGAATAGCAATCTCACATCTACTTATTCTTCCTACATAAATGTCTTTCTTGACAGCTTAATCAATCCCAAACTATGGGTCGGCCATATGAATTTTCTGTACTCATTGCTACTCTAATAAGGTTTATTTTGCTCCTATACTAAATGATAACGTGAACACCGGACCTAATGCAAATACAACAGAGACAACTAAGTCTTACTCATCATTTACTTCGATTTCATTATGTTCTGAACTAAAAGTAAAGGTGTGTTGATTTACGAGAGGTTATATGTCTTTTTGAGACAGTTTTTCTATATTACAGAGAATCACAAAGTAAAAGAACTGTTAAGGGATATCTTTTTTGCATTTTTCGATAACTTATCTCCAAGCATTGCTAAGCAGAATATTCATAATTTTAACAGGGTCTTCAGAAGACACTGCCAAGTACTTGTACCAACAAACTTGATCCAACTTCGGTAAGTCTTTTTAAATATAATTACCCTTTCAATATCTGATATCAGTTCATGCTACTAATACAATTCCTATATTTCTCCCTTTCCAGTGCTTCTTTCCTCAGAATTTGATCGGCAATATCAAGACCCCTCTATTTCTGCTAAACGCTGCCTATGATTCCTGGCAGGTAAATTCTCAACTCCATAGATTCTTAGTTTTCTCCTATTTGGTGGTTTCATGCATTACAATCTTTGGGGAATGATCAGAAAATTTTCCTTTTGTAACTTCGAATAGGTTCAATCCAGTTTGGCTCCTCCAGTAGCTGATCCTAAGGGCTTGTGGCATGATTGTAAACTCAACAATGAACAATGTTCTGCATCACAAATTCAATTTCTGCAAGGTATGATCCAGTAAGCTCTTAATTTTTTGCCTTTTCAGTATTCTTAGACGCTGGACTTACATGTCTCGATGAAATACATTTTGGAACAGGTTTCAGGAATGATATGCTAAATGCTGTTAAAGGCTTTGCTGCCTCAACACAAAATGGTCTCTTCATAAACTCATGCTTCGCGCACTGCCAATCCGAGAGGCAGGATACATGGTTTGCTGATGATTCTCCCCTTATCAATAACAAGGTACCGTTTGTAAATCCTTTTCTCTCTATGCTATTTCATTTTCTTTGTGCAAAAGATAATTGAATATACAACTGGATCTGACAAATAATATCAACAAACATTGGAACAATATGCAGCCGGTTGCACTTGCAGTTGGAGATTGGTATTTTGATAGAGCAGGCGTGAAGTCAATTGACTGTGCTTATCCATGCGATAAAACATGTCACAACCTGGTCTTCAAATAAAGCTACAATCAAATTCTTTTCTGCCAACTTAGCAGAAATATGTTATTATCTTTATAATCAATTCCCCTCCACTAATTTAATATTTACAAGTGTAACAATGAATTTGGCAATTTAGTCAGAGTTGCAGTTAAACTAGTAGTGCTCGAAGGGTACTCCTGTGCCAGCCAGTGTATCGGCGAAAAGTCTTGCTGCTCTGTTTGTTACATATTGTTGTATACATCGAAATTTGCTGGATACTCCAAATATATTTGAGCAACCATGTAAAAATATCTAAAAATTTCAGGGTGAGCCCTATCTAAGGGTGTTAAACAGTGGGCCGGGCCGGGCTGGGATTTTTTGGACCCGTACGGGTTATGGTCCGGGCTACGGGTTGAGGCTTATTAGGGTTTAATGGATTCTGGGTTCATTCGGGTAAAATTTGAATCGTAAGGTTTACGGGTTGAGGGGGTCGGGTTGGGCCAGGTTTAGTATATTTTTTTTTATTTTTTTGTATTTTGTATAACTATTGTAATTTATATTAATAAAGAATACAAGGAAGATTGGAAAAAAATTGCACTTATAAATTGCAAGGTGATATTTATTTCAAAATTCAAACTTACAAATTGAAAGGATTATATTTATTCATTTAACAAGTAAATTAACCAAAAAAGAGTAAATTCAAAGGTTTTGCATTGCCTTAGTAAGTTCTTCATAATCAATATGAACTCAGTGACATTCTTCTGGAGTGTTAAATGCGGATGAGTTACCATGTGTTAATATATCTCCAAGCTACTCGTCTTCATGGCTATCAACATCTTCACGTCCTTGATTTTGTTCGTTCCGATCTAATCCAATCTCTGAAACATACTAATATGTTAAAATTTAACATCATTAATTGTCACGACCCGAATTTTTTATCCTCGAGAGTCGTGATGGTGCCTACTAATAGGAGCTAGGCAAGCCAATTATCAAATACTTCTTTAACGAACATCGACAATGTTAACAACAATAAAACACTTAACAATAAAGCGAAAGTCTCAAATATAATTTACTAAAAGAAATGCGAAAGTTTAACAAATCCTCTATCTAAGACTGGTGTCATATTACTCACGGACATCTAGAGAATACTAAATACAAGGTTCGAATGAAGCATAGAACTGTATGCTATGGTACGATGATAACAAACTAGATGAAATAGAAAGGACTCCGGGCCTGCGGACGTCAGCAAGCTACCTCGAATGTCCCTGGACTGGAAGCTCGCTCCCGAAATGCTACTGCTACTCAAATGCTGCTCCAACACCTAGATTTGTGTAAAAATATGCACAGAATGTAGCATCAGCACAACCGACCCCATGTGTTGGTAAGTGCCTGGCCTAACCCCGGCGAAGTAGTGACGAGGATAGACATGACCTACCTAAAATAACCTGTATAGATATATACATATACAGAAGCAACGGAAATAACAACAGAAAAATATCAACAAAAAAGGGGAAAAGGAATGATCGGGGGAGATACAGTGAAAACAGATCAACGAATATAACAATGAAGCTATCTCAACTCCATAACTCATATATAAGTGGTCGGCGCGCCACACGATCCCATTTCATAATATCTCGTGGTCGGTGTGCCACACGATCCCAATCATAATATCTCGTGGTCGGCGTGCCACACGATCCTAATTATAATATCTCGTGGTCGGCGTGCCACACGATCCCAATTATAATATCTCGTGGTCGGCGTGTCACACGATCCCAATCATAATATCTCGTGGTCGGCCTGCCACACGATTCCAATCATAATATCTCTTGGTCGGCGTGCCACACGATCCCAGTCATAATTTTCGTGATCGACCCTTATCTTTCAACACAGAATAGAAAGTAATCCCAGCAAGGGAGGGGGAATATTATAATAAACTATCCCGACAAGGGAGACCCAGCTATAGCCAAACACATTCAATTTCTACGTAACACGATAAAATTCATACTTAGTCGCAACAAATATTGGCTCAGTATTAAAGATTTTCAACCAATTCCTCATAAACAACAATTAAGAATTCGATAATTTAACAATTTAGGACTTACGGTCATACTCGATACCAGTGTATAAATACTCGTCACCATGCCTATACACCGTATTCAACACTTAGCAATTAGTAAATAATACCCTAATCCTATTCCCTCAAGCAAAAGTTAGATCAAATACTTACCTCAGTCCAGGAATAACAATCAACTCTCCAATACCGCCTTTCCTTTATAATCCAACTACGGAACAATGGTATCTAGACATAATCAATTCAATAGCATCAATAAAGACCCAAAAATAACCTCCCATAGCCTAGGAATAAAGTCCCTAGCATTCTTTCAAAAATACCAAAATCCGACCCGGGCCCAAATGGTGCAAACTCGAGGTTCGGACCAAATTCGTTCACCCATAACCCAACAAGTTCAAATATGTAATTTGTTTCAAGATCCGACCCCAAATTGAGGTAGAATAGCCCAAAATTTCCAAAGCCCTAGTTCTATCAAAAACTCCAATTCCCATTAATGAAAACCTTTATTAAAGTTGAAATAATGTTAAAAGGTGTTAAGGAGTAAGGAAATTAAGTTAGAAATCACTTACCAATCATTTAGAAGGAGAAAAGTAGTTTGGAAAATCGTCTCTTAGGTTTTGGGTTTTTAAAAAGTGGAAGAAAAATGGCTGAAAAATTTGAATTTATATACTTTCTGAGGGCTGGCGCGGACCGCACAAAAATGTGTTGCAGCCACGCCGAGTGGGAGAAGATTGGGGCTGTCTGAACCCTCCTAGCGCGAACCGCACTGTTTTGGTGCATGGCCGCGCTGGTTAACCTGACACCACAACCCTCATAATCCAACCACGCGGACCGCACAGAAAGGCATCGCGGACCGCGCGAAAATGACCGCGGCCGCGGTGGTATCTGCAACACCTGAACCTAATTTTTCCTCTAAGTCTAATACCTCCCGGGCCTCATCCAAGACTCACCCGAGTCCTCGGGGCTCCAAACCAAACATACACACGACCTCAAAAACATCCTACAGACTTAGTCGTGCGATCAAATCGCCAAAATACTCTCAAAATCTACGGATCAAGCCTCAAAACACATGGTCCTTCATTCAACTTTGATAAACTTCAAATTTCTCATTTTACACCTGAAATACGTAAAACGACGTCCGATTCCAACCAAACTTTATAGATAGCGCTTAACGAATCTTTAAGACCTGTACCGGGCACCAGAACCAAAATACGGGCCATACCTATATTTCCTAACTCATTTTCATTCCAAATTTTCTTATCATTTTCAAAAATATAATTTTTTTAAAAAATTCTTTGCTCGGGTTCGGGACCTCAGATTTCGATTTTAGGAATACGCCAGAGTCCCACATTTTTCTACGTACCTTCCGAGACCACCACATCACAGGTCGGGGTTCGAATCCGTTCACCCAAAATATTGACCAAAGTCAACTTTATCAATATTAATATAAAAAATTCTTCAAATATTCCTCAGAATTTACATATTTCAACATAAACGTTTTCTGGCTATGTGCCCGGATTGTGCACACAAATCGAGATGACTAAAAGCAAAGGTTTTTGAGGCCTCGAAAGAACAGAAAAAGGGAGAATTACGGTAATGACCCTTTGGGTTGTCACATCCTCCACCTCTAAAATAATCGTTCGTCCTCTAACGGACAAATGAAAAAGTACCTGAGTCGAGGAATGGATGAGGATAACGGCTCCGCATATCAGACTCGGACTCCCAGGTCGAGGCCTTAGGAGGCTGACCTCTCCACTGAACACGCATTGAAGGAAAACTCTTTGACCTCAACTGTCGAACCTGCTGGTCTAAAAGCCACCTGCTCCTCCTCATATGACAGATCCTTATCCAATTGGACAGTTCCGAAATCTAAAACGTGGGCTGGATCGCCATGATACATCCGAAGCATAGATACATGAAAAACTGGATGCACAGTTGACATGCTAGGCGGCAAGTAAAATCTATAAGCCACTTCTCCCACACGATCAAGAATCTCAAATGGGCCGATGAACCTAGGGCTAAGCTTGCCCTTCTTCCCGAATCTCATCACACCCTTCATAGGCGACACACGGAGCAATACTGGCTCACTAACCATGAACGCAATATCTCTGACCTTGCGGTCTGCATAACTCTTCTGCATAGACTGAGCTGTCCGAAGTCTTTCCTGAATGATCTTGACCTTATCCAAGGCCTCCTGAACTAAATCTGTAACTAATACCCGAGCCTCTCCCGGATCAAACCATCTGAATGGGGACCGACACCGCCTACCATAGAACTCCTCACACGGAGCCATCTGAATGCTGGACTGGTAGCTATTGTTGTAGGCAAACTCTGCTAATGGAAAAAACTGGTCCCACGAGCCTCCAAAATCAATAACGCAGGCTCGGAGCATATCCTCAAGAATCTAAATAGTCCTCTCGGACTGACCGTCCGTCTGGGGATGAAATGATGTACTCAACTGAACCTGGGTGCCCAACCCTTGCTGAACCGCTCTCCAGAAATGTGAGGTAAATTGCGGACCCTGATCCGAGATGATAGATATAGGCACCCCATGAAGGCGAACGATCTCCCCAATATATATCTCAGCTAATCTCTCGGACGATTAGGTGGTGGAAACCGAAACAAAATGTGCTAACTTGGTCAGCCTATACACTAACCCAAACCGCAACAAACTTCTTCCGAGTCATTGCAAGGCCAAAAACAAATCCGTGGTAATCCTCTCCCACTTCCACTCGGGAAGCTCGATACTCTAAAATAACCACCGGGCCTATGATGCTCGTACATAACCTGCTGACAGTTCAAACAACGAGCCACATATGCAACAATGTCTTTCTTTATTCTGCACCACCAATAATGCTGCCTAAAATTCTGATACATCTTTGCGGCGCCCGGGTGAATAGAAAACTGAGATTTATGGGCCTCCGCTAAGATCAACTCCCGAATACCATCAACATTGGGCATACAAACTCGCCCCTGCAATCTCAATACACCATCTCATCCCAAGGTCATTTTCTTGGCACCTCCACGCTGCACCGTGTCTCTCATGACACACAAATGGGGATCATCAAACTGCCGCTTACAGATACGCTCTATCAATGACGAACGAGTGACCGTGCAAGTTAACACCCTGCTATGCTCGGAAATATCCAACCTCACAAATCGATTGGCCAAGGCCTGAACATCCAAGGTAAGCGGCCGTTGTCTGACTCGAATATAAGCAAGACTACCCATGCTGGCGGACTTCCTACTCAGTGCATCGGCCACCACATTGGCCTTTCCCGGGTGGTATAAGATAGAAACATTACAGTCTTTCAGCAACTCCAACTACCTCCTCTGCCTCAAATTCAACTCCTTCTATTTGAAAAAGTACTGAAGGCTCTTGTGATTCGTGTACACCTCACACGTCACACCATATAGATAATGCCTCCAAATCTTCAAGGCATGAACAATATCTGCCAACTCTAGGTCATGAACTGGATAATTCTTCTCGTGGATCTTCAACTACCTCGAAGCATATGCTATGACTCTGGCATTCTGCATCAATACTGCGCCGAGCCCAATACGGAAGCATCACAATAAACGGTATACGGCCCTAATCCAATGGGAAAAACTAATACCGGTGCGGTAGTCAAATTGGTCTTGAGCTTTTGGAAGCTCGCCTCACACTTATCTGACCACCTAAACTGGGCACCCTTCTGGGTCAATCTGGTCATCGGGGCTGCAATTGATGAAAACCCTTCCACAAACCGTTGGTAGTAACCTGCTAACCCCAAGAAACTCTGGATCTCTATAGTTGACGCCGGCCGAGGCCAGCTCTTGACTGCCTCAATCTTCTTCAGGTCCACCTAAATACCCTCTTCTGAAACAACGTGACCCATGGATGCAACAGAACTCAACCAATGCTCGTAATTCGAGAACTTAGTGTATAACTGACTATCCTTCAGAGTCTGAAGAACCACTCTAAGGTGCTGCTCATGGTCCTCCTGACTGCGGGAGTATATCAAAATGTCGTCTATGAAAACAATCACGAACAAATCAAAATAGGGCCTGAACACTCGGTTCATCAACTCTATAAATGCTGCTGGGGCATTGGTCAAACCAAATGACATGACCAAAAACTCATAATGCCAATACCGAGTGCGAAATGTTATCTTAGAGAAATCAGATGCCATAATCCTCAGCTGGTTATAACCATATCTCAAATCTATCTTCGAGAACACCCCGAAACCCTGAAGTTGGTTGAATAAATCATCAATCCTCGACAGTGGATACTTGTTCTTTATTGTCAACTTGTTCAACTACCGGTAATCAATGCACATCCTCATCGACCCATCCTTTTTCTTCACAAATAACACTGGCGCATCTAAGCGATACACTGGGTCTAATGAAACCCTTATCAAGCAAATCCTGAAGCTGCTCCTTTAACTCTTTCAAATCTAGCGGGGCCATGCGATATGGTGGAATGGAGATAGGCTGAGTGCCCGGAGCCAGATCAATACAGAAATCAATGTCCCTGTAGGGTGGCATACCGGGCAGGTCTTAAGGAAAAAGCTCGGGGAACTCCCGTACAATAGGAACATAGTCAATAGATGGAACCTCTGTGCTGGAGTCACGAACAAACGCTGGATATGCTAGACACCCCTTCTCGACCATGCATCAAGCCTTGACATATGAAATAAAACTGGGCGTGGCATGACCTGAGGTCTTCTCCACTCAAGTCGGGGCAAGTCTGGCAAAGCCAAGGTCACAGTCTTGGCGTGACAATCCAAAATAGCATGATACAGGGACAACCAATCCATCCCCAAAATAACGTCAAAGTCCACCATATCTAAGAGCAATAAGTCAACACGGGTCTCAAGACCCTCGAACACTACCACACAGGAGTGATACACTCGGTCGACCACTATAGAATCACCCACCGATATAGATACATAAACAGGAATGCTCAAGGCATCGCTAGGAATAATCGAGTAGGGTGTAAAATAGGACGACACATATGAATACGTAAATCCAAGGTCAAATAGCACTGCAGCATCTCTAATACGAATCATAATGGTACCTGTAATGCCTGCACCTGAAGACTCAGCCTCTGGTCTAGCTGCTGGCTGGCCTCTACCTCTGATGACCTGAACTCCACCTCTAAGACCTTTGCCACTGCCTCTAGCTGGCAAGGCAAGCCGTGGAACCTCTGGTGCCTAAATCATAGCATGAGAACTCTGATACTGGAAGCTGCCATAAGCTCGAGGGAAATATCTGACGATGTGACTCGGATCACCACAAGCATGGTAAAACCTCGTCTGCGGAGACTGAGCACCCCTCAATCTCAGGCAAACCCTCCTGTACTGACCATACTCACCACACTCATAACATCTACTCGAATGCTGTAGCTGAGGAAACTGGGGGCGACCTTGTCGACCTGAATGAACACCTGAAGTACCATGAGCGACATAGGGAGCTGACTGAAAGAGCCTGGGAGGATGACCTCTACCATAAGTACCCCTACCTCCACACTAGGTACTACTGAACCTACCTGCATGACGTGTCCTATTATCCGACCTATGACCGCCTCTATGTGGCAGGACCAACCCAACTCTACAGCTTGAGCCACTGTAGCCTCCTGAAAAGCGATCTCACTCCCAGCTTGAGCCACTGTAGCTTGCTGATCTGCCGCTGTTGTCTGGACTCCTGGAAGCAAACCTGCTAAGATGACGCTCTCCACCAAGCCTACCAATCTAACCAAGGCATCCTGAAGGACTGGGGTGGCTATGAACCATTCTGGGACCTGAACTGGGTCCACCGGAGCTGCTGGGGCTGGAACCTCCTACTCAAACTCAACCTGGGGCTGCTGCTGGGGGATCGTACTGCTGAGCGGTAGATGAAAAAGCGTGTATTCTTGCCATCTGTAAAAGAATAGACTATAAATTCAATCGGTGTTTTAGAAACGGAAACACATGACATGAAAGAACAAAGGTAAAGTTTTTTCTACCTCAGATGCCTCTAGGGGATAAATACAAACGTCTTAGTATCGATCCCGCAAACGCTATCGAGTTTGTCCATGAGTTCTGAGACCTATGTAACCTAGTGCTCTGATACCAACTTGTCACGACTAGAATTTTCCACCCTCGAGAGTCGTGATGACGCCTACTAATAGTAGCTAGGCAAGCCAATTATCAAATACCTCTTTAACGAACATAGACAATGTTAACAACAATAAAACACTTAACAATAAAGCGAAAGTCTCAAATATAATTTACTGAAAAAATGTGGAAGTTTAACAAATCCTCTACCACAAGACTGTGTCACATTACTCACGGACGTCTAGAGAATACTAAATACAAGGTTCAAATGAAGCATATAACTGTTTGCTACGGTACGATGATAACAAACTAGACTAGATAGAAAGGACTCCAGGCCTGCGGACATCAGCAAGGCTACCTCGAATGTCCCTGGACCGGAAACTCACTCACGAAATGCTACTGCTACCCAAATGCTTCTCCAGCACCTGGATCTGTGCAAAAATATGCACAGAGCGTAGCATCAACACAATTGACCCCATGTGCTGGTAAGTGCCTGGCCTAACCTCGTTGAAGTAGTGATGAGGCTAGACAGGAACTACCTAAAACAACCTGTACAGATATCCACATATACAGAAGAAACGGAAATAACAACATATAAATATCAACAAAAAGGAGAAGGGGCATGATCGAGGGAGATATAGTGAAAACAGATCAACGGATATAACAATGAAGCTAGCTCAACACCATAACTCATATATAAGTGGTCGCGCCACACGATCCCATTTCATAATATCTCGTGGTCGGCATAACACACGATCCCAATCATAATATTTCGTGGTCGGCGTGCCACACGATCCCAATCATAATATCTCGTGGTCGGCGTGCAAAACAACCTAATCATTGTATCTCGTGATCAGTGTGCCACACGATCCCAATCATAATATCTCGTCATCGGCATTCCACACGATCCCAATCATAATACCTCGTGGTCGGCGTGCCACACGATCCATATCATAGTATCTCGTGGTCGGCGTGCCATACGATCCCAATCATAGTATCTCGTGGTCGGCGTGCCATATGTTTCCAATCATAATATCTCGTGGTCGATGTGCCACACGATCCCAATCATAATATCTCGTGGTCGGCGTGCCACAGGATCCTCTTATCTTTCAACACAAAACACAAAGTAATCCCAGCATGGGAGGAGAAATATTATAATAAACTATCTCGGCAACGGAGACCCAGCTATAACCAAAATCTTTCAATTTCTATGTAACATGATAAAATCCATACTTAGTCTCAACAAATACTGGCTCAGTATTAAATTTTTTCAACCAATTCCTCATAAACAACAATTAAGAATTCCATAATTTAAGATATTAGGATTCACGGTCATACTCGACACCAGTGTATAGATACTCGTCCCCATGCCTATATACCGTACTCAACACTTAGCAATTAGCAAATAATACCCTAATCTTATTCCCTCAAGCCAAAGTTAGATCAAACACTTACCTCGTCCAAGAATATCAATCAACTCTCTAATACCACATTTCCTCTACAATCCAAATTCAAAACAATGGTATCTAGACATAATCAATTCAATAGTATCAATAAAGACCCAAAAACAACCTCCCATAGCCTAGGAATATAGTCCCTAACATTCTTCCAAAAATACCTAAATCTGACCCCGGGCCCTCATGGTCCAAACTCGAGGCTCGGACCAAAATCCGTTCACCCATAACTCTGGGAGTCCAAATATATAATTTGTTTCAAAATTCGACCCCAAATTGAGGTTGAATCACCCAAGATTCCCAAAGCCCTAGTTCTACCCAAAACCCCAATTACCATTTATGAAAACCCTTGATTGACGTTGAAATTATGTTAAAAGGTGTTAAGTAGTAAGGACATTAAGTTAGAATCACTTACTAATCATTTAGAACGATAAAAGTAGTTTTGAAAACCGCCTATTAGGTTTTGGGTTATTGAAAAGTGGAAGAGAAATGGCTGATATTTTCGAATTTATATACCGTTCTGAGGGCTGGCGCGGGCCGCACAAAAATGTGTTGCGGCCATGCCAAGTTGGGGAATATTGGGGCTCTCTGAATCCTCCCAGCGCAGATCGCACTGGTTTCGAGGCCTCGAAAGCACGGAAATGAAGAATTACGGTGATGACCTCTTTGGCTCGTCACATTAATGACCTCTCAAGTAGTAATTGTTAACATACGAATGGATCAACACAATGCGCATTAACAACATCACTTATTGGGAATCTATATTTATAGCAACATTTTAAAAATGTATATACGTATAATTCCATCTAGTAAAAATTTCGTCTAGCATGAATCTGGGTTTAAGGTTATACTGGAAACACTTATTCTTAAATTCCTTTATTCTAGATTGTCTATTATTTTCTTGAATATCACCAACTGCTCTTATGTTTAAAAGTATCATTACAAAGTTTGCATTTAACTTTATCAGTACCTTTTATTTCCTCAAAAATTTCCAAGCCTTACTTCGTTTTCTATGATTACTAGTCAGGGTCACAGGTAGTCAACTACTAGCACCACGACCACCACCCCTGCTAGCAGTTCCAACACTACTAGGTGTAAGTAGTATCTCATCTTCCATTACTAATTCATTATCATCTATACCAAAATATTTTTGCAATTGTTCATAAACTATATTATTATCAGGTAATATTTCATGAATATTTGGAGAGGTATTTAAATTACTACAAGATGCTGAACCTGAAGTACTACCTCTTTTTTTATTTCCCCGATTAGTAACATTGTTACAAACTCTTTTTGCAGTATTAAATATATTGCAAAAATTTAACTACTAGCAACAAAACAAATAAATATCAAATAAAATAGTAACTAAGCGAAAGAATTGAAGGGAGTGCACCAAATTAGGCAATAAATTGACCACTTGATTGTTTCGCAACTCTAGTGTTACCACGAAGAAACATTAATTGTTCTAATTTTGAAGTTTAGTTGTTCAAACATCAAAAAATAAATACTATGATAAATTAAATTCCAAAAACTAAGATAGCCAAATAGTTGATTGCACTTTAATATGTGAAGAATGAAGATTGAAGAACGAGAGAATATTAGAATTGAGATTGAGAACGGAGAAATGAGTTCAAAAAAGAGGAAGGGGGGGGGGAGGGGTGGGGGGGAGGGGTGGGGTATTTATAGTTTTTGAAAGGGTGGTTAATTTTTTTAAATAAACCCCGAAATAGGGCTAAATTGTGCAATTCACCCGTTGGGCAATGACCATTTTGTGACATGGACAATTGCCAACTATCAGATCTGGCCCATCTAAATTTTTTTTACCGTTATACCGGTCCGGTTAACTGATTTACGATCACTGTTCACTTAATGAGTTGGACCGGTCTGGGTAACTAGTATTTCAAACTTAAGTAGAGCAACCCGCACGTCTCCCCTAACTCAGCCCAACCCAGTCCCCTTTAACCGGTCCGGGCCGGTTTCGATTTTAATCGGTCTAGGCCGGTTTTGGAATCGGGCTGACCCAGCTCGTTTAATACCCTTGGCCCTATCTGGTCACCTTTATTTAATTTATACTTCTTAGGAAAGTATTTAGATTAATTTACTCTAATACAATAAGTTACCGTATTTTAAATCACAGAAAAATACATTACATGATATATGGACAAATAGTTAAATAAAATTTAGGAAGAAAATACTTTGATCATACTGAGGTAACATCAGAAGGCGTAGGGAACTTTGTGGATGTAAGGGCATATAACCTAAGACATAAAGATGCACACAAGACAAATCAGGGCCGACTCCAATCTTATGAGTAGTAAGGCTTTGTGCCTTAGCTTCCAAATTTGGGGCCCTCGTTTCTTAATAATAGTGTAGGTTCATAAGTATTAAGAAAAAATATCAAAAAATAGAGCTCAAAGTAACAATATAAAAGAAGAAGATATGTAGAATAAGTGAAAAAGAGATAATTTTCTTATTTCATCAAGTGTTCAATTATATTCCATCTCATATTTTATGTGTCACGACCCCAACCCTGGTCATCATGGCGCCCAACACACTGCTGGGCAATCCCGACCATTCAACAATGTTACTCCAAATTCTTACACAAATTATAGGTAAATAACACAGGAAACTTACTAAGTCAATACATTAAAAGTCTAGAAATAACGATAAGATGTGCAGAAGTTGAATAAAGTACTGCAACATAGGCCAATAGAATCTGGTGTCACGAGTTTGAGCCTCTAATACAGAATATCCACCTATTACAAGTCTGTCTAGGAAATGCAAAATAAAAGATAGGGATAGTGCGGAAAGATCAAGGCTGCAAACGCCATGAAACTACCTCGATACTCCCAGATACTTCTGCTCAGCTAAATAAATCCTCACTCAGCCTGTGGTGTACCTGGATCTGCACGCAAGGTGCAGGGAATAATGTGAGTATTCCGACCCAGTGAGCAACAAACATAAATAAAGGCCGAGAATAAAAAATCATGGCAAAATGCTAAGTAAAATATAATTGGCAATTTAGAACATTCAATGATGAAGCAACAAGTCAATATCAAGCCATCTCGTGGCATAAACTAGACTCTCGACCTCAATATCAATATACTGCTGCGGCGCACAACCCGATCCATGCTCAGTTCAGAAGATCACATAAGCCTCTTGGGCAATATTAAAATGATAGTTCCCAGCTCAAAACCTCATTAAAAATATTGTTTAAGTTTTCAAATCTTAGAAAGATAGCTGAGTACAAAACAATATTAAAACTTAGGACTGAGATCAAATAATATTCCAAATATTGTGTATATTGTGATAACAATCCCAGAAGGATTCAAATAACAAAACCCAAATATAACAATGAAATCCAAGTAAGGATGATTGTCAGATAAGTTCTAATTGAAAACACGATAAAAATATCACTCGGGACAGACCAAGTCACAATCCCCAATAACAAACGACCCCGCACTCGTCATAGAGTGTGTGTCTCGCCTCAATATAACATTACAATGTGAAATTCCGGGGCTTCAAATACTCAGGACATTATTTACATCTATTACTCACCTCAAGTCGGCCAAAAGTCTAACTCGCTATGCCTTTGCCTCTCGAGTCGACCTCCTGGCGCGTCGAATCTGACCAATACCACAACGAATACGTCACTATATGCAGGGAACAAAATCCAATTAAAATAATCGAAAGACATCCAGACTTCCCGAAATTGACAAAACCTAAGCCCCCGGGCCCGCATCTCAATACTTAGAAATTTATATATCAACGGACTCATTATCTCGCCACGAGTCTTTAATTATCAAAAATTCCAAGATCAGAGCTCAAATGCTCCATCAAATCCCAATTTCTCATTCAAAAAGTCAATCCCTAATTCCTCCCCTTTTAATCAAATTTTCATGAATTTAAAGGATGATTCTACAATTAAATGATATTGTTAGGTCAGAAAACTCAACTCCAATCAATCCCAGTCGAGACCTTCTTTAATCCTCGTCCAAAATCTCTCAAGGTTGTTTTGAAATGGTGGAATTAGACTTAGGTTCACAGATGAAATGTTATTAAAAACCCTTCTGTCCAGCCCAGATTTCCTCTACCCGATCGCATCCACACCCCTACGATCGCACAAAACAAAATTCAAACTGTCAAAGTTCCCTCTATGCAATCGCACTAACACCCATGCGATCGCACTAACACCCATACAATCGCTATGCATTAACCCCAGAACCTACGTAATCCTATGCCTACACCCGCATCGCATTGAACAAGATACCATCCAGGACCCCAGGTCTATTTAACACTACACGGTCGCAATCCACCAAGCGCGATCGCAAAGAGAAAACTCCAAAACCTATGCGATCGCATGCCCTACTCCGCGATCGCAATGAGAAATCAGAACAGCTTCCCAAAACCTTCTATGCGATCGTAACGAACCTCCTGCAATCGCAAAGAAAATGTCTACAACACTTGAGCTAAAAAACTGCAACATCCAAAGTTTAAAAATGGTCCGTTTGACCATTCAAAATCACCCCGAGGTCCCCGGGACATCAATCAAAAGTGCCAACCCATCCAAAAACATCACCCAAACTCGTTCCAATCATCAAAACACATCAAACGACACTAGGATCCTTAATTCCCAACGAATCCAAGCCTAAGTTCTTTAAAATCCTCCGAAACTCACATTCGATAAAAAACCCAACCAAACTACCTCCGAATATCCTAAAAGTTTTCATACATATTCCAATTCACCTAAAGAAGATACTGCAAATCTCAAAATTGCATTCCGAACTCTGGATCAAAATCTTGCCTACCAACCGGAAATTGCCAAAATACTAACTTCGCCAAAACAAGCTAACTTTTGCTCCAAACCTCCAAAACAACTTCCAATCATGCTCATAAGTAAAAAATCATCTCCCGAAGCTAACCGAATCACCGAAAATCACATCTGAACCCTCTAACTCATAAGTCAACATCTGATTGACTTTCCAAACTAAACATTCCTTAAAGAGACTATGTGTCTCATTTCCTTCTAAAACCAATCCGATTTAACTCAAACACACCAAATACCGATAATGAAACATGAAAAAGCATAAGATGGGGGAAACGGGGCGCTAACATGAGACGATGGGCCGGGTTGTCACATCCTCCCCAACTAAAAAACCCTCGACCTCGAGCGAGTCAAAAAATATACCTTAAGCCTCAAATAGGCAAGAGTATCTACTCCGTATCTCCTGCTCGGTCTCCCTGGTAGACTCCTCCACGGGCCGACCTCTCCATTGCACCTTCACTGAAGCTATGTCCTTTGATCTCAATTTCCGAACCATTCGACCCAAAATAGCAGTGACTCAATACCATTAGTGAAATCATCATCCAATTGAACTGTGCTGAAGTTCAAAACATAAAACGGGTCCGCAACATACTTTCAGAGCATAGAAACATGAAATACCAGATGAACGTTCGACCAAATAGGCAGCAAAGCAAGCATTTAGGCCACCTTTCCAATTCTCTTGAGTACCTCAAAAGGCCCAATGAATTGTGGGCTCAACTTCCCTTTCTTTCCAATTCTCATAACACCTTTCATGGGTGATACTTTCAACAAAACCTTCTCACCGACCATGTAAAATACATCTCGAACCTTCCGATCCGCATAACTCTTCTGACGTGACTGAGCTGTACGAAGTCTCTCCTAAATCACTTTTACCTTCTCTAAGGCATCCTGAACAAAATCTGTCCGCAATAATCTAGCCTTGCCGGGCTCGAACCAATCAACTGGAGATCAACACCGTCTCCCATACAATGCCTCATGCGGCGCCATATGACATTCTTGACTGATAGCTGTTGTTATAGGCAAACTCTGGAATCAGCGAAGACTCATCCCAAGAACCTCCTAAATCAATAACACATGCACGCAATATGTCCTCCAATATCTAAATGGTACACTCAGATTGCCCGTCCGTCTGAGGATGAAATGCTGTGCTCAGCTCCACCTATGTACTCAACTCTCGCTGAAAAGTCCTCCAAAACTAGGAAGTAAACTGAGTGCCCCTATCTGAAATAATAGAAATTGGAATCCCATGCAACTGAACAATCTCCCGGATGAAGATCCCTGCTAACTCCTCTGAAGAATAAGTCGTACATACCGGAATAAAGTGCTCGGACTTGGTCAGCCCATCCACAATCGCCCAAATCGAATCAAACTACCTCGAGGTCCGAGGAAGGCCATTCACAAAATCCATAGTGACTCTATCCCACTTTCACTCAGGAATAACTAACTGCTGAAGTAAACCACCTAGTTATGATGCTCATATTTCACCCGCTGACAATTGAGACACCAAACTATATAACCACAATATCTTTCTTCATTCTCATCTACCAATAGTGTTGCCTCAAATTCTGATACATCTTCGCGGCACCCAGATGAATAGAATACCGCAAGATGTGGGCCTCCTTCAGAATCAACTCTCTAAGACCATCCACATTGGGCACACAAATTCGGCTCTGCATCTTTAATACACTATGATCACCAATGGTCACATCTCTGGCATCGCCATGCTGAACTCTGTTCTTGAGGGAAACCAAATGCGGATCATCATAGTAGCACTCTCTGATGCGATCATATAAGGAAGACCAAGAAAACACGCAAGCCAATACCCAACTGGGCTCTGAAAGGTCTAACATAAGAAACCGATTGGCCAAATCCTGGACATCAACTGCAAAAGGCCTCTCCCCAACTGGAATTTATGTCAAACTCCACATACCGACTGTCTTTTAGCCCAAAGCATCGGCTACTACATTGTCCTTTCTCGGATTATACAGAATACTAATATCATAATCTTTTAGCAACTCAAGCCACCTCCGCTGCCTCAAATTAAGATCCTTTCATTTGAAAAAATGCTGAAGATTACGATGATCGGTCAATACCTCACAAGATACGCCATACAAATAGTGCTCGAAATCTTCAATGCATGAACTATGGCAGCCAACTCTAAGTCATGAACATGGTAGTTCTTCTCATGAGGCTTCAACTGACGAGGAGCCTAAGCAATCACTCTACTCTTCTGCATCAACACACAACCAATCCCAACTCTCGAAGAATCACAATAAATGGTATAAGAACCTGAAGCTGATGGAAAAACCAATACTGAAGTTGTAGTCAAAACTGTCTTGAGCTTCCGAAAGCTCTACTCGCACTTGTCCGACCATACAAATGGAGCACCCTTCTAAGTCAACTTGGTCAAGGGCGAGGCAATCGATGAAAAACCCTAAACAAACCGGTGATAATAGCCTACCAAATCAAGGAATCTACGAATCTCTGTGGCTGAGGACGCTCTAGGCCAACTCTAAACCGCCTCTATCTTCTTTGGATCAACCTGAATACTATCGCTGCACATCACGTGCCCGAAGAAAGCAAATAAATCGAGCCAAAACTCACAGTTGGAGAACTTTGCATAAAGCTTCTCCTCCCTTAATCTCTGCAATACGACTCGCAAATGCTCCACGTGCTCCTCCTGGCTACCCAAGTACACTAGAATATCATCAATGAACACTATAACAAAAGAATCAAGATAAGGCCAAAATACACTGTTCATCAAATGCGTGAACACTGCTGGGGCATTGGTCAGCCTGAAAGTTATAACAAGAAAATCGTAGTGACTATATCTAGTCCTAAAGGAAGTCATAAGAATATACGACTTCCTGATATTTAACTAGTGATTCCGCAAATAGAGATCAATTTTGGAGAACACCCTCGCTCCCTGAAGCTGGTCGAATAAATTATCAATACGAGGCAGTGGATACTTGTTCTTCAATGTTACTTTGTTCAATTTCCTGTAGTCAATGCACATTCTTATTATGGGATCCTTCTTCTTCACAAATAAAAAAGGTGTACCTCACAACGACACACGGCCGAATAAACCCCTTTTATAAGAGTTCCTGAAGCTGCTCCTTCAATTCTTTCAACTCCACTGGTGCAATGCGATACGGCAGAATGGAAATGGCCTGAGTGCCCGGCACTAGGTCAATACCAAAATCAATATCCCTGCCCGGTGGCATGCCCGACAGGTCTGCAGGAAATACATCTGGAAAATACCTCACAACGGGAACATAATCAATGCTAGGATTCTCAGCTCTAACTTCTCTCACAAACGCCAAATATGGAAGGCAACCTTTCCCAACCACACGTTGGGCCTTCAAGAAAGAAATAAATCTACTAGGAACATAGTTAGTCAGCCCATGCCACTCGATTCGCGGTACACCCGGCATAGCCAACGTGGCTATCTTTGTGTGACAGTCTAGAATAACATGACATGGAGATAGCTAGTCCATGCCCAGAATAACATATAAGTCTACCATGCTCAATAGAAATAAATCATATCGGGTCTATTGACCTCCAATAATCACAACGCACGACCGATGCATACGATCCACAATAACAGAATCGTCCACCGGGGTAGACACATGGATAGGTAAAGCAAGAGACTCCCGGGGCATACTCAAATAACGAGAAAAATATAAAGACACATATGAATAGGTGGAACCAAGATCAAATAAGATAGATGCATCTCTATGGCAGATTGAGATAATACATGTGATAACAACATCTGACGCAATGGCATCTGTCCTTCCTGGGATAGCATAAAATCAAGCATGGCCACTGCCTGATCGGCCTCCACCTCCGGGGTGACCCCTGGCTGCCAAGCCTCCACCCCTAGCTGGCCGGGCGGGTGCTGAAGAAATGGATCAGAAGACGAGGGCTGGTCCCTCTGCTGAAACTGACCACCATGAAGTCGAGGACATTGCCTCCTTATATGAACAACCTCTTCGCACTCGAAGCAACTATCAGGTGGTGGAGAAGAGAACTGAAGGAAACCCTTTCACTCGAATGACCAGCCGATACAATCGGCGCAAAAGAACCCTCAGATGAAGGGGCATAAGATGAGCTTTGAGTTGGGAGGGCGCTAAGTAAAGAGTGTCTCTGTTGAACCCCTGATGACCATAGCCTGAAGACGTCCCACTATACTCTGGATGGGCCGTATGAGGAGTCCTGAAGGAATGAACTCTACCACGCTGGAACTGGCCCCTAGACGGAGCACCATTGAAACATCCCGATCATCGAGGCCTATTGGTCTCCCTCTATTCTCGCTCCTTACGGCAAATCGTCTCAATATGACAAGCAATATCAACCACTTCCTTGATCGAAGCACCTAATACTCTCTGTCTAGTCATCAAAATGCGGAGAGAGTATATAAGGCTATCTACAGATCTCCTGATTCTCTCATGATCCGTCGGGATAATCCAAGTAGCATGACAAGCCAACTGCGAAAACCTCATCTTGTACTGGATCATGGTCATGTCCCCATAAGTCAACCACTCAAACTGCCGATGTAGCTCCTCTCTGCAAGACTGCGGTACATACTTCTCCAAGAAGAGACTGGAGAACTGCTACCACGTAGGGGGCACTGCACTGACAGGCTTACGCCTCTCATAATCCTCCTACCAAGTAAATGTAGCCCCCGAGAAATAAAATGTAGTAAAACCCACACCACTCAACTCCAGAATCCCTGCTATGCAAAGCATACGTTGACACTTGCCAAGAAAACCCTAGGTAACTCGACCTTTGCACCACTTAATGTCATAGGCTGGAGCCTACCAAAGCTCCCGAGACGACGCTGCTCATCGTCTAGCATATCTGGAACCACAAAGTCCTGAACTGGTGCAACCGGTTGAGCTGGAGCTACTCCAGGTGTCTACAATCCCTGCACTAACTGCACAGGTGTGCTAGCAGCGAGGGGTCTGATTGCCTCCCCTGGCCTATGACGTAGCTGCTGCAGTAGTGGCTAAAACTGCCTGAGCTAGGCTAGTGCTAACTGATAATATCTGAGCCAAGGCCTCCTGAAGAAACAAAATAACAATTGGCGCAGCTGGTGCCTGAATAGGTGTTGCCGGACCATACAGCTGGAGCCTAATCCTATGTCGGGGCAACTGGTGGATCAAGAGGTGCTGCCCCTGCGGGCACTGCCTCTACCACGACCACGACTGCGTCCACGACCTCTAGTGGCCTCAGTGGGTGGTACTGGTTGTCATCCACCTCGTCAAGTAGCGCGAGTCCTCACCATATGCGAGAGAATAGAGTACAGAAGTTTAGTTCTCGGATCAACAAAGTCGCACAACAAGAATTTCAAGAATGTGAAGCTTTCCTAAAGGTTCTACAGCCTCTCGAGGATAAATACAAATGTCTCCATACCAATCCACGAGACTACTAAACCGGCTCATGACTCACAAGACCAAGTAACCTACGCTCTGATACCAACTTGTCACGATCCCAACCCTAGTCATGATGGTGCCCAACACACTGCTAGGAAAGCTTGACCATTCAACAACATTACCCCAAATTCGTACATAGATTATAGTTAAATAATAAGGAACTTACTAAGACAATACATCAAAAGTCTAGAAATAAGGATACAGTTTGCGAAAGTTTAATAAACTACTTCAACATAGCCCAATAGAATTCGGTGTCATGAGTTTGATCCTCTAATACAAAATGTCCACCTATTAATATCCACCTATTACAAGTCTATCTAGGAAATGCGAAATAAAAGATAGGTATAGAGGGGAGAGATAAAGACTACGAATTCCATGCAGCTACCTCGATACTACCGGATACTGCTGCTCAGCTAAACAAACCCTCACTCAGCTTGTGGTGTACATGGATCTGCACGCAAGGTGCAGGGAGTAATGTGAGTATTCCGATCCAGTGAGTAATAAGTATAAATAATGGCTAAGAATAAGAAATCATGGAAAAGCGCAAAGTAAGCTATAATCGGCAATTTAGAACATTTAATAATGATGTAACAAGTCAATGATATAAGAATATAGAAATACTATGAATGGTAGAACATATAAAGAACAAATGAATGAGTGAAATTCAACGCATACAACGGTACACTCTAATACCAACTGTGGCGTGCAACCCGATCCATTTATTTATCATCAACGACGCTCACTAGAAGTGTGTACAGACTCTGGGAGGGGCTTCTACAGCCCAAGCGCAATATCAAGCCATCTCGTGGCATCAACTAGGCTCTAAGCCTCAGTATCCATATAATACTGCTGCGGCGTGTAGCCCGATCCATGCGCAGTCTAGAAATTCACATAAGTCTCTCGAGCATTATTAAAATGATAGTTCCCAGCTCAAAACATCATTAGAAACGTTGTTTATGTTTTCAAATCTTAGAAATATGGCTAAGTTTTCAAAAAAATATTAAGACTTAGGACTGAGATCAAATAATATTCTAAATAATGTGAGAATAGTGATAACTATCCCTGAATGATTCAAATAATTAGCACGAAGCCCAAATATAACAATGAAATCCAAGTGAGGATGATAATCAAATAAGTTCTAATCGACAACACGGTAAAAATCACTCGGGCAATTACCTTCATCATTTCAGGTACTAGAACCTCTTTGTGAGGTCTTATCAATTATTATGTCTTTATGCTCCCCTTGAGCAATTGCCTCCATGTTATGATCACTTTGATCATTTTCTCCTTTCCTTTTTGGGGGATTCTTATCCTTGAAACCGATTGGTCTACTACGTTTAAGGTGTGGCCTAGACTCATTTGCATTATCATACTGTCCAGTTGGGGCATCAACATGAATTGGAGTGTTTAAAGCAGGAATATGCAATTTAGTAACCCGTTGAAGGTTAGTAAATGCCTCTAGCAATTGATTTGCAACATTTTGCATAAAAATGATCCGTTGAACTTCTTGTTCATATAAATTTGTACGAGGATCCAAATGATATAGAGATAATACGTTCCAATATATCTCTTTTCCTAACTATTTATTTTCTCCCCTTAATATTGAAAAAATTGATTCATCAAAATGACAATCAGCAAATCTGGTTGTAAACGAATCTCCTGTCATATGTTCCATATATTTAATAATAGAAGGAGATTCTTAACCAACATATACACCCAAACTTATTTGGGGACCCATCTTTGTACGTTGTGGTAGAGCAATTGGAACATATACCGCACATCCACAATTTTTTAGCTCCTGACCAAAAGACAACTGTAATGGGGAGACCTTATGATAACTGGTTGTCCTTATGCACAAAAGCGTTGCTGTATGCAAAATAACATATCCCCACACTGAAAGAAGAAGTTTTTTTCCTCATTAGCAATGGTCTACTATGACGACCCAAAGGGTCATCACCTATTTTCTTACCATTCTGTGCTTCTGAGGCCTTGAAAACCTCATTTAGAGTCTCCTCGATTTGCGTGCATAGTCCAGACGTCTAGTTGGAAAGCTAAATTATGAAATTTTATGAAAAATGCTAAGTTTTGATATTAATATAAATAAATTTGACTTCGGTCAATATTTTGGGTAAATGGATCCGAACCTGTGATTTGACGGTCTCGGAACCATGCCCGGAATTGAATTCCGAGGTCCCAAGCCCGAGAAATGAATTTTAAGTAAAAATATTTTATAAATATATTTAAGGAAATTAAAAATGAAATCTGATTAGAAAGTGATGGAATCGAGCTCGTATTTTGGTTCCGACCCCCAGTACAGGTCTCATATATGGTATAAGCACTTTCTATAATGTTTGACTGAAAATGGACGTCGTTTGACGTGTTTTGGACTTAAAATGGAAAATTTAATGTTTCATGAAATTTGAAAGAATTCATGGACTTTTAGGCTTAATTCAATGTATATGAGGTTATTTTGGCGATTTGATAGCATGGATAAGCCGGTAGGATATTTTTGAGGTTGTGAGTATTTGGTTTGGAGCCTCGATGGCTCAGATGTGTTTTGGATAGGACACGAGTGCCTTTGGAGCTTAGAATGTAGTAGAAAATTGCAGCTGAGTGTAGCAGGCCTACAGGCTTTGCATTTGCAAAGTCTGGCTCGCAAATGCGAGAGGCCTTTTGCAATTGCGAAGTAAGCCCAGGCTAGCACCTCTTCGCAAAAGCAAGGTTCTTTACCACAAATGCGACATCCGTCCTGTCGCAAATGACGCCTTCACTTCGCAAATGCGAAGGTCGCGAAATTCTGAATGGTTTGCAAATGCGAACCCAGTTTCGCATTTCCCATGTTAGCAGGTAGGGGTTTGTAATTTCGAACCTCTATTCGCATTTCCCACGTATGAGACCTGCAATTTTACACTTAAACTGATTTTGAACTTTATTTTTCATATTTTGTAAAATCCAAACATACTTAGGTGATTTTCCAAGAATCCTTTCTTCTATAAATCAATTGTAAGTCACTTCTAACCAAATTTCTTCAATTCCTATAATCTTTTAACATGTTTTCAACTTAAAATCAAAGATTTTTATGGGGGAAATTGGATGTTTTGGGTAGAACCTAGGATATTTAAAAATTGGGATTTGGACCTTAGTTTGAGGTACGATTTCAAAACAAATTATATATTTGAGTTCGTGGGGGAATGGGTAATCGAGTTTTGGTTCGAACCTCAGGCTTTGACCATATGAGCCCGAGGTGATTTTTGACTTTTTGGGCAAAACTTTGGAAAATTCATTTTTATGCATTCAAATTGATTTATCTAGCATTTATTGATGTTATTAAGTAACTTGTGACTAGATTTGAGTGGATTTATGGTGAAATCAAGGGGTAAAGCTGTTTGAGACTTGAGTTGTGTTCGAGGCATCGAGGTAAGTGTTTGGTCTAACCTTAGATTGAGGGAATAGGAGTTGAGTTTTCTTTGCTACTTGCTAATTGTCAAGTACGACATATAGGCATGGTGACGAGTATCTATATGTTGATGTCTAGCATGATCGCAAGTCGATATATTGCGATGATTCTGATTTTGTTGTATTTTCCATGCTTAACTAATGATTTCTGTATGTTGTAAAGAGCATGTGAAAGAAATCAGGATCCTTGAACTTCGAGGAGCATTGGCTCGAGTTGTAACACGAATTGTGAAAGCATATGAGATAATTGAACCCTTTGGAACAATGGCTCAAGTGGTAGAGTGAGCTATGAAATGAAAGTGAAAGAAAGAGAAAGAATTGCTAAAATGTACCCTTGCCGAGATGTTGAGATCATAAATGTTGCTCCCTTGCCAGGATTTAATTGTTTAATTATAGTTCACTTACCGGGATTTCTATTGTCTTTCTGGTTACTCGCTTTCCCCTTGTTTGTGACTATTGTTTGGGTGAGGAAGAGTGTTAAAGCACAAAGGGTGATGTAATGCCGTACGATGTACCATTCGTATCGATATTCATTGACTGTATTGTGTGGAAAGAGAGTAAAAGCATGAAGGGTGATGCCGTGCACATTATTATGATATGAGTTATTTGGTGAGGACGAGCATAAAAGCATGAAGGGTGATCACGTGCTTGTTTTTATTTTAAATATTGTTTGGGTGGGGACGAGAGTAAAGCACGAAGGGTGATGCCATGAAATTTGCTGATTTTCGATTCTTGTTGATATTCTGGCTTCGTTGTTTCTTTCCTTATTTGATGTTTCTATTAATAACTGTTATCTCCCCCACAACATGTTTCCCCTCTCACATTGACTGGTTATTTACTATACTTCTTTTCTGCTGCATAGATATTTGAACGGCACAGATTTATTTTGTAGTCTGGTCCTAGCCTCATCACTACTTTGCCGAGGCTAGGCTAGGCACTTACCAGCACATGGATTCAGTTGTGATGATACTACACTTTGTGGTTTTTTGTACAGATCCAGGTGTTAGCCAATAGCTGCAGTAGTTGGAGGGCTTCCTGCAGCCCACTAGGAGACCCAAGATAGACTTGTAGGCTTTCGCGAGCCCTGGCGTTTACCTCTATCTTTATTCCCTATTTCCTTTTACCTTGTTCAGAGACAGCTTATTATATTTTCTTCGGGATTTGGTTGTAGTGACTCTTAGATGGTATGTGACACTGTGACATCAGGTTTTAGGTATTGAGGTTTGAAAAATGTAATAGACGTAGCATTGAGTTATAAACATTGTTGACTTACGCATATTTATTTATTTCCATTATTTTCCATGTTATTACTTGTAATTGTTAACAGAAGTAATTAGTTAATGAAAAAGGTAGTTACGGGTTGGCTTACCAAGCTCTCACTAGTAGGCATCATCATGACTCCCGAGGGTGGGAAATCCGGGTCGTGACAAGTTGGTATCAGAGCTCTAGGTTACACAGGTCTCATTGGTCATAGACAAGCTTAGTAGAGTCTGAGGGATCGGTACGGAGACGTCTGTATTTATCTCCCAATGTTGCTGTTGAGACTAATGGGGTTGAGTTTGCCACGTTTCTTCCATCTGGATCCACCAAGACTTGGTGAAGGGATTATTTCTTACCTAGGTCAGTCGGGTCGTCATCTTTGACATGGGAGCAATTCTTAGGGTTGTTTCTGGAGAAGTTTCTCCCCCTGACTCAGCGAGAGGCATATCAGAGGCAGTTTGAGTGCCTTCAGCAGGGCTCCGTGATGGTTACTCGATACGAGACCAGGTTTATTTATCTAGCTCGCCATGCTCTTATCATGCCCCCCACTGAGAGATACAGAGGGCAAGGAGGTATATTGATTGTCTTATTCAGCTGATTTGTCTTCAGGTGGCCAAATAGGTCGGGAGTGGGATCACTTTTTAGGAGGTAGCCAATGTGGCCGTAGAGTTAAGATGGTTATATCACAGGGGGTGGTCATGGGTTGGATAAAGCCCCCACCATTCAGGTAGATTCAGTGGTACTTCATTTGGGGGTATAGATTCATATGGTAGAGGCCATCCTCCCCGGCCCTTTTAGACAGCTCTCCAGGTTTCCCATGGTACTTTAGGTGGTGGTGGTTCTCAGACGTACTATACTGATTAGTAGCCTTACAGCGTACCACCAGCTCCCATCAGTGCACTGCCGCTTAGAGTTTCTAAGGTGGTTATTTAGGTCGACAGGGCTAGCAGCCTTAGCACTAAAGAGCTTGTTACACTTGTGGTGATCCGGGTCATATTATTAGATTTTTCCCTCGAGCACCGGGTAGTTCCTTGCATCAGGATTCTCGTGCTATGCTACAAGCACTATACGTTCCGTAGCCCTCCTAGCCAGCTAGTGGTAGGGGCAGAGGTGTTAGAGATGGAGGTACAGGTCCTAGAGGTGGAGCTCAGGCCGCCGAAGGTGGAGGGAGCCAGCAGCAGGTCGTCCTAGAGATGTGGTTCAGGGTGGTGGGCCCCAACCCCGATGTTATACACTTCCAGCTAGGCCCGAGGCCGATTCTTCAGATATAGTCATTACAGGTACCACTCTGGTTTATGATAGAGATGCTTCAGTGTTATTTGATCTAGGATCTATGTATTCGTATGTGTCATCTTATTTTGCACCGTACCTGGTCATGCCTAGTGATTCGCTGAGTATTCTTGTTTTTGTGTATACACCGATGAGTGATTCTATCATGGTCAATTGAGTCCATCGTTCTTGTGTTGTGGTGATTGGGGGTCTTGAGAACCATGTTGATTTGTTTCTTTTAGACATGGTTGACTACGATGTTATATTGGGGATGAGCTGGTTATCCCCACATCATGCTATCTTGAACTGCCATGCCAAGACTATGACCTTAGCCTTACTGGATTTGCCCCGTTTAGACTGGAAGGGTACTCCTGGTCATTCTACCCATATTGTCATTTCGTATGTGAAGGCTCGGTGTATGGTCGAGAAGGGGTGTTTGGCCTATCAGGCGTATGTTCGTAATTGCAGTGCTGAGGTTCCCTTTATTGATTCGGTGCCCATGGTTTGTAATTTTCTTGATTGTTTCCCTTTAGACCTGTCGGGGATGCCACCTGATAGGGATATTTATTTCTGCAATGAGTTGGCTTCGGGATCAACCTATTTCTATCCCGCCATATCACTTGGCCCTGCCAGAGTTGAAGGAGCAGTTGCAAGACTTGCTTGAGAAGGGTTTCATTAGACCCAACATTTCGCCTTGGGTGCGCCTGTGTTGTTTGTGGAGAAAAAGGACAGTTCGATGAGGATGTTCATTGATTACCGGCAATTGAACAAGGTTACAATCAAGAATGAGTATCCACTATTGATGATTGATGATTTATTCGATCAACTTCACTGTGCCAAGGTATTTTCAAAGATAGAATTGAGATCAGGCTACCATCAGTTGAGGATTAGGGCATCCGATGTCCCTAAGACAACTTTCTTCACTCGGTAAGGGCATTACGAGTTCTTGGTCATGTTATTTAGGTTGACAAATGCCCCCATAACATTTATGGATTTGATGAACCGAGTGTTCAGGTCTTAATTTGATTCGTTTGTGATAGTCTTCATTGATGATGTTTTGATATATTCCCACAGCCTGGAGGAGCACGAGAAACATCTTAAAGTGGTTTTTCAGACTCTGAAGGATAGTCCGTTATATGCAAAATTTTTGAAGTGTGAGTTTTGGTTGAGTTCAGTTGCATTCCTAGGTCATGTAGTATCAGGAGAGGGTATTCGTGTTGACCCGAAGAAGATTGAGGCAGTCAAGAACTGGCCTAGACCAACATGATCTATAGAGATTTGGAGTTTCTTGGGGTTGGTAAGATACTATTGTCGGTTCGTTGAGGGGTTCTCGTCTATCACAATCTCGATGACTAGGTTGACCAAAAAAGGGTGCGCAGTTCAGATGGTCGGACAAATGTGAAGCGAGCTTTTAGAAGCTTAAGACAGCTCTGACTACAACACTGGTATTGGTTTTGCCCACAGGTTTCGGACCTTAAATAGTCTATTGTGATGCTTCCTGTATTGGACTTTATGCAGTGTTGATGCAGGACGGTAATGTCATTGTCTATGCTTCGAGGTAGTTGAAGATTCATGAGTAGAAATATCCAGTGCATGATTTGGTGTTGGAAGCCATTGTTCACGCATTGAAGATTTTGAGGCATTATCTGTAGGGCGTGTCAGGTGAGGTATTCACTAATCACAAGAGGCTTCGGTGTTGTTCAAGCAAAATGAGTTGCATTTGAAGTAAAGAATGTTGTTGGAGCTGTTGAAGGATTGACATCACTATCTTATATCACCCGGGGACGGCCAATGTGGTGGTCCATGCTTCAAGTGCAGGCTTGCTTTTATTCTGATAAGTTATAGGCCGCTTACATTGGATGTTCAGGCCTTGGCCAATAGATTCGTGAGATTGGATATTTTTGAGCCTAATCCGATTTTAGCTTGTATGGTCTCTTGTTCTTCATTATTGGAGATTATCCATGATTGATAGTTTGATAATCCCCATTTGTGTGTCCTCAGAGACACGGTGCATCATGGAGGTGCCAAGTAGGTGACCTTAGGTGATGATGGAGTTTTGAGATTGCGGGGGAGAGTTTATGTGCCTAATTTGGATGGGCTTCAAGAGTTGATTTTTGAGGAGGCCCATAGTTTCCAATATTCTATTCATCCAGGTGCCACGAATATGTATTAGGATTTGCGATAACATTATTGGTGATACAGAATGAAGAAGGATATCGTTGCGTATGTGGCTTGGTGTTTGAATTGTCAGCAGGTTAAGTATGAGCATCAGAGGCCTGGTGGACTGTTTCAGAGGATTGAGCTTCCTGAGTCAAAGTGGGAGAGGGTTGCTATGGATTTCCTTACTGGACTTGTGTTGACTCGGAAGACGTTCGACGCAGTTTGGGTCATTGTTGATAGGCTGACCAAGCCAACGCACTTTATTCGTGTGAATTTGTGGTGAAATCAAAGGGTAAAGTTGTAATTGACACTTGATTTGTGTTAGAGGCATCGAGGTAAGTGTTAGGTCTATCCTTAGCTTGAGCGAATAAGAGTTGAGTCTTATTTGCTACTTGCTAGTTGTCGATTACGACGTATAGGCATGGTGACGAGTATCTATACGTTGATGTCTAGCATAGCCCTGAGTCATCATATTGCGAATATTCTGATTTTGTTGTATTTTCCTTTCTTAAATGATGAATTATGTATGTTGTAATGAGCATGTGAAAGAAATCAGGATTTTCGAACTTCGAGGAGCATCGGCTCGAGTTGTTACACGAATCGTGAAAGCATATGATATAATTGAACCCTTTGGAGCAATGACTCAAGTGGTAGAGTGAGTTATGGAATGAAAGTGAAAGAAAGAGAAAGAATTACTAAAATGTACTATTGTTGGGATGTTGAGATTACAAACGTTGCTCCCTTGCCGGGATTTAATTGTTTAATTGTTGTTCCCTTTACCAGGATTTCTATTATCTATCTGTTTACTCCCTTTCCCCTTGTTTGTGATTGTTGTTTGGGCGAGGAAGAGTGTTGAAGCACGAAAGGTGATGCCATGCACTGTTTGCTATTGTAATAAAGAGTGTAAAGCAAGAACGGTGATGTCGTGCCGTATGATGTACCATTCCATACCGATATTCATTGACTATATTGTGATGAAAGAGAGTAAAAGAACGAAGAGTGATATCGTGCACATTATTATGATATGATTGATTTGGTGAGGAGGAGAGTAAAAGCATGAGGGGTGATGCAATTCACGTTTTTATTTTAAATATTGTTTGTGAGGACGAGAGTAAAGCACAAAGAGTGATGCCGTGAAATTTGCTGATTTCTGATTCTTGTTGATATTCTGGCTATGTTCTTTCTTCCCTTATTTGATGTTTCTATTCGTAACTGTTATCTCCCCCACAACATGTTTCCCCTCCCATATTGACTTGTTATTTCCTGTACTTCTTTTTTGCTATATATATATATATATATATATATATATATATTTCTGAATTGCACATGTTTATTTGGTAGTCTTGTCCTAGCCTCGTCACTACTTCGCTGAGGTTAGGCTAGGCATTTACCAGCACATGGGATCGATTTTGTTGATACTATACTCTATGCTCTTTTGCACAGATCCAGGTGTTGGCTAGCAGCTGCACTAGTTGGAGGGCTTCCTTCAATCCACCCGGAGACCCAAGGTAGACTTGCAGGCGTTCGCGGGCCTTGACATCTCCCTCTATCTTTATTCCCTATTTCATTTTGTTCAGAGATAGCTTATTGTATTTTCGTTAGGCTTTGGTTGTAGTGACTCTTAGATGGTCTGTGACACTGTGATACCATGTTTTGGGTATTGAGGTTTGAAAGTTGTAATAGACGTAGCATTGAGTTATAAACATTGTTGACTTTCGCTTATTTATTTAATTCCATTATTTTCCATGCTGTTACTGGTAATTGTTAACAGAAGTACTTAGTTAATGAAAAACGTAGTTAAGGGTTGGCTTGACTAGCTCTCATTAGCAGGTGCCATCAATACTTCCGAGGGTGGGACAGGTCGTGACATCTAGCTATTAGTTGGAGGCGCTTAATTAATGATTCTGCTAGATCATTTTGAGTATGAATATGAGAAACCGGATGCTCAACTATTATTCTAGTAGCCCTACAATAATCTATAAAGGCATGAGTTGTAAATTCACTAGCATTATTAAGACAAAGTGTCTTAATTGTATAATCTGAAAATTGTGCTCTTAACCTTATTATTTTAGCCAATGATCTCGCAAACGCCATATTACGAGTTGACAATAGGCACACATGTGACCATTTTTGTGACATCCCAAAGGATCATCACTGTAATTCTCCCCCTTTTCATGCTTTTGAGGCCTTAAAAACCTCATTTTTGGTTGCCTTAATTTGCGTGCGCAGTCCGGGCACAAAGCCGGAAAATATTTATGTTAAAATATGTGAATTTTGTGGGAAATTTGAAGAATTTGGATATTAATATTGAAATGGTTGACTTTGGTCAACATTTTGGGTAAACCAACGCGGACACGTGATGTGACACTCCCAGGAAATCTGTAGAAAAATATGGGCTTGAGCATATTCTCGGAATCGAAATTCGAGGTCCCAAGCTCGAGTACGGAATTTTTGAAAGGAATTATTTATTTGAAAATGATATGAAAAATTGAAAGGAAAATTAGTTAAAAAATATAGGTACCGGGCTCGTATTTTGGTTCCGATGCTCGGTACAGGCCTGAAATGAGCGTTAAACGCTTTCTGTGAAATTTGATCGAAATCGAACGTCGTTTGACGTGTTTTTGACCTAAATATCTAAAGATAGAAGGTTATGAAGTTTGAAATGAAAAATGATGTTTTTGTGGTTTAATTCTTTGATTTTGATGCTATTTTACAGATTTGAACGATCGACTAAGATCGTAGGATGTTGTTGAGTTACTGTGTATGTTTGTTTGGGAGCCCCGAGGGCTCGAAAGTGATTCGGAGGTGGTTTGGGGTGGTTTCACACTTAAAACATCAGATTTTGCTGCACTTTAGACAAATCCATTGCTCTTCGCGAATGCAACAATGCCTCGTGTTTGCACTGACTTGAGCCCCAACCTTCTTCGCATTCACGGAAGCTTCCCCGTGTTCGCACTACTTTGGAAATTTCTTGAACGCGTTAGCATGCCCTTTCTCGCGAACGCGTAGAGTAAACTCTCCACGTTCGCATAGAATACCCTGCGAACCTTCATCGCGATTGCGATCAGGGTGTCGCAAACGCATAGAGTACATTTCTCCAGTAAATTTTTAAATTAAAAATAGTGTTCATTACGGGATTTAGCCATCTTCTTCACAAGAAGTCCTCTTTTGAACCCTCCATAGACGAAATTCAAGCTCTCTTTCCTCCATAACTCTTTGGGTAAGTAGTCTTATAATCAGTCCCTCATTATTTCTTCATTTAATTATTTATTTCCAAGCCTAAAAACAGGAAATCAAAGTAGAAATTAGGGCTTTTGGGTAGAGTTAGGTTTTGGAAATTTTGGGTGATTCAACCTCAATTTGGGGTCAAATCTTAAAATAAATTGTATATTTGAACTCGTGGGGTTATAAGTGATTGGGTTTTGGTCCGAGCCTCGAGTTTTGACCAAGTGGGTCCGGGGTCGATTTTTTATTCTTTTGGAAGAGTGATAGAAAAATCATTTCTAGACTATGGAATTGTATTTTTAAGCCATTATTGATAAAATTGAACTAATTATGGCTAGATGTCGTTGTTTCGGAGTTGGATTCTAGAGGAAAGGCGGTGTTAGAGGCTTGATTGCTACTTTTGTACCGAGATAAGTGTTTGTTCTAAATTTGGCTTGAGGATTAGGATTAGGATATTATTTGGTACTTGTTATTCGTGGAGTACGGTGTATAGACATGGTGACAGTTATCTATACACCAGAGTCTACCATGACCGTGGGTGTTATATGTGTTGGATTCGAACTTAATGATACACTTCTTTCTTGGTTGATAAGTTCAACATGAAAAGTAATTAATTGAGGAAAGTTTGTGATTCATTTGTCATTTGGAGCATTGTCACGGACTAGAATTTGTTATTCGATGAGTAAATAATAAAAAAGGAAGTGGTATGATTATTCCCTTGACGGGATTTAAAATTTTATTATTTCCTCCCTTCCAGGAAATTTGAGCTGTTAATTGTGTTCCCTCGCCGGGACTCCTTGAATATTGTTGTTACTCCCCTCGCACTTGAGTTACGATTGTTTTTTGGGTGAGTTCCTATATGTAAATATTGAGGATCGGGTTGCACGCCGCAACAGTATTGATTATTGAGGATCGGGTTGCATTCCGCAACGGTATTAAATATTGAGGATCGGGTTGATCGCCGCGGCAGGTATATTTGAGGATTGGGTTGCTCGCCGCAACAGATATATTTGAGGATCGGGTTGCGCGCCGCAAGGGAGTATGGACTGAGTGTATTGTTTTCATATGTAGAGGTTTCCTGTGTTTTTCTTATCTGTTTTTATTGTTTTGTTTCATTTGTTTACCGATGAATTTATATGTTTAGACTGTCTTACACCACAACATGTTTCCCCTCCCTTTAATGTTTATATTAGTATATTTCCTGTTATTGCACATATATCTGTACAAGTTTTTTGTGGTAGGTAATGTCTAGCATTGTTACTACTTCACCGAGGTTAGGCCAGGCACTTACCAGCACATGGGGTCGGTTGTGCTGATGCTACACTCTGTGCATTTCTTTTGCACAGATCAGGACACAGCTTTCAGACCGCAGCAGTACTAGATCGAGAGAAGACCTTCAGTCCGGTGACTCTTGAGGTAGCCTCGCTGACGTCCGAAGGCCCGGAGTCTCTTCTATCATTATTCAGTTTGTTAGTTTTGTATTGAAACAGACTGTTATGATTTCTTTCAGATGGTTGTATTTAGTAAATTTTAGAAGTTTGCGAGTATTGTGATGCCAGTCTTGAGTAGAAGATTTGTTAAACTTCCGCATTTTCTTTCAGTAAAGTGTATTTGAGACTTCCACTTTATTGTTAAATGTTTTTATGATGCTAATATTGTTGATGTTCGCTAAAGAAGTAGTTGATATCTGGCTTGCCTAGCTCCTATTAGTAGGTGCTATCACGACTCCCGATGGTGGGAAATTCGAGTCGTAATATGTTTGTGTCAGTGCACTAAGTTACTTAGGTCTCACAAATCACGGACAAGCTTAGTGGAGTCTGAGGGATCGGTATGGAGATGTCTCTATTTATCCCCCAGAGGCTACAGAGTTAGGAAAAATGTCACTTTGTTTATTCTTGTTATGCAATTTTGTTTCTCAGATATTGATTGTCATTCTACTGTGTTCTTTCGCAGATGGCGAGAACATGTGCTTCTTCTTCTACCGCGCAACAGCCGGAGCCCCCAACAACAGCTCATATTAGGGTTAGAGGGCGAGGTCGAATCCGTGTCAGAGGCTGAGGCCTGGGTAGAGCTCAGCCCCGAGAAGCAGTCCTAGAGGTGGAGCCTCATGTTGATTAAGATGAAGAGGTTCTAGCACCAGCAACTTTAGTGGGCCAGCTCAGGTCCTTGAGGGTTTCATAGCCACTCCAGTGCTCCAAGATGCTTTGGCCTGACTGGTAGTCATTATGGAGAGTGTCTTTAGAGCGGGTTTGCTTCCCGCAGTACCACCCACATCTAAGGTTGGGGTAGGAGTCCAGGTTCAAGCAGCTCAGCCAACTGTGGTAGCCCCGCCGGGTATTCCAGCTCAGACCAGCGATGGTGCGGCGATGTCCGCGGATGTATTGTAGAGGCTTGATAGGTTCACCAAGCTCTTCACCACCATCTTCAGTAGTGCTTTTACAGAGGACCCGAAGGACTTCTTATTCAGTTGCCATGAGGTTCTCAGGACTATGGGTATTGTGGAGACCAATGGAGTCGACTTCATTGCCTTTTGGCTTGCAGGATCCGCCAAGACTTGGTGGAGGGACTATTGTTTATCTATGCCAGCAAGTTCACCATTATTGACTTGGGATCAATTTGCAGAGTTGTTCTTGGAGAATTTTCTCTTGGTGACTGAGCGAGATTCTTTACGTAGGCAGTTTGAGCGTCTTTATCAGGGTACCGTGACAATCACGTAGTATGAGACTCGTTTTATCAACTTGGCACGTCATGTTATTGTTATACTCCCCACTGAGAGGGAGAGGGTGCGGAGATTCATTGATGGGTTGATCCAGCAGATCCGGTTTCAGATGGCCATGGGGTCCAGTAATGATATGCATTTTCAGAAGGCGGCTAATGCGGCCCGCCGGATAGAGATGGCACTTGCACGAGAAGGTGGTCAGGGGTCAGACAAGAGGCCTCGTCATTCTAGTAGCTCCAGCGGTACCATATATGGAGGTAGGGATTCATATGGTAGACGCCACCATCATAGACTCTTTCAATCAGCACTTTAGGTTTCACGCGGTAATGCATGCGGCAGCGGTTCTCAGCAGCACTATTCTTATCAGCAGCCCATCAGTGCACTACCGCTTCAGAGCCTCGAGGAGGTCATTTAGGGCATCAGGGTCAGTCATAGTCTTCTTAGTTGCCGCATTCAGTTGGGTGTTATGAGTGTGGAGATCTCAATCACATCAGGAGATATTTCTCGAGGTTGAGAGGTGCTCGATCGCAGCAGTAGGGTCCTCCTCCCTTGATTTAGGCCGTAGGTGATCCACAGGCCGCCCAACCAGCTATAGGCGGGGGTAGAGGCCATAGAGATGGAGGTAGGGAGCATAGATGTGGAGCTCAATTTCCTAGAGGTAGGGTCATCGAGTAGTAGATCGTCCCAGAGACACAGTTCATAGAGGTCGGGGCCATCCCCATTGTTATGCTTTGCTAGCCAGGCCAGAGGCCGAGTAACTAGATGCTGTGATTACATGTACTATTCTGGTCTGTGATAGAGGTGCTTCAGTATTATTTGAGTTGGGATCTACGTATTCCTATGTGTCGTCCTATTTTTCACCCTATTTGGTTATGCCTAGTGAGGCTTTGGGTATTCTTGTTTTTGTGTCTACACCGTTTGGTGATTCTATAGTGGTCGACCGAGTGCATTATTCATGTGTTGTAGTATTTGAGCGTCTTGAGACCCGTGTCAACTTATTTCTCTTAGATATGGTGGACTTCGACGTTATATTGGGGATGGATTGGTTGTCCCCATATCATGCTATTTTGGATTGTCACGCCAAGACCGTGACCTTTGCTTTGCCAGACTTGCCTCGAATTTAGTGAAGAGGGAGCCCAGGTCATGCCACCCGCATTGTTATTTAAGATGTCAAGGCTCGACGCATGGCTGAGAAGGGATGTCTAGCATATCTGGCGTATAATCATCTCCAGCGCAGAGGTTCCATCTATTGACTCTGCTCCTATTATTCGGGAGTTTCTCGAGGTTTTCCTTCATACCTGCCGGTGCCGCCCATTAGGGATATTGATTTGTGTATTGATCTGGCTCCGGGCACTCAGCCTATTTCTATTCCACTGTATCACATGGCCCCGCCAGAGTTGAAAGAGTTAAAGGAGCAGCTTCAGGACTTGCTTGATAAGGGTTTCATTAGACCCAGTGTATCTCCGTGGGGTGCATCAGTGTTATTTGTGAAGAAAAAGGATGGGTCGATGAGGATTTGCATTTATTAGCGGCACTTAAACAAGGTGACGATAAATAACAAGTATCCACTACCGAGGATTGACAATTTATTCGACCAGCTTCACGGTGCCAGGTTGTTCTCGAAGATAGATTTGAGGTCTGGTTATCATCAGCTGAGGATTAGGGCTTCTGATGTCCCTAAGATGGGATTTCGCACTCGGTATGGGCATTATGAGTTTTTGGTCATGTCATTTAGGTTGACCAATGCCCCGACAACATTTATCGAGTTGATGAACCGAGTGTTCAGGACCTATTTGGATTTTTTGTGATTTTATTCATTGACAACATTCTGATATACTCCTGGAGTCAGGAGGAGCATGAGCAACACCTTAGAGTGGTACTTCAGGCTCTGAAGGATAGTCGGTTGTGCTCCAAGTCCTCGAAGTGTGAGTTTTGGTTGAGTTCAGTTGCATTCCTGGGTCATGTCGTATCAGCAAACGGTATTAAGGTGGACCCAAAGAAGATAGATGCAGTCTAGAACTGGCCTCGACCAGCTTTAGCTACAGAGATCTGGAGTTTCTTGGGGTTAGCTGGTTACTAGCGATATTTTGTTGTGGGATTTTCATCCATTGAAGCCCCGATTACTAAATTGACCTAGAAGGGTGCCTAGTTTAGGTGGTCTGATGAGTGCGAGGGCAGCTTCCAGAAGCTCAAGATAGTTGTGACTACGGCACCAGTATTCGTTTTTCCCACGGGATCAGGGCCTTTTACTGTTTATTGTGATGCTTCCCGTATCGGGCTTGGCATAGTATTGATGCAAAATGGCCGGGTCATATCATATGCTTAGAGGAAGTTGAAGATCTACGAGAAGAATTATCCAGTTCATGACCTAGAGCTGGTAGCCATTGTTCATGACTAGAAGATCTGGAGGCACTATTTATATGGTGTGACGCGTGAGGTGTACACGGATCACAAGAGCCTTCAGTACCTATTCAAACAAAAGGAATTGAATTTGAGGCAGGGGAGGTGGTTGGAGTTGTTGAAAGACTATGATGTTTGTAGCACTGCCCAATTTGACAAGGATCTGTCATATAAGGAAGAGCCGGTGGCTATTTTATATCGGTACGTTCGAGGTTGAGGTCGAACGGTTTTCCTTCAGTGCGTGTTCAATGGAGAGGTCAGCCTCCCGAGGCATCGACCTAGGAGTCCGAGTCTGAAATGCGGAGCCATTATCCCCATCTATTCCCCGACTCAGGTACTTCTTTCTTTTGTCCGTTCGAGGAGGAACAATCGTTTTAAAGGTGGAGGATGTGATGACCCAAATGGTCATCACTGTAATTCTCCCTTTTTCGTGCTTATGATACCTTAAAAACCTCACTTTTAGTTGCCTCGATTTGTGTGACCAGTCCGGGCGCGAAGCCGGAAATTTTTTTGTTAAAATATGTGAATTTTGTGGGAAATTTGAAGAATTTTGATATTAATATTAATATGGTTGACTTTAGTCAATATTTTGGGTAAACAGACACGGACCCATTATGTGACGGTCTTGGGAGGTCCGTAAAAAATATGGGACTCAGGCATATTCCCGGAATCGAAATCCGAGGTCCCAAGCCCGAGTACGGAATTTTTGGAAGAAATTGTTTATCTGAAAATGATATGAAAAGTTAAAAGGAAAATGAGTTAGAAAATATAGGTACCGGGCTCGTATTTTGGTTCTGATGCCTCGTAAAGGTCTTAAATGAGAGCGCTTTCTGTGAAATTTGGTCGAAATCGGACGTCGTTTGACGTGTTTCGGCCCTTATATCTAAAGGTAGAAGCTTTTGATGTTTGAAATGAAAAATGATTATTTTGGGGTTTAATTCTTTGATTTTGATGTTATTTTAGCAAATTTGATCATTCGACTAAGTTCATAGGATGTTGTTGAGTTAGTGTGTATGTTTAGTTGGGAGCCCCGAGGGCTCGGGATTGATTCGGAGGTGGTTCGGGGTGGTTTCACACTTAAAAACACATCAGAATTTTCTGCACTTTTACACAGATCCATTGCTCTTCGCAAACGCAACAGTGCCTCACGTTCGCACTGCCTTGAGTCGCAGCCTTCTTCGAGCTTGCGGAAGCTTCCCCGCATTCTCACTACTTTGGCAATTTCTTGAACGCGTTCGCATGCCCTTTCACGCGAACGCATAGAGTAACCTGGACCCCCCTTCCCCCCAGTATCTTTCTATGCGAACAGATAGTACCTCTGCGTTCGCATAGAATACCCAGCCAGCCTTCATCGCGAACGTGATCGGGCTATCGCGAACGCATATAGTACTTTTCTCCAAAGAATTTTTTAATTAAAAACAGTGTTCATTACAGGATTTAGCCATATTCTTCACATGAACTCCTCTCTTAAACCCTCCATAGACGAAATTCAAGCTCTCTTTTCTCCAAAACCTTTTGGGTATGTAATCTTAATATCATTCCCTCATTATTTCTTCATCTAATTACTTATTTCCAAGCCTAAAAATATGAAATCAAAGTAGAAATTAGGGCTTTTGGGTAGAGTTAGGTTTCTGGGAATTTTGGGTGATTCAACCTCAATTTGGGATCGAATCTTAAAATAAATTGTATATATGAACTCGTGGGGTTTTGTGTGATTGGATTTTGGTCTGAGTCTCGAGTTTGGACCATGTGGCCCTGGGGCCGGATTTTGGTATTTATGGAAAAATGATAGGAAATTCATTTCTTAGGCTATAGAATTGTGTTTTAAGCCATTATTGATAATATTTAACTAATTATTGCAAGATATCATTGTTTCGGAGTTGGATTTTAGAGGAAAGGCGATGTTAGAGGCCTAATTGCTATTTTTGGACCAAGGTAAGTGTTTGTTCTAACTTTGGCTTGTGGTATTAGGATTAGGATATTATTTGGTTCTTACTAATTGTGGAATACGGTGTATAAGTTTTGTGATTCGAACTTAATGATACACTTCTTGCTTGGTTGATAAGTATAACATGAAAAGTGAATACTTGAGGAAAGTTTGTGATTCGTTTGTCATCTGGAGCATTGTCACGGACTAGAATTCGTTATTCAAGGAGTAAATAATTTAAAAGGGAGTGTTATGATTATTCCCTTGCCGAGATTTAAGTATTTACTGTTTCCTCTCTTCCAGGACATTTGAGCCGTTAATCGTGTTCCCTCGCCGGGACTCCTTGAATATTGTTGTTACTCCCTTCGCACTTGAGTTGCGATTGTTGTTTAGGTGAGTTCCTACTGGTATATATTGAGGATCGAGTTGCACGCCGCAACAGTATTGATTATTGAGGATCAGATTGCAAGCCGCAACGGTATTAAATATCAAGGATCAGGTTGATCGCTGCAACATGTATACTTGAGGATTGGGTTTCTCACCGCAACGGATATATTTGAGGATCGGGTTGCGCACCGCAACGGAGTATGGACTGAGTGTATTGTTTTCATATGTAGAGATTTCCTGTGTTTTCCTTATCATTTGTTATTGTTCTGTTTCATTTGTTTACCGATTATTTTCTATGTTTAGACTGTCGTACCTCACAGCATGTTTTCCCTCCCTTTAATTGTTTACGTTAGTACATTTCTTATTATTGCACATATATCTGTACTGTTTATATGTGGTAGGTCCTGTCTAACCTCGACACTACCTCGCTGGGGTTAGGCCATGCACTTACCAGCACATGGTGTCGGTTGTGCTGATGCTACACTCTGTGCATTTCTTTTGCATAGATCACGACGCAATTTTCGGACCGCAACAGTACTAGACCGGGAGCAGACCTTCAGTCTAGAGACTCTTGAGGTATCCTCACTAACGTCCGCAGGGCCGGAGTCTCTTCTATCATTATTTAGTTTTTTAGTTTTGTATTGAAACACATTGTTATGATTTCTTTCACACAGTTGTATTTAGTAAATCTTAGAAGTTCATGAGTACTGTGATACCAGTCTTGGGTAGAGGATTTGTTAAAGTTCTGCATTTTCTTTCAGTAAAGTATAACTGAGACTTCCGATTTATTGTTAAATGTTTTAATGATATTAATATTGTTGATGTTCGCTAAAGAAGTAGTTGATATTTGGCTTGCCTAGCTCCTATTAGTAGGTGCCATCACTACTCCCGATGGTGGGTAAATCTGAGTGGTGACAATCTTGTAGATGCATTTATCAAAACCATAAAATACTTTAATGGTCCACATGGAGGGTGTATTGGCCCACATATATCACCTTGTATACATTCCAGATATGCAGGGGATTGAATCACAGCTTTAGCTGCTGATGGTTTAATAACCAATTTTCCTTTACACCAAGTAGCACAAGAGAATTCCTTAAATTGAAGAATCTTCTTGTTCTTCAATGTGCGTCTAGTGAAATTCTCTATTATTTTGCGTATCGTGTTAGAATCGGGATTGTCTAACCGGTCATGCCAAATGATAAAATCATAAGAAGTAGTAAACCTTTTGCTTACTATGACATGTGATTCAACCACATCAATATTTGTGTGGTACAACCCAGAAGAAAATGCGAGTAATTTTTCGTGCACATATTTTTTACCCGCTTTTATTGTAGTAATATAAAGGTATTCAACCTTTCCTTCGTTTGAGGTCTCAACATGGTAGCCATTTGACGAATTGCTTTGAAACTCAACAAGTTTCTTTGAGACTTACTACAATACAATGCATTATCAATAATTAATAGCGTTCCTCTAGGTAGTAATAAGGCTGCTCTTTCAGAGCCCTCAATTAACTTTGTACTACTAGATATTGTATTAACATAGGTTTTCATAACCAAATAAAAGAAAAAATAAATTCTCTTAATATTGTGTGAGTTGTAGGACTATTCAAAAGATATAAATCTTCATTACTCTTCTTGGTTGCAACTGAAGAATGAGGAATTTATTTTCTTCATAAAAAAAATACATCATGAGAAATACAGAAAAACCAACAACATAAGACAGCTTAAGTACTACGTGAAAATAAAAACATTAGAACGAGACAAAAAATAATAAAAATAACATAATTGCATTCCCCAGTAAAATGATCAAACTTTAGTTTTGATCTCCAAAGAAGTCTTCAACTTCCAAATGAGTAAGATCATCGAGGCTTTGAAAATTATCATCATTCAAAGCAAGATTTACCTTGGCGTTGTCATAATTTTTATATGAAGGCCCTGCCTCAAAATAATTTTTAATGGTCAAGTGAGACTCCACGGGGGCATTAGCAGAAGATGCTCCAACAGTATTTGCCTTTCTTTTAATGGCAGTTACCGCTTTTGCCTCTTGAAGGATTGTTTTGAGTACCCATATTGTTCTCTCGTTTGCCATAACCACCATGATGACGACTATTATGTCGTCTCTTACCATTTTCATACCCACGTACATTCATATGGCCATAATTATTATTCTGTCTTTTTCCAGACTTATCATGTCTAGCTGCCATATTTGCTTCAGGAAACGGAGCTGACCCTGTGGGACGTGCTTCATGATTTTTCAGCAAAAAGGTATTATGTTGCTAAGCCACCAGAAGGCATGAGATCAATTCAGAATACTTTTTAAAACCCCTTTCATGATATTGCTTCTGTAATCCCATATTTTAGGAATGAAAAGTCATAAGAATCTTTTCCAACAAATCCTCATCATTCATAACATCCCCATTGGGAAGTTATTCGAAATAGAACAGAGTTATACTTACTTAAGGTCTTAAAATCTTGCAAACGTAAGTGCATTCACTCATAACAAGCCCTTGGCAATACCGTAGCCTTAAGGTGATCATACCTTTCCTTCAGGCTAGTCCATAATTCATGTGGATCTTTCACTGTTAAATATTCAACCTTTAAACCTTCATATAAATGATGACGAAGAAAAATCATGGCCTTCGCTTTGTCCTGGTCCCTCATTAACCTAAGTAATGGTGTCACCAAGGCTTTTTGCGGCTAAGTGAATCTTAGCATCGAGAACCCATGATAGCTAATTCTTTCCAGAAATATCAAGTGCTATAAACTCAAGCTTTGACAAATTCGACATAGTTAAAACTATCAAAGAAGATAAATAATTAGACATCATTAGGATAATAACGTAATGAATCTTAAAAACTGACATAATATAAAATTTGTGATCTATATACAATCAAATTTGTGATCTATATACACTAAAGTGATAATTCCAAAGAAAAGAGTACTATTTTTTTTCTTCAAATTATTAGTATAGCTTTGATGTTAACTGGAAAACAAATATATTCTACCTTTATCACAATTTCGAATGTCGAACAACACAAAATAAGTATTCTTCTCTCAATTAATTTTATTAACATGAAAATTAGCAACTTTACATGACATAACATTAAAAAAACATAGAATTCTTTAATTTTACACACATATAGAGATGTGATCAATTATCCTATTGTTTGGATGTGGTTCTAATTGGGTCAACCACAACGGTCAGATTTTAACCAATACAGTTTGTCCCTCCATTTGCCGGGGTCGTCCCTTGCCGGACACAGTAGGAGGATGATGATTTCCACTTGTCTAGGAGAGATCTAACTGTCTGCACCTTGGTTATGAATTTCAGAAGCAAGTATCATATTAGCACCCTTTCAATATCTTTGAACAAATGCGGCTATTTTGGAACCGAAACATCGTTTGGATTAAAACATTGTTCGTGGGTGACACCATTATGACACACGTTCTCAGGAAATTGAAACGTTTCATGTCCTATCAGATTCGATTGGCGATTTTTATGTTTCATGCTTGAGGGATTTATGTCTCTTATAAATGTTAGAAACTACGCTTTACGCTAGAGGGGGGGGGGGTGAATAGCGTATTAATAGAATTTAGCGTTTTCTTGCGGAATTTAAACTTTGCAGGAAGTAAAATAAATGCAGAAAAATAAACTTACACAAAGATGTATACTGGTTGGCCACCAACGTGGTTAGTCCAGTCCCCGAGAGACTCTCTCGAGATTTTTCACTATCTTGTTAAGCTTACGGGTGCTCAACAAACCGTTACACACTTGAGGACACAAGCCTCAAACAGTTGCTCGGAGATCGCAATCTCAAAGACTTCACCCAAGGAAACGCAAGTTCCTTGAAACAAGAGAATCGCAATTCTCTTACAAGTATATCAAATACTTGGACACTCACTTAACTAAAGTACTCCTTATTGAGTAGATATGAGTAAAAGAATATGTTCAAGATCACAACAACTTTAAGCAATAATATGGCTCTCAAAAGCTTTATGAAATGAGTAGAAAATGAAGAACAATTGAATGAAAGCTTATAGCAATGTAATGATCAGTTTTTGTATGTTGTTGTGTTTAAAACACTGAAATGAAGCTGTATTTATAGTTGAAAAACTTGGCATTACCGTTGCCTAATTGCCAATTAAGAGTTGCTGAAATTACTCAGTGATAATCGATTATTAAGACCAAACAATCGATTATCTGCCAGTCAGTTTAAAAATCAATCCCAGATTTAACGCTTCACAATCGATTATACATAATCTATAATCGATTACTGGCAATATTCAAAATCAGATAATCGATTACACTAAGTCCATAATCGATTACTTTAGCAACGTTCTAAAAATCATTTCCGGATTTTAAGCAAAACATCGATTATATAAAATCTATAATCGATTACTTTAGCAACGTTCTAAAAATCATTTCCAGATTTTAAGCAAAAACATCGATTATATAAAATCTATAATCGATTACCTTATGGTGTTTGAAAATCATTTGACAACGGTCAGCTTCAACAATCGATTGTCCTTTGCAACAATCAATTACTTGTTATTTTCTGAAAATCATAAGACTTACTGTCTCAGTGATAATCGATTATCTAAAGACATAATCGATTACTTGTTATTTTCTGAAAATCATAAAACTTACTGTCTCAGTGGCAATCGATTATCTAAAGACATAATCGATTACTTAATTAAATTTAAAATCACTGGAAGACATCAACTCAACACAATCGATCACCATTAGTTCATAATCGATTATTTTGAGTATTGAAAAACTTTACCTCAACAACAATCGATTGTCATTTGTTCACAATCGATTATCATGCAGATTTGGAAAAACCTGATGTTCACTGTCTTACTCACAATCGATTACCATTAATTCATAATCGATTGTCATGCAGTCTTGGCTCAGAAACAATCGATTATCATAAGTACATAATCGATTATTTTAGCCCAGATTTTTGAGGCATGTTTAGAAAACATTTTGTCTAATGTAAATATGCATGATTTAAAATCTTTTTGACACAGAGTTAAATATGCATGATTTTGGAAAATAGTTTTATGAGAGAGGCCATACTATGAGTCAAGTTATAGGATCGAGATTACAGTTTAGAACAACTCAATAACAATTAAAAGCTATATCTTGAACTTCAATCTTATTCGCAACCATTGTGCGCTTGTACTTGAATTCTGTCATATATCAATTTTTGCTTCGTTTGTCATTCATTAAAACCTACAAAAGAGTACACGTTTAGTATATTGCATTGAGAACGTGTTTCTAACAATTTCCCCCTTTTTGATAATGGCAAACATTAAGCGGGATATGCAATTTAGGCAAAAGATATTGACAATTCAAGACAAGTAACAATTATGCAATTTTGTTCTTGTTCCCCCTCAATTTAGGAGTTCCCCCTCAATTTTAGCTTATAAGCAATCAATGAATTAAGAGGTGGTGCATACCCGATATCCCGTTTTCTTCCCCCTTTTGCCATTAGCAAAAAAAATAGTAAGGAAAGATGCAAAAAGATGAAATAAACAAGGTTTATTTATTTGAAAAAAAAAGGGTACATCAATGGGAACCAAAGAGAGCAACAGTAAAAACCACACAAAACAAAAAAAAAATTTATTCATTTCCGTCGTTGTCCGCCTCGTTATCCGGCGCTGCTTCAAAAGGAACGAGAGCTGCATATGGATAATTGACATGATCAAAGTATCCATGGATCTCATGAGTGAGTTGAGCGAGCTGGTCGGATATGGTTTGGAGAGTAGGCTCTTGGGACGAACGAGCACGACGGGGTGGACGACTTGAAGAAGGAGCTGGAGCATGATCACCATCATGATGGAAAGAAGACTCCGAGATTTCCCAAATTTTGGTACTCCTTTTGAGAGGACCATTTTCCGTGACAAATCCGGATGCTTCAAGGAAGTTCATAATGAGGAGGGCATAAGGAAGAGGCATGTCATCACCGATGGCATCGAGCATATGAATTTTGATGAGCCGACACCAATTTATTTTGGCTCCGGTGACAATGGCATGCAGAAGTTTGGTATCCTCCTGGGGGATGGTGGTGTGATTGCGCCGTCTAGGCTTGAGGACTCGGGTGATGAAGTAAAGAATCAACCGGTAGTTTGGATCCATTCCCGTTATGGTAGGACGACGGGTAGAGATAGATGGATCATAGGAGGTTATACCGGCTTGGTGGAGAAGGATGGTTTCATCAAAGAGAGCCCCGGCCTTATCAATTTACCGGTAAAGGTCTTCACCTTCATTTGGAAGGCGGGCAATGGTGTGGAGATTCTCTTCAGAGATAAGAATTTGAACCCCATTAATGGAGGTGACAAGTTCGCCATCTTCATTTTTATGGAGGTTTGAGTAAAAAGCTTGAACGAGAGTTGTGTTTATGTGAGGATGAGTGAGAAGCAGGAAGTCATATAGTTGACACTCCTTTAACATATTTGCGGCAGGGGTGAAAGGTTCAAGGAGTTTACTATTTGAGAACCGAGGAGGAAGAATGGTGCGTTTCTCAAATTTTGATAGGAACCTTGTGAGTTCATTTTCATTTTCAAAGAACAAGACGGAACCGTCTTGGTATGGAAAATTTAAAGGAGGAGGGGCGGTTGAGGCTGATGCGCCATGTTTGGATCGGGAACGTTTTGAAGATCGTCCAGACATGTTAGGAGAAAGACTGCTGGAATTTTGCAAAGAAAATAGAAGAGATTTAGCTTTTGAATACTAGAGATAGTGCTTGAGTGGGTGAATGTGAGCTCTTATGATGCCTATTTATAGAGGAAAGGATTATCAAGCATTGAATGGAGACATTTGCTGAGATTTTGGTTTAGGAGCAGTCAGAAAACGGTAAGAATTAAAATTACTGACCGTTAGATAATCGATTATTGAACTGAAATAATCGATTGTAGTTACTGTTTGATTGAGATTTTGAATCTGACAAATCGATTCTTGAGTCAAACGGTAAAAAAATTTGAATGAAATAATCGATTGTTAAATTTTGGTAATCGATTATGGAGCATTTAAGACCTGACAGGAATCGATTGAGGAGCCAAACGGTAACAAATAATTAATATGAAGTAATCGATTGTCAATTCTTGGTAATCGATTATTTAGGGAACTAATTTGATACAGTGAACTTGGAGAATATCAGAATTTGTCAAATAATCGATTGTATGAAAAAATAGTCGATTGTTGTAGAAAGCATTGCTGAATGACTGAGGCGGAAATCGATTATGCAATTTAGGAAGTAAAAAATTAAACACAGATGCATGATAGTAGTAATCAGTCACAAACAATCGATTATTGATACTGATAATCGATGTACTGCACAGAAAATAATCGATTAGTGGTTTGAAATAGTCGATTATTTTGTGCTAAAACTTCATAATTCCCCCTACCTTTGGGGTGGTACCTGCAAAATAGATTTAAACGTCTCCGACGCTCAAGTTAGTAATTTATAGCGAAATTAATAAATTACACTAGTGTTAACAAGTAATGCCGTGAACTCTTAAGAATTGTGTCCTAGAGTGTTCTTAAGAGAGTTTCGGGTACTTACCTTTTCTCCAACATCGCCAATTACCTGTTCGAGAGGATGATCCTTGATCGTTCTCCACTCGTTAGGCGTATTTATTCCTTTTTCTAATTGTGGCGCTTCTTCCGTTGGTTGTTCCCCAATTTCATTTTTGTTTTCCTTTGAAGGTTCTTCTTGGATTTTATCTTTCAAGCTATCCAAGATACCTGCAAGATCAAAACCGGATTCCTTTCTCGCCAAGCGAGTATTATCTTCGGAAAACACAACATGAGGGGATTCCTCCACAATTTGGGTTCTTTTGTTAAAGATCCTATATGCTTTGCTACGTGAGGAATAACCAATGAAAATACCTTCATCCAATTTAGCATCAAACTTACCCAATTGGTCCTTGCCATTATTATGAACAAAACATTTACAACCAAAAACACGTAAATGAGAAATGTTGGGTTTTCTACCCTTATAAAGTTCATATGGGGTTTTCATGTGTATCGGCCGAATTGCTACTCTATTTAAAACATAGCAAGCGGTACTCACGGCGTCCGCCCAAAAGTATTTGGGAATCTTAGCATCGTCGAGCATGGTTCTTGCCATCTCTTCGAGACACCTATTTTTCCTTTCCACCACCCCATTTTGTTGTGGTGTCCGTGGAGCGGAAAAGGTGTGTTCGATTCCGAGTTCGTCACAAAAATCCGCAAAGAGATTGTGATCAAACTCTCCCTCTTGATCACTTCTAATCGAAGTGACGGTCGACTCCTTTTCGTTTTGAACACGCTTAAGGAAATACTTGAAATTTTGAAAAGCATCACTTTTATTTGCAAGAAATAGAGTCCAAGTAAATCTAGAAAAGTCATCAACAATTACAAAAACATATTTATTTTTACCAAGACTTTCAATACGAGAGGGACCAAATAAATCCATGTGAAGTAATTGCAAAGGTCTAGACGTTGAAACAATATTCTTGGATTTAAAAGATGCTTTGGTTTGCTTCCCTTTTTGACAAGAATCGCAAATAGAATCATTTTCAAACTTTAAACTGGGAAGACCAACTACTAAGTTTTGAGAAAGAAGCTTGTTCAAAAGATGCATGTTCATGTGTGCTACTCTACGATGCCATAGCCAAGAGTTATCCTCTTTGCTTATTAAACAATCAACATATTCGGGTGAGGAGTTTGCAAGATCAACCATATAGATATTATCAATTCTAAAACCACGAAGTATGATCTTGAAATCACTACGTCTAAATACAAGACATTCATCCGAATCAAATAGAGCAAGATTTCCCTGTCACATAATTGGCTTATGCTCAAGAGATTATGCTTCAAACCTTTCACAAGTAGTATATGTTTAATAGAGGAGTTTTCGTCCTTACCGACCGAACCAATGCCGATGATTTTTCCTTTATTGTTATCACCAAATATGACACTTCCTCCTTCTTTGTGCTCTAGTTGAAGGAATTTGGATTCATCTCCCGTCATGTGTTTGGAGCATCCACTATCAAGGTACCATAGTACACTTGATCCCTTCAAGCACACCTACAAAACAAATTAATGTTCTTTAGGTACCCATGCCATCTTGGGTCCTTGAGGGTTAGGCATATTATAATGATGCAATTGATTTATATGTCTATGACGAGTAAAGCAAGCGGAAGCAATATGACCAATACGTCTACAATAATGACAAGTCACGTTGGGATTATGCATTTTTCTAGGTACATAGTAACTAGATGAATGAAGGTTGCTTACTCTGCTTTGAACACCATTGTTTCTCCTATTATGAGCTCTAGGAGGTTCACAAGTTTGTCTAAAATATGCATCATTTCTAGAATATCTATTTCTAGGTGGAGGGTCATTTCTTGGTCTTCTAAATTGTTCAAGGTTTGGCCTAAAGTATGCATCATTTCTAGGTCTTCTAGCATTTTCACTATTTGGTCTAACATGCAAGTTATTTCTAGGATTTCTACTTCTAGGATAAGCATTTTGGTTATTAGTCCTAGGTTGAGCTCTAGGTTGTTGTGGTTTAGCACCAACCTTTTCTTCATTCTTGAATCCTATTCCATGTTTAGTTGATTTTAGATTAACAAGCACATCATTCAAGTTTTTATGCGAAGAATTAAACTTATCTAATGTGCCTTTAAGTCTAGCTACTTCATTCTTAAGAAGCACACAAGAAGAACAGTTTCTAGTAGAACCTTCAGGTTTATCAGCACTTCTTTTTCCCTAAAACTTGTTTTCCTCTTTTAGCTTCTCATTTTCGAAAACCAGTTTTTCTAATTCTTTTTCTTTTAATGAAAGCTGTGTTTGAAAATCTTTTTCTTTTAGAGAAGCGCTTTCTTTAACACTTTTGACAGTTTTTGAAGCTTTGATAAATTCAGCATATAGTTCATCAAAAGCATTTCTCATTTCATCAAGAGTAAAGAAATTTTGAGAAGAGATTTGACTTACCTCGTCTTTGCCGTCTTCTTGAGCCATGAGACATAAATTTGCTGCTTCATCGTCTTCTTCTTCGCTTGCTTCATCTCCGGAATCTCCTCCCCAAGAGATGTATGCACGTTGCTTTTTGAAGGGTTTCTTCTCCTTTTTGATATTAGGGCAATTTGATTTTATGTGCCCGGTTTCTCCGCATTCATAGCATTTTAGTTGATCGCCTTGCTTTTTGTTCTTGCGTTCATACTCTTTGCGCATGAATTTTTGAAACCTTTTGATAACGAGTCCAAACTCGTTGTCACCTTCCTCATCAATTTGTGGTTGGCTAGCCTTTAGAGCAATCCTTTGCCTTCTTTGATCATCAACAACCGGGTTAAGTATAGTTGATTCATAGGTTTTGAGATTACCTCTTAATGCGTCAATTGTGACATTTGTGATGCCAATGGATTCTTGGATTGCATCGGCCTTTGATCGCCATGCCGGAGTGAGACTTCTGAGGATCTTCCGGACAAGTTCTCTATCCGTAAACGTCTTTTTGAGGGCGTGTAGATCATTCACGATCATTGAGAATCGCTCAAACATTTCGTCTACTTTCTCTCCTTCCTTCATGTGGAATAGTTCATAAGAGTGAGTTAAGAAATCAATTTTAGCTTCTCGTACCTGGTCGGTTCCTTCGTATGTCACTTCAAGCTTATCCCACATTTCTTTTGCTGTTTTGCAACATGATATCTTCCTGTAGTCGTTAGCATTAACAGCACAATATAATAAATTTATAGCTTTGGCATTATTTTGAACCTTACGAATATCTTCCGCGGTATATTCCTCTTCGGTCTTTGGAACCCATTCGTCTTCCACCTTCTTGGTTGGAATTTGGTTTCCATTGGTGAATACTTTCCACAAATGAAAGCTATTTGATTGCACAAAGATTTGCATCCTCTCCTTCCAGTATGAGTAGTTTGTGCCGTTGAATAGAGGAGGTCGTGTAGAGCATTGTCCTTCTTCAATTCCTGCAAAAGAGTCAAGAGTAGAAGCCATGGATGGTTCTCTCAAACGGTTAAGTTTTCAGAGAGTTGGGCTCTGATACCAATTGTTAGAAACTACGCTTTACGCTAGAGGGGGGGAGAATAGCGTATTAATAGAATTTAGCGTTTTCTTGCGGAATTTAAAATTTGCAGGAAGTAAAATAAATGCAGAAAAATAAACTTACACAAAGATGTATACTGGTTGGCCACCAACGTGGTTAGTCCAGTCCCCGACAGACTCTCTCGAGATTTTTCACTATCTTGTTAAGCTTACGGGTGCTCAACAAACCGTTACACACTTGAGGACACAAGCCTCAAACAGTTGCTCGGAGATCGCAATCTCAAAGACTTCACCCAAGGAAACGCAAGTTCCTTGAAACAAGAGAATCGCAATTCTCTTACAAGTATATCAAATACTTGGACACTCACTTAACTAAAGTACTCCTTATTGAGTAGATATGAGTAAAAGAATATGTTCAAGATCACAACAACTTTAAGCAATAATATGGCTCTCAAAAGCTTTATGAAATGAGTAGAAAATGAAGAACAATTGAATGAAAGCTTATAGCAATGTAATGATCAGTTTTTGTATGTTGTTGTGTTTAAAACACTAAAATGAAGCTGTATTTATAGTTGAAAAACTTGGCATTACCGTTGCCTAATTGCCAATTAAGAGTTGCTGAAATTACACAGTGATAATCGATTATTAAGACCAAACAATCGATTATCTGCCAGTCAGTTTAAAAATCAATCCCAGATTTAACGCTTCACAATCGATTATACATAATCTATAATCGATTACTGGCAATATTCAAAATCAGATAATCGATTACACTAAGTCCATAATCGATTACTTTAGCAATGTTCTAAAAATCATTTCCGGATTTTAAGCAAAACATCGATTATATAAAATCTATAATCGATTACTTTAGCAACGTTCTAAAAATCATTTCCAGATTTTAAGCAAAAACATCGATTATATAAAATCTATAATCGATTACCTTATGGTGTTTGGAAATCATTTGACAACGGTCAGCTTCAACAATCGATTGTCCTTTGCAACAATCTATTACTTGTTATTTTCTGAAAATCATAAGACTTACTGTCTTAGTGATAATCGATTATCTAAAGACATAATCGATTACTTGTTATTTTCTGAAAATCATAAAACTTACTATCTCAGTGATAATCGATTATCTAAAGACATAATCGATTACTTAATTAAATTTAAAATCACTGGAAGACATCAACTCAACACAATCGATCACCATTAGTTCATAATCGATTATTTTGAGTATTGAAAAACTTTACCTCAACAACAATCGATTGTCATTTGTTCACAATCGATTATCATGCAGATTTGGAAAAACCTGTTCAGTGTCTTACTCACAATCGATTACCATTAATTCATAATCGATTGTCATGCAGTCTTGGCTCAGAAACAATCGATTATCATAAGTACATAATCGATTATTTTAGCCCAGATTTTTTAGGCATGTTTAGAAAACATTTTGTCTAATGTAAATATGCATGATTTAAAATCTTTTTGACACAGAATTAAATATGCATGATTTTGGAAAATAGTTTTATGAGAGAGGCCATACTATGAGTCAAGTTATAGGATCGAGATTACAGTTTAGAACAACTCAATAACAATTAAAAGCTATATCTTGAACTTCAATCTTATTCGCAACCATTGTGCGCTTGTACTTGAATTCCGTCATATACCAATTTTTGCTTCATTTGTCATTCATCAAAACCTACAAAAGAGTGCACGTTTAGTATATTGCATTGAGAACGTGTTTCTAACAATAAATAGCTGGAACACATCATTCGATTGACACACTTTCTTGTCCTTTACTTGAAAATATTTGCAAATATACTTTCTCCCTGATACTTTGAATTTTTATTTATTTCTTGTTAACAGAATACTTTTCATCCTCCCTTTTCTATCTTTTTGCTTTACCAAATTGGCACAATAGCTATTGATTCTTCTCGCGCAGACCTCCTTGTCGTAATTCCGACACAAAAAAATGATGTTCTGGCCACCGGAGGAGCAGAAATGGTGGAGGATGAGGAGGTCCTGTCGGTAGCCGAGATCTTGCCTCGCCCTGGGAACATATGAACTGACTTCTGTAGTCCCGTTGGAGATGAGTCGGAACATGTTCACTCTATTATTAAAGAGGAAAAGATCGCAGAATTGAATGCTAGGTTGGGAATTCCTCGCTACATTGACATACTGCCAGCAGTAGGGGATGACATAGTCCATTTTGACCGCTTAGGGTACTGCGTGTTCTATTCCTACCCCTTTCTTGTTGGATACACACTTTCTCTCCCTCTCCTGGTGCTAGATTTATGCCGGTTTTACGAGGTATGACCCGCTCAACTTTTGCCATACCTGTATAAGTTGTTCCATATGTTTCTCAAGTTTGCGGAGCTTGCCGATCGTGAGATCACATTGGGTCATATGCTTAGTATCTTCTCCCCCCCAGCTCATTCGCGACACGATAATTCACATGCACCATCAAAGGTCAAAGAGTCTGGTGGTGAAGATGGATGACAAGGCTAGCCATTGATTTTACGAGAATCATTTCTATGTGTGGACTGAGCGTCTTGGGGCAATCCCTTAGAAGTGGAACTTTGCGCGACGTTTCTGTACTTTTAGTCGTAGAGATTTCCGATCGCTATCCATTATACTAAACCCCTGTTATGTTTCTGCAGCTGAAAATTACCCCCTCCACCTGTTGAATGAATCTGCGAGTAGGTAAGTTACATCCTTCCTCATACAACAGGGGTCCACACTTGGTCGACCTTCTATGAAAAATATGGACGTAAGCCCCTTACAGGTGAGATGTAATTTTCGTTCGTTGCTTCTCCCTTTTCTTTTTTCACTTGGTTTCTTATGTGTTGTTCGTCGATGCCATGGAGAGTTGAAAGAGCGAGGACTCCCCCATTAGCCTTTCTTCAACCTTCATATTTTGCTCGCCCTATTTGAGTGTCTACTGTATGACTTTCATCGAGGGCTAGCTCAGTTGAATCTACGGCCACGGTTGTACGCACAGTGGCTTCCCTCGAGCTAGAACTCTGACCCCGGTCATTTACCTAGTGGAGGGATCTTCCCATGCCGCGGAGGGGACATCAAAGAGGCGGTGAGTGGAGACTAAAGTGGCTCCTACAACTATGATAAATCTGGAGGAAGATCTTCCGTTGATGAGATCTGAGGTGGGATTTGGTGCCATTCTACTTGTGGAGATAGAGCCAGCCTTTATGTCTACTCCACTGGCGGATATCCCAGCCACTAAATCTCAATCTGACCTTGATCCAGATGATATTCGGATGTTTGAAGAGGTTCTTACCCATTCGGTGGTTCATGCGGGAGGTCTGTCCCGTATTCTTGAGATCTCGCAAGATATCAATCTCATGGGTGATACAGAGGACCTGGTGCCGCAGTTTGACATCTTGTGCATTGGTGATGAGAATGCGACTCTTTGGGATGTTCCTGATATTGATTTTATGCATGAAGTGGCCGCAATAGGCTTGAGAGTACGTTACACTTTTTCTTTCATATTTCTCTTATCTTTCTTTGTGATATAGTTTTTACCTATCTTCTCATTTTTTAGACGTACATAGTGGAAATAGAGAGTGTTCGCAGGGCCGATACTCGGGCCAACATTTAGTTGAATATGTTGGATAAGTATCGGTGCTATCGCAACAAGTGTGAGATGCACGAGCGGCTGAAGGCGAACCCTGGTGATTAGTTTGTTGGCGAGGATTTGGAGAAAAAGGATCAGGAATGGATGTAGTCTATTCGTAGTAAGAGTGTACTCGAGGAGAAACTTCGTGAAAAGAACGAAGAGGTTGAGTTAGGCAAAGGGGTTGCTGTAGAGTGTGGATATCTTCAGAGGAAGCTGAGGTCGATGCAGTCTGAGATAGATCATAATCTTATCAAGGTCGAGGCGATGAGTGTGGAGTGGATGGGAAAATAGGCCGAGTTGGAGAGAAAGGTTGCCGGGTTGGAGAACATCGAGACCCCTGGTCATCGGCGTTGGCGAGGGCGACAACTCTAGAAAACACTATTGTGTCCTCCGATCAGAGCAGGAGTCAGATAGGGCGACAACCACGTTAATGGAGGCAAGGCTTGAGGAACTCATTGGTGAGATCGACAGGGAAGCATCGACCTTATGAGATTGAATCGCCGCTCTTCTTCTTTTGCCATTCCCCGCTGCTTAATGAGATTAAGGTTCATGCTGAAGCCCGGCAGGATATATACAAGGGTTTGTGGGAGATAAGAAATGTTACCTATGCTGCATATGAAGAAGAACAGGCAAGGGCGCAAGAGGCTCTTGTTAATTGTGGATATGACTCCACGACGCCGGAAGCGGATGAGGGCACAGATGGCTAGGGAAGACTTCCTAGAGATTGTGGTGAAGAGGGTGGCAATGATGATCTCGAGTGAAAGAATTATTGTCCTTTGTTGTCGTTGTTTTTCTCTCTTCCTCCTCTTTTCCTTTTAGACTGTTAGTTCGAACCGTATGAAATCTGTGCATGTTTGCGCAGTGACTTTGTATAAATAGGAATTTTTCATCGTTAATATGTCTTGTACTTTTTATCTATTTTTGTTTTCATGAATTTGATGCGAAGTATATTCCCGCATGACGAGTTCTCTAATTCTTTGGTAGTTTTAATACTGTTTGGATTGAATGAGATCTTGACGATGGCTTTCGTTGGCGAGATGGTATTGTTGAATGTGTGTCGAGATGCTAGTCTGAATCGTATTGAACTCTATTTTTATAACTACCTTAGCCGTAGGGATGTTATGTTCGAGCTTATATCAGAGTATTATCCCGTCATGAGTCCCAATCTTCTATCCCTTTCTATTTTCTTATGGCCCTTGGCCTTAGGAATATTTTGAACTTCCTCGTCGGCAATGGCTTTTGGCCTCAAGGGTGTGATTTCGAATATTTGTCAAGGCATTACCTTGTCATTGTTAGATCGAGGTCGAACTTCTTCTTTTCTGCGAAGGCCTTTTACTTTAAGGGTGTTATTTCGACGAAAATATTTTGAACTTCCTCTTCGGGATGGCTTTTGGTGTGATCTTAATATTTGCCAAAGTATTACCTTGTCGTTGTTCGATCGAGGTCAAACATCTTCTTTTCGGTGAAGGCCTTCGGCCTTAAGGGTTTTATTTCAAACTTTTGTCGAAATATTAACCTGTCATTGTTCGATCGAGGTCGAACTTATATTTTGGGCGAAGGCCTTTGGACATACGGGTGTTAATTCAAACATTTGTCAATATATTAAACCATCGTTGTTCGATCGAGGTCGGACTCTTTTTTTTTGGCGAATGCCTTTGGCCTTAAGGTGTGATTTTGAACTTTTATCGAAATATTAACCCGTCGTTGTTAGATCGAGATCAAACTCTTCTTTTTGGCTAAGGTCTTTGGCCATATGGGTGTTATTTCGAACTTTCATCGAAATATTAACCCGTCGTAGTTTGCTCTAGGTTTCATTCGTCGTTTTGGCGAAGGCCTTTGGCCTTATGGGTGTTATTTTGAACTTTCGTCGACTATTAACCTGTCATTGTTCAATCAAGGTCAAACTCTTCTTTTTGGCAAAGTCCTTTGGCCTTAAGGGTGTTAATTCAAACTTTCGTCGAAATATTAACTTGTCATTGTTCGATCGAGATCGAACTCTTATTTTTGGCGAAGGGTTTTGTCCTTAAGGGTGTTACTTCGATCTTTCATCTTAATCTGTCGTAGTTGGATCGAGGACAAACTCTTCTTTTGGCGAAGGCCTTTGGCCTTAAGGGTGTTATTTTAAACTTTTGTCAAAATATTAACCCCTCGTTGTTCGATCTAGGTCGAACTCTTCTTTTGGCCAAGGCCTTGGCCTTAAGGGTGTTATTTTAAATTTTCTTCAAAATATTAACTCGTTGTTGTTTGATCGAGGTCAAACTCTTCTTTTTGGCGAAGACCTTTGGCCATAAGGGTGTCATTTCGAACTTTCATCGAAAAATTAACCCGTAGTTGTACAAACGATTGAGGCCGAGCTCTTCTTTTTGGCGAAGGCCTTTTTACTTAAGGGTGTTATTTCAAAAAAATTTCAAAATATTAACCTGTCGTTGTTCGATCGAGGGCGAACTCTTTTTTTTAGCGAAGGACTTAGGCCTTAAGGGTGTTATTTCGAACTTTTGTCAAAATATCAACCCGTCGTTGTTTGATCGAGGTCGAACGTTTCTTTTTGGTGAAGGCCATTGTCCTTAATGGTGTTATTTAAACATTCGTCAAAATAGTAACACATCGTCAGCCCAAGTTGTTGGAGAACCGTGTATCCTTTGGGGAAGTCCCACTTCTGCTCGGCCTCTACCTTTCCTGGGCCAGTCCCAGTTTGCTTGATTATGTTTGCATTGGAGAGGGTAATGTCGGAGGGTACGAAATGTCGTTGTTTTGCTCGCGTTTGTTTGTGCATACATTAGAGTTTTCTTGTATAGTCTTGTCGCTTTCCGGTCTGGAGATGTCATTGATGGGCAAGAAGATGAATTATACTTTGAACTTGGGGATGTCTCCTCTATCGTCTTGGTCCCTAAGTTCCCGGAAAAGCCTTATTGGGGCAACCCCTTGGTGAGGGAGAGAGAGTACGGCTAAAGGGGCGTCATTTTCTAGAAGTTGGATTGCAGGTGGGCAATCTTTCGGTTGATTTGTAGTAGTTTCCCATTCTCCGATTGAGATGTTTCTTTGCTTGCTCGCATGCATGGCGCTTGTGTTCCTGCTTGAGCGAAGAGCAGGAGGTGAGCCAAAATGATATTTTCCTTACCCCCCCCCCCCCAACTGATGAATCGGTGAATGAGGGTAGGTTTAAAACGTTGCTCGTTTTGCCTGGCATTTCAACGGTTGATGGGGCGATGGTGTGAAAATCCGGTGACCGTATTCAGCTCTCTTTCCCTTTCTATGTTATGCTTTTGCCCTGCATAGGTTGGGCTTTGCCTTAGCGCTCTTTTCGGTGGGTAATCATGTTTCCGATTTTTAATCTGGAAGAGACTAGAAAATTTCACAAAGAATCCTATCAGACGGCGCCAAATTGTTGGACCAAAAGATATTGAAATCTTTTTGATTAAACCAATTAAGAAAATTGAAGAGGTAAATCTTAGTCGAATATAGTAAATTCTAGATCTACTAACAAACCAGAACATGATATGTAAATGATGGAAAAGTGATAAATTATCAATGCCTTACATTTCTTCTTTTCCTAGCCGGTGAAAATGATTGTTTTTACATACTTAATGAAAGATTAGAAATTATTTTACTTTCCGCTCAGTAAGGAAGTTACAGAGGAGAGAAAGATAGAAAAAGCCCCCTTTTCTAGCAATGTCTCATCCTTATATATAGTCACGGAGTCATTGCCATATATTCAGGCCATAGCCCCCCTCATTTTGCGTCGGCTTTCGTTGTTCGGCGAATGCGTAGTTTGGTGTAAATAGTGTCGTCTTTTCTTATACAATTGTTTCGATGTTGTCTCGATGTTGTCGACCATAACGGTCAGATTTTGACCCATACAAATCTAACATGAAAAAGATCATATAACTATAATAAAATCTATCAAAAAAACCATATCATATCTCCAAATCGGGGAAAGCAGGGGAAGACTACCTCCTTGTCCAAGTCTTTTAAATAAAATAATATGCTTTCTTAGCTGGAAATTATTGGTTCACTTTGATTATTAACTTCTAATATATGATCATTAAACGAACAAGTTTTTCGTTGAACTAAATTGTTTTTCCATGTTTGCTAATAACTGTTTATTATTTCATTGCACCATAATTTGTGTTCTTTAATCTTATGGCCCCTAGTGAAGTCTTCTTCTACACACGACTTCCATTGGAATCTCCATATGTATTGATTAAAAAAATTAGATCAATGGTTTGCTTTTTTATTACTAGTTAATTATATTAGTCATATTGTTCTAATTTCATTGGTTAGAAACAAAATTGGTCAGGGAAAATGACTATTAACTATTAAGCAAATAAAATAACGGTACGATATTTCGTGCAAGCTGTTTGGGATGAAGAAGTCCATCAGAATCGGTTAAAATATCACGGTATAGCCAGTTTTTACATTAATCAATAAAAAATAGCCACTGTTTACCAAGTCAATGAAAATAGTCACTATTTTGCTGTAACAGGGACCGATACAGTAAAATATGCGGGAGTTCTGGTACATCTGTGTACGAACTCCAGCATATTATACTGGAACGGTATATTTTTCTAACTACTGTAAAATTTACGGGGGATTGGAGCATCAGTGCTCCAAACTCCAGTATATTATACTTGACAATTATACTTGCTGGAACTCTCGTAAAATTTACGGGAGTTCCAGCATAAGTCCCGTAAAATTTATGGGCGTATTTTTTTCGGATTTTGAATAGTGTTTTTGCTCAAATTTAAAGTGACTAAATTTCGATAACTTTCGAAACTTAACTATTTTTCAACGAATAATGATAATTCTGGCTATTTTTAAATTTCTCGCTCACAATCGTGCTATTTTTATTATATATGGTGTTGAACCCAATAGTATTATGTCGTCGTTCAAAGTTAACATAAATTCTTTTAGATTTTTTTAAAGAAAAGGTGTGATCTCTCAAGTCTCAACTCAAACATCAAACAATTATGTATCTGAACAACCACGTACGTTAATACACGATTAGTGCTGTACGGTGTGTCAGGCTTGGACCGGGCATGCAGTCTTAACGGGCTAAACGGGCCTAACGGGTCGGTCCTGATGTGCCGGTCCTTAATGGAGCAAAACGTTCGGGGCGGGCCGGGTATTATATTGAAGCCCACGATCCCGAGACCGCTAAGTCTCAACTATAAATACCCCTTCATTCTTTCATTTTTACTCACTAATTCGTCAATTTCTCTTCTAATTGCTTAGTTTATTGTTGAAATTTCGTGAAAAATTGTGAAGTTGGTGAGTTGAAGTATGCAGGTCTTCAAATCTTCAACGATTTTCAATTTCAAGAAGTTGTTCAGCAATTCGGTAAACTCGTTCCAACTTTTTAGTTTTAAGAATATATTGTGTGTTTTTAGTTTGTGTAATTGTAATTAATATGACATTTTCTTTGAAAAAAATATCCGATGGTAAGGGAAAATCTCAAACTGGTGAAAGTAGTCGCCAACCTACTACCTTTCCCCCGACTCCCTCACCCAGACTTGTTACCCATCCTGATCCTCCTATTATTCTTGATAGTGATAACACTTGTTTTCAATTTTTCGAAAGTGAGTTTTGCTGTAATGTTGCACCAGGTGACAGATTTAATGAAGAAGTTATGAATGCTCTTTATCCTAATGAAACTATCTTAGAAAATAATGAGAAAAATGAGGATGTAGATGAAATCCAACCGGATTTAGATGATATACCTACTAGTCTTATTAATAACCAAACTGATGCACCGCCGATCCACCTGTAAAAACCCCTACTTTTAATAGACAACATGCTAAACGCTTAGAAATATTATTGGTTTGGAATTGTTTTACTCAAGTAAGAAAATAAAATTAGGCTAAGTGTAATAATTGTGGGAAATTACTGGCGCATAAATATACTGGAGACCGTAGCGGCACGGGTAGTTTGACTAGGCACATAAAAGCACACCCTAGAGATAAAGCTATATATTTAGAAATGAAAGTGCAACTAGAGGGGGCAAGTGTAAATTCTGCGGTTAACTCTAGAACAAGTTCAAATCTAGTTCAATCAGGAATTAATACTGTGACCGGAGGTATTTTATATTATGATCCAAATAGAGATCGTAAAGAATTAGCAATGATGGTTACCATTATGTGCTTACCTTATTATTTTCCTTCTAATCCTAATTGAGTGCATTATATTAGAAGAGTTTTTAATCCTACTTATAAAAGGTTGGCCTCGCATAACAGTTAAGAGTGATATTTATAAATATAAACATGAATATAAACAATATTTGCGGTATTTATTTACTCATATAAGTAATCGGATTTCTATTACTACTGATATTGGTAGAAGTGGTAATGATTGTGATTATCTAACTTTTACAAGTCATTGGATAGATGAGGAGTGGACAATGCAAAAAACGCATTATTGCGTATAGAATAATTATTTCACGTCACACAGGTAGGTTTATTGCTAACACTATACAGATATTTGTAGATATTTTTGCATTAGAGATAAAATAATGGCAATTTCTATGGATAATGCTTCTACTAACACTAGTGCTATAGGCATACTTACAACAATACTAAATCCTGCAGTTAGTAATGTATTTCATGTTAGATGTATTTGTCATATTTATCATTTAATTATCAGTGATGGTATGCGGATTCTAAATTTAGAAATTGAAAAGGTTAGAATGGCTCTTAATTGGATTTTTTATTCAAACCGTAGAAATAGACTTCGAGAATATTTTAAAAATGTGATGAATATGACTTTAGAGAAAGAAAGGTTCCTAAAGCTTGCACGATTAGACGGAATTGTATGTACGAAAGTTTAATAGTTTCATATGAATATAGAAACCCAATTAATGCAACGCTTAATGCTCGGGTAGGTGGTGAGGATGATGATGAAATGCTTACTACTCAATATTGGACGAACGATAAAAATCTTATATATTTTTTATAACATTTTCAAATTGCTACAAATGCTTTTTCTGGGCAATACTATCCTACTATTTCAAACTGTTTAGTTTATATTGCGACACTATGTGATTTGTTTGTTGAATTTTCAGAGGATGGGGAAATTTATAAACTTGCTATAAATGCAATGAAATAAAAGTTTAAAAAATATTTTTTCCCTATCCCTCCAATTTATGGTGTTGCTGCAATGTTAAATCCTACAATGAAATTAGGAAGTTCTCATTTTTTATACTTAAATATTTATAAGACTTTAGATATTTCAAATTAGGAATTTGCTACACTTGCAGATGCAAAAGCCTCAATTAAAATTAATGCTCAAACAATTTATAATTCTTATCAACTTTCCTTAGAGCATGCTAGGCCAAATGTTCCAACCCCTACTTCGTCTCGTTCACAATCGTCTAAACGAACTACGGGCTTAAAAGCACTTAAATCTTTGACATAGTTCAGGTGTTCTCAAGGTGATAAATTTGATGAAACATACCCTATAAATGAGCTTCAAGTTTATTTGTCGCAGGATTTGAAAAGGAGAATTTAGACGGCACATTTGTATTTTTGGAATGGGGGAAGGCAGGGAAATAATATTTTTCTATTTCTTGCAAGGATGACTCGGGATATTTTATCTATTCAAGCTTCAACTGTTGCATCAGAGAGCGCTTTCAGTCAAGCAAGACTCAAATAGGTGATCGTAGAGCGTCTATGATGGAGAGCTTGGAAAAATCACTATTGTCACGACCCAAAATCCATAAAAGGGTCATGGTGATGCCGGACGCCGCTGCCAGGCAAGCCAACCAAATTACTTAAACAAAATCTCATTTTTAACACTTTTAAAATTTAGGATTTTCCCTCCATATTTAGAAAATTTTGAAGAATAAAGTTTCGAATCAGATTTAACATTTAAACAGTTAATACAATACTTCAAACCCTCGCAAAACCCGGCCATGAATCTAGAAAAGGGGATTGAGGGTTGGAACAAATGTATAACAAGAATTCTTGGAATTCCTTGGGGATTCTTGATTGGTGCTGAGTCACATGTGCATGAGCACCTACTGATAAGAGAAATAAAATACAGTATTCCGTCCGGAATATAGTGGACGAAAGTAAATACAGAACACTGAAAGGGACTACCCTAGCTGCGGCCGTCTCCAATAATGCGGCTCATCTAGTCCCTAAGCCATTCGTGCTGTTGAGCCAGTAAACCACTGGAGCCATATAATAAACATGTGCAACAAAATGCACAGCAAGTGTAGTATGAGTACATAAACAATGTTTACCGAATGAGTGTCCCACCTAATCCCGAAGGGGTAGAGACGAGATGGTCAACTTTGACACTCACTAGTAGTCCAATGATTATTATCCATAATAAATATATTAAACAGTGGATTTATTTTATAAACATGTTTCTAATCAAGATAGAGGAAACAAGTAAGCATATAATTCCTTCATGGAAAATTTCCTTTGGTTTCTTGTTATTATTAACGGTGTAAAACTCGAGCCATAGTATGGCATACAAAGACTCAATTGAGTCCAGGCAGTAATACAAGCATGCGCAAATCATACCGTGGCGACGAACCGATCCAATAGAAATAAATGTTTACTTGCCGAGGGTTGACGGTGCGCCTATAGATGCATCTATTAATTTGCCGAGGCGTACGACCCATTCCAAAATAAACATATGCAGACAGACAATCGATCAAATAGTCAACATGGAGAAAATATCCAAGAAAGGTCAATTCTCTTTAATAAATTGAGAAAACAAAGCTTAAGTCTTTCTTTTTGAAATCCATTTTTAAATTTAATATAATTTAAGCAATTCAATCCATGAATTGGTTCACAATTAATCAAAGTATAATATGTTTTTGGGTCCTAGACTACCCAGATAGTAGCATAATAGTAGCTACACACGGACTCTCGTTACCTCGTGCGTACATAGACCCCACAAATAAGAGCACATAATCAGGTTAACTCACCTATGGGGTAAATTCCCTCTCACAGTATTAGAAAGAAGACACATCTCGTTCCGAAGATCCGCAACTGGCCTTCTACATCCTTCCGAAGACTACCAATGCACAAATGCTCCAAAACTAGCCAAATAATGGCAAACTAATGAGAATTTACCCAAATACTTGCTAACATTTCAAATTATACAATTTTCCAACTCCGTTTTCTGAAATGATTCAAAATGCCTTCGGGACCACGTGCCCGGAATCCGAAATTTCTTGAAGGTAAAGTTTACCCGTGACCTTAGGAACTCAAATATATGATTTTCTCTTAATTCCATATCAAAAACTTGTGGTCAAAATTCAAGAACCCTAGTTTTCTAGGTCTTTCTCTAAACCTCAATTTTCTACCCATTTACATACTAAAATCCGTACATAATCAATGTATTCAACTTATAATGTGTGAGAATAATATACCTCAGTGTTGAAGATGAAAACCCTCTCTTGAAGCTCCCTAAATATCGCCCAAGTCATGAAAATATGAGAGAAATAAGCCAAAATCCGATTTTTAAAACAAATCCGCGCCCAGCTCTTTCCGTTTTTACGGTCCAGGGACCTCTTCTGGGGTCCTGCTTATGCGGACAAAAATTCGCTTCTGCGGTCACCTTCCTAGTCTGCCCCTTCCACTTTCGCGACTCACCGATCGCAGGTGCGGTTCCACTTATGCGGCTACTCGACCGTATCTGCGGTCCTCTTCACTGATGGAAAAAACATCTTCTGCGGTTCAATTTTCGCCTCTTCGGGGGCTGCTTCTATGGTCCCATTTTCGCGTACGCGGAAATACCAGATATCAGCAGCCCAACCCTTCTTCAAACTCCAAATTTGATCCGCTAGCCACCCGGAATCCACCCGAGGCTCCCGGGACCCCAACCAATTATACCAACCATTCCCAAAACACATTACGGACTTTCTCGAGGCCTCAAATCACATCAAACAACGCAAAAATCACGAATCACATCCCGATTCAAGCTTAATGAACTTCGAACTTTTAAGCTTCTACTTTCGATGATTAAACCACATCAATCTCCATACGCTAATCCCAAACATGACTGCATAACTTTGTTGAATTCACGCTTTGCATCACATTACTCATAGGACCACAATAACATTCTTTAAACATAATAGACAAAATTCCACCAATCTGATGCTCACATTGCATCTCATGACCTACACAGGTCTTGCTCTAGTTCTTTAACACCGATACGACAGAAGAGATGTGTAGAAATTCATAACAAGCTACCGAGTTAACAAATCATTCAGTCTATACTTGTGACAAGAACTATTACCTCATTCTGAACCAATGAATGATCTTTGATCTTTAATATACTTCATATAATCAGATTGCACTGATCCCAATCTAATAACCTCGTCTCACCCCAGTACGAAGTACGAAGTGTTCAGGCAATAAGCTACCTCGGACATAATCAGAAGTCTCACAAGACGCCACAATGTGCTAGTAGGCTACCAATTCGAACGCGATACAAAAGGAAGGCGAACTCTACAAGGAACTACTCAACTCGCACACTAAAAATGGACTTCCTCAGAAAATAGGGAAACATTACACAAAAAAGAAAATATGGGCACTTAACTGAATATCACACTATTGCGGCGCGCAACCCGATCCAAACAACATACCTACGGCGGCGTGCTACCAGATCCACATATAGACTTACATAAGGAGATATACATTGAGTTGAATAGATCATCACATCAAAATACCTACTATCGGTCATAAACACACTAAGGTGCATAATATCATCCCTAAGGTAACATATAGCGCTATAGGCTACAAACTCAAGCACAACTGAGGTGCGATACATGGTCTAAATCTCAGGAGCCAACCTGCTCATATAACATCACTGCTGAGCGAAACCTCAACATATAAGGAATTTACCAAGCCGTCTCACAACTCATAAACCACAATAGATCTTTACATGAGTTAGCTGACTGCGGATTAAGACCGCGACTATCCTTCCATAAAGAGTGCATTGCTGGCATAAACACAACTGGCGTGACGTAAGGCTCACTTCCACATTTAAATCTACCTACCGACCTCAGTCGATCCTGATCGTGCCAAGCTAGGCGAATATTCTTTCACAGTTCCATAACCTAATAAACAGAGTGCCTCCAGGCATAAATTCTCAAATGGATGATATTACCAAAATCCTCATACTTGGTTTAAATTTCAACTTAATCAAGTGACTACGTGTCACACTTATACAATCTTCCTGTGGGACAAGCTCCCACCATCTTCCGAAATAATTAACGGGTTCACACATTCAAATCACCGGCTGCACTAACGCTGAAAAGTGATCAAGAATCCCTAACTAGGATGCAAAGCCTTTCTCACAGAACACTAATCTCAGGTGATACGGACATCAATAACCATCTTACTCAAAACACTGAAACTCCTTTCCTGCTCATCCGAACATGTGACATGACAGTCATTGACCAAAATGCAACATTGGTCCTTACATCAAATTCTATACCACTCACTTCAGGAGAACTATAGCAAAATACAGGCAAATTCTCATAACCGTCAAATATGCAAATCTCTAAGTAGTGGACCAAGCCATCATAGCCCTTCCTGGATTTTCCTCCACATAACAAGCCATAATAGAAGAATGCTTCTGAACAAAATCAATTACGGTGGCGGACAAACCTCACACATACCACCACAAATCACTGGCATAACATGCTCACACTGAAGGAACTGATCACTGACACCAATATGCCAATTCAACTATGGATAATCAACCTACCTCTTTCCAATTTGCCCGTAATTTCCTGGAAAATAATACTTCTGCATTCAACACACAACATACTCCATATGCACTCATCCTGAGTGACCTTTATTTACGAGACCATGCTGTCTCAAATCCCACAAACCATTTCATATCTCACAAATGCTACACCGTAAGTCAAAATATTATAGAACATTTTGGGCGCCTTCTCATAAGCTTCTACAAAGCTTGATTCTTATCTGTATCTATAATATCGACATCATTAGGCACCACACTTTTCCCTTTGAATTCATGTGGACCGTTATTGAGAGCCACCCACTCCGACTTGGCCCCCAATGGAACCACTCCACTGAATTTTGTAACATTCGAATACCCTCTCTATGAAGCACCCATCGGTATCACTTCCCTCGAAGCCTGCACCTATACCAGGCATAATCATGAATATTCCCTCAAGTCTGAACATGGGCAAATAGGGCTAACCATAACATGCATTCAACAATTCATTTACTCAAATTACCACTCATGGTCCTTTTCCGTAGCCGCAATAACTCGCCAATATGCAAATAATAAGAATTCACGCAGGTAATTAACCATGCAACCCAATCATATGCGATGGGACTCTCCCACGTGGCTCAAAGCCATTATTACACAATTCTTGAATTTACCAGAACTCTTTATCTTTCATTAGCATATCCTTGCGCAGTCAGCCACCAAAACTTTTGGAATCATCCGCTAAAAACTCTGAATCATCAACCACATTTGCAGGACCGATCTCCTTGTTGAACAACCTATAAAAATTCATTGCAGAAGCTTCGCCAACCACGCGACCGCTGACCCACTCACATGGAATATCCACTGGTAGAAGCCACTTTTTACATCCTTTAACGCTCCTGCACGGGGTACAGTCACCATGACTCCAATACCTCATCATGAGTCCAAGCTTGCTCCTTGACTGCACCGGTCCATTTAACTCTCGTGGACATCAATTAAATACGCAACAATATCCTTCCAATTCAAATTTATGTTGCATTTTTCTTCATTCCAGGAAGCTCCTTTTCGCTTTATCAAATCTCTTGCTGCATAATGGCCCATGCTTCAAGTTAGCTCCGTAGGCTCCAATCATTTAATCTCTCAAATTGTCAAATCATTACAAACTCTCCTTAAGGCGCGTAGTCATCCTACTACCAAGCCCATATTCTACATCTGCCGCTCTCCCACTTTGGCGGAACTCATCCCTCTATCTTCATAGCACTTGAACCCACAAGCCGCTACTAACTTTAAACCTGTCTGAAGATCATCTTCCTCGATCCATCATATTAGAAACGCTGATTCCATCCTAAACCACCGCATCCCATGATATATGACTGTCACTTCATAATTATTGACCCGTAATATCCTGCCCAAAGACAAATTGTAGAAGATCATAACACCAGCAAATTTCACACATTCCACAAGGACAACGATATCAACCAAACCTGAACATTCTCTGCCCGATTGCCTTTCCCCCTACCGGGAATAAAACACCGAATCACTAGATCATGCACTGAGTAAGCCTCCTTTCGAGTCATTCACTGTCACCACACGTAGGTAACCATCCTGCCCATCATATCAATACCGTGGAAACTCATTCATAAGCATCATGGCAACCGGTGACCGTTATTGAGCCGAATCAATAAGACATCATTCCATAGAGCGTCTATAACAGTCCAATTAACTATTCCGGGAGAAACATCCCGCATCACATCTGTAGTGCCGTCGAAATTCCTAAATTCTTGATTTATAACAAGCGCGTCACATCGCATCGCATAAGATTGAATAGGAAGGAAACAAAGGCAAAAGTTTTAGAGAAATCAAATCATACGATAAAGAAATCAAGAAGGGAAGTACTCCTAAATCCCCTGCAGCCTCCCGAGGATAAGTACAAATGTCTCTCTACCGATCTACGAGACTCTACTAGACTTGCTCATGACTCGTGAGACCGACAGGAACCTAGAGCTCTGATACCATGTTGTCACGACCCAAAATCTACTAAGGGTCATGGTGGTGCCGGACACCGCTGCCAGTCAAGCCAACCAAATTACTTAAACAAAATCTTGTTTTAAACTCTTTTAAAATCTAGGATTTTTCCTCGATATTTAGAAAATTTTGAAGAATAAAGTTTGGAATCAGATTTAACATTTAAACAGTTAGTACAATACTTCAAACATTTCCGGAACCCTGAGTCACAAGTGCATGAGCATCTACTGATAAGAGAATTAAAATACAATATTTTGTCCTGAATACAGTGGACGAAAGTAAATATAGAACACTGAAAGGGACTACCCTAGTTGCGGCCGTCTCGAGTAATACAGCTCATCTAGTCCCAAAATCATCCGTGCTGTTGATCCAGTAAACCACTGGAGCCACATAATAAACTTGTGCAACAAAATGCACAGCAAGTGTAGTACGAGTACATAAATAACGTGTACCCAACGTGTTTCCCGCCTAATCCCGAAGGGGTAGAGACGAGATGGTCAACTTTGACAATCACTCATAGTCCAATGATTATTATCCATAATAAATATATTAAATAGTGGATTTATTTTATAAACATATTTCTAATCAAGATAGAGCAAACAAGTAAGAATATAATTCCTTCATGAAAAGTTTCCTTAGGTTTCTTGTTATTATTAACGGTATAAACCTCTAGCCATAGTGTGGCATAAAACGACTCAAATGAGTCCAGGATGCAATACAAGCATGCGTAAATCATACCGTGGCGATGACCCGATCCAACAGAAATAAATGTGCACTTGCCGAGGGTCGACGATGCGCTTATAGATGCATCTATTAATCTATCGAAGCATACGACCCTTTCCAAAATAAACATACGCAGATATACAATTGGTCAAACAGTCAAGATGAAGCAAATATCCAAGAAAGGTCAATTCTCTTTAATAATTTGAGAAAAAAAAGCTTAAGTCTTTCTTTTTGAAATCCATTTATAAATTCAATATTATTTAACCAATTCAAGCCATCAAAGGGTTCACAATTAATCCAAGTATAACATGCTTTTGGGTCCTAGACTACTCGGACAACAGCATAGTAGTAGCTACGCATGGACTCTCGTCACCTCGTGCGTACGTAGCCCCCTCAAATAGGAGTACATAATTAGGTTAACTCACCTATGGGGTAAATTCCTCCTCACGAGATTAGAAATGAGACTCACCTCACTCAGAAAATCTGCAACCGGCCTTCGACATCCTTCCGAAGACTTGAACCAACGCAAAAATACTCCAAAGCTAAATAACGGCAAACTAATGAGAATATACCCAAATACTTGCTACATTTCAAATTATACAATTTTCCAACTCTGTTTTGTGAAATGACCAAAATTCCCTCAAGCCCACGTACCCATAATCCAAAATTTCTTAAAGGTAAAGTTTACTCATGACGTTAGTACTCAAATATACGATTTCCTCTTAGTTCTAGACCCAAAATCTTGGTCAAAATCCAAGAACCCTAGAATTCTAGGTCTTCCTCTAACCGTCAATTTTCTACCCATTTACATATTAAAATCCATACATAATCAATGTATTCAACTCATAATGGGTGAGAATAACATACCTTAGTGTTGAAGATGAAAACCCTCTCTTGAAGCTCCCCAAAAATCTCCCAAGTCATGAAATTATGAGAGAAATGAGCCAAAATCCGATTTTTAAAACAACAATCTGCCCCCAGCTCTTTTCGCTTTTGCGGTCCAGGGACCGCTTGTGCGGTCCCTCTTATGTGGACAAAAAGTTGCTTCTGCGGTCACCTTCCTAGGCTGCCCCTTTCGCTTCCGCGACTCACCGACCGCAGGTGTGGTTCCGCTTTTGTGGCTACTTGACCGCATCTGCGGTCCTCTTCACTGATGGCCAAAAACGCTTCAGCGGTTCAATTTTCACCTCTACGTGGACCTCTTCTGTGGTCCCATTTCCACAGAAGCGGAATTACCAGATACCAGCAGCCCAGCCCTTCTTCAAACTCGGAATTCGATCCGCTAGCCACCCGAAATCCACCCGAGGCCCCGGGGACCCTAACCAATCATACCAACCAGTCCCAAAACACATTACGGACTTGCTCGAGGCCTCAAATCACATCAAACAATGTTAAAATCACAAATAACACCAAGATTCAAGCTTTATGATCTTTGAACTTTTCAGTTTCTACTTCCGATGATTAAACATATAAAATCATGTTCGATTACCTCAAATCTTGCGCACAAGTCATATTTGACATTACGGTCCTACTACAACTTCCGGAATTTAATTTCGACCCCGATATATAAAAGTCAACCCTACGGTCAAACTCTTTAAAAACCTTAAAATTGTTATCATTAGCCAAATGGCTTCAAAATTAACTACGGGCCTCCGAATTCACTTCCGATTGCGCTCCCAACTCCAGAATGACCATACGAAGCTACTCCATGTCTTGGAATTCAAAACGGACATTGATAACACTAAAATGCATTTTAAGCCAAACTGATGCAATTTATTCTAAAATGCTAACTTCCACAATAGGCTCCAAAACCCAATCCGGGCATACGTCCAAGTCTGAAATTATCATACGAACCTGCTGAAACCTTCGGATCCCAATTCTGCGGCCGTTTACTCAAATTTCCAATCTTTTCCATTTTCTCCAACTTAAGGCTTCTGAAATGAGAATTTTTATTTAGATTTGACTCCAAACTTCCTGAATTATAATTCTAACCATATACACAAGTCAATATACCTGAGATGAAACTGCTCATGGCCTTAAACTGCTGAATAACGTGCTGGAGCTGAAAACAACCGATCGGGTAATTACAAGTATTGTTCAGAGATTTGATACGCTCAGAAAGAACAAACTTTGGAATTGCGGAATGACAACTAGCGAGAGATTAAGCTTATGAAGAAATGATGGCGGAACTTGCAGAGGATGCTCCATCGCCCGGAAGTGGAGATGAACAAGCTTCTTTTCCACCACCACCAACGGAACCTCCTCTGAACCTTGAAGGATTTATGAGATTTGTTAGAGATACAATATAGATTATGGTGTAACTTGTACTTTGGCACGTCTTCTTTAGTTTTTTTCCTTTTTAATGGTGGTATTAGTACCTTGTTGTGCTCATGGTGGTATAAGCTATAATATATATACTACAAGAAAATATATTAGGGAATATATATACATAACATACAATATATACTACAAGAAAATATATAAGAAAATATACATACATAGCATATTATATATACTACAAGAATATATATATATATATATATATATATATATATATATATATATATATATATATATATATATATATATATATATATATATATATATATATATATATATATATATACTAGTATACTATATATACTACAAAACAAGATTTTTTAAAATGAGGGCCCCACCCCCAATGACCACCAACGGTCATATTGCACAAATAGCCATTTTTTTATTTTTTCCAATTTACAAAATTAACCTTCTCTAACACTATAAATACCCTGTTCTTCATTTCAATACTTATTTCTCAATCTAAATTTCTCTCAATCTCTCAATCTCCAATTTTCAAGACTTCAAGTATCAATCTTAATTTTCAAGTTACATCATGCCTCGTTCGGAAAGTGTGTGCTTATTTTTTTCACACTACTATGAAGTGCTTGAAAAAAATAAAGAAGGCCAAGTATTAAAGTGCAAGAATAGGGAAAAATTGGCAATTTAAATCATAGCCCTTTTAATTTCTAATAGTAGCCACATTTCCGTCCAAATTGACCCCTACCTAACCCAATCTCAAAAATTACCCGACCCAAACCCACATAAGACTAACCCGCCCCAGTTTCCTTTTATCGTGGCCGTTGATCACTCAAATCAACGGTCCAAAACCACCCTTTCCATAATCAAAACCCCACACCCTAACCCTAATCATTTACACCAAATGAGCCGCCCTTGTATCCCCTTTGAACCAAATGCTCTCTAAGCCCTCTCAAACCCTAATCGTCTCCGGCTCTTCTCACCGGTGTTCATGGCCGCTAAAACGCATATATCCGTTCACTTCTCACCTCTCATGGTCTTTGGGTTCGAAAATGGGAACCTTACTTCAAAGTTGATCGAACCAGAGGTCCTCCAATGTGGTTACTGCAGCCGTGTCTGGCCTTTCTCCGGCAAGCCTTAAGGTCCTGGGTCCTTGGCCAACTGCGACGAGTCCGTTCAGGCTTTTCTCGATGCTTCGAGACCTTTCTTTGAAAACCCTAATGTTCGAGGTTCTTCTCTGCGTTTATCCTTAAGATTTTCTCCAAAATCCTAGTGATTCTCTAAAGGTTTTTAAGTGTTTCCCACTTTTCTTCGCCTATTCTTGTTTCAAATTGTTCGTCCTTTTTAAACTTAGGGTTTTCCATGACTTCTTCTATTTCTTTGATTTCCTTGCTTTATTTGCTACTGTGTGTCATTCTCTAGTCTTCACTATGATTTTTAAGCATTTTCTATTATGGCTCTTACGCGTTTTGCTTCACTGATTATTTTCTAGGGTTTCCGGTTCATATTTTCTATGCTTTCATTATGATGTTCTTCCTAGCGTTCATGTTCATCTATGAATTTATTTGTGTTCTATGCGTAATGGAAACCCTAAGTTCTAAAGGGATTTTCCATTTTTTTATGTGTAACCCTAGCCGCCTCTAATTGCTTCCTTGTGAGTTTCTGCTACATGTTATTCTAATACTTCTACTTTTTGCCTGCTCGAACCTATGCATATCTTATATTGTCACGTTCCCCCTTTCTGAGCAACCCTAATTGGGAGAATTGATTTTGTACAACTGTTCGATTCTCTAATTGATCCTTGTTTTCTGACTAAGTTCGAATAAACTAGTATCTCGATTCCTTGATTTGCTAGTTGATTACATGCCTTATATGTTTACCCGTGTGATTTTCAAAACTTCTTACACGTATTTTCTTGATATTTTGTGATTAATACTCGATTTTCTGTCCAATAAATAGACCAAAGTTTATTTATGTCCAGCCGGTTCCTTAATTAAAGGGAGCCTTCTCCTTAATTGTTTTTGATTGGTACTGTTGAATATTTTCTTACCTTAAGTGTTGCATCTCTTTCAAGCTATAAAAAGCCTTCACCTTCTTCTCACTAACAGACAGACACACGAGTACCCTCTAAGTTCACTCACTGAAAACTCTCTTCTCTTCTATATTCTTCTCTGTTACTTGCTCTCTTTGCTAAGAATTAGCCGGCTGAAAGTCAAGGCTAACTATAGGGATCTATACTTACTTTGTTATTCAAGTTGCAAATGGTAGGCTCCTAATTTTACATCATCAACCTCCAACTAGTTGTTTACTTAACCCTGTTCCTAGTCTGTTTGTGTATTTCAATTTAAGCTTTATCATGTTTAATCCCCTCCCCCTTTCCCTTTTTTGTTATGTTTGAATTCAGCAAGTTCAATCCCCTTCCCCCCATTTCCTTTGTCTATTTGTGTATTCCAATTTAAGCTTTAGCATTTTAATCCCCTTCCCCTTTTCCTTGTCTGTTATGTTTGAATTCAGAAGGTTCAATCCACTTCCCCCATTTCCTTTGTCTGTATTGTTTATTTCAATTGCAGCATGTTTAATACTCCCTTTTCCCTTATCTGTTTATATTTTAGTTTTTAGTTCAATATGCTCTGCCCCTTCTCTTGTCTGTTTATTGGTCATTATTGTGGCTTACGTTCTTGTACACATCTTTCTCCTGAATCCCTTTAATTTAGTCTTGTTATTTCAAGTATGCTTATGTGATTCCCCCTTCCCTGATCCCTGTTTGAATGTGAGCATGTTCTGGATTAGGGTGGCATCTCATTGCCACTCCTAGTTTAGAACTAAGGTTGTTAACAGCATATGCTCAAAGTAATCTAATTCCCCACCCCCATATTATGTGTTTGAGCCTTGACGAAGGCCTGTTGGTACCCTAATCACAAAACATGCCCTAGTCTGACTTGTTTACAAGTCTGCTCTTGCTTGTTAACCTTTGTAAGTGGTTAGGGGTGTGCCAGCCTCACTCCACAGGCTAGGTATAACCACCTCCTAGAATAGTCTTCCTCTAACTCCTCAATTTTACGCTTATTCTTAGTTCATTAAGTTCTACTTCCCTTTGGTAAGCCATGCTTAGGGGACCCCAGAGTCTCCTCTGAACTTAGATGCCTTGGGGCTGATAATTCCACACTTGCACTACTCTAAATAGAAAGCCTCGGATTTGGGAGCCCGTATTTAGTAAAAGGCATATGTTGGACATTAAAGTTGCTTTGCGCTTCTTCGGGTCTATTGTAGTATTGATGTATTTGCTTATTTACTTTAATGTTTTTCTTATATTCTTGTGAGTAATTTGTATAAAACAACTTGGGGATATAGTGAAAGGGAATATGGGAGGGGTTTACATTCTTGCATCAATTAGATACCATGCATATAGGGGGTTTACATTCTTGCATCAATTAGATACCATGTATACATGGGTTTGCATTCTTGCACCAATTAGATACCATGTGTATAGGGGTTTACATTCTTGCATCATCTAGATATCATGTCTACAGGGGCTTACATTCTTGCATCATCTAGTTATCATGTCTATAGGATTTTACAATGTTGCATCAATCACATAGATACCATGTCTATCGGGCTTTGCATTCTTGTAATTTCATATAGAAACCATGCCTATAGGTTTGCATTCTTATAATCTCGCCTAGAAAACATGCCTATAGGGATGTCTAAAATGCTAGGCAAAACATTAGGTCGTCTAAATACGTGTAAAGCAGTAACAAAAAGGGCTAATAAGCATGTCATAAAGGTCCAGCTCGCCTAGTGCTTAAGAACGTTTCAGTCCAACTTGTCTTGAATCTGATTACCTTTAAATCAGGCCGAAGTCTGTCCCTTTCATAATACTCTGAACCTGTAATGCCTTTTAAAATGTTAAATTGGTGGTTTTAGCTACTTTGCCTGCCTAAGTTTAATGTCATAAGGTCTTTAAAACTTTTCTCTGGTTCAAAACAGTGCAACTGACTCGTAAGACTTTTTTAAACTTGTCTGCAACTTTAAAACTCTTTAATAGACCCTTGTCTAAAACTAATGTTTCCTCCTAATTTTCTAAGTCCTGGCAATTCCTAATAACGGGCCCGAAGGGCACAAAGCAGGTTTTATATCTAATTGTTATGTGTTAAACTAATCTGCCCGCTCTTTTAACTTCTTTTAAAGACCAAATCAGTATTTGAAGTCATGCTAAACTAGTCGTTGTTATGTTACAGGGTTTATTTTAGCCTTATAATTATCCTACTTGCATACCACTTATATGCTATGTGTTTTGACTGTCGCTCTAGTATTTTTTCCTTTGAAACTCAATATATATCCTATCTCTCTCTCCCCATTCATAGGATTAGAAGTCCTAATACCCCAGGACTAACAGGTCGGGACGGGTATTAGCTTGCAATAAGTAAACGATACCAACGCGTTTAAATACCTTAACGGGGTGGGAACGGTAGAATATGGAGATGATGACCGGTACGCTAATACCATATACGACCCCTCTTTGAGGAGTGTGTGCTGGGTATTGTAGTGACATGATCCATATGATAGTCAAACCTAGGGCACTTCTCTCTTTTGTTTGCTTATTTAGATGTTCTCCTATATTAATGCTTTTCCAAATCAATCCTCTCTTTTGTTTTAAGCTTATATCTTTCTTCTTTAACGCTTTCAAGTCATGTGAATGCTATATATGTGAACCTTATTTGTTTAATTGCTTCATCTCATTATAAAGTCACAATTAACACGGCCGGAAACCACACTAGTAGATCTTGAGGGGTGCCTAACACCTTCCCCTCGAGATAATCTCAAGCCCTTACCTGAACTCCGGTTTTCTTTCAAAAACACTTTTCCCATCTCTAAAAGTGTCCTAATGCACTATAATCATTAGGTAGCGACTCTTCAAATTCCATAACCCAATTTCCAAACGGGGATGAGAGTTGTTTTGCGCATAATGTCGTAAAACCCAATTTCACTTTTTGAAAAGGGGGGCGTCGACACCCACACCATCACTATTTGAAAAACATGCCATTGCCTTCTCATCATCAATGTCGCTATAATGAGAAGAACAATTAAAGGCACATTCCACCAGGTATTGTGTCTTAGTTATTCTTGGTGGAAGTCCATTGCATATCTAATAACGTCATCAACCTCTCCTACAAAATCCTCCCGCAATCAAAAATTCAAAAACATAAACTAAAAGTTAGATTCATATCCTAAACCTTCAATTCATATCCACAAAAGTTCAAGTCATATCCTAAGGGTTCAACTCATATCCTAAAAATTTCAATTCATATCTTAAAATTTCAATTTATATCGTACGAGTTCAATTTACAAGAACAAAACCTAAAAACTAAAAGTTCATCAATTCTTATCCTACGAGTTTAAACATAAACTAAATTTCAATTTTTTCCTAAATGTTCAATTCATATCCACAAAAGTACAAGCCATATCCTAAAGGTTCATCTTATATCCTATAAGTTCGATGACAAGAACAAAACCTAAAAGTTATATTCATATCCTACGGGTTTAAACATAAACTAAAAGTTTAAGTCATACCGTAAAAGTTCAATACATCTGCTAAAGGTTCAATTTATTTCCTAAAAGTTCAACTCATATCCTAAATGTTTCAATTCATATCCTAAAAATTGAACTCATACCCAAAAGCTTCAATTTATATCCTACAAGTTCAATTCACAAGAACAAAACTTAAAAATTAAAAGTTATATTCATATCCTATGAGTTTAAACATAAAATAAAAGTTCAAGTCATACCCTAAAAGTTCGATTCACAAGAAAAAATCATAAACCCTAAAAGTTTAGGGTTTCTTCTCTTCTAACCATTTTTTTTCCCAAATTAGTAGGTAAAACTAAATATTTAGCTACTAACAATAATCATAGATTTAATTTAGCTAAGAGCAATTAATTTTTAGAAATCAAACTAGAAGGAATTAAAAGAAATTAGTGTATTTCGGAAAAAATAAAGAAAGGAGAGAGAAACCTACAAGGAAAGGAGAAAGAAAAGAGAGCTGCTGCCGCCGACGGTGGAGGTGCTGCGGTGGCGCCACTGCTGGAGGGAGACGGAACGGGGAGGTTTGAGTGTGTGAGAGAGAGAAAAAAGGGTTTGGAAAAATGTTTTGAACAAAATAAGAGAATGGGAGGGGAAACTCGTTTTTACACTATGATTTTACAAAAAGCGACCAACCTTGATCGCTAATTTAGGTAGCAAATGTGTATTGACTATTTTGACCAAAATAGCGACCAAAGTTGGTCGCTAATTCCTAACTGTTTGACCAGAATAGCGACCAACATTGGTCGCTATTTCTGAAAATAATTAAATAAATTTTAATTTAATTATATATATATATATATATATATATATATATATATATATATATATATATATATATATATATATATATATATATATATATATATATAATATTATACTTAGTGCATAGTATAGCGTAAGTATATATATTATATATATAAGCTATATTCGATATAGTACTACCTAATACACTTACACTCAGTGCATAGTATAGCGTAAATATATATTATATATAAAAGCTATATTTGATACAATATTACCTAATACCCTTATAGTTAGTGCATAGTATAGCGTATGTGTACACACACACACACACACACGCACACACACACACACACACATAGAGAGAGAGAGAGAGACGCACGATGCGTAGTACTATTCATCCATTGTATTACAAAGGTATTAACGGCTTACATTTATATTATTTAGATATTAGATAAAAAAAAAGTAATTTTTAATTTTGATCATTGTTGACCTGAATAGAGACCAACTTTGGTTGCTATTTTTTCAAGAAATTAGTTCAGCGACCAATTTGGTCGCTATATGTAAATTAGTTTTTATTATATTTCATATAATATATAAATTACTAATATAATTATTAAAATTGTATAACTGGGTCCCATTTAAGCGATCAAAATTGGTCGCTATATACCTACCCTTTAATTAGCGACCAACGCTGGTCGCCATTTTTATATTATATATATTTATTTTTTATAATATTTTGATAATAATAATAATATAATTATAAAAACTTTTTAGGTGGGTCCCACTTTTGTGAACAACATTGATCGTTAATCTCAGTAAACTTTTGACCAACAAAGTCTGATCAGTCCAGTCAATATTTTGACTAATATAGCGATCAAGTAGCCACCAACCTTGGTCGCTATTTTGTTTCTTTTATTGATTTTATTATTTTCGCTAGTTTAGCGACCACATTTGATCGTTTTTTCCCACAGACCAACATTGGTTGGTAATTTTTTTTTTTTTTCGAATTTCTAATTGTGGTTTTAGTTTTAATAAAATTGTTGTGAATAGAGAAGTAACATTAAAAAGAAGCTGATTGACACATTAATCTAACAGTAGGAAGTTCAAGCTATATATCTTTTGACACAATGAAGCATGTAAAGATAAGAGGGGTTGCTCTGATTGTAAGCAACCCCCACTTCCAATCGAGAGGTTGTGAGTTCGAGTCTCTCCAAGAGCAAGGTGGGAAGTTCTTGGAGGAAAGAATGCCGGGGGTCTATTTGTAAACAACCTCTCTTCCCAAGGGTAGGGGTAAGGTCTGCGTACACACTACCCTCCCAGATCCCGCTAAGTCGGATTATACTGGATTGTTGTTGTAGGACAAGAGGGGTTGCTCTGATGGTAAGCAACCCCCACTTCCAACCAAGAGGTTGTGAGTTCGAGTCTCCCCAAGAGCAAGGTGGGAAGTTCTTTGAGGGAAAGATGCTGGAGGTCTACTTGGATGCAGCCTCTCTACCCAAGGGTAGGGGTAAGGTTTGCGTACACTCTGCCCTTCCAAGACCCTACTAAGTGGGATTATAATGGGTTGTTGTTGTTTCAGACAAGAGGGGTTGCCCGATGGTAAGCAACCCCCACTTCCAACCGAGAGGTTGTGAGTTCGAGTCTCCCCAAGAGTAAGGTGGGAAGTTCTTGGAGGGAAGGATGTCGGGGGTCTATTTGGAAACAGCTTCTCTACCCTAGGGTAAGGGTAAGGTCTGCGTACATATTACCCTCCCTAGTCTCACTAAGTGAAATTATACTGGGTTGTTATTGTTGAAGCACGTAAAGACAGGCAGTAAACGTATTAGTCATTTTATAGTGATCATAATCGGGCCGGATATGAAGCCAAAAAGTCAAAATTGAGGAACTTCCCAATGAAAAAAGTGCAACATGAAAAGTGAAATTCATAAATGTTTTAAACTTCTTTAGTTATGATGAAATTTTCTACAGTTAATTAGAAGGAATGGAAAAGGAAGTCGGCAGTTTGAACTTTGAACATGTTGAACGTTTACGGACCCTACGGAAAGGGTATATTGGTCGAATTTCTTAATTACTCTCACTCGGGCCGGCAGCAGTTGATGTTATATCTGTGTACACTGCTAAAATCGGACGCTTCGATCATTGATCGATATGATATTTCGTAGCCCGAAAGATTTGAGGCTCAGCTCTAGTCCGATCCCGAGGGTTCCCTATGCTCGACCTCAAGGCAATATTGATCAACAACTAACATGGGCAAATGGGAAATTTTCGAGGCGCATGATCAAAGCTGACAACGCCTGCAAGAATAGTACAAGTCTATACCGGACCTTTAAGCAGTTGTACCAACTACTTTTCCTTTTAATAATAATACATGTACCATGTTGGAATTTCCTCTCTTATATGAGAGGGACCCTTGCTATTTCTTGCACACATGATATTCTGTTATCGATTGTCCGTGTTCAAAGCAACGAGAAACTGGAAACCAGTAAGAAGAAGAGACAAAAAAAAAAAAAAAAAAATATCACAGAAATGAAGAAATCCGAGACCACAGAATTCACTGTGTGTCCTTAAGGAATTTAACCCCCTCACTGTACCCGAGGTTGTGGATTATTTCCTCCCAGGATATAACGGATATACCTGTCGTAGGAGTGGCGGTACCTCAAACGCCTACGACTTCGACGAACTCAAATTCGGGAACGAAATCACACTATGACTCGATATGTTTCAGTTTGCAGAAAAGAATGCAGAATTTTTTAATGCACGAATATATATATATATATATATATATATATATATATATATATATATATATTTTTTTTTTTTTTTTTTTTTTCCAGTACTCGAAATAAATTTGGTCCAAAAAGATTATCAATCAATCAGATCATTTGACCAAATCCAAATCCAAATCCAAAGCCGAGCCGAGCGACGACGACGGCGCGAGGGGAGTCCCTCTTCTTAACCCTTTAAGAGCTAGAAGAAGTGCTTTCTAATATAAGCACATAACTTTCCCTTTCTACCACCAATGTGGTACAAAGCTCCTTTTCAAAGGAACTTTGCTTTGAAACTTCATTTTCCTTCTATTGTCTTCTTCCCTCCATTTCTCATTCACACCAACTTAGCTAGCTTTAATCATTAACTAGCTTTAACATATTCAATAAAGGAACAAGAATATTCTATGCTCCTCTCTAACTTAAACACTCTATATTGTCTTTCCTTTAATTTATTGCTTACATTTATTGTGTTTCATTGCTTGTTCTCCATTTATAACTCATCAATGATCATAAAAAGTCCTCGTCAGAACTCTTAGAACTGTTAGTCCTTTATAAGCCGTCCACAGCATAACATTTAGCCCGACCCCGAGGCCCCGTATAGTGTAGCTCGAGGCCCCGATTTTCCGCCATTCGGTTTGCTTATCATGCTTGTTTCGCTTAAAGTTCTCGTATACATTGCAAGCATAAAAACAGTCGAAATAAATCAAGGGCCAATCATAGCACACTGTAAAATCAAAGACCAAATAAATGAAATGTAAGAGACGGTTGTGACTTGTTAAAGCGGGAGGGTAGAAGATCTTTTATTCATGATGTGGGTTTGGTCTGCCTCTCTATGGTGAGGTTGAGGGCGTTACAATGGCATTTCCTTCTTTTAGAAGTGGAAGTGAAGAAGGAAGAGCAGCCCCCCTTTTAGGGTTCCTTCTGTTAGTATTAATAGTTGTGAATCTTGCCATCTGGCACTAGGAAGGCGCGGCCGTGTTGAGGGGACGTCCGTTAGTAGCGACTAGGCCGTAGCCTCGTTGATTGGGTCGAGTGATCTTTAAGCACTCATTATTAATGACTAGTCGTGCCATTAACCAATCCGAATATGCTTAAGGATGAATTAATCTCATTAATTATCGCGAGCCGAGTTTTGACCCATACAATATTGTCTTTAAGCTCTTATCTCATTCTCCTAGTTCACACTTAACATCTATTGTCTAACAACTATTATAAAAATAAATTACGTATTTTTACAAACATAAAGTCAAATCTAATTGGGAACTTGATATCCTGTTTGCTGCCGACGATATGTTGCAGGCGGCAGCACAAATTAGTTGAAAACTTAGTTCCGGTTATATATTTCTTGTTCGGAATTCAAAATAAATAAGGGATACGCATTATCTTCCTTTTTCTTTCTGCAAGTGACATGCACTTACGATCTTTTTTGCGCATATTGCTTTTTATTGTTTTTACTCCCTCCATCCCAATTTGTGAAGGTGAACAAATCTTGAGAGACAGAAGAATTTTACCTTGATCGTAGCTTTTTCATATGACTTTTAAATATTTTAAATTATTAATTATTGTGACTTATTGTATTTTTATGTTATTTTTAAATATGTAAATTTCATTTTGAAAAATTAGATGATTCTAAGACACGGTAAAAATTAAAAGGTTCAAATTGTATCACATAAATTGAAATTGAGGAAGTATTATTATTATTATTATTATTATTATTATTATTATTATTATTATTATTATTAGGAAGAGGAGGAGGAGGATGTTATGTAGAGGACCGAAGAATCATGTGTCATGCGGAAGCTAGCAAAAAAACTTGGACGACGATAAACCACACAACAAAAGAGAAATTTTCCACAGCTGGAGATGAACAATCCACTATAATAAAAAAGAGTACAAAATATCGAGAGAACCACCTCACGAAGAGGCAAACACAAGTGACACACTAACACTTGTCCCGTAATGCTCTCCCCCTAATGAAGATTCTCAAGTCCCCTATGGCTACATTATAGATGCTACTGAATGAGAAGGAAGGATCCTCAATTTATAGAAGTCCGAAACGTTTTCCTACAAGCAAAAAAACTAGCCAAGTATGGGAGAAATTATAATTTCCTTCTACAAAAAGGAAAACCCAATTTAGATAATTATATTGCCCTTTCCTTCTACAAATAGGAAAACCAGAAATGGTAGGAAAATTATGGCAAACACCTAACAATTCTCCCCCTTGGTCTGAACTTTCTGACAAAATAAACTTGATTCACTTTCTTCACATAGCCTTTAACAGGTTGCATCTCCAAATCTCCAAAAAAAAGTTTGTCTCAACGTGCGTAGCACACCAGTCAAATTTCTCAGAAAAAAATTACGATTATCGTCAAATATGTTGCGGCTAGAATTGAACCACCCAAGACGAACCTATATTAAACCTCACTCTGATACCACTTGTTATGTAGAGGACCGAAAAATCAGGTATCATGCGGAAGCTAGCAAATCAAACTTGAAAGACGATAAACCACACAGCAAAGAAAAATCTACCAAAAGAGACATAAAATATTTAATGTGGTTCGGTCAACTGACCTACGTCCTCAGCTGGAGATGAGCAATCCACTATAATAAAAAATAGTACAAAATATCGAGAGAACAACCTCACAAGAGGCAAACACAAGTGACACACTAACACTTGTCTCGTAATGCTCTCCCCCTTAACAAAACTCTCAAGCCCCCTATGACTACGTTGTGGATGCTATTGAATGAGAATGAAAGATCTTCAATTTATACAAGTCCAAAACCTTTTCCAACAAGCAAAAGGACTAGTCAAGCATAGGAGAATTATAATTTCCTTCAACAAAAAGAAAAACTCAATTTAGCTAATTATATTGCCCTTTCCTTCAACAAATAAGAAAGTCAAATATGATAAGAAACTTAATTATTAGAGCCAGTGGCAAATCCTTGTGGGGGCAAAGGGGGTTTTTAATTCCATTCGCTGGAAAATATAATTTTTAAATATGTAAATTATATTTTCAGAATATTAAAAAATGCATATAAAATGCATATTTAAAGAACTCCCTTGAATTAGTTAATAAGTGTACTGCCGAAGAGAAGGGATTCAAAGTTAAAACTCATAGTTGAGGTTATGAGTTGAACTATTGTAATCATCTTTCACCTCTTTTAATTTTTGAAAAACCAGGTAGAAAAGAAGAAACTTATTTTAACTCGATTGGTGTAAAAACTAAAGAATTGGCGCAACAAAGACTTATTTTGAAGTTGCGTATGAATCATAATGCAGCAAAAGGAAAAACTTCGCTTATTAATATTGTCTGTCTGCTACCATACTAGTATTTCCTACCTTAGTCTATGGCTGGACTCTACTTAATTACCCACATTTTACGTGAGAAACATGGTTGCGAATACATTGTTAACGTAGTACGTGTAGATTCCTAAAGCCATGGAATTCTCGAGTTGTCTGCCTTTTCTACCGACAACTCCTCCATCTTCAACCCCCCTTACCAAAATCCCCATGTTTTTTCTTAAAATTAATTTCCCATGGTCTTTTTCGTTCCTATATACAGTCGTTTACCTTTCTACATATGTTGGCGTCCCCTCTTTTCCTTGGTCGAAGCGATAAGATGTCCATTTCACCGTCTAATAAAAACAAATCATTAAGGATCTTCTTGTCTGGTCAACCTAGCTTTCAGACCTAATAATATTCTACTACTGCTTAGGCCACCAAACACCTCGTATGAGACGAATGAAGAATTAATTTAGGGCATATAAGTTTTAACTTACCTACCTTTAATTAATATTTAAAAAATCGAAATAAATAAGAAATTATTTTAATGGATATAGTCGAAATTCATTGAAAACATATAGATAAGTCAATATACAAAATTGGAGAAGGATTGGAAGTGATTTGGACTGGTTTTATATTAAAATTCATAATTAAATCGATGTCAAAAAATTGTTCTGTGATACATGTATCACGCATGTATCTCACACACAGATATACATGGATATACATGTGATACACAATCGATACAAATATGATACATATGTGATACACAGTGTGATACACGTATCATTTTTTTCATATTCCGTTTTTACTTCAAATTTTCAATTCAAACCACTTTAAAACGTCACCAAATCATACCAAAACTGAGATTCAAGCTCCTTAAGATATACCCAATCTATTCTAATAGCACCAACTCAAAAGAAAGTAAAAAATTTAATATTTTTTTACTACAAATAGCTAATTGGCCATTTTGGCTAATATTAGCAATATTTTATCAATTGGCTAATTTTTGTAATGGCTACTTCTAATGAACATAGCTGATAATTTTTCTTAATTTAAACAGTAAATTCTACAATAAATGCAATTTATTATTATTAAATAAATAAAATTTAACTTTTTTTTCTCATGTATTCCAAGTGAATTATTTATTTTCTTTTTCTTGCCTTCATTCCAACAAACGATATCTTCTTCATTATTCCTTCCGTTCACTTTTCGTTGTCCACTTTTAATTTTATATTCTCTTTAAGAAAAAATTAATAAAGTACATATTTTATAATTTTATCCATTATAATGATAATATTTTCAAAAGTCTTGGGAAATGATTTGGGGAGTGAGCAATTAATGATAATGATAAAATAGAAAACAAAAATTATGTTTATCCTGATTTAGTATAATGAATATAAAAATATATTTTTAGTATAGTGTACAAGTAAAAATGAACAAAAGGAGTATAAAATAGTAACTCGATATTGGTTACCCTCGATCACAGCTTCTCGCTTAGCTAACTGCCAGACAAGGATGCAAATCAACTCCTTATATAGAATGCAGATCGACACATTCAATGAAGCAGCCAGTACGGAGAACTGTTTTCAACAGTTTGTGTAGCCATAAATCCTATTGTATTCATTGAGATCTGTTGACTTTGTATACCATTCCGTTGTAAATAAACGATCCTATCATAGATCCATTGGGGTCTTGAAATTTTATAAATATGATAAGAATGGAAACAGCAACCCTAGTCGCCAAGTATATATTGTAACTTGTAAGTTAATTCTTATTAAGTCAACTGAAATATATGAAGCTTTTGTCCGCTAGACAATATCGGATCGGAACCGGAAAACAATGAGTCTCATAAAGTTGAAAGAATTTGCATATTCAACACTAAATCTAAAGTAAATTGAAGTAATGGTCCATGACATTATAATTTTTTTTTTGAAAATCCTTCTATAACTAATATGGCACAAGTGTATTCTTTAACAAGTATTGATGTCATAATATGTTATAAACAAAAATTAAAAGAATAAATTAATTGGAAGAAAAAGATATATTTCTAGACTAATACTTCAAGAACATGTTATGGGTATGTTTTACATAACTACTACTATGTACAAAGAATTTCGGACTTAGGGGAATCTAAAATTAACTTAAAGTTGGTGAATGTAAAGTGTTGCCTTTGTAGCTACAAATTGAATTAGTTAGTGACATACGCAATATGCATTACTTGCAGTATGTGCGCACGTACCCTAAAAGCCTATAGAACAAATCCATTCGTGCATTTTATTTGGAGTCATGCGCGTGGAAGAGTTTTTTGGAGAAAAAAATGAGTCCATTTCTTTTGAACTGCAGTAAGTTTGACCCAGAGGAGGGGCTATTGGGGGGGGGGGTTCTTTTATTATTTTTTTTTCACTGGATATTTGGTATTTGTATTTGGGGTTTTGATTAATGCACAGACGTAATAAGGTCCATTAAAAGGAGAATCACTTTGAATTTTTTAATTTTTAGAGCTCGAATCCGAGACCTCTAGCTAATCTGAAACTTATAGTACTCTAATACGAAGAAGAAGACAAAAAAAGATTATCCTCACCATCCTAATGCCAGCAAGTTGTGAGGATATAGAGGTTATAATTATTAAAATTAATTCTTGCATTCTAAGTTAATTTGGTAAACGTTTCCTGTGCTTTTAATTTCCAGTTTGTGGTAATCACAATGATTTATTGCATTAAAAAGAGAAGAAATTAGTTAGTTCTTCTTGTGCTTTGACCTGAAAGTGCCTAACTATAGACAAATTTTTTTCCCGTCCCACCCCACTTCCTTCTTGCAAATAAAAAGAAGGAAGAAAAAGAAAATATTTATATGACTTTCGGCAAAAAATTGCCCCTTCGTTACAGTATACTCTTTTTCTGTTCTATTACTGAAAAAAGCAGTGATAATTAGAATCTTTTCAGGTTCAACGACATTTTTTACCAATTTACCGTACATCTAATAAAAAAGAATCGTCCCCCTAGAGGGCTGAATTCCTGTTTTTAACTGTTAAAATAACTTATGCTCCCCAATAGGTAATGGTTTATAAGCTTAGCATGTCTGCATCCTATACATACCAAAATCTCAAAATATTTATTTTTTTTATAATTTCTTGATCATCTTTATCGTAAGTTCGTAACTGCCACAGTCGCCATATATTGTCGGTGATGCACGCCAATGTTTTTATACACGGCGACAGATTCGTAATTCGATTTTATGGGTGTGATTTCGAGGTCTATCATCATTTTTTTGATTTATCGAGTTAAAATTTTATTATTCATATTTATTTATTGAATTTATACACATAAATATAAGATTTCGAATGAACCCGTAATACATTTGTGCGGTCCGTACAAGCGAGTCAACTTATCATTACAATTTAGCTTAAAGAATTTGGCTATGAGATTATTGTGATGGTTTTAAGGTTTTACTTTATGTCCTAAAATTAATATTTACTTTGTGCTGTTTATCAAATGGATCCAATTCTTTTTATATTTTCCCTTTCTCTACTTCTCTTTATAAATTTCTATTTCAAATATTTAGGTATAAAATTTTGCTGCGAGAAATTCAAAAATAATCAAATTTATAAGTGGTCATTTGAAAATAGCAACAGTTCTAAAGATAATTGTTATGAAAATAATAAAAGAACAAGAACAATATTATAATGGGGTAAGACCCCTCTATTTATAGGAGGAAAAATGACTTAGCCTCAAAGTAAAACCCTCTACAAGATAGACATTCACTCCAAATAGAATTCTATTCTTAACACTCCGCCTTGAATGTCTACTCAATAAGTAATGTGCCTCATTAAAAATCTTAACTAAAATAAAACCCAATGGGAAAAAATTCTAGAAAAGAAAAAAAGAGTACACATATTTAGAAATGCGTCTATTGGTTGCCTCGTTAAAAACCTTGCAAGGAAAACCCAGTGGGACAAAATCTTGTAAGGTAAAAAGAGTGCAGCGTGCATTAACTCCCCCTGAAGAGGGCATCAATTCACATCCTTGAGTATTCGCATCCCAATCTTGTGCACTAGCTTCTTGAAGGTTGACGTCGGTAGAGATTTTGTGAACAAATCAACCATATTATCACTTGAACGAATCAATTGCACATGATATCATCATTCTTTTGAAGATCATGTGTGAAAAATAACTTTGGTGAAATATGCTTTGTCCGATCTCCTTTTATGAATCCTCCCTTCAATTGAGCTATGCATGTTGCATTGTCTTCATACAAAATCGTGGGTAGTTTGTCACATTTCAAACCACATTTGTCTCGAATATGATGTATTATAGACCTCAACCACACACACTCTCGACTTGCTTCATGAATAGCAATTATCTCAGCATGATTAGATGAATTAGCCACAATTGATTGCTTAGTCGATCGCCAAGATATGGCAGTGCCTCCACAAGTAAACACATAACCTGTTTGAGATCGAGCCTTGTGTGGGTCAGATAAATATCCAGCATCAGCATGACCAACAATATTAGGACTGCAATTATTGCTATAAAATAAGCCCATACCGGTAGTCCCTTTTAGATACCGCAATATATGTTGGATTACATTCCAATGTCTCCTAATAGGAGCAGAGCTATATCTTGCTAAGACATTAACTGAAAAATTTATGTCAGGCCTTGTAGTATTTGCAAGATACATTAGTGCGCCAATTGCACTAAGATATTGTACTTCAGGACCAAGTAGCTCTTCATTCTTTTCTTGAGGTCGGAATGGATCCTTATTCACATCAAGTGATCGAACAACCATCAGAGTACTTAAACGATATGCTCCCTCCATGTAAAAACGTTTCAATACATTTTCTATATAGTCGATTGATGAACAAAAATTCCGTTTGCCAAATGTTCAATTTGCAAACCAAGACATAATTTTGTCTTTCCGAGATCTTTCATCTCGAATTCCTTCTTTAAATAATCAATTGCCTTTTGAGTTCTATGAGAGTTCCAATAAGGTTTATGTCATCAACATATGCGGCATATACAACAAATTCCGATGTTTTTCTTTATAAAAACACATGGGCAAATGACATCATTTATACAGCCTTCCTTTAATAAATACTCACTAAGACAATTATACCACATTCGTCCTGATTGCTTTAGACCGTACAAAGACCTTTGCAATTTTATTGAAAACATTTCCTGGGACTTTGAATTATGTGTGTTTGGCATTTTGAATCCATCGGGAATATTCATGTATATCTCATTATCAAGTGAGCCATAAAGGTAGACGGTAACCACATCCGTTAAATGCATGTCAAGCTTTTCAAGGACAGCAAAACTAATGAGATAATGGAAAGTTATAGCATCCATAACGGGTGAATATGTCTCTTCATAATCGACACCAGGCCTTTGTGAAAATCCTTGTGCAACAAGGCGTGCCTTATATCTTTGTACCTCGTTTTTCTCATTTCTCTTGCGTACAAAGACCCATATATATCCAACAGGCTTAACACCATTAGGTGTTTGAACTATATGCCCAAAAACTTCACGTTTTGCAAGTGAATTCAATTCTGATTGGATTGCTTCTTGCCATTTTGGCCAATCAAGTCTTTGTCGACATTCTCCAACATATTGAGGTTCAAGATCCTCACTTTCTTGCATAATGCTAGATGCAACATATATGCAAAGACATAATCCACCATTATATCCACTCGATTAATGATAGTTCCTTATTTTCTTGAGTCTCGGGCTTTATGGATTCTTCATGAATCTCAGAATTTATTAAATCGTGAATTTCCTCATGAGATTCTTTCGTAGTGTCATTTTGATCATTTTCTTTCCTTTTTCTAGGATTTCTATCTTTGGAACCTAATGGTCTGCCACGTTTTAGGCGTGCTTTCGACTCATTGGCTATGATACTAGAAGATTGTCTAATAGGGACATCAATATGGATTGAAACATTCTCTGTGGGGATATGTGATTTTGTTATCCTTTTCAAGTCCGTAAATGCGTCTGGCATTTGATTTGCTATTCTTTGCAAATTGATAATTTTTTGCACCTCTTTTTCACAAATAGAGGCACGTGGATCAAGATGAGATAATGATGGATTTTTTCACAAAATTTCCCGTTTGGTTTCACCAACTTCTACCCCTAATTTTGGGAAAAGTGTCTCATCGAATCGACAGTCTGCAAATCATGCAGTGAACAAATCCCATGTCAATGTTTCGAGGTAGCGAATAATGGAGGGCGATTCAAACCCAACATATATTCCAAACCTTCTTTGCGGACCCATTTTGGTGCGATATGGCGGTGCTACAGGCACATATACTGCGCATCCTAAAATTCTTAAATGGGATATATTAGGTTCATGACCCAAAACTAATTGCAATGGGGATTATTTGTAATATAATTTGTCTGTCTGAGACGAACTAGCATTGCTGCATGCAAAATGGCGTGACCCCAAACCGAAGTGGGCAGCCTCGTTTTCATGAGTAACGGTCTTGCTATCAACTACATATGTTTAATTAAAGACTCTGCAAGACCATTTTGAGTGTGAACATGAGCTACATGATGTTCCACTTTTATTCCAATTGATAAGCAATAATCATTAAATGCTTGGGATGAAAACTAAGTAGCATTATCTAGTCTAATAGACTTAATTGAATTATCGGAAAATTGTGCCCGTACTCGAATTATTTGTGCCATTAATTTTGCAAACGCAAGGTTGCGAGATGACAATAGGCACATATGAGACCATCTAGAAGAAGTGTCTTTTAAGACCATAAAATATCTAAACGACCCACTAAGTGGGTGGATAGGTCCACAAATGTCCTCTTCTATACGTTCCAAAAATGCAGGTGACTCAATTCCAACCTTTGTTGGTGATGGTCTAATAATTAACTTGCCTTGATAACAAGAAGTGCAAGAATATTCATTAAATAAAAGAATCTTTAAATTCTTTAATGGATGCCCATTTGAGTTTTCTATAATCCGTCTCATCATAATTGATCCAGGATGTCCCAGTCGATCATGCCAAAGTACGAAAGTATTGGAATCAGTAACCTTTTGGTTTACAGTAGAATGTGCCTCAATTGCACTAATTCTTGTCCAATACATGCCACAAGATAAAGATGGGAACTTCTCAATAACCCTCTTTTGGCCAGAGACATTCTTGGTAATAATGAGATATTCAAGATTATTCTCATCTATTGTCTCAATATGATATCCATTTCGACGGATATCTTTAAAACTCAACAAGTTCCTCTTGGACTTGGAGGAGAACATTGCATTTTCTATGATAAATATTGTTCCCTTAGGCAGAGTTATAGTAGCTCTTCCAGAGCCTTCAATTAATTTACTACTACCAGAAATTATAGTAACCTCTGCCTTACACATACTTAAATGTGATAAATATTTTTTCTCTTTGAATATTGTATGTGTCGTACATGAATCAATTAAACAAAATTTTTTCAATTGAACTTTGATCCAAGTTTACTTTGTGGGATATCCATATTTGCTTCCATTGGTTTGGCATACAAAAGAAATAGACGAATTAACATTAGTATTTTCAGAGAAAAAGAAAAGAAACAATTATAACTACACAACACATATGATTATAACAAATTTATTTACATGTATAAGTTATTTACTTTTGTATTCTTCTAACTTATGCGCCACAAAGGAGTAAGTAAAACGTGAATAACCAATATACAAAAATTATCCATTACATAATGACGTTGTGAAAAAAAGATTTATTAGGTTCACCGTATTATCTTATTATTATTCACAACAAAATATCGCAATTAAAAACTATTTTATTACAAAGTCGTAGATATAAATGTGATAAAATATTAAACAATATTTATGCAGTATGAAAGGACAAATTTAGTGATGGACTAAAATAAAGCAAAATAAAGATGATTGATGACTACGGCTTATACAAATAATTGCGCATCAAAAAATTTAATATTTGTTATAAATAGAGAGATTTTACACTTCTATTTAAGGTGAATGTCTTTAATTAGAGAGATTCTAGAGTCCTATTATTGGTAGCTAGATCATCCCACTCCCTATAAATAAAGGGGTCTTCTACCATTGTAATACATCCCTAACAATCTCTAAGTATCAATAAGAATACTTCTCTCTCTCTATTCTCTCTATTGCTCTTGTTCTTGCATTATTGTTCTTATCTTTATATTATTTCATAACACGTTATCAGCACGAGACTCTACCGTCTCAAGAACCATTCTCGAAAAATCTAAGGTATTTCCCTCTTCCTAATTTAATTTTCGATTATGTCTGACATTACGAAAAGAAAGTTCGTTGCCCTTGAAATTTCGGGCAAGAACTATATGACATGGGTGTTGGAGGCTGAAATCCACTTAGATGCTATGGGTCTCGGAGACACCATCAAAGATAGAGAAAAAGCATCCACCCAAGACTGTGCGAAGGCCTTGATTTTCTTGCGCCATCACCTTGATGAAGGTTTGAAGATTGAATATCTCACCGTCAAGGATCCACTCATCCTGTGGAACGGCTTAAAGGAGAGATATGACAACTTGAAGTTGGTCACTCTGCCACAAGCACGATATGATTGGGCTCACCTGAGGCTCCAGGACTTTAAGTCCGTTTCTGAATATAATTCTGTAATGTTCAGAATTACTTCTAAATTGAAGCTATGCGGAAATAAAATCTCCGATTATAATATGCTTGAGAAAACGTTTACAACGTTTCATGCCTCCAATATGGTACTGCAACAACAGTACAGAGAGAAAGGCTTTACAAAGTACTCTGAACTGATTTCTCTTCTACTAGTGGCTGAGCGAAATAATGACCTGCTCATGAGAAATCACGAAAATCGGCCCATTGGATCTACACCACTGCCTGAAGCAGATAAGGTGCACTCTCATTATGCCAAACATGAAAAGGGCCATGGTCATGGTCGTAAACTGGGTCATAGCCAGGGACGTAGACAAGGAAGAAATTCCAATGAAGTCCGTCAACCCCCAAGGAGAGATAACCGCCGAAAGCAGAAACGGGATCATGAAGATCCTAAGGCAAATGGTTCAGAAACTATATGTTATCGTTGCGGTGGGAAAGGGCACTGGTCAAAGACTTGTCGTATACCAAGACACTTGGTTGACCTTTATCAAGCATCTCGAAAGAGTAAAGGCCCTGAAACAAATTTTGTCTATGACGACAACTTGGACATCACCCACCTGGATGTGGCAGACTTCTTTGAGCAACCCGAGGGGAAAATAGACCACCTAATCGGTGATGGGTCCGTGATGAAAGAAGATGGAGTTATTTGATTTTGTTCTACTTATTTGTATTAGTTAGTGAATAAACTAATAGTCATTAGTATTAGCTCGTATTAGTTAGTTCATGATGCAATGTTAGCAGCAGTTCTTTAGAATGTCTTCAATGTGCTCAAATATCAATAATATTTTTATTTTCCAGTAGGGGTAATCGACTAGCCTGAAAAACTAGTCGATTATCTAATATTTTCGCATTAAAGCTGAAAATCAATTGATCGACAATCGATTGTCTATGTCTAACAATCGATTGTCGTTAGACAGTGTAATCTGGAATTTTTCAAAAATCATCCACAATCGATTGTCTATGTCTAACAATCGATTGTCGTTAGACAGTGTAATCTGGAATTTTTCAAAAATCATCCACAATCGATTGTCTATGTCTAACATTCGATTGTCTTAAAACAGTGTGATCTGGAATTTTTCAAAATAGTCAACAATCGATTGTCTATGCTTAACAATCGATTGTCTTAAGACAGTGTGCTCTGGAATTTTTCAAAATAGTCAACAATCGATTGTCTATGCTTAACAATCGATTGTCTTAAGACAGTGTGCTCTGGAATTTTTCGAAATAAGCCGACAATCGATTGTCTACGTTTAACAATCGATTATCTTAAAACAGTGATCTGTTTTTCAAAATAACAAATAATCGATTGTGTGTGTTTAACAATCGATTGTCAATGTTCAACAATCGATTGTTTGTGTTTAACAATCGATTGTATGAAGAAAATGCTTAAACTGAAATTTTCAAACTGCAAAGTAATCAATTATGGATAACATATCTGATTTTGTTAGTCAACTGTTAGCAGCAGATTTTGAAAATATTATGTGACACAAACGAATTGAACTTGTTTATTCTTATGTTCGTGTATCTCTTTTGTATGTCAAACTATGGGATAGCAAATATGGATATCTCACAAAGCGAACTTGGATCAACGTCCAACTGTAAAAGTATTTGCCTAGTTGATTCATGTACTACACATACAATACTCAAAGAAAAGAAATATTTCTCTCAACTAAATATGTGTAAGGCAAACGTTACTACAATCTCTGGAAGTAGTAAATTGATTGAAGGCTCCGGAAGAGCAATTGTAACTCTGCCCAAAGGCACGACGTTAATCATAGAGAATGCAATGTTCTCCTCCAAGTCTAAGAGAAACTTGTTGAGTTTTAAAGATGTACGCCGGAATGGCTATCATATTGAGACAATGGATGAAGATAATCTTGAATATCTCGTCATCACAAAGAATGTCTCCGGCCAAAAGAGGGTTATTGAGAAATTTCCGTCTTTATCTTGTGGCCTGCATTGGACAAGAATTAGTGCAATTGAGGCACATTCAACAGTAAACCAAAGGGTTACTGATTCCAATACCTTTGTACTTTGGCATGATCGATTGGGACACCCAGGATCGGTCATGATGAGACGGATTATAGAAAGCTCATATGGGCATCCGTTAAAGAATTTCAGAATTCTTTCGAATAATGAATATCCTTGCACTTCGTGTTATCAAGGCAAGTTGATTATCAGGCCATCACCAACAAAGGTTGGGACTGAGTCACCCACGTTTCTGGAACGTATACAAGGGGACATTTGTGGACCTATTCACCCACCTAGTGGGTCGTTTAGGTATTTCATGGTCTTGATAGACGCATCCTGTAGATGGTCTCATGTGTGCCTGTTGTCATCACGCAACCTTGCGTTTGCGAAATTAATGGCTCAAATAATTCGACTACGAGCACAATTTCCAGATAATCCAATCAAGTCCATTAGACTGGATAATGCTGCTGAGGTTACATCCCAAGCATTTAATGATTATTGCTTATCAATCGGGATAAAAGTTGAACATTCTGTAGCTCATGTTCACACTCAAAACGGTCTTGCAGAATCGTTAATTAAACGCCTGCAGTTGATTGCAAGGCCATTACTTATGAGAACGAGGCTGCCCACTTCGGTATGGGGTCACGCCATCTTACATGCAGCAATGCTAATTCGTCTCAGACCGACGAATTACCACAAGTATTCCCCGTTGCAATTGGTTTTGGGTCATGAACCCAATATATCCCATTTAAGAATTTTTGGATGCGCAGTATATGTGCCTATAGCACCGCCATCCCGCACCAAAATGGGTCCGCAAAGAAGGTTAGGAATATATGTTGGGTTTGAATCGCCCTCCATCATTCGCTACCTCGAAACATTGACAGGCGACGTGTTTACTGCACGATTTGCAGACTGTCGATTCGATGAGACACTTTTCCCAAAATTAGGGGGAGAAGTTGGTGAAACCAAACGGGAAATTTTGTGGAAAAATGCATCATTATCTCATCTTGATCCACATACCTCTATTTGTGAAAGAGAGGTACAAAAGATTATCCATTTGCAAAGAATAGCAAATCAAATGCCTGACGCATTTACGGACTTGAAGAGGATAATGAAATCCCACATTCCCATGGAAAATGTTCCAATCCGTATTGATGTCCCTGTTGGACAATCATCTAGTGTCATATCCAATGAGTCAAATGCACGCCTGAAGCGTGGCAGACCATTAGGTTCCAAAGATCGAAATCCTAGAAAGAGGAAAAAGAATGATCAAAATGACACCACGAAAGAATCTCACGATTTAACAAATTCTGAGATTCATGAAGAATCCATTGAGCCCGAGACTCTGGAAAATACGGAACTATCCCTAAATTCAATTAATATTGAGGCAAATATTAATCGAGTGGATATTGTGGTGGATAATGCTTTTGCTTATAATGTAGCATCTAGCATTATGCAAGAATGTGAGGATCTCGAACCTCAATCTGTTGAAGAATGTCGAAAAAGACAGGATTGGCCAAAGTGGCAAGAAGCAATTCAATCAGAATTGAATTCGCTGGCAAAACGTGAAGTTTTTGGCCCTATAGTTGAAACACCTAATGGTGTTAAGCCTGTCGGCTATAAATGTGTCTTTGTACGCAAAAGAAATGAGAAAAACGAGGTACAAAGATATAAGGCACGCCTTGTTGCACAAGGTTTTTCTCAAAGGCCTGGTGTCGATTATGAAGAGACATATTCGCCTGTAATGGATGCGATCACCTTTCGTTATCTCATAAGTTTTGCAGTCCATGAAAAGCTTGACATGCACTTAATGGATGTGGTTACTGCCTATCTTTATGGCTCACTTGATAATGAGATATACATGAAAATTCCCGATGGACTCAAGATGCCAAACGCGCATAATTCAAAATCTCGGGAAATGTTCTCAATTAAATTGCAAAGATCCTTGTATGGTCTAAAGCAATCTGGACGAATGTGGTATAATCGTCTTAGTGAGTACTTGTTAAAAGAAGGCTATATAAATGACGCCATTTGCCCGTGTGTTTTTATAAAGAAAACAACATCGAAATTTGTTGTACTTGCCGTATATGTCGTTGACATAAACCTTATTGGAACCCCTATAGAACTCCAAAAGGCAATTGATTATCTAAAGGATGAATTCGAGATGAAAGATCTCGGAAAGACTAAACTATGTCTTGGTTTGCAAATTGAATATTTGGCAAACGGAATTTTTGTTCATCAATCTACCTATACAGAAAAGGTACTGAAACGGTTTTACATGGATGAAGCACATCCTTTAAGTACACCGATGGTTGTTCGATCACTTGATGTGAACAAGGATCCATTCCGACCACAAGAAAGGAATGAAGAGCTACTTGGTCCTGAAGTACCATATCTTAGCGCAATTGGCGCACAAATGTATCTTACAAATACTACAAGACCTGACATATCCTTTTCAGTTAATGTCTTAGCAAGATTTAGCTCGGCTCCTACGAGGAGACATTGGAATGGGATCAAACACATATTGCGGTACCTAAAGGCAACTACCGATATGGGCTTATTTTATGGCAAGAATTGCAGCCCGGATCTTTGTTGGTTATGCTGATGCTGGATGTTTGTCCGACCCACACAAGGCTCGATCTCAAACGGGTTATGTGTTTACCTGTGGAGAAACCGCCATATCTTGGCGATCGACTAAGCAATCAATTGTGGCTACTTCATCTAATCATGCCGAGATAATTGCTATTCATGAAGCAAGTCGGGAGTGTGTGTGGTTGAGGTCTATAATACATCATATCAAAGACAAATGTGGTTTGAAGTGTGATAAACTACCCACAACTTTGTATGAAGATAATGCAGCATGTATAGCTCAATTGAAGGGAGGATTCATAAAAGGAGATAGAACGAAGCATATTTCACCAAAGTTATTCTTCACACATGATCTTCAAAAGAATGGTGATATCAATGTTCAACAGATTCGTTCAAGCGACAATATGGCTGATTTGTTCACAAAATCTCTACCAAAGTCAACCTTCAAGAAGCTAGTTCACAAGATCGGGATGCGAAGACTTAAGGACATAAATTGATGTTCTTATCAGGGGGAGTTAATGCGCGTTGCACTCTTTTTCCCTTACAAGGTTTTGTCCCACCGGGTTTTCCTTGCGAGGTTTTTAACGAGGCAACCAATAGGCGCATATTCAAACATGTGTACTCTTTTTCCTTACTTTAATTTTTCCCATTGGGTTTTGTTTTAAGGTTTTACCGAGGCACATCATTGAATAGACATTCAAGGGGGAGTGTTATAAATAGAGAGAATTTACACTTATATTTAAGGTGAATGTCTTTAATTAGAGAGATTCTAGAGTCCTATTATTGGTAGCTAGATCATCCCACTCCCTATAAATAAAGGGGTCTTCTACCATTGTAATACATCCCTAACAATCTCTAAGTATCAATAAGAATACTTCTCTCTCTCTATTCTCTCTATTACTCTTGTTCTTGCATTATTGTTCTTATTTTTATATTATTTCATAACAATATTTTGATACTAAACACTATTTCATAAACTAAACTGTTGACACTGCTGGAGCATATATATTTGGCACTTCTGGATGCCAATGGTCTTTTTTGGCAGAAATTGTTCAAACGTTTATCTTGGCCGATTTATTTTACTATTACGTAAAGAGGTGAGTCATTTGGCTGAGTAATTCAACTGCAGTCCTAAATCCAATTTCATTTTTTTTTTATGAGCACACATTGTTTAAAACGAAACCTGAAAACTTAATAAACGTAAATATTGTTTCAAACAAATAGTAGAACTATATTTTATCGAAACAAGCTAATAAAATTTTATAAAATAATAAAACTAACGAGTACTACTCATGTAAAAAACTATTATTACATGGTGTTTATTCACTAACTATTACGAATAGGCAAAAATAAAATTTAAACTACTCAATCATCTTTAACTACTGATCCATCACCAATTAAGTGGTCTATTTTCCCATTAGGGTGTTCAAAGAAGTCTGCCGCATCCAAGTTGGTGATGTCAAAATCACTGTCAGAGACAAAATTGGCTTCATGTCCTTTATTCTTTTGCGATGCTTGATAAAGCTCAACCAAATGTCTTGGTACACGGCTAATATTTGCCTAGTGCCCCTTTCCACCGCAACGAAAATATTAAGTTTCTGAACTATTTGCTTTTGGCTTCTCATCTTTCCCTTTCCGCTTTTGGTGGTTATATTTCTTTGGGGGGGTGATTGCCACCAGGAAAATTTCTTTCTTGTCCACGGCCACGACCAAGACCACGATCACGATTAGATTCATGGCCTTTTCCACGTTTAGCATAATGGGAATACACCTCATCCACTTCAGGCAATAGTGTAGACCCAGTGGGTCGATTCTCATGATTTATCATGAGCAAATCATTGTTTCGCTCAGCCACAAGGAGAAGAGAAATCAACTCAGAGTACTTCTTGAAACGTTTCTCTCTATACTGCTTATTGCAGAACCATATTGGAGGCATGAAACATTGTAAACGTTTTTCAAGCATATCATAATCAGTGATAGTATCTCTACAGAGTTTCAAATTAGAAGTAATTCTGAATATCGCAGAATTATATTCAGAAACAGATTTAAAGTCTTGGAGCCTCAGATGAGCACAATCATATCGGGCTTGTGGTAGAGTGACCAACTTTAAGTTGTCATATCTTTCTTTTAAGGCATTCCCCAAAATAAGTGGATCTTTGACTGTCTCAATTTTCAACCCTTCATCAAGGTGATGGCGCAAGAAAATCAAGGCCTCGGCACAATCTTGGGTGGATGCTTTATTTCTGTCTTTAATGGCGTCTCCAAGACCCGTTGCATCTAAATGGATTTCAGCATCCAACACCCATGTCATATAGTTCTTGCCCGAAATTTCAAGGGCAACGAACTTTTCATAATGTCAGTCATAATTAAAAAGAGGAGAAAAATTACCTTAATCTTCTCAAAGAGCTTCTTGAGATAGTAGAGTCTCGTGCTGATAACATGTTATGAAAATAATAAAAGAACAAGAGCAATATTGCAGAGAAAGAGAGAGAAGGAATTCTTACTGAATTTTTTGGGATGATTTACAATGGGGTAAGACCCCTCTATTTATAGGAGGAAAAATGACTTAGCCTCAAAGTAAAACTCTCTACAAGATAGACATTCATTCCAAATAGAATTCTATTCTTAACAATAATCAAAATTTACCCATTTTTCATGTAAAATTAAATTTGAACGAAAACACTGTTCAAAATTCGGAAAAGTATTCCAGTATAATATACTGGAGTTCCGATATAATATACCGGACCGGCATAATATACTGGAGTTTGGAGCGCCGGTGCTCCAGTCTTCGGTCAATTATACTAGAGCCAACAAAGTATACCGGTCCAGCATAATATATTGGAAGTTCATACACAGGTGCATCGAACTCCAGTATATTATGCTGAACCGATCTTTGTTGCAGCAACACAATGACTATTTTTTTATTGACTTGGTAAACGATAACTATTTTTGAATGACCAATCCGAAAATTGACTAGATCGGGCTATTTTAAAAATTTTGCTGCCATCTCATATTTCGTGTTTAGGGCTGCTATATTATAAGATGCCAGTCCTTTAATTTTGTTCCATTCTATCTGGATAAAAAAAATTGTAATTTGTAGGGCCAAAAGAAAGAGGTATCAATAGTTTGCTTCACATGCATTCAAAGCGTCCCCTCCAATATACTATTGTGCATTGCTTTCTACACTTTTTTTAAAGGAAAAGCACAAGTCTATAGAAAAAAACATATTCAATTAATATGGGGAGTCCACATCTTCATGGATGCACGTGGATAGTAGACTCTGGTTCAAGGCCATAACGACATTGTTCATGAAGTTATTTCATATATCCGGATGGCCCTAGTTTGATTTTTTTCAAAATCCTTAGCTCTTCAATCATTGAAATTATAATTTGTTATCTTCCTTCTTATTTCTGTATGTAAAGATTATCTGTCAGCTTGTAATGCTAAATAACTAGCACACGATATTGTTCTAATATAGAATGAGCTGTTATCTCCTTATAATGTCTTGATCGATACTCATTTCATGAACTAGTTTTTTGGATTGAGTTAGTTTTAAAATTTATCTTTTTAATCATATTATTACGACCAGACTCATCTATATTCTAGGTATACCGTTTTGGAGCCCCATTTATATTGTCACTCTCCATATATCCGGTCTTGAGCGTGTGGAGGTGTTAGAATGTTTCACATTTGCGAGAGAATTGATCCTTTTTTTCTTTATATGGTCTTGAGTCTGTCCTCAGCTGGTGAGTGAACCGTTAGACTTTAGTCAGACATAAGGTTCATTTTCTTATTGACACACTTTTAGTGGGCATTTGGACATAAGAATTGTAAAATTCGAGAAAAAATAGAATTTTTTTTCAAGGGAAAATGATATTTGTAAATTAGAGTTGTGTTTGGATATGAATATAATTTGAAGTTATTTTTGAAGTTTTGTAAGTGAAAATTAAAAAGTAATTTTTTGGAGTTTTTAAAATTTTCAAAAAATTCCAAAATTCATCTTCAAGTGAAAATTTAAAATTTTATAGACAAACATTAATTTTGAAAAAAGCAAAAAGATTTCCAAAAAAACGAAAATTTTTTCTTATGTCCAAACGGGCTCTTAGTCTCAATTTCTATGACAGTGTTTGAGGCACATACTTGAAAAATATTTTCCTTTTTTGAAACTTGTATCTAAAATATATAGTATATATTTTTGTAAATTCATTTTATTACGGGTAAAAGGATAAGTTTAAAATTAAATTATTACTGTAAATACAAAAAAGTATCATTCTCCTTGGGACAAACAAAAGTGAATATGTGTGGAGGGAGTACTGATCTGTAACTTGGAAAAAGAAAGTAAAATGGTTTATGAGATTCCTGATCAGTGCACCTCAGAAAACTTGGACTTACGGATTTTTTATGGTGATAATGATCTAAAGACTGATAGGGCTATCTTTCACATGAAACGTGGCCTAATTTTTAAGGTAGACAAATAAAATTAAAGTGGACATATTATAGTACAAAACCAGGGGAACCAAAATTTGGTAGCTTTTCTTATTAGAAGCTGATGGATTGCTTAATCTTGAGGATTTTTCCTCTAATTTGCTAATTTCCCCAATATGATTTCTCCTAATTAAGTTCAAAAAAAGTAATGTGATATCCCTTTCCTCAGTATCATCTGAGTATGAGTATGAAGATGGTTTGTTTCTATCACAGGGACCCTCTTTCTACTGTTTTTTCTACAAATAGATAAAGTTAGTTTCTGATAGAGGATGTATAGTTTCTGATAGAGGATGTATCATTTGTGTCCACACTGCATCAATGACATGGATATCCTCCAACCCCCAAAGATTGAGTTTGGAATTTTTTTTTTTTGATTCACTGGTGAATCTCACGAATATTGCTAAATGGAAATTCTCTTCCTCTAGTCTTGACTATTAGCAGCCATTTAAGTTGTGGGGTTTTTTATTTTTCTTTATATATATATATATATATATATGAACCTAAAAGAGACAGCTATAACATATGTTTACATCATATTTTGGTCCCTAGGAAGAGAGGAAATGACTTAAAGACTGTCTAAAGTTAAAACTATCTCCATCTGCAGGAGACAAGGATAGACACCCATTTAAGGAAAATGGTTACTTGAATCATTCAGTAGGAATAAATTATGTGGTTTTCATCAATTGTACAATTAGAAAAAAGGCCAATTATGATAGAGATGTGTCCTGTACATGTGTTAGAAGAGTTTGTGAAAACTCAAAAAGATTTAGACTGTGTTACATATTGTCACAATCTTCCAGCGGATTCTTTTAGATTGAATAGGAAATCCCATACTCTTATGTGAAAGTTTTTGCTGTTGGAATGAGCACTTAGTAGACAGAATTACTTACACCATGTAAACCATACAGGAGATAGATAAAAATTTAAAAGAGAAATAAAAAAAAGTAGTATTCATTCTATTCAAAACATACACATAAAGAAGAACAAGTTTTTAATGTTCTATCAAGAATATCCATTGTGTTCACAAAGAAGAAATTTTGCAAAAGAACCATTTACAGATTAAGAATAAAACTCTATATATAGCACACACCTGTTGGATATTAACAGCTCTGCTGATAGAAAATAGGCTAAGAAAATTGTCCAAATGCATCTGGAATTCTCTGAAAATGCTTATTATATAAGTCTGCAGTTTGTAGAGAAGGTTGTTGCTGTTGGTTCTGCAGCCATGTCAATGAACCTTCTGTTGCAAATTGTGTGCTTGATTTTTCACTGTTCAATTCTTGAGTTACTTGATGATTGTGGATAGAATTGCCTGGTAAAAATTGTGTATGCAAATACTCAGACCATTTGATGTCTTCAGGATCAATTTCTGATGGATTAATATTGGCTTCTTTTTCTGATTTCTCACAATCAGCAGCTCCCCATGAGAATGCATTATTGCCAAAGAAAGAAGAGTTTCTTTGTAACTGATCAATACTAGTACTGCTCCCATTGCTGGTAAAAGTCCCTATTGAATTATTACTTGCTGCTGCTATTGGAGATGTGAGAATTGAGTTTGAAATGGAAGGGAGAATATTATCATTTGTTGTCATGTTGGAATTGAACTGATTAGAAACCATTTCTGAATTCTTGGAATTATTGGAGTTGAAAAGAAGATGATTGGTGTTTGCACTCATGGACAAACCAATGTTTGAGCCATAATTCAATTGCTGAAAAGAGAGATAACTTGCCAAATCAAGAGGCTTATTACAACTAGTGGTGGAGGTTTCATGTGTGTTAACAAACCTATTAAGGAAGAATTCATGTGTTGGTGGGGCTACAGCAGCATTCATATAATTGGAATAGCGGTCCATAGTCGTCGTTGAAGATGGTTTTGGTTTCTCTGTTTCAATTCCATACTTAGAATTCTCATGAGCTTCAAAAAAATTGAGTTCACTGGAGTCTTCAGAAGCTTTCTCATTGTTCTTACTGATTACTGACACCTTCTCTTCACTTTCAACCTCAGATAGTGGCTTGTGAGTGTTTGGATCAATCCCTTTTTGCCTTAGTTTTTTCTTAATTGAAGAATTCCATAAATTCTTGATTTCATTGTCTGTTCTTCCAGGTAATCTAGCAGCAATTTGTGACCACCTATGCAAAAAGAAGTCAAGGGTCAGTTTTGTTACATCATGAAAAGTACTAAAAAGTGTAAAGGAATCTGTATTTACTTGTTCCCTAGAACTGCATGAAGTTCAATGATCAAATTCTCTTCCTCAAGTGAGAATGTTCCTCTTTTCAAATCAGGTCTCAGGTAGTTAATCCATCTTAGCCTGCAGCTTTTGCCACACCTCTGAAGCCCTGCATTAAAAAAGAAAATAATGTCATTTTTCCTGATGCATTTTCAAGAAAAGTGAGTAAAATAGTGTGTATTGTACCAGCTAGTTTAGGGACTGAACTCCAACAGCCATGACCATATTTGGTAATATGATTTATAAGTTTCTCATCTTCTTCAGGGGACCAGAGGCCTTTCCTCAGCTTCTGCTTGTAACAGCAAGAATGCCTCCCCATGTGCAATGCAATGCAATGCTGGCAAAAAAGGCAAAAAAGAAGCCTAAGATTTTTCACTTTTTTTCTTGAATGTGTCAGCGCAACAAGAGGAAGTGCAATTTTATATAGAATGGTTATATGAAGGATGATGTTAATGATAATTAGAAAAGGAAAGGAAAGTGGAACCTATGGAAAATGAAAGGGCACACAGGTAGATAGGAGGGAGGAACCTTAATATTAATAAGAAAGTCTTATTCAGCAGATGATTTAATTTTGAGGTATATTCAGTTTGTTATTAATGTTATATGAGTTTAACCTTCTATACAATGACAAAGCTAGGAATTTATTTAAGGGTGTTCAAATTTGAAAGAAGTTAAAATATTCTCCGAAAAAGAGTGTTGAATATATATTATGTACCTCTAAAATCCAATATTATATCTATATACATAATGTAATTTTCCAACGAATGGCGGTTAACTGACCACCCTTTATAACATATAGTTTCGCCCCATGCTTCAATATATACATCGACAGTGTAAATAGTTATACATTATTCAATTTCCTTAAATGATACTAAGTTACTTGTTATAGCATGTAAAACTACAGAAATCTTCCACTCAATATATACAGTATAAATTCATATTATATTGTTTCTTTATTCTTTATTTTTATTTTTGCTTTTTTTTGAAAAAAAAAATTCTTCCCCTTTTTCTACATTTGATATGTGAAATTGGATCTCTAATAATCTTACTTGCTTTTGTCGTATAACAAAATTTTGAGAAAATTAATGAGTTTGACAGCATTTGTGGGGTACATCAAGAGGATATTTCTTTAGGGGGCAATAAGGGCATTTCCTTCTCCAAGACTTACTGTTCAGAAAGACTTAATTCAGTTAAAATAAATTAAAACTTAAAAAAGGGAATAAAAAAAAAACAAGCTGTAATGTTGATAACTTGTTTTAAGAAGATGAGAGAATATTTCCAACTGATATGGTTTGTTCAAATAAACAACTGATCTCTTAGTTAAATTCAATTGCAAAAGTTCCAAAATACAAAAAGAGAGGTTTTTTATGTTTGACATAAGATAAAAATGTATATATAGACTCCAGTGTATTTATATAGTGGTTTTCTCGTGAGGTGGCATTAAATTATTAAAGTTTTATCTATCATCTCTGTGAACTGATCATAATCTCTTTGTATAGTGTTATTTACGAATAATTCTTGAAGGAAATTAATTTTTAATTTCTTGGGAACATGAAGGGTATCTTCCATTTTCTCTTAAAAATCATCTATATTTCCAACAACTCCAAATATCAACTATTTTCCTTTCATAGACAGAAACAAACACGATAAAGAAAATAAAGAAGCCTCCCTCTTCATGATTAATTTAGATATTTTCTAATTGTTTTATAGGATTATTTTTCTCCCTACATGACAGGAAAAGAACTTCTTTTGTGTTTATGATCAGTTGTGTGACTAAATGAAAATAATTAAACGAGTAAACGTTGTTTATTTCATATAAAACACAGCCGACAGTGACAATAATGTAGCTGTCCTCCTTTGAATTTAGAACATATTAAACTTGAATATGGACAAATTTTAGTAAATTATTCAGACCAAAACTTTTGTTCATTGTATCCCTTTTTTTTTCCTCTTTATATTAAATTTTCTTGAAAAATACTAGCATCCAGAATTTGCACAATGATGGTTGGCCTGAGTTAACTTGCGTACACTTTGATTATACTATTAGATATATGTTATCTCACATTAATAGACATAACAAATAATTTTGCTCAGTAAAGTTTAGAATGATCCAGTTATTCAATTACATACATGCTATCTTGTATTAGCACCGATATCAAATAACTTTACTCACTTAACCAAGTTGTATCTGCTAAAATTTGAAGATTGATTATTCGTGATTTTGCACCAATTTCATTGGATAGTTTATTTTCCAAATTATACTGGAAATTATGCTTTCATTTAAGTAACTACATATTTGTGGATGGTAAATTCTAAAGTTGGCCTGCTGAATCATTTTAGGAAGTCGGTTTTCTATTTTAAATGAGGGGGCCAAACGCGGCCCATTTTGTGGGCTATTCGAAAAATTACTACTGTCTTCCATCTAAAAATACCATCTTTATTAGGCTAATTAATTATAACGTGACTGCACTGCCTTTTCACTTTGACGGCATGCAAATTTGCTTAAACCAACCATAACAGATTCAATATCGTTGGACAAAGGGAATAGTAATAACACAATGGACTTGAATCAAATAGCAAATTGAAAAATCCTTTGCAATAAAACTTTCTTAATTGAAAAGACATCTGATAATTATTGTTGTGTTTCTTTGATAAATGCATGGGGAAGGTAAAATAAAGAAATGAAAATTAATTAATTTAAAAGGTGAAAGTGAAATGGTACATTGAAGCATGTAAAGTACTGATAAAATTGCTCGTAAGTAGGGAGCCGGTATGATAACTCTCCATATACAAAATACATTCGTTAGACCAATTTCTTTATAGTATCAGATCATATGACTAATTGCTTTTATATATATATATATATATATATATATATATATATATATATATATATATATATATATGCGAATTTATATATATTGCTGATGGTAAGCAACCTGTTGGACTTTTAAGCCATTAGACTTTAAAGCAGAAGAAGTGTGAATTGGAAATGGAGGGAAATAAAATGGAGGGAAATAAATGGAAAACTTTTGTCTTGTACTTTGTCCCTCGGCAGGTTGTGTGCTTATATATAGAATCATTTCTTAAAGCTCTTAAAAGTAGTTGAAGAGAATGAACCCTCGCGCTATCGTTGTCGCTCGCTCGGCTCGGCTTCGGCTTCGAATTTGTCAAATGATCCATAAGATTATTTTTGGACAAAATTTATTTAATTATTTAATAATTAATTAAATATATATCATGCTGAAGAATCAGAAGCATAGTCTGGCCGCGGTCCTGGCGTAACCGCGGTAGGATTGCGGCACAACCCTGCTGAAGATTCAGAGAGCCTCTCTGACCGCGGTCCTGGCGTAACCGTGGCAGGCCGCGTCAACTTCTGAAAAGGCACCTTTTTCAGACACCTCTTCTGATAATTGCCTATAAATTCTGAGGCAAGACTCCATTTTCTACACACAAAAAACACACCAGAACTTCCTTCTTTCTAATATTACTGCATTCTAAATCGCAGTCTCTCTCTCTCAAATTCGTAAATGTGATTTTGCTCCATTTTTTGATTTCGTTGTTATCCTACAGTTTGTTTTGCCACAGTTGCATGAATGTTTGTTCCGTTTTATCCTAAGAAGATTTAATCCATTACCTTGGCAACGTGTGTGGCGGTTAAAATTCCTTATGGACGCACAAGGAAATTGTGGACTTGGAATATTTCTGATTCTTTATTGTTTTTCTATATTTCTTTATTCTTCTAATAGTTTTATGATTTTCTTTTTAACACAGTAACACTCACAAGCTTTAATTTATACTAACGTTTATGTGTTGAATTATATATTAAACTTTTTTCTATACTGCATTGGAGACTAAAGCTTTGGTGCTTTCTACTCCAATAATTGTTCTGTCCGATTTATAGTATATAAAAACTTTGCCAGAATAAAAAACATGTACGGGTTTGAAGTATCTAAAAACTTCACCATTGTTACGTGTTGCCTGTTTGGTGTTGTATTCAGTTTGAAGATATCAAAACTTCACTGATTTAACAAAATTATGTTTTGTTTCCGACTCTACAGAAGCATGACGATGAAAACCAAATTAATGGAAAGTGCTACTATTACGAGTATTGCTGCCTCATCAAGCCGTTCAACTCCTGCTCATGCTATGACACCAGCAGAAAAACCCGAAAAGTTTTGCGGTATTGACTTCAAACGTTGGCAAATGAAGATGCTCTTCTATCTTACTAAGTTGAGTTTGCAAAGTTTCATCAAGGAGGATCCTCCGGTCTTGGTAGAAAATACTCCGGAAGATGAACAACTTGTTGTAACAGAAGCATGGAAACATTTTGATTCTTGTGCAGAAACTACATGGCTTGTACAATGTCTATAGTGTCATGGAAACTTAAAAAGCGTTATGGAATGCGCTTGAGAAGAAGTACAAAACTAAGGATGCTGGACTTAAGAAGTTTGTGGCTGCAAGGCTTTTGGATTTCAAGATGATTGACACTAGGCCGGTCATAAGTCAAATCCAAGAATTACAAGTCATTATGCATGACCTCCTTGCTGAAGGTATGACCCAAATCAATAATTTTATTAATAAGATTTATCTTATTATTAATTATGAATTTGTTATTGAAGGTATGTTCATAAATGAGGCCTTTTAAGTTGCTGCTTTCATTGAGAAATTACCTCCGTTGTAGAAGGATTTTAAAAACTATCTTAAACACAAGCGGAAAAAAATCACACTAGAGACTTGATTGTTCGTTTGAAGATAGAAGAAGAAAACAAAAATGCTGAAAAGTAGTCATATGGAAACTCGACAGTTGTGGGGGCAAAAATTGTTGAGCAGGTGCCATAAAATAAGAAGAGGAAGAAGGCTTCTAGACCAAAGAATTACCCAAGCAACAAGAAGTTCAAGGGTAATTGCCACAAAAGTGAAAAATCTGGGCATAAGGCTGTAGATTGTCTTGCGCCAAAGAATGATAAGAAAAAAATAATAATTAAGCCAATATGGTTGAAGATGAAATGGAAGACTTGTATGCCATGTTGTCTGAATGCAATTTGATAGGAAATCCAAAAGAATGGTGGATAGATTCTGGAACCATCCGCCATGTTTGTGCTAACAAGGAGTTATTTTCTTCTTATGCCCCCGCAGGACCCGACGAGAAAATCTTCATGGGAAATTCATCCACGGCCAAAATTGAAGGAGTTGGCAATATTGCATTGAATATGACGTCGGGAAAAATCTGACTCTAAACTAAGTCCTCCATATTCTAGAAATTTGCAAGAATCTTGTGTCTACCTCACTTCAATGGATTCAAATATATTTTTGTTTCTAATAGTGTTGTACAAGTAAGAACGATGTATATGTAGGAAACAATTACCTGAATGAGGTCCTTTTTAATCTAAATGTAAAAGTAGTTTCTATCGATAAAGTTAATTTTTCTTCTCACTTACTTGAGTCAAACACATCATGGCATTTATGTTTAGGGCACGTAAACATCAAAACATTATGAAAAATGATAAATTTAGAAGTATTGCCAATATTTGATTGCATCAATTCCAAATGTCAAATATGTGTGGAATCAAAATACGCTAAGCATCTTTATAAGTCTGTTGAAAGGAATTCAAGTCCTTTAGACTTAATTCATACAGATATTTGCGACATGAATTCAATACCATCTCGCAGTGAGAAAAAGTATTTTATTACTTTCATTGATGATAGCACGAGATATTGCTATGTTTATTTACTTAATAGTAAAAATGAGGCAATTAATGCTTTCAAGCAATACAAGAGTGAAGTTGAAACGCAAGTAAACAAAAATATCAAAATGATAAGAAGTGATAGGGGGTGGCAAATATGAATCTCCTTTTGAAGAAATATGTTTGGAAAACGACATTATTCACCAAAAAACTACCTCTTATTCTACACAATCAAATGGAATTGTGGAGAGAGAATTGAACGTTGAAGGAAATGATGAATGTGTTGCTGATAAGTTTTGGCTTACCACAGAACATATCGGGGGAAGCTATACTTACAGCTAACCGAATAATCAACCATGTACCTTATAGTAAAACATTGTCCATTCCTTATGAAAAATGAAAAGGAAGGAAGCCCAGCTTGAAATACTTCAAAGTGTGGGGGTGTCTAGCTAAGGTACAAGTTCCTAAACCTAAAAGGGTTAAGATATGTCCAAAAACAGTTGATTGTGAATTTATTGGATATGTAACAATTAGCAAGGGATATCTTTTTCTGGTTCATAAATCAGAAAATCCTGAGATTCACGTTAATGCGATAATTGAATCAGATAATGCTAAATTTTTTGAAACTATGTATCCATATAAAAAGAAAAGTGAAGTGGCCTACCAAAACTCAAAACAACATCGGGAGAAAATAACAGATAGTATGCCTAATGAGGAAAATCTGAGAAGAAGTAAACGTCAACAGACATCTACTTCATTCGGTCCAGATTTTCTAACTTTTCTGTTAGAAAATGAGCCTCGTACCTTCAAGGAAGCAATATCTTCCTCAGAAGCACAATATTGGAAAGAAACTGTCAATAGTGAAATAGAATCCATATTGAGCAACCATACCTGGGAATTGGTTGATCTTCCTCCAGGTAACAAAATGTTGGGTTCTAAATGGATTTTCAAGAAGAAAATGAAAGACGATAGTACTATTGACAAATACAAGGAAAGACTTATTGTCAAAGGATTTAGACAGTGAGAAAGTCTTGACTATTTTGACACTTACCTACCGGTAACAAGAATTATATCCATTCGGATGCTAATAGCGTTATTCGCCTTGTATAGTCTTCAAATCCATCAAATGGATGTAAAAACGGCCTTCTTAAATGGTGATCTAGAGGAAGAAATTTACAAGAACCAACTTGAAGGGTTTGTGATTCCGGGAAAAGAAAAAAAAGTGTGTCGACTTGTTAAGTCTCTTTATGGACTAAAACAAGCACCATAGCAATAGCATACGAAATTTGACCATACAATATTGTCAAACAACTTTAAGATTAATGAATGTGATAAATGTATTTACATTAAGAACATTCCAAATCATATAGTCATTGTTTGCTTATATATTGATGATATGCTAATAATGAGCAAAGACATTGCCGACATTAAAGCTACTAAGCTTATGCTTGCTAGTAAGTTTGATATGAAAGACATAGGAGTTGCCGATGTAATTCTAGGAATTAAAATCCAGAGGGCTCCTCAAGGTCTAGCTTTGTCTCAATCACATTACGTGAAAATGGTACTTGAAAAATTCAAACACTTGGAATTTAGAAGTGCAAGAACTCCAATTGACTTAAACCATCAACTTATAAATAATAAATGTGAAAGTACCTCTCAATTGGAGTATGCTGGGGTGTTGGGAAGATTAATGTACTTTAGAACTGTACATGACCTGAAATAGCTTTTACAATAAGTTAACTTAGTCGATTCAAAAGTAATCCCAACGAACATCATTAGATGGCAATGAAACGAGTTCAAGGATACTTGGAGCATACCCAAGGCCACGCTTTGCACTACAATAAATATCTTGCGGTTATCGAAGGATATAGTAATGCAAATTGGATAACCGGCTCAACAGAAACAAAGTCCACAAGTGGATATGGTTTAACTGTTGGTGGAGGAGCAGTATCTTGAAAGTCTTTCAAACATACGTGTATCGCTCGCTCTACAATGGAACCAACGTTCATATCTTTGGATAAAGCAGGTGAAGAAGGTGAATGGCTTCAAAATTTCTTAGAAGACATTCCGTTCTGGCCAAAGCCTTTGTCTCCTATTTGCATACATTGTGATAGTGAGGTTGCCATAGGACGGGAAGGGAGCGGTATGTACAACGGAAAGTCTCGTCACATATGACGAAGACACTACTCTTTAGTGGAATTATCACTATTGATTATGTAAGATCAAAGGATAATGTGGCGGATCTGCTTACAAAAGGCTTAACTAGAGAGGGAGTTGAGAAATAATCTAAGAGAATGGGACTATGGCCGAGGACAAGTCAACATGGCGGTAACTCTACCTAGAATTTTGGATGTTCCGAGATCTAGGTTGAAGGAGCTCAAATAAAGTTGTGATTGACCGGTTCAACATTGTCAAAATAAAAACTTTGGTCCATTCTCGTGATTACCTAAGTTTGATGAGGTATTTATCAAATAGTGTCAATCTAAAGGATTAAATGTTTAGGAATCACCTATATAAGTGTGAAGTGGAAGCCGCTTCAATGAGAATTTTGTAAGGCCAATTCTCTACGCACCTACGAAACCAGGCGGTGTTCATGGCTAAAATGAACAACACAATGATAACCAAAAGACGGTAAGAGTTGGTTGTGTGACATATGGTTGTGTAGGTATATACTAAAGTTTGACGGTTCAAAGATATCAAATCTACCGATTGACCGAGTATATCCGACAATTTTTTCACTACGGAAAGTTTAAAGGGAAACCTACTTATCCAGATACAATTAATCCTTACTTGCAAAATCACATAGCTTTCATCAATGATCTTTTTTGATATAGCCATTCCCATTCATGTGGTGGATTGCTGGACTTTTAAGCCATTGGACTTAAAGTGAAAGAAGTGTGAATTGAAAATGAAGAGAAATAAAATGGAGGGGAAAATGAAAATTTGAAGAAGTGAACTTTTGTCTTGCACTTTGTCCCTCATTGGTGAGTGACAACTAAATTTATGTGCTTATATATAGAATCACTTCTTAAAGCTCTTAAAGCAGTTGAAGAGAATAAGCCCTCACGCCATCGTCATCGCTCGCTCTGATCGACTTCGGCTTCAGATTTGGCTTTTTGAATTTGGATTTGGATTTAGATTTGTGAAATGAGCGATCAGTAAGATTATTTTTGGATAAAATTTATTTAATTATTTAATAATTAATTAAATACAAGATCACTACTGAAGAATCAGAAGCATAGTCTGGCCACGGTCCTGGCGTAATCGCGGTAGGACCGCGCCAGAACCCCGTTGAAGATTCAGAGAGACTCTCTGAACGAGTCCTGATGTAGCCATGGCAGGCCACGTCAACTTCTGAAAACACACCTTTTCTAAACACCTCTTTTGATAATTGTCTATAAATTTTGAGGCAAGGATCAATATTCTACAGACGAAAAACACTCCAGAACTTCCTTCTTTCTGATATTACTGCATTCTAATTCGCAACCTCTCTCTCAAATTCGTAAGTGTGATTTTACTTAATTTTTTGAGTTCGTTGGTATCCTGCAGTTTGTATTGCCACTGTTGCAGGAAGGTTTATTCTGTTTTATCCTGGGAGGATTTAATCCATTACCTTGGCAACGTGTGACGGGGCTTAAAATTCCTTAAGGACGCATAAGAAAATTGTGGACTCGGAATATTTCTGATTCTTTACTGTTTTTCCAGATTTCTTTATTCTTCTAACAGTTTTCTTATTTTCTGCTTAACATTGTAAAGCTCACACAACCTCCACTTCCAACCGAGAGGTTGTGAGTTCGACTCTTCCCAAGAGAAAGGTGGAAAGTTCTTAGAGGAAAGAATGTCGACGGTCTATTTGGAAACAACATCTGTACCCCAGGGTAGGGGTACGTTCTGCGTACACACTACCCTGCCCACACCCCACTAAGTGGGATTATACTATGTTGTTGTTGTTGTTGTTGTTGTTGTATAATATAAAAAATAAAACAATAATTTCATACAAATTAAATTATGCTAATAATATAAATATTTTTCATATTATCTATCAGTGGTAGAGACATGATTTTCGCTAATGGATTAAAAAAGGTTAAAAAGGTGTAGCTAGTGGGAGAAGAATCAATAACCTTGCAAAAGTTTTGAACTCCTTTGACTAAGCTACTTTTTTGGATCATATCAAGAGAATTCAAAACATAATATATAGAGATAAAAAAATATAAATTACCTTATACATGTAATGTAATTTTTTCGATGAAGCGAATTCGGGTGACCGCTCCTAAATCCGTTTATTCAATTCATATATTAGTACGTGTCGTGGGACAAAACGTTATGGCCAATCACCTTGATGAGACCACTTTTGGTTAAGCATGAGTGGCTTCCTTCTCTTCGTCCTTGAGAATTTCCATTCTTATAACCTTCTAATTTGTTCGTTCTTCGAGTCAATGGACTACTTTGCTACAGCTCTATATCAGCCAAATCATCGTTGAAAGAGAGAAAAAAAGGAGATCCATGCCATGAATAAGCAATTACATTTCGAGAAACTATGTTTTTCATTTTAGTTTTTGCTTTTTATTCTTATTCTTTTATTGCTTAGCTGTCATTTTACCTACAAACCTCCAACTTTACCATTAAAATGTCACGATTCAAATTTCATAATAGATCGTGATGGTGCTCAACAATGCTATTAGGCAAGTCAATGCGTGAACTTTCATTCAATTAACCATTTTAGCTTTTATAAATATTAATAAGTAGGTTTCATGATAAAATATGGTCTACCTTACCAAAGCTCCAATATGTGAACAAATCATAAAGCTTCGGTGTCACAAGTGCAAAATCATCTATTAGGAAGTACCGTACTAATATAACATATGTCTGAAATAAAAACAAAAAGACGGGATAAAATAAATAATTAACATCATTTATAATGTATCGTATTGTATTGTACTGTATTAATTATATTTTTTTAATAAATATAATATTTGGATAGATTATATCGTTTGCCGTTGTTTATGATGTCGAGCACTAATAATATAAAGAATAAACTTGCAACTTTACTAAGAAAAAATAAGATACAAAGTAGAATTATTATATAGGCATGATTTGTAAATTGTCCAAAAATAGAAATTTGTTTTTCGAATTATAACAATTTGATATACGATTTAATATCTAAATCTACTCTAAATGAGCTCAAATTTGAAACATAACCTCCAAATATCATCAATAATAAACTCCAATAATCAATTTGTCAAAACAACAAAAATTTAACGAACTTATTTTGCAATTAAGACAATAAAGAAAAAGAAACCCTAAGTAATAGTAAATAATGAAGCATCATAACAACTCATCACTGTAAAAAATCATAAACTACCTAAAAATATATTCATAAATACCATATAAAATCATTGTCAGCCAAATAAGAAGAAGAAGAAAGAGGAGAAAAAGGCCTGGAGTTATTTAAAAACTGGATATAAGTTAAAACGTTTTAAATAAAATGGGTATAGGTTAAATGGGGGCGATCAAGTAGGGAGTCCTTTTTACATTCAATAATCGTACAATTTCTAATCTATATATTATTAAAAGGAGAGGAAAAAGCCCTCCCCTTAAGCCAAGTGACATCCTTTAAATTAGTCACATATAACATATTAAATAATTCTTCCATATGGCATAACGATAGAAAGTCACATATAAATTATTTTTTAATTAACTAATACTAAATAACTAAATTTAAATATGCTCGCTATTCGAATATAGTATAATATGATATCGTATTCGTAGGGATTGCAGTTAAACAATATTATCGTATTTTGTATATAGATTGATATCCAAGATGATCAACAATCGAGAATTTTGTGATTAATACTAAGATTAACTAAGAATTTAGAGCTAATTGACTAATGTCAATTGATGCAAGTAATAAGCAAAGAAGGTTACTAATACGAGAAGATTGAGTTTTCATAGGATAGGTGCAAGATAATTGTTTGGGATTTAACTCTAGATAATTCACTTCTAAGGTTCAAATGAGTGTCAAATTCACTAATTATAAGTTCAACCATATAATAAAAATTTCTCTCTCAATTAAGTCTTAACCTTTCAATATGAACCAATTTAAGCTCAGTGAAGATAGGCAAGAATTCATAGTGGATTGGTCTTTAGGAGAACCCCTCTCGATTATCCTCCCAGCTATGTTTAATCAACAATTCAACTGGCCTCTTTTGATTATTAAGGAGAATTAATGAATTCAACCAATAAAATAATGAAGCGATATCACAAGTTATGCCTCTCTCGATTACATGAACTAGTGAATATAGATGCAACAGCTAAATCAACCAAAACGCTTCAATACATAAAACTAGAGTTAATATTCATAAATAGACATCAGTACATCAAATCCATCAAACCCTAAAGGGAATTAGTTCATAGATATGGAGCAATTCATCGCAAATATTTTTAAAGTACAGATAAATATAAAACGATCCAAACTTGTGTCTTGAGTGAGGATTGAATGATGAATTCCTTGTGCTCTTGCTCCTCCAACTCTTTCTTGGCTTCGTTAGGTCGAATATGTGACAAAATCTAGAAAAAATATTTTTCCATGTATTTATACCAAGTAGGGTGGCGCACAAACGATAACACATTCTTCTAGCCGAAATAGGATTTTCACTCTATAAAATTTTCACAGGCGTACCACATGGGGAAACGTAATAGTGTAGGAAACTTCAGAGAGTTTGTAATTTGACAAGCAGCAGGAATTGTACAGTTACAGTGCCCCACGTGCCGCGACAGTGGTAGTTTCTCAGAATGTTTCATTTTGCTCACTTTTTGACATCCAGGCTTAATCCTTGACCCTCGAATGTGATCCCATTATAATTTCTTGGGCTTTTACTCAAACTTCAAAGCTCCAAATAGATCGAATTAGCTCCATAACATCTATGTCACTCGAAATTTCTCTTACAAAGCATAAAATACGCAATAAGTACAAAACAATAGAGACTAAAGCTCAAACAACAAAAACTTGGTCATGGGTTAGAGAAATATTCTCCTCCTTCTCTCTAGAAGGGTTTCTTCTCCTTACCACCCCCTTATTTCTAAGCACTGCCTCGCAAACCCTTAGCATTCCAAAACCTCTCCCCTTGACTAGATGAACACGGGTGGAATAAGCCTCTTGGAGCAAAAGAACATGGTAATGAATAACTTAGATAACGTGACCTCTTCACAGCCCGTACCAAACGAGAATGTAACCACAAGGATAAATCGGGCTTCATCTACCTTAAACCCTATCCCAACGGACACGGAAATATGCAAAGAAAATCACCTGGCAACAACTGAAATGAAAGCTAATGACCTAACAAACACGCCTAAGAGGATGTCATTCCTAGACACCTTGGTAGCGGGTAATGAAGCTCATAAGGATCCTGAAGGAAGCCAAGTTACATTCCAAAAAGATTTGGCCTCCTATGTACACAAGGATGAAATAAACAACTACCCAAACTCAGAACTTTTTATACCCATTACCTCATTGGACAAAGATGGTATATATAAGAACTGGTCAAATGCTCTTATCATCAAAATATTTGGAAGGAGTATATGCTATCAAATTTTCCAAAAACAACTTCATGCAATATGGAAACCAACTAAATACCTATCCCTCATAGACATGGGATGCGACTATTACCTAATAAAATTTACAAAAGAGGAAAATTATAACAAGGCCATTCACGAAGGTCCATGGTTCATACGGAACCAATTTCAACAGTAATAAAATGAGAGCCTAGGTTCGTAGCATCTAAAGCTGCACAAACTTACAGCCATATGGGCAAGGCTTTTGGAGCTACCCATAGAATTCTACGACTACGAGATCCTTCAAAAAATCAGACAGAAGCTGGATAGCTAATACGCATTGACGCAAGCACAAAATCCGCATCAAGAGGTAATTATGCTGGTCTTTCTGTTATGGTACCTATTAAAATACCCCTTAAAACCTATATTGTGATTGGTAAGCACATTCAACAAATCAGCTACGAGGGCTTCAATCTCTTATGCACGAATTACGGCAGACTTGGCCACAATGTTAACAATTGCCCTCACCAATTGTCAAAACTAGTAGAGGTTCTGGAAACAAGCTCTTCAACCTCCATGGCCAAGCCTCACACGGTTTATACCCTAACCCATGAAATAAACCAGTGGGCAATAGTCACACACCAAAAGAAAAATAAAACAATAGCTCATAATCCCTCCTGAAATGAGTTGGACAAATATAGGACAATATCTTACCCTAAGAGCAACCTAGAACCCACAAATGGCAAACAAACGCCGCGCAGAATCAATCAGACATTTTGGAGGAAAGAAAGAACACGATGGACAATAGGGAATTGGCTGCTAAAGGGATTACCCCCTACTACCCATACCCAAAAGGAAGAAAACATAGAACCCAAAGAACGTACACATCAACATATCATTAATAACACCACTCCTTGCCTTTACCCTAAGGGTCCTGATACCACAAGTATAGAAGCCATTAGCTCAAGAAATAACTCTCAAAGACCCTTGGGCAATAACTCCTGCAAGTCTTTGTCGCCCATTGTGTGCCTCCTAGTTCCCTCTCCTAGTTCATCAACTGAAAGATCCAATTTACAAGGAATGGACATAGACGCAAAGATACGTACAGAAAAGCTTATGCCTGCCTCAATGCAAAACCTGGGCAAATCTCATATTATACTACCCACCTTGCCTGTGAATGAAGCCTTAATCCCTCATCATATAATAGAACAAATCAAACCTCAACTAGGTCAACATTAAGTCACAACACCATTAATGCACAAGATCCTTCAACCTCTATAATAGACAAAAATCTAGCCTCTCACCCTTGACCCTCACTCAAGTCTCTATTCTTTCAAACACTAGTGAACTCAAAGCCTCAACAAACCAAAACTTATGTAAAGACATCCTGCATGATGCCAAGGTTACCCCCCAATAAAAATAGAAGCTACAACCGGGCAAGGAGGTTCGTTTGGACAAGGACTCAATCTCCACCACAACCCCAAACCCCATTGATCTTTATCACCAAGCCATTACAACCGAGTTATGTTCCCCAATCTTGGTTGGAATGGGGCTTAATAGGACATGGACTCAACATCAACCTCCAACTAGGAGGGAAGGACCTCATAATACAAATAGGAGACCCCTCATACTTAGCGCAAATTGTGACGGAAGGAATGCTACTAGTAATGAGCAATGTGATGATACGCCCATGGATGAGCTTCCAGCAACCCATGCACTTAAATTTGGGTCCTCACCCGTCCCCATGGAGCTTCCATGCAGGTTACCAAAACCATATTACCCCCATGCGAAACATGAACCTACCACTGTACTCTACCCGCACAAATCCTCAAACCCTAACCCCCAACTCCTTTCCTCCCCAAAACCAGCAGCCATCTAAACCCAATACCAACTCTCACACGACCCCTCTGACCAGGACAACACCTCCAGGTTCGAACCAAACACACAATGCAATACCACCCTCAACTTTCCAAGGATCGATACAAACCCACACAGTACCCATCACCCCATTAAATCTGAAGCTGAATGCGATGGAAAATGAGGAAGAAGAGGAAGGAATTCCAACAGAAAGAACAGTGGAGCACGAAGTGCTAAGATACCCAAAAACAATGGTGTTCCAAGCAAGAAGAGAAAAAAGATTCATCTTAAGTTGCCCAGTGGATTTGTGGAAATGCTCCATCTCTATAAGGAAGGTGAACCCGCCTAGCATCTACAAACATGCAGCGGTGTTAGTACCGACGATGTTTTCTCACTGTTGGACACAACAGGAAATGATGAGGAACGATAATAACTCCTCAAGTAGCTAGGATAGGGATGTATCAACTTGAAATATTAGCATGAATATGATTATTTGGAATTTTCATGGAGAAAAAGGTGCTGATTTTGAAGGTCATTTAGAGCTATGCTGGAATATCGTAGTCCTAGTTTAGTAGCTTTGCTGGAAACAAAAATGGAGGACCACCATGTTTTGGTTCATGAGTTCGGGTACTCTAGCCTAATCCAAATGCCGGCAAATGAGAACTCGGGAGGTATCGTGCTTATGTTGAACAATGGAGACACGATGGTCGATCAAATTGGAGGTACGAATCAGGAGATACAGGCCATGGAAAAGGTACGAAACTCTTCAAAAAAATGGTCATGCTCTGTTATATATGTTAGTAATCTTTTGAAAGAACGTTTAATAATTTCGGAAAATTTAGAAGTAATTGCTAAAAACTTTAAGGGACCATGGTTAGTAGCGAGAGATTTTAATGAAGTCACCTGTACTTTGGAAAAACTAGGTGGTCTCCCTATTAACTATAATAGAATTTCAAAATTTCTGGACTGTTTGAATAACTGCGGACTTGTAGACTTAGGTTTTATAGGGTCAAGATTCACTTGGACTAATAAGAGTAAAAATTGTGAAAAATTATTATGGAAAGATTCGACAGATGTATTGCAAATTCAGAATGGTTAGAACTATTTTAAGATGCAAATGTTAGACATTTAACTAGAATCCATTCGGACCACTGCCCAATCAAGATAGAATTTTTTAAAAGCTTCTCTAACAATTATAATATATTTAGGTTAGAGACTATGTGGCTGTCACACCCCTCGTTCAAAGCCTTAGTTGAAAATTCTTGGTCGAACCAACCTAATATTACTAAAGGCATAGAAAGCTTTTGTCTAAATGCCTTAGACTGGAATAGAAATACCTTTGGAAATATTTTGAAAAAGCAAAGTAAATTATTAGCTAGACTAGATGGAATCCAAAGCTCTCAGAACTACCCCATAGCCAATTCCTAATAAACCTGAAAAATGATCTCCTTCAGGAGTATAAGATTGTACTCAGGTAAGAGGAGGAATTTTGGAAGATCAAATCCAGGATTCAATGAATCCAGGATGATGATGCGAACACAAATTCTTTCACATCTCTACCATGCAAAGAAGGAGAAAAAATAGAATAATTTGCTTAAGAGACGAAGCAGGTAATTGGATCCATGAACAAAAAGCCTTCAAGGTCCATATTACTAACTACTACAAAAATCTCTACTCCACTGATCGCAAGCAGTTTATTATTAATAATACCCCTCTCTCCTACAACTCCACTATTTAGGATCAGGACTACACTTTCCTTAGTAGCATCCCCTCTTCAGCAGAAATTAGGAGGGCTCTAGATTCTTTTCAACCTTACAAATCTCCGAGACCGGATGGACTACACCCGATTCTCTATCAGAAATATTGGAAAGAGACTAACAAACTTCTCATTAAATTTTGCCAGGACTCCTTCTCGGAGAAAAAGATGCTTACAAGTATGAATAATTCACTACTTTGTCTAATTCCTAAAAGTGATAATGCTGAAATAATTAGATAATATAGACCCATAAGCCTTTGTAATACAGCCTACAAAGTCGTTACCAAGATTTTCGCAAATCGCATTGAGCCCTTCCTACCCAAGCTAATTCATCCGGGTCTTGATAGCCCCCTAATACAGCCGTCCGAGGCCCAAGCCGGGCCAGAGGCCGTGGACGTGCACGTATTGCAGCCAGAGCAGCTACGCGAGCTACCTCTGAGGTACCACCAAAATATCTAGCCAAACTTCAAGCACCTGAAACTCCTACAGGCACTACTACTCCACCCCTTCAGGGGAAATTAGGACAATTTATGAGCATGTACACCACGTTGCCTCAGGCAGAGTTGCTTCCCCTTGCTAAAGCTATATCCCAGGCCGGGAGAAGAGCACAGACTGTCGCGTTCCGTACTCCTATGCTGCGAGTGAATGTTAAACAGGTACCAGAGATCATTCCTATACAACCTGCAGTACCAGTTCAGCCCGAGGATGGGGTAACTGCTTTTGAGGAAGAGCAGCGGAGGCTGGAGAGGTTCAAGAAATATGTTCTTTCGATTTTCAGTGGATTGGTGACAGATAATGCCTTGGGATTTCTAGAGGAGTGTCGTTGCATTCTTCACACTATGGGTATAGCCGGATCCAGTGGGGTTTCCTTTACCGCCTTTCAGCTTCGGGGAGGCTCCTATGATTGGTGGCATACTTATGAGATAGACAGCCTAGTCGAGGCTGCTTCACTGACTTGGACCTAGTTCTCGAATATGTTCATGAGAGAGTTTGTCCCTCAGAGACTTTGGGACGCATGGCATGCAGAGTTTGAGCCTTTGCACTAGGGTGCTATGACCATTTCGGAGTATGCCATCCGCTATATCGGATTGGATAAGCATGGACCGGGCTTAGTTGCTACTGTTCGCAAGAGAGTTCATCGGTTAATTAAGGGTCTTATTCCAACCATAAGATCTAGTATGGCTCGAGAGTTGGACATGGACATTCCTCATCAGCAGGTCGTGAGAATTGCAAGGAGAATCGAGGGTATGCTCTATAGGGAGCAAGAGGAGAGATAGGCTAAGAGGTATCGAGAGTCGGGCCATTTTTTCGGTGCTCGTACCTCATCAGTTGGTTGTCATGGTAGGGGATATATGGGTTGCCCTATTCAATCAACTTTTCCATCAGCCAATAGTGCTCCAGCTCCTTCTAGACCATAGGAGCCTTACTATGCACCTCCGGTATGTAGCACGCCTCCTATATGGGGTGCTTTCAAAGATCAGTCCGGTAGACCTGGCCCTAGCCAATCACAGTAACCACATCCTCCTAGAGATTTTTTTGAGTGTGGTGACACCCACCATGTGGTGAGGGATTGCCCCAGACTTGGGAGGAGTGCACCCCCACAGACTTCTCAGCCACATTGCGCTCAACAGAGTTCTTAGGCCATGATTACAGCTCCAAGTGCTAACCCATCTCCCCAGCCAACTAAGGGTGGAGGTCGGGGAGGTAGATGTCATCCTCGAGGGGAGGCCAGACCCGATATTATGCCATTCATGCTCGTATAGTTGATGTTGCCTCCGATTCTATCATCATAGGTATTATAATGGTTGTCACAGAGATGTATCGGTTCTATTCGATTCATGCTCCACTTATTCTTATATGTCTTTTTATTTTTCTCTGCATCTAGGTGTAGCCCCAGATTCTTTGAGTTCTTCGGTTTATGTTTCTACTCCTGTGGGAGATTCTCTTGTTGTGATCCGTGTTTATCAGTCGTGTTTGGTTACTATTCATGGTTTTGAGACCACAACAAATTTATTATTACCCAATATGGTGCATTTTGATATTATCTAGGGCATGGACTGGTTGTCGCCCCATTATGCTATTCTTGATTGTCATGCCAGGACTGTGATGCTGGCTATGCCAGGCATTCAGTGTGTTGAGTGGAGTGGTACTTTAGATCACAATCCTAGTAAAGTTATCTCTTTTCTTAAAGCTCAGCGTATGGTTGCGAAGGGGTTCACCGCGTATCTAGCATATGTGAGAGATGTCAGTGCTGATACCCCTTATGTTGATTCAGTCCCAATGGTACAGTATTATCCCGATGTGTTTCCAGCTAATCTTTCGAGCATGCCGACTGGTAGAGACACTGATTTTGGCATTGATTTGTTGTCGGGCACTCAGCCCATTTCCATTCCTCCGTATCGTATGTCTCCTCCTTAGTTGAAGGAGTTGAAGGATCAGTTAAATGAATTGCTTGGTAAGGGTTTTATTCAACCTAGTGTTTCACCGCGGGGTGCTCTTGTCTTGTTGTGAAGAAAAAAGGTGGTTCTATGTGTATGTGTATCGATTATCACCGGCTCAAAAAGGTTACAGTGAAGAACCGTTATCCTTTGCCTCGCATTGATGATCTATTTGACCAGCTTCATGACGCGTATGTGTTTTATAAGATTGATTTGCGCCCAGGTTACCATCACTTGAAGATTCGGGAGCCAGATATCTCATAGACTGCCTTCAGGACTCGGTATGGTTATTACGAGTTCCTTGTTATGTCATTTGGGCTGACCAATGCCTTAGCATATGTTATGCATTTAATGCATAGTGTGTTTAGGCCATTTCTCGATTCATTCATCATTGTTTTCATAGATGATATTCTTGTATACTCTCAGGTCGGGAAGATCAGGAGCAGCACCTGAGGACAGTGGTTCAGACCTGAGAAAGAAGAAGTTATATGCAAAATTCTCAAAATGTGAGTTTTGGTTAAGTTCTTTGGAATTTTTAGGCCACGTGGTATCGAGTGATGTCATTCGGGTGGATCCGAAGAAGGTGGAGGCCATGCAAAGTTGGCCCATGCCCTCATCAGCTATAGAGATTGGCAGTTTCCTTAGCTTGGCGGATTATTACTATCATTTTGTGGAGGAATTTTCATCGATTGTAGCCCCTATGACTAGATTAACCTAGGGGGTGCTCCTTTTTAGTGGACACAAGAGTGTGAGGCGAGCTTTCAGAACCTTAAGACGACTTTGAATACAGCCCCTATTTTGATATTGCCTACTGGTTTGGGGTCCCATACAGTTTATTGTGATGCCTCACGGGTTGGCCTTGGAGCGGTGTTGATGCATGACGCTAGGGTGATTGCTTACGCGTCCAGACATCTGAACATACAGGATAAGAATTACCCTTTCCACGACCTTAAGTTAGCTGTTATTGTTAATGCCTTGAAGATCTAGAGTCACAATTTGTACGGTGTGCCTTGTGAGGTCACTAACCATCAGATTTTGCCGCACTTGTTCAAGCAAAAAGGATCTAAACTTGTGAAAGAGGAGGTGGTTGTAGTTGGTGAAGAATTATGATATTACGATTCTTTATCACCCGGGCAAGGCCAATGTGGTAGCCAATGCCTTGAGTCGCCGGGCATAGAGTTTGGCATATCTACCAACTTCAGAGAGGCTTATGGCGATGGATATTCAGGCCTTAGGCAGCCAGTTTGTGAGATTAGATCTTTCAGAGCCCAATCGGGTTCTAGCCTATGTGGTCTCGATCTTTGTTGTTCGATCTTATCAGGGAGCGGTAGTATGAAGACCCTCATTTGCTTGTCCTCAAAGACATGGTTTAGAATGGGAATGCCAGAGATGTGATTATTGGAGATGACGGGGTTTGTAGGATGCAAGGTCGGATTTGTCTGCCCAATGTTGATGGTCTTTGAGAGTTGAGTTTAGCGGAGGCCCATATCTCGTAGTATTCCATTCATCGGGGTGCATCGAAGATGTATCAGGACTTGAGGCAACACTATTAGTGGAGGCGGGTGAAGAAGGATATAGTTGGATATGAAGCTAGATGCCTCAACTGTTAGCAGGTAAAGTATGAGCACCAAAGACCGGAAGGATTGCTTAGCAGATAGATTCCAGAGTTGAAATGGGAGAGGATCACCATGGATTTTATAGTTATTCTCCCTCGGACTGCAAAGAAGTTTGATACCATTTCGGTGATTATGGATCGGCTAACCAAGACCGCTCATTTTATCCCTTTGCGTACTACTTATTCATCAGAGTGGTTGGCGGAGATTTATATCCGGGAGATCGTTCATCTGCATGGTATTCCAGTTTCTGTTATTTTGGATAGGGGTACTCAGTTCACATCATGGTTCTGGAAAGCTGTTCAGTAGGAGTGGGGTACTCGGGTGACGATGAGCACAATTTTTCACCCCCAGACGGACGGACAATATGAGCGCACTATTCAGATTCTTGAGGATATGCTCCATGCGTGTGTGATTGAGATTGAAGGGTCTTGGGATCAGTTCTTGCCATTGGCAGAAATTGCTTACAACAACAGTTATCTATCCAGCATTAAGATGGCGCCGTATGAGGCTTCATATAGTAGGAGGTATAGATCTCCGGTGGGTTGGTTTGAGCCGGGAGAGGCCAGGCTATTGGGAACGAAGTTAGTTCAGGATGCATTGGAGAAGTTTAAGGTGATTCAGGATAGACTCTTTAAAGCCATTCCTGACTAAAGAGCTACATAGATCGGAAGGATCATGATGTTTTATTTATGGTCAGAGAGCTGATTTTGCTTCGGGTTTCGCCTATAAAAGGCGCTATGAGATTTGGGAAGAAGGGGAAGTTGAGTCCGAGGTTTATTGGCACTTTTGAGATTTTGAGGCGAGTTGGGGAGGTTTTTTATGAGCTTGCTTAACTCCTAGTTTGTCCTAGGTTCATCCGATATTTCATGTTTTGATGCTCTGGAGGTATCACGGTGATCCGTCGCATGCTGAGAAGCCATTGGCTATATTAGACAGGCAGGTCAGAAAGTTGAGGTCAAAGAACATTGCTTCAGTAAAGATTCAGTGGCAGAGTCAGCCAGCTGAGGAGGAGGCTTGGGAGACCAAGCGAGATATGCGCAGCCGATACCCTCATCTTTTCACTACTTCAGGTATGTTCTCTATGCTCGTTCGAGGACAAACGAATGTTTAGGTGTAGGAGGATGTGACGACCCGGCCGGTCGTTTGAAGAATTTACGCCTCAATCCCTTATTTACAGCTTCCCCTAAGTTCTTTTCTACTATTTTTGTTTTCCGGGACATTCGGTATTGAGTTCCGGACAGTTTTAGGAAACTTAGTCCGAGGAGAGCAAAAGTGTTTGAAAGAGGTCTGTAGTTTAATCCTTGTAAAGACGACCTCAGAATGGAAATCTGATGGTTCCATTAGCTCTATTAGGTGATTTCGGGGTTCAGAGCGTGTTTGGAATGCATTTTGGAATTCCGTAGCTAATTTAGGCTTGAAATGCCGAAGTTTGAATTTTGAAGTTTCCGGTCCGATAGAGAGTTTTCAATCCGAGGGTCAGAATGGAATTAGGAAAGTTGCAGTAGCTACGTCATGTCGTTTGGGTAGTGTGTGCAAACATTTCAAGTCATTCGGACATGTTTTTGTTAGATTTTTTATTGAAATTGTGGTTTGATGAAATTTGAAGTTCTTAGGCTCAAATCCTTGATTAATTCGAGTTTCCGGTGTTTTTTAGATGATTATAGGATTGGTACAAGTTTGAATGATGTTATGGGACGTGTACGTATGTTTGGTTAAGGTCCCAGGAGCCTTGGGTGTGTTTCAGATGCTCAACGGGCCATTTTTGGTGTTGAAAAGTGTTGCAGCAGCTGAACATTTCTGATTCTGGTATTTTCGCTTCTGGGGCTTGAGAACTGTAGAAGCGAAGCCGCAGAGCGGCCTTGGCATTACAGAAGTGAATTTTGGCATATTCACCAGGTTCCGCAGATACGGTGGAAATTTGGCAAAAGCGGATCCGCATCTGCGAGATTATAGACCGAGAAGCAAAAATTTGATCCTTAGCGAAAAACGCAGAAGCAACACTTTTTCCACAGAAGCGGTCCCTTAACTGTAGAAGCGGAAATCGCTGGAGTGAAATAGTGAATTTGAGGGCTTTGTGTCAAAAGTTAGAAAATCAATTGAGCTCGGGAGAGGGCGATTTTGAGTGGGTTTGAAGAGAATATCATTGGGTAACGCTTTCTTAATCCTTTTTAGTTATATTCCATCAATATATAGTTAAATCCATCTTTTAAATTCGACTTGAGGATCATAATTTGGGGAAAATTGGAAGAAACTTCTTAGGCCAAAATTTTGAGCTTTTAGCGGGTATTTGATATGCGATTTTGGAGATTTTTATATGGTTAGACTCGTGAGAGTACGAGGGTTCTAGAAATTTAAAATTTATCCGATTCCAAGACGTTGTCCTGAGGGACGTTTTGGTAATTTTATCTAATTTTGCATCTTATCTTTGAATTAAATAGTAGAATCTGTTGCTTGAGATATTATTACAATATGTAATTGAATTGAAAAGATTTGGGCCATTTGGACTCGGTACTCGTGGCAAAAGTGTGATTTCGAGTTGAATTTGGAGTCGGTTTGAGGTAAGTGACTTGTCTAACCTTGTGTGGGGGACCTTTCCCTTTAGGACATGATATTTGTTATTCGGGTGCTTCATATGTGAGGTAACGAGCGCGTACTTGAGCTAACAATTGAAAATCCATTTCCACTTGAAGTATTTAAATTGAGTTTCTTGCTCACCTTTTTATTTTAAATTGTAAGTTTAACATGTATTAGCTTAGAGAAGCATGTTTAGTTGACTTACGTGCTTAGTTGTTTAAACCATATTACTTGTACTCCGTTAAAATTGTTAGGCTAGAATTTACTAGTACTTGTTTTTATCTTAGCATTTACTCTGATATTTTGAGTTGTTATTGTGTGTTTAAATTTAGGACTATGGGAGAACATCCCGGGAGATCCCTTGCACGTGTTAAGTTCTGGACTGAGAGTGCTGAATACCAAGAGATCCCTGCACATATGTTATAGATATATTTAGTATACCAAGAGATCCTCAGGATACCAAGAGATCCCTGGCACATATGTTATAGATATATTGTGGATACCAAGAGATTCCTGGCACATATGTTATAGATATATTGTGGATACCAAGAGATCCTTGTGATACCAAGAGATCGCTGACACAGATGTTATAGATGTATTGAGGGTACCAAGAGATCCTCGGGATACTAAGGGATCCCCAGTTGTTATCCATATTGTGAAAAGTATTTCCTTGATTTACCTTTTTTTTTCTATTTTCTATTACTGCCTTTCCTTATTATCCGGTTTAGATTCTCGTTGCGGAGTTTATTTAAACTGTTTCCGTTATCTTATCATTTATTATGTTTTATCTCAGTAGGGCCATGACCTTTCTCGTCACTACCCGACCTAGGTTAGGCTTGGCAATTACCGAGTACCGTTGTGGTGTACTCATGCCCGCTTCTGCGCGTGTTTTTCATGTGCAGATCCAGGTACCTCTACCCAGGCGTACTATTCCCGAGGTGGAGACATTTAGCGGAGACTTTGAGGTGCTTCTGCCACGTCCACAGACCATGAGTCTCTATCATATTCTGGAATTTAGTAGATAGCTTTCCATTTCTTTCAGTTGTTAACATTCTGGAATTAGAGCAGTACATTATGTTTCTATTACCTCGTGTTGCCCGTGAGTTTCCGTGTTTTGGGATATTGTTATAGACATCATGATGTTGAGTTGTAAATGCCGAGCGACATTTGTTGGAAACACGTTCTCAAGGCATTATACTAAACGTGTGTTCATATTTGTAGGTTTTGATGAATGACAAACTGTGCGCAAATTGACATATGACGAGGTCCAAGCACAAGCGCAAAATTGATATATATCGAGATTCAAGCACAAGACAAAGATCGAGATTAAGTTTTATATGAGTCGGTATTTAATTGTGATCTTGATCCGACAACTTAAACTCAAGACTTGGCTTCTCTCGTAAAAATATTTTTAACAAATCATGCATATTTAGTTTAGAGAAAAATGACATTTTTAATTAATGCATATTTACTTTAGTCAAAATGATTTTTAAACATGCCTCCAAAATCTGGACTAAGATAATTGATTATGTACTTATGATAATCGATTATGTTTAAGTCAGCTGCTTGACAATAGATTGTGAACTTATGACAATCGATTGTGTTAAGGCAGTGAGCATCAGATTTTTCAAATCTGCATGACAATCGGTTGTGAACCTTATGACAATCGATTATGATGAGGCTTCCATCAAAGTTTTTCAAAACTCAAAATAATCGATTGTGAAGCTAATGACAATCGATTGTGAAGAGACAGTGTCCATCAGATTTTTCAAAGTCACAAAATAATCGATTGTGAACTTACGACAATCGATTGTGTTGAGGCAGTGTCTTCCAGACTTTTTCAAAGTTATTAAATAATCGATTGTGAACCTATATCAATCGATTGTCAAGAGGCAGTGTCTAAATTGATTTTTCAAGACTGATATATAATCGATTGTTAACTTAATATAATCGATTGTATAACTGACCCTTGCCAAAATGTTTTCAAATACCGTCAGGTAATCGATTATTGATTTCCTATAATCGATTGTTTTAATTAAAATCTGGAAAGGATTTTTTGAACGTTGCTGAGAAGTCGATCGTAGATTTCTGACAATCGATTGTTTTAAGTAAAATCTGGAAATGATTTTTTGAACGTTGCCAGTAATCGATTATTGATCTTAGATAATCGATTGTTATGCGTAAAATCTGGGATTGATTTTTGGAAGAACTGGCAAACAATCGATTGTGGTAATTTGACAATCGATTGTCACAGAGTAAAATCAGCAACTCTTAATTGGCAATTAGGCAACGGTAATACAAAGTTTTTCAACTATAAATACAGCTTCAATTCAGTCTTCTAAACACAACAACTGATCATACAATTGCTAAAGCTTGCATACCTTATTGCTTATCATTTTATATTCATTACATAAGCTTTTGAGAGCCAAATTCTTGTCGAAAGTTGTTGCGATCTTGAGCGTATTCTTTTTACTCATATCTACTCTTAAAGGAGTGTCTTGTTTGAGTGCTAAGTGTTTTTGTACACTTGAAGGGAAGTGTTAGTCCCTTGTGTTGTAAGAAGGAACTTGTGTTTCCTTGGTTGAAGTCTTGGAGTGTTGTATCTCCGAGCAAAGGTTGTTGAGGCTTGTGTCCTCAAGTTGTAACGGTTTGTTGAGCACCCGTAAGCTTAACAAGTTAGTGGAAATATCGAGAGAGTCTCTCGGGGACTGGACTAGCCACGGGTTGTGGTGAACCAGGATACATCGGTGCGTTTGTTCTAATTTATTTACTTATCGCACTTATTTATTTCCTGCAATTTTTAAATTTCGCAAGTTTACGCTAATTTTTATTATAACGCTATTCACCCCCCCTCTAGCGTTAAGCGTAGTATCTAACAATTGGTATCAGAGCCCAACTCTCTGAAGACTTAACCGTTTGAGAGAAACATCCATGGCTTCTACTCGTGATTCTTTTGCAGGAATAGGTGAAGGACAATGCTCCACCCGACCACCGCTATTCGATGGTACAAATTATACATACTGGAAGGAGAGGATGAGAATATTTGTACAATCAAATAGTTTTCATCTTTGGAAGGTCATAATGAATGGAGAACAAATTCCAACCAAGAAGGTTGAAAATGAATGGGTCCCAAAGTCCGAAGATGAATACGATGCGGATGATATCCGAAAGGTGCAAAATAATGCTAAAGCTATTAATTTATTATATTGTGCTATAAATGCTGATGATTACAGGAAGATATCTTGTTGCACAACGGCGAAGCAAATGTGGGACAAGCTGGAAATTACGTACGAAGGTACGGACCAGGTAAGGGAAGCCAAAATTGATTTCCTAACCCATGCATATGAATTGTTTCACATGAAGGAAGGCGAAAAGGTCGATGAGATGTTTGAACGATTTGCAAAAATCGTAAATGATTTACATGCTTTTAAGAAGACCTTCACGGATAAGGAACTTGTCCGAAAATTCTCCGAAGTCTCACTCCGGAATGGCGATCCAAGGCCGACGCGATTCAAGAATCCATTGGCATTTCAAATGTCACCATCGACGCATTAAGAGGTAATCTTAAAACTTATGAATCTACTATACTAAACCCTCTTGTTGATGATCAAAGGAAGCAAAGAATCGCTCTCAAGGCAAGCACAAGCCAACCTCAAAATGATGAGGACGGAGACAACGAGTTCGGACTCGTTATCAAGAGATTTCAAAAGTTCATGCGAAAAGAGTATGAACGAAAGGGTAAAAAGCAAGGAGATCAAATAAAGTGCTATGAGTGCGGAGAAACCGGGCACATTAAATCAAATTTCCCAAATGCTAAAAAGGAGAAGAAACCCTTCAAGAAGCAACGAGCATACATATCTTGGGGAGGCGACTCAGGTGACGAGTCAAGTGAGGAAGAAGAAGACGAAGCCGCAAATCTTTGTCTTATGGCACAAGAAGACAACAAAGAAGAGGTATGTCAAATTTCTTCCAAAAATTTCTTTTCCCTTGAAGAAATGCATAATGCTTTTGATGAGTTGTATAGCGAATTTATCAAAACTTCAAAAACTGTTAAGAGTATAAAAGAAAATGCTTCTTTAAAAGAAAAAGATTTTAAAAAACAACTCTCTTTCATAGAAAAGGAATTGGAAAAACTGATTTTAGAAAATGAGAAGTTGAAAGAGGAAAACAAATTTTTTGGCAAGAGAAGCGCCGACAAGCCCGAGAGTTCTAGAAATTGTACTTCTTGCATGCATCTCAAAAATGAAGTAGAAAGGCTTAAGGGCACCTTAGATAAGTTTAACTCTTCTCATAAAAATTTGAATGAAGTGCTTGTTAATTTGAAGTCGACCAAGCATGGCATAGGTTTTAGAAACGAGCCTAAAGAGAAAGTTGAAGCCAACCCCCAACCACCTAAGGCTCAACCTAGGATAAATAAAACAAATGTTCATCCTAGATACAACAAACCTAGAAATGGTTTTCATCAGTCGCAACCTAGAAATAATCATGCTAGAAATAATGCACATTCTAGGCCAAACACTAGAAGGAATTTTGAACCTTTTAGAACACCTAGAAATGACTTCCAACCTAGAAACAACTATTCTAGAAATGATGCATATCCTAGAACAAATGGTAGGAGAAATGATTTCATGATTTGCGCAATAGTTATATTGTCAAGAATAGAGTAAATGAATTTCGTTCGTCCAACTACTATCAACCTAGAAGGATGCATAATCGTAACGTGACTTGTCATTATTGTAGACGAATTGGACATATTGCTCCTACTTGTTTTACACGACATAGACATAACACTCAATCACATCACTATGATTTGCCTAACCCCCAAGGACCCAAAATGGCATGGGTACCTAAAACTCATTAATCTGTTTTGTAGGTATGTTTGAAGAGATTAAGTGTACTATGGTACCTTGATAGTGGATGCTCCAAGCACATGACGGGAGACGAATCCAAATTCCTTCAACTAGAACACAAGGAAGGGGGAAGTGTTATTTTTGGTGATAACAACAAAGGAAAGATTATCAGCATCGGATCGGTCGGTAAGGATGAACTTTCTTCCATTAAGCATATATTACTTGTGAAAGGTTTAAAACATAATCTCTTGAGCATAAGTCAATTATGTGACAAGGGAAATCTTGTTTTATTTGATTCGGATGAATGCTTAGTTTTTAAACGTAGCGATTTTAAAATTATCCTTCGTGGTTTTAGAATGGATAACATTTATATGGTTGATCTTGCAAATTCTTCACCCGAATATGTGAATTGTTTAATGAGCAAAGAGGATGATTCTTGGTTATGGTATCGTAGAGTAGCTCACATCAACATGCATCTTTTGAACAAATTGGTTTCACAAAATTTAGTTGTTGGTCTTCCAAATTTGAAATTTGAAAATGACTCTATTTGTGATTCTTGTCAAAAAGGGAAGCAAACAAAAGCATCTTTTAAATAAAAAAATATTGTTTCAACTACTAGACCATTGCAATTGCTTCACATGGATTTATTTGGACTATCTCGCATTGAAAGTCTAGGTAGAAATCGTTATGCTTTTGTTATTGTTGATGATTATTCCAGATTTACTTGGACTTTATTTCTTGCCCATAAAAGTGATGCTTTTCAGAATTTTAAATATTTTCTTAAACGTGTTCAAAACGAAAAGGAAACAACCGTCACTTCAATCAAAAGTGATCATGGGGGAGAGTTTGATCACAATCTCTTTGCGGACTTTTGTGACGAACTCGGTATCGAGCATACCTTTTCCGCTCCACGAACACCACAACAAAATGGGGTGGTGGAAAGGAAAAATAGGTGTCTCGAAGAGATGGCTAGAACCATGCTCGAAGAGGCTAAGATTCCCAAACATTTTTGGGCGGATGCTGTGAGTACGGCATGCTACGTTTTAAATAGAGTAGCAATAAGGCCAATACTCATGAAAACCCCTTATGAACTCTACAAGGGAAGGAAACCAAATATCTCCCATTTTAGAGTATTCGGTTGTACAGTTTTTATTCATAACAATGGAACAGATCAATTGGGAAAATTTGATGCCAAATCCAATGAAGGAATTTTTACTGGGTATTCTTCACGTAGCAAAGCATATAGGGTATTTAATAATAGAACCCAAACTGTGGAGGAATCCCCTCATATTGTGTTTCCCGAAAATAATGCTCGCTTGGCGAGAAAGGATTCTTGTTCTGATCTTGCAGGTATTTTAAATAGTTTAAAAGACAAAGTACAAGAGGAAACTCCTAAGGAAATTCAAGATGAAATCTTGGAACAATCAACGGAGGAAACGCCACAATTGGAGAAAGAAACGAAAATGCCTAACGAGTGGAGGAAAATCAAAGATCACCCTCTCAAACAGGTAATTGGCGACGTCGGAGAAAAGATAAGTACCCGAAACTCTCTTAAGAACACCTTAGGACACACTTCTTAAGAGATCACGTTCTCATTGCATTATTTCGTTACAAATTACTAACTTGAGCGTCAGAGACGTCTAATTCTCTTTTGCAGGTATCTCCCTAAAGGAAGGGGGAATTATAAAGAAATGGCATAGAACAATCGATTGTTACAGCAAATAATCGATTATTTTACTGTGCGGTCAATCGATTAGCAAGTATCACTAATCGATTATTTATGTTTGATGCTTATTATGCATTTGTGGTTAATAATCGATTTTTTAACTGTATAATCGATTACCGTCTCACCCATTCAGTACTGCTTCTCTAAAACAATTGATTGTTTCATATATATAATTGATTATTTTCCGAGTCAGAAAATCACCGTGCTCACTGTATCACACCAATCGATTATCATAATTCAACAATCGATTATTTTTTGTCAGTAATTCAAATATTTGTTACCGTTTGGGTCCTGCAATCGATTTTGTGTCAGTTCCGAGTTCAAGTCAAAATCTGCTCAACAATCGATTATTTCGTTTCAACAATCGATTGTCTAACGGTCAGTGCAATTTATTTTTACCGTTTCTGACTGTTTTGGCTCATATATTTCTGCAGATTTTCATCAATAAATGAAATACCATTCTTCCCATTATAAATAGGCATCACAAGTCTTCAATTATATTCACTCAAGCATCAATCTTTGCTCCCAAACCTTCAAAAATTTTCCAAGTTTCTTACAAAGTTCATTACTACTCTTTGAAAATTCGTGCAGACACTCTAAACGTTCCCGTTCAGGTAGACAAGTTGCATCTTCTTCTGCTCCTCCACCTCCAAATTTCCCTTATCAAGATGGGTCTATTTTACAATTCAATACTGAAACCGAGCTTACTAGATTTTTGACAAAATTCGAAAAGCGCGACGTTCTTCCTCCTCGCTTTTCAACAAGCAAGTATCTTGAATCATGTGCCCCCGCTGCAAACATTCTTAAGGAATGTCAACTTCTTGACTTTTTATATCTTGCCTATCCTTATATTAATCCTCCATTGATTCAAGCGTTTTACTCAAACCTTCATGAGGATGACGATGGTGAACTTGTGTCAAATATTAAGGGTGTTCAAATTCTTTTGTCCAATGAAAACTTGCATTCCATTGCCCATCTTCCTCGAATTGGCGAAAACATTACTCGCTACATTAGAGAGGCCGGCGCCTTATTTGATGAGAAAATTCTCCTAAACTAAATAGGTCTTACATCTTATGATCCTAATCTATCTTCTCGGCGCCCTACTATCACGGGAAGGCTCCCCGAGTATCGTTTGATTTTCTATTTCATCACCCGAGTCCTCAAGCCTCGGAAGCACAATCATACCACTCTTTCCCAAGAGGACGCTAAGCTCATGCATGCCATTATAACCGGAGCTCACATCAATTGGTGTAAGTTCGTCAAGATTCACATGCTTGATGCCATCGGAGATGATAGACCTCTTCCCTATGCCCTCCTTATTATGAATTTTCTTGAAGCTTCCGGGTTCAACACTTCCATAGGTCCTCTCAAAAAGAGCACCAAGAAGTGGGAAATTTCAGAATCCTCCTTTCCCCATGACGGTGATCATGCAGCTCCTGCTCCTCCTCCAACCCGTCAATCGCGTCAGCCTCAAGAACCTACTCTTCAATCCATTTCCGACCAAATTGCTTCATTGACCACCTCTGTCGGTCAATTGACACATGAGATCCATGGATATTTTGACCATGTTCGTTATCCATATGCCGGTCTTGTTCCCTATAAAGCAGTGCCGGATGATGAGGCTGGAAATGATGATGAATAATTTCTTTATTTGTTTTTCTACTTTATTGTTCTATGTTTTATTGTTCCCGTTATGTAACCATTTTTTTAATAAATAAACAAGTTTTTTGATTATTCTATATTTTTTTTGCTAATGGCAAAAGGGGGAAGATAACGGGTATGCACTCTCAATACTTATCGGCATAAATTGAGGGGGAATTCATTTATTGAGGGGATATCTATATACTTGTTGCATATCTTTACTTGTCTTGAATCGTCATTATGAATTGCCTAATATGCATATCCCGCTTAAAGTTTGCCATTATCAAAAAGGGGAAAATTGTTGGAAACACGTTCTCAAGGCATTATACTAAACGTGTGTTCATATTTGTAGGTTTTGATGAATGACAAACTATGCGCAAATTGACATATGACGAGGTCCAAGCACAAGCGCAAAATTGATATATAACGAGATTCAAGCACAAGACAAAGATCGAGATTAAGTTTTATATGAGTCGGTATTTAATTGTGATCTTGATCCGACAACATAAACTCAAGACTTGGCTTCTCTCGTAAAAATATTTTTAACAAATCATGCATATTTAATTTAAAGCAAAATGATTTTAAATAATGTATATTTTCTTTAGTAAAAATGATTTTTAAACATGCCTCTAAAATCTGGACTAAGATAATCGATTATGTACTTATGATAATCGATTATGTTTAAGTCAGCTGCTTGACAATCGATTGTGAACTTATGACAATCGATTGTGTTAAGGCAGTGAGCATCAGATTTTTCAAATCTGCATGACAATCGATTGTGAACCTTATGACAATCGATTGTGATGAGGCAGTGTCCATCAAAGTTTTTCAAAACTCAAAATAATCGATTGTGAAGCTAATGACAATTGATTGTGAAGAGACAGTGTCCATCAGATTTTTCAAAGTCACAAAATAATCGATTGTGAACTTATGACAATCGATAGTGTTGAGGCAGTGTCTTCCAGATTTTTTCAAAGTTATTAAATAATCGATTGTGAACCTATAACAATCGATTGTCAAGAGGCAGTGTCTAAATTGATTTTTCAAGACTGATATATAATTGATTGTTAACTTAATATAATCGATTGTATAACTGACCGTTGCCAAAATGTTTTCAAATACCGTCAGGTAATCGATTATTGATTTCCTATAATCAATTGTTTTAATTAAAATCTGGAAAGGATTTTTTGAACGTTGCTGAGAAGTCGATTGTAGATTTCTGACAATCGATTGTTTTAAGTAAAATCTGGAAATGATTTTTTGAACGTTGCCAGTAATCGATTATTGATCTTAGATAATCGATTGTTATGCGTAAAATCTGGGATTGATTTTTGGAAGAACTGGCAAACGATCGATTGTGGTAATTTGACAATCGATTGTCACAGAGTAAAATCAGCAACTCTTAATTGGCAATTAGGCAACGGTAATACAAAGTTTTTCAACTATAAATACAGCTTCAATTCAGTCTTCTAAACACAACAACTGATCATACAATTGCTAAAGCTTGCATACCTTATTGCTTATCATTTTATATTCATCACATAAGCTTTTGAGAGCCAAATTCTTGTCGAAAGTTGTTGCGATCTTGAGCGTATTCTTTTTACTCATATCTACTCTTAAAGGAGTGTCTTGTTTGAGTGCTAAGTGTTTTTGTACACTTGAAGGGAAGTGTTAGTCCCTTGTGTTGTAAGAAGGAACTTGTGTTTCCTTGGTTGAAGTCTTGGAGTGTTGTATCTCCGAGCAAAGGTTGTTGAGTCTTGTGTCCTCAAGTTGTAACGGTTTGTTGAGCACACGTAAGCTTAACAAGTTAGTGGAAATCTCGAGAGAGTCTCTCGGGGACTGGACTAGCCACGGGTTGTGGTGAACCAGGATACATCGGTGCGTTTGTTCTAATTTATTTACTTATCGCACTTATTTATTTCCTGCAATTTTTAAATTTCGCAATTTTACGCTAATTTTTATTATAACGCTATTCACCCCCCCTCTAGCGTTAAGCGCAGTATCTAACAACATTCATATAAAAACTTCATTCTAGTTATTTAAATTTAGTTCTTTATTTCCGCAATTATTTTATTTCTGTATTGTTAGGCTTACCTAGTCGTGGGGACTAGGTGCCGTCATGACATGTTCACAGAGGGTGAACTAGGGCAATGCCATTAATAATCGGATACTACCTCAAATGGAATACATAATTTTTTACACCTGACAAAAATTCCCATCTCATTTTAGGAAAGTGCATGGGTACACACTTCTTATCAGATATTGCATGATTCTTCCAGGGCGAACAACCTGATCCCATAAGCATATGTTTCTCCGTCGAGACGAATGACCCGATCAAAATAGATTATATTACATTATTCTGCCGAAGAAACAACTGGATCCCATAATAGTATTGCTAAGGTGTTCAGTATGATCCCAATAGAATAGAAACTTTAAGGGATCCTTGATCCACTCACAAATATACGCGTTATTAATGAAATTTAAGAAAACTTTGATGAATACGCACCGCACGGGAGAAATCAAAAAAAAAAGGAAGTAAAATTTCCATGGCTAATCAAGTAGCTCGTCAAGTATCTCAAATAGTAAGTCCATTCCTCTATTCAAGTCTAGTATTAGGCTATAAAATAAAATAAATCATTTAAACAAGCAATAAGAACTCAAATAGTAAAATTCAAGCATGGCGTAAGTCTAAGTCTACCCGGACCAAATTAGGAATTCAATCGTATGCATAGACATTTGTCACCTGATACGTGCATAGTCACCACAACATGTAGTACATATGAAAGATAATACCTACACGGTAAATTTTCCCTCACGAGGTTAGATAGGAGACTAACCTTATTCCAAAATTAGATAACTGGCTCCAACGCCTCTCTTACACCTCAAATAGTTTCCAAACAATCTAAAACTAATCAAACAATGTGCAAACTAATTAAGAAATACTCCTATAACCATAATTTAATAGTTTATGAGCGCCATCTAATAACACCAACCTGTTCTAATATTTGTACAAACTTACCTAAAATCTCTAAATACCACAAATAACATTGCAATCAGGAATTGACAATCAAAATCCTTCTTTTATCTTCCAGACCTTCAAAAACAAAAATCCATTTCAAGTCAAACTTAGGAAATTCTAAAATTCCAAAATGCCAATTTTCACAATAAGAGCCAAAACACTTCCTGTCCACCCGAAACTCGATCCTAACATACCTACAAGTGAAATATTATCATACGAACTTATCGTAAACTTTAAATTCGGATTCTGAGAGTATTTTCTCAAAGTTCAAACCTTGATCATCTCTTTCAACTTAAATGTAACGACTCGTCCGGTCGTTTTAAGTATTGTAGCCCTGTTACCCTATTAACTGCCTCCACTAGGTTCATTTGTGGTTATGATTTGCTGGGGTGGTTGGTTTGGTTGTGGGTAAGTTTCGGAGTAAATTGGGACACTTACTCCCAAGACTGGAAGCTTAAGTTAAAAAAGTTGATCTGAGTTTAACTTTTGTGTAGATGAGTCCAGAATAGAATTTTGATGGTTCCATTATCTTTGTATGATAATTTGGACTTAGGCGTATATCGTAATATTGATTTGGAGGTCTGTAGGTTCTTTTGGTTTCAATCGGCAAAAGTTGGAAAGTTTAAGGTTTAGAATACTGATATGTTTGTCTGAGAGTTGACTTTATTGATATCAAGTCTGGTTTTTAGTTCTTATATTTGGAATAGGTCCGTTGTCATTTATGACTTATGATCAAAATTTAAGGTCAATAGGGATTGGCGTGATATGATATGGCATTAGTTTTAGAAATTGGAAGTTAATTAATTTTATTAGGCTTAAATTGGGGTGCGATATGTGATTTGGATATTGTTTGATTTGATGTGAGGATTCAACTAAGTTTGTATCATATTTTAGGATGTGTTGGTACGTTTGGATGGGGTCCTAGGGCCATCGGGTGTGATTAAAATTGCAATCAGATTTTGTTTTGGACTTAAGGAGTTGATGAAGCTTAATTAAGGCTTGTGGTGTGATCGCACCTGCGTGGCTTTGGCCGCAAGTGCGAGACCGCATATGCGGCCCTACGGTTGCGGAAGTAGTTTGGGTTGAGGCTGGGTAGATATGCAGATGTGATGCAGTTGGGAGCAAAAGATGATTTAGGGCCTGTGAGGTCGGAGTCGCAGAAGAAGAGAATATCCACAGTTGCGAAAGCATAGAAGCGATGGCCAGACCGTAGAAGTGGTCCAATAGGTGTGCTTGATCGGGTGATAAGTGAGTTCCACAAAAGTAGACCCTTTGAGTGCAAAACCGGATATTTGGGATGCATGTGGGATAATGCCTAGGCAGAAGGATTTAAACGAACGGTTTCATGTTTTATCTTCTTTTTTTTGGACTTGAGAAGCGCAGTTAGGGGAGATTTTTGAGATGGTTTTGGCTACAATTGAAGAGGTAAGAGAAGATTCATCACTATTGTTGATAATTATTGAATACCCATTGATTATTACACCCTTTTCAGGAATTTAAGTTATAATTTAGGGATTTTCTGACTATCGATTGAAGAGTGAAATTTGGGGATTTGATGGTCAATTTTTTATTGGAATTAGATAATTTTAGTATGGTTGGACTCGTATCAGAATGCGTTCATTATAAATTTGACCGGGTTTCGAGGTGCTAGCCCTATGTTGACTTTATTTTTTGTAAGATTGGAAATTTATTTTCCAAAATTATTTTCTATGGATTGTATTTATGGTATCAAGTTATTTGGCAAGATTCGAGCTGTCCGGAGTTGGATAGTCGCGAGAGAGACATACTAGTGATTTGATTTAACTTGTTTGAGGTAAGTATCTTGTCTACCTTTTTGTGGGAGAAACTACTCCTTTGTATTTTGATTGATTGTGCTATGTGTTGATACCCAATTTTCTCCTACATATTTTTTTATCCAAAATACTTCCAAAATAATATATATGTGCATATATAGCACACCAAAGGGTTTTGGTATTTTTAATAATTTTTAAATAATTTATGGTCTATTTTTACACCATAAAATTTAATAATTATTCCCAAAACTTGACATTTTGGACAATATTTTGTTTTATTCTCATATTTACATAAAAATATAGGAAATTGAATCCTATATTTTTAAATTAATATTGACATATTATTTATTGACTAAGTTTCTTTAATTTATTTTTTAAATTATTTTTCCTAATTTTATAAAAATAAAATGAAAAATTGGCTATTTCAATTGTAGCTTCAATTCATTTCAAATTTAGCCACATTCCTACTTCAATTTCAGCCAATTTCAAACCCAAATTGGGAAGACCAATTCCAACCCCTGACCCAATTGCTTATACACGCCTGGGACCTCATTTAATCCAGGCCGTTGATCTTTGATCAACGGTCACAATTAATACTTACTTTTTTAATTCTACCATTCCCCCAACCCTACAGCGCTTTCGAACTCTCCTCCTCTCTAATGCTCTCGAGCCCTCGAAACCATAATCATATCCCACGTCTTCTCCGATCAATCTTCACCGGAGTCCATGGCTTCTCAGGCAACTGACAGCCTGTGCTCACCTACTTTAACCTCCAGGCCCTAGTTGTTCAAGGTTTTGAGGTTCGACCTCAACGATGCCTGTTCAGATTATATGCTGATCTGTGCTCCTATGGCCTCTCCGGCTCTGTTCCGATGTGTTTAAGCCTTAAGAGCCTAGCTACGGCTCAGACCTGTCCGAGACCAGACCTTTCAAAGCCTTCTCATTTCTAGGGTTTCTGAGAAACCCTAAAGCTATTTCGAGGTTCCTTATGCTCTTATTTGCTTAGATCTGAGATGAATCTATGTTGTATTCAACATTTTGAAGTTTTTCCCCAATTTTTCTTTTTCAAATTTAGCCTGTTTCAATTTTGGGGTTTCTGAAAATCTTAAAACGACTTTTGTCTCTTCTCTGTCTTCTTTTCTTTGTGTGCATCTATTTGTATATACCATGTTATTATGAGTTTTTCGCTTGAGTTCTTATGTTCTTTCCTCGCATGTTCTTCTCCTGTGCTTTTGTGTTTGCCTTATTATGCATGTTCTCCGTTCTTTCTTCTGCTAGTTTCTACATCATGCTTTCACATGTTTATCTCATATGTTCATTTATCCATGTGTTCCTTTATTTATTATTCTACTAAGCGTCCGTTTTCTATCTGCCTTCTTTCTAAACTTGATTAAGTTCCAAGTTTCTTAAAATGTGTTCTTGCTATTCTAACTATGTTTCAAATCACTTCTATTTGCCTTGATCCTACTATTTGTTCGTTTTCTCATGAGTTTCTGAGCTTGTTTCAATTATTTGCTTTTCTTATCTGCATCTTACTCAAGTCAAAAACCTTAGGATTTGGGAGGGGAGGGGGGGAGGTTACAAGTTCGGATCTTGTTTTTGGGACTAGGGTTCATGCTTTTGAACTCTAGGTTTCTCAGAATCGTCTGAGTCTTTGTACTTTCTTTTACTCTGAACTTTTCTATGCTAGGCGTTTCTAATTAGCATGAAAATTCATTCTTGTTTGACATGCCTGTGTGCTTTATACATGAGGAACTTTTCTTTCAAAAAACGGTTTTCCAACTCATGATTGGATTCAGAATCTATTTGAGTTTTAATTGATTGTCATTGATCTTCCTCAAGTAAAATCCTCTACTCACTTTTCCTGACTTGGTTCATTCGAACAATGCCTGCAATTTTAATTTTTAAATTGATTCCATTTCCTGATTCTTACAAACTGTGTGTCACTAGACTTTTTACTTAAATAGACTTCTATGTATTTACCCTTCTTATGGAACTTTGGGAAAAGATTTTGATCAAACTCTTTTCTTAGTTAATTTTTTTACTCCTTTGAAATCAGAATCCCTTAATTGAAGAGAATCTTGCGTGATTGATTTCTGGATTATTTTCTTACCAATGTTTACTTGCTTTATACACTATAAAGGGCATGGCTCTTCTGCACTTTTAAAAGGCACTTTGAATTAAGCACACAGACGCTCAATTCACTATTTTTCTCTACATTACTTCTGCACTCGAAAATACAACTTTTCTGCACTCTCTCCCAATCAAATTTCTTTTCTCACTTATAGTATTGAGCATCCCTACTCCTCTTCTCCTTTTACTTTCTGAAACATTCTCAAGTTCTCTTTGAACTCTCAAGTATTTGCTGAAAACTAGAGTTTGCTCTTGCTGATTTCTTGATGTTTGCTTACTCTATTGTTCTACTATTCTAGTACTTTGCATCTGGTATGTCATTCTTAGTTAAATAATGCCCCTTCACTATGTGTTTATTTTGTAGCCTGTTATGCTTTCTTTCACTATGTGGCTTTTTCTAGACTATTATGCTTTCCTTCATCATGTTGTTGAAACTCTGTGTGCTCTTTTCTCATGTGAACCCCTTCCTTTTTACCTCTTTGTATGAGAGTACAGTTCCAGCCATGGTAGCACTTTTTTTATTGATGCCTATGACTTTGAACTAGGTTGCTTTGAACCCCTTACTCAGATCAATTCCCACTTCCCTTTTTCCTTTTCATGTCCTGAGCTTAATTTGGGTCTGGTGGTTATTTAATTTCAGGAAAAAGGGTGACTTAGCTTTTCATAATAGTGATTAAACATAGGACTGAGATCAATGATTATACAAATCATAATATCACAAGAATATTCATCCTAGACGGATTCTACAAATCAGCATAAGGCCCCAAATATGGCAATAAGCCCAATTTTCAACAATATAATGTGCGTATCAACCGCCAATATATTATAGTTAGCACTCGGGATGGACCAAGTCACAATCCTCAATCATGTACGATCCCGCACTTGCAATGGAGTGCGAGTCACGCCCTAATATAGCGTCACAATGTGATAAACCGGGGTTTCAAACCCTCAAACCATCATTTATACAAACTACTCACCTCTAACCAGCCGTACACTGGTCCGCAATGGCTTTTCCTCTTGTATCGACCTTCTCGCACGTCGAATCTAGTCAAAATCAGAACGAATACAAAAATATTGGTTAAAGAAACATAACCCAATAAAAAATACTCAAAAAGTACTAATATTCACGAAGTTAGTAAAACCCGAGCCCCATGCCCACTTCTCAAAAATTCCAAAAATCACATCAACGGATCCCTCGTCTCGCCACAAGTCTGCGCATATAAAGTTTGTCGAAAATGGAGCTCAAATCCCAAAAATACGTTTTAAAAAACCAAGCCCTAGTTCTTCACAATTTCAACCTATTTTAATGGATTTGAGGGTTGATTCTTCATAAAAATGGTGTTTCTATGTCAAGAGACTTACCTCAAATCAATAACCATCGAAAACCCTCTTCAAATCACTCAAAACGCTCTGTTGGTAGAGTAAAAATGGTGGAAATTTTTATGTGGGTTGCGGATTGATTAACCCTTAAAACATTTCAGTCCGCCCAGATATTCCTCTATGCGATCGCATCCAACCCATAGCGATCATAGGCCAAAGTCAGACCCTCTAAAATTCGTCTTATGCGATCGCATGACAAGCTCTGCGATCGCAAGGCACAACCTGCCCCTTCTATGCAATCGCATGACCTTCCTTGCATTCGCATAGAACAAAAGTTGTCAGGTATCCCAGGTCCAAATTGCACTACGCACGCATCATCCGGAGTGCGAACGCACTGAACAAAGTCCCACACCTATGCGATCGCAAAGCCACTCACACGATCGCATAGGGAAAATCCATGGCCCCTCCAAAACCTTCTATGCGATTGCAGACATACCTATGCGATCGCATAGAGTAAATTTTTTGCTGCATTTTTCGTCTGCATTTTCTCATTCAAAATTCACCGTTAGCCATCCGAAACCACCCCGAGGCCCTAAGAACCTCAACCAAAAGTACAGATACGTCCTAGTACTTCATTCTCGTAGCATAAAAATACTATCATAAACATCAAAATCATCAAATTACCATGGATTCAAGCCTAAGTCAAACTAGAACTTCAAAAACTTGCATTTGAAAAAAAATATGACTTGAACACCTCTGAATGACCTGAAATTTTGCAAGAATATCCAAAATCACCTAATGTAGCTACTGCAACTGTCGGAATTCCATTCTCACCCCCGTATCAAAATCTCACCTATCAACCGAAATTTGCCAAAATTCAAACTTAGCCAATTCAAGCCAATTCTACACTGGACCTCCAACTTCAATTCCGACTGCGCTCCTAAGTCAAAATTCAACACTAGTCCAATCATAAAAAATCCATTCCGAGCCCTCTGACTCATAAGTAAATGGTCGATTGACTTTTCCAAACTAACCTTCTCACAAAGAGACTAATTTCTCATTTCTAACCGAACTCTTTCATAATTACTTCAAATTCTCCAAACACATATAACGAAACATATGGAAGCATAAAATGGGGAAACGGGGTGGTAACTCACGTGACGACGGTTCGGGTCGTTACATCCTCCCCAACCTAAACAAGCGCTCGTCCTCGAGCAGGTCAACAAACTTACCTTGAGTCTCAAACAAGTGAGGATATTTTCTACACATCTCCTGCTCGGTCTCCCAAGTAGCCTCCTCCACGGGCCGACCTGTCCAACGCACCTTCACCGAAGTTATGTCCTTTGATCTCAACTTTCGAACCTGACGACTCAAAATAGCCACGGCTCCACATCGTAGGTCAAGTCCTCGTCCAGTTGAATCGTGCTGAAGTCTAACACATGAGACGGGTCCCCAACATATTTCTGGAGCATAAAAACGTGGAACACCGGATGAACTCCCGACAAGCTAGGTGGCAAGGCAAGCATATAGGCCACCTCCCCAATATTTCTAAATATCTCAAAAGGTCCAATGAACCTTGGACTCAGCTTTCCTTTCTTTCCAAATCTCATAATGCCTTTCATAGGAGAAACCTTCAACAAGACCTTCTCGCCCACCGAATAAGATACATCTCAAACCTTCCGGTCGTCATAACTTCTCTAAAGTGAGTGAGCTTTACGAAGTCTTTCCTGGATCACTTTCACCTTCTCTAAGGCATCCTAAACGAACTCTGTCCCTAATAATCTAGCCTCGCCGGGCTCAAACCAACTAAATGGAGACCTACATCGTCTCCCATATAAGGCCTCATACGGCGCCATCTGAATGCTTGATTGATAACTGTTGCTATAAGGAAACTCCGCAAGTGGAAAGAACTCAGCCCAAGAACCTCCAAAATCAATGACACAAGCACGCAACATGTCCTCCAATTTTGATAGGGCGCTCGGACTGCCCGTCCATCTGAGGATGAAATGTCGTGCTCAACTGTACCTGTATGCCCAACTCCCGATGAAAGCTCCTCCAAAACTGGAAAGTAAACTGAGTACCCCTATTTGAGACAATGAAAACCGAGACCCCATGCAACCGTATGATCTCCCGGATGAAAATCTCTGCTAACTTCTCCGCAGAAGAAGTGGTACATACCGGAATGAAGTGCACAGTCTTGGTCAGCCTATTCATAACCACCAATATCGAATGAAACTTCTTAGAGTTACGAGGAAGACCAATCACAAAATCCATAGTGATATTCTCCCATTTCCACTCCGAAATATCTATCCGCTGAAGTACACACCACCGGGCCTCTTGTGCTAATATTTGACCTGCTGATAGTTGAGACACCGAGCCACACAATTCACAATATAATTTTTCATTCTCCTCCACCAGTAATGATGTCTCAAATCCTGGTACATCTTCGCGGCTCCCGGACGAATTGAATACCACGAGCAGTGGGCCTCCTCTAATATCAACTCCCGAAACCCATCCATATTGGGCATGCAAATCTAGCCCTGCATCCGCAACACACCATCATCACTAATGGTCACATCTATGGCATCATCATGTTGGACCCTTTCCTTCAGGACAAGCAAATGTGGGTCATCATACTTGAGCTCTCTAATGCGGTCATACAAAGAAGATCGGGAAACAACACAAGCCAACACCCAAATAGGCTCAGAAATATCTAACTTCACCATGTGACTGGCCAAGGCCTGAACATCAACTGCAATACCACCCTTAAGTATTGCGCGTGCTCCTCCTGGCTACTCAAGCATACCAGGATAACATCAATAAAACGATCAAAAAAGAATCCAGATATGACCAAAATACACTATTCATCAAGTGTATGAATGCGGCTAGGAAGTAGTCAGCCCGAAAGACATCATTAGAAACTCGTAGTGCCCATATCTTGTCCTGAAAACTATCTTCATAATGTCTGAATCCCTAATCTTCAACGGGTGATAGCCTGACCGGAGGTCAATCTTGGAGAATACCTTTGCTCCCTGAAGTTGATCAAACAAATACTCAATACGAGGTAGTGGTACTTGTTCTTCACTGTCACCTTGTTTAGCTGTCTGTAATCAATGCACCTTCTCATTGTGCCATCTTTCTTCTTTACAAACAAGACTGGAGCACCCTAAGGTGACACACTCGGGCGAACGACGCCCTTATCTAGGAGTTCGTGAAGCTATTCCTTCAACTCATTTAGCTGAGTTGGTGCCATACAATAGGGAGGAACAGAGATGGGCTGAGTGATCGGCACCAGATCAATACCGAAATCAATGTACCTGTCTGGCGGCATGCCCGGCAAGTCCACTGGAGACACATCGAGGAAATACCTTACAACGGGAACCGAATCAAGGCTAGGATCCTCAGCTTCCACTCCCCTCACAAAAGCCAAGTATGACAAACAACCCTTTCCGACCATCCGTTGGGCTTTTAGGAAGGAAATCACCCTGCTGGGTACATAATCAGTCACGCCTCGCCACTTGATCCTCGGAATACCCGGAATAGCCAATGTAATTATCTTGGCATGACACCAGAATAGCATGGTATGGAGATAGCTAATCCATACCCAGAATCACGTCAAAATCCACCAATGCCCAATAATAGTAAGTCAAATTGGTCTCTAGACCCCCAATTGTCACCAGACACGAACAATATACATGATCTACAATAATATTATCACCCACCCGAGGTAGATACGTGCACAGGAAAGGCAAGAACCACGATTCGTACCCAAATGATGAGCAAAATATGAAGATACATAGGAATAGGTAGATCCAAGATCAAATAAGACAGAAGCATCCCTGTGGCAGACTGAGCTAATACCTGTGATGACTGCATCTAATGCAATATCGTCCCTCATATCTGGAAGAGCATAAAATTGAGCCTGACCACCGCCAGTACAGTCCTCACCTATGGGGCGACCTCTGGCACACTGGCCTCTATCTTTAGCTGACTGAGTGGGTGCTTAAGAAATCAGAGCAGAAGACGAGGGCTGATCCCTCTACTCAGACTGTCTACTATAGAGCCGAGGACACTGTCTCCTCATACGACCTAACTCTCCGCATTTGTAGCAACGACCTGAAGCTGGAGAAGGGGGCTGATGGGAACCCTCATTGCAGATGAACCCTAGGCTGAAGAAGCAGGAGCTCTGAGCTGGAAGGGAACTTAGTGCAGGCTAGCTATGCTGATGTCCCTGATGACCTCGGCCTAAAGAGGCTCCACTGGACTCTGCACGTCCTGACTGAGGAGGCTTGAAGGAACGACTTCGACCATGCTAGAACAAGCCCCCAGACATAGCACCGTTGAAATTACCAGAACCCCGAGGCCTCCTGGCCTCCCTCTCTATACGCTCCCGATGGTGATATATATCAATCAGTCGAGCGGTATCAACTACCTCCTCAAATGTAGTTGTTAAAGCCCTCTCTCTAGTCATCAATATGCGGATCGAATAGTTGAGGCCATCCACGAACCTCCTGATCCTCTCTTGATCTGTCGGGATCATCGAAGTAGCATGCCGAGCAAGCTTTGTAAATCTCAACTCATACTGAGTCAGCATCATGTCTCCCTGAATCAACCATTCGAACTGACGATACAGCTTCCCCTCTGTGAGACTGGGGTACATACTTCTCCAAAAAAACCGTGGAGATCTGCTGCCAAGTGAGGGGCGCTGCCCCAATAGGTCTACACCTCTCAAACTCTTCCCACCAAGTAAATGCAAGCCATGTGAACTGGAAGGTAGTAAAAGCCACTCCACTAGTCTACAGAATACCCATAGTAAGAAGCATACACTGGCACTCATCAAGAAAACCATGGGCATGCTCACCCTCAACACTACTGAATATCGAAGGCTGGAGTCTATCGTACCTCTCCAACCGAATTTGCTCATCTTCCGGCATAGCTGGAACCACATGAGCTGGAGCTGGTGCGACTGGAGCAACTAGAACAACTAGTGCAACTGGTGCAACAGGAGCAACTGGTGCAACTGGGTGAACTAGGACTACCTCAGGTTTCTGTAAGCCCTGGGCACTCTGCTCAAGTGTGCGAGCATCGGGGGTCTGATGACCACCCCCGGTCTGAGAAGTAGACGCTGCAGTAGTGGCTGATACGGCCTGAGCCAAGCTAGTGCAGACGATTAGGATTTGAGCCAAAGCCTCCTGAAGACTAAGAATCACAATAGGCACTGCCGGTGCTTGAACAGGTGCGGCTGGAGCATCTACAGCTGGAGGCTAGTCCTTGACCTGGGCAGCTGGAGGGTCTGTAGGTGTTTCCACTGTTGGTCCACCTCGATCACCACCACAAACGCGTCCACGGCCTCTAGCAGGTGGTACTGCTGGTCGTCCGCCACGTCTATTAGCATGGGTTCACGCCATCTGCGAGATAATAGAATACAGAAATTTAGCCTAAAGGTTGTGGGTCTGCAGGTGTTGCCACAAGAAAGTGAAGTGTTACCTAAAGGTTCTATAGCCTCCCGAGGATAGATACGGACGTCTACGTACCGATCCGCGAGACTCTACTAAACTGGCTCATGACTCGCGAGGTGTAGTAACCTTGCTACGATACCAACTTGTCACGACCCAAATCTGGTCGTGATGGCGACCAACCCTAAAGCTCGGCAAGTCTGACCAACAATCGCTCTCAATTCTAAAATATCTCTCAAAATCGACAATTTAAGAATAATGTAATAGTCTTAGAATAGAAAATTTAATATTAAATATAATACAGAGAGATCCAAAATCTGATAAAACACTCCTATAAGATCTGGGGTCATGAGTCTAGAGCCTCTAACACAAACTGAAAAATGATATTTGAATGAAAATACCCAAGTCTGGAAATGTATATATAGATATAAAACTAACATAGGAAGAGTAGTCAGGTCCTGCAAACGTCAAGCAGCTCCCTCAACAACTCTAATAATCTATGGAGACAACGACTGCTCAGCTAAGCCTCCGGTAAACCTCAATCTGCACACAAGGTGCAGGGTGTAGGGGTGAGTACTACCGACTCAGTGAGTAGTACTACCGACTCAGTGAGTAATAAGCATAAAAAATGTCTAATGGTAAGAAATCCACGAAATGCTATAAAGTAAAGCTAAAACAAACAGTGCGGTACATTAACTATGAACCAACAGCAAAACAATATCAAGTATATCAGTCAAGTAATGCAAGAATGTGATACAATGCCATGCACATGAACCCGCTGCGGCGTATAGCCCGATCCGTTTAACATCGACGACGCTCACTGGGGGTGTTTACAGACACTAGAGGGGCTCCTACAGCCCAAGCACAATATTATCATTTCACTACTGCAACATGCAACCCGATCCATCTCAGTCCACAATATGAATATGAGTCACCTAACAGATTCAATTTACTTTCTGTTTCCAATTGTTAAGAAGAATATAATTTAGTTATTTAATTTTAGGAAAAAGGTGACTTAGCATTTCATAGCAGTGATTAAATACAAGACTGAAATCAATGATTATACAAATCATGCTATCACAATGATATTCATAATACAGTGTGCGTATCAACCGCCAATATATTATAGTTAGCACTCGGGATGGACCAAGTCACAATCCCCAATCATATACGATCCCACACTTGCCACGGAGTGCGAGTCACGCCCTAAGATAGCATCACAATGTGATAAACCGGGGTTTCAAACCCTCAGACCATCATCTATACAAACTACTCACTGCTAACCGGCGGTAGACCGGTCCGCAATGCCTTTTCCTATTGTATCGATCTCCTCGCGCGTCGAATCTAGTCAAAATCACAAAGAATACATAAATATCGGCTAAAGAAACATAACCCAATCCAAAAAACCGGAAATGTACTAAAACTCACGAAGTTGGTAAAACCTGAGCCCCGGGCCCACTTCTCGAAAAATTCTAATAATCACATCAACGGATCTCTCTTCTCGCCACAAGTCCGTACATATAAAGTTTGTCGCAAACGGAGCTCAAATAGCCTTCCAAATCCTAAAAATTTGTTTTCAAAAACCAAGCCCTAGTTCTTCAAAATTTCAACCTATTTTCATGAATTTGAGGGTTGATTCTTCAAAAAAATGGTGTTTCTAAGTCAAGATACTTACCTCCAATCAATACCCGTCGAAAACCCTCTTCAAGTCGCTCAAAAAGCTCTCTTTGTGGAGTAAAAATGGTGGAAATTTTAAGTGGGTCACGGATGGATTAACCCCTAAAACATTTATGTCCGCCTAGATATTCCTCTATGCGATTGCATCCACCCTATTGCGATCACATAGGCCAAAGTCAGACCCCCTAATATTCCTCTTATGCGATCGCATGACAAGCTCTTCAATCACAAGGCACATTCTGCCCCTTCTATGCCATCGCATAACCTTACATGTGTTCGCATAGAACAAAAGTTGCCAGGGACCCAAGGTCCAAATTGCACTACGTGATCGCATCACCCGTAGTGCGAACGCACTGAACAAAGTCCGACGCCTATGCAATAGCATAGCCTCTCACACGATCGCATAGGGAAAATACATGGCCCCTCCAAAACCTTCTATGTGATTGCATACATACCTATGTGATCGCATAAAGTAAAATCTCTGCTACATTTTTCTTCTGCATTTTTGTATTCAAAATTCCCCGTTAGCCGTCCAACACAACCCCGAGGCCCTCGTAACCTCAACAAAAAGCACATATACGTCCTATTTCTTCATTTAAACTTGCTCGTAGCACAAAGACACAATCATAAACATCAAAATTATCAAATTACCACGGATTCAAGCCTAAATCAGACTAGAACTTCCAAACTTGCATTTGATCAAAACCCAACTTAAAAACCTCCGAATGACCTGAAACTTTGCACGCATATCTAAAATCACCTAACAGAGCTACTGGAACTGTCAAAATTCCATTCCGGACCCTATATAAAAATCTCATTTATCAACCGGAATTCGCCAAAATTCCAACTTAGCGAGTTCAAGCCTAATTTTACACCGGACATCCAAATTCAATCCCGACTGTGCTCCTAAGTCACAAATCATCACCCAAAATGAGTCGAATCATCAAAAATCCATTCTGAGCCCTCTAATTCATAAGTCAGCATTCGGTTGACTTTTCCAAATTAACCTTCTCACAAAGAGACTGATTGTCTCATTTCTAAACTAACTCTATTATAATTATTTAAAATTCTCCAAACACATATTATGAAATATATAGAAGTATAAAATGGAGAAAAAGGGACGGTAACTCACGTGACGGTGGGTCAGGTCGTTACACCACTCCTATGGTTGGGTATCACCACCATTTGATATGGCTCCCAATCCCTATTTCACATTGCACTTATTCCTAGTTCTAAGTTTTGCCCCTCTCTGATAAGCCATGCTTTGGGACCCTAGATCTCCCCATGAACTTTGATGCCTGAGGCTGGCTATTCCACAATGCACTATTCTAATTCTAATGATATTCTAAGAGTAAGCACTACCGGGAATCCTTGAGATACCTTTGAACTTTGAAACATTTGGGATAAAGAGAAGGATTTGGAAATTTGGATTCCGGAATTTTTAATCTCATGTTATTAGACATTGAAGTTGCATTAGGCGGTATTGATGTAGCTGTAGATTTTGATGTATATTATATTTTTCTTTTATCTTTTCTGGTACTGTAATAATTTTTTGTATAAAAGAACTTGGGGAGATATAATAAAAGGGCGTGGGAGGAGTTTACTTTCTTGCATCAATAAAAGGTAGATACCATGCCTATGGGTTTAATGTTTAAAGCCATCTAGATATCGTGTCTATAGTGTTTAATGTTTAATTATGCTAGATACCATGCCATTAGGGTTAAATGTTAATCATATTGCAAACCATTAGAAATCCTGCCTATAGAACTTTAACAATGCATATAGAAATCATGTTTTTAGGGATTTCACGCTCATTAGGTAAACTTTAGGGCTAATTAAATAATCATCTTTTCATCTGTTTAATAACAAGCCTAACAAAAATCAAATGTAGATATCATGACTATAGGATTTTATATCAGACCTGATTAATTCGTTTAAAGCAATAAGAATCTGCTAATTAGTACTTAAGCATCCTAATTCCGTAACGTTTCCAAAGTCCTCCACATTTTAGTAAAAAATCTTCAAACCAATATATTTTTTAGGTCTTCAAATATGCAACAGTTTCTCTCTTAACATTCTATCTAAACATTTTGTATATTTTGGTTTTTTCTGAACTCCTCTTTTAAACAGTTCTACTCTCTGCTCTTTTTCTTAAGTAATTCTACTTTCTTCTCTGAAATGTTTTACAACTATTACTATGTCCAGGATGTCTGCCTACCTTACCTTAAACTTGCAGCAATTTATGCTTCCTTTTTCGAAACTCTTCTGCAATTACTTCTTTCTGAAACCAGTGCTTTTTTTCTAAAATTATTTGCTTAAAATATCTTAACTTCTGACAATTGGATCTGGGTTGCCAAACACGTACATTCAATCTAAATATATGTGTTAAACCGTTATGTTTGGCTATTTAAGTTTAATTCAAAGACTGAATCAGTATGTGCTAAGACATGCTAAACTAAGTGTTGTTTGATTAAGGGGTTAACTTGAACCTTACTTATTTGCTTTGCTCATCCTATACTTGTTATCTGTTTTGTATGTCGCAATTAGAATATTAACCTTTGAACTCCATATATGCCTATATCCTTTCCTCCCCCCTTAGGATCAGAATCTGATACCCCAGGACTGATAGGATGGGACGGGTACTAGCATGCAATAAGTAAACGAGACTAACGCATTTAAATACCTTAACGGGGTGGGAAGGGAAGAATATGGATATGATGACCGGTGCACTAATATCTCGTGCAACCCCTCTTCTGAGGAGTGATTGCTAGATATTGCATTGATGTGATCCATATTTTGAATAAACCTAGGACCCCATTTCCTTTTCTTTATTTGCGATGTCTTCTTTAATTCCTTTTCTTTAAATTAACTCATTTTTCTAAAATTTTCCATTACTATCTTCTTTTCTTTTATAAAAGCTTTAAACTTATTTGTAATGTATACTTTATTTTGAGGGGTTCCTAAAACCTTCCCCTCGAGATAATCTCTAAGCCCTTACCCGAACTCTAGTTTACCATCTTCTCAAACTCTTCATCTCCTTAAAATGTCCTAATGCCTGTAATCATTAGGTGGCGACTCTCCAAATCCAAAACCCAATTCTTGTAAGAGAATAAAGAGTTGTCCTCCCATAATGTCGTATACCTGATTTTCGGACTCTCTGTCCGAATAAAAAAGGGGGCGTCGACACCATTGCGACTCTGCTGGGGACCTTTTTCGGCTTTTTACCATTACATGCTTTTGGAACTAACTTGGCTCTTCATGTCTTCTCTTTCCTTTACTGCTTTACTATTTCAATACCATTGTAATTTCGAGCATTTATTGTAATCATTTATCTTATGTATGTGAAATTACATGTCAATTTGTTTCATTCTTGTAATTGCATCTTCAACATCATACTCCACTTGTGACAAAACAAATACTATTGCAACGCTTAAAACGAGTGGTTGCACTCTTGCGATATTATCACCCCCTAAATTTTGCAAAGGAATATTTGCGGTAAAACTAGTCTATCAACGGTGTAATTGACGGTTCTGCGCCTTTCCCTCTTGAGTTGTCCGCTCAAGGTTACCTTTCTAGCACTTCAAAAACAGAAACCTTATTCCGTTAAACTGTTCATGCATCATGGTCAAACCTAGCCGAGTCAATTATGCTATCCACATAATGACTCATTAAGATATCCTAGTCCAAAGTCCATCGAGTTTCCCTTGAAACCCAAATAGACACCCCCATGTTAGGTGCATTTATTTGGAAAACTAAATGCCTTTATGCTAATTGCTGATTTAAATAGTCGAGTCTGGTGGGGCAAGGGTCTAACGCTTTGTTCTGCAGAAATGAGGCACGAGGTTCCCGACTTCGATATGGTTAGTGTACCTTCACACTTGCTGACCTAGTGGAGAAATCTCCCATCAAACAACCAAATCAATGAATGGGTCACCAAGGCTAGTGAGAAGCTGGAATACCTAGAGTACAACCTGCTGGAATTAGAAGGAAGAGTGAGGAAAAGAGTCACCGACTGTCAAAACGCCGAGGAAGGCGAAGGAGAATGTATGGCGAAGGTGTTTTTAATAGGGAATCTGCGTGAGGTCGAGGATCTGATCAATGAGAACATTTAACCTGAAGAAGGTCTTTCTGGGGCCGAGTAGTTAGGATCTTTTATTTTCTGCTTTCATAATGTAATAAGGCCACTAACCATTAGTGATATCTTTATTTCTGTTATTTCAAATTGCATTTTTAGACTCGTCTTATTTTTATCAATAAAATGAGTCATTTAGCATAATAAGTTCTCCAAATTTAATTTTGTCGCTAGGCCTACCTCGGGCGCAATGAGGCACCCAAATTAGGGAACGACTTATATTCCTACACAACGCGTTTAATTATTGCAGCATTCTCTATCTCAGAATCCGCACTAACTTTTTACCTTTTGTTTTTCTTTTATTCCCCCCCCCCCTAAAGGATAGTTCGTGCCCTCTGGCATGATCATCTTAAGCAGAAGTGCACATCTCAACAATTGCTCCATCAGAACCACCAAGGCTCTGAAGGCTTCGGGAGAGCAAGGCAAAAAGACGCACCATGCATCGCATTTTACTTTTTACTAGTTGATTTTACTTTTTCGCACTGTCTTTAATTTCGAAAAGAGCTCCAATGTTCCGAACTATTATGAATTTAATCAAAAGCATTTCCAGTTTATTATATATCTTGCTCTTAGTATTTCCTCTATTATTTACTTTATTTACACAGCACTGCTGTTACCTATGTTGATGATGAACCAACAAATGTGACTCGCAATGAGACAACGCAACAAACGGATATAGATTCAGAAGAGGATGATATACTAGAAGAAGTTGTCAGGGAGGTGGAGAACTTTGAGAATAGACCTAAATCCAACTTGGATGTAACTGACATCGTTAATTTGGGAGATGCCGAGAATGTCAAAGAAACATGTATCAGTGTGCATTTGTCACCATCAAAAAAGAAAGTGTACATAGAATTCTTAAAAGAGTATGAGGACATCTTTGCCTGGTCGTATGATGATATGATTGGTCTCAGTACATCCATTGTAGCTCACAAGTTTCCAACGTATCTGACATGTCCACCTGTAAAATAGAAGCTTAGAAAGCTCAAACCCGACATGAGTATGAAAATCAAAGAAGTGGTTACCAAGCAAGTAATAGTCATGGTTCTCACGGTAGTTTCATATCCAACATAGTTAGCCAACATCGTGCTAGTACCGAAGAAGGATAGAAAAGTCAGAGTCTGTGTCGACTACCGAGATCTCAACCGGGCCAGTCCCAAAGATGATTTCCCCTTGCCAAATATACACATCTTGATTGATAACTGCACCAAGCATGAGATGCAGTCGTTTGTCGATTTTTTTGCGGGATACTACCAAATATAGATGGATGAAGAAGATGCAGAGAAAACGGCTTTTCTCACACCATGGGGTATGTACTATAATAGAATGATGTCGTTTGGTTTGAAGAATGCCGGTGCCACCTATATGAGAGTCATGACTACCATATTTCATGATATGATACATAAAGAAATCTAGGTGTATGCGGACGATGTCATCATCAAATCGAAGAAAGCCGCAAACTATATGGAAGACCTAAGGAAATTCTTCAACAGATTGAGAAGGTACAAGTTGAAGTTGAACCCCGCCAAGTGTGCATTCGGGGTTCTTGCTGGAAAGTTACTGGGGTTCATTGTGAGCCGCCAAGGATGGAATTGGATCCGTCAAAGGTCAAAGCCATCCAAGAATTGCCACTGCCAAACAAAAAGAAAGATGTGATGAGTTTTCTAGGGAGACTCAACTATATCAGCTGGTCAATAGCTCAGTCCACCATCATTTGTGAACCTATCTTCAACATGCTAAAAAAGGATGCCGCCACCAAATGGACTGATGATTGTTAGGAAGCTTTTGGCAGAATTAAGGAAGACTTGTTAACGCTGTCGGTCTTGGTCCCGCCTGAACTAGGAAAACCTCAACTGCTTTATCTCGCAGTGTTGGAGGGAGCGTTTGGTTGTGTTATGGGACAACATGTTGAAACAGAAAAAAGGAACAAGCAATCTATTACCTCAGCAAGATGTTACCCCATACGAGGGCTAGTATTCCTTATTAATACGCACTTGTTGTGCTCTAACCTGGGTGGCTCAGAAACTAAGACATTATTTTTGTGCCTATACCACTTATCTCATATTAAGGATGGACCCATTAAAGTATATCTATAAAAAGCCCATGCCTACTAGCATGCTCGCCAAATGGCAAATCTTGCTAACTGAATTCGACATTCTCTATATAACTCAAAAGGTAGTCAAAAGACAAGCCTTGGCAGATCACCTTGTTGAGAATCCTGTGGGAGGAGAATACGAGTCACTAAAGACGTATTTTCCTAATGAAGCGGTAGCTTTCATAGAAGACGACATCGCAGAATCCAATGATGGTTGGAAGATGTTTTTCGATGGAGCCGCGAATTTCAAAGAAGTTGGCATAAGAGTAGTTCTAGCATCAGAAACCAATTAGCATTACCCCGTATCAGCCAAGCTTAGGTTCCCGTGCACCAAGAACATGGTTAAGTATGAAGCTTGCATCTTAGGGCTCAAAATGGCCATCGACATGAATGTTCATGAGTTACTAGTGATTGGAGACACGGACCTACTCATACATAAGGTTCGAGAAGAATAGGCAACTAAGAATTCTAAGATACTCCCTTATCTGCATCACATACACGAGCTGAGGAAAAGGTTCACAAAGGCTGAATTTAAGCATGTTCCAGAATATAGAATGAGATTGCTAATGCACTAGCAACTTTGTCATCCATGATCCAGCATCCAGATACAAATTTAGTTGATCCCATTCAGGTCAAGATCTATGAACAACCAGCTTATTGTGCTCATGTTGAGGAAGAAGCAGATGGAAACCGTGGTCCCACGACATCAAAGAATACTTGACAACAAGAGAATATCCGAAACTCGCCAATGCCACCCAGAAGCGCACGCTGCGGAGGTTATCTAAAAAATTTATTTCACATCGGAGGAATCCTGTATAGGAGGACTCCCGATTTGGGATTGCCAAGGTGTGTCGATGCAAGCGAAGCAACCAAACTATTGGATCAAGTGCTCGCAGGAACCATCAGACTATACGTGAATGGTTTTGTACTAGCAAAGAAGATACTCCGAACAGGATATTTTTGGATGAATATGGAAATAGACTGCATGCAGTATGTCTGAAAGTATCATCATTTTCAGATTCATGCAGATATGATAAAGGTGCCTCCAACCGAGCTTAATGAAACAAGCTCACCATGGTCGTTCGCCACTTGCAGTATGGATGTTATTGGACCAATCAAGCCCGCCGCATCAAACGGGCATAGGTTTATCTTAGTGGCAATTGATTACTTTACTTAATTTGTCGAAGCAGCTTCGTACAAAGCAGTGACTAAGAAAGTTGTAGTGATCACTTCCGCGTTTGAATTGTTTGTCGGTTCGGAATTCTGGAATCTATCTTCATCGACAATGGTTCCAAACTCAACAAAGACTTGATGAAGACGATGTGTGACACATTCAAAATCAGGCATAATAACTCTACAACCTACAAACCTTGGATGAATGGTGTCGTAGAGGCGGCCAACAAAAACATAAATAAGATACTAAGGAAGATGATCGAAAGGCACAAGCAATGGAATGAGAAGCTATCATTTTCTTTATTGGGATACTGTACCATAGTTCGCACATCAACCGAGGCAACTCCTTACATATTGGTTTATGGTACAGAGGTAGAAATTCCATCTTTAAAAATTGTACAAGAAGTAGAGTTAGGCGATGCAGAATGGGTAAAAGGTCGCTACAAACATTTAGCTCTTATAGACGGAAAGAGAATGAATGTAGTCTGCCATAGTCAATTATATCATAATAGAATATCCAGAGCCTTTAACAAAAGAGTTAAACCAAGTAAGTTTATACCAGGGTTGTTGTTGTTGAAGAAAATATTTCCACATCAAGATGAAACCAAGGGGCAATTCTCTCCCAATTAGAAGGGTCCGTACATGGTTCACCAGGTTGTGACCGAAGGAGCCCTTATTCTTGCAGAAAATGGACGGAGAAGCATGGTCAAAGCCAATCATCTCAGATGCAGTGAAATGATACTATTTATGATCACATGTTTCTTCAAGATGTAATTTGAACTATGCCTCACCTGATTCCTATTTAAGAGGGGATACGTAGGCAAACCCTATGGTTTTGTTCATATTTTAATAAAAATTCCATTTCTCCCTGCTATTGGAACTGGGGTAGAATTTTGAGGAGGACCCTCAAAATTCTGATGTCCGCTTTTCAGTCTTATCATCAGCGCCAACACAGTAAACTGGGGCAGAAATTTGAGGAGGACCCTCAAAATTCTAGAATCGGTCCATTTTCAGTCATTCAGCACAGCCATAAGAAGTGCCAACCCAGTAAATTGGGACGGAATTTTGAACAGGACCCTCAAAATTCCACAGGGAGCAAGGTTGTAGTGTCTTGAACCACGTTGCAGTCGTTGGTTCACTCAAAAGAAAATTGGTTTTCAAAATATGTACTTATATTATGTTTACTAAATCATGTATAAATATCACTTGACTTGCCGTCGGTTAGCAACGCTACTCCAGCGATACGTGACATCACAAGCCACGGGAATATGAACTAACATTTCCCCCTACAGAACTCACGATTTGTCTTTGGATGAAGGGCATAGATTGTCTGAATACATTCACGCACTTGAACCTTCAAGATGGAAACCATCAGAACGATCTCTCATTCAAAAACTTACTGTCTCCACCCAGCATCCCCACCAGCCACGATGTTGCAATCAGCTACCAGCTAAGAAAATCTCACTAATATTCACCCTTTACATTCCTCCATTTTGCATATGGCTACTCATCTGACATTTGAGGTTAGGCTCTACCTCCATCCTTGCATAAGGCCACTCATCTGCCTTTCGAGACTAAGACCTGTCTCCATCTGCATTTCCTGCATAAGACTACTCATCTACATTCCGAGGTTGGGCTCTACCTCCATCTTTGCATATGGCTACTCATATGCCTTTCGAGACGAAGCCATGTCTCCATTTGCATTTCCTGCATAAGGCTACTCATCTGCCTTTTGAGACTAAGCGTTGTCTCCATCTGCATTTCCTGCATAAGGCTATTTACATGCCTTTCGAGGTTAAACTCTACCTCCATCCTGCATGTGGCTACTTATCTACCTTTCGAGAGTAAGTCCTGTCTCCATCTGCATTTTGCATAAGGCTATCTATGTGTCTTTCGAGACTAAGCATTGTCTCCATCTGCATTTCCTGCATAAGGCTATTTATCTACCTTCGGAGGTTATGCTCTACCTCCATCATACATAAGGCTACTTATATACCTTTAGAGACTAAGCCTTGTCTCCATATGCATTTTGCATAAGGCTATCTATCTTCCTTTCGAGACTAAGCTATGTCTCCATCTTGTATGGATGAAAAATGGCCACTCTATTTTTGAACGGGTGCAATATCTCCACATGCATTTAAATTCTTGTTTTGGTTGAAAGATCGCCACCTTTTGCATTTATCGACTTAAATATTAGTACCTCCTTATGGGCTGAAAGATCGCCAACTTATTCAAAAGCGTCATAGTTCGGAGGCACCATCTGCATAGCCCGAGAACATTATTTCATGGCCTGCGAATCTCTATGTATGCTCTTCATGGCCCAGGACATCATAGTCTAAAGACGTCATCTTAACCGTCCGAAGACAACATTCATAGTCCAATGGGAACTTGCATCATGTTTAAATTATGAAAAATACACGATGCATTTCTTACTTGCAGGTACAATGACTAGAAAACAGCTATCTCGGCTAGAGCGATCCCGCTCCGATTCTCCGCAGCCTGTCCGACTCCAGATACATATTCCAACTCAAGTGTCGCATCCATTCTTTTCGAATCCCTATTCGACACACTCCGTCAACGGTTCCTGAATTACATATGACAATATTCCTGTAAAACCAGGATATGTAAGCAGCTCAGAAGCCAAATCTCAATCAAAATTATTCTTAAACGCCGATCTAGTCAAAATTGATCATCTTGTCTTTACCCGACAACTCTTTCATCCTACTCGGGTAAAGAGGGGCAGTTATTGATACCTAATTATTCCTACGTATTTTTTACCCAAAATACTTTCAAAACAATATATATTTGTATGTATAAGCACACCAAAGGGTCCTGGTATCTTTAATAATTTTTAAACCAATTTATGGCCTATTTTTACACCATAAAATTCAATTATTATTCCCAAAACTTGCCATTTTGGAGAATAATTTGTTTTATTCTCATATTTACATCAAAAAAACAGTTTACATGATTTTTTGCAAATTTTTACAAATTTTTTTGGTATTTTTAAAACTATATTGCATGTAATTGCAATAGTAGCCTCTTTAAGATTTAATGGCATTATTATAAATACAAATTGATCCCAATATTTTTAAATTAATATTCACATATTATTTATTGACTTAGTGTCTTTAATTTGCTTTTTAAATCATATTTTTTATTTTTATAAAAATAAAATGGAAAATTTTGCTATTTCAATTGTAGCCTCAATTTATTTCAATTTTTGCCACATTCCCACTTCAGTTTTAGCCAATTTCAAACCCAAATTGGGCCAGCCCAATTCCAACCTATGACCCAATTACATAAACCCAACCAAGACCTCTTTTAATCCAGGCCGTTGATCTTTTGATCAACGTCCACAATTGATACTTACCTTTTTAGTTCGACCAACCCCCAATCCTAATCCCATTTCTCTCGAACAGTCGCTTTTAAACTCTCCTCCTCTCAAATTCTCTCAAGCCCTCAAAACCCTAATCATGTCCCTCGTCTTCTCCGATCAATCTTCACCGGAGTCCATGGCTTCGCAAGCCATGGACAATCTGTGCTCACCTGCTTTAACCTCAAGGCCCTGGTTGTTCAAGGTTTTGAGGTCCTGCCTCAGCGATTCCTGTTGAGATTATCCTCCGATCTGTTCTCCTATGGCCTCTCCGGCTCTGTTCCGATGTGTTTAAGACATAAGAGCCTAGCTACGACTCAGACTTGTTCGAGACCAAAACTTTTCAAATACTTCTCATTTCTAGGATTTCTGAGAAACCCTGAAGCTATTTCGAGGTTCCTTCGTCTCTTATTTGCTTTGATGTGAGATGAATCTATGTTTTATTCAATGTTTTGAAGCTTTTCCTTAATTTTTCTTTTTCAATTTAGCCTGTTTCAATTTAGGGTTTTCTGAAAATCTTAAAATGACTTCTGCCTCTTCTTCGTCTTCTTTTCTGTGTGTGAATCTATATGTATATACCATGTTCTTATGAGTTTTTCGCTTGAGTTCTTATGTTCTTTTCTCGCATGTTCTCTCATGTGCTTTTGTGTTTGCCTTATTATGCATGTTTTCGTTCTTTCTTCTACTAGTTTCTATATCATGCTTTCACATGTTTATCTCATATGTTCACTTACCCATGTGTTCCTTTATTTATTTTTCTACTAAGAGTCAGTTCTTTATCTGCCTTCTTCTAAACTTGTTTAAGTTCCAATTTTCTTAAAACATATTCTTGCTACTCTTACTATGTTTCAAATCAGTTCTATTTGCCTTGAACCTGCTATTTGTTCATTTTCTCATGAGTCTTTGAGCTTGTTTCAATTATTTTCTTTTCTTCTCTGCATCTCACTCAAGTCGAAAACCCTAGGATTTTTTTTGGGGGGGGGGGGAGGGGGAGTTTGACAAGTTCGGATCTTGTGTTTGGAACTAGGGTTCATGTTTTTGAACTCTAGCTTTTTCAGAATCGTCTGAGTCTTTGTACTCTTCTTTGACTCTGAACTTTTCTATGCTAGGCTTTTCTAATTAGCATGAAAATTCATTCTTGTTATACATGCCAGTGTGCTTTATATATGAGGAAGTTTTCTTTCAAAAAAAGGTTTTCCAACTCATGATTGGATTCAGAATCTCTTTGGTTTTTAATTGATTGTCATTGGTTTTCCTCAAGTAAAACCCTCTCCTCACTTTTCCTGACTTGGTTCGTTCGAACAAAGCCTACAATTTCGATTTTTGATTGGTTCCATTTCCTTATTCTTAAAAACCGTGTGTCACTGGACTTTTTCCTTAAATAGACTTCTATGTATTTACCCTTCTTATGCTACTTTGGGAAAAGATTTTGATAAAACTCTTTTCTTAATTATCTTTTACTCGTTTAAAATCAGAATCCCTTAATTGAAGGGAATCTTGTGTGATTGATTTCAGGATTATTTTCTTACCAATTTTTACTTTCTTTCCACACTATAAAAGGCATGACTCTTCTGCACTTCTATAAGGAACTTCGAATTAAACATACATATGCTCAATTCACTACTTTTCTATGCATTACTTCAGCACTCGAAAATACAACTTTTCTGCAGTCTCTCACAATCAAATTGCTTTTGCTCACTTATAGTATTGAGCACCCTACTCCTCTTCTCGTTTTACGTTCTGAAACATTCTCAAGTTCCCTTTGAACTCTCAAGTATTTGTTCAAGACTTGAGTTTGCTCCTGATGATCTCTTGCTGTCTGCATACTCTATTGTTTTGTTATTCTAGTACTTTGCATCTGGTATGTCGTTCTTAGTTAAATAATGCCCTTCACTATGTGTTAATTTTCTAGCCTCTTATGTTTTCCTTAACCATGTGGTTGTTTCTAGACTGTTATTCTTTCCTTCATCATGTTGCTACAACTCTATGTGCTCTTTTCTCATGTGAACCCTTTCCTTTTACCCATTTGTATGAGTGTACAGTTCCAGCCATGGTAGCACTTTGTTATTGCTGCCTACGACTTTGAACTAGGTTCTTTTGAACCCCTTACTCAGATTAATTCCCACTTCCCTTTTCCCCTTTTATGTGCTGAGCCTGTTTTGATTCTGGTGGTGTTCTAATAACCATCTAGACTCAGGTCTGACCGCTAAGTTCTACTCTTAACTTGTTTGGACCAAACAAATGGTCAGGGGTGTGCCAGTCCACAACTTTGGCTGGGTATGACCACCATTTGATATGGCTCTCAATCCCTCTTTCACTTTGCATTTAATCCTAGTTCTAATTTCTACCCCTCTCCGGTAAGCCATTCTTTGGGACCCTAGAGCTCCCCCTAAACTTGCATGCCCGAGGGCTGGCTATTCTACACTACACTATTCTAATTCTAATGATATCCTAAGTGTAAGCACTTCCGGGAATCCTTGAGATCCCTTGGAACTTTTAAACACTTGGGATAAAGAGAAGGCTTTGGAAGTCTTGATTAAACTCATGTTATTAGACATTAAGGTTGCATTAGGTGGTTTGGATCTAGCTATAGATTTTGACGTATTTTATTCTTTTCTTTCATTTTTCCAGGTTCTTTAATAATCTTTTGTATAAAAGAACTTGGGGAGATATATTAAAAGCGCGTGGAGGGCTCTTACTTTCTTGAATCAATAAATAATATATACCATGTCTATAGGGTTTAATGTTTAATGTGACATAGATATCATTTCTATAGGGTTTAATGTTTAATTATGCTAGATAGCATGCCTATAAGGTTTAACGTTAATCATATTGCAAACAATTAGAAATCATGCCTATAGGACCTTAACAATGCATATAAAAATCATGTCTTTTGGTATTGCACGCTCATTAGGCAAACTTTAGGACTAATTAAATAATCATTTTTTCATCAGTATAATAACAAGCCTAAAAAACAAATGTAGATATCATTCCTATTGGATTTTGTATCAACCCTTATTAATTCGTTTAAAGCAATAAGAATGTGCTAATTAGTCTTAAGCATCCTAATTCAGTAATGTTTCCAAAAGCCTCCACCTTTTAGTAAAAAATCTTCGAACCAGTATATTTTTTAGTTCTTCAAATCTTCAACAGTTTCTCTCTTAATGTTCTTCCTAAAGTTCTAAATTTTGGGTTTTTTTGAACTCCTCTTTTAAACAGTTTTGCACACTCTTTTTCTTAAGTAATTCCACTCTCTTTTCTGAAATGTTTTACAACTATTACTATGTCCAGGAAGTCTGCCTACCTTTCTTTAAATTTGCTACAATTTATACTTCCTTTTCGAAACTCTTCAGCAATTACTTTTTTATGAAACCAGTGTTTTTTTCAAAAATTATTCGCTTAAAATACCTTAACTTCTGAAATTTGGATTCGAGTTGCCTAATGTGGACTTTCTATCTAAATATATGTGTTAAACCAGTCCGTTTTGCTGTTTAAGTTTAATTTAAATACCGAATCAGTATGTGCTAAGACATGCTAAATTAAGTGTTGTTTGATTAAGGGATTAACTTGAGCCTTACGTATTTGCTTTTTCATCACTATAATTATAATCTGTTTTGTATGTTGCAATTAGAATTTTAACCTTTGAACTCCATATATGCCTATATCTCTTCCTTCCCCTTTAGGATTAGATGTCCTGATACCCCGGGACTGATAGGATTGGACGGGTACTAGCATGCAATGATTAAACGAGACTAATTACGTTTAAATACCTTAACGGGGTGGGAAAGGTAGAATATGGATATGATGACCAGTGCGCTAATATCTCGTGCGACCCCTCTTTTGAGGAGTGATTGCTGGATATTGCATTGATGTGACCCATATTTTATGTAAAACTAGGACCCCTTTTCCTTTTCTTTTATTTGCAATGTCTTCTTTAATTCTATTTCTTTAAATTAACTCCTTTTTCTAAAATTGTCCATTCCTATCTTCTTCTCCTTTTTTAAAGCTTTAAACGTATTTGTAATGCATATTTTATTTGCTTCTTCTATCTTCGTAAAGTCACAATCTAGCATGGTTGGGAACCACACTAGTGGATCTTGAGGGCTGCCTAAGACCTTCCCCTCGAGATAATCTCTAAGCCCTTACCCGAACTCTGGTTTACCTTCTTCTCAAACTCTTCATCTCTTTAAAGTATCCTAATACACGGTAATTGTTCGGTAGCGACTCTCCAAATTCGAAATCCAATTCTCGCAAGAGAATAAAGAGTTTCCTCCCATAATGTCGTATACCCGATTTCTGGAAACTCTGTCCGAATGAAAAAGGGGGCGTCGACACTATGTGTATTATGTGGAAGACGTGTAAGTAAAGTGACGAGTGCGTACACATGCTATATATAATATTTTTCTAGTTTATGTTATTTAAACTCTTTTAGTGCCTTTAATTGAATTTTTATAATATGTTATGTATTTTATTGTTAATCTACTTACATGCTTTATTTGACGTTGTTAGCACTTGTTCTATTTCTTTCTTGTCATATTTGCTCTCATATGCTTTAGTTAACGTTGTTTCCATCCTTATGCTCTTGTTACCTCTTTATTTTTGCATTAATCTTACTTGATGTTGTTATATTGTGGGTATTATCTTCTTGTTGGGTTCTTGACATTGAATTTGTGGAAGCTATTATCACATTGATAATGAAGTTGTATAAGTTTGAAAATATCTTCCCTTGTTGATTATTTCTCATTCATTATGGCCGATCTTACATATCGTTGCGGTGTGTAACTCGATCCATATATGTATATTACTATGGCGTGCAGCCCTAGGCCCTCGGCCTCTCTCGGCCACTAACCTTACAATCAGACCCTTGGTCTTTCTCAGTCATTAACCTCACAATCACGCCTTCATCCTCTGTCAGTCATCAGCCTCACAAGCCAGTTGGATTATCAGTAAAACAAGGCGTTCATCTCAAAATATCATTTATATCATAAAAATCGAGTAAATAAGATTGAGTTAGGAATTCATTAAAACACATAATAACTAAGTACAATTATTAAGTCAAAACAGTAAGGAATAATACCTAAGAAGCCCAATAAGGATCCAAAATAGTTGACATAAAGCCCAAATATGGCATTCCACCCAAAACATATCAATACTTTCAAAAGAACAATGATATCAAATAATTTTCAATCAAGTACACGACTTAACAGTAATACGGGAAGGACCAAGTCATAATTTTCAATGGTACACGGTCTCATGCTCATCATATAGCGTGTGCGTCACCTCAAAGTAGTACAACGATGTGAAATATGGGGTTTCATACCCTTATGACAATATTAATAATCATTACTTACTTCAATCCGGTCCAAACTCTAGATCATTACACCTTTGACCCTCGAATCAGCCTCCAATTGCTCCAAATCTAACCAAAATCAGATTCCTATCATCAAAATATGATAAAGGAACAAAGCCGACTAGAAAATAACCAAGTTATATAAAAAATCTCGAAATTGGTTACACCCGGCCCCCGGGCCCACATTTAGGATTCTGATAAAAATTACAAAACTAGAATCCTTACACTCTCACAAGTTTAAACATGCCAAATACATCAAAATCTGACCATAAACGACCCCTCAAATCCTTAAATCAAGTTCTCTAATTTCAAGCCCTAACTCCCCAATTTTAGGATTTAAATGAAACTGATTTCATGTATTATTGGGTACAAATCATAATAGAATAGAGTTTTAGGTTCAATACTCTTACCTCAAAGAAGTTCTCTTGATTTCCCCCTTCAATCTCCCCCAATAAGCTCCAAACCTGACTCAAAAATGGTAAACTATGGCCAAAATCGCAAAAATGGGTTTTTTAATATTCTGTCCTGGCAGTTTTCCTTAATCGCAATTTTTGGTAATTCGCTAGCCATCTAATAAGACAACAGGAAAATTGATACCGGATTAATGATTATAGTTTGGGATGAGAGGGTGAACAATAAAATAGTAGTCACCAAATTTTACTATTTTTTTTATGAAGGCGAATATCGGGCAGTTATTGGTCGTTTTATCGGCTAAATCAAATAAAACAAAGTGAACCCTAGTTCTTTTAGTTGCATAGCTAAGAATAAACACTTGAACTTTTGAAGTCCAATTTGGGAAGAGCCAAAGTTCATTGTGATACAAACTAGCATTATATATTATCTGGATCACATTGTACTCTTTGGTAATAGGATGAAAACCAAATCCAAAGACCAATTCTTGCCACTGAAATTGTAATGTTGTAGGCAACTCTTTGCAATTACTTGTAAAAAGATTATACATATAAAGTGCATTGCTAAATAGGGATCACATATACACATTAGTCCTTGACATGAGCCAAATCCTATAGTACTTTATATACATAGGGGTAAAAGTATAAACATAAAAATTCTTAACTGGAAAACGACTTATTCAATAAGAACATTGAGTAATACATCTTCAAACCATTTTGCTATTAATTATGAAATCTCAATTGGTTAACCAACCATTACACCAATAATCAGATATCAATAAGCCAAAAAGACATTGGTTTGATTCAGTTAACGGTTATGGTTCGATTTTAAATAGCCCTATGCTAGAGCTGTGAGCGGCCAAGGCTGGGATAGAAGCCAAGGAGGAGCACTTGGTGCAGTAAGAGTTCCTGCCCCATCAATGACTAAGGAGCCATCAGTAGATCCGGTTGGGGGACAGGTACCCAATTTTCATGTTGTCCACCTCGCCCTTCAAGAGACCTTAGCAAATGTTTTGAGCAAGTTCGGTACTCTAGATCAGGCGAGTTTGATTCCCCTTGCACCAGATACATCTCAGGCCGGGGAGGAGCTTAGATTGTTGCGGCCCGGACTCCATAGCAGTAGGTTTATGTTGATTAGGTCCTGGAGGTTATGCAAACATAACCCATAATACCGGTTAAACATGAGGTTAGACCAGAGGCATCAGCGGAGGAACATAGGATATTTGTGAATCCAAGATGTATGATCTTCATACTTTCAGTGGCATAATTGGCGAACATGTGCATGGTTTTCTAGAGAAGTGTCACCGTATTCTCTACACCATGGTTATTGTGGAGGTAAGCAGAGTTTCTTTTACTATATTTCAGTTTACAGGAGAAAATTACTGGTGGTGGAAGGCATATGAGAAGGGTAGGCTAGCTGGTGTAGCCCTATTCACCTGGGAAAAGTTTCTAGAGATGTTATTGAGAGAGTTTGTTCCCTAAACCCATCGCGATGCATGATGCATAGAGTTTTATTAGATGCGTCAGGGGCCATATCAGTATCATAGTATGCTATCATATTTAATGAGTTGTCTAGACATACACTTGCCTTGGTTCCTATAGTTAGTGATTGATTCGACAGATTCATTGATGGGATCAAATATGGTATTAGATTCAGCATGGCTGGGGAGTTGGAGGCAAATACTCTGTACCAATAGGTGGTAGAGATCACGTGGAGGTTGAAGGATATACAGGGCCATGAGAGATAGAGGAAAGGGAACCCAATAGGCCTCGAGATTCTATAGGATATAGTGGTTCATGTGCTCCAGTTATAGCCCATCATGCAAGAGGCTATGTGAGCTGTACAGTTCATTCAACACTTCCAGCTTCTAGTAGTGCCCCAGTTGTTCCAAGACCTCTAGTTTCCCATTTTTCTCACACTATCTAGTGCACCTCCTACACGGGTTGCCTTCAGCGATCAATCTAGCCGACCAGCCGAAGGCCAGTTTCAGTAGCCATTCTTATCGAGCACTTGATTAGAGTATGGTGATACCATAGATATGTTGAGGGACCGCCCCATACAGGAGGGGTGCACCTTCACAGACTACATAGACTCTACGTATTACTTAGGGTCGCATGCCATGGTTGGTGCTCTAGTTGTCGTTCCACATATCTCCCCCAGTTAGGGGTAGGTCAGATGGGTAGAGGCCACCGTTGAAATGAAGGACAAGCCTATTTCTATGATTGTTCTGGTAAGACGAAGGCGATCGCATCAGAAGCAGTTATCATTCTGGTTTTCCATAGAGATGCATTAGTCTTATTTGATCTAGGCTCCGCTTATTCATATGTGTGATCTTATTTTTTCCGTATTTGGATATATCTCGTGATTCTTTCAGTTCTCATGCATATGTTTCCATTCTTGGAGATTCTGTTGTTCTGGATTGTGTTTATCGGTTATTTTTAGTTGATTGGCAGTTTTGAGACCAGAGTTGATGTACCATTAATCAATATGGTAAACTTTGATTCAATCTTGGGTATGGACTAATTTTAGCCCTATAATTATATTATGGATTGTCACGCCATGATTGTGATATTGGATATGCTACTTTTATCATGGTTGGAGTGGAGAGGTACACTGGATTACATTCCCAGTAGGGTTGTGTCCTTCCTTAAGGCATAACAGATGGTTGAGAAGGGGTGTGAGGAATTTATAACCTTTGTGAGGGATGTTAGTGCTGATACTCCTACCATTGAATCAGTTACGATAGTGAGAGATTTTCCTATTGTGTTTCTAGCAGACCTACCAGGCATGTTTCGAAATAAAGATATCACTATTGGTATTGATTTTATGCCAAGAACTCAGACCATTTCTATTCCACCATATTGTATGGAACCAATAGAGTTGAAGGAGCTAATGGAACAACTACAAGAGTTGCTTGATAAGGGTTTCATCCGGCCTAGTGTGTCACTTTAGGGTGCTCCAATTCTGTTTGTAAGAAGAATGATGGCTTGATGTGGATGTTTTATAATCAACAATTGAACAAGGTTACAGTGAAGAGCAGGTACCCATTCCTGCACATTATGACTTATTTGACTAATTTTATGGTGCTAGAGCTTTCTCGAAGATCGATTTGCATTCAGGGTATCATCAATTGAAGATTCTTGATCTGAATATCTTAAAAACCGCAATAAGGACATAGTATGGTCACAGCGAGTTTCTTGTGATGTCATTTGGGTTGACCAACGCCCATACAACAGTTATGCACTTGATGAAAAGTGTATTCAAGCCATATCTTTTTATTATTGTGTTTATTGATGACATCTTGGTTTACTCCGGCAACTAGGAAGATTACTAACTGTATTTGTGGATCGTACTACAAACCTTGAAGGAGAAGAAGTGGTACGCAAAATTCTCAAAGAATGAATTCTGGCTTGATTTGGTGGTATTTTTGGGTCATGTGGTGTCAAGTCAGGGGATCAAGGTAGATTAGAAAAAGATTGAGGCAATTCAGAGTTGGCCTATACCATCTTTCACTATTGAGATTTTGATTTTCCTTGGTTTGGCCATATATTATCATTGTTTTGTTAAGGGTTTCTCATATATTGCTACACCTTTGACCATATTGACCCAAAAGGGTGCTCCATTTACATGCTCCAATGATTGTGAGGAGAGCTTTCAGAAGCTCAAGACTGCCTTGACCACATCTCCAATTCTATTTTTTCCCTTACTATCGGGTTCATATACGATTTATTATGATGTATCATAGATCGATATTGAGTGTGCCTTAATACTTGAGGGTAGGGTGATTTCTTCGGATTTGTGGTAGTTGAAGTCCCATGAGAAGAACTACCTTATTCAGATCTAAAGTTGACATCTATTGTTCACACAATAAAGATTTGGAGGCCTTATCCTACAGCATTTCTTGCGAGGTTTTCACAGATCATCGGAGTCTCCAACACTTATTTAACTAAAAGGATCTTAATTTGAGGTAGTAGAAGTGGTTAGAGCAATTAAAATACTATAGTATCACTATTTTGTCTTGATTGCGTAGTTTCTCGTTCTTCCTTGTATGAGCGTATCAGAGAGTGTCAGTATGATAACCCCCATTTTCTTGTCCTTTAGGACACTGCACGACATTGTAATGCATAGGAGTGTTATATTGGGGATGATGAGGTGTTCCAGATGTAGGGCCGATTATGTATGCCTAATGTCGATGGGTTGTGTCAGTGATCCTCGAGGAGGCTCATAGTTCATGGCTCCATTTATTTGGGTGCTGCTAAGATGTATCTGGATTTGAGGCAACATTGTCGGCGGAGGACAATGAATAAAGATATAGTGGAGTATGTGGCTCGGCGCTTAAACTTTTAGTTGTAGAAGTAGGAGCATCAGAGGCCGTGTGATTTGCTTTAGAGACTTGAAATTCCCAAGTGGAAGTGGGAGCATGTTACCATGGATTTTATTTTATCTCCCATAGACTTTGAAAAAAAATTGTGGATAGTCTAACTAAGTCGGCATATTTCATCACGGTGGAGACAACCTATTCTTTCAAGCAGTTGGTTCAAATCTTTATCTGTGAGATTGTTCATCTCCACTGTGTGTCAATGTCCATTATTTTTGATCGACGAACACAGTTTATATTGCATTTTTGGAGATTTTTGCAGTGTGAGTTAGGCACACAAGTTTAAGTACAACACACCACCATACGGACGGACACTCTAAGCGCACCATTCAGATGTTGAAGGATATGCTACGTGCATATGTTATATATTTTTGGGGTTCTTGGAGTAAGTTCTTGCAACTTGCAGAGTTTACCTACAATAACAACTGACAATCGAGTATTCAAATAGTTCCTTATGAGGCCCTATATATGCAACAATGCATTTCTTCAGTTGTTTGTTTTGATCCGGGAGAGGCTAGGTTGTTGGGCATATATTTGGTTCGGGATGCCTTGGAGAATGTTAAGTTGATTCAGGATCGTCTTTGTATGGGTCAGTCTAGATAAAAGATTTATATTGATCAGAAGGTTCGTGATGTAGCATTTATGGTGGGAGAGATGGTTTTGTTGTGGGTTTCACCCATGAAGGGTATGATGAGGTTCGGGAAAAAGTGAAAGTTGTGCCATAGGTATATTAGTCATTCTGAGATCCTTGAAAGAGAGGCGGAGGTGGCTTACAAGATTGCCGATCATAATATGCGCAGCCGTTATCCTCACATTTCCATCACATTAGGATGTCCCTATACTTATTTGAGGACAAACGTTTATTTTAACAGGGGAAAAATGTAACAACCTGGTTGATCACTTTGAGTAATTTATTCTCGTTCCCCTATTAATTGCCTCCACTATATTTATTTGTGGTTGTCTGACCTACCGAGGCACATGGTTTGGTTGCGGGTGTATTTTGGAGTATCTTAAGTTGAACGAGTTGATCGGAGTTCAAATTTTCTATAGATGATTCCAGAATGAAGTTTTGATGGTTATGATATCTTCGTATTGTGATTTTGGACTTAGGCATATGTTCGAATATTAATTTAGAGTTTTGTAGGTTGTTTATACTTGATTTGGCGAAATTTGAAAGCTTGGAAGTTTTATGACCCAACTTAGGATCGTGGCCGACGATTAGTAGCAAGTTCTCCCAAGTAAGCCTCATCAATAATTTTACAGAAAATCTGACAAACTTTCCCCGATTTTTGGACCATCCAATAACTTTTCTGTCTCAAATCAGCAACCAAATGACCTAATAACAATTCAACTGGCAATTGACAACTTACCAATTAGCCAAAATAAGTCTCCACCATTACGAATAAACACACTAACAACCAGAAATGTTAATCTGCTGCCAATTTTCATAATAAAGGACGATACTCAACACAAGACTATAATAACAAAAGAATACTCATGACACTAAAATAATGACTATGGGGCGACTCTAATAATTCAATGAAAAGACCATAACAATAAGTAAAATCTCTGTCCACGCGAACAAGTGCGAGGCTCACCGAGAAATATAGACTTGTGCGCTCTAACTAACGAAATCCTCGCATGCGTTAACTGCTGCCTATGTAAAAAAAAGTTAGCTGGAATGAGTCGCTAGATCACTGAGTAATAACACTTAACCATAACTGTTTTTAATTATGGATAAGTCAGAAAACATACTAGTATCTCAAATAGAAAATAACATAAAAATGCTCTTTCAGAAATAATAAAAATTTTCAGCCTCATCATGCTTTTCTTGTAGTATAATACAATTAATAATCCAGGAATAAGCTTGGTAACCACCGTATAATGTTAATATTCAAATTTTGAGAGGTTTCAATGAACGGAGCATGTAATCGGTGTAAATGTGGACTTCTTCGCTAGAAGTCATATATAACGGTAGTCCCCACTCGAGGAAAATCTGTAACGGTATGCTAGTTCTACCTTCCCACTAACGAGTGCTATAACAGTAATCGATAATTACAAGATGCACCAGGTCTAACAAACCCACCGTTAGCTACGGGATCATTCAATGTCTACTCATATTTATACTTGTCTCTGTAATCCGTATATACTCATAGAAATTATTTTAAAACAATATGGGACATTTCGGTTTTGATCAAATAATTTCAATTATGTAACAGTAATTCTAAGTAACGGTAAAATAGATCTAGTGACAGTAAAAATATTTAAAACCACGTATTCATCTCAAATAACTATTTCAGTATCATATCGAGTAAAAGACTTGTCCTACATATAACTCAAAATAATCAGTAACATATTTGTATTAAAAATCATGTGTAAATCATGCAAGTTATAAAAATAAAAATTGCGGTAAGGTTACTACTCACAGTACTCGTGCCGAAATACCAAATGCTTCACCTCGAGCAATTCGTACGAATTCCTCCAATATACCAATAATTACATAATATCAATCTCATGTCAATTTCCTTATTTAGTCTAATTCATAGCTATTTGAAAAAACCCAATCATCGGGATTCATGTTTGAATCTTAATTTGTGAATTTATATTTTACCCCATATGAGTAATTACTAATTTATCAACTCCAACCTATTCATAAATTTTATTACTCCATATTCATAAAGTTCTAGTGATTATTTTTAGGAAGAAAATTCTCAATTGTGTAAATAAACTAGTGTAATTTCTATTACTCTATAGAATCTTTCAATCAAGAGAATCTTACATTAAAATCTATAAGAAGAAGAATTTCAAATAATACCCGTAAAAGACAATTAGTGCTTAAGGTTCTTCAACGGTTATAGCTATGGCTCCAAAGCAGTGCATCCACTTCATCCTCCTTCTTTTCTCTTTTCCTTTCTTTCTTTCTCTGCTTTTGGTTTCTTTCGTTTTCTGTTTCTTGTATCTTTCAGAAGACAAAGAATCTTTGATTTTTGAAAAACCCATAACCTTGGCAAGTAAAATAAATCTAATAGGATTCGGCCCTTCTTGTTTTCCATCCTTTCTTTTCTTTTTGTTTTATATTCTATTTGCTAAATATCTAATATGTCCTAGTTTAAAATATTGAGGCCCTACAAGAAGGTTTATACGTTTGAACGAGAGTTGACATTATTGATATCGGGTCTGGATTTTGTTTGTAGGAGTTGGAATAAGTACGTTGTGTCATTTATGACTTGTGTGCAAAATCTTAGGTCAATCGGAGTTTGTTTGATATGATTCAGTATTAGTTTTAGAAATTAGAAGTTCATCGGCTTCATTAGGAGTGAATTAGGGTGTGGTTTTGTCATTTAGTTATTGTTTGATGTGATTTGAGGATTATGCTATGTTCGTATCATATTTTAGGATGCGTTGGTATGTTTGGGTAGGGCCCGGGGCCTCAGGTATGAATCAGATTGAAATCAGTTGAGTTGGACTTGAGGAGTTGCTGAATCTTACAGAAGCAATACTCTCATATTGTGCAGCATGTCTTTCCAACGATCAATAAAATCACGTGGATTCTCATGTCTCTAATCACTAAAGGCAGGAGGATGCAGCCTGGTCCAACTATCTAACAACTTATGCGGCTCTTCGGTCGCATCTGGTCTGGGCTCTTGTACAACCGTTGCAATTGGATGAGTCTCGCCCATAAGTAGTGCACTTGGTATCTAATATTAGACACTTCTTATTGAACAAAATTTGACCTCAACTTAGGAAGGCAAATACTGATGTCTTTCTTCCACCTAATCGCTTTACGATAGCATTGGCTTATACCATGACTGGCCTTCTTGGTTTCTAAGTTAAATATGGGCATAACTTAGGAATAAAGTCTTTTACCATGTTACTACTAAGCTTACTAGCACCAACTCCTTGTGAGTTCCATGATAACTTTGACCTTATTGAAGACTTCATCACCTCATCTTTTTAGTACAAAGGCTTTGACATAATTATGATGGTTCGGATTTGTTACAACCCTGAATTAGGTCATCTCGGTATTACCTCATTCCCTCTTTTGGGATACAATTTTCTTAGTCAGTTCCGACTTAGTCTTTATTCTCCCTTAAAAGAAAATTAGCTCCGTAAATCACCGCATTTGTAGATGATGATGTCTTGCTAGCTTTTCTTCTTAGAGTCTCTAATTGCATGATAAATCAATTATTCGACTAATTGATAGAAATGGAAGTATGATTCGCACTGTAAGCTTTTACACACGATCTAGATTAAGAAAAATGAGAAACTTTTCTTAAATGTCTGTAGTTATTCGTTTATAGAAGTGGAGCCCTCAGAACAATAAAAGAGACTCTACTGACACATATTCATAGACCCCTAGGAATCTCTGAACTTGTTTCTCCATCACCTAATTTGCCACAACCGGTTGTATAACAACGTCGTAACTGGCACTTGGTGCCTTAACTTGAGTGAGTGGACCATCTTGAAATTTCTATTATGTTATATTTCTGTTGCGCAATGCATCTCAACACAATTCACTATAATTTAAAGCAAATTCTTTTATAAATTATTGAATGAAATAATATTTTGAAAAGAAATTCATTATATAATCTTAAACACATTTAAAAATAGATGTAATGCTAAGTGGATGCCGCATGACTCTGTTCTAACTCTGTCTATGAATCCTTTAATCAATACTGAACAATAAAATAAAATTCTGATATCAACGAACTCCATGAGCCAAAATGGAGCTCACCAACTCTACTTATAATGAGAGGAGAATATCCTATCTCGTAGCCTACTTACCTGTAAAATATGTGCCTAGATTGATATAGGTCAATGTAGGTTTCCATAAAGAGAACATCAGTACTCCATATTGGTACTCAATAAGTAAATCAATCCTCTCATTAAAGCTAGAACGAGACATTGAAAGAAGTATATATGCATGATAAAAGAAAAATTTAAAAGCTTCTAATAAAGAGCTAAAATAAACAACTCATATGTCTAGTATTAAACCCTGGTTGATATCATTCACAAAAATTCTCTCTTTTTTTTCTTTTCTTTTCTGAGAAATATATATAATTCAAATTGATAAATACATAAAATTTCTTGAAAGAATCTTTGTAAATTTTCTTTTCCTTTCTGGGAGTTCCATCTATTCTCCGATTCTTTCTTATTATTCTTCTGAAAATGTCACCATTTGATAAGAATGGTGGTTGATCCCAACCCAATCGCCTCGACCCTATTCTTGTGGTGCCTCAAAGTTCAAGGTTCTAACATGCTCACGTTCTTGTACCTTACCAGGACATTTTTACTGCAGTGTCCGAACTAACAACACACTAATCTCTTACTCCGGCACTAGTTATTTCGGGGTAATATAAACCACTAGAGGTTATGAACCTTTATAAGAGATCTAAGGAAACTCCTAAAATATTCTTCAGAAAATTTAAAATAATAATATATCTTCATAATTCTCATCAAATAGTTCCATAAAATCATGTAAACGAAATTTTAATAGTATATACATTAAAAAAATACATGCAAGTCATGAATGCATGGACATAATTTTTCGAACAATATAATATTCTTGAGTGATTTGCCATGATAATCATGTAAGATCTTTTCTACCATTCTTATGGATAATGTGACTCATTTCATTCACGGCCCACGTTAACATCTTATACAATCTAACAAATACTTATGACATGATCTTTGTTAGAAGACAACTTTAATAAAAGTATTGTCTCTACTGACCATAGTTCTTCCTTTGAGCACTCTCGTTCCTTCTATCCAAAAGATTCAACTCCTCTCAAATCAGGCTATGACAATTACATCAAGAATAAATACTAGAAGTTTCAAGATTTTTAAAATATAGAAACTCTAGTTTTGATTATTATCCCAACGTAGAGTTAATCTAAGTATCTTTTCTAAGTAGTAGTTTAAAGGAAAAAGTATTATCCATACACCTTTCTAATAATTGTGGTTGAAAGCGGTTATGAAACTTATCTTGAATAAAAAAATTCTAGGTTACCATAGTGACATTGTTCTTGAGTTCTTGTTTGGAATCTAGTGGTTTTGAGATGTAATACTATTAGAATTGATGTTTAGAAGTACTATTCTAATGTCAATCGCATTGAAAACAACCTTAAGTAGCATGAGAATCCTTGAATGACTTGCGTATAAGAATGGAGGTTTAATCTTTAAAGAATGAAGGAATTTTCTCTATCACCATCCGTTTTTACTATTAGAGATTAGGCCAAAACCGGTAGTGATCAACCGACCGACTTCGGTCAGTTTTTTAGAATATTTTATTTTTAATTTTTTAAGGAAACCGACCAACTTCAATTAATTTTTTTTTACATAAATGCAGGAAACAATTTTAACATCCCATGAAATTTATTTTTAAAGAAATGATCGATTTTTCATATAAAATAAGTTAAAATTAATATTCAAAAAAATCGACCAAAATGAGTCGGTTAGTTCATTCAATAACTTTAAAACCCGAACAGTTTCAGTCGGTAATTTATATTTTTAATGAAACCGATGAAAACCGGTCGGTTATTTCACGCAATAATATAATTAACGAGTACAAACAAATTTTAAAAAATCTTAAACTAAAAATGCACCATTAGTCTAATGGTAGAATAATATCCTGCCACAGTACAGAGCCTGGTTCGAGTTCCAAACGGTGCATTTTTAATTGCATAACAAAAATACTGATTGAATTCAGTTGGAAAATACCGACCGACTTGGGTCGATGTTTTCTATTGATTATTTCTTTTTTGATTGTTTGTAAAATTAATTTATCGTCCGAAATCAGTCGAAAATTACAATCAATTTTGGTCGCTAATTTTTGCCGACCAATATAATTATGACGGATTAAAGTTGATCGAAAATTAATTGTTTTTTTTAATTTTCTAACCGATTTTGATCAGTATTTCTAAATAATTTTAGACAGTTTTCTAGTAGTATTTATCTATCGTTAACTCCTTGGGCATCACAGCCTGCGCTCATCGGCAAATGCGACGCCAAATAAAATTATTTTTTGTCTTGGAGTTCTGATTGGCGCCTGCACAATCCTATGTATCCGCTGCAAATATCTAAATTATATGCACCCAATTGAAATGACCAGATATCACATGATATGAAAGTTACGGGTGTAGACGCCTAATATAGTTGACATACTTCCTATAGTTCTTTTCAGAGCGGATGCAGTATTTTAATTGAACACATAAATTTTTATACGGAATAAAAAAAATTTCGATAAAATTTTATTAACAATGCAAATATAATAAATTTGGACCTATAACTTCAAAAATATAATGGATCAATGTTAAATAATCTTACAAATTAAATCCATAAAATGTAAATTTTTTATCCGCCACTAATTATATTTTTTTTCCCTTTAAGCACATTCTTGACTTTGGTCCATTAATAGCTTGTGAACAAGCCTTTAAAAAGAAAATAAAAAATAAAAAATTAATTATAACTATTCATTAGAATACTACTCTCCCGTTTCAGTTTATGTAAACCTATTTCTTTTTTGGTTCGTTCCAAAAAGAATATTCTCTTTCTAAATTTAAAAATAATTTAGCTTAGTTTTTAAATTCTAGCCTTAATAAGAATGTTTTATAACCATACAAATATTCTGGATTCCCTTTTGACTTACTCTCTCCGGTCCAAAATAAGTGACTCTTGGATGTTTTCATATAGATTAAGAAATCCAGCTTTTAGCATTAATGAGTAATAGAATTGACCATATTAACATTCACTATCTCACATAAACATTCTTAATACATAATCTAACACTATTTACTTAGAGGACAATGTAGGAAAAAAATAATTAATTCATTCTTGAAATCTGAAAAAATCACTTATTTTGGACTGAAGGGAGTATTGAGGACCACAAATTCTAAATTTTCATTATTTCTTAAACTCTGTGTCCAGTCAAACAAATTTTAATAAATTGGAACGGTGGAAATAAGATTCCTTTTATATAATAGCTGCCCTTGATCTGACATCGTGAAGGTTTCCGTGACATTAGCAAAGTCCTAACGAAAACATTAAATCCAAGATTAAGAAGAAGAAAAAGTAAAAAAAAAAAACTAACAAGAGGACCCACAAGGGGTATCCTAGTAATCTTCTGCCCCTCATCATGAACGATTGAACTCGTGAACTTATCTCTAATTCTAGAGAAGGGTATTGCATGAGTTGTTCTATCAGGTCAACTATATATGGGGACAATGCTTAATAGTTAATACTTAATACTACTATCATTTTGATGTGTTCTAGTATTATCTTCCCACTTATCACCCAAAAAAAAAGGAAAATAAAAGAGAGTGAGAATATAACCAATACTAAACATTTAAATATAGATTTAACTTGTGTAAACTGGGAATGTATAAAAAAAAAAAAAGGAAATTGACACAACATATTTGTGTAATTCTATTACATGTTGTAGTTGTAAGGTTTCTATTCCTTTCGAGGGTCATTTTTGAAAACATGACTTTTGAGAGAAAAGTGTGAAAGTAAAGAGTTAGGGTAAAAGGTTATAGAAGCAGTCGAGAGTACTTCTTTTACATACATGTAGTATCAATATTATTCTCGGACTTTCTTATACTTAAGTTTTTTTTACTAACGATTGTTTTTTTTTTGGTTGCGATTTTCTTATTAGCTTCTTCCAACTAAGAAGTTGTGAATTTGAGTCTCTCAAAAAGCAAGGTGGGAAGTTCTTGTAGGGAAGGATACCGATGGTCTATGTGGAAACAGCCTCTCTACCCCAAAAGGTAGGGGTAAGATCTGTCTATGCACTACCCTCTCCAAACTTCACTAAGTGGGATTGTACTGAGCGATTGTTGTTATTAATTTTGTATCTTATTAGCTTCTTGTTGTAATTACTTCTTACTACCGTTTCTTCTTCATGACTTCTCCATTATTGTATTTCATTTCAATAATATTGTAACTATGCTTTTGCTGAACCGATTGTCTATCCAAAATAACCTCTCTACCTTCACACGATAAAGATATATAAGGTCCAAACACACTACCCTCATCCTCAAACTACACTTTTGAGATTCCATTAAATTTATTGTTGTTATTGTTGTGGGTAAGCAATACCACATTTTGAGTTTTAATTTATATACATCAATAGTGCAAAGTTTTAATACGATTATTAATTTAGCGGATAATCTGTGTTAGTCTCCAAGTTATTAATCCAAGTTATTGTGAGCAGTCACATGTTCTTATTGATGGACTTTAAGCCGTTGGGCTTTAAAGTAGATGAAGTGTGAATTGAAAATGAAGGGAAACAAAATAGAGAGAAAATGAAAATTTGAAAAAGTGAACTTTTGTCTTGCACTTTGTCCCTCATTGGTGAGGGACAACCATATTTGTGTGCTTATGTATAGAATCACTTCTTAAAGCTCTTAAAAGGAGTTGAAGAGAAAGAACACTCGTGCCGTCGTTCAAATGATCCATTAATAATAATTAATTAAATGCGAAATCACTACTGAAGAAATGTCAGAATAGTGGTGAAGATTTAGAGGGCCTCTCTGGCCCCAGCAGGGTAGCCTATTTTCTTATAAGGCACTGAGGCAAAGCTCCATTTTCTACACACGAAAAATACTCCAGAACTTCTATCTTTCTGAACATACTGCATTCTCTCTCTCTCAAATTCGTAAGTGTGATTTTGCTCCGTTCTTTAAGTTCGTTGGTATCCTCCAGTTTGTATTACCACTATTGCAGGAAGATTTATTCCGTTTTCTCCTAGGAGGATTTAATCCATTACTTTGGCAACGTGTGAGGCGGTTAAAATTCTTTAAAAACACACAAGAAACTTGTGGACTCGGAAAATTTATGATTCACTACTATTTTCTATATTTCTTTATTCTTCTAATAATTTTTTTTTATTTTTGCTTTAACAAAGTTATGGTCACATTTATTTTTTTAAAAATGTGATAAATCTTATACGATAATCTCCACTAATTATGGTAATTAATTAATAACAAGATACTGTAACACACTCGTTTATATTGTCGGTATATTAAAATTAAAGAGGCACATGAATAAGAGTAACTTTTGTTAATCCAACATTCTATATTCTTTCACTAATTTTACTCCAAGTGCAGTCAAAAAAGAGAATGTTTGTCTCAAGTAATTCTGTGTTGCATTCAATTCCAAATCCCTGGAAAACTGGTTAATCCATTATGTATCTGCTTTCATTTATTACGAATTTTCATTTTTTTTTTAACTTTTCAAATGAAACTACGTACTCTTAACTTTACCAGAATGAAAAATTTGTAAGTACTACATCTAACAGCAGGGTTTTGTCATCTAATATTGAAATGTACGGAACACGTGGACCGTATATTGGCAAAAGATTGTGACAGTAGTAAGTGGGGTATTTTCTGTTTCCAAACCATATAGATTCATACCTCTTGACCCACTCCCTTATTAATATCCTTAGTTGTCATTATTGACTAAGGTGTACCCTCTGCATCCATTGCTCATTCATGACATTGACACAAACTGAAAAAAAATTGCATTTTAATGATGTGGCCGTGCTCATTAGGCAACAATATTGTGGCAGTTTGTTATTCGATGATTCTCATTTTATGGAAAATATAAGGATATTTTATTGTTTGGTAACACAATTTAGTTTTATGATTTTACTGCTAAAAGTACTTAATTCGATGACCATTTGTGAAATTAATCTCAGCATGGTTTTTGTTTTTTCCCAAATACATACTCTTTATGTTAGATTCTTGTTCGAAAGACATCTGATGTCTAAGAAAATAGAATATTTCAGTGATATTCAAAATGTATATATAATCTCTTACATTTATATACTCTTCTCTTAGTTCAAAACTAAGTAGTTCAAGATCACAAAAATCAAGAACTGTCACAATTCATTTACGAAGAGACTACCTCATGTTTTGGGCACTGAATATGAAAGTCAAGGACAAAGTACCAATCCAGATGGAAGCTGTGGGGATGAATCCAATTTTATCCATACAATAATAGGCATCCATATACTTAGGAGTTGGTACAATTTAGTAGGAGGTGTTAGTACAATGTAGTGATGGATAGAATTTAAACAGTATCGGTTGTGAGTTGAAAATGTGAATTTTAAATTATTATATACACAATTTTTACCTAGTTAAAACTCCTATATAAAGTCGGAACCAGTACCGAATTCTGCCCAAATCCACAATGGGTATTTAAGCAGTGCATTTTCTATATGTTTGTAATGCAAGTTGCTGAGCTGGGGACTCTATTTAGGAGAAGGTGAATACTTACCAAGTCCTTTGATGGAAACATTAAAGACAGGGGTCCCAGAAACCATAGCAAATAATTACTAAAGAATTTGCACTCAATAGTTTGAGATTACATGAAATAAAATAAAAATTAAAAGGAAGTTGGGGGCAACCTCATTAATTTAGAATATATGATATCATTCTTTGTCGGTCCTTCCCTTTTACTGTATATTAAAGCTTTAGTGAGAAAATGATAGTGCCATTTTCTTGAAGTTAAAAAGCTGTCCACCCTTCTTTTCATATAAAACTTCTCCTAATGAACTTCAAATCTATTCTAGAAAACTTGATTCTGATTGTCATAATGGTGGCCTTGAAAAATGTCTTTATACTAATTACTCCATCTCTTCTAATTTACACGACATATTCCACTTATCAAGAGTCAATTTAACTAAACTTTTAAAGTTAAATTAAATTTGTATGGGTCAAAACGTAACCTCATGATAATAAATAGAATCGACACATTTATTAAACTATATTCGTGATTAATAAATGGTAAGACCATTTATTAATAAGATTATCGGGCAGTTACTCGATTTGGTAACTAACCACGACCTGTCCGTCCTTGTGAGAGTGTCCCCTCAGTTTGGTCCCAACTCTTTGGCGCCAGCTGGCAGGTCTGATGGCTATAAATACTTAGAGAAAGAACCCTAAAAAGGGGGCTTCTTCTTCTTTTTCTTCTTTACATCTACTTCTAAAAGAAGAGAGGATACATCATTGTAAGGCTCTGAACCTCTCCATGGAGAGGCAGACCAAACCAACATCATTAATAAAAGATCTTCACCTTCCTCCCTTTAACTTATAACTGTTATCTCTTACGTCTTACTCATTTGGTCTTTTGGTTTATTACGATCTGCTATGATTGGCCCTTCATTTATTCTGATTGTTTTATGCATACAAAGTATACGAGAACTTTTGAGCTAAACAATTTGGCGCCGTCTGTGGGGATTTTGTGGAGGAATCACGTAGTTTATCCTTAGTCCAAAAAAGGATAAAGAACAACATATCCCGAACAAGCCCAAGCGGTATGTCGGATCAAAGGAAGTGAAAAATCTCGAGATGAGCTTGCTTCCACATCCTCGCGTCTCCGAGCAAAGGGAAAAAGATGAAGATGAAGAAGAAGAAGAAGAAGAAGAAGAAGAAGCAGATCCCCCATCCCCATGGGGAAAATGTGCATATGGTACCTCGTCCCCTTTCCACACGGGATACTGCCAAAGGGGAGAAAAGCAGAAAAGCATCTCTCGAACCGAGATCTGTAACGGGGTGCCCCCCGCGAACCAGTCAAAAAGATCACAAGCGCAAGTTAGGCAAGATCTGAAACTAGAAGCAAGTTCCAACCCCCAACACGAAGCGGGTTATGTGGGAAAACAAAAGTTCAACTACGGTTGAACTGGACTCAGGCTCTGTGCCTTCGACTTCAAAAAATTACAAAGGTTCAACTACGGTTCAACGATAGTTCAGGCTATGTGCCTTCAACTCCAAAAAATTACAAAGGTTCAACTACGGTTAAACGTCAGCTCAGGCTATGTGCCTTCGACTTAAATAAATTACAAAGGTTCAACTACGGCTGTACGTCATCTCAAGCTATGTGCCTTCGACTTAAAAAAATTACAAAGATTCAACTACGGTTGAACGTCAGCTCAGGCTATACGGCTTCAACTTCAAATATTACAAAGGTTCGACTATGGTTGAACGTCAGCTCAGGCTACGCGCCTTCACCCAAAAGTTCAACTACGGTTGAACTGAGACTCAGGCTATGTTCCTTCGACTTCAAGTATTACAAAGGTTCGACTATGGTTGAACGTCAGCTCAGGCTACGCGCCTTCACCCCATAGTTCAACTTGGTTGAACTGGTACTCAGGCTATGTGCTTTTGACTTCAAAAATTACAAAGGTTCAACTACGGTTGAACGTCAGCTAGGCTATGCGCCTTCAAAAATATTATAAAGTTCAACTACGGTTGAACGTCAGCTCAGGCTACGCGGCTTCACCCAAAAGTTCAACTACGGTTGAACTGGGGCTCAGGCTATGTGCCTTCGACTTCAAAAAATTACAAAGGTTCAACTACGGTTGAACGTTAGCTCAGGATACGCGCCTTCAAAAAAATTATAAAGGTTCAACTAGGGTTGAACGTCAGCTCAGGCTACGCGCCTTCACCCAAAAGTTCAACTACTGTTGAACTGGGATTCAAGCTATATGCCTTCGACTTCCAAAAATTACAAAGGTTCAACTACGGTTGAACGTCAGCTCAGGCTATGCGCCTTTAAAAATTGCCTAAGTGCAACTATGGTTGAACGATAGTTCAGGCTATGTGCCTTCAAAAATGACATTAGTTCAACTACGGTTGAACGATAGTTTAGGCTATGCGCCTTAAAAATTTAAATAAGTTCAAACTACGGTTGAACGATAGTTCAGGCTATCCGCCCTCAAAAATTACATAAGTTCAACTACGGTTGAACGATAGTTCAGGTTACATGCCTTCACCCATAAATTCAACTACGATTAAACTGGGACTCGGGCTTTGTTCAAAAATTACATAAGTTCAACTACGGTTGAACGACAGTTCAGGCTACGTGCATTCACCTATAAGTTCAACTACGGTTGAACTAGGGCTCGGGCTATGCGCCTTTAAAAATTAGAAAGGTTAAACTACGGTTGAACGACAGCTCAGGCTACGTGCCTTCACCTAAAAGTTTGACTACGAGTCAGACTAGGATTCGTGCCAAGTGTTCCACCAATATGAATTACAAAACAATTCAACTATGAAGTGAACCAAGACTCATGCTACACGCCTCTGTTACAAAAGCCATAAACTCAACCATGGACGAATCAAAGCCAAGGACACACGTCCCCGAGACTATTAGCCGGGCCGCAATCAGACGAGAACAAGCACCCCCAAATGTCCAACCACAGTCAAACCACAGGCCGGGCCAAGCGCCCCGCCTTTCAAGTAAGTACGACTAACCCAAACTAAAGTGTCGACCCGCGCAAAGTTCGGCCCAATTCGAACTACAAGGCCGTGCGTTTCATTATCACGGCCATTAGTATGACTAAGACCGAACTGGGACTAAGGCTATGTGCCCCTAAAACCCAAATGCGGATACAACCGACTCCCAACAAGTGGAGGAAGGTGACGACCAAAAGCATCTATCTATGGCCAAGGCCATCCACACCAACTTTTCTTAGGGCACGGAATCAGTTCGACAATGGTCAAAATTACCTAACCGGTTGAGACTATTAACATGCTCACTAGAGAAACTCTAAGGCAAGGGCATCTCAAACAAGCACAAAAAAGAGAATAAAATGTATTCGATAAGAAACAAACAGAAGGGAAGAAAGCCACATATATTTACAATATTTACACGGGTTGCCCCTAATTACATTAGCCAAAGGCCAGCAAAGAAAAAAGGAGAAAAAGAAAATGAAAATTAAACAAACATTACAAACTTCCCCATTGTTCACTCGGCGCCCCCAGCGCCCTCATCAACATTATCAGCGCCCTCGGCGCCATCATCACCCTCAGGCGTAGACAGGTCAAAACCGCAGTCGAGACGGGAATCACGAGCTTTTTGGCGTTCCTCCTCATAAGTGGCCTCAAACACGACACCGGTTCCCACACTCGCCATTACACATCAAGCTGGGCCTCGGCATACATCCAAACTCACAAGTAGGACAAAAAGAGGCGGCTTGATCCCTCAGGCGTTGTTTCTCGGCCTCCAAGGCCGCGAACCGGCCCGCTACAGCACAGGCGTCCTGCTCACAGACGGTGATGCGCCACTCCAACAACCGCTCTCGAAAGGTAGTGTTTCAACCCTCGCCAGGGAGTCCTCTTCCTGCTTCGTTAAAGCGGTGACCTCCGTCTCCAGGGCAGTCACCTGCCTAGTCAGAGCTTCAGCAACCTCTGCTGCAGTAGTCTTATTTTGGCGCTCTCTTTCACTAGTCGCCCTTCTTTCGACGCCCATCTCCTCTTTCATTTGGTGGAGCTTCCTTTCAAGAGCAGTACCTTGCTAAGGTTTTGTTGCATATGAAGCTCGCTCCGCGCCAGCTCTTCTACCAGCTCTCGATTTTATGGGTCGTTCCTTATGCGTTCACGCTGACCACGACACCGATCATGGTAGCGGCAAAACTTCTCAAACAACCGCACGAAAACCATCGAGCGAACGTTAGCCCACCTGATGCTCTCCACCTCCAACAAAAATGACTAAAACAAACAGAGTGACAGTTAATACAAGAAGACGTACTAAGAAAGAAAACAAACCAAGGTTTTATACATACCTTTATACTCAGGGCGGCCACCTCGCCCATCAACCCGACGTCCTAGATGCCCCTCTGGGACGCGCTCTCCGCTTCCAATCACAGAACGCTGAACAGCGTCACCAGGTTGTCCTCCTCGAGCATCAGGTTGAGATCTTTAATGATCTCCAAATAACGGTAATCCCCTTCCGCTTGCACCGCCGGGCGGGTATAACCCTCTTGAAAGAGACGGACGTCTTCAGGATCCATGCCAGACTCCGAATAATCCCCCTCTCCTGAGGTGCCCCTTCCTTCTGCCGCCTTGGAAGTCGAGGCCTCCACCGCTTGGGACGTTGAAGCGCCCACATTTGCCAAAATATCGGCTCTCGTACCCTAGCCGCTCGGGACGTTGAAGCGCCTGCATTCGCCAAAATATCGGCGCCCGTACCCTCTGCCAAAATAGTTGCCGAGGAACTACCTTCCTTCTCAACAACAGGAATAGAAATTTGAATCGCCAAAGCAATTGTGTCAACTTGGCCTGAGCTAACCGGGGCAACCCCCACTGAGTGCTCGCCCTCTTGGGCAAGGTCCGCTGCGCCCCCTCCTCTACCGATGGCGAAGAGTCCAAAATAATCACCACTGGAAGGGCCGCGATGAACGCCACCCTACGCCGAACCAACGGCCTCCCGTCTTCTTCCTCACCTTCATTCGATAATCACTCTACCATGGAACACACGACCCATGGGGAATCTTCAACTGCGGCTACGGACCGTGCCGGAGAATGTGCCACCGAGGATTCTACTGAGGTCGTCCTCGGGATCGGGCGAGGTGCTGGCATTGTAATTAATCGAGCAGTCGCCCTCGGCCTACGGAAAGGAAGCTGAGGAGCCCTCCTGTGCCATGGTCGTTCTGTCTAACGAAGGAACAAAGGCTAAGTAAAAGAAACTAAAGACTACGAAAAACGAGCAATAACAGCAAGTCAGATTCTTACCAGCTGCTGGCCTGTGGCCATGGACCTCCCAGAAAGACGCCCACGTACGAATCCATGCTGTAACGGGGAGCACGACCTCGATCCACTCGCGAATGCCGGAAAATGGTGCCGGTGGCGCACCTCCCGCTACGGCACAAGAAGAAAATTAGTACGTAGGAACATAAAGCGGGACATTTAGGATAAGGAAATCAAGGCTAATGTAAAAGAAACTAACGTGCATAGTTCCACTCCTCCGGGAAGTAAGTAGCGCAGGCCACCAGGTGCTCGGTTCTCATGAAGAAAAACTACTCGTAAGGATGGGTAGAGACCTCATCCTCGAGCTCGTAGTTAAGCTGGCGACCCCACGAGGGACAAACCGAATCATGGTGCCACGTATCCTCTAAGGGGCATAGAGAGTTAGCACGTGCCCAAGAGTGATGTCCCTCTGTGCCAACTCCGCATATTTGATCAGCATCGCCAGTAACTTGTAACATGAGGGGGCGAGCTGACCGAGGCACACCCTGTAGTAGCGACAAAAGTCGACCACCAGCATTGGAGGGGAAGCCTGAACCCCAGCTTGAAAGGGTAGGCATAAAAGACGCAGTACCCCCGACTGTCGACATGTACCCTTTCACCGCTCCTAGCCAGGATGATGTCATCAAATCGAGGAAAATCACATTGGTCCTTCAGCTGGGCGATGCCAACTTCCTCTATCAGTGGAGCTTCATCCACTTGATCCTCTCCCTCGGGATCGGAGAAATTAGTTGTTAGACCAACGGGAAGAGAGAGAATGTCAGCCGCCGACGGGAACAGGTCAACATTCAGCGAATCGGTGGTTCTCACGACCGCAGATGGGACCATATCCATCGTAACTGCCATTGGAGCAATATCTGAAAGAGAACCGCTCGCCATTGTCAGTATAATGGAAGAAAAATGGCAAAATTCAGTGGAAAAGCAAGACAAGATGAAGATCCGACAAAAACGACGGAGAATGAATTAACATGGAACAAAGACTAGATAATCTGAAAACAAGAAGAGCTATATCTCTCGGAATTTCACTAAGACAAATATCGGAAAAGTGAGAACTGAATGATACAACCCCTTATTTATAGATGAAGAATAAATGCCCTTCACGAATCCCAAAGGTCACCAGTAACTACCTGACCAACTGCAAAACGGTTCAGGCCTGCAGTAGCGGACAACATTATAACAGATACCACAGAACGGTCATTCAACCGTCAATCGGCATGTCTCCCCTGAAACGGTTAGAACGGCCCCAAGGTACCATGGGCTCGCCTCATGCATCACCATGCACATGACGTCCCCCTTGTACGCGGCGAGCGTGATCACATTCTCTCCAGACACATAAAAAAAGCTACGGCCATCTCTAAAGTAAAAAAGAATACGGCCATCTCCAAAGAACAAAAAGCTACGGCCATCTCTAAAGCAAAAAAGAATACGGCCATCTCCAAAGAACAAAAGGCTACGAACATCTCTAAGGTAAAAATGGCTACGGCCATCTCCAAAGAACAAAAGACTACGGCAATCTCAAAGGTAAAAATATCTACGGCCATCTCCAAAGAACAAATGGCTACGCCCATCTCTAAGGTAAAAATGGCTAGGGCCACCTCCGAAGAATAAAGGGCTACGACCGTCCTCGACGCATAAACGGTTGCGGTTGTCGGTAGAATCCGCTCATTGTGTTTGGCCTGGGCACGACCTAAATAAGCGGAAGGACTATCTGTATGGGTCAAAACTTAACCTCATAATAATAAATGGGATCACATTTATTAAAGTATATTCGTGATTAATAAATGGTGAGGCCATTTATTAATAAGATTATCGGGCAGTTACTCGATTTGGTAACTTAGGCCACGGCTTGGCCGTCCTTGTGAGAGCGTCCCCTCAGTGTGGTCCCAACTCCTTGGCGCCAGCTGGCAGGTCTGGTGGCTATTAATACTTAGAGAAAGAACCCTAAAAAGGGGGTTGCTTCTTCTTCTTTACATCTACTTCTAAAAGAAGAGAGGATACATCATTGTAAGGCTCTGAACCTCTCCATGGAGAGGCAGACCAAACCAACATCATTAATAAAAGATATTCACCTTCCTCCCTTTAACTTATAACTATTGTCTCTTACATCTTATTCATTTGGTCTTTTGGTTTAATACGATCTGCTATGATTGGCCCTTCATTTATTCTGATTGTTTTATGCTTTCAAAGTATACGAGAACTTTTGAGCTAAACAAAATTAGTTTAACTTAGTATATAAAAGTATAATTTAAATATATAAAACTACACAAAAAGTATTACTTATAAGTTACAATTTTGCTTATGACAATATGATAACAAAATATATTTTACAATATTAATCACATTTCACGTAATTTTACTTTTAATAATTAAAGTGTGTCGTCTAAACTGAAACATAGGAAGTAATATGCTAAATACATGTCAAAATACAACTCTGGAATTGAGGGGACGTTTAGGTCATGGCACAACTTTTGCTTAATTTGCATGTTTATGTTTTGCTTTTCGTAATAATTTTATTTAAATCCTACATCAAATTTATATATCCTTCAGATTTTTATATCTCTCTCTCTCTCTATATATATATATATATATATATATATATGCATGCTAACGTTGTAATATGTGATTGGATAATGGCTTTTGATATAGAGATGATAACACCAAAATATATATAACTCATTTTTAATGAATAATATGGGTGATTACTGTTTTTATTTAACCATTTTGCCACTCCTAATCTTGACTTCGCCTCCGATTTGGATCCTGGTTCTTATATCGCTTAACATTCAAGAGAAAATTCATAATTTTTGGAAAATTATTTTGGTTTTTTGCGGGTTGGTGTTAAGGAGCTCTCAAATCATTGGGCATCATTTTACTAACTAGATTTGTTTTAAGAAAATTTACAGAAGGGGCCAACATAAATCATGAACCAAAATATGCGGTGTTTATGACTCCGAACGAGGTTGGAAGACTGGTGTTGATTTGTCATATATCAGTACTATATGGGGAAGTGCACATAGTTTTAAAAGATGCAGAGGGTGTCTTCTTCAACGTCTGGCTATGATTTATTAGTGAAAGTAGCACCAAAATCTTAATTAGAGGTCCACCTATGGAAACCTAAGTCTGTTTCTTTGTGTTGTGATTGAAGTGTAGCTGTACAATGTACGATTATAGAAAGGGAGATCTCAGATTTATCCTATTATTTGATTGGCCACAAATATCATAAGATAAATGGAAGTGTTTGGCTCAAAATTTATTGATATATTTTGCAACCATAAAAACAATAAAAAATGAACGAGGGTAAATCGTAGTCAAATATAACATGACGTAAAGATAAGAAGGACAATGTTTTTATTATAGATCTAAAAGATAAAAAGATAATATGAACTTAAGAGATAAGTAATCGTTAGAGATAGAGACAAAGATAAAGAGATAAAAGAGTTACTCCCTCCGTTTCACATTGTTTGAGATACTTTTCTTTTTAGTTTGTTCCAAAATAAATGACACATTTCTAAATTTGAAAATAATTCTACTTTAAACTTTTCATTTTACCCGTTTTGCCCTTAATGAAAAGTTTTTATGGCCCTACAATCCTTTTACCCCTTAATCCTTTAAGACCATAAGTTTTAAAAGTATTCTTCTTTTTTTCTTAAACTCCGTGCCGAGTCAAATTACCTCAAACAATATGAAACGGAGGGAGTATATTATTCGAGAATAATGATGATGATCCTTTACAATGTAAAGGTTACTTTGTATATAATAGGAGACCTTCCTCGAAATAATCAAAAAAGGTACAAAAGTAGGTAGCGTCTTCTTAGTGAAGGCGCTGAGTATTTAAACGACGTCATCTTTGTCACCACGTCTAGATCACGTCCTTGCTTTGGTCTATGTATTCTCAAAGATGTACACATCAGCATAGAGACGTCTAAGATCAAATTTGACCCTATATAGTTAGTCCCTCCATTCGTTGGAGGCCCATTCGATGGTCGTCTTCGATGGACGGAATTGCGAACCTCGTCTTTAGAGAATTTGACTTCGTACTTAGGCGGAAACATGAATGATGTGAAATACTTAGCGTTGTTTAGCCTTTGATGTGTGTCTTCCTTTTTTGGATGACGTTATTGCCCTCATGCATCATTATTGCACTTTTTCCCAAGGTGATTGAAGAGGTGATGTGACATTTTGGTTTCCTGCGCCCTTTTTAGGTCATGCCTTTTCGATTCCCACATAATTTCACCATATAAATAGGGGAAAGGTTCAATCTGATTCATCTTTCGAACCCTGGGAAAATATTTATTGACTTTCTTCATTGTCTTTCTATATGATAACTGCTATTTCGTGTGAGACTCTTCCAACTTTCTGAAGCCTTATTTTTTGCGATAAGCCCTTTATTTCTTAGAGGGAACATCATGGTAAAACGCAATAAAAGTAGTAAGAAGAACAAGGATACCGCCCCATCCAGGGTTCAACCTTCCTCTGGAGGCGAAGAGGAGGAGGAAGAAAAGACTCTCGTTCCCCTCTTGGTGGAAAATGTGCTTCCAAAGAAATGCACATCCGAATTTTCAAATGAGAAATCCAGCTCTCCCCCAGGAACATAGTGAGTTATTACAGCCGCATTTGGACAATATTTGTGCGCCGTATAACTATCCGGTCCACGTGGATATGGTTCCGGCTGGAACTGTTTACGATAATATGCATAGACCCAGATATTTCATCTTTTACGAGTATCCGTTCTTAATCGGCTATAGCCTACCGATTTATCCTTTTGCAGAGGAGCTTTGCCGCTTTTTTGATATATGCCCTACACAACTTACACCCAACACTTTGAAAGTGTGTAGGATTCTGAGAACGTATGCGGACAGGGCTGAGAGCGAAATCTCAATCCACCATCTTTTAGAATTATTCAGCACTAGTTACCTGAGGGGCACCATGTTGCAACTGAAGAGCCGCGATACAAAGGGATTGGTGGTGAAGGCTGACGACAAGGCCAATCGTGTCATGTGGCGCAGGTACTTTTATATCAAAACAGAGCACCTGGTATCAAACCCTAATGGGTTCCCCGAAAGGTGGATCTCTGAACGTAAGTATCTTTGTATGTAGAATTATTGGTTGTATATTGTTTTAACCATTTGGCCGCTGTAACTTCTTCTTCTTTTTTTGTAGTGAGGGCTTCTTCATCCCATCCCGTAGACGACATTAAATCATGGGTGGAGAAATTGATACCTTACGCAGAGGAGTGCCGTACCTAGGCCGTATTTCGTCAGCAATATGGCCCATTAGGTAACTTTTCAGCTTTGATTTGGATACTTCCTAGGTTTGGTTACCTGACTCACTCGCGTTGGTAGTTCACAATTCCCCCAAGAAGAGAGTAGCCATTGTTACCTCGCCCAGGGCGGGGACTGGTTCTGAGGGTGAAGACATACCGTGTGGCTCGTTCCATGATGGTGTTTCCGTGATCCCTCAGTAGGAGGCTACGCATGTGGGGCATCCGCAAGTGAAGCACTTCCTTTGGTACCACCTCCTCAGCCGGTGAAGGAGACTTTGGACGGTGAGGAGCCGATGGAGAAGAATGGACGGTGGTTGATAATGGGTAAGAGGATATCTACTGAAGATAAGGGGATTAGCGAGCTTCGTCAAGAGCCAAGGCGGTTTTCATGGTCGAGGCCATCAGTTGAGGAAGGTTGGCTCCTCAAACGAGAACTGTCGCTGATAACATCTCAGCCTATGTTCTAGAGGGCGATTCATCGTCCGCAATTGGAGGAATGGGCGTCGATGTTGAGAGGGCGGGCCCTGAGGCCGCTCCTGGAGATGTAATGACAGATCCAGCCCAAGTATAGATGGTGGTGGGTAGGTCTAACCACTGAATCCTGATCTCGGGAGGGAATAATTTATAAAAGAGAAGCGAGCAGGCTGCAGCGGATGTTACCTTGCTGTGTGCGGACGCAGAGCGTGAAATGTTGTAGGGCATCAATAATAGGGATCTGTCTTATAGGGTCACCGGCGCAGCCTTACAGGTGGCTTTCATCTTTTCTTTTTGGGCCGTGAGGGCGACTTTGATACGTACTAACTTATATTTCTTCTTTTTCTTTTCCTTTTTAGACTCTCACTTTGAAGGTGGAGAGGAGGCAGCGCGAGAAAAATAAGGCGACCACCTTCAAAAAAATGTCAAAGACGTACAAACAATGCCGTGACAAACATCAGGCGTTGGCAGATATGCTCAAACAAGATCCTAAGTTTTGAGTGGTCCGTGGGGCCTAGAACAAATCGGAGGAACCGTTGAAACGGAGGGTGGCCGAGTTGGAGGAGGTCGATGAGCAACTGATGGTTTCTTTGGCTTGGAACATCGATCTAGAGAGTCTCCTTTAGTTGAAGGAAGAGGAGTTTGAGATTAGTCGCGGGGTAGCGGCGGAGGCAGCTCAAATGCAGACCACAGTCTCTGCCTTGACCACCTAACTCGGCACCAAGGCGGCTGGGACTGAGGTCCTTAAGAAGACTGCTTTGTCAAAGCCAAAAGATGATGCGCATCGTGAAACGCATGAGATGTGGGTGTACACCAAAGCCAGATTGGTCGTACTCGATGAGTACGTATCCACGGGTTGAACCACTGAGGCGGAGGTTCAAGAACAACGGCGCGTGGCCCGTGTTACCTATGCAACTTGTGGGTATAGTTCTGACTCTCCAGATCGGGCGGGCTATTCCTCCGAAGACGTCAACCGTCTAGAATCCCGTTCTTGGATTTCTACTGCTTACCAACACGGGGGCGGTGAACGACAAGATGGCAGCCAAGCAAAGGATAATGAGCAAAATAGCGGTTGCGCAGGAGGTGACGGGCAAAGCGGGGAAGTCTCTTAGGACATGTATATATATTTGTTTACCTGTATTTTGGAATGTAAAGAGGACCTTTTGTAAGGTCGTATGTACAAGAATTTTTGAACGATAATGAAAGTTATACTTTTGCAGCCATTACTTTATTTTTGTCTTTTATTTTTGGTAACTCTTCTTGTAGAGCGGGCGCATGCTTTATTTTTCATAGTCAAACAAGGTCGACAATCGGCGATGGACTTAATAATAGAATCGTCATTGGCCTTAGCCATAGAAGTGACTTCGACTGTCTTTGGGTCACTTGCTTGCCATAGTCGAACTGGGCCGATGATTGACACCGATGGCCTTAGCCATGATATTGTCGATGGCCTTAGCCATTTCGCGTTTATAGCCGTATCCATGTAGTGTCGAGGCCTTATCCATATGAGTGACTTCTACGGTCATCAAATCATTTGCTTACTGTAGTTGAACTGGATCGACATTGATGGTGATGGCCTTAGCCATATTATTGTCGATGGCCTTAGCCATTTCGCGTTGATGGTCGTAGCCACGTAGTGTCGATGGCCTTAGCCATATGAGTGACTTTGACTATCATCGAATCACTTGCTTTCCATAGACGAACTGGGTCGACAATTGACGTCGACGGCCTTAGCCATAATATTGTCCATGGCCTTAGCCATTTTGCATAGATGGCCGTAGCCATGTAGTGTCGATGGCCTTAGCCATATGGGTGACTTCAACTGTCATCGAATCACTTGCTTTCCGTAGTCGAACTTGGTCGACGGTTGACGACGATGGCCATAGCCATAATATTGTCATTGGCCTTAGACATTTCGCATTGATGGCCATAGCCAGATAGTGTCGATGGCCTTAACCATATGACTGACTTCAACTATCGTCGAATCACTTGCTTTTCATAGTCGAACTGGGTCGACGGTTGACGGTGATGGCCTTAGCCATAGTATTGTCGATGGCCTTAGCCATGTCGCATTGATAGCCATAGCCACTTAGTGTGGATGGCCTTAGCCATATGAGTGACTTTGACTGTCGTCAAAAACTTGCTTGCCGTAGCCGAACGTGGTCGACAGTTGACGTTGATGGTCTTAGCCATGATATTGTCGATGGCCTTAGCCATTTCGCGTTGATAGTCGTAGCCACATAGCGTCGATGGCCTTAGCCATATGAGTGACTTTGACTGTCGTCGAATCACTTGCCTGCCGTGGTCAAACTGGGTCGACGGTTGACGGCGATGGCATTAGCCATAATATTGTCGATGGCCTTAGCCATGTGATACATTGGTGATGGCCTTAGCCGTTTACACGTTGGAGATGGCCGTAGCCATTTGCACGTTGGAGATGGCCTTATCCGTTTATATACTAAAGATGGCAGCCGTTTGATACATTTGAGATGGCCTTAGCTGTTTACACGTTGAAGATAGCCATAGACGTTTGCACGTTGTAGATGGGCTTAGCCGTTTATACACTCAAGATGTTCTTAGCCATTTGATACATTAGAGATGGCCTTAGCCGTTTATACACTGAAGATTATGCTAGTCCAGTCCCCTTATCATTCCAGTCTGGAGAGTGGATAGAGAGGCTTATATGATAAACTCCTTCTGCAAATATCTCAAAGTGTCCCCTTCACCGCCTCGTTAAATACATTCCTGAGAAAATCCAATTGGCTTAAAACTTGGAATACTCCTTTATTCACTACTCCTGTGATTTTGTAGGGACCGTCCCAGTTGGTGCAAAATTTTCCTTCGCTCGGGTCTTTCGATGCCAATGTTTTGGCTTTGAGTGCATAATCTCCCACTTTGAGTGGTCTTATTTTGGATTTTTTGTTGTAGTATCTTTCTACCTGTTGTTTCTGAACCACAATTCTTATGTGGTCCATTTCTCTTCATTCCTCGGCCCCATCGAGGTCTTGAATCCTGTTCAAGTCGTTCTCTGCTTTGCTGGTACGTGAATCTCACCAACTTCGACCGGTGTGACCACGTCGGTTCTGTAGACTAGTGAATATGTTGTTTCTCCTGTGCTGGATTTGGGTGTGGTCCGGTGTGCCCACAATACTTCTGGTATTAGCTCGGGCCACACCCCTTTGTTTTCCTCTAGTTTCATTTTCAGTATGTTCAGTTTTGTTTTGTTGGAAGATTCTGCATGGCCGTTGGCGGCAAGGTGATATGGCGTGGCAGTATTTTCTTGATATGCCATTTGTCGAAGAACTCTATTGTCTTCTGGTCAATGAATTGTCTCCCATTATCACAGCTGATCTCTTTGGGAATGTCGAATTGGCAGATGATATTCTTCCATATGAAGGCGATGATGACTTCCTGTTCGCTTATTTGGGAATACACACCTGCTTCAACCCACTTGGAAAAAATAGTCAGTTAAAACTAATGAGGGCTTCTCCTGACTGATGTATCATGGGGGCATACCTTTGGCATTGTTTGCATCGGCGAACATATTCTGCAGCCTCCTTCATTATAGTGGGCCAGTAATAACCGGCCAGTATTATGCAGCGTATGAGGGTGCAGTTACCTGTGTGGGCACCATAGTGGCCTTCGTGTACCTCTTTGAGTACTGGTTTTTTTTTGTGCGGCCCTAGGCACTTGGCCAGGAGTCCGCCAAACGTTCTTTATAAAGCTCATGATTTATCAAGCAATATCGGACGACCTATATGCTAATCTTCTTTGCTTATTTTTTTTTTCGAGTGGGAGTGACCCATCCTGCAAATATGACACAAATTGGTTGCGCCAGTCCCAAGTAGACTTTAATGAGAGTACTTCAATGTGATCAATGGCCGAATGGAGGAGGCTGACCACGCTTTCTTTGTTGATGTTTTTAGTGGCTGTAGCCCGTTTTGCTAAACCGTTTGCTTCAACGTTCTGTGCCCTCGAATTTGTTCGAAGAGGCACTCGTCGAATTCAGCCATTAATCTGTGGATTTCGAACTGGTATTTTTGAAATCTCTACTCCTTGATTCGGTAAGTCCAAGTGACCTGGTTCAATACGAGTTGGGAATTGCGAAGGAAAATGAGTCGCAAAGCCCCACATTTGATGGCTAGCTTTATGCCTACAATAACAACCTCTACTCAGCCTCATTATTAATCATTTCGGGACATCGTATGGACTGGCGAATAGTTTCTCCCATGGGGACCTCGAGAACGAGTCCGAGTCCCGATCCCGAAGCATTAGCGGCGTCGTCAGTGTAGAGGGCCGATAGGTTGGTGTTGGAGGGGGCACGACATGCCTCTAGTTCCTCCTTTTTGTAGTATCTCTGCACTGAAATCGGCTACAAAGTTGCCAAGTACTTGCGACTTGATAGTGTTTCTTGGGTGATATGAAATATCGTGCTCGCTGAGCTCATCCGGCGAGCCTACCTGATAACTCAGGCGTATGTAGGACGCTTCTCGGGGGAAGGTCTTTACTACTTTAATGGGATGGCACAGAAAGTTGGGTCGGAGCTTTCATGAAGCTACGACCTGAGCCAGAGCTAACTTTTCAAGGTATGGATACATGTTTCGGCATCCACTAAAGTTTTGCTAATATAGTAAATAGGAGATTGTGTACCTTTGTTTTTGTGGACCAAGACAACATCGACGGTGACCTCGAATACGGCCAGATACACCAGCAAGGGCTTGTCTGGATTTGCTTTAGCTAGCAGTGGTGGCGAAGATATATATGATTTCAATTTTTTTAGGGCTTCAATGCATTCTTCGTTCCACTGTAACCCATTTTCTTTTTTCAACACATTGAAAAATTTATGGCGCATGTTAGAGGATCGTGAGATGAACCTGGATAGGGCGCCTATCCGCCCCGTCAGCTTTTGTATCTATTTTTTTCTATTCAAAATCTCATGTATGGCGTCTATCATCTTAATCTGATCTGGGTTGACCTCAGTGCCTCTTTGTGATATGAGAAATCCTAAGAACTTCCCTGAGGCTATGCCGAAGGCGCATATTTCAGGGTTCAGCTTCATTCCGTACCTTCTCAATATCTCTAAGGCTTCTTTCAGATGGTCGATGTGGTCCTCCTTCCTTGTGGACTTCACCAGCATATCGTCGATATAGACTTCCATGGTTTTATCGAGCCGTTCTTTAAATATTTTAGTGACTAGTCTTTGATAAAGAGCCCCTGCATTTTTGAGCCCGAAATTACTTTGTAGAAATATGTTCCCTGGTGTATGATGAAAGTCATTTTCTCCTAGTCCTCCTCGGCCATCATGATTTGATTGTAGTCATAGTAGGCATCTAGGAAACTTAACAGTTCGTGTCCTGCGGTGGCATCGATCAAATAGTCGATGTGGGGAAGTGGGAATGAATCCTTAGGGCATGCCTTGTTCATTTCACTAAAATCTACACACATTCTCCTCTTCCCATTTTTCTTTTTGACCATGACGACATTGGTGACGCACTTGGGGTACTTCCAATCTTTGATTGAATCGTTGACCAGTAACTTATCTACTTCCTCACTGACCGCTTTATTGATTGCGGCATTGAACTTTCTTCTCATCTGTCGCACAGACAGGTGTAATGGATCGACATTCAACATGTGGGTGGCGATGTCTCACGGGATACCCAACATATCTAAATGGGAGAAAGCAAATAAATCTGCATGGTTAGTTAGGAATTCATGATACTTACTTGGGTTGGTGAGGCCGTGCACGATATAGGCCCTTTTTGTAAGGTTGGTCTCGTCCAATTGTATTGGGTTGAGATCTTCGACCGTTGCTTTATTGGCTTCTAGAATGTCGGGATCTCTAATGGCATCCGTTATTGGACTGACCTTAGTCTTCGACACAGCTGATTGCTATGCCTCTGCACTCGCCCCTTTTAGCTCTTTGGTGTGGGCGCAGTCTTGAGCTATTTCATAATTCTTGTGCGATGCGCGGCTTGCCTTGTATGCTGAATACTCCCCATGGGTAGTGAATTTGATCATTTGGTAAAAGCTTGAGGGGATCGCTCGCATGGAATGTATCCATGTGCATCCTATGATGGCCTTGTATGCTGTTTCCTGGTTCATCACGTGGAAAGTTGTTTCCAGCATGACTCCTCATGCGAAAATGGCAGTGGTATTTCTTTGGATGACCTTTCCACTGCATTATTAAAACAGTTAGTGTTATGTAGCGCGGCATTACCTTATACTAAAGTCCCTTTTGTACGAGTACCCTCGGATTAATAATACATCCACCACTTCCATTGTCAACCATGATTCTTTTAATATCCGTATCAGCGATACGTAAAGTGATAACTAAAGCGTCATAATGAGGGAAAGACAAACCGTCGGCATTGGACTTATCTAAGGTGATACTATCTTCTAAGTCGTCATATCGTTCATGGGCGATGGTCCATTTTAGCTTGTTCGTGATGGTAAACTTGATGTGACTGATCGCCGAGTTGTCTCCGCCTCCGACGATAATATTTATCGTGCGTGCTGGGGAAGGCGGCTTCGGCGGCACGTGGGGTTGTTCCCGTCCACGTGCAAAGTTGGTTTTCCCTTTGTCACTTAGCAACTCCCTTAGGTATTCATGGTTCAGCAGTCTGACTATCTGTTGCCGTAAGACTATGAAATCTTCGGTCTTGTGTCACCATTCCTGATGGAGACACACAAAGGACGTTTGATTTTCTTATGATGGGGTCTGATTTCATCTTCTGCGGCCACTGTACTTTGGTTCCCAACTTTTCCAGTGCGTACACTATTTCTGAAGGAGACAAACAAAAGTTATAGGCGGATAATATAAGGGGTACCTCTTTCATTTCGAAGTGGGGTAACGTATCGCTGTACTGCGTCCCTATGCGTGGATGGAGGTGGATGGGAGGATCTGATATAAGGCTACTGTCGATCTTTATTGAAGCGTGGGAGTTATTCTCGTTGGCCCTCATTGCGTCGATACCTCCTTATTTCTAAGTGTATCGTTGTTAGCCATTGGGTTGGCCAATTTAGATCATCCTCGTCCGCTCGTACCTCCACATAGTAGGCATTGTATATTTCTTCCCATGTGGTAGTGGATATTTCATAAGGCGGCTCAGCAGTTTCTTAGTTGCCTTGGAACCGTCCCTATTTAGGCTGTTCTGGAAAGCGGCGACTACCATACCTTCCAATATGTTTGGCAGACTCATCCTTGCCCTGTTAAACCTAGCCAGGAAGTCCCAAAGTCCCTCTCCTATGGTTTTCCTGACGGCGAAGATGTCATTGACCCTTGCTCAACTTTCTTTGCACCTGCATGGGCGGTGACAAGCTTATCCGCCAATTCTTCGAACCTTGATATTGCCCTAGCTGGTAGCTGAGAGTACCACGTTAGGGCCCCTCATGTCAATGTCTCGCTGAACTTCTTCAGCAACACCGATGGTACCTATTCTTTTGATAGGTCATTGCCTTCACGGCGGTGTCATAGTGGACCAGATAGTCCTCAGGACCTGTGGTTCCATCGTATACCCTCAAGTAGCCGGCATTTTGAAGGTTTTTAGGATGAAGTGTGGGGCAGCTTCTTCGGTATACGGTTGTTCAACGAACCTTCCCATGTTGCATTTTGGTAGCAACATCGAAGCACCAGGGATCTTGTCTACCCTCTCCTGATGTTCCTTCATTTGTTCGCGGAGTGCTTTGTTTTCATTTTCCGTTTCTTCCAATTTCTTAAGCATGGTTCTGAGTATGCTATCATTGGTGAGCACATACACGGGCTCGTCATTTGCTCGTATAACTTCGGGTTCACCCAGGGCAGCAGTGATGCCTACCGTTGGTGTACACCTGAGGTTACTTTGCGGTGACTTCTCAACCAAGACACTTAGGGTACTTGTTAGCCATTCTTCCAGTAGCTTCTTGACCACGGAGGATGCTTCCTTGGTAGCAGATGTTGAAGCTCCTTTTTCATGCAAGATCGTTAGATCCTCGGACGAGGAAGACGAGATCTCTGCACCTGGGGTGGTGCTAGGGGTTGCATTCAAGATTCCTTCGTCATCGGCCTCGTTGAGATAACCCAAGAGATTGGATGTAACACCCACTATTGTTTTCATTCTTGCATCGTTTTCGGCCATCTTTTATTTTTTGTGTGGTGTAGAAAATGGTTGTCGGTTGTTATCTAAGTGCAAACAATGATTTTGATTGTCGAAATTCCACTGACGGTGCCAAATTGTTTGGCTCAAAAGTTATTGATATCTTTGCAAGGTTAAAAACAATCAAAACTGAAAGATGGTAAATCGTAGTCAAATACAATATAAGCTATAGATTATAAGGACGGTGTTGTCATTTTAGATCTGAAAGATAAAAAGATAATATGAACTTAAGAGAGAAGTAATCACTATAGATAGAGACAAAGATAGAGAGAGAGAGAGGGGGAGAGAGAGAGAGAGGAGTTATATTATTCGACAATAATAATGATGATCCTTTATAATGTAAAGGTCTCCTTTATATAACAGGAGACCTTCCTCGAAATAATAAAAAGGATACAAAAGTAGGTAGCGTCTTCTTAGTGAAGGCACTGAGTATTTAAGCAACGTCGCCTTTGTCACCACGTACAGATCATATCCTTATTTTAGTAGACGTATGCTCAAAGACGTACCCATCAACGTAGAGACGTCATATAGAAAGCATAATATAACAACAGTAACATGAGGATATAACATTAAAGATATAATTAAAATGATAAGGAGATTATGGTACCTTTATTTAATTTGGTTGAAACATTATAGGCTATGTATTATTTTGCTTTCATTTGATCTATTTCATGTTCTTATTCGTGTTTTCATCATCCAAGATGTAAAAAAAGAATTACGATTAAAAGTAAAAATCTATTAGAGATTAAATATGTAGTAGATCCTAGGTGCTTTTTGACTTCAACATCAACGAATAATACTTCGATCTAGAATTATTTAGAAAAAATATTAATAACTCCTGTTAGGGGATTTGGTAACTGGTTACAGAGTAAGTTATTCATGTACTAGGAGTAACATAACTAATGCGTATTCTCTATGTTTTAATTTATGTGAACATATTTTCTTTTTGGTCCGTTCTTAAAAGAATGAATCAATTATAAATTTGGAAACAATTTAGCTTAAACTTACAATTATGACCTTAATGAGAAGCTTTTATAACCACACAAATACTTTGGCCTATTTTTAACTTATTTAGGGCCATAAATTTTAAAAATCTTCATTTTTCCTTAAACTCCATATCGAATCAAATAAATTCATATAAATGAAACAGAAGGAGTATCATATTTTTAGCCTTTAGTTGCTCTCTACAAAAGTTATATAACTAATGTTATGTTTGATTGCTTTTTTCCATTGTAGGTATAAGTAATAGATGAACAAGTTATACAACAAATCCAAGTATTATATATGTTTTATGAACAATAAAGAAGAAGAATAATGAGAATTCTTATTGATTTGGGATCAATTACAATAGAATAAAACTTCTTTATTTAGAGGAGAAAAATAACTTAGCCACTAAGTAACAAATCCTAGAATCTCTCTAAAATATAGACATTTACCTTAAATACAATTCTATTTATAACACTCCCCCCTTGAATGTCTATTCAACAAATAATGTGCATCATTAAAACCTTAACTAAAATGAAATCCAATGGGAAAAATTCTAGTAAAGGAAAAAGCGTACACATATGTAACAATGCGCCTTTTGATTGCCTTGTTAAAAACCTTGCAAGGAAAACCCAGCGGGACAAAACCTTATATGCGAAAAAGAGTACAACACCTATTAGCTCCCCCTGATGAGAGCATCAATTCATATCTTTGAGCCTTCGCATCTCAATCTCATGGAATAGCTTCTTAAAGGCTGACATTTGTAGGGATTTGGTGAATAAATCAACCATATTATCACTTGAGCGAATTTGTTGCATATTGAAATCACCATTCTTGTATACATGTAAACTCTTCATATAATATCGTGGAATAACCTTTTCAATATCTCCATAGAGGTAAAAATTTCCGCTATCACATGACCATGCTTAGAGTTATAGCAAGATAGATATGTGCACAAATCACACTTATCATATGGTACTTCAGGACCTAGAATTGCATATGCTTCAACCGATCTAAATCCTTCAAGGATTTTCATATAAGTTAAGTCATATAATAGACTTTAATTACATACATATCATGCTTTCATGTCATGCTAGACAAATAAGATATCGAAAACTCATTTCACATACCATTGACTTTATACTTTCAAGGGTTTGAACTGTAGGTCCAAATACTTGTTTTTCATATGAAACCAATTCTATTCGAATTGCATCCCTTCTATTTGGATAATATTTTTGTGTCTCATTAGCTATTCGAATACATACCTGATTTGTCGAATACAAATAAAATATTTTTGTGTCTTAGGGTTTAGGATTTAGGATTTGTGGAGCCATAATATTTGTGGCTACAAAAATTTCTCTTTAAAGATAAAATAGAAAGTTTAAATATAAAATATTTTTAAATGGATAAATACGTATTTTTGGGAAAGAATTAAGAAAAAATTATGCCATAAATATTAAAACGAAGCGAGTATGTGAAATGAAAACCTAGAATATCATAATGAAAGGTTAGTGAAAAGTTATTGCAACAGTCATGCGATATGAAGGGGACATAATCTCTCTGTCCTTGAAAAATTGAAGTGGCCACTTTTGGGGTTATCTTCAACGCCAGCTTTTCCTAAGCTCGGTACAGAATTACAGATGCATTGAAACACAGCAAATTGAAAAGAAACATTAACGATATCAGAAACAATAGCATTACATTTCATGTTTATTCCTTGTTAGTGCACTTGATTGTTCTCCAGAAGTTCACTTTGAGCCTTTAATTCTATTTAAAATCATTAAAGGGGGTTATTAGACAGCTATAAGTGGAAAATGTTTACTCTGCACTACTTGATAAATAATTAATATTTATGTGTCTTTTATATGAGACTTATCACTTATTTATGATTAATAAATATATATTGTGATTACAATTTATTACATGACACTATTGAATGAACCAAATTTGTTGCATGCACCTAACCGGATAAGGTTCTTCCACCGTCTGTTCCTCCATCCGTCCGAATGGCCGTTTTTGTGGCCTGTATTCAGAATTTGACCATTTTTTCAAATTCCAACGCATGCTTTGAAAATTATGTTGAATATTACAATTGAGAGATTCTCGCTTTGTGTGGCGATTCGACCGATCATTTTGAGTTTTAAAATCTCATTCTCTTATTCAAGACTTTGCGTAGACTGTGTTGATGTTTATGACTTGTAATTGTGACGACCCAATATGTAATTTTGAGTAGTAGCCCACATTTTCATGTTTTGAGAACTCTATTAGTTCCATTTAATATTTTTTGATCTGCGTGCGCATTACGTGCCTTTTTCATAAAAGTTTTTACATAAACTTTTGAGAAAATATGAATTTTGCCTTTAAAAACAAGTGAATTGACTGTGGTGAATATTTTGTATAAACGACCCCGGATCGGTGTTGACGATTACGGTAGGTCCATATTGTAATTTTGGACTGGGGCGTATACCCGAAATAGAAATCGGAGGACCTTAGGTTGATTAGACTTGTTTTGCCGAAAGCTAGTAATTTGAAAGTTTGGATATTTTTTTGGTTTGACCGTAGGTTGTCTTTATGACTATCGGGTTTGAATTTAATTTCAAAACTTGGTATAGGTCTGTTTTGCTATTTGAAACTTGTGTGCAAAATTTGGTGCAAATCATAGTTAGTTTGCTAGGATTCAGACGCTTGGTTGTGATTTTAGATGTTATTGAATTTTCTTCGAAATTTCATGCATTTTGACCTCCAATCCGTAGTTCTATGTGTTATTTTGGTATTTTAATTATGAGTGAGTTCGTATGATGTTATTACACTTGTATGCATGTATGATTATGAGCTCCGAGGTTTGAGTGAGTTTCAGATAGGCTATGGACCATTTCAGACTTAAAAATGTTGGGTTTTAGTTGTTTCTAATGTCTGGTGTTTTGTGCTTCGCAATCGCAAAGTTATTCTCCCAATTGTGAAGGATAATTTGGGGCTGGGGCTGATTTGTTCTTCCCGAATGCGATGTAGAGGGGTTCTTACTCTTCGTAAACGTGACCGACTTCACACAAACACGAAGCTTTGTGGGGATCTGGGAAGGTAAGCCGGTTACTCATCGAGAACTCGGGCCTTGTCACGCGAACTCGGGCTGTGGGTAAGTGTTTATTTGATTCCCAAAAGAGGTAAGGTTGGGAATTCGACATGAGAGAGTTAAGATTTGTTGAATTACTTTTTATGTGAATTATGTGAGGAAGCGGTGCATATGCAAGGTGACAAAATGTATATGCACCGACATGGAATTTAGATTTTGGGATGGGATATTTATTTCCATGACTTTATTTGTTCCCTGTTACTTACCCGTTATATGCATTAACAATTATATGTTTTTACTTGACATTTATGCGACTCTATTACTTGTCATTTAATCTTTACTTTCCTTCATTTATTCATTTTCCGTACAATTTCTTCTTATTTGATAAGTGTTTCTACTTGCCTTAATTGTATAGTTTGTCACATATTTACTTGCATTTACTATTTTTATATTATTTGATGCATTTTATTATGTTGTTTCGATAATATGAGCCATTTAACTTTGTTGAAGCTAAATAATTGATAAAGTTTGAGATTTCGAAGAGTTGGTTATTATCCAGTTCTATATATTTCACCTGCTTTGTTCTGATATTTTGGAAATATTGTTGTTGAGTTTTTTATATTAATGTTTAGAAATTGTTTGGGGTTGCAGTTGCGGTTGCACGCTGCAACAGAATTGAATGGTATTGAAATGATACGAAGGAATGAAGATGGAGTATGGTATGAACAAATGAAGATATGGTGAATCGAGTTGTTGTCACGCCGCAAAATCCGAGGAGCGCAACCTGCGCTCAACCGAGTAAACCCGACTGAGCAAGCCAGCTATGTATCATTATACCCAAACTAGTTCATAATAAGGAGGGGACATTATCCCATTTAATAAAAAGCTAAAAAATCTGTCGTTAGCATCCTTCATTTTATTTCCGCTAATTACTTCACTTAGTTTTCAAAAATAATACAAGCTTAATAGAAAACATGCTTATCAAGTAATCAAAACTTCTAGCCCGGACTCCCAACATCAACCACCACCCACAATAGTCTACTGAGCCTCTAAATACAAGATTAGATCAATAGAGAAATGCCGGCAACAAGGCTCCGGCTGTACCGCAAAATGTAATGAGAAAATGACAAAAGATATACAAAATGACCCCGAAGTGGAGTGGTGCTCACCTATACAGCTGACAGAAAGTAGAGGAGGTGCTACTGCCGGTGGACTGAAGTATCTGCCATAGAATCACCTACAATCATACCACGAATGTAACACCCCCGGCAAAAGGAACGTTAGTACCGTCAAATAGCACTAGTATATGAGGCTAAAAGTCCTATTTCAGAATAGAATAACCGTACAAGTAGAGAATCCTCAAACAGTAAGTCAATATCAACAATATTGTAACACCCAATTTTGAAACATGTTAGTCCTCTAGTTTATGAAAATAATATGTATATATATATATATATATATATATATATATATATATATATGTGTGGTTTGAGATCTCTAGCACTGATATAAGTTTTACCACCATCTTTGTTAGCATGGAGTCCGATCACAAACCGATCGGCTAGGTCGTCCCTTTAGAGACATGTACCAAAATCACAAATTTCCAGTTTTTGAATTTCCTTGTCTTAAATTTCCAAAATTTTGATTTCCAGCATAGTACCACTATATATGCGGCATGTCGTCCGATCACGGTCCGACCGGCTAAGCTGCCTCCACATATGCCGTGTGGATTGGCGTTACCAATTTATAGAGTTACCAAAATCATCCCAGATAAGGGGAATAAGCACGATCTACCTCTATTCCGGCACATATAGTTTTAGGAGTGAGTCTTATGACCCACCTTTCCTCGGTATTGCTAAAGATACTCCCAAAAATATATTTGATTCAATTTAGTATTACACACAGTTGTAGCATAAATACAAGTGTATGAATATAGCATAAACGCAACCAATACTTACTTCAATATCCTCCACAATTTATAGATTCTAATTATCATTTCCAGTCACCAACAACAACAACATTTCCTTGGCTCATTTGGCCATTCACAAGATTCTTTATATGGCACAGTGTCCGTATTTAGTTTTTTACATTTTCATCCCTTTATTTCCAAAGATCATCAACCAATATCAATGTACAAAATATTCCGAAAATTATGTATTTTCGAATTCAAAAGAGATAGAGTCATCAAGCATAAGGAACTCTTCCCAAAGAGGAATATACCAACCAACAATTTTATATTACACATTGATCGTATCTATAAGGCAAACCATTGTATTAAACAACCATTTATGAGAATAGTTAGGGTACAAGACCTTTAGGCAATTCTGTGTTTTGAAGTTAGTTCATAAGATTTGAGACTTATTTCATAATTGTTTCACAGTTTCTTATTCGATTCATTTCCATATTTCTTTACATCTCATCAACAAGTTTGCATAATCAATCAAGTCAATTAGTACACATAAGAGCAAATAGGAGCGCCGATTAGCATGCCAAACCTCTTTTAAGGTGCAACTAAAGACTATATAATTTTGGTAGGTAAACTACACGTAAACTTTCAAACAACATGGAATTAACTAACGAGAGAGAAAGTTTAGCCTACATACCTCGCATAAGCTTTCCGTAAGTTACTACGGCGTTCTGAAAATTCTAGCAATCCCTATCTACTTGAAACATAACAAAATTGAACATAAATTAGGAAGGTATTCATGGTTTCAGCTCATTGGAGCATTTTATCAAACACTAGTTGAGCATCTTGATTTTTTTACTTTCTTTTACAAGATTTCCTTCATTTCCCAACCCAATCTTTACCTATTTATATTCATCAATCTTCCCACAACCCTAATTGCACATGCATGCATACATAATACTATTACCCAAGGAATCATACCCCAATGACCCATCTCATAATCCCTACAATACCAACACAACCTAGGTTAGGCACCTATGACTCCCAATCACCACCCCATGAGTTCTAATGTATATATCATACGTAAATAATCACCATAGAGTAGTTAGAGATGATAAACATACCTCTTGTAGTAAGAATCTTAAGAATCCCATTTGAAGGAAAATCTAAGGATTTTGAAGATTAATCCTTGTTAATGTAAGTGTTTTGGAGAAGAAATCAACTCAAAGTACTCCAAAAACCTTACCTTAGATCATAGGGATGAAGTTTTGGACGAAATACCCTTGAGAGCGCAAGCCCTTACCCCAAAAATGACTTCGGAACTCTCTAGACACGGTCTTGGGGTAATTAGGGGCCTGATACTAGCGCGCTCATGCTAATGGCCGCGTTAAGGCCGCGCTATGGAGGCGGAATGAAACTCAATTAGCGGTCCCGCGCTAAGGTCGCGTTACGGACACGTACCCAGTAAAATGGTCATAACTTTCTGTATACACCTTTAAATTCACCTTTAAATGACAAACGGTTTGTTGCTTTGGAAACTAGACTTGAAGGGCTTTAATTTGATAGTTTTTCATCACACCAATCCATATATAACTGGAGATATAATTTTCAAAATTGAGGTCTTATGCACACTAATTTACAACTTTCCCTATTATGAAAGTTTCCAACTTGGCCTAGACTTAGGCCTCTCCTTAGAACCCAATTCACTTCTAATATGACTTATATGCTTATTAACATACCCAATTCACCAGATCCTCATTTGTATGCAAGATAAAATATTTAGCCTACCTTGGCACCACGAAAACTTAGGTTACTTAGTGAAATTTTTTAGGGCCTTACATTTTCCCCACCTTAGGATCATTCTTCCTCGAATGAGGATTTTGAAAATCAGTAGTTTTTGAAAAGAACAAAAACGTGATATGCAAGCTCCCAATTTTTATCACTAACTCCCCTATTTTTAGAAAATTTCGCTAGAGTTTCCTTTGTAATTTGGACATATCTACCTGTCAGAGACCCCCCGAAACATATTTTCAAGAACCATTACACAACTCTTATCATCCCTACAACTAGTACAACTCATTTCCTCAACACTTGCATATATTCGATATCTTCACACATTTTTGAACATAGCTTGGTCACTTCGATGAGTCCCATACAATTCAACCAATACACTATACACATTTCAAGTAATCATTACCAATCTACACTACCATTACTCATTCACTTATCACCAGAGTTCATACAAAACTTTCATTTACCCAAAAGGTGTGAAAATGACTCAAATAATTACAACATATACAATTCTATCACAATTTGAGGAGTTACAATAGTAAAGCATTTAGGGAAGATATGGGGTGAGGGAAGATATGGGGTGTCTTTGCACCAAATGGAACACAACATTAGTTTTCCTAGAGATAATGGTTCACACAATCACCACTAGACTTGTTCAAACAGATGGAGATATTTTTCTTTCATCGCATCTTCCGTTTCCTATGTGTCTTACTCAACTCAATAATGCACCATAATATTTATATATCAATGACAAGAACCTCAGCATTACAAACACTACTCTATCATGATGATACCTGGGCATGGACCGCATATTTTTAAATCATAACACCTAGAAGGTACCTTCCAAACAAAAATCAACTGCTATGCAATCAAGAGAAAACATTTTATTTCCACAATCACTCTCGCCTTTCAATGAGCTCTTATAATTACAAACTTTACCAGAATACATTCACATGAGCAATTTCGACCCCTAAACTTATTGACGAGGATAACAGGTAGATATCTCACATAAGCTAACTATCCACTAACTTCACCTTCAATAATTTCTACTAGAAAGATATATCGAAGGTTCCCAATCACCTCTTTAAACACATATACATGGAGCATCAGGATCATGGAGGGTAACGGTACGACACATGAAAATCGTACTCATTACTTGACACATCTCTTTTAAGGATTTTTAAATTCTGAAATGTACTACATCTACTTTACCCTTATGAACAATTTGCATAGCATCTTCCTTCAAAAAACCTTGAGAATAGCTTGCGCACTTTCTTTAATTCTATATCTTTATGTCGGATTCTCAATTTTAAACATTTTGCGACATTTAACCATCATTCTGAGAGAGGCTAGAATAAATACGACCATAGAGTTCCTACCTAATTCGATTGACCGCAGGATGACGCTACCCCTTGACATACTTGAGCCCATATCCTTAATAGATTTACCACACATTGGAACAACGAGGTTCGATATTAGACTAGAAGTGTTTCAAGAATCCACCTATGTAGATGTCTTGAACATGGTATCATATAAGGTTGTATTTATTTTAAAAATAATAAAACATACTACATATTATGGTGACACGATAAATTATTGCGATGAAATCATTGGTTGGAACAATACGGCATGAAGTTTAGATAGCATACCAGCAATAAAAATTATTTACGGTATAATATTCGGGTACGTACCACCATCGACTCCTGGAGTGTGGGAAGATCGAATTATCAAGAGTGGGAATACTCTGACATCTTGTATGAGATAGGGGTTTCAAGATATAACGTTTGGTTATACTCCTAATATTGAATGATACTAGGACCCTGTACCATAAACCCATGTCAACGAAGTAGAAGTTAAGCACTTGTGAGGTTAGTATAATCCGAACTACTCCACCCTTCTTGAGAGTTTATCCTATACGAAAGATGATGAGGATATGACAACTTGCCTTTCAAATTAATATGATACACGCCAAATCTGAAACACCCAATACGAACCTTTAATGATTGAGTCTACATTACAAGGACTTATTAAGAATATTGAAGGGGGTTTCATGTACTTGCTGGAGAGGGAACGAACTCCTTTCTTATGAGATGAAGATTAACACAGTCATGTTATCATAATTCTATGGATGCGATACATGGACACTTCACGGCAGCTTCAATGCTAGGAATAAAATGATTTACTTATTACAGAAGTATTTATGTGTGACCAAAAGTCATACTACAATGGGATCAGGACAGGCCATCTTGTCGCGGGTTTGTGAAGATCTTAAATTTCTTACAAGCTTATAAAGACGACCGCCCTGTTCAACTGATATGCAAACCCATAATAGGATAGAATCTCATGTCATTATATAGTGAGAAACTTTATAATAATATTAACGAAGGAGCAGAGTGATTATTTGAACTACAGAAGCCATCTACACCGGAGAGGAAAGAATTACTCAAGAATGACCACAATAATGGGCTGCTTTACACCGAATTTGATAGCACATAGGCAAATTGTATGATGGTTTGTGCATAAACACGAGTGAATACATGTTATCATTTGAGTAAAATCACTTGGAAGAAACTAAAAAGATATGGTTGCTTAGTTAGAGTCAAGGAAATCAAGTGGAAATAGTTACCCTCTGATTCTAACTCTATTCATGAAATCATTGTAAGATTTAATTCCACAGGAGGTTGCATGTAATATAATTGAAATGAAGAGGTTTCACGAGTAATACATCTCGCTCAAAGGAAATATACACAAAAGGAACTATAAGGTCGCCCCGACTCTATCCCAAATTCCACAACAATGTAAGGATTGACATACCGCAAACGAAACTGGAATCAAAAGAGCATATACATCACGCAATTGAAAAGTCAATATACATGTAACCACGCCCAGAAAAGACTCCGACCTATGATTCATCCTTATGGCATAGAACTTGTTGGTTCCTTCCGAGCTCCGAATATCACCCTCGACTGCTCACTGTCCTGAAGGCCATTCACAAGATTCTTAATTCCTTGCACAGTGGCCGTATTTGGTTTTTCACATTTTCATCCCTTTATTTCAAAAGATCACCAAAGAATATCAATGTATCAAATATTCTGGATATTATGTATTTTCGAATTCAACAGAGATAGAGTTATCAAGCATAAGGGACTGTTCCGAAAGAGGAATGTACCAACCAACAATTTTATATTACACATTGATCGTATCTATATGGAAAAACATTATATAAAACAGACATTTATGGGTATAGTTCGGGTACAAGACCTTTAGAACATTCTACTTGTGGAAGTTACTTCATAAGATTTGAGACTTATTTCATAATTCATTCACACTTCCTTATTCGATTCATTTCCATATGTCTTTACATCTCATCAAAAACTAGACATATCCAATCATGTAATTTAGTACACACAAGAGAAACTAGGAGCATTAAACAGAGAAATTCTTCTCAGCCGATTAGCATGCCAAACCTCTTTTAAGATGAGACTCAAGACTATACAATTTTGGTAGGTAAACCACACGTATACTTACAAACAACATGGAATTCACTTCCGAGAGAGAAGGTTTAGGCCACATACCTCTTTTAAGCTTCCCTTAAGTTACAATGACATTTCGGAAATTCTAGCTATCCCAATTTACTTGAAACATAATAAAACTGAACACAAATTAGGAATGTATTCATGGATTCAACTCATTGGAGCATTTTATCAAACACTAGTTGAACATGTTGATTTTTTTCCTCTCTTTTACAAGATTTCCTTCATTCCCCAACCCAAAATTTACCTATTTATATTCATCAATCTTCCCACAATCCTAATTGCACATGCATGCATACATAATACTGCAGAATAATACCTCAATGACCCATCTCACAATCCATACAATACCAACACAACCTAGGTTAGGCAACTATTGCTCCCAATCACCACCCCATGAGTTCTAATGTATATATCTTACATAAATAATCACCATATAGTAGTTATAGATGATAGAGATACCTCTTGTAGTAAGAATTTTAAGAATCCCCACTTGTGGTATTCTTGATGAGTTCAAGGATTTGAAGGAAAATCTAAGGATTTTGAAGATTAATCCTTGTTAATGTTAGTGTTTAGGAGTAGAAATCAACTCAAAGTACTCTAAAAACCTTACCCTTGGATCATAGGGATGAAGTTTGGACGAAATTTAAGAGACCAAGCCCTTAACCCAAAAATGACTTGGGAACTCTCTAGACCCTGTCTTTGTATATAGGGGACTACTACTAGCGCACTAGCGCTAATGGCCGCGCTAAGGCTTTTCTAGGGAGGCAGAATGAAACTCAATTAGTGCTAAGGTAGCGCTACTGACACGTTACCAGTAAAATAGTCATAACTTTCTGTATACACCTCCAAATGACGAACGGTTTGTTCATCACACCAATTCTTATATAACTGGAGATATAATTGTCCAAATTGAGGTCTTGTGAATACTCATTTATAACTTTCGTCTATTATGAAAATTTTCAACTTGACTTAGACTTAGGCCTCTCTTTAGAACCCAATTCACTTCTTATATGACTTATAAGCTTATTAACATATCCAATTGACATCCGTTATATCCTAGATCCTCATTTGCATGCAAGATAACATATTTATCCTACCTTGGCACCACGAAAACTTAGATTACTTAGTCAAATTTTTCGGGGCCTTACACTTGTGCAGCTCAATGGATTTGATATATTGGAATTATTTAAGATTGTAGAACTATCCTTAGTATAGTGATATGAGGTTTCAGACTTTGTTATTCTGGGGCTCTCTAGTAGTTGACATTTGGGTTCGTTTATATGAGTTTCATTGCATTATTTATATTCCTATTTTTCAGTGTTTATAATTTCTTACAAGTTACTTGTGTGTGACTTGCCATAGCCTCGTTACTATTCATCGAGGTTAGGCTCGATAGTTACAGGGTACAAGGATTCAGTTGTACTCATGCTACATTTCTTGGCTTCTTGTGCAGATATAATTGTTGGTCCCCGTAGCATGTAGCGAGACTGCTCGAATTTAGCTTCTTTCAAAGACTTGAGGTATAGCTCCACAATGTCCGCAGCTCTGGGTGGTTGCGTAAAAAATGATATGTTAGGCGCCATCATGATCCTGGGTGGGATTCCAGGTCGTAACATGTGGGGATGGGTGGTTTGATTTGGGAGGTTTGAGAGTGATTTGAAATACATACTTTCTATGTTGAGGCTTAAGGTTTTAAGAGTTAATCAAAGTCAACACTATGGGTAAACGATCCCAAATTAGTATTTTGAAGACTCTAATATGTCGATATGATAATTTTAGACTTGTAGGTATGTTCGGTTCGATTCTTTGTTGCCTTAGGATTAATTCTGCACTTTTACTTGAATGTTAGAAATTCGAATTCAAGAGAGTTTGAGATTTTTGTTTGATGCCTCATACTTTGTTTTTATATTATTTATGGTATTTCGAGCCCTCATACAAGTTTGTTTACGATATACAAATTTCTTAGGATGATTGAACGGGGTCTTGGGAGCTCGGATGCATATCGAGGTGGATCCATATCATTTTGAGGTAAGTGAGAATTTTCTTATTTCCTGATGTAGTTGCACCTATGATTCCATGGTCGCAGATGCGGAGATCGCACCTACTGGAAGGGGTGTGCATCTGCATAGGAGGGATAGGGCAGGAGATGTCGCACATGTAATGTAAAGTCATGTACATGCAGTGTCACAAATGTAGACAAGTTGTCCCCGTAAGTGGTAATACTTGACAAATTCTTTTAAGTCAAAATTTAGCTCATTTAATTATTTTTGGTATCTAGACTTTAAGAGGAGGTAGTTTTTAGGAGATGTTTTCCTCAAGCTTGAGGGTAAGTAATTCTTATTTGAGTTTGATTATGTATCTTGATTCATGAACTATACTTTAAGTATAAAATTTGGGATTTTGTCTACTACTGAGTAGAGTTTATTTTGTGGTTTTGAACACTAATTTAGACTCGCTTTTGTGAATAATTATATATTTAGACTCACAGAGTTATGGAACGCCGGAATTTGACCTTGGACTTGATTTTGACTATGTGATCCTGACTTGCTTTTTTTTATATAAATTTTTGGGTTGATTTAAAATTAAAGCTTTATTATTTCAAATTATTTTCAATAATTTGATTTGACTTGGGAGAATTAAGACTTGATTGAATTATTTTTTATGTGAATTATATAGGAAAATGACGTATATGTGAGGTGACGTGTGGTTTTGAACAATAATTTAGACTCGATTTTATGAACAAATTATATATTTTTACTCGCAGGGTTATGGATCGCCGGAATTTGACCTTGAAATTGATTTTGACTATATGAGCCTAACTTGAATTTTTTTAATAAATTTTTAGATTTGATTTAATATAGAAGCTTTATTATTTGAAATTATATTCAATAATTTGATTTGTTTGGGGAGAATTAGGACTTGGTTGAATTAGTTGTTATGTGAATTATATAGGGAAGCGATGTATATGTGAGGTTACGAGTGTATTTGCGCCGCCATGGGATTTAGCATGTGGGATAAGGATATTTATCCACATGATTTTATGTATTCCGTGTTATTTCCTATTATATGCTTCGACTAATACATGTTTTTTATTTGACATCTATGCTATATTGTTACTTGTCATTTAATTGTTACTTACCATAATTATTCATTTCTCGCATGATTTTTGCTTATTTGCTATCTGTTTCGACTTGTCATAATTGTATATTTTAATTGTCACTTGTTTTACTTTTATTTTTATTTTTATATTATTTGATGTACTTTATTATGTTGTTTCGCTTATGTTAGCCATTTAACTATTTTGCATTGAAGAATTGGTAAAGTTTGAGATTTCCGAGAGTTGGATATTCTACGTTATTCCTGTGGTTCTTTGCTATTATGTATATATTACCTTTTTTGTGTCGATATTTTGTAAATATTATTGTTGAGTTTTTTATATTTATTTTTTTAATTTGTTTGGGGATCGATTGCGCGCCGCAACAAAACTGAAATAATATGAAGGACTAAGGACAAATTATTATATGAATAAATGATGATGTGATGGGATCTGGTTGCGCACCACAATAGATTTGAAATGTTGTAATTGTTAAGATTAAAGACCTATCGTCGGTATTGTAATATGAAGCTTGAGACTTTACTATTTTGAGACACTTTGGTAGTTGACCTTTGGGTCCGTTTATATCAGTTTTGTTGCTTTATTTTCATTCATGCTTTTCGGTTATTATTATTTTGTACATGTTATTTGTGAGTGACTTGCCATGACCTTATCACTACTTTATCGAGGATAGGCTCGGTACTTACATGGTACATGGGTTCGGTTGTACTCATACTATACCTTTGTATTTCTTGTGCAAATACCGGTGTTAGCACCAGCGGGCCTAGCGAGCCTATTCTGATTCAGTCGCTTTCGGAGAATTGAGGTATAGGTGCATGGTGTCAGCATGATCGAAGTGCCCTTCCATTCTATCCTTACTGTTTATTAAGTTTTAAATAGGTGTATGTTTTTTGGACTTTGTCTTTAGCACTCTTGATGCTCATGTATTCGTGACTCCAGATTCTGGGATATGTTTAGATTTTGTCATTTGGTATTTACTAACCTACTTACAATTATTACAATTTATTATTATTAATATTTTGATTTAAAGTGTTATAACTTGTTATGTAATTTAGCTAATGTTGGCTTGCCTACAAAGTAAAATGTTATGGTCCATCATGATCCTGAGGGTGGGATTTCGGGTCGTGACAAGTTAGTATTATAGCACTAGGTTACCTAGTCCTCAGGCGTCATGAGCAAGCTTAGTGGAGTCTGGAGGATCGATACGAAGACGTTTGCACTTATCTTCTAAAGGCTATAAGGCTTTAAGAAAATTTCACTGCTTTCTTTCTCTATTGTGCGATTTTCTTCCATTATAGAAATATGAATCATTCTAATTTTGTTCTCTCGTAGATGGTGAGAACTCGCACAATATCTACAGCCATGCAGGGTCCAGATCTCCTTGTTGGAGCCACTACTAGGGGTAGTGGCTGGGGCAGAGGTAGAGGAAGAGCTAGATGCAGAGCTCAGCGTAGAGCACGTGTAACAACACCTATTGCGGAGACTCAAATTGATCATGAGGAGGAGATCTTAGTCCATACAGCAGCAGTCAGCCCTACTTAGGTCCCGGAAGGATTTATAGCCACTCGCATACTTCAGCACACTCTAGTTTGCTTATTTGGACTTATAGAGAGTGTGGCTTAGGTTGAAGTATTTCCTATAGCACCATTTGTCTCTCAGGCTCGGGAGGAGCACAAAATCGTGCCACTCACACTCCAGAGCAGATTACTCCTATATATCAGACTCCGATAGTTCCAACAGTTGGGTTAGTTTAGCGGGTTCTTGCTACACAACCTAGGTTGAGGCTCGTGATATCTTCTGAGGGATTTATAAGGTTGGATAAGTTTACCAAGGAATTTCCTATTAAGTTTGGTGGCATCCTTTCTGAGGACCCGTAGGACTATTTGAATTATTTCCACGCAGTTTTGCACAACATGTATATTGTAGAGTCCAATGGAGTTGACTTTGCAGTGTTCTCGGTTACCGGTTCTACCAAGAGGTGGTGGTAGGATTTTTAGCAGATCAGACCAGCTTTCTCAACTCCACTTACATAGGATCAATTTTTGCAGCTATTTCTAGAGAAGTTTATTCCTTCCACTATGAGAGTAGAGTACCGCAGACACTTTAAATGCCTCAAGTAGGGTGGCATGATGGTCACTGATAACCTGTATGAGTTCACAATACAATAGAGTACCTGGTCCCATAGTAGGCTGATACGTACGATGCAATAAAGACTATGTAAAGAAGGAAAGATATTTTCTACGTGGAAAAATACCACACAAGGGGATCAGAAAACCACAACCTACTCTTGTAGGCTTTTAACTCAACTAACTTATAATTTACCTATTACAAGCCACTTTGCAATACTTCCGATTACAATGACTTCAAACTAACTTGGGATGCAACAACCACAAGCCACTCTATAACTCTCCTAGTTATAGAGGATTTAACTTATGACTATTCCTAGTCACAACATAAACTCTAAAGTTTATGAATTTGGTTTGTTCCTAAAACAGTGCTTCTAAGAAACCAATCTAGGAATTACAATGTAAAATAATTAACAAGATTACAACTCAACTATGGATGTACATAAGATTCATTTGGAAACTGATCCTTAGTGGAGTTATCTCCTTGTTCTTGACACACCAGTGACTTTAATGACAGATGAATGCTTCTTCATCTTGAGAGAATATCATTGAATGCACAAGTGATGGTATGTCTTACACCAGGGTTGTTTTGTCACAAAAGATATCACAATGGATAGTGATGTCAACTAGTGGTGTACTTTTTTAAAGTGAGAAGTAACTGTTGCATTTGCGTTCCAGCTGGATAGTGGACTTTGTACTTCTGTCAGGACACACCAACGGACCAGGTCCTGGATATGTTCCTCTTCGGTAACAATTTTTAGATGGTCACTTTCTTCTTTTATGTTCCAGCTGTGCACTTGATCTGTACTTTTGTTAGAGAATCTCAAGGGAGAAGGTCCCTATTGTGTTTCTCTTAATATTGAATGCGTATAGTTATTGACTTGTGCTTTTGTCAGAGAATCCCAAAGGACCAAACATCGGGTCCCTACAGTGTTCCTTCCTGTGGTCGTCCATTTACTAATATTTAGACTTCGACCAGTTCATATGAGATGTGTATCCTATGCGACAAGGATCTCTATCTGGTTCTTCATAAAAAAGTTGTAAGATCATCAAAACATAAAATGCATAAGTCGAAGACATTTGAAAACCCAATAATTTCTCCCTTTTTGATGATGAAAAATTTGGAATCATTGGTTTAGATAAAATTAACAATTAATTAACCAGATGAGACGTCAGCAGTTCCCCCTTAGTCTGAGATCTCTCTCAATCCCACCTGTTTGTTTCCCTTTTGGCATCATTGAAAAGAACAAATAGTAGGACGAAAAGCACACAACATGACAGAAAAAAAAACACACGTAGGTAATAAGTATAAAGAAGTCTAACACATCTAGCTCATGCCACATATGTGCACAGAACATGGCAGAAAAGAGAAGCCAGAGGAACATAGTGTTTTATATGCAAGGAAAGTGGAAGTGTTTCATTAATGTTTACATTGGACCGACGAAGTGAGGAGCAATAATGGTTAGTCCAATGTAAATATTAATGAAACAGCCCAACATCCCATCACATATAAACAAAACAAGTAAACAACAGTAAAACAACAGCCACAGGAAGTTGAAAAAAAATAGCTAGACACTAGGGAGGATCCTAGGGAGCACAAAGGGAAGGAGGCTTGGTGGAAGAGACAACAATGGTTTTGAGAACCAAGTCCAGTCTAGCATCTGCAGCCGGTTGTTCTTCAAGTACTTGAGCTGGAGTCTCTAATTTTCCTTTATAAGTTGGGAAACCTCCTCATGTACAAAATTAGGTCCCTTAGCTGCTTGGCTAAGTTGAATTTCTAGAATGGCATTTCAAACCCTTAGCCTTCGTATTTCCTTAGAGGCTACATTTTGGGCGTTTATCAGCTGATAAATGGTCAAGATGCTTCCATCAACATTTTCTATGCATCACATTCCTCTAGAGAGGTCTTAGAAAAAGTTTACTTGCGTGTGGCTACAATTGGATATCCCAAGGGAACAATATACAATCTGAACACTTGAGTACGGAGAAAGCTATAAGATAACCCATGATTGCCACCCTTAATATTTTCCTTCAAATGTAATCTTGACCACAACTATCATTACAAAGCACACAGTCACAATTGAGTTCTTTCCAGGATTGAAGTACAGAACCAAGTTACTAGGATCTGATGTACCAGAAAAAGATCTTATTATTGGGTTTGACATTGACTAATAAATTAGAGATCAACTCGAGATCAATGCTAAACGGGATAGCTTTAAAAAAGCAGTTCAGACCTTATACTGAGATTCCGAGGCTATTCCAAATCATCAATGATGAACAAATCAAAGAGATTGAGCAGAATCTCATTGGACATTCATGTGCTGAATCCCAAAGGGTTTCATGAATAAATGATAATGACCGTTATGCAAAAATGAAGATTTTTTTATCAAGCTCCCTTTCAAGAGGAATAAAAATATCAATCCCAATCTTCAGATTCTCAAATGTGCTCAATGGTTTTCTCCATATATATTTCAAGTCAAACACCTGATAGGGAAGTATAATATTCTAGCAAATTTTGTATCTCGACCAGAAGAATTTTCAAAGAGATTTTCACCCGCAAAATTGAAGACAAAGCAGAAGCAAATCAGCCACATCTTCATGTTTTCAAATGCATCAAGAACAAGTTCACTAAGGACAACTGATCACCCACTTGAGTTGTTCAACTTCATGGATCCCTTTGACCCGTCAATTGTTATGGAAAGAAGAACTTATTATGGGCTCCAAGTATTCAGGCAATATGGAGGGTCTATTCTCAAGCCTTATGGTGTCAATCAGAATATCCATTCTGCCAGATATTCATCGCTCAAGCAAAGGATATTCCACATGAATTATAATGGGTTTTCTGGTACCTATGCCATCAATATTATATTTTCAAGGAATTCAAATGCAACATCTTCAAGGATTTTGATAACATTGCACCAGCTCTTAAAGTATTTTTATTATGGTTCAAGCCTAGAAGATATTGGATGAAATATTTCAACGATTCCTACACAACTAAGGTATTCATGTTCTATAGGCCAGTAAAGATTATCATTAGAAAAGTCCAAGCACAAGTAGAAGCATCATTTTGGTGGAAATTTTCCGTGTCCATATTATCAATGGAGGATAGAAGAAAGCGAGGCACAAAGAATCTTTTTTCAACCTAATAGGTGCATCCCGAAAGACACATAGCCAAAAGATTGGGCAAGCTCGAATTACACCAACACTCATCCTCACTGGGAAAGAGTCCAGAAGCAGCAAAAGAATATCAAACTTCATACGAAGTCATCCGAGAAAAGATCACTCATGACATTTCCAGATTAAAGTTGCAGATTACGTCTGTCAATCCAAAGGAGAAAGAGCATAGTGGAGAAGGACCATCAAGTTCAAGTCATTACTACACAAGATCTATGAAAAGATACCTGGAAGAAAACCCTAGAATTAATTATCTAAATCCCAGATATTCCCACCATAATCCTATATTACCTACCAAAAAACCTAAAATATATCCTACCCATGGCAAGACAAATTCCCATATCTTTCCATACCATCTGGGCCCCACCTTTACCTGTTTTCACATGCTTCCACATTCCTCCACATGCTTCGTCACTTGCAACACAATATTTCCACATGGCATCACATGCTACCGCATGCTTTCACATGCTACACCATGTATATTTCACCACTTTCACATGTTTTCAGGTATTTTTTAGTTGGTTTGCCAAAATTCCTTCACATGCTAAGAATGACCCACATGTATATAAGTTTTCCGTGTAAGATAGGTTTATTTTTTCTTTAAAGTTTGTCTTGTAATAACCTCCCAACCCTATATAATGGAGGCCTTGTAGTTATGATAGGATCATCTTGTAACCTTTGTAAATCTTTTGTGATATATTACATATGATTGGTTTCTAAATTTCCTTCTTGTTCTTTCTTTCGACTAGATGGAAAGGTCAGTCCATGTATGAAAATAGAGTAAGAATACTCTTTTAAAGTTAGCGTATTGTAGTGCGAAAGTTTTCTGAGTTATGAACACCCAATGTTGGTTATAGTACAAAAGTTTTCTGAGTTGTGTTGCTTGTCAAGTCGTCCCTTATGGGTTGTTGAAGCCAGCCCCTTTGTGGGAAAACTTTTGTGACTATAAAAAAATTAACTGTTTGTGTAGCTTGGCAAGCAGTCCCTTATGGGTTGTGGAAGCCAGTCCCCTTTTGTAGGGAAACTTTCGTATCTATGATATAGTTTGGTTTCTCGGAGTCTCTTACTCTTTTCTTTATACAATATATAATATATCATGATTGATGGAAAGTTTATTGGTAAGAACTCATCAAGCGCTTCCATCAAGAATAAATGTTACTTTTTAGCAATGGAGCGTCTCTCAGAGCATGTGAACAGTACTTTAACCAGTTCAAAGTGAAGTTGGCACTAAGAAAGCAATACCTTCTTATGGACATGTTCAGACAGTGTAATAGCTTACTCTTCCATGATGGCTCTCCAAAATTTTATTCCACAAACATCCTTAACTGAGGATACAAGCGCACAGATGATACCTCCCTCAATATTAAAGAGAGATAAGTAGAAGGTTTTCTCTGCATCTTCATACACCTGAGGCATAATCCCTTCAAACAAGTGTTCCCATTGTTGAAATTCAACAATCTCCAGAATCTATCTCTTGACCCCAAATGACATTTTGAGTTCATAATCATTGCTGCCACTGAACACCATCACACGTTAAGGACCTTGCTGGACCAGGTTCCTTAGCGGTTTCCCTTTCTTGTTTGCCGATCCATTCGGCAGACTTTACTTTCCATCTTGCTACCCCCATAGTATTATCCTCAGACATGGCCAGCTCAGTTTTACTCCTTTAGACTAACTGTTGTGCTTCCTAGCTGACACTTTCTATTTCTTAGTAGTTTCCTCAATTATCTTAGATTGTTGTACTGAAGAACCAGGTTCCCTAGAAGCATCTTTGTCTATCTGGTTTCACACTCTTTATGAAATACTTTGGATTCATTTTCCTACTTTTCCTTTTCTTGACACTTCTCGTACTTTTCGGCAATAAGGATTTAAGATTCTCTCACCATACTGACTTGGTGATGGGTAATTTTGAGGAAGACTCCAAGAACTTGGAATGAACAGCACATGTAGGAATGAGTTTGCATGGAAGTGAATCAGGTTCATCAGAATGCTTTTTTGAAAGTATTTGATGAGCCAAAGACTCAAGGAATATTGTGGTTCTTACATACCCTGGGAATGGTAGGTCTTCCTTTTGATATTCTGAAAATAGATAAGCTCTTTTATTCATCAGACTCTTAGCAAATATAGCCCTAATGTCATGAGCAACTTCCTTTTCTGGTTCTCCCTTAGATTCACTAAGTCTAGCATGGAGTTGTTTAGGTACTGGTCAGGATCTTCCTCAGTGGCTTTTGATACTCGAGGAGTAACACCTCCTGTGTGATCCTTGATGAGATCGTAGGATTTACTAGCCATAAGATTCCCAAAATAATGATAAACATGATTTATCAGAAATGGACAGACTGTAGAGTTGGATCAGGTCCCCAGAAGGGTATAAAGTGGTAGAAGGCATGAAATAATGATCTTCTAAGAATGATTTCTAGGATGATGAAGAAGTTGTAGTAGTGTTAAAGGCATGGGAATAAGAAGATTGTTCAATCGCCATTGGATGAGTATTTAGTATATGAGTTGAGAGAGAAATGAATATATAGGAAGAGGATCCTAGCTATACACAGGGGATGAAGGTTCATTACTTTACATGAGAGAGAAGGGAAGTTCTTTATTGGAAGAAGAACTAATGACGAGTGGAGAGCGAAACAGGTTCTGAATAATTCTGAAAACAACGGTAGATTTGTTGTGAAGTGTTACCGTGCAAAGAGGATGAAGGATTTGACTAACAAGACATGACACTTAGACGTTGCAAAGTTGATTGACATGGCAGCTGAATTAAAAAATATTTATATGATTTTTTTTATAAAGGGAATGCAAAAATTAAGCACACTACTACTAACCTCGGATACATGAAACTATTGCCAGAGCAATCTATTGAATAGGTTTTAACAACTCTCCCCTTAAAGTACATAACTTTAACCTTGGCTTTTATGATAGTCATGCATGTTTACCTACAATGGTATTTATGCGAGTTAGGCTTGGTTATAAAATACTTTAGCTACCTTTACCTGGAGGTGTCTTACACAGCCAACAGGTGGAGAATCCGGTTCTTCACTAGATTCTTGTGAGCTCGTTTTCACCTTCATTTACCCGAAATATTTTATAGTTGAGGCTTTGATGTAGATATCTGAAGTTAGTCTTCTATTTTTTGTAAAGCTTTCCACCAACCAACCCCTCCTTCATATTGACCCTCAGAGAAGGATCTCATCATTCAATGTGTTTGCAATTTCTCTCTAGTTGTTGATGACGTTATTTCATCTTGCTTCCTTCTCCTATAAGGTGAGGCATGAATCATGATAGGTCCACTTTGGTTTCCCAATTTAAGACAGAAGTTGGTTGAAGAGAGACATATGGAGGTTAATTTTATTTCCTCAGACTTTGTGTTCTGTTGCTTATGTAGTGCCATGAGCTACATCTTCACTTCTTCCCTTAGCTTTAGTGGTAGCAAGTGACATACCAGGTTCTTTGTGAGACATGGAAGATGATGTTGCATTCTCTCTCGCCAGTCTCCTTTGTCTTACTCACTATATCATCCTCCTGATTTGAAGCCTCGGATATTTCCTAGAGACAGGTTTGGTTCATCATATTACTCCGCATAGTTTCTTTCTTGGCATGGGAGAGGGACTTGATGCATACCTCATGAGCGTCTCTTGTCATCTAGTGCTTCATTTTTTTGAGATCTTTTGGCCTTTTTTGTGGGTCTTTCTTCATGCCGATTCATTCAGCATTCTAGGCATCCCATGGTGCTTAATAAAGTCGTGGCCCGTATGGATCTCATTCTAAGTAGCCACCATTCAGTACACGTTCAGCTCCTATCAGCGCATAATCGCTACATAGTCACTATTTGTGGTTATCCCGGCAGTAACAGCCAGTCTCAACTTTAGCAGCCATAACAGTTGAGAGAGTGTTTCATGTGTGGAGGTACATTTCACATAAGGAGGTACTGTCCTAGATTGATGAGCAACACACATAAGCAAGGTTTTTTGGGTACATTATTCTAGCACCGGTTGCTCCACCACTTGCACAACTAGTTAGAGGCGAGGGTAGCAAAGCTAGAGGTAGTGGTTAGGCCGTTAGAGGTGGAGGCCAACCAGTTAGAGCCGGAGAGGCAGAGGTCATATTATTTGGGCTCAACCCCGATTTTATGAATTCCAATCTAGACCCGAGGAGGGATCTCTCGACTCCATCATCAGAAGTATTGTTCTAGTTTACTATAGAGATGCCTCAGCTATATTTGATCCGGGCTCTACTTATTCATACACCTCAGCCTATTTTTCTTCCTATCTGGTTGTGCCTCATGGTTCTTTGAGTTCTCCTCTAATTGTGTCCACGCTTGTGGGAGATTCTATATATTGTATTGTGTTTATTGCTCGTGTGTGGTTTCTATTGGGAGCCTTGAGACTAGGGTAGACCTTCTACTTCTTGATATTGTGTTATTTGATGCTATCTTGGGTTTGGATTGGATGTTACCTTATCATGCAATTTTGGACTTTCACGCTAGGATGATGAACTTAGCCATGCCGAGGTTGCCTCGATTAGAGTGAGGGACGACTCATAGACATTCTACTAGCAGGGTTTTTTCATATGTGTAGCCTCGATGTATGGTCGAGAAGGGATGTATAACATATTTGGCCTATATCTATGATCCTAGTGCGAAGGTTACTTTCGTGGATTCAATACCAGTTTTGCATGAGGTTTTAGAGGTATTTTTCTTATAGATTTTCAGGGATGCCACCTGGCGGAGATATCGACATTTGTAATGACTTGGCTCCGGGCATTCCACCCATTTCTATTCCACCATACCACATAGCCCCAATTGAGTTGAAGGAAATAAAGGAGAAGTTACAACAATTGCTTGATAATGGATTCATTAGTCCTAGTGTCTCACCTTGAGGTGAACCAATGTTGTTCAATAAGAAGAAGGATCGTTTGATGAGGATGTGCATAGATTACTGGTAGTTGAACAAGGTCACAAGAACAACTATCCATTGTCCAAGATTGATGTCTTATTTGATCAAGTTCAAGGTGCTAAGCTATTTTTGAATATTGATCTAAGTCTAAGATCCGGCTACCAACAGTTGAGATTATGGCATAATATATCCCTAAGACAACTTTTTAGACTCTGTATGGTCACTTTAAGTCCTTAGTGATGTCGTTTTGGTTGACTAACACCCCAAAAACATATATGGATTTAATGAACAAGGTATTCAAGCCTATTTGGTCTTTTATGATCGTCTTCATTGATGATATTTTTTTCTACCCCAGCAGTCCAGAAGAGCATGAGCAGAATCTTTGGATAGTACTTCATACTATGAGAGGTAGTTAGTTATTTGCCAAGTTTTCAATGTGCAAATTCTGGCTGGATTTGGTTGCCTTTTAGGTCCATATTATATCTTTCGAGGGCGTTAATGTGGATTCTAAGAAGATTGAGGCAGTTCAGAACTAGACTAGGCCTACTTCAGCTACGAAGATTCAGAGCTTCCTAGGTTTGGTGGGTTATTATTGCTGGTTCATGGAGGAGTTTTTAGCTATCTAAGACCCATTAACAAAGTATAATCAGAAAGGTGCTCTTTTCATATGGTTTGACGAGTGTGAGTTGAGCTTTCAGAATCTCAAGAAAACATTGGCTACAACCCCCGCGTTGGTAATGCGTATAGGATTGGAATCCTATATCGTGTATAATAATGCAGTGTATATTGGTTTTGACTCGATGTTGATGCTAGATGTTAGTGTGATTGCCTACACATCCCAATTGTTGAAAGTTCACGAGCAGAATCATCTTGTTCATTTCATTGTGAGGTATATACCGACCATCCGAGTCTCCAACACCCATTCAAGTAGAAGAACCTTAATCTACGTCAGTATAGATGGTTAGGGTTGTTAAAAAGACTATACTATCACCATATTATATCATCTGAAGAAGTCCAATATAGTGCTAGATAGATTTAGTAAGAAGCCAGAAAGTAAGGGTAGCTTGGTATATTTACCGGTAGCAATGAGGCCACTAGCCATGGATAATTAGGCTTTAGCCAATCAGTATTTCAGATTGGATGTTTTGCAACCTAATGATGTTCTTATTTGTGTTGTGGCATAATCGTTATTGTTGGAGCATATCAAGGCTCGCCAGTTTGATGATCCACATTAGTTGATATTGAAATATACAATGCAGCGGGGTGGTGCCAAGGATATTGTGATAGGTAATGATGGTATTATGCAAAATCAAGGCCATATCTATACTTCAATGTTGATGGGTTGAGAGATTTGATCTTAGAGGAGGTGCATAGTTCGTGCTATTACATTCACCCAGGTGTCACGAAGATGTACCGTAACTTGAAAGTGCTCTATTTGTGGAAGAGAATGAATAAAGACATCTTTTCTTATGTATCTTGGTGTTGGAATTGTCAGTTGGTTAAGTATATAAAATAGAAATGAGTTGGACTACTCAAAGATTGAAGATACATCAGTGGAAATTGGAACGCGTCACTATTGATTTTGTGGTAGGCTTGCCACAGACATGGAAGAAGTCTGATGTAGTATGGGTTATGTTGGACGAATTGACTAAGTCCGTGTATTTCATTTTTGTAGCGACTTCTGATTCATTATAGTGGTTGACTCAAATATATATTTAGAAGATTATCCATCTACATGTATGCCCATTTCAATAATTTCTAATCGAGGCACAGAGTTCACATTTCACTTTCAGAGAATCGTGCTACATGAGTTGAGAACGTGGGTCGAGATGAGCACAACATTTCATCCTTAAATAGAGAGACAGTCTGAGTGCACCATTCAGATCTTGGAGAAAATTTTATATGCTTGTGCTATGGATTTTTGAGGTTCATTGGACCGTTTCTTACCTATTATAGAGTTTGCTTCCAATAGATGTTACCAGTCATGTATTCAGATGGAGCCGTATGAGTCTTTATATCGCAAGCAATGTCGTTCACCGATTGATTTGTTTGAGCCCAAAGAGGCTAAGGTTTTTGGCACCGATATGGTCTATGATTCTATGGAGAAGGTTAAGTTATTTAAGATTGCCTTCGTACAACCCAGTCTAGGTATAAGAGTTATGCAGACCGGAAGGTTGGGAAATTAGTTTATATGGTGGGGGATAGGGTTTGGCTCAGAGTTTTACGATTAAGGGTGTGACGAGGTTCGGGAAGAAGGGTATTTTTAGCCCTAGGTATATTGGTATTTATTAGATCCTCGAGAGAGTTGGTGATATAGCCTACAAGCTTGAATTACAACCCAGCCTGTTTGGAGTACATTCGATATTCCATGTTTCCATGCTTCGGAAGTAACATGAGGACATCTCGCATGTTTTGGGCTTTAGCATGGTTCAACTTGATGAGAATATCGCATATGTGGTAGAGCCGACAACTATTCTATCCCGGCAGGTTAGACAATTTAGGTCTATGAGTTTTCCTTCTGTGAAAGTGCAATGGTCAGGTTAGCCGATCGAGGCCGCTACATGGGAGTCAGAGTCCGATATAAGAAGTAGATACCCAGACCTTTTCACCAATTCATGTAAATTTCTATGTTCATTCAAAGATAAATGTCTTTTTAATGGTGGAGAATGTGATGACCCGGTAGGTTTTTTGGAGTACTAGTCCTTATTTCCATGTTTAGAGACCTCTATTAGCTCCATTTCATGTAAATAGATATGCGTGCATAGTCTGTATTCTTTTCGGAGAAGTTTTTACATAAAATTTTAATAAATATGATTTTTGGCTAAACGAATAACTTGAGTTTACTATGGCCAACATTTTGTGTAAACGACACCGGGTCGGTATTTTGAGGATTCTTGTATATTCGAATTGTATTTTGGACTTAGGCGTTTTGTTGAAATAGAAATCGGAGAACCCTAACTTGATTTGACTTAGTTTGTCGAAAGCTAGTAATTTGAAAGTTTGAAAATTTCTTAGGTTTGACTGTAGGTTGACTTTATAGCTATCGGGTTTGGATTTTGATTTCAGAACTTGGTATAGGTCCATATTTCTCTTTGAAATGTGTCGACAAAATTTGGTGCAAGTCGGAGTTCGTTTGATAGGAATCAGACGCTTGTTTATGAATTTAGTGGTTCTTGACTTTTTTTTGAAAATTGCATTTTGAATCCAATCAATAGTTCTAGGCGTTAATTTTGTGATTTGATCGTGAAAACAAGTTCGTATGATATTATTACATTTGTGTGCATATTTGGTTTGGACCATTGGGGCTCGGGTGAGTTTCGGATAAGCTACGGACATTTTCGGACATAAGAATTACTGGTTTTCAACTATTTCTGATGTCTGGTGTTTTGTGCTTCGCAATGGTAAGGCTACTCTCGCTATTGAAAAGGGGCGTTTTTGAGCTGGGGTGGATTTGTTCTTCACGAATATGAACAGCTGATCACGAATGTGAAGTAGATGAGGGCTTATCCTTCCCAAATTCAGTTGACTTTGCGCAAACGGAAAACTTTGTGGGGATCTAGGGAAGGTAAGTTGGATAATCATGTAAAATGGGGTCTTGGCTCGTGAACGCAAAGGAAATGGGGAGTTAGGCCTTCACGAAAGCGAAGGACTTCTGGCTGCTGCTCTCCGTGAACACGTCAGGTGCTTCGCGAATGCGAAAAACACCTGATGCCTAGGTACTAAAACAGCTGAGAAGGGGTTTGATGTATTTTTCACAATTTTCAAATTAGAGCTCGGCCTAGAGGCGATTTTGAAGAGTTTTTTCATCCCAACTTCATTGATTAGTAAATTCTAACTTTTTTTTTTTTACATTTTTATAAAAACCCATGATTGTAACCTTTAATAAAAGACTTTTCACGATTGAAATTAGGGATCAGGGTAGAATTTGGGGATTTTGTAAAATGGCGATTTAGACCTCAAATTGAGGCCGAATTTTGAATTACAAATCATAAATGGGCTCGGGGATGATGGATAACTATATTTTGGTGTGAATCTTAGGTTATGACTGTAACTACCCCGCCGGTCATTACGAAAGTTACAGCCTTGTTCCCCATTTTATTATGTATTTGTCTTCTTAAGCTTTATTATGTCTTACTGGGTTAGGTTGTTCGGGTTCAGAGTGGTTTGGAGTCAATTGAGACACTTAGTCTCTTAGGAGAATGTTTAAGATGGAAAAATTGACAGTGTGTTGAATTATGTGTAAACGATCTAGGATTTGAATTCTGATGGTTCTGTTAGGTGATTTTAGACTTAGGAGCGTGTTAAAAATGTGATTTGGAGGCTCCTGGTAGAATTTGTCCTGAATTGGAAAAAGTTAGACTTTTAGCGATTTTGGTGAGCATTGGAAATTTTTTTATTGAGGTAGGAATGGATTTCTGAAAGTTGGAGTAGGTTCGTGGTGTCATCTGTAACGTGTATGTAAAATTTGAGAACATTCAGATATGATTTGATAGGTTTTGGCATCATTTGTGAAATCTCGAAGTTTAGAAGTTCTTAGACTTGAACCTAAGGGTGATTTGATGTTTTGATATTGGTTTGACTTTTGGGTGATTCAAAGGTTGGAATAAGTTCGTATGTGGTTATATGACTTGTTGGCATGTTTGGTAAGGTCTTGGGGGCCTCGGGTGTGTTTTGGGTCATTGACGGAACAAGTTTTGAATTGGAAAAACTGCTGAAGTTGAACCCAACTATCTTAACCGCACCTACGGAGAGGGAGCCATATGTGCATGCCCTCATAAGCGGGGAAGGAGCCGCAGATCCAGCCAAGGATGAGGTAGGCTAGAGTCGCATGAGCGAAGAGGTATGCGGACTTGCAAGCCTGTATGTGCGAGGATGGCTCCATAGAAGCGGAGGGAGGAACTTTGGTTGTTTCTGGCCGATGCCGAGAAATGATCATAGGTGCGCGTTTGCATGTGAGGTACTTGGGACACACGTGCGAGGTTAGAGTTTAAGTGTGAGTTCGTAGAGGCGGAACGGTTACCGGAGAAGCAGCTATGCATGTGCCGAATTACTGGCAAAACCTATAAATAAAACACTTCACGAATTTCGCTCATTTCCACCATTTGGGAGGTTTTTTGAATGGGATTCAAGATTATTCACATTGGTAAGATTCTTGAGCACTTTTATCATTAGATATGGTGTTTTCTCGTTGATTTCCCACCTAATTAGTGGAGTTTTGAAGTGAAAAGTGGGGGTATTGGTCTTGAAATTTTTGAGAGAGGATTTTTGGGATTTGAGGGAGCAAATGATGTCGGATTTTGATGAAATTGGTGTGGTTAGACTTGTGAGTGAATGGGGTTTCTAGTTTTATGACTTTTGTTAGATTTCGATATGTGGGCTCGGTGGCCAGGTTGGAGTCGATTTCGGGATTTTAGCCTATTTTAATAGTTTGTTTTGTTGAATTGGTTTCTTTGAACATATACATTGTGTTGTATTACTTTTGGCTAGATTCAAGATGTTTGGAGGCCGGTTCGTGGGAAAAAGGCATCGTAGAGTAGGATTTTTCTCGAATTGAGGTAAATAACAATTATAAATATGGTCCTAAGTTTATGAAACTCCAGATATCTTGTCGTATGGCATTTTTGGAGGTGATGAACATTCAAGAGGATGGGTGTGTCGGTGTGCACTGTAATAATTGTGTTTTGGTATGTCCCAGGAGAGTCTGTGATCAATTAAGCTACTGTTTAATACATGTTCCCTATGTTTTCATGGAAATTAGATGTACTTCATGCTAGAAATCAAGTTTAGGCGTTATGTTATCATTGTTGAGACCCGTAAGGTCGCTTACTTGCTGAATTAATTGCTATTTACTGCTTTGTTCTTAGTCAGGATATTACTTGTTTATTTTAACTCTATACCCTCCTATTTATCATTGATACATTTTGTAATCTTTGTTTTGACTGAATACTATGTTTTTTTGAAAGCTCGAGGGACTGGTGAGGTTAGTGGCTGAGATAGGTCTTGAGTGTTGAGTTGTGAGATATATGAGTACATGTGGAGTTGTAGACCGCAACGAGCCTTGTGGCTGTTTATATATTTGATCGGGCTGCATGCCGCATCAATATAACGCTTGTCGTGAAGGATCCCCTCCAGAGTCTGCACACCCCCAGTGAGCGCATGTACCTATTGAGTATGATTATTGAGGGTTGAGAGCCGAATGATTGAGTTGTTTAGATGAGCGGAGTGACTATTACCTTGAGGGGATATATTTCTTTCAATTAATTGTTGCACTTAGTCATTAATTGTCTTTGTTGTACAATTTATGGAAAACTTGATATATGGTTTTCTTGAGCGCGATGTGATGTGATCTAAACTGATGAATTTGAAAGCGTGACTGCTCTTACTTGAAAGACATTAAGATAAGTGTATTTGCATAGCTCATCACCACTTCTTAGTTCCTTATTTATTTATGTTACTTACTGAGTTGGAAGTACTCACGTTACTCCTCGAACCTTTTGTGCAAATCCAGGTGAGACTGGTCGTAAGGGTCGATGAGCTCATGCGTGGTTGATTGCTCGGAGACCTACGAGGTAGCTACCAACATCTGCAACCCTTGGATGTTCTTCCATTGTTATCTTTCATTCTATTTTCTTAACATTTGATGCATTATTGTAAACTTGAGTTCTAGAATAGTTGTAAATGCTCATGTCTTAACGATACCCCGATTTTGGTCTATTCTTTTCGCAGTTTGTTTTTTAATTGAACTTTATTATGAAATTTTAGTATCAAAAAGCTTTTACTTATCTTTAAATAAAATATCGAAATGTATTGGAAGTGTGTCGGCTTGCCTAGTACCACGATAGAAGCCATTACGGCGCGTTTTAGTTTTGGGTCGTGACATGTTGGTATTAGAGTCTAGGTTACATAGGTCTCACGAATCATGAGCATGTTTAGTAGAGTCTTGTGGATCGGTGCGAAGACGTTTGTACTTATCTTCGAGAGGCAGCAAAACGCTTAGGAAACTTCACATTCTTGAACTCTTGTCATTGGAATATGTTGATTCTGGTAATTAAACTTTTGTTATTCTATTCTCTCATACCGAGGACACTTGCTATCTGTTAGGACCGACAACCACCAGTACCACCAATTGGGGCTATGAGATGGCGCGTGGTAGATGCATGTTCGAGGTAGGAGTGTACCCGCACAGTATCTAGGGAAGCACCTACAAATCCAACAGTTTCCCCGATGCAGCATCAGGTCCCCATCATGGATGCACCAGCGGGACGAGCTTAGGTACCACCTGGGCCCTTCGTGATTCCAGGTATTAAAGATACCTTAGCTCAAATTCTGAACGTGTGCGCCAGTCTTGCTCAGGTGGTCTATGTTTCTACTACTGAAGCCACTTCCTAGTTCGGGGGAGGTGCTCAGATTCCCACCACCCGTACTCTCGAGCAGGTTGCTTAGGGACATTAGACATCGGGGGAACCACTAGGCCAGCTGGTTGCACATGCTCAGGACTATGTGGTTCCAGTCATGCCAGATGATGAGCAGCGTATATTAAAGAGGTTAGGGAGGCTCCAACCTCCAATTAGAGATGACTATGCTCATTTTTTTTAAACGGGCCCGAATTGATATTTGTTAGCCGTGGTGGGTCTGTATTATAATTTTTGACTTGGATATATGCCCGAAATTTATTTCGGAAGTCCATAACTTATTTTAACGTGATTTTTTGAAATCTAGAGATTATAAGGTTTAACGAATTCCGAATTTTGACTGTAGATTGACTTTATAGCTACCAAGTTCAGATTTCGGTTCCGAAACTTAGTATATGTTTGTTTTACTTTTTATGATTTTCTTGCGAAATTTGATGTAAACCGAAGTTGATTTGTTTTGAATCAGACGTTCGGTTGTGAATTTAAAAGTTATTGAGTTTCTTTGAAAATTTCATGCATTTTGATGTCCAATTTGTAGTTCTAGTGTTATTTTTGAATTTTTATCATGCAAACATGTTCGTATGATGCAACTACACTTATCTGCATTCTTTTTTTGGAGCCCGAAGGTTTTTGGTAAGTTTCAGATAGGCTAGGAGTCATTTTGGACATAGAATTTAAAGTTCCAGTCATTCTGCTTGTCACTAGTGCAATGCACTTCGTGACCGTGAAGGGGAGCTTGGGGATGTGGTGGTTTTCTTCTACATAAATGTGGAGAAGCGGTCATAAACACGGAGCATCACTGGGATTACGCTTCACGAAGGTGACCAGTCACTAGCGAACATAATGGATTTAGCGAGATTCTGCGGGAGGCATGAGATGTTCTAAGCAACCGCAAGCCTAGGCTTGCGAACTCGAAGGCCATGGCGCATAGGCCATCACGACGTGTAAAACCTATTCCGTAAACATTGTCTAATAGGATGTAATGTATCATGATCATGCAGGTGTCTTATGAATGCGATGAATAACTAACGTCTAGTCTACAAAACTTCTAAAAATCAGGAATCATTTGAGTTTTCAACATTTTTATGTTTGAGCTCAGCCTAGAAGAAATTTTCAAGAGGTTACTCATCCCAAATTCTTCGGTTAGTAGGCTTTAACTTATTTTGTTATATTTCCATAAACACTAATTGGTTTTAATCTTTCATCCATGCCTTTTCATCTTCTAATTAGGGATTTAGGTAGAAATTGAGAATTTTGAGAAATTGATATTTAGACCGTAAGTTGAGGTGGAATTTTGAAACTAATCACTTTATCGCTCAAAGGTTAATAGGTAATCGGGTTTTGGTCTGAATCATGGGTTTTGACCAAGCAGGTGCGGGGGTAACTTTTGTTGATTTTTCTAAATGTATTAAAGATTTAATCTTATTCACTTGTAGGTAGTTTCTAAATCTTATTCTTAATTACTTGAATTATATTTGGTTAGATTTGAATGGTTTGGAGGCTAATATTAGAGGAAACCCCCGATTGATCATTGATTTGGTTGCGGAGTGAGGTACGTGTGCGGTTATTCTTAACTTGAGGGATTAGGACTTTTTGGTCTATTTTCTATATGTTTTGTGCGTAGGAACAATGCATATTTAAGGTAACGATTACCTACACGTTGCCATCGTTTTTGAGCATGTAGCTGGAAATTATTTCTTTGTATTATTTTTTTCCGTTAATTATAATATACATACTTAGGTTATATTATTACTTCTTTAATTGTTGATTTCGTATTTATTGCTTATTTTAAAGTTGAATATTCTTGGAAGTGGAAGTTGGATATCATGGCACCATATTTGAAGTTTATTGTTCTCTATATTATGAATTCATATTATCATTATTGCGCGTTAAGGAAGAGAGTAAAACCACGACGGTGATGTTCTAAATTTTCATTCATATTATCAATATATCACGGTGAAGAAGAGGGTAAAAGCACGAAGGGTGATGTCATGTCATTTCATTCATATTATCATTATATGCCTGAAAGCCATATGGGCATAGTCAAATTTATCATTTTCAGTTCGAATTATTATGAATTATGGTTTAAGTGTTTAAGACCTTCGAAATTCACTAATCATTTAGAGACAGTGTTTAACTCACGACTGATATCATGAAAACATGCCCAACAACGCGGACACAGTGACAATAATCCCATGGGATCCTATGAATCGATACGCAACCCAAATATAGTCATACCAATTCAAGTAGGATGTTTACTAATCAATTTCCAGTCACTAACATAGAATGAACCTTACTAGGACGGACTAAGCCATAGTCCCCGTCCACAAACGACCCCGTGCTCACCGTAGAGTACGTGTCTCACCTAATACAACGTCATAGTGTGATATACTAGAGATTCAAACCCCCAGGTTATCATCTACATCTATTACTCACCTCAAAGCGGCCGAAGACTAGCTCGCAATGCCCTTTCCTCTCGAATCGACCTCCTCTCGCGTCTATTCAGGCCAAAACTACAACGAATACGTCACAGTTTGCTAATAGAACACAACCCAATCGAAAAGACTTCAAATTAAAAAAAATCATGAAGTTTCCAATACCCAAGCCCCGGGCCCACTTCTCGAAAAATCAAAAAATTTACATCACCAGATTCCTCGTCTCGCCACGAGTCTATACATATCAAATTTATTAAAATCGGGGTTCAATTGCTCCCTCAAATCCAAAATTTTTATTTCAAAACCCAAGCCCAAGTTCTTCAAATATTTACCCAAATTTTTGAGAATTAAAGATAGATTCTTCAATATAATGATATTTCTAGGCCATAGGACTTACCTCTGATGAATTCCCAGTCAAACCTCTCTAAATATCCCATCAATGGCTCTCAAGCTTGATAAAAAATAGAGGTAATATGCTAGATCTCGCGGATGAAATAAACCCTTTAATCCGTTTTGTGCACAGTGTTTTTCGCTTATGCGGTCTCGCTACCGCTTATGCGGGACAGCTTGTGCGGCCAAAATGACCGCTTATGTGGTTTCACTTAAAATGACACGGACTGCTTCTGCGGTCCAAGACCGCTTATGCGGTCGCCGCTTATATGGTTGCCGCTTATGCGGCTCCTAATCCACTTCTACTATCCAAGCAAGACCTTCCTAGACCGTTTTTACGACCCCTTTGCCGCATCTGCGGAACTGCCTAGGCGGTCCCTTTTCCACAGAAGCTAAAACCATAGAACCTGCAACTCCCAATTCATGCAACAACTCCTAAATCTTTGTTTAACCTCCCGAATTCACCCCGAGGCCCTCAGGACCCCAACCAAAAACACAGACATAATGTAATATTTCATTCAAACTTGCTCGAATCGTCGAAACGCTAACGTTAACATAAAAGTCCTAAATTATGACCAAATGAAAGCCTAAATTTCATAAAAACTTCCGAATTGCATATTCAATAAAAAACCCGACCAAAACACCTCCGAATGACCTGAAACGTTGCAACATATCGAAAATCACAATGGAGTTACTGCAAACTCTCGGAATTCCATTCCGTTCATCGGATGAAAATCTCACCTATCAACTGGAATTCGCCAAAACTTAATGCTTAGCCAATTCAAGCCTATTTCTATACCATACCTCCAAATTCAATTTCGATTTCACTCCTAAGTCACAATTCATCCCCCGAAGCTAACTGAATCATCAGAACTCACCTCCGAGCCCTCTAAATAAATAGTCAACTCCTAGTTGATTTTTCAAAAATAAGCTTCCGTTTATGAGACTAAGTGTCTCATTTCCATCTAAAAATCAATCCAATTCTACCCGATCAACTCAAATACTGATATTGAAACATAGAGCAACATAATATGGGGGAAACGGGGAGGTAACTCACGTGACGACGGGCTGGGTCGCTATATCCTCCACAACTAAGACAAACGTTCGTCCTCGAGCGGGTCAAGAAACATACCTCTAGCCTCAAATAGTTGAGGATATCACCTACAAATCTCTTGTTCGGCATCCAAGTGGCCTCCTCCACGGCCGACCTCTCCACTGCAACTTCACATAATCTATGTCCTTAGATCTCAACTTCTGAACCTGATGACCCAAAATAGCCACTGGCTCTACATCATAGGTCAAGTACTCATCCAACTGAATCATGCTCAAGTCTAACACATGAGACGGGTCCCCGACATACTTCCGTAGCATAGAAACATGGAACACCAGGTGAACCCCCGACAAGGTGGGTGGAAAAGCAAGCATATAGGCCACTTCCCTAATCCTCTTAAGTATCTCAAATATCCAATAAACCGCGGACTCAGCTTCCATTTCTTTCCAAACCTCATAACGCCTTTCATAGGTAAAACCTTCAACAATACCATCTTTTCAACCATATAAGATACATCTCGAACTTTCCGGTCCGCATAAATCTTCTGAACACGATTGTGCTATACGAAGTCTCTCCTGTATCACCTTCACCTTTTCTAAAGCATCCTGAACTAACTCTGTCCCCAATAATCTAGCCTCAGCGGGCTCAAACCAACCAACCGGATATCTGTACAGTCTCCCATATAAGGCCTCATACGGCGCCATCTGAATACTGGATTGGTAGCTGTTATTTTAAGCAAACTATGAAAGCAGCAAGAACTCAGCTCAAGAACCACCAAAGTCAATAACACATGCACACAACATGTCCTCCAACATCTGAATAGTACGCTCGGACTGTCCGTCTGTCTAAGGATGAAATGTTGTTCTTAACTCTACCTGTCTGCCCAACGCCCGATGAAAATTCCTCCAGAACTGGGAAGAAAACTGAGAACCCCTATCTAAGACTATGGAAATTGGGACCCCGTGCAACCGTACAATCTCCCGGATGAAAATCTCCGCCAACGCTCCGAAGAATAGGTAGTACATACTGGAATGAAGTGCGCGGACTTGTTCACCCTATCCACAATCACCCAAATCGAATAAAACTTCTTTGAAGATGAGGGAGACCACTCACAAAGTCCATAGTAACCCTCTCCCATTTCCACTCCGGAATATCCATCCACTGAAGTACACCGCTGGGTCTCTGACATTCGTATTTGACTTGTTGACAGTTGAGACACCGAGCTACATAACTCACAATATCATTTTTCATTCTTCTCCGCCAGTAATGCTGTCTCAAATCATGATACATTTTCGCGGTTCTAGGATGAATGGAATACCATGAGGTGTGGGCCTCCTCTAATATCAAATCCCGAAACCCATCTACATTAGGCACACAAATATGGCCCTGCATCCTCAACACCCTATCGTCATTAATAGTCACATCCTTGGCATCAGCAAGTTGGAATCTGTTCTTCAGGACAAGAAAAAGCAGGTCATCATACTGGCACTCTCTAATGCGGCCATACAAGGAAGATTGAGAAACCACACAAGCCAATAACCGACTGGGCTAAAAAATATGTAATCTCACCATCCGATTGGACAAAGCCTGGACATATCTTGCAAAGGGCCTTTCCCCAACTGGAATTTAGGCCAAACTACCCATACTAACCGCCTTTCGGTTCAATGCATCGGCCACTACATTAGCCATCACTGGGTGATACAGAATTGTAATATCATAGTCCTTGAGTAACTCAAGCCACCTCCGCTATCTCAAATTAAAATATTTTTGCTTGAACAAGTGTTGAAGACTGCGATGGTCCGTGAAAACCTCACAAGATAAGCCATATAAATATTGCCTCAAAATCTTCAAGGCATGAACTATAGCAGTCAACTCTAAGTCAAGAACATGGTAGTTCTTCTCATGGGGCTTCAACTGACGAGAAGCATATGCAATAACTCTACCCTCCTGCATCAATACACAACCTACCCCAACCCTCGAAGCATCACAATACAACGTTTAAGAACCTGAAGCTCATGGCAATACTAATACCAATGCTGTAGTCAAAGACGACTTGAGCTTCTGAAAGCTCTCCTTGCACTCATCCGACCACACAAATGATGCATTCTTACGCGTCAACTTCGTCAAAGGTGAAGAAATAGATGAAAAACTCTGAACGAATCTGCGGTAATAACCCGCCAAACTTAGGAAACTCCGAATCTCAGCAGCTGAGGACGGTCTAGGCCAACTTTGTACCACTTCAATCTTCTTTGGATCAACCAGAATACCATCACTGGACACCACATCTACCAGAAAAGCCACATAACTAAGCCACAACTCACACTTAGAGAACTTTGCGTAGAGCTTCTCCTCGCTCAGTCTGTGCAATACCGCCCTCAAGTGTTGCGCGTGTTCCTCCTGGCTACGCGAGTACACTAGGATGTCATCAATAAACATAATCACAAATCATTTCATATACATCCAAAATACACTATTCATCAAGTGCATGAACGCGGTTGGGGCATTGGTCAGCCCAAATGAAATAACCGGAAAGTCATAATGCCCATATCTCGTCCTGAAGGCCGTCTTCATAATGTCTAATTGCCATACATTAAGAATGTTTCGTATCTATGATATAGTTTGCTTTCTTGGCGTCTCTTATTCTGTTCTTTATACTGTGGTATCAGACACTGCCCATCCTTTCGGAGGAAGGAACATTTTGCTAAACATGTCTGAGCTATTTCAATCATCCTCTTTCCTGGAAAAAAATGAATATGTATCTTACTCAATACAAAAATCTGTCCAAAAAATATGACTACCTTTATGAAGTGGATATCCTACCTGATGAACAAAAAAGTATCCTCCACTGAACTACCCCTCAAAAACCCCTACTTAGCTATCGCCAAAAAATCCTTTGCACCCTGGACCTAAATCCGTTCCTTAGTCCAACACAGACCAAAAGGAGTCAAAGGATATGTTACTGCCTTAAAGCTTGACCAGCATCCTATTCTTCCCACTCGAGAGGAACAATTTATCACTCTTAAAATCCCAGATGATTTTCCCATACAATGGAGAGATCATGGTTTTAACCATATATATTTTGGTGCTATCGGAATCGCTTTAACATATCATGGAAGAAAAGGTCAACCTGTACTTGCTCGACTTGCTCTTCTTGGTACAAGATACTTGGATTACCAACATGAAAATTTGGGCACTGCAGAAGTTATCTTAAATGTTGGAACTGTCTTCATAACTTCCTTTCTAAATTTCAACATGTCCCTTTATGACTCATACCTAACCGAAGCCTTAATAATCCAAGTCCAAATCCAGGGAGCCTCACAAGCCAAAGATTCCATCCAGGCTACTCTTAATCACCAGATGGCATGGTGAGTCCAAAATCATGCCATGGATCTTTGCCTTCCCGGAGGAGAAAACACATTACTTTTAAATATTGATGCTACCAAAGGAAGCATCATGTGCACCCAAATACCCAGAAATATTTCTAGAGATAAACTTGTCAAAATTCTTCCTGATTCCTGGATCATAAATTATGTAAAGCTAAGTGAATCAGAGGAATCTCTGCAATCTGGTGAACCAACTTTTACCAAAAGAAATGACAAAACTGTTCGGCCTTAACAAAAGCAAACCAAAATCCAAGAAAAAGAGAAAACCCATTAAAAAACCATTTCGAGCCAAATACGAAAATAAAGATCCTTCAATTGGCTCATTACGCCGTCCATGTAAATATCAATTTCTTGTCAGTTACAAACTACAGGAATGGCCATCACGAACGTGAACCTCTCACGTACACATAGTCGAGTAGGTTGCAATGTATCACGATCGTGTAGGTTCTTATGCATGCGATGAACAACTAAAATCCAGAGTACAAAACTTCTAATAATCATGAATCATTTGAGTTTTCACCATTTTTATGTTTCAGCTCAGCCTAGAAGAAATTTTCAAGAGGTTTCTCATCCCAACTTCTTTGGTTAGTAGGCGTTAACTTGTTTCGTTATATTTCCATAAACACTAATTGATTTTAATCTTTCATCCATGCTTTTTCATGGTTGAATTAGGGATTTAGGTAGTAACTGAGAATTTTGAGAAATTTATATTTAGACCATAAGTTGAGGTCAAAATTTGAAACTAATCACATTATCGAGCTCATAGGTGAATAGGTAATCGTGTTTTGGTCTGAATCACGGGTTTTGACCAAGCAGGGGCGGGGGAAACTTTTTTTGACTTTTTCTAAATGTATTGAAGATTCAATCTTATTCACTTGTGGGTAGTTTCTAAATCTTATTCTGAATTATTTGAATTATATTTGGTAAGTTTAAATGGTTTGGAGGCTAATTTTAGAAGAAAAGCTCCAATTGAGCATTGATTTGGTTGAGAAGTGAGGTAAGTGTCGTGGTTAATCATAACTTGAGGGATAAAAACTTTTTGGTCTATTTGCTATATGTTTTGTATGTGGGAACAACGTATATTTAAGGTAACGATTAGCTACACGTTGCAATCGTATTTGAGCATGTAGGTAGAAATTATTTCTTTGTATTATGTTGTTCCGTTAATTATAATATACATGCTTAGGTTATATTATACTTCTTTAATTATTCATTTCGTATTTATTGCTTATTTTAGAGTTGAATATTCTTGGAAGTTGAAGTTGATATCATGGAACCATATTTGAAGTTTAATTGTTCTCTATATTACAAATTCATATTATCATTATTGCGCGTGGAGGAAGAGAGTAAAACCACGAAGGTGATGTTCTGCATTTTCATTCTTATTATCATTATTTCACGGTAAAGAAGAGAGTAAAAACACGAAGGGTGATGTCGTGTCATTTCATTCATATTATCGATATTACATAGTGAGGAAGTGAATAAAAGCACGAAGGGTGATGCCATACAGTTTTATTTTATATTATTATTACATGGTGAGGATGAGAGTAAAAGCACAAAGGGTGATACCGCGCCATTATATTTTATTTTATTTCATGGTGAGGATGAGAGTAAAGGCACGAAGGGTGATTTTATGTTATTTTCATATCATTGATATGACTAAATCCCAACATTGTTCATTTACTTGATTCTTTCATGATTTCATACTTGCGTTTAATTATATCTTCCACCTTTATCGTGTCCCCCCTTAGTTAGTACTTTATTAATTTATTGTTGTTATTGTGTCTCGACCCCAATCCCGATCATGATGGCGCCCAACAATAATTGCTAAGCAAGCCCGACCATTGAACACTCTCAACCCGAGTACCAAAACTGATTACCAATTAATCGAGTTAAGTTTTTAGATAATACAATTCAAATGGTGGTAGTAAATAGGATTAGTACGGAAAACCATAAGCAATACCGATACAACTCCAAACAAATCTGGGTCATGAGTCTAGAGCCTCTAAATACAATCAAGTAGAAAAACAAAATAGATGAAAAGTCTAAGATGCGAAACTCAAAGTTATAAGGGAGGAGTTGGGTCCTGTGGATGCCTGGCAGCTACCTTGACAACTCCGGGATAAAATCTGGGAACAGTAAACAGCACCGCTAAGCTCCTGATGCTCCTGTATCTGTACATGGAGTAATGTGAGTACTTCCAACTCAGTGGTAATAGACATATATAATGAAAAAAAGTAAGAAATGTCAAAAATACCACAATGTAAAGCTGAAACTAACAACTTAGCAAATTTAATGGTGAAACAACAGTAAATCAATGAGAGGTAGACAAATAGATATAAATGCATGAATGCAACCAATGCACATGACCGCTGCGGCGTACAGCCCGATCCATTTAGGTACCCGCACTCATTGTAGGAGTTCAGACTCAGGAGGGGCTCCGACAGCCCAAGCGCAATATCATCTTAGCATTCACTTCGGCGTGCATCCCGATCCACAATCAGCCCAGTTATGTGCATGCAAGCCACACGGGCACAATCAAATTTATCATTTTCAGTTGCAATTATTAGGAATTATGGTTTAACTTTTTAAAACCTTAGAAATTCACTAATCATTTCGAGAAAGTGTTTAACTTAGGACTGATATCATGAAAGCATGCCCAACAACATGGAAACAGTGAATATAATCCTATGGGATCCTATGAATCAACACGCAGCCCAAATATAGTCTTACCAATACAAGTAGGATGTTTACTAATCAATTTCCATACAATAACACAGTATGAACCACACTCGGACGGACTAAGCCATAGTCCCCGTCCACAAACGACCCCGTGCTCACCTAATACAATGTCATAGTGTGATATACCGGGGAATTGAACCCTCAGATCATCATCTAGATCTATTACTCACCCCAAAGCGGGCGAAGACTAGCTCGCAATGCCCTTTCCTCTCGAATCGACCTCCTCCCACATCGATTCAGGCCAAAACTACTACGAATATGTTACAATTGGCTAATAGAACACAACCCAATCGAAAAAGACTTGAAATACACAAAAAAATCATGAAGTTGGCAAAACCCAAGCCCTGGGCCTGCTTCTCGAAAAATTTAAATATTTACATCACCGGATTCCTCGTCTCGCCACGAGTCTATGCATATCATATTTACCAATATCGGGGTTCAATTGCTCCGTCAAATCCTAAATTTTCATTTCAAAACCCGAGCCCCTATTTCTTCCTACTTTTAACCCAATTTCTGAGAATTAAAGGTATATTATTAGATATAATGATATTTCTAGGCCATAGGACTTACCTCCGACGAATTCCCGTTCAAAACTCTCTAAATATCCCATCAATGGCTCTCAAGCTTGCTAAAAAGTAGAGGGAAACTACTACATCTCGTGGATGAAATAAACCTTTTAATCCCTTTTGTGCACAGTGTTTTTTGCTTATGCGGTCCCGCTACCGCTTATGCAGGACCGCTTGTGCGGCCAAAATGACCGTTTATGCGGCTTCACATATAATGACAGGGACCGCTTTCTGCGGTTGCCGCCTATGTGGTCGCCGCTTATGCGACTGCTAATCCGCTTCTGTTGTCCAAGACAGACCTCCCCAGACTGCTTTTGCGACCTCTTAGCCACAACTGCGGAACTGCCTATGCGGTCCCTTTTCCACAGATGCGGAAACCACAGATCCTGCAACTTCCAATTCATGCAACAACTCAAAAATCTCCATTTAATCTCCCGAATTTACCCCGAGACCCTCAGGACCCCAACCAAAAACACAGACGTGATGTAATATTTCATTCAACTTGCTCGAATCATCGAAATGCTAATGTTAACATAAAAATCCTCAATTATGATCAAATCAAAGGCTAAATTTCATAAAAACTTCCGAATTGCATATTCAATCAAAAACCCGACCAAAACACCTCTGAATGACCTCAAACGTTGCAACACATCAAAAATCACAACGGACCTACTGCAACGCTCAGAATTACATTCCAACCATCGGATGAAAAAATCTCACCTATCAATTGGAATTCGCTAAAACATTAAACTTAGCCAATTCAAGCCTATTTCTATACCATACCTCCAAATTCAATTTTGATTTCACTCCTAAGTCACAAATCATCCCCCGAAGCTAACCGAAACATCAAAACTCACCTCCGAGCCCTTTATCTAAATATCAACTCCTAGTTGTCTTTTCGAAAATAAGTTTCCCTTTAAGAGACCAAGTGTCTCATTTCCATCTAAAAATCATCCAATTCTGCCCGATCAACTCAAATACTGATACTGAAACATAGAGCAACATAATATGCGGGAAGCGGGGCGGTAAATCACATGACGACGGGAAGGGTAGTCACACCCTCCCCAACTAAATCAAACGCTCGTCCTTGAGCGGGTTGTAGAAACATACCTGGAGCCTCAAATAGTTGAGGATATCTGCTCCACATCTCCTGCTCAGTCTCCAAGTGGCCTCCTCCACGTGCCGACCTCTCCACTACACCTTCACCCAAGCTATGTCCTTAGATCACAACTTACGAATATGATGACCCAAAATAGCCATTGGCTAAACATCATAGGTCAAGTACTCATCCAACTGAATCGTGATGAAGTCTAACACATGAGACGGGTCCCCAACATACTTCCGGAGCATAGAAACATGGAACACCAGGTGAACTCCAAACAAGGTGGATGGCAAAGCAACCATATAGGCCACCTTCCCAGTCCTCCTAAGTATCTCAAAAGGTTAAAGGAACCCTGGACTCATCTTCCCTTTCTTTCCAAACCTCATAACGCCTTTCATAGGTAAAACCTTCAACAAGACCTTCTTGCCCACCATATAAGATACATCTCGAACCTTTCGGTCCGCCTAACTCTTCTGACACGAGTGAATTGTACAAAGTCTCTCCGGAATCACTTTCACCTTCTCTAAGGCATCTTGAACTAACTGTGTTCCCAATAATCTAGCCTCACCGGGCTCAAACCAACCAACCGAATGTCTATGCCGTCTCCCATATAAGGCCTCACACAGCACCATCTGAATATTGGATTGGTAGCTGTTATTGTAAGCAAACTCCACAAACCGCAGGAACATAGCTCTAGAACCTCCAAAGTCAATAACACAGGCACACAACATGTCCTCCAACATTTGAATGGTATGCTCGGACTATTTGTCCGTCTAAGTATGAAAAGATGTGCTCAACTCTACCTGTGTGCCCAACGCCCGATGAAATATCCTCCAGAACTGGGAAGAAAAATGAGTACCCTTATCTGAGACAATGGAAACTAGGACCCCGTACAACCGTACAATATCCCGGATGAATATCTCCGCTAACGCTCCGAAGAATAGGTAATACATACTGGAATGAAGTGCGCGGACTTGGTCATCCTATCCACAATCACCCAAATCGAATTAAACTTCTTTGAGGATGAGGGAGACCGCTCAAAAAGTCCATTGTAACCCTCTCCCATTTCCACTCCAAAATATCCACCCGCTGAAGTAGACTGCCGGGTCTCTGACGTTCGTATTTGACCTGCTGACAGTTGAGACACAGAGCTACATAACTCACAACATATTTTTTCATTCTTCTCTACCAGTAATGATGTCTCAAATTCTGTTACATTTTTGCGGCTCCCGCATGAATTGAATACCGCGAGCTGTGGACCTCCTCTAATATCAACTCCCGAAACCCATCCATATTGGGAACCCAAATATGGCCCTGCATCCTCAACACACTATCGTCATCAATAGTCACATCCTTGGAATCAACATGTTGGGCTCTATTCTTCAAGACAAGCAAATGCGGGTCATCATACTGGCGCTCTCTAATGTGGTTATACAAGGAAGATCGAGAAACCACACAAGCCAATACTCGACTAGGCTCAGAAATATCTAATCTCACCATCCGATTGGCCAAAGCCTGGACATAACCTGCAAAGGGCCTCTCCCAAACAGGAATGTAAGCCAAACTACCCATACAAACCGCCTTTCGGCTCATTGCATCGGCCACTACATTTACCTTCCCCCGGTGATACAGAATGGTAATGTCATAGTCATTGAGTAACTCAAGCCACCTCCGCTACCTCAACTTAAGATCTTTCTGCTTGAACAAGTGGTGAAGACAGCGATGGTCCGTGAAAACCTCACAAGATACGCCATATAAATATTGCCTCCAAATCTTCAAGGCATGAACGATAGCAGTCAACTCTAAGTCATGAACACGGTAGTTCTTCTCATGTTCAACTTATGAGAAGCATAAGCGATAACTCTACCATCCTGCATCAATACACAACCTATCCCAATCCTCGAAGAATCACAATACAACGTGTAAGAACCTGAAGCTCATGGCAATACTAATACCGGAGTTGTGGTCAAAGACGACTGATCTTCTAAAAGCTCTCCTTGCACTCATCTGACCACACAAGTGATGCATTCTTATGAATAAAATTCGTCAATGGTGAAGCATTAGATGAAAAACTCTGAACGAACTTGCGGTAATAACCCGCCAAACTGAGGAAACTGTGAATCTCACCAGCTAAGGACGGTCTAGGCCAACTCTGTATCGCCTCAATCTTCTTTGGATCAACCTAAATACCATCACTAGACACCACATTTCTCAGAAAAGACACATAACTAATCCACAACTCACACTTGGAGAACTTTGCATAGAGCTTCTCCTCTCTCAGTCTGTGTAATACCGCCGTCAAGTGCTGCACGTGTTCCTCCTGGCTACGTGAGTACACCAGAATGTCATCAATAAACATAATCACAAATGAATCTGTATACATCTGAAATACACTATTCATCAAGTGCATGAATGTGGTTGGGGCATTGGTCAGCCCAAGTGAAATAATCAGAAAGTCATAATGCACATATCTCGTCCTGAAGGCCGTCTTCATAATGTCTAATAGCCTAACATTAAGAAACTTTCGTATATATGATATAGTTCGCTTTCTTGGCGTCTCTTATTATGTTCTGTATACTGTGGTATCAGAGCCTGCCCATCCTTTCGGAGGAAGGAACATTTTGCTAAACATGTCTGAGTTATTTCAATCATCTTCTTTCCTGGAAAAAATGAATATGTATCTTACTCTATACAAAACTCTGTCCAAAAAATATGACTACCTTTATGAAGTAGATGTCCTACCGGATGAACAAAAAGTATCGTCCACTGAACTACCCCTCAAAAACCCCTACTTACCATTCGCCAAAAAATCCTTTGCACCCTGGACCCAAATCCGTTCCTTAGTCCAACACAAACCAAAAGGAGTCAAAGGATATGTTGCTGCCTTAAAGCTTGACCAGCATCCTTTCCTTCCCACTCGAGAGGAACAATTTATCACTCTTAAAATCCCAGATGATTTTCCCATACAATGGAGAGATCATGGTTTTACCCATATCTATTTTGGTGCTATCGGAATCTCTTTAACATATCATGGAAGGAAAGGTCAACCAGCTCTTTTTGATACAAGATACTTGGAGTACCAACATGTTAATTTGGGCACTACACATGTTATCTTTAACGTTGGAACTGTCTTCATAACTTCCTTTCTAAATTTCAACATTTCCCTTTATGACTCGTACCTAACCGAAGCCATGAAAATCCAAGTCCAAATCCAGGGAGCCCCACAAGCCAAAGATTCCATCCAGGCTACTCTTCATCACCAAATGGCATGGTGAGTCCAAAATCCTGCCATGGATCTTTGCCTTCGCGTAGGAGGAAACACTTTACTTTTATATATTGATGCTACCAAAGGAAACATCATGTGCACCCAAATACCCAGACAAATTTCTAGAGATAAACTTGTCAAAAATTCTTCCTGATTCCTGGATCAAAAATTATGAAAATCTAAGAGAATCGGAGGAGTCTGTGCAATCTGGTGAACCAACTTTTAGCAAAAGAAATGACAAAATCGTTTGCATAAGCTTTGACCATTCCCATCTCAAAACCAAATAAAATGATTTTCTCTTGCCAAATGATTCAACCCAAATATACAACAGATACATATCCTAATACGGATAGAGAGATCTTTTGGAATATACAAAGCATCATGGAAGAACATGATTGGTGTCAAAATTTTGATAAATAAGGAAAAAGTACTTGGTGGTTCAAAGGCTCCTTTACGGGACACTGCCCATGGGATCTTGTTTCCGACTGTCAAGACTGTTTGGAAGATCCAATTGGAGAATACGATGAAAGGTTCAGCCTTAACAAAATAAAACGAAAATCCATGAAAAAGGGAAAAACTATCAAAAAACAATTTCGAGCCAAATATGAAAATAAAGATCCTTCAATTAGATCATTAAGCCGTCCAGGTAAATATGAATTACTTGTCAGATACAAACCGCATGGATGGCAAAAATTACCAGAAATATTCACTCCAACCTAGGAGAATAGTGAAACCATACCGAAATCACCATCAGCACATACCTCAGAATCCAAAAAGCCGCCTGAACCTAAAACTTCGCCAAATCAAAAAACTACAAATCCCCCACAACAACAGATATTCATGCTAAGTCCTTCAAGTCTAGTCATACCCTAGTTTTTCCTTCACTCCATCCTTTTGAAAAAGAGGGCATAAGCCATGCTCCAAAAATACCCAAGAAAAATATAGTGCTACCTAAAGGAGAAAAACCCCCAATCAGTGACATCGAAACAACAATAAACTAGCAATCAGAAAACTCCATATGCCAAAATAAGGTGTTGAATCACATTGGCAACACCATAAAAATGTGGCCGATACACAAAACAAAATGATGAAGAAAGTGGAAACAATTAAGAAAAAGATGGAGCAGACATCGTCTCACCATGCCAGACTAATTAAAGCGTTGGAACTAAGATTGGCAAATTTGCAATACGAGATTTGTCCACCAGGAACTTCACTTTTCCCATTCTTCCAATAACAACAAAAGGAAACAATTTCCATCAAAGAACAAATTCAAATCCTGAGAAATGAACACTTTGAGCCACAAAAAATCCCAGTCTACTCTTCAAAATCTACATTCTTCCCCATGTCTCCACAAGCATATTACCCACCTATATTTGACTACACCATTTATACTTTTCCATCTACCTCACAAAATCTAATCTCTTCACCCAACCCTTAAAATAAGAACATGGTTGTGATAATGCAAAAAAAATTATTTTGGAAAGGAAAGATGCCGTTGCAGCACAAGAACAAACCAAGAAAAGGCGAGACCAAGGAGAAAGTTTTAAAGGGTCCAACCCTAAAAATTTGATAATTTCTAACCAAAAAGCTCTAGACCTCTATGTATCGCAACCAAGATACATACCAGAAGAAGATAATCCATGGTCGTAATCACTAAATTCATTAGACAGTGAATCAATGGAAGATAGCTCTCAGTCTAGCAATGAATCCACGAAGAAATATTCTGAAGAATACAATCCCCCAATATTTGTAAACCAGCCAAGGGACCCAGAAGTTTCTGAAGTAAATGAGGAACAAGAAGGCATGACAGATGAGCTAATCCCAGAAAGAATATATGAGCCCATGGCAACGAAACTAGTTGGAACTGGTTTCCACACTTTCACCTTAGATGACATCAAAGTTTCAAAATGGCCTCAAAGAATCCAAGACTTTTATACTTGTATGGCAACCAAAAATCTAGTGGAAAGAGAAAAGTATATCATCTTGTCAGAACTCACTTCACGGTTCTCGGGAATCCTCAGGGACTGGTGGAACTCACTTGGAATTCAATACAAAAATACATTTCTTACTTCCCAATAATTTTCCTTCAATATCAGAATCCTACATGAAGTTTTCTGCGGATATACTGGACAAAGAACGGATACAATGCGAAGGCAACTCTTTGAAATGAGGTGTCTCACATTTGACAGAAACGACATTGACAGATGTTTTCAAAAAATAGCAAAGATATACTTTGAAATTGGTGGAGACATCAATTTGAAGCAAGCCTTGGTCTCTTTCATTCCAAAGTTGTTGGAAAAACGAATCATGACCATCAATGAAGAAAAATTTTAGTAAATCACAATCCCACAAATTGGTTATATCAGGAAAGATTTTTTCTTTGCTTTAGATGATATTTGTACAAAGCGCTAAGCCCTATATCCAGCATAATGCAGCGCTTGACAAAGCATGCTGCAAATCTAATCTAATCACAAGACCAGGATGTTCCTGCTGTACATCCAGGCGAAGGAAAGAATTCAAGAAGTTTAGATGGCCAAAAATTCTAGATGAGAAATCAAGGTCCACGAGACGCGCAAAATATTTCAGGTGTAGAAGGCCAGGAAATTTTCACAAGAAGAACATATGCTTTATTTGCCATAAGATTGGAAACTTCACAAAAAATTATCCACAATCAAGAAGATCTATCATCTACTTGAATAAATCGAAGATTACACTGGCATACATCTTGGAAAGGAGGAGGACCTTGAATCCATATTGTTTGTAGATGATGAACCTAATGAAGAAACTTTATTCTCTCTTGATATCAATGAAGACCAAGGCAATGAGTAATACCGAATTTCAAAACCAGTGATAGAAGCCCCAGAGGAGATCAACGCTCACGCAGTCATTCCTCAAGTAGAACTAGAGGTCTAATTATCCAAATGGGATAAACCAACTCGAGTAATCGCTTTCATCGATACCGGAGCTACTTCTTCCCTCATCAATCATGTTGTTTTTCCTGAAGACCAATGGGTGCCACATTTTAAGGATTTCAACACTGCATCAAATGCAATCTTGACCACAACTGTAATTACAAAGCACTTGGTCATAATTGAGTACTTTCCATGATTGAAGTACAAAACCAAGTTGCTAGGATCTGATGTACCAGTAAAGGATCTTATTATTGGGTTCGACATTTATAGACAACATAGTGATCAATTCCAGATCAGGGCTAACTGGATAGATTTTAAAAGGGAGTTCAAACCTTATTATGAGATTCCAAGTCTATTCCAAATCATCAACGATGAACAAATCAAAGAGATTGAGCAAATTCTCATTGAAAATTCATGTGCTGAATCACACAAGGATTTTATGCTTAGAGGGAAACACCCATTATGGAGAAACGAAGAGTTTTTATCAAGATCACATTCAAGAGGATTGAAAATATCAATCCAACAAAAGCCAGCCATTCAAGGATGAAAATAGATCATCTTCAAGTTACAAAGAAAGAATGTGAAGAACTTTTTGAATTTGATCTGATAGAGCCATCAAACTCACAATGGGCATTCGAAACATTTTATCTCAACAAAAGAGCTGAATAGACAAGAGGAAAACTCAGGTTAGTCAGTAATTACCAGCAACTTAACCATTTCCTCCAAGATGATAAGTTCCATATCCCAAATAAACATACCCTTTTCTCCCACTTAGCCAAGGCCAAATATTATTCCAAGTTTGATTTAAATTCTGGATTTGGGCAATTGGGAATCTACCCCGAAGAACGACACAAAGCGGGATTTTGCATCCCCAACCATCGCTTCAAATGGAAAGTCATGCCCTTTTGGTTGAAAAACTCACCCTATTTGTTCCGAAAAGCCATGATAAAAATCTTCCAAGCCTTACTCCATACCTTCTTAGTCTACATTAATAACATCCTGTTATTTAGTGATACATTGGAAGAACATGCCAACTTACTTCATCAATTTGATGCATTAGTAACACAATACAGGATCATTCTTTGTGCAAAAAAGATGTTTCTTACTCAAAAGGAGATTGATTTTCTCGGAATGCATTTTGCCCAAGGAGAATACAGTCCAGGACCACCTATATGTCAAGAATTGCTCAAATATCTGGATCCCAATCTCACAATAAAGCAAATCCAATAGTTTTTGGGTGTAATAATTTATGTAAGAGATTTCACCCCAAATATCTCTACATACAATTCATCGCTCACAGAAATGCTCAAGAAAAATGCTCCAGCATGGGGAGAGAAATAGGATGAAGCAGTCAGAAAAATAAAGGAAATATAAAAAAATGTCAAGTCTCTCTACATCCCATCAGATGGAAAAAAGGTATTGAAAACTTATGCCAGCAATGAATATTGGAGCGCTATTTTATTTGATGAAAAAGATGTTCAGAGGAAAATATGCGGATACGCCAATGGAGAGTCAAAGATGTCGAGCTTTATTATCACTCCACTTTCAAGGAAATTCTTGCACTAAAAAATGGAATATGGAAATTCAATTTCTTTTTGATCCATGCAGAATTTATATTATAAATGGATATGAAGGCCTTCCCAAAGATGATCCAGATAAATTCAAAAATTATTCCCAGTCCTCATATTCTCAGATGGGCTCAATGGTTTTCTCCATAAAAATTTCAAGTCAAGCGCCTTAAAGGAAGGGATAATATTCTCGCATGTTTTCTATCTCGACCAGAAGAACTCTTAAAGAGATTTTCACCCGCAAAAATGAAGACAAAACAGAAGCTAATCAATCACATCTTCATGTTTTGAAATGCATCAGGAATAAGTTTACTAAAGCCATCAGATCATCCACTGGAGTTGTTCTACCTCATGGATCCCTTTGACCCATCAATTATTATGGAAAGAAGAACATATTATGAGCTCCATGTTTTCCGGCAATATGGAGGGTCTATTCTCAAACCTTACGCTGTCAATCCAGACTATCCATTCTACCACATATTGATCGCTCAAGCTAAGGATTTTCCACAAGAATTGTTATAGTTTTTCTGGTACCTATGCCATCAATATTATATTTTCATGGAATTTAAATGCAACGTCTTCAAGGATTTTGATAATATTACACCAGCTCTTAAGGTATTTTTATTATGGTTCAATCCTAGAAGATATTGGATGAAATGCATCAGCGATTCATACAAAGAAAGGTATTCATGTGCTATAGGTCAGCGAAGATCATTAATGGAAAAGTACAGGCGCAACCAGAAGCATCATTCTGGTGGAAATTTTCCACGTCCATTTTACTAATGGAGGATAGAATATAGAGAGGCACAAAGTATCTTTTTTCAACATAATAGGTGCATCTCGAAAGAGAGACATGGCCAAAAGATTGGGCAAGATGGAGTTACACCAACACTCATCCTAACGAGGAAAGAGTCCGGTAAGCAGGCAAGCATCCAACATTTCTTGGGTGTAATAAATTATGTATGAGATCTCATCCCAAATATCTCTACATACATTTCACGGCTCACAGAAATACTCAAGAAAACTACTCCAACATGGGGAGAGAAATAGGATGAAGCAATTAGAAAAATTAAGGAAATATCAAAAAATGTCAAGTCTCTCTACATCCCATCAGATGGAAAAAGGGTATTGCAAAGTCATGCCAGCCATGAATATTGTGGTTTTGTTTTATTAGAAGAAAAATATGGCCAGACGAAAATATATGGATACGCCAGTGGAGAGTCAAAGATGCCGAACTACATTATCACTCCACTTTCAAGGAAATTCCTGCAGTAAAAAGTGGAATCAAGAAATTCAATTTCTTCCTGATCCATAGAGAATTTCAAATATAAATGGACATGAAAGACTTCCAAAAGATGATCCAGATAAATTCAAAAATTATTTCCAATCCTCAGTTTCTCAGATGGGCTCAATGGTTTTCTCCATAAAAATTTCAAGTCAAGCACATGAAAGGAAAGGATAAAATTCTCGCAGATTTTCTATCTCGACCAGAAGAATTCTCAAAGATATTTTCACCCGCAAAAATGAAGACAAAACAGAAGCTAATCGGCCACATCTTCATATATTAAATGTATCAGGAAAATGTACACTAAATCCATTAGATATCCCTAATCTTCAACTGGTGATAGCCTGACCGGAGATCAATCTTAGAAAATACCCTTGCCCCCTGAAGTTGGTCAAACAAATCCTCAAGACGGGGTAGTGGATACTTGTTCTGCACTTTCACCTTTTTCAAGTATCTGTAGTAAATGCACATTCTCATCGTTCCATCATTCTTTTTCACAAATAAGACCGGTGCACCCCACGGTGACACACTTGGGCGAATGAACCCCTTATTTAGGAGTTCCTGAAGCTCATCCTTCAACTCCTTTAGCTCTGTTGGTGCCATACGATAGGGAGGAATAGAGGTGGGCTGAGTGCCCGGCACCAAATCAATACCGAAATCAATATCCCTGTCCGACGGCATGCCTGATAGGTCTACTGGAAACACACTAGGGAAATCCCTCACAACGGGAATCGAATCAAGACTAGGAGTCTCGGCTCCAACATCTCTAACGAAAGCCAAGTACGATAAACAACCTTTCCCAACCATCAGTTGGGCCTTTAAGAAAGAAATTACCCTACTGGGCACATAATAAGTCACGCCTCACCACTTAATCCTTGGAATACCTGGAATAGCCAATGTAACTATCTTGGCATGAGAGTGAAGAATAACATGGTAAAGGGATAGCCAATCCACACCTAGAATCACACGAAATCTACCATGCCTAATAATAACAAGTCGACTCAGGTGTCCATACCCCAATAGTCACAAGACACGATCGACATACATGATCCACAATGATATTATCACCCAACGGGGTAGATACATGCACAGACAAAGCAAGACAACCATGGGTCGTACCCAAATGATGAGCATAATATGAAGATACATAGGAATAGGTAGATCCAGGATCAAATAAGACAAAAGCATCCCTATGATAGAGTGAGATAATACCTGTGATAACAACAAATGATGCAATAGCGTACCTCATATATGGAAGAGCATAGAATCGAGCCTGACCACCGTCAGTCCAGTCTCTACCCCTAGGGAGAGCTCTGGCTACCTGGCCTCCACCCCTAACTGACTGAGTGGATAATGATTAAACTGGGGTAGAAGATGAAGGTTGATCCCTTTGCTGAGACTGACTACCAACGAGTCGAGGACAGTGTCTCCTCATGTCACCAAACTCACCGCACTCATAGAAACGATCCTGAGCTAGAGAAGGGGACTGAAGGGAACCCCTCTCCGCAGATGAAACCTGGGCTGAAGAGGCAAAAGTAGTACTCTGAGCTGGAAGGGCACTAAGTGAAGACTAGCCTTACAGATAACCCTGATGACCAAGGCTTGAAGAAGTCCCACGGGACTCTGTACGATCTGACTGAGGAGGTCTAAAGCAGCGACCTGTGTTGCACTAGAACTGGCTCATAGACAGAGCACCGCTGAAGCTACCTAAACCTCGAGGACTTTTGGCCGCCCTCTCCTCACGCACTCGACGACGATCTATCTCAATCTTACGATCCATATCAACTACCTACTCAAACGAGGTGGCCACAACCCTCTCTCTAGTCATCAAAGTTTGGATGGGGTAGTTGAGTCCAGCCACGAACCTTCTAATCCTCTCCCGATCTATCGAGATCATCCAAGTCATATGCCGAGCTAGCTTCATAATCCTCAGCTCATACTGGGTCACAGTCATGTCCCCCTGAATCAATCACTCAAACTGACGACGCAGCTCCTCCCAGTGAGACTGCAGTACATACATCTCCCGAAAGAGAGTGGAGAACTGCTGCAAAGTAAGGAGCGCTGCTCCAATTGGCCTACGCCTCTCAAACTCCTCCTACCATGCAAATGAAGGCCCAACAAACTGAAAAGTAGTAAAAGCCACTCCACTGAACTCCAATATCCCTGCAGTGCGAAGCATACGGTGACACTTGTCTAGAAATTCCTGGGCATCTTCGTACTAAGTACCACTGAACGTTGGAGGCTGGAGATTACCGAACCTCTCCAGATGACGTTGCTCATCATCTGGCATAGCTGGTACCAAAAAGTCTGGAGCTGGTGCAAATGGAACAACAAAAGCAACTGGGGTGACTGGCTGAGCTGGGGCTACTCTCGATGTCTGCAATACCTAAACACCCTGCTCGGGTGTACGAGTAGCGGGGGTTTGTTGACCACTCCCCTTCTGTGAGGTAGCTACTGTTGTAGTGGCTAAGAAGTCCTCAGCCTGGCTAGTGCAGATGGATAAAATCTAAGTTGAAGCCTTGGGGAGACTAGGAATCTCAATGGGCACTGCTGGTGCCTGAACATGTGTTGCTGGAGCATCTAGAACTGGAGGCTGGTCCTGAACCTAGGATGTTTGTGGATCTGCAGGTACTGCCCTCGCTAGTCTTCCTTGACCACGACCGCGATCATGACCTCTAGCGGGTGGCAATGGCGGTCGTCTATCACGTTCGGTAGCACAGGTTCTCGACATCTACAAGAGATAAGAATACACAAGATTTAGGTCTCATAACAATGTGAAGTGTTGCCTAATTGTTCTGCAACCTCTCAGGGATAAATACATACGTCTCTGTACCGTTCCGCGAGATTCTACTAACCGGCTCATGAGGCCTAGGAACCTAGGCTTTGATATCAGCTTGTCACGACCCCAATCCCGGTCGTGATGGCGCCCGAAAATAATTGCTAGGCAAGCCCGACCATTGAATACTCTCAACCCAAGTATGAAAACCCATTACCTATTAATAGATTTAAGTTTTTCGATAATATAGTTCCACCGGTGATAGAAAATAGAATTCGTACGAAAAAACATACGCAATACCAATACAACTCCCAACAGATATGGGTTCATCACTCTAGAGCCTTTAAATACATTCGAGTAGCAAAACAAAATAGATAAAAAGTGCAACATGCTGAAAACAAAATCATCGGGGAGGAGTCGGGTCATGTGGATGCCTGGAAGCTACCTCGACAACTCCAGGATAAAATCTGGAAGAGCAAATAGCACGGCTAAGATCCCGATGTTCCTGTATATACACACGTGGTGCAGTGAGTAAAGTGAGTACTTCCAACTCAGTGGTAATAGACATATATAATGACCGAAAGTAAGAAATCTCTAATATACCACAATATAAAGGTGAAACGAACAATCAAGCACATTTAATGGTGAAATAACAGCAAATCAATGACAAGTAGACAAGTAGATATCAATGCATGAATGCAATGCATTACACAAGACCATTGCGGCATATACTCCAATCCATTTGGGTACCTTCGCTCACCGTGGGGGCTCGGATATCGGAGAGGCTCATACAGCCAAAGGGCAATATCATCGTAGCATTCCCTTCGGCGTGTAGCCCGTTCCACAATTAGTCTAGTTGTATGCTTGCAAGCCACATGGGCACAATCGAATTTATCATTTTCAGTTCCAATTATCAGGAATTAAGGTTTAAGTATATAAAACCTTAGAAATTTACTAATCATTTCGAGACAATGTTTAACTCATGACTAATATCATGAAAACATGCTCAACAACATAGAGATAGCGACAATACTCCCTAAGGGATCCAACGAATCGGCACGCAGCCTAAATATGCTCATAACTATCCAAGTTGGATGTTTACCACTAGATTTCCAGTCAATAACACAGTATGAACCACACTCGGATGGACTAAGCCATAGTCCCCATCCTCAAACAACCCCATACTCGGATGGACTAAGCCATAGTCCCCATCCTCAAACAACCCCGTGCTCATCGTATAGTATGTCTGTCGCCTAATACAGTATCACAGTGTGATATACATGGGTTTCAAACCCTCTGGTCATCATCTACATCGTTTACTCACCTCAAACCGGCCGAAGAGTAGCTCGCAATGCCCTTTCCTCTAGAATCGACCTCCTCATGTGTTCAATCTGGCAAAAACAACAATGAATGCGTTGCTAGTAGAATACAACCCAATAAAAAAGACTCAAAATACACCAAAAAAAAAAGAAGTTGGGAAAACCCGAGCCCTGGGCCCGCTTCTAAAAAATTATAAAATTTACATCACCGGACTCCTTGTCTCGCCACGAGTATATACATATCAAATTTACCAAAATTGGGATTCAATTACTCCCTTAAATCCCAAATTTGTATTTCAAAACCCAAGCCCTAGTTCTTCAAATTTTTATCCAAATTTCTGAGAATTAAAGGTAGATTCTTCAGTATAATGATGTTTCTAAGGCATAGGACTTACCTCCGATCAATTCCCAGTAAAAACTCTCTAAATATCTCGTCAATGGCTCTCAAGCTTGCTCAAAAATAGAGGAAAAATATTAGAACTCGCGGATGAAATAAACCCTTTAATCTCTTATGTGGACTGTGCTTTTCGCTTTTGCGGTCCCGATACCGCTTATGCTGGACCGCTTATGCGGCCAAAGTGGTCGTTTATGCGGTTTCAGTGAAAATGCTATGGATCGCTTCCGCGGTCCAAGACTTCATATGCGGTCGCGGCATATGCGGTCGCCGCATATGCGGTTCCTAATCCGCTTTTGCGGTCTAAAACAGACCTCCCCAGACCACTTTTGTGACCCCTTAGCCACCTTTTAGAAACCGCCTATGCAGTCCCTTTTCTGCTGATGCGGAACAACAGAACCTGCTACTTCCAATTCATGTAACAACTCCAAAATCTCCATTTAACCTCCCGAATTCACCCCGAGGCCCCCGTGACCCCAACCAAAAAAACAGGCATCATCGAATACTTCATTCAAACCTGCTCGAATCATTAAAACGCTAATGTTAACCTCAATCCTCAATTATGACCAAATCAAAGCCTAAATTTCCTAAATACTTCATAATTGCATATTCGATCAAAACCCTTACCAAGAAACCTCCGAATGACCTGAAACAGTGCACGCATATCCAATATCACCAAATGGAGCTACTAATATTCTCGGAATTCCATTCCCACCCTCAGATCAAAATTCCACCTATCAACTAGAATTCGCCAATCTTCAAACTTAGCCAATTCAAGATTATTTCTATACCGGACCTCAAAATTCATTTCCGATTTCACTCCTAAGTCACAAATCATCCCTCAAAGCTAATCAAAATATTAGAACTCGCCTATGTTCCCTCTAACTAAATAGTCAACTTTTAGTTGACTTTTCCAAAATAAGCTTCCCCTTAAGAAACTAAGTTTCTCATTTCCATATAAAAATCGATACAATTCTACCCGGCCAACTCAAATACTTATATTGAAACATAGAGCAAAATTATATTGAAAAAACAGGGCAGTAACTCACGTGACGACATGTTGGGTCGTCACATATTGCTACTTTATATATTCTTGTTCATTTTTATTACGTATGTATCTTGTCATAGCTTCGTTACTACCTCATCAAGGTTAGGCTTGCTAGTTACGGAGTACATTGGGTCTTGTACTCATACTGCACTTCTGCACTTCCTCTGCAGATACTGGTATTGGTCCCAATTATGTGTGAGTTGTGTCAGCTTTGATTATTGCATGCGGAGACTCGAGAAAGATCAGATGGTGTCCGAAGACCTTGAAGTCTGCCTTCATTTCCCACTTTATTGTTCATTTCATTAGAAATAGTAGTATTTGTTTTAGACTTTTCTTGTAATCTTCTAGTTTCTCGTCTAATCAAAACTTTGAATTTCTGAGAGTATATATTATGTGGTTTATATTAGTAGTTTGTTAGAATCGATTGATATTTTCTTATTTAATATAATTATTGCATTTTTAATTTTTAAAATTTGAATTGATTATCTCATGTTTCCTAGCAAATAGATGTTTGGTGCCATCACAACCCTGAGGTTGGGATTACGTGTTGTGAAATTTTTAAAAGTTGAAAGTTCAATAGTTCATTAGGCTTGAATTGGGTTTGATCTGTGATTTCGATATTGTTTTATGTGACCTGAGGCTTCAACTAAGTTCGTATCGTATTTTACGACCTGTTGGTATGTTTTGATGGGGTCGTGAGGGACTCGGGTATGATTTAGATCTTGTTCGACTCATTTTCGGAGTTGTTGGACTACTGAAATGGATGTATCTGGTTTTATTACATGCGTTTCCAAGGGAGATCTCATGATCACGAAGTGTACAAAGGTGACTTCCGATGTTCGGGCATCACATTTGTTAAGGTCTAGTGGGTCTTGTGCATTGCGATCGTGAGAGAGAATTGGCATTCACATAAAAAGGATGAAGTCTATTTGGGCATTGGCATGTTAGCTTTCGCGTTCTTGGGAGATGGGTCACGTTCGCCTATGCATTATATCAAAGGCCATCCTCTTCGCGAAGGAAGAATCGGTAGTTAAGGGTTTTTTTGTTACACCCCATATCTTCTCACGAAAGAGTAATTGTAAGTCAATTTATGTAAACTCCGCAATGAGATCATCTTTGAGAGTACATAAAGTAATTTAATAATGTTACGTTGGACTTAAAAATCTTTAAGATCATGATTTACAAGTACTTAGTGGATTGAATGGCTAAGAAGCTAAACAAATTGAAGAAAATAACTTTTATAGAATGTCGACAAGTTTGGAATGTTATCATGTGTGTTTTGTGATGAGACTAGGGTTCTTTAAAAGATACAGAGGTTATGGTATAGGTTATTTTAGTTGTATAATAGTCATGTGTTATGTTTTTAAGTCAAGCAAGTTCTGGACCAAAAGTTGGGAAAGGTCATCACAAGTACATTCATAAATATACTGAAAATTAGATCAAATCTAGATGCAATTTTCTCCCAATTTACTTCGATTTGTGGGTTTATCTACCTATGAAATTAAATATGTATGATTCTAGTTTCTAACGAATTAAAACTTTCATCGGTATGACATAGGAGTAGAGAGATATTGGCATTTTTGCGAGACTGCACCAAATAGGTCTCTATGGGACCCACAATGGTGGTTGAGATATATTGATATATGCAAGATGCCTCAACCCTGTTTTAACTAATATTCAGTATCTTCGGACCCAAGACACCTAAAAATACTCTCTGAAGGTTCTCTCATGATCCACGACCAAACAAATGGCAAACAACACAAATCAAGTGTCGAGAGTCGCGCCGCACATAAGCTTCTTGTTCTTCTTCTTGTGGTTGTTGATATTAAGGTGGTTCTAGATAGTGTGGTAGGTTTTTTAAGTGGATTAAGTTTTGTAAAATACATTCCCGCAGTTTTAATATCATCCCTAGGTTATTTTATGCCTTGCAAATGGATTACACCATATTTCAACATCAAAAATTAGTTTTAGAGGAGAACAACACCTCTTTGAGGTTGTATTGTCATTGAGGATAGTTGTGGTCTGTTTTTGGATGAAATTTCAAGTTTTTGCTAATGGCTATGGTGAGTATAACAGATTACTAATTGTTCTTAGGCTTTCTTGTGTGTTGGTTAAGTTGTTAAGTTGATAAACTACCAGATAAAACTTGGGTTAACTTAAGTCACTTCTACGGTGTTGTATTGCCATTGAGGGCTGTTGTAAGATAAATATTTTGACTTGAAGCTACTTTAGGATCTATTTTAATTGTTTTCTTGCATGTTTTTTAATTTGTCTTGATGTTGATTAAGTTAAATGGATGTACTAGACATGAACTAGTGAACAAAGTTGTTAATTAAAGATAGTCGGAGTTTTGGATTGTTCCCTTTGTTATATATATCATATAAGGCTAGAATAATTGATGAATGACTTCATTATCATGTTAGTACTGCTTTTAAATCATATTGGTATTAGTGCTGATTCAATCCAAGCTTTTCTCACGTCGTGATATGTAGATGACTTACCAATGAAATTTTTTTGTACTCGATGTTGTTCTTATTCTGTTTCAATGGTTGGAGGAGGCCCATTTTACAAGGGAGATGCTGGCAAAATTTACATAGAATGAGCTACTAACTTATGTTACAGACTAATCCTTTATCCTTTACTTAGCACTGATTTTGAATCTTATTATGCTACGGTAGACTGAGTTGCGTTGTTTGAAGAGTTGCTTGGATGATATGAAAGACTTAACGAGGTTAAGGTAGGTTAAAGCGAAACCTTTCCTTTATTTTTCCATGATATTGTAACTACAACTGTTTAATAACGAGACATAATGAGAAGTTCATATTCTTGATTTAATGTATATTGTCCTAGTCTCATAAGTTACAACATTCTTCCTTATCGGGACTTCATATTTAGTTTAGTATTTTCTTATTTCATCCAAGAAAGAAGAGTCTATATATATACAATATTATAATCGAGCGATAATCGATGGGCAGACTCCTATTGAGCAACCTCCAATCATATGGTACATTATATATTGATCCTACTATGGTCGAGCGCCTACGAGCCATAATGGCCGAGACAGAGAGCTAGTATGGCCAAGAGCCTATGAACGAGCCTACTAAAGTAGATCAGTTACATATACCGAGCTTTCTGATGTCCCTAAGACAGCTTTCTGCACTCGGTACGGTATTATGAGTTCCGAGTCATGTCATTTGGGTTAACAAATACCCCAGAAGCATTTATGAAGTTCATGAACCGAGTGTCCATGCCTTATTTGGACTTGTTTTTGATAGTATTTATTGGTGATATTCTGATATACTCACTCAGCCAGGAGGACCGCGAGCAGCACCTCAGAGTGATTCTTCAGACTCGTAAGGATAGTCAGTTGTATGATAGGTTCTCGAACTGTGAGTTCTTGTTGAGTTCGGTTATATTTCTGGGTCACGTTATATCAGTGGAGGGTATTTATGTGGACCTGAAGAAGATTGAGGCAGTCAAGAACTGGCCTCGGCTGATATCAGCTACAGCAATTCAGAGTTTCTTGAGGTTGGCAGGCTACTATCGTTTGTTCGTGGAGGGGTTTTCACCTATTGCAGCCCTGATGACCAGATTGACACAGAAGGCTGCCTAGTTCAGATTGACCTAGAAGAGTGCCCATGATATGATTACTAATGCACGAAGGATCATCTTGTGCCATGATATGAGTGTTTATGCACAAAGGGTTATTCTATGCAATCATTTTGGTAGGTAAAGCACGAAGGGTGATGTCGTGTACATTATATGATTATTTTGGTGAAAACGAGAGTGAAAGCACGAAGGATGGTTCCATGCAATTTTGTTGATCCTTCATATTCTTGTAGGTATTGTAGTCGTACAGTTTCGTTAATTATTATTTGATTTTAGATCTGAACTGTTATAGCCCCCATAGCATCCTCCCCTCCCTCTTGACTAGTTAATTTATGTATTCTTTTCTATTGCATATATATTGAACTGCACAGGTTTGTTTGGTAGTCCGGTCTAGCCTCGCCACTACTTTTCCGGGGTTTGGCCACACACTTACCGGCATATAGGGTCGGTTGTGCTGATTCTATTCTCTGTGCATCTTTTTGCATTGATCACAGCGCCAGAGCAGCGGCATTTGGATAGCAGTTATGGATTTGGGAGCTGATTTCAGTCAAGAGACATCGAGGTAGCCTTGTTGACGTCCATAGTCCCATAGTATATTCCATCTTTACATTAGTTTGTTATCCTTTGTACCGGAACAAACAAAATTATGCTTTTATTCTGACTTTGTATTTAGCATTCACTAGACGTTCGTGAGATTGTGACTACAGTTCTTGGGTAGTGTTGTATTGGAAATTCCGCACTGTTTTCAATTTATTTATGTTTAAGACTTCTATTTTTCTATTAAAGGTTTCGTTGTTTATAATAATGTCGATGCTTTCGAAAAGAGGTAATAAATAATTGGCTTGCCTAGCTCCAATCATTAGGCGCTATCACGACTCCTAAAGATGGGAAATTCGGGTCATGACATGCAACGTGAGAAGTATCTTGGCTCATTAGTTTGCTTAACGAGCTTCGGTTAGCATGTCATACGCCTATGATTTTATGTGACAGCATTAGTAGTATTTATATGCAAGAAATCATAAATATATTAAAGCACCACTCATAGTAACAAATGATACAAACGTGCCATTGGCAAAGTGTAGGAGACTCTACCTTGGTTCGGAGGATTGAACCCCACTCGCAACAGTTTTTGATCCTTTCGTTTTATCACATCACATTAAGCTTTCATAATATTCTATATATTTCTTTCTCTTGTTTCTTATTTTGTAATTAGTTTTAACTATCTTACTTTATTTGTTAACTTTTGGCTTTTTTGTGTCTCTTACTAAGTATTGCTTTTATAACACAAAGTTAAAATAATATCTTCTTTTCCAAATCTTCACTCTATTATAACTATAACAATATATTTTTCTGTTAAATTGATTTATAAGAGGATGTTACATCACCCGCACTATTCATTCATAATTGTGTGTGTTTAACAATCCGACAAGACATTCAGAGCAATTGCATTTTGCTTGATAGTTTATGAACATAAGTAGCTCCATATTATGTATTATGACTTATGTGAATTGTTAGTTTTAGTTTTCAAGTTATTCTCAATTAATTGAAAGAATGATTTTGACTATTAGTATTTGACTTCTTAGTATTTAGCCAAGTTTGACTTTTTAGTATTTGACCTGAGATTGGATTTTGATGATTCTTTTAGCTCTATTGGGTGATTTTGGACTTGGGAGCGCGTTGGGATTCTGATTTTGAACTCCTAAGTAGAATTAGGTTTGAAATGGCAAAAGTTGGAATTTTGGAAAGTTTGAGTAGGTTTGTAATGTCAAATGTGACTTTTGTGCAAAATTTGAGGACACTCGGACGTAATTCGATAGGTTTCGGCATCGGCTGTGAAAGTTTCAAGTTCATTGATTTCGAATTAAGGTCTGATTCATTCTTTTGGTATTATTATATATGTTTTGAGGCCTTGAGTAGGTTCGTACCATGATATTAGACTTGTTGGTATATTCAAACGTGGATCTGGGGAGCTCGGGTGAGTTTTGGATAGTTTTGGGTTGTACTACGCTTGTTTTTATGTTTCGACGTCGTTTATTTCACCATAAATGGTACCATATTAATCAAATAAGCTCCCATATTTATTTTATTGAATAATTAGATATGCATTGTAACTAAAGAGTCATTGTAGAAATTACCAACGAATTTGGACATCCTATAAAGGAGTTGCTCATTTTAGTGTCGGAGAGGAGAATTGGTGCTGGTGTTTTCACAGATGCAAAGTTTGATTCTCGTCTGCGGCCTCACGGGTGCGGGAAATTGTCTGGAAACGCGAAAATGATGGATGGAGATGCGCATGTGCGGACTTTTTACTGCACAAGAGAAAATCCATGTGTATACAAAAATCAAACTGCGTTCTTTTGGTATTTGGATCATATCTTTAGTTCTAGAGCTTCGGTTGAGGTGATTTTTGTGGCGTTCTTCTCGTATTTTCATGGGGTCAGTATATAATTGCAATTTTTGTATTTTAATATGATCAATGCATTTAATTTTTGAATTAATCTATATTTTAATGGGAGAATTTAGAATTTATATCAAAAACTTTTCTAAAGTAAAGTATTTGAGTTTTGAACATCTATTTGGAGTCAAAATTAGATGAAATTAGTATGGTTGGACTCATAATTGTATAGGTTGTTGGATTTTGTAAGTTTTGTCGGGTTCCAATCTGCGGCCTAGGTTGGGCCTTTTTGCTTATTTTAGGCTTTTGCTTAAAGATTTGTTCTTTTTTGATTGGGATTGGTTCCTTTTGAATTGTTTGATGTATTTGAGTTGTTTGGTTAGTTTAGAGTCGTTCAAAGGTCGAAATACCCGAGATGGCATTGTAGAGCATCGCTTGGCTTGCTCTATATTGGAATTGGTTTGTTCGAGGTAAGCAAATCTTCTAAACTTAGTGTTGACGGTATGAAACTCTGAATTATGTGCTACGTGATCGGTGTTGACGTGATGCACATGCTAGGTGAGGGCCATGTGGGCGTGCATTGTGCGGATTGTGCCTCTGCTACTTCTGTGGTACTGCGTAGTTACCTAAACTTACATGAAATGATGAAATTTCTACGTACTTGAGCTATTGAGTTGTGAGCGATGTTAGACACCATGTCTATGATACAAGTTTATTCTATTGGGACCTACTGAGATCATTTCTTCTATTGAGCTATTTGCTTTCATTATATTACATACTCAGTCATATGCAGTCATATGCACTCATATCTCAGTCTCTGTTACCGTTATATGATACATCAGATCATTATTTTTGGTATGATTTTCATGACATTGAGAGCCTAAGAGGCTAGAGAGATTGATGACCGGGGGACTGATGGTGAGGATGTTTATGGGGATCATGATGCACGATGCAGCATGTTCTATTTATTTTATTCCATGATTATATTGTTAGTGCTTGGGATTAAGGAGCTCTTCCGGAGTCTATACACACCCCTAGTAAGCACAGGAACCTACTGAGTGAGAGTGCCTAGTTCGCGTGCCGAGTGTTGAGTGACGATTGATTGGGAGAAATGAGTGACTGTGAAAACTGAGTGAATGGGAGGACCGAGTGAATTGATACTCTGAGAGTATGCATATGGTTTTGTTAATGAGTTGCATCGCATTTTATAAGCACACTTGACATACATACATAGAGGTGCATCTTTTCTCATGTTGTACAGTATCATGTCCTTGATGACTTCTTACACATATTGAATATAGGCATGAAGACATATTTTTTTCATGCCATTTGAAAATGAAGCATTTACCGTGGAAAGTTTTCTAGAAGAATTACAGTTTTCAAAAAAGATTGCAATTTTCGACTTACTCATATTTTTTGCAAATTTTCTACAAAAGATAGGCTTTTTACTGTTATACTTGAAAACAGGACCTATTTTGAGAAACTATGAATAAGCTGAGCTCTTATTCGGGGATTAATCGCTCCATACAAGCTTCAAAATCGGCGATTATGGTATCAAAATTACCAATCTTGAGAATAAGACTTAGAGAGTGAATCAACTCCCTATCTTGAGCTATATCACACGATTAGGATTATCATAGAAGGGTGAAATTCATAATTGTTCAAATAGCCTCCAACTTATAGATATGGTCGACGACACACCGATAAGAAGGACTCTACTAGACACGGCTCTAAGACATCCTAGGACACTTTAATACCTTAGGCTCTGATACCAAGTTTGTCATGTCCCAAATCAAGGGACATGAGTGGCGTCCGACCGGATAGCCCCAGTCAAGTGGACCTGGTTACCTTTCGTATTCCCACGTATTACCCCACAATTATTCCTTACTAATTAACCAATAATACTCGGTGCAACTAAAAATAAACAGAACTCCACTTTTTACAAAAAGGTATACATGTTATTATTAACAGCTAGCGTGGTTTATATTACAGCGCCCAATACGTACACATAAATTACAAAAGTTCCACAACCCACATCATCCAATCTACGGAGCATCTAGGATAAAGAAAATGACACTACACTTGTCGGCAACAAGGCCTTGGCAATACCTTTACTAAAATGACGCAAAACTCCAAAATACAATAACAAGGGTGGCATGAGCCACATAAGGCCCTAGAAGGAAAGGGGATCACCAAATACGAATACTGCCGACAGGGAAGGAGGAGGAGCTACAAACGGTGGACTGGAGTGCCTGTTGTGGATCCACCTACAATTATAATATGAATGTAGCGCCCCCGGCAAAAGGGACGTGAGTACAATTGAATTGTACTGGCATATATGAACAAACTTTGTCCCAAGTAAAATCAAGACAAAAATGCATATACAAGTGTAATGCTGGACAACAATAGCACAACCATGGAACAACAACCAAGCATCTCACAACAAATGATACAATTAGTCAAACAAAGGGGCAATCAGTGCCCCACAGGTCACAAACTCTCCTGCTGTCTCCCTTCACAATTCCGCATTGATCATTTCATGATTTATATTCATTTCAATAGTGATATTGGATCACATTTTTCCTTATTGCCTCGTCCACCCTTATTACCTCGGCCAACCATATCGCCCCAACCCACACCTTATTTAACCGAGTTGCGGCGCGCAACCCAACCCCGCCTGACAAATTTAGTTCACAAACAACATACAACATTGCAACAAATACAAGAAATCAATTATAGCACATTCTTAATATATAACCACAACTAGGGGTAAAGAATTTCCACTAATGGCAACAACAATTTCCTCATGTTCATCAATTTGTATACAATCCGAGTTACCACAATGGATACCCATAACCAACCATATGTTGTTACCATAATAGTTCCGGTTCAACCATTCAAGAATTCTTCAAATCACATGTTCCTCAACCTTTACCACAAGATGTTACCACACAAGTGTTAACCACAAGAGTTTCACAATAATCCCCACATGGATATCAAGTAATTTCACATATCAACACAAGGCGATTTCACAAGAATCACAGTTAGCCATACGTACCTCGATTGAGCTTTTCTTAAGTTACTACAACACTCCAAAAAATGTAGAAATTCCAATCTACTATGAGACATAACAAAATTAAACCCATATTAGAAAGATATTCATAAAACTAGCTCATTTGAGCATTTTATCAAACACTAGTTGAGCATCTTGATTTCGAATCTCCTTTTTAAGATTTCCTTCATTCCCTAACCCGATCTTTACTAATCGATGTTTAACAATCTTCCCATGAATCTAAGTTGTACATGCATGCATACACAATATTAAAATACCCAAGAATCATACCTCATAACCATATTATACTCTAAACTCAAAATTAAAACCTAGGGCATAGAAGCTTACCTCTTAGATGAAGAACTTGCGATTTGGGTTCTTTGATTCTTGAAGATTGATGCAAGATTTGGATGAATTAGATGTTGAGTTCATCCTTATCTCTCTAAAATACTCTCTTCTCTCTCTAAAATCACTAGGAAATGACCCCAAATGAAGCCGAAAAGGTTATATATCAAAATGGGTCGGGATATGAAAATTAAAAAAATAACCCTCCGATGTCAATTCTGGTATAGCAGAAAGCACCATAGAATGGACATGCGGGCCGCAGAATGCATCACAAAATCGGTGCCCAAAAATGAGCTACACTGGTTCAATCTGCAGTCAAAATGCGAACCGCAAAACGAAAATGGGACCGCAGAGTAAAAATGTGGATCGCAGATTTGACCTGACAACGGATTGCATTATCCAGCCTTTCGCAATTTGATCATAACTTTGTGTAGGAATGTCCTAATGACAAACCGTTTGAAGCGTCGGAAATAGGACTCAAAGAGATTTCATTGGATATGCTATTCACCACATAAAACTTTATACATAATTCTATATGCTCCTTTAAAGTGGAGCCTTGTGCGAATCCATTTGGAATTTTGGCCTATTTCGAGTATTTTCCCATTTGGCATAACCTACGCTTCCATTTGGATCTCACAGCACTTACAATAAGACTTATACTCATATTTACCAAGTCTAATTGATGTCCACCATGTTAATAGTATATAAAAACATTATATTAAGCTTGCGGGACTCTACAAAATCCTAAATTACTTAGCGAAATTTTCCAAGGCCTTACACTTATCTCTCCACGAGTTCATACATATCAAAAGTTCTCAAATCCGACCTCAAATTTTCCTCCAAATCCCCAATCAAAAGTCCAAAATTCCAAGCCCTAGTTCTTCCAGTTTTAGCTTAAGTTCCCATGATTTTCTAGGTGGATTTCACAATAACATTTAGTTTTAGGTCCGAAATTCTTACCTCCAAACGTTTCCCCTTTAATCTCTTTTCAATCTCCCTTCAAAAATCTCTCAAAAATTAGCAGTTATGGGTGAAAATAAATGCACATTCGCGAATAAGATGACTTAGAAACATTCTGCCCAGGCCGGTACTTCCTTCATCGCGATCGCGAAACTTCCCTCGCGGTCACAAAGAATAAATCTTAAACTACCCAAAATTACACTACGCGAAAGCAGTAAGGACCAAGCGAGCGTGATGACCAGATGGAATAACCTTACATTCTCGCGGACATATCTCCACATTCGCAATACACAACATCCTGACAAGACCCAGGTCCAATTGACCCTACGCGAACGCGACTTCCCTCACACATTCGCGATGAATAATTCTCCCATGCTATGCGATTGCGAGCCTACAATCGCGTACGCAAAGAACAAATGGATGTCATACTCAATTTCTTTCGATGCGATCTGAGACACCCTACGCTATCGTGAAGAGAAATTTTCTGCAACTCTGAACCTGCAACTTTCTGCTATCTTTTAAGGAACAAATTGGTCTCATTGACCATTTGAAACTCACCCGAGGCCCCGGGGACAACAACCAAAGACACCAACACATTCTAAAACCTTAGTCAAACCTTTTCCAATCATCAAAACACTTCAAACAATATCAAATCATCCAAAGCACATCGGATTCAAGCCTAAGTTTCAAAAATCCTCCGAAATGAGCTTTCCATCATACACATAACTAAATCACGTCCGAATGACCTGAAATTTTACACACACATCCCAAATGACACAATGAAGCTACTGCAATGATCAGAATTCCATTCCAACCATTATATCAAAATCTCACATATCAACCGGAAATCGCCAAAATATCAACTTCACAAATTCAAGCCTAATTCTCCTACGAACCTCCAAAACCCATTCTGATCATACTCCTATATCCTAAATCACCTCCCTAATCTGATTGAGCCATTGAAATTCACATTTGATCCCTCTAACACATAAGTCAACATCAGGTTGACTTTTCCAAATTAAACCTTCTTAATTCTTAAGAGAAACTAAGTGTCTCAAACCTTTTCAAAATCATTCCAAGCTCGGTCCGACCAACCGGATACCATAAAATACGTATAACAAAGCATAAAGTAGTATAAATGGGGGAAACGAAGTGGTGACTCGTGAGATGACTGGCCGAATCATCACAATTATTCCATATATTCCATTCTCTTTTTTCTTCTACTGTAGTTATTGTAAACTATCTTACTCTATTTGTTAACTTTTAACTTTCGTTTTGTGTCTAATAACTATTTACTTTTTCATACAAATTGAAAAAAATATTTGTTTTTGCAAATCTTTGCTCTACTATAACTACAGTACTATATTTTTCCGTTCAATCAATTTATATTATATAACAAAAATACATAACCCAAGCCGAAATTCAAAGTTGTTCAAACCGATAAAATGTTTACTCTATATTAATTTATAAATGGAGACACATGGACGTAAAAGCTATTTGGCACCCGAAAGCTTGTCATGAACCAAAAATTGTACCAAGTTGCAATGGTGCCTAATCCTACCTGCTAGGTATTAAAAAAAATATATCTTTACTACTACAATGAACAAATTCCAATTTTATTAAATGAAAACTATAAAGGAATCAATACATTGATCCCAAATGATTGGTAGAACAAGTCATGAGCCACTATGAATTAGATTTACAAGGCTGGTATGAAGAATAAGTACAACACCTAATTGAAATGTACATAAATAGAATTCAAAATACTAAACTAACATCAACAATAAATTTCTGGAATCTAGAATGTAGCTACAACTTCAATGCTCGTCTTCATTATCTAAAGCAGCTCGGCTCCAAGACTAGCACACAAGGTGTAGAAGTGTACTAAGAATACAACCGAATCTATGTACTCTCTAAGTATCATAACTATTACGACGATATAATAGCAGCGAGAATGACCAATGATTATGACCAAACTTCTTTTGTTCACAATACTACAAATATACTGCTACAGTGCAAGACTAAGCATGAAACACATATAACCAATCGATGCACATAGAGAAGATATGCTCAAATATTAGAATAGTAAACAACTCAGCATATAGAAAAGATATGCATGTACCATAAAGTCACATGTGCACAGGTAGACATATCGAGAAGATATGTACACTTCCCTCACAATTCGAACCAAATAACATATAGAGAGATATGCAAAAAGAGGCATGTTTACATCTAGCATATAGAGAAGATATGCTGATAGACATATATACCCAAGGTATTTGCATCTAGAGAAGAGATGCAAAACCCACACACTGATCAATTTTCCTCAGACCATGTGTACGTCATCAAGAGAGATGCATTAGAGGACGATCTTGGGGAAGGATCCTTATCCACACGTTGTACGGACAACTCACGTGCCACAATATATAGTATCCGCATAGACAAATCATGTGCCTCAGTCACTCAATCCACACGGATCACTCACGTGCCTACAAACCAGTCCACAACATAGAAACATATAGTCAATAAATCTCAAATAACATATTATAGTACTAATATAATAGCATGCAAAGTGTATGCATGTGCGAAGTTTACAGCTAAATCCCAAATTAGGCAGTTAAACAACATAATAATGAATATCATGTTTATACATTAGAAATAAGCCTATATATGATCTATAGCATGAATCACGAAGTCATTTAGTCGTACCACATATTAAAACATGATATCAAAATTACATGTATTAAACCAAGGCATAAAACTAGTCTAAATGCTACACCAAAAATGGAGGAATTCGGTGCACGGATACAGCTCGACCCCTCACATGTGTGCTACCCACCCTTGACATGTGGTCATCATCAATAATTCGGGCAACTATGGCCAAAAACCAAGTTTACCCAAGATACTTACCTCATTAAACCCAAGTCAATCCTCAAAATTAATGTTTTCTACAAAAGCAACCTCCGACTGACTCAAATCTAGCCAAAACAACTCAATAACATCAAACAATTCTAAAGATATTAATTTCAAAAAATGAAGCTTCAATTGTTACGAAAAATAGTAAAGTCAACAAAAAATTCAACCCGGCCTGCTTCCCGAAACTCATTAGAATTGATAAATTTAGACTATTCGTTCAATACGAATCCAACCATAAAAATTTCATCCAAATCAGACTTTGAATCGATGTACAAATATCAATTATTCGTTTTAAAAACGTTTTGCCGAATATCCTAATTTTTCTCTCTTAGATTCACCATTCAAAAACTAAAATCAATGATGGAATCATGGATAATAATCAAATCCGAGTCAAGAATACTCATAAAATCCGAGTGGGTAATAATCACCTCAATCCGAGTTCCCTAGTTCCAAAAATGATGAAATGAGCTTGTGAAGAAAATAGTCCAATATAAAAGGCTAATTTGGTTGCTAAAAGCCTAATTCATGTCGCTAAAAGTGCACACCAGAACCTGCTTGCACCAGCCATTCCCTCCCCCCCCCCCCCCCACGAAAAAGACTCTAACCCCCTCATCATATGAACTCAAAGTTTTTACGATTCTTGTTCCGATGACATCCAAATAATAATACGAACCTAGTCATCCAGTCGAAACACAACTCTCAATGTTATACCAACTCCGCTCGTTAAATAATTAACTTATATTTACGTTTAAAATCTAAGTGCAACTAAGTGAAATTATATCAAATACTCCACATCATTCCTATTATTATCAAACTCCCGAAAGTCTCGAAATCGAATTCGTATCAATAAAACCAAAAATGGACCTTTAGATCTTTACATGTTTGTGCTCAAAACAATGCCGAAATACAAAACAAGTTAAAATTCTTGTCACGCTACGGACTTCCCACTGATGGCGCCTACTAACGTAGCTAGTCCAGCCAAACTTTAAACATTCTTCGATAAGTCTCAACCATATAAATATTTAGAAAAATAGTTAAATAGAAGTGGAAGACTGTAAGCTTAATAAAAATGAATCATAATGCGAAAGTTTAAAACATATCTATACCCAAAATCCGGTGCCACTAGCTCACGGACTACAAAAGAGTGCTGCAAATAAGTCTGAATGGAAATACATAACGTGTGTCTCGGTACAAAGAAAATAAACTAAACATAGAAAAGGACTCCGGCCTGCAAATACCTAGGACTGAAGTCGGCTCCCGATCGAATAGGCTACTGCTGTGGTCCAAAAGCTGATCTGGTACCGTAATCTGTGAAAAATGTATAGAAGTGTAGCATCAGCACAACCGACCACATGTGGTGGTATGTGCCTGGCCTAGCCCTAGCAAAATATTCACGAGTCTAGACAGGACCTGCCACAAATAACCTGTACAGATACATGTGCAATAACAAAAAAAATGTATACATAATTTAAACATCTAATAGGGAGGGGGCATGTTGTAGGGTGTAACAATCCAGATATAGGATCAACGAACAAAGAGATGGAATAGGACAAATAACATTAATTATTGAGAACGGTTAAATCAACAACTGCACGGCACCAACCTTTGTGCTTTTACTCTCATTCTCATCAAAACAGTCAAATAAAGTGCGCGGCATCACCCTTTGTGCCTTTCGTCCCATATCTCTCATATTAAGGCACGGAATGATCCTTCGTGCTCAATTATTCAAAACATGGCACGGAATGACCCTTCGTGCATAATTATCAAAATATGGCACGGAATAATCCTTCGTTAATAATTGTCAATACATGGCACGCAATGACCCTTCGTGCATAATTATCAAAACATGGAACTGAATGACCCTTCATGCATAATCGCTCTTCCTCAACAAGGAACAGTCCCAACCAATCAGGGAAGACGATAAACAACAATAATAAACATCCCGACCGGGGAGAACAAATTAACAAATATGTCTCGGCAAGGGAACAGTATTGTACTTCCTCCTTTAACTCATTTCCTTCTCAACTACCACTTCCTATGAATTTATCAATTAAACAACATAACTGTATCAATTATTTTGAATTAAAAAACAATTACGACTCACGATCGTGCTACACTCCAGTGCATAGATAACCGTCATCATGCCTATACGCCGTACTCCATAATTAGCACGTAGCTAACAATATCCTAATCCTAATCCTTCAAGCCAAATTTAGAACAAACACTTACCTCGAAAGCTCCTAACTCAACTCAAGCCTCTAGAACAGCCTTACCCCTTGTTCCACCCCCAAGCCGCTCGATTCTATCCACAAATTACATAAATACATCAGTAACTTCTATTGGAACTAGACCTAATACATGAAAATGGTTTTTAGAAGTTTTTTCCCAAAAAGGTCAAAAATGCCCCTAGACCCACGTGGTCGAAATTCGAGGTTCGGACCAGAACCCGGTTACCCATTCCCCCACGAATAGATATCTATCTATGATTGGTTTGGAAATCAGACCGCCAATTGAGGTCCAACTCCCCACATTTAGAAAACTTAGGTTCCACCTAAAACCCAAAATTGCCATTTATGAAAACCTTTGATTGAAGTTGAAAACATGTTAAAAGATGTTAAGAAGTAAGGAAATTATGTTAGAAATCACTTAACAATCGTTTTGGAGAAGAAAAGTTGACTTGAAAATCACCTCTTAGGTTTTGGGTTTTGGAAAAGTGAAAAATTGCTGAAAATCTCGAGGTTTTATACTATTCTGATAACTGGCGCGGATCGCGCAGAAACGCACCTCGGCCGCGCCGGCGGAGGAAAAATTGCGGGCTCTCTAAACCAACCCAGCGCGTACCGCATTGATCTGGTGTACAGCCGCACTGGTTAACCTGAGACCCCTATCCCTCAAACTCAGCCACGCGGATCACATAGAAAGGCATCGCGGCCATGCGGCTCCATCGCGGCCGTGCGGCTCCAGCGCGGATTGCGCGGAAATGACTACAGCCGCGCTGGAGTCTGCAACACCTGAACCTATTTTCTCTAAGTCCAATACCTCCCGGGCCTCACCCAATACTCACCCGAGCCCTCGGGGCTCCAAATCAAACATACACACGACCTCAAAATATCCTACGAACTTAGTCGAGCGATCAAATCACCAAAATAACATCAAAATCATTGAATCAAGCCTCAAAACTCATGATTTTCCTTCTTACTTCATAAACTTTCAAATTTGGAACATATAGTCTGAATCATGTCATACGACGTCCGTTTTCAACCAAGCATCACATAAAGTGCTTAAAGAATATATATGAGAATTGTACGGGCATCAAAACCAAAATACGGGCCTGATACAATAGTCTTTTAATCAATTTTCGTTTCCATTTTCCTTAACAAATTCACAAAGATAATTTAACAGAAAAACATTTTTACTCGGGTTCTAGACCTCGGATTTCGACTCCGGGAACATGCGCAAGTCCCATATTTTTCACAGAAAGTTCATGTTTAAGCCTTCTGGCTACACGCTCAGACTACACACACAAATCGAAGAAAATAAAAGTGAGGTTTGCAAGGCCTCGGATGCACGGTAAAAGGGAGAATTATGGTGATGACTCTGTGGTTCGTCACATCTTCCACATCTAAAACAATTGTTCCTCCTCAAACGGACAAAAGAAAGAAATACCTGAGTCAGGGAATAGATCAGGATAACGGCTCTACAGATCAGACTCGGACTCCCAGGTCAATGCAGTAGGAGGCTGACCTCTCCACTAAACATGCATTGACGGAAAACTCTTTGACCTCAACTGTCAAACTTTCCGGTCGAAAATAGCAATCGGCTTTTCCTCATATGACAGATCCTTGTCCAATTGGACAGTGATGAAATATAAAACGTGGATTGGATCGCTATGATACCTCCGAAGCATAGATACTTGAAAAACTGGATTCACAGCGGACAAGCTAGGCGGCAAGGAAAGTCAATAAGCCACCTCTCCCACTTGCTCAAGCATCTCAAATGGGCCAATGAACCTAGGGCTAAGCATACCCTTATTCTCGAATCCCATCACGCCCTTCATATGCGATACACAGAGCAATACTCGCTCACAAACCATGAAAGCAACGTCTCTGACCTTGCGATCTACATAACTCTTCTGCCTAGACTGGGAAGGATGAAGTCTGTCCTGAATGATCTTAACCTTATCCAAGGCATCCCAAACTAGATCTGTACCCAATAACCGAGCCTCTCCCGGCTCAAACAATCAGACTGGGAACCGAGACCACCTAAAATACAAGGCCTCATACGGAGCCATATGAATGTTGGACTGGTAGTAGTTGTTATAGAAAAACTTTGCTAAAGGCAGTAACTAGTCCACCGAGCCTCCAAAATCAATAACGCGGGCTCGGAGCATATCTACAAGAATCTGAATAGTCCTCTCGGACTGATCATCCATCTGGGATGAAATATTGTACTCAACTGAACCTGGGTGCCCAACTCCTATTGTACCGCTTTCCTGAAATGAGAGGTAAATTGCGGACCTCGATCCGAAAAAATAGACATAGGCACCCCATGAAGGCTAACGATCTCCTTGATTCAATCCCGACTAATATCCAGGGCGAATAGGTGGTGGATATCGGAATGAAATGCGCTAACTTGGTCAGCCTATTAACCATGACCCATGTAGCATCAAAGTTCTTCCGAGTCATCAGAAGACCAGCAACGAAATCCATGGTAATCTTCTCCCACTTCCACTCGGGAAGCTCAATCCTCTGAAATAAACCATCGGGCCCTCTGATGCTCATACTTAATCTGCTGACAGTTCAAACAAGTACCACATATGCAACAGTGTCTTTCTTTATTCACCACCACCAATAATGCTGCCTCAAATCTTGATACATCTTCGCAGCGCACGAATGAATAGAATACCAAGAAATATGGACCTCCGCAAAGATCATCTCCCGAATGCCATCAACGTTGGGCACACAAACTCGCTCCTGTAATCCCAATACACCATCATCTCCCAATGTCATTTTCTTGGCACCTCCACACTGCACCGTATCTCTCAGGACACACAAATGGGGATCATCAAACTGCAGCTCATGGATGCGCTTTATCAACGACGAACGAGCAACCGTGCAAGCTAGCACCTTTATAGGCTAAAAAATATCCAGCCTCACAAATCGATTGGACAAGGCCTGAACATCGAAAACAAGTGGTCACTGGCTGACGGGAATATAAGCAAGACTACCCATGCTAGCGGACTTCCTACTCAATCCATCGGCTACCACATTAGCCTTTCCCGGGTGGCATAAGATAGAAACATCATAGTCTTTCAACTGCTCCAACCACCTCCTCTGCCTCAAATTCAATTCCTTCTATTTGACCAAGTACTGAAGGTCTTGTGATCCGTGTACACCTGACACATCACACCATATAGATAATACCTCCAAATCTTCAAAGCATGAACAATGGCTGCAAACTCTAAGTCATGGACTGGATAATTTTTCTCGTGGATCTTCAACTACCTCGAAGCATATGGTATGGCTCTTCCATTCCACAGAAACACTGCGCCAATCCTGATATGGGAAGCATCACAATAAACAGTATAAGGCCCTGATCCCATGGGCAAAACCAATACCGGTGCCGTAGTCAGAGCTATCTTGAGATTCTGAAAGCTCGCCTCGCACTTATCTGACCACCTGAACGGGGCATGCTTCTAAGTCATTCTAGTCATCGAGGTTGCAATGGATGAAAATCCCTCCACGAATCGTTCTAGTAACCTACTAACCCCAAGAAACTCCGGATCTCAGTAGATGACGCTAGTCGAGGCCAGTCCTTGACTGCCTCAATCATCTTCGGGTACATCTGAATAGCCTCTGCTGAAACAATGTGACCAAGGAATGCAACAGAACTAAACCAAAACTCGGACTTCGAGAACTTGGAGTACAACTAACTATCTTTCAGAATCTGAAGAACCACTCTGAGGTGCTGCTCAAGCTCCTCCTGACAGCGGGAGTACAATAGAATGTCGTCAAATAATGCAATCACGAACATATCTAAATATGGCCTTAACACTCGGTTAATCAATTCCATAAATGCTGCCGGGGCATAGGTCAACCAAAATGACATGCTCATAATGCCCATACCGAGTGCGAAATACTGTCTTAGGTACATCCGACGCCCTAATCCTCAACTGATGATAACCATATCTCAAATCTATCTTCGAGAATACCCTAACACCCTGAAGCTGGTCGAATAAATCGTCAATCCTCAGCAGTAGATACTTGTTCTTTATCGTCACCTTGTTCAACTACCGGTAATCAATGCACATCCTCATTAACCCATCCTTTTTCTTCACAAATAACATTGGCGCTCCCCAAGGCAATACACAAGATCTAATGAAACCATTATCAAGCAAATCCTAAAGCTGATCCTTTAACTCTTTCAACTCTAGCGAGGCCATGCGATACGGTAGGTCTGAAAGGAAAGACTCGGGGAACCCCCGAACAATAGGAACAGAGTCAACAGATGGAACCTCTGTGCTGGAGTCACGAACATACGCTAGATATGCTAGACACCCCTTCTCGACTATATGTAGAGCCTTCACATACAAAATAACACTCCGGGTGGAATGACTTAGGGTCCCTCTTCACTCAAGTTGGGCAAATCTGGCAAAGCCAAGGTCACGTTCTTGGCGTGACAATCCAAAATAGACTGATACTGGGACAACCAATCCATCCCCAAAATAACGTCGAAGTCCACCATGTCTAAGAGAAATAAGTCGACACGGGTGTCAAGACCCTCAAATACTACCTCATTTGAACGATGCAATCGGTCGACCACAATAGAATGACCTACCCGGTGTAGACACATATACAGGTATACCCAAGGCCTCACTAAGCATAACCAAATAGGGTGAAATATAGGACGACACATATGAATACGTAGATCCGAGGTCAAATAACACAGAAGCATCCCTATCACAGACCAGAATAGTACATGTAATCACAACATCTGGCGACTCAACCTCTGACCTAACTGGAAAAGCATAACAATGGGGATGCGCCCCACCTCCCTAAACTGTGTCTCCGAGACAATCGGCTACTAGCTGACCCCTGGAGGTCCGAGCTCCACCTCTACAATATCTCCCTCCACCCCCATGATCCCTACCCCCGCCTCTAGTTGGCTGGACAAGCTGTGGATCACCTGGTGCCTGAATCAAGGGGTGAGGACCCTGCTGCTGAGAACTACTCGAGGCTCGAGGGAAAAACCTGACAATTTGACTCGGGTCACCACAACCATAACATACCCTCAGCTGCTGAGACTGCTAGCCCTGTCGACTTGTATGTCTTCCCCTGAAGCTCTGAAGTCGAGGTGCATTGATGGGATGTTGATCAAAATAATGCTGCTGAGAATCGTTAGCGCCTGCAGTACCATGTAAAACCGGAAGTGCTGACAGAAAGGGCCTTTGAAGGTGACCTCTACCATATTAATCCCTACCTCCAGATGAGGTACCACTGAACCTACCAGAATGACTAGGCCTCTTATCTGACCCTAAGCGCCTCCTCGTGCGAGCGCCATCTCTATCGTGCGCTCTGCATTGGCCGCCTCCTGAAAAAACATATCACTACCGGCTCCCAAAGCCATCTGAAGGCAGATCGGCTGAATCAACCCATCAATAAATATCTGTACCCTCTCCCTCTCAGTAGGGAGTATAACAATTGCATGGCGTGCCAAATCAATAAAATGAGTCTCATAATGCGCGACTATCATAGTACCTTGATGAAAACGCTCAAACTGCCTGCGTAGAGCATCTTGCTCAGTCACCGGAGAATCTCCATGAACAACTCTGCAAACCCATCCAAAGTTAACAATGGCGGCCCTGCTGGACTAGATAAACAATAGTCCCTCCGCCAAGTCTCGGCAGATCCTGTAAGCCGATAAGTGATGAAGTCGACCCCATTGGTCTCCACAATAGCCATAGTCCTGAGAAACTAATGGCAGCTGAACAAGAAATCCTGGGTGTCCTCTGTAGAAGCACCACTGAAGATGGTGGTAAAGAGCTTGGTGAACCTATCAAGCCTCCACAAAGCATCCTCTGAAATTGCAGCACCATCGCCGGTCTGAGCTGGAATAGCCGGCTGGGCTGCCACGGTTGGCTGAACTGCTGCAACCTGAGGCTGAGGAGCTGCCTGCTCTAGAGTACGTGAATCGGGAGTTTGAACTCCTCTCCCGGCCTGAGATATGGTTGGTACTACGGGAAGCAAACCCGCCCTAGAGACGCTCTCCATAAATTGTACCAGTCAGATCAAAACATCCTCGAGTATTGTAGTGGCTATGAAACCCTTTGGCACCTGAGCTGGGCCCATCGGAGCTGCTGGTGTTGGAACCTCCTAATCATAGTCAACATGAGGCTCCACCTCTGGGACTTCTGCTCGAGGCTGAGCTCTGCCTCGTCCTCGTCCTCTGGTACGGCTTCGACCTCGCCCTCTGCCCCTGACAGGAGCTACTGCTGGGGGCTCGGGCTGCTGTGCGGTAGGAAAAGAAGCACGCGTTCTTGCCATTTGTGAAAGAACATAGTAGAATGACAATCGGTGTTTGAGGAACAAAATCGCACGACAAGAATGAACAAAGTGAAATTTTTCCTAACTATGTAGCCTCTGGGGATAAATACAGATTTCTTCGTACCGATCCCTCAAACTCTACCGAGTTTGTTCGTGTTGTGAGACCTATGTAACCTAGTGCTCTTATACCAACTTGTCACAACCCAGATTTTCAACCGTCGGGAGTCGTGATGGCGCCTACTAACAGAGCTAGTCCAGCCAAACTTTAAACATTCTCTGATAAATCTCAACCATATAAATATGCAGAAAAATTGTTAAATAGAAGCGGAAGACCATAAGCTTAATAACAATAAAATCATAATGCGGAAGTTTAAAACATATCTTTACCAATAATCCGGTGTCACTAGCTCACGGACAACTAAAGAGTGCAACAAACAAGTCCGAATGGAAATACAAAACTTCTGGCTTGGTAAAAAGAAAACAAACAAAACATAGAAAGGAATTCTAGGCTGCGAACGCCACCTAGGCTACCTTTAAGTCCCTAGACTGAAGTCAGCTCCCGATCGAATGGGCTACTAATGTAGTCCAAAAGTTGCTCTGGTACCGTAATCTGTGCGAAAAGCACATAAGTGTAGCATCAGCACAATCAACCCCATGTACTGGTAAGTGCCTAGACTAACCCCGACGAAGTAGTGACGAGGCTAGGCACGACCTACCACAAATAACTTGTACAGATATATGTGCAATAACAGAAAATAATATACAGAATTTAAATATCTAAAAAGGAGGGGGCATGCTGTGGGGTGTAACAATTCAAATATAGGATCAACGAATAAAGAGATAAAACTGGACAAATAACAACAATTAAAGAGAATGGGTATATCAACAAGTGCACGGCACCAAGATTCGTGCTTTTACTCTCATTCTCACCAAAACAATCAAAACGACTGGACGTGCTGCAACCTAGGGATCACCAGGCAGCTCTTTCCCTCTATAAGGATCGGAATAAAGTGCACGACATCGCCCTTCGTGCTTTTCCTCCCATAACTCTCACATTAAGGCACGGAATAACCCTTTGTGCTCAATAATTCAATACATTGCACGGAATGACCCTTCGTGCATAATTATCAAAACATGGCACGGAATAATCCTTCGTGCATAATTATCAACACATGGCACGGAATGACCCTTCATGCATAATTATCAAAACATGGCACGGAATGACCCTTCGTGCATAATCGCTCTTCCTCACCCAGGTACAGTCACAACCAATCGGGGAAGGGGATAAACAAAAATATTAAACATCCCGACCAGAGAGAACAAATCAACAAATAAGTCCCGGCAAGGGAAAAGTATTGTACTTCCTCCTTTAACTCATTTCCTTCTCAACTACCACTTCATATGAATTTATCAATTAAACAACACAAATGCCTCACATCTTTCGAATCAAAAAGCAATTACGACTCACGGTCATGCTACACTCCGATGCATAGATAACCGTCACCATGCCTATAAACCGCACTCCACAATTAGCACATAGTAAATAATATCTTAATCCTAATCCATCAAGACAAATTTAGAACAAACACTTACCTCAAAAGCTCCAAACTCAACTCAAGCCTCTAGAACATCCTTACCCCTTGGTTCCACCTCCAAACCTCTCGGTTCTATCCATAAATTACTTACATACATCAGTATCTTCTATTGGAACAAGACCCAATGCATGAAAATGGTTTTTACAAGGTTTTTTTCAAAAAGGTCAAAAATGCCCCCGCACCCACGTGAGCGAACGTCGAGGTTCGGACCAGAACCCGGTTACTCATTCTCCCACGAATTCATATCTACGATTGATTTTGAAATCGGACCCAATTGAGGTCCAATTCCCCCTATTTGGAAAAATTTAGGTTTTACCCAAAACCCCAAATTCCCATTTATGAAAACCTTTGATTGAAGTTGAAAACATGTTAAAAAGATATTAAGGAGTAAGGATATTAAGTTATAAATCACTTACCAATTGTTTTGGAGAAGAAAAGTAGTTTGAAAAATCGCCTCTTAGGTTTTGGGTTTTTCAAATGTGAAAAATTGCTGAAAATCCAGAGCTTTTATACTTTTTTGGTGACTGGCGCGGTCCGTGAAAAAATGCACCGCGGCAGCGCCGCGGGAGGAAAAATTGCGGGCTCTTTGAACCCACCCAGCGTAGACCGCACTGGTTTGGTGCACGGCCGCGCTGGTTGACCTGAGACCCCTAGCGCTCATACTCAGCCACACGGACAGCACAGAAAGGCATCGCGGCCGCGCGGCTCAAGCGCGGATCGCGCGGAAATGACCGCGGCCATGCTTGTGTCTGCAACACGTTAATGTGTTTTCTCTAAGTCCAATACCTCCCGGGCCTCACCCAACACTCAAAACATCCTACAGACTTAGTCGAGCGATCAAATCATCAAAATAACTTCAAAATCATTGAATCAAGCCTCAAGACTCATGATATTTCTTCTACCTTCATAAACTTTCAAATTTAGAACTTATAGTCGGAAACACGTCATACGAGTCTGTTTTCAACCGAACTTTACAGAAAGTACTTAAAAAATATATGAGACTTGTACTGGGCGTCGGAATCAAAATGTTGGCCCGATACCATTGTCTTTTAATCAATTTTTATTTCATTTTTCTTAACAAATTCAGAATGATAATTTAACATAAAAATATTTTTACTCGGGTTCTAGACCTCGGCTTTTGACTCCGGGCATATGCCTGAGTCCCATATTTTCCTATGGACCTTTCAGGACCATCACATTACGGGTCCGGGTCGGTTTACCCAACATGTTGACCAAAGTCAACTATACCAATATTAATATTAAAATTCATCATTTTTTACAACAATTCATATTAAAGCATTTCGGCTACACGCCCGGACTGTGCACGCATATACAAATGAATAAAAGCGAGGTTTTCAATGCCTCGGAAGCACGGAAAAAGGGAGAATTATGGTGATGAGCCTTTGGGTCGTCACAATTCTATCCAAAACTCATCTGATCCTATCGAGACACCGTCCAATCATTCTTGCAAGCCTAAATATGTTAACCAAACTTATACAAAAGCCAAAATATTAGAAATAACCTCAAAACCAATAATCGAAGAACAAATATATTTTTTTAACTTTGAAAACTTCAAATTTCGTCGAACGCGTCTGAATCACACTTAAACATTTCGAATTACAACCAACTTTCCATACAAGTTCTAATTGACAAAACAAACCTATTCCAAGTTACGGAACAACAATTTGGACCTAACACCATCAACGTCAACTCCCGATCAAACTTTTTAACGCTCCAATTTTTTAAATTGCCAACTTTCAATAAATAGAGCCAAAACGTTCTGGAAGTATCCAAATTCAAATTCGGATGCACCCTCAAGTCCACAGTTTCCATATGAATCTATAGAAACTATCAAATCTCGAATATGTTAACACAAATATCAAACCTTGGTCAACTCTTCCAACTTAATGCTTCCGCATTGTGAATTGTTCTTTCACAATCAATCCCGAACTTTCCCGAAAGTCAAACCCATTATGCATGCAAGTGGTAATACATCAAATGAAGCTACTGGAACTTTCAAATCACATAGCGAAATGCAAGTTATCAAAACGACCGATCGAGTAGTTACAAATTTTCAAATTCTGATTCCGCCTCTGGTTGGTCTAGATACTGACAATTAAGATGGTAGCGGAAAATAATTCTTTTATACAAATGGACAGTCGGTTGGACAGTTTATGTAGAAAGAAATATAAAAAGACCACGATCGAATTTTCAATCACTTCTGTCCATTTCAAAAGCGGGTCTACTGTTTTACATAAGGATCCGATCGAAAATCATTGATCGTTGATGTTACTGTTGCATTTGTTTAAGTTTATGATATTGGAGATGAACTAGTTGAACTAGTTCATTCAATCGTCCTTTTTCAACATATGGGTTGTGTATGAAGAAAAGTCTTCTGTTTGCCACTGAAATATAGTATAATGCGTAAGCTATGTTTAGTTTAAGTGACAATGGAATGAATTCGTATATCATCCGAGTAATTTAATACGGTATAACCTATCTCTTACAATTTATTTTACATTATCAGTTAATACTTATTAAGGAAGTTATTTTATGTGAATGAATTGTGGAAATATTATTGTTTATGGTGTGAAGCCAAGTCAGTCGCACAGGATCTAGCACATTATGCAAGCACACAGAAAATGGACGGACATAGCTAAACGTGAAGACTTTTTGGGGCACGATGCCTTTATTTGTTTACTTTAATTAACGCAAAGACTTGTTTGGAATAGCATCGTTCAGATCGGTTCCTTGTTGTAACAACTCCTCTTAAATGTGTAGTAATTGAACTTGATACAAAGATGCATGGCACGTTGGTTACCCATAGGGAATATTGAACTGGAAAGAATTCTCAGTTAGGGGGTCCATTAATTGCAGATGTGATAACCTTAATGATGCCTAGTAATAAACAGGACATTTAAGACTGTTAGGAAACATAATCACATGGATATCTGTATCATGTTAGATAAATCACAACTAAAAAACTTAATTATCTTATGTCATGTCATGTTCTAGGACATCGAGTGATGATGACGAGAACATGAGTTTTGCTTACTATAAATGGAAGCTTAAAATCTCGTTAATAATGATTAGTGGTTAAACTACATCATTCAATTCATCAGTTTATCCTTCAATTAGTTATTTTAATAGGCTTAATGACGCAAGAAAAACGAATAAACAAAAGGGACTTTTAACTCACCTTTTTGTCAAATTGAAAAGAAAGGGGGAATAAAAGAAAATAATGGAAATTGACTTTAAGAAGAAGGCAAGCCTGATTATTATTAGTGTTAATATAATAATGTCTCTCCTTTAATTGACTTCCATTATCTAAAGCATATTATAAGGCCTTTAACCCCATCGATTACCAAAAGCTTTGTCGTTGAAAATGTTGGGTTTGCCCCCCCTTCTTATATAATTACTTGGATGCCTTTATCCTTTGTAGGGGCAAATTGTCAGAGGAATTTCTTCTCACATTTACATGATGACTTTTAATTTTTTGGGAGAGAGTTTATGACCTTAGATGAACTATTAGACATTCTAATTTGTTGTAAGGGGTTGAAGAGGGGACTCCCTATAAGTTGAGTCTTTTCAATCAATGTAAAATGCATGGAGAGGTGTCAACTTCTCCATGGAGAAACCCTACCAATTTGCCCTAAAGTTGTCATGATAAATCCTTATTAGACAAGGTAAAGAGGTTTCTACAAGTATTAGACACATCTTTTTCAACATCTATCCATCTCTTATCAAGTTCAATTCAATTAAAAGGTACCACCTCCCATAATTCCTCATATACGTCCCAACCACCCCATATATTCATGTTTCCTTGTCTTCTACTTTTCTTTTAGGCTTCCCCTCCCAATTTTTGCTCGCATGAGAAAAATGTTTGAGTGTCCACGTTCATTATTAAGTAAAAAAGTTGTTGTTTTATTATATACTTTGGACAATTTTCACCTCACAAATTAATTATTAAATCGAGTTAGCTAGGCTCAAGATGCATCTTCTTTATATGATATTAGAGTAACATTTATCTCTATTCTTCGTTTACGTAACCAATGTCTACGCTCTAGATGTTTAGCTCTCGGTGTACGAAAAATATTTGAGTGTGTTATATCAGTTTAAAGAATTAGATATCATCTTATATGATCTGATTTCTCCTTATATAAGTTTAACTTTTAGGCAATCCTCTACTTTATAAGCTAACTCCTTGAATTGAGTGTACATTGAGCTTGGCCAAACTCCATTTAATTTTTAGAAAGGGACCTGCCATGTATGCCTATTTGTAAATATTTCATTATAAAAATTAGCTAATTCATAAAATATGCACGGACAAAAGTAGCTGCTTAGGTTGCATATATAAGAATAGGAATCGAATCCACAGCTATTGATATTGAATCCGCTGTTTTCACCTTTAAAGCTCGGTAAGCCAAGCGGGGACTTTGAACTGTTAAGAGGTGCCTAGAGTTTTCATCAATATGATAGAGGAAGCTTCTGAGTTGTACGTGTACAACTAGGGATTGGGGGACGTTGAATAGTAAACTAAACGAAGATGACGCTGTCCAATTGGCCGAACGGAAGATCGACATGAGAAGCCGATGTTCTTGGTAAAGAATCCCATGCAGATTTCTTAACTGTTTTGTTAGGCACTGGCATGAGCAAGAAAGCAGACAAGAGGAAATCAGAAGAACGGGGATTCGAATAGCCTATTTTTCCCCCTTCTTGTTTGCAAGAAAAAAAAAAGTAAGAACTAAACAGTAAACAGGAGGCATAGTAGCAGAAATAGAAAGATGCTCGTCCCGTTATATTTGGATTTGGAAAGAAAGAAGAAGATAGGATCTTTATTCTTTTATAGAATCTTTTCTTAAAGTTAAGTTAATCCGAAAATAAAAAATTGCGTATAGTATATAAGAAAGGTATCCGCTCTGGCTTTTTAGGAAGAACACTGTTGGCAAGATCCGGTCTTAGTGAGAGAGTTGGGATTGAGCTTTCACTAATACTAATAGAAGAATTTTTAGTAAAAAAAGGGAGGAAAGAGCTAGGTCTCATATAGAAGAAGGGGTTTTTTCGCTTTTTGACAGGAGATGATACATAAGTGCTCTTGGTCTTGTATCTGTATCTGCTGCTCTTAGCCTTGTTAGAATCCAATGTTAGAAGGAAGAATTCAATAGGTATCCCAATATTCGTTTTCTTAGATAGATAAGAGATCAACCAAAGTAATGGACATACCCCTCCTCCCCCTCCGTTTGAGGAAGATATCTCAGGTATTCGCCTACGAGGTCTTCACATAATAGGTTGAAAAAATCCTTATTTGGAAGAAGACTTGGACAAATCCCCGGTCTTATAGAAGTAGCTAGCAAGTCTAGGGACCTGATGCATGTGAGAGTAAGGGCAGAAAGTCTCTTTGGCACGTATGGGTAGCTGTCACGAATCGAAGTTTCAAAAGCCAAAAGAGAGATTTTTCGACAAGAAAAAGGTTGGTTGAGAGACGGGATAATAGGGCGAACGGCCCACTTTCGGTACTTTCTTCTAACTCGATCTCAATACTAAGTAAGCTCATCTTAAAGAGCTTGAATCTCAGTTTTGAGATGATTTGGTAGATCTTTGAAGTGGTATGAATTTAAAATTTGAAGTAAAAAATGAACAGGAAAAAAATAATATGCGTATCACATATGTATCATATTTGTATCAATTGTGTATCACATGTATACCTGTGTGTGAGAGACATGCGTGATACATGTTTGTTACATGTGTCGCAGAAGAATTTTTTGAACTCGATTTAATTACGAATTTTGATACAAATACAGTCCTAATCACCTCCATCTTCCTCCAAATTTGTGTACTGACTTATCTATATGTTTTCAATGAATTTCAACTATATCCATTCAAAAAGGTCCTTTTTTTGTTTAGATTTTTGGAATATTATAATTTCTTATTTTATCATCTTATTTGCTACCACCTCCATGAAATTTTATTCCCGTCTTGTATCTAATATTGCTAATCGCGCTTAAAAATATTGAAAGAGTTTTTTTGCGTGTGATTCTTTAAGAGAATGAACTCTATTTATTTTATTTTTTAATTTTTATATGTGCTTCACTAATTTTGGTAAGTATAGAACTAATGGCTAAAGATTAATAAATTGAGACTTATTCAAGACATTTGGGCAAGTTTCCCTTTTAGAAGTCCACAATGTATATTAATTTGTTAACTTTAAGCTGTCATACTAAAGCATGATTGAAGAAACACAATTGTTGATTGAGGAGGAGGAAAGGGTCTTGCCTTACATAAAGAGGCCCGTGGGCTGTGGATTGGAAGCACTGGGAGTCATTCTTCCGACCTAAATTTGAAACTTGAAAGGCAAATCGAAGAATTTGTGCGTTGATTCGATCTATTTTAATTTTTTCTTTTGACAGAAATAATTCTATGTTCTTGTGTGTATAAATTATTAATTGAGTAAAACCCACCTTTATTTATTTATTTATTTATTTATCTTTCAAAAATATATTTTTATTTGATTTGATTTTCACCAAATACAATCTGTTCCTTTAAAAAAAAACAAATACCTCTTTCCAGTCTTTAGAAATTTTTTACCAAATTCTCTAAGCTAAATAATGATTACAAATGTTCTCCCCGTTTCACTCTATATGATAATATAGTACTATACTATATAGGGAGTAAAATATTTTATGTTTACTCACAACTTTTTCATATATATTGTTGTAGTTGCAATTCATCTTATTTTTTGTTTATTTTTTCATTATGTAAATTTTATTTGTTTAAAAATAAGAAATCAGTATCTAAATAATGATTAAAAAACAGAAAAGGTAACACACTCTTTCATTCTTTAAAACAAAAGGAATAAAAAGATATAGAGTATATAGCATAGACTAGGCAGTGAATATCGGCAGCAACAAATCTTTTGGATGAGAAATAAGAAAGAAAAAGGAAAAAGGCTCAGTCGAACTAGTCAATTTTGTGTCTTTTTAAGGATGCAGTAATCTACTCAATTTCAACGTCTTTACTTTTATGGCAAGAGATACAATGTTTGTGGAATTTCTTGAACCATCTCTATCTATTTGACGTAACTTGCCTATTAATGTGAAGCCTTTTGTGTTACTGTTATGTTTTTTTTTGGGGGGTGGTTTTCCATTATTTCATGTTTATCGTTCAGAAAATAAGACTATGAATGTACAATAGTTTATATTGTCTAAGCGAAAATAAATCATTTTTTATAAAAAAATTAGTTGCTTATGAGAAAAATTATTTATTTATTTTATGCCGGACTTTTCCCCCTTATTTGTTTTGGGGGAGGGGGATAGGGGTTAAAGTGAGAGGTTCAAGAGGGTCAGCTGAATCCGCTTCGTAAAAAAAGTATGCTATTTTATATGTAAATTATTTCTTCAAGCACTAATGTAAAATAAAATAATAAACATTTAACAGCTGGACCAAAAATAAGACACGGTCCAATAGCTCAAGCGGGTCATCAAGTCTAGGGGTGGACGTTTGCTACTTCGGTACCGTATTTAATAACTATGGGCTGGTATTTTGGTATTTGATATTATTAATTGTGTGTACAATATATCATATCAAAATAGTTCGGTACGGTACAATATTTCTTATTTGGTACGATTTCAATATCATACCATAGTCTTTCAAATCTCCTAAGAATCAAGATTATGCCTAATATGAAACCTCTCTGCTTGAGCCAAATGTTACTTGAGCTAAATCTTACTTCGATCAAGCTGCTCAAGACTTCAAGCTTCTAAAATGTAGTTAACAGCACTGTGTTGGGATATGATTCCATAATAATAGAGGAATATGTAACTAAAACTAATTAACTACATCAATGTAATTACTATTCATTAGTCTACCAAAAAGATGGAAACCGAAAGTCGTCGAAAAAGATAAGCAGCTGGAAATTCTTGTACCACAGTTCTTGAGCTGTACAACTCTTTTGTAGTATTTGTACAACTCTTTTGCTTTGGGACCTCATTTCATATACATCTTTTGGTTGAGACCTCATTGTACAGCTCAAGGGCTGCTTTCAGACCTTATTTTTTCAGTTTCTAACTTTCTGTATCCTCTCAAGAAAAGCAGTTTCAGTGTTGAACCATAAAGAGCAACAAACAGTTCCTAAGTTCCAACCAAATACCAGTCCAACCAGCTGCTCAAATAAAATCAGTTTACCAACTAGTAAAGTACAACAGTCCAGCCAAACAGAGACAACTTAATACCAAGAATTAAAAAATAGTAAACTACAACAGATCAACCAAACAACAAACTTAATACCACATTACCACTGTCAAGTGCCAAATGCCACAAATAGCAAGCCAACAAGGCAGCCAAATATGTCATTCATAATAAAAATAGATTGTCTCCATTCAACTTAAATAAGAGCTTTTGGAAGACGCTCAAGTCAAGCCCCTATATGCATTCTTTTTCGGACAAACATTAAAACTCGACCACAGTACTTGTACTCTATTTTGTAAATTTCTGATTATCTTCGACCAACTCAAAGTATTCTCAAATATGTGAGCGCACTTTAGGAGCATGGGGCATGATTGACTTGAATCTAACGAAAAATAAGATAAAATCATAAGTTAGAATAAAAAATTTTACAAAAGAACAAAACTATAAAAATATATCACCAAACAAATAGAGTATTGAACTTACCCCTCAAGTTTAAACTATACATAACCAATGGTTCTATTATTTTTCATATCTAAAGATAATTCGGTCAAATATGTCATACAACATAAAAAAGTGACAAAACATTAAAGCTTACCAAGTTTATGTTCTTCAAGATACTTCAACACTTCTTCCACACTAATTGGATTCTTCTATTCTGTAAGTCAATGTTGAACATAAACAAGAGCTTGCATGCATTTAGGACTCATTGAACTCCTAAATAAATCAAAAATAAGACCACCGGTGCTAAACACACAATTCGACGACAGACTAAAAATTGGAATAGCCGACACATCGTGAGCCATCTCTGAAAGAATAGAAATATAGGAGCATGCATTTTTTGCCAACTTAAGATATCAAATTCTTCAATAAAAGAATCTTGTTTTTCACTACTATATTTATCCAACTCAGATTTAGCACCTCCACTTCCCTTGTCTTCCTTTTGTTTCTTCAAGTAAAGCGTCATCCTTATAATTACTAATGCAGTTATAACACTCCAACTAGATGTATTAGATGTGTTATCAGATGAAGTAGATCTAGATGGAAATAAGGACAACATCCAATTGAATACTTTTTTTAGAGTTATTTTCTTCTCCCCCCTCCCCTCAAAAGGTCAATAACTGCAAGGCTAACATAGCCAAACTTGTTACATGGATTCAAGACGGAAGCATAAAAATTATTTTATTCATCTTTTCATGTTCACCCCAATACTTCTTAAGCTTTTCCTCCATCTGCTCAGTAATTTTTCTCAAATGATCATCCTCACTAATTAAACACATTTCAAATTATAATAAAGCTAAGATACATCCTTAAAATGAGCATTAAAGTGACATAACATGAACTTGAAACTTTTTTATCAAGATGGAAGCAATACAATATTTTATTCATCTTTTCATGTTCACCCCAATACTTCTTAAGCTTTTCCTCCATCTGCTCAGTAATTTTTCTCAAATGATCATTCTCACTAATTAAACACATTTTCAAGTGATAATAAAGATAAGATACATCCTTAAAATGAGCATTATGAAACTTTTTTAGTGAGCTCGTGAAATCTTGCAAGAAACTTTATCACATGCAGCCAATCTTGAAATTCAAGAGGACTTGCATTACTAGCATATTTACAAAGATAATAATAGAGATAAGCTGAAAATCCCATCATAAAAAAGATGAAACTTGTCGGGCCTTTTCAATGTTTTGGATGATGTTTTAGGATTGGTTGGCATGTGGTTGAGATCCCTGGTGGCTCGGGTGTATTTCAGATGCTCAACGGGTAATTTTAGAACTTTTTGAAATTGCAGAACTGCTAGTGTCTAGTTTACTTAATAACGTTCACGCCCTTTCCTCCGCGTTCGCGTAGTGTAATTTTGGAGGATGATTTAATTGTTCTTTGTGTTCACATGTTTTTGCTTACCACCGTGGAAGTCTGACCCTGCCTCCTTCGCATTCATATCCCTCTATTTGTGTTCGCATAGTAGAACTAGGAGTGGGGGGGGGGGGGGGTACTATGACCATTTCTTCTACGCGTTCTCATTGCCTTGTCCGCGAATGTGTAAGCCTGCTTTCCCTCTTCCGTATTTGCGTGCTTCTTCATGCTTCACATAACCATGTATATGAGACATCAAACTTTTCTCTTCACCATCGTACCTCGTTTTATGAGATCGTAATGTACAACCACCTAGGCAGTATTAAACACTCCAAAATTGAGGGTTTAGCTATTTTTGTGAAAACTAGAGCTTTGGAGCTCAGATTTGAGCGAGGTTTTGGGAAATTTTTAGAGATTTCGATTGGGTAATGATTCTTAACTCCTTAATTCTTGTAACCCATTAATCTAAATATTAATTCATCATTTAATTTCGAAATTGTTTGTTCTTTGTATTATATGTTATTTCTTACTATTGCACTTAATTATATTGTCTTGTTCTATACTGTTATACCTCATATATCTTCTAATCTCAGTTGGGCCCTAACTTTCCTCGTCACTACCCGATCGCGGTTAGGCTTGGTACTTACTGAGTACTGTTGTGGTGTACTCATGCCCTTTCTGCGCATGTTTTTCATGTGCACATCCAGGTACTTCCACTCAGTCTTATCATCCTTGAGGCGAGGCACTTTTTTAGAGACTTCAAGTTATATCTTCCGCATCTGCAGATCGAGGACTCCATTTCTATTTTCTATACTAGCATAGTCCTTCTATATTTTCCATTGATAGATATTTCGGAGTTAGAGCTTTTTATGTATCTCTTAGATTGTGATTCATGGGGTTCCGAATTTAGGGAAATGTTAGGTTAAGATTCTTGTGCTGTTATGTTCCAGGCAACATCATAAACATTATTTCATTTTGTTATTTTGGTTTTATATTATTTTCTTTCTGCAAATTCTTTCTTTTCCGCATTTGTTAGGCATACCTAGTCGTAGAAACTAGGATCCATCACGATTGTTCATGGAGGGTAAACTGGAGTCGTGACTATTTGGTATCAAAGCTCTAGGTTCATAAGAGTCATAAATCACAATTCGATTTATTACAGCCTTGCGGATCGATACAGAGACGTCTGTACTTAACTACAAGAGGCTATGTAACTGTTAGGAAAATTCCACATCATTTGGCTTCCTTGTCGTGCGAGATTCATGACATCACCAATTCTAAACATCTACCATCCATTATCACATAGATGGTGAGGCCACGTCTGCCGGACATTACCAGGAACCCGCACGAGCTACCACTGAGGAGGCACCAGCAGCTCCAGCCGGAGCATTGGAACTTGATGCACCTACTACTACAACCCTAGCACTTCAGGAGACCATAGCACAGTTCCTGAGCATGTTTTGTACATTGGTTCAGGCAGGGTTGATTCAGGTGGTACCAACTACTTCACAGATCAGGAGAGGGACCTAGAGTCCCGGCGCCCCCACTCCAGAGTAGTGAGTTCTCATTGTTCAGGTTCCAGGTGTCATCGAAACACACCATGTGGTCCCAGTTCAGCGGGTGGTGAGGACCTCTTGCCGAGTAGAGGACAGGTGGGTCCAGGAGAGAAAGGGCAGACGAGGTCAAGAGTGACAGTATAGGGAAGCAAGGAGACCTCGTAGACTGAAGAGGCCTACTGGTCCTTATTTTGGAAGAAGAGTATGGCATGTTAGAGGTTTTGTGGGTCAGCCAGCTTAGTTTGCATCTTAGACTTTACAGAATATTTCAGGTGTTCAGGGGTCTAAGAGTACCTACGCCACATAGTTTCCATTGCCATGTGAGCTGCGAGGTTGTTTTTAGTGTGGTGAGGTATCGCCTAAGGCTTAGAAGGGGTGTACCTTCACAGAAGTCTCATCCACAGCATGCCCCGCAGAGTTTTCAGGCTATAATTACAGCACCAATTGCTACCCCACCTGCTCAGCCAGCTAGATGTTGAGGCCGGGGAGGTAGAGTTCGCTCTAGAGGGGGAGGCCAGGCTAGATATTATGCCCTTCCTGCATGTACCGAGGCTATTGCCTCTGATTTTGTCGTCACAAGTATTGTCACGGTTTTTCAGAGAGATGCATCGGTTTTATCCCATCCACAATCTACCTATTCTTATGTTTCTTCATATTTTGCCCTGCATTTGGGTGTACCTCGAGATTCTTTGAGTACCTATGTTTATGTTTATACTTCTGTAGGAGATTCTCTTGTTGTGGACCGAGTTTATCCGTCATGTTTGATTGCTCTTAGTTTTTTTGAGACTAGAGAAAATTTAGTATTGCTTAGTATGGTAGATTTCGATGTTATCTTGGACATGGACTGGTTGTCTCCCTATTATGCTATTCATGATTGTCCTGCCAAAATCGAGATACTGGCTATGCAACATCTGTTCAAGAAAAATGGACCTTAATTTGCGTCAGAGGAGATGGTTACAGCTGCTGAAGGACAAAGATATCACTATCTTGTATCACTTGGGCAAGGCTAATGTGATGGCCAATGCTTTGATTCATCGGGAAGAGAGTTTGGGGAGTTTTACTTATTTTCCAGCAGCAGAGAGGCCCATGACGATGGATGTCCAGGCCTTAGCTAGCCAGTTTGTTAGATTGGATCTTTCGGAGCGCAGTTGGGTTCTAGCTTACGTGGTTTCTTGGTCTTTATTATTCGATCGTATTAGGAAGCATCAATTTTATGACCCCCATTTGCTTGTCCTCAAGGACAAGGTTTAGCACGTTGATGCCAGAAATGTGACTATTGGTGATGATGGGGTATTGAGGATGCAATGTCGGATTTGTGTACCCAATGTTGCTGTGCTTCGGGAGTTAATTTTAGATGAGGCCCATAGCTCGCGGTATTCCATCCATTTGGGTGCCATGAATATGTACCAGGATTTGAGGCAGCACTATTGGTGGAGGCAGATGAAGAAAGATATAGTTCGATTTGTAGCTTGGTTTCTCAATTGTCAGCAGGTGAAGTAAGAGCACCAAAGACCATGTTGGTTGCTTCAGCAGATAGAGATTTCGTAGTGGATGTGGTAGCGTATCACGATGGACTTTGTTGTTGAGCCCCTATAGACTTTGAGGAAGTTCGATGGTATTTGGGTGATTGCGAGTTGGCTGACCAAGTCCGCACACTTCATTCCTGTGTGTACCACCTATCCAGAGCATCTAGCAGATATTTACATCCGGGAGATTGTTCCTTTGCATGGTATTCCCATTTGCATCATTTCAGATAGAGGGATTCAGTTTACATCACGGTTCTGGACGGCCGTACAACATGAGTTGGGTACTCAGGTGGGGTTGAGTACATCATTTCACCCTGAGACGGATGGACAGTCCAAAAGCACTATTTAGATTCTTGAAGATAAGCTTCGTGCATGTGTGATTGAGTTTGGAGGGTGTTAGGATCGGTTTTTGCCATTGGCGAAGTTTCCCTACAACAACAGCTATCCGTCCAACATTTAGATGGCACCGAATGAGGCTTTATATAGTAGGTGGTATAGATCCCCAGTGGGTTGGTTTGAGTTGGGTCAGGCTAGATTATTGGGCATAGACTTGGTTCAAGACGCTTTCGAGAAGGTTAAGGTGGTTCAGGATAGACTCCGTACGACCTAGTCCAGACAGAAGAGTTACGTGGACCAGAAGGTTCATGATGTTTCCTATATGGTTGGAGAGCGGGCTCTGCTTCGAGTATCGCCTATGAGATTCGAAAAGATAGGGAAGTTGAGTATGAGTTTTATTGGTCCTTTTCAAATATTCCAATATGTTATGGAGGTTGCTTATGAGCTTGGCTCACCTCCCAGCTTGGCAAGAGTTCATCTAGTATTTCATGTTTTGATGCTCCCGAGGTATTACGGTGATCTATCACAAGTGTTGGATTTTAGTTCAGTCCTATTGGACAAGCATCAATCTTATGTTGAAGATCCATTTGCGATATTTGATAGACATGTTCGAAAGCTAAGGTCGAAAAACATAGCATAAGTGAAGGTTCAGTGGCGGGGTCAGCCGGTCGAGTAGGCAACCTTGGAGACCGAACAGGATATGCGAAGACATTGCCCTCATCTTTTCACCACTTCAGGTATGTCTCTATATTCATTCGAGGATGAACGAATGTTTAAGTATAGAATGATGTAACCTGATCGGTCATTTTAAACTTAACGCCCCGATGCCCTATTAATAGCTTTTCCCGTGTTTGTTTCTTCTATTTTGATTAGCCGGGATGTTTGGTTTGGGGTTTTGGAGTGATTGGGACACTTAGTTCCTAAATGAGAGCTTAATCTTTAGAATTTGGACCATAGTTGGAGTAATGTGAAGACGGCCTTCGAATGAAATTTCGTCGGCTTCGTTTGCTCTATTCGGTGATTTCGAATTGTATTTTGGAGGTCCGTAGCTAATTTAGGCTTGAAATTCATAAAGTTTTATTTTTGAATTTTCGATTGGATAGTGAGATTTTGATATCGAGGTAGGATTGGAATGCCAGAAGTTATAGTATCTCTATAGTGTTGAATGTGACGTGTGTGAAAAATATAAGGTCATTCAAACGAGGTTTGATAGAATTTTTGATCGAAATTGTAATTTGAATGTTTTTGGAATTTTTAGGATTCACCGATGTAAAATTGGTGTTTTGATGTTATTTTGAGCGTTTTGAAGATTGAAATAAGTTTGAATAATGTTTTAGGATTGGTTGGCATATTTCGTTGACGTCCCGGGGGCCTCAGGTGTGTTTTGGATTCTCAACAGGTCATTTTGGAACTTGTTGAAATTGCAGAACTGCTGGTGTCTGGTTTCCTTAGTCAAGTTCGCCACTTTCCTCTGCGCCCGCATAGTGTGATTTCAGAGGATAATTTAATAGTTCTTTACGTTCGCATGTTTTCTCTTGTGATAGCGGAAGTATTCCCCCTCCTCCTTTGCATTTGCATCCCTCTATTCGCGTTAGCGTAGTAGAACTAGGAGCGGGAGATAGTGTGACCATTTCCACTACACGCTCGCATTCTCTTGTCCGCGAAGGCATAAAACTTGATTTTCTCTCTTCCGCGTTTGCTTATTTCATCACGCGCTTGCATATCCCAGGTCACGAGCAATCAGATTTTCCTCTTCGCGATCGCATCTCATTTTATGCGATCGCGATGTACAACCACCTGAGCAGTATTAAACATTTCAAAATCGAGGGTTTATCCACTAGAGCTTGGGAGCTTGGATTTGAGCGAGGTTTTGGGGAATTGTTAAAGATATCTATTGTGTAACGATTGTTAACTCCGTTTTTCTTGTAACCTATTAATCTAAACATGAATTCATCATTTAATTTCAGAATTTGGATGAAAATTGGGGGTAAAGTTCATACATCGAATTTCCAAGTTTTGATTGGTGACTTGACTTAAATTTGGATCATTTTGGTATGGTTAGAATCATGAGAGTATGATGATTTTGAATATGTAAATTTTACCCGATTTCAAGACGTGGGCCCGAAGGGTGTTTTGGTCATTTTACCTAAATTTTGCTTATTAGCTTCAAATTTATTTGTCGAATTAGTTACATGAAGTTGTATTTACATTATGCAATTAAAATGAATAGATTTGGTCCATTTGGAGTCGAGTACTCGTGGCAAGAATATAACTTCGGGTTGATTTTGAGGTGGTTAAAGGTAAGTGGCTTGTCTAACCTTGTGTGGGGGAACTCCCATTAGGATTTGGTAACTTTTATATTTGAAATGCCTTGAGTGCAAGGTGACGAGTGCGTACTTGTACTAGTTGTTGGAAATTCGGTTTTCTTTAATTATTTTAATTTTGTTTCTTTTCCTGTTTATACTACTGGAAATTTAAACCTGTTGTTAGCTTAGAAAAACATGTGTAACTAACTTAATTATGCTACTTGCTCAAACTGCATTATTTGGATTATATACAGCATGCTAGGCTAGAAATACCTGTTTTACCTTGTTATGGAATTTGAAATGAATTGTGTACTCTTCGTGTTGCTGCTGTGTGTTTACTTTAGGACTGCAGGACGGTATCCCGTATATCCCCCCTGCATGTTTACTTTGGGACTACGAATTTGTTTTCTGGTAGATTCACGTGCACATTTATGTTGGAACTATGGGACTGCACTAGGTAGATTTCCCTAAACTCAATATTTATATTCAGGACTACGGATCGAATTTCTAGTAGATCCCCATGCATTATGAGCTGGACTACGGGACTGCATCTCGGAGATCCACTGGATAATTATATTTGGGGACTATTGGACAGTATTCTAAGAGATCCTCGATTGTTATATCTATGTTGAGTTGTACTCCTTTTCGTGATTATTTTTATCTATGTTATAGTTTTTGTTGTTCTTTCTATTCTATTTTATTTCCTATTGTTGCACTAATTATACTATCTTATTCTCTACTGTTATACCTCATATTTCATTAAATCTTAGTAGGGCCCTGACTTTCCTCACCACTACCTGACCGAGGTTAGGCTTGGCACTTACTGAATACCGCTGTGGTGTCCTCATGCCCTTTCTGCGCATGTTTTTCATGTGTATCTACGTACTTCAACTCATTATTATCATATTTTAGACGAGGCACATTTGTAGAGACATTAAGGTAGATCTGCCACGTTTGCAGACCGAGGAGTCCCTTTCTATTTTCTGTACTAGGATAGTCCTTCTGTATTTTCCTTTTGGTAGACATTTCAAGAGTTAGAGCTTTTTATGTATCTCTTAGCTTGTGATCATGGGGTTCCAGATTTTGGGATGTATTAAGTTGAGACTCTTTTACCGTTATGTGCCGGGCGGCATCTTAAACACTATTTTATTTTGTTATTTCACTTTTATATTATTTTCTTTCTGCAAATTATTTCTTTTCAACATTTGTTAGGCTTACCTTGTCGTAGACAATAGGTGCTGTCACGATAGTTCACGGAGGGCGAACTGGGGTCGTGATAATTTTGCTAGGCAAAGGTGTGATAGAGTAGAGATTTGCTTGGATTGAGGTAAGTAACACTTCTAAACATGATCCTAAGGTTGAAACCCAAGATTGGATGTTATATGATTGATATTGAGGTAATGCACATGTTAAGTGACAGGCGTGTGGGCGTGCACAATGAAAACTGGGATTTGGTGAATTCCATGGAACTGTGTAGCTGATTTATCTATTGATATTCGTGTTTTTGTTATGTTATAAAATAAATGAATTTCCAATCATACTAGAAATCATGTTTAGGCTATATGTTGGTAATGTTGGGCCCCATAGTGGTAGTTTCTTGCTGTTGAGTGAATGATTACATTGAAATCTTGTACTCAATCTTATTCATTCATTGCATACCATATCTCAATCTCTATTGTTATTTATTGACATGTCATATCATTATTTTGGGATAGTTTCAAGATATTGTGAGCTAGAGAGAGAGAGAGAGAGAGAGAGACTAGAGAGATTGACGACTGAATAAGGATGAGAGCCTGATTGTGTGTGACAGTTATGGGATCGGACTGCCCGCTACAGCATGTGTTATTAATTTTTGGAGATTTTCAAAGTAGTTGCTTGGCATTTTAGTTTTTTTTTTGACAGCGTACTAGACTATATCCTTATGTAGATGCTCATGTACTTGGTGACGCCCCAATTTTGAGAGAGATTCTACATTGGGTTATGATTTCTTATTTTTTTTAAAGGTTTTTCTTGAATTTAACTGCTTTTGTATCTTTCAAAGCATTAATGTTTTGTGAATGTCTGGTTAGTCCGTTTGCCTAGTTCTATTATAGGTGTCATCGCGATGGGATTGTTTTTGGATCGTGACAAATTTCTTTCAAACCATATTGCACAATTAGATTAAGTATATAAGCCATGAATATCACATGAAAATGTTTCCCAATCAGCATATAGTTTTTCACATATCGAACTTCTTAGACCAAATGAAGAAGCATTGTCTATGATAATAGTGAACACCTTGTGTGATTTCCATTCAAGCAAACAATTACAAAGAGCTTTAGCCATCTCTTCACCCTTATGAGTAGTGATAGAAAAAATTTAGTATTATTTTATTCAACTTCCAATCCTTTTGAATGAAGTGGACTGTCAAATACATACAATTTATTCTTCTGAATAAATTCTATATGCCTATTGTGAGGAAAAGTTTTGATTGTGCTTATCTGAAAAACATTCTTAGATTTTGCTTCAATTCACCATAAACTTCATAACAGTCCCCTGTTATTGTTCTATTAGAAGGAAAAGGAATAATGGTTGAGCTCTACTCATAAGATTCATAAAGCGTTCCTTCTCTACAAAGCTAAATGGTAGTTCATAAATAACTATCATCTAAATTAATGTCTTCCTAACCATTTGTCTATCAAATTTTCAAAGTGATCCTTCATCATTTTGGCAAGATTAAAAACTTACTTTTATTTGACTATATGTTTATCACTGTTAGATGTATATTCTTTGCATCAAGTCACTGACTTTTCAATCATGTTGTTCAATTCGTAGATGTATTAGTAACATAAGTTTGCTTAAAATATCTACACCTCGCCTTACAGAAACCATTTACCTCAAATTTATCAAAATATTTCTAAACTTCTGATCTAGGTTCTGTGGCTGGTTTCTTAGAATCTTGAGTATCAATCGTGCTGGCATTGTGTAACGACCCGAACCGCCGTCACATGAGTTACTCCACCGTTTTCCCACTTTATGTTTCTACGTGTTTCATTTTATTTGTTTGAAGAATTTTAATTAATTCGGATGGATTTTGGTTAGAAATGAGATAATTAGTCTCTTTATGGGAAAGTTAGTTTGGAAAAGTCAACTGAATGTTGACTTATGAGTTAGAGGGCTCGGAATGGATTTTTGACGATTTGACTAGTTTCGGGTGGTGATTTTTTGACATAAGAACGCAATTAGAACTGAATTTGGAGGTTTGGTGTAGAATTACGCTTGAATTGGCTAAGTCTGAATTTTATCAAAGTCTGGTTGTTTGGTGAGATTTTGATCTGGGGGTCGGAATGGAATTCCGATAGTTGCATTAGCTTTGTTAGGTGATTTTGGACATGCTTGCAAATTTTTAGTTCTTTCGGTCATTGTTTGGTGGGGTCTTTGATCAAATGCAAGTTTCAAAAGTTTTAGTTTAACTTAGGCTTGAGTCCATGGTAATTTGATGATTTTGATGTTTATGATAGTATTTTTATGCTACGAACATATTTGAATGAAGTAGTAGGATATATTTGTGCTTTTGGTTGAGGTTCTGAGGGTCTCGGGGTGGTTTCGAGTGGTTAAACAAGATGTTTGGACTTAAGAATTATGGTAGAAAACTACTGGTGTGTTGCAGAAGCATTGCCCTATGCGATCGCATAGGAGGCTTGCAAGGGGGACAAATTTTGGTCTATGCGATCGCGTAAGAGGCTGTGCGATCGCATAGGTCTAGTAGATTGACCTGTGCATTCGCATAAGGAGTAGTGCGATCGCGTAGTGTATTTGGGGCTGGGCCCCTGGCATAGGATTTGAGCTATGCGATCGCATAGGGGTTAGTGCGATTGCATAAGAGGAATTTAGGGAGCGTGGACTTTGGCCTATGCGATCGCATATGGCTGAGTGCGATGGCATAGAGGAAATACCCATGTGGACAGAATGTTTTAAGGGTTATTTCACATGCGACCTATTCATAACTTCCACCATTTTTACTCCACCAAGAGGGCTATTTGAGTGCTTCGAAGTGCATTTTCAATGGGTATTGATTGGATGTAAGTCTCTTTACTCTAAAACACCATTTTTATGTAGAATCAATCCTCAAATCCATGAAAATAGGTTGAAATTGTAAATAACTAGGGCTTAGTTTTTGGAAACGAATTTTGGGGGTTTGAAAGGATATTTGAACTTATTTTATGGTAAACTTTATATGTACAGACTCGTGGGGGGACGAGTAATCCGATGATGTGATTTTCAAAATTTTTCATGAAATGGTCTGGAGGCTCGGGTTTACCAACTTTGTGAATTTTAGTACTTTTCGAGTATTTTTGATTGGGTTATATTTTTTAACCCATATTTATGTATTCGTTGTGATTTTTACTAGATTCGACATGCGAGGAGGTCGATAAAAAGAGGAAAAGGCATTGCGGACCAGTCTACGGTCGGGTAGAGGCGAGTAGTTCGCATAGATGATGGCCTGAGGGTTTGAAAATGCAGTTTATAAAATCATAACGCTATTCTAGGGCGCGACTCGCACCCCATGGCAGGTGCGGGATCATATTTAATTGGGTATTTTGACTTGGTCTATCCTGAGTGATAACTATAATATATTGGCGACTGATACGCATTGTATTGAATTATCTTGGCCTAATGCCATGTTTGGGGCCTTGTGCCGATCTGTAGTATCCGTCTAGATATCGTTATCTAGCATGATTTGTATAATCTTTATCTCAGTCCTGTGTTTAAATAGAGTTATGAAATGCTAAGTCACTTTTTCTGAAATTAAATAATTAAATGATATGCTTCTTATTAATCGGAAACTGGATAATAAATTGAATCTGTTCTATGGCTCATATGCGTAGTGTGGACTGAGTATGGATCGAGCTGCATGCCGCGGCAGTGATATGATTATATTGTGCTTGGGCTGTAGGAACCTCTCCGGAGTCTGTACACACCCCCAGTATGCACCGTCAACGTTAAATGGATCGGGATGCACAGTGTCGCGGGATCATGTGCATTGCATTGCATTCTTGCATTATACTTGACTGATGTACTTGATATTGTTTTGTTGTTAGTTCGTAGTTAAGTTTTCAGACTGTTAGTTTTGGCTTTGCTTTGTGGCATTTAGTGGATTTCTTATCTTCACACATTTTCTATGTTTATTATTCACTTAGTAGGTAGTACTCACCCCTACTCCCTGCACCTTGTGTGCAAATTCAGGTACACCAGAGGCTTAGCCGAGCAATCGTTGTCTCCAGAGGTTTTTCAGAGTTGTTGAGGTAGATGCTTGATGTTCGTAGGACGTGGCTACTCTTCCTATTTCAGTTCATTAATATATACATTCCAAAACTTATATATTTTTATTCAGATATTATTATAATGTTTGTTTTAGAGGCTTTAGATCTGCGACCCCAGATCTTATGGGAGTGTTGATCGGTTTTCGTATCTTTCCATATTATTCTATTAATATTATTGTATTATTATTCTAATATTATTACATTTCTCCTTAAATTGTCGGTTTTGAGACTTATAGTTAAATTGGGAGCGATTCTTGGTCAGGCTTGCCTAGCTTTAAGGTTGGGCGCCATCACGATCGGGTTTGTGTTCTGACAAGTTGGTATTAGAGCCTAGGTTACTAGGCCTCGTGAGTCATGAGCCGATTTAGTTGAGTCTCACGGATCGGTATGTAGACGTCTGTATCTATCGTCGGGAGGCTACAGAACATTTAGGAAACACTTCACCTTCTATAAATTCATATCGTGCGGCTTTGTTGCTATGAAAACTAAATTTCTGTATTCTATTATCTCACAAATGGCGAGAACACGTGCTAACGGATGACCACCAGTACTACCTGCTAGAGTCCGTGGACGCGGTCGTGGTGCTGGTCGAGGCAGACCAGCAGGGGTAGCACCTGCAGACCCACCAGCTGCCCAGGTCCCGAACCAGATTCCGGCTATAAATGCTCCAGCAGTATCTATTCAGGCACCGGCAGTGCCTATTGTGATTCCTGATCTTCCAGAAACTTTGGCTTAGATCTTGTCTGTCTGAACTGGCCTGGCTCAGGTGGTTTCAACCACTACAGCAGTGACTACTTCTTTGGACGGGAGTGGTCATCAGACCACCTATGCTCGCACGCTCGAGCAGGTTGTTCAGGGCTTACAGACTCCTGGGGTAGCCCCAGTTCAGTCGGTTCAGCTAGTTACACCAGTTGCACCAATTGCTCCAGTGCTCCAATTGCGCCAATCGCACTAGTTCCAGCTCATGTGGTTCCATCTATGCCGGATGATGGGCAACGTCATTTGGAGAGGTTCGGTAGACTCCAGCCTCTAACATTCAGTGGTGCTGAGGGCGAGGATGCCCTGGGTTTTCTTGATAAATGCCAGCGTATGCTTCGTACTATGGGTATTCTGGAGTTTAGTGGAGTGGCTTTACTACCTTGCAGTTCACAGGGCCTGCATTTACTTGGTGGGAAGAGTTCGAGAGGTGTTGGCCTACTGGGGTAGTGCCCCTCACTTGGCAGCATTTCTCCACGGTATTTTTGAAGTATATGCCCCAGGCTCACAGGGAGGAGCTGCGTCACCAGTTCAAGTGGTTGACTTAGGGAGATACGACAGTGACTTAGTGCGAGTTGAGGTTTACACAGCTAGCTCGTCATGTTACGTAGATGATCCCGGCAGACAGAGAGGAGGTAGTTGATGCCGCTCGACTGATTGAGACAGATCGTCTTCGAAATTGTATGGAGAGGGAGGCCAGGAGGCCTCGAGGTTCAGGTAATTTCAGCAGTGCCCCGTCCAGGGGTCAGTTCCAGCATGGCAAAGTTCGTTCCTTCAGGCCTCCTCAGTCAGGACGTACATAGTCCAGTGAGGCCTTTTCAGGCCGGGGTTATCAGGGGAGCCAGCATGCAGTGAGTGCCATTCTAGCTCAGAGCTCTGCTCCTTCTTCTTCAGCCTGGGGTTCTTTTGCAGTGAGGGGTTCCCATTTGCCCCCTTCTCCAGCTCAAGGTCATTTCTATGAGTGTGGAGAGTTGGGTCATATGAGGAGACAGTGTCCGCGGCTCGGTAGTAGACAGCCTCAGCAGAGGGATCAGCCCTCGTGTTCTGCTCCACTTTCTTCGGCTCCCAATCAGTCAACTAGTGGTGGAGGCCAGGTAGCCAGAGGTCGCCCCAGGGGTGAGGACCGTACTGGCGGTGGTCAGGCTCGTTTCTATGCTCTTCCAGATTGGAGCGATGCTATTGCATCACATGTCATCCCATGTATTATCTTAGTGTTCCACAGGGATGCCTCTATCTTATTTGATCCCGGATATACCTATTCCTATGTATATTCATATTTTGCTCATTATTTGGGTATGACCCATGGTTGTCCTGCCTTTCCCGTGCACATATCTACCCTGGTGGATGTTACTATTATAGTGGATCATGTATATCGATCGAGTCTGGTGACTATTGGGGGTCCGGAGACCCGAGTTGACTTGTTACTATTAGGTATGGTAGATTTCGACGTGATTCTGGGTATGGATTGGCTATCTCCATACCATGCTATTCTTGACTGTCATGCCAAGACAGTTATGTTGGCTATTCGGGGTATTTCGAGGATCGAGTGGCGAGGCATGATTAATTATGTACCCAGCAGGGTGATTTCCTTCCTAAAAGCCCAATGGAAGGTTAGGAAGGGTTGTTTTTTGTATTTCACTTTCGTGAGAGATGTAGAAGCTGAGGCTTTTAGACTTAATTTGGTTCCAGTTGTGAGGGGTTTCACTGATGTGTTTCCAGCGGACTTACCGGGCATGCCGCCGGATAGGGACATTGATTTCGGTATTGATCTGGTGCCGTGCACTTAGCCCATCTCTATTCCTCCCTATCATATGGCACAAACGGAGCTAAAGGAGTCAAAAGAGCAGCTTTAGGAACTGCTAGATAAGGGGTTCATTCGCCCAAGTGTGTCACCTTGGGGTGCACCGGTCTTATTTGTAAAGAAGAAGGATGGCATCAAGAGAATGTGCATTGATTACAGACAGCTGAACAAGGTAAGAGTAAAGAACAAGTACCCACTACCCTACATTGAGGATTTGTTTGATCAGCTTCAGGGGGCAAGGATATTCTCTAAGATTGACCTCCGATCAGGTTATCACCAGCTGAAGATTAGGGATTCAAACATTATGAAAATGGCTTTCAAGACAAGATATGGGCACTGCGAGTTTCTAGTGATGTCATTCGGGCTGACTAATGCCCCAGCCGCTTTAATGCACTTGATGAACAGTGTATTTCAACCGTATCTGGATTTTTTGTGATCATGTTTATTGATGATATCCTGGTGTACTCGCGTAGCCAGGAGGAGCACGCGCGATAGTTGAGGGTGGTATTACAGAGATTGAGATAGGAGAAGCTTTATGCAAAGTTCTCCAAGTGTGAATTCTGGCTAAGTACTGTGGTTTTTCTGGGACACGTGGTGTCCTTTGATGGTATTCAAGTTGACCCAAAGAAGATTTAGGCTTACAGAGTTGGCCCAGACCGTTATCAGCTATTGAGATTTGGAGTTTCCTCGGCTTGGTGGGTTGTTACCGCAGGTTCATTGAGGTCTTTTCATCTATTGCTTCGTCTTTGACGAAGTTGATGCAGAAGAATGCTCCATTTGTGTGGTCGGATGAATGCGAGGAGAGCTTCCATGAGCTCAGGTCGGCTTTGACCACAGCGCCGGTACTAGTATTTCCATCGGCTTCAGTTCGAAAATGGTGCATTGTGATGCTTTGAGAGTTGGGAATTGTTGTGCACTGATGCAAGAGGATAGACTTATTGCTTTCTTCTCGTCAACTGAAGTCCCATGAGAAGAACTAACATGTTCACGACTTAGAATTGGTTGTTATTGTTCATGCCTTTAAGATTTGGAGGCATTACCTATATGGCGTATCTTGTGAGGTATATACGAACTGTCTCCAACACTTGCTTAAGCAGAAGAATCTTAATTTGAGGCAGCGGAGATGGCTTGAGTTACTCAAGGACTACGATATCACCATTTTGTATCATTCCGGAAAGGCCAATGTAGTTGCCGATACTTTGAGCCTGATGGTGATTAGTATGGGTAGCTTTTCATACATTGTAGTTGAGGGGAGGTCCCTTACATTTGATTTTCAGGACTTGGACAATCAGATGGTGAGGTTAGATATTTTTGAGCCCAGTCGGGTGTTGGCTAGTGTGGTTTCCCGCTCATTTTTGTATGACCGCATCAGAGAGCGCCATTATGATGACCCGTATTTGCTTGTCCTAAAGGACAGCGTCCAGCATGATGATGCCAGAGATGTGACCACTGGAGATGATGGTGCGTTGCGGATGTAGGGCCGGATTTGCATGTCCAATCTTGATGGGCTGCGGGAGGTGATATTAGAGGAGGCCCACAGCTCGCGGTATTCGATTCATTCAGATGCCGCGAAGATGTACTAGGATTTGAAACAACATTACTGGTGGAGGAGGATGAAAAGGATATTGTGAATTATGTGGCTCGGTGTCTCAAATGTCAGTAGGTCAAATATGAGCACCAGAGACCCGTTGGTGTAATCCAGCAAATGGATATTCCGTAGTGGAAATGGGAGAATATCACCATGGATTTTATGAGTGATCTTCCTCATACCTCGTAGAATTTTGATTCGATTTGGGTGATTGTAGATAGGCTGACCAAGTCTGTGCACTTCATTCCGGTATGTACTACCTATTCTGCGGAGAAATTAGCAGAGATTTTCATCCGGGAGATTGTAGGGTTGCATGGGGTCCCGGTTTCCATTGTCTCAGATAGAGTTACTGTGCTTACTTCCCAGTTCTGGAGGACTTTTTATCAGGATTTGGGCACATAGGTACAGTTGGGTACAATATTTCATCCTCATACGGACGGACAGTTTGAGCGTACTATCCAGATATTGGAGGAAATGTTGCGTGCCTGTGTCATTGATTTTGGAGGGTCTTGGGCTGATTTTTTGCTAGTTACGGAGTTTGTCTATAATAACAGCTATCAATCTAGCATGCAAATGGCTCCATATGAGCTTTTACATGGGAGACGGTATAGAACTCCGGTTGGTTGGTTTGATCCCGATGAGGCTAGATTATTAGGGATAGAGTTATTTTAGGATGCCTTGGAGAATTTGAAAGTGATCAAGGAGAGACTTCGTACAGCTGAGTCGCGTCAGAAGAGTTATGCGGACTAGAAGGTTCGAGATGTATCTTATGCAGTGGGCTAGTAGGTCTTGTTGAAGGTTTTTCCTATGAAAGGCATTATGAGGTTTGAAAAGAAAGGGAAGCGGAGTCCAAGGTTATCTGGACCCTTTAAGATACTTAGGAGGATTGGGGAGGTGGCCTATATGCTTGCGTTGCCATCCACCTTGTCAGGAATTCATCCGGTGTTTCATATTTCAATGCTCCGAAAGTATGTTGGGGGCCCGTCCAATGTAATATAGTTCAGAACGATTCAGTTGGATGAAGACTTGACATATGATGTGGAGCCGGTGGCACTTTTGGGTCGTCAGGTTCTAAAGTTGAGATCAAAGGACATAGTCTCGGTGAAGGTTTAGTGGAGAGGTCAGCCCGTAGAAGAGGCCACTTGGGAAACCGAGCAGGAGATGCAGTGCAAATATCCTCACTTGTTTGATACTCTAGGTACTTTTCTTGACCCGCTCGAGGACAGGCGTTTGTTTAAGTTGGGGAGGATGTAACAACCCAAACCGTCGTCACATGAGTTACCGCCCCATTTTCCCCATTTTATGCTTCTAGATGTTTCATTATATGTGTTTGGAGAATTTGAAGTAATTCGGATGGAGTTTGGTTAGAAATGAGACAATTAGTCTCTTTATTGGAAGGTTAGTTTGGAAAAGTGAACCAAATATCCAGCTTGACAACAAAATCATAGAGGCTGTGACACTGTTCTGGGATAGTGACAGGTACGTGTTTCGTTTCGGGGACCTTAAAGTGACTCCTTTGCTGGAAGAAATAGAAGGTTTAGCTTGTATTCCTTGGGAGACTCAAGTTTTGCTTATGCCTGAAAATAGCAAGGGTAGGGGTTTCCTTAAGATGATGGGACTGAAGAAGAATCCATACCTAACTGTCGATGCCCTCTTTTTATAAAGAACGAAACTGGGTTTGCGATATTATGGAAAAAAACTCTTATTCCCTTCCAGGAATTGGGCAATGGAATTCGAAGAGTCGCCACCTAATGATTTTAGTGCATTAGGACACTTTAAAGAAAGGAAGCAGATTTGAAAGAAAACCAGAGTTCGGGTGAGGGCTTGAGATTGTCTAGAGGAAGGTGTTAGGCACCCATCAATATCCACAAGTGTGGTTTCCGGCCATTGTTTAATTATGACTTTAATGAAGTAGAAGAAAATAGGTAAAGCTTCGCACATATGAATTATGAATAAGTTTTACGCTTTGGAAAAGGAAAATGGACAACCTTTTTTTTTTAAAAAAAAAGAGTTAATTTAAAGAATAGAATTAAAGAAGATATTGCAAATAAAGGAAAAGGAAAGGGGGCCCTAGGTTATACAAAATATGGATCACGTCAATGCAATACCCAGAAATCACTCCTCAAAAGAGGGGTCGCACGAGATATTAGCGCACCGGTCATCATATTCATATTCTACCCTTCCCACCCCGTTAAGGTATTTAAACACGATTTTTCTCGTTTACTTATTGCATGCTAGTACTCGTCCCAATCTATCAGTCCTGGGTTATTAGGACTTCTAATCCTAAAATGGATAAAAGGGGGTAAGGAATATATGGGTTTCAAAGGACAAGATATTTATTTTGACAATCAAAACAAATAGCAAATAAGGGGATTGACAAACAAACATGCAAGGTTCACATAAAACCCCATAAGTTAGATAACATGTAGTTTAGCATGCCTTGCACATGCTAGTTTGGTTTAAATTAAAACTTAAGCGTCGGACGGGCTAGTTTATCACATAGAAGTAGATAAAAAAATTGCATTAGGCAACTCAGATTCAATTGTCAGAGATTGAAATATGTTAAACGAGTTACTTAGAAAAAAGCACTGATTTTAGACAGGAGCCTAATGCAGAAGATTTAAAAAAAATAGGAAGTTTAAAATTGCAAAAGTTCAGAAATTACCTTAAAATCAGCAGATTTGTTTGAGTAAATATATAGTAGAGTTGTGAAACGGTTTTTGAAGGAGAGAACACTTTCAGAAGAAAGAACAGGTTGAGATTTAAACAGAAGATTTAAAAGAACTGTTTAAGATGAAAGGGTGAAGACTTGCACATGTTGAAAAAATTTAAGGCTTACAAGAGATTTTATTGAAAATGTTATATTAGACGTAAAGGCCAGTTAACCGAATGTTATTACATAGGCAAATAAGGAGAGCTTGAGACGAACTCCTACAGGCATGATATCTGTACTTGATTTTGTTTCAGGAGTTGTTATTAAACTGATGAAAAGAGGATCATTTGATTATCCTATGGCTTGCCTGATGCATATGCATTTCCTATAGACATGCTTCCATATGAAACTGATTACATGAATATTAAATCCTATAAATAGGGTTTCTAATGATTTGCAAGATGATAGAGTGCTAAACCCTATAGGAAGAATTTCTAGATAATTGTTAATTCTATAGACATAGTATCTAAGTGATAAAAACGTTACACCTATAAGCATGGTATCTAGGTGATTGATTAAATATTGAATCTATAGACCTGGTATCTACGTGATTGAACTAAAACATTAAACCTATAGACACAGTATCGAGATGAATGATTAAAACATTAAACCAATAGACATCGTATCTAGGTGAGATTAAAACATTGAAACTATAGACATGGTATCTGCATAGTTGAATTAAAATATTAAACCTATTGGCATGGTATATAGGTGATTAAAGCATCAAAACTATATGCATGGTATCTACCCTTTGATACAGTAAAATAATCCCCTCCCATACCCTTTTACTAGTGTTTCCCCGAGTTCTTTAAAAAATCTTATTACAGAACCAGAAAAAAATTAAAGAAGAAGTAAAGTACATAAAATTCTACAGCTAGATCCAAGAAGCCTAATTCAATCTTAATGCCCAATAACATTAATCAATTCCATATTCAAGATTTCCAAAGCCTTCTCTTATCCAAAGTGTTTCAGAGTTCCAAGGAGCCTCTAGGACTCCAGGCAGCACTTACACTCTGGATAATTATTATAATAGAATAGTACAGTGTGGAATAGCAGGCATCCACGTTCAAAAGGAGCTCCAGGGTCCCAAAGAATGGCTTGCCAAAGGGGGACAAAACTTAGAACTAGGAATAAATGCAAAGTGAGAGCGGGATTAGGTAACCATAGTAATGGTGGTGGTGCCCTGACATGGACATGGACTGGCACACCCCTGACCAGTTACTTGGTCCAAAAAAACTAAGAGCAAACCTTAGAGGTTAGACCTGGTCTGGGTGGTGATTAGGACACTACCAAACTTGAGTTAAGGCTCAACACATAAAGGGGGAGGTGAGTGGGAGTTGATTTTGAGTAAAGGTTCAAAATAACTTAGTTCAACGTCATTGATAGCAATAATAGGATACTGCCATGGCTGGAACTACACTCTTCATACAAAATGGTAAAAGGACAGGGATTCACATATGGCATGTATGCATAGAAACACAAGGAAAGAAAGAAAGCCCAACGGACTGGGAGTAGTGGAGGGGCATTATTAAATTAAGAGTAACATACCAGCTGCAAAAACTATAATAATAGGAAAATAATAGAAATTAAATAGCCAAAAACCAGTAGGACCAAACTCAAGTTCTTCGGCAAATACTTGAGAGTTCAAGAGGAACTCAAGAATGTTTCAGGCAGTAAAAGAGAAGAGGAGCAGAGTGCTAAGTATTAGAAGTAGAAAAAGTAGTAGTATAGAAAGTCTGAAGTGATTGTGAGGTCTGTCTTGTAGAAAGTTGTGTGCAGTGTCTAGTTTATATACTGCAAAAAATGAGTAAGCAAAAAGGCAAGAAAATAGTTCACAATCAATCACAGAAGGTCTCCCTAAGGTTAAGGTATTTTATTTCTAATGGGCATAAGACAATTATAAAAAGAAGAATAATTAAAAACCTTTCCAAATTAACATAACACAGGTAAATACATAGGGATTATTTAAGGCAAGAATCCTATGGTACATGATTTCTAAGAAATAAGGTAAGTAGATCAATCAAACAGACGGTAAAAAGCTTTGTTTGAATGAATTTAGTCAGAAAAAGGGTGAGGAAGAGTTCAATTGGAAAATCAGTAGCAAATCAATCGAACCTTAAAAGGAAATTGGAATCAATTACAAGTTGGCAGAACACTTTTGAAAGAGAAAACCCCATATATAAGCACAGAAGCGTCAGACAACAAAGAATAGATTGGCATAGATAGTTTTCAAGATCATAAGCAATAGATTCAGTCTGTGGTCTATGGTAGAATCCTAGTGCAGACACAAAGACCCAAACTGGCAGAAATCCCAAAACGTAGGGTTTCAAATTCCAGTAGGGTACAGAAAGGAGAGAGAAAGCCATTGAAACAGACTCAGAGAGTCTCATGAGAAAACACATAAATATAATGCCAACTTTGAAGCAATGGGGTAAGAAAAAACAATGCATGTTTAAGAAAAGCTCAGAACCCAAGCAAGTCCATGAGAGCAAAAGAGGTAACATAGAACTTAAGAAATAGTAGGCAAAACAAGCTTAGAACTCCAACAAATGTCCAGTAAAGGCAAACAAAAGATCAATGAGAAAATGGAGAAGGAGCACATAAGCTAGACGTGTAGAAGCATGTTGTAGAAACAGTAGAAGTGACAACAAAGCAAAGTAGGAGAACATGCATAATAACGAAAAAACATAAGAACATAAGAGAAGATATGCACAAGAGAAAACACATAAGAACGAAGCATATGCAGGCAGGTTCACATAAAGAAAAAGAAGAAGAAGAAACATAAATTGTTTTAAAGGTTTTTTGGAAACCCTAATTTTAAATTGACTAATTTTGAAAGGAGAAATTTTGGGGAAAAGCTTTGAAATTTTGATTATACCATAGATCTATCACAGATCTAAGAAAATAAAGAGAGAAAGAACCTCAAACAGCTCTTAGGGTTTCTCCAAAACCCTAGAAATGAGAAGGCTTGGAAAGGATCTAGCTTGGAACAGGTCTGGAGCATATCTAGGGTCTTGAGGCTCGAACACGTTGGAAAGCAGCTGGAGAAGCCATAGGAACACAAATCCATGGATGATCTGAACAGGCCTCATTGAGGTTCAACCTCCAAAGCCTTGAATAGCCACGATTAAGGGTTAAGGGATGTGAGCTCATGCCGTCCATGGCATGAGAAGCCATGGACTCCGGCGAGAACTGGTCGGAGAGGACGTCAGAAGCGGCTAGGGTTCCGGGTGTTATAGGGTATTTGAGAGACGGGGGGTTGGGGAGGCGGTCCAAATGAAAATGAGAATAGGGTTAGGGTAGTTTGAAATTAAAAAGGAAAGGAGGGATTTGGGCCGTTGATCAAGATGATCAACGGCCATGAATAAATAATACCAACATGCGGGTTTGGACAAATGGGTAAAAAATGAATTTGGGTCGTCGATTTGGGGCCTGATTTTGGGTTAATTGGGGGCCAAAATAGATTATAATTGAAATGAAATTTAGATTATAAAAATACTAGGATTTATTTTGTAATTAAAATGCTATTAAATCTTGAAGTGTGCTAAAATTGCAATTGCACGTAATTTAATTTAAAAACACCAAATGAGTTTTTAAAATTATGCAAAAATTATGAAAAATATACCTATGTGTAAATGTGAGAATAAAATAAATTATTTCTCAAAATGGCAAGTTTTAGGAATAATTATTCGGTTTATAATATCCCATAATTTAGTTTAAAAATCCTTTAAATTGTCAAAACCTTTTGTGATGCTCATATTTTCACATATAGGCTATCTTGAGAGTATTTTGGATATAAAAGTACGTAGGGAAAAATTGAATATCAACAGCAACATGTTTGAAAGACTCCTACATCCCATTTGACTATATGTACGAGAGGTACGACCGCAGCAAGTCATACCCCACCTACTCAGATGAATTCGCCCTCACCTCATTAGGGCATATCCACAGAAGGGTCTTTTGCTTTTTGCTCTACTCTTTGGGAATGATAGTGTTCCCTATGAAAAAGGCAAGGATCCACACCTGACTGGCCATGGTAACCGAGACTCTGATGGAAGGAATTCGCAGGCAGCCTTTTAGTATAGTGCCCATGATCATCGCTGATTTATACCGAGCCCTAGACAACTGTCATCAAAAGGCCAATCGTTTTGAGGGTTGCAACTTATTACTTCAGCTCGAGCTCATGGACCACCTCCAGAAAGGAGAATACCGGTAAGAGATAGAGATGGGGATTATCACATCGCCTTCCACCAGCCAAGGCGTATGAATTATATGCCCAAAATATTTGCTCAGACAGAGGACGCTGGGCGATGGGTATAGTTATCTGAGAATCTGAAAGAAGACTAGGTACAGTGGATGGTCGAGTGGTTCATTACGGAAGAATACATTGTTCGATCCCGAGACACACCATTTCTCATACTCATTGGCCTGAGAGGAACTTATCCCTACGTTCCCCTCTGAGCCATGGAGCAGGCTGGAAGAAAGCATATCATAGCAAGGGTCGACAAAATAAGTCACTTCAGGGTTGACTTCTAGGACGATGATAGCCCTTACAAGTTCCAAGCTCAGCACATGTGGCAATACAAACTCATTTTGGGTAAAAATCTATTTAGCCAGACAGGTATCGCGCAAGTTGTGTACCACACTACTCAGGTTGGTTGGAAGATAATCATAATGGTTTGTGTTACCCCGGGTTCATTCGAGGACACAGTATTATCGACGAAAAAGCTGAAGCATGGGTTAAGTACAATGAACTACGCAAGAGAATTCGAGAATGTGAAAGTGAGCATCGGGAATTACAACAAACCCGTAAGAAGTTGATCGAGGAGTGGAATGATATGGCTGTCAATGCCAACAAACGACTAGGGTATTTGGAGCTGGGTCTAGTGGAACTAGAAGGAAAGTTCATCAAGAGGATTGAAGACTGTCAAAACGCTGAAGGGAATGCAGGCGGACATTTGGCACAAGCTTATTTTTTGCTAGGACTACACAAGCTGGTGAAGTTGTTCGAGGGAGACAAAGATGTCGAATATGGGGAAGATCCTTCTAGGACCAAGTAGTTAGGAGTCTTTTATTTTGCTTTAATGATGTAATAAGGCTAATGGCCACTAGTGACATTTTATTTTATGTTATTTAGAGTCGTTTTGGATTCGTCTTATTTTTATCAATAAAATGAGGCATTTAGCATTATAAGTTCTTCAACACTATTTGTCGCGAGGCCTACCTCGGGCACAACGAGGAACCAAAATTAGGATGCAATTTATATTCCTGAACAATGTATTTAAATATCGCAATATTTTCTTGTCATAACTTGCACTAACTTTTTACCTTTTGTTTTTATTTTTTATTTCCCTTCCTAGAGGTAAGTTCATGCTTTCTGGCACCATCATCATACAGTACGAGATCCAAGGGCCCTCCACTTCCACCTCCTCTGAGTCAATAACAAAGGTAGAATGGGAGATTCATGTTCAAGAAAGAAAATTGAAGGAATTGTGATTCCTCAGGATACCCCAGTTGATCAGGAATAACTGCCCAACTTGAGCAGAAATTATTAAAGTTCTGCGAAGAACTGGATCAGGTTCAGAACATGGCAAACTTATCATTTTCTCTCACTGCTACTGATTTCAATTTTACAAACACTCGAAATCTCGCACCTCCACAGAACACCCCACAACCATAGATGCAACCCACACATGCTCAACACGGCAACATATGCCACACTCCCCACAACATCCCACTACTCATTCATGAACCGCTAAATACTACAAAAGACCACCTCCACAACACTCCTATCTATGTGTATATTGTACCCCACTACACTCAATGAAGATCAAGTGCACCAAAGTCTTATGACAAAGACTCTCTCATCAGGAACTTAGCCGCAGAACTCAAGAAGTTGACCAGCTGAGTATAGGGCGTGGAAGGAAACAAAGGTATTGAGGGGCTGAATTATGAGGACTTCTTCATTAAGCAAGATGTTGAACTTCTGGAGGAGTACAAACCTCCCAGGTTCGAAATGTTCGATAGCACAGGTGATCCCAGAGTCCATATGAGGACATATTATGACAAACTGGTCAAAGGAAAAGAAGAGAAGATCCGAATAAAGCTCTTTATGCGGAGCCTAAAAGGCGATGCTTTATCTTGGTACATCAGCTAAGATCCCAAGAAGAAGACAAGCTAGGTATGTATGGTGTCAGATTTCATGGATAGGTTCCGATTCAATACAGAGAATGCACTGGGCGTATTCTACATCTATAATTTGAAGAAGAAGCCTACCGAGACATTCCGCGAGTATGCTACTCGTTGGATATCATATGTAGCTAAAGTAAGGCTGACCTTTGAAGAGGAACAGATGAACAGATTCTTCGTCAGGCTCAGGATTCACAATATTACGAGAGGTTGATGCTGATCAAGGGTCAAAAATTCTCCGATATCATCATTCCTGGTGAGAAAATTGAGGAATGCATCAAGAATGGTATGGTTACTAATCTTGAAGCAGTAGAGGCCACCAACAAGGCTTTACAGCCTGGTGGCACGTCCAAGAAAAAGGATGTGAGTGTCATGATGGTCACACAGGGAGCCAAATCACCACTAAAATACCACACTTACCCGTCACCTCCACTTACATATCATACTATCTCGAATCACCAAGCACCGGCACCCTCTAACAAAAATGCACCACCTATTTCACAATCCTCTCCACCTCCCACATATCAACCCACCTCGCCCAGATACTCTCAACCTGTGCCTTTCTATCAAGCTTATAATGCTCAACCCTCACACTTCTAATCACCTCTCACTCGCCAAAATTTCCCTAGATATAGGACAAATTTTGATCGTAGACCTCCCTGACAATACATAGCCATTGTCGAATCAATTGGCCATCTCTATGAAAGACTTAAAAATGCTAGTTACGTCACCCCTATCCCTACCATAATTCTAGAAAATCCTTCCCAGTGGATTAGCCCTAATAAGCCCTGTCCGTACCACTCCGGCATCAAAGGACATACCATTGACGAGTGCCGCTCATTGAAGGACAAGATTCAAACCCTGATCCATAATAAGGTCATCGTAGTAAAGGAGCCTTCTCCTAATGTTCTCAACAACCCTCTACCTGACAACAAAGGTGGAAAAATTCACATGATTGAGATGGAGGATGACTAGGAAACCAAGGGGTCAATAGGATTGATTGCTTAGGGTGATGAGACAAAGAAACCAGTAGTGACACATAACCTAATTTTGTGCAGAATCAGCCCTTTGGGGGCGACGAAGTAAACATGTCTATACCTATCGAATTTGAAGCACCCCCTTCTGCAAAGGCGCCCGAACCAATTGAGGTTATGTTTGGAGTTCTGAAAGCACCTGCACTTTTCATAGTAGTCGTATTACCACCAAGGGTATCTATTTCTATAGCAATGTCAGACATAACATCGTTTATCTCAAATGCCATACCATGGGATTACGCAACTGAAGCTAGGAGGAAAGGTAAGACTAAGACGGGAAAAACAATTGCTGCATATGGTATGACCAGAACATGCAGAGTGTACACTCCAGAACACTTAGCTGAGTCCAGTAAGAAAGCCTCTGCGCGGACTATTGAAAATGGCCTCGACGATCTTTGGAGGAAACTACAAGCAAAGGAGTATTCGGTCGTTGAGCAATTTAACAAAACACCAGCACCGATCTCCATCCTAGATCTTCTACATATCTCTGAGCACACAAATATTCCTTGATGAAGATACTGAGCGGAACTTATGTGCCTAGCAACATAACTGGAGATGAAATAGCGAACACGGTGTGACAAGTGTTGGGGAGTCACAAGATTACCTTCCACGAAGATGAATTGCCACTAGAAAGACTAAAACACAACAAAAGCATTGCACATCACCGTGCGATGCAAGGCTTATTTCATTACTAGGGTCTTAATTGATGGAGGCTCCAGCCTCAACATATGTATGTTAATAACTCTTAGAACACTGGGGAAGAGCCTATGTGAAGTCAAGGATAGGGCCATCAATATCAAAGCCTTCGATAGGTCCCAAAGGTCCACTATTTGAGAAATCAGCCTACGCTTGCAAATGGGACCAACTTGGTTCGATGTTGACTTTGAAGTGATAGATGTATCATCATCCTACAACTTTTTGTTGGGATTGCTGTGAATTTATGCCGCCGAAGCAGTAGCATCAACCCTGCATCAGGCAGCGAAGTTTGAATAGAATCGCCAAAAGGTGATTATTCGTGGCGATGGTAGCAACCCCATATATAGTCGTCATACATTCATGATGATCGGAGGCTGAAGGAGAATAGGCGGAGAAACATACCACAACATTGAAAGGGTCAACGCTATAGACAAGGATAAATGGTGGGATAACAAGATTGAATGTATCCTGAATTAGTGTGGGTACGAACCTAGAAAGGGCCTCGGCAAAAACCTCCAAGAAATCACCAAACCCATCAAGCTGAAGCAACATGGTACTACATTTGTTTTGGGGTATAATACACTTTTAAGGAGTTAGATGACTGGTCACCACCATGGCGCGGCCCCTACTATGGACGTGATGAGTTTTCTGGGGAGACTCAACTATATATCAGCTGATTCATAGCTCAATCCACTATCACTTGTGAACTTATCTTTAAAATATTGAAGAAAGACGATGCTACTAAAGGGAGTGATGATTATCAAAAATCTTTTGATATAATCAAGGAATACTTGTCAACGCCACCAGTCTTGGTTCTGCCCTAGCCAGGAAGACCTCGATGGGTTTACCTTGCAGTATTGGATGGAGCATTCGGTTATGTTTTGGGAAAACATGATGAAACCGGGAGGAAGGAGCAATACATCTACTATCTCAGTAAGAAGTTCACCCTGTATGAGGCTCGGTATTTTCCTCTAGAGCGCACATGTTGTGCTCTGACCTAGGTAGCTCAGAAATTGAGGTATTATTTTTGTGCCTACACTACTTATCTCATATCAAGAATGGACCCGCTGAAGCAAATCTTCTAGAAGCCCATGCCAACTAGCAAACTCGCTAAGTGGCAAATCCTGCTAAGTGAATTCGACATTATTTACGTGACATAGAAGGCAATCAAAGGTCAAGCCTTAGCATATCACCTCACTGAGAATCTCGTGGATGGGTAATATGATCCCCTAAAGAAATATTTTTTCGATGAAGAGATGTCCTTCATAGGAGAAGATACCGTAGAATCCTACGATGGTTGGAGCTTGTTTTTTGATAGAGCCACAAATTTCAAAGGGGTGGGCATAGTAGGTGCTAATATCAAAAATCGTCTAGCACTACACAGTATCCACCAAGCTCAGTTTCCCTTGCACAAAAAATATAGCCGAATATGGAGCCTGCATTCTAGGGCTCAAGATGGCCATTCACATGAACATTCAGGAGTTGCTAGTGATCGGGGATTCAGACTTGCTCGTACATCAGGTTCAAGAATAGTGGAAAACCAAGAACTCTATGATACTTCCTTACCTCCATTACATATAGGAGTTGAGGAAGAGCTTCACAAAGATAGAATTTTAGCACGCTCCTAGGATCCAGAACGAATTCGCTGATGCATTAGCTACTCTATCATCTATAATCCAGTATCCAGATACGAATTTCATTGATCCCATCCCGGTAAAGATTTATGATCAGCAAATTTATTGTGCTCGCGTTGAGGAAAAAGCATATGGAAAAGCATGGTTCCATGACATCCAGGAGTACTTGACAACAGAGGAATATCCAGAGCTAGCCAACGCTACTCAAAAGTGCACACTTCAGAGGTTATCCAACAACTTCTTTCATAGTGGATCAATCATGTACAGAAGGACTGATGATTTAGGTTTACTAAGGTGTGTCGAAGAAAAAGAAGCATCTAGGTTATTGGACGAAGTGCATGCAGGGTACTTTTGGATGACTATGGAAGCAGACTGTATCCAGTATATTCGCAACAACCATCGTTGTCAGATACATGTGGATATGATCAAAGTACCTCCAAATGAGCTTACAGCGACAAGCTCACCATGGCCATTCACCGCTTGGGGAATGGATGTTATTGGACCGATCGAGCCTGCCGCATCAAACGGGGCAAAGGTTTATCCTGGTGGCAATTAATTATTTTATCAAATGGGTTGAATTAGCATCATACAGGGCAGTGATTAAGAAATTTGTGGCAGATTTTGTCCGTGACCGTATTGCTTGCCAATTCAGAATTCCGGAATCAATCATCACCGATAATAGTTCCAATCTCAACAGCGATTTGATGAACGGAATGTGTGAGACACATGCCTCAGACGAATATAGCTGTATAGGAAGCCAACAAGAATATACTAAGGAAGATTATCGAAGGACACAAACAATGTCATGAGAATTTATCATTTGCCTTATTGGGATACCACACCACCGTCCGCACATCGACCGGAGCAATTTCCTACATGCTAGATTATGGTACAAAGGTGGTCATACCCGCCGAGGTAGAAATTCCCTCCTTAAGGATCATACAAGAAGAAGAGTTGGATGATTCAGAATGGGTAAAAGGTCGCTACGAGAAGTTAGCCCTTATAGATGGAATAAGGATGAATGCAGTTTACCGAGGTCAGTTGTATTAGAACAGAATGTTCAAAGCCTTTATTAAAAGAGTTAAGCCATGGAAGTTTACACTGTGGCAGCTGGTGTTGAAGAAAATATTCCCACATCAAGATGAAGCCAATGGAAAACTTTCTCCCAACTGGAAAGGTCTGTACATGGTTCACCGGGTTCTAACTGGAGGAGCCCTTATTCTTCCAGAGATGGGCGGAGAAGTCTGGCCGAAGCCAATCAATTCAGATGCAGTAAAACGATACTATGTTTAACCACTTATAATGTCCTTTATGATGTAATTTGATCTACGCCTAACCCGATTCCCGTTTAAGAGTGGATACGTAGGCAGCCTTACGGGTTCGGTCACTATTTAATAAAAATTTCATTTTCCCCTTGCTATTGGAACTAGAGCAAAAATTTTAGGAGGACCCTCAAAATTCTGAAGTTGGTTTTCATCCATTCATGTCCAGGGCTGGCGCCCCAGTAAACTGGGGCAAAATATTGAGGAGGACCCTCAAACGTCCGAAGTTGATTCTTCAGCCATTTAGCGCAACAATCAGAAGTGTCAACCTAGTAAACTAGGCAGAATTTTGAAGAGGACCCTAAAAATTTCGGAGCAGGAGGAGGTTTCAATGTCTTGAACCACGTCGCAGTCATTGGTTCACCTAAATAAAACTATTTACGATTATATACTCACGTTACATTTACTAAATCATGCATAGCTGTTAGCTGAATTGTTGTTATTTAGCAACACTACCCCAATGATACACAATGCCAGGAGCCAAGAGAAGACAAACTAACCTTACCCCTTACAGAACTCAAGATTTTTCTTTGGATGCAAGCGCTTGACTTGCAATATCGTCAGGTATATCATGTACCCATACTTTCCCAAGATTGAATCTTCTCAGAATCATCATTCGTTCGCAATTTCTATCCGTACACAACATCCCCAATAGTCATGCTATTGTAATCAGCTATCAGCTAAGAAATCGTACTACTATTCGCTCTTTACATTCTTACATCGGATAAGGCTACTTATCTGCCATCTAAGGTTAAGCTTTACCTCCATCTGCATCCTGTATAAGGCTACTTGTCTTCCTTCCAAGGTTAAGCTATACCTCCATCTACATCCTGCTAAAAGCTACTTTTCTGTCTTTCGAGACTAAGCTTTGTCTCCATCTGCATCCTGCATAAGGCTGCTCTTATGCCTTTCAAGACTATGTACTGCCTCCGTCTGCATCTTGCATAAGGATACTCTTCTGCCTTTCGATACTAAGCACTGTCTCCATCTACATTTCTGGATAAGGCTACTTATCTGTCTTTCTAGACTAAGCTCTTTCTCCATCTGCATTTTGCATAAGGCTACTTTTCAGCATTTTTAGACTAAGCAGCTGTCTCCATATGCATTTTTCATAAGGCTACTTTTCTGCCTTCCGAGGTTAAGCTCTACCTCTATCATTATTTGCATAAGGCTACTTATCTGCCTTAAGAGATTAAGCTCTACATCCATAATCCTCTGCATAAGGCTACTTATCTGTCTTTCTAGACTAAGCATTGTCTCCATCCGCATCTTGCATGGCTGAAATACCGCATCTTTATTTTTCTCGCACGGCTGCAATATCGGCACCTTCATTTGAATTCTGCACCAGCTGAAATACCACCATTTCTTGCTTGGGCTGAAAGATCGCCACCGTTTGCATTTCATGGGCTGAAAGATCGCCGCCTTTTGCATTTCATTGGCTGAAAGATCGACAACCTATTCAAATGTATCATGGTTCGGAGGCACCATCCTCGTAGCGCGATAATATCATTTCATGGCATGTGAATCTTTTTTTACGCTCTTTATGGCCCGGGACGTCATTGTTTGAGGATGTCATCCTAACCATCCAATGACAGCATTCATGGTCTAATAGCAACTAGCATCACGTTTAAGTTTATGCACGATATATACTCCTATTGCTTACATATAGGTGCACCGGATAGGAAATGGCCATCTCAGTAGGAGCGATCCCACTCCAGTTCCCGTAGCTTATTAAATTTCAAATACCTTTGCAACCTAAACATTATGTTCGTCTCTTTCAAATCTCCATCAGCACATTCCGTCAATAGTTCCTAAACTACATGTGTAATGATTCCTGTAAAATCAAGGATATGTAGGCAACTTAGAAACCAGAGCTCGACCAGAATTCTTTTTAATCGTTGTTTCCGGTCAAAATTGGCCATCTTATCTTTACCTGACAACTCTTTCATCCTCCTCGGGTATAGAGGGGCAGCTGTTGATACCCAATTTTTCTTCTAGATATGTTTTTACCCAAAATACTTCCAAAATGGCCTATATGTGCATATATCAGCACACCCAAGATTTTTTGTATTTTTAATGATTTTTACACTAATTTATTGCCTATTTTAATAAAACGAAATGAATAATTATTCCAAAAGTTATCATTTTTGGCGAATAACTTATTTTATTCTCATATTTACACCAAAATATATTTAAGGTTAGTTTTGCACATTTTTACAGATTTATTTGGCATCTTTAAAGCTAAATTGCATGTAATTGCAATGATAGCCTATTTTATGATTTACAGCATTTTGATTATTATAAAATTATATCCATTATTTTAAATTTAATACATGTATATCATTTATTAATTTAGTGCTTTTGATTTGTTTCAATAAACCTTTTCCTATTTGTATATAATAAAATGTGGAAAAGTGGCTATTTAAGATATGGCCCTATTTCATTTCAATTGTAGCCCAAATTGCACCCCAATTCGACCAAATCCCAACCCCCAAATGAAGCGACCCAATTTCATTTTGGACTCGACCCCTGATCCGATTTTCCAACCCCCCCCCCTGTCTTTCAAATTTTGAGTCGTTAATCAATTTTTATCAACGGCCAAGATCTTTTCTTTCCTTTTTAATTTCAAACGACCCCTAAAACCTACTCCATTCTTTCAAAGAAGCTTCCTCTAACTCTCTCTTCTACCAAAGGCTCTCGAACTCTCTCGAGGTTTCTATCCATCTGTGACCTTGGTCTGGCATATCTTAGCCTCCTGAGCCTAATTCCGACATTATCGACTCCATATCTGATCTTGTTTCTTCCAAACCTTTCTTGTTTCTAGGGTTCTCTGAAACCCTAGCGTATTTGAGTTTCTTTTTCGTTAATTTGTTTAGATCTATGCTATATTGATATTTCAAGTGTTTTCCCGAAAATTCCTTTTCAAAAATCCTTTCATTTCAATTTAGGGTTTCTGAATCTGTTTGTTAATGTTTTGTTTGATTCAGCCGGTTATCATCTTTAGGTTTAATTGGTATTGAATACCCTAATTTTTGGGATTTGTTTGAGTTTCTGAGGCTATCTATTAGTATCCGTTTGATTTGCTAATTAGTGTTGAAAACCCTAATTTTTGGAGTTTATTTGAACTTCTGAAAGATTTTGTTTGTTTCACTTGTTTATCACCTCTAAACTCGACTGATTTTTAAAACCCTAGTTTTTTGGGGTCCATTCGAGTTCCTCGGGTTGTTTGTGCAACTTGTCTATATGAAATTGCTCAATCAGTCCTTTAACTTCAACATCTCTTTTCTTTATGTGATTTATTTTGTTATGAGTTCTTGCTATATGTCCAAGTCGACTATTTTTTCAAAAAGGTTTTCACTTGATGTTTTGCATGCTTCTGATTTTTTTTATATAACTAAGCCAATGATACTTGACCTACGTGACTATCATGTTGTGAATGCTTGTTGTCTATTAATTCTGTGCTATTACTGTATGTTGTTCCTCTTTCCACAGCTTGGCCTCACATATCTATTACTTGTTTACTTCATTTATATATTGAGTCCCTTTTGTGATTGATTTTTAAGCTCGTGACTGATTTTCAAACCTTTTCCTTGGGAAATTCTTATTTTACTCACCTGTTAAGGGTTAACTGATTCCTTTCCTTATTTTGTTTTGTTGAATCCTTTTCCAAAATTAAGTATACTTTGTACTTAGACTTAAATATTTACTCTATTCTTTTACTATCCCTTATATGGTAGGAAATCAATCTTTCTCAAAATTATTTCCTTAATTAATCCTGCTAGTATCCATTTGAGCAGTAATCCTTTGATTTAAGGGAAATACTTGTGTTAAGTAATTATTTTCATGTTTGTATTAAAACCATACTCGTTACCTTATTCCCTACTCGTTTTTAAAACTATAAATATATGTACCTCTTCTCTTTCGAAAACAAGTTCTAACACACAGAACAAGTAACTCTTTCTTCTCTCAAATACACTTAGATTTTCTTAAAAGTATTCGAGTTCTTGAACTCATATACTTGAAGTTCTTTTCTCTGATCGTGATTTGGCTGAAAGAATCCTTCTTTTTCTTTGCATACTTTTCCTGCAACTGGTATGTCTCTCTTTGTTTAATATCTGTCTCTCCACTAGATGTTTATTCTTCAGCCTTTCCTTTGGTTGTATTACTGTTTCTATAAGTTTACTTACTTCCTTATCTCTTTGCTTTCACGAATCCCTATCCCTAGTCCCTTTATATGTTGAGTTATGGTTCAGAAAACATGGCAGAAGTTGACATTGTTGTTCATGTATATGGACTAGACTCCCTGTGTCCTAAACTCTTTCAATTTCCATTGCCCTTCCCCATTATATGTATTCTAAGCTTGAGACCTTGGTCTGACAATGTCCTAATCACTGTCCAGACCATAGTCTGACCTTCAATCGGTCTGTGCTTTTATTTGTTGGCTGAACAAGTCTGGTTAGTGGTATGCCAGCCTAGCTTGTGGCTAGGAATGACCACCAGCCTGCGTTGGCGCCACCTACCCCCCTCTATTGCACTTACACTTATTCTTAGAACTTAATTTCTGCCCCTCTCTTATGAGTGTTGCCTTGGGACCCGTGAGCTCCCTCTAAACTAGGATAGCTGAGGTTGGTTCATCCATACTACACCATAACTCATTCTGATTAATATCTTGGGTGTAAGCACTGCCTGGAGTTCCTGAAGCTCACTGGATCTCTGAAACACCCTAGATGAGATAAGGCTTTAGAAATCTTGATCTCGTAAGTTGTTCAATCTCATATTGCTAGACACTTAGTATGAATTAGGCTGCTCGGATGTAGTTGTAATTTGTGATGTACTTTTAATTTTAGTTTATTTTACTGGTATGTAATAATTTGTATAAACTCATGGGGGGTTTAGTTGAAAAGGGAGGTGGATTACTTTTTATGTACAAAGGGTAGAAACCATGCCTATAGGATTTAATTTCTGATATTCGCAACTTCACACGTACAAAGCACGTCTATAGAATTTAACTTCTAAATTCTGGAACTATGCATATAGATACCATGCTTATAAGGCTTTACATTTCTGCACATATTAATGACATTAGGCAAACTGTAGGCTTAACAACAAAGTATCATATAGATACCATGTTTGTAAGGCTCCTGTTAAAAAGTGGTAAAAATCAGTTAACGCATAGAAAGCATGCCTAGAGGGACTTTGAATTTGAGCCGTTTCATTCGTTCAAAATAGCATCAACCATTGAAATTAGTATTTACTCTGGTAAAACTGGCAGTCTTCTGCAATTTTTCTGAACCTCGTAAATTGACAAACCTCTTTCTAAACAAACCAGTATTTTTCTGAAACTCACTATTTGTGATAAGATTCGTGAAACTTTCTTTCCAATTAGTCTGCATGTCCTCTAAAGTTCATTTCTTTTCTGTTACACCTTTTCAAAATTGTACATTCTTTTCTGAAACTTATTTCACTCTGATAAAAATTAGTAACCTTTTATAATCACTTTGCTTTTCGAAATCGATAGTCCTATTTAAAATATAGATAAAAGTGGGTTAATTAATCAAGTGGACCAGTCTTTGACAACTGCATTCAAACGAGCCTAATGCAGACTTCCTGTCTAAAATTATGTGTTGAACCAGTCCGCTTATCGTTTTAATTTAATTTAAAAGACCAACCAGTATGTGCAAGACATGCAAAAGTCTATGGCTTTAGATGATTTAAGGAGGCTTATTTGACCCCTACTTTCCTATTTGCCTTCCCGTAGTTGTATATGTGTTTTGAATGTCGCCTTAGTATTTTGCCATTTTTAAAACTCTCAAAAGCATTATCCCTTTTTCCCTTTAGGATAAGTAGTCTTAAATGCTTCCGGGACTGAGAGGATTAGGATGGATACTAGCATGCAATAAGTAATGAAACTTTTCACGTTTTAATACCTTACGAGGTGGGAAGGGTAGAATATGAATATGATAACCGGTGCGCTAATATCACGTGCGACCCCTCTTTTGAGAAGTGTACGCCGGGTATTGCATTGATGTGATCCATATTATTTAAAAACATAGGACCCCTTTCCCCTTTTACTTGTTCTTTCTAAAGTTTTCTTTTAAACAAACTTCCTATATTTTCTACTCTTTTTCAACCTCATAAACTTGTTTGGAATACTATGTGAAATCCCTCTTCTTTATTTTCGACTTGTCTTCTTCATTATGTAAAGTCAACATTGTAGCATGGCCGGGAACCACACTAGTGGATTTTGAGGGGTGCCTAACACCTTCCCCTTGAGATAATTTCTAGCCCTTACCCAAACTATGGTTCTAAATCTCAATTCTTTCTTAATAGTGTCCTTATGCACTATTATTATTAAGTGGCAAATCTTCAAACTCCAAAACCCAATTCTCGCAAGGGAATAGAGTTGTCTTCCCGAATGTCGTATACCTGATTCCGAACTCTGTTTTGAAAAAAAGGGAACATCGACACACAACATACTGCATATGACATACCATCCTAGGATAAAATGGGGACTTCAAATCCCTTTCGAGCCACAAGAAACTATGTACTCAGCCAACCAAGACTTTCCATTGAACCGATATGGAAGAAAATCACTATACATCCCATGCTTTTCATGCCAGTAAAAATTATACACCTCCAAACTACGGTGGAAATCCTCAAGAACTCTCTGACTCCCTTTGCCCAAAACCAAACTTGACATGACTGAATCCTTCTAACTCAACCAAGCTACACAGGTCGCTAACACCTAAGAACATTACCATGAAACACCTGTAAGAACTCATTACCTTGTAAGCATCCAAAGAACTAACCATGCCGACCTAGCCTACTACAAAGCTATCACAGCTATCCAGGCTCCCTTATGGTTTACCTTTAACTTGATATTCCTTCTAGCTATCATCACGATTCCTCAACCCATACTTACCACACGAGACCCAAGCATAAAACCACACCGTCCTATGTTCCATAAGCCGATGAATACTCTCTAGACGTTCCCAACAGCACCACGTTCAAAATGCTTACCCTGAAAAGACTTCCTACAAACCCAATACCATTACCTTCACCTTCCCGATACTGATACATAGAATCATATAGGTAATATAGAAAATACCACAAGTCTTGACATCTTCCAATGAAAACTCAGTTTTAGCCACATATACAACTTGAAGATAACCAATTGTTACATGTAAAATCTCGAACCCATTGGAACCATTCTCGAGAATAATCCGCTCTAATCAAACTGCAATTACCGTGATTAAATGAACCAAACAACCCATGCCTTATTAGCACTATGACACTACAGAATGTGACATCGTTCCATTACAACCAAGCAACTTCATGCTCTATGCACCGACCATCCTTTACCAACAATGACCCAAGACATCCTGTGATTCTCACACACCAGTGAAACATCCTATTACCTTACCTTAGTCGAAAGTATTTCTTTAGTCGAGCCACCTTCGGTCTCAATCTCCACAAACCCTAACTGATTCACCGGCACACCTCAAACTTGAACCAATATAACAAATAATTGTTCGATCAACTAATCAATAGCAGACTCCCACACTTGGCTCAAAGCCATATATCAAATCATACAATAACTCATAATGCATATACTTTGTTGCTTTCTTATTACCATAGTGAGATTAAACTCAATTCTTTTGTAAGCTTGTGAAAACACAGATCATCTAATGTTTTAAATCATTTCCAATTCTTGTATTCACTCTCGCAAAAAGTTAAACCCACTCTCATAAGCAACCCAATTTAAATTACAACACATATCTTTTACTTGCAAATGATATCTTCTAATAGACAACATAAAGATCGCACAAATGTCCGAACACTCTGCAAGAGATAACCCACCTTCTTCGCCTCGAACTAACCTTTCCGCATACCTCCCACCGTCATAAACTTTATGCAATCACCTAGTCTTCTAAGTCTGAACTCATACTGCAACATGAAATTTACTTCACTCAGAACTGGTAAACATGAAAAGATCCTTCACACGCCCATAACTTGGGGCTATACCTCGAATCAAGATGGAATTCATGTACCGAATAGTTTCACTATTATTCAACAGACCCTTCTCGTCGCTTCCAAATCACACAAATACATCTCGCAGTATTAACATACTTATTAGATGGTCATCCAGCCGTCACTCCTACTAATAGAGACACTACCAAACACATAAGTTCAAAAACACTTGCTCACACCATCAGCACCTTGGTGCTCAAGCTATTGGCAAAAATGCAGCCTCAAGTCCTCCAGACTGGCCCAACATCAAGTCACAGAGACCATGTCTCGCCCATTCATCAGGGAATCGCAAACCATCGATGCACATCTGATACTGAGCGCTCATGCGTGCATATGAACGCGTGGAAGGAGTTCAAAGAGTTACATTTCAAGTTGAATCAAGGACACATGATAAGAATTCGGGAATGTGAAATTTTTCCTAAATATTCTGTAGCCTCTCGAGGATACATACAGAAGTCTCTATACAGATCCACGAGGCTCTACTAAACCTTCTTATGACTCGTGAGACCTATGTAACCTAGGCTCTGATACAAACTTATCACGATCCAAAACCCAGACCGAACGTGATGGCGCCTCTCTTGAAGACAAGGCTAGCCAACTAGTCCAAATTCGATTTTTAAACAATTAAAATTAATAATATGTCTAAGCATGAGTAAATAAGCCAAAGACTAAGCAAAAGATAGTAAAATATGCAGAATACATCCCATACACAACCCGATATCGGGGTGTCACAAGTAAGGAGCATCTACTAGGGTCTATTTATAATAAAATGTCTGAAATGTACAAAATACAGACTAATGGAATGAAAAGGGAGGAAAGCGATGATGCGAACAGTGGCATCTACCTTGTTAAACTCTAATGACTCTGCCTCCGATCAGCCAATACTCGCTATGAGGTTTAGAAATACCTAAATCTGCACACAAGCTAGAAGGAGTAAATTGAGTACTATAACATAGCAACTAATAAAGGTAAATGAGACCTGAATAGTAAGAAATCAGGTAAAACATATCAACATGCTGTATAGAAGCAATATAAAACCATTTAAGAAAGCAATGAAGCTGTAAAATTTCTTAAAAAATCTTAGCTCACTTCAAACTTCTTTAAAAATACCTTTTTAACCGTTCATCAATAAAATGCAGAGAAACTAGAACATATAATCACTGATGGTCCGCCCCTTGTGCACAAATACACAATAAGCAGGTAAATAACAAGTAAATATGAAAGATAAACACATAATGGTTCGCTCCTCGGGCACAATGTCAATAACTCCGCCCCTCGAGCAATATCTCAGAACAATACTAGCCCCTTAGGCAATAACATAGAACGGTACCAATCCCTCGGGCTATATCTCACATCACCATGGGTACCCGGGCTCGCTGGGGGTGTGAAGACTCCCGGGGGGGCCTCTTACGGCCCAAACGCAATATCAAGCCATCTCGTGGCATCATAAACAGGCTCTCGGCCTCATATTAATATCAAGCCACCTCGTGGTGCACAATCTCAAGCCCTCGACATATAATCATAATCAGTATATCAATTATGCAGCATGCATTCCGACCCAAAAGTACCCTCACAATACAGGCCCTCGGCCTTGCTCAATCAAAAGATCACATAATCCACTGGGGAAACAATAAAACATGACGCTCAACCCAAAATATTATTTAAAATTTCATTTCAACTGTTAAACAGAGTACTCATGGCTGAGTTTTGAAAATAGTGGAAAATAACATGACTAAGTTCAAGTAAAAAGTCAAAACAGTGAGGAATATCAATATAAATTCCCAAAGGATTCAAATAGTTGGCACGAGGCCCTAAATATGGTATTAAACCCCAAATGATTATGATAGAAAATAGATTTCACTCAAATACTCAATAAAATAGTCAATCAGGACAGATTAAGTCAAAATTCCCAATAGTGCATGACCCCACGCTCGTTTTCTAGTGTGTGCGTCACCTCAATATAGCACAACGATGTGCAATACGGGGTTTAATACCCTCAGAAAAATATTTACAATCATTACTTACCTCGATCTGGTCGAAACTCTAGTCCGCGATGCCTTTGTCAGCATGAATCAACCTCCGGATGCTCCAAATCTCGCTACAATCAGTACATAATTATTAAAATATGCTAAGGTAATAAAGCCCACTTGACGATATCTAATTTGCATCAAAAATTCCGAAATTGCTCAGATCCGTTCCCCGGGCCCATGCTTCAGAATCCGACAAAACTCAAAAAATCCGACAACCCATTCAACTGCGAGTCCAACCATACAAATATTACTAATTTCCGATAACAATTCGGCCTCGAAATCAATAAATCTTATTTTTCGATTTCTAGGTCCAAGTCCCCAATTTTCACCTCAAAAATATGTAACCTAGTCAGATTATTCGGTAATAATTCAATATTATGGAGTAGAAATAATCACAACTGACTTACCTCAATATTCCCATGATTTCTTGCTCAAAAATCACCCCATGCCTTGTTGTTTCACCAAAAAACGTCAAAATGAGCTAAGAAAAACATGAACAACATTAAAAAAAATGATTATGGTCGCTAAAAGCCAATTTCCGTCGCTACAAGTGGTCCAATCTGGTCGCTAAAGGTATACACCAGGTCTGATGTACCAACAGTCTTCTATTTCACTAAAAAGGCTATAACCATCATATGAACTTGGAATTCGATGATTCGTACTCGTATGAGTCACAAATAATGATACGAACGTTGTCCTTCAATTGAAACTCAATTTGGAACTCGTTTTCTTAGTACGATAACCATTTTGCTCGCTAAATTATTAACTCATGATTCGCGTCAAAAAACCCAATCGCGACTTGATGAAATTAGACCAAACATTCAAGGTCACTCCTATAATTCATTATCAAAATTTTGAAAGTCTTAAAATCAAATTTCGATTTGTAGAACTAAAAATAGACATTTCGATCATTACATGATTATGCTCAAAACACCAAAATCTTCCAAAAACACTTCCAAAACTTATCCGAGCCATATGGGACTATGACCAAACATGTCAACACACTCCATAACATAATTTAAACTTGTTCCAACCTTCGAATGCTTAAAACAACATCAAAACATCGGAGCACCGCCAGATTTAAGCCTAAAAATTCCAAGAATTCCGAATTTGATCAAAAAGTCTATTGAACCTCATACAAATGACCTGAAATTTTGCACACACATAACAAATTGCAAACTGAACCTACTCTCATTTCCAGAATTTCATTTCGACCCCGATATTAAAATTTTCACTGGCGATATAAAAATGCAAATTTATAAATTTCGCTAATTTAAAACTAAATCTACCACGGACCTCTAAAATACATTCTGGACAATTCCCAAGTCCAAAATTACCTAACGGAGCTAACCAAATCATAGAAATTCAAATCTGAGACCGAATACTAAAATGTCAAAAGTTGGTCAAACCTTTCAAATTTCAATCTTTAAGTGAGAACCGTTCTTCCAAATTCATTAAGATTACCTTGAAAACCAAAACCAACTATTTACATATGTCATAATATATCACACAAGGCAAGCCATGCCCGAAAACTGGTGAGCAAAGTGCAAAAGCTCAAAACGTCTAGTTGGATCATTACACTGCATTTCCTACAACAAAGTGATAGGAAATGATTTTGAACTCCTACTCCTTAAGCATCATCATCATGAAAGTCAACCCATCCGAGCATTAAATACCATAACTCAAAAGCCGCATAAGGGTCACCGTCAAACATCACTATCAAGAAGCCCACAAACCACTATTGGTTCATCCTTTCTGGTACCCATATGACCTCTATAAATGCATCAGTCAGTTGATAATTCACATTTTTACAACATATTCAAGTTTTCAAAGCCAAATTCACCCCCTTCCACATTCTTCCTTCTTCTACACTCAATTAATTGTCTACCTTCTCAAAAAGGCCCTTTCACCATCATGGCTAGAACTTCCAAGACGGTTCCTCGGAAAGACAGGGCTACCTCTTCACCTCGAATATCCAAAGGAAAGCCCAAAGTGATACCTACCATTGAACAGTGTACCCCTACCGAATTCATCATGATAAAGGATATTTCAATCGATAGACCCTCATCTACATTAGGATGGTATGAACACGTGTCCCGGTATATCAGCGTCGTGACCGACAGAGGGAAAATGAAGAAAGATTGTCGATAGAAGTAGGCGGTTCTGGTTGAGATCCCCCGCTCTAACGAGACCATAACGGACCACAAGACTAACTTCCTGTATGTATATATGCACTCATTCATTTTAGGTCCCGTCGATTCTTCGAACCCTTCTTCCCCGGCGATAGACCCGGTCATTCTCGACTTCTACGACAAGTATCACGTGATGCTTGTCCAAATCTATCCCTTTTTTTAGAGGATAGTCTACATACTCGCCCATTTTAGCGTGTAAATATTTAATTTAGGCCTAATATCTCTATTTCAGTTGATTTTTACTCTTTTACTTTGTTTCATCACAAAAAATAAAAATTTTAAAAAAAATTTAAGTTTACGTATCTTTCGTAAATTTAAATGAAAATATACAAAAATAGTACCTTATCTTTATTTTAATATAATCTTGAAAATACAAAAAATACTTTCATATTTTATAATGTAGTTCAATTTATTAAATTATTTTTATATTTTTATATATAATCAAACATAATTTTAGAATGAGGAATTAGTTTTAGGTTTGTTTATCCCGCCTTTATAAATCTTATAGTTCAATTTTTAATCTTTGGCCCAATTTTCAAGCCCATAATTTCTAGACTTATATCCCTAACTTAATTCATACCCCTACATATTGTATCTAAAAACATCTAACACAACTTTTCACAAAAGAACTCCACCCCTGTATTTTGCATCTTCCTCACGCCCATCTTCTAACAAGATTGAGCAGCCATAAACGACCCCCAATTTCTGTCCAGCCAACTCGCCGGATAACGAGAACTTCAGCCGCATCCCATAGAAAGAACGAAGTTGCTGCCCACTTTCTTGGTTCCCTTCAATTTCAGCAAAGATTTTGAGTGTTTAATCCTTGAACCAGAAAATGCTTCACTATTTTAATGTAATCATCGTTTCTCTCCTCTAATTATTCTAATCTGCCGCGACCTGCACAAGTAACATAAACAAGGGGAAGAGGTCTTCATACTAACTGAAATTGAAAAATATAACAGAAAAAAGAAAGAGGGGATCGATGGTTTTTACATTAGGGAAGTTAAAAGGGGAATAAAAATTAAGTCTTGGTTTTGGGAGGGGAACGGTAGAACAAAAAGGGATTAAAGTAGCCCAGATCTAAACCAAAGGGAGTTTGAACATGAGCTTCGAAGAGTGATTTTGAGTTTTTTCAGTGTCATTTGAGCTCGATTCAACAATTGTTGATTTGTTATTCCAATTAAGTTGAAAATTTTCGCCTTTGTTCTTCAACAAAAGCTCACTTTCTTATTTACTACTTTTATATTAATTGCATGTTCTATTTTATATTTGTGAACGTTTTATGGTTATGATATCGACTCTATTGCTTTGTTCTCTAAATGATTAGGTTTATTTTATTATTATTGATGCCATGAAATTTAGTACATTTTCTTTCCTTTGTATAAAAAAATCAAAGTTATAAGATTATGTGGGCTCTTAATATCAATATTCAGAGCGGAACTATAATTGGTTTCCTTGGTGACCTTCACGTTCTTTAAGTGCAAATTGCTTTGGTTGGCTTAAAAAAATTAGTTTTTTCCTAATTTTAGTTTAGCGTCAATTGAATGGGAGTAGCCTATTAGTAGTTATAGGAATTTTATTTGCCGACAAAAATGGGATTCGGAATTGTTTTCCTATTTTGTATTGATTTTAGCTTTGGTACAAGGCCCAAAACAAATATCTTGAGTTACGAAACTAAAGAATAAGTCCATTAATCTTGTAATATGAGACATAGGAAAATACTTATGAATGTCGTAGCCTGCTTGAGGCATGCCATACGAACATACAATTTATGGCCCTCAAAAGCCAATGTGGAAATTCTTTTGTTAGAATAATTCGAGGCTTGTCATGTCAAATAAAATCTTAAAAAGCACGATCCTCGCTTAATTAAATTTAATCCTTAGAAATCGAGGCGTGTCATTTAGTTGAATTTTCTATGGCCCTCGCAAACTTGAAAGTGCATAGTTGCTTTAGACGCGCTATTTTAAAAATTACTTTCCTAAACTCGGGTGTGCATTTCATGTGATACAAATCTAACTCTTAAAAACGTTAAATAAAATATGTCGCGGACCAGGGTGCATTTCATGTGGCGGGTTCAAAGACATATTTTTGATAACGTTGGATCTTCTTAAATTAATTAAAAGCGGTTAATAATTTAAAACTATACCATAGGCTAAAACATATATTAAATTCAGATAATATGTCAGTTATGATAGTTTAAGCGACCGTGCTAAGGTGCCTAACACCTTCCTTCGAGTTAACAGAATTCTTTATTCAGAATTTCTGTTTCGCAGACTTCAATAGAAAATTCGAATTTTCCTCAATTTAGGATCTTAAAATAAACTGGTGACTTGGGACACTAGAAAATAACAAATCCCAAGTGGTGACTCTGAATAAACTAAAATAAATAATCTCATCCCGAATAATGTCACTTAAAGTGGAAAAAATCCCTTCCACTACCTTCGGGTGTGTAAAAAGGAGGTGTGGCATTTAATACCTAATTTGTTTCATATATATTTTAAATATGCATAAATGCCTTATATTTTTTTGGCAAACAGAAAGTAAATATATTAAAGCTTAAGGAGCATTCATTACATAGGAGTTGTAGTTAGTATCACTTAGGATACTTCAACTACCTAGGCTTGCTAACAAGTTACAAGAATCATACGACAAATATTTTTCAAAAATAGTCTTATCTAATACATCCGTAGATAGTAGGGATAACACTTCTTCTAGTGGGTTAACAAAAACTTTCTTCTTCTTCCTTGGGTTAGCAGATCCCATGCATGCGAGTTAATGAGCTATCCTATTCCCTTGCAATAACTCGTGTTTGAGGATTACATGCTTCCCTTGGTGCTTTAACAACCTATATTTTAATAAAATATTAGTAAATAGGTGGTTCCCTTGTTGTACATATTGAATCACCTCCGTGGAGTCTGTTTCAATCTGAAGTGGAAACAAACCCCCTCATGAGCTGATTTTTGTCCTTCCAGTAGCGCCTTTATTTATTCATGAAGGGAGCCATATGCATTGGCAAATTTGGTATATCCCACGATCTAGTCTCCTTTTTCATTTATGATGATTCCACCTAGGCTGCAATTTTGTTTTTCTTAAGAGAAGCATACATCAATGTTTAGTTTGTACCAATCAATTGGAGGTTTATGCCACTTAACCCTAATAAGTAGTTTATTAGCATGGATGATATTGGTAGTGATAAATTTCATTTTATTAGAGCAGGTAGGCTCCAAATCCATTGGAAGTCTAAATTATTATCAATATTGTTGTTATGTAAAAGAGTGTAACAAGACATTATTGTGAAAATACCATTAGTATTAAGAGACCAAATAGGGGTATCCTTAATGGGAGCCTTACCACTTATTCTTGTTTTGACAATTTTGTCCTTAATGTCCTCGGGTAGGTTTAACGATATTCTATCAAGATTCCAATCTTTGCCATCAAAGATATTAGAAATAGTAAGTATAAGATCATTTCTGGAAAGGGGGCCTTCTATTGAGTTTCTAAGGCTACCTATTTTGGGGATCCAATTGGATTCCCAAATGCTTAGTTTGGAACGATGGTACAAGTGCCAAGTAATACCCTTGGAGCAAACTTCCCACCCTTATAGCAAGTCTTTCCATATAAAAGATTTTTTCTTATTATATTGAGGGTTTGCATAAGAATTAACGATAAGGTTTGCCCAAGGAGTAGTAGTATTGGTAATACCTCTCCCCGCTTAATATGCTAGGGAACACATGTTTTTATTTATGGCTTTGTGATAAACCAAACTGCCTTTATTTCTAGGTTGGCACACTTTAGACCAATTAATATAGTTGAGTTTATGTTTTTCACTATTGCTACCATATATAAAGTCTCTTTAGACCATATCAACTTTTTTTAGAATATTCATAGGTAATAGAGCATATTGCATGTAGTGATCTGGGATAGTATTTATACATGAGTGAGAGAGAGCAGTCCGTCCAGCTATGTTTAGGAATTTAGCTTTCCATGAGGTAATCTTTGATCTTATTTTGTCAATTATAAATTGGTAGTCCTTAGGGTAGGGTGTATCTATTGGATGGGGAACCCTAGGTATGTCCCAAAGGAGTCAGTTCTATTTATAGCTAGAATGTTCGTAATATCCTTTGTAAGGGGCAGATGACAATTATTAGAGAAGATGAATTTAGATTTTTTTGTATTTATGGATTGTCTTGACAGAGTACAAAAGTATCAATCCCTTTCTTTATGGTAAGGCTTGACTTAAGGTTGACTTTAGCCATGTGGGTTAGGTCATCTGCAAAGAATAGGCGAGAAAAAGAAGGGCCTTTTTTCCCTAAAGTAATCGGGTCCCAGTTCTTCGTATCCACCTGGTGATTTATGAATCTTGACATCATTTATAGACATAAAATATTGATAAATGGAGAGATAAGGTCTCCTTGTCTGATTCCCCAGCTAGGTTGAAAACAGTTGGTGGTAGAACTATTTACCAGAATGGAAATTGAGCTTGTGGGGATGCAGCTTAATAAGAGCTTCTTAAATTTTGGAGGAAAATTAAAGTAATTTAGGTTATGATGCATAAAATACCATTCTAAATAATTAAAGGCTATTTTCGGGTCAAATTTTTGAATCATGCGAGATTTGTTGCCTTTTTGCTCATGGATTTTGGAGATAATTTCTTGTATGATTGTCTGAAGCTCTCATATTCTTAATAAAACTGGCTTGGTAAGGGAAAATAAGATGGTCAAGAAAGGAATTAAGTCTATTAACAAGGATTTTGGTAATGACCTTATAAGCCGTATTGCATATACCAATTGGTCTAATGTTGTCTATGCGATTTGCATTATAAATTTTTGGGATTAGGCATAGATAGGTCTTGTTAAGTACATTGGGTATATTTTGGGATTCAAATATGTGATGGCATATTTTTATGACAGAGTGGTCTACTAAGCCCCTGTACTTTTGGAAAAAGAAGGGTTGTAGACCATCTGGTCTCGGTGCCTTAAAAGGCTTGAAAGAGAAAATAGCTTGCTTGACTTCAATATATATAACGGGGTTATCAAGGTTTTCCAAGTTTATAACATGTTGAGTGACATTTGTTAGGGAACTAACCCTACTAGACTTAACATGAGAGGTTGTGAAAGTGTTGGAGAAGTAGATTTGGGAGATTTGGGTCATTTATCCAATTTCCTTCATTATCTTTGAAGAAGTTAATTTTATTCCTTCTTTTCTTATTTGTAGCCATTATGTGATAAAACTTAGTGTTGGCATCACCCTCTTCAACCAAAGGATTCTTGACCTTAATTTCAAATAGTCTTTTTCTATGAGTAATAAATCATTAAATTCCCTTTTGAGGCTCAAATGGAGTTCCTGTAAAAAAACAATACTATAAGGGAAGTGATGGGAGTTTTCTATTCCTTGAAGACGGGCTAAAATTTTACTTTTTCCCATGATATTACCGAAAATAAGATATTTCCATTGCATGACTTTATCTTTAAAGGAAGTACTGTCCCTAATATATCTATTAGTACTCCAGTTATTTTGAACTAGAGAATTGAAGGACGGATGCTTGCACCAATATGTTTCCAATCGAATAAGAGGTTTATATAATGTATTTCTTTTGGGGATTAATTCAACTAGTATGGGGTTATGATCCAAATGGGTTCTATGTAGATGAATAGTGGAGGTTTTTGGGGAATAAATTAATCCAATCCTCATTTGCAAATACCTTGTCCAGTCATTCCATTATCAAACCCCTATTTTTGTGTCTAAGGTTGGACCAAGTATATTTTGAACCTTTGTACCCGAGATCCATTTGATTACAATGGTTAATTTTTGACCAATGGAAATTAGCTCTATTATCTCTAATATGAATACCACCAAAATTGTCATTTGAACTCAAAATATCATTAAAGTCTCCTCCTAAATGCCAAGATACGTTATAGCTATCACTAAGAATTTGTATATTGTCCCGCATTTTACTACGACATAAAATATTAGTGCTAGCATAAACAATACTAAGAAGACATTTTTGGCAGATAGAGTTTACCTCAATAGTAGCATGAATTTCTTGATCTCTACGTACAAAGTTTTGCAACAATTTCGTGATTGCATAGCACAATAATCCCTCCATGTTGCCCCTCCGCTGGGACCTCCATGAACTCAGTAAACCCATAATCATCAAATAGCTCCAAGTGATTACCCATCCTAGTATCTAGTAGAACTACTAAACATGGCCTGCGAGTGTCCACCATGTCGCTAATGTTTCTTCTAAAGGTGTCTTTGTTTCCTCCTCTAATATTCCAGATGATAATATTGGTTGGCCTATTCATAGATAAGTTGAGAGTTTGGTTGGTTGGATTCCCATTTTTCCTTACTTCTCCTATCAATGTATTTCTCTAGAGAGACGGGACGAGGATCATCGAGCATTTGTAAAATGCCAATTGGCAACTGAGCACATGCCTCTTCTCTTTCCCCTCCGAATGGAGAAACACGTTTACTGCGTCTAGCCTTGAGATTTCTAAGACTTGTTCTAAGAGGAGGTTCAGTGGTTCTTCCTCTTCTCCCATTGCTTCTTCCATTTGTTCTTGGATATTTTCTGGTTGGTATGGTGGGGATGGGGGTAACGGTGGAGTTGGAGGTGCTTGGAATGGATGTGGCTGCTCCCATGGCAGGAGTATGGTGTTTAGTTGGGAGATGTTCTCCGGCATGAAGAAAGGCATATCCATTATGGCGTTCTATGGATATATGAGATTTAAGTAAGGGGGGAGGTTCCATTGGTTCCTCATTGCATGAACCAACTGTGGGTTCAGAGATGGGTCTAGGGGTTGAAGGATATTTTTTTATCCAATCTTAGTTCAAGTAATTTTTCATGGCCAACCCCTTGCCCTCCATCACTAGTTGAGCTAGATATTGAGTGTCATGTAGTTTGATCACAGTGTCTTGGCCATTCACTTGAATGTTGAACGAGCATGCATGACCCATGAGGCTCAGCTCCATCCGCGACACTGGTTGATAATCTTTAGCTTGGGGTAGTTGGACATAGATGATCTGGGGATTTACTAGTTGGGAGTTAGGTAGTGGTAGGTTTTCCATTGTTAGTCTAGTTTGGCGAAGGATTTGGGGAAGCCTTTGTCTTCTCCGGTTGGCTGAAGCAATAGTTGGCATCTTGTATGTCTACTGCACTATTAATTAGGTCTAGGGCTGGCGTGGGGGGTAACTCTTGGATGAGTGTTGTGGATTGGTTAGAGGGCTAATGATTGGAAAGAGCTTTATAGGCTTTGTGTGTCCCCAAGGGGATGTTTATGGGGTGGCTTTCCGATTCTTTTGCGTGTTGGGATTCATTGGCCATTTCGAAAGATATTTCTACATCAATGGCCATTTGGCCAACTTTCTTTGGGAGATGGTGGTAAGAGGATCTAGTTAATTGATTTTTCATGGGGATGTGGTTAATAATCGTGTGATTACTTTCCTCTTCTCCAGGGAGGGTAGTGTTTATAGTGGTATCATTTTTTGTAGGGGTAGAAGTGGCTTTTCCTGAGTCTTTTTGCATGGCCAAATTTGCCAAATGTTGTACATGATTAGAGATGTTTGATACGTTTATCCCTTCCATGGAAGAATTAGTAGCCAAACCGGACATGTGTTCATCGGGAAGGAATTTAGTAATAGAGCAAGCTTGATTATTATTAAGAGTATAGGTGGTTTCATCCAAAACCATTGGTTGGTCACTAGGTAATTTCTTACAAGATATGTTTTATTATTAATAGAGGTCTGCTTATTGATTTCATTAGTGGTTTCGTCCATAACCATTAGCTGGTCGTCTAGAATAGAATAGTGATGTACCGTGGTAAAATTTGGTTGGTCTCGAAGCACTGAATGAGGAGAATGCATTGACTTATTAACATTATTAGATTTGTATTGAAGAAATTTAGTATCCATATACTTACACGTGGTAGCATTGATAATCTTAACAGGAATACCTGGGCCAGTGTTTTGATTAACCGGAATGGTAAGTCTTGGTCTGGTTGTCGTAGCATTATGTTTCTTTTTTGAAAACGAAACTGTTGTCGAGACTTTCTTATCACCTTCCTTTTGAAGATGAAGGTTCCTTTAATGTAACTTGATGTGGAACATCCTTATTAATTTGAAGTCGACTATTCGTCTTCACTTCCTCAAAAGTGCTAAAAAAACAAATGGGCATTTTTGTGCTATATGTCCTAATCTGCTGCATTTTGTATAAAGAAAGTTCTCCCCTTCATAGTGGATTATTTGTTTCTGATGGCCAACATAGATGGAAGGTTGGCTGGCATGTCAAGAGATAATTTCACACATAGTCTTGCATATCAACCACGGAGAGTTATTGATATGCATACGTCTATTTTAAGTAGCCGACCAACTGCATTACCAATTTTTTCCAAAATTTTTGCATCATAAAATTCCGTGGGTAACTGAGGAAGTCTAATCCAAATAGCTGATTTGGTGACCTTCTCTTTCATTGCAACAAAATTTGGTTTCCACTGGATGATGGAGAGAAAATGTCCATTTATGAACCAAGGTCCTTGTTGCATAGATTTTTCCATGTTTTCCTTTCTTTTGAATTTTATGATGTAGTATCCATTCCTAAATCAATTAATTGGAAATCCTCATATGGCTTCCACAGTTCCTGAATGTTTTTCTTTAGATAGTGATGTAGCATACGTTTTCCCACCAATTTGATGATGATATAATTCCTCTATGGCTATTTTATCTTCAGGGGAGAGAGAGATACACTTAATTCCTTCAAGATTGGCAATAGGAATTGGGTATTCGTTGATCATCCTGATTCATTGATATGGAGTTTTTTTCATGTTCATTCTCTAAGTTTGCAAACAACATCAGATCTTGAGTAACGAGCATGCCTTTGATGCTAGGTTTGGTGATTTTTGGATCGGAATCTAGGGGTTTTGGGGTGATTGAATTAACTTGTTGTTGATCATAGGGTTGGGGTTCCATGATGTTTTTTTAGAGAACTCTCTCAACAACTATCAACTCTCTAGTTGATAGTGATGAAATGTTACCAAGTACATAAATATGCATAAATACCTTCAAAATAGCTTATACATACAGATATAATCATGCACAAGGTTTTTATAGCTTTTCCAATAATTTTATGGATTTAGATTGATTTATTTCACCCCTTTTATTCATAAAATTTCAATAATTATTCTCAAAATTATTGTTATGGTGAATTAATCATTTAATTTCTATATTGATGCCAAAATATTGTTAATATATTTTTTTATATATTTTTATAATTGCATTTGGAATTTTTCAAGCTAAATTACATATAGTTGCAACATTAGCCTATTTAATGTATAATTACATTATATGCGCAAAATTGGTCCTTATATATTTAAAATGATAAGTATATATTTTAAATAATTTTAGTTCGTAAATTTATTTATTAGAAATTATTTATTATGTAATATAAATTTAATTGAGAAAATAGGCTATATAAATTATAGCCAGATTTGGCTTTCAATTGTAGCCTAAGTTGAACCAATACCCATACCCAGTTTTAGGGTAAATCACACGACCCAACCCCTATACACATTTACCTGACCCAGAACCCATTAGATTTAGAGCAACGACCCGTATTTTTCTTTCCTTTTTTTTTATATCCTAGACAACCCCTAACCCTAATCATTCTCTACACATCGTCGCCCTCGAATCCTCTCAACTCCCCTCTTCTCTCAACCTAACCCTAGCCCCCTTTAAACCGTCTCCCTTCTTTGGTCGTCTCCGGTGGCCACCCTTCGACCCCTAAGCCTCCAGTGGATCCTCCTTTGCCATACTCATCTTCTCTAAGGCCTTCAAGGGCCGTGGGTCATACCGACATGCATCTAGGATTTTCCATATGGTGTGTTCTTGATAGTGAAATCCTGTTATACTTGTTACGATCCTTGAGGTTTTGACAGGTTCTATCATCTATACTTGGCTTTCTTCTGAAACCCTATTTCTTTTGCTTACATCTCATAGATATATACGACTTTTAAATGATTTGAGTCTTTTCCTTTGATATTTTATACTATTCTTGAATCTCTTTTACAAAAATCATCGATTTCAAGTCATTTTCATCTTCTTCTAAAGCTAGGGTATTCGGAACTTCTTCTACACTTTGTTTAAACTAATTCTTTATGTTCGAAACTTCTATCTCATACATATTTCAACTGATTGTATGATTTTACTTTTTTTTCAACTCACCTATGTTGAAATCCTATTTCTTTAGTTTCAATCTTTGGTTTTCGAGATCTATTTAATAACATTTTTAGTAAATCTGCATGTTTCTATGATACCGTGATTTTTTGCCCTATGTTAGCTTGTTATGGTTCCTAATTGTGGTTATCCTTGCCTATCGTGTGATTTTGCCCTATTTTGTTCAGAAATGTTTCCGATTCTTCGCTTCACCTACCTGTATCATACTTAGCTTACTAATCCAGACTATGCTCCACCTGAATCCCTAATGTTATATGTGATCCTTGTCTTACTCGGCCCTGATTTTTCAATACCATGTGCTTGTTCTTATAGAGTGATGCTAAATTAATGATATCTCTTATTCTTGCATCGTTGAATCTTTGTAATTTATCTTTCACTGTTTCTACCTGTTATTTCTGCTGATTTTTTACCTTGAAGAATGTTTTTCGACCTTATTCTATGATCAATTTTGCTATTAATTGATTGCTCAAGTCTTTCCTCAATTGAAGTGTGCTGAACCTAACCTCTCTTACATATTTTGTGTGCTTGTGCTATGCCAAAAATATTTTCTTAATTGGCATTTTAAGCCTTATACAATTTCCTTCCTTATTTTTATATGTCTATTACCGTTTGAGCTAACTCCTAAATTAAAGGAACTACTTGCCTTAATTTCCTAAATGATTGATTCTAAGTTCCTTAATTACTAATTGACTTTGTTTTTTTACCTTATTTACTACCTACATATAAAATATAAATACCCCAGTCTTTCATTAGCAAAATACACGAACACTCTTGGTTTAAAACTATTTCTCACACTTAAAACTTTCTGCTCTCTTTTGTGGTACTTGATACTGCTCTATGTTAATCGGCTGCAAGCTAAGGCTAACCATTGTGTTCTCATGTTCTTTCACTTTGCTTAGTGTCCTCTATACCAATATGTTCTAGTTTCAATTCAAACTTCTAACAACAATATGATTCTCTTATTGTTTCAGTTTATCATGTTTCTAGTTTTCTTCTATTTATGGTTTTGTTGTGAAATTTGTAGTTGATGGTTACATATTATGTACTCCTCTCCCTTAAAAAATAGTGTATTACTTCTCTTTTTGTTTCTGGGAATGTCTACACCAATCATCTCTTGTTATTTGTTTACCACCATGAACACCCCAAATCTCTATCACCCTTGCATGTGAGTTTCTTCTTTATGTCTGATTTTGTGAATATGTTTGGTCAGCTTCTTCTGAGCATGACTATGCCAATTCCTAGGTCTTTGTTTAATTGTGTGTCCTGTGTATTCCCAAACCCTCTTGACCCCTGTTTGTGGATATTGAACTTGGTTTGGTTCTGTGACTACTGGATGTGTATGAACCTATCTCAAGATGTTGTGTTAGGACTTTATTAACTACTTCTATCTCTTTTCCAAACAGCCTCTGTGTTTTACTAAATCACTTTCAAACAGACTTCCTTTTGTACAGTTTTTTACTTAAATTACATTCACTCTACTCTTACTCAATAAGTTCTACCCCCTCCATATGTGTACTACCTGGGATACTCTTGAGAACCCTTTGACCTCTGGCATACTGAGGCTGCACTTTTCACACTGTACTTGTTCAATCTTTGGTTACTACGTCTAGGTGTAAGCGCTGTCCAGGATCCTTGAGATCCGTAGGGAACTTTGATGCACCTAGACTCTAACATTGTGTATGGAATTGAGGTATTTGAGGCCATGGGAGACTTTGGATATCTGGGCCTAATCAAAGGCCCCCTATTAACCGTTCTTAGCGCGTGGTATTAACCATCCCAACCTATAGGTCCTAGAGGGTGTTTAGGACCACTATTCCTACAAAGGAATGCTAGGTTCAACCCTTAAGTTTTAAGGCGAAATACTAAGCGATATACAAAAAACAAGTAGGATTTCACATAACAAAGTATGTAAATGGCTCAAGTACCTATCCATGAATATACATACAATTAGCATGCCTCGATGACATTTAATTTCTAAGAGAGAGAGATTTTAAAAGATCTGAATGCAAAAGTCTGGGCAGAATTAGGCAGGGCAGGTTGGAAAAACACAGAAGGTAAATTAGTAAAGTACGTATCGTTTAGGAGTAAAAAAATATTTATTTTTTCAAACACAGTTAGAAACATACACATATACAACATTCTGCTATTGGAAACAGTAGTTTAGTGCTTGACTGAAAATAGCGTATAGAAGAGATGTAAAAAATTATTTTTTAGAATTAAAGAAAAACAAGGAGAGTATGACCCTTAAAAATTATAGAGGTCATTATAGGTTAGGGAAAATATAGTCCAGTCTTGGACTGGAAAAGAAACTTTTTTGAAAAAATATATACGCGAATGAATAAGACAGGAATTTGGTAGTAAAACCAAACGGAATTTAGAGAGGCATATTAGTTGTGTCAAACTTAAAGAGGTCGAATGGATTAATATGATTAGTCATTTTTATCCGCATAAGGCTTTCCTAGGCATTATAACAGACATGAAAATCATTTTTTTAGTTTTAGTAAACCGGTTTATGCGGTTGAATAATTAATAGGATGGTAAAGACATTGCAAGTGAGTTCCTAATCGCATGATATCTAATGCACGTGATGGCCCTAATAATAGGATATCTAAATTCACATGATGTTCCTAGAAACATGATTTCTAAATGCAGTGGTACAATTTAAATTATTAACTTGTTATGGCTAGGGGAAAATATCATATTAAAAGCAAACATCCTAGGAGCAGGATTTCTATATGCAGAAAGCATGTATTCTACATGATATCTATTGCATGAATATATTAACGAAATCCAATAGGCAAGTTCGCTACCCATACCCTTATTAAACATGCATAACCCTCCCCAATTTCACTATAAGCCTCATAGTTCTTTACAAGTTATTACAAATTAATCAATTAAATTATAGTAATGAAGAATAAAACAAGAAGCTATTCCATAGGGAGCCTTCAGCCAGGCCCAGACCTCCATCTTTACAGCCTTCACCAAGAGTTTGGGTGCGTAATAGTTCCCTAGGGGTCTCTTGAGACCCCTGCCAATACCAGGCACCCAAAACAAATCATCATTGATAAATGCAAGTGCGGAATTTCCAACCTTGTGCATAGAAGTTCAGTGGGTACTCAAGGTACCCAAAGAAATGCTTACACAAGGGGTGCATGACCTAATTCTAGAAGTAGTGTGATTGGGAAGGAGTTGATTTTAAAAGGTTTTACATGAAGGATAGTTTGAAAAAACATTAGAAAAGTGAAAAAACTTAAGTGAGTTTGAAAACAATTACTTTGGGCTAGTTTTGAAAGAAACAATCACACAGACAAAGGTAAAAGTAAAAGGAACAAACAACTCACAAACAAGACAATCAAAGACACACATTAAAGGGGTGTTCATGTTTTAAACAGGAGTCTAGTTCTTACAGCACCAGACACCACATCATCCTCAAAAAGGTTTTGGGTTATTGAGTAGCCAAGAGGATGCTAGTAGTATACAGAAGCAAAGGGGAAACATGCATTGGGATAGGCAAGGGGGTAATGAACATGCAAGACTTACTAATTAGGCATACTAGTTAACACAGATGCATGCTAGTTGCAATAGGAGCAACAGAACCACAATAGAAGCACACAAGGAATAAAAGAAAGTGCAACAACAATAGAAGCATGTTGTTTTTTAGGATATACTTTAAACAAGATACATACCGGTTGGAAAATAATTAAACACAGAGCAGTAGTGAGCAAGGAAGTGAGCAATAATGTGCAAAGAGAAAAACAAAGCAGAGCAGCAGTATGCAGGAAGTGAGCAGCAGATGCAAGAAGTGAGCAGCAGGCAGACCCATAGCAAATAACATAGTAGAGCCCTGTAGAGTGAAAGTGACCAAGATTACTCAATTTGGCTTGCAGCCAATTGAGTGATTAGCATTCAACAGGAAAAAATAAAGAAAATTGTGTGGAAACAAAGAGCACAAAGATGTTTGTGTGAAAGAGAGAGAGTTCAGAACACTGAGTATGTTCGTGTCCGTGTGTGTAAAATGATATGCAATGTGTTTGTGTTGCAAAGAGAATGGGGGAAGCCACTTATAGTATTGAACACGAGTAACCAAACAAGGCATCAGTCCCTTAATTATGGGACTGACATCAATCACAATCCAATCAATGTATGGACTTCCCTTTGATTGAGGGATCCCAAATCAAATGGTAATAATAAGTCCTTTTTAATGGAAAGAAATCACGAAGTAAGGTATAATCACATAAGAAAACATAGTGTCACAAAGTATGCAATAAAGACTACATACATGACCATCTAATTTGGGAAATAGGTCGGATAAATCAATCAACAAATTTGTGTACATATATAGGGCAAAATACCATCGTAATTTTGGAATATAGTATTTTCAAAATGATGACCGAGATTCAAAAACTAGGAAATCAGTATTAACCGACCAAAATATCCCACAAATTTAGGAAGAAATTCAATATAGGGAAAACACGTAGAATCAAAATTTTAAAGCAAGTATCACAATATCAAAGAGGGCTCAAAGAATTAATATAAAATCACTAAGTGAGCAATAAGAGAGACTTTTAAGTGAAGAACAAAGAATGGTCGGGGAATGAAACACTAACAGTAAAATTAAAGCAAAGACCATAGAACTCGGAGAAGAACCCAGAAGAACAAAAAACAAGCAAATAATGCAAACACAAACATACAAAGTTCGGGTTTCATCAGACTTAAGGAAAATAGTACTAAGAATCACGAATTGATACTCAAAATTAGAAAATAAAGTGATTTTGAAAAGGGGGTCAGAAACCCTAATTTCAAAAAGGGAACAAAATCGTTTAAAACTAGAGTAGTCGCAAAGATCGAGTAAAAAATAGTGCAAAACATAAAGGTATGAGTTAAAATCATTAAAAATCAGAGATTTGAGAGGTGTGGGTCAAGATTAGGGTTTATAAGAACCTAGTGAGAGAGGTAAGAGAAACCTGGCTGTGAAACTCAAGGGTAGTGGAGTTTTCAGCATCATCGGACCAAAATCAATCGGAGAAAACACGAAATGGACCCCGACGAGGCTTCAGTGGTCATCCTCATGGTGGAAGCTTTTGGGGCTTCAAACCTTGGAGAGAAGCAGCGATATAGGAACCTATGGTGGCTGGAGGTCGAGAGACGTGAGGACGGAGCATGGCGGGAGAGGTGATAAAGCTCATTGGAGAAGAAGGAGAGAACTAGAAGGTTCTATAGAAAAGGGAGAGCAATAGTTAGAGAGAAAGTGAGATAGAGACCGGTCTCTGATTAAATGAGGGGCGGGGGGGTGGTAGACTTAGGATTTATTTTAGGCTATTGGAATCTGGACCGTTGATCTCATTTGATCATTTATTCAGATTGAACAAATACTGGATTCGGCTAATGGGTTGGTCCAAATAGATTGTGGTTGGCTTGAATTGGGTTTTAAAATTGGGGTGGATTGAGGCTATAATTGAAATAAAGTAGGCTAGTTCTTAAATAGCCACTTTTTCCTTTTTAATTGATTAAAAATAGTAAAAACAATTTTAAAACCAAATAAAAATACTAAACCGGTTGATAATTTATAAATAATAATAAAAAATATTAGGAATAATTTTACAACCCCAAAATATATTTAATCGCAAAATGGGCTACAATTGCAATTATATATGATTTAGCTTTAGAAATGCCAAATAAATTCGTAAAAGTATGGAAAATTTTTCTTAATTATATTTTAATGAAAATATAAGGATACAAATAAGTTATTCACTAAAAGATAATTTTTGGGAATAATTTTGATATTTTTTGTGATATTAAAATAAGCGATAAATTGGTTTAAAATCATTAAAATACCAAAACTCGTGTGTGTGCTCATATATGCACATATACGCTATTTTGGAAGCATTTTGGTATACAAAAAATATATGGGGGAAAATTGGGTATCAAAAGCTACCCCTCTTTACCCAAGCTGGATGAAAGAGTTGTCGGGTAAAAATAAGATGGCCAATTTTGACCGAAAATGGTGATAAAAAGAATTTTTACCTCGCTTCGGTTTTTGAGTAGCCTATACATCTCTGGTTTCACAGGAATCAAGTCATATGTAGTTCAAGATCCATTGAGGGAACATGTCGATGGAGGTTCAAAAAGACGGACGCAATGGTTGAGCTTGAAAAGACGTTTGGGTTTAGATAGGTTGAGGAAAACCCGGTGCGGGATTGCTCCTGCTGAAATGGCTGTTCGCTAGCGGGTGTACCTGTAAATGAACAAATGCATATATTGAGGGTAAATTTAAATATGATTCAAGTTTTCGTTGGACCATGAATGCTGTCTTCGAACGGTTAGGATGAAGTCCTCGGACTATGATGTCCTAAGCTATGAAGAGCATAGAAATAAAGATTCGCAGGCTATGAAATGGTGTTCTCGTGCTGTGCGGATGGTGCCTCCGAAATATGACGCTTTTGAATAAGTTAGCGATCTTTCAGCCCATGAGAAGGTGAAAATCTTTTAGTAAAATGAATGCAAAGGATGGCGATCTTTCAGCCAAAGCGAAAATTTGAAATGTAGGTGGCGGTATTTCAGCCGTTCGAAAAAAATAAAAGTGGTGATATTTCAGCCATGCAAGATGGAGACGAAACTTTGTCTCGGAAGGCAGATAGGTAGCCTTATGCGATGCATATGGAGACAGAGCTTAGTCTCGAAAGGCAGATATGTAGCCTTATGTAGAATGGAGGTAGAGCTTAACCTCGAAAGGCAGAAAAGTAGCCTTATGCAAAAATGGAGATGTAGACAATGATTAGTCTCGAAAGGCAGATAAGCAGCCTTATGCAATATAGAGGTAGGGCTTTAACCTCGGAAGGCAGGAAGTAGCCTTATGCAAAAGTGCAGGTGGAGAAAGAGCTTAGTCTCGAGAGGCAGATAAGCAGCCTTATGCAATACGGAGGTAGAGCTTTAACCTCGGAAGGCAGAAAGTAACCTTATGCCAAAATGCAGATGGAGATAGAGAATAGTCTCAAAAGGCAGTTAACTATCCTAATGCAATATGGAGGTAGAGCTTTAACCTCAGAATACAGAGAGTATCCTTATGCAATGCAGGAATGTAAAAGAACAAATAATAGTAAGTTTTCTTAACTGATAGACGATTGCAATATTAAGACTGCTGGGGAATGTTTGGTGTGGATAGTGACCCTTTGAGGGTTTTGATTTTGAAAGGCAAATGTACTTTGAGCTGTGGCCTTAATTCTTGTATCCAAAGAAAAATCGTGAGTACTTTAGAAGGGAGGTTAGTTCGTATCCTCTAGCTCTTGGCATCGTGTATCACGGGGGTAGCATTGTTAAACGATGATGATGCAAATTATATTTATGCATGACTTAGTAAATATAATGCAGGTATATATATATATATATATATATATATATATATATATATATTAAAAAATGATTTTATTTTGTATGAACCAACAACTCCTACGTGGTTCCAGACACGGCGACCTTGCTTGCTCTAGAATTTTGAGGGTCCTCCTCAAAATTCTGCCATAGTTTACTGGGCTAGTGCTGCTGACGGCTGTGCTGAGTAACCAAACGTCGATAGATTCTAGAATTTTGAGGGTCCTCAAAATTCTGCCTCAGTTTATTGGGTCGGCGCTGATGGAGATACTGACAAGCTGACTTTGGAATGTTGAGGGTCCTCCTCAAAATTCCTCCCCAGTTCCAATAGTGGGGAAAATGGAATTTTTATTTAAATGTGACCGAACCCATAGGGCTGCCTATGTATCCCCTCTTCAACGGGAATCAGGTAGGTGTAGTTCAAATTACATCATGAAAGAAACGAATATGATCAAATGTAGTATCTTTTTACTGCGTCTGAGTTGATTGGCTTCGGCCATACTTCTCCGTCCATTTCTGCGAGAATAAGGGCTCCTCCAGTTAGAACCCGATTAACCATGTACGGACCCTTCCAATTAGAAGAGAATTTTCATTTGGCTTCATCTTGATGCAGAAATGCTTTCTTCAATGCCAGTTGTCCTGGTGTGAATTTCCTTGGCTTAACTCTCTTGATGAAGGCTCTGGACATTCTGTTCTGATATAATTGACCGTGACAAACTGCATTCATTCTCTTCCCGTCAATGAGAGCTAATTGCTCGTAGTGACTTTTGACCAATTTTGCATCATCTAACTATGATTCTTGTGTGACCCTCAAGGAGGGAACCTCTACCTCGGTGGGATGACTGCCTCTGTACCAGATACCAGCATGTGGGGAGTGGCTCCAGTTGATGTGCGGACCGTGGTACGATATCCCAATAAGGCGAACGACAACTTCTCATGACATTGCTGTGCATTTAGATCATCTTCCTTAGTATCTTTTTGTCGTTCTTATTGGCTGCTTCTACAACTCCATTCATTTGAGGTCTATAGGTCATAGAGTTCTTGTGTTTAATACTCAATGTTTCACACATTGCCATCACCAGGTCGCTGTTGAGATTAGAACCATTGTCGGTGATGATTGATTCTGGAAATCCGAACGGACAAACCATATGATCACGGATATTTTCTTGGTAACTACTTTGTATAATGCTGCCTCAACCCATTTAGTAAAGTAATCGATTGTTACCAAGTTGAACTTGTGCCCATTCGATGCGGCAGGCTCGATTGGTCCAATAACATCCATTCCCCAAGAGGCGAACGTCCATGGTGAGCTTGTTGCAGTAAGTTTGTTCGGAGACACTTTTATCATATCTGCTTGTATCTGGCGGTGGCACCTTCGAACATACTGGATGCAGTCTGTTTCCATAGTCATCCAAAAATACCATTCTCGGAGTATCTTCTTTGCCAAAATGAAACCATTCATGTGCGGTCCGCAGGTCCCTGCGTGCACTTCCTCCTGTAGCTTGGTTGCTTCTCTCACCTCGACACATCTTAATAATCTCATATCGAGAGTCCTCCTATACATTATTCCTTAACTGTGAAAGAAATTGTTGGATAATCTCTGAAGTGTGCATTTCTAAGTAGTTCTAGCGTGCTCTGGATATTCTCTTTTGGTTAAATACTCTTTGATGCCATGGAACCATGGTCTCCCATCGGCTTCTTCCTCAACATGAGCATAATAAGCAGGTTGATTTTGAATCTTGACCTGGATGGGGTCGATGAAGTTTGTATTTGGGTGCTGAATCATGGATGACAAAGTAGCTAGTACATCTGTGAATTCATTTTGTATCATGGGAACGTGCTGGAATTCCATCTTTCTGAATCTCTTTAACAACTCCTATATGTGATGCAGATAAGGGAGTATCTTGGGGTTTTTTGGTTGCCCATTCTTCTCGGACCTACTGTATGAGTAAGTCCGAGTCTCCAATTACTAGTAACTCCTGAATGTTCATATCAATGGCCAGTTTAATCCCTGGAATGCAGGCTTCATACTCGGCCATATTGTTGGCGCATGGGAGCTTGAGCTTGGCTGATACCGGGTAATGTTGTCTGATTTTATATACCAGGACTGCTCATATACCCATTCCTTTGAAATTTACGGCTTCGTTGCAAAACATCCTCCAACCGTCATAGGGTTCTGCAATATCTTCTCCTATGAAAGCTACCTCTTCATCAGGCAAATACATCTTTAGAGGTTCATATTCTCCTCCCCCAGGGTTCTCAGCGAGGTGATCTGCCAATGCGTTTCCTTTGACTACCTTCTGGGCAACATAAACAATGTCAAACTCACTTAACAATATTTACTATTTGGCGAGCTTGTCAGTAGGCACGGTCTTTTGAAAGATATATTTCAATGTGTCCATTCTAGATATGAGGTAAGTGATGCAGGCATAGAAATAATGCCTCAATTTCTGAGCTACGCATGTTAGAGCACAACATGTGCCTTCTAATAAGGAATACAAAGCCTCGTACAGGGTAAACTTCTTGCTGAATATGTAGATGGCTTGCTCCTTTCTTCCCGTCGCATCTTGTTTTCCCAAAACACAACCAAATTCTCCATCCAGAACTGCGAGATAAAGCAAAAGGGGTCTTCTTGGCTCAGGCAGAACCAAGACTGGCGGTGTTGATAGATATTCCTTGATTTTGTCAAAAGCCTTTTGACAATCATCAGTCAATTTAGTTGCAGCATCTTGCTTTAGCATCTTGAAGATAGGTTCACAAATAACGCATGGACTGGGCAATGAACGGGCTGATATAGTTGAGCCTTCCCAGAAAACTCATTACATCCTTCTTGCTCTTTGATGGTGGCAACTCTTGAATGGATTTGATCTTTGACGGATCTAATTCTATTCCCCCGCGACTCACAATGAAACCCAATAACTTTTTGGCAGGAACCCTGAATGCACACTTGGCTAGATTTAGTTTCAAGTTGTATCTCCTCAATCTGTTGAAGAATTTCCTCAAATCCTCCATGTGATCTGAAGCTTTCTTGAATTTGATGATGATGTCATCCACATACACCTCGATTTATTTATGTATCATGTCATGAAGATAGTGGTCATGGCTCTTATGTAGGTAGCACCAGCATTCTTCAAACCAAACGGCATCATTCTGTAACAGTACAGTCCCCATGGTGTAATGAACAATGTTTTCTCTACATCTTCTTCGTCCGTCCATATCTGATGGTATCCAGCAAAAAATTCGACGAACAACTGCAGCTCATGTTTGGCGCAGTTGTCGATCAATAGGTGTATATTTGGCAAAGGGAAGTCATCCTTAGGACTGGCCCGGTTAAGACCTCGGTAGTCAGCACAGACTCTAACTTTCCCATACTATTTTGGTACTGACAAGATGTTGGCTTACCATTTAAGATATTCTACTACTCTGAGAACCTTGGCTTTGACTTTCCTGGTAACTTCTTCTTTCATTTTCAAAGTCATGTCTGGCTTGAATTTTCTGAGCTTCTGTTTCATTGGCGGGCACATTGGATCTGTCGGCAACTTGTGAACCACAATGGATGTTCTACGATAGGTCATATCATCATACGACCACAGGAAGATATCCTCATACTCTTTTAATAACTCTGTGTACTCTTTCATTTCTGGTGGTGACAAATGTACGTTGATATGTGTTTCCTTGATATTCTCTACGTCTCCCAAATTAACAACCTCAGTTTCATCCAAATTGGACTTAGGCATGTGCTCAAAATTCTCGCCTCCCTGAAAACCTCTTTTGGTATTTCATCCTCTTCTGAATCTATTTCTGTTTGTTGCATTGCCTCGTTGCAAGTTACGCTCATTGGTTCATCATTAAGATAAGTAATAGTAATATTGTGTAAAATAAAGTAAATGGTAGAGAAGAGTAATAGGAGCGAGATATAAAGATAAAATTGGGAAATCCTTTTGATTAAATTCAAAACTATTTTATGCATCAGAGCTCTTTCAAAAGTAAAGACAATGCAGACAAGTTAAATCAACTAAAAGTAAAATGCGATGCATATGCGTCGTTTAGCCTTGATACCCTGAAGCTCTCCGGGCACTGGTGGTCATGACTGACAAATTGGTAAGGTGTTCTCCTTGGTTCACAGCTTGAATAGAAGGTCCTTCCTTCCCTTCCTCCTCGAAGATAACACATCAGTTCATATTGTCCTCCAGAAACAAGTTCTTCATTGCTTCCAGTGCCTCATCTTCCTCTGATCCATATATGACGTCGGCCGGCTGAAAGGTCTGCTCCAGCTAGGGTATGTGGTGTTCCAATGGATTGTAGGGACCGCTCCATGGTGGTGACCAATGGTTGAACTCCTCCCAGGTGTACTCATTACCTAGACCAAAAGTAGTACCATGCTTCTTCAACTTGATAGGCTTGGTGATGCCCTGGAGATTTTTGCCAAGTCCTTTTCCAGGCTCATACCCACTCTAGTTCAGGATGCTCTCAATCTTGTTACCCCACCACTTGTCTTTGTCTATGGCATTGACTCGCTCGATGTGGTGGTATGTTTCTCCGCCTATTTTCCTTATACCTTCGATCGTCGGGATTGTTGGGCAACTGTATATAGGGTTGCCACCATCAACGTGAATGATCACTTCCTGATGGTTCCATTCAAACTTTACAGCTTGATGCAGGGTTGAGGCCACAGCTCCATCGGCATGAATCCATGGTCGTCCCAGCAATAAATTACAGGATGCTGGCATGTCTATGACTTGGAAGTCAACATCGAACCAGGTGGGTCCCATCTGTAGGCAAAGGCTACTTTTACCTATGGTGGATCTTTGAGATCCATCAAAAGCTTTAACACTGATAGCTCCGTCTTTGATCTCATGTAGTCCTTTTCCCAGTGTCCAAAGAGTTATTAACGGATAGATGTTAAGGCTGGATCCCTCGTCGACTAATATCCTGGTGATAAAATGGTCCTCGCATTGTGCAGTGATGTGCAATGCCTTGTTGTGACTAAGCCCCTCTAGTAGTAACTCGTCCTCGTGGAAGGTGATCTTTTGGCTTTCCAGTGCCTGCCCCACCATATTTTCCATTTCGCCTCTTGTTATGTTGCTGGGAACATAAGCTTCACCTAGTATTTTCATTATGGCATTTTTATGGGCCTTAGAGCTTAGCAGAAGAGCCATAATAGAAATTTGTGCTGGCGTTTTGTTCAATTACTCCACGACTAAATACTTTTTGGGTCCAGTTTTGATAGCCCGCCTAGAGGCTTGCTTGCTGGACTCAACTTAATGTTATGGGGTGTACACCCTGCCTATCCTGGTCATTCCTTGTGCGGAAATTGATTCCCCAGTATATTTCTTTCCCTTCATTTTAGCTTCAGCTGTGTAATCCCAAGGTATGGCATGTTGCTTGAATGGGGTCACGTCTTTCATGGAGATAAGAATTGGCATCCTAGGAGGTAACACAGTGACTTCAAATGGTGCAGGTGCCTTTGGAACCCCGTATTCAACCTCAATCGGTTTTCGCGCCTTTGCAAAAGGTGCTTCAAACTCGAGTGGTACAGACACATTTACCATATCACCCTCAGAGGGATGAATGTGGAAAACAATGGGATTGATTGTAACTGTTGGCTTCTTATGCTCATCTCCTTCAACTATCAATCCGATTGACCCCTTGGGGTCCCAATCATCTTCAATGTCGATCATATGGATGCCTTCACCCTTGTGGTCTGGTAGAGGGTTGTTGCAAACATTAGGAGCAGGCTCCTTGCTACAATGACCTTATTATCAATCATATTGTGAATCTTGTCTTTCAATGAGCGACACTCGTCAATGGTATGGTCATTCATCCAGGGATGGTATGCACAAGTCCTGTTTGGGTTGATCCATTGAGAGGGATTTTCTGGAGTTACGGCTATGATAGGGGTAACGTAACTGGATGCTTTTAGTTTTTCATATGATTGGTCAATTGGTTCGGCTATGGCGGTATATTATCTAAGAAGTTTACGGTCGAAATTTGGTATGGCTCGAGGAAAGTTTTGGCGGGTAGGTAATGACGGGTAGTGAGAAGGTTGGGAGTTGTATGCTTGGTATACAGGTGTGGGTTCGAAATATCAAGGTGAAGTGGGTTGATATGTGGGCGGTGGAGGTGATTGGTGGACGAATGGTGGTATTTTGTATGTGGGTGAGGGTGCTTGGTAATTTATGGTTGGTTGATATGTGAGTGGAGCTAAGGGATAGTTTTGTTATTTTATAGGGGAATTGTTCCTTTCCATAGCCATTACAATATTTACATCCTTTTTCTTTGACGAGCCACCAGACTGTAAAGCCTTGTTGGTAGCTTGCAATGCCTCGAGGTTAGTGACCATACCATTTTTGATGAATTCTTCGATCCTTCCTCCCAACTTGATGATTGCGGAGAGCTTTTGGCCCTCTATTAGCATTAGCCTTTCGTAGTACTGTGGATCCTCAACACGGAGAAGAACATGTTTATTTGTTCTTCCTTCAAGGCTGGCTTGACCTTAGCAGCCTCTGATCTCCAACAAGTAGCATACTCACAAAAGGTCTCTGTGGGTTTCTTCTTGTGATTCTGGATATAGAACACATCTGGTGCGTTCTCAGCACTGAACCCAAATCGGTCCATAAAGTCAGACGCCTTGTTCATCCAACTTGTCCATTTCTTTGCATACTGGCTAATATACCATGATAAAGCATCGCCCTTGAGACTCCTCATGAATAGCTTTATACGGATTTTCTCGTCCCTTCTAACTCCTACGAACTTATCACAATAAATTCTCAAAACCCTAGGATCACTTGTACCGTCGAATATCTCAAACTTGGGAGTTTTGTACCCTCCGAGAGTTCAACATCTGGATGGACACAGAGATCTTCATAATTCAACCCTTCAATGCCTTTTTTACCTTCGAAACCTTGGACCTGAATAGTCAATTTCTTGATCTCACTAGCCAAATTCCGAATGAAGGAGCCCTTGCCATCCGATTCAGGTGCACTTGTGATTGGCTGACTATAGTGCGACATAGTATCCACAAAGATAGGAGTGTTATGGTCTTTTGTGGTGTTTTGTTGTTCGGGAATGAGCAGCGGAGTGTTGCAGGCCTGGGCATGAGTGGGTTGCATTAGAGGTTGTGGGGTGTTTTATGGAGGTGCAAGGTTCTAGGTGTTAAGATCAGTAGCAGCAAGAGTGATTGACAGGCATGTCAGGTTCCGAACTTGGTCCAATCCCTCTCGAAATCTTAGCAAAGTTTGCTACAAATGAGCAGTAGTCTCCTTGGTAATGGAAGAACTCTGAGAAGATTCCTCAAGTTCCTTTCTAGTGTTTATATCTCCCATTTTGCCTTTCTTCCTATTTCTCATAGGACTCGGGGGAGGAGGAGGTGGAGGACCCTTGGATCTTGTGGATTATGCTGATGGTGCCAGAATGCACGAACTAACCTTTGGAGAGGGGAATAAAAAATAACAGAAAAACAAAAAGGTAAATAGTTAGTACGGATTCTGAAAAATAATATTGTGGTATTTAAACATGTTGTGCAATAGTATAAGTTGTTTCCTAATTTGGGTGCGTCGTTGTGCCCGAGATAGGCCTAGGAAAAAAATAAATTTGTAGAACTTATAATGTTAAATGCCTCATTTTATTGATTAAAATAAGACGAGTCTTAAAACAACTGAATGATAAAAGACGTCACTAATGGCCGGTGGCCTTATTACATTAAGAAAGCAGGAAATAAAAATCCTAACTACCTGGTCCCAGAATGACCTTCCCCAGATCAGGTATTCTTGCCTTCCTCATACAGCTGCATCAACTCGCGCATTCCTACTAGGAAATTAGCTCGAGCCAGATGTCCGCCTGCACTTCCTTCAGCATTCTAGCAATCTTCAATTCTTTTCAAGAACTTTCCTTCTAACTCCACTATACCCCGCTGCAGATATCCCAAAAGGTTGTTGGCGTTGACAGCCATATCTTTCCGTTCATTGATTAGCTTCGCAATGGCTTCCTGTAATTACCGATGTTCATTCTTAAATTCTCGCATCCTCTTGCGCAGCTGATTGTATTTGACCTGTGCTTTAGTTTGCTCATCAATAATCCTATGACCATGGACAAATCCTGGACGACCCAAACCAATATGATCATCTTCCAACCAACCCGTGTAGTGCGACACACACCCGGCATGATACCTGTCAGGTTCAACAGACTCCTTTCCTAAGACGATCTTGTAGTGCTACATATGTTGAGCGTGACACCTGTGCGGGCTATCATCATCATAAAAGTTAGCCCTGAAATGACTCATTTTTTCTATCCTGGGTATGATTTGTTTTCTTCCAGCTTGCCTCATTGCCCAGAGAGGGACATAAAGATGAGTTACCCTCGAACCAATGAGTATGAGGAATGGTGCATCTCGAGAATGGAAAATGAACTCCCCTATTTGGAACCACTCGAACATCCACTTAACTTGCTCTTCTTCTAGATTTTCAAACAACTCTACCAATCCACTAGCGTCTCTGGCTGAGCGAACATGTTGGGCATGAAATTCATTTGCATTGGATGATGGAAAGCGATATGGTCATCCCAATCCCTGTATTGTCTGTAGTCTCCTTTCTGAAGGTGTTCTATGAGCCAAAGTTGAAGTAGCAGATTATAACCCTCGAAATGCAGAGCCCCTTGCTGACTCTTTCCCAAGGCTCGATAGATTTTAGCGATGATCATAGGCACTATGCTGAAAGACTGCCCGTTGATACCTTCCATTAAAGTCTTGGTCTCCATGGCTAGTCTGGCATGGATCCTAGCCTTCTTTATGGGAAAAATTATCATGCCCAAGAAGCAAAACATGAACACAAAGACCCTTCTGTGTATATGTCCTAAAGAAGTGAGGGCGAACTCGTCCATATAGGTGCGATAGGACATGCTGTGGCCATCTTTCTTGTACGAGAAGTCAAATGGTATGTAGGAGTCCTTTACACAAGATAGGTCGGGATTTTTCTTGAGTCCCATCATCTTAAGAAAAACTCTACTTTTGCGATTTTCCAGCATAAGCAAACCCGGAGTGTCCCAAGAGATATCAGCTAGACCTCCTATCTCTTCTAGCAAGGGGGTCATTTCCAAGTCTTCGAAACAGAACACTGATTGGTTGCTATCCCTAAACAAATTGGCAGCCTCTATAATCTTGTTGTTAGGCTTAATTTCTAGTAGCGAGGGCAAGTTCCCTAAGTACTTGCGGATGAGGGTTTGATCGTTGTCATGAAGATCATCCCACCAGCTTAGCAACCTTGGGTGAATGTCGGATACCATACCGCATCTAGGGACCTCGTGCCTCATTTTCTATAAAACAAAGTGTTAGTCTCTCAACCCCACCATACTCGACTATTTAAATCAATAATTAGCAAAAGGCATTTAGTTCTCCAAATAAATGCATATAACGTGGAGGCGTCCATTTGGGTTTCGAGGAAACCCGGTGAACTTTGGATTAGGCTATCTTAAGGAGTAATTATGTTCCCAACATAACTGACTCTTCTAGGGTTTACCACGATGCATGAACAATTTAATAGAGTAGGGTTCAACTTTCGAAATGCTAGACAAGGTACCCTTGAGTGGACAACTCCAGAGAAAAAGGCGGGGAACCGTCGACTACACCGTTGAACGACTGGTTTTACCGCAAATATGCCTTTGCCACATTTAGGGGGTTATGATATTGGAAGGGCGTAACCACTCATTATAAACATTGCTATAGGATTTTTTTTAGCACGAGTAGAATATGATGTTGAGGAATGCAATTACAATAATGAAGCAAATTACATGTATTTTCACGTTTATAAAGATTACAATAAATACTCAAAAGTTACAATGAAATTTAAATAATATAGTAAAAGAAGAAATTAAAGGGGAAAAAACATGAAGAGCCAAGATACTATTTTTTATGAAACAATTAAGGACATAAAGTAAATGCTATTAAAGAAGCATTAAAGTCACAAAAGCATGTAATGGTAGAGGCCTTAAAGATATCTCCAGCAGAGTCGCCATGCTGTCAACGCCTCTTTTTTTCCCAGACTCAAAGAGCAGAGAGATCGGGTTTATGACATTATGGACAAAACAATTCTTTTCCTTTTGAGGAAGCGGGTTTAACGAGTTCGAAGAGTCGCCACCTAATGATTTTAGTGCATTAGGAAACTTAAAGAAAGGTAAAAGGATTTTTTTGAAAGGAAACCATAGTTCGGGTAAGGGCTTGATATTATCTCGAGGGGAAGGTGTTAGGCACTCCTCAAGTTCCACTAGTATGGTTCCCGTCCATTCTTAGTTGTGACTTTAAAAGGGATAAATAATAAACAAATAAAGTTTGCACATAAAAAGCATAAACAAGTTGAGAATTTTGTAAGAAGACATAAGTAAATTTTAAAAAAATAAAAGCTTGGTGGAGGAAAAAGGTAATTTAAGAAAATATCAATAAAAGAGATAAGGGGTCTTAGGGTTAAACGTAATATGGATCACTTTGGTGCAATACCCAGCAATAATTCTCACACGAGATATTAGTACACCGATCATCATATCCATATTCTATCCTTCCCACCCCGTAGAGGTTATTTTAAGCGTGTGTATTGGTCTCGAGTGCTTAGCGCGTGCTATTACCCATCCAATCCTATAGTTCCTAGAGGGTGTTTAGGACCCCTATTCCTACAAAGGAAGGTCTAGGTTGAACCCTTAAGTTTAAAATCAAAATAATAAGTGACATATAAAAAGCAAGTACAACTTCACATAAGGGATCACGTAACAAAGCATGTAAATGGATCACGTACCCCTCCATGAATATACATAAAATTAGCATGCCTCGATCACATTTAAAGTCTAAGAGAGAGAGATTTTAAAAGATCTGAATGCAAAAGTCTGGGCAGACTTAGATAGGATAGGAAGGAAAAACACTGAAGGTAAATTAGTATAGTACGTATCATTTAGGAGTAAAAAAAATATTTATTCTTTCAAACACAGTTAGAAATATACACATATACAGTATCCTGCTATTAGAAACAGTAGTTTAGTGTCGGACTGAAAATAGAGTATAGAAGAGGAATGTAAAAAATTATTTTTTAGAATTACAGAAAAACAAGGAGAGTATGGCCCTTAAGAATTATAGTGGTCATTACAGGTTTTAGGAAAATAGTAGGTCAGTCTTGGACTGGAAAAAACAACTTGTTTGAAAAAATATATAGGCGAAAGAATAAGACAGGAATTTAGTGGTAGAACCAAACAGACTTTAGAGAGGCAGATTAGTTTGGGAAAAGTTAAAGAGGTCAAATGGCTTTATATGATTAGTCATTTTTTATCCGCCCTAAGGCTTCCCTAGGCGTTATAATAGACATGTCAGATCATTTTTTAGTTTTAGGGAACCAGCTTATATGGTTCAATAATTAATCGGATGGTCATGACATTGCAAGTGAGTTCCTAATCGAATGATATCTAATGCACGTGATGGCCTTAAAACGGTATATCTAAATGCACATAATGGTCCTAGAAACAGGATTTCTAAATGCAGAGGTAGAATTTAAATTATTAATTGGTTATGGTTATGGGAAAATATCAGATTGAAAGCAAAGATCCTAGGAGCAAGATTTCTATATGCAGAATGCATGTATTATACATGATTTCTATTGCGCAAATTTATAAACGAAATCCTATAGGCATGTTCTCTACCCATACCCTTAGTAAACATGCATAACCCTCCCCAATTTAACTATAAACCCCATAGTTCATTATAAGTTATTACAATTAAGCAATTAAATTACAGTAATGAAGAATAAAACAAGAAGTTATTTCGTAGAAAGCCTTCAGCCAGGCCCAGACCTCCAACCTCACTTCTTTCGAGCTTCACAGCCTTCACCAAGAGTTTGGATGTGGCAAAATTCCCTAGCGGTCTTTTGAGACTCCGGCCAATACCAGGAACCCAAACCAAATCACAATTGATAAGTGCAAGAGTGGAGTTGCCAACCTTGTGCATCAAAGTCCAGTGGGTACTCAAGGTAAACAAAGTAATTCTTACACAAGGGGGAATGACCTAATTCTAAGAGTAGTGTGATTGTGAAGAAGTTGAGTTGAAAAGGTTTTACATGAAGGACAGTTTGAGAAAAACAGTAGAAGAGAGAAAAAAACTTAACTGAGTTTGAAACAGTTACATTGGGCTAGTTTTGAAAGCAACAGTCACGCAGACAGAGGTAAGGGTAAGAGAACAAACACCCACAAACAAGACAATCAGACACACACATTAAAAGGGGGTTCATGTTTTAAGCGGGAGTCTAGTTCTTACAGTACCAGACACCACATCATCCTTAAAAAGGTTTTGGGCTATGGAGTAGCCAAGAGGATGCTAGAAGTATACAGAAGCAAAGGGGAAACATGCATTGGGATAGAAACGGGGGTAATGAAAATGCTAGTCTTACTAATTAGGCCTACTAGTTAACACAAATGCATGCTAGTTGCAATAGGAGCAACATAACCACAAGTATAATCACACAATGAACAAAAGAAAGTGCAGCAACAATAGAAGCATGTTGTTTTTTAGGCTATAACTTAAACAAGAAACATACCAGTTGGAAAATAATGTAAATACAGAGCAGCAGTGAGCAAGGAAGTGAGAAATCATGTGCATAGAGAAGCAGGGAGCAGAGCAACAGTATGTAGGAATTGAGTAGCACTATGCAAGAAGTGAGCAGCAGGCAGACCCAAAGCAAACAACATAGTAAATGTCAGTTGAGTGAAAGTGACCAAGATTACTCAATATTGGCTTGCAACCAATTGAGTGAATAGCATTCAACAGGAAAAGTGAAAGAAAATTATGTGGAACAAAATAGCACAAAGATGTTTGTTTGAAAGAGAGAGAAAGAGAGAGTTCAGAACACTGAGTATGTTCGTGTCCGCGTGCATCAAGTGATATGCAATGTGTTGGTGTTGCAAAGAGAATGGGGGAGGGGGTTCTTATAGTACTGAACACAAGTAAAGAAATAAGGCATCAGTCCCTTAATTAAAGGACTAGCATCAATCAAACTCCAATCAGTGTATGGACTTCCTTTTGATTAAGGGATCCCAAATAAAACGGTAATAATCAGTCCTATTAAAAGGAAAGAAATCACAATGTAAGGTATAATCACATAAAAAAATAGAGTGGCACAAAGTATGCAATAAAGACCAGATACATGACCATCTAATTAGGGAAATAGGTCAGGCAAATCAATCAACAAATTTGTATACATATATAGGGCAAAATACCACCGTAATTTTGAAAAATAGTTTTTCAAAATAATGATCGAGATTGAAAACCTAGGAAATTAGTATTAACCGAGGAAAGTATCCCACAAATTAAGGAAAAAATTGAAACTATAAGGAAAACACATAGAATCACAATTTTAAAGAGGGTATCACAATCTCAAAGAGGGCTCGAAGAATCAGTATAAAATCACCATGTAAGCAATAAGAGAAAATTTTAAGTGAAGAACAAAGAATGGTCGGGAACGATATACTAACAGCAAAATTAAAGCAAAGAGCATAGAACTTGTAGAAGAGCACAAAACAACCAAATGATGCAAACACAAACATACAAAGTTAGGAGTACATCAGACTTAAGCAAAATATTTAGAAAATAGTACTGAGAATCATGAATTAATACTCAAAATTAGAAATTAAAGTGATTTCAAAAAGGGGGTCAGAAATCCTAATTTCAAAAAGGGAACAAAATCGTTTAAAACCGGAGTAGTCGCAAAGATCTAGTAAAAAATAGTGCAAAATAGAAAGGTACGAGTTAAAATCATTTTAAATCAGATATTTGAGAGGTTACGGATAAGATTAGGGTTTCATATGAACCCAGTGAGAGAGGTAAGAGAAACCTGGCTGTGAAACTCAAGGGTAGTGGAGTTTTAGCATCATCGGACCAAAATCCATCGGAGAAAATACGGAAACGGGCCCTGCGAGGCTTCGATTACCATCTTCATGGTGGAAGCTTCTGGGGCTTCAAACCTCGGAGAGAAGCAGCGATATAGGATCACATGGTGGCTAGAGGTTGAGAGAAGGGAGGACGGAGCATGGCCAAAGAGGCGATGAAGCTCGTCAGAGAAGAAGGAGAGAATCAGAAGGTTCTAGAGAGAAGGGAGCAATCTTCAGAGAGAGAGTAAGATAGAGACCGGTCTCTGATGATTGACGGGTCGGGGGGTGGACTTAGGATTTATTTTAGACAATTGGATATGGACCGTTGATCTCATTTTATCAACGGTTAAGATTGAAGCAATGCTGGTTCGGGCTAATGGGTTTGTTCAAATAGAATGTCGGTTGACATGAATTGGGTTTAATATTGGGGGTGGATTGAGGCGATAATTGAAATAAAATAAGCTAGTTTTTAAATAGTCTTTTTTCTTCTTTTTAACTAATTAAAAATAGTAAAAATAATTTAAAAACAAAATAAAAAATATTGAACCAGTTAAAAATTTATAAATATAATCTAAAAATATTAGGAATAATTTTACAACCCCAAAGTATGTTTAAACACAAAAATGGGATACAATTGCAATTATATGATTTAGCTTTAGAAATGACAAATAAATTCGTAAAAATATGAAAAAATTATATTAATTATATTTTAATGAAAATATAAGGATTAAAATAAGTTATTCACCAAAAGATAATTTTTGGGAATAATTTTGATAATTTTTGTAAGACTAAAATAGGAAATAAATTGGTTTAAAAATTATTAAAATACAAAACTCGTGGGTGTGCTAATATATGCATATATACACTATTTTGGAAGCATTTTGGTATATAAAAAATATATGTGAGAAAATTGAGTATCAACAATGGTTATGATAGCAGCGAACCTTGGGGTTTAATACCTCCCGAACACCCCGTGATAGCATCATTCATATGGCTTGATAGTGGGGCCCTCGGGGTGGTATTTCCAGTAAATTTCCCAAATATTATTGTTGTCATGGCCAAAATTAATTGGTCTTTTGGATAGGCGAACAATCGTCGCTTGCATCTATATATGCATTCGCTCATTTCTCAACTGGAGATTCTGCTACTATGGGTAATCATCCCTCTCATAGAACATTTTATTCTTTGCCTTCGTCTAAATCTTCAGCCTCCTCTTCCTATTATACCACATCCATGACTGCTACATCAACATCCGCCCATCAAAGAGAGGGGAGTGCTGCCTCTATTCCATGCCCGGTTGGTCGTACACCACCGGTACCCGGTGAGCAGGCCTCAATGAGCTTTCTCTCGAAGAGAGACTTTATGTTGGAGTGACCTCCCAATGTTCAAGGGAATCGGGAGCAGGCATCGAGGTTTATCTCTTCAATAAGGGGAGACATCTCGAGATGATTAGGAAAGATTACGGATGGGGAGAATGAGTGGTTCTGCAGTTACCTTCCCCGGGGGAGAGCATCATCACCCATGTTAAGGGGTTTTTAAGAATTTATACGTATCCTTTTGCGTGAGGTCCCCCTTACAAGGTTGTGTTTGAATTCTGTAGGAGGTATCAAGTTACCCTAGCGCAGGATCACCTATCCCTTTAGGAGATAGTGTTCATGATAAGGTACTTTGCGGATAAGGCCGGGCTCGAATTCACCCTTATCATCTTGTTAGGTTATATCGACCTCGGAACTACTGGGTCTTGATTACTCTGTGACGTCGATCAACATGTTCCCCTGCCATTAATAACAAAGAGGATGAGCCTATTTGTTAGAGTACGGATAGACGATATTATCCCTGGAGAGTTTTACCATTTCTTGAGAAATGGAATTTCACACATAAGTTCTACATTTGTATTTTTTTCGCTTTGTCCATAGAGAAGGTGGGCTCCATAAAGGAACCTTTTTATTTCATTCTTTGTAGCAACTCCTTGGTTGCCGAATGAATTCCCTAATCTAGCTGAATGGTACCGCAAGTTGGAAGCTTGTTCGACCTATGATAAGGGCCAATGGAAACACCTGTCCAAGGGGATATGGGATGCAAATCATCACGGTAGATGTTTAGTGGCTTGTTTTCTTAAGAAGGTACTTTCTTTTCACTGCACTAACTCTACCTCCATAGGTGTTGGAGGTTTTTTAGAGATAAGGTTGTGCCCCCTATGAAGGAGGAGAGATTTCCGACCTCGGGGTCAATGATCAATATAAATAGAAAGAGTCTTCGGGTGTGAGGATGCTCACGGCGGGGTGAGTCCTTCTTTGAGGTTCAAAAAAGGTAAGTCGGCCGATATTCCGGCTTCAGAGGCCTCTATTTTGAAAGAACATTTCCCTTTCCCATCAAGGTACTTCGAGGGACAAGGGTCATCCGGAACCTTCATCTTCTCCTACCAAAACCACTTTGTGGGACACTAGGCCATCGGGTATTAGCTCAGCCTTTGGTGAGGCTCAGCTGCTTGGCTTTATGGTAAGCTTTGGTAGCGGGTATACTTACTTTTATTTCACTCCATCCCTTTCTTATTGAATTTTCTTTTGCATGACTTTGACAAACTTAATTCCGAACTACTTTGCCATGAGGCCAGGCTATGGAAATATCTGGATAGGGAGAAATACCTTAGGCTCCTTTATAAGATAAAGGAAGTTGAGTTGGTATACATGTGTTGTGGGGAGGATCGAAGTCAGAACTGTGAAAGCCACCTCGAAAGGTAGGTAACCTGTATTTTGTGTTGATGTATGCTCCCCCTTTCATTTTCGAAGATTAATGTTTCGGTATATCAGTTGGAGAGCAAAACTGAGGAGCTAGAATGACTTTGGGTCGAAGTTGGCCAGGTCAAACATGAGATTAATGAGTTGAAGGCTCAAGTAGATGCCCAAGTTGCAGCCAAATAGGGTGCTTTGTCTAAAGTTTCTGCCCTCGAGGTACAAATCTGAAACGCCCATGCGAATGATTTTATCCGAGTGAATATAATTACAAGGCTTGAGTCTAAGCTTTTAAATGCAAAGGTCGAGGTTATGAATTCCCGGGCCGAGGCTGTAATGAGCCGCACTAAGGCTGACCAGAAAGTGGCAGCGTATTTGAAGGGCACTTCTGAAGCTAGAACTGAACTGATGAAGGCTCTTGATCATGAGAGCAATAATAAAGAGTATGCGAGGTGTAAATCGCATAGGGAAACCCTCGAGGAAATTCATGCTAGGGGCTTCGACCTCTCAGAAGAGATCAAGCAGGAGAAGGCAGAAGAATACGATGCTAAATTCCTTCTGTCTAATGTCGGGGATGGCGAGGATGGGGCTGTAGGGCCATAGTCCCCAAGTGGGACATATATTTCCTTTTTTGTTCTATATACAGTACTTTAAAAGTATTTTGTACATGGAGATTGTATTCTTTTCGCAAGTATGTGTAAACAGGAAACCTCCCAATTTCGTTTCTCCTATATTTCTTTTTGCCTTGATTTTAGCTAGATGAACTGGACTTTGAGTTGATAGGAATCCTTAGATTCGTGGTATTGTCATGGGGCTTGTTAGGTTGGCCCTTAGGATCTTACGCGCTTGGTCGATGTGACCTATTATTATAACCTGGCAACAATGGCTCTTACGCTTTTTCTCTTAGGTATATTTGGTTAACTATTTTGGGTTCACTCTCCGAATCGGGTTTTGAATCGACCTCATTTGACCCTCAAGTTTTTGATTTAAAGCTGGCCCTTAGGATCTTATGCATTGGGTTGGTACGACCTTTTGTATGCGGGCTGACAATAGTGGCTCGTACGATTTGGGTCAATGTGATCTTTTATATATGACTTAGTTTTCCCCTGATAATGATTTTCTTGAATTATCTGTTGCCTGAATTTTCGATTGTATAATAAAAAGACCTCAATTGTAAGTCGTTATATGGTGATGATCAAGCACCTAGGGAGGTTTGGCTCGAAAGCTGAGTATTTTGAAGCCATTGTTTAGGAGTTGTCATGGTTGAAGCTCTTTTGTCTATGCCAAGGGTAACCTATTTAATAGGTTCTTTTCAAAATATATTCTAAGTAATTGAAGGCCTGCGATTTATAGTGACGGTCAGGCGTTCCCGAGTCGGGTCAGTTTGGCTGGTACAGCCTTTTGGAAGGAGTTATTTGTGTTTGGCCAGAGCCTTTAGGTCCCGAGTGAAGTAGTTTCAGTGTCTATATCAAGGGTATCACCTTTTATGGGTCTTACAAGTTCGATATATAGTCTAAACTTTGAGATCGGGCTTTGGACATTATTAACATCTTATAAGTTTTTATGCCTTTCAGGCCTTACAGTTTTGGATACTTAGTACAAGAATGGTTCACCCCTTGCTTGAGATCTTACAAATATTGTTGTTGCCTTATAAAAGTGTTACGAGACCAAGGCTGCCTGCATGTGGTATTACAGCCTCAGGTTTTGCTAAGTCGATTGAGATGGTGATTGATGGCAGTCCCCAAGTCATCGAAGGTTTCTTGGCTCGGGAGCCATTACTTGTGAACTTGGTATTGCCTAATGGAGGGCTTGCAATTTTGGATTTTCCGACCCGGAGGTCATGTGACCTTGAGTTTTTTATGCCAGTCCTCGAGTGTTTGGGTAATTTTTGGCTCTAGAGATGTTTTGTGATCTCGTTGTTGCCTCATTGAGGGCTTACGAGTTTGAAGATCCGACCAACGGTCGTACTATGTCAAGTTGTTGACGCCAGTCCCAGAGTATTTGGGATATTTTTTGGCTCTAGAGCCATTTCTTTGCTCGAGCTTCCTTGAAATGGAAAATGCTTTTGGCAAGTATTCTTTGATTACTTGATACAAGTATACATGTCTTTGCTAATAAGGGCCCGACACATTATTTTCCTATCTAGCCCCCATTTGGCGTATCTTGGCTTCTCCGAGTAGGTGACATTCTGGGGGGATGCTCCCCAGTATTTGAGGTTGATTGCAAAAGAAGCCTTGAATACTTATTAGATCTTCCTTAGGTAGCTACATATGTGCCTCATTAAAAACCTTGCTGGTAAACCCCTTTTCGGGAAAAACTCGGTCAAAGGAAAAGAGTGCAACGAATGCTTTAAAACCTTAAGGACTTCGAGTTGGTTTAATACTTCGACTGTCTCGACTGGGAGCATGCATAAAGGTGAGTATGGGGTGTCAATTGAAAAGAGAGATGATTGTACCTTAGTGGCCATGGCGCTTTGAGTGTCAGTAGGCCTTCACTTGTCTGCTTAAAGGACGCGGTACAACCCTTTATTTGTTCATTTTGAAACAATCAATAATATGCCTTGTGGTTGTCGTGTTGAATCCATTGAGGGTTCGAGAGGGGGCATAATTTGGTAAACCAGTCCAAGTTGCTCTATTGCCCTCGACCTGATAATATTGGTCGAGCTACCTGGACCCATAAGCACAAGTTTAATTTGAAATGTATCCAGCAGAAAAGAAGTTACCAGTACGTCGTTGTATGGCTGAAACAGAGCCTCGAATCTACTTTTTCCTGGTAAGGGTTGTTTTTGTTTGCCTGACATTGGGTTCCTGTAGGGCACCGATTCTTTTTTAAAAAAAATCGTTATGGGTGATATGTCGCGGCTCATTTGATTAGTTATTTCTGGTTGCCTCTCTTTCCCGGAACAAATTTTTTGCTCGATCGCTGAAGAATTGCTAGAGATGACCTTTGCTGAGTAGTCAGGCTACCTCTTCCCCGAGTTGTCGACAATATTCCATCCTGTGACCGTATGTGTTCTGAAATTAACACACTATGTTATGGTTCCTTTGTGAAGGATCTGATTGTACAGGCCTTGGCCACCTGGTGTCTCTGATTTTATTGATGATGAACACGATGTATTATGCATCAACATTGAAGTTGTATTTCGACATGTGAGGTACCTCTGTAGGCCCTGTGTACCTATCGAACCCAACTCTATTGATGAGTTTTGATGATTCTGACCTCGGTCCATCCTTTGATCATTGCGAGGTAGCGCCTTAGAGAAATTCTTCTCTCTTCAGTAGTTGGTGGTATCTTTCCTTGTTCTACATTTGTAGTTTCGCTAGACCCGAGGGGGCTCCTAGTTGGTCGTCCTCGACCCTGATTTTTGGTTGATTTCGATTGTCAACATCTGACCAAGTCACGCCGGAATACTCAACCAGATTCTATTTTAACTGCTTCGAAGCCATCGAGCTTTGTTCATTAAGACTTTGAGTGAAGTCTTGCACTACCCAGTTGCCGGTGACTGGTGGAAGTTCCGTTCGTTCCATTTGAAAGCGATATATGAACTCTCGCAGCATTCATTTTCCCTTACTAGATATTAAAAACGTCTAATTTCCTTGTCGCTACTTTGATGGAACAGGCATGTGCCTTTACGAACGAATTTGCTAGCATGTAAAATTAGTTTATAGAATTAGGAGCTCGGTTTTTATACCACATCATGGCCCCTTTTTGAGAGTGTTTTCCCAAACTTCTTTAGTAGGATGGACTCAATATCGTCTTCCTTTAGGTCGTTGCCCTTCAATGCACTAGTGTAAGCAGTAACATGCTCATTAGGGTCAGAGGTTACATTGTATTTCGAAAGTTCTAGCATTTTGAACTTCTTTGGAATGGGTTTTGGAGCCGCTTCCTCTGGGAACGACATGAACTTCTTTGAATTTACACCTTCTAGGATGAGGGATGTGCCCAGAATTTGGTCGACCCTTGATTTGTAGGTCTCGACATTTTAGTCGTTGGTTTTTATCTTCATCTCGCTCGATTTGATCCTTATTGTGAGGTCCTTGAGTATTTTTATGATGGCAGGGTTGGCTACCTGCCCGTTGTTGCTTGATATCTCGAGTACCTACCCGACTGGGCGAGCCATCCCTGGCGCTACCATGCTGGGAGTTTTCTACTAACTTTGTAACTGAGCAATAGCTAGTTCTTATGGATGTAAAATTTCAAAAATAACGTGAAGGACAACATATCATTCTTCCCTAGCTGGGTTTTCCTGAGCTTCTTGCTAGTCTCCTTGACTTACACTACTGATGATGTGAGAGCTTACATTGACGTGTAGAGCATCTCGTATGACCGCGTCCACGAGAATTTGTTATGGTGCATTCTTGGGGTTTCATGGTGGCACACTAACACTTGGAACATCCATACCATTCTCTCCATGGTTCTTGAGATTATTGTGTACTGAGTCAGACATTTTGACCTGAAATCGAAGATCCTGGGCAAGAAAAAGCGTGAAAGATAACTTGTGTTTTGTAGTAAGACTAGCAAAAAATAATCACTATTATTTTTAGCCCCACGGTAGGCCCAATCTATTTACCGTTAAAATGGTAATAACACTAGATTTGATTTAGTGGTTCTAAAATATGTGATCTATTTTTATGCTAGTTGTTTAGTAGTTGATGCCATGTGAAAGACTTATAAATGAGACAAGAGCTTGAAAAAATGTGGTAAGAAACTGAATGATTAATAATCGGGGCCTCGACCTTTCCTATTCGAGGGTCTCGTGGTCGAGTCTGAGCTCGGCTGGAAGTGGTAGATGAAGACTAATAGTTATAAATAAGTCAATGGTTGTGATGACCCAGCCGGTCATCTTTGGAATTTATGCCCCGTTCCCCAATTATTTGTTTCCCCTAAGTTCATTTCTTCTATTTTGATTTTCCGGGACATTCGATGATAGAATTCAGAGTGTTTTGGGACACTTAGTCCCTGAATGAGAGCTCAAGGGTTGGAAAATGGTCCGTAATGATAGCAGTGTGAAGACAACCTCGGAATGGAAATCCAATGGTTCTGTTAGCTCTGTTAGGTGATTTTGGGGTTGGGAGCATATTCGGAATGTATTTTGGATGTCCGTAGCTCATTTATGCTAGAAATGCCGAAAGTTAGAATTTTGAAGTTTCCGGTCCGATAGTGAATTTTTTATCTGAGGGTTGAAACGGGATTACGGATGTTTTGTAGCACCTTCATATCATTTGGGATGTGCGTGCAAAATTTCTGGTCAATCGGACTTAATTTAGTTAGGTTTCTGATCGGAAGCGAGTTTGGCTAAGTTTTGGAGTTCTTAGGTTCAAATCATTAAGTAATTCAAGTTTTCGGCATTGTTTAAGGTGGGTTATTTATTGCTACAAGTTTAGATGATGTTATGGGTTATTTCTGTGGGTTTGATTGAGGTCCTGGGGGGCTCGGATGTGTTTCGGATGCCCAACGGGACTTTGTGTTTAAAAAGAGTTGCAGATTTTTTGTTGTTGTTGTTGTAGACTTTTACTCTCTGTGATCGTATCCTCATCCATGCGATCGTGTAGTGGGATATAATAGGCGGACATTTTCCTTCAATGCGATCGCATAGTTTCTGCTTCCCCTTCTCTGCTATCGCAAGCCCCTTTCCGCGTTTGCACTGAGTTGGCTGAGCCGGTGTCTCAGAGCCCAATTTCTTCTACACGATCGTAGGGCCTTTAATGTGATCATATAAGTCCGCTTCTTTCCCTTTTGCGATCGCAGGACAATCCCTGCTTTCGCGTAGGCCATTTTCCGGGCGTTCACATTTTGTTCTACGCGATCGCATCCCATTTCATGCGATCGCAATGAAGAGACACCTAGGCAGTATTAAATATTTCAAAAATTAGGGTTCTTCCATTTTTAACCAAACTCAAGGTAGAGAGCTCGGATTTGAGGGAATTTTTGAAGTTTTTTCGGAGGCAATGTTTGGGTAACAATTCTTTTCTCCTCTATGACTAAAACCCACTAATATAATCGTGAATTCAACCTTTAATTTCAGATTTTGAATGAAAATCGGGGTATAGTTCTTAGACCTAAATATGAGAATTTGAAGGGGCATTTGACCTTCTATTTGGGAGATTTTTATATTGTTAGACCCATGAAAGTGCGAGGTTTCTGAAAATATAAAAAAAAAATTTGATTCCGAGACGTTGTCCTGAGGGGTGTTTCGGTTATTTTACCTATTTTCACGCCTTAGATTTAATTTTAATAGTAGAATTAGTAACTTGCGATGTTAATTACAATATGTAATTGGTTTCAATAGATTTGGGCCACTCGGAGTCGGATACTTGTAGAAAGGGTATCGCTTCTTACTGATTTTTGTACCAGTTCGAGGTAAGTGGCTTGTCTAACTTTGTGTGGGGACTTCTCCCCTTAGGATATCTTGACTGTTGTTTAGAATGCCTTGTGCATGAGGTGACGAGCGTGTACTTGTGCTAATTGTTGAAAAATTTACTTTACTTATTTAGACTATGTTCTTCACGTATTTAACTGTCATAAATGCAATTTCACTTTTTTAAGCTTAGGGAAAGCATGTTAGTTAGATTACTTGTTCTATTTGGATAAATTTCAATATCTGCTCTTCGTGAAGCATGCTAGATTTTAGATTCTACCTGTTGTCTTTACTTAGAATTTGTATATTATTGATGTTCTTAATGTGTTTATGATGGGGTCTACGGGTTCGATTCCCAGGAGATCCTCCAAATATTGGTATGATGGACTACAAGTTTGATTCCCGGGAGGTCCTCCAGATATTGGTATGATGGACTACGGGTTCGATTCCTAGGAGATCCACCAGATATTGGAATGATGGACTATGGGTTTGATTCCTAGAGATCCTCCAGATATTGGTATGATGGACTACGGGTTCGCTTCCCAGGAGATCCTCCAGAAAATGATATGATGGACTACGGGTTAGATTCCTGGGAGATCCTCTTGACATTGGTAAGATGGACTAAGGGTTCAACTCCCAGGAGATCCATGTCGCACCGTGATATTGAGTGATACTTGGTTGTGTTATTTTCTTACTTAGCTTAATTATCATTGACTTGCAACTACTATCCCATTTTATCTTTGTTTTTCCCTATTATTTTCTTCCTTACACTGTTCATTATTGTTGTTATGTTTATTCTAGTAGGGCCCTAACCTTCCTCGTCACTACTCAACCGAGGTTAGGCTTGGCAGTTACTAAGTACCGTTGTGGTGTACTCACACCTCTTCTGGGCATATTTTTCATGTACAGATCCAGGTACTTCTGGTTGAGCGCACTATCAGTGATTCAGGAACTATACTCAAAGACTTGAGATATGGATCTGCCGCATCCGCAGATCCGGAGAGTCACCCACCCATTATACCAATAGTTAGCTAGTTTCTATTCTGTTCTCTTGAATTAGACTATTCTGGTGTTTAGAGCATCGTACGTTCTCTATAGCCTGTGTTACCAGTGGGTTTCCGGGTCTTGGATGTTGTCTTAGTAAATTTTCTATTGAAGTGTATGTGCCAGGTGGCAAATCTATGCATTTTCTTATGATATTTAGTATTCCGTTATTGTTTCCACAGAGATTGGTAACTCCGCAATGTGTTAGGCTTACCTAGTCATGAAGACTGGGTGCCGTAATGACATGATCACAATTGGTGAACTAGGTTCGTGACAATGTGGCCCTTTATGGCCAATAATAAGCAATAAGATGAAATAATGAATAGAACACAATAAATATAAACAACAAAATGAAGCAATGAGATCAACAGAATATGATTAGAGAGTAGAAAAAATGTTCTTGTGTTTTTTGTATTGAGAAACGGATGTTTAAATAATGACAAGGATCCCTTTTATTTAAGAGGCGAAATTTCAACATAGTACAAATGCACTAATTACAAAGATATTAGGTTGGTATAATCATTTAAAGATTTCATTCACTTTTTTGACTAGTCAACTAGACACGGCCAGTTATATGTACGTGCCTTAGGAAGTTCAACTTGATCCGTCAATACCATTAAATCACATGGCCTCGAAGTCGATCACCAAGAATGCTCAGTGTTGACAACTAAAAACCCTCGGGAACCCTGATGATTGTAAATTTGAGTCGTTCAATTCTACTGTATACAATGATAAAAATGGCCTAACTCTATATTTAATGACCCCTCACTGCCCAGCTACTTTTACATCTGCACTGCGTTGGCCGCATATGCGGTCTCGCACCTACATAAAATCCATCATTGATCAGTATTTCCTTCACGTGGCCAATCTCCACATCAGCGGACAAAAAAGGCTGCTTCTGCGAGCCCAAGGCTAGCTTTGCTGCGGGGACCTCGCCTTACTCCTCGACGATGGGATCCTCCAGTGGATCCACTGGTGGTGCTATTGGGGAAACTCAGGTGTAGCCTCATCTCCTACCTCAAGTTGGTGCCCTCCTCCGGCCTCTGCCTCGACCTCCAACAACGGGGGGAGCAGCTCCTCTTGGGTATTGAATGCCCATCGCATGCGTCCTTATCATCTTTGAGAGAATAGAAGAAAGAAACTTAGGATACCATCAATTGTACGATAAAAGATGAATAAAGAGTAGTTTCCTTACACCCTATAGCTTCTCGAAGGTAAGTACGGTCGTCTATGCGCTGATTTGCAAGTTTCTATTAGGACTACCCATCACATATAAGACCTACGTGAACCTAATGCTCTTCTACCATATTATCACGTCCCAACTCTATGTTAGGCCGTGGTTGCGTCCAGCACCGTTGCTAAACAAGCAAACAATAAACAACTTAATGATTTTCCATTTTTATTAAGTGATTCCAACAACTAACGTTTCCTTAAATTTTAAACATTTGATAAATAACGTTTTTTAAAGCAGTCAATAATGGAAAAACTAAAGAGGATCATAACTATACAAATACAATCCAAAGATCAAACTCTACTAATGTGTGCCAAGATCTAGTATCTCAAGTGTGTCTGCATCTAGTTGAATATACAAAAGATGACTATCCTACTGCTTAAAATAGAATAGACAAATATAAGCAAAAGAGAAACTCTCGCATGCTGCTGAGCAGCTCGAAAGGTGGGCATCTTACCCTAAAGTCTCAGTCCAGGATCAAGTGTGCGCACCCGGCGGATAACTAGATCCACCTACCTGAGATCCTGTACACTTAAGTACATAAGCATGGTATGAGTACATAAGTAACATTTACCTATAAAGTAGTCTAATCTCGCAGAAGTAGTGACAAGGGGTCGATTTAGACACTTACTATCTGCTAACAACAATATTATTAAAGTACTATACCAATAATGGATATCATGAACAATACTAAAAGCAAAATAACAGAAAGTGGTCAAGTCTTCTTTCACAATTAAAATTTCAATTTCAGTCATATCATTTAAAAACTCACATTTCAAGACATCTAAGCAATATTATTCATGGATAGTTTCAAATAATCAACATGCACAAATCATATCGAGGTCATACGGCCCGATCCAATATAATATTAAATTGTGCACTGCCAGAGGTTCAAACGGCCCAAATGATAGATGCATGAATTTACTACCAAGCCACTCGGCCCGATCCACAAATAATAATTATTCTTATGAAAATATAAATTATTCATTTACAGTCAGGTATCTCATACAAATCTTAAAGTAAGTGGGAATAACCTTCCACAATTCCTTTATCAATTTCCAACACGAGTTCAGAGATTATATTAGCAAGTAGGGTCGCAAATATTTCAAATATGGCATGATACAGGTCCTAAACTACAAGAAAAATAGCATAAATGTAGCTATGTATAGACTCTCGTTACCTCGCACATACGTAGCCCCCACAAATAGGTATTTCACCTATGGGGTTACTTCCCTCTTTCAAGGTTATAAAGGAGACTTACCTCATTTCGAAGCCCACTTCCGAATTCAAGAACCTATTAAAACCTCCAAATGTTATGCCAAATGACTCGAAACTAGTCAACATTACATAAATTAATCAATCTATGCTCAAAAGTTCATATTTCCACTATTAAAATGATTACCCAACCCAAATTACAAGGTTCCTAAAATTCACCCCCGGGCCCACATGCTCGGATTCTGAAAACTTCACAGAAAGTTGTTACCCATACCCTTAGGAACATAAATATAAAAATTTTACAAAATTTCATAATCATTTTTGTGGTAATATCTCATTTTTTATTAATCCTAGGTTTTTCATCTAATCCTATGATTTCTACCAATTTTCATATTAAATTCTATCAATTATCTATGTATTAAACTCACATTGAGTAGATATAACTTACCTTAGAAAAATAGGTCGAAATCCTCCCCCCCCCCTTAAAGCTCTATAATCGCTCAAGAGTAGAAGAAAATGTGATAAAAATTGCCTATGTCCATATTTAATGACCCATCACTACGTTGCCACTTTCATACTGCAGTGTCTTGGCTGTATATGCAGTCTCACATCTGCAAAAAAGCAATCGCATTTTGCGCACGTCCTTTGCCTTGCCAGTCTCCACATCTGCGGATATAAGGGCCCGCTTCTGCGAGCCCAGCCGTATCTGCAGCCATAGCTCTTGGCCCTACGGTCACGCAGGTGCGCCCAATTTTCCACATCTGCGGTTCTTGGGCTGCCCTTAATTTTTTGCTCTTGCGGGTGATGGCTCGCACATGCGAATGTGCACTTATGGCTGGCCAAGCGCAGATGCAATTATGACATATCTAGGGAGCTTTAGTTGTTGATTTGTGACGACCCAGCTGGTCGTTTTAAGAATTAACGCCCCGATCACCTATTAACTTCTTTCCCAATTCTATTTCTATTAATTTGTTTTGCCGGGATATTCAGTTTTGTGTTTCGCAGAATTTTGGGACACTTAGTCCCTAAATAAGAGCTTAAGTATCAGAAAGTTGACTGTAGTCGGAGCAATATGAAGACTTCATTTTAATTGGAATATGTTCATTCTGTTAGCTCCTTTAGGTGATTTCGGGGTTAGGAGCATGTTCAGAATGTGTTTTGGAGGTCCGTAACTAATTTAAGCTATAAATGAAAGTTTGAATTTTTGAAGTTTCTGATCTGACAGTGAGATTTTGATATGAGGGTCGGAATGGAATTCCAAAATTTGCAGTAGTTCCACCATGTTATTTGGGATGTGTGTGTAAGATTTATGGTCATTCAGATGTGGTTTAGTTATATTTTTTATCGGAAGCGTATTTTGAGAAAAATTGAATTTCTTAGGCTTAAATCCTTGATTAATTCAAGTTTCCGACGTTATTTTAGGTGGTATATGGATTGGTACGAGTTTGAATGATGCCATGGGACATGTTCGTAGATTTTGTTGAGGTCTAGGGGGCCTCAGGTATGTTTCGGATACTCAACGGGGCATTTTCGATTTATTTAAAATTGCAGAAATTCTTTAGCTGTTGCAGACCCCTTTTCTTCTTCGCGATCGTGTCCTCCTCCATGAGTTCGCGTAGAGTAATTTTTTGAGGAGGACCAGTTTCTTCTTCACATTCGCATTTAATTCACCCGCGTTCGCAAAGCCCTGTCATTTCTTCCTTCGCGTTCGCAGCCAGCTCTCGCGTTTGCGTAGTGTTATTTAGCGCCGAGTGCTATGCCTATTTTTCATAATAGTGTTCGCATGCCATGCCTCACGTTCGAGTAGCATTTCCAATCAAATCCTTCGTGTTCGCGTACTGTTCCACATGTTCGTGAAGGGAAATTTAGTAACCTTCATTTTTCCTTCTTCGCGAACATGTGACTTCCTCCGCGTTCGGGATTCATTAATCACCTGGGCAGCTATAAACATTTCAAAAATGAGGGTTAGCCATTTTTACAAAAACTGAAGCATGAGAGCTCGGATTTGAGCGAGATTTCGAGGGATTTTCGGAAGCAATGAATTGGTAACAATTCTAAACTCCTTTTTGCTTGTAAACCACTAATCTAATCATGAATTCCTCTTTTAATTTCACATTTTGAATGAAAAATTGATAACACTTCATAGACTGAATTATTGAGTTTTGAGTGGGTGTTTGACCTCTGATTTGAAAGATTTTTATATGGTAGACTCATAAAAGTACGAGGGTTCTGAAAATATTAATTTCATCTGATTCTCAAACATTGTCTTGCGGGGCATTTCCATCAATGTACCTAATTTTGCATCTTATCTTTGAATTAAATTATAGAATCAGTTTTTTGAGATGTTATTCACGATATGTCATTGAATTGAACATATTTGGGCCATTTGGAGTTGGATACTCGTGGAAAAACGTGTGGTTTCGAGTTGATTTTGGAGCCGGATTGAGGTAAGTGGCTTGCCTAACCTTTAGTGGGATACCTTTCCCCTTAAGATATGATATTTGGCAATTAAATGCCTTGTACGTGAGGTGACAAGCGCGTACTTGACCTAATTGTTTAAAATCCGATTTTACTTGAAGAATTTAAAGTGAGTTCCTTTTCTTACCTATTTTACTCTAATTAAAATTTCTTCTGTGTTAGTTTAGAGAAGCATGTTTAGTTGACTTAGTTGCCTATTTTCTTAAAGTGCCTTGTTGTATTCCGTGAAGCATGTTAGGATAGAATTTACTATTACTCTTTACGGGTTTAGCATTTATTCTGATATTCATGAGCTGTCATTGTGTTTGTTTAAATTTGGGACTACGGGTCCACATCCTAGGAGATCTGCTACACGTCTTATATTCTGGAATTTGGGTGTGGGAGACCATGAGATCCCCTACATGTGTTGTATATATATATATATATATATTGAGGATACCAAAAGATCCTCGGGATATCAAGAGATCCCCAATTATCGTTCTTGTTGTGAGCGGTATTTCCTTGCGTTTGTCTTATTTCTGTTACTATATTCCTTAATTATCCTGGTTAGATTCTTGTTGTAGACTCTCATTATGTTGTCTCTTTATCATATAATTTATTATATTTTACCTCAGTAGGGCCCTGACCTTCCTCATCACTACCCGACCAAGGTTAGGCTTGGCACTTACTTAGTACCACTGTGGCATACTAATGCCCCTTCTGCGCATGTTTTTCATGTGTAGATCCAGGTACCTCCACCCATGCGCATCATCCTTGAGGGGAGGAGATCTATCAGGGACTTCAATGTATATTTGCCGCATCTGCAGATCCATGAAGTATCTATCTTATTCAACCTTTGCATTTTTCCTTCTTAATGTTGTATAGACATTCTGGTGTTGGAGCAGTGTAATATGTTTCTGACAAATTGTGTTCCAGTGAGTTTCCGAGTTTTGGCAAAGATTTGTAGAAGTTTGAGTTATTATGTTGTATATGCCGAGTGGCATTTAACATTTCGTTTCTTCTGTTTTTAATTTTTGATTTTAAGTTATATTTTCGCAAGTTTTGATTTGTTTTCTGCACTGTTAGGCTTATCTAGTCGTAGGGACTAGGTGCCATCACGACATTTTCATGAATGGGGAACTGGGGTCAAGGGTCATGACAAGTTGGTATCAGAGCTCTAGGTTCATACGAGTCATGGAAAATAGGCTTGTTTATTAGATCGCTGATCGGTACAGAGACGTCTGTTCTTATCTATGAGAGGCTATGTAACTAATAGGAAAATATTTCACTTCATTTGATCTCCTTGTCGTGTGATATTTTGGCATCACAATTCAAAACTTTTGTCTTCTATTCTCTCATAGATAGTGAGGACACATGCTACTCGAGATGATCAGGCACTCGCGCCCCCTCCTGTAGCCATTAGAGGCCGGGGTAGTGGTCGAATTTGTGCACATGGTGCAGCGAGAGCACCTGCGTGAGCTGCCGTCGAGGTACCACCAGCAGACTCAGTCGGGGTTCAGGAACCTGACACACATATTGCCACTACTACTCCAGCCCTTCAGGAGACGTTGGCTCAGTTTATGAGTATGTACACAACCTTGGCTCAAGAAGGGTTGCTTCCCCTTGCTGTAGCCACATGCCATGCTGAGGGAGGAGCCCAGTCTCCCACTGCCCGCACTCCTGAGCAGAGAGTTAATGTGTAGTAAGTCCTAGAGATTATTCCTTTATTGGTGGCAGTGCCAGTTCAACCTAAGGATAGGTCAGCTGCTTCATAGGACGAGCTGCGGAGACTTGAGAGGTTCAAGAAGTATGATCCTCCGATATTCAATGGATTAGCATCAGATGATCCCTTGGGATTTCAATAGGACCGCCACAATAATCATTGCACTATGGGTATAGTCAGATCAAGAAGGGTTTCCTTTACTGCCTTCCAGCTTCAGGGAGCCGCCTATGATTGGTGGCGCACTTTTGAGATCGACAGTCCAGACGAAGCTCCTTTACTGACTTGGACCCAGTTCTCAGATATGTTCATGATAGATTTTGTCCCTCAGCGCCTCAGGGACGCATGGCGCGTAGATTTTGAGCATTTGCGTCAGGGTACTATGACCGTTTCAGAGTATGCCATTCGATATACCAGATTGGCTAGGCATGCACCGGCCTTGGTTTCTACTAAGAGGGTCACCGATTCATTGTGGGTCTTAAACCACCTATCAGATCTAGCATGGCTCGAGAGTTGGAGATAGACATTCCTTATCAGCAGGTAGTGAGCATTGCTAGAGGATCGAGGTATGCTCGCTAGGGAGCAAAAGGGGAGAGAGGCCAAGAGGTCACGAGAGTCGGGCCACTACTCTGGTGCACATACCCCAGCAGCAGGTAGTCATGGCAGAGGTTATATGGGTCTTCGCATTCATTCAGCTCTTCCAGCAGCTAGCAGTGCTCCAGCTTCTTCTAGGCCTTAAGAGCCTTACTATGCACCTCCGATTTCTAATGCGCCTCCTGCGTGGGGTGCTTTTAGAGGTCAGTCCTGCAGACCTGGCCCTAGCTAGTAACAGTGACCACGTCCTCCCAGAGCTTGTTTTCAGTGCAGTGACACCCGCCATGTGGTGAGGGATTGCCCTAGACTTAGGAGTAGTGCACATCCACTAGCTGCTCAGCCATAGCGTGCTCCGCATAATTTTTAGGCTATGATCATAGCTCCAACTGCTACCTCATCAGCCCAGCTGGCTTGGGGTGGAGGTCAGGGAGGTAATGGTCACACTCAAGCGGAAGCCAGGCCATATATTAGGCTATTCCTGCTAGTACCGAGGTTGTTGCCTCTGATTCTATCATTAATGGTATTATACCAGTTTGTCACAGAGATGCATCAGTTCTATTTGATCGAGGCTCTACATATATGTCTTATTATTTTGTTCCGTATTTAGGTGTACCCCGAGATTCCTTGAGTTCTCCTGAATATGTTTCTACTCATGTGGGAGATTCTGTTGTTGTGGATCGTATTTATTCGTCATGTTTGGTTACTATTTGTGGTATTGAGACCAGAGCAAATTTATTATTACTCGGCATGGTTGATTTTGATGTTATCTTATGTATGGACAGGTTATCGCCTCATTGTGCTATTCTTGATTGTCACGCCAGGATTGTCACTCTGGCTATGCCAGGAATCTCGCGTATTGAGTGGGGTGATACTTTAAATCACATTCTCAGTAGAGTTATCTTTTCCACAAAGCTCAACATATGATTGAGAAGGGATATGTTGCATATTTAGCCTATGTGAGAGATATCAGTGTTGATACCCCTTCTGTTGATTCAGTCCTAGTGGTACAGGATTATCCCGATGTGTTTCCAGCTGATCTTCTAGGCATGCCGCCTGATAGACATTGATTGTGGATTTGATTTGTTGTCGAGAACTCAGCCCATTTCCATTCCTCCGTATCGTATGGCTTTTCATGAGTTGAGAAATTGAGGGATCAGTTACAAGAGTTGCTTGAAAAGGGTTTTATTCAAACCACTGTTTCACTTTGGGGTGCTCCTCTCTTATTTTTGAAGAAAAGGGATGATTATATGTCTATATGCATCGATTATTGCCAGTTGAACAAGGTTAGTGAAGAACCGCTATCCCTTGCCTCGTATTGATGATCTGTTTGACTAGCTTTAAGGCGCACATGTGTTTTCTAAGATTAACTTGCGCTCAGGTTACCATCATTCGATGATCCGGGAGCCATATATCCTTATGGCTGCCTTTTGGATTCAGTATAGTCATTACACGTTCCTTATTATGTAATTTGGGCTAGCCAATGCCCTAGAAACCTTTATGCGTTTGAGGCACAGTGTGTTTCGGCCCTATCTTGACTCGTTCATTATTGCTTTTATTGACGATAACCATGTGTATTCCTTGAGTCGGGAAGACCATAAGCAGCACCTCAGAACAGTGCTTCAGGCTCTGAGAGAGAAGACGTTATATGCCAAGTTCTCAAAATGTGAGTTTTGGTTAGATTTTGTAGCATTCTTAGTCCACGAGGTATTGAATTAGGGCATTCGTGTTGAAAAAGGCAGAGGCCATACAGAGTTGTCCCAGGCCGTCCTCAGCTACAGAGGTTCGCAATTCCTTAGCTTGTCGGGCTACTACCATCATTTTGTGCAGGGGATTTCATCGATTGTATCCCCTATAACGAGATTGAACCAAAAGGGTGCTCCATTTCAGTGGACAGAGGAGTTCAAGGCGAGCTTTCAGAAGCTCAAGACAGTTTTGACTATAGCCCTAGTGTTGATATTGCCTACTGGATTAGGGTCTTATATAGTTTATTATGATGCCTCACAAGTTGGCCTGGAAGCGGTGTTTATGCAGAATGGTAGGGTGATTGCCTATGCGTCCAGACAGTTGAAGATTAAAAGGAAGAATTACCCTATCCATGACTTTGAGTTAGCTGCCATCGTTCACGCCTTGAAGATCTGGCGTCATTATTTATACGCTGTGCCTCTGAGATTTATGCTGACCATCAGAGTTTGTAGCACTTGTTCAAGCAAAGGATCTAAATTTGTTCCATAGGAGGTGGTTAGAGTTGCTGAAGGATTATGACATCACTATTGTAAATCATCCAGGCAAGGCTAATGTGGTGGCTGATGCCCTCAGTTTCCAGGCGGAGAGTTTAGGGATTTTAGCATATTTACCAGCTTCACAGAGCCTTATGGCGAAGAATGTTTATGCCTTAGCCAGTCAGTTTGTGAGATTGGATCTTTCGGAGCCCAGTCGGGTCCTAGCTTGCGTGGTTTCTCGGTCTTCCTTATTCGATTGTATCTGGGAGCGACAGTGTGATGACCCTCATTTACTATCCTCAAAGACAAGGTTCAGTACGGTGATGCCAGAGATGTGACCATTGGAGATGACACGGTATTGATGAAGGTTGATGTGCTTCGAGAGTTGACTTTAGTGGAGTTCCATTGTTCTCGGTATTCCATCTATCCTGGTGCCGTGAAGATATATCAGCATTTGAGGAAGCACTATTGGTGTAGGCAGATGAAGAAAGATATAGTTGGATTTATAGCTAGATGCCTCAACTGTTAGCATGTGAAGTGTGAGCATCAGAGACCAGGTGCGTTGCTTCAGTAGATAGAGATTCAAGAGTGGAAGTGGGAGCGGAATACCATGTACTTTGTAGTTGGACTCCCACGGACCTTAAAAATTTTGATGCCATTCGGGTGATTATAGGTCAGCTGACCAAGTGTGCTCATTTATTCCTTTGTGGACTACTTATTCTTCGAAGCGGTTGACGGATGATTATATCCTTGAGATCGTTCGTCAGCATGGTATTCCAGTTTCTATTATTTCATACAGAGGTACTTACTTTAAAACCCAGTTTTGGAGGTCCGTTCAGTAGGAGTTTGTTACACGGGTGGAGTTGTGCACAACATTTCACCCCCAGACAGACAGGCAGTCTGAGTGAACTATTAAGATAGTTGAGGATATTCTTCGTCCATGTGTGATTGAGCTTGGAGGATCTTGGGATCAGTTTTTTCCATTGGCAGAGTTTTCTTACAACAACAGTTATCAGCATAGTATTCAGATTGCGCCATATGAGGCTTTATATGGTAGGAGGTGTAGATCCAAAATGGGTTGGTTTGAGCCGGAGAAGGCCAAACTATTGGGCACAAGTTTGGTTCAAGATGCTTTGGAAAAGGTTCTGGTGATTCAGGATAGACTCCATATTGCCCAGTCGAGCAAGAAGAGCTATGTGGAGGTCATGGAGGTAGAGGTCGCCTCGAGGGGGAGGCCAGGCAAAATATTAGGCTATTCCTACTCATACTTAGTTTGTTGCCTCTTATTCTGTCACTACAGGTATTATACTGATCTACCACACAGATGCATCGGTTCTATTCGATCGAGGCACTACTTATGTGTCTTCTTATATTTCTCCATATTTGGGTGTACCCCGAGATTCCTTGGGTTGTCCTGTATATGTTTCTTCATGGTCATGTTTGGTTATTATTCATGGTATTGAGACCTTAGTAGATTTCTTGTTACTCGGCATGGTTGATTTTGATGTTATCTTGGGCATGGACTGGTTATCGCCCTATTATGCTATTCTTGATTGTCACGCCAAAACAGTGACACTGGCTATACCAGGAATCTTGTGTGTTGAGTGGAGTGTTACTTTAGATCACAACTCTAGTAGAGTTATCTCTTTTCTCAAAGCTCAATGTATGGTTGAGAAGGGGTGTGACGCGTATTTAGGTTATGTGAGAGATGCCAGTGTTGACACCCTTCTCTTGATTCAGTTCAGTGGTACGGGATTATCCTGATGTGTTTCCAGCTGATCTTGGCATGCTGCCTAATAGAGACAATGATTTTGGCATTTATTTGTTGTCGTGTACTCAGTCCATTTCTATTCCTCCATATCGTATGGCTTCTCATGAGTTGAGGAATTGAAGGATCAGTTACAAGAATTGCTTGATAAGGGTTTTATTCGACCCAGTGTTTCACCTTGGGGTGCTCCTATCTTGTTTGTGAAGAAAAAAGATGTTTTTATGCGTATGTGCATCGATTATCGCCACTTGAACAAGGTTACAATGAAGAATTTCTATCCCTTACCTCGTATGATGATCAATTTGACCAGCTTCAAGGCAGACAAATATTTTTTAAGATTGACTTGCGGTCAGGTTACCATTAATTGATGACCCGGGAGCCAGATATCCTAAAGACTGCCTTCAAGATTCGGTATGGTCATTATGAGTTCCTTGTTATATCAATTGGGCTGACCAATGCCCATGTAGCTTCTATGCATTTGATGCCCAGTTTTTTTGGCCCTATCTTGACTCGTTCATTATTGTTTTTATTAGTGATATTGTGTGTATTCCCAGAGTTGGGAAGGTCATGAGCAGAACCTGAGAACCACGATTCAGGCATTGAGAGAGAAGACGTTATATGCAAAGTTCTGAAAAGGTGAGTTTTGGTTGGATTCTGTAGCATTCTTGGGCCACGTGGTATCGAGTGAGGTCATTCGGGTGGATCTGAAGAACGTAGAGGTCGTGCAGAGTTGGCCTAGTCGTCCTCGGCAACAGATATTCACAATTTCCTTGGCTTGGAGGGCTGCTACCATCATTTTGTGGAGGAGTTTTCATCCATTTCAGCCCCTATAACTAGATTGACCTAGAAGAGTTCTCCATTTCTGTGGAAAGATGAGTGCTAGGCGAGCTTTCAGAAGCTCAGGACAGCTTTGACTACAACCCTAATGTTGATATTGCCTACTGGTTCAGGGTCTTATATAGTTTATTATGATGCCTCGCTGGTTAGCCTTTGAGTACTGTTGATGCAGGACAGTAGGGTGATTGCCTACACGTCTAGATAGTTGAAGATTCATGAGAAGAGTTACCATGTCTACGACCTTGAGTTAGCTGCCATTGTTCACACCTTGATGATCAGGCCTCATTATTTGTACGGTGTGCCCTGTGAAATTTATACTGACCATCAGAGTTTGTAGCACTTGTTCAAGCAAAAGGATCTAAATTTGTGCCAGAGAAGGTGGTTAGAGTTGCTTAATGATTATGACATCATTATTCTATATCACCCTATCAAGGTCAATGTGGTGGTTGATGCCTTGTGTCACCGGGCAAGGAGTTTTGGGAGATTAGCATATTTACTAGCTTCAGAGAGGCCTATGGCGATGGATGTTTAGACCTTATTAAGTGAGTTTTTGAGATTGGATCATTCGGAGCCTAGTCAGGTCCTAGCTTGCCTGGTTTCTCGGTCTTCCTTAATCGATCGTATCAGGGAGGAACACTATGATGACTCTCATTTACTATCCTCAAGGACAAGGTTCAGCACAGTGATGCCAGAGATGTGACCATTGGAGATGATGTGGTATTGAGGAGGGAGTGTCAGATTTGTATGCCTAATGTTTGTGGGCTTCGAGAGTTGATTTTAGTGGAGGCCCATAGTTTGCGGTATTCCATCCATCCGGGTGCCGCAAAGATATATCAGGATTTAAGGCAGCACGATTGGTGGAGGCAGATGAAGAAAGATATAGTTGGATTTGTAGCTAGATTTCTCAACTGTTAGCAGGAGAAGTTTGAGCATCAAAGACGGGGTGGGTTGCTTCAACAGATAAAGATTCTGGAGTGGAAGTGGGAGCCGATCACCATGGACTTTGTAGTTGGACTCCCACGGACTTTGAAGAAGTTTCATTTCATTTGGGTGATTGTAGATCGGCTGACCAAGTCCTCTCATTTTATTCCTATGTGTACTACTTATTCTTCGAAGCGGTTGATGGAGATTTATATTCGGGAGATCATTCGTTTGCATGCTATTCCAGTTTCTATTATTTCGGACAGAGGTACTCAGTTAACATCACGGTTCTGGGGGGCCATTCAGTTGGAGTTTGGTCCATGGGTAGAGTTGAGCACAACATTTCACCCACAGACGGATGTGCAATCTAAGCACACTATTTAAATACATAAGGATATGCTTCGTGAATATGTGATTGAGCTTGGAGAGTCTTGGGATTAGTTCTTGCCATTAGAAGAGTTTGCTCATAGCAAGAGTTATCAGTCCAGCATTCAGATGGTTGCGTGAGGCTTATTTGGTAGGAGGTGTAGATACCCAATTGGTTGGTTTGAGCCGGGTAAGGCTAGGCTATTGGACACATATTTGGTTTAAGATGCTTTGGAAAATGTAATGGTAATTCAGGATAGACTCCGTACAGCCCAGTCCATCCATATGAGCTACGCGGAAGTCAGGGAGGTTGAGGTCACCCTCTAGGGGGAGGCAAGTCCACATATTAGGCAATTCCAGCTCGTACCAAGGTTTTTGCCATCAATACAGTCATTACAAGTATTATATAGGTATGTCACAGAGATGTATTAGTTCTATTCGATCGAGGCTCTACTTATGTGTCTTCTTATTTTACTCTATATTTGGGTGTAACCCTAGATTCCTTGAGTTCTCGTGTATATGTTTCTACTCCTGTGAGGGATTCTCTTCTTATGGACCACATTTATCGGTCATGTTTGGTTACTATTCGTGTTATTGAGACCAGAGCAGATTTATCGTTTCTCAGCATGGTTGATTTTGATGTTATCTTGGGCATTGACTGGTTGTCGCCCCATTATGCTATTCTTGATTGTCACGCCAGCACTGTGATGCTGGCTATGCCAGATATCCTGCGTATTAAGTGGAGTGCTACTTTAAATCACACTCCCAGTAGAGTTATATCTTCCTCAAAGCTCAGCGTATGGTTGAGAAAGGGTGTGCTGCGTGTTTAGCTTATGTGAGAGATTTCAGTGCTGATATCCCTTCTGTTGATTCAGTCCCAGTGGTACAGGATTATCCAGATGTGTTTCCAACTATTCCGTGCATGCCGCCTGATAGAGACATTGATTTTGGCATTGATTTGTTGTCGGGCACTCATCCCATTTCTATTCCTCCGTATCGTACGTCTTCTTATGAGTTGAGGAATTGAAGGATCATTTACAAGAATTGCTTGGTAAGGGTTTTTTTTGACCCAGTGTTTCACCTTGGGGTACTCATGTCTTGTTTGTGAAGAAAAGGATGGTTCTATGCGTATGCGCTTCGATTATCGCCAGTTGAACAAGGTTATAGTGAAGAACCGTATCCCTTGCCTCGTATTGATGATCTGTATGACAAGCTTCAAGGCGTGTAGGTGTTTTCTAATATTGACTTGCGCTTAGGTTGCCATCCCTTGATGATCCGGGAGCCAGATATCCCGAAGATTGCCTTCAGGATTCGGTATGGTCATTACGATTTCCTTGTTATGTCATTTGGGGTGACAAATTCCCATAAAAATTTTATGCAATTGATGCACAATGTATTTAGGCCCAATATTTACTCGTTCATTATTATTTTTATTGATGATATCGTGGTTTATTCCCAGAGTTGGGAAGATCATGAGCAGCACCTGAGGACCGTGCTTCAGGCCCTGAGAGAGAAGACATTATACACAAAGTTCTCAAAAGGTGAGTTTTGTTTGGATTCTCTAGCATTCTTGGTCCGTGGTATCGAGTGAGGTAATTCGGGTTGATCTGAAGAAAGTAGAGGCCGTGCAGAGTTGGCTCAGGCCATCCTCAGTTACAGAGATTCGGATTTTCCTTGGCTTGGCGGGCTACTACAGTCTTTTTGTGGAGGGGTTTTCATGGATTGCATCCCCAATAACTAGATTGATCCAGAAGAGTCCTCCATTTCAGTGGACAGAGGAGTGCGAGGCAAGCTTTCAAAAGATCAAGAAAGCTTTGACTACAGCCTCAGTGTTGATATTACCTACTTGTTCAGGATCTTATATAGTTTATTATGATGTCTCACGGGTTGGCCATAGAGCGGTGTTGATGCATGATAGTAGGGTGATTGCCTACGTGTCCAGACAGTTGAAGAGTCATGAGAAAAATTACCATGTCCACAACCTTGAGTTAGTTGCTATTTCTCACGTCTTGAAGATCTTGTGTCATTATTTACACGGTGTGCCCTGTGAGATTTATGCTGACCACCAGAGTTTGTAGCACTTGTTCAAGCAAAAGGATCTAAATTTGCGCCAAAGGAGGTGGTTAGAGTTGCTGAAGGATTATGAAATCACTATTCCATATCACCCGGACAAGGCCAATATGGTGGTTGATGCCTTGAGTTGTCGGGCGGAGAGTTTGGGGAGTTAGCATATTTACCAACTTCAGAGAGTCCTATGGCGATGGATGTATAGGCCTTAGCCAGTCAGTTTTTGAGATTGGATTTTTCAAAGCCCAGACGGGTACTAGCTTGTATGATTTCTCAGTCTTCCTTATTCGATCATATTAGGGAGCGACAGTATGATGACCCTTATTTACTGTCCTTAAGGACAAGGTTCAACATGGTGATGCCAGAGATGTGACCGTTGAGATGTCGCGGTATTGAGGTAGAAGGGTCAGATCTTTGTTCCCAAAGTTGATGGGCTTCGAGAGTTGATTTTTAGTAAAGTCCCATAGTTTGCGGTATTCCATCACTTCCAGGTGCCGTGAAGATATATCAGGATTTGAGGCAGCACTATTAGTGGAGGCAAATGAAGAAATATATAGTTATATTGGTAGATATATGCCTCAACTGCCAGCAGGTTAAGTATGAGCACCACAGACCGGGTGGATTGCTTCAGTAGATAGAGATTCCAGAGTGGATGTGGGAGCGGATCACCATGGATTTTCTAGTTCGACTCCCACGGACCTTGAAGAAGTTTGATGCCATTTGGGTGATTGTAGATCGAATGACCAAGTCCGATCATTTTATTCATATGTGTACAACTTACTCTTTGAAGCGGTTGACGAAGATTTATTTCTGAGAGATCGTTAGTCTGATTGGTATTCCAGTTTCTATTATTTCAGACAGAGATACTCAGCTTACATCACGGTTTTGGAGAGTCGTTCAGTAGGGGTTTGGTACACGGGTGGAGTTGAGCACAACATTTCACCCCAGACAGACAGGCAGCCCGAGTGCACTATTCAGATACTTGAAGATATTAGCCGTGCATGTGTTATTGAGCTTGGAGGGTCTTGGGATTAGTTCTTCCCATTGGCAGAGTTTGCTTACAACAACAGTTATCAGTCTAGCATTCAGTTGGCGCCGTATGAGGCTTTATATGGTTGGAGGTGTAGATCCCCAGTGGGTTGGTTTGAGCAGGGTGAGGCCAGGCTATTATGCACAAATTTAGTTCAGGATGCTTTGGAAATGGTTATGGTGATTCAGGATAGACTCCGTATAGTCCATTTCAGATATAATAGGTATGTGGACCGGAAGATTCATGATGTTTCATATATGGTCAGAGATCGGGTTCTTCTTCGAGTTTCACCTATAAAGGACATTATGAGATTTGGGAATAAAGGGAAATTGAGTCCGAGGTTTATTGGACCTTTTGAGATATTGAGGAGTGTTGGATAGGTTTCTTATGAGCTTGCCTTCCCTCCCAGATTGGCAGGAGTTCATCCGGTATTTCATGTTTCGATGCTCCGGAGATATCACGGTGATACCTCGCACGTGTTGGATTTCAGTTCAGTCCAGATAGACAAGGATCTATCCTATTTTGAGGAGCCAGTGGCTATAATGGACAGGCAGTTCAGAAAGTTGAGGTCAAAGAACATTACTTCAGTAAAGGATTAGTGGCGGGGCCAGCAAGTCGGGGAAGCGACCTGGGAGATCGAGCAGGATATGCAGCAATTACCCTCATCTTATTACTACTTCAAGTATGTCTCTATGCTCGTTCAAGGATGAACAAATGTTTAAGTTTAGGAGAATGTGACGACTATGTCGGCCGTCTAAAGAATTAACGTCCCGATCCCCCTATGAACTACTTTTCCCAAGTCTATTTATGTTAATTTGTTTTACCGGGATGTTCGGTTTTGGGTTTCGGAGAGTATTGGAATACTTAGTCCCTAAATGAGAGCATAAGTGTTGAAATGTTGCATGTAGTTTGAACGTTGTAAAAACAGCCTCAGAATGGGAATTTGATCATTCTGTTAGCTCCGTTAGGTTATTTTGGGGTTGGGAGCGTGTTCGGAATATGTTTCGGAAGTCCGTATCTAATTTTAGCTTGAAATGCCGAAGTTTGACTTTTTGAAGTTTCCGATCCGATAATGAGATTTTGATGTGAGGGTCGGAATGGAATTCCGGAAGTTATAAACATTTCGAAACTGAGGGTTAGCGATTATTAGCAAAACTCAAGCTAGAGAGCTCGGATTTGAACGAGATCTCGTGGGTAACGATTTTCCGGAGCAATAATTGGGTAGCGATTCTAAACTCCTTTTTGCTTGTAACCCACCAATCTAAGCATGAATTCCTCTTCTAATTTTGGATATTTAATGAAAACTTGATAAAATATTATAGACCAAATTACTTAGTTTTGAGAGGGTGTTTGACCTCCGATTTGAGAGATTTTTATATGGTTAGACTCGTGAGGGTACGAAGGTTCAGAAAATTTTAATTTCATCCGATTTCGAGACGTTGGCCTTAGGGCGTTTGGTCATTTTATCTAATTTCGCGTCTTAGCTTTGAATTAAATCGTAGAATCAGTTGCTTGAGATGTTATTTACGATATGTAATTAATGAATAGATTTGGTCCATTGGAGTCGGATACTCGTGGAAAACGTGTGGTTTTGAGTCGATTTTGGAGCTGATTTGAGGTAAGTGTCTTGTCTAACCTTGTGTGGGGGGCCTTTCCCCATAGGATATGATATTTGGTAACTGAATGCCTTGTACGTTAGTTGACGAGCTCATACTTGAGTTAATTATTTTAAATCCGGTTTTACTTTAATTATTTAAATTGAGATTCTTTTCTTACATGTTTACTCTAATTGCAAATATAGCCTGTATTAGTTTAGAGAAGCATGTTTAGTTGATTTTCTTGCCTATTAGCCTAAACTGCATTGTTGTATTCCATGATGCATGTAGGCTAGAATTTAATGTTACTTGTTATGGGTTTAGCATTTATTATGATATTCTTGAGCTGTCATTGTGTGTTTTAAATTTGGGGCCACGGGATGGCATCCCGGGAGATTCCCTGCATGTGTTATATTCTGGACTGAGGGTGCGGAATATCAAAAGATCCGTGGCACATGTATACACACAATATATATATATATATATATATATATATTGAGGATACCAAGAGATCCTAGGGATACCAAGAGATTCCCGGCTTACTTATTACGGATACCAAGAGATCCTCAGAATAACATATGATCCTTAGTGTATATGGTGAGGATACCAAGAGATCTCCGATTATCATTCTTGTTATGAGCTGTATTACCGTGTGTTTGTCTTATTTTTGTTATTTTTTGTTACTGTATTCCTTATTTATCCTGTTTAGATTCTCATCACTGACCTTCCTCGTCACTACCCGATCGAGGTTAGGCTTTGAACTTACTGAGTACCGTTATGGTGTATGCATGTTCTTTCTGCGTATATATTTTTCATGTGCAGATCCAGGTACCTCCACTCAGGTGTACCATCCTTCAGGCAGGGAGATCTATCATGGACTTCAAGGTATATATGTCGCGTCCGCAGATCCACAGAGTCTTTATCTTATTCTACCTTTTTAGCGGTAGTTTTCCTTCTTGTTGTTGTATAGATATTTTGGTGTTAGAGCAGTGTACTACGTTTCTGACATCTTGTGTTTCTGTGAGTTTTTGAGTTTTGGGAAAGATTTGTAAAATTTTGAGTTATTATGATGTATATGTCGAGTGGCATTTTACATTTCGTTTCGTTTCTTCTGTTTTAAATTTTTTATTTTAAGTTATATTTCTGCAAGTTTCGACTTGTTTTCCACATTGTTAGGCTTACCTAGTTGTAGGTATTTGGTGCCGTCAAGACATGTTCACGGAGGGAGAACTGGGGTAGTGACATGCTTCAAGCTCCCAACTTGGTATGAGCCTCGTCCGATTGACACTCGGGGCCACCAGAACCCCACCCAAACAAACCGACAAGTCTAGAATCATAAAACGGAATCACTAGAACTCTAGGAATACTCAAAACAATATTAAAACTAAGAATCACACTCCAAAACCAATTGAATCAAACTTATGAACTTCAAATTCTTTAATTTATTTCCAATTCGTCTAAACGTACTTATAGTACTCGGAATACACCAAATTTTGCGTGCAAGTAATTAATGACGTTGCATAACTATTTTTGATTTTGAAATCTCCTTTCGACCTCAATATCACGAAAACCTTCTCCAGAGCAAATTTAAAGAAATTTCAAAACCTCAAATAACTAACTTTCACTATTATGCGCCAAAACTTTCCCGATTCATCAAAAATCCTATCCAAAATTTTGCCCAAGTTTGAAATAACCATACCAACCTATTAAAATCGTCAAATCCCGATTCTGAGGTCCTTTATTCGAAATATTGACTGAAGTCAAACTTGGCCTTTTATGCCAACCTTAAGGAACCAAGTGTTCCAGTTTCAATCCACTTCTATATTGCAAACTAACCATCCTCAGAAGTTATAAATCAGTAAAAGCAAGTACGACAAGTCTTATTAGGGGAACGGAATTCTAGAAAGCAAAATGGCCGGTTGGATCATTACATATGTAATATACTGTAATTGTATATTGTAATAATGTGAAATATACTACAACAGTATGTTGTAATATTATACAATATACTATAATAGTATACTATTTTAATGTAACAGTATAATATTGAATGAAGAACATAAAATATCATTTTCATATATAGGATTCTATTTTGGTATATAATATATAATTCAATAATATATAATTTACTATAATAATATTGATATAATATACAATATGATGTTATAATTGTGTTATTTTTTAATCTTTTTAAAATTTTTATTTGGATCCTTTCTAAATATTTTAAGAAAGTTCTCATGATTTTTACAATTTTCTTTCTTGAAAGAGGTTTTAGATGGAATTTTATGGAGATGTTATTTATTATATTAAAAGTAGATGATGGAAATAATAATTATTTTTCTCTTCTCGATACTAAATTTTATGGCCAGCCTACGATATCACCTCTTACTTTCTTTCTTAGGTTCTCGCTTCCCTCCTCATGTAATATGTCAAGAATAAATTATGAGCATAATTTAATCTCACGGATTAAAAATATCCTCTTATGCCTTTCCATTTAACTTTATGAAATCATAGTCATAATCATAATTACCTTATTTCCTTTTACTAATATATTACCTAAAAGAGCTCTAATTAGTATGAAAGGTTATTAATTTTGTGGGTATAAAAATTAATGGGTAGGTAAGGGAAATTAATTTAGTTTTTGTGTGTAAAGCTATAAAACTATTTACCCATTAAGACAAAACTATTTACCTTTTAATACTCAACCCTAAAATATTTACTTTTCCTATCTATGCAGCCCAAAGTATTTACCCACCCCACCCATTAGCTATTTGCCTTCTCATTTGAAGTACAGAACAATAAAAGCATTATGCTTCATTTTTGCACGCTTGCCTGGTAGTGAACTTGAATGGATTTACTTATTTTCTACAAGTTCGATCTTCATTGATAAGGTTAACCCAAGATATTGCACTACCTCCTTTCCTTAAGATTTCTTTGTGTGTATAAAGACCCATCATTGTTTAGCTTGAAGCTCTTGAATTAAAAAATTGATTGTTTTATTCGATGTAGGTGCTATAAAATAATGCCTATAGCAGCTTCGAGTAAGCTTTCTAAATTTAAATTTTTATGTGTGTTTGGATATCTACCATAATATATAATATGCTGTAGGAGTATATAGCTCTACTGCAATAATATACAATTATAGTATACAATATAGTACAACGATATACTGTAATAACCGAAGAAAAACATAGTTACCTAACATTATACTATTATGGTTTACGAATACTATAGGAGTATATAGCTATAATGAAATTGTATACCTTTATAGTATAATATACTGTAACGGCATATTATAATAATGTGCAATATGCTGCAACAGTATGTTATAATAATATACATTATACCTTAATAGTATAATATTTTAGTGTAATAGTATAATATTGAATGTAGAACATAAAATATCATTTTCATATATTGCATTCTATTTTAGTATATAATATATAATTCAATAGTATATAGTTCACTATAATAATATATTATTATAATATACAATATGATGTTATAAATGGGTAATATTTTAATTATTTAATATTTTAAACTGGGTCCTTTTTAAATATTTAAACAAAGTTCTCATACTTTTTACAATTTTCTTTCTTAAAAGAGGTGTTAGATGGAATTCTATGGTGATGTTATTTATTATATTAGAAGAACGTGATGAAAATAATAATTATTTCTCACTTCTCGATACTCAAATTTTATGACAACCTACAATTTCACCTTTTGTTGGTTTTCTCAGATTCTCTCTTCCCTCCTCTTTATGTAAGGTGTCAAGAATAAATTATGGCATAATTTAATCTCACGGTTTAACAATAGTTTCTAATGACTTTCCATTAAACTTTATAAAAGTATAGCCATAGTCACAATTTCCTTATTTCCTTTCACTAAATATTACCTACAAAAGCTGCAATGGGTAAGAAGAGTAATTAGTTTGGTGGAAAAAAGTAATGAGTAGGTAAGGATAATTAATTTATTTTTGTGAGTAAAGCTATAAAACTCCCAAAATAATGTCATGGGTATAGTAACATTATATTGTTATAGTATACAATATAATAAAACATTATACCGTAATAAATAATTTGTTTTTTATTTTTTTTATTTCTTCCGATTAGATTAAGTCCTTGCGGATGTTTTCTTAAATAAATGTGTATATGGAATTCCTTGAAATTAATATTCATGGCAATAAAAGTAGGTGTCAGAAGACATAAAATAGTAATAAACCGATTTTATATTTACAGTTTTGGTATGCTATTGGGAAAAGTATTTTGTAATAATATTTAATAATAATATGCTATTTTTATATACTTATATACCATTTTATTATAATGATATATGATTTTGGATCCTATATGCTAGAAATATTTACAATAATACATACATCTTTAAAGAATGAATGATAAAAGAAAAAATAAATAAGGTATACTCTATAAGTTATTCTTTTCATAAATGGAGAAAAAAATGAAACAAAGAAGGAAAAATATATATTAGTTTTTTTAATTATATATGTCACGATCAGAATCGATGAACCGCGACGTGCACTCGATACCTTACTGAATCGAGTACCAACGTAATGTATCTTTCCTATTACATCATCAAATACATATGACATACGGGCCTAATAGGCCAATCTGATCTTTATAAATACGAAACATAGGCCAACAAGGCCATACAATCTTTTACGTACAAGACATATGTCTACAAGTCTCTAAGAACACATAAACGTCATAAAAGTCGGGACAGAGTCCCGCCATACCAAATAATACATGTCTAAATCATACTAACCAAACAAGCAATTCTGAAGTGAATGGAGCGCACCAACATATTCCGCTAAGTTGATAGCCTACTTGAAGGGCTCTCGACTCGTCTATCTGGACCTGCGGGCATAAAACGCATTGTCCCCGGGCAAAAGAGACGTTAGTACGAATAATGTACCAAGTATGTAAGGCATATAAATAAATACATAGGAGACATGAAAGACGTATGGAGTACATGACTGAACCTGTAAGTCTGAATAACTTTGTAAATCAAAAATTACTTTCAACGTCATGCATAAGCGTATGAATATCATGTTGTGCATAGGTACATGTTTCATAACATCATCAGCCTCTGAGGATATCCCATTATATCATATTGGCCATTGTGGACAAAGTCATAATCGTATACCAGCTGATCAGGTGGTGGTGCGTATATAGTGCCATAGCCTTTTCCATATCCCATATATATATATATACATATATATATATATATACATATATATATATATATATATATATATATATATATATATATATATATACATATATATATATGTGTGTGTGTGTGTGTAATGCTATTTGAATACATACCCATATATACGTATATAACGCCGTTTGAATTATATTTCATCCACTATGAGCAACATCATCATTATATACTAGCTGATCGGTGATGGTGTATATATAATGCTATAACCTTTTTTTCATATCCCATATATGTAGTGTCTGTCTTCAATGTTTTAAATTGGAAATTGGTTGTTTGAAGCGAAATGAAATTATCTAAGGCCTTTACTGAATTGAATTCAATTAAAGCCAAAAGTTTGCCAAGAAAAATGCTCACGTTTAATAAGATATATCCATCTCTGTTTTTATGTTTTAGATATCTTATATTGTAAAGGATGTGGGACCCACTTTATAAGCTTATTTGGCCAACAATTCCCATAAATATGCCACTTTGAATTCTAATTCAATAGTCACTACTTTGGATATAGGGTGCTGCACGTGGGGAAGTGGATATTATCCAAATATATCCCCAATTAATTAGGTAATATTTTATTATTCAGTAGTTAATTAAATATTCTTAAAATTAAAAATTATTCTTATTTATTTAAAATATTACTTACTTTTTATATACCTTACACACCTTACTACTATGGTCAAGTAGTATCTCGTATAGTACTAATCCATAAACACTGAGTATTTTAGCTCGAACCGTATTTTATTCCAACATATCAAATTTTGACGAAACTCATTTTCTTTGATTCCTATTCCCTCCCACCTTTACGAATTTACTCATCACTTGTTTAAAATAAAATTATTCTTATAATATCCAAATAATCTTTTCCTTAGACTGATGTCAACTACCTTATGGCAAATTCAACGTACAACACTATTGGGTACAAATCATCATAATGTGGTACTGTGAGACATGGCATCTCATTTTGGGCTCCATTAATTTATTTATGGCATATTTTCAGGTATGAGAATATGGGGTGTAACGTCATTCCCCCCTTTGGAATATTCGTCCTCGAATGTTGATTGATACACTTATTATTCTCATATCTCATAGCTCATGCGAATACGTTAGTAGTCCTTTTTCCATCTATAGAATTGTTCTGTGAATAAGTCCAAAGGCTAGGGCATTATCCCCTTTAGGCATCTTTCTCAAATCATGCCTTGTGACTGTTTCTACCTTCTGTCATGCAGCTTGTACTACTCTGACCTTGTATGTGCGCCTATGCGACTCTTCTCTCCTTTTTTTCAAATTTTAGCCAATCTCTAGGTCTCACTCTATAAACATATACAGATCTTGATAAATCGTCCCTCTGGGCATCTATGAGTATATTAAAGGTCTTCGCTCGAGTACTTTGTTTAACTTGAGAACTTTGTTATGCCTTATATTGTAGATCCACTTATCAATATGTATGACTTTACTGTCATAACTCGTACTTTAATTTATGGTTGATGAGGTCTGCTTTCAAATCCCAGCTTACTCTCGTTGCGCATTCCATATGTATATATTTTAAGTCATTTAATGCTTCCTCATTATTTTTCATCTTTAGAATGATGGTCTAATCTTATCCCATACTTCATAACTCTTTTTCATCCATTGTTTATTCACCTCAATATTGATCGACAATATACCACTCATAACTTAACCTTTTATGCAATATTGCTGCTAGGATTCATGTTTTATCAGGGAACGTCTGAAATAATTGGATTGGTCCACCAGGGGTGATCCTGCTTTCGTAATCTTACCTCACAACATCCTAGTGTGATTCATCTTGCGTGGGTACTTTAATCCTATCTAATTCATAAGATCCATTTTTCTTTGTTGAACCATTACTCAGTCGAAGGCCCGAATATCATTTTTTTTATCTATCACAATTACATCTCATTCTATTATTAGGGTGAAATTCTAAATGTCATTAGTCTTAGACTCCTTTGAGTTCATTCAAGCAATACTGAGCTCTGTAAAACATAAAGAAACCATCATATCTTCTTGTCTTCATAGGCTTAATCATGAGGACATCCATTTCGTCACCTTCTCACTCACCCTTTCTTATCCTTACTACTGTCATCCTAAATCCTTGTCGCTTTACCATCCATTAGCTTACTAGCTACACGTATCTATTTATATTACTCGCCACTTTCCTTCAACCTGCTTGCACCAAATATTTTCTTATACTATCCTGGAACATCAAGAGAGACATCACATCATCTCTAAATCTTCTTTGCTCTCTTGACTAGATTTATCAGTACTTAGAAATCATATGCTGGAAGATATGTCACTAACAAAGATGCTATCATTCCTAGATACTGAATTCTCATGCTTTTAGATTTCTATCTGAAGTATGGACTATCCAAAACCTTCTGCATTTGAGAAACTCGTGTGTTGTTCATCTTTACCTTACTTACCTTAAAATCTTGTATCACATTCTCTACCTCTTTCATGTCCTCCCTTCCACCTAGGTATAATTCACATCCACAACTTGATTCTTTATTATAATAATTGCACCTCTCATGCATACACAATCTGGTGGGAGCTTCACACTGACTTCTTATAAGGTTGTTACTTTTATAACTGGCTTTATGATAGAGCCACCATAGAATATGATTGTTGTACTATCTCTCTTGTGTTGGAAACACGTTTCAAATGCAATATACTAAACGTGTGTTCTTTTGTAGGTTTTGATGAATGTCAAACAAAGCAAAAAGCGATATATAGCAGTGCTCAAGGACAAGCACAAAATGGATGCATTACAAGAAGCTCAAGACAAAGTTTAGAAATGTTATAATTGAGTCAATATTAATTGTGATCTTGATTCCTCAACTTGGCTCATAACATGGCTTCTCTACTAAAATTATTTTTCCAAAATCATGCATATTTAAATTAAGTGTCAAATGATTTTAAACTATGCATATTTACATTTGTTAAAATGTTTTCCAAGCATGCCTCAAAAATCTGGGCTAAGATAATCGATTATGTACTTATGATAATCGAGTATCTCTAAGCCAAGACTGCATGACAATCGATTATGAATTAATGATAATCGATTGTGAGTAAGTCAGTTAACATCAGGTTTATGCAAACTGCATAACAATCGATTGTGTACTTATGATAATCGATTGTTAACTGAGGCAAAGTTTTCAAAACTCATAAAAATCGATTATGAACTAATGGTAATCGATTAGAATGAGAAAAATGTCTCCCAGTGATTTTAAATAAAATGTTAATCGATTGTGGCTTTTGATAATCGATTATATATGAGACAGAGAGTTTTGAAATTAATTAATAATCGATTATTCCATTTGATAATCGATTATATATGAGACAGAGAGTTTTGAAATTAATTAATAATCGATTATTCCATTTGATAATCGATTGTTGAAGCTGACCGTTGTCATATATTTTCAATTACCTTCAGGTAATCGATTGTTGATATTTAACAATCGATGTTTTGCGTAAAATCTGGAAAAGATTTTCTGAACGTTGTTAAAATAATCGATTGTTGATTTTCGGACAATCGATGTTTTATGCCAAAAATTGGAAAGGATTTCTTAACGTTATAAATAATCGATTAGTGATTTGAAGTAATCGATTGTTGACGTAAAATCTGGGATTGAATTTTTGATCTGATAGGCAAACAATCGATTGTTTAGTCTTGACAATCGATTGTCACTGAGTAATTTCAGCAATCCTTAATTGGCAATTAGACAACGGTAAGACTGAGTTTCTCACCTATAAATACAGCTTCAACTCAGTGTTTTCACAACAACAACATATACAATTTGAGTATTTTCATTGCTAAAAGCTTTCTTACATTGATCATCATTTTCCATTCATCCATAAAGCTTTTTGAAGAGCCATTCTATTGAGCTAAGTTGTTGTGGTCTTGAGCGTACTATTTCTACTCATATCTACTCATTAAGGAGTACTTTGTAAAGTGAGTGTGTTTTGTGTTTGTAAGAGAATTGCGATTCTCGTTTGTTGAGGAATTTGTGATTCCTCGGTTGAAGTCTTTGGGATTGTTATCCCCGAGCAATTGAAGTCTTTGGGATTGTTATCCCCGAGCAATTGAAGTCTTTGGGATTGTTATCCCCGAGCAGTTGAAGTCTTTGGGATTGTTATCCCCGAGCAATTGAAGTCTTTGGGATTGGTATCCCCGAGCAATTGAAGTCTTTGGGATTGGTATCCCCGAGCAATTGAAGTCTTTGGGATTGTGATCCCCGAGCACCTAGGTGAGGCTTGTGTCCTCAACTGTAACGGTTTGTTAAGCACCCGTAAGCTTGACAAGTTTAGTGGAAATCTCGAGAGAGTCTCTCGGGGACTGGACTAACCACATTTGTGGCCAACCAGGATACATCATTGTGTAAGTTCTTTTTACTGCACTTGTTTTAATTTCTGCAAAGTTTTTTTAATTCCGCACTAAAACGCTTAATATTTTTAAAACGCTATTCACCCCCCCTCTAGCGTAAAGCGTATTGTCCAACAATTGGTATCAGAGCCATACTCTCTGAAAAGCTTAACCGTTTGAGAGAACCATCCATGGCTTCTACTCTAAATTTCTTTGCAGGAATAGGTGAAGGAGAATGCAGCATGTCGCCTCCAATATTAGACGAAAACGACTACTCAGTCTGGAAATATCGGATGCAAGTTTTTACAATGGCAAACGATTTATATCTATGGCAAGCTATTAAACACAGTGATCAACTGACGACAAAAGTCGGGAAAGATAAGGTAAGTGAATACAACACTAAAGCTATGAATATATTACATAACGCCTTGAACCAGGAACTTTGGCGAAAAATCTCCCACTATAAAACTGCTAAGGAAATGTGGGACAAACTTGAGGAATTGCACGAAAACACGCCTCAAAAAGCGGTCAGCACAAACGATGAATCTACTGGTCAGTGCCTCATGGCAGACGAAAAAGACGAGGTAAGTACATCTAACGATATGCAAATTGCTTATAACAAACTGCATGATGAGTTGGTAAATGCTTCTAAGACTATTAAAGATTTACAAAGAACTCTTTCTTTACAAGAAGAGGATTTTCAAAAACAACTCTTTTTAAAAGACAAGAACTTTGAAGAATGTCTTTCTTTAGCTCAAAAAGGTGTCGAAAATCTGTCTCGTGATAACGAGAATCTTGCAAATGAAAATCAATTTTTGTTAAATGATAGTATAGAACTTAGACAAGTCATCAAGACTATGCATGAAGCCTCTTGTGTTGATAAATGCTCTACCTGTACAGCTTGTGAGTCCTTAAAACTAGAAAACACAGAACTTAGGAAAACATTAGAAACACGTAGTAAAGAAGTTCCTAAAGTTGTTGAAAAAGAAACGCCTAAGAAATATCAACGGCATAAAAATAAAAACTTCACTACTCCACCTAGAAATAACTCTAAGGTATTAAACAAGCCTAGAACAAATTCTTTTAGACCACCTAGACATTATGCTAGAATGTATGAAAATAAGGGTAGAACTAATGTCTTTAGACAACCTAGATCCGAATCTAGGATTCTTGCAAACAAGCCTACAAATAGTAATTTTCGGCAACCAAGAAATAACTCTAGGAACGAGCTTAGACCACCTAGACATGACACTAAGTCCTTCAACAAGTCTAGCACTAATGACTTTAGACCATCTAGATATTATACTAGAAATGGGAACAATATGTCTAGTGTTAATCTTTTTCATTCGCCTAGAACTTTGTTGGCTCAACCTAGGCATCAACACAACCCGAACGTAGTATGTCATTACTGCAATCGTATAGGCCATATTGCACCTATGTGTTTTACAAAGCATAGAGATTCTTCATATTATTATGGTCGTTATTTGCCTAACCCCCAAGGACCCAAAATGGTATGGGTACCTAAAAAATATTAATTTGCTTTGTAGGTGTGCTTGAAGGGATCAAGTGTACTATGGTACCTTGACAGTGGATGCTCCAGACACATGACAGGAGACGAATCCAAATTCCTTCAATTAGAGCACAAAGAAGGAGGAAGCGTTGTATTCGGTGACGACAATAAAGGACAAATTATTGGCACCGGATCGGTCGGTAAGAATGAAAAATCCTCTATAAAGCATATATTACTTGTCAAAGGTTTAAAGCATAATCTCTTGAGCATAAGTCAATTATGTGACAAGGGAAATCTTGCGTTGTTTGATTCGGATGAGTGTTTAGTGTTTAGACGTAGTGACTTCAAGATTATCCTACGTGGTTTTAGAGTTGACAATATTTACATGGTTGATCTTGAAAACTCCTCATCCGAGTATGTTGATTGTTTGTTGAGCAAAGATGATAATGTGTGGTTGTGGCATCGTAGAGTAGCTCATATGAACATGCATCTTTTAAATAAATTGATTTCTCAAAATTTAGTGTTTGGTCTTCCCAACTTAAAATTTGAAAGTGATACTATTTGTGATTCATGTCAAAAGGGGAAGCAAACAAGAGCATCTTTTAAATCCAAAAATGTTGTTTCAACCTCTAGACCTTTACAACTATTGCATATGGATTTATTCGGACCATCCCGTATCGAAAGTCTAGGAAGAAATAGATATGCTTTAGTAATTGTTGATGATTTCTCTAGATTTACATGGACATTATTTCTTGCACATAAAAGTGATGCATTTCTTAGCTTCAAGCTTTTTCTTAAAAGAGTTCAAAATGAAAAGGAATCAACTGTCACTTCCATTAGAAGTGATCATGGGGGAGAGTTTGATCACAATCTCTTTGCGGATTTTTGTGATGAACTCGGAATCGAGCATACCTTTTCCGCTCCACGTACACCACAACAAAACGGGGTGGTGGAAAGGAAAAATAGGAGTCTCGAAGAGATGGCTAGAACCATGCTCGACGAAGCTAAGATTCCCAAACACTTTTGGGCAGACGCCGTGAGTACCGCATGCTATGTTTTGAATAGAGTAGCAATTCGGCCGATACTCTTAAAAAACCCCATATGAACTCTACAAAGGTAGAAAACCTAACATTTCACATTTACGTGTTTTTGGTTGTAAATGTTTTGTGCACAACAATGGAAAGGACCAACTAGGAAAATTTGATGCAAAGTCGGATGAAGGTATCTTCATTGGCTATTCTTCTCGTAGTAAAGCTTATAGAGTTTTTAATAAAAGAACCCAAGTTGTAGAGGAATCTCCTCATATTGTATTTTCCGAAGATAATACTCGCTTGGCGAGAAAGGATTGTGGTCTTGATCTTTCAGGTATTCTGGAAAGCCTAAAGGACAAAATTCAAGAAGAACCACCAAGGAAAGAAATTGACAAAACGGTGGAACAACAAATTGAAGAAGCTCCTCAACCGGAAAATGAACCAAAAGAGCAAATAGAATGGAGGACAGTCAAAGACCATCCTCTCGATCAGGTAATAGGCGACGTTGGAGGGAAGATGAAGGAAGGTACATTCATTTGTCAAAGCAAGTATTGCAAAGAACTGCTTAAACGCTTTGATATGAACAATGCAAAGGAAATGGCAGCTCCCATGAGCACATCCGATCATCTCGACAAAGATGAAAAAGGTAAGGAAGTCGACATCAAAAAGTACCGAGGTATGATTGGCTCTCTTCTTTATCTTACTGCTAGTCGTCCGGACATCATGTTTAGCGTGTGCGTCTGTGCCCGTTATCAATCATGTCCGAAAGAGTCTCACCTTACTGCGGTAAAGCGGATTCTAAGGTATCTTGTCGGTACTACCAATGTGGGTCTATGGTACCCCAAAGGTTCTTCATGCCAACTTATTGGCTATTCCGACTCCGATTTTGCTGGATGCAAATTGGACCGCAAGAGCACTAGCGGCACTTGCCACTTGCTCGGTAGCGCTTTAGTTTCTTGGTTTAGTAAGAAGCAAGTTAGTGTTGCGTTATCCACAACCGAGGCTGAATATGTAGCCGCGGGGAGTTGTTGCGCTCAAATCCTATGGATGAAACAACAACTCTTGGACTATGGCCTACGTCTTGACCACATTCCTCTTAGATGTGACAACACTAGTGCCATATGCTTGACGAAGAACCCCATTCTTCACTCGTGAACAAAACACATTGAAATTAGACATCATTTTATTAGAGATCACGTTCTAAAAGGCGATGTCGAAATTGAATTTGTTGAAACAAAAAGCCAATTGGCAGACATCTTTACAAAGCCCTTAGATAAAGAGTCCTTCTTCCGAATTCGTAGCGAACTCGGGATCCTTGACTCCACGTTGATCTAAGTCATGCATTGCATTTTATTTCTTACATAATCTCTAACTTGAGCGTCGGAGGCGTCTAACACTTTTTTGCAGGTATCACCCTAAAGAAAAGGGGATCATAAAAGCATGACGCAAAATACTCAAGTATTCTACAGGAAAATCGCCGTCAAACAATCGATTACTGTATCAATAATCGATTACTTTTGTTATCTTTATTTTCCAATAAATAAACTTGTGTTTATTTCATATTTTTTATTCTTCCCTTGTATATATTTTTTTGCTAATGGCAAAAGGGGGAAGAAACGGGATATCAAGAAGTATGCTATATCACTCTCAACTTCATTCATGCTTAAAGTGAGGGGGAACATGAATTGAGGGGGAACATCAAATTGCATACTTTACACTTGCATACTTTACACTTGTCTTGGATTATCAAAATAATTATTGCATATATCCCGCTTATGTTTGCCATTATCAAAAAGGGGGAAATTGTTGGAAACACGTTTCAAATGCAATATACTAAACGTGTGTTCTTTTGTAGGTTTTGATGAATGTCAAACAAAGCAAAAAGCGATATATAGCAGTGCTCAAGGACAAGCACAAAATGGATGCATTACAAGAAGCTCAAGACAAAGTTTAGAAATGTTATAATTGAGTCAATATTAATTGTGATCTTGATTCCTCAACTTGGCTCATAACATGGCTTCTCTACTAAAATTATTTTTCCAAAATCATGCATATTTAAATTAAGTGTCAAATGATTTTAAACTATGCATATTTACATTTGTTAAAATGTTTTCCAAGCATGCCTCAAAAATCTGGGCTAAGATAATCGATTATGTACTTATGATAATCGAGTATCTCTAAGCCAAGACTGCATGACAATCGATTATGAATTAATGATAATCGATTGTGAGTAAGTCAGTTAACATCAGGTTTATGCAAACTGCATAACAATCGATTGTGTACTTATGATAATCGATTGTTAACTGAGGCAAAGTTTTCAAAACTCATAAAAATCGATTATGAACTAATGGTAATCGATTAGAATGAGAAAAATGTCTCCCAGTGATTTTAAATAAAATGTTAATCGATTGTGGCTTTTGATAATCGATTATATATGAGACAGAGAGTTTTGAAATTAATTAATAATCGATTATTCCATTTGATAATCGATTATATATGAGACAGAGAGTTTTGAAATTAATTAATAATCGATTATTCCATTTGATAATCGATTGTTGAAGCTGACCGTTGTCATATATTTTCAATTACCTTCAGGTAATCGATTGTTGATATTTAACAATCGATGTTTTGCGTAAAATCTGGAAAAGATTTTCTGAACGTTGTTAAAATAATCGATTGTTGATTTCCGGACAATCGATGTTTTATGCCAAAAATTGGAAAGGATTTCTTAACGTTATAAATAATCGATTAGTGATTTGAAGTAATCGATTGTTGACGTAAAATCTGGGATTGAATTTTTGATCTGATAGGCAAACAATCGATTGTTTAGTCTTGACAATCGATTGTCACTGAGTAATTTCAGCAATCCTTAATTGGCAATTAGACAACGGTAAGACTGAGTTTCTCACCTATAAATACAGCTTCAACTCAGTGTTTTCACAACAACAACATATACAATTTGAGTATTTTCATTGCTAAAAGCTTTCTTACATTGATCATCATTTTCCATTCATCCATAAAGCTTTTTGAAGAGCCATTCTATTGAGCTAAGTTGTTGTGATCTTGAGCGTACTATTTCTACTCATATCTACTCATTAAGGAGTACTTTGTAAAGTGAGTGTGTTTTGTGTTTGTAAGAGAATTGCGATTCTCGTTTGTTGAGGAATTTGTGATTCCTCGGTTGAAGTCTTTGGGATTGTTATCCCCGAGCAATTGAAGTCTTTGGGATTGTTATCCCCGAGCAATTGAAGTCTTTGGGATTGTTATCCCCGAGCAGTTGAAGTCTTTGGGATTGTTATCCCCGAGCAATTGAAGTCTTTGGAATTGGTATCCCCGAGCAATTGAAGTCTTTGGGATTGGTATCCCCGAGCAATTGAAGTCTTTGGGATTGTGATCCCCGAGCACCTAGGTGAGGCTTGTGTCCTCAACTGTAACGGTTTGTTAAGCACCCGTAAGCTTGACAAGTTTAGTGGAAATCTCGAGAGAGTCTCTCGGGGACTGGACTAACCACATTTGTGGCCAACCAGGATACATCATTGTGTAAGTTCTTTTTACTGCACTTGTTTTAATTTCTGCAAAGTTTTTTTAATTCCGCACTAAAACGCTTAATATTTTTAAAACGCTATTCACCCCCCCCCCCTCTAGCGTAAAGCGTATTGTCCAACATCTTGTACCTTCGACATTAAGGGTAATCTTGTAATGTTCTTGATAATGATTTTCTTACAATTTTCTAGGTCCAATAATCAGATTCTTGATTTACTTAGTCGATGTAACTATTTAGTTTCCTCTTCCTTCTGATTAGCCTTTATGTAGGCTTGAGCTATCTTCTGATTTGTGGTTCCTACATTAGTTATTACATTAGCCTTTCATGGGCGTAATGAAATATCCATGATATAATCTTTTGACGATTCAATCATTTGTCTATGCCTTGGGCTCATTCTTTCTTTTTACTTATACCACAGTCTTCTATGGCTGTATGATTTTCGACAAATATGCTGCCTGGATAATGCTCCAAAATCTTAGGTGCATCTACAATGTCCTAACTCTGGATCATTGATCAAATAATTCTTTCATTTTATCCTAGCTTTCTTTCAATGTAAGCTATTATTTTTCTTGGTCTTTCTGTCCCCTCGTTGCTTCCATACTTACTTATCTTAGTACCCCTACTTTTCATAGTTTTCATAAAACTTATCTGATCTCGAATATTGCTTTTAATTCTTTACTTCTCGTTCATTAGTCACAGTAGGTGCCGCTTTCCTTTGGAATGCTTACCACGTTGTTGCAAGATTGTTGTTACACGACCATTTCCTCTTTAGGTCGTTGTGCTTAGGTTGAAGCTTACTTTCTTACCTTCTCAACTAGTCTTTCATTGTAGTACTAAAGTTGTGAGCATATTACGGACCTTTTTTGATGTCCTTACTTGCCTACAATCATCTGTAATTGCTTACTTCCATGCCCGTGTGCTTATGTGGTTGCTTCTGAACTGCTAGTTTGACTGCCTTTCCAGTGGCACTTTATTTTATCCCCATAATACTCATACAGTACCATAAACTACCCATACTCTTGTTTGAGTATATCTCAAGTATTATAATAATATTTTTCGAGGCTCAATTTTTCATGTTGGATTCTATTATGTTTATCTTACACAATCTGATGACTCGTCTGTAACATCCTCTTTAGCCATAACTGGAACCTTCCTGTCCAATTCCTAACTACTCGTTGGCCCATTCACATGTCAATATTCCACGTAACCTTTCTTTTTTTATTTCCTTGGTCTTAACATACGTCTCGCATTGGATCCTTAATTATCAATAACATCTTGGACAGGAACCCTTAGTTCTTCTCCTTGACGTCATGTTTGCATAACGTTCTTGAATCGTATCATATTTGTAGGGCATTGAATAGTGCAATCTCATTCCTTTTTTATTTTTATTGCATTCTTTATTTAAAATTTCGTAGCTACTAGAACCACTTCATTCTAACTTATCACCGCATCACTCTATATTCCCCCTTTAGGGGAGTGCTAAGAGTTGAAGCCATGAGGATATATCTGTAGATGTGTTGCGTCTTCATCTTTGACGTCTTTTCACATCATTGATGACCCTTACTCGCCTTGCGACAATCCTTCTATACCAAGGATAACAAAATTCCACACTCACGAGGGTGATACTTAGTGTAACAGGCACATACAATCCCTTAAGCTGAACTTTTCTCACATTGCTTGATGTAGGAAAAGAGTCTTGCTGAATGATCATTCTCTGAATTTCTCATAAATCTTCTTTTGTTGTCCATTCTATTATTCGCGGAACAAAATATGAATTTCTTATGATGGCAACTACCATCAAATCACTCAATCTCTAATTCATGTTTAATATATGTTTTTTCACCAGTCACTACTGATTTCTATTACTCTGGGGTCTAACTTTTTCTCTTGGCAATCTCGTTGGAATCATAAACTTATTTATTGAAATGAGGATATAACCTTATGGCCTATGCTCTTTCGTTGTCTTAAGGCCCTTCACCTTTCTTCTCTTCCTTCATTTGACAATAGGTTCTGTAACGCTCTACCATTTTTATCCATGTATACCACCTTATTCATAATTCTTCCTTCTCTCTTTTCTTATTACTTTGCTAATATTTGTGCATATCCTTTTTCTTGTTAAAACTTCAATATGATATTCTTTCGCTTTTAGCTTTCTTTTGCTCCATCTAGTGGCTCTTCAAGTTTCTTAACATTCTCGCTTAACTAGGGACGCGAGCCATACTAAGGTAATATTTATCCCTTCAAGGCTTATAGTACATGTCTTTGTAGTACTCATATCTGGGTGCACTATTTTAAAGTGTACCATCTGGGTGTCTCACAAGGAGATCTATTAGCTCCTTTGCCATATCCTTCGAAAACGTCAATTGAAACAAATAATTCATCAATCATATCTTCTTATACTATTTCTATTATCCTCCATATGGCATATCTGGAATGGGTGCGACCAATTGTATATACCTATGTTACATTTGAATATAACTCAGAAAGCTTATATTCCTCTACCTGAATTATAAACACTATTAACCTTTGCTAATTGGGCGCGTCGTATCCTCTTCATCTTGCTTCTTTTACTTGCTAAAACTTGTATTGATCTTCTTAATTTTCCATTGTCTTTTACCATAAAGATATATAGATATTCTTGTCTTAGGGCTTCTTATCAGGAAGCTTGCACCTTTCAGTACACCCACAATTTGCTAAAGACCTAACAAAAATTTAAGACCTCACATTTACTTAACTCTGCTTGCACCTATAATATTCTTGAGAAAAATTGCACTGTATTCCTTTAGAACCGAAATATTTTCATTGCCAAGGAGCTAGTAATTTCCGTAAGAAATTTGCTGAAGCTTGCTAGATGTAGCTGTCTGTCTTCAGTGTTTTAAATGGGAAATTGGTGATATGAGGCCAAATGAAATTATCTAAGGCCTTTACTGAATTTGAATTCAATCAATGCGAAAAGTTTGCCAAGAAAAATGCTCACGTTTTATAAGATATATCCATCTCTCTTTTGATGTTCTAGATGTCTTATATTGTAAAGGATGTGGGACCCACTTTGTATGCTTATTTAGCCAACAACTCCCATAAATATGCCCACCTTGATTTCTAATCCAATAGTCACTACTTTGGATATAGGTTGCTGCCACGTGAGGAAGTGAATGTTATCAAAATATATCTCCAATTAATTAAGTAATATTTCATTAATTAGTAATTGATTAATTACGCATAAAATTAAGAATTATTTTTATTTACTTAAAATATTATTTACTTTTCGCATACTTTACACATTTTATTATTATGGTTAAGTGACACCTCGTATGGTACTAGTTCATAAATACTGAGTGTTTTAGCTCGAGCCATATTTTATCCCAACATACCAAACTTTGATGAAACTCAATTTTTTTGATTTTACTTTCCCTTTTACCTTCACGAATTTACTCATCACTTGTTTAAAATAAAATAATTGTTATAATCTCCAAATAATATTTTCCTTGGACTAATGTCAATTACCTTACGACAAATTCAACATAAAATATTATAGGGTGCAAAATCATTATAATATAGTATTGCGAGACGTGACATCTTATTTTCGGTCTCTCATTAATTTATTTATGACATTTTCACGTATAAGGATATGGGGTGTAACAATATAATGTAACAAAAAGAAAAAAATTAATAAAAAGGATCAAATGAAGGTTGATCATCAATAAGCATTCTATAATTTATGGAATAGGTAAATCGGATAAATACTTTGGTTTAGGTAAACACAGGTAAATTGTTTGCGTTGGGACTTGGGTAGGTATTTGTGAACTTATCTCAAATATTTACCCGATCCTACCCAACATTTGGCTCTCGGGCATACTTCAACTTCCGGCATATCGAAGTTAGAATAGCATGTTATAGCTAGTTTTTGTACTGATCAATCGAAAATAGCCTGTATTTACTAAGTCAATGAAAAATAGTTATTATTTTGCTGTAATATAGACCAGTCTCGTATAATATACGAAAGTTTATTATATTTGTATATGAATTCCAGCATATCATGCTGGATCGGTATATTTTGCTGACACCTGTATAATATACGAGAGATTAGAGTACCGGTGCTCAAAAATATAGTCTATTATACTAGACATTTATACTTGCTGGAACTCCACCATATTATAAGGGAGTTCCAGTATAATATACTTTAACTCTTGTTTATTATACAGGAATTCAGCATTGTTATCCTGGAACTCCCGTATAATATACAGGAGTTCAAGTATACTTATGCTGGAACTCCCGTATAATATACGAGCGTACTTTTCGGATTTTAAATAGTGTTTTCATTCAAATTTATTTTTACATAAAAAGTGACTAAATTTCGATTACTTTTAAAATATGGTTAGTTTTGAATGACCAATTATAACGTGACTATTTTTAAATTTCTCCCCATACCGAAGGCACAATTAGTGATGTTTACACTTTTTCATTTCTTTATTCCTTTCTTTTCTATCTTATTTTTTATTATCTTTTTCTCCTTTTCTAATTCCATATTTTTCCCTAAAACAGTTTTGTCTTTATTTTTTTTTCATAGAATGATTTCATTTACTTTTTCGGATATTTTCATTTTAACTTTTTAATATTTTTTTTCTCTATTTCAACAATAAAAAAGGTTAAAACATATAGCATAGGTTTTATTTTTAAAATATTTTTTACATCAATTATCATAGAATAACTAATACAATATATCTTTTTCCTTTCATTTTTAGCTTACTATTAAAAATATGCTAATTAATGGAAAAAATTCTAATATATCATATAGTAAAATAATATATCAATATAACAAAATAAAAAACTAGTATAATAAAATGACATATTAGACATAATTTTGTGGTCTAGTGACTAAATTGAAATATTATACTGTTACATCCCATGGTATACTTTAGCAATATATTTTTGTAGTATATTGAACAATATATTGTATACCAAATGGTATACAATATATCATTTTGGTAATAGTATGTATACATCATTTTGGTAATAGTATAGTATTCGTCTTCTTTTTGAGTGTGAATCCATCGAGTACCTTCTTTAGGAAATTGGTATAAGAAAACGGGCGAACAAGAATTCGTTTGCAAATTTTTAAAATTTTGAAAAAGGACAAAGTTAAAACAGGATATTGTTATATTATAGTATATACTATAACAATATATTATATATCAAAATGGTATACAATATATCATCCAACTATACAATATAAAACTCATCCTCATAGCTAGGTCAATTCAATTTCGACTTAAATTTAAAAAATCTACTAAAAAATCTCAATCAAATTGACCAAAAATTTTAGTCAAAATCACCAATTATGTGATGACCCGATAGGTCGTTCTGAGTTCTAGTTCTTATTTTTATATTCAAAGACCTTGACTAGCTCTACTTAGTTTTTTTTCAATTTGCGTGTGCAATCCGTATCTTTTTTAAGAAAAATTTTATGTAAGGGTTCAATGTGAGCCAATCCTAAATATACCGGCCTTCGTGGGCCGATCCTAAACATTCCTGGTCTTCATGGATTTTTTTAGGAACCGACACAGGATCGGGACCACGAACTAATGGTTCCGGGCCTAACTGGGCCTGATCTATTTATTTTTTACTGTTTAATGTAAAGAAATTTTTATAAATTATATTATACGATTGTGATCTAACTTTATTTTTTAATTCAATAAATATAAAAATATTGTAAAGAGATATTCAAAGCAATGCGCAATAATTGTTTTTAACAAAATATGGCAATATCTTTCTTAGTCTTCCCCCTCCTGCCCCCTGCCTCCCCCCTCCCTCCCCCCCTCCCCCATAAAATGAGCACAACAAGGTGCTAATACCACCATGAGAAGAAAAAGCAACTAATTAAGATGTGCCAAAATATAACTTACATATTAATTTATATGGTGTCTCTTACAAATTTTATAAATCCTTCAAGGTTCAGAGGAACATTAGTTGGTGATGGCTAAAAAGAAGCTTATTCATCACTGCTTCCAAGTGAAGCTCCTCTGCAAGTTCAGTTAGCATTTCTTCGTCAGCTTCATCTACCTATGGTTGTGATTCAGCAAGTCTAAAATATCTTCATACAAAATGGATCCAATCTCTTAAAATTACTGATTTTTCCAAGCTCTCCCTCACAGACGCTCTATAATCACTAAGTTGAAGTCTTGCTTGACTGAAAGCGCTCTTTGATGCCACTGTTGAAGCATGAATAGTTAAAATATCTCAGATCATTCTTGAAAGAACCGGAAACAAGTTTTCTTTGTCCTTCCACCATTCCAAAATATTAAAGAATCCGTCAGAATTTACTTCCTCAATTTCCTGTGACAAATAAACTTAAAACTCATTTAGTCATGAAAATCATTACTGCTAGAGCCTTTAGAATCCCTGAACTCGACGCAATCAGTAAGTGCTCTTACTCCCACCGTTCTTTTAGATGATTGAGAAGAGAAGAAGGAGTTGGAATATTTGGTCTATAATGATCTAATGCAATTTGATAAGCATTATAAATAGTTTGAGCATTTATTTTAATTTAGGCTTGTTCTTCTTGAAGTTTAGACAACTCCAGATCTTCAAGTTCGAAACCATTATGCACAATTTCATACCAAAATTGAAGAACTCCTAATTTTATAGTAGGATTTAACAAGGCAGCAACACTATATATAGGGGTAATAGGGAAAAAATTGTACTTAAAAAAAACTAGTTTTTTTATTGGTGCTGGTGTCTGATAATTTGCACTTCTCGATCACATATGGGAAATAGGGCTGGGGAAGAGTTCCTTCTATGCGAACCTGTCACGACCCTAGTCCGCCCTCCATGAACATGTCGTGATGGCACCTAGTCCCTGTGACTAGGTAAACCTAACAATCCGGAAAATAAACCAAATTGCAGAAGAAAATAATTAAAACTTAACTAGCAAATAAATCAGTGTTTAAGGTGCCGCCTGGCACATATAACAACAAGTATCGAAGCTAAAAAATATTCCCTAAATTCGGAATCTCACAAACCACAAGTTAAGGGATATATAAGAGGCTCTGACTCAAGAATATCTATACAAAGGAGAAATACTGAAAGTGCCATACTTATTACAGAAAAAGCTGGAAAGGGACTCTTCGGTCTGCGTACGTAGCAGATATACCTCGAAGTCTCTACCAATACACCTCTTTCCAAGGCTAATAGAACTAAATGGGTACCTGTATCTGCACTATAAAAATGTGCAGAAGAGTAGCATGAGCATACCACGGAGGTACCCAGTAAGTATCAAGACTAACCTCGGTGGAGTGGTGACGAGGAATAGTCAAGACACCTACCGGTCAATAAACAGTATAATAATAGGAACAATGAAAATGACATAATAATATGTAATGACTGCACGAATTAACCAAAAATGCTACAATTTACAATAAGGGAAAGGAAAAACAAGTAACAACGAGAAAATAATAACTGACAATGCATAACGACGGCGATCACAATCCAAATCCTATGGTCACAACTCCTCAAGGGAAGAACAAGTCCATAACTCATATCCTAGAGTAATGTTCACGTAAGGTCTTATTCACGCTTACCACTATTTTACCAAATCTCGGACGAATCATAACTCATGAAAACCCAGCATCTGAAATATAACACCTGGCATCCTGTGCCCTATAAATCTCAAGGTCATGCTAACATCAAACTGGTTAACTAGAGCCACTCTCACATATATATAATGGGTAATCGAGGGCACAGTATCCACCTCGAATGAGGAGTGTCCAACTACGTGTATGCTTTTGCAGGTATATATAACAAGAACTCCACCAACTAGTAAGTATGAGAAACAGAACGGCAAGCACCCGAAATGCTTGCACACGAGAAAAATCAATGAACACATCAGCTCAGAGCGCAATAAGTTTAACAGAGGATATTCCAGGATATTCTCCTATAGTCCCAAACATAAATATGTGTGCTACGGATCTCTTGGTATCCCGAGGTTCTCTTAATATCCTTAATATATGTGCTAAGGATCTCTTGGCATCCTCAATATATGTACTGGGGATCTCTTGGTATCTAGAGGATCTCTTGGTATCCTCAATATATGTACTGTGAATCTCTTGGTATCCTCAATATATGTACTAGGAATCTCTTGGTATCTTCAATATATGTGTTGGGGATCTTCCGGGAATCTAACTGTAGTCCCAAAATAAACAAACAAGGGGGAGGGGGGAGCTACCAGAATTCCACATCCGTAGTCCGAATGTAAATACACACCAAGAGTAAAAGAACAACAACATCCCGGCAAGGGAGTCAACAACAAGTACAATAGCGACCCGGCAAGTGATCAACAATAGAAGCAATAACATCCAGGCAAGGGAATCAACTATAGATAAGAGGGGTCACAGAAAGACCAATAAGTACGATAACCTCAACTATTGAACATGTAAAATATTTGCACAAAATCACAGACGAACTTACAGACAATGAGTATCCAAACAATAAGGAAATTAACATGAATCCAATAATTTCTGTTAATAAAAATATTAACTAAACGTAGGATACCTAACTTCTTTTAATTAGGGCCAGTGAATTATGGGAGAAGTAAAAATAATGATTTCCAATTAAAGGCAAGCGGTTAGAAAAAGACAACGTGGCTATATAGGGGTAAGTGAATACATCTAAACAAGTAAAAGTCATTTAAGCAACAAGAGGAAACCAAAAAGGCAAGTAAATTCCATGTAAGACATGTAGAGGTGAGACTAAATAACAGGAAACTCAATCACATCAAGAAAAACTTCATACTCAGTAATTGTAAGGGTCTAAAAGTCAAAAAAGGGACAATTTATCACAAATAAATCCGAGCACGCAATCTTCACCTCCCGTACAAGGAATACAATTAGCATAGAAGATTCAAGTCCTAAGGGGAAGTCCCCACATAAGGTTAGGCAAGATACTTACCTCAAACCGGCTAAAATCAACTAGCAATCACGTTCTTGCCACGAGTACTCGACTCCAAATCGCCAAAATCTATTAAATTAAATCACACATTGTAAATAACATCTCAAGTAACTGATTCTACTATTTAATTTAAAGCTAAACCGTGAAATTAGGTAAAATAACCAAAATGCCCCTCATGCCAACATCTCGGAACTGAATCAATCTAACATTTTCAGAACCCTCGTACTCTAACGAGTCTAACCATATAAATATCTCTCAAATCGGAGGTCAAACACCCCCTTAAAACTCAATGATTCGATCAATGAAGTTCTACCCATATTTCATTCAAAATCTGAAATCAAAGGATAAAATTAAGCATAGATTCATAGAAAATCGAGTGAGAAACACTTACCCAAGTTTCCCTGGTGAAAATCCCTTCAAATATTTCCAAGACCCGAGCTCTAGAAGTCAAAATGTGCTAACAATGGTGAAACCCTCGAAATTGGAATATAATCTGTGTGCCCAGTGATTTCTTCATCGCGGAACGACGGTCGCGATTGCATAGGGAAAATTTGGAAGATCCTCAAAATGTACATCGCGAATGCAAGGGGACAGCTGTGAACACGAAGAAGCACTTTGAGGTGCTCTTCAATAAGGCAACACGATCGCAGGAGAGGCTTCGTGATCGCGTAGAAGGATATCAGAAGCAGCAGTTCAACAATTCAAAAATAGAAGAAGAGTATCCATAGCCCACCCAAAACACAGCCCTCGGGAACCCGTCTAATCATGCATACAAGTCATATAATCTAATACGGACTCGCTCGGAGTTCCAAATAATATAACACAATATCAAAATGGCGAATCAAACAAAAAATCAAGATTATGAACTTCCAAATATTAAAATAACGAATCCCATGCCGAAATCTATCAATTTAACTCGCAATGATGCCAAAATTTGCAGAAAAGTCCAAAATAACATCACGGAGTTGTTCCAACTCTCAGAATTGCATTCCGACTCCAATATCCTAAAGTCAATGGTGGGTCAACTTCTTCTTTTTTCCATCTTCAACTTTCGTCGAAATGCGTAGATATTCTCTACTGCCCTCCAAATTGAAATTCGGACGAGCGCCTAAGTCCAGAATCGCCATATGAAGCCATTGAGATCATCCACAACCCATTTCGGGGTCGTTTACCCAAAATTCCAATTTCGGTCAACTTTTTATCGTTCTAACTTCCAAAATAAGTGTTTTTCTCTAATTTGACTTTAAATCATCCAAAACGTCAAATTTTACCATGCACGCAAGTCGATACTCATCTTCCGAAGCTATTACTGGCATTATGCCTCTGAAAGGAGCTTAATTTCTCAAAATGATTGGTCAGGTCGTTACATCCTCCCCCTCTTAAAATCATCGTTCGCCCTCGAACGTGCTAAGATTTGTTCAAGGTTCTCAAGTCAACGAGTGAGCACTTCCAACATACACTCGCGGGTGATCCCACGTCACCCCATATCACATAAGCACGACGACGCCATCTCAACTGAAATTTAGCCTTTCTAGCAATTCCACTAAGCCTTCAAGCCACAATTCTCACCTTTCATCTGTTTCCAAAAGACCTGATTCTAAGTCCATATCCTGTATCAGTCTCAACCAGCTAAGTCAATACAAGCAAACACACAGGGTACAGCTACACAACATGACACACCACACATAGGCCCACAATAACATTTCTGATAGCAATACTTGCCTGAGATCAAATACGCACCGACCTTAAGCCTTATATTCAACAGGAACTCATTTAAAACCTCCACAACATTTGAGATGATACAATAACCACAAAAACCACATAATAAAGCACCCAATAACCAAATCTCAACTAACACAAACGGGTACACACCTCACAAACTAAAACTCAAGAAGCATAGGACGAAAATGAATAAATATGGGAAAGGAATACACATAAGGAACTAACAAGAAAATTAAACTAGCACAAATTCTTCTAAAACATAAATCTACAAAGACATCAAACAAGAAATAATAAAGGCATATAAAGGACACACAAGGATCTTATACTGATATAACTCTCACCGCAGTGCACAACCCGGTCTCAACATATCAAATCACCTGAAATCACGAGGGTCCCGCCCTAAACACTGAATGACAAGTAGGGCACACATCAACCCATCTAAAGACTCTTACTAGATCAATTGCGTATACAATTTATAACATAGATTATCTTCTATATCGGTGGAGCATAGAAATCACAGCTCGTAGCTAAGAATACTGAGAAGTCACATCAACCAACCAAAATAGACAACAGGAATTTACTACTAGCCATATAACTCCCGACAATGGCTAGAAATCGATAATAGACACGGCTATCACCCATAAAACCTTCCAATAGTATAATCACATAGACTGAATGCAAATCATGAAATGCTCCCATAAATGAGGCAACAAACAAGGAAACCTGCCCCGGTAAGCAGACTGTGATGAACTACAGATAGTGCACACTATAACAACCTAAACTCATACCTGAATGACATTAGCTGGTGCACCGGCCTCAAACCTACTATATGAACACATCAACGAGTCGGGCCTCCCCCTCTTAGGATCCCTCTACCTTCCTGAATACCTCATTGTGACACATCGGTATGAGGCCTGGGATAATCTCTCACCATGTGGCTAGTATCTCTATACTCGAAGTACCCTCTCTGCTGATGAGGTGGCGGGAACTCTGCGATATGGGTACTCTGAGACCCCTGAACACCTGAATCACAATGTATACTCTAAAGTGTGAACTGAACCGGCTGACCCGCGAAACTTCTACAATGACGCATCCTACCTCCAAAATAAGGACCAGTATATCTCACCGGTCTACGAGGCCTCCTAGCCTCCTCAAACTCTCTCTCTTGATCTCGTTTGCTCTCTCTCTCTCTCTCTCTCATGACCCTTCCTGCCCTCTCTATCTCTAGCGTGCATACCCTCTATCGTCCTAGAGATGATCACCATCTGCTGATACGGAATATCCATCTCCAACTCACGGACCATACTGAACCTGATGCTAGGAATAAGCCCCTCAATAAACTGTCGAACCTTTTCGCGATCAGCAGAAACAAAGGTTGAGGCATGTCTAGCTAAATTAGTGTATCAGATAGCATACTCCGAGACGGTCATAGGACCCTGACGCAAACATATTTGAAAACTGGGTCCAAGTTAGTAAAGTTGTCTCATTTGGACTGTCTAACTCATAGATGCGCCACCAGTAATAGGCGGCTCCTCGAAGCTCGAAAGTTGTGAAAGATATCCCGCTCGATGCAGAGATACCCATAGTATGGAGAATGCTATGATACTCATAAAGGAACTTAAGGGAATCCTCCTATGCTAAACCACTTAAATCAGGAGGCTTATACCTCTTAAGCCTCTCAAGTCTCATCTGCTCCTGCTCGGAAGCCGCTGCCATGCCCTCGAGCTGAACTAGTGCTACAGGCAGCGCATGAATAATATCAGGAACCTGCTCAACATGCGCTCGCTGCTCAGGAGTGCCGGCGGTAGCAGTTTCTTCTCCTTCCCCGTCCTGGAGTGTAGCTGCAGTAAGCGGAAGCAACCCTGCCTGAGCCAAACTGGTGTACATACTCATGAACTATGCCAAAATCTCCTGTAGTGGTGGAGTAGTAGTAGCGATAGGCGTTTCAGATACTCGTACTCCGGCTGGGTCTGCTAGTGGTACCTCGGCAGCCGCTAGCATAGGTGCTCTTGCTGCACCACGTGTGCATCCTCCAACTCTAGCCCAGCCCCGACCTCCGACAGCTACAACAAGGGGCACGGATGCCTGATCACCTCGGGCAGTACGTTTCCTTACCATCTGTGAGAGAGTGGAAGGCAGAGGTTTAGGATTGTGAATGCCAAAATCTTGCACGATAGAGAAATGAAATGAAGTGGAATTTTCCTAAAGGTTACATAGCCTCTCGCACAGAAGTAGAGACGTATCCGTACTAATCCACGAGTACTTAAAAAACCGGCTTGTGATCTGTGACACCTATGAACCCGGGGCTCTGATACCAGCTTGTCACGAACAGTTCGCCCTCCATGAACTTTTCATGATGGAACGTAGTCCTACAACTAGGTAAGCCTAATAATGCAGAATATAAACCAAATTGCGGAAGGAAATAATTAAAAACTGAACTAGCAAATAAATCTGAATTTAAGGTGCCGCCTGACACATACAACAACAACTCTCAAAGCTAACAAATATTCCTAAAATCCGGAATCTCACAAATCACAAGGTAAGGGATACATAAGAGTCTCTGAATCGAGAATATCTATAAAAAGGGGAAATACTGAAAGCGCTATACTTATTCCACAAAAAGTTGGAAAGGGACTCTTCGGTTTGTGGACGCATTAGATATACCTTGAAACCTCTACCGATACGCCTCCTTTCAAGGCTTATAGAACTTAATGGGGTACCTGTATATGCACAACAAAAATGTGAAAAGGAGTAGCATGAGCACACCACGGTGGTGCCCATCAAGTATCAACACTGACCTCGGTGGAGTAGTGACGAGGAACAGTCAAGACACCTACCGGTCAATAAACAGTATAATAATTGGAACAACAAAAATGATATAATAATATGTAATTACAGCACGAATTAACCAAAAATGCTACAATTCACAATAAGGGAAAGGAACAACAAGTAACAACGAGAAAATAATAACTAACGATACATAAAGATGGCAATCACAATCCAAATTCTAAGGTCACAACTCGACACGGGAAGAACAAGTCCATAATTCATATCCTACAGCAATGTTCACATAAGGTCTTATTCACTCTTACCACTATTTTACCAAGCCTCAGACGAATCATAACTCACGGAAACCCAGCATCTAAAATCTAACACCTGACATCATGTGCCCCATAAATCTCAAGGTCATGCTAATATCTAACTGGCTAACTAGAGCCACTCTCGCATATATAATGGGTAATCGAGAGTGTATTCCTACCCTTAGCAAAATCGGAAGGTTTCCACGTCTAATGAGGAGTGTCCAACTACGTGTATGCTTATGAAAGTGTGGCTAACAAGAACTCCACCAACTAGCAAGGATCAGAAACAGAACGGCTAGCAACCGAAATGTTTGCACATGGATAAAATAAATGAACACATCATCTTAGAGCACAATACGTTTAACAGGGGATCTTCCAGGATATCGTCCTGTAGTCCCAACCATAAATATGTGTGATAGGGATCTCTTGGTACCTTCAATTGATGTACTGGGGATCTCTTGGTATCCCGAGGATCTCTTGGTATCCTCAATATATGTACTAGGGATCTCTTGGTATCATGAGGATCTCTTGGTATCCTCAATATATGTACTGGAGATCTCTTGGTATCCTCAATATATGTACTGGTGATCTCTTCGTGTAGCTAGGATCTTTTTTTGCACCCTCAATATATGTGCTGGGGATCTCCTGGGAATCTAACCCGTAGTCCCAAAATAAACAAACAAAGGGGGTAGGGGTACCGGAATCCCATATCCGTAGTCCTAATGTAAATACACACCAACAGAAAGAGATCAACAACATCCCGGCAAGGGAGTCAACAACAGATGCAATAGCGTCCCAGCAATGGAATCAACAGTAGAAGCAATAATGTCCTGGAAAGGGAAACAACAATAGATAAGAGGGGTCACGGAAACACCAATAAGTACGGTAACCTCAACCATTGAACAGGTAAAATATTTGCACAAAATCACAGACGAACTTACAATCAATGAGTATCCAAACAATAAGAAATTAATTTCAGTTAAGAAAAATATTAACAAAACATAGGATACCTAACTTCTTTTAATTAGGACCACTGACTTACGGGAGAAGTAAAAATAATAATTTTCAATTAAAGACAAGTGGTTAGAAAAAAAACAATGTGGCTATATAAGGGTAAGTGCATATAGCTATACCAGTAAAAGTCATTTAGGCAACAAGAGTAAACCAAAAGGGAATGTATATTCCTTAAATTCCGAGAAAGACATGTAGTGGTGAGACTAAATAACAGGAAACTCGGTCGTATCAAGAACAACTTTATACTCCGTAATTGCAAGGGTCTAAAAGCCTAAAAGGGGACAATTTACCATAAATATATTCGAGCATGAACTCGTCACCTCAAGTACAAGGAATACAATCAACATAGAAGATTCAAGTCCTAAGGGAAGTCCCCCACACAAGGTTAGTCAAGATACTTACCTCAAACCGGCTAAAATAAACTAGCAACCACGTTCTTGCCACGAGTACTCGACTCCAATTGGCGCAAATCTATTTAATTAAATCACACACTACAAATAACATCTCAACTAGCTGATTCTACTATTTAATTCAAAGCTAAAAGGTGAAATTAGATAAAATAACCAAAATACCCCTCAAGCCAACGTCTTAGAACCGGATGAATTTAACATTTTTCGAAACCTCATACTCTCATGAGTCTAACCATATATAAATCTCTCAAATCGGAGGTCGAACACCCCTTCAAAATTTAATAATTTGGTCTATGAAGTTCTACCTATTTTTCATTCAAAATCTGAAATTAAAGGATGAAATTAAGAAGAGATTCATGAAAATTGGTCTAAATCGAGTGAAAAACACTTACTCAAGTTTCCCAGGTGAAATTCCCTTCAAAAATTGCCAAGATCCGAGCTCCAGAAGTCAAAATATGATAACAATGGTGAAAACCTCGAAATTGGAATTTAATCTATCTGCCCAGTGATTTCTTCATCGCGATCGCGAAACGACGGTCACGTTCGCATAGGGAAAATTCAGAAGAGCCAGAAATGTACTTTGCGAATGCGGGGGGATGGATGCAAACATGAAGAAGCGTTTTGAGGTGGTCTTCAGCAAGGAAACGCGATCGCGGGAGAGGATTCATAATCGCGTAGAAGGATATCAAAAGCAGCAGTTCAGCAGTTCAAAAATAGATGAAAAAGATTCATAGCCACCCGAAACACACTCGAGGCCCTCAGGACCCCGTCTAATCACGCACACAAGTCATATAACCAAACACGAACTCGCTCGGAGTTCCAAATAACATAGCACAACATCAAAATGACGAATCAAACCAAAAATCAAGCTTATGAACTTCCAAATCTTCAGATAACGAATCGCATGCTGAAACCTATCAATTCAACTCGGAATGATGCCAAAATTTTCAGACAAATCCAAAATAATTTAAAGGAGGTGTTCCAACTCTCGAAATCGCATTCCGACCCCGATATACCAAAAGTCAACAGTGGGTCAAACATCTTCATTTTCTAACTTCAACTTTCACTGAAATGCCTCGATTTACTCAATGGACCTCCGAAACTGAATCTGAACGGGCGCCTAAGCCCAGAATCACCATACGAAGCTGTTGAGATCATCCACTATCCATTCCGGTGTCTTTACCCAAAAGTCCAATTTTGGTCAACTTTTCATCGTTCTAACTTCTAAAACAAGGTTTCTTTTCTCAATTTGACTTTAAGCCATCCGAAAGCCAAATGCTACGATGCACACAAGTCGATACTCATGTTCCCAATCTATTCCTGACCTTATGACGCTGAACGGAGCTTAATTTCTCAAAAGGACGGATCGGGTCATTACAGAACCCCAGAATAAGGTTGCAAATGCAAAGTAGTAGAGGGATTACCTTCACAAACGCGAAAGCTCTCACGCCAACGCGATGGGATATGGGGGTTCTGAGAAAGGCTGGGCTGAACTCTAAACAACTCGAATCTAGAAATAAACAACTTAATATAATCAATACAAGCTATATGAATAGATCACATACGATAAAGCTAAAATCTTTAACCAAATTCAAAGAATCAACCCTAGGCCCACATCTCAAAACTTGACAAAATTTATAAAATTGCAACACCCATTCAATCATGAGTCCGACCATACCAATATCATCCAGTTCCGACTACAAATCCTCCCTCAAATCCCCCAATTCTTACTCTCCAATCTCTAGTCCAAAATCCCCCAAATTAAACCTTAAAATTAATGATTATTCATCATTATTGTACAAAAGTGATAAAAAATATCTTACCTTTTAATTTGTAGTGAAATCCCACACAACAATCACTCCAAGTCGGGCTCCCCTCAAAATATGAAATAACAGTTTGAATCCTCGGTTTTGAAAATCAATAGTTTGCCCAGTTGCCCTTATTCACATATGAGGAAATTGCTTTGTGTTCGCAAAGCACAAAAATCCTCAATTTCCAATTCCTCTTACACAAACTCGATACCTCCTTCGTGAACGCGGCGACCATTGGTCCAATGCCTATGTAAATGCGACCCCTCTCCCACGAACGCGAAGGTTTACATGCCTGGTACCAAACCAGACTCGTCCTTTTATGCAAACACGAATCCCCTCTTGCGATTGGACAGGAACACACTAGGCCTTCGCAAATACATGGCTTCTTTGCAAACGCGGAGAACAAAATCCTTTTGCACCTGAAAAACACTACACGAACGTTACACATGACAACAGATTAACAGTTCCAAAAGGAAAAAACTTAATACGAATCAATCTGGATCTCACCCGAGGCCCCATGACCCCATCCAAACATACCAACACATTCTAACACATCATACAAACTTAGTAAAAGTCTCAAATCACATTAAACAACATCAAAAACATGTACCGCACCCCAACTCAAGACTAATGAAGCATTGAGATCCAAATCGTAAAACCAATGTTGAAACACAATTAACCATCTCCAACTGACCTCAAACATTGCACACAAGTCATAAATGACACAACACACCTATTCCAACTCCCGAAATCATTATTCGAGCCTGGTATCGGCAAAGTCAACTCTTATTCAAACTTCTTAACTTTCCAAACCCTCAGCTTTTCATCTTTTGCCTATTCAAGCCAAAACATCCTACATAGACATACTCCTATATCCAAAATCACTATACAAAGCTATCAAAACCATCAAAACTCCATTGCGGAGTCGTTCACTCATAAGCCATCATCTGGTCAACTCTTTCAACTTAGCTTTCAATATTGGGACTATGTGTCCCAATTCATTCCAAAACATCCCCGAATCAAATGAACCACCCCAGTAAGTTACATAGCCACAATTGAATATAGAATAAGCAATAAATAGAGGAACAAGGTTACAATACTCAAAATGACCGGTAAAGTCATTACATTCTCCCCTTCTTGAACAAACATTAATCTTCGAACAGGTCTAGAATCATACATCGAGTCTCAAATATGTCTGAATAGATACTCTGCATATCCCACCCGAGCTTAAAGTAGGCTCCTTGAATGGTTGACCTCTCCATTGTACTTTCACTGAATCTATATTCTTAAATCCCAACATTCGAACCTACCGATCAAAAATAGCCACCGACTCCACATCATAAGTCAGATCTCCGTATAATTAAACCGTGATGAAGTCCAAAACATGGGATGAATCGCTGAAATACTTCGAGAGCATTGAAACATGAAACACTAGGTGAGCACTCGATAGACCAGGTCACAACGCAAGCTTGTAGGACACTTCCCCAATCATCTCAATCACCTCTAATGGGACAATATGACTAGGGCTCAACTTGTCCTTCTTCCCAAATTTCATCACACCCTTCATAGATGATACTATGAGCAATACCTTCTCTCTCTCCATATGTTCATCACAAACCTTCCGATTAGCATCTCTTTTGTCAAGACTGTGTCGTGCGAAGCCGATCCTGAATCAACTTGACCTTTTTTTAGGATATCCTGAACCAAACCATGACCAACCCCATCTCAAACCACTTAAGTGGAGATCGATACCGCCTTCCATATAAGGCCTCATAAGGAGCCATCTGAATACTTCATTGTTATCTATTATTGTAGGCATACTCTGCAAGCAGTAGAAACTAATCCCAAGAGCCCCTAAAATTCTTTACACAAGTGTGTAACATATCCTCCAGTATATGAATGGTGTGCTCAGAATGTCTGTCTGTCTGGAGATGGAGTGATATACTCAACTCAAATTGTGTGCCTAACTCTCGTTGCACTGCTCTCCAAAACTATGATGTGAACTGCGTTCCACGATCAGAATTAACGGATACCAGCTCATCTTGAAGATAAACAATATGACGGATATATATCTCAGCCATGCTTCGAAGAATAAGTGGTCAAAACCATAATAAAATATGTGGATATAGCCAACTAGTCGACAATCATCTAAGTTGTTTCAAATTTCTTCAAAGTCCATGTGAGCCTAACGACAAAGTCTATGGTGATATGCTAAATCTCCACTCATGAATCTTAAGGATGTATTCTAGTGTAAGGATCATCGCTTTCCTAAGGGAATATTACGAAAATGTCAGAAATAAGCCCAATCTTACTAACCTCTAGCCAATAGTGATAGACTTAAAAACTAACCAAGTAAATATCCACGCACAAAGATCAACTTCCATAATATTAAGCATGATCGACAACATTAGATGCAAGACTAAAAGAAAATTTCATGGATGACATAGCAAAAAATAATAATAAAACACAAAAAATAAATACACAACATTCCAAAAACCTAAGAAAAAAGAGATTTTTCCGATGGATATGGTTGAAATTCATTGAAAACATATAGGTGAGTCAATATACAAAATTAAAGAAACATTGGAGGTGATTTGGACTAGTTTGAAGTCAAGTTCGTAGTTGAATCGAGTTTAAAAATTTCTCTACGGCATATAAATCAAACATGTATCTCACATACAAGTATATATGGATATCCATGAGGTAACAACACCCACTCAAGATAAATTCTCTACCTCTGATCAAATCCAACAAAATAACTTTTAGTAGTGATTTCAAAATCAAATAAAAGATGCTCAATTCTTTGAATTTCTAATTATAGGAATTAGAGTATTAAAATATTGCTCAAGTCCAGTGTCTTAGAAAGTATGTTTTAGCAATGGCAGTTTTGGTAGATATTTTGTTTTGCCAAGTTATGGTTGAAATTCTTTATGGACTGACAATTTTGATAGGTTTTCCATCTTCTGACGGATTACTTTTTGTTATAGCCCAAGTTAGCCCACCAGAAAAATATATATTTCCCAACTCATTAACTTTTGAGCCCGATTATATAATTTTATTCTGATTTTGCCACCCGTAAATTGTCATCTTTAGTTAGCCCTAACAACATTTACACAAAAATTAACTCAAATAATCGTCAACTCAACCACTTAAATTAAAAATAGCCTGCAAAAGGTATACTATATTTATATTTTATGTACTATACGTGTATAAATAATGTGTAATCTATGTATATGAAAATAAAAAATAAGTAAAAAATATGGCCGACTATTTATGTTAAGATCCCATTATTCAACCCTGAGTGGAAAAAATAGAAAGAGAAAATAATCCCTCAACAAGCAGTAGCAATAATTACGAAATATGGGATTTCCTCATAGATATCTTAGAAATTGGCCAAACCCGAACCCCCAGACGCACATATTTGATTTCGAAAAAAATAAAAAAACTAGAATCCTTACAATCTCACAAGTTCATATGTACTAAATACATCAAAGTCTAACCACATATTTCCCCTAAAATCCATTGATTTAGGTCTCCAATTTCCAAGCCCTAACTTCCAATTTTTTTAGGCTTTAGATTACAGAAATTCCATGCTTAATTAGGTAGAAATCATATTAGGATCGAGTATTAAATTTATAAATCTTACCTTCAAGTGTTTCCCCTTGATTCCCACGTCAATCTCCCTAAAAAATCTCCAAAATCACTCAACATTGGTGAAACTTAGAACCTAAATCGCGGAAATGATCTTTTAAACATTCTGCCAAGCTATTCACGTTCCTTATTCCCGGACGCAGTCAACGCCTAGCGTTCGTGAAGCAAAAAAATCCGTTGACCACTTATCCATTCACTGCAAATGTGACGCCCTATACGCGAACGCGAAGCTCCATCTTCTTAATTCATCCCAAACGTGATGCCCTTGCTCGCGAACGCGAAGCACACTAACCTCATCCCTTCGCGAACGCAGGATACCCTTCACAAATGCGAAGGCCAAACCCCTCCTGCCTCTCATGCTAACCCTTCGCGAACGCGAGAGCCCACTTGAGAATGTGAAGCCCAAACGCCTGCAACACTAACAACAGATTTTTTCTGCAACTTTTTCAACTTGAATTGATCCATTCAACCATCCAAAACTCACTTGAGGCCCCCATGATCTCAACCAAACATGCCAACATAACCCATAACCTCATTCAAACTTTTTCCAACCTCCGGAACACTCAAAACAATATCAAAACATCAAACTGACATCAGATTCAAGCCTAAGAATTTCAAAAACTTCTTAATTAAACTTTCGATCAAAACCTCTATCAAACCTCGTCCGAATAACCCGAAATTTGGCACACTTGTCACAAATGATACAACGGACCTACTTCAACTTCCGGAATTCCATTCCGACCCTTATATCAAAATCTCACTACCAATCGAAACAGCAAAAATTTCAATTTCGCCAATTCAAACCTAAATCTACGCCGGACCTCCAAAACACATTCTGATCATGCTCATAAGTCCCAAATTACCTCGTAAGGCTATCCGAACCATCATAATTCACATCTGAGCCCTTTTTCATGTAAGCTAATATCCAGATGACTTTACCAATTTACGCTTACTCAAAATAGACGAAGTGTCTCAAACCTTACCAAAACCTCTCAAAACCCGAACCAACCAACCCAATAACATATAATATAGGAAGCAGAAATGGGGGGAAACAGAGTGGTAACTCATGAAACGATGACCTGGTCCTCACATCCTCCCCCTCTTAAACAAACGTCTGCCCTTGAACGAGTCAAGAACCATACCTGAAGACTCAAATAAGTGAGGATACATGCTCCGTATCTCCCGCTGAGTCTCCCAGGTAGCCTCTTCCATGGGCCAATCCGTCCATTTCACTTTCACTAAAGATATATCCTTTGACCTCAACTTTCAAACCTAATGCTCAAAAATAGATAATGGCTCCATATTATAGGTCAAATCATCATCTGACTGAACCATGCTGAAATTCGAAACATGAGACAGATCGCCAATATACTTCCGGAGCATAGAAATATGAAATACCAGATGCACACTAGATAACCTGGGTGGCAAGGCAAGTTTATAAGCTATCTCCCCAATCCTCCGAAGCACCTCAAAAGGCCCAATAAACCGAGGACTCAATTTACCCTTCTTCTGAAATCTCATAACACCCTTTATGGGCGAAACCTTCAATAGAACCTTCTCACCAACCATGTAGGACATATCTCAAACCTTCATGTCATCATAAGTCTTTTGTCTTGACTCTGCTATATGAAGCCTCTCCTGAATCGCATTCACCTTATGTAAAGTTTCCTATACCAAGTTCGTACCCAATAGCCTAGCCTCACTCGGTTGAAACCAACCAACTGAAGATCTACATCGCCTCTCATATAAAGACTCATATAGAGCCATCTAAATACTCGGCTGCTAATGGTTTTTATAAGAAAACTCTATGAGCAGTAGAAACTTATCCCATGACCCACAAAATCAATAACACAAGCACGGAACATGTCCTCCAATACCTAAATACTATTCCCGAACTGCCCGTCCATCTGAGGGTGAAAAGTTATGATCAACTCAAACTGAGTACCCAACTCTCGCTGCACAAACCTCCTAATCTGTGAAGTAAATTGAGTACCTCTATCTGAAATGATTGAAACGGGGACACCATGCAAACAAACAATCTCTCGGATATACATCTCCACCAACCGCTCTGAAGAATAGGTAGTACACACAAGAATGAAATATGTGGACTTGGTCATCCCACAATCCCCCAAATAGCATCGAACTTCTTCAAAGTCTGTGGGAGCCCAAGTACAAAGTCCACGGTGATCCGCTCCCACTTCCACTCTAGAATATCCATCTACTGAAGAAAGCCACCCTGTCTCTAATGCTCATAGTTCACCTGCTGACAATTGAGACACCGAGGTACAAAACCCACAATGTCCTTCTTCATTCTCCTCTACCAATAATGTTGTCTTGGATCCTAATACATCTTCGTGGCACTCGGATGAACAGAATACTGCGAGCTGTGGGCCTCCTCTAGAATATACTCCCGAAATCCATCTACACTGGGAACACATATCCGGCTCTGCATCCTTAATACCCTATAGTCACAAATAGTCACATCTCTAGAATCATCGTGCTAAACTCTATCCATTAGAACAAGCAATGATGATAATCATATTGGCGCTCTCCAATGCAATCAAATAAGGAAGACCGAGAAATCACACAAGCCAATACCTTATTGGGCTCCAAAATATCCAACCTCACGAACCAATTGGCCAATGTCAGGAAATCAATTGCAAGAGGTCTCTCCTCAATGGGAATATACGCTAAACTCCCAATACTCACCTCCTTCATACTCAAGGCATCAACCACCACATTGGCCTTCCCCGGATGGTACAAAATAGTAATATCATAGTCCTTTAGCAGCTCTAACCATCTCCGATAATCTAAAATTGAGATCCTTCTGCTTGAAAAAATGTTGGAGGCTACGACGATTAGTAAACACCTCACAAGACACACCATACAAAAAATAATTCCTCTAAATCTTTAATGCATGAACAATGGCAGTCAAGTCCAAATCATAAACAAGGTAGTTTTTCTCATAGGGCTTCAACTTACTAGAAGCAAATGCAATAACTCTAACCTCCTACATCAACACACACCCAATACCAACTCTCGAAGCATCATAATACACGTTATATGAACCTGAAGCTTATGGCAAAACTAACATTGGAGATGTGGTCAAGGTAGTCTTGAGCTTCTGAAAGCTCTCCTCACACTCATCCGGCCACATGAAATACGCACCCTTTTGAGTCAACTTAGTCAAGGGTGATGTTATAGATGAAAATCCGTGAACAAACTGATAATAATAACCTGCCAAACCAAGAAAGCTGCGAATTTGTGTTGCTGATGATGGTCTGGACCAACTCTAAACTGCTTCTATCTTCTTTGGATCAACCTGAATATCCTCACTAGACACCATGTGCCCTGAAAATGCCACTAAACTGAGCTAAAACTCACACATGGAAAACATTGCATAATGATTCTCCTCACTCAATATCTGTAACAAAACTCTCAAATGCTCCGGGTGCTCCTCTTGACTACATGAGTATACCAGAATATCATCAATGAAAACTATGATAAAACGAATTAAGATAAGGCTGAAACACGTTGTTCATCAAATGCATGAATGTTGTTGGGGCATTGATCAGCTTAAAAGACATCTCCAGGAACTCATAATGACCATATTGGGTCCTAAAAGCCATCTTAAGAATATTCGAGTCCCTGATCTTTAGCTGGTGATACTCCGAATGAAGATCAATCTTGGAGAATACTCTCGCTCCCTGAAAATGGTCAAACAAATCATCGATACGAGGCAAAGGATACTTGTTCTTGATAGTTACTTTGTTCAACTACATGTAATGCACATCCTCATTGTTCCATCCTTCTTCTTCACAAATACAACAGGCGCACCCCAAGGTGACATACTAGGCTGAATAAACCCCTTATGAAGGAGTTCCTGAAGCTTCACCTTCAACTCCTTCAAATCAACTAATGCCAATATGATATAGTGAAATAGAAATGGGCTGAGTGCCTGGCACAAGATGAATACCAAAATCAATATCCTTGTCTGGTTGCATGCCCGATAGGTCTAAAGGAAACACATCGAGAAAGTCCCTCACAACAAGAACAAAATCAATACTAGGAGTCTTTAAACCAACATCCCTCATAAAGGCGAAGTATGAAAGACAACCTTTCCCAACCATCTACTTGGACTTCAAGAACAAAATAACCCTACTGGGGACAAAATTGGTCGAATCTCGCCACCCAAACCGTGGCACACCCAACATAGCAAATGTCATTATCTTAGCATGACAGTCAAACATAGCACAACACAAAGATAGCCAATCCATGCCAATATCACATCAAAGTCCACTATACAAAGCAATAGAAGTTCCACTCGGGTCTTTCGACCCCTAATAGTCACCTCACATGACCAGTACACACGGTCAACAAAAATGGTAACGCCTACCAGAGTAGATATACAAACAGATAAAACAAGAAACTCATAAGGCGTATCTAAATAATGAGCAAAATATAATGACACATATGTAAAAGTGGAATCGGGATCAAATAACATAGAGGCGTCTATGTGGCAGACTGAGATAATACATGTAACCACAACATCTGAAGCAATAGCATCGGGTTAGCTGGGTGGGTGGTGGTGAAGTAACTGGCACTAAAGCTGAGAGATGACTTCTCTATTGAGACAAATCCCCAAGACGACAAGGACATTGCCTCCACATGTGACCCAACTCTCCACACTCATAACAATTTCCCGGTGTTGGAGACAGGGACTTAAGGGAACCCATAGCACTGGAATGACTAGTAGCTGCACTTGGCATAGAAGAGCCATGAACTAATGGAGCACGGGACAAACTCTAGGCTATAAGGGAACTTAATGATGAATGGCCCTGATGAGAACTATAAGAACAATGACCCGATGATGCCCCACGATAACATGGGTGAGGTGACTAAGCATGTTTGAATGACAGCCTCTGCCGTGCTGAAATAGACCTCTCGAAGGAGCACCACCGTAACTACCAGATCCCTGAGGCATCTTGGCCTCCCTTTCGTCTCACTCCTAACGACACACTAATAAATCTCGCGAGCAATGTCAACAAACTCCTCAAAAGTAGCACCAGACAACCTCTCCTTGGTCATGAGAATCCGAAGCTGATATGTGAGGCCATCAATGAACCTCCTGATCCTCTCTCTATCTATAAGAACCAACAAGACAGCATGACGAGCTAACTCCGAGAACCTCATCTCATACCGTCCAGTAGAATCCTCTCCCGCAAGCCATTAACATTAGGATCACATAGGCGACCCTGGAGCCGCAGGACACCATCTTCGCCAATAGAAACCTCCCTAGCACTACCCTGTAGCACCGTCTCTCTAAGAACTGCTAGATGCAGATCATCGAACTGTCAGGCCTTAATCTCCCCCAATAATAAAGACTGGGAAACAACATAGGCAAAGATTCGGATGGGATCTAAAATATCTAACCTCAGAAGTCTGTTAGCTAAGGACTGAAAGTCCAAGGCTAGTGATCTCTCCTCCGTTGTAATGACTGCCAAGCTACCCAATCTCTGTACTTTCTTGCTTAAGGAATCCGTGTCCACATTTTCTTTGCCTAGATGTTAAAAGAATGGTGATGTCATAATCCTTTAGTAACTCAAGCCATCTATGCTGCCTCAAATTTGGATCCCTCTACCTGAACAAATGTTGTAAGCTGCGATGATCAATGTAAACCTCACATGACACCCCATACAAATAATGTCTCCACATTTTAAGAGCATGAACAATTGCCACCAACTCTAGATCGTGCACATGATAATTCTTCTCATGAATCTACTGGCGTGAAGCATATGCTATAACTCACCCCTCTTACATCAATACACAACCCAAGCCAATGTGTAAATCATCACAATATACCGTGTACATCCCTGAAAGTAAGGCAACATAAGAACTAGTATTATAGTGAAAGACTGTCTTGAGCTTCTGAAAGATCTCCTTAAAATCATCGGACCAATGGAAATGAGCACCCTTCTAGGTAAATCTACTCAGAGGTGATGCAATAAATGAGAACCACTGCGTGAATCATCTATATAACGTGCTAACCCTAGAAAGTTCCTGATCTCGGTCAATGAAGTAGGACATGGCCACTATGAACTGCCTCAATCTTCTTGGGATCTACCTTAATACCCTCCCCTGATACAATATTCCCCAAAAATGCCACTGGCTCGAGCCAAAACTCACATTTGGAGAACTTAGGGTATAGTTGGTGCTCTCGCAAGGTTTCAAGCACTACTCTCAATTGCTCCTCGTGCTCCTCCAGGCTACGTAAGTATATCAAGATGTCGTCAATGAAGAAGATGACAAAGGAATCAATATAAGGTATGAACACCCTATTCATCAGGTGCATAAATGTTTCTGGGGCATTAGTCAAGCCAAAGGACATCACAAGAAACTCGTAATGACCATATCTAGTATGAAATGTAAGGACGCAGGGAGCTCTGTCCTGACTTTATATATACTATGGTTATGTTTGCTTAGAGGTTTTGCAGACAGTATCCTATATATAGTTTTGGTATGACATGTCCATGTCCTGGTCGACCCCTATGTATATAAATCCTTTTCTAAGTTAGTTATGCAAGTTATGTTTTAATATTGTTACCTACATATGGATGTGGCCTAAAATGACCCTTGATAGATTTGATAATAAACAAGGATAACGTACGTGGTGTTCGGTTGGGTAGAACATGATAGTATAAATGGGTATGGATTGGTTGGCCTTTTATTATGCTAACATCAAGTGTAGATCAAAGATAGTCCGATTTTAATTTTAGGGAGACCGAGAGGTGGATTTCTTTTTTATCTCAAAGCAAGAAAATGATCATTAAGGGTTGTATTTAACACTTAGCTCGGGTCAGGATATGGAAGTAGAATTATCAACCATTAAGTCCTCCCCTGTGGCTAATGAGTTTCTCGATATTTTTTCCGATGAGCTTTAGGGTAATAGTGCACTGTGGGTCGGGCCTGAGATCCTAACGGGCCCGGTGGGCCTGTCTCAACAGTTCTACTAAGCCAGTGGCGGGTCGATTCTTTATATGAAGCCGATGAGCCCAGGACCGCTAAGCCTGGGACTGGCTGGCGGGCCTGGGCCGGGCCTAAGGCGGCCTAGCGGGCTTAACGGCTAGGTTTTTTTTAAAAAGGAAAAATTGTTAAAAAATTCCAACGGTCAAAATTTAAAAATTAGCCGCTTGGGCTGCAATTTTGACCGTTCGAATGTTTTGAAAATAGCCATTTGGCACTTTAACTTTAGTTTAACCCCAAACTTTATATAATTATACATTTTCCCAATTCTCAACTATAAATACCCCCTCATTCTTTCATTTTTACTCACCAATTCATCAATCTCTCTAAATATTTCTCAATCTCTCTACTAGAATTGCTTATTTTACTGTTGAAATTTCGTGAAAAATTGTGAAGTTGGTGAATTGAAGTCTTCAAGTCTTCAACGATTTTCAATTTTCAAGAATTTGTTCGGCAATTCGGTAAACTCGTTTCAACTCTTATGTTTTAAAAATATATTTTTATGTGTTTTAATTTACATAATTATAACTAATATGGCATTTTCTTTGAAAATAATATTTGGTGCTAAGGAAAAAGATAAAACCGGTGAAAGTAGAGGCCAACCAAGTACCCTTCCCTCCGCTCCCCGACCTAGAAAAGATAAGCAAGTTGAAAGTAGTCGCCAACCTAGACGTCCTCCTCCAAACCTTATTCTTGATAGTGATCACCCTTGTTTTCAATTTACCGATAGTGAATTTTGCCATAATGTTACACCGGGTGAAAGATTAGATGATGAAATTAGGAATGCTCTTTATCCAAATAAAACTATCTTAGAAATAATGAGGAAAATGAGGATGATGATGAAACCCAAGCACCGAATTTAGATGATACACCTACTAGTCCTGTTAATAACCCAACTGAAGCACCGGCCGACCCACCTGTAGAAACTCCTACTTTTAATAGAGAACCTGCTAAACGCCTAGAAACATCATTAGTTTGGATTGTTTTACTCAAGTAAGAGGATAAAGTAAGGCTAAGTGTAAAATTTTTTGGAAATTACTCGCGCATAAAATGCTTACTACTCAAGATTGGACGAATATTAAATAACATTTTCAAATTGCTATAAATACATTTTCTGGGCAATATTATCGTACTATTTCAAAATGTTTAGTTAATATGAGCTTCAACTTTATTTGTCTTGGGGACTTGAAAAGGAGAATCCAGACGTCTCTTTTGATCTTTTGGAATGATGGAAGGCAAGGGAAAAATATTTTTCGATTTTTGCAAGGATGACTCGGGATATTTATCTATTCAAGCTTCAACTGTTGTATCAGAGAGTGCTTAAGAAAGAATTCAAATAGGTGATCATAGAGCGTTTATAAGGGAGAGCTTGAAAAATCAGTAATGTTCAGAGATTGGATCCGCTCGGAAAGAAGAAACTTTGGAATTGCGGAATCACAATCAGCGACAGATGAAGCTTATAAAGAAATGATGGGTGAATTTGCAGAGGATTTTGCTTCGCCCAGAAGTGGTGATGAACAAGCTTCTTTTCCACCACCACCAACGCAACCTCCTCCGAACCTTGAAAGATTTATGAGATTTGTTAGAGATACAATGCAGATTATGGTGTAACTTGTACTTTGGCACATCTTCTTTTAGTTTTTATTTTACTTCTAATGGTTATATTAGTACCTTGTTGTGCTCATTCCATTGGGGGAAGGAAGAGTAAGAAAGATATGCCACTTTTGGTAATAAAAATTATAAGACATGCCCTTTAATATCTTTTTGCAGTACTTTTTTGTCTTTAACTTGGAAATATTTATAAGCTAATATATATATATATATATATATATATATATATATATATATATATATATATATATATATATATATATATATATATATAACATACAATATTTACTAAAGAAAATGTATAAGCTATAATATATATACATAAGACACAATATATACAATAAGAAAATATATAAGGGAATATATATACATAACATACAATATATACTACAAGAAAATATATAAGGGAATATATATACATAACATACAATATATACTACAAGAAAATATATAAGAGAAATGAGTTGCTATTGACCTACTACCAGATATGCATCCAATATCTATTCTTCCATATAGAATGGCCTCCGCAGAACTAAAGGAGTATAAGAAACATCTAAAAGATCGTACCCAGTAAGTATCCAGTCTAACCTCGAAGAAGTAATGATGAGGAGCCTACTTCGACACTTACTAGTGGTTCAATAATATCAGGTACAGTAATGAAGTGAATAGATATGAAGCAGAGTAAATATATGAAATAAATAAGTATAAATTACATGATATAGCTCCCCTTCTTAAAACTTTACTCAAGCTCCCAGCTAGCAAGATCCATCCGTAAGTGGAGCGCATATATATATATATATATATATATATATATATATATATATATATATATATATATATATATATATATATATATATATATATATATATATATATATATATATATATATATATATATATATATATATATATATATATATATATATATATATATATGTATATAGGGAAACCGGAGGTATACGTCCTAATCCAATATAAAAGTAAATGGTTCGCTGCCAAAGGGTCGAATGGCGCAACCTATAGATACATCTATTAACCTACCAAGGCGATCGACCCGCTCTCATTAGAGTAGTAGAAGGAAATACCACGCTCGAAATCATGCGTGTGGCGTGATAGAATATAATTTAGGGAGTTACCCCGCTCACAAATCATACATGCGACGCGGTAGAATATAGGTTTAAAGAATTACCCCGCTCGCAGATTGTACGTGTGACGCGGTTACACTTAGACTTCCTAACTTATTAAGGTATTCCTCGTTTCCTTTTAAACTATAAATTTCAAATGAAAGCTTTTAAGTTCCCAACTTTTCCTCATTCTCCAGTCCTTTCAAAATCACTTAATAATTTAACTCAATATCGCTTCTGCTCAAGACAAACAATAAATATAATTGAACAACAATATCAATAAGGCATGATGTAAGCCTAAAACTACCCGGACATAGGCAGAGCTTGTAGTTACATACGGACTTTCATCACCTCGTGTGTACGTAACCCTCGCAATTAGAAACACATAATAATTTAGTCCACCTATGGGGTAATTCCCTCTTACAAGATTAGAAAGGAGACTCACCTCGCTCCGAAGTTCCATAACTAGCTTCCAAGCCCTTACGATGACTCAAATCGATGCTCAATGCTCTAAACCTAGCAATAATTATGGAAACACATTAATATATACTCACATACTCTTAACAATTTAATTTATAATAATTTCTAACCCAATCGAAAAGTCGATATAAATTACCCTTGGGCCACGTGCCTGGATTCTGAAATTTTTCGAAGATAAAGTTTACACGTAACCTCACGGATTCAAATATATAATTTATTCTTAATTCTATGCCCAAATTCATGGTCAAAATCCAAGAATACCATTTTCTAGGTTTTTCTTCAAACTCCAAAATTTCTACCAATTTTATGCTTGAATCCATAATAAAATCATGTATTTAACTAACAAGAGGTGGGATTAACTTACCTTGACATAGATAATGAAAAACTCTCACTTGAAGCTCTGCAAAAATCGTCCATCCAAGAGAGAAAGGAAGAAAACAGGCCAAATTCCCGCTTTAAAGAGACCTCACTGCCCAGCGATCCTCGAACTTGCGGTCACTTGAACGCTTTTGCAGTTCCACAGGTGTGGCAAATGATCCGCTTTTGCGGAGATGCCCCCAGTTGTCCGCTCCGATTTTGTGCCTTCTATTCCACAAGCGCGTCTCGCATCTGTGGCGAAATGACCGCATCTGTGATCTTAGCACCTCCTTACAAAAATTGCACCTGCCTCCTTCTTGGATGCTTCTGCAGCTCCGCACCTACAACAAAAACCTCGCAGGTGCAGTTACACCCTAAGGAAGCTGCTACAACCATTCTTTCAAGTCCAAACTAGATCTGTTTACCATCCGAATTCTGCCCTGGCCCTCGGTACCTTAACCAATTATACCAACACATCCCAAATCTCATTATGAACATAGTCGAGCCTTCAAATCACATCCAACAATGCCAAAAACCATGAATTACATTCCAATTCAAGCTTAATGAACTTTTGAACTTCAAACTTATTCATTAAATGTCAAAACATATCAAATCATGTCCGATTGACCTCAAATTTTGCACACACATCCCATTTGACATTACAGGCAAACTAACTTTCAGAATAGGAATTTGAACCCGATATCATAAAGTCCACTCCGGTCAACTTCTCTAAAATCTTCAAATTTTTAACTTTAGCCAAATGACTCCAAAATGACCTACGGGCCTCCAAATTAACGTTCGGATGCACGCTTAATACCAGAATCACCATACAGGACTGTCCTCAAAATCGAAATCCAAAACGGACATCGATAACATTGAAATGCACTTCAATCCAAATTTATGATATTCTTCCAAACTTCTAACTTCTACAATAGGTACCGAAACGCTCTCGGCTCACCAAAGTCCAAAAACATCACACGAACCTGTTGGAACCTTCAAATCCCAATTTCGATGTCGTTTACTCAAAAATCCCACCTTAGTCGATTCTTCCTACTCAAGGCTTTTGAAGTGAGAATTTTCTTTCTATATCAACTTTGAACTTTCAAAATTCCAATTCTGGCAACGCGTACAGGTTATAATACCTGAAGTAAAGGTGTTTGTGCCATCAAACCACTGAACGACACGCTAGAACTTAAAATGACCGATCGGTTGGTTACATAGTGAAGATTGGAGCACCTGCGTATGAACTTCCAACATATTATGATGGATCGATATATTATACTGGAACTCCAGTAATACTTTTGCTGGAACTCCAGTATATACTGGAGTTCTAGTATATTATACTGGAGTTCCAGTATATTATACTGGAATTTCATTATATAATACTGGAATTTCAGTACATTATGCTGGAGTAATTTTCGAATTTTGAACGGTGTTTTGTTTAGATTTATCTTTACATGAAAAACAACTAAATTTCGATTACTTTTGAAATTGTGGCTAATTTTGAATAATTACTTGTAAATCTTGCTATTTTTGAATCTCTATGCACAAAAGCTACTATGAGTAAGAAAAGTAAATAGTTTGATAGGTAAAAAAACAAAATGAATTTATTTTTGTGGGTAAATGTGTAGTTACCCTAAACGAAATTGAGCAATGGTCTACAACAGCTAATTTAACGAATCTCTGCTCTTTTAATTCTCCACATAAGAGAAGAAATGCAAATAAATAATTAAAAAATAAAATATGGGAACCCAATGCAACTAGACATAGTCACCGCCAATGCAATTGTTTTTCTTCTTTATGGAAGATGGCATGCCACTGAAAACGACCTTAGGCCTAGAAATATTTTCTTTATGTATCAGTAGGGAAACCATCCACAACCGGACAAAGTAGACAACAGTTTGCAAAAATGATATTACGCCGTTATAAACCTCTGGAATGGTCCCCCATCAATCGTTTTTGTCTCAGTGGCATTGACAGTCCCTAACTTGACAACACTAACTTCATTTTCATGTTCTCATAATCTTATTCAGATTTAATGGGCGTAATTGCCTTTTCAAGTGTTAAAATCTCTTTCCATATAGTATTTAAAAATTGAATCTTGGTGGATTAGTTAGTAATTCCACCAAATGCTGACAGATCATCCGTCAAGTGGACGTGAGTCCACCCTGTTTTCTTATTTTCTGTATGTATGAAAAGGTGAGATGGGGTTGCTGTAAGGTAGATTTTTGGGAGTGTGGTTCTACTTTCTCCAGCTTGTTTTGAGACCCTTTTTAAGTTGTTGCCAACCATACCATTCCTTCACTTACTTGTCCACCCTTTTTCTTTACTTCTTTGAATCTGTTTATTTAACTTAACTTACAAGTATCATAATAATTGCTTCTTCCTTTGAGTTCTTGCTTGATCAATCATCTCCATCCATCGCTAGTGAGACTGTGTCATCAAATCATCCTACTGCCCTTGAGGTATTCAGTGAATCCCTCCTCTTTCCATTAAATTTTCCACATGAATATATTTTACTCTGCTTTGTCTTGTTGTTTGATAGTTGCATATGTTTAAAGCTCTGTGAAACTTCTGATGTTATTCCCTTTTTTCCTATTTAGTCCTCTGTGTTTAGACATCATAAAAGCTAGTCATAGGAAATGCAATAAAGGAACAGAGAGGGGACTGTTAGGGCACCGCAGAGTACTTGTTATTACTTTTTCACCAGTGACATTAATTAGCAGAAGCTAATGTGTCAAAGAAATATAATACTTCTTACTTGGTAAGGATATAACTTATACTCCTCCATTCACTTTTATCTAGTCTACTATGTATATTAAAAATAGATTTTTGTTATGAAATAATATAAAGAGAAGAACGATAATGCAAGAATAGAGAGAAGAGAGAGAAAAGTATTCTTATTGATACTTAGAGATTGTTAGGGATGATTTACAATGGTAGAGGGCACCTCTATTTATAGGGAGGTAGTGACTTAGCTACCAAGAATAAAACTCTAGAATCTCTCTAATTATAGACATTCACCTTAAATAGACTTCTATTTTATAACAATCCCCCTTGAATGTCTATTCAATAATGTGCCTCATAAAACCTTAAAACCAAAACCCATTGGGAAAAATTAAAGAAAGGAAAAAGAGTACACATGTTTGAATATGCGCCTATTGGCTGCCTCGCTAAAAACCTTGCAAGGAAAACCCAGTGGGAAAAAACCTTGTAAGGGAAAAAGAGTGCAACGCGCATTGACTCCCCCTAATGAGTACATCAATTTATATCCTTGAGCATTTGCATTCCAATCTTGTGCATCATCTTCAAAACGATCTTTGGTTGACGTTTGACAAATCAACCATATTGACTTGAATAAATATTCCGCACCTTGAAATCATCATTCTTGATAGATATGAACATCTTCATATAATGTCGCGGAATGACTCTTCAATATCTTCATAAATGCATTCTCAATGCCATCATGCTTATAGTTATAGCAAGATACATATGTACACAAATTGTACTAAGGACGTGGTACTTCAGGACCAAGAATTGCATATGCTTCAAGCAACTTAAATCTTTCAAGTTAAGTCATATAAGCCATATAATAGACTTTAGATGCATATCAAGTTTTCCATGTCATGCTAGACAAATAAGATATCGAAAACTGACTATACATACCTTTGACTTTATACTTTCAAGCATTTGAACTATAGGTTTAAAACTACATGTCTTTCATATGGAATCAATTCTTCTTGAATTGTGTCTCTTCCATTTAGTTACTTTCTTTGGGTCAGCAAATGCGTATAGCATGCTTTGCAATATGTTGCAATTGAATTATCCCTTTTATGAACTTCAGGTTCATATCATGATATTCGGGGATATACATATACAAATGATAATTCATCCCATGTAACCTTTTCTCAAGCGTTTACCATGTCTCCCCCTCATGTTAGTAAAGCTAACTTGTTTCCTCAACTTTGGGAAATCATCTTTGTGCATTATCATGTCAATATACACAACACATTAATAATAAGATGAAATTATTTGGTTCCTGACCTTGAACCACTTGTGAGGGGAGAATATACTCTCGTATACAACTTATATCAAACTGATATATATAACTTTGTTCTCACAAGAAACAGTTTAGCTATTAAGTGGAAGCACTCAATAATTATCTTGCTAAACTTACTTTGATATAAACCAACTTATCAAGATGAACTATCTTGAGTAGAAAATCTGGAAATTATGCTCGAAGTTAGATTACTGAGCAATTTACCTTGCAAGCACCGGCCAGGCTGCGGGTCAATAACAATTGCGCATGTAACCATATCATAGATGCATCATATGTGGTATACATGGCAGGTGAATGGGCCCATATTCACCTTTGATATTTCCAGAATTTATGGGCTTCAACCCGAACTCTTTAGTTGGTCAGTTCATTAATGAGAACAAGTGATACAAGGGAATTCGTAAAGAACTTTCTAGTTCTTTATTATTCACCTATGTGAATTTGCACATCATACATAAAATGAGATGGCTAACACAAATGCTAACTGAACAAATAATCAATATTGGTAAACTTCAAATTTACACCATGACATGTGCACTTATCAATAAACTTCAGGTTTATTATGACATGGGTTTTTATACCAATAGATATCCACTTTATTGTGGCATTCTTTCTTTTGTGTAGTACAAACTGGAGAACAAAGCGGATAGCTTTTCATATACAAATTACCCCGCTACAAGTTGTAGTAATAAGAGATATCAAAGCCTTCCTTTATTTATAGTCTCAATATAATCAATCGCTTTCGCGTGTACTTTGGAAACTGAATAAGTTTCTTTGAGACTTACTACAGCACAATACTCAATTGTGTTTCTCCAACATAGTAATAATTGGCTCTTCTAGAGCTCTCAATTAATTTTGTACTACCACAGATTCATCAACATCCATGTGGTGAATATCTTTCTTAAAGAGAAAGTTATACCATTATGGTCATGTCAAAATTATATGCAAGATATGTTTCTTGCATTATCGTTGTCGTTTAATAGTCATATTTCCAAAATACTTTGGCGTACAATAGGTACGTGACCAACGATCATTCATGCCATATATCATCTCAAACCTCCTTCTAGGGGTGAGTGTGGTATCATCTCAAACCTCCTTCTAGGGGTGAGTGTGGTATATTTAATACCAATTTCATGTTCATATTCTTCCAATAATGAATATGTATTCGTGAATCAAATGTTGTCACATTCACTTCGAGGATATGTGATTTTGTTATCCTTTTCAAATCTATAAATGTGTCAGGCATTTGATTTGCTATTCTTTGCAAATGGATAATCTTTTGTGCCTCTTTCTCACAAATAGAGGTGTGTGGATCAAGATGAGATAATGATGCATTTTTCCACAAAATTTCCCGTTTGGTTTCACCAACTTCTCCCCCTAATTTTGGGAAAAGTGTCTTATCAAATTGACAGTTTGCAAATCGTGCAGTGAACAAATCTCCTGTCAATGTTTCGAGGTAGCGAATAATGGAGGGCGATTCAACCTCAACATATATTCCTAACCTTCTTTGCAGACCCATTTTGGTGCGGGATGGCGGTGCTAAAGGCACATATACTGCGCATCCAAAAATTCTTAAATGGGATATATTGGGTCCATGACCCAAAACCAATTGCAACGGGGAATATTTGTGTCAATTCGTCAGTCAGAGACGAACTAGCATTGCTGTATGCAAAATGGCGTGACCCCAAACCGAAGTGGGCAGCCGACGAACTAGTATTGCTGCATGCAAAATGGCGTGAACCCAAACCAAAGTGGGCAGCCGACGAACTAGCATTGTTGCATGCAAAATGGCGTGAACCCAAACCGAAATGGGCAGCCTCGTTTTCATGAAGAATTCAAGATTATTCTCATCTATTGTCTCAATATGATATCCATTTTGAATGATATCTTTAAAACTCAACAAGTTCTTCTTAGACTTGGAGGAGAATATTGCATTCTCTAAGATAAACGTCGTGCCTTTGGGCAGAGTTACAGTTGCTCTTCCGGAGCCTTCAATCAATATCCTTCCCATGGTTTGACATATAAAAGAAAATATACGAACATGAGAATAAACAACTTCAATTCGTTTGTGTCACATAATATTTTCAAAATCTGCTGCTAACAGTTGACTAACAAAATCAGATATGTTATCCATAATTGATTACTTTGCAGTTTGAAAATTTCAGTTTAAGCATTTTCTTCAAACAATCGATTGTTAAACACAAACAATCGATTGTTGAACACTGACAATCGATTGTTAAACACACACAATCGATTATTTGCTATTTTGAAAAACTTCAGAGCACACTGTTTTAAGACAATCGATTGTTAAGTATAGACAATCGATTGTTGGCTATTTTGAAAAATTCCAGAGTACACTGTTTTAAGACAATCGATTGTTAAGTATAGACAATCGATTGTTGGCTATTTTTTTAAAATTCCAGATCACACTGTTTTAAAGACAATCGATTGTTAATCATAGACAATCGATTGTTGACTGTTTTTGTAAAATTCCAGATCACACTGTTTTAAAGACAATCGATTGTTGATCATTGACAATCGATTGTTTTGCAGTTTTTATGCGAAATATGAGATAACCGACTAGTTTTTCAGGTTAGTCGATTACCTCTACGGGAAAGTAAAAATATTATTGATATTTGAGCATATTGATACATTCTAAAGAACTGATACTAACATTATATCATGAACTAACTAATACGAGCTAATACTAATGGCTATTAGTTTATTCATTCACTAATACAAACAAGTAAAATAAAATCAAATAGCTCCATCTTCTTTCATCACGGATCCATCACCGATTAGGTGGTCTATCTTCCCCTCGGGTTGCTCAAAGAAGTCTGCCACATCCAAGTGGGTGATGTCAAAGTTGTCGTCAGAGACAAAATTTGTTTCAGGGCGTTTACTCTTTCGAGATGCTTGATAAAGGTCAACCAAAAGTCATGGTATACGGCAAGCCTTTGACCAGTGCCCGTTTTCACCGCAACGATAATATATAGTTTATAAACTATTTGCTTTTGGGTTCTTATCGTATCGTGCTTGTGGCAGAGTGACCAACTTCAGATTGTCATATCTCTTCTTTAAGCCATTCCACAAGATAGGTGGATCTTTGACGGTGAGATATTCAATCTTCAAACCTTCATCAAGGTGATGGCGCAAGAAAATCAAGGCCTTAGCATAGTTTCAAACCTTCATCAAGGTGATGGCGCAAGAAAATCAAGGCCTTAGCATAGTTTCAAACCTTCATCAAGGTGATGGCGCAAGAAAATCAAGGCCTTAGCATAGTTTTGGGTGGATGCATTATTTCTGTCTTTAATGGCGTCTCCAATACCCATAGCATCCAAAATAGATTTAAGTATCCAACACCCATATCATATAGTTCTTGCCCGAAATTTCAAGGGCAACGAACTTTCTTTTCATAATGTCAGACATAAACCAAAATTACATCAAGAGCGTGTTCATACTTACGGGCTCTATTACAATTATCACATTCACTTCAGGGAATGGATCAAAATCATGTGCTTTACACAATCTCATGTCAAATATTACTTTCATAAAGTGAAAGATTATTTTGAGAATCCTTATTGTTCTCATTACCACAATAATGACGATTATAACTTCGTCTATTGCCATGTCCACATCCATTGATACCTTTACGGTAATTAGTCTTCTTTCAGACTTATCACATACTACTACCACATTCTCTAAAGGGAATGGAGCAAATTCAATTGGACGGAATTCTTTGCCACGTCCACATTCATTGATACCTTCATGGTAATATTTTAGTCTTCTTTCAGACTTATCATATACTGCTTCCACATTCTCTAAAGGGAATGGAGCAAATTCAATGTGACGGATTTTTAATTCTTTGCCCACAATCATACATGAATTAATCATGGCAGGGCATAGAGATTTAACCACTTCATGTGGTTATAATTTCTTACAAACTCCATTAGAGTTATAATCAAACTTTGTTTGTATATTAAATCAAATCGTAGAATTTCAAGAATTTGAAAGGGAAAAGTAAATTACTTACCTTTAAGGTATACCAATTATATTTTCAATGTTTTCTTCCTTTTCTCCACTGATGCAGACGGCGGCGGCTCCGATGCGGAGAAATTGACGGCGGCTTAATCTTCTTAAAGAGCTTCTTGAGACGGTAGAGCATCGTGTTGATAACGTGTTATGAAATAATATAAAGACAAGAACGATAATGCAAGAATAGAGAGGAGAGAGAGAGAGAAGTATTCTTATTGATACTTAGAGATTGTTAGAGATGATTTACAATGGTAGAGGGCACCTCTATTTATAGGGAGGTAGTGACTTAGCTACCAAGAATAAAACTTTAGAATCTCCCTAATTATAGACATTCACCTTAAATAGACTTCTATTTTATAACAATTTTTATTTTCTTAACCTGTCACTTTATGCATATTTAGAAACAGAATTTTCTTTTTTTTTTTTTTTATTATACCTACAGTATTTATTGCTTATCTCAAATCATTTTCTAAAATCTAATAAAATATGTATCAATTAATATGGGTATCATGTTAAACTATGTACTTTATTTATTATTTCTTAAGGGGCGTGCCAAGTAAAAGTGACGGAGTACCAAGCATCAAATTCTTTTGTGAAAATAATGAAATTGCTATCTGTATCGTAACTGAATTAAAAGAAAAATGATGTCTAAAGAGCTTTAACGAGATGGCACCATGGGTTTGGCCTAGCGGAAATGAACTGAGTAAAAATTATGGGAGGATCTGGATTTACATCCCAGCAAACTTTGTTACTTGATCGACACCTAGATTAGATTGGTACTAGAATTTTGCGATGTTTTTGGTATGTGTAGATATAAAATTCAACTTAATTTATTGATCATTACATATACCAGATAAAATAGTGGAGGTGTAGACTTGATTTGCTTTCTCGTTTATGACCTAGGATCACTGAAAAAATGGGAGTTCAAATAAAAGGATGGAGCATCTTTTCCTACTGTGCTTTCTCTGAGTGACAATCTTAGTTATGGCTTACTAGAATAGCCTATCCCTTTAAATTGTTCGTTTCCTTTTCCGATAGCTTTATGTTTTATCAAATCTTGTTCCACACTACTAACGCACAAAAGAACAAGCTGCCACACTTTTAAAGTGAATGCCTTGTGTGCTTGAACTTTCTCATCTTTTTACCTTCCTTTTCTCTTGTAGTCTGTTGATTCAACTTTTTAAAAGATTGCTACTTTTCTTGGTTGGTACTTCTCGTTGTTCTGCTTTAATTCTTGCTCTCATGTTTACTACAGCAAGTTGAGAAGGAAGTGCTTGAAGAGGTTAAGACAATGGACTCTTTTAAGGACAATGAAGTGAAAACTATAGAGGACTCTCCAATTCCAGTGGTTGAGTCAGTAGAAAAGGTACACACAGAGAGTGAATCAGAGATAAAGAAGAGTGATGAGGAAGAGAAACTGAAAGCAGAAGAACCAGCACAAACTGTTATCGAAGAAATGAAAAAGAAAGCTGATGAGGATGAGAAGCCAACAACAGAAGAAGCAAAGAAAACTGAAGAGCCCGAGACGCCTAAAGCTGAACAACCACCGCCAGCAACCACTGCTACTGAAGAAGTTAACAAGCATGCTGAGACTCCGGCCTCTGATGTTACAAGAGAAGAAGTAGTATTAAACAAAGAATCCACCCCTGAACCTGGAGCTGATAATAGTGTTCCAGAAGAAGCAGTTGATGTTGTCAAAGGTGAATTAGAATCTGAAAAGGTTGAAATTCCACATAAAAAATTAGAGAAAGAGCTGCAGAACAAACAAACTATAGAAGAATTACAGGCCAATGAACCACAGGAAGCTGTGGCAAAAGAAGAAGAAGAAGAAGTTTCAGAAGCAGAACAAAATAAGGAAACAATTGTTGCTAATGTAGAGGACAAACTGGCTGAACAACCAGAAGTTAGGAAGAAGATCGAGCAAGAACCTGCTGAGACTAAGCCAGAAAATACAGAGGCTGCAACTGAAGTACCATTGAAGGAGGAAGTTGAAGAGAATGATACAAAAGATGCGAAAACTAATCAAGAAGATGAGAGGAAAAGTGTTGTAACGGAAGCAAAGGAAATTGAAACACCCGAAAAAGCCCCAGAAGTTGAGATTGCTTCCAGAAGCATCGAACTAATTGCTGAGAATGGGAACAACAAGGATGAGATAAATGTTACCACAGAAGCCAATGAAGCTACTGAAGCTGAGAAGAAAGTGGATGAGGCCACTGCTACTGTTACTGAAAAATCAGGTGAAGAGTCTCAGAAGCCTGAGACAGAAACAAAAGTAGAAGAAGAAACTGCTGGAGAAGTTGAACCAAAGTTGGAGCAAGAGGCAAAAGCAGATGCTGCTAAAGATGGTGGAGAAAGGAAAACTTTGGAAGAAGCTTTTAAAGAAGAAGTTCCAGCTAAGCCAAAGCAATCTAACAACCTTATTTCCAAGATGAAACAGTCTCTTGTGAAGGCTAAGAAAGCAATCATGGGAAAGTCTCCAAGCTCCAAATCTGAAACAAAAAATGAAGTTACAGCCAAATAAAAGACATCAGCAGCAGTGAAACCAAGAAAAAACAGACAGTGATCATAACTTTATTTGTTGTGTGATTTTTCATTCTTGTTTTCTGTTATCAGGGGTCCTGCTATATTTCTACTTTCCCTTTTGTTTGCTGCAAGTTTTAGTTATTATCCTAGGTATACCATAGTTGTGCTTTTTTTAATCTTGCAAACTAGAAAGGGTGGTTTTGTTGATTTCTTCATATTTGATCTCTGCATTCGAATTGTGTAATTGTGGAAGAACATATTCAATTAATTGGTTTGTGATGTATATAAAGAACTGTCACATTTATGAATATTAGTTTTTGTTATTATTTGTCATTAATCATTATTATTGTTTTATGGTTTTGTGGGCATCTTGATGTTTTGATGTTGTTTTGGTCCCATAAATACAACATACTATATAGATGATAATATGAGATTGAGTGTTTTACGTGTTTGTCCAGATTTTCGTATGATTTTCCTATCTCATAAATGAAAGTACAACATATGTACTATAATTTGATTTTTCTTTTCCCTGAAAGAAAATATAATTCTTCCATATTTTGATAGTTCCTTTTTCCTAAAAGATTTTTGTATGATTTTTCTATCTCATGAAGGAAAGTACAACATATGTACTATAATTGGATTTTTCTTTTCCCAGAAGGAAAATATAATTCTTCCATATTTGGATAGTCACTTTTCTTGTAGAAAAACTTTGGAGTTATATAAATTGAAGATTTGTCCTTATCATTGAGTAGCATCCACAATGTAGTCATATGGGATTTGAGAGTCATGTTTAGGAGGGAGAACTTTACGGGACAAGTGATGTGTTTCTCTCAATATTAAGTCAGTTGACCAAACAACATTAAATATTTGTCCCTTTTGGTAGATTTCTCTTTTGTTATCTGATTTATCGTCGTTGAGGATTTGCTTTACTAGCTTCCGCATGACAGCTGATTTTTTTCGAATCTATAGCAAAAAGTGTAACTTAAACTCTATATATATTGTTGAACAATTCTTTCAAAAGTATGTATATTGGCAAGTTTCAGTAGGTACGCTGATACAGACACTGATACTCGCACGACTGCAACCATTTACGTAAATTATGGATCTATCTCTAAAGCAAAAGATGGTGCTAATTAATCCCCTTTCCTCATTAATACAGACTCACTTATATAGCACCAAGGGAACGTCTGGAAGATAAGGTAGGTCTAATATTCTCTAGAAATGGGAGAAGGGTTCAGAAAACTTTTTAGTGGAAAACAACAGTAAAAAGGATAATTTATCAGCTGAAAGACTGAAACATTAGTAAATGAAAGAAACACAGGTAAGCAGAAGTTTATAGGAACCTGCTCGTGTTTTTATTATGTTAAAAAAATCAGTTTATATGTCTAATACACGTGAATACATTTGAAAGGCCAGGAACTTCAACCTTGGGAAAGGGAAGTGCTGGGACCAACTGCTCTCGTGTTATCTCGAATATACATTTGAAGGATGAAGTATCAGTTTCTCTCTAAAATATCAAAATCTCTGCAGTTCGCAGTGTACTGTGGTGCTATATCCCCACTGTGGTTACAGAAATTAGCTTTCAGTCTGGAACTCCTAATACCACCTTCCAGCGAGAACAGTCAGAAGTTCGCTTTCGTCGGAAGTGAAAGGAGCTTCCTTCCTCGCCCGCTATCAACAGTAAGTTGCAGGCACTAATTGGAACCTGTATAAAGAATAGGATTGCTAAGTGAAGCACTTCCTGCCATTCTCCTGGTTACATATACTTTGCACACATAGGGATGCCCATGGAAGCAATATTATATGATATAACTTCATTTTAACATCTTAGCATAACTAAAGAAGTTCTTTCTCACCTCATTGGATTCGGTAAATCACCAGGAGTGACCCTGGTCCTTAAACAAAATCACCACGTTTACTTCAAAGTAGATCTGTTGGGTTGGTCAAGTTATTAGAAGCTGGTCATTCTTCCGCACCAAAGGTGATTTACCAAGCTGACCGAGTATAAGCATGTTCCATTGGCCTTTATTACATTAGATTAGTAGGAGTACGGCTGGCTCTTTCTCCTCAATCGGTGGAAATGCCATTCATAATATCTTTGGCAACCTTTCTTTCACAGGCTCATTTGTTGCTTGTACCTGACATTCATGGGAAGGAAAACTTTTTAAGCACGTCCACAATTGATGTAAATTTAAGTGCACCAGGGAAAACTGTGTCTTCCGCCAATTAAAAGCAAAGATACACAAGGCTACAAACATTTGTTCTGGACGACTGCAACCAAATATAACATCGAGGGTGAATTTACAGAAGACCGACGATAAAAAAGGAGCTTCAGACAATCCTAGAAAACTGGCCTTTCGCTGGGGAAGGAAATGATGCCACCTTCTCAAGGAAAATAAATTCTCCTATTGCATGCCAAAAGAAATTCAATGGTAACTGTAATAAATCTGATACCAGTGTGTGCTTGTGACTTGCGGGTGAAATTGAGTATCCTCTCCGGCCAGTGGCCTAGGTTGATTAACTACATTCCAAACTACTTTCCTTAATGGGAAGATTGAACAAGCTAACACCTCAGAAGAAAGCTATGTGAAAATTAATGGTCCCTTATCAAGTAACAAAAATGTTGTAGCAGCTTAGGTAATGTGAACTTCAGTCCATGTTTTTAAGAGGTATTCTGTTTGAAGAACTGAAAAGGAGTCCACATCCACTACTTAAAGGTTTTCAGCTGGAATTATATATGAAGAGTAGCCATAATACAAAGCTCACATTCTCCTGTTTGCAAAGATTAAAAAATAAAAGATTAAAACTGCTTGGTAATTTACAATAGATCATTATCCAATATCGAGTTCAAATGTTCAATAGTGCAAAACTAAAGGAAACTTTCCTCCAAGAGAGACTTCTCAATGATAGCATGTTTTTTTGGTACATCACTACTCTCTCTTGCAAGTTTCCTTATCATTTATTTGTGAGAAGCGGGAAGGACAAGAAGATGATAATCTCATCTATCAAAATCAATCAGTTTTATCATTGATTCTTCAAAGGTAACAAGGTCATGAAGTTATTAGCAGACTAGTTGATTTCTTTTTCAAATCAGAAGTTGCAACGCCTAGGACTGAATGTGCATAAAAAGTTCTGCAGCATTTATATCTCCTTAACATTTTAGCAATTATTAGTTCATTTAATACAATAGCTATCAAAAAGAACTTTCCATATTTTGCTCCGAATAACTTCAAACCGGTCTATTTAACTCCATACAAAAGAACACATAATTGTCCACCTTAATACTTCTCTGTTTCGTGTTAGACATTTCTCATGCAAAAGCATACGAAAGAAAAGACAGCTTTAAGTTGCATTATATATTGCCTCAGTTAATTCTAACATCAGTTAGTTTACTTTCATTCAAGCACAAAGAAGTACAAGAAAATTATGCCCAACGATAGTGAATCCTACACGTCCCCTAGCTGTCTATGAACACAAACCTCAATCTAGACAGTATGTGTCCGTGTCCATATATTCAAAATCATACCTACATTCGAGGAGACTATAGTTTGTGGTCCCTCACTTTTAACTTCACGGAAACAATTTTACCTCACTAGAGTTCTTCTCTGTTTTTTCTCCGAAAATCTAAAGGGTTTCAATTAATGTTTCACACACCAACACTATTTAGTTTCTTATTGTGTGCTTTGCTCAACCACATGATGCGTTTTATCTCATGGTAATTAAAAACATGAAATCGACACATACTGCTCTGATATCTACTTTTTTGGAAACTGTCTTACTGAATAAGCTTCTAAGGGATCTGTCTCCCAGCTCAATAAGTAAACTATAGCAACATTCAATGTAGATGGAACTTTCTAATTGACTATAAAATATCGAACGCAATGAATTCTCGGCGAAAACACACACCTGATTTGAAGTCTGACTGATTTAGCTGCTCGGATCAGCATTATTCATTATATTTGAGTTCTTAGTGTGTCCTTGGTTTCGGGGTCTAAAGTTGGAAGTATTCCGTATGTCTGTATGAACTCCTGCAGTTGTGATATTTAAACACACAGCTGCATTTGTTGATGGTTGCCCTGCCATAGGAAACAGAGATGCAGGTGATACCGACACAGGAAGTCCTTGACCAGGATGCCTAAAAGAGTGAAGGTTAGATCCAGCTACTCCTGGAAAAGTAGCGGAGCCAGAAACTGGTGGGGAGCGAAGATGTGCTCCTTGCATAGTGGGTATTGGATAAATAGAGCAGCCAGGAGATCCACCATTCATCTCAAGTTTACCCATCCCAAAACCCATTCCCATCCCTAAACCCATCGGAGAAAATTGTGGCACATTGGCGGCATGCATGTATTGAATTCCTGCAGGAAACATCATTGGTGGCGCACACAACCCAGCTCCCATAGACATCATCTGAAATAAATCAGAACATGAAAGCAATCAACTATAGTTATGACATAACAGACACAAAATTGACTCATGTTTTCTATTTATAACGGCGTAACCAAAGTAGCATCAAGGTGAAGCAGGGTGACTTGCAATACTTGCAGATTACAAAATGATAACAACTACTACTAAGCCTCCGTCCGAACAAGTTGGGGTCGGCAAAAAAAATGAATGCAAATAAGGCAAACCACCACAAGCTATAAGGTTAAGGGAGGGAACTGTAGTAGCTCAATAATCGTCACACATCATACTGCTTATTGGCTATTGCAAGTCATAAAAGGTGAATTTGAACATGAAGACAGCTTTTCTCATATTGTACCTCTTCCAAAACAAACTCTGTGTTGCTGAAATTTATGACTACATAGATAGTACTAGAGAAATTGATGCATTTTCTTTTCAGTGCAAAGAATCGCCAAACCATCCCCCTCACACTAGCATGATGAAGAAGTAAGGAAATGGAAGGACAGATAATTCCAAGAGACTAGATAAAGGAAAAAAATAATGCATAAACACAAGAGAAACTTCATCTAACCTGTACTTGAACTTGAAGTGTCTTCAAGTATTCAATAGCTTCATCGAGCATTGAGGCTTTATCCACCTAGCAATCGAGGGTGGAAACCATTAAAACGTACAACTGAAAAAGATACACTACAGAAAAGAAAGTATGCATATGGGCGTTAAGAGAAATCTTGTTACCGATGACTCAACTTATCAGAGAGATAACTCACCTTATTGCAGTTTGGTATGAGATCCTGTAATGCGCGCATCTTCTCATTAATCCTATCCCTTCGCCTCTGTTTGCAATGAAGATGAATTAGACTGCATTATCTAAATTATCTCAACCACAAAAATATCTAGAATTGGAAGATGCAAGTAACAGCACTAGATTATGTTGCAATCATTTCTAAGATTGTTATTTCACCCGCTCAGACAGATTATGCACTTCTGCAGCTCTGCTTCTCTTTGAACCTGCACCTCCTCGAACAGGATAAGCACTTTTGATACCAACAGATTCTTCTTCAATATCCTGAATAAAAGATTGTTTCCTTGTCATGAATAATCAGAAAACTATTATTTTCCTGTCATGTTGACAAAGAAGCAACAGACAACAAAAAGGTTCTGACAATAATGGCTTTCAGAAATCGACTTACTTCACTTTGGAATTCAGACTCCTCATTGTCACGAGTTTTCCTCTTCAAAGTATGAGGATGATCACTTGATGCTCTCTCTGCGCTACTACCAGAACATACAGATGAACACACAACTACAGGTTCAACATTTTTCTCGCCATCAGGAAATTCTTTGATTGCATTTGAACAAGTAAATTGATCACGAGACATGTCATTATTACTTGGACTATCTCCGCATAAATTATCAGACTGTTCAATAGGACATGCCATCTTGTGAAGGCCGACAGATCCTTTTGACTCGACTTTGGAAGATGCCATATAAGGTGGAGAATGGACATCATTTTCCTTTTCTGAACTGAAGTATGATTCAAATGGTACCTCACTAACACGATTTCTGCTACTTCCCCCATTCTCTCTCTCTATAGCTCCCCTTGCCCCTATGGTAGACGAGCCTGAAACAGCTGAACCCCCAGTAATAGGTCTTGAGAAAGGCGCAAAGTTCAGCAAACTGGAGCTATTTCCAGGTATATTTTGCTTTTGCATCTTCATGCTTTTGATAACACCAGCTGAAGCTTGACTTGAATTTGAATATCCAAAAGCGGAAACTGGCATATTGCAGCTAGAATTACTGCTAATAATATCCAAGACTCGTGATCTTAGGGGAAGAATTGGTGGCGAAGATTTCTTTGGTGCCCCTGAACATAACAGGTTAAATGTAGAAGGAGAGAGCTTTGATGCATTTCCTTGTTCTGAGTTCACAATGTTACGAATGGGAACACTATGTGAAGCCCCATTCATCTGATTAGAAATACCTCTCTTATCCATTGATGCAAATCCTCTCTTACCAGATGGTTCGTTGACCATCAGACCAGATATTTCTGGAAACAGTGGAGAGTTATAATCTTGTTGTGGGCTATCATTTGCAGAATAACTCAACCAAGGCACCACTTCATCCTCTTCCGTCAACTCCATTTCATCATTGGGCGCAGATAATGGCATATTATCAAACATAGAGTCCATTACACCAAATTTTCCGATATTTGTGGTTGAGGAATTCCCAGTGAACTTGTCTTTAACTCTCGAAGAGCTTGATGTATGAATACTAAAAGGAGGGCTCTTCTTAGCTCTGCTGGACTGACTTTGCATCACAATTTGACCATTTTCCCATACTAGCTCTACCAATTCATCCTCAAGACTGCATAAACACCAAACAAACTTAAAAAAGTATACTAACAAATAACCAACTAACTATCAATAAGTTAGTTCCAATGACAAAAGGCCATTAAAAGAAATACATCATAAAACATGTACTCACCAAAAGACTTGTAACAACTATTACTACAGTACGTCTCAGTCCTAAACTAGTTGATTACTCACACACACAGTGGCATAGCCACCCTGTGCCAAGGGTGGTCAAGCGCACACCCTACACGAAAAAATTATATTGTGTATATAAGTTAAATACTACTTTATATGGTTATATATTTTATTTGAACACCTTTAACACAGTTGAGTGAGGCAGTCCAGCAAATCAGGATGTTCAAAGTAACGTGTTGATCACGTATTCAAAGCCCTGCCCATGTTATTCGCCAAAAATAAATGGAAACCACCATTTGTGGTCTATACGATTCTTTTTAAGCTAAAAAACTTTCTAATAAAATAACTCGTAAAATTTGTTTGAAAATAAACAAGTAATCTTAAAAGTAATTTTTTAACCAAAAGTTATTTCTTAAATAAATTTTATTATTGAAAAGTCAAGCTCTACAAAAGAATTTCAACAAAAGCCCTCTACAAACCCCAAATCCTCTCGACTCTCTTTTTCCTTTGGTCTTATGTTTACTTTTATTAGTAAAGTTTCCAATGTTATCTTTTTGTTATCTTAGTTTTGATTTATAAAATTATAGTTCTATTAATTTTTTTTACTGTTTAGTTAAATATTGCATAGTTTGATCTAAAAATTTTAGTACACCATCATTGAACAAAAAAAAATTGTTGACTTGTTTAAAGTATAAACACCCTAACGGAATTGTGGCTACGCCACTGTTCACAAAGAGATTCCAAAAAAAAAAAAAAAAGAAAAGGTACTTGAACTTACCTAGAGGACGGATCAGTTGTGGATGACCTTTTTTCCTGGCCAGATTCAAGCTTCCCTCTAGCCATTTTCAAGAACTCAGAGAGAGGCATAATGAAGAAGTGCAACAACTGTAACTCACAATTGCTCAAAGTTTGGGCATTCAAGAATTACTGGGTATAATGCATTTATTTTCAACAAATATCAGAAGTTCAGAGAGCCATTCTCAAGCATAACTCTGAAAACTGAAAACCAAAATTTGTCTAATAAACTAATGTCTTAATCAGTAAAATAGTATAAGACCCATAACAGCAGTACGAATATAGTAATGCATAATCAGTCAAAACCTATTTGTTTAATGGTGTCAAATAAGATACTTTTTAGAAATAATAAAAGCAACCAAATCAAGTTTATTTTTAAGTTTAAAGTTCAATCTTTTTAAATTAAGTTTCAATTATTAGAGGATAAATCCCAACAAGATTTTCTAAATTAATCAACAACCCCAACAAAGTATTAAGAAAAAGCAACTAAGACTCACTTCTTCATTTACACCAAATGACCAAAATCAACCCTCAACTTCAGTTCAAAAGCTCCAAATTCACTTCAGTCGCTACACCTCCTTAAAAATGTAAACTTTGTGCAAGCAAATCCCAATATTCAACCATCAAGATTTTATAGTATTCCACATGGGGTACATAGCTTTCCAAAAAAGGTACAAGCCTTCACAACTACCAAGCTGATGAGTTTTTGAGCTCCAAGAAAAGCAAGTGTACTTCTCAAAATAATAATTATATATATAGAGAGAGAGACATAGTAATGAGCACAAGCAAGAGAACGTTGAAAGAAAGAGGATTATAGGGGAGTGGTAGATGGTGGCAAAAGGCTTATTTGGGAATTTGGAAGAGGCGGAGGGAAGAAGGGACTCACAGCTGAATGAAGTTTTTGCTCTCAAAACAGTGTCTTTCCTCCTATTCCTCTGGTATGTAACGTAACCATACTTAAACAAGAAAACGAAACACTTAAGTACAGTTTATTATCCAATTTGTCGCTCCACTTTATTTTAGTATTATATTTTTTATGCATTGACAGTGGGTATATATTTAAAGTTTTAAACTCTAATTGGAAATTGGTCAATTTTGATTTTGATGATTAACTAACATATATATTAGGTTGGTTGAATGTCACGATCCAATTTTCCTATTTTCGGAGTTGTGATAGTGCATACTAATGAAAGTTACGCAAATCAATCATTAGCTATTTACTTCATTATTATATTGCTTTTTTAAACAAATATAAGGCAATAATATGAAAACAACAAAACTTTAAATAATTAAGCGGAAGATAATAATTTAATATTTGAACATGAATATCTAATACAACCATTTGAATTTCGACTACCCATAACTGGTGTCACAGTTTCACAAAGATCTAAGAGTACGATAAATATAGGTCTGAAAGAATTAAATACAACATTTACTCTGGAAATACATGTAAGAAACAGGAAAATCGATATAGACAGGCGCCAAAGCCTGCGGACGCCTGCAGGGCTACCTCGGGTCGCCTAATGATCAAGAATCAGTCGTCTCACTGCGGTCCAAAGTCTACAACACTGGAGTCTCCACAAAAGAGTGCAGAGTGTAGTATCTGCACAACCGGCCCCATGTGCTGGTAATTGCCTAGTCTAACCTCGGCGAAATACTGACGATGCTAGGATCGTACTACCAAATAAATCTGTGCAATTTAACTATATATAGCGGAAAAAGAAGTACATAAAGAAACAGTCTTATATAGTCAATTATGAGAGGGGGGAAATATGCTGCAGGGAAACATCGAATAGTAACAGAAGAGCAACAAATAAATATGAGGATCACCATAGTTCAATTGAAAATGGGAAGGGGTATGCGGGGTATAACAAGTAGCAACAGGGACTCAACAAGTTAGCGTAGAGAAACTATAACACAGCTATCAATAAAAATTAAGAAATAAAAGACAAGTGCACGGCATCACACTTCGTGCTTTTATTCTCTCTCACTAAAACAGTATACGGCATCACCCTTCATGTATTACGCTCTTTCTCACCCAAACAACAATCACAAGGCAAATAGATTAAGGGGATCTATAACATCGATATAAAATCAAGTAATAAAAGAAAATTAGTAAATAAACATAAAGGACAACATAACTCAATTATTAGCAAGAGTCACAAAAATTAAAGTCAAGTGCACGGCATCACCCTTTGTGCTTTTACTTTTGTCCTCACTATAAGAATCAATATAAATTGTACTGTATCACCCTTCGTGCTTTACTCTCATCCTCACCATGAAATCAATATAATAGGCACGGAATGGTACATCGTGCGGCACGGCATCACCCTTCGTGCTTTACACTCTTTCTTCACAAAACAAATCATGCACGACATCACCCTTCGTGCTTCACCCAAACAACCATCACAAACAATAGGGCAAGGAAATAAATGAAATTTGCAATAAGAATTCCATCAAGGGAGCAACAAGTCAACAATTAAATCCCGGCAACAAAACATAAAGTCAACAATTAAATCCCGGCAACGAAACATCAAGTCAAAAATTAAATCCCGGCAAGGGAACGACATAAATAATATCCATATCCCTGTTAGGGAGATAACAAATAAATCAACAATAGGCCGGTAAGGGTGACAACATAATGATCCCTTCTTTTTCTCACTTTTACTTCACAATTCACTTCACAACTCGAGTCAATGATCTAGATGTTCAATTATCACTTATACCTTCACAACATTTCACAACTCGAGCCAATGCAGGTTCAATTGTCACTTACACTTTCACAATTCGTTATACAACTAGAGTCAGGCTCCTCAATTATCATGGATCACAATTCATTCCACAAACTTTATACAATAATAAGAAATCTTCTCCAAGGCATGAATAATATAACGAAATTATGAAAATCACAATATAAGACTCACGGTCATGCTTGACGGCAACAATAGATACTCGTCACCATGCTTATACGTCGTACTCAATAATTACCACATAATAAATATGACTCAATTCCTAATCCCTCAAGCTAAGGTTAGACCAAACACTTACCTCAAACTTCCACGGCTAACTCAATCCTCAATTACCGCCTTTCCTCTCGAATTTGGCTCCAAATCAATTTTATCTGTACATAAATGACTTCATAACATCAATAAATGCTAATAAATTCGAATCCAATTCCTAATGATAGCTTTCCAATCATTCTTCACAAAAATCTAATAATTGACCCCGGGGCCACTTGGTCAAAACATGAAGTTCGGACCAAAATCAAATTACCCATTTACCCATTCACCCAAATATATAATTATTACTGGAATTCGACCTCAAAACGAGGTCTAAATCACAATTAATCAAAAAGCCCTAACTCTACCAAAATCCCTATTTTTTTTTTACCCTTAATCACATATTTTAGGCCTAGAAATCCCATATATGTTCATGAAAATGGAAGAAAATAAGCTAAAGATTACATACCCAGGAGATTGGTGAAGGATTGCTTCAAAAATCGCCTGAGAGCTTTGGAGAAGAAGAGGTTTTCTGAAATTTTAAGAAATCCCAAAATTTGTTTTTTGCCCTTTTAAAAATCACAGGGCGAAAATGTGCATCGCGTTCGCAACAAACCCTTCGCGTTCACGATGGTGCAGGCTGCATAATACTTCATGTTCGTGGTCAACGGATCGCGTTCACGAAGTAGGATCAGCTCGAGCCTTGTATTCGCGTTCAAAGGATCGCGTTCACATAGGGTATTTACCCCAGCCCCTGCCCAAGCCCACTTTGGCCTTCGCCTTCGTGTGGCCAGGCTCGTGTTCGCTAAGGGATGACCCCCCACTGCCTCGCGTTCGAAACCTGGGACACGCGTTCGTGTAGAAGGATTTCCCTTCATCAAATTTTACACATCGCGTTCGCGTGGACACTCTCGCGAACGCGAAGAGGGAGGCATCAGAAATCCAACAACTTAAAAACCTGCAACATTTTCTAAGTCTGAAACCTTCTGAAACACATCGGAAACATACCCGAGACCTAGGGGCTCCTAACCAAACCCACGTACTAACTTAACAACATCATAAAAACTTATCCGTACGATGAAATCACCAAAATAACCTCAAAAACAATGAATCAAACCTCAAAATCAAGAATTTTTTGTAAACTTCTTCAAGTATTAAATATAGGAATTCATGTTCGAATCACGTCAAATGACATTCATTTTTAATTAAATTTTACATGTAGGACTTAAATCATATGTAAGAAGGCACCGAGCCAAAAAACAGCCCCGATGCCATCGCTTTCTAATAAGATTTCATTTTAAATTTCCTTAAACATTTTCAGAAAATAATTTTACTAAAAATTCATTTCTCGAGCTTGGGACCTTGGAATTTGATTCCAGGCATACGGCCAAGTCCCATATTTTCCTACGGGCCCTTCGAGATCATCAAATCACGGGTCCGGGTCCGGGTTTGTTTATCCAAAATATTGACCAAAATTAAGTTTATTTATTTTATAATCAAATTTTATCATTTTTCTTAGCATTTAACATTTAAGCTTTTCAGCTATGCATTCGGACTGTGCACGCATATCGAGGTAACTCTAAATGAGGTTTCTAAGGCCTCAGAGACATAGAATTCAATTAAAAGCAAGTGATGACCTTTTGGGTCGTCACATTCTCCACCTCTAATGCAACTGTTCGTCCTTAAACAAATAGAAGAATTAAGTACCTCAGTCGCGGGAAAAGATATGGATAGCGGCTACGCATATCAGACTCGGACTCCCAGGTCGATGACTTCGGAGACTGACCTCTCCAATAAACATGGACAGAAGGAAAACACTTCGACCTCAACTGACGAACTTGCCGGTCTAGAATAGCTACCGGATCATCCTCATAAGACAAGTCCTTCTCCAACTTGACAGTGCTGAAATCTAACACGTGGGATGGATCGTCGTGATACTTCCGAAGCATGGAAACATGAAATACTGGACGCATGACTGATAAGCTCGGTGGCAATGCAAGTCTAAAAGCTACATCTCCCACTCGATCAAGAATCTCAAACAAACCAATGAATCTATGGCTAAGCTTGTTCTTCTTCCCAAATCTCATCACGCTCTTCATGGGCAACACTCGTAGCAACACCCACTCACCAACCATAAAAGCCACATCTCGAACCTTGCGGTCTGCATAACTCTTTTGCCTGAACTGAGCTGTACAAAGCCTATCCTAAATGATCCTGACCTTGTTCAAGGCCTGTTGAACCAGATCCGTACCCAATAACTGAGCCTCCCCCGGCTCAAACCATCCCACCGGAGACCGACATCGTCTACCATATAAAGCCTCATAAGGAGCCATCTGGATACTCGGCGGGTAGCTGTTGTTGTAGGCAAACTCTGTTAAAGGCAAGACCAAATCCCACGAACCTCCAGATTCAGTGACACATGCTCGGAGCATATCCTCCAATATCTGAATAGTCCGCTCGGATTGCATGTCCGTTTGAGGAGGAAATATTGTACTCAACTCAACTTGGGTGCCCAATTCTTGCTGAACTACTCTCAAGAAATGCAAGGCAAATTGTGTATCTCAGTCCGAAATGATAGATACAGGCACACCATGAAGACGAACAATCTCCTGCATATAGATCTTAGCTAAACTCTCGGATGAATAGGAGATTGTCATAGGAATGAAATGCACTGACTTGGTGAGTCTATCAACAATGACCCAAACTTTGCCGAACTTCCTCCGAGTCTGCGGGAGTCCAATAACAAAATCCATAGTGATCCGCTCCCACTTCCACTTGGGAATATCAATCTTGTGAAATAACCCACCAGGCCTCTGATGCTCATTCTTAACCAGCTGAAAATTCAAACACCGAGCCACATATGCAACAATATCCTTCTTCATTCTATGACACCAATAATGTTGCTGCAAATCCTTACACATCTTCGCGGTGCCCGAATGAATAGAGTACTTGGATCTATGGGCCTCCTCTAAATCAACTCTCGAAGCCCATCCACATTAGGCACACAAACTCGACTCTACAATCTCAAAAATCCATCATCACCTAAGTTAACCTACCTAGCACCTCCACGCTGCACCGTATCTCTAAGGACACATAAATTGGGATTATCAAACTGCTGATCATGAATACGCGTTATTAGGGAAGAATGAGCAGTCATGCAATCTAATACACGACTAGGCTCAGAAATATCCAACCTCACAAATCGATTGGCCAAAGCTTGAACATCCAAAGCAAGCAGTCTCTCAACAACCGGAATATAAGCAAGACTGCCCATACTGTTGACTTTCTACTAAATGCATCGGCAACCACAATGGCCTTTCCACGGTCATATATGATATTGATATCATAATCCTTCAAAACCTCCAACCACCTCCCCTGCCTCAAATCCAACTCCTTTTGATTGAACATATACTGAAGACTCTTGTGATCGTGAACACCTCACATGCTACGCCATACAATAATGCCTCCAAAACATTAATGCATTAACAATGGCTGCCAACTCCAAATCATGAATCAGATAGTTCTTCTCATGAATATTCAACTGTCGTGAAGCATAGGTAATGACCTTGTCATCCTGCATCAACACTATACCAAGACCAATACGAGATGCATCACAATAAACTGTATAAGGCCATGAACATGTGGGCAAAACCAACACCGGTGGCATAGTTAGAGCTGTATTGAGCTTCTGAAAACTCGCCTCACACTCATCCGGCCATCTGAACCGGGCACACTTCGTGCTTTTACTCTCTCCCTCACCCAAATAGAAATCACAAAGAATAGGGCAAAGAAATAAATAAATTTGCAATAAGAATCCCGACGAAGGAGCAACAAGTCAACAATTAAATCAATGCAAGGGAACATCAAGTCTACAATTAAATCCCGGCAAGGGAACAACATAAATAATATCCATATCCCGGCAAGGGAGATAACAAATAAATCAACAATAGCCCAACAAGGGTGACAACATAATGATTCCTTCTCTTTCTCACTTTTACTTAACAATTCACTTCAAAACACAATCCAATGCTCTAAAGGTTCAATTATCACTTATAACTTGACAATCATTTCATAGCTCTAGCCAATGTTCTAATGGTTCAGTTATCGTTTACACTTTCACAATTCGTTATACAACTTGAGCCAACGCTCCTGAATGATTATGGGTCACAATTCTTTCCAAAAACTTTATACAACAATTAGAAATCTTCACCAAGGCAAGAATAATACAACGAAATCATGAAAATCACAATATAAGACTCACGGTCATGCTTGACACCAACGTACAGATACTATTCACCATGCCTATACGTCGTACTCAACAATTACCACATAGCAAATAGGACTCAACTCCTAATCCCTCAAGCTTAGGTTAGACCAAACACTTACCTCAAACTTCCACATCCAACTCAATCCTCAATTACTGCCTTTCATCTTGTATTTGGGTTCAAATCAATTGTATCTATACATAAATGACTTCATAACATCGATAAATGCTAAACAATTTGAATCAAGTTCCTAATAATAGCTTTCCAATCATTCTTTCCAAAAACCCAAAAATTGACCCCGGGACCGCTTGGTCAAAATACGAGGTCCGTACCAAAATCAAATCACCCATTCACCCATGAGATCAAATATGTAATTATTTCTTGAATTTGATCCCAAAACGAGGTCTAAATCACAATTAATCAAAAATCCCTAATTCTACCCTAAATCCCTAATTTTCTACCCTTAATCACATGTTTTAGGCCAAGAAATCCCATATATGTTGATGAAAATGGAAGAAAACAAGTTAAAGATTACTTACCCAAGAGGTTATGCTGAAGGATTGCTTCAAAAATTGCCTAAGAGCTTTGGAGAAGAAGAGGTTTTGTGAAATTTTGAAGAAATCCCAAAAGTGTTCTTTTTTTTACTTTTAAAAATCACTAGGCAAAAATGTACATCGCATTCGTGATGGACCCTTCGCGTACGCGATAGGTCAGGCTGCATAAGCCTTCGCGTTTGCGTTCAGCGGCTCGCATTCAAGAATTAGGAATAGCTCGAGCCTTGCATTCACGTTCAAAGGATCACGTCCGTGTATGGTATTTACCCCACCCCTTTCCCAGGCCCACTTTGGCCTTCGCGTTCGCGTGACTAGGCTCTCTTTCACAAAGGGGTTACCCCCACTACCCAGAGCCACATTTTGTGCAGAGCTGGGTATTTGGGCACGATGGATTTTGACCTCGTGCGTGGTTGAGTTCCATTGACTTACGAGGTAGCTATTGACATCTACAATCCTTGTCTCTCCTTTCTTGTTATCTTTTATTTTAAGTATTGGCATTTGACGTAGACTATTGTAGACTCTATTCTTAGACTGGTTTTTTAGATACTCATTACTAAGTGACACCCCATTGTCGGGCTATTTTTCCGCAATTATGTTTTGGATTTATCCCATTTTATGGAAAACCTCGATTAATTTAAATGTCATAACTCACTCCTATTAAATATTGGAAGTTATTTTGGAAATATTAGTTTGCCTAGTACCACAATAGGCGCCATCACGACGGGTTCGGTTTTAGGGTCGTGACAAGTTGCTATCAAAGCTAGGTTACAGAGGTCTCACGAGTCATTAGTTTGTTTAGTAGAGTCTTGAGAACTTGTACAAAGATGTCTGTACTTATCTTCTAGACCCTACAAAACCCTTAGGAAACTTCACATCTTTGAAATATTGTAGTGAGAATCTACTAATTCTAGTAACTAAACTTCTGTAATTCTATTCCTTCACAAATGGTGAGGACACGTGCTACTGGGAAGGACCGACAACACCAGTACCACCAGTCAAGGCTGCGAGAGGCCGAGGTCGCGGTAGAGGCCATGGTAGGGGCAGAGGTGCAACTCACACTGTAACTAGGGTAGCACTTACAGACCAATTGCCCAAATTCATGATCAGGTCCTAGTTGTGGATGCACCAGCAGGACCAGCTTAGGCACCACATGTGCCTATTGTGATTCCAAACCTTTAGGAGGCCTTAGATCAAATTTTGACTCTATCCACTAGTCTTGCTCTGGCAGTCTATGTTCCAATCACAACAACCACTTCTCATACCAAGAAGGCACTCAAAATCTTGTCGCCCGTACACTAGAGCAAGTGATGCAGGGACTCCAGACACTGGGGGCAGTACCATCCCAACCGGTGCCAACTGCTCAGGCCCATGTCGTTCCTGTTATGACTTATGACAAGTAACAGAGACTAAAGAAGTTTGGTAGACTTCAACCTCCATATTTCATCTGGGTAGAGTTTGAGGACGCCTCGGGTTTCTCGGACAGACGTTGAAGGATTCTCCATACAACATGTATTTTGGAGACAAGTGGAGTCTTGTTCATTACTTTTTAAGTTCACTGGAGCTGCCTTCACCTAGTAGGAGGCTTATGAGAGCGTAGACTGATTGGTGCAGTGCCACTTACATGGTAGGAGTTCTACGTTCTCTTCTTGGGGAAGTATCTTCCACAGTCTCACACAGAGGAGCTGCGCAGATAGTTCGAGAAGTTGCGTCAGGATGATATGATTGTGATGCAGTGCAAGGTGATATTTTCTAAGTTAGCTCATCATGATATTTGCTTGGTTCCCACTGATAGAGATAGGATCAAGAGGTTTGTTGATGACCTCACATTTCAGATGCTAGTGCTTATGACTAAAGAGAGGGTGACAGGTGCTACTTTTGAGGAGGTTGTTGACATTGCTCATGATATATAGTGTATTCCCCGCTAGGAGCAAGTTGAGAGAGAGGCCAAGTGGCATTGTGGATCAGGTAGTTTTGGTGGTGTTCCTTTTGGAGGTTAGTTCCACCATGGTAAGGGTCGTCCCAATAGGCATGCTCAGACGGCTTGTCCTGTTTATCATGGTGCATCATCTGGCCATGGTTTCCATAGTTCTCAGTAAGTTCACTCATCTCTCAGTGCCCTTCCAGCTCATAGTTTGTTATGTGCTTCATGAATTCAGGGCTCTTCTATGCCAGGTTCTTCTGCTAGTTATATCGGTACTTGGGGTTCCCTTATGTCCCCACCATCAGAACCGAGGAGTTTCTAAGAGTGTGGAGAGCTTGTTCATATCGATAGACAGTGTCCCCACCTAATGGGAGGTCCAGCTCATCAGAGGAGCCAGCCTACGACTTTAGCACCAGTTACTTCAGCACCTGCCCAGTTAGATCGATGTGGAGCTCAATCATCTAGGGGTCGCCCAAGAGGGGGAGGCTGATCAGGTGGTCGTCAGGCCCATTTTTATGCACTCCCTGCCAGATAAGATACTATTGCTTCAAATACAATAATTACAAGTATTATCTCAGTATGTATCTGAGATGCTTCTGTATTATTTTACCTTGGTTACACATAATCCTATGCATCATCATATTATTCTCATTATCTGGATATGTACCGTGAGTCATTAGCTTCATCTGTTCACGTATCTGCTCCGGTGGGTGATACTATTATTGTGGACAGTTTGTATTGGTCGTGTGTAGTGACTATTGGGGGATTTGAGACTAGATTGAATTTTTTCTCCATAGTATGGTTGATTTTGCATGGATTATTTGTTTCCATGTCATGCTATTTTAGACTGCTATGTCAAGACCATAACATTGGCGTTGTAGGGGTTGCATCGGATCGAGTGGAAACTATCTTTAGATTATGTCCCCAGTAGATTGGTTTCATACTTGAAGGCCCAATGGATGGTTGGGAAGAGTTGTTTATCTTATTTGGCTTTTGTGAATGATGTTAGTGCTGAGACCCCTACAATTGATTTTGTTCCGGTGGTGCAAGATTTTCTAGATGTTTTTCCTGTAGACCTACCAGGCATGCCGCTGAATAGAAATGTGCCGGGCACTCAGCACATTTCTATTCCTCTGTACGTATGAAACCGAGTAAGTAGAAGGAGTTGAAAGAGCATCTTCAGGAACTCTTTGAGAATGGGTTTATTAGGCCTAGTGTGTTACCTTGGGGTGCACCATTTCTATTTGTGAAGAAAAACAATGGTACCATGAGAATGTGCATTGAATATAGATAGTTGAAAAAATTCATAATCAAGAACTAGTATTCTTTGCCTCATATTAATGATCTATTTGACCAGCTTCAGGGAGAGAGGGTGTTCTCCAAGATTAATTTGAGGTCAGGGTATCACCAATTGAAGATTCGAGACTTGGACATTATAAAAAAAACTTTCAAGACCCCGTTATGGTCATTATGAGTTCCTTGTGATGTTTTTTTTTGGGTTGAACAATGCCCAATAAAGGATCATCCATCTGATGAAAAATGTGTTTCAGTCTTATCTCAACTCGTTTGTTATAATATTCATTGATTATATGCTGGTGTACTCTCGTAGCCAGGAGGAGCACGCCCAACGTTTGAGGGTTATATTGTATCGCTTGAGGGAGGAGAAGCTTTATGCTAAGTTCTCCAAGTGTGAGTTTTGGTTTATTTAATTGGAGTACGTGAGGCACGTGGTGTCTAGTGAGGGTATTCAGGTAGATCCGAAGAAGATAGAGGCCGTTCAAAGTTGTCCCAGACTGTCCTCAGCTACAGAGATTCAGAGCTTTCTTGGTTTGGCTGGTTATAACCATCGGTTCATGTAGGTTTTCTAGTTTATTGCATCTCCTTTGACCATATTGACCCAAAAGGTGCTCCTTTCAGGTGGTCGAATGAGTGTGAGGTGAGCTTTCAGAATCTCAAGATTGCCTTGACCACAACCCCAGTTCTAGTTCTACCATCAACTTCTAATTCTTACATAGTATATTACGATGCTTCTCGGAACGGTATCGAGTGTGTTTTGATGCATGAGGGTAGAGTGATTGCCTATTCTTCGTGTTATTTGAAGCCCTATGAGAAGAACTACCATGTTCATGATTTGGAGTTTGCTTCCATTGTTCACGCGTTGAAAATTTGGAGGAACAACCTCTATGTCATGTCTTGTGAGGTATTTACTGGTCATCATAGCCTCCAACACTTTTCCAAACAGACAGATCTAAATTTCAGGCAGCGGAGATGGTTGGCACTACTAAAGGACTATGTTACTATTCTGTATCATCCGGGAAAGGACAATGTGCTGGCCCATGCCTTGAGCAGGAAGGCAGTGAGCATGGGCAGTCTTGCATTCATTCCTTGTGGAGGGACCTCTTGCAGATGAAGTTCAGGCTTTGGCCAACCAACTCGTAAGATTGGATATTTTGGAGCCCGGTCGGGTTCTAGTTTGTGTGGTTTCTCGGTCTTCCTTATTTGATAGCATCAAAGAGAACCAGTATGATAATCCTTATTTGCTTTTCCTTAAAGACAAGATTCAACACAATGATGCCGGAGATGTGGCTACTGGGAGATGATGGGGTGTTCAGAATGCGGGGCCGGATATGTGTGCCCAATGTAGATGGACTACGGGAGTTAATTCTTGAGGAGACCTATAGGTCATGGTATTCCATTCATTCGGGTGCCGCAAAAATGTATCAGAATTTGAGACAACACTATTGGTGGATGATTATGAAGAAAAATATAGAAGGGTTTGTAGCTCGGTGTCACAACTGTCAGCAGGTCAATTATGAGCATTAGAGATCGAGTGGCTTGCTTGAGAGATTAGAGATCCCGGAGTGAAAATGGGAGCGTATTACCATAGATTTCGTAGTTGGTCTCCCACAGACTTCGAGGTAGTTCGATGCTATTTGTGTTATATTGGATTGGTTGAAGAAGTCCACACACTTCATTCTAGTTGGTACTACCTATTCTTCATATCACTCGGCTGAGATTTACATCAGAGAGATTGTTCTCCTGCATGGTGTGCCAGTTTTCATCATTTCAGACAGCGACACGTAGTTTACATTGCATTTTTGGAGAGCCGTGCAGCGAGAGTTAGGCACTCAAGTGTAGTTGATTACAACATTTCAACCTCAGACGGACAGACAGTCCAAGCGCACTATTCAGATATTGGAGGACATGCTACACGCTTGTGTCATTGATTTTGGGGGTTCATGGGACCGGTTTCTACCACTTGTGGAGTTTTCTTACAGTAAGAGTTATCAGTTAGATATTCATATGGCTCCATATAAGGATTTATATGGGAGACGATGTACATCTCTGGTGGGTTGGTTTGAGCTGGGCGAGGCTAGGCTATTGGGTACTGACTTGGTTCAGGATGCTTTGGACAAGGTTAAATTGATGCAGGAGTTGCTTCTCACAGCACAGTCAAGATAAAAGAGTTATGCTGACAGGAAGGTTCGGGATGTGTCTTATATGGTTGGGGAGAAGGTTCCGATAAAGGTTTCACCCATGAAGGGTGTTATGAGGCTTCGAAAGAAGGGCAAGTTGAGACCTCGATTCACTGGACCTTTGAGGTACTTCAGAGGATTGAGGAGGTGTCTTACAAGCTTTCCTTGACAACTAGCTTGTGTAGTGTGCATCCAATATTTAATTTCTATACTTCGAAAGCATATCGGTAGACATTCTCAAGATTTGGATTTCAGCACGGTTAAGTTGGATGGTGATTTGACTTATGATGTAGAACCTGTTTCTATTTCTGAGTGGTAGGTCCAAAAGTTGACACTAAAAGATATAGATTCAGTGAACGTGCGGTGGAGAAGTCATCCCATGGAGGAGGCTTCTTGGGAGACCGAGCGAGAGATGCAGAGCATATGATATACACACCTATTTCAGACTCCAGGTATATGTCTAGACTTGTTCAAGGACGAGCGTTTATTTAAGAGGGGGAGGATGTAATGACCCAATCGTTTGTTTCGAGAGTTATAGCCCCGTTTCCCCATTTGCTTCTTCTGTTGTGTTCTATAACTGTATAATGACTTATCGGGTTAGTTGGTTTGATTCCGGAGTGATTACGCAGTGAATTGATACACTTTGTCTCTTAATTGGAAGCTTAAGTTGGAAAAGTCGACTAGATGTCGACTTATAAGTAAACAACCTCGGATTTGACTTTTGAGGGTTCTGTTGAATGATTTTGGACTTAATATCACGTTCAAAATATGACTTTGTAGTAGAATTAGGCTTGAATTGGGAAAAATTAGAATTTTGACAAATTTGATCGATAGCGGAAATTTTGATATCGGAGTCGAATTGGATTTCGGGAAGATGGAATAGGTTTGTGGTGTCATTTGTGAACTATATGCAAAATTTGAAACCAAACAGACGTGATTTCATATGTGTTTGACGTTGTTTGTACAATTTGAAAATTTCAAAGTTTATTAGACTTGAATCCGTGTGTAATTCATGTTTTTGATGTTGTTTGAGGTGATTTGAGGATTCAACTAAATTTGTATCGGGTTATAAGACAAGTTGGTATGTCTGGTTGAGGTCATGATGGCCTTAGAGTGATTTTGGGTTGTTAACGGCTTGATTTAATGTTGAGGAAAGCAGCTGAAGTGATGCTAGTACTGGTGTAACCGCAATGCAGAGTGGGAACCGCAGATGCCAGCCGCAAAAGTGTGGCAAGGATTGCATATACGACCAAGGACAAGATGGGTAGAGGTTGCATGTATGAATACTTTCCTACACGTGTAATGGTCGTAGAAGCGGGTAGTGTGGCGCAGGTGAGTGTGGTCCGCAGGTGCGATGTGATTTTCGCACCTGTGATGTGCGCAGATACGGTATTTTGATCGCAGAAGCGGAGGTAGTGGCTTAAGTGATTTTTCACAGATGCACATACTTTAATGCAAATGCGGGTACGAAGGTGTGCATATTGAGTCGCAGGTGTGAAAATCTTGGGTAGACCATATAATAGAAGATTTGAGATCTTTCATCATTTTTGAGCTCCGAATTTAGGGATTTTGAGAGGGATGTCGAAGTGATTACTGAGGTAAGTTCCTTGTACCCATTTATTGTCACTAATAGTGTTGTCCCATTTATTTTACACCAAAGTACTGAGCTTTTGAAGTGAAATTTGAGAATTTAGGGCTTGAGAATTGGGGAGTGAATTTTAGGGACTTGGATGACCAAATGGTGTTAGACTTTAATAAATTTACTATGGTTAGACTGGGCTTTTGGGTTTTGTGACTTTTATTGGATTTCGAGCCAATTTTGGATTTTGGGGGTCTAATTTAGTAGATTTCCTATGGAATTTATTCCTTTAGCCTATACTGACTTTATTGTATTACTTGTGGCTAGATTCAGGACATTCGGAGGCCGACTCGTGAGGCAAGGGAAATTTGGAGTAGAGTTTCGATCGGATTGAGGTAAGTAAAATTTATAAATCTGGTCCTGAGGGTATGAAACCCTCAACGTTGTTCTATGTGATTACTTTGGAGGTGACACACATGCTAAGTGACATGCACATGGGCATACACTGTGGGAATTGTGACTTGGGCCGTCCCGTGGAACCATAAAATGGAATAACTTGTTATTAGCTATATGTTTTTCTTAGTGTTATAGAAATTAGACTAAAATCCATATTAGAAACCATGTTTAGGCTACATGATGTCATTGTTGGGACCCGCAAAGGTCGCGTACTTGTTCAAATAGATCCTATTTGATGTCTTCTACTCAGTCATGGTTTTACTTGCTTATCATACCTCCAACCTCTTCTTGTTCCTTGTTGATACATGTTATTATTTGTGTTTGGACTGATTTATATGATTTCTTGAGAGCCCAAGATACTGGAAAGGTTTGTGACTGAGATAGGGCCTGAGTGCCGAGCTGTGAGCTAAGTGAGTATATATGGATCGGGTTGCACGCCTCAACAAGCCTGAGAGATGTATATATATATTGATCGGGTAGGACGCCGCAATGAGCCCTAGGGTTGTATATGTATATAGATAGGGTTGCGCCGCAACGAGCCATATGACTATTATATATTATGGATCGGGCTACACGCCGCAACGATATAGCGCTTGGGCTTAAAGAGCCCATTCAGAGTCAGTACACCCCTAGTGAGCGCATGTACCAATTTAGTGTGAGTACTAAGGGTTGAGAGCTGAGTGATTGAGCTGTTGAGCTGAGTTGAGTCACAGTATCCAGGAGAAGTTTTACTTGCTTTTATTTGTTTCTTCACTTAGTTGCTATCGATCATTGTTGTAAGATTTCTGGAAGATGTTATATTCGGTTACTTGAACGTAAAACTATACAAAAGTGATTTGACTCAAATTTCCGAAACTGAAAGCATGTGTATTCTTTACTGAAATTTATAAAGATAAACTATTATTGTGTAGCTCGTCATTTTCTTCAGTTCCTTATTTAGTATTGTTACTTACTAAGTTGGAAGTACTTATGTTACTCTATACACCTTGTGTGCAGATCTAGGGATTTTCGGTTACGGTGGATGTTGATCTCGTGCGTGGTTGAGTTCCGAAGACTTACGAGGTAGCTGCCGGCGTCCGCAGTACTTATCACTCCTTTCTTGTTATCTTTTCTTTTCAATATTGGTATTTGACACAAATTGTTGTAGACTCTGTTCTTAGACTGGTTATTTAGATGCTTATGACTTAGCAACACTCTGATGTCAGGCTATATTTTCGCATTAATGTTTTGGTTTTATCCCGTTTTATGGAAAACATCGATTAATTTAAAATTCTTAACTCTTTCATAATAAATATTGGAAGTTGTTTTGAAAATACCGGCTTGCCTTGTACCACGATAGGCACCATCACGATGGGTTGGATTTTAGGATCCTGACAGCCTCATGAGCCAAGCCCATTTTGACGGATCAAGATGGAACATGCAGAAGAACCAGACTAGAGAACGTGTTCCTTGATATAGTGTCTAATTCAGTGTTTCTAGTCTAGATTAATGTATTGCGCTTATTGTGCTGTAATTTTATTTGCTATGCAAGACGCGTTTCGAAAAGTTTTTTCTCTGTACGAGAATTCAAGTCTTATGCTAGAATTAGCTTGGGCATTTTGCTACATTCAAAGTGGTTGTAGGCAAGACTATGCTAGAATTAGCTTGGGCATTTTGCTATATTCAAAGTGGTTGTAGGCAGTCAAGTGGCTAGGATTTAGTCTCTTAGGTTATAACAGTTTTGTAACTTGAAGCTGCTTCTTGTTTTAGTGAAGTTTTGTGAGAAATCTAGAGGTTGATCGTAGTTTTTACTCCCTTGAACAAGTATATTTTTCATGTAAAATCTTTTTTGTATTTAATTTTTCACTTTACTATTTCATTAATTTAACGAATGAGCATATATAAGAATCAAGTTCTAATGCATATATCCTTTTTTTATTTTATTTTTTTTGAAACGGAATATATATATATATATATATATGTATAAAGTTAAGTAGGGAGGGGTGTCTACCCCCTTATGGATGTTTGTCATACATACATCATTAGAATCTACCATTAGGCCACATATGGCACAAATATTGCCTAGAGCAGCTAGGGTTTCACATTGTTTAATACTACAGGATCTTACATAAACATAGCCCTCCATATCCTTCTCATAGACAACCTTATCAAAATCAGGAGGCTTATAAAACTATATAGTTTATCAAAAGAGTTGATCCTTAGTGCTGCATTTGCAAAAATGTGTGCCACTCCATTCCCTTGCCTGAAGCTATGCTTGAATGATATTATCCTCTGCTTGGTTGACTCCTCCACCAATAACCTGCATTCATGGCATAATTTGTTACTACTACTTGTGTTATCTTGGATTATATTTATTCTCTCCGTCACATCAGTTTCCACTTCAATTGGAAAGAGTTGTTCCTTGATGATCAGTTGTAAGCTGTGTCTTAGAGCTATAAGTTCTGTTTGCATGGGTGAGGTTGAATTAACCTTCATTGATATACACATACACCACCTTCCTTTTGTATTACGAACCACAACACTGATGCCTCCTTCCATGATATTTTTGTCAAAAGCACCGTCGATGTTTGCCTTGTACCACCCTAAGGGTGGTTTCTTCCATTTTACTTGTAAATGAATAGTCCTGTCAACTACTAGATTTTTGTATGTGAAGAAGAAAATTTCATTAGTGTAGGCCAAGATCTTCTTGATACTTATAGCACTTTTTTACCTTGGGAATCAAGCAAATGTACATGTGGTTCATCCCCGGTGGGATTTTGTTCGTGGTAAATATTGTGTGACACAGCTTGATAACCATACTTCCTAGTAGGTGCCAAAATCTTTGGTAGAAAAAAGGATGAAGGCCATCCGGGCTTGGAGCTTTGAAAGGATTAAAAGAAAATATTGCTTCCCTAATTTCATGGTTAGTTAGAGGTTTATCAAGGATTGATAGGTTACAAGTGTGGGAGTAATTTTCCTTATCATTGAATTGGTTAGAATACTCATGAGAGGTTGTAAATAAATCCCTGAAATAATTTGTAACATGAGTCCTTATCAACAAGGGTCTTCTATCCAATTCCCTAGCTCATCCTTAAAGAAGACTGTTATTTCTTCTTATTCTATGTGTGGCTTTAATATGGAAGAACCTAGTGTTAACATCCCCTTGTCTTAACCAATCCACCCTTTCTATAATTTTCCGGTAGTCCTCCTCTAATCATAAGATAGAATTACATTCTTCTAATAGTTTGGTTTCAAGATCTTTGAGGAAGCTACTAGTTTGGTAACTTAGAGAGTTTTGAATTCCGTTGATTCTTTGTAAGAGCTTATTTTTCCTAGCAAAAATGTTACTAAAGGTTTTGTTTTTCCATTCTAGCACTTTTCCATTGAAACTCCCCGATCCTTGTAATAGGTCTTTGTTAGCTTAATTAAGGGATATTAATTTGCTAAACTTAGGATGAGTGCACCAAAAACTTTCTAGCTGGAAAGGTTTATTCCTAATGGAATTAATATTATTATTAAGGTTTATTAGAAGGGGGCTATTATTCGAATGAACTTTAGGGAGATGGGTTATCATAGTATTAGGGTAGGCTTCTAACCATTTCTCATTGGAGTAGACCCTATCAAGCCTTTCAATAATCAATCCCTTGGATTTTTTCTGATAGTTTGTCCATGTGTATTTACACCCTTTAATCCCTAAGTCTATCAAGTTAAAATAATCTAGACAATTCCTTAGAGACTTGGCCCTTCTTTGATTAATCTTCCTACCACCATATTTATCCGCCACAGTGGTAATTTCGTTGAAATCCCCGCCTATTAACCAAGGCCCTTTATAACTATCATAGATTAATTTTAGGTTGTCAGATAACATATATCTATAATTTACATCATTACTAGCATATATGATACTAATTAACCAAGTTAAAATTTTAGGTCTAACCTCGATCATGGCATGGATAGTCTGCCCATTCCTAGAGAAATTATTCACTGTCACCACTTCGTTGTTCAAAAGGATCACAAAACATCCACTCTAACTAATGGAAGAAACTTCTAACATCTCAGTGAAACTGAATGCTTCCAGTATTGAGGGGTGGCTCTCCATCCTTGTTTCTAGAAGTGCAACTATACATGGCATGTGGGTGTCCATGAGTTCCCTAAACTTTCTGGTGAAGTTTGCATTGTTTGCACCCCTAACGTTCCAAATTACTACATTATTAGGCTGATACACGGGGATGATGTTGGGGGGAGGGGGGTTGTTTTGCATCACCCTTTGGGATGGGATCATAATCACCACATTCTTCCTCACCGTTGGGTCCTGTGGTGGGCGTGATATCCAATGAGTATTTGTACAACGTCAATGGGAAACTGAAGATATATTTCCTATCAAGCATCTCCCTAAATATTAAGATTTTTACTTTGTTTAGACTTGAAAGTGTCACAGTTGGTTCCGCTAAGTAAGCCATGTTTTCCACTGCCTCTTCTCCCTCTTGGATTCCTTCCTTATTTTGTATGTTCATTTGTTGTTCTTGCGCGTCCATGGGATCCGGTTGTGGGTGTTGATGGTTGGTGAAGATCTGAGCATTCCATTGGATGAATACCGGGTTGAGAACCATCATGTCCTCTGGTGCATCAAAATGTAGGTTTAGTGGTGGATTTTGAGGTATTTGTTGGTTTGGATGATGTGGAATGTTCCACGTTTGATGCATGTTGTTCACTAGGTTTTGGTTCATTGAAGGAGCTATTGGTTGTAGTATATTTTTCATCCATATTTGATTCACATAATTGTTCATTGCTAGATTCATTCCCTCCGATATTAGTTGGGCTAGGAAATGTGTATTTTGAATTACTAAGATCGATTATTGGCCATTGATTTCCACGTTGAATGTCTTGCATCGTCTTGAAGTCCTAGCTCTATCCATGACTGGGGAATGTGGCTTGGTGGGGTTGGTGGTTGTGCATAAATCGCAGAATTTTGTTGAGGATGTGGGGGGGGGGGGGGAATTGGGTGGGTTGTTCATGTTTTGGTTTCATGATAGATGAATGATTTGGAGGAGCCGATATCTTCTTCTTAGTGTAAGGGGGTCCTGGCCATTTTGTTTGGGTGGTGGTGTTTATAGAGGGTGGTCTATTGCATGAAATAGGATAGGCCTCAATGATTGGCTCTATTTGTTGTTTGGAGTCAGGGATTGGCGTGTGTTTTATAGAAAAATCCCCCATGGATATGTCATTTTCCACTTGGCCATCCATGTGTTCTAAGTTTGTGTCTTGCAATTGGTTAAGAGGTAATGGGCATGCATGCACGCAGACGGGTTGATCATTGTTTGTTGGATTAGTACCAGTATTAGGGGTCATGATAGTTTGCTTTTCATCCTCATTGGTTGGATTAGTGCTGGAGTCTATTTTCATATTATTAATCATCTTTTTGTTATTGTAATCATTAGCTGGATGATTTGTTACGTTTGTGACATTTGTCACTTGGTTTTAATTCAAAATAATAGGCTTTTTATAATTAATTTTATTAGCTTCCAGATTATCAAAAACTATTGGCTGATTTTGTTGTTTTCCCAAACCACTCACATCTCCCTCCATATGCTCCAAAACTTTGTAATTATTGAGTAATTTTTTATCTTTGTTAATAGTAGATTTTTCATTCAAAAGGAGGGGCATTAGGGGGTTGATTAGACATTGCTTGTCAATGTAATTTAAGTGTTGAGTTTTAAGATACTTATCTGACATTGCATCAAACATGCAAACATTAATACCTGGTGGAAGATTTGTTCGAGTATTGGAAGAATGGTCATTGGCTAATTTGGCTTTACCTTTTCCTTGGGAGCTGACTGTCATCCACTCTCCTTCTTCTGATTTGTCTTGGTTTATTTCTTTCTTTTTTGCACTGTCTTCCTTTGCTGTGGTTGGTGGCCTTCCTTGTGAGCAATATTGGTTCGTGTGTCCTAGTCTCCCGTATGATTTACAAAGTATATCATCTCCTTCATAGACAATTGGTTGTTTATGTTGCCCTATGAGGATATGGTTTTGGACAGGTTGATCAAGTGGAAGTTCCACACATAGCCTAACGTAACGCCCCGTTAGTGTAGCTGAGGTGCATGCATCCACTTTGAGTATTTTACCAATTGAATTTCCTATTTTTGCTAGGACAATTCCATCGTACAACTCTGTGGGCAATTGTGATCAGATCCAAATGGCTGTGAAATTTTGGTATGCATTTTTTGCAACAAAGTTTTGTACCAATTTTTGAATGGATAGGAAGAAGCCATTAACGAACCAAGGCCCTTTATGTAAAATTTTTGTCATGTTTTCTTCCTTATATAGCTTGACTGTGTAGTAGTCTTCTCCAAAATCAATGACGGGAAAAGTCTCATTCAGTTTCCATAGGTCTTGTAATTTCCTTTTAAGGTAGTGGTGCACAAGCCTTTTACCTATGAGTTTAATGATGATCGAAAATTTTCAGGGCATGTACATTCGGTTTAGATAATCTGGACTGAGGTTTATTTGATTTAAGGAGCTAGTTAACCCCTTTAGGTTTGGATCGTCATCATGTACTTGGACAGTGTTCATATCGATATCAAGCACTAGTTCAGTTGTTGGTGAATTACTAAACTTGGTAATGAAATCGTCTATTAGGAGTGTTTCCTTATAGGATGTGGAGTTGTTTGACTGATGGTTGAGTTTATCCGGTGATTTGGGAGGAATAGTAATGGTAATAGATGGTTGTTTTTATAGTGGGAGGATATACATTCTCTCTACATTTCAAGCATGTTAAACCCTTGATAGATATTTTCAGCTGACCTTATACATATATCCAAGTAGTGCACCAAACTAACATGTATCATCGTATATAACTTGAATGACTTCTCTTATAAAGTTTAATAAATATTACATGCAATGTAAATTTTATATATTTTTGATTTAATATTTTTTAATATTAAATGTATACTTTATATTAGTTGCAAATTTCTTTAGCAAGTTTCAATTTTATTAAATCATCTCATAAAATATAAAATGAGATACTCCAATATAGTTTTCATTTTATATTTATTTTTACTAGGACCTGCAAAATGTAGCGAAAGTTATTGCCTCTAAACAAAGAGTCCGGAACCAAAGTAATGCTTAAAATCCTTTTAAGCGACCAAAGTAACTATCACGTCCCAGCTTAATTGACGTTCGGTCCTATTTCACCAGTATGGCGCATGCCTGCAATGTCCTATACTACTCCTTCCATATAATAGTGCGAGGCAACACATTCTATCTCTATGATTGATCTTCTCTTTCACTTATTCTCTCTTCTTTAGCTTCCTCTTTTAGATTAGTTTTGTCGCAGGCGTCACAAAGTTCAATGACATTCACATAACCTAATGTTTGTGTCACGGTCCAAAATTTATTTAGTCCTGATGACACCTAATCCAAATCGTTAGGTAATCCAAGTAACATTTAACTCAACTCAAATGAAAATAATAAGAGTAAATGAGTAGAATAATTGAAATTTAATACAAACTCCTAAAAATTGACAGTATAAGTCATGAGCTACTAAGACTTTAAATTTGCAAAGTTGGTATGAAAAATAATTACAATATGTGTTTGAATATACATAGACAAAACTCAAATGAAAAACTGCCAAGGAAAAATGGAAGCTATGTCTGGACAACGGGTACATCTTCTATGTCAGCTCCCGCCATGTGCAGCTACATCAGCTCCAAGATCTACACACAACGTGCAGGAGTGTAGTATGAGTACAACCGACCCCTTGCACTTAATAAGTAACAAATCTAACCTCAGATTGAAAGCGGTGAAGAGCTCAGAATATGGTCAGAGTTCAACATGGGCGGATTATGTTGGGAGTAAACCACAAAAAAATAGTATTCATGGTATTAGTGATAAATGCAGAACACTAAGTTACGGCTAAATCAGCAAGAACAGAATGCAGCAAAAATGATACAAAGATTTTACGTGGAAACCCTTCTGAATAAGGAAAAAACCACGGCCAAGAGGATCAACCGATATTACTATTGCGAGGAATTTTACAATGTGTAGTAACGAGTAAAAATACTCCAAAGACCACTACACCCTTAAAAGAAGTAAACACTCTTTTGCTTTTTCTACCTCACTACAATATATCTCACATTCTATTTTTCTTCACAAGCTATTTTTCTTATAGTTTATGGAATAACTTACTCTCTCTTTTCTCTCTTTCTTGGTGTGTTGAAATGAGAGTTGAAGCTCTCATTTTATTGCCAAAGCTTCACTCTCTAAAGCCTACAATATTTGACAATTTACACATACTTTTCACAATTAAACAATGTTGGATACCAACCCAAAGAAATTCAACAAGGTTGGCTACCTAACCAAACCAAGTCAATAAAATCGGCTACCAAATAATTCAAGAAGGTTGGCTACCAAACAAAACCAAGTCAACAAAATTGGCTACCAAATCATTTGAATGAGATGAACACCATATCAATCTCCCCCTCCAGTCTCATTCGTCTAGAGGAGGTAGCACCGTCTTCCAGTTCGAGTGCATGACGACAAGTTATTTCCATAGCTTGAACTTGTCTCTAGGTGCCACCTTGGTCAACATATCATCCACATATAGCAAGAAGATGATAAAATCATCATCTAGAAAATCTTTTTACAAGCACACAGTGATTTGAAGAAGTCTTTTTGTAGCCTTGCTCCCCCATAACAGACTCAAACTTCTTGTACCACTGTCTGGGAGCTTGCTTCAATCCATATAGACTCTTCTTAAGTTTGCATACAAGATTTTCCTTACCTTTTGCCTTGAAGCCTTCAGGTTGTTCCATATAAAGCTCCTCTTCTAAGTCAACGTGAAGAGAAGCAGTCTTCACATCCATCTGCTCAATCTCCAAATCAAGACTAGCAGTCAAACCAAGAACTGTCCGAATGGAGGACGTTTTCACCACAGGAGAAAATATTTCGTCAAAGTCAATACCTTTCCTTTGATCAAATCCCTTGGCAACCAATCTAGCTTTGTATCTGGGCTTCAAACTATGTTCTTCATCTTTAAATTTAAATATTCACTTGTTCTTCAAAGCTCTCATGCCCTTAGGAAATTTCACCAACTCATATGTATGGTTCTTATGCAGAGATTTCATCTCATCTTGCATGGCTTCAATCCATTGATCCTTGTGTTCATCCTCTATGGTCTCCGTATAACATTCTTGTTCTCCCCCATCAGTGAGTAATACATACTCATAAGGTGAATAACGGGTGGAAGGAGTATGAGGTCTAGAAGTCCTCCTGAGTGGAACATCTAACTCTTCCACAGCTTCGTGAGAAGGAGCATCTACCTCATCAATATTAGCATTATTATCACCATTACCATCAATATGCTGATCCAGAATATGGTTCTGGGCATCACCATAATTGAGCCCACCAATGTCATCCGCATTTGTATGAGGAACTTGATCAAGATTAAGTAAGCCTTCAGAACATGAAGATTTTTGCTTCACCGCTTTATTAATATCTTCAATGGTTTGATCCTCCACGAAGATAACATCATGGCTTCTCACGAGCATCTTCTCAATTGGATCCTATAGCCTGTAACAAGCTCATCAAGGCCATAACCAATGAAGATGCACTGCCTTGTCTTAGCAGTTAGCTTTGATCTCTCATATTTAGGCATATGTACAAAAGCTTTGCAACCAAATACTTTTAAGTGGTCATAGGAAACATCCTTTCCATACCAAACTCTGTTTGGAACATCACTTTGAAAAGCAATCTCAAGGAATAGATTAATAACATGTGTCGCGGCCAACAAAGCCTCACCCAAAAGGAATTCAGCAACTTTTCTTCAGAAAGCAAACATCTGACTCTTTCCATCAAGGTTCTATTCATTATTTCTGCTAAACTGTTAAGCTGAGGAGTCTTAGGAGGAGTCTTAGGAGGAGTCTTATGGTGTCTGATACCCTGCTGCTTGCAGTATTCGTCAAAAGGTCCACAATATTCACCGCCATTATCAGTACGAGTACACTTCTGTTTCTTTCTAGTTTCTCTTTCAACTGAAGCTTGAAACTGCTTAAAGACACCCAACATTTGGTCTTTGGTCTTCAAGATGTAGACCCAAAGTTTTCTTGAACAATCATCAATAAAGGTAGCAAAATAAAGTGCGCCACCCAATGTCCCTGTCTTCATTAGACCACATAAGTCTGAATGCACAAACTCAAGAAACTCTGTCTTTCTTGAAGGATTATGAGATTGGAAAGAAACTCTTTTTTGTTTTCCAACCAAGCAGTGCTCACATATTTTTAATTTTGCACTTTTGAAATTTGACAACAATTTCTTGTTGTCCAGAACATTTAGTCCTTTCTCGCTAATATGGCTAAGCCTCTTATGCCATAATGCTGAAGAGTTATGGCTCTCAATGGCATTCACCATCTTAACACAGTTAGAGGCCGTAGTCCAGTATAGACCACAACGTTTTCCCCACGAGCCACAATCATGGAGCCCTTAGTGAGCTTCCACTTTCCAGCACCATTGGTACTAACATATCCCTCATAATCAAAAACACCAATAGAGATCAAGTGCAAACGAACATCAGATGCATTCTTTACATTGTTTAAAACTAGTTTAGTTCCAACACTAGTTTCCAAACAAATCGATCTAACACCAGCCACCCTAGATACAGTCTCATTAACCATACTAAAAGTTCCATACTCACCTTGAGTATAGGATGAGAAAAATTCATTCCTTGATGTCACGTGAGATGCGGCACCACTGTCCACAACTCAGCTTGACTCATCACAAGCAATATTTATCAGATCCGCATCAAGGACAGTAACAAGATCTTCTGTAGTGACGGTGGCCACACGATTGCCATCTTCTTCCTGTTCTTCCTTATCTTTATTTTTCTTTTTCAAAATCCGGCAGAAATTTGTGTGCCCTTTCTTCTCGCAATGATAGCACTCAATATCTTTAAGTCTGCTTCTAGATTTTCTTCTATTATGTTCTCTATTTTGAGAACACCAATTCTTACTTCTCCCCCTAGAATCAGTCACCAAGACATCTGCTGAGGAGGAACCTTGAGATTTTCTTCTCATCTCTTCATTTAAAAGGCTCCTCTTGGCAAGATCCATTGAGATCACACCATCCGGAGCAGAATTTGATAATGAAGTTATAAGAATTTTACAAGAATGTAGTAGGGAACAAAGTAGAAACAAGCCTTGAATTTCTTCATCAAAATTTAATGGCCATAGCAGATAACTGGTTCATGATTCCATGAAAATTATTCAGATGATCTGTCATTCGCGGAACCATCATGGTATTTTAAACCCAACATCTACTTTATTAGAAACATGTTGTTGTTTTCAGTTTTCCGTGCATATACACTTTCAAGGTGCTCCCAAAGGGTCCGGGCATGTGTGTCCCCAAAATTATAGTTCAAAACATTATCGTCAACCCAGCGTCTAATATAACTGCAAACCTGCATGTGTACCAAACTCCACTCTTCATCTGATTTATTATAAGGCTTTATTGTGGTGAAGACAAGTATATGAAAATTCTTGACATAGAGCAAATCTTCCATTTTGCCCTTTCAAATGGCATTTTTTGTGCAATTCAAAGTAACCATTCTACTAGTGTTGGCTTCCATCGTTTATCACAAATACAAATACTATTTGTTATGAGACCAAAGTAATTCTTTTTCTGATGTGGAAGATCAGACTGGGCTGCAACCATAGAGCATACAAAAATAGAACCTTGGCTCTGATGCCACTTGTTGGGAATAAACCTCGAAAAAATAGTATTCACGGTATTAGTGATAAACGCAGAACACTAAGTTATGGTTAAATTAGTAAGAATAGAAAGCAGAAAAATTGACACCAAGATTTACGTGGAAACCCTTCTGAATAAAGGAAAAACCACGGCCAAGAGGAGCAACCGATATCACTATAGCGAGGAATTTTACAATGTATAGTAATGGGTAAAAATACTCACAAGACCACTACAGCCTTAAAAGAAGTAAACACTCTTTTGCTTTTTCCACCTCACTACAATATCTCTCACACTCTATTTTTCTTCACAAACTATTTTTCTTATAGTTTATGGAATAACTTACTCTCTCTTTTTTCTCTTTGTTGGTGTGTTGAAATGAGAGTTGAAGCTCTCCTTTTATAGTCAAAGCTTTACTCTCTAAAGCCTACAATATTTGACAATTTACACACACTTTTTACTGTTAGGATTATGATTCCTACTAAAGACAACAACCTTCATTTGAATAATCGGATTTACAACTACATGAGCGGAAGCTAACCTGAATCCATATGTGGAAAAGTTGAGCCTCCTTCTTGATGATTGTCCTTGAGCTTTTGAACCTCTTGATTATTTCTTCAAGAATGACTTGTGGTTTGTATGTTACCACAAGAATGAATCCTCAACAATAACAATATATGAAAGGTTTACAAAATAGTATTATGACAATGATCAAGGTTTTGGCTTATGGTTTTCCACTCTATTTGCAAGACAATGGACAAATGGTTCTTACTTCAATGGGTAGAGAAAGAACTTGTCTTGTTAAAGAATGGGAACCATAACCCCACTTTATAACTCTAGGAGTTACATAACCCAAGAGACAAGAGTTACAAGACAAAAGTTATGTCTTGAGTTATGTCTTGCAAGAGTTACAAACCCAAGAGTCACAAGCATTCATGTAACCATAGTTACATATGTAACCTTAGTTAGCCCATCATAAACTAAGGTTACACTTTTGGGTATCTACACATTAGTCCTACACTTTAGTATGACAATACATTGGCCCCCTTAACATAATGTCCATAAGACCACATAATTAGGCCAAACCTTAAGATAGCACATAACATATAATTATTCATGTATTGTTCATATGTGTATAGATATAAGTCCATATATCTAGATATAAATCCATATATCTTACATTTACAATTCAACAAAGTTGGTTACCAACCCAAAGAAATTCAACAAAGTTGGTTACCTAACCAAACCAAGTAAATAAAATTGGCTACCAAGTAATTCAACAAGGTTGGCTACCAAACCAAACCATGTCAACAAAATTAGCTACCAAATCATTTGAATGAGATGGACACCATATCAGATTAATGTATGCAATTGGATGTGGTACGCCACCCGGTCTCTCAGATAAAATTATATATATATATAAGTGGCCTCCTAAATCACAAAGTAACAGAAGGTGCCATGGTTGAAGTGCGGAAGTCCCACACGACAGCAACTAGCATCGAGACTCTCTGGATATCTTAGTGGTTCGTCTGTTTTTATAAACTAAAAGCATATATTATATATATAATTTTAAAGCTAAATAGGGAGGAATGTCTCTGCCCTATAGATATTTTTCATACAAGCATCACTGTAATCTACCATTAGGCCATCTATGGGTGGTTCGTCTGTTACTTTTTTCCTTTTTCATTGTTTTTTCTCCTTTTGTTAATTTGTCTTACTTTCTTCATCATCGGTATCCAATTTTTTTTTGCAATCACATTTTTATATTATATATTTTCTTCTTGTGTCTTTATCTTGATGTTAAAATTTTATTTGGATCTAATTTATTTATTTTATCTTTTTATCCATCTAATTTTATTTTATTAATTGTAGAACATTTTTTACAGTAATGCATTAAAATACATAATATAATATTAATTAGTTTGCATGTAGATTGAAGGGTTTGTCACATATTCGTTTATTCATAATAATCTTTTAAGATTGGATTGAATAAATTCAAAATAGATCAATCGGACCGACATGAATTAATCCAAAACGGATAGAATCAACTGAATGTACACCCTAAATAAATCTTCTTTACTAGTGGTTGGTTTGCATTAAAATAGTGGCACTGGTAGTCATCAAATTCTGGATCCGCTATGGAGTCCAACACCAATGGCCAATAACGAGTCATAATTGTCACGATCCAAAATTCCTCCGAAGGAGTCGTGATGGCACATTGCCTCTAAAACTAGGTAAACCTAACATTAACAGAAATAACGACAATATTTACTAATATTGAAAATTTTCAAAATTGAAATCTTTGTATAATTTACAATCCCAAAACCAGTAGTACAAGTCATAAGCCTTTCTAGAAGTATTTATACATAATGAATACATCAGTTCCAGAATAAAAGGAAAGAATGAAAATAAATACAATTGAAGGTGACTTCGAGGTTTGCGAACGGAGGAACATGTTTATCTTGAGTCTCCATAACAATGATCCACACAACTACTAACAATCGAATAGCTGGAACTATACAAAAATATTAAAATTTGTATAATGAGCACGCCATAGTGATGCCCAGTAAGTATGAAGATTAACCTTGATGAAGTATTGACGAGGAGTAGTCAAGACACCTATTGGCCTAACAATCTGAGTAGGATAAGACATAAAGCTAAAGTAATGCTAATAGCAGGAAGAATTCAAATTCTAAAGCAACAGTGAGGATACGTGAAAAACACGAATGGCAACTAGAAATAACCAAGTAATTAAATGACAACATGGTTGGGATATAAATAAGTATAAATGTCCTCAAGTAGGGAAAACGATGTTAACTCAACCAATCCAATTTTTTTCAATAGTCGATCTCAATAATTTCATCTCTCGTAATTTCTACCATAAACCCCAACTTAGAATCCTTTAACACACATGGCAACTTGTGCCCACATCTTTCTATATTATTTTAGATGACAAAATTCACGTGATAATCGATCCATAATATCTGTAATAATTGCTAATTAAGATGTTCAAGAGATCACATTATGTATCATAAAGTAAATTTACTGTTTCTAGAACAAATAGAAAATCAACGAGAAGGATGAGTTTTGTTTTAGAAATTATTTGAGTGAAGAAAGTAACATTTACAAATACAATTCAACATTGAATAGCTATTCCATTTAATATAGAATTTATTAAGTCAAAACATAATAACAATCCTTTTTTAAGTAAAATAGAAACCTCATAAAAGTTAAGGAGATTAAACTGGGGAACCTATTGAAATAAAGTATAATGATTATTAAAAATAGCAGATACTGAAATATACGGTGAGCCCCATATTAAAGTCACACAAGGTAGCATGATATTAGTTCTTTTATTTTTAATCACTATATTACTTATGACTCAGCTGCGCAGGAGGAAATAACTCAACATAGTTAGTTTTTAAAAATCAATTTACTAGAATAATAGTATCAGAAAAAAGAGCTCAGGAAATGATTGCCAGGAAATATGCCAATAACAATAACTCGACCCTCAAAACTCAATAAAACCAGAAATATAAAATAACAAAGTCTCGTCTGAAGGAACTAAAATCATTACAGTAAAACAGGGGATACAAATATTCAATATCATAATATCACCATATAATATCACTATCATAAGTCATCCTTATTCCACCATATCAATTCACATTTATTTCACATGTTGCAGCCTGATCCCATCGTACAATATTAATATCATAGCGATTAATATAATATGTTGCAGCACACAACCCGATCATATCGTATAAAATCAATATCATAATTCACCCTTATTTCACCATAATAATCCACCTTATTTCACATGTTGCGGTACAATAATAATTTCACAATATAAATATCCTCTCTTATTCCATCACCTCCCTTATTTTACTTGTTGCGGCGGACAACCCCATCCCCCGTACAATAATTAAAATCAACAACAATAATTCAATAACTCTATTACAATAATTTTTACAACCAAGAGTTTTAGTACACGGCAACAAGGGAACCACATAACAATCAAAGGAATACAACAACCTTTAGAAAAATAATAAGATATGTAAGGCACATAAGAACTACGGAGGCAATGACAACAAGTTGGACATGTAGCATATATGCACAAAGTCATAGAGGAAATTGAGAAGTTGGTATTTTACCGACTTATCTTGCCTTTTAACCTATAAATTTGCTATGTTTATAGTGACAAAATCAAGCATTTAATATCAATTACTTCTATTTTATAGGTTGTATGTGATTTAGAAGTAATGGTGACGAAATCAAATGAAAACAAGACAAAAAGAGCTAAAATGGACAAATAATCTGCCCAGTGAAATACTCTTTGCGAACGCGAAAGAGGTCACGCGAACACGATGAACTAGTAACCATACCTATGTGAACGCGTACGTCAAACGCAGACGCGATGTGGAGCAAAAGAGACCTTCGCGGACGCGAAGGTGTTTACGCAAACGCGTTGAGCAGAAATATGTGGCATTCCTGAACGCGAAGATAAACTTGCGAACGCGATGAAGAAATCAGGCGTGAAGACTGGGCAGTTCTGGAATTTCACATCTTATATCCCAATTCCATTAATACCCAATTCAGCTCATTTGTAAAGTATCTTTAGCTTATTTTCAGTCTCTTAGACTAGAAAGAATAAGTTGGAAGCTAGGGTTTTGCACAAACACACTTGGGTTTTGTTATTTTCAAGCTTTTGATTAAGGTTTTCTTATCCATCTATGTTTGTTTCTTCATCACCTTGCTTTGTATTGAATACTTAAGTGTGTATTATTTTATCCAACACTTGAATCTTGTTTTTGTAAATATTCATAATTAATGTGTGGATTTTATACCTAGTGCATATGTATTGAATGATTTTTCTACATTTTTGAAGTGAGTTGTTGTTTCTTTAATTATTCTTGTTCTTTAATGTTTCCAAAGGGATTAGCTAACCCTAGGACTCGCCCATTAACTCTGAATTAATTTTGGGAAAAATTGTTTGGGGTTGGGAAAGATTAATTAACAAGAACTTGAGGCGTTAACCCTCATTTTATAGATTATACCTAGGGATAGGATTGAACTACTTGTAGCCTTGCGGGTGTACTTAATCTTCTAATTGTGATCACGGAAAATACAATCAGGAAGTATTATTAGCCTTCAGAAGAATCTAATTTAGAATTATTATCCGTGGCTAATTAACATAAACTCGCTCATATTTGGAAAATCGTGAAATACATTGGATCGTTACTTGAAGTGTAAATCCCGATGCTTTCATACTTGTAGACATTGATCATTTTACTTGCATTCTAGGTTAGTTTACATTTCCGCAGATTAGATATAAAAATAATTTTCAACAAAAATTCTTATTGTTTGGCGCAGCGCGACTAGCGATAATTCTCTTACATTCCTAATCGCCTACACATTGTTCTCTCTGGGATTCAAACCCAACTCATAGTTGGGTAATTATATTGCTGCAACCGTATCTATTGCTTTTTAGCGGTGGATTTGGATGTCACCAAAATTGGCGCCGTGCCGGGGAACAATTTGGTGTAATTTAGGTTGTTTGAGAAATAAGCAAAAGTGCTTTGATCCAAACTTGTTAATACTTGTGTAATTATTTTTCTTACCTTGGGTCTATCTTTCTTATTGATTTCTTGTTTATATTTTTATTCTTGAAAAATGGCATCATATAATGATAATTGGTCAGATGGGAGTTGTTCATATTTTGACGACCCTTGTCCTTATTGTGATAGACCATACTCATGGCAATATTATTCAAATTCTCCAGGGGGTGGATTGTGCGCACAATCTCAACCCCATGGTTGGAGTATATTTCTGATAATCGATTGTTTTAAGTAAAATCTGGAAAAGATTTTTTGAACGTTGCCAAGTAATCGATTGTATATTTCTGATAATCGATTGTTTTAAGTAAAATCTGGAAATGATTTTTTGAACATTGCCAGTAATCGATTATACGTCTTAGATAATCGATTATGCTGCGTAAAATCTGGGAATGATTTTTGGAACGATTGGAAAACAATCGATTGTGCCAATTAGACAATCGATTGTCGTAGCACAAAATCAGCAATTCTTGATTGGCGATTAGGCAACAGTTATGCATGTTTTTGACACTATAAATACATCTTCAAATCAGTCTTCTAAACACAACAACTGATCATATTATTGCTAAAGCTTGCATACTCTCTTATTCATCATTTTCTATTCATTACATAAGTTTTTGAGAGCCAAATTCTTGACGAAAGTTGTTGCGTTCTTGAGCATATTTATTTTACTCATATCTACTCTTAAGGAGAGTCTTGCTTTGAGTGCAAAGTGTTTTTATACACTTGAAGGGAAGTGTTAATCCCTTGTATTGTAAGAAGGAACGTTGTGATTCCTTTGGTTGAAGTCTTGAAGTGTTGTATCTTCGAACAAAGGTTGTTGAGGCTTGTGTGACTCAAGTTCTTAGTTTGTAACGGTTTGTTAAGCACCCGTAAGCTTAACAAAGTTAGTGGAAATCTCGAGAGAGTCTCTCGGGGACTGGACTAACCACGGGTTGTGGTGAACCAGGATAACATCGGTGCGTTCGTTCTTTATTATTTACTTATCGCACTTATTTCATTCCTGCAATTTTTAAATTCCGCAAGTTTACGCTGTTTTTTATTATAACGCTATTCACCCCCACTCTAGCGTTAAGCGTATATTCTAACACAAAATGCCTTTGAAGATATTTTGGAGACTAGTTTCCAAAATGACTTCGCACTTGAAAGGTTGCACTCGCAAATGGATGAGTTGATCGAAGCCTCAAGGGTTCAAAGAGCCTTAGAAGAGAATGAAAATCAAAGATATTCCTTGGTGATTGAAAGTGTGAACCTTTTCTTGGCACTTGATCAAAACCAAGAAGAACTCACAAATGCTCAAGATGAGAAAATAATGCTCATGCTGAAACCATTCTTGAAAATGAGGAAAAGCATAAGTTTGCACCCGAGGACTTGAAACAAAGTTTGGCATACAATGATGAACACATCCGCACCTTGGAAAATCAAAAGCAAGTATTGGTTGAGACTTACTATGCCCAACAACTTGAGTGTGTGGAAGAGAGTCAAGAAGATCCCAATTCCGAGGAAGAGAGTGAACTTTACTTTGAGGAGTCAAGAATTGAACATCCGCCAACCGATCCAATGAGTGTTATTGATGCCGACAAAAATATGAAATTGGAGTCAACCTGTGTAAATGCAAATGAGGTTGATATTGACTCTAATCCGGGGAAAATGAGGATGTCAAGAATGAAGAATTGAAAAGTGAAGGCTTGAAATCACATTCCAAGCATTTTTCAACGTTGGAATTGTGTGGTGACACGGAAGTTGAACCTCATGAATAAATGAAGGAGTGCGAAGAGGAAAAATTCAAGCCATACATCTTATAGATTGAGGAGACAAGGAACCAAAACGACATCCCACACTTGAAAGCCAAGAAGTGAAAAATGAAGATTTTAAGCATTGGCTCGAACATCAAATTACCACCCCCATCGCTCGTGGTCACAAGCTTGATTCCAAGCTAGGTAATGTTGTTTGCGCCGTACCACGACTTTAGAATAGCTTAGAATATTATTTTTGACTAATCTGCCAATTATTAGATTTTTTGGAGTAGATTTGAGCAGGTCAGGTTGTTCCAGAGTGCCAAAACCAGTAGCTGCCAACACTGTTGAAGTGCAGAAAAAGATACTTCAATGCGTCCGAGTGAGAACATCACGTTCGCTAAGCTTCAGAGAATTTAATGCTTCGCGTACGTGTGGAGGGGCTTCGCATTCGCTTCCTCTGGGCACTCTTACATATCACGTTTGCGTGAATTGTTTTCACGTTCGCGGCCACTGTAAACAGCTACCCTTCGCGTACGCATGACACCATCGTGAACGCGTAGGGCCAGGTAAGTCAAAACGACCCAATGCTTCTGGAAATGGAATTTACCCCCTTTTTGCTCAAATCAACAGACCCATAACCCCTAATTCCCAAAAATTTGAAGTGTCTCAAAATCTTCAATTCTTCTTGCAATCATCTCCATTTTCAAGGTATGTAATCTTTACTCTCCTCTCAACATAGTTTTGTTCCTCTTCTCCTTTTTCTAGGTGTAAATTGTGAAAGAAGAGCAACCATTGTGGTATGGTTTTTAGGGTTAAAAGTTTTTAGCATTAAGTTTCAAATTGATGCTTGAAAATTTAAGTTGCTTGTTGGGTGATATAGGTGGAGAGTGAGTGCTCGTTTATGAGAAAATACTGGGTAAAATGTTTGCCCAAATGTGCTGTAAATGAACAAACAAAAAAGGGGCACACAACATGGTTGAAAAAATGCCTCAAAGAAGCAATATTTTCAGGGCGAAGAAGAAGACATCGCAAATGCGAGGTTTACCACGCGAACACGTAAGAGGAGGCAGATTTTGACCTTTGCGAACGCGATGGTATCCTCGCGAACTCGATGGCATAGGATGTTTGAAATTTGTTTATCTTCGCGAACGCAGCTGGATGATCACGAACGCGAAGAGCAAGCCTGGCAGTCCTAAAAATGGCAAAAAATAGTAGCTTTGCCCCGCTCTTCCCGGGACCTTTTCCACCCATTTCTTCTGCTTAAGTACTTCCTAATACATTGTTTTAAGCGTCTGTATGAGATTTTAACATTGTTGGTCAATTTTGTAGGTATTTTGGATTAAAAGTGGAACCAGAACACCCTGAAATTGCACAAGAACCTGTTTTCTAACCTGGACAAGAGGAAGCTTTCGATCATGAGCGGTTTTTATCTGTGGCATGCGAGTGGAGATATGATGAACTTCTATCCAAAACCATTGTGCGGGAAAGAGGCATCAATTTAGAAAAAGTTGAGGAGAAAATGCCTTAGTTTTATGCACGCTTCATGGAGAGCGGATGGATGTGATTTGCTGAGCCACCAATCAATGCCAACCACACAATTGTTTTGGAGTTCTATGCAAATGCCCGACGGACTAACTTCCACGGTGTATTTGTGACTACTGTGCGGGGCGTACAGGTTCATTTCAGCTCTCAGATTACCAATGATCTTTATGGACTCCCCATTGCCGACAACGAGGCTTACAAACAGAGAGCAAGTGCAGGGGGCAACCAATGGCTGATAGATAAGCTGCATGGGGGGATCAGTCCAAAGTGGATAACAGTGCAGAAGAGAGTGGATTCTCATGATTTCACAGCGGAAGCAAAGACATGGATTTCTATCATTTGTTCCAGAGTGTCACCATCTACAAATAACACCGATGTAACAATGGACAATGCACTAATGATTGTCGCTCTCGTGGATGGATTTCCAGTTAATGTGGGGGAGCATATTGTCCGAGAGATTGAGGAAGCTGCTAATGGGAGGTCTAAGAGTCTGCTCTTTCCCTCTATGATCACCAGACTGTGCCATGATGCAGGGGTGCTTAAACGCCCCAATGATGTTGAGAAAGGTCCTGGCAAGCCAGTGATCCATCCCCTACTGAAAAGAGGACCAAGTGACAAGCAGAAAAAGAGGTGCATCGATGTATCCTCCCCTTCATTCGGGATGTTCACTGAGACCACTACTGATTCCGGCGGATCCTTTGAACCCTGTGGTACACCTCCAGGATGGGCCGCACACTATACGACATTTGTCTAGCCAGATTTATGTGGTTGATGCACATGTCACGCAGCTCATAGCTGGCCTTCCAGCTGGCCCACCTGGGGCAAACACATCTACTGGAGCTGAAGCCCTAACATCCATGGCAGAGATGGTCACGAAGTAAAATGATATGACGATCCAGATGGAGGCCATGAACACCAGGCTGGAAAACATGAGCCGCAAGCAAGGTAAGATAGAAAAAAGGAAAAACAAATTCAAGGAGCACGAGAAAGAGAAGAGTAAGTTGCTTTCCAAGATGATGCAGAAGTTGAGTACACTTTGTGATTCACAGGACTCGGATGATGATGATGATCATGCAAACTTGGAGTTTAAATTTTCCACCACATCCAGTTTTGACTGATGAATTGGTCAGGGAGCAGTCTCCACCATTTTACTTTATCATTTTTATTTGCATTAGGGACAATGCAATATCTTTAGTTGGGGGTGGTTCTTGTATAACTGTTATGTTTTGTGGATATTTGGCAGATTAGTATTGTGACTGTTTTCATTTCGTTATTAGTTTATTTTGATATCATGTTTTATTTTAGTATGTTGATATTAGTATGTTTAGTAATTGATTCTTTTGTTTATATATTAGTTCCTAATTTTTAATTATACGTTTTGTTAGGGGAAATATCCTTGGTTTTGTTTATACCATGGTTCTTTTTCCAAGGATGCCAATTTTTCTTCTTGAACCGGGTAATTGTAGAAATTTTTCTCGACCTTTTCCTATGATGGATGGATTAACAAATTTCTTAAGGGAATTAGTCTTGTAGTTAGAATTAGTTTTTTTAGGAAAAATAAATGGTTTGAGTTGTGCTTTGTGCCATTGGCCAAGTTGTGGCTTGCTTGGTACCAACATGAGTTAAACCTCGGCATATGAATTGTTGATTAATGAAAAAGAAAAAAAAATAAAATATATATATATAATAAGTGACGTAGAAAGGTCATGACTTTTTAGACTCCAATTTTGGCTCTTTGAGTCACAAATTAGTGTCTTATGCTATATGCTATCTCTTTGAGTCATTCGTTTCAATTGGATTTTGGATTGATGTTCTACTTGAATATTCATGGGCCTTGTGTGATGAGATTATTTGTGAGTTCCTTTGTATTTCTTATTGTCTAGACCTTTCCCGGAATGTTCTTCAAGGCGAAATCATAGATTAACTTGGTTCGAAAAATAATATTACGCCTTCCTTGGACAACTAGTATGCCTAAAAATTCCTACACGTAAATATTTTCCCTAGTCAACCAATTTTGAGTCTTTAACCTTATTCTTTTGCAACCATGTTACAAGATCAAATCATTTGTTCTCAATTTATATACCTTTTGGCACCCTATCTACCAAAGTACTTATAAAGTGCAAACATAGGCTAAAAGCCTAAGTTTGGGGGTGAGTGGTTTGAAAAGTTGTGATGTGGAAGTTGTTAAAAAGATGGAAGGTGGAAAACAAAAGTGATAAAAAGTTGAAAAGGAAAAGAAAGAGTATATAATACATATATATATATATATATATATATATATATATATATATATATATAAAATAAAGTGATAATGTTGTGAATAAAGGGAAGACTAGACGTGGAGGAAAAAGTGAAAAAAGGGTGGAAATGCGTTTGGAGGAAGTGGACTTTAATTGAAAAATGAGTTTGACTCACTTTAGCCAAAATTGTACCATACCTTATCCAAATTCCTAAACTACAACCCTTAAGTCCTAATTTATTTTGACCCGAGTTGTGTACATTAGTGGAGGAATACATGAAGGGCAAGCCTATGGTACTGCTTGTTTGCATCTGAACATCTTTTGAGAGAGAGAGAGAGAGTGAATTCTTTCCATTTGATATCCCATTGTTGCTTTGAAATAAGAATTATGAGTGTTGGATTCTCTCTTAAATGTGAGGGCACATGAAGTTTGAGTTGTGAATTTAATCCCATTTTCAATTGGGAAGACTGACTAAAGAAAGTTAATTGTGATGGAGAGGCAAATTTTGAAGCTTTAGTGTCATGACTTGATTGCTACTTTGATTTGCATTGGTGTGTGAGCACTTGATTATGTGAAGTGATTGATAGTTCATATGCTTTGGAGTAATTGTTGATACCAATCGAAGTCATGCATTTGTACTTAAAATAGATCTTCTTGTTGGCTTGGTGTGATAAGGATATGAAGTTGCTTAACCACTTGGGAAGAGATTTTGTTGCTTTCGTTGCTCGAGGACAAGCAATAGTTCAAGTTTGGGGGTGTGATAAGTTGGTATTTTACCGACTTATCTTGCCTTTAAACCTATACTTTTGCTATGTTAATAGTGATAAAATCATGCATTTAATGTCAATACTTCTATTTTCCAGGTTGTATGTGATTTAGAAGTAATTGTGAAGAAACCAAGTGAAAACAATACAAAAAGGAGCTAAAATGGATAAAATAATCTGCCCAGTGAAATACTCTTTGGGAATGTCAAAGAGGTCACGCGAACGCGAAGAACCAGTAGCCATACCTACACAAACGTGTAGGTCAAATGCGAACGCGATGTGGAGCAAAAGAAACCTTTGTGAATGTGAAGGTGTATATGCGAACGCGATGAGCAGAAATATGTGGCCTTCGCGAACGCGAAGCTAAACTCACGAACGCGATGAAGAAATAAGACGTGAAGACTGGGCAGTTCTGGAATTTCACATCTTCTATCCCAAATCCATTAATACCCAATTCAGCTCATTTTTATAATATCTTTGGCATATTTTCAGCCTCTTAGACTAGAAAGAACAAGTCGGAAGCGAGGGTTTTGCACAAACACACTTCAATTTTGTTGATTTCAAGCTTTTGGTTAAGGTTTTCTTATCCATTTATGTTTATTTATTCATCTCCTTGCTTTGTATTGAATACTTAAGTGTATAGTATTTTATCCAACACCTGAATCTTGTTTATGGAAATATTCATAATTAAAGTGTGAATTTTATACCTTGTTGTGCTTATGTATTGAATGATATTTCTACATTTATGAAGTGAGTTGTTGTTTCTTTAATTAGTCTTATTCTTTAATGTTTACAAAGGGATTAGCTAACCCTAGGACTCGCCCATTAACTCTAAGTTAATTTTGGAAAAAATAGTTTGGGGTTGGGAAAGATTAATTAACCAGAACTTGAGGCATTAACCCTCATTTTATAGATTCTACCTAGGGATAGGATAGAACTACTTGTAGCCTTGCGGGTGTGCTTAACTTCTAATTGTGATTAGGGATAATTCAATTAGAAAGTCTTGTTAGTCTTCGGAAGAAGCTAATTTAGAATTATTATCCATTGCTAATTAACATAAACTCGCTAATATTTGGAAAATCATGAAATACATTACACCGTTACTTGAAGTGTAATTCCCGATGCTTTCATACTTGTATCCATTTATCATTATACTTGTTTTCTAGGTTAGTTACATTTCCACAGATTAGATATAAAAACAATTTTCAACCAAAATTCTTATTGTTTTGCAATGCGCGACTAGCGATAATTCTCTTACATTCCAAATCGCCTACACATTGTTCTTTGTGGGATTCGACCCCGACTCATAGTTGGGTAATTATATCGCTTCGACCGTATCTATTGCTTTTTAGCGGTGGATTTGGACATCACCAGAACTCACAATTAAGACAACAAGGAAGGCATTAACTTCAACTAAGGCAAATAAAGGCCACAGAACGAGCAAGAGATAAATAAGTGCTAACAACTTCATATATAGCATGTAAGGATAGCCTAACAACAAGGTACCACATATTATAACAATTTGATCAATGGCAAGAAATAAGACTAGACTGTGTACCCACTCGTCACCTTGGGTACACAGCTTTCACATATACAAGATAGCATAATATACTCAATTCATAAGGGATTGTTTCCCTCACACAAAGTTAGATAAGATACTTATCTCAATTCAGCCGACGACATACTCAATTATTTTTTCCTTTACCAATTAAACATCACTCAGCCTAATCTAGCCAAAGACGACTTAAATACATCAAATAATGCAAGAAGAAAAAGATTTCATATAATAAATCTATGATCCTTATCATGTTCTGATACCAATTCGTCTTCAAATCATCTTTTTTTTTTATTTTGAAAGATTTTACAATTTTCTTTTAGATTCACATGAATTTGATATTAAATCTAAGATATAATTATGAAGTTTAGTTAAAATTGATTAGAGGCACTTACCCAATGATTTGACATGAAAATCCTCTCTTAGAATGCCCATCTTTTAGCGGGCTCAAGATGTCGCATTTGCGACACTGGGTTTGCAAATGCGAACATGCAAAAGCGAAGCCTAAACAATCATGCCTTCATCACAAATGCGATAGGGAGCTCGCAAATGCGAACTCTAAAGGCTTCGCAAATGTAACGACCTGGCCAGTCATTTTTGGAATTTATGCCCCAATACCCCATTAAATTCTTTCCCTAAGTTTATTTTTTGCTATTTTAATTTACTGGGACGTTCGGTGTCAGGTTTCGGAGAGATTTGGGACACTTAGTCCCTAAATAAGACTTTTAAGTTTTGGAAAGTGGTTTGTAGTCGGAACAGTGGGAAGACGACCTCGAAAATGAAAATTGATGGTTATGTTAGCTTCATTAGGTGATTTTGGGGTTAGGATAGTGTTCGGAATGTATTTTGGAAGACCGTAGCTCATTTAGGCTTGAAATGTCGAAGTTTGAATGTTTGAAGTTTTCGGTCCGATAGTGCGTTTTTGATCCGAGGGTCGGGGTGGAATTTCAGAAGCTTCAGTAGTTTCGTCATGTCATTTTGGATGTGTGTGCACAATTTGAGTTCATTCGGACGTGTTTTGGTTAGGTTTTTTATCGAAAGCGTATTTTGATAAAAATTTGAAGTTCTTAGGCTCAAATCCTCATTAAATTAAAGTTTTCAGTGTTATTTTAGGTGGTTTAAGGAATGGTTCAAGTTTGAATGAGGAATTAGGTGTTATTGGTGCTTTTGGTTGAGATCCTACGGGCCTCGGGATGATTTCGGGTGGTTAACAGAGGAATTTTCGAAGTGTTGTAGCAGCTGGTTCTGTCTTTCCAGTATTTTCGCTTCTGCGGCTTGGGAACGGCTGAAGCAGCCTTGGCCTTCGCAGAAGCAACATTTGACATCCCCTCAGGAACCACAGAAGCGGTCGAAAGCCTGCAAAAGCGATTGTTTCTTCGCAGAAGCGGAATTGTGAAATTTAAAAGAAGTCACAAAAGTGGTGAATGTTTTCTCATAAGCGGGACCGAAGAAGCGGTACCTCGATTGCAGAAGCAAAAAATCCTGTTCAGAAAAGAGAATTTGAAGGTTTAGTTTCATAAGTTGAAATAATTAGTTGAGAGCTAGGGAGAGGGCGATTCTAAGTGGGTTTTGAAGAGAAGATCATTGGGTAACGTGTCCTTGGTCCTTTTTTAGTTGTATTCTATCGATATATAGTTAAATGCATCATCTAATTTCGAATTTGGAATAAAAAATTGGGGAAAACTTCTTAGACCAAACTATTGAGGTTTGAATGGGCATTTGACCCCCGAGTTGGGAGATTTTTATATGGTTATACTCGTGAGAGTACGAGGGTTTTAGAAAGTGAAAATTAACCGATTCAGAGACGTTGGACTAAGGGGAATTTTGGTCATTTTTCTATTTTCGCGCCTTAGATTTAAATTTAATAGTGGAATCTGTTGTTTGCAATGTTATTTATGATATGTAATTGAATTTAATAGATTTGGGCCATTAGGAGTCGGATCCTTGTGGCAAAGGCGTGGTTCCCGCTTGATTATTGATCTGGTTCGAGGTAAGTAGATTCTCTAATCTTGTGTGGGGGAGCCTTCCCCTTAGGATATGTTATTTGATGTTTAAATGCATTGTACGTGAGGCGACGAGCGCGTACTTGAGCTAATTGTTAAAAATTCATTTGTACTTAGAATATTTAAATTGATTTTTTTTCCTACTTGATCATTTTAAATGCAAGTTTAACATGTATTAGTAAGAAAAACATGCTTAGTTAAATTTGACTGCCTATTCACTCCTGTTGCCCAATTTGTACTACTTGAAGCATGTTAGGCTAGTATTACATGTTTGCTGGTGTTGTACTTGAAGTCCGAATATTCTTTGGTTGTGGTTGTGCATTTATATTGGGACTACGGATGTGGGATTCCGGTAGCTCCGCCTTCTTTGTTTATTTTGGGACTACGGGTTAGATTCCCGGTAGGTCCCCCTGCACATTTACTTTGGGACTACGGGTTAGATTCCCAGTAGATCCCCCTACACATTGATGGTTGGACTACGGGACGGTATCCCGGGAGATCCTTCGGATATACATATATGATGGGCTTCGGGACGGTATCCCTGGAGACCCACTGGACAGTTGAGAAAGGACTACTTGATGGTATCCTAGGAGATCCTCATGGCATTACTGGTGTGGAGCTGTACTTTTCTGTGTTTATTGTTTATTCAGTTATTTGTTGTCGACTTGTAGATTCTGTCGTATTTCACTGTTGTTTCCATTATTTTACCTGTTGTCATGCTGCACATTATTATTATTATTATTATTATTATTATTATTATTATTATTATTATTATTATTATTATTATTATTATTATTATTATTATTATTATTATTATGTTTATATCAGTAGGTCCCTGACCTTCCTCGTCACTACCTCACCGAGGTTAGGCTTGGCACTTGCTGAGTACTGCCGTGGTGTACTCACGCTTCTTCTGCGCATGTTTTTCATGTGCAGATATAGGTACCTCCTCTGAGGCGCATTATCAGTGATCAGAGAGAGCTACGGAGACTTGAGGTATGTCTGCCGCGTCCGGAGACTGAAGAGTATCCCTCTTACTCTATCTGGTAGCACTTAGCTTCCTGTCTTTCTTTGATATAGATGCTTCTGGAGGTTAGAGCCTTTATTAAATATTTTTATTGCATGTGTTGCCCGTGGGTTTTCAGGTTTTGGGATTGTTTTTTCAGACATTGTGATGCTGAGTTGTATATTCCTAGCGGCACTTATATACAATTTTCCATAAGTTTATCCAGTTTTATTAATTATTTTCTCAAATGATGTTGTTTTTGCACTGTAAAGCTTACCTAGTCATAGTGATTAGGTGTCGTCATAACATGTTTACGAATAGTGAACAAGGGTCGTGACAAATTAGTATCAGAGCTCTAGGTTCATAAGAGTCACATGACACATGCCGGTTTATTAGATTCTCACTGATCGGTACTGAGACATTTTTACTTATCTACGAGAGGCTATGTAACTGTTTAGGAAACATATTCACTTCATTGAATTCCTTATCGTGTTATCTTCACATCAATTCTAACTTTATCTTCTATTTTTCCACAGATGAGACACGTGCTATTCCGGATGATCAGGCACCCACACCCCTTACTGCAGCCATCAGAGGCTGGGACCGAGGGAGAGGCCATGGATGCGCATGCGGTGCAGCCAGAGAACATGTGCGAGCTGCCGCTAAGGTACCGCCAGCAGACCCAACTGGATTTTAGGTACTTGACACGCCTATAACTACTACTACTATTCCAACCCTTCAGGAGACATTAGCTCGGTTCATGTCTATGTACACCATCTTGGCTTAGGCGGGGTGACTTCCCCTCGTTGAAGCCACATCCCAGGCCAGGGGAGGGGCCTAGACTCCTGCAGCCCGCACTCTTGGGTAGAGTGTGCATATGGAGTAGTTCCAAGATATCATTCATGTACTGCTTGCAGCGCCAGTTCAATCCGAGAATTGGTCAGTTGTGTCAGAGAATGAGCAGCTGAGGCTTGAGAGGTCAAGAAATACAAGGCTCCTATGTTCAGCGGTTTAGCATAGGAGGGTGCCTAAGGATTTCTAGCAGAGTGTCATCGTATTCTTTTCACTATGGGTATTGTGGAGTCCAGCGAGGTTTCCTTTACTGCCTTTCAGCTTCAGGGACCTATGATTGGTGGTGCACTTATGAGATAGACAGTCCGGGTGAGGCTACTTCACTTACTTGGACCCAGTTTTCAGATATGTTTCTAAGAGAGTTTGTTCCCCTGAGAATCATGGACGCATGGCGCGCAGAGTTTGAGATTTTGTGTCAGAGTGCTATAACAGTTTTAGAGTATGCCATTCGTTACACTAGATTGGCTAGACATGCACCAACCTTAGTTGCCACTGTCCGTGAGAGGGTTCACCGATTCATTGAGGGCCTTATTTCGACCATCAGATCTGGCATGCCTCGAGAGTTGGAAATGGATATCCCTTATCAGCAGGTAGTGGAAATTGGTAGGAGGCTCGAGGTTTTGCTCGCTAGGGAGCGAGAGGAGAGAGAGGTCTAGAGGTTATGAGAGTCGGGCCACTAATCTGGTGCCTGTACCTTAGTAGCAAGTCGACATAGTAGGGGTTATATGGGTTGCCCCATTCATTCAGCTCTTCCAGCAGCCAGCAGTGCTCCAGCTCCTTCTAGAACTTGGGAGCCTTACTATGTACCTCCAGTTTCTAGCGCACCTCCTACGCAGGGTGATTTTTGAGGCCATTCTAGCTGACCTGGCCCTAGCCAATCGCAGCCACCACGTCCTCCTAGAGTTTTCTTTGAGTGTGGTGCTACACATCACATGGTTAGGGACTTTCCAAGATTTGGTAGGGGTGCATCTTCATAGATTGCTCAGCCACAACGTGCTCTTTAGAGTTCTTAGGCATGATAATAGCTTCCCTGCTACCCTGTTTAACCAGCCATCTAGGGGCAGAGGTTAGGGAGGCAGAGGTCATTCTCAAGAGAGAGGCCAGGCTAGTTATTATGTTATTCCTCTCGCACCGAGGTTGTTGCCTCTAATTCTATCATTACAGGTATTATACTAGTTAGTCAGAGAGACGCATCTCTTCTATTCGATCGAGGCTCTACTTACTCTTATGTGTCTTCTTACTTTTCTCCGCATTTGGGTGTAGCTCGAGATTCCTTGATTTCTCATGTTTATGTTTCTACTCCTGTAGGGGATTCTCTTGTTGTGAACTGCGTTTATCGGTGATGTTTGGATACTATTCATGGTTCTGATACCATAGCAGATTTATTATTACTCGGTATGGTTGACTTTGATATTATTTTAGGCATAGACTGATTGTCAGCCCATCATGCTATTATTGATTGTCACGCCAAGATTGTCATGCTGGCTATGCCAGGTACTCCACATAGTGAAAGGATTGGTACTTTAGATCACACTCCCAGTAGAGTTATCTCTTTTCCTAAAGATCAACGTATGGTTGAGAATAGGTACGCTGCGTATTTGTCTTATGTGAGAGATCTCAGTGCTGATACCCCTTCTGTTGATTTTGTCCTGGTGCTACGGATTATCCCGATGTCTTACAACTGATGTTTTAGGTATGCCACCTGGTAGATATGTTGATTTTGGAATTGACTTGTTGCTGGGCGCTCAGCCCTTTTCCATTCCTCCATACCGTATGGCTCTCCTAACTTGAAGGACTTGAAGGATTAGTTACAGGAATTGCTCGATAAGGGTTTTATTCCGCCCAGTGTTTCACCGTGCGGTGCTCCTGTCTTGTTCGGGAAGAAAAAGGATGGTTCTATGCGCATGTGTATTCATTATCTCAGTTGAACAAAGTTACAGTGAAGAACCATTATCCTTTGCCTCATATTGATGATCTATTTGACCACTTCAGGACGCACATGTGGTTTATAATGTTGATTTGTGCTTAGGTTATCTCTAGTTAAAGATTCGAGAGCCGGATATCCCGAAGAATACCTTCAGGATTTGGTATGGTCATTATGAGTTCCTTGTTATGTCATTTGGGCCGACTATTGCCCTAGCAGCTTTTGTGCATTTGATGCACAATGTATTCAGGCCATATCTCGGCTCGTTCATCATTATTTTCAAAGATAATATTCTTTTGTTCTCACAGAGTCGGAAGGATCATGAGCAGTACCTGAGGATAGAGCTTCAGACCCTGAGAGAGAAGAAGTTATATGCAAAGTTCTCAAAATGTGAGTTTTGGTTGAGTTTTGTTGTATTCCTTGGCCAGGTGGTATTGAGTGAGGGCATTCGAGTAGATCTGAAGAAGGTGTAGGCCGTGCAGAGTTTGCCCCGTCCCACTTCAGCTACAGAGATTCGCAGTTTCCTTGGCTTTGGAGGTTATTACCATTATTGTGTGGAGGGGTTTTCATCGATTGCGGTCCCTAAGACTAGATGACCCAGAAGGGTGCTCCATTTCATTGGACAGAGGACTCTGAAGCGAGCTTTCAGAATCTCAAGACAACCTTGACTACAACCCCTATTTTGATTTTGGCTACTGGTTCGGGGACCTATTCTGTTTATTATGATGCCTCACATGTTGGACTTGGAGTGGTTTTGATGCAGGACGTTAGGGTGATTGCCTACGCATCCAAACAATTTAAGATACATGAGAAGAATTACCCTATTCCATGACCTTGAGTTAGCTGCTATTGTTCATGCCTTGAGATCTGGTGTTATTATTTGTACGGTGTGCCTTGTGAGATTTACACGGATCATCGGAGTTTACAGCACTTGTTCAAGCAAAAGAATCTAAACTTGTGCTAGAGAAGGTGGTTCGTGTTGCTAAAGGATTATGATATTACTATTCTTTATCACCCGGGCAAGGCCAATATGGTAGCCGATGCCTTGAGTCGCCGGGTGGAGAGTTTGGGGAGTTTGGCATATTTACAAGCTTCAAAGATGCCTATGGCAATGTATGTTCAGGCCTTAACCAACCAGTTTGTGAGATTGGATCTTTTAGAGCCTAGTCAGGTCCAGCATGTGTGGTTTCTCGATTTTCATTGTCCGATCATATGAGGGAGCGGCAGTATGATGACCCTCATTTACTTTTCCTCTGAGACACGTTTCACCATATCGATGCCAGGGATGTGACTATTGGAGATGATGGGGTAATGAGGATGCAGGGTCGGATCTGTGTACCCTATGTTGATGATATTAAGGATTTGATATTTACAGAGGCTCTTAGTTCGCGGTATTCCATCCATCCGGGTGCCGCGAAGATGTATCATGACTTGAGACAGCACTATTGGTGGAGGCAGATGAAGAAGGACATAGAGGGTTTTGTAGCTAGATGCCTCAACTGCCATCAGGTGAAAGTTGAGCACCAGAGAGTGGATGGGTTACTTTAACAGATAGAGATTTCAGAGTGGAAATGGGAGAGGATCACCATATCTTTTGTAGTTGGACTCCCTCAGAATGCGAAAAAATTAAGTGACATTAAGGTGGTTATTGATCGACTGACCAAGTCCGTGCACTTCATTACTGTGTGTACTACTTATTCATCAAAGCGGTTGGCAGAGATTTATATTAGGGAGGTTGTTCGTCTGCATGGCATCCCAGTTCTGTTATTTTGGACAGAGGTACTCAGTTCACATCACGGTTCTGGATAGCCGTTCAGCAGGAGTTGGGTACTCAGGTGTTGATGAGCATAACATTTCACCCAAGACGGACAGACAGTCCAAGTGCACCATTCAGATCCTTGAGGATATGCTCCATGCATGTGTGATTGAGTTTTGAGGGTCTTGGGATCAGTTCTTGCCACTGGCGGATTTTCTTACAACAACAATTATTAGTCCAACATTCAGATGGCGCCATATAAGGCTTTATACGGTAGGAGATGCAGATCCCCGGTGGGTTGGTTTGAGCCAGGTGAGGGCAGGCTATTGGGCACAGATTTAGTTCATGATGTGGTGGAGAAGGCTATGGTTATTCAGGATAGATTCCGTACAGCCCAGTCCAGACAGACGAGTTACACAAACCGGAAGGTTCATGATGTTTCATATATGGTTGGTGAGCGGGTTCTGTTTCGGGTTCGCCTATGAAAGGCATCATGAGGTTTGGGAAGAAAGGGAAGTTAAGTCCTAGATTTATTGGCCCTTTTGAGATTTTGAGGCAACTTGGGGAGGTTGCTTATGAGCTTGCCTTACCTCCCAGCTTGGCCGGGGTTCACGCAATATTTCATGCTTCGATGCTCCGAAAGTATCAGGGTGAACCGTCGCACGTGTTGGATTTCATCTCAGTCCAATTGGACAAGTATTTATCTTATGTTGAGGAGCCAAAGGCTATATTGGACAGGCAGGTTAGAAAGTTGAGGTCAAAGAATATCACTTCAGTAAAGGTTCAGTGGCGGGGCCATCCAGCCGAAGGGGAGATTTGGGAGACCGAGCGGGATTTGTGCAGCCAATACCCTCATCTTTTTACTACTTTAGATATGTTCTCTATGCTCGTTCTATGATGAACGAATGTTTTAAGTGTAGGTGGAAGTAATGACCTGGCCGGTCATTTTTGGAATATACGTCGCGATCCCCCATTAACTGCTTCCCTTAAGTTTATTTCTGCTATTTTGCTTTGCTGGGATGTTCGGTGTCGGGTTTCTGAGAGTTTTGGGACACTTAGTCCCTAATTGAGTGCATAAGTGTTGGAAAATGGTCCATAGTCAGAACAGTGTGAATACGACCTTGGAATGGAGCTCCGTTAGGTGGTTTCCGGGTTAGGAGCGTATTCGGAATTTATTTTGAAAATCCGTATCTCATTTAGTCTTGAAATGTCGAATTTTGAATGTTTGAAGTTTCTGGTTCGGTAGTGAGTTTTTGATTAGAGGGTCGGAATAGAATTCCAGAAGTTGCAGTAGTTTCATGTCACTTGGGATGTGTGTGAAAAATTTCAGTTCACTCGGACGTGTTTTGATAAAAAAATTGAAGTTCTTAGTATCAAATCCTGGTTTATCAAGTTTTTAGCGTTGTTTTAGGTGGCTTAAGGATTGGTACAAGTTTGAATGAAGAATTAGGTGTTATTGGTTCTTTTGGTAGAGGTCCTAGGGGCCTCGGGATGATTTCGGGCTGTTAACAGAGGAATATTTGAACTGTTGCAGCAACTGGTTTTGTCTTTACGGCATTTTTGCTTCTGCGGCTTGGGAACCGCAGAAGCGAAGGCCCAAAAGCGAGATTTGGCTTCCCCGTAGGAACTGCAAAAGTTCGAAATCCCGAAAATGCGGAACCGCAGAAGCAGTTTTTTCTCCGCAGAAGCGGAAATGCAAAAATTAAAAGAAGTCGTAGAAGGGTCAATGTTTAGCGTACGCGGGACCGCAGAAGCGAAAACTCCTGTTTAGAAAAGATAATTTTGAAGGTTGAGTTTCCTAAGTTGTAAAAATCAATTGAGAGCAAGGGAAATGGCGATTTTGAATAGGGTTCGAAGAGAAGATTATTGGGTAACGTTTTCTTGGTCCTTTTTAATTGTATTCCATCAATACATAGTTAAATCCATTATATAATTTATAATTTGGAATCAAAAATTGGGGAAATCGTCTTAGACCAAACTGTTGAGTTTTGAGTGGGCATTTGAACTTCGATTTGGTAGATTTTTTATACGGTTAGACTCGTGAGAGTACGAGGGTTCTGAAAATGTAAAAATTAACCGATTCCAAGATGTCAGATTGCGGGCCATTTTGGTCATTTTACCTATTTTTGCGCATTAGCTTTAAATTTAATAGTGGAATCAGTAGTTTGCAATGTTTGTTACGATATGTAATTGAATTGAATAGATTTGTTCCATTTAGAGTCGGATACTCGTGGCGAAGACGTGGTTCCTAGTTGATTATTGAGCCGGTTCGAGGTAAGTGGCTTGTATAAGGGGGACCCTTCCCCTTAGGATATGTTATTTGATGTTTAAATGCCTTGTACGTGAGGTGACGCGCGCGTACTTGAGCTAATTAATGAAAATTTGTTTTTACTTAGAATATTTAAATTGAGTTGTTTTGCCCACTTGATCATTTTAAATACAAGTTTAACCTGTATTAGTTAGAAAAACATGTTTAGTTAAATTTAACTGCCTATTTGCTCCAGCTGCCCGATTTTGTAACATGTGAAGCATGTTAGGCTAGTATTACTTGTTTGCTGCTGTAGTGCTTGAAGTCTTAATATTCTTTGCCTGTAGTTGCGCATTTACATTGGGACTACGGATGTGGGATTCCGGTAGCTCTCTCCTTATTTGTTTATTTTGGGACTACGGGTTAGATTCCCAGTAGATCCCCCTGCACGTTTACTTTGGGACTATTGGTTTGAGTCCCAGTAGATCCCCCTGCACATTGATAGTTGGATTACGAGACGATATCCCATGAGATCATTCAGATATACATATGTAATGGGCTACATGACGGTATCCCGAGAGATCCACTGTATAGTTGAGAAAGGACTACAGGACGGTATCCTTGGAGATCCTCACGGCATCATTGGTGTTGAGCTGTACTCTTCCGTATTATTCTTTATTTTTGTTATTTTTTGTCGACTTGTAGGTTCTGTCTTATTCCACTGTTGTTTCCATTATTCAACCTGGACATTATTATTATGTTTATCTCAGTAGGGCCCTGACCTTCCTTGTCACTACCCGACCGAGGTTAGGCTGGCACTTACAGAGTACCGTCGTGGTGTACTCACACCTCTTTTTCACATGTTTTTCATGTGGAGATCAAGGCTCCTCCTCTCACGCGCGTTATCAATGATCAGGGAGAGCTACAGAGACTTGAGGTATATATGTCGCGTCAGAAGATCGAATTGTGTCCCTCTTTATCTATCTTGTAGTACTTAGCTTCCTGTCTTTCTTTGATGTAGACGTTTTGGATTTTAGACCCTTTATTATATATTTCTATAGCCTGCATTGCCCGTGAGTTTCTGGGTTTTGGGATTGTTATTTCAGACATTGTGATGCTGAGTTGTATATGCCTAGTGGCACTTATATATAGGTTCCCTTAAGTTTATCCAATTTTTATTAATTATTTCCACAAATGATGTTGTTTCCGCACTGTCAGGCTTACCTAGTCATAGTGATTAGGTTCCGTCATGACATGTTCAGGAATGGTAAACTAGGGTCGTGATAGTAAACACGGTACTTTCTTCGCAACAATCCCCAGTTGCCTAGGTTCGCAATTGTGATGACTACGTCGCTATTGAGACCAAAACCTCTAAAATGCAAGAAAACCATAACAAACGCACAAAAAGTTAACAAAATAATCCAAAGATAATCTGAAACTCACGTGAGCGCCCGAGGATCCAAATCAAACACCCACACAAGACTAAATACATAACACGAACTCACTCGCATGATCGGAACATCAAAATAACCTCTATAATCACGAATCATATGGAAAAATGCATGAAAATCACGTTGAACTTCAAGAACTTCTAGAATTGCAACCAGGCGCCCAAACCATTTTAAATCAACTCCAAATGACACCAATTTTTGTAGGCAAGTCCCAAATGACATAACGTAGCTTCTCCAACTCTCGGAATCACATTCCGACCTCGATATCACCAATGTCAATTCTCGGTCAAACCTTTCGATTCCAAAACTTCAACTTTCCGATTTTTGCCAAATTGCTTCAAATTACCCTACGTACCTCCAATTCCAAATCCGGATGTATGTCTGAGTTCAAAATCACCACCCTAGCCTATCGGAACCATCGAAACTCCAATTTGAGGTAATAAACTTCAAGCTTTTCAAATGAAAGTCACTTAAAAAAGTCATTTCTGAACTTGTCAAAAACCTAAACCGTTGATGCACACAAGTCATAATACACTGTGTCAAGCTACTCGTGACCTCAAACTTCAAAACCATATGCAATATCTCAAAATGACGTTCCGGTCATTACATCCACTCCAACATAAACATATGTTCATCCTCGAACGTGCCCGAAGTCTTTCCAAATCCATCAAACCACTCATGAGCTGAACATTCATACATCCGTGGGTAATTCCCCATCACCCAAACCTACGTAGGACTAACGATGCAATTTAACTGAAAATGTCTGTTCATCCTTTGTCCATAACCTTAAGATAGAACCCAAATCTCAACATCTAAAGTTCATCATATGACCCAAATCTCACATCATCACACTATATAAACCTGAACAAGTTGAATCAAGTCATAATTCCAACCTAGGGTACAATCACATGATGTTCCACACAACTCAAATGCCCGTAGCAATAATCTCTGACCACCATAGCTGCCTAAATAACATTTTGGATGTTGGCAATACACTTCACAATTAATAGAACCTTGTTCCAGAGCTCCTTAGCCCTGCCCATGGTAAAGAAATATGCAGAACTTATAACCACTCATGAAGTCAACGAGTCAAGAAGCTCTCTCGCCCGTTAAAGTCCATTGCCAAATCTTAGCAGAAACAACCTCATACTTCCAAAGACTCATCACTCCTAATACTATAGTGCGAATCTCAGGTCTAAGAACCTCATGTTAGCCAATACAAGCAGCCCAACTACTAACCCATCACAAAACTACACGAATTTTCACACCACATAGATCTTACATCAACTAAGCAGTAACTCCGTTTTGTAGTACAAATAGAAGGAAAGCAAGGGGTGAGGATTTTTCTAAAAAGTACAACATGTGTAACAACAAAAGTGAAGCTTCATTAAATCATCCCACAAAGAGAAAACAAAACACCAAATAAACACAAGGAAAGGGTACCCCACATGATATCTGTTGTGGCGTGCAGTCCGCTCACAGATACTCATCAAGCCAAAGTTCTTGGGTTCACTGCTCACATAAATACTGATATCAAGTATAACAGAGTACACAAGTATAAATGTGGAAAAATGAATATAAATAATGAAACATGGAAGAAAGCAAGCACAAATAAAGTCCAATGAGCAAATCAACAACACGAGGGCCATCTCATCCACGCCGCCATAAGGCCTGAACGAAATTACAACATGTGTGCAGAATAATCATACAACCTCACAACCCTTCATAACATAAGAGAGTAGAACAAAACATAGACCAGGGGCACAAATAATATCCATTATGCCCGATAACATAACCGTGATAACAATCTCACAAGGGCACCCAATATGGATATGATATAAAATACACATTCTCGTTGAGCTTTCAAGTAGACCCCAACCCAAATCTTGATCATCCTCAAATAGGTAAATATTATTCCATTACTCCATAGCAACCTATCGATAATGTATGCTATGAGCTATCCAACTCTCAACATTCCTTCACAATTTGCAAACAAGAAATAGGACGCATATGGGGACACCTAGCCCTAAAACATAAGGAACACCAAAACCTCCTTACCCGAACTCAACTATGCTACCCGAATGGCTGATACATCACACACACCCCATAATCTTGGTGAAGCACCCATATAGATTTTCCAGCCGTGTAACAAAACCAAAACCCCAAAAGCCTTATAACTCAATAATCAACACGTCACTAGCCACGCATGCGCAAACCAAAACTCAAGGTTCTTCCCTAAAATGCATGTTCTTCAAATATGATATCCAATAATGCCAACCTTCTATTAACTTCTGATATCCATCACGGAGAAAACCATAATGTACAACATATTTCTTATGCCATAGTATCTAACCGACTCAAGTCGTTGCCGAAACCATCAAGAATTCTCTAAAACCCGCTCACACGTAAATAAGTCATTAGGACCACATCTCCCCAAACCAGTCGGGTCATAAAAACCGTCTAACCCAAGGGTACTGCCACAAATTCCAGTAGAGAATTTCCTATTCAAAAGGACAAATTACTTCCATTGCTATGCTTACCTAGGAGCATAGAGCTGACCCATTTCTTCAAATACTCTTTATTTTTCCTCCCAGGTAATACTTCTCCCTGTTGATATGAATTGATCTGAATCAAAGTCCAAATGCAGCATCACAAACTGCATAGCCCAAAAGTTCATAAACCACCACATTTCCTCTGAAGCAACCCGCAATGCCACAACAAAGATGCCCACGCTGAATAGACCGTTTGTGGACTTGAAGTTGTTCCTCCGTCCCTCTTTAAATGCTAAAATGTAGATCCATTAATGATGCAGAAACACCGTAAGCCCCCAACATCACCCATGCGAGATCTCATATCTTAATCATATAAAAATTCCCATAAACCTTCCAATACCATATATACACATCTCATATCAAAACATATATAATACCTGACTCTGCAATCTGCATGTCTCGAGTGGACTCCCCCACTTGGTGCGAAGCCATAGAAAACAACATCTGATAATCCGCAAAGCTAACCTTCATAGCTCGTACAACACCAATCGCAAGGTACCCCAAATCATCCACTAAGCCTACGTCCATTCTCGTGACAGTGAAACTCGCTTCCATAAATGCCTTGAAAGATAACATATACCTTTCACTGAGTAGATATCCCATACAAACCCCATAGTCTCCAATACTACCATCCATCCTCAATCAACATTCACCTCGTGACCCTACAACAATCTCGATGACTAGTCAACCAATTAAACATTCCGAATCTTGTACTCATCAACCAGATGCCTCGACCCGCTCCACCTCTATGTGAACAACTGAATAGTACTTCAATACCTACGTATCTTTAGTCTGGACGACACGTTGTGACAATGTTCAAGCACCCCTGGCTCTCTCGTAGCCTATCTATTGCATCACAAACCGTTAGCACATAGTTGATACCAAGAGAAAAATACCATACACGAGTGGATGTAAAGGAACATAAGATAGACAATTCAAGCTGCATCAATGTCGCACAAAAGGAATGAATGAAGTCAAATTTCCTAATAGATTTCGCAGCCCCTCGAAGATAAGTACAAACGTCTCCTTGCTGATCTGCATGACTCCACTAAACCTGGCTATGACTCTTAACACCTATGAACCTAGAGTTCTGATACCAATTGTCATGACATAACATCCCTCCGAAGGAGTCGTGATGACACCTAGTCTCTAAAAGTAGGCAATCCTAACATTAACAGAAATAACGACAATATTTACTAACATCGAACAATTTGCAAATATAAATGTATGTACAATTTACAATCCCAAAAACGGTAGTACAAGTAAAAAGGCTTTCTAGGAGTAGTTATACATAAAGAATACATCATTGTTCCAGAACAAAAGGAAGCAATGGAAATAAATACAATTATAGGTGACTCTAAGGCCTGCGAATGTAGCAGTTGCTTTACCTTCAGTCACTACAGTAATGATCCATACAACCCCTAACGATTGAATACCTAGATCTATAGTGTATAATGAGCACACCACAACGATGCTCAATAATTATCAAGACTAACCTCAATGGAGTAGTGATGAGGAATGTCAAAACACGTACTGACCTAACAATCTGATTAAGATATGACATAATGCTAACAAAATAGGGATATCAAAGTAATGCTAATAGCATGAAGAATTCAAATTACAAAACAGTAGTGACGATAAGGGGAAAACACGAATGGCAACAATAAATAACCAAGTAATTAAATGATAGCATGGTTGCGATACACATAAGTATAAATATTCTCAAGTAGGGAAAACGATTTCAACTCAACCAAACCAATAGTTTCTAATACACAATCTCAATAATTACATCTCGCGTAATCCACACCATAAACCAAAACTTACAACGCATTAACACACACGACACCTTGTGCTCACATCATTCTATCTCACTTTACAAGGCGAAATCCACGTGCTATTCAGTACATATTATCCGTGACAATTGCTAATTAAATTGTCCAATAGATTTCATTTATATATAATAAATTAAATTTACAAATTCTAAACAAATAGGAAATCAACGAAAAAGATGAGTTTTGTTTTAGAAATCATTTTAGTAAAGAAAATAATATTTTCAAATAAAATTCAGTGTCAAATAGTTATTGCATTTAATATAAAATTTAATAAGTTAAAACATAATAACAATCCCTTAAGCAAAACAAATACCTTAAACAAGTTAGCGAGATTAAGCCGGGGAAGCAATTGAAATAAAATATAACGATTATTAGAAATAGCAGATACAGAAATATACAGGGAATCCTAACTTAAATCCACACAAGGTATCATGATATTAGTTCTTTCATTCTAATATACTATATTAATAACGACTAAGCAGGGCAGGAGGGAATGACTCAACGTAATAAGTTTACTTTGAAAATCAGTTCACCAGAATAATAGTATTAGAAAAAGAGCTCAGGAAATGTTAGCTAAGAAATAAGTCATTAACAATAACTCAATCCTCGAAACTCAGTGAAAACATGAAATATAGATGATGAGAGTCTCGCAGGAAGGAGCTAAAGTCAATTCAGTAAAACAGGGGATACCAAAATTCAATTTCACAATATCACCACATAATATCATTATCATAAGTCACACTTACTCCACCATATCAATTCATCCTTATTACACCTATTGCAGCATGCAACCCGATCCCACCGTACAATATCAATATCATAATGATAAATATAATATGTTTTGGTGTTCAACCCGATCCTATCATATAATATAAATATCATAATTCACCCTTATATTACCATAATAATCCACCCTTATTTCAACCGAGAGGTTGTAAGTTCGAGTCTCCCCAAGAGCAAGGTGGGAAGTTCTTGGAGGGAAGGATGTCGGGGGTCTATTTGGAAACAGTCTCTCTACCCAAGGGTAGGGGTAAGGTCTGTGTACATACTACCCTCCCCAGACCCCACTAAGTGGGATTATACTGGGTTGTTGTTGTTGTTGTTGTTGTTGTTGTTGTTGTTATCCACCCTTATTTAACCTGCTGCACCATGCAACTCGATCCCACGATACAGTAACATTATCACAATATAAATATCCTCCCTTATTTCACCTGTTGTGGCGTGTAACCCGATCCTTGTACAATAATTAAAATCAAGAACAATAAATTAACAACTCTATTATAAGAATTTGTACAACCAAGAGTATGAGTACACAACAACAAGGGAACCATGTAAAAATCAAAGGAATGCAACGACCTTTACAAAGACAACAAGACATATACGGTACGTGATAACTGCGTAGGAAATCATAACAACTTGGACATGTGGCATATATGCACAGAATCAAAGAGGAACTCAAAATTAAGAAGTAATTAAACAACAAGGAAGGCAATAACTTCAACTAAGGCAAATAAGGCTACACAATGAGAAAGAGGTAAGTAAATGCCAACAATATCATATAGAGCATGTAAGAGTAGCCTAAAAACAAGATACCACATATTATAACAATTTGATCAAAGGCATGGAAAGAGACTAGATAATCTAATCGGTCAATAACACATATGGACTGTGTACCCAATCGTCACCTTGCGTACATGGCTTTCATATATAAATATAGCACAATGGACTCTATTCCTAAGGATGGTTTTCCCAGACAATGTTAGACAAGATGTTTACCTCAATTCGACCAACTTAATACTCAAAGCTTTTCCTTTGCCAATTCACCATCGCTCAGTCCAATCTAGCCAAAGACGACTTAAATACATCAAATAATGCAAGAGAAAATAATTTTAATTAACAAAGCTACGATCATTATACAATTTGAAAATAGTCAACAAAAGTCAACTCTTTGGGCCCCACCTCAGAACCCGACAATATTTACAAAACCTGAACACTCATTTCGATATGAGTTTAATAATACAAAAAATATCTAGTTCTGATATCAATTCGACCTTCAAATTATCATTTTTCATATTTCAAATATTTTATAATATTTCCTAAATTTTCTATTAGATTCTCATGAATTTGATGTTAATTATAATATATAATCATAAAATATAGTTGAATATTAATTATAGGCACTTACCCAATCACTTGATATGAAAATCCTCTCTCAAAATCGCCTACTCTAGGACCAAGGGTTCAAAATACGATTAAATGAAGCTTAGATTCGGAATGCCTAGCTTTTAGTAGGTTGCAGATGCAGCATATTCAATAATGGGTTTGAAAATGTGAACTCTCAAAAGCGAAGATTCCTTCGGAATATTGAATCCTAAAAAATCATGCCTTCATTGAAAATGCGATAGGGAGTTCGCAAATGCGAACTCTGAAGGCGTCGTAATAGCGGTACTTTCTTCGCAAATGCGACCCAATCTCCAGCAGCCTAGGTTCGCAATTTCGATGACTACCTCTCAATTGTGGTAGTCGCATTTGTGACCAAAACCTCGCAAATGAAAGAAAACTAGAACCAACATACAAAAAGTTAACAAAGTAATCCGAAGCTAATCTGAAACTAGCCCAAGCCCCCGAGGCCCTACTTGTGACCTCAAACTGCCAAACTAAACTTAATTTCTAAAAATGACCAGTCGGATCGTTACAACAATAATATAGTGAAGGTTGTAAAGGTAATTACTAAAGTGATATTATGCTCAGCTCATTCATAATGAGGGGAAAATAGACATGCTTTTCAAGTATTACATTTAAAGTCCAAATCTTCTACTGAAAATCAACTAAACATGAGTTCATCAAAAGAACTATGTTTTTCCAATTTCCAAACAATAGATAAGAATTCTCATTTATTAGTTAGCACGAGGAAAATACATCTGTATGCCTACATGTCAATATACATATCCAGTTATCAAATGTCATACTACCATCTACCATAAATAAAATACATCTCTATACATGTAAAATCATGAAATGTCATATTACTGACTAGCATGAGAAAAATGCACCTCTATGGCTATATGTCAAATATACATGTCAAGTTAATGATTTCACAGAAATATCATCAGTAAACTCACTCTCAGCACACTGAAAGTGCCTGGCTCAAATTCCCCACTTTGTCCCCCACATAATTATTTAGCATTGTATGGGTTCCTGGAATCAATACCCCTAGCCAAAGAAAGTGTAGATATATCAATGTGCATGCTCCCACTGCTGGCATATCAGACTCCGGAGTAGCGGATCCCACCCAAGCGCTAATCAAAAGATAATATGGCTTGTTTTGGGATGCAATTCGATTCAATATCAATCTTTGTGACGTAAAATTCAATCTGATATAAATCTATTGCAAAATGCAACTCAATCCAACATAACTCACAACACGGATCTATGGCTCAAATCAATCATCATTCTGCTCAAGTCTCAATGTCTCACAACTCAAAATGATAATAATCTAATTATACAACATAGAATAACACAATGTGCCATAGATACAACTCAAAATCGTATCAATACAAGGTCATCAATAACATGTGAGATAACATATAATAGTGCACATAGACAAAGATATAACATGCATATATAACAATCATAATTGTACAATATGACTACAGCTAAAGCAAATAGCTCAACATAGCGAAAATAGCCTATCATGTCTCAAACAATTTAGCAGGTGACCTAGACATGAATTTAGCATGACTAATATCTCATATAGTCATATAAATGGAGATAACAGTATATCGAATAAAAGTGATGGAAAAACAAGCTACATAATAGCGTATGAACTTTTCGGATCATGAATGCCTCTGTGCACGCTCCCACGCCCATCACCTAGCACGTGGATCACCCCTATCCCATCTCAAATATCATAATTCTCAAGGATAATTATGTTCACCGTGAAAATGGTAACAATAATTAAATTTATAAATGACATTCTTAGAATACGTGATCTATTTTATGCTAGTTGTTTAGAGCAGTTGATGCTAAGAATGTGAAGTTTAATGATGAAATGCAAGCTAAAAAGAGGCAGCAATCATACTGAGGGGCTAAAAAGAGGCAGCAAGTCGTAATGATTGTGTGAAGCTACTCGTGAACTCAAACTGCCAAACCAAACTTAATTTCTAAAAATGACCAGTTGGATCGTTACAATAATAATATAGTGAATGCTGTAAAGGTAATTACTAAAGTCATATTATGCTCAACTCATTCATAATAAGGGGAAAATAGACATTCTTTTCAAGTATTACATTTAAAGTCCAAATCTTATTACTGAAAATCAACTAAACATGAGTTCATTAAAGAACTATGTTTCTCCACTTTCCAAACAATAGATGAGAATTCTCATTTATAAGTTAGCACGAGGAAAATACATCCGTATGCCTACATGTCAATATACATATCCATTTATCAAATGTCATACTACCATCTACCATAAGGAAAATACATCTCTATGCATACATGTCAAATATACATGTAAAATCATGAAATGTCATATTACTGTCTAGCATGAGAAATATGCATCTCTATGACTATATGTCAAATATACATGTCAAGTTAATGATTTCACAGAAATATCATCTAGGAAACTCACTCTCAGCACACTCAAAGTGCCTGGCTCAAATGCCCCACTTTGTCCCACACACAATTATTTAGCATTGTACGGGTTCATGGAATCAATACCCTAACAAAAGAAAGTGTAGATATATCAATGTGCATGCTCCCACTGCTAGCATATCAGACTCAGGAGTAGCGGATCTTACCCAAGCGCTAATCAAAAGATAATATGGCTTGTTTTGGGATGCAATTCGATTGAATATCAATCTTTTGTGACGTACAATTGAATCCGATATAAATCTATTGCGACATGCAACCCAATCCAACTTAACTCACAACACGGATCTATGGCCCATATCAATCATCATTTTGCTCAAGTCTCAATTTCTCACAACTCAAAAATATAATAATCTAATTATGCAACATAGAATAAAACAATGTGCCACAGATAAACTCAAACTCGTATCAATACAAGGTCATGAATAAAATGTGAGATAACATATTAATAGTGCATATAGACAAAGATATAACATGCATATATAACTATCATAACTGTACAATATGACTACAGCTAAAGCAAATAGCTCAACATAGCAAAAATAGCCTATCATGTCTCAAACAATTATGCAAGTGACCTAGACATGATTTTAGCATAACTAATATCTCATATAGTCATATAAATGGAGATAACAGTATATCGAAGAAAAATGATGGAAAAACCATCTACATAATAGCGTAAGAACTTTTCGGATCATGAATGCCTCTGTGCACGCTCCCACGCCCATCACCTAGCACGTGCATCACCACTATCCCATCTCAAATATCATAATTCTCAAGGATAATTATGTTCACCGTAAAAATGGTAACAATAATTAAATTTGTAAATGACATTCTAAGAATATGTGATCTATTTTATGCTAGTTGCTTAGAGAAGTTGATGCTAAGAATGTGAAGTTTAATGATGAAATGTAAGCTAAAAAGAGGCAGCAATCAAACTGAGGGGCCTGCTACCCAAATATAGGACTGGTCGATGGGTGACCGTAGGGTCGATGTACGGGTCAAGCTCAAGCTATCGGGGATAGTCGGAAATGGGATAACAGTTAGGTTATGATCAAATAAAGCTCTATATGTCCAAGGTTAAGTGATAAGTGAAGAACAAGAAAGAAGGCGATAAATGCCAAAGTGGCCTTGAGCCAGTGAGAACGAGCAAATTAGAAAGAAGATGTATTGCACTTGTGGGGAAAATAGTTGGAGCAACATCACCCCATTACAAAGTGGCTTGGATTCCCCTTATATAGTAGAGGGAATACAATATATTATAGAGTGCATTAAATGTAAAGATACGGGAATGGGACAGCTAGGCATGGCACTAGTGTTTACCGATTCTAGCTGCTCGTCTGTGGAATCCACTATCGTCAGAACCTTCGTTGGATAAGGGACAAATTCCCTATCCTCAAAATCAAGGAAGGGAGCTCGATCATAATCCTGCAGCCTCGAGATGCTTATATGACTTCCCATATGTACCTTAACGACAAGAAATAGACCCCTTAATTTCACCGCATACATATAGTCTCCATATTTCCTAGAATGAAGTAATTGGAAATGATATCAAACTATTGTCTCGAGGTAATTATTTCAATAACATCAACCGCCTAATAAAATGCCATGCCCCATAGAACTGTGCAAGGCCGGCGTCAGATGCGGTAATCAAGAAACCCACGAATTGCCATCGGCTTGTCTCTTCTACTTGCACATCGATTCCTATAAATGTATCGGTTGCTAGATACTTCCCATTTTCACCCCTCTTACAAGCCCTCGAGTCAGAATTTTTTATGTGACACTCTTTCTATTTCAATAGAAGGGTTTTTATCAATTGACATGGCTAGGACTTCTAGGACAATTCCCTACCCGAACGACATTGCATCTTCGTCTCGATTACCTGAGGAAGAAGCCAGATCAATTCCTACTTTGGAACAATGTACCCCACCAAATCTCGACACATCAATGGATTTTGATTTCGAGACTACCTCATATATGTCGGGCCAGTGTAAGCACATATTCTGATATGTTAGTTTTGTTACCGATTTTAGCAAGGTGAGGGGGGACGGCTAAAGGAACAAGGTAGTGAAGGTGGAGATTCCCGGTCCCAACTATAATAATACTGACTTCCAGGCTTCCTTCCTTTATGTATACACTTACCCATTCACTCTGGGCACTAATAAATCCGTCGAGTCTCCTCCCCTGGAAATCGACCTGGTTATTCTTGACTTCTGCGACCAATACCAGGTGATACTTGGTTAGATCTACCCTTCTTTTTAGAAGATATTGTTGATACTTAGTCATTTCACTGAAGGGGTTGAAGGTGAGGTTTTTACCATTAGTCATCTGATGAGAATGTATAGCCCTCGACTTTATCGAGGATTAATCAACCTACTCCAGCGGTCCATAAAATTTATTTTCACGAAAGTTGATAAGGGGAAAGACCAAGGATGGATGAGCAGGTTTATTCGAATCATAACCTTGGATATCACCCCGGCTCGGAGAATGCCCTTTTTGGAGCGGTGGAACACCCAACATAAGAAATTTTCCCATTAGCCACTTTTCCATTACTCTTTCATTTGACATAATAATCTCTGTGTGCTTTCTGCAGCCACTGCTTTGCATACGGAGGTGGTCCCATATTTGTCAAGATGTCAGGTAGTTGAGCGAGAAATTCATGTACTGTGTTCGGTCTTGGACCGTCTGGCTAAGAATCATTGGGTGGAAAAGAATCACGGTGAGGTTCCTTTACCACTATGTTTCACATTTTGTACTTTTTACTAAGCCCTTAGCGAAAACTTATTGCAGTTATTCTGCTAACGCACGTCTTGGCGAGAGTATGCAGATGAGGTCACCCCTGATGGTGAAGAAGGGGACTTAGAGCCTAGCACGAACAAGAAGAGGAAAAGCAGGGCATCCATTGCCCGTCCTGCAGCAAAGAAAACCATATCACCCGAGCGTCGAGCTACTTGTGGGGCTGTACATCTAACCTTATTGTAGAATCCTAATATCGATGGGGAGGAAGATAATGGAAGTACTTTAAGGAGGAGAACATGGTCCAATGCAAGAGACTTGCAGGCACCCCGGTTGGAGGCTCCAGAGTCTAGACGGGCTCGTGGACCGAGGGTCCTTAAAGAGGACATTGATGTACTTTCGAAGCGCCCAGTCGGATTCTGTGCAACTTCTGCCTGGCGGATCATTGGCGTCGATCCTGAGTGATTGGAGCTCGGGACCTTTCGGGAACGTGGGTTGCTACTTGGAGAAATTGACAAACCAAATGACTTTAATTTAAACTTTCTGGTTTCATCATGGGGAACTGAGGGATGCCCAAGGATCATCGGCACCGTAGCTGGGATTCCACCCAAATGGGGGACACTTTATTGCCAACATTTTCGATGGCACAATCGACAAAGTTGATCTTGATATTTATGGTGCTGTTGAAGCGGCAGCAAAGTCCATGCAGCAGGTGATATTCATTCCGCGTATATTTTTTCGTCCTCATGCATCATTCGTCATCTTTCTATCTTTTTTGTTTTGCCGCAGTGTGAGGAGATGTAAGACCATGCCATCCTTTGAATCTGCGTGGAACTTTCTTTTCATGAAAAGGAGTGTAAGAAAATTGTTTCGAAGCTACAGGGTTCGGAGGCTCGCTCTGCACGAGGAGATAAAGAGCTAGGAGAGCTTCGGATTTCTTTGGAGACAGCACTCCGGGAGAAGGCCAATGTTGTTGCTCAAGTATTTTGTCTTGATCATAATCGACCTTTTACCCAGTATTCACATAAGTTTTGGATTCATATATTCATTGACTTGCCCTTCTCCCGTAGGTCGAGTAGAGTAGCTCGTAGATTAATCAGTTGAAAGTGGAGATCTCTGGGTTGAGAGAGCGAAATGATATAATGGCCGGGGAATTAGTGACATCCCGGGATCTTCTTCCGGTCACTCGTAGAGAGATTGTTGCTTTGGTCATGGCTAAGTCCGAGGCCGAACGAGATGTTTCCACTTATCGAGAGGATGCAGCCGCAGTGCATACAATGGTTCGTGACATATCCATGGTGGCTGAGCAAACACTAATTCAAGCTATCGAGCATGCCAAAGCGGAGATGAAAAAGGATGACCCTAGAAGAACTTGGGGCTAGGAGCATCGAAGTATCGGCTGATATCAATGAGCTCCCTGCAGTGGAGGAAATATTGGCTCTCTTGATTGCCCCTGATAAGAGCTAATATGATAGTGACCAGGAGTAGACTCCGAGTCCTTTTTGCATGCCTTCATTTTGCTTCGTATACTGTCCCTGGGGAAACGGATAGTGTAAAGATAGTTTTTTTTCTTTTTGTCAATGCATAAAAGAAGCTTTTATTTTGTCAGCCATTCTCCTTGCTTTTTTTGCTTTTGCATTCCAGAATTGGCTCTTCAGGGCCTTTTCTTTTAACAAACTGGGGCCCCCGAGACTGGCCACATCCTAAGGTTGAATGAACAGCTCATCCCAAATTGATATGTGTGAGGTCGGGGATCTCCCGAAGTCCTGCAGTTCTATGAGTCATGTGGGAGCCTGAGTGATTCTGCCAGTACAATCCCCTGTGAGAGGGCGATGTTAACACGGATAGAGATAGTTGGCTCTCTTGGGCAAGCAGGATGTTGTCACTTTGCCTCTACATATTTTCTCACCTACCTCTTAAGCTGCAATTTTTTAGTTCTTGATAAGACTGTCTCCTGTGCAGAGCCTGGCGCTTTTTGTAGTCCTTCCGCTTGCCTGTTTCAGAAATGTTTTTGCCTGTATCCTCATCTTCTTCCCCCTATTCTGTCATAATTACGGCCACTGCGTCAACGCCTGATCCTCAAAGGAAGGGGAGTCCCTCCTGTTCTGCACCTTTGGTCGGTACAAGCGGCTCGCCTCTAATGTCCTGAGAGCGAGGCTCGGGGTGCCCTGCCCCGAGAAAGGATGTCACACCGGGGAGTCCTCTCAATGTTCCGAGTCATCGAGAGCATTTTTTAGATAATAATGCAGATGGAGAGAGGAACCCTCGAGATGATAATAAAAGAATGCGGATGGAGGGAAGACCCGATTCTGCAAACACCTTCTCCCGAGGAGAGTGTCGTGACATATGTTGAGGGATTCTTGAGTTTCTTATTCATGTTCTTGCGCCGAGTTCTCCGGATCGGGTCGTGCTTGATTTCTATAGAAGATATCAAGTAACATTGCTGCAGGTTCATCCCTTTATTTGGAGAATAGTGCAGTCGATGAGATATTTTGCTGACAAGGCCAGGATAGAATTCACCCTTAGCGACCTCGTGAGGTTGTACCAACCATTGCGCTATCAGGGCCTGATTTCTCTTCAATGTAGATCCACCTGAGCTCCTGTAATTGGTAACAAGGAGGATAAGTATAGTGGATAGATGAATCAGTTCATTCAAATTCAGACGATCGATTATTATCCTTAGAGAATTTTTGTCGTTTCCTGAGAAATGGAACTCCACAGTAAGTGCTCCAATTAAATTGCCTTTATCTCAACTTGAGGTTGGTCTTGTTATGATATCTTTCTGTTCTTCATTTAAAAAAACTCATTGGTTTCCCGTTGAGGTCCCCGATTTAACCGAATGGTCTCATAAACTGGTAGCTTCCTCGATTTACCATAGGTGTCGGTGGCGAGATCTATAAATAGGGAGATGGGAGGCGAAACATCATGGTAGGTTCCCAACGTTCTGCCCCCTAAGAGATGGCTTCCTTCTTTCTAGCTCATCTGATTTATCTGTTAGGGGTGCTGGAAATCCTTTTGAAGCGAGGCAAAATTCCCCAAAGAAAGAGGAGAGATTACTGGCCCCGGGATCAAAGAGTGATGGTAAAAGTACAGATTCTCCAGTGTGTGAGAAGGCTTGTAGTGAGGCTACTTCTTCGCAACGGTTAAGGGGAAGCGATTCGGCCCATCAACAACCTTTGGGAATTAGTGCATCGTTTGACGTTGCTTCAGCCTTCGGTGAGGCTCAGCATTTTGGCCTTATGGTGAGTTTTGGCTGCAGTAAGGATGTTCTGCCCCTGCGCTCCTCTTTCTTTTTTATTCATCTGGCTTTCTTTCTTAGGCATTTGATAGGCTCCAAGCCGAGATAGGGAGAAATCCCTCAAATTTGCTTTGTGCGGCAATAGAAAACGAGCTCGTCTCTTTACTGCATGAGGTGCACCGGACCCTGGCCCAGGAGGCCCTCTTGGAGAAATAGGTACCTTGCATTTCACGCTGGATTGCATTTCTTTTTGTCTTGCCACCTCGATATTTTTCTATTTCAGTTGAAGGGTAAGGCGGATGATCTGGAACAACTCTGGGCAAGGTTGGCAATGACAATCGTGAATTCACTAAGCCACAGGCGCGTATGAATTCTCATTCTATTGCCAAAAGGAGGGCTTGGCCAGGACTTCCGCTCATGAGGTGTAAATTTGGACTGCCTTTGGGAATGATTCTGCTCGGGCGAAGATGATCGCAAGAGTCTTATCCGAGCTTTTGAGGGTGAAAATTGAGGTGATGAATGTCCGGGCCGAGGTTGTGATGAATAATACTAGGGCAGGACAAAGCATGGAGGCTTATTCAAGAAGTGTTGCCGCTGCTAAAGCTGAGCTAAAGAAGATCCGTGATCGTGCAAACAATAGCAAGGAGTATGTGAGGTGCAGATCCCGGAGAGAAATAATCGAGTAGATTCATGCTAGGGCTTTGATCTCTCGAGATAGATCAACCAAGCACAAGGAGAGGAGTACGATTCCAAGTTCCTACTTTCTAATGCAGATGACGAAGAGCATGAGACCACCGGGTCAAAGATGCCAGAAAAAGAGGGAATGTATATTCCCTACCTTCTTTGTTGTGTATATAGAATTCATTATACGTTGTAGGATGAGATTGCGCTCCATCATCCATATGTAGAAATAATAGAGGGAACCCCGCAATTCGTATCTTCTATATTTCTGTTTGTTAGAGTTCCAATTGAGTCGATTCGACCTTGGATTTGCCCTTAGGATTGCGTGATTTAACCATCTTCGAGCTTAGTCTCCGAGTCATGATTCGACTTGAGCTTAGCTTTGCTTTTGTATAGGCTGGTGATAGTGGCTCTTGTGTATTGGGTCGGATGTGACCTTCTATATATGTGGCCCTTAGGCATGTGTAGTTAACTGTTTTGGAAATAGTCTTTGAATCAGGTTACGATCCAACCTCATTTTAATCCTAGAGATTTCAATTTGGAAGCTGGCAACAATAGCACTTACGTTGTTTGGTCTTTGATACCTTTTAGCGTATGGCCCGGATGCTCGTTTGGATGGCGGCAATAGCTCGTACGCTTTTTGTCCATAGGCTTTTTGTAGGCTTTATTTTCTGCTCGTTAAGGTCTTCTGAAATGATTTTGCTTTACCTATCATCGGTTCTGTAAGAACCTCGATTTCAAGTCATTGGTAGGAATGTTCGAGCACCGCAGAAGGTTTATAGCTCATAGGCTGAGTAGATCGAAGCCATGTGATTTGGAGCTGACGTGGTCGAAGCTAGTTTGCTTATTTTGGGAAGCTTATTTTAATCGATTCTTTCTGAAGTATATTCAAAGTAGTGGTCTGTGATTTTATTTAGTGATGGTTGGGCGTCCTCAAGTTGTATTAATTTGGTTGTATCAGCTTCTTAGTTTGTTGTCATATTTGTTTGGCCAAAGCTATTTTTGATCCCGAGTGATAGTTTAGGCGTGTACACCAAGGGCATGCCCTTTTGGGGATTCTTTCAGTGCGACGTATAGCCTAATCTTCGAGCTTTTGAGTTTCAATCTTGTTGAGGTCTTACAGTTTGACATGTCTTTTGAGGTCATACAATTTTATTATGCTTGTTGAGTTCTTACAGTTTGTGTTGCTTTGTAGAATAGATCTGGTTATACCAAGTCTTCCTGCTCGGGGTCTTACAGTTTTGGGTTTTCTAGTGCATATAAATTTGCGATAGTCTCTGAGTAATCGAGTTTTCTTAGGTTCGAAGGCTGTTATTCCTGAGCTCGAAGTTACCTTGCTGGAGTTGTATAAGCCTGGAGTTCCGACCCTAGGTTCTTGTAGGTGCCGAATAGTTGACGCTAAGTCTCCTTGTATTCGTGATACATTTGGTGGAGAGGCCTTAGCCGTGAGCATGTTGAAATCCCTATTTATGGAGTACGAGATGCCAAAAGTTATTCTTTATTCCTTGGTGTAATACATGTTGTTTTGTAGTTGCAAGCTCGGCCCGTGCGGGCTTGGCTCCTTGGACTGTTCGGTTTGGAGCAACATTCCTATTGGGGCTCCGTTCATAATTTTTCAGGAGGGGACTAGTTGTAAAGAATGTCTTGTTGTCTTGTTGAATCCTTCTTGGGAAGTGTGTTGTTGTTTCCTCAGTAAAAACCCCTGCCAGCAAAAACCCATTTCGGTATAAAACCACCGATCAAAGGAAAAGAGTGTAAAGGACTCTTTCAAGTCTTAGAATCTTTGAGGTGATGCATCTTCCTAATTACCTTGGTTGATTGACCTGGACAATAGTAATCGTGAAGCAGAAGATGGAAAGAGGGATGGGCGATTATACCTTGGTGGCAATGACAATTCTCGAGTTCTGGCGTTTATTCGGCGGTTGCTAAGTGGTCCATTATTTGAACGTGTTTTGGGAGATCATAAAAAAATCATGTGGATGATATGTTGAGGCTCGTCTACTTTGTTCCTTTTTTCTATTTCTTATTCTCGCGATGGATTTTTAGCCTGGTTGCTGAGAAGTTCCTGAAGGTGCCCGTTATCAAGCAATCGGACCACTTCCTCTCGAAGCTACATTAAATCTTTGGTTCGGTGCCCGTGTGAGTTGTGAAACTCGTAAATCAAATTGTAGTTCCTGTGGGAAGAATCCGGCCATCTGGATTCTCTGATTTTGTTGATGGAGAACACTATCTCTGGCACATTTACATTGAAGCTATACTCTAATAGGCGATGTGCCCCGATGGGTCCTTCGTACCCGTTGAATCCAACCCTGTTGAGGGGTCCCCAAGGTTTTTGTCCTTGGTTTACCGATTGGCCATTACGGGTTGGATTGCGCTTTGGTTCGTTTCTCCTATCATTGGGGTATGGATGGTACCTTTCTTTATTCGATCTTGACTCCTTCGCCAAGAGCCTACTCGAGTATACTGAGCCCGAAGGGGCTCCCAAATGGCTTGTCACTCCATACAGCGCGGCACGCCTATCTAATTTTTACATCGTAATTATCGTATTTCACATAAGAATAAGCTTTTTTTCGTCTGGGCCCGACCCTACTTGGTATAGATACACGGAAAAATATTATTTTCTGGACCTTTGACACATAGTCGACCTAAGGAGGCTAAAGAGGAAGTGGAAGAACAGGAGCACAATGATTGCATCATTCTTTCCTCACTCAAGACTCGAGTTTGGAATGAATTTATGTTTTCCATTACTTTAACTATTTTTCTGATGAATTTGTCCATGTATATGGAGTAGTTCCCTTTAGGGTTTGATAGATTTGGTGTATTGATATTTGTTTGTGGATTATAACTCTAGTTTTATGTATTGAATTGTTTTGGATGTTTTAATTGTTGTATGTGTCCTCACTTTTTTATGTATTCGAGAGAGGCATAACTTGTGATATCTTTGCATTATATTTTTGGTTGAGTTCATTAATTCTTCTTAGTAATTGGAATAGGCTAGTTGAATTTTTTATTAAACCTTGTTAGGTGGATAATCGAGAGAGGTTCTCCTAAAGACCAATCCATTATGAATTCTTGCGTATCTGTACAGAGCTTAAATTGGTTCATCTCGTGAGGTTGAGACTTAATCGAGAGAGGAATTTCTATTGAACATGTGAACTCATAATTGATTGAATTTGAGAGTTTTACATAAAAATTAGAAGTGAATTAGCTAGAGTTACATTCCAAACAATTATCTTAAACATATCCTATCAAGACCCTATTTTCTCCCATTGATAATCTTCTTAGCTTTTTTCTTGTTCGATTTTCATTAACCAATATTCGTAGATTCTTAGTTAATTTTAGTTCTTAACCATGTAAATCTCAATTCTTGATCATCTTTGACAGAAACAAAGTTAGAAACTACAAGAACGTTGTTTAAATCCAATCCATGTTGTTACAATATTATATTATACTATATTTCACTAGCGAGTATATTTAAGTGTGTGTTTTGTGCTCGTCAATTAACTTACTTTATTTACTTTCCAAAATGATCTCATTTCTGAGATTACATCAATTGTCTTACGTCGTATTCTTACGCACAAATACATAGGGTGTAAGATCATTTCCCCCATTCGAACATTCATCCTCGAATGTTGACTTATGTGCTTATCAGTCTCATAACGTACAGCTCTTTCGAATACTTTTATTGTCCTTACCATCAGGCAATTGTTCTGTGAATAAATTCAAAGGCAAGGGTATTCCCCCATTTTGGCCTCTTTCTCATACCATGATTTGTTGTCGGAATCCTTCAAATCTCGTAACTGTTGCAACCTTCTATCATATGACCTGTATGACTATGACCTTGTAAGTGAACCTATGCTACTCTTCTCTTTTTTCCTCCAGTTGTTAGCCAATATCTAGACCTTGCTTTGTGAGCATATACAGAATTATGATAAGCTATACCTCGGAGAATCTGTATGTGTACTTAATTTATTCTCTCTATACTTTGTCAAACTTACGACCATTCCTATAGCTTGTTTCGTAGCCTCGATTATCTATGCTTATTTCATTACTACATCTACGTATGTTATACTATACCCTAACACTTATTTCAACTTATTATTGAGATCTGCTACCCAACTCCAGGTTACTCTCTCATAGATTGTCCTATACATATATATATATATATATATATATATATATATATATATCCAAGCCCTTTAATGTTTCCATATTAATGTTCATCCAGAAAATAACATCCTAATCTTCTCACGCACTATGGAATTTTCATCCATCTATTATTGATTCTCCTTGATGTTGATCTATAATCTACTATTGATAACTTGAAACCTCTTACGTGATACATTGTTACTAGGCTCCCGTCTCAGCGGGGAACATCTGAAGTTATTTGCCTCATCCACCTAGGAAAAATACTATACTTCAGTAAATGTATTTCATAGCATCCCATTGTGATTCATCTTATGGGGTATCCTAATCCCGTGCAATTAATGAAATAACTTTTCAGTAAATTATTACTCAATCTAAGGATTAAGTGGAATCCTCTTATCTATCACAATTACACTCTTATTCTATTACCGGTGAAGCATTCCATATAAATGCACCTAGTGTTGGACTCCTGCGGGGTCATTCAGGCTACACTGAGTTTTCTATGACTTATGGAGACCATCAACTCTCTTGTATTGATGGGCTTAATCCTGAGTCGTTACCCATTCTTGTCACATTCTCACTCATCTTTTTTTTATCCTTGCTTCTATATACCTAAAACTTTGTCATTCTATGATACTTTAGCTTGCAATCAAAACATATCTTGTCATGCCCCAACCTCGGAAGGAGCGACCAGCGCTCAATCGAGTGAACCCAACTGACAAAACCTTATCAAACACTACCTACCCAACTCAATATGAATAGGGAAGCCATTTTTACCCTTATTTAGGCTAGGAAATATAGTACATTCAGCATTTTTGTTCATTTTATACCACGACATTAAAAAGTATTTAACCTTGCAAGATTCCATACAAGTTATAGTTTAGAAGAAAGCAAGAGTACAAGGTTAAAACCTGCTTCATGGACCTTTCCAATACCCATACAGAACCCACACAAATGTCTACAGAGCCTCCAATGATACTAAAGACAGTGATAACAACGCCGACAACAAGGCCCCGACTATACCTTAAGAGTGAAAATCCAAATAAGAAGATGTGCAATGTAGCCCCTTGAAGGAGAAGGGGGCTCACCCAAGTCTTGGGGATAAGGGTGCTCCGCTACACACGATCGCACTATCCGCTATGGATCCACCTACATTCATTTAAAAATGTACCGCCCCCGGCAAAAGGGACGTTAGTACCATAGAATAGTACTAGTATGTATAATTAAACACCATCAAATTAAAAAGAACTTTCATAACAAATAAAGAAAACACAAGTATCACTCCAAAGCTTTAAACGGTCACAACATTATCAACATGAAAGGATTACACAACTTTCACATCGTATTTCCATAGCCTTTAGTTGAGCATTTTATACTGTTCCACACGGTGACCATTTTGATTGACATGCACTCATGTGATAGTGTTAAGGAATGCTCTTATATTACTAGGTAGTGAGAAGATTTCATGATGATATTCTCAAGATAGTAAATTGACTGTTCAAACCATATAATCCATATACATAACTAAGTAAGAGAGACTCAAGAAGGACTTCAAAACTGGGATGCTTTACAAGGAACTCGACACCACATAGGTAAACTTTACGATGGTGCATGCATGGCACAAGTGGGTGGATATTGTCCATTTCAATAAATTATTATGAAAGAAATTCATCAGGTAGCCTTGCTAAGAATTTGTCACGACCCAAACCCGATCGTGATGGCGCTCAACCATAACGCTAGGCAAGCCTGACCAACAATCGTTCTCAATTCGACAGTAAATCTCAAAATCGACAATTTAAGGAAAATGTAATAGTTTTAGAAAAATAATCCAATATTTATAGTAAAATATTACGGAGAGATAAGAAATCGGAATATATAATCCCATAAGATCTGGGGTCACGAGTCTAGAGCCTCTAAAACATACTAGATAACAATATTTGAACAAAAATACATAAGTCTGGAAATGTGTGTGTGTTTATGTGTGTGTGTGTATATATATATATATATATATATATATATATATATATATATATATATATATATATAACTGAAATAGGAAGAGTAGTCAGGTCCTGCGAACGTCAAGCAGCTATGTCAACAACTTTGATAAGCTCTAGGGATAGCGACTGCTCAGCTAAGCCTCTGGTGCACCAGAATCTGCACACAAGGTGCAGGGCGTAGGGGTGAGTACTACCAACTCAGTGAATAAAATGTCTGAAGATAAGAATCCATGAAATTCCTCAAAGTAAAGCTAAAGCTGACAGTCTGACACCTTAACTATGAACAAACAGCAAACCAATATCAAGTGTATCAGTCAAGTATAATGCATGAATGCAATGCAATGCACATGACCCGCTGCAGCGTACAGCCCGATCCATTTAACATCAAGGACGCTCACTGGGGGTGTGTACACACTTCGGAAGGGCTCCTACCGCCCAAGCAATATCATAATATCATCACTGCGGTGTGCATCCCGATCCACACTCAGTCCATAGAATGCATATGAGTCATATAACAGATTCAATTAAAATTTTCAATTATTAAGGAAATATAACTTAGTTATTTAACTTCAGGAAAAGTGACTTTGCATTTTATAATCGTTGTTAATCACAGGAATGAGTTCAATGATTATATAAATCATGCTATCATAACGATATCATGCAACAGATTGGCACAAAGCCCCAAACATGGCAATAAGCCCAATATATTAAATATAGGGTGCGTATTAGTCGCCAACATAGTAAAATTCTTGTTCGGAATGGACCAAGTCATCATCCCCACTCATAAACAACCATGCGCCTGCCATGGGGCAATTCACGCCCTAATATAGTGTCACAATGTGATAAATCGGGGTTTCAAACTCACCTCTAACTGGCTGAAGACTGGCCCGCAATGCCTTTTCCTTTTGAACCTTCCTCTACGCGTCGAATCTAGTCAGAACCATACCGAATATATAAATATGGACTAAAGAAACATAACCCAATCAAAAATACTCGAAATGTACTAAAATTTATGAGGTTGGTGAAACCCGAGCCCCGGACGAACTTCTCAAAAAATTAAAGAAGTCACATCAACGGATTTCTCGTGTTGCCATGAGTTCGTACATATAAAATTTATCAAAAGCGGAGTTCAAATGGCCTTTCAAATCCTAAAACTTTGTTTTTCAAAAACCAAGCACTAGTTCTTTACAATTTTCACCCACTTTCATGGATTTGAGTGTTGATTATTCACTAAAATGGTGAAGTCAAGAGACTTACATCCAATCAATACCCATCGAAAATCCTCTTCAAATCGGTTAAAAAGCTCTCTTGGTGGAGTAAAAGTGGTGGAAAATGATGTGGGTCACGGACCAAAGGGTTTTTAAACATTTTGTCTGACTACTGTAACGACCTCTATGCGATCGCATCAATTCCCTTAAGATCGCATAGACTAAAAATCCAAGCCCTCAAATTCCTCTTACGCAATCACAGAGCACTGCGTCCTCCTACTACGCGATCGCATAGTCACTCAGGCGACCACACTAAACCATCCCCTAGACCTATCCGATCGCAGACCACCTCATGCGATCGCATAAAGCAACTCTGAGCACCCCCTCCAAATCGTCTACTGATCGCAACCATACCTACGCGATCGCATAGAGTAACATTTCTTTGCAATTTTCTGCTGCATTTTCTGCTAAATTTTCTTATTCAAAATTCCCCATTAGCCATCCGAAATCACCCCGAGGCCCTCAGGACCTCAACCAAACACATAGATATGCTCCATTACTTCATTCAAACTTGCTCGCGACATAAAAACACTATCATAAACATCAAAATCATCGAATTACCACTGATTCAAGCCTAAGTTAAAGTAAATCTTCCGAACTTGCATTTGATCAAAAACCCGTCCTAAACACCTCCGAATGACCTAACTCATAAGTCAACATTCAGTTGACTTTTCCAAACTAACCTTCTCATAAAGAGACTAATTTTCACATTTCTAACCGAATTTTATCTGAATTACTTTAAATTCTCCAAACACTAATAATGAAACATATAGAAGCATAAAACGGGGAAAACGAGACGGTAACTCACGTGACGACAGGTCGGGTTGTTACATCCTCCCCAACATATACAATGCTCATCTTCGAGCGGGTCATGAAACATACCTGGAGTCTCAAACAAGTGAGGATATTTGTTGCGCATCTCTTGCTCGGTCTCTCAAGTGGCCTCCTCCATGGGCTGACCTCTGCACTGCACCTTCACCGAAACTTTCTCCTTCGATCTCAACTTTCGAACCAGACGACCTAAAATAGCCACTGGCTCCACATCGTAGGTCAACTCCTCATCCATTTGAATCGTGCTGAAGTCTAACATATGAGACGGGTCCCCAACATACTTTCGGAGCATAGAAACCTGGAATACCGAATGAACTCCCGATACGCTAGGTGGCAAAACGAGCATATAGGCCACCTCCCAATACTCCTAAGCATATCAAAAGTTCCAATGAACCTTGGACTTAACTTCCCTTTCTTCTCAAACCTCATAACGCCTTTCATAGGCGAAACCTTCAACAAGACCTTCTCTCCCACCGCGTAAGATACATCACGAACCTTCTGGTTTGCATTGCACTTCTGATGTGACTGTGCTGTAGGAAGTATCTCCTGGATCACTTTCAGCTTCTCTAAGGCATCTTGAACTAACTTTGTCCTCAACAATCTAGCCTCACCGGGCTCAAACTAAAAAATCGGAGATCTACACTGTCTCCCACGCAAGGACTCATACGACGCCATCTGAATGCTGGATTGATAGCTATTGTTATAAGAATACTCTGCAAGTGGCAGGAGCTCAGCCCAAGAACCTCCAAAATCAATAACACATGCACGCAACCTGTCCTCCAATAACTGGATAGTACGCTCGGACTACCTATCTGTCTGAGGATGAAATGTTGTACTCAACGGTATCAGTATGCCTAACTCCTAATGAAACGTCCTCTAGAACTTAGAAGTGAACTCAGTACCCCTATCTGAGACAATGAAAACTGGGACCCCATGCAACCGTACCATCTCTCGGATGAATATCTCTTCAAACATCTCTGCAGAATAGGTGGTACATTCTGGAATGAAGTGCGTGGACTTGGTCAACCTATCCACAATCACACTAATCAAATCAAACTTCTTTAAGGTACAAGGAAGACCATTCTCAAAATCCATAGTAATATTCTCCCATTTCCACTCCGGAATATCCATTCGCTGAAGTAGGCCACCGGTTCTCTGGTGATGATATTTGACCTGCTGACCGTTGAGACACCGAGCCACATAATTCACAATATCCTTTTTCATCCTCCTCCACCACTAATGCTTTCTCAAATCCTGGTACAACTTCGTGGAATCCGGATGAATCAAATACCGCGAGCTGTGGGCCTCATCTAGTATCAACTCCCTGAGCCCATACACATTGGGCATGCAAATCCGGCCCTAAATCCGCAACACACCATCATCTCTAATGGTCACATATCTGGCATTATCATGCTGGACCCTGTCCTTTAGGATAAGCAAATGCGGGTCATCATACTGGGGCTCTCTGATGCGGTCACACAAAGAAGATCGGGAAACCACACAAGACAACACCTGACTGGGCTTGGAAATATCTAACCTCACCATCTGATTGGCCAAGGCCTGAACATCAACTACAAGTGGACTCTCCCCAAGTGGAATGTACGCCAAGCTACCTATACTAATCATCTTCCGGCTTAAAGCATCAGCCACTACATTGGCCTTCCCGGGATGATACAAAATGGTAATATCATAGTCCTTGAGTAACTCAAGCTATCTCCACTGCATCAAATTTAGATCCATCTTCTTGAACAAGTGCTGAAGACTCCGATTGTCTGTATACACCTTACAAGATACACCATATAGATAGTGCCTCCAAATCTTCAAGGCATGAACAATAGCAACCAACTCTATGTCATGAACAGGGTAGTTCTTATCATGGGGCTTTAACTGACGAGAAGCATAAGCAATAAATCTACGCTCCTGCATCAATACACAACCGATCCCAACCCTCAAAGCATCATAATACACCATGTAAGAACCTAAAGGTGATGGCAATACTAGTACTAGAGTTGTGGTCAAAGTCCACTTGTGCTTCTGGAAGCTCTCCTTGCATTAATACAATAACGCAAATGGAGCATTTTTCTGTGTCAACTTCATCAAAGGAGAAGTAATAGATGAAAAGCCCTGAACGAACCTGCGATAATAACCCGCCAAACCGAGGAATCTAAATATCTCAGTAGCTGAGGACAGTCTAGGCCAACTCTGCACCGCCTAGATATTCTTTCGGTCAACCAGGATACCATCACTGGACACCACGTGTCCCAAAAATGCCACAGTACTAAGCCAGAACTCACACTTGGAAAACTTTGTATAAAACTTCTCCTCTCTCAATCTCTGCAATACCACCCTCAAGTGTTGCGCGTGCTCCTCCTGGCTACGCGAGTACACGAGAAAATCATCAAGAAACACGATCACAAAAGAATCCAGATACACCCAAAATACATTATTCATCAAGTGCATGAATGCGGCTGGGGCATTTGTCAACCCGAAAGACATCACTAGAAATTCGTAGTGCCCATATCTCATCCTGAAAGCTGTCTTCATAATATCTGATCCCTAATCTTCAGTTGTTGATAGCCTGATCGGAAGTCAATCTTAGCGAATACCCTTGCTCCTTGAAGCTGATCAAATAAATTCTCAATACGGGGTAGTGGGTACTAGTTCTTCACTGTCACCTTGTTCAACTGTCGGTAATCAATGCACATTCTCATTGTGCCATCCTTTTTTCTTTACAAATAAGACCGGTGCACCCCACGGTGACATACTCGGATGAATGAACCCCTTATATATGAGTTCCTGAAGCTGTTGCTTCAACTCCTTTAGCTTTGCTGGTGCCATACGATAGGGAGAAATAGAGATGGGCTGAGTGCCCGGCACCAGATCAATACCGAAATTAATATCCCTATCCGACGGCATACCAGGCAGGTCCACTGAAAACACATCAAGGAAATCCCTCACAACGGGAACCAAGTCAAGACTAGGAGCCTCAACCTCAACATCTCTAAGGAAAGCCAAGTACGATAGAAAACCCTTTCCCACAATCCGTTGGGCCTTTAAGAATGAAATCACCCTATTGGGCACATAATCAGTCACGCCTCGCCACTTGATCCTCAGATTACCCGAAATAGCCTAGGTAACTGTCTTGGCATGACAATTTAGAATAGCATGGTACGGGGACAGCCAATCCATACCCAGAATCACATAGAAATCCACCATTCCCAATAACAACAAGTCAACTCGGGCCTCCAGATCCCAAATAGTCACTAGACACGATCGATATACATGATCCGCAATAATAGAATAACCCACTAGGGTAGATACGTGCGCAGGCAAGGCAACACAACCACGGGTCGTACCCAAATGATGAGCAAAATATAAGGATACATAGGAATAGGTAGATCCGGGATTAAATAAGAGAGAAGCATCCTTATGGCATACTGAGTTAATACATGTAATAATAGCATCTGGTGCAATAGCGTCCCTCCTATCTAGAAGAGCAGAGAATCGAGCCTGAACACCGCCAGTATGGTCCTCACTTAGGGGCGACCTCTAGCTACATGGCTTTGACCCCTAGCTGACTGAGTGGGTGCCGAAGAAACCATAGAAAAAGCCGAGGGTTGATCCCTCTGTTGAGTCTGTCTACTACGGAGCCGAGAACACGGTCTCCTCATATGACCCAACTAACCGCACTCGTAGCATCGACCTGGGGCTGGAGAAGGGGACTGATGGGAACCCCTCGCTGCAGATAAACCCTAGGCTGAAGAAGCAGGAGCAGAGCTCTAAGTTGGAAGGGCACTAAGTGCAGGGTGGCTCTGCTGATGTAACTGATGACCCCGGCCTGAAGAGGCCCAACTGGACTCCGTACGTCCTGACAGAGGAGGCTTGAAGAAACGACCTCTACCATGCTGGAACTGGCTCCAAGATGGAGCACCGCTGAAATTACCTGATCCTCGACGTATCTTGGCCTCCCTCTCCATACGCTTCCGACGGTGATCTATCTCAATCAGCCGAGCCACATCAACTACCTCCTCAAACGAAGTTGTTGTAGCCCTCTCTCTCTAGTTATCAATATGCGGATCGAATAGTTGAGGCCATCCACGAACCTCCTGGTCCTCTCTCAATCTGTCGGGATCATCCAAGTAGCATGCCGAGTTAGCTGTGTAAACCATAACTCATACTAAGTCAATGTTATATCTCCCCGAGTCAACCACTCGAACCGACGACGCAGCTTCTCCCTGTGAGACTAGGTTACATACTTTTCCAAAAATACCGTGGAGAACTGCTGCCAAGTGAGGGGCATTGCCCCAATAGGTCTTCGCCTCTCAAACTCCTCCTACCAAGTAAATTCAGGCCCTGTGAACTGGAAGGTAGTAAAAGCCACTCCACTAGACTCCAGAATACCTGCAGTACGAAGCATACGCTAGCATTTATTTAGAAAACCCTATGCATCCTCGCCCTCAGCACCACTGAATGTCGGATGTTGGAGTCTGCCGACCCTCTCCAACCGACGGTGCTCGTCATCCGGCATAGCTGGGACCACATGAGCTGGAGCTTGTATGACTAGTGCAACTGGAACAACTACTGCAACTGGAGCAACTAGTGCAACTGGAGCGACTGGTGCTACTGGAGAAACTAGTGACTGCAATCTCTGGACATCCTTCTCATGTGTGCGAGCAGCGGGGGTCTGCTGACCATACCTAGTCTGAGAAGTAGCTACTGCAGTAATTGCTGATATGGCATGAGCCACGCTAGTGCAGACGGACAGGATCTGCGCCAAAGCCTCCTGAAGACAAGGAATAACAATAGGCATTGCCGGTGCCTGAACAGGTGTTGGTGGAGCTTCTACAGCAGGAGGCTGGTCCTAGACCTCTATAGTTGGTGGGTCTGCATGTGCTTCCCCTGATGGTCCGCCTCGATCACCACCATGACCACATCCACGGCCTCTAGCAGGTGGTACTAGAGGTCATCCTCCACGTCCATTAGCATGGTTCTCGCCATCTATGAGAAAGTAGAATACAGAAATTTAGTTTTCATATAAACAAAGCCGCACGATATGAATTTCAAGGAAGTGGAGTGTTTCCTAAAGGTTATGTAGTCTCCCGATGAGATAAAGACATCTACATACCGATCCACGACACTCTACTAAACCGGATCATGACTCGCGTGGCCTAGTAACCTAGGCTCTTATAACAACTTTTCACGACCCAAACCCGGTCGTGATGGCGCCCAACCATAACGCTAGGCAAGCCAAACCAACAATCGCTCTCAATTCGACAATAAATCTCAAAACTGACAATTTAAGGAAATGTAATAGTATTAGAATAATAATCCAATATTAATAGTAAAATAATATGGAGAGATACGAAATCTGAATATATACTCCCATAAGATCTGGGGTCACGAGTCTAGAGCCTCTAAAACAAACTAGATAACAATATCATAACGAAAATACATAAGTCTGGAAATGTGTGTGTGCGTATGTGTGTATATATATATATATATATATATATATATATATATATATATATATATATATATATATATATATATATATATATATATATATATATATAAAACTGAAATAGGAAGAGTAATCAGGTCCTGAACGTCAAGCAGCTATGTCAACAACTCAGATAAGCTCTGGGGATAGCGACTTCTCAGCTAAGCCTCTGGTGCACCTGAATCTGTGCACAAGGTGCACGGTGTAGGGGTGAGTACTACCAACTCAATGAATAACAAATATATAAAATGTCTGAAGATAAGAATCCATGAAATTCCACAAAGTAAACCTAAAGCTAACAGTCTTACACCTTAGCTACGAACAAACAGCAAACCAATATCAAGTATATCAGTCAAGTATAATGCATGAATGCAATGCAATGCACATGACCCGCTTCGGCGTACAGCCCGATCCATTTAACATCAACGACGCTCACTGGGGTGTGTACAAACTCCGGAGGGGCTCCTATAGCCAAGCAATATCATAATATCATCAATGCGGTGTACATCTCGATCCATACTCAGTCCATTGTATGCATACGAGTCAAATAACATATTCAATTAAATTCTCAGTTTTCAAATATTAAGGAAATATAAGTTAGTTATTTAACTTTAGGAAAAGTGACTTAGCATTTAATAATAGTGATTAATCACAGGAATGAGTTCAATGATTTTACAAATCATGCTATCATAACGATATCATGCAACAGATTGGCACAAAGCCCCAAACATGGCAATAAGCCCAGATATATTCAATATAGGGTGCGTATCAGTCGCCAACATGGTAAACTTCTTGTTCAGGATGGACCAAGTCATCATCCCCGCTCATAAACAACCCCTGCCATGGGGGCAATTCGCGCCCCAATATAGTGTCACAATGTGATAAACCGGGGATTCAAACTCACCTCTAACTGGCTGAAGACTGGTCCGCAATGCCTTTTCCTATTGAACCTTCCACTACGCACGTCGAATCTAGTGAAAACCACAACAAATACATAAATATGGGCTAAGGAAATATAACCCAATCAAAAATGCTCGAAAAGTACTAAAATTCACGAAGTTAGTAAAACAACCGAGCCTTGGGATCACTTCTCAAAATTATGAATGTCAAATCAACGGACTCCTCGTCTTGCCACAAGTCCGCACATATAAAATTTATCGAAAACGGAGTTCAAATGGCCTTTTAAATCCTAACTATTCGTTTTTAAAATCCAAGCCCTAGTTCTTCACATTTTCAACCCACTTTCATAAATATGAGTGTTGATTCTTCACTAAAATGGTGTTTCTATATCAAGAGACTTACCTCCAATTAATATCCGTCGAAAACCCTCTCCAAATCGATCAAAAAGCTCTCTTGGGCGAAGTAAATATGGTGGTAAAATGATGTGGGTCATAGGCCAAAGGGGTTTTAAACATTCTGTCCGACTACTGTAATGACCTCTATGCGATCGCATCTATTCCCTTACGATCATATAGACCAAAATTCGGGCCCTCAAATTCCTCTTACGCGATCGCATAGCATTGCATCCTCCTGCTACGCGATTGCATAGTCACCCATGCGACCGAACTGAACCATCCCCTAGACCTATGCGACGCAGACCACCTCATGCGATCGGATAGAGCAAGTCTAAGCACCCCCTCTAGACCTTCTATAGGATCGCAATCAGATCTACGTGATCGCATAGAGTAACATTTCTCTGCAATTGTCTGCTGCATTTTCCTATTCAAAATTCCCCTTTAGCCATCCGAATTCACGCCGAGGTCCTCCAGTCCTCAACCAAATGCACAAATATGCTCTATTACTTCATTAAAACTTGGTCTCAACATAAAAACACTATCACAAACATCAAAATCATCGAATTACCACAGATTCAAGCCTAAGTTAAACTAAAACTTCCAATACTTGCATTTGATCAAAAACCTAACATAAAAACCTCCGAATGACCTGAAACTTTGCACACATATCCAAAAGCACCTAACGGAGCTGCTGCAACTCTCAGAATTCCATTCTGACCCTCCGATAAAAATCTCACCTATCAACCGTAATTCGCCATAATACAAACTTAGCCAATTCAAGCCTAATTCTACACCGGGTATCCAAATTCAATTACGAATGCGCTCCTAAGTCATAAATTACCACCCGAAACTAGTAGAATCATTGAAAATCCATTCCGACCCCTCTAACGCATAATTAAATATTCGGTTGACTGTTTCAAACTAACCTTCTCATAAAGAGACTAATTGTCTCATTTCTAACCGAACTTTATCCGAGTTACTTCAAATTCTCCAAACACATACAATAAAATACATAGAAGCATAAAATGGGAAAAACGGGGCGGTAACTTATATGACGACGGGTCAGGTTGTTACAGAATTTTGGAAATGAAAGTGGGAAGTATTAATCCTAGAGTTATAACTCCATTCAAGGACACAATTATGTAACTTAATTTCACAAGAATGTAAATAAGAGGATTTGTAGTAGAGCAGATTGATGAATAACGCGTCTCATTCAAAGAGTTGATACATGCAATGTTTTGTTATTCAACACCTTGTTAAGACCATGTTTATGAGAATTCTTCAATATGGATGCACATATACAATGAGTACAAATTTTGATTTGACTCACTTAATGAATTTAGGTTGGTAGGGCAATAACTTAGTCAATACTCTTCGATTCCACATCCCTAACGTATGTAGGTAACATACTGATATACTACATTATCTGGTGGTGCATAGACATTAATAGGAGCAAGGGTACTCCCCTTAGAAACAAGTTCTACCAAGTCCCTCGATGGATCCATACATTCTCCTAACAAACGCTTGGGCAATCTCTCTCATATTCAATGGTGAAGGAATTCTCTCCTTACTGCTTCCAAAATCATGAATTACTTATCATAAGATTAAGATATAGAATGGATATTACCTCCCTATCTTGAGATCTACTGCACGATCTTGGAGTATCAAAGAAGGTGAAATTTCTAAATGTCTGAATAGTCTCCAACTTATAGATGTGGTCGACTACACACCGATAAGAAGGACTCTACTAGACACGGCTCTGAGATATCCTATGACACATTAAAACCTTAGTTTCTGATATCAAGTTTGTCACGCCCCAACCTTGGGAGGCGTGATCGGCGCCCAATCAAGTGAACCTTACTGAGCGAGTCTCACTACCTACCCAACTCAATGTGAATAGAGAAGCCATGCTTACCTTCATTTAGTCTAGTAAAGATAGTACATTCAACATCTTTTTTCATTTTATAGCACAACATTAAAATGTAGTTAAGCTTCTACGACTCCATACAAGTTATGATTTGGGAGAAAGCAGGAGAACAAGGTTACAACCTGGTTCAGAGACCTATCCAATACCCATACATAACCCACACAAACGTCTACAAAGCCTCTAAGGGTACAAAAGACATTGATAACAACGCTGGTAACAAGGCCGCGGCTATACCTCATAATTGAAAATCCAAAAAAGAATATGTGCAATGTACCCCCTTGAAGGAGAATGGGGCTCACCAATGTCTTGGGGAGAAGGGTGCTCCTCTACACATGATCAGCAATATCCGGTATAGATCCACCTACATTCACTTAAAAATATAGCGCCCCCGGCTAAAGGAACGTTAACAATGGAATAGTACTAGTATGTATAACTAAGTACCATAAAATTAGAAAGAAATTTCATACACAAATAAAGAAATCACAATTATCACTCCAAAGCTTTAAATGATCACAATATTATCAACATGAAAGGATTACACAACTTTCACATAAAATAAGATTGTAGGCATAGATGAGATTCATGTAAATGGCACAACAACGCACACAATTTCAATCTAAGGTCTAAGCATTTCGATACATGATTCATAGTCCTTTCTCCTTTTCAAACTATCAATAATAGCACGTTGATCATATTGAGAGACACTTCCCACGAATATAAGGTTGCAAAACCAAGTCAAGTGAAATAGAAAGCTATACAACAATTTGATTTAGTCTTACCGTACTCACACAACCAACTATGAAGCTCAATTTTTACAAGACGGAGCTTTAGCCATACATACATGGTTTAAGCCTTCCTTAAGTTACTACAACGTTTCGTAAATTCTAAAAATCTCAATCTCATTTGATACACAACAGAATTTAACACAAATTAGGAAGGTATTCATGGTTTCATCTTATTTAAGAATTTTATCAAATACTAGTTCAGCATCTTGATTTCAAATTTCTTTTACAAGGTTTCCTTCATCCCCCAAACCAATCTATACTTCTTTATGTTCAATAGTCTTCCCACAAACCTAATTTTGTACATTCATGTATACATAATAGTATTAAACCCAAGAATCATACATCAATACCCTATCTTATACCCCAAACTCGAAATTAAAGCCTAATGTATAGAATTTTTCCTCTTAGATGAATAACTTGTGATTGTGTTCTTTGATTCTTGAAGATTGATGCAAGATTGGAAGATTGAATGTAGGGTTCCTCCTTCTCTCTCTAAAATGCTCTAAACTCCTTCTAAATCAGTAGAAAAATGATCCCAAATGACGCCCCAAAGACTATATTAAAATGGGGTCGGGTTATAAAAATAGGAAGACTAACCCTCCGAATGCGGGTTTGTGGTCACATAATGGACCAGAGAATGGGTATACTAGCCGCAAATGCATTGCAATACTCGGTGCCCAAAACTGTCCTACACTAGTCAAGTTTGCGACCTGATTTGCTATGGCAAATCAAGTATGCAGACCACATAATGGTTCTTGCGAATGCATATCTGATACAGGATCGCATTTTTCCAACCTTTGGTAATTTGTTCATAACCTTGCATAGGAATTTCCAAATGACAAACGGTTTGAAGTGTTGGAAACAAAAATCAAAAAACTTGCATCTGATAGGTTATTAACCATATAAACCCTTATATTTAGATTTTATTGTTCAAAATTTGTACTTGTGCAAGCACCTTTGGAATATTAGCCTATTATGAACTTTTTCAATTATCCTTAGACGTACGCCTTCCCTAGGATCTCAAATTACATACCATAAGAAATATACACATATTCACCAAATTCAATTGATGTACACCAAGTTAATAGCATATAAAATATTATAATAAGCCTACGCCGCACCACGAAATCCCAGTTTACTTAGCGAAATTTTTCTATTGCCTTACATAGCTATTCATATTACTTGCAACATTTCCTTAACTTACTAGAACCATAGATTTCCTTTCTTGCGTTCTTAGTTTCCCTTAAACATAAGCAATTACTTTTCCTGATCCTTCTTCCACCTGCTGCATGAATTCTTGGCCTATCTTAGTGCCCACGAATACTGAAAGATTGTGAGTTCAAGTCTCCCCAAGAGCAAGGTGGGAAGTTGTTGGAGGGAAGGATGCCGGAGGTATATTTTGAAATAGCCTCTCTACCCTAGAGTAGGGGTAAGGTCTGCATACACACTACCCTCCCTAGACCCTACTTAGTGGGATTATACTGGGTTGTTGTTATTTCATATGATCTTAAATATCACTTTTGATTTTTACTTCCCGTTCATTAGCCATTATAGGTTCGACTTTTTTATGGAGTGTATACAATGTTGTAATGAGAATATTATTACAAGATATCACTATGCTTAGGCTTAATCCTTCTTCGTTATTATCTCAACTAGTATTTTCTAGTAGTACTTTGGGGAGGCCCTATGACTCTTGTAAAGCTATGAGCTTATTACATCTTTGGTGTCCTTTCTCGTCTATAATTATCCCTATTTACTTAACTCTGTGCCACTATGTTCGTAAAGTTACTTTTGAACTAAATTTTTTACTGTCTTCCTAGTGGCACTCTCTTTTATTTCCGTAACACTTATATGGTACATTTAATTACCCCAACTCCTATGTGAATATTTCTCAAGGATTACAATTTCATATATGTGAGACTGAATTCACTATGTTGGGGTTCACTATATTTATCTTGCATGATCTGATGATTTGTCTGTATCCTCTTGTCTAGACATAACTAGGCTCTTCATGAATAAACTACTAACTACTCATTGGTCCATTATCATATCAATATTTTGCGTAATCTCTCTTGGTTTATGACCTTTTCCTTAACTTATCCCTCGCATTGGCTCCGTATGGATTAGGTATTGGTTTGCTTTTATTTATCAATAACATCTAGTGCTGGAACCCTAACTGATTTTCTTCGGCGTCGTGCTTGCATATGGTTATGGAGTCGAATAATATGTATAGGATCTTAATAATATAATCTCATTCCTTTCGCCTTTGTACGACATTTGTCCTTTAACTATTCCATTGTTACCTGAACCACGTTACTCCAACTTAAGAATGTATCATGCTACCTTCCCCATTAGGGGAGTACAAACATTTAATATTATGAGGATTTATCTATAAATGTTTTACCTCTTCATCGTTGGTGTCTTTTCACATCTTCACGGACTCTTACTCGCCTTGCAATAACCTTTCTATGCCGTGGATAAATAAATTTTGTACGCACAAATGTGACACCTATGGTAAATGGCACACTTAGTCCCTTAGGCTTTACTCTGCTCAGTGCTTGCTTTAGAGAATCGTCTTCCTGAATGACCTTTAAAGGTTATTCTTTTATTTTCTATTCTATCATTGCCAAAACTGGATCACTAAAATATTCATGATGCTGACTATTATAAAATGATCCGCTACCTAATTAATGTTTGATTTTATCTTTTTTACAAGAGCATACTAATTTATGTTATTGTAGGGATCTAACATATCTTTTTGGTAATAATGTTGGCGTCACCCACTCAATTCTCAACATTAGGATATGACATTTGGTCTATACTATTTTATTTTCTCAAGGCCTCTCACTTCTTGTCTTTTTCTTCACTTGACTATCAACTTTGTCAACGTATCATATTTTGATTTACCATTATTACCCATTTATCACATCTTACTCATAATACTTTATTTACTCTCTTCTTATTCTCCTACCAATATTTATGTCTTTCACCTTATCCTTTAAACTTCAATAGAACATTCTTTTGCTTTTCAATCCCCTTGCTCTATCTACTGGATCTTCGGATAGCCTAACATTCTCTCTTTACTAGAGGCGGGCGCCATACAAAGGTAAATATTTATCCCTTCTAGGATTCTAGTGCCGATCTTCTATTATTTTTGATACATTCTTGTATTTGATATCTAAATGTAATATTTAGAGTGCACCATCGAGGGGTCTCGTGAGGAGAACTATTACAACATTTGCAATATCCTTCGGAAATGTCAGCTAATATGAAAAATCCATCCACAATTTTTGGGTTACTCTAACCCAAACTGGATCTTGATATTCCATCCTTCTCTTAAACAATATATGTTAGCTCCTATAGGGCATAACTAAGATGGGTATGGTCAATTATACATACCTTTGTTACTAAGATAACTCAGAATATTTATATTTCTCTGCCTGAATTGCAAAGCTGAAAATCTTTACTATTTGAGTACGCCGTACCCTTCTTTACCTTGCTTCATTACTTTTTGAAAATTGTATCTACTTTCTGTTTCTCTTGTTGCTTTTAAACCATATGGGTAGATAGATATTCATGTTGTAAGGTTACTTATCAAGAAGCTTACACTTCTTAGTACACACATAATCTACTGAAAACCTTATATTTACTCATCATAAGCATGATTTTAAGTCGATCTCATCCAACTCAAATATTCCACAACCAAGTTCAATCTATTACCAACTCTCTTTGTGGGTATAGGTATTGTTGTATTATAGATAAAGTAGAATTTAGGAATTTGAATTCATACAACTCAGCTCTACCACATGATCTAGAGTAAGAAAAAATAGTGACAATCCTAAATGCCCTGTAGCCTCCTTCTTATAAGTGTGGTACACAACATACCCATAAACAAGACTTACTAAACACGACTTGTAGGCTCCCTAGGACTAAACTGCTCTGACCCAATTGTTGTCATGACCCAAACTGATGGGCCATGACGGGCACTTGATGCCTTACCCAATTGAGTACCAACGTAACATATTTTTATTATCATAACAATTATGGGTAAATGGTCCATAAGGGCCATCATTATATAACCAAACAAAACATTAGGGAATACTCTACCCACATAATATACAAGCTTATACATGTGACATCGAGCCTACAGGATTGAAATGATCATTTGTAGACTCAAAATATAGGTCGACAAAGACATACAGTCATCTATATACCTAACATATATATAAAAGCTTCTAGAAGTACATACACATTATAATGGTTGGGAAAAGGCCCATCCATAACAATCTATACATGTCCAAAGCATATTGACCAAATAGGAAATTTCGGAGCAAGTGGATTGAACCAACACCTTCCATTGAGCTGATAACCTACAAGGAGGACTGTCAACCTTTCTATCGAGACTTGCGGGCATGAAACACAATATCCCCAGGCAAAAGGTAGGTCAGTAAAAAAAAAGTACCGAGTATGTAATGCATGAAACTAGTATATAAAAGATATGAAAGAAATATGGAGTAAAGAACTCAACCTGTAAGTTTGAATAGCTCTGCGAATCATGAAACGTTTAATATGCATGAATATGGGTATAAATGCCATATCATGCATATGTATATGCATACATAAAATCATCAAGCCTCTAAGGGCTTCCCATCATATCATCTCGGTCTTTGTGGGCGAAAGCATCATCGCATACCAGCTGATTAGGTGGTGGTGCATATGTAATGCCATATCCTTTCCCCATACCCCATATATATAAAATAAATGCATAAATAACGTCGTCAAGTTATCGGTCAATGTACATTTATACACAAATGCAATGCATAAGAAGTAAGTCAATAACATTTCTCTAGATGTCATAAGATCAATATACCTTCGGTTGATACCATGCAATAAAATTTATGAACATATATATCTGAGACCCATGAATAGAAAATATGATAATAGGACACGTGGGAATTCAACAACATTGGCACCCCCAGTACTCATTTGTGAAAGTTCCGCATTTTCTCGTCTCATTTGTATCATATAGAGCATGTCAAAATGAAAGATGGGCTAGCCATATCATACCTTTGCAATATTCTCCCCAATCGACAACCAAAAGCCACCAAACATCCTAAACAACAACAATATATTTCACAATAAGCTATTCGATTACCTCAACAACCATTTTGAGAAGCAAACTTGATTTATGATAAACAAAATATAGTTTGAATCCCATTCCTTTTCCGTGAATCTTCCCTCAAAATATATAACATCATACTTATCCTAACCATATCATTTAAATCCAAACATCATAAAAATAATCTTCAAAATTGTCTAAACGCCTAACACTTTAACCTTTATCGACAACCTCTTATTTTTTCATGCTATCTTTTTCAATCAGCTTAATTAGCACATAGATAATCTTAACAAAAGATGACATAACATAATCAATCAATATGTAACAATTTTTAGCCATAACAAACTATATATAGCCTCAACACAACTCACAAAAAGAGAGAATGATTCTTTAGTTGATGTCAATTACTATCTTGCATATTTCCTCTCAAACAACTCAACCAACACATTATCTTATGAAGAACCAATAACATTATTTACTTATCTTAGGTAGTAAATATAACTTGAAATCCTCAGCTTGTTTAGCTCACACGAACCCTTAATCACACCACAACACAATAAATGTTGTGATCTCTTCTTGAATCAACTTTTATGTTCAAGATGGTGTATAAACACTTGTATTTCACCTAGAAACTAAAATATATATGAGGGAGGGGCTGATTCATACCTTAATCAACAATAACAACATGACATCTGAGGTTATTCACTTGAAGAATCCTCCAAAAGAGTCACATGATGAAGGATTACGACCTAGCAAGCACTACGCGATCTATAGTGTTGGAGCCATATTTATCTCTTTGGTTCTCACTCTAAAATTTCAGAGACTGCTTTGAGAGTGTTTTAGATAAGTGTAGGGTCTTCTTGGGTCGAAAATGACCCCAAATGAGCCTTGACCCAATCATTAAAGGTTAGAGAACCACCCACCACCTTAGTGGGTCCCACGTGAGCTGCTTGTGCTATTTCATGATAAAATGAATATATATCTACTCCAAAATTTTATTGATGAAAGATCTAATAATTTGTAAACTAGACTCCTAGACCTTCAATTTGGTATGTTTATCATCCCTTAATTTTAAGTATATTAGGATAAAAGCTCAGCTACATTTGACTTAATTTTCAGCATATTATTGACCTTTGCCAACTTTTCTTCCATGACTCACACGACTACTATATGACTAAAATAACTCTTTATATAGTCTCCTTATCATGTTATGCACCCTGGTCTACCCAAAAAGTATATGTTATAACTTTTCCAGCTTGTCGACTTTCGATGAAACTTATTTTCTTCAATCCGATTAGCATCTAGGAACTCTCGGTACTTGTTATTCATGATCTTAAATATTTTTATCATTCGAGGTAAATAACTAACTTAATTCATGTACCATTAAAAATGATCTCATTTCTGAGCTTACATCAATTGTCTTATGACGTACTTTTACATTTGAATACATGGGGTGTAACACTATTGTGGTGGACCACGTATATCGTGCTTGTTTGGCCACTATTGAGAGCATTAAGACTAGGATACACCTTTTATTACTTGATATGGTGGATTTTTACGTGATATTGAGAATGGATTGGTTGTCGCTTTATCATGTTATTTCAGATTCTCAAGCTAGGACTGTGACATTAGCCATGTCGGGGTTTCCTCAATTGGATTGAAGAGGGACTCTTGGCCATTCTACTAGAAGGGTCATTTTTTATTTGAAAGCTCGTTCTATGGTCGAGAAAGGGTGTGTGGTATATTTGGCATATATCCATAATTCTAGTGCGGAGGCTCCTTGTATGGATTTTATACCAGTTATGCACGGGTTCCTAGAAGTTTTTCCTATATATTTTTCGGGGATGCCACCCGACAAATATATTGACTTCTATATTGACTTTGTTCCGGTAACTCGGCTAATTTCACCTCACCATATCGTATAGGCAAGTTGAGTTGAAGGAATTGAAGGAACAGTTGCATGAATTGCTTGATAAGGGAATCTTTAGACCTAGTGTGTCACTTTAGGGTGCACATGTGTTGTTTGTAAATAAGAAAGACGGTTCTATGAGGATGTGCATAGATTATAGGCAGCTAAATGAAGTCACTACCAAGAAAAAATATACGTTATCGAGGATTAATGACTTATTTGATAACCTTCAGGGTGCCAAGGTATTTTTGAAGATTTTTTGAGGTATAGCTACCATTAGTTGAAGATTATGGTATTGGATGTCCCGAAGATAACTTTTCGGACTCATTATGGTCACTATAAGTTCTTAGTGATGCTATTGGCTTGACTAATGCCCCAACAACCATTATGGATTTAATGAGATTGTCCACGACCTATATAGATTCCTTTGTGATTGTCTTTATTGATAATATTTTGGTGTACCTTCGCAGTCGAGAAGAGCATCAGTAGCATCTGCAAATTGTACTTTATACTTTGAGGGACATTAGATATATGCCAGGTTTTCAAAGTGTGATTTCCGGTTGAACTTGGTTGCCTTTGTTGGCCATGTTATATTTGCGAGGGAATTAAGGTTGGTACTTAGAAGATTGAGGGATTTCATACCTGGCCTATATCTACTTCAGCTGTAAAGATACGGAATCCTAGGTTTGGCGGGTTATTATTGTCGGCTCGTGGATATGCTTTCATCAATCATGGCCCCTTTGACCAAGTTCACCTAGACGGGTATCTTTTTAGATGGTTTGATAAGTATGAGATCAGCTTTCAAAATCTCAAGACTGTATTGACATTTCCATAATATTAGTGTTTCCTACGAGTTTGACATCTTACACCATGTATTGTGATGCATCATGTATTGGGCTTGGCATGATATTGATGCAGGACGATAGCGTGATTGCCTATTCTTCTCAGAGAGTGAAGGTTCATGAAAATAATTGCCATGTGCATGACTTAGAGATAGCAGCCATTATTCACGCGCTGAAGATTTGGAGGCACAATCTTACGATATTACATGTGAGGTCTATACCGACCATCGGAGTCTCCAACACCTATTGAAGAAGAAAGACCTTGATTTGTGGTAGTGGAGATGGTTAGAGTTTTTGGAAGACTATGATATCACCATATTATTTCATCCGGGGAAGATCAGTGTAGTGGTTGATGCATTGAGTAGGAAGGCTGAGAGCATGGGCAGTTTGTCATATTTAACGATTGTGGAGAGGCCACTAGCCATGGATGTTCAATCTTTGGCATATCGATTTGTGAGATTGGATGCTTCGGATACTATTCGTAAATTTTCTTGTGTTGTGGCACAATCCTCATTCTTAGAGCATATCAAGGCTCGCTAGTTTGATGATCCTCACTTATTGGTGCTGAAAGACACAATACAACGGGGTGGTGCCAAGGAGGCTGTGACAGGAGATGAAGGTATTATGCAGCTTTAGGGCCGAATTTGTGCTCCAAATGTAGATGAGTTGAGGGAGCTTATTTTTTAGGAGGCTCACAGTTTGCTCTATTTGATCACCCAAGTCTCACAAAGATTTACCTTGACTTGAATCAACACTAGTAGTGGCACAGGATGAATAAAGACATTATTGCTTATGTGTCTTAGTGTTTTAATTGTCAACAGGTGAAATACGAGCATAAAATTTTGTGGATAGTCTTAGTGATTTGAGATCCCGAAGTGGAAGTGGGAGCGCATTACTACAGATTTTTGTTATTCTTACCACACACTTTGAGGAAATACGATGCAGTATGGGTTATTGTGGAGCGATTGACTAAGACTTCACACTTTATTCTAGTGATGACCTCCTATTTCTCATAGAGTAGCTTAGATTTACATCTGAAAGATCATCCGTCTGCATGGTGTGCCCATTTCTATCATTTGTTACTGAGGCACACAGTTCACATTGCTTTATTGGAGAGTCGTGCAGCACAACTTAGGCATGCAGGCCTCGTTGGGTATGTTTTTTCATTCTCAAATGGACGAACAATCTGGGCACACTATTCAGATCTTCGAGGACATATTACGTGCTTGTGTTATTTATTTTGGAGGTTCATGGGACCAGTTCTTGCCTCTAGTAGAGTTCCACAACAACAACAACTATTAGTCGAGCATCAAGATGGATCCATACGAGGCCTTTTATGGGAGGCAATGTCATTCACCGATTGGTTGATTTGATCCTGGAGAGGCTAGATTGTTGGGCATTGATTTTGTCTATGATGCTATAGAGAAGGGTAAAGTGATTCAGCAAAGACTGCATTCATCTCAGTTCAGGCATAAGAGTTATACGGGACCAGAAGATTCGAGATATGGCTTACGTGGTTGATGAGAAGGTTCTTCTCCGAGTGTCACCTATAAAGGGCGTGATGCGATTAGGGAAGAAGGTCAAGTTAAGCTCGAGGTTCATTGGCATGTTGTACATCTTGGAGAGAATTGGGGAGATTGTTTATAGGCCTACATTGCCTTCTAGCCTAGCAGGGGTGAATTTAATATTTTACATCTCTGTGCTTCGGAAGTACCTTGAGGATAGATCACATGTTTTAGACTTCAGCACGATGTAGCCTGATGAAAATCTAGCCTATACAGAAGAGCGGGTAGCTATTCTAGACCGGCAGGTTCACAAGTTGAGATCTATGAGTTTTCCTTCTCTGAATGTTCAATGGAGTAGTCAATCAATTCAGGAAGCTACGTGGGATTTCGAGTCCGATATTCAGTGTAGATACCCCCCCCCCCCCCCAATTTTATCAATCTAGGTACTTTTCTATGTACGTTCAAGAACAAACATTTCTTTTAGGGGTGGAGAATGTGACGACCCGATTGATCATTTTGAGTACTGGACATTATTTCTGTATTCTAAGACCTCCCACTGCTTCATTTTATATATATTGATTTTCATGCATGGCTTGTTTCATTTTCCGCAAGATTGATGAAAATGTAATTTTTGGCAAAAATGAGACTTTAGTTAACCAAGTGAAGAATCTGGGTAAACGACTTTGGATTATTATTTTGACAATATTAGTAGGTTCGTATGTACTTTTTGACTTGTACACACGTTCAGCTGGGATCCAGGGTGACCCGAGTGTATTTCGGCATGTTATGTGAAAATTTGTGAAAATAAGTTTTCAAGGGGGAAATTATTGAGATTTGAGGTTGCGAGCAAGTTTTTAGGATGGTATTACACTTGCACGCATGTTCCGTTTGCAGCCCAAGGGGCTCAGATAAGTTTTGAAGGTGTTTAGGATTGCTGGTGCGATACATATTACTGGTGTTATCTACAGATCTCACATTTACAAGCTCTCTTTTGCGGTAACTAGATCACATTTGCTAAGAATCTTTCCCAATTGCGGACATACCTAGATCTCTTTTGTTATTGTTTTGTCGCTTTTGCGGCCGGGCATTAGAATTAGGTAGTTTCACATATGCGAACCTTTGATTGCATTTGCACTGGACTGGGAACTCACACAAATGTGATGTTTTATTTGCATTTGCGACTTATGGAGGCTCGAGGCATTATTTGCATTTGCGGCTGGTGTTTCGCATTTGCAATGGTCGCACTTGTAAACTTATGTTTTGCGATTACGATACCTGCAATTTGGGAAAGAGAAAGAATCGGAACATAGCTTATTTTACACCACTTCTCATCCCCAAATACTGTAAAGGAGATTTTTGAAGAACATTTGCTTCAAAAATTCATTGGCAAGCAATATTAATTTATTATCTTACAATTTCCCATTACTTTATGTGAGCTTGCAACATCAAATCTAGGAACTTTATGGTAAACAGTAGGGGTTTGGGTATACTTTAGGGATTTTGTAAAATTGAGTGTTACACCTCAAATTGAGGTTGAATTTCAAAACAAAATACATAACCAGGCTCGGGTTGACTTTTACTGCCTTTTTCAATTTAGCTTAACCTTTTTCATTCATAGATAGTCTATAAAAGCTTATTTTGAATTGTGTGGACAATATTTTTCTAGATATTGTTAGTTTCGAGGTTTTTACAAAAGAAAAGGCCTTTGTTGATTGTTGAGTTGGTCACAGAAAGAGGTAAGTGTCGTGTTTAACTTTACTTGAGGTAATTAGGATTTGTGATATATTTGTTACATGAATTATGTGTAGGAGCGACATATATGAAAAGTGACAAGTGTATATGCGCTGTCATGGGTTAAAGCATACGGGCTGTTTAATTACCTTTATGTCATAAGTCATTCCATGTTATTTCTTACTACATGCTTGATTGTTGCATGATCTTATTTGTTATCCATGCTTTACTTTATATGTGTCATTTAGTTGTTGCGGGTTTTGATTTATTCATTTCTCATTCAATATTTTCTTACTTGCTATATGTTCCTACCTGTATTAAATTTACATCTTCACTATCTCATGTCTTTACTTGCTTTTAATGTCTTTACGATATTTGTTACACTTTATTATGTTATATTTGATCGCGTGAGTCATTTAGTTGTTCTTGTATTAATGAATTTTTGAGGTTTCTGTTTATGAGGTATTGGTTATTCCCTATTTGTACAGAGGTATTGGTTATTCCCTATTTCTACAGGTAGTTCTTTGATGTTCTGTATACATTAATTACCTTTTGTGTTGAGATTACATAATTCATTGTGTTGAGTTATTTATGTTAATTAGTTGATTATGGGAGTGGGTTATGCGTGGAAACAATATTAGAATGAATTGATTTTGGGATCAAGTTGTACGCTGTAACAGATTATGATGTGATATTGGGATCTGATTGTATACCATAACAGTTATTATATTTATGCTGGATCAGATTGCGTAGCTCAACAGAGTATGATGTGTTATAACTGTTGGTAGTTGTAGTACTCTATTTTTGTATTGTGATATGAGGTTCGAGATGGTGTTATTCTTGGACTCTCTGTTAATTAACCTTCGGGTCTTGTACTTATGAGTTTACTGCTTTATCTATATTTCAGTTTTCTTCTATTAGTATTACTCATACATGTTTCTAGTGAGTGTCTAGTCATAGCCCCATCACTACTTTGTCGAGGTTCAGCTCAATATTTACAGAGTACATGGGGTTGGCTATATACTGTACTACTGCACTTCTCATGCAGATTCTGATGTTGGTCCTAGTGGAGCGTAAAACAGATTGCTCAGATCTAACTTCTACAGGAGACTTGAGGTAGAGCTATTCGGCATTCACAGTCTTAGAAGTCCCCTTCTATCAAGTTTTACGGTTTATCTAGTTTCAGATAGTTGTATTTCATTTCAGATCATATTTGTAGTATTTTACTCGCTCATCTACTTGTGACTCTAGATTGATTGGAGTAGTTTAGACTGTGATATCTAGGTAAATATTTTCGTATTTCTGTGTTTATCAATTGTGAGTTATCATTATTCTATTACAAAAATGATATAACTGGTTAATTAGTTAACTAATATTGACTTGCCTAGCAAGTGGATCTTAGGTGCTATCACGATCCCATAATTAATATTTCAGGTAGTGACAAATACGGCTTATGGAAAAATTAAATTATTGCGCTATACTACGTGACATTGATGTAGCACGTCTCCTTGGCCGTTTAAGCACTAGTTCCCGCGGTGCTATTTTGTCTTGTGGCTTCAGTAGTAGGCTAGAGCCTCTTACGTATCATTCCATTATTGTAATTTTGATTGTAATGCTAGTTTGGGTTATTTGAAATTCAAACTTTTATTTCAATTCCTAAATCCTACTCATAGCTCCAAAGGTATCCCGGGATAGAATGAAGTTTTTGGTTTAATTAGAAGAATTGGTCCCACTCTGACATAGCTAATGGATTGCGATGTTTGTTAGATATATATCAAACCTTTATATTTCTACTATGTATAAGTGGTTGAGGGTAGACGAACACTGCATCGAGCAATAGTACATAAAGTAGTAAAAGTTATAGGAATAACTATTGATTTACATGACGTGTGTACCATAACACGTGTACTATAACACGTGTATTTTTGTTTGAAACATTCCTCTTTTCTCTCAATGATCTACTTTACCAATTTACCTAATCCTTTCGCTTCTTTTCCACTTATCCTCTTTCTCTCTCTGACACACTCACACATTCACACATTGGATCTTGCAGATGAATATAGCAACACTATTAAGTGCAAATACTTCAATGTTTCCTTGAGTTTTACAGTGTTCAGGTGAATATTTTATCTTTGGTGTTTTCTTTTGTTTGTTTGCCCTTTTCTATTTTGTTATATCTGATTTTTCAAGGTACTTAAATTTGTTCATTTGTTTTGTTTAATTATCCTCTAGGTTTTTGTGCCCATGCAGCTGTGGTAACACTCTCCAAAGTACACATGCATCCTGACAAGCGAGATAGATTAAAAAAACATGAAAAAAGTGGAAGAGAATAATTTCGAGTTCTGCTAAATTTTCCTCTATTCTTTTTTGGTGGGCAATAAACCTTATATTCTATTTTTTTTTATAGACTATTGATTTAGAACTCTCATTTTCCTATAAAGTTATTTTTGCACTTCTGCTTTATTGTTCTTCTTAATTCAATTTATAAGATTTTGAATTATTGATTACATGTATTTCCTTTTTATATCAAAACTGTTTTGAGTGGATGTATTCATGTCGTTATTTTGGTCAAACTCTTCTATGAAATTTTCTTCTCATGTGCACAAATAAAAACAGCAACTTCATCGCTAAGCACATTGAATTCCCATTCGAACAAAAAGACTACTTAAAAAGGAAGAATACCTAAAGCCCTCGACGATATGCCTGAGATGACCAAATAATTTCATGTTCCATTTTTTTGGTAGGTAATTTATTTTAACGACCCAGTCAGTCGTTTTGAGCCCTAACGCATGGTTCAACATTGTGAGGCCATGAGCAGCTTCAAACTAGAATATAGACTTATACGCGTGGTCAGAATTGAATTTCGATATGTTCATAGTGGAATTAGAAGGAGAATTCTCATTTCGAAAGCTTAAACTTGAAGAAATGAACTATGATTGGAATTTTATGTAAATGACCTCGGAATTGGGATTTGAAGGTTCCAGCAGGTTCGTATGATGATTTTGGACTTGAGCATATGTCCCGATCGGGTTTTGGATGACTCGGGGGCATTTTGGCACCTATTGTGGAAGTTAGCATTTTAGAAGAAATTGTATCAGTTTGGCTTAAAGTGCATTTCAGTGTTATTAATGACCGTTTGGGATTTTGAAACTGGGAATAGCTCCGTACGGTGATTCTGGAGTTGATAGCACGATCAGAAGTGAATTCAGAGGTCCGTATGTCATGTTGAAGTCATTTGGCTAAACATAGAAATTTGAAAGTTTGGACCGAAAGTGAACTTTTTGATATCGGGATCGGAATCCGATTCTGAAAGCTGTAGTAGGTCCGTAATGTCAACTATGACTTGTTGCAAAATTTGAGGTCAATCAAACTGATTTGATAGGTTTAAGCATCGAGAGTAGAAGTTGGAAGTTCTAAAGTTCATAAAGATTGGATTAGAGGTTAACTTACTATTTTAGCATTATTTGATGTGATTTGAGACCTTGAGCAAGTCCGTAATTTTTTTTGGGACTGGATGGTGTTATTGGTCGGGGTCTCGAAGGCCTCAGGTGTGTTTCGGGTTGTGTTGCGCTCTTATTTGATATTTCAACGTTGTTTCTTTGGGCATAAAGGGGTACCATATTAATCAAATGAGCTCCAAATTAAGTTTTTATTGAACCATTAGATCCGCATCGTAATTTCGGAGCCATAGCAAAAAGAATTGTCAAATTTGAACATCGTATGAGGATGTTATGCTCTTTTCCGTGCCAAGAAAAGTGATGCTACTGTCAAAACCGCAAAAGCGGAATCTACCGCAGAAGCGTGGCCGTGAAAGCGGGAATTTGTCCACAGAAGCGGAAAATTTTCTGCGGAAGCGGAAACTGCTGGAGGCAGAGATGTTTCTTTAAAAATCAGACTTGGCTCATTTTCCACTTTACTTCTTCCATGGGATCAGACTTTCGAGCAACTTTGGCAATCCATTATCATCCCCAAGCATGAGGTAAGTGATGTTTAACAGTTTTGAGTATATACATCAATTATGTATGGACTTTAGCATGAAAATGGGTAGAAATTTGACGATTAGAGGAAGATCTAAGAATATTTTGTTATCAGATTTTTACCACGAATTTGAGCATGAAATTAAGAGAAAATTATATATTTCAGTTTCTAAGGTCATGGGTAAACTTTATCTTCAAAAAATTTCGGATTTCTGGGCACCTGGGACCAAGGGCGTTTTCGTCAACTTTTCGTTCGGGGTTGAAATTGTTATAAATTAGATTATAGTGAATACCTTATCATATATTAATGAATTTACATAATCATTGATTAGTTTTGGGAGCATTGTACGTCGGTCCAAGCCTTCGGAGGAATGTAGAATGCCGATTATGGGTCTTAGGAGCGAGATGAGTGTCATTTCTAATCTTTTGAGGGAGAAATTACCCCATAGGTGAGTTAAACTGATTATGTGCTCCTAATTGTGGGGGCTACGTACGTACGACATGATGAGAGTCCGTGCGTAGCTACTATTATGCTATTGTTCGGGTAGTCTAGGTCCAAAAGGCATGTTATACCTGGAATAGTTGTGAACCCATTGATGGCTTGAATTGCTTGAATCACATAGAATTTGTAAACGATTTTTATAAAGGATTACACTTCTTTCCTTAAAATCGAATAAAAAGGGAATTGCTTATAATTGGATAGTTTTCCTGAATAAATTCCTAATTGGCTATTCATGCATAATTTTCTATGTGTACCTGTGTCGCATGTATGATTCGCGAGCATGGTATGTGTTTAATTTTGGAACGGGTCAATCGCCTCGGTTAAATAGATGCATCTATGGTACAGGCTGCTCGACCCTAGGCAGAGCACACTTTATATTTATGTTGGAGCAGATCGTCGACCTCGGCATGATTTGCGCATGTTTATGCTATTATCTTGAACTTATTTGAGTTGTTTAATGCCTCACTATTGCTCAAGATCATATTGTTAATAATAACAAGAATTCTAAAGAAATTTTCCATGAAAGAATTATATGTTTACTTGTTTCCTCTATCTGGATTAGAACCATATTTATAAAACAAATCCAATGTTTAATATATTTATAATGGATAAATAATCATTGGACTGGTAATGAGTGTCAAGGTTGATCATCTCGTCTCTAACCCTTCGGGAATAGGCAGGACACTCATTGAGTACACATTATTTTTGTACTCATACTACACTTGTTGTGCATTTTGTTGCACAAGTTAATTTTGTGGCTCGTGGCTTAGCGGCATAGCAGCATGACGGGCACAGAGACTAGGTAAGATGTATTTGTTCGAGCCGATTCTGCTGCTAGTATAGTCTCTTTCAGAATTTTATTTACTTTCTGTCCAATTGTATTCTGGGCAGTTGTTGTACCTATTTGGTTTCCTTTAGAAAATTGCTCATGTACTTGTGACTCCGGATTCTGGGGATGTATTTGGATTTATTCAGAAATTTTGAAAGATGATTTAATATTTTCTTATTTAATTGGAGGAACATTGTGAGTATTGCTTTAATTATAATAAAGAAATGTTATTAAAAATTTTAAAATAAGAATTTAATTAAGTATTTTAGTGGGCTGGTCTGACAGCGGTGTCCGGTGCCACCTCCAATCTTAGTGAATTTTGAGTCGTGACATTTATGTATAAACATCTATCCTTATAACAAAAAAACCGGATATTTCGTATGTATACGACAAAGATCGGGAAAGATATGTTTATGTTAGACCTTGTTCTAGCAAATACTGTGAAACGTTGGCTACATTAGGAAACAATAGATATGTATATATGTATATATATATATATATATATATATATATATGTATATATATATATATGTATATATGTATATATATATATATGTATATATGTATATGTGTATATGTGTATATATGTATATGTGTATATATGTATATATGTATATATGTATATATATGTATATATGTAATGCTTTCGATTGTAAAAAAAATATTGGACATTTGAAAATGCTGCATCTCCTTTAACAGGATGTATTTTCAAATTCATTTGTATATGAAAACCAAAATTATTCCGGAGAAGGGAATGAATGTGGGTAATTCTTTCATGGTGCCCTACATTTTGACAATGTTGCATTACTAGTGTCATTTCATTAGGAATTCTTCATAAATTGAAAGCTTTCATTCTATGTATATGTCTGGAGATCTATTTAAACACTAAGGTATAGATAATTAATTTCATTAATTCTCTCTTTGTTTCATTTGATATTTAGTGCTCTAATGTGTTTACTAACCTTTTGATGACTAGACGTAGTACTTGCGATATCAAAAGTCCTTATTTGCCCCTCCATTTTCATTGAATTTCTGTATTGGTTGTTCTTCATGATATGTGGCTTCTAAAACTAAGCAGTTTTATATCTATTGTTAGTCCAGGAGATGGATTCACTCACTGACTTGCCCATCGATTTATCAGGTAATACTATGTTCTGTTTCTTATACCTTTTAGATGGATGATCTGCTTGACTGTGATGGTACCTTTCCGTTTTGGGCACATTGGTGTATTATTCATGAGAAAATTGGCAGTAAGAAGACAGCAATATAATATGAGTGAACTTCTTCAGATAAATAATTTTCTTTTTGTGTTTAGGTAATAATGTGCTCTACTCTTTTGTGTAGTCTCAACCAACTAAGATCCCTTAAGGCATCATATGTCTCTTTTATATTTGTCTGTCAAGTATTGGTATGATTTCATCGCAACAAGTTCTTGCATGAATGGTTTGTGGGCTAATAGTACTTTAGCTGACATGTAATTGCAAAGTCTACCAGGTATTTATACTTCCCGTCTTTTTAGCAAAGTTGATAAAAACATTACAAAGTTAGTCATACTTGGTACATATCAAGATGTTGGAGCTTAGTTCTTATGATGATACCACTCTACAATAAAAAGGACAAGTTATGTGAATAAGAGTTGAGCTTTGTGTAGATACCAATTTTCATCATTTTTCCATCCATTACAGAATATTGAAAATTCTTATCTGCTAATCATACGAGACGTTTTGAGTAGAGTCCTCCTTTCAGAAGCCCCTTGAGTGATATTTAGGAGCTTGTACAACTTTATATATTTTTACCAATAAAAAAACTTTAATCATTAAACAACAAGGTAATTTAATTTTAAGCTTTATGATGTAATTTTGGGACATATTCATAAAAAAAATGAATGTCTTGGAACCTAGTTTCTAATGGTCCAAACTATTTGTTCATGCAACATCGAAATAGCGAAATATGAATTTTTAAAGTAGGGTCACCAAGTCACATCGTTACCCTTCGGAGAAACTTGCAGGTTTATATGCCGGGTTGCAAGGCACCTTTCTCCCAACATATTGAGAGTTATAGGGAGATCTTTACATGGAAATGAGGCCCATGTATCTAGTTTCCAACGCTGCAAATCGTTTGTCAGTACGATGCTCGTGTAGAGAGATACAAGCGTCCAAAGTTGCATCATTAAAGCTACCAAACGAGCAGCTTACCCACCTGCTTGGAGAATTGAGGTTGTGTGGTTATAAGTGATCTTTGATGTTTGATTATAATTATATATTTTTAGAGCATTAACTATTTTACATTTTGGTACTTTAATATTAAATTGTACTATATTTAAGTTTAATTGAGTTTATTTTATGTGTAGATATTTTGAAGTAAAATTGTGAGCAATGAAAATATTTTGGAAGTGTATTATATGTAATTTAAATTATTTCATGAAATTGTAGACACACGAATTAAAGAATGAAGGTTTGGCGATAACCTGGCAACACTCAAAAGCAACGAGCTTCGGTAGAAAAAGTTGGGCGACACCAAATTGGATAAGCAAGCGAGAGGTGCGGTCTGAGGCGAGGTGCGTCGCATGTTTCGCATGGCGGCGTGTGGTCCGGGTTTCAAGTCTATTTTATCTTCTTTTTGGTTTTGGACTTGATTACTTCGTGTAGGTTTTTTTCCTGCACCTATAAATAGTTCTTGAATATAATTTTTACACAACTCTTGATCAAGGAGTACATAAACTATGCTTGGAGGAGGCTTCCAACTAGTATTTTTTTTTTTCTTCCTTTAATTTTATAGTTTCTTAGTTTTAGATTTTTTGGTGCTACATGAATGTTGTAGCTTGAATTTTGAATTGTTCTTATTATTTTATCATATTAGTTAATTTATTCAATCTTGTGCTTAATTATTTGATTGTTTGACCACCAATTGAATACTATCTACGAGTCTAAGATTTAACTCAGGAGAGAAAAATATAGATTACATATAAGATTTAGAAGACGAAGATCTTGGACTCGAGCATCGGAAACAGATTTGTGGTTAGTATAGGGAAATTTCTAATCGCCTTGCTTTGTTACCATACAAGAATTATTTATGTGTTCTTGTTAATCCTAACTCCACTGGAATATAGGTGTTAGGTTAGCTTGAATAGACGAGTAGTACTTCGGGAGAAGGCTACGAGTAATATTAGTCCTGTCAATCAATAAACCTGATAAATTAATAAGACCATTTAATTAGAAAACTCAAAGGGGACTTTTAGCAAACCCATAGCTCTCGAATATTGTCCTCTCATTGAATTCGTCTCTAATATTCACCAAGTTGTTTCCTATGATCTCTTAGTTTGTTACTCCAGATTTGTAATAACTCGGCTGGTCGTTTTAAGAATTAACGCCCTGATCCCCTATTAACTGCATGCCCTATGTTTGTTTCTGTTATTGTGGGTTGCCGAAAAGGTTTATTTGGAGTTTCGGAGAGTTTTGAGATACTTAGTCCCTAAATGAGAGATTAAGTTTTAGAATTTTAACCATAATTAGAATAGTGTGAAAACGGCCTTAGAATAAAATTATGTTGGTTCCATTAGCTTCGTTGGGTGATTTTGGGCTTAGGGGCATGTTTGGATTGTGTTTTGGAGGTCCGTAGCTTATTTAGGCTCGAAATGCCGGAAGTTGAATTTTTGAAGTTTCCGGTTCGATAGTGAGATTTTGATCTAAGGGTCAAAATATAATTCTGAAAGTTGGAGTACCTCCATACTATTGAATTTGACGTGTGTGCAAAATTTCAGGTCAATAAAATGGGGTTTGATAGACTTTTTGTTGAAAAGAAAAAATCGGAAGATTCTTGGAACCTTAGGCTTGATTTCGATGTTAATTGGTTAATTCAGTATTGTTTGAGGTGTTTTGAAGATTTGTATAAGTTTGGATAGTGGTATATGACTTGTTCGTGCTTTTGATTGAGGTCCCTTGGGCATCGGGGTAATTTCGAATTGTCACGACCCCAACCCGGTCATGATGGCGCCCAACACATTACTAGGCAAGCCCGACCTTGTTACAAAAATTACCAATATTTAAGCAGATTTCAGATAAATATCAAGGGGAAAATACTAGCCATTAAATCAAAGATCTAGAGAATGCCGATAAAAAATACAGAAGTTTAACAAAATACATAATATAGCCCAACATGGACCCGGTGTCACGGACATGAGCATCTAAATACAGAGATCATCCTACTACAAAGTCCGACTAAAAGCTGATAATGCGGAAATGAAGGATAGGGATAGAGGGGAGAGATCTAAGGCTGCGAATGCCATGCAACTACCTCGATACTTCTCGAGAATGCCTCTGCACAACTAATCAAAGCTCACTCGGCCTGGGTATGACCTGGATCTATACGCAAGGTGCTGGGAGTAAAGTGAGTACTCCGACCCAGTGAGTAATAAATATAAATATAGACCGAAAGTAAGAAATTACATTAAATTCACAAGGTAGCCTATATCTAGAAATTTAGATCAATATCAGTGAAAACAGTAAAACCTATGATGCAGTGAAAGAAATAATGCATGTGAAAATGTAACACAAATAATGGCACACTCTAGTACCTGCTGTGGCGTGCAGCCGGCTTCATTTATTTATCATCGACGGCGCTCACTGGGGGTGTGTACAAACTCCGAAAGGGCTCCTACAGCCCAAAACAGACATCTCGTGGCATCAAAAAGTCTCTCGGCCTCAATACCCATATAACACTGTTGCGGCGCGCAGCCGGATCCATATCATAGGAAACTATCCTCACTATCGGGTCCACAACCCATATCAGTCAATTAAATCCACAGCCACTCGGGCATAATATGTTGTAGGTATCTCAGCCTCAAATTCTTTTCATTTAGAATTCATGTTCAAAATACAATTCTTATCATATCTCAAAGTTGAAAACATGACTGAGAACATAATTTATGCAATTAAGTGAGGAAAACTAATTAATATTCTCTAAGGAATCTATAGGTCGGCACGAGGCCCCAAACATGACAATTAATCTAATTTACAGTAATATAGTATGTGTCTCAAGCACCAATGTAGTAAAAATATCACTCGGGATGGACCAAGTCACGATCCCCAGTACTAAACGACCTTGCACTAATCACAGATTGCGTGTCACGGCTCAATATAGCGTTACGATGTGAAAGTATAGGGTTTCAAACCCTCAGAACAGCATTTACATCTATTACTCACCTCTAGCCGGCCAAAGACTAGCTCGCAATTACCTTTCCTTACGAATCGAACTCCTCGTGCATCGAATCTAACCAAAACCACAATGAATACGTTACAATAGGCTAAGGGAATATAACCCAATCGAATAGACTGGAAAAATATCAAAATTCACGAAATTTGCGCAATCTGATCCCCGGGCCCACTTCTTGAAAGTCAAAAAATTTTACATCAATAGTTTCCTTATCACGCCACGAGTCTATACATATAGAAATTATCTTAATCGGAGTCGAATGGTGCCTCAAATCCCCATTTTTCCTTCTTTTAAGTTCAATCCCAAACCTATATTTTTTACCTCAATTTCCTTGATTTTTCACCCTTAATTCATATTTTGACACCATAAAATCATATTCTAAGTCAAAGAATCTATACCTGATGAAAGCCCTTGAAACCCTCTTCAAAATCCCCCAAAAACCCTCTTAGTCCGAAGTGAAAAATGTTGTTCTTTAACTATTTTATTAAGTCAGCCCAGATTTTCGCTTCTACGTTTCAAGTATCGCTCCTGCGATTACCGCTTCTGCGGCCAACTAACCTCTTATGCGGTTTCCCTTTTAAAATCCAAGACCGCTTATGCAGCTAAAAATCCGCTCCAGCAGGACTGCTCCTGCAGCCAGGCTTCCGCTTCTACAAACCTGCCTTGAGCCCCACTTCCGCTAATGCGCCTTCTCGTCCGCTTCCGCGATACCGCACCTACAGTCCCAAACCGCAGGTGCAAAAACACCAAACACCATGACCTTCAACAACACACGAGTCCAAATTTCACTCCGTTGACCATCCAAAATCACACCAAGATCACCGTGGCCTCAACCAAAAACACATATGTGCTCCAATACCTTGCCCAAACTTGCTCGAACCATCAAAACACTATAGTTAACATGAAAATCATCAACTTTCGTCAAATCAGAGCCTAAGTTCAACAAAAACTTCTAAAACTCGCATTCGATCAAAACCCTTACCTAAACACCCCGAATCAACTGAAATTCTGCAGACACAGCCAAAATTATCTGACGAAGCTACTGCAACTCTCAAATTCCATTCGGACACTCGAATCAAAATCTCACCTATCGATCGGATATCGCCAAAATGCTGATTTCGCCTGTTCAAGCCTAATTCTACACTAGGCCTCCAAATTCATTTCCGATCACACTCCTAAGTCACAAATCAGTCCCCGAACATTATCGAATCATCAGAAATCACATCCAAACCCTCTAATCACAAGTCAACATCCAATTGACTTTTCCAAACCAAGCATTCTTTTAAAAGACTATATGTCTAATTTCCTACCAAACTCAATCCGAATCAACTCAAACTTACTGAACGCAGATAATGAAACATGAAGAAACATAATACGGGGAAAATGGGACGATAACACATGCGAGGACGGGTTCGGTCGTCACATGCTCCCCAATTAAAACAAATGTTCGTCCTCGTGCGAGTAATGAAATATACCTGAAGTCTCAAATATGTGAGGGTATTTGCTCTGCATCTCATACTCCGTCTCCCAAGTAGCCTCCTCCATGGGCTAACCTCTCCACAGGACCTTAACCGAAGCTATATACTTTGATTTCAATTTCCGAACCCGACTACCCAAAAGAGCCGTTGGCTCCACATCATAAGTCAAATCTTCATCCAACTGAACCGTGTTGAAGTCCAAAACATGAGACGGGTTCCCAACATACTTCCGGAGCATAGACAAATGAAATACCAGATGTACACTCGATAAGCTGGGTGGCAAAGCAAGCTTGTAAGCCACCTCCGGAATCCTCCTAAGCACCTCAAATGATCTGATGAACCGCGGACTCAGATTCCCTTCCTTCCCAAACCTCGTAGAACCCTTCATGGGCAAACCCTTTAGCAAAACTTTCTCACCCTCCATATAAGACACATCTCAGACCTTCCGGTCCGTATAAATCTTCAGGATCACTTTCACCTTTTCCAAGGAATCCTGGACTAACTCTGTTCCAAATAACCTAGCCTCACCGGGCTCAAACCAACCGACCATAGATCTACACTGTCTCCCATATAAGGCCTTATACGGCACCATCTGAATGCCGGTCTGATAAATGTTGTTGTAGAAAAACTCTGCAAGCGGCAGAAACTCATCCCAAGAACCTCCAAAATCAATTACACAGGCACGCAACATGTCCTCTAATATCTGAATGGTACGCTCGGATTATCTGTCCGTCTGAGGATGAAACGTTGTGCTCAGATCCACCTGTGTAACCAACTCTCGCTGAAACGTCCTCCAAAACTGGGAAGTAAACTAAGTACCTTTATCCAAAATAATAGAAACTGGAACCCCATGCAATCGAACAATCTCTCGAATAAAGATCCCCACCAACCGCTACGAAGAATACGTAGTACACACTTGAATGAAATGTACGCACTTGGTCGGCCGATCCATGATCACCCAAATCGAATCGAACTTCATCAAAGTATATGGAAGGCCACTCACAAAGTCCATAGTGACTCTCTCCCACTTCCATTCGGGAATATCTATCCACTGAAGTAGACCACCCAGTCTCTGATACTCGTATTTCACCTTCTGATAATTAAGACATCGAGCTAGATAACCCACAATATCTTTCTTTAAAACTTCAGGATGCTGGACAGATGAAGATGATTCAGACAATGGAAATTGCTTCATGGCAAAGGGAGAAACTAGCGAGGTAAGATTTTATGACTGTGAAAGATGCAATGAATTGCAATACATTCTTGACTCCATCCTTAAGGAATATCAAAAGATGATGAACAAGCTTAAAAAACTCACCAGGGAAGTCAAAGACTGGAAACTCAAATATGAAGTATGTGAAAAGAAGTACTTCAAGAAGAGTTTGAGGAATTGCAAATGCAGCTTAACAGCTTGCGCAAATCAGTCACAGTTCTGGTAGGTCTAATCTGTCAATTAAAAGTCAAATAGAAAAGAACAAATCAGAACTTGATCGACCAGTCGATCAAATCAGTCGACTTATAAGTCAACTGGAAAGGAGTCAGCAAATCCTAGAACTGCTAAGTCCAACTCTCGTGAGAGATCTGAAAAAGGGTCCAGTGTTAAATGTCATTACTGCTATTAAAACAAACATAGTTATTCTGGTTTTCCTTTTCGTAAATCTCATATGTCCGGATGGATTTGAAAACCTAAGATGAATCTAGCAACACTAACTCACCTGGACCCAAGTAAACTTGGGTATCTAAAAGAAAGTAATAATTTTGTTTTGCAGGAACACTACAGAGTAAAACGCAAAGGAAAATGGTATCTATATAGTTCGTGTTCCAATCACATGACAGGTGATAAAAACCTGCTTAAAGAAATCATAAAAATTAATGGAGAAATTGTCAAATTTTGAGACGGCTCGAAAGGCAAAATAGTTGGCACATGAACTATTCCGTTCAACAACAGCTGTGATATTACCGCAGTGTATCTAGTTGATGGACTAATCTACAATCTCCTTAGCATAAGTCAACTTTATGACTCAGGATATGAGAAAAAAATTCAAGAGAACTAGATGTGCCATCGAAGACGAGTCAGGTAAAATAATTCTTCTAGGAAAAATGTAAAATGTTTGTATACTTGATGGTTTTGAAAATATAGATTGTCATATATGCTTAACATCTATTTCTGATGATTCTTGGTTATTGAACAGAAGATCAGGACATGCTAGGAAGAATTTAATCGAAAAACTATCCAAACATGATTTAGTCATCGGGTTACCTAAGCCGAACTTCTCCAAAACTCATTTTTGTGATGCATGTCAAATGGGTAAGCAAACTAGAAACCTTTTGAAAAACAAAGATATAGTCTCTACGTTAAAACCTTTGCAACTACTTCATATGGATTTATTTGGCACAACTAGAACTTCTAACATAGGTGGCAAGAAATATGCATTTGTTATTGTTGATGATTTTTCACGTTTCACTTGGGTGATTTTCTATTTCAGAAAGATGAAGCCTTGCGAAACTTTGAGATCTTCTGTAAGAAAATTGAATGAGAGAAGGGCTATCAAATCTCCATAATTCAAAGTGTTCATGGAGGCGAATTTAAAAGCAAGAAATTCGAAGATTTCTTTAATAATCAAGGCTATACCCATAATCTCTCTGCTCCCCAGTCTCCTCAACAAAACGGAGTGGTTGAAAGAAAGAACAGAACATTGCAATACATGGAAAGAACTATGCTTTTGGAACACTCATTGCCAAATCATTTTTGGGCTGAAGGAGTTAGTACTGCTTGCCATATTCTCAATCACTGCATTATAAGGCCCATCCTGAAAAAGACTCCGTATGAACTCTAGAAAGGTAAATGTCCTAACATCAGCTACTTTCATCCATTTGGAAGCAAATACTTCATTCATTAAAATGGTAAGGATAATATTGGAAAATTTGTTCCAAGAAGCGATGATGGTATTTTTCTTGGTTACTCATTAAATAGCAGGTCTTTTAGAGTTTTTTAACAAGCGCACTTTATGTGTAGAAGAATCAGTTCATGTTATATTCAAGGAAAATAATTCCTTGGTCAAGAAAGGATCTAATGCAAGTGATGAAGATCCAGCTCAAGAGGCTCAGGACAAAGGAATATCATTCGAGTCAACTATTCCCACAGGAGCAGTAGAGTCGACTAAACAAATAAGTGATAACACCCCAGAGCAATGTGTATAGTCAATTATAAACTCTGTTAGACTAAATGAGTGGAGAAATGAAACTGAATATACACAGAAAATCATTATTTAAGATCCAAACGAAGGGATGAAGACTAGAGCAGCTCTCAAAAATAAGGCGAATATTGCACTGATCTCCCAAATATAGCCAAAGAAGGTAGAGGAAGCTCTAAAGAATTAAAGCTGGGTAAATTCTATGTAAGAGGAACTAGATCAATTCAACAAAAATCAAGAATGGAAGCTAATACCTCGACCTGAAAATGCTTTAGTTATCGAAACTAAATGGGTATTAAGGAACAAGTTAAATGAAGAAGGACAAGTTGTAAGGTAGAAAGCCAGATTAGTCGCTCAAGGTTATATACATCAGGAAGGAGTCGACTACGAGGAAACCTTTGCTTCCAGTAGCCCGATTAGAGTCAATACGAATCTTGTTAGCATATGCTTCATTCAAAGGATTCAGATTAATTCATATGGATGTCAAAAGTGTCTTTTCTAAGTGGATTCATAGAAGAAGAAGCATTTGTGAAACACTCTCTGAGGTTCGAGAATTCAAAATTCCCATAAAATGTGTACAAGCTTACTACGGCCCTGTATGGGTTAAACCGTGCTCCACGTGCCTGGTATGACATGTTAAGTACCTTTCTTACTGATTATGTGTTCACCAGAGGTAAAATTGATACCACTCTTTTCATTAAAAGATCTTCAAAAGGTAATCTTATAATTCAAATTTATGTTGATGATATTATCTTTGGTAGTGCTATCCCTCTTATCTGTAAGGAAAGATCTCATGCAAAGTGAATTTGAAATGAGCATGATGGGCGACCTCACTTTCTTCCTTGGAAATCAAATTCATCAATGTGAATAAGGAACCTTTATCTGTCAATCAAGATATACTAAGGAGCTGATTCAAAAATTCGGCATGAGCAATGCAAAATCTATTGGAACACCAATGAACCCTGCTACAAATTTTGATAAGGATAAACAGGATACTCCAGTTGATGAAACCAAATACAGAGGGATGATTGGGTTGCTACTATATCTGACCGCAAGTTGACCAGATATTATGTTCACCGTGTGTCAATGTGCCAGGTTCTAGTCGACTCCTAAGGAGTCACATCTAACTACTGTAAAAAGAATTATTCTATATCTTATTGGCACAATATCTCATGGATTATGATATCCTCGATCTAATTTCTTTAAATTAGAAGGTTTCTCAGATGCAGAATGAGCAGGTGCTAAAGAAGACAGGAAAAGCACAAGTGGCACATGTCAACTACTTGGAAAAGCTCTAATATCGTGGAACAGTAAAAAACAAGCATCAGTTGCGTGGTCGACTACTGAAGCTAACTATATTGCTGTTGGACAATGTTGTGCACAATTGCTATGGATGTCCCATCAACTGGGTGACTATGATCTCTATTTCAAACCTATAAAAATATTTTGTGATAATTGTAGTGCTATTTGTCTTTCGAAAAGTCACGTGCATCACTCTAGAGCTAAGCTTATAGATATTAAACATCATTTAGTTAGATATCATGTTCTCAATGGTGGCATAGAATTAGCTTTTATTGGAACTTCTCAATTAGCCGATATTTTTATTAAACCATTTGAAGGAAGATTTTTATCTCTAATGGAACTTCTTGGAATTATTTACTTTACAAATAACCCTTAGGGTCAAAAGTATCGTTTTTCAAAAAACTTGTCATAATTGTTTTTTTTATTAATTACAATTTCATCCTTTCCCTCCCTTTCCTGTCTAATTTCCCATCAGTTGCAGCCAAAGATGGAAAGCCAAGCACTGTGTCGGTCCAACTGATAACTTTTCCTTTTCCACTCAATAGTAAATCCCACATCTTTAGATAGTCCTTTTCACCTCTCTTCTTTTTCATCTTCTCTACCAAACCCTTACACTCCTAGTTCCAAACCCTCTTCTCCGTCATGGCCAAGACCTCCAAAAATCCCTCTACCTCCACAAGAAAAAGCTCATGTTTCAAAATAAAATGTTCCTCCGCTCCGCCTGAGCAAGTAGACCTATGGTCTGAACTGTCTGAGGAGTGTTCCTCTTCTCAAGGTGAATATTCTGAGAACTCCCTACTTCTTGGTGACACAGCTGCTGGTAAACGACCCATGGATGAATCCCTTGTCTCCACCCCTAGGAAAACCAAGTTTGATTTCTCTACCTCTACTGAATCCGAACTCAATTTATGGGACTCACCAAATAGGGAATTCTTTATTTCCCTCAAAGACACGCCCAGAGCTCATGGCCGTTTCGTAGATCACGATAGTATGAAATCCCTCAACTGTAAGGTAAAAGAACTTTTTGTTTATCAAGGGTAGGACAAACCTCTCTATTTCTCCGCCTAATGTGTATGAACCTCTGGTCCGTATGTTCTATGCCAATCCTCGCTCTAGCAAATTTTATAGGCTCGAAACCCTTGTCCTTGGAAAACGAATTGTTCTTGACTGTATCCAGTTTGATTCCCTTTTTCTCTACCGATGTTCTGGCTTCCCTACAATATTTAAAAACGTGTGGCCTAAGGATTTTGAAATATCTTTTGATCAGGCAAAACAGATCATTGCAGAAAACCCTTCTGACAATCTTCCAAATCAATTAGGGCCCAATGATGTTAGCTTTGAAACTAGGGTTCTTTTTTTTTTTGGTAATTAAATTTTTGTATTAATCACCAAAGAGGTTTCTTTACAAATCCATAGTTCAGCTAAACACAACTCACTACCACAGATAAAACTTAACCAACATCTACTGCTACTATATCTATGTTCCTATTTACAGAAGATAATGCTGAAGCTGTATGCTAACTTTAGGGGGACTCCTAACTTGACAAACATATGCAATAGTCTAAGTAATTGACGAAACTAGGGTTCTTGCTCACATTGTTGCAACCTCTTTCCTTCCCAGAACTGGTTCTTTCTCAACTCTCTCCCAAGGGACACCTTCTTCGTCTCCTCCTGAGTTATCAACTTTATGATTGAGAGTGCTGAAGACCCCACCAGCCTTTCGTATGGTATGGCCATAACCGACATTATTGAAGCCCGCCAAATTTTACTTTCAGACTACCCCTTTGTTTGTGCGTCCAAATGCTATAACTCTAGAGCCCTCTCTAGCATGGGGTATGTGAGTATCAAAGAGTGATGCCAAACCTAATCCTGAGAAAACCAAGCCGTATTGTGTCATTCCATCCTCTCCTATTCCCACAGACCTCAGTGAAAAACTACGCTCCTCTGAATCTTAACTTTCCGATATCAAGTCGACTATGGATGCCATTCATGTCATTTCCGAGGAAACATGGTCTGATGCCTCTAAAATTAGGGTGGCTGTGCAAAAGGTACGAGAGAATGCTGTCAAAGCGTTAAAAGAAGTGCGTGATGGGTTGGATGGAATGAACATTGCTGCCAACACCAGCTTTAACCAAATGAATGAGGCTATCTGCAACACCCTTACCTATTTTCTGCGTCGTTGATCATTGTGGTTTACAAACAATATTTTTTGGTTGTTTTAATGTTTTGGTTGGGCTATGCCCATGGGTGATTTTTATTATTTTCTTATCTGTGGATATTATTTTTGCTTAAGCTCCTTCATTGCTGATGTCAAAAAGGGGGAGAAATATATGCCATCTTATGTGCAGGATAACTTTGTTAAGTTGACTATGCTATGGCATAGTTATTATACAGGAAAAGTCGACTATGCAGGATATATATAATTAAGCTAACTATGTTTTGGTATAGCTATTATCTCACCTGAATAGGACAAGTCAACTATGCTGGACAAGTATGTTTCAGTTGACTTTGGAGCAATTACCTCATATTTTTTGTGTATGTTAAATAATACTTGACACGTATCTGTCAACTGCACATAATGAAGGGGATCAATTCGACTGCAATTCGATTTCACATAGTCTAGTTGACCATACAGTGATGGGGAGCAATTAGACGGCACATAAACAGGGAAGTCAACTGTTGTTTACTCTCATGTATATTAATTTTGCCATCATCAAGAAGATGAGATAGCTAGATCAGATTTTAATGATGCAATTAATATACATGCACATGCATTCAAATAAAGAAGTGGAATTATTGGAACTGATATAGCTAACAAGGAAATAGCTAAAAGAGAAGCTGTCGTTGTGTTCAAACAAGAAAGCAAAATTGTTGTAGCAAATAAGGAAGGAAATCTTCCTTAAAGGAAGCTGTTAACGCTCAAGGAAAAGATCAGTATCTCACAAGAAAATCAGGAATTCTCCCATCATTGTGGGAAAATTATATCTACCCAGATTCAACAAAAGATTCAACGCAATAACGGAAAGATATGGATGGAAATCAAGACTGAAAGGTCCACAATAAAAGTCAATATGTGTTCAATCATATCTCTAGAAAAAGGAGGAGATCTGGTACGCGACCATATTTGGAAGAACCAACAATCAAGGAGCAATCAAGAAAAGCAACGACTCATTCCTTATGTTGGAAAGAATCAATTCTTTCCAAGGATCAAATCTCTTGAGTTGTCTAGCCTCTACCATCCATCAAAGTAATTATACCTCCTTGTAAACCCTAGCTAACACATAGTTTGATCAAACTAAATAGCTTTCTTCAATTTACTGCAAACAAGCATCGTAGTCTAGATAGATTAATTATGTAACAAGTCAGAGATAGAAAGAGGGTTCTCAATTGGTGAGGCATTGTATCAAACGAGTGAAAGAAGACTCTGCGACAAATATTATATCTATACTCAAAAGAATATCATTGATCTGAAGAGAAATCCCTCGCAATCCAAGGGGATTGGATTAGGATTCACATTGAATCCGAACCAGTATAAAATTCTGGGAGTCTTTAATAAAGTTTTATGTCGACTTATTTAATATTAAGTTTAAATTATTCACAATTCACCCCCCTCTTGTACTATTAGCTTTCCTATGATGTGGATCGGGATGTGCGCCGCATTAGTGTTATATTGATATTGAGGCCGAGAGCCTATTTGATGCCACGAGATGCCTGTTTTTGTGCTTGGGCTGTAGGAGCCCATCCGGAGTCTGCACAAACCCCCAGTGAGCACCTTCGACGATAAATAAATGGAGAGGGCTGCACGCCGCAACGAGTACTAGAGTTGCCATTATTTGTGTTACATTTTCACATGCATTATTTCTTTCACTGTATCACTGGTTTTATCGTTTTCACTGATATTGATCTAAACTACTAGATAAAGGCTACCTTGTGCATTTACTGTGATTTCTTACTTTCAGTCTGTATTTATATTTACTAATCACTGGGTCAGAGTACTCACTTTACTCCCTGCACCTTGCATGCAGATCTAAGTGATACCCAAGCTGAGTGAGCTTTGATTAGCTGTGCAGAGGCATTCTTCGGGAGTATCGAGGTAGCTGCATGGCGTTTGCAGCCTTAGATTTCTCCCCTCTATCCCTATCCTTTACTTCTGCATTATAATCTTTTAGACAGACTTTGTAGTAGGATGAACTCTGTATTTAAAGGCTTATGTCCGCGACACCGGGTCCAAGTTGGGATATATTATGTATTTTGTTAAACTTCCATATTTTTTATCGGTATTCTCTCGATGTTTACTTAATGGCTAGTATTTTACCTGTGTTATTTATCGTAAATATGCTTAAGTATTGGGAATTTTTGCAACAAGGTCGGATTTGCCTTGTAGTATGTTATCATGACCGGTTTGGGGTCGTGACAAGTTGGTATCAGAACCTAGGTTACTTGGTCTCACAAGTCATGATCCAGTTTAGTAGAGTCTCGCAAATCGGCATAGAGACGTCTGTATTTATCCTAGAGGGGGTGCAGAACCTTTAGGAAAACTTCATATTCTAGAAATTCTTGTTGTGCAAATTTATTGATCTGCAAACTAAACATATGTATTTTATTCTCTTACAGATGGAGAGAACCCGTGCTAATGGACGTGGCGGACAACCACCAGTACCACCTGCTAAGGCGACCAGACGTCGTGGATGCGATCGTGGTAGAGGTAGAGCTGCGGGGGCAGCACCTGTTGACCCACCAGTTGCCCCGGCTTATGATCAGGGTCCGGCTGTTGAGATTCCAGCAGCACCTGTTCATGCACAAGATGTGCCTATTGTGATTCCGATCTTCAGGAAGCCCTAGCTCAATTTCTATCAGTTTGCACTGGCCTGGTTCAGGCAGTCTCAGCCACTACTGTATTAGCTACTTCGCATGACGAGAGAGGCAATCATACCCTAGCTACTCGCACACCTGAGTAGGTAGTGCAGGGTTTGCAGGCACCCGAGGCACCACCAGCTCAGCAGGTTGCACCAATGTAGACGATTTCCCTGGTTCAGGATGATGTGGTTCCATCTATGCTGGACGATGAGCAGCATCATCTTGAGAGATTAAGGAGACTCTCACCTCCTACTTTCAGTGGTGTTCAGGGATGGGATGCCTATTGTTTTCCTGACAAGTGTCGACGTATGCTTCGGACATCAGGGATTTTGGAGTCGAGCGGTGTATCATTTTACTACCTTTTAGTTCTTAGGAGCAGCGTTCACTTAGTGGGAGGCATATGAGCGGCGTATGCCAGTAGGTGCAACGCCTTTGTCATGGTAGGAATTGTGGGTATCGCAGTCTCAGAGCGAGGAGCTGCGTATACAGCTTGAGTGGCTTTGTCAGGGAGATATGACTGTGACTATGAATTTGGTGAGATTTTCAGAGTTGGCTGGCTAATCTGCTTGGATGTTCCCGACTGATCGGGAGAGGATTAGGAGGTGTGTGGACAGACTTGTTTATCCCATCCGTGTTCTGATGACTCGAGAGAGGATTCTGAGCCATACCTTTGAGGATGTACTTGATTTTGCTTGTGATATTGAGACGGTTCAAAATCGGGAGAGAGAGAAGAGGGAGGCCAAGAGGCCTCAATGATCGGGTAGTTACAGTGGTGCTCCGTCTAGGGGCCAGTCTCAGTAGAGAAGAGGTTGTTCTTTAAGGCCTTATCAGTCGGCTCGTTCCGAGTATTGTGGGGCGTCATCAGGTCATGGTCATTAGGGGTTCCAAAAAGACCAGTCTTCACTTAGTGCCCTCCCAGCTCTAAGTTTTTCTTATGCCCCTTCTACTCAAGGTTCTTCTGCACCGAGCGCATCAGCTGGTCATCTTGGAGCGAGTGTGTGAGTGGCCATATGAGGAGGTAATGTCCTCGGCTTCGTGGTAGTCAGTCTCAATAGAGGGATCAACCCTCGTCTTCGGGTCCTTGAGGTGGAGGCCAGGAAGACAGGGATCGCGCTAGAGGTTGAGGCTGATGAGGCAGTGGCCAAGCCCAATTTTATGCTATTCCAGGCAGAACAGATGTCGTTGCTTCAGATGCTATTATCACAGGTATTATCTTAGTCTGCCACAAAAATGCCTCTGTATTATTTGATCCCGGTTCTACCTATTCTTATGTGTCATCATATTTTGATCAACATTTGGGTACAACCGAGGTTGTCTTATTTACTTGTGCACGTATCTACCCTGGTGGGCGATACTATTATTTTGGACCATGTGTATCGGTCCTGTCTTGTTACTATTGGGGGTCTGGAGATCCGAGTTAATTTATTTCTTTTCAGCATGGTAGACTTCGATGTTATTCTGGGCATGGACTGCTTATCTTCGTGTTATGCTATTCTAGACTGTCATGTAAAGACAGTCATCTTAGCTATGCCGGTGTTCCGATGATCGACTGGTGTGGTATGAATTACTATGTTCCTAGTAGGGTTATATCCTTCTTGAAAGCTAGTGTATGGTTGGGAAGGGTTGTCTATCATATTTGACATTTGTGCGAGATGTTGGAGCTAAGACTCCTAGCATTGATTCTATTCTCATTCTGAGGGATTTTCCATATGTATTTCCTGCAGGCCTATCGGGTATGCCCCCAGACAGGGACATTTATTTTGTTATTGACCTGGTGCTGGGCACCAAGCCCATTTCCATTCCGCCGTATCACATGGCACCAGCTGAGTTGAAATAATTGAAAGAGAAGCTTCAGGAACTCCTAGAAAAGAGGTTTATTAGGTCTAGCGTGTCACCGTAGGGTGCACCTATTCTATTTAAGAAGAAGGATGGCACAATGAGAATGTGCATTGAGTATATGCAGTTGAACAAAGTAACAGTGAATAAAAAGTATCCCCTGCCTTGTATTCATGATTTATTCGACCAGCTACAAGGAGCGAGGGTGCTTTCTAAGATTGATCTCTGTTTGGGTTATCATTTGTTGAACATCAAGGATTCAGATATTCATAAGACTTCTTTCAGGACGAGATATGGTCACTATGAGTTCCAGGTTATGTCTTTTGGGTTGATCAATGCCCCAGTACTCATGCATATGACGAACAACGTATTTCAGCCGTATCCAGATTCTTTTGTTATAGTTGATGATATTCTGGTATACTTGCGTAGTCAGGAGGAGCACGCAGAGCATTTGCGAGTGGTATTGCAGAGATTGAGGGAGATGAAGTTGTATGCAAAGCTCTCCAAGTGTGAGTTTTGGCTCGGGTCGGTGGGTGTCCTGGGGCACGTGGTGTCCAGCGATGTTATTCAGGTGGATCCAAAGAAGATAGAGGCAGCTCAGAGTTATCCTAGACCGTTCTCAGCCACAGAGATTCGTAGTTCCCTTAGTTTGGTAGGTTATTATCGCCGATTCATTCATGAATTTTTATCTATTGCCTCGCCCGTGACCAAGTTGACTTAGAAGGCTGCTCCATTTGTATGTTCGAAGGAGTGCGAGGAGAGCTTTTTGAAGCTGAAGACAGCTTTGACCACAACTCCAATATTGGTTTTGCCATCAGCTTTAGGTTCTTGCACTGATTATTGCAATGGTTCGAGAGTCGGGATCGGTTATAAGTTGATGCAGGAGGGTAGAGTGATTTCTTATGCTTCTCGTCAGTTGAAGCCCCATGAGAAGAACTGCCCTTTCATGCTTTGAAGATTTTGAGGCAGTATTTAAATAGAGTATCTTCTGAGGTATTCATCGATCATCACAGTCTTCAACAAATTTTCAAGCAAAATGATTTTAGTTTAAGGCAGCGGAGGTGGCTTCAGCTACTTTTGGATAATGATATTACTATTCTGTATCATATGGGAAAGGCTAATATAGTGGCCGGTACCTTGAGCCAAAAGGCAATCAGTATGGGGAGTTAAGCGTATATTCCAGTTGGGGAGAGGCCCTTTGCAGTTGATGTTCAGGCTTTGGCCAATCAGTTTGTGAGATTAGACATTGGAGAGCCTTGTCGGGTATTGGCTTGCGTGGTTTATCGACCGTGTTTATATGATTGCTTGTTAGAGCGCCAGTATGATGTCTCGCATTTGCTTGCCCTTCAGGACAGAGTTCAGCGTGGCGACACCCGAGATGTGACCAGTGGTGATGAAAGTGCATTGCGGATACGGGACTGGATTTGTGTGCTCAATGTATATGGGCTTAGAGAGTTGATTCTTGAAGAGGCTCACAACTCGTGATATTCCATCCATATGGGTGCTGCGAAGATGTATCAGGATTTGAGACAACACTACTGGTGGAGGAGATTGGTTATTTCGTTGCTGCTGTTTCTTCTTTTTTCACTTCTGGGATTTTGAGGCTGTGATGGATTCGAGTTTGTCTTTGTGTTGTTTGATTCCTGGTTGCTCTTTCTGCTATCTACTGCTGCTGATTATCTTCCTCTATTTTGTTTCATCGCAACTCCAGGTACATACTTCTCAAGTCACATTGAAGTAGCTTTGAATTGGATTGAAATGAAAAGTATTCCACAGATCTGTGCTCACATGGATCTTCCTGTAGCTATAATTAAATAAATGGTAGTAGATATGTACTTTCTACCCTTAACTTGTCTTTTTGTGTTACATGAACAACAAACCATGGACTTTATAATTAGGACTGATTCTAAATCGATTAGGACTATTTTGGACTTTTGACTTGTATTGGACTGCTGATACTCCTTAGCCTAGTGTAATTTTCTTGATCATTAGTCTAACATCAGTAACAACATAAATGTAGAAATTTATTCCCTATCCTCATTGTCGATGCCCCCTTTTTCTTAAGGCAAAATCTGGTTTACGATATTATGGGAAAAACAACTCTTGTTCCCTTTGGAGGAATCAAGTTATAGAATTTGAAGAGTCACCACCTACTTATTATAGTGCATTAGGACACTTTAAAGAGAAGAAGGGATTTTGAAAGAAAACCAGAGTTTGGGTATGGGCTTGAGATTATCTCGAGGAGAAGGTGTTAGGCACCCCTCAAGATTCACTAGTGTGGTTCCTGGCCATGCTTAATTGTGACTTTAAAAGGAGTATAAGAAAGCAAATAAAGTTCACATATAAGAATTCAAAAATAAATTTGAAAGTTTTAAAAAGCAGAAAGGTAGTGGTATTGGAAAAGGAGAAGAATCATTTAGAAGAAAACATGATTTTAAGAAAGAGAACATTTTTGCAAATAAAGAAAGAGAAAGGGGTCATAGGTTTATTCGAAATATGGATCACATTAATGCAATATCCAGCAATCACTCCTCAAAGAGGGATCGCACGAGATATTAGTGCATCGGTCATCATATCCATATTCTACCCTTCCCACCCCGTTAAGGTATTTAAAAGCAATTAGTCTCATTTAGTTATTGCATATTATTACCCGTCCTAACCTTTCAGTCCCCGGATATTTAGGACTCCTAATCCTAAAGGGGAAGAAAATGAGTAAAGGCATATATGGGGTTTAAAAGGGTAAAATGCTAATAGAGACAAACAAAACAAATAGCCAGTAAGGGGTGTCAACAACAAGTAATGCAAGGCTCACATTAATCCCGTAAATCAGATAACACTTAGCTTAGCATGCCTTACATATACTGATTTGGTCTTTAAATTAAATCTTAAATGGCGGAAAGACTTAGTTTAACACATATAATTAGATTAAATGCCCGCATTAGGCAACTCGGATCCAAATGTCAGAAATTGAAGTATTTTAAACAAGTTATTCAGAAAGTACTAATTTCAGACAAAAGACTAATGCAGAAGAGTTAAACAAAAAGTTGAATATTACAGAAGTTCATAAATGACTTTGAAATCTGCAGATCTGTTAGAGTGAAAATACATGAGAGATGTAAAAAGAGTTTTAAAAGTAAAAAATACGTTAAACGAAAGAGTGAGTTAAATACTGTTTTGAAATATAATTTCAAGAAATGATTAGATTTTAGGCAGAATAGTTAAAAGAATCGCCTCCAACAGATTTGCAGAATTTTTGAGAAAAAGAATTACAGGTTCATAAGAGTTTTATATTGAAAACGTGACACTGAAATGTTAAAGCCAGTTATCCAATTATTACTACTTAAACAGATTATGCGAGATAAACTTGTTCAGGTTTTTTTATTAGAACGTATCACAGAGTTGGTAAATAGACGACAATCTTGGTTATCCTACAGTTTTTCTTACTGCGTATGCATTTCCTATAGACATGGTTTCTATATGCAACTAATTTACATGAATCAAGTTCTATAGGCATGATTTCTACTGACTAGCAATATGACTCAATAGTAAACCTTATAGGCAAATTCTCTATATGACAGGATTGTGTTATGCATTAAGTCTATAGACATAGTAGCTAGGTGATCGAGTTAAAATGTTAAAACCCTATAGGCATGATATCTAGATGACTAATTTACAACATTAATCCTATAGGCATGATATCTAGATGGCTGATTTACAACATTAATCATATAGGCGTGATATCTACCCTATAGTATACGCAAGTAAAGTAAATCCCTCCCACCTTTTCACTTATATTCCCCGAGTTATTGTTTTATAAAATTATTACAGAACCAGAAGAAAGAAGGATAATTAAAATATATCACAGCCTACAGCTAGATCCGACAAGCCTTATTCAATCTTAGTGTCTAATAACATGTGTTTCACAATTCCGGAATCCAGATTTACAAGGCCTTCTCTTATCCAAAGTGTTTCAGAGTTCCAAGGAGCTTCAGGAGCTCCAGGTAGTGCTTATAATACAAAAGAATAGTACAGTGTGGAATAGTTAGCCCTCATGAATCCAAGTTTAGAGGGAACTCCAGGGTCCCAAAGCATGGCTTACCAGAGAGGGGCAGAACTTAGAACTAGGAATAAGGACAAAGTGACACAGGGGTTAGAGAGCCATAGCAGAGAGTGGTCATACCCAGCCATGGGCATATAGTGGAACACCCCTGACCCTCTTCTTGGTCCAAACAACTAAGAGCAGACTTTTTTGGAAGTCAGACTAGGGTCTGGATGGTGATTAGGACACCACAGACTTGACTCAAGGCTCAACACATAAGGGGTAAAGGGAATGAGAATTGATTTGAGTAAAGGTTCAAGAGAACCTACTTCTAGGTGATGGATAAGAATAATAGGATTCTGCCATGACCTAAAACTGTACTCTCAGACAAGAAAAGGTCAAAGGGAAGGGGACTCACATAGAGAACATTCACAGAAGCGCAAGTAAAGCATTATAGACTAAGGGTGCAGAATCATAGAGAAATAGGCAGAGCAGACATAGGGCAAGAAAGCATAAATTAAACACATAGTGAGAATGTATAACAGGAGAGAAGGAATAAACACATAGTCAGGAGGGTATTATTTAACTAGAAAGATATACCAGTTTCAATTATTAGTACAGCAGAACAAGCAAAAGTATGCAATCAGCCAGAAAGTCAGCAAGAGCAAACTCTGAACCTTCAGCAAGTATTTGAGAGTTCAAGAATAAACCAGGAGTATTTCAGACAGTAGGAGAGAGAGGAGCAGAGTACTCAGCAACAGAAATAGAGAAGGTAGAAGTAGAGAGAGTATTTGAAATTGTGTAGTGAAAGGTGTTCAAAGTATTTTTAAATTCAAAAGTCTGTGTGTAATCTGAAGTGTGTGTGTTGAGAGAAGAAGCAAGTATTTATACTTTGAAATAAGACAGGTAACAAGCAAGAAAATAATCAAGTATCCACGAAAAATCAATTAGTAGAAGAAGATTCCTCTAATTAAGGATTCAAATTTGAACGGTACAAGACATGAAACATTTAAGGAAAGGGGATCAAAATAAACACATTGTGCACAACATGCAAATAAGGGTAAGTACTTGTGGATCTTTATTAAAGAAAGGGAATTTTGAAATACACGGTTAAGTAAATAAGCCAAAGAGTAAAACAAGTAGTACACAGTAAATCAAGGAATCAGAGATCCACAAATCACTAATGAACGAAGCCAAAAAATAGGGGAATCGAGAGGTTCAGACTAAACAAGGAAAGAATCAATCGAATTCACACAAGACAGTGTGAAATCAATCCCCAAATCAATGTTGTTCTAAAAGAGAGTATAAGATAGCATGCGATGTCAGATAAAAGGTCCTATAGAGTTTAGCAAAAATCAGAACCACAAGGTTGAAATAAAGGTGAACTCAGAAGTTAGGGCTTTGGAATCAAACTACTCCAGAGAAGGGAAGCAAGCAACTTACATACGAGTGGTCTCAAGAACTCGACTAGAAAACCCCCAATCCTAGGGCTTTTACTATTAATCGAGCGTAGAGACGAAAGCAAGCAAATCAGCAAAAAGCAACAACGAAATAAGTTCAGAAAATCCCAAAAGAACTAAAACCTTAAGCATTTCAAGAAAACATAATAAAAGAACAATATTGTAAATGTAAAGAAATGGTAGATGAAAACACAGAAGAATCACAGTAGAGCAAATACAGTAAAAGAAACACATAGGAGTCACGGTAGAACATGTAAAGTTAAAGAAAAACCCTAAGTTGGAGAAGACGAGCAGTTTGAAAGCAAAGTTTTGAAAGAAACTTGAGAAATTGTGTGAAAACCTTAAATGAAACATAGATCTAGAACAGATCTAGAGGAAATCGGAGAACCTCGAAAGGCTAAGGTTTCAGAAGAACCCTAGAAGCGAGAACAACCTCGAAAACATCTCCTCCGAGCTGGATGAGCCAGAGGTAGGTTCATAGGACCAAGATGTGCCAGGGCTAAGCCGGAAATGGCCGTGAAACATGAATCGGTGAAGATATGAGGTACAGGCTGCTCAGGGTTTGAGACACCATTGATTCCGGTGAGAATGAGATGGAAGTAAGCGGAACAGGGCTAGGGTTTTGGAGGCTAGAGAGAGTTGGAGAAGATGAGAGAGTTTAGAGGCGGCAGTTGGTGAGAAATGATTAGGGTTAGGGTTAGGGTAGGGTTGGTGAGTTAAAAAAAGGAAGGGTGACTGAGGGCCGTTGATAAAAAATGATCAACATCCATGATTTAAGGTATTGAACGAACGGGTCTAATTAACGGGTCAGGGATCAGGTTGGATCTGAATTGGGTCATTTGATTTGGGGTTAAAATTGGGCTGGATTGTGGTGCAATTTGGGCTAAAATTGCAATGAAATAGGGCTAGGTCTTAAAGTATTGAACTAGTTAATAATATATAAAGATTAATCTAAAAAAACTATGAATAATTTTATGATTGTAAAACTTTATTAATCATAATATAGGATATAATTATAATTTCATGTAATTTAGCCTAAAAATATCAAATAAATTTATAAACAAATATGAAAAATTCACTTTAATTATATTTAGTGTAAATATAAGGATGGAAAGAAATTATTCACAAAAACTATGATTTTGTGAATAATTATTGGATTTTTTACTGTTAAAATAGACAATAAATTAATTTTAAAACACCTTAAAAAATTGGGAAAAAATACCAAAATATTTCGACATGCTTATATATGCATACGTATGCTATTTTGATAGTATTTGGGTTATAAAATATATAGGAAGAATTAGGTATCAACAACTGCCCCTCTTTACCCGAGGAGGATGAAAGAGTTGTCGGGTAAAGACAAGATGGATAATTTTGATCAGAAACGGCGATTGTAAAAGAATTTTGACCTTGCTTTGGTTTCTGAGCTGCTACATATCCTTAGTTTTACAAGAATCAAGACATTTGTAGTTCAGGAACCATCGACGGATTTTTTCAATGGAAATTCGAAAAGACGGACTCGATGGTCAGATTTAAAAATGTGTTTGGAGTCAAATAGGTTGCGTAGAACCGTAGTGGAATCACTCCTACTGGGACGGCCATTGGCTAGCCGGTGTACCTGTAAGTAAGCAATGCGGTGTATACTGTGCATATTTTAAATATTATTCAAGTTCCCGTTGGACCATAATTGTTGTCTTCGGACGGTTAGGATGATGTCCTCAGACTATGATGTCCAGGGCCATAAAGAGAATAAAAGTAACGATTCGAAGGCCATGAAATGGTGTTCTCGGGCTATGCAAATGGTATTTATGAACTATGACACCTTTGAATAAGTTAGCGATCTTTCAGCCCATGAGAAGGTGGCAATCTTTCAGCCAAATGAATGCAAAGGGTAGCGATATTTGAGCCATGCAGGATGGAGACAATGCTTAGTCTCGAAAGGCAGATAAGTAGCCTCAAGCAGGATGGAGGTATAGCATAACCTCGAAAGGCAGAAAATAGCCTTATGCAAAATGAAGATGGAGACATAGCTTAGTCTCGGAAGGCAGATAAGTAGCCGTATGTATGATAGAGGTAAAGCTTAACCTCGAAATGCAGAAAATAGCCTTATGCAAAATGTAGATGGAGAGAAAGCTTTGTCTTGGAAGGCAGATAAGTAGCCATATGCAGGATGGAGGTAGAGCTTAACCTTGAAAGGTAGAAAATAGCCTAATGCAAAATGTAGATGGAGACAGAGCTCTGTCTCGGAAGGCAGATAAGTAGCCTTATGCAGGATGGAGGTGGAGCTTAACCTCAGAAGGCAGAAACGCCTTATGCCAAATGCAGATGAAGATATAACTTAGTCTCGAAAGGCATATACGTAGCCTTATGCAGGATGGCGGTAGAGCTTAACCTCAGAAGGAAAAAAATATCCTTATGCAAAATGCAGATGAAGACAATGCTCAGTCTTGGAAGGTAGATAAGTAGCCTTATGGAGAAATGCAGAAATGTGTAGTAGTGAGATTTTCTGAGGTGATAACTGATTGCGATATCGTAGCTGCTGGGGATGTTGTGTATAGATAGTAATTTTTGTAAATGTGCGATCATTCTAAAAGTGTCAACACTCAAAAGTACGAGCGTGTGAATGTATTCAATGATTTATGAACTGGGCGCCTGCATCCAAAGAAAAATTATGAGCTCTGTAGAGGGGGAAGGTTTATTCGTGTCCCCTGGCTCTTGAAGTCAATGTATCATTGGGGTAGCGCTGCTAAACATCGGCGATGCGAATTATATTTATGCATGATTTAGTAAATACAATGAAAGTACATATACATAAAAAAAAGCAATTTTATTTTTGATGAACCAACGACTACAACGTGGTTCAAGACATGGTAACCTTGCTGGTTCTGAAATTTTACGGGTCCTCCTCAATATTGTTCCCCAGTTTACTGGGCTGGCACTGCTGAGGGCTTTGCAGAATGACTGAAGGTGGGTCGATCTCAAAACTTTAAGGGTCCTCTTCAAAATTCTACCCGAGTTTACTAGGTTGGTGCTAATGAGGAGACTTATAAACTGACTTCAAAATTTATAGGGTCCTCCTCAAAATTCTGCCCCAATTCCAATAGCGGGGTGGGGGGAGGGGATGGAATTTTTTATTGAAAAGTGACCGGACCCGTAGGGCTTCTTACGTATCCCCTCTTAAATGGGAATCATGTCAGGCATAGTTCAAATTACATCATAAAACATGCGATCAAACATAATATCGTTTCAGTGCGTCTAAGTTGATTGGCTTCGTCCAGACTTCTCTATCCATTTCTGTAAGATTAAGGGCCCCTCCGATCAGAACCCGGTGAACCATGTGCGGACCCTGCCAATTGGGAGAGAATTTCTCCTTCGCTTTTTCTTGATGTGGAAATATTTTCTTTAACACCAACTGCCCTGGTGTAAACTTCCTCGATTTAACTCTTTTGTTGAAGGCTATAGACATTCTGTTCTGGCATAACTGGCCATGGAAAACTGAATTCATACCCTTTTTATCTATTAGGGCTAACTTCTCGTAGTGACCATTTACCCATTCTGCATCATATAACTCTGGTTCTTGTATGATCCTCAAGGAGGGAGTTTCTACTCTGGCGGGAATGACCGCCTCTGCGCCATAAACCAACATGTAGCGGGTTGCCCCGGTCGATGTGCAGACTGTGGTACGATAACCCAATAAGGGGAACGACAACTTTTCATGCCTTTGTTTGTGCCCTTCGATCATCTTCCTTAGTATCTTCTTGATGTGCTTATTGGTTGCTTCTACAGCTCCATTCATCTGAGGTCTATAAGTAGTAGAGTTCTTGTGCCTGAAATTGAACATTTCACACATCACATTCATCAAGTCGTTATTGAGATTGGAACCATTTTGAGTGATGATTGATTCCAGAATACCAAACTGACAAACGATTCGGTCGTGAACAAATTCTGCTACAACTGTCTTAGTCATTTCTTTGTACGATGCTGCTTCGACCCATTTGGTAAAGTAATCAATTTCCACTAAGACGAACCTGTGTCCGTTTGATGCGGCTTGCTCGATTGGTCCAATAACATCCATTCCCAAGCAGCGAATGACCATGGTGAGTTTGTTGCATTAAGATCATTTGGAGACACATTTATCATATCTGCATAAATCTGACAGTGGTGGCACTTTCAGACATACTGGGTGCAGTCTGTTTCCATAGTCATCCAAAAATACCCTGCTCAGAGTATCTTCTTTGCCAAAATGAAACCATTCATGTATGATCCGCAGGTCCCTGGGTGCAGCTCCTCCAATAGTTTAGTTGCTTCTCTTGCATCGACACACCTTAGTAATCCCAAATCGGGAGTCCTCCTGTACAGGATTCCTCCGCTATGAAAGAAATTGTTAGGTAACATCCGCACTGTATGCTTCTGAGTGGCAACTGGCGATTTCTGGATATCCTCATGTTTTCAAGTATCCTTTGATGTCGTGGAACCACGGTTTTCCATCCGCTTCTTCCTAAAAATGAGCACAATAAGCTGGTTGGTTATAAATTTTGACCTGAATGGGATCAATGAACTTTGTTTCCGGATGCTGGATCATGGATGACAAAGTGTCTAGTGCATCCGCGAACTCATTCTATATTCTAGGAACATGCTAAAATTCAGTCTTTGTGAACCTTTTCCTCAGCTCCTGCATATGATGCAGATAAGGAAGTATCTTAGAATTCTTGGTTGCCCACTCTTCTCGAACCTGATGTATGAGTAAGTCTGAGTCTTCGATTACTAGTAACTCCTGAGCATTCATGTTGATGGCTAGTTTGAGCCCTAAGATGCAGGCTTCGTGCTCGGCCATGTTGTTGGTGAACGCGAGCCTGAGCTTGGCGGATACCAGGTAATGCTGACCTGTTTCTGATGACATGACTGCTCCTATGTCAACTCCTTTCAAATTTGCGGTTCCGTCGAAAAACAACCTCCAGCCATCATAGGATTCTGCAATGTCATTTCCTATGGAAGCCATCTCCTCATCAGGAAAATACGTCTTCAATGGCACGTATTCTCCTCCCACAGGGTTCTCGGCGAGATGATCTGCTAAGGCTTGTCCCTTGACTGCCTTCTGAGTTATATAGACAATTTCGAATTCACTTAGCAAGATTTATCATTTGGCAAGTTTGCCGGTAGGCATGAGCTTCTGAAAGATATACTTTTACGGATCCATCCTTGATATGAGATAAGTGGCATAAGCACAGAAATAATGCCTCAACTTCTGGGCTACCCAGGTCAGAGCGCAATAGGTGCGTTCTAATAAGGAATACCAGGCCTCGTACGAGGTAAACTTCTAGCTAAGGTAATAGATGGCCTGCTCATTTCTCCTTGTTACATCATGTTGTCCTAAAACATAGCCAAAGGCTCCATCCAATACCGCGAGTGTGGGCACGTGATGTTTTTCCCTATACATAAATAATTCCCAAAAATTCAAACAAAATAATTTTTCTTTATTTTTACAATTTGTTGTGCATTTTGGAATCATTTTCTGATAATTTTTGTATTTTATTTCTGTTAATTCATATAATATACAAAAATATGCATTTGCATTTAGGATATAATTTCATATTTTTAGGATCAATTAGGGGTTAGTTTTTTTAGAAACAAACATGTAAAATTACAAAATAGTTCACTTTAGCATTTTAATTGTTTTGATCGTAAATTTCGCGTATAATAGGTTTTAAATAATTTTAGAATTTAATTAGTTTAGCTTTGGAATATTAGGACTTTATTTTAATTTTTGCACATTTATAAAATTTGGAAAAAAATAAAACAAACAAAATAAAAACAAAAATGAATTAAAATAATTGGAATAAAAAGAAAAAGATTTAAAAAGGGTGGGCTGATCTCTTAAGGCATAAAATGCGGCCCAAATTGATTCCGCCCAGGCCCAGCCATGCCGCGACCCAGCCCAGCTCAGGGTCTAGTCGAAACGACGTCGTTCCATGAACCAATCCCAGCCATTAATCTTCCCTCATCCAACAGCCCTAATTTATTCTCGTTTTTACATAAAAGTGTCCGAAAAGTTTCAGAAACCCTAGAGACAAAATCGTCCTCCCCGTACCTCTTCTCCTCTTCCACTGGCGTCCCCGCCGGAGAAATCGTGACCTTCTCCGGTGACCCCCAAAATTACACCCCTATACCGCCTCGATGCGCCCATCACGAATCTTCCCTCATCTTCCTTCGAATCCTACCGGAGATCGCCGAATAATCGAAACAAGCATCACCGTCTATGCCATCCACGGCGGCGATGCCACCCAAACTGCTCCAAGCTAACACCACTGAACTTCCTCCATCTCCTCATCACCAATCTACAAATAACTTCCTCCAAAACATGATCGAGCCCCTTGAATTTCTAACCCAAAATCGGTCAAAACAACGCTAATTCATCTCATTGATTTCAAATGAATGCACCAGAGTCTCATTGCTTCCCTCGCGAGGAATTCGATGTCGTCAGCCTCCAATGTTATTGAAGGCAGTGAAGTTGAATCTGAAAAGTCGCCAGTAAGTCTCTTAGAGTTTTTCTTTTGTTTCTTTTTCCTGTTGTTTTCTTCCCCATATTTTCTTTGCATCGTTAATGGATTTGGGTTCAGTCTAATCTTCTAGGTTTAATACTTGAGTTTGTTCTTATTTGGATTCATACTAGTTCATGTTAGGTTCATTGACTAGTCTAAAACTGATTTAATTCCTATTTTATTCTGCTTTTGAGGTCGTTCATATGTATTAATTAATATTTGTTCAAAGCAACTATTTAATTTCAATTTGATTCATTTAACTGCGATTAGTATGTTGCTTGATGGTTGTTACTAATTTGTGAATTAAAGTTCATGAGTGAATTCAGGGCTAGGATTTGAATAATAACATGGTTTAACTGAATAAAATTGGATTGATTGTTTAACTAATGTTCAATCAGGATCAGGGTGATAGTTCTTCTGAGGGTGGAAGGTTAGTTTAGGGATTATAGGGTAGGGAATCTTTTAGTTACTACAAGAAACTTCTAGTAGGGGATCAAATAGTAAATAATAAGGTCTAACTTGGCCAAAAAGCTAACAATTGAGTGACTAACTCATAAAATTAGAAATCTGAGAAGCTTGCAATTTCTGCCTATAAAAGGCAATCTCTGCTGCCTTTAATGGGAAGTTTTGGAAAAAGCCTAAAAATCTCCCCAAAATCGTTCTTCAAGTTTTAGATTTGAGAATTCAAATTGGGGATACAAATCTTCTTCTAGTTCTTAGTTAAAACATAAACAAAATAAAAAGATAGAAATTCTCCAGAAATCCAAAACAAATACTGTTAGTTGTTGATTTTTACATCTTTCCAGTCCAAATACAACAAAAATACCAAAGTTATTGTTGCATTAGTCCTTTTAAAACAAGACTCGAATTCTAGTTGATGATTTGTCTTTTCCAGTTTAATTTTTGGTTGTGAAAGCTTAAAAGATTTATTAGTGGATTTTAGAGTTGGTTTTGGCTTATTTCAACTGATTTTGAGCTGATTTGGTAGCTTTGTTGGATTTTCAAAGCATTTCTGGATTTCTGGGTTTCATCTGTAATTGTTCCTATTATTCTTACTGCTGGAAGTTGTTCTGCTGTGGTTGTTGTTGGTTATTGCTTGAAGTGACCTCTTCTCCTCAATTTTTCTGTCCTACTTCCAGCTTCACACTTTGAGATTGTAGCTCCACTTGTTGAGATTATGAAATGAAATTGAAGCTCAATTTCTGTTGAGAAATTGCAACCTTAATCATTCTGTTATGTTTTTTTTTGTTTTGATAGCTTTCCAGTGATGTAATTAGCTGTTCATTGTAATGTAACTAAAACTGCTCTCAAGAGTGTAATAGCTGGGGACTGTTAGCTTGAGCTTATTAGATAATTCCCGAGCATGTAATTCTGTAGTTGGTGGTTTTCACTTGGTTTAGTTCATGTTATTAAAAGTGGTAGAGCTTTAATTCATAGTAAATTATAAATGGATGATGGACTGCTCAGCTCGATCATTTGCTGATAGTATGGTAGTCATGTTTTCCTGTATGGTTTAGTTTTCAAAAATTAGGAAGTGACTTAAATAAGAATTACTAATAGTTTCTTTTTGAGTAACCAAGTCAGTAATTCTACTCTAGAGTTTCAAATTGCTAGAGCATTGATTCAGAAATCATTAGTTTATATTGATACAGAATAAGCAGTCTGCTTGCGTTAATACGTCACTGTGCCCAGCTTACTATGAATTTAGTGATAGCTTATTTCATATTAGGTTGATAGCACTCTTACATAAATTTAAATTGTACACCTGGCGTTACTCCTGTCAATTGGAATACTAATCAAAAGAAATAGACGAGTTTCATAGGCGCCATTGTTTCTGTAAACATGAATTTCCAGAACTAATTGGTTCTTTGGCCGGGCCAAAAGTCAAATTGGGCCTTTGCTTGAATTAAGAATAAACCTTGACTTTGAGGTTTGGATTCTTCAATTAGTTAGACTTTTTAGAGACAAAACAAAAATAGAAAATTGAAGTCACTTTTAGGTTGGCCTTTTAATAAAATGTTGAGACAAGCCTCGCCAAACAAAATTACAAATTGCGGGGCCCTCAATAATTGCTTATTGAAACAATTAGAATTTGGAAGGGCCATTTAGTGAATTTCACGGCCTTCCCCAAAATAATACTACGTTAGAATATTTTGGCACGATTTAATTAAATTACTTTCTTAAACTAGGGTGCGCATTGATCCGACCCAAATCCAAATCTCGACAAAGTCAAAATGAGTTGATAATCACGGGTGCATTGATTGCGACGTGGTTTGAAATGTATTTTCACGACGTTGTAATTCTAATAAAATAATAACGATCAAAAAAGAGTTATAAAATAAGACAAACCTTACTGAACAAAATAAATAAATGTGGGTCCCTTAATAATTGGTTATTAAAAATGATTAGAATTTGGAAGGATCGTTTAACGAATTTCAACGGCCTTTCCCAAAAAATATTATGTTAAATCCTTCAAGCACGGTTTATTTAAATTACCTTCTTAAACTCGGGTGCGCATTGATGCGACCCAAATCCAAACCTCCACGAAATTGAAATGTGTCGACACCCATGGGTGCATTGATTGCGACGTATTTCGAAACGTGTCTTCATGACGTCGCAATTCTTTTAAAATATATAATGATAAAAAGTAGTTTACGAATAAAAGGCACATAAGCTAGCATGTATTAATATTAGATAAAATCAAAAGCAACAAATAAGCGACCGTGCTAGAACTACGAAACCCGGGAATGCCTAACACCTTCTCCCAGTATAGAATTCCTTACTCAGATTTCTTGTTCGTAGACTATAACAGAGTCATATATTTCCTTGGTTCGGCATTCAACCGGTGACTTGGAACACCATTAATCTCCCAAACGGCGACTCTGAATAATATTTAACTAAATCCCGTCCCGATTATCCTTTAATTGGAAAAACTCCTTTACGCCCCTTGCGGGGTATAGATTAAAAAGGAGGTGTGACAGCTCTGGCGACTCTGCTAGAGGTAAGAACCCAGAACATTTTGTTCAGGGTTCAAAATTCTAACTTAGATGAATTTTTTATTTGGTTATATATGATTTTCCTACATGCTTTTTGTTGAATGTGGAATATGTTACCGCTTTGATATTATCTGAACTGTATATAAACTTTGCTGACACCCTTTTCTCTTCACCTTCCGGGATGTGCTTACTGGTTGAGACTCCCTTTTTTTTAGCGTCATACCCTGAAATAAGAAAGAGGCTCGGATAAGTTAGTAAGATGGATGGCCTTTTGGTTCCAAGAAAGTTGCCCCCTCCTCGACTCGAGTTGTCCACTTGGGTACACAGTCTCGATCACCGACCCAGGTTTTGAACATAGAATAATGTGACTTTATGCTGGATCCCTAGTAGGAACGCTTATTTGTATCATGTTGCATCTGACTTAGGAGACTCAACACAGCGGTTGGGTCCGTCTTGGACTAGCAACCTGAAATGAAAAGACCATTCTGATGCATCCTATTTGTTTTCCGTAAATTTATTTGCCTCGGGCCTGCATGCTGACCAGTTTTTGAATATTGTGAAATTGAGGAAAAGGAAAAAAAAGAGATAAATGGTTGTTAGGGAGTTAATTAATTATTTTGGAAAAACCCAATGCCCAAATGCTGTCGAAACTCTACCGAAATTTTGAGAAAATGAAAAAAAGTTTTATTAGTTTGTTTTACTAAAAAGCAAAGGAAAAATAAAAATAAGGTCGTTATTCTATCTTGTTTTCATAAAATAGAAAAGGAAAAATAGTCTGTTTTATCAGGGAAAAGAAAAAGAAAAAGAGTCATTATTTTTAGCTTCAAAAATAGGTTGATTTATTGTCTATTGAAAAGGAAAAGAGGTTTTTTTTTAGTTTGGGAAAAAATAGGTAGTTTTATTTTTGGTTGAAAATGAAAAAGAAAAAAAGAGAGTCGTTATTTTGTCTTGTCTTCAAAAATGAAAAAGGAAAATAGTTTGTTGTCACGACCCTAGTTCACCAATCGAGAACCTGTCATGACGGCACCCAGTCTTCGCAACTAGGTAAGCCTGACACATTGTGGAAATTCAACAATCTTTCCGGAAACGACAAATAAAACACAAATAGCATAAGATAATGAATGGAGTGCCGCATGGCACATACATGTAGACTCAAATAACGTAAAAACCTCCAAGACCCGGAAACCCACAGGCAACACAGGCTAAGAGTAACGTATAACATATGGCTCTAAAATCCAGAAGTGTCTACAACGAGAGAATACATGGATAAAACTACTAACAAAAGGTATAATAGAGGGAGGCTCCTCGGCTCTGCGGAAACGGCAGATGCATACCTCAGGCCTCCAAATGTAGTTCCGAAAACTCTAATAGCATGTCTGATCAAAAGTACCTGGACCTGCACAACGAAAGTTTGCAGAAGAGTAGCATGAGTACACCACAGCGGTGCTCAGTAAGTGTCAAGCCTAACCTTGATGGAGTAGTGACGAGGAAGGTCAAGGCCCTACTGAGAAGAACATAAGAAATAATATAAACGTAAATAAAGCGTAGATAATGAAATAAATCCCGAATATCTAGCAAGATATTAATTAAAACAGAACAGCCACAAGCACAAACTACAAACACAAAGCAATTCACTCAAAAGTCAAGATCTCCACATGGAGCTCTGGGAATCGAAATCGCCGTCAATTATACCAATATCAGAGGATATCCCGAGAATCGAATCCGTAGTGCATCACATTTCTAACAAGGATCTCCGGGAATTGAACCCGCAGTCCTTCATACCAATAACAGAGGATATCTTGGAATTGAACCTGCAGTCCTTCATACCAATAACAGGGGATCTCCGGGAATTGAACCGCCAGTCCGTCATATCAATATCCGAGGATCTTCCGAGAATTGAACCCGTAGTCCATCTTATTAACAACAGGGGGTATACCGGGAATCGAACCCGTAGCACATCATACCAATAACAGGGGGATCTCCCGGGAATTGAACCCGTAGTCCCGGGAATCGAACCCGTAGCACTTCACAACAAGTCAATATTTAACAAAGGGAAACCAAATATAGCAACAATGTAAGGGTCTAGGCCTAGCATGCTCACAAGGAGGACAGGTATTTGCAGTTTAGTAAGATACAGACAATAAATTACTAACATTCTTTTCCTAAGCTAAGCAAGTGTAATCACATTTTTAACAGTTAAACACACGAAGAAAACACTATCTAAATAAGTAAAGTAAGATGATTTTGAACAATTAGCACAAGTACACGCCCGTCACCTCGCGCACGAGGCCTTTAAATAACAATTAACATATCCTAAGGGGAGAGGTCCCCCAAACAAGGTTAGACAAGCCACTTACCTCAAATTGGTACAAAACCGCTAAGAAACAATGCCCTTGCCACGAGTATCCAACTCCGAGTGGCCCAAATCTATTCAAACCAATTACATATCATAAATAACATCGCAAGTAACTAATTACACTTTTAAAATAAAAGCGAAGGCGCGAAAATAGGTGAAATGACAAAAATTCCCCTTAGGCCAACGTCTTGGAATCGAATAATTTTTTTTACATTTTTCAGAAACTTTGTACTCTCATGAGTCTAATCATATAAAAACCTCCCAAATCGGAGGTCAAATGCCCCTTCAAATCATCAAAGTTAGGTCTACCAACTTTACCCCAATTTTCATTCAAATATGAAATTAAAGCTTGAATTTGAGATTAGATTAGCGAGTAATATTCATAAAGAGGCAAGGAATCGTTACCCGATGTTTGCCTCTAAAAACTCCTCAAAACATCTCCCAAACCCGAGCTCTCTAACTTGAGTTTTTGTAAAAATTGAAGAAGGGTTCGTTTTTGAAATATATGAACTGGTCAGAACATTTTTACATCGCGATTGCGTGGAAGCACGCGTTCGCGAAGAGTAAAATTTAATAGGCTAAACAATGGCGAATGCGAATGCGATGATCTGGGACTCGACCCTATGCGAACGCGAAGGGTATCACGAGATCGCGTTGAAGGAACTGAAGGGGGGTCAAGGGCTTGGTCTTCACGATCGCGAGGAACGGAACGCGAACGCAATGAAGGGAATGGCTGGGCTATGCGAACGCGAGGGTGGGTACGCGATTGTGATGATGGGGAGTACGGCACAGCTACGCGAACGCGATGCCCACTTCACGATCGCATTGAACGATCACTGATTGCAATTTTTCTGCTGCAAACTTCAAACTTCAATTGCTCTGTTGAGCATCCAAAACAAACCCGAGGCCCCCGGGACCTCGATCAAACTTACAGACATATCCCATAACATAATTCAAATTTGTACCAATCCTTAAACCACCTAAAACAATGCTGGAAACTCGAATTAATCAATGATTTGAACTTAAAAACTTAGAAACTTAACAAAACTCACTATCGATTCAAAACCTAACGAAAACACGTCCGATTGACCTGAAATTTTTCATGCACGTCCTAAATGACATGATGGTTCTAGAGAAACTTCCGAAATCCCATTCCGACCCTCGCATCAAAAATTCACTATCGGACTGGAAACTTCAAAATTCTAACTTTCGGCGTTTATAGCCTAAATGAGTTACGGACACCCAACATACATTCCGAACACGCTCCCAAACCCGAAATCACCTAACGAAGCTAACAGAACCATTGTTTTTCCATTCCGAGTTCCTTTTGAAACTGTTATGATTACGGATAATTTTCCAACATTTAATCTCTCATTTAGGGACTAAGTGTCCAAAACCCTCCGAATTCTATTACCGAACATCCCGGCAAACCAAAATAGCAGAAATGAACTTAGGGGAAGCAATTAATAGGGAAACAGGGCATAAATTCCATAGAAGACTGGCCGGGTCATCAAATCCTCCTACACTTAAACATATGTTCATCCTCGAACGAGCATAGAGAACATACATAAGGTAGCAAAGAGACGAGGGTATCGGCTTCGCATATGCCGCTCGGTCTCCCAAATCGCCTCTTTGGCCAGCTGACCCCCCGCCACTATACCTTTACTGAAGCTATATACTTTGACTTGAGCTTTTGAACCTGTCTATCCAATGTTGAAACTGGCTCCTCAACATAGGACAAGTCATTGTCCAACTGGACTGAAGTGATCTGCAACATGTGAGACGGGTCACCATGATACCTCCAAAGCATCGAAACATGAAATACGGGATGAACCCCGGCCAAACTGGGAGGTCAAGCAAGTTCATAAGCGACCTTCCCAACCTGCTTCAAAATCTCAAATGGAACAATGTACCTCGGGCTCAACTTTCCTTTCTTTCCAAACCTCATGACACCATTCATAGGCAAGACCCGAAACAATACCCGCTCACCAACCATAAATGAAACATCACGAATCTTCCGGTCCGCATAACTCTTCTATCTAGACTGGGCTACACGGAGTCTGTCCTGAATCACCTTAACCTTCTCAACCGCATCCTGAACCAAATTAGTGCCCAATAGCCTGGTCTCGCCCGGCTCTAAATAGCCCACCGGGGATCGTCATCTCCTACAATATAAGGCCTCATAAGGCGCCATCTGAATATTGGAATGATAATTGTTGTTGTATGCAAACTCATCCAATGGAAAGAACTGATCCCAAGACCCTCTAAACTCAATCGCACACGCACGGAGCATATCCTCAAGAATCTGAATAGTGCGCTCGGACTGCCCGTCCGTCTGGGGGTTGAAACGTTGTACTCATGGTCACCCTGGTACCCAACTCATGCTGGATGGCTCTCCAAAACCGTGATGTTAACACTTAACCCCTGTCTGAGATGATAGAAACTGGAATGCCATCTAGACGAACAATCTCCCTGATATAAATCCCTGCTAACCACTCCGTTGAGTAAGAAGTGCACACTGGAATGAAATGAGCGGACTTGGTCAGTCGATCCACAACAACCCAAATAGAATCAAACTTCCTCGCCGTCATAGGGTGACCAGTCACAAAATCCATAGTGATATTCTCCCATTTCCGCTCCGGAATCTCCATCTGCTGGAGTAACCCTCCCGGTCTCTGATCCTCAGCCTTCACCTGGTGACACTTAGGACATCTCCTACAAACTCTACTATCTCCTTCTTCATTAGCCTCCACAAATAATGCTGCCTCAGATCCTGATACATCTTTGCGGCACCCGGATGGATGGAATACCGTGAGCTATGGGTCTCGGTCAGTATCAACTCCCAAATATCATCAACATCAGGCACATAAATGCGACCCTGCATCCGCAATACTCCGTCATCTCCAACAGTCACATCCTTAGCATCGCCATGCTGAACCGTGTCCCTGAGGACAAGCAAATGAGGATCATCATATTGTCGCTCCCTGATATGATCAAATAATGAAGACTGAGAAACCATATAGGCCATAACCCGACTATGCTCCAAAAGGTCCAATCTCACGAACTGACTGGATAAAGCCTGGACATCCATCACCAGGGGTCTCTTTGAAGCTGGTAAATATGCCAAACTACCCAAACTCTCCGCCCGGCGACTCAAGGCGTCGGCTACCACATTAGCCTTGCCAGGGTGATAAAAAATAGTAAGATCATAATCCTTCAGTAGCTCCAGCCATCTTCTCTGGCGCAAGTTTTGATCCTTTAGCTTGAACAAATGCTGCAAACTCCAATGATCCGTATAAATCTCACAAGGAACATCATATAAATAATGATGCCAGATCTTTAAGGCATGAACAATAGCAGCTAACTCAATGTCATGGACAGGATAGTTCTTTTCATGCACATTCAACTTTCTGGACGTGTAGGCAATCACTCTACCGTCTTGCATCAATACCGCTCCAACTCCAACTCGTGAGGCATAATAATATACCGTATTGGATCGAACCGGTAGGCAAAATTAGAATAGGGGCTGAAGTTAAAGTCGTCTTGAGCTTTTGGAAGCTCGCTTCACACTCGTCCAACCACTGAAAAGGAGCACCCTTCTTGGTTAATCTAGTCATAGGGGCGGTAATAGACGAGAACCCCTCCACAAAACGATGATAATACCACGCCAGTCCAAGCACATTAAGGATCTACGTAGCTGAGGAGGGCCTAGGCCAACTCCGCATGACTTTCAGCTTCTTCGGATCTACCCGAATGTCCTCACTCGATACCACGTGGTCTAGAAATGCCACGGAACTCAACCAAAACTCAAATTTTGAGAACTTTGCATATAACTTCTTTTCTCTCAGGGTCTGAAGCACTGTCCTCAGGTTCTGCTCATGATCTTCTTAGCTCCGGGGGTATACAAGAATATCATCTACGAAAATAAAGACAAAAGGGTCGAGATAGGGCCTGAAAACACTGTGCATCAAATGCATAAAAGTTGCTGGGGCGTTGGTCAGCCCAAATGACATGACAAGGAACTCGTAATGACCACTCCGAGTCCTGAAATCAGTCTTCGGGATATCTGCCTCCCGAATCTTTTGCTGGTGATAACCTAAGCTCAAATCAATCTTAGGAAACAACTGTGTGCCCTGAAGCTGGTCAAATAGATCATTAATACGAGGCAAAGGATACCGTTTCTTCACTGTAACTTTGTTCAACTGACGATAATCGATACACATGCGCATAGAACCATACTTTTTCTTCACAAACAATACAGGAGCACCCCATGGTGAAGCACTAGGTCTAATGAAACCCTTATCAAGAATTCATGTAAATGATCCTTCAAGTTCTTCAATTCAGGAGGAGCCATACGTATGAAGGAATATATATGGGCTGAGTGCCCGGAAACAAATCAATGCCAAGATCAATGTCCTGATCGGGCGGCATACCGGGAAGATCAGCTGGGAACACATCGGGGAAATCATGTACTATTGGGACAGAGTCAACAGAAAGGGTATCAGCATTGTCATCTCTCAGATAGGCTAAATACGCAGCACACCCTTTCTCAACCATACGTTGAGCTTTAAGAAAGGATATAACTCTATTGGGAGTGTGATCAAAAGTACCACTCCACTCGATACGAGGAATACCTGGCATACCCAGCATCACGGTCTTAGCGTGATAATCAAGAATAGAAAAATGGGGAGGCAACCTGTCCATGACTAAGATAATATCAAAATCAACCATACCAAGTAATAAAAGATCTGTCCTTTTCTCAAAACCACGAATAATAACCAAACATGACCGATACACAAGGTCCATAACAAAAGAATTCTCACGGGAGTGGAAACATAAACATAAGAGCTCAAGGCCTATAGAACTGTACCCAAATGCGGAGCAAAATAAGATGACATATAAGAATCAGTAGAGCCTGGATCCAATAGAACCAATGCCTCTCTATGACTAACCAAAATAATACCTGTGATAACAGAACCAGAGGCGGCAGCCTTGGCACGATTAGGAATGGCATAAAATCTGGCTCGGACCCTATCTTGAGGGCGGCCTCTATCTCCCCGATCCTCGCCTGTGGCTGGCTGGGCAGGTGGGGTGGCAGCTGGAGCTGGAACAATGGCCTACTGACCCTGTGGAGTATGCTGGGGCTGTGGAGTCTGATAAGGCACACCCCTACCATATCTGGGGAACTCTCTAACCAAGTGGCGGGTATCCCCACACTTATAACAAGCTCTAGGAGGGCGCACCGGCTGTGACTGATCGGATCCACCCCTGGTTGATTGACCTCTAGAGGTGCCCTGCGCAGGAGGCATACTAGAAACCGGGGGTGCACAATAAGGCTCCTGAGATCTAGGAGGAGCTGGAGTACTGCTGGTTGAAGGAAGATATGAGTGAACTACGTGACCCGTATAGCCCCTACCATGACGTCCTGCTCCTGAAGTACGGGTACCAGTGAAATGACAAGACTCTCGAGATCTCTTGGCCTCTCTCTCCTCTCGCTCTCTAGCATGCATACCCTCTATCCTCCTACTATACTCACAACCTTCGAATAGGGTATATCAATCTCCAACTATCGCGCCATGCCAGACCTGATGGAAGGAATAAGACCCTCGATAAACCTGCAAACCCTCTCATGAACAGTAGCCACCAAAGAAGTCGAATGCCTTGCCAACCTAGTATAACGGATAACATACTCAGATACAGTCATAGGGCCCTGGCGCAGGTGCTCAAACTCTGCGCGCCATGGATCTCTGAGGCTCTTGGAAACAAACTCCCTCTGAAACATATCTGAAAACTAAGTCCAAGTCAGGGAGGCAGCCTCGTCCGGACTGTCTAGCTCAAAGGTGCGCCACCAGTAATAGGGGGCTCCCCGAAGCTAGAAAGCTACAAAGGAAACCCCACTCGAAGAAGTAATACCCATGGCGCAAAAACCACGGTAAAAATCCTCCAAACACCCCAAGGCATCGTCTAAAGCTAGTCCACTGAAAATAGGATGGTCATACTTCTTTAACCGCTCCAATCTACGCGGCTCATCCTCCGAAGCAGACGCCCTATCCTCGGGTTGAGCTGGTACTGCAGGCTGGGAAGGAATAACATCTGGAATCGATCCCATTTGCACCCTCTGCTCTAGGGTGCAGGCTGCAGGAGTTTGGGCTGCTCCCCCGGCCTGGGACATAGCTGCAAGAAGTGGAAGTAACCCCGCCTGCGACAAAGTGGTATACATACTCATAAACTGTGTCAATGCCTCTTAACCAGCTGGAGTAGTAGTGGATGTGGGTGTCTCTGGTGCCTGAGTCCTAATTTGGTCTGCTGGTGGCACCTCGGTGGCTGCTCGCGTAGGTGCTCTGGCTGCACCCCGCGCACGTCCATGACCCCTTCCCCAGCCCCTACCCATAGCTGTTGCAAGAGGGGGTGCGGATGTCTGATCGTCCTGGGTCGTGCGTGTCCTCACCATCTGTGAGAGAATAGGAAACAATAGTTTAGAATCGAGGTCAAAAACATAGCACGGCAAGAATTATGATGAAGTGAAGATTTATCCTAAACAGTTACATAGCCTCCCACAGATAAGTACAGATGTCTCTGTACCGATCAGCGAGACTACAAATAACCGGCATGTGACCCGTAACTCCTATGAACCTAGAGCTCTGATACCAACGTTTTACGACCCTAGTTCACCAATCACGAACCTGTCATGACGGTACCCAGTCTTCGCGACTAGGTAAGCCTGAAACATTGCAGAAATTCAACAATCTTTGCAGAAACGAAAAATAAAACTTAAATAACATAAGATAACGTATAGAGTGCCTCTTGGCACAAACGTGTCAACTCAAATAACATAAAAACCTCTAAGACCCGGAAACCCACGGGTGACACAGGCTAAGAGTTATGTATAACACATGGCTCTAACATCCAGAAGTGTCTACAACGAGAGAATACATGAATAAACTACTAACTAAATATAGAATAGATGGAGGCTCCTCGACTATGCAGACGCGGAAGATGCATACCTCAGGCCTCCAAATGTAGCTCCAAAAACTCTAATAGCACGATTTATCAGAAGTACCTGGACCTGCACAACGAAATTGTGCAGAAGAGTAGCATGAGTACACCACAGCGGTACTCAATAAGTGCCAAGTCTAACCTCGATGGAGTAGTGACGAGGAAGGTCGAGGCCTTACTGAGAAGAACATAAGAAATAATATAAACCGTAGATGATGAAATAAATCCCGAATATGTAACAAGATAGTAATTAAAACAGAACAGCTACAAGTACAAACTTCAAACACAAAGCAATTCACTCAAAAGTCAGGATCTCTACATGGAGCTCCAGGAATCGAACCCGCAGTCCACTATACAAATATCGGAGGATTTCCTGGGAATTGAACCTGTAGTCCATCACATTTCTAACAAAGGATCTCTGGGAATTGAACCTGTAGTCCTTCATACCAATAACTTGAGGATCTCGGGGAATTGAACCTGCAGTCCGTCATATCAATATCAGAAGATCTTCCGTGAATTGAACCAGTATTCCATCTTATTAATAGCAGGGGGTCTACCGGGAATCAAACTCATAGCTCATCATACCAAGAACAGGGGGATCTCCCAGGAATTGAACTCGTAGTCCCAATCATAAACACTTAACAACAAGTCAATATTAAACAGAAGGAAACCAAATATAGCAACAATGTAACGGTCTAGGCCTAGCATGCTCACAATGAGGATGTATTTGCAATTTATTCATATAGGGAAAACAAATTACTAACATGCTTTTCCTAAGCTAAGCAAGTGAAATCACATTTTTAACAGTTAAACACACGAAGAAAACACAGTCTAAATCAGTCATGTAAGGTGAATTTTCAACAATTAGCAAAAGGACATGCTTGTCACCTCGGGCACAAGGCCTTTAAAAATCAATTAACATATCATATGGGGAGAGGTCCCCCACACAAGGTTAGACAAGCCACTTACCTCGAATTGGTACAAAACCGCTAAGAAACAATGCCCTTGCAAGGAGTATCCTACTCCGAGTGTCCCAAATCTATTCGAACCAATTACATATCGTAAATAACATCGCAAGTAACTAATTACACTGTTAAAATAAAATCAAAGGCGCGAAAATAGGTGAAATGACCAAAATACCCCTTAGGCCAACGTCTCGGAATCGAATAATTTTTTTATACTTTCAAAAACCCCGTACTCTCACGAGTCTAACTATATAAATATCTCCAAAAGTGGAGGTCAAATGCTCCTTCAAATCATCAAAGTTAGGTCTAAGAACTTTACCCCAATTTTCATTCAACTCCGAAATTAAAGCTTGAATTCGAGATAAGATTAGCGAGTAATAATAATATAGGGGCAATGAATCATTACCTGATGTTTACCTCTGAAAACTCCTCGAAAAATCTCCCAAAACCGAGCTCTCTAGCTTGAGTTTTTATAAAAAAGGAAGGAGGGTTCGTTTTTGAAATATATGAACTGGTCAGAACATTTGTACATCGCGATCACATGGATGGGCATGCGTTCGCGGAGAGTAAAATTTAAGTGGCTGAAAATGGGCTTCGCGATCGCGAAGGCAGGTATACGAATGCGATGATCTGGGAGTGGACCCTACGCGAACGCGAAGGTTATCACGTGATCGCGTTGAAGGAATTGAAGGGGGTCCAGGGCTTGGTCTTCACGATCACGGGGATTGGAACGCGAACGCGATGAAGGGAATGACTGGGCTTTGTGAACGCGGGGGAGGGTGCACTATCGCGATGAAGGGGGGTAAGGCACACCTACGCGAACGCGATGCCCACTTCGCGATCGCGTAGAAGGATTGCTGAGTGCAATTTCTTTTGCTGCAAACTTCAAACTCCAATTGCTCTGTTGAGCATCGAAACACACCCGAGGCCCCCGGGACCTCGACCAAACCTACGGACATATCCAATAACATCATTCAAACTTGTACCAATCCATAAACCACCTAAAACAACGCCAAAAACTCGAATTAATAAATTATTTGAACTTAAAAACTTCAGAACTTAACCAAACTCTCTTTCGATTCAAAAGCTAACCAAAACACGTCCAATTGATATGAAATCTTGCACGCGCGTCCCAAATGACATGAGGTGATATTGTAACTTTCGGAATCCTTTTCCGACCCTCGGATCAAAAATTCACTATCGGACCGGAAACTTTAAAATTCTAACTTTCGGCATTAATAGCCTAAATGAGCTATGACATCCAACATACATTCCAAAACCGCTCCCAAACCCAAAATAACCTAACGGAGCTAACAGATCCATCGGTTTTCTTTCTAAGTTCGTCTTAACACTTTTCTGATTACAGACCATTTTCCAACACTTAAGCTCTCATTTAGGGACTAAGTGTCCCAAAACACTCCGAATTCTATTACCGAACATCCTGGCAAACCAAAATAGCAGAAATGAACTTAGGGGAAGTAGTTAATGAGGAAACGGGGCATAAATACCAAAGATGACCGGCCGGGTCGTCACATTTGTCTTGCCTTAAAAAATGAAAAACAAATAGAGTCTTGTTTTTAAAATAGTTATTTTTATGAAATGCCAAAATTAAAAATAAAAAAGAGTCTTGTTTCAAAATAGTTCGGTTAATTTGCCCGAACTACGCACGGTTTAATTCTCACTGGGCGTGAGATACGTTGGCAACCCTCATCGGGTCCAACCTCCCCTTTGCAAAAAATAACCAAAAAACTGTATGAGTTTTATTTTTTGTCATTAATTAAATTTGGCGATGTCGTTTTTGTCAAAAATAGATAAATGTTCCCAAACGGGGCGCCGGAAGGCTGACTTTGCATAAACAGCCACGTTTGGTCATATTTTGATTTTTGACCATCAGAGCTTTAAAATCATCATCCCTGGAATGCTGGAATGCCGTATTTTCAATGTTCGGTCATTTATTTTAATTTGAAAAAAAAAATTGAAAATTGAGTCATAAATAAGTCGGGTTATGCAGGTTGGTCAAAAATAGCCGAATGTTCTCGAAAGGGATGCCGAATGGCCGACTTTGCATAAACAGCCACCTTTGGTCATGTTTTGATTTTTGACCCTCACAACTTTAAAATCTTCGTCTCCGAGGCACTGGAAGGTCGTGTTTGTAATAGCGGGTCATTTATTTAAATTTGAAAAACAAGAAAAAGAGTCGCTGGACAAGTGGATATCGTTCGGATTTTGGGTCAACATTGGCATATAGGAGAAGGAATTTGTCATTTTGTTTTTGAATTAGTGTTTCTTTTGATTAGAGTATGTGGTTGTTTGATTTTTTTGTCTGTACGTTGTCTCTTCGTCAAAGTGCATTAGTTTGGTTAGTTTTTAAACCATTGCAATCAAGTTTATTTTATTATAAAAGATTGAAAATTCCAAAAATATTTTATTGTTGTTTATCTTCTCTCTGCAAGAAATACGCATGGTCTGATTCATGAGGGGTCATGATACGTAGGAAATCTCCATAAGATTCAACCACAACCAAAAAAAATGGAAGAGAAAACTGAAAGAAGAAAAGTTGAAGAAAAAAAATAGGAAAAATATGTTATTAACAATGAGGACCGACTCACTCCATTATAACATGTTTTGTTTGGATTTGTGAAGAAAGTTAAGGTGGTTAGTTTGTGGTAACTCATCCATACCACACAAGGATGAAAAATAAGGCAGTCATGGCCATCAAAGGGCTGAACACAAGTATTACGGATCCATCTAGGGGCATCGTTGAATCAGAATCTGAGCAGAAAGAAGAGGTTTTGAGATTGAAAAGACGGACAGTTGGAATGCACAAACCTTAAAGCCAGTAGGTATCCTCCGCCATCAGTCCCAGATGCCCAACATTATGCTCCAGAACAAATTATCAAGGCCTCGAGTCCATACCATCACACTCGTCATTTTGAGCTTCCCGGTGAGACTACGAAGCTTGCTAAAACAGTGCAGCTGGGTGAAATATCCAGAAAGCTTGAAAGTTTTAAGATGCCGAAGTTTAATTTGTATGATGCATGGGAAAATCTAGTAGCCCACTTGAGGGATTATTGAAATAAAACGAGAAATGTCAGCAAGGAAGATGAGTTGTTGATGTCATATTTCTGTGAAAGCCTTACTGGGGCAGCCATGGAATGGCATGATCGTCAAGATGTCGAGAAGTGGCACACGTTGGGAGATATTGCTCAAGATTTTGTGCGACATTTTCAGTACAATAAAGACATTGTCCCAACCAGTCCTCCCCATTTCAGACGGAAAATAAACCCAAGAAAAGTTTCAGGGAATTTTGAGTCAGATGGAATGAACAAGTTTCTCAGGATACCCCATCCTTTGATAAAAAAAGATATTGTTGAGCCATACCAACGACGGGGCCCTGTGGCCGTTCTTGGTAAATGCTTTCAGCCTCAATCTCGACCCCGTGAACGTCCCCAAACTCCACATAATCCACCTCTGTACTATCCACCTCCGAACCCCCGATACTCTATTGATCCTTCCCAGTATGTTGCCCAACCATCAAACCACCCATGAAAGCGAGCACGAGTATCACAAAATCTGCACCCGCCTTCGCAAAATTTTCAAGTACCTTATAACCCACATTAAAGCCAGGGGTATAGAATGGAACAATACTTGAAAGATAGTTTTACACCAATAGGAGAGTCCTATGCATGCTTATTTGAAAAGTTAAGAAAAGATGACATGATTGCACCCATTTCTCAAAATCAGGTGGACCGACGTGCAAGAAGCTTTGACTCAACTAAACGGTAGAATACCATTCCAATGCTCTGGGCGCGATGTGGAAAATATTCGGTACTTGAAAAGAGAGATAGAAAGGAATATCCAGGAAAATTTGATTCAAGACGGTGGCACCCAGAATATCACGCTGAATCCTTTACATGAGGAGGCACACTTGGTGGGGATGATGTCCGGTGACATGAGGTACGAGAATCCTCTTGGGAACGTAGTGACTGAAGCTGAAGATACTGAAGCAGCTAGTGGCCATGGCATTATGGATGCGAAGCTTCATGGCTAAAGATGCCGTGCTTGGTAATTATTAAGTCGCTTCATTCCTACAGCATCCGGGGACGAGCTTTGGTGGTCCAGTTTGCTGTCATTTCTGTTGTCCGGGTTATTTGCAGGGTTGTAATCCAAATATTGTCTTGTGATCAAACCCTGTTATCCTTTCATTTTTCTAAGCTTGTTTAGTTGTAGTGGTTCGTTTAGTGTTGTCCATGTGTGTTTTAGGTTCATTCTAGGTTTGTACTCCAGCTTGTTTGCTTGTTTTGTTATTCAAGTTATTTCTTCGTTATCTAATGCAAAATCCAGTCTTTTGTTACTTCCAATCAGTTTTCTTTGTTTAGTTCTATTTTATCCTTTTGTTTTAACTTTTGTCGAATGCTAGTTCTAGTGACATGACATGCACACATAATTCTCAGTCGGTTCTTTAAAAGCTATGTTATTTGGGAAGCAATGGCACCATTTTTGAAAACGATAAGGGAACTTGAGGAAATAAGAACAGATTGGGACATTTTGAGATTGTTTGACGCCCGAACCATATGAAACTGGGGCAGATAGAATATAAAGAAACCCTAAAAGCAAGTTGGACAAGTTGACAAGGGTTGTTCGTGGTATTGATAGTGAGAGTGTTTCCCAATGGTGCATTATATTTAACAGATGTAGCAGGAAAATGTATGAAAATGACCATCAATTTGAATGTAGTCAAGAGATATTATGTATGATTTCTTTATTTCAAAATGTATCTGTTTGTATTTGGCATGTTTTAAAGATTGAAATGACGAAGGCGTTTTGTTTTTCTATCTAATCACTTTTATCCCTTGTCATCCCCTTTGAGCCTTACTTATTTTTCATACCCCTCTTTCGGAATCAACAGCACAATCAAAGAAACGCAAGTACCGGATATAAGCAAATGGAAAAGAAGGAAAAAGAAAAGTAAGGGAAGGAAAAAGAAGAAGGAAAAGGAAGAAGAGAAAAGGAGAAAGAAAGGAAGAAAAGGAAAAGAAAAAAAATAAAAAGAAAAGAGATGAAAGAAAAGAAAGAAAGGAAAAATGAAGAAAAGAAGGGAAAAAGCAAGAAAAAAAAAACAGAAAGAAAATCACAAAAACGTAGTTTCTATGACATGAAGTACATTTGACTTGATCCCGAAAGGGTACATTGACTGCCTCTCTGAGGTTCAGTCATATCAAAATAAAATTCCAAAAGTCCCCAAGCAAGAAATTGGGGCAGAAATTGTGGTTTTTGTGAAACATCGGATTCCAAAAGTTGTAGTTTTAACCCTCTTTTGAATTATTTTGAGCCTTTATATCCTTTCTTTCTAACCTGTCCAAAATCCCACATTACGGTCAAAAGATAAACCTTCCGATCAGTCTTGAGACGTGCCAAGTAGAGCAAGCAGAGGTGATTCATATGTAGGGGCAACACTCCAGTTTGAAAAGGGAAAATGAAAATGGGAGGGTCTTATTGATGAAAACCCTCATGGGTACTGCAAGACGATGAAATCTGGTGAGAGATAAAGATGAAATAATCTTTGTGGTGAGAACCTTCACAGGTACCGCAAGGTGATAAAGCTGAGAGAAAAGTAAAATGAGAGAGTCTTATTGGTGAAAACTTTCACATGCACCTGGAGATGACGGTAAGTGGAGAGAAAATAAAAATGAGAGCCTTATTGGTGAAAACCTTCAGAAGGCACCTTGAGGCGACGATAAGTTGAGATAAGAAACAAATGAGAGAGGTTTGATGGTGAAAACAATTCCGGCACTATAAGTCGAAAAAGGAATGTAAATAAAATTGGAAAAGCGGAGCATTGAAGCCCAATTTCACAGCGAAAGGTACAACAAGAGCTAAATGTTAGAATTGATTGACAGAATATCTATATGCGCATGTCGTGGTCGTTAGAGTTGGTATTCATAGTCAATAGGTTTCTAGTTCGTAGTTTTCTATTTAGAACTCATTTTTTTCCTTTTCTTTCACTCTGTTCCTCTATTTTTATTCGCTTCCTCTTTCTGAGTCTGTTTGATCATAACAAGTGAGAAATGGCTTCAAAATTTGCCACCAACTATCCAATTGCACAAAAAAGGGGACACAAGTCAGGAAAGACAACAAGAGAATTGAGCTGGTCATAATCAACATGTTTTGAGGGTTCATATGAGGCACAAGGGTTGGTAAAAGTCAGTTCAGAAGCGGTGCAATAAATAGAATGTGTAGGGTTGGAATGTAGAAAAAGTATGTTCGATGCCAAGGATGGCAAACGAAGTGGTTAGGCAAGAAACAAGCGGGGGTCTTCAAATGAATAGAAATTTATCATGATAAGTAAGGGAGCAATAAACCTCAGGGCCAAGTCCATCAGATAAGCTAAGAAACAACAACATACTGTGGGGGGCAACATACGTGCTTTAAGAGTCATGTGAAACACAAAGGTTGGGAAGATGCCAGTTCAACAAACAGAGGACATTGAGTCTGAACCGGAAAGAGGGGTATATTACATGATGAGGGCAATAGAAAAAGGGTTGGTCCATAAAAGACTTCAACTGGAAGTCAGTCATCGTGGCAAGTGAAGCAAGACGCAGAATGCAGGCCACAATCCAACCACATTTTTAAACTGACAAAATTTTTCTTTGATCAAAACAGGGGCAGAAATTTCATTTGTTTCGGGGAAACTCTACATAGGGGGAAATAATTTCAAAGGTCACTACCAGATTCCAAAAATGGTAAAGCGTAACGTGGTCAGAGCACATCAATTACAACATGATGCAAAGAGGAATAGGGTAAGTCACCGGAAGTTTCATCAGTGGACTAATTGGGAAATATTGGGGGAAATGTAAAGGTTCAGGAAAAAAAGGTCGAAAAAAATAAACAACAGCAAGGCTACAAAAGCATTTGGTTGTCAGAAATTGGGGAATTTGAAAGTCTGTCAGAAAGTCAAGCGGTTCAGAGGAAGTCTGTCAACTAAAAGCAAGGCAGTGGAAGGATTTTCTGCAAGAATACCATCAGCTAATTACCATTTTAAACTAACAAAATTTTCTTTGATTGAAACAGCGGTAGAAAAATTGGTTGTTCGGGAGGAATTCTCCGCGAAGGAAAAACAAGCAGTAATCAAGTTTGACAGCAAGTGTGGTATGAATAAAATACAAGATAATGAAGATTAACATAGGAAAATGTAAGTTGGTCTCTAAGTGTGTATGTTTAGGATAAAATTCAAAGTAGGAGTTCTCAGAACCTTCCTAATAATAGTATGCAATCTAAAAAACCCTTGTAGAAAACATGATGTAGTGAAAGTAATACATGTGGAAGATATGACTTAGGATCGTAATTATTAGGAGTTTTCAGGACCTCCTTGGGTAATAGGACTTAGATTTCAAATTGTTAGTAATAGTTGTTATATGATTCACTAACATTCACTCCTGGGCCCATTTTTCCAAACTGGGGCAGAAAATTTTCTTTGTTTTGCCTATTTTTTTTGAAGCCATGAGCCCACCTGGAGAACAGAGAAATACTTTCAAATTTTAGCAAGCAGGAGCCCGCCTGAAGAACAGAGGTGATACAATTAAAATTTTAGTTTTCAATCAATTTCTTTGTCTAATTGAAGTCAGGAGTCTGCCTGGAGAACATAGACATTCAATTTATTAATTCAGCAGTCAGGAGTCCGCTTGGAGAACAGAGACATACAATTCAAATTTTTGCACTCAGGAGCCTACTTGAAGAACAAAGATGATACAATTCTAATTTTAGTTTTCAATCAACTCCTTTGCCTAATTTGATGTCAGGAGTCCTCCTGGAGAACAGAGACATTCAGTTTCAAAATTCAGCAGTCAGGAGTCCGCCTGGAGAACAGAGATATACACTTCAAATTTTTGCAATCAAGAGCACGCCTGAAGAACAGAGGTGATACAATTCAAATTTTAGTTTTCGATCAATTTCTTTGTCTAATTTGAAGTCAGGAGTTCGCCTGGCAAACAGACCCATTCAATTTCAAAATTCAGAAGTCAGGAGTCCGCCTGGAGAAGAGAGACATACAATTTAAGTTTCAGCAATCAGGAGTCCGCTTGGGGAACAGAGACATACAATTCAAGTTTCAGCAATCAGGAGTCCGCCTGGAGAATAGAGACATACAATTCAAGTTCAGTAGTCAAGAGTCCGCCTGGAGAACAGAGGCATACAGTTCAAGTTTTAGTAGTCAGGAGTCCGCCTGGAGAATAGAGACATATAATTCAAATTTTACCAATCAGGAGGCCGCCTAAACAACAGAGGGGATACAATTAAAATTTTAGCTTTCAATCAATTTATCTGTCTATTTTGAAGTTAGGAGTTCGCCTGGATAATAAATAAATACTTTCAAGTTCGAGTTCCGCACTCAGGAGCCCGCATGGATAACAGAGGAATACATACAATGCTAGTTTCGGAAGTCAAGAGCCGACCTGTGTAACAGAGGTATTTCAAGTCAAGTTTAGTTAAGTTCTTATTAATATCCAGCAACACGTACCCAGTTTTCAAACTGGGGAAGAACGTTTTCTTTGTTTTTTCTATTTTTATGAAGTTAGGAGCCCACCTGGATAATAGAGGAATACATTCAATTTCAAGTTCAGCAATCAGGAGCCCGCCTAAAGAACAGAGGAATACATTCAAGTTCAAGTTTATTCAAGTTCAATAATTTGGAGAGAAGGAACAACATAGTAATCAGCAAGTTGAAGTAACAACAGTGGAATTCACCAAGAGAATACAAGACAACAAGACAATAAGACAGCAAGGAAGTACAAGAACAAGTTTGAAGAATTCTTATAGGACTTTTGTAATTCATAGTTCATAGCTCAGGCTAACTTCTTTTATTTTTCGAATGGTGTAATAAGGAAGGTCAGCAAGCAATAGCAGCAGCAAGCGTAGTAAAATCACAGCTCATGGTAGTTCTAGTTACCAGATATTCCCGAACTACACTGACCTGATTCTTGTTTAGCCTAGGATATGTAGGCAACCTCTGAAGTAGGGTGCGGCCAAAACTTTTCAAAACACTTCACACGAAATTTTCAAACGGGAAAACATCGCTCGTATTTGCTCACTTATCTTTGCCCGAAAATATTTCATATTTCCAAGTAAAGAGGGCAGCTGTAAGCACGTGATTTTTGTCATATATAAATAATTTCCAAAAATTCAAACAAAATAATTTTTATTTATTTTTATAATATTTTGGGCATTTTGGTATCATTTTCTGATAATTGTTGCATTTTATTTGTGCATGTTAATTCATATAAAATACAAAAAATATGCATTTGTATTTAGGATATAATTTCATATTTTTAGGATCAATTAGAGGTTAGTTTGTTTTATAACCAAACATGAAATATTACAAATAGTTCACTTTTGCATTTTAATTATTTTAATCGTGAATTTGGCGTAAAATAGGTTTAAGTAATTTTAAAATTTAATTAGTTTAGCTTTGGAATATTAGGACTTTATTTTAATTTTTGCACATTTATAAAATTGGGAAAAAACAAACAAAAAAACAAAAATGAATTAAAAGAAGTGGAATAATAATAAAAAGAGATAGAAAGGGTGGCTTGATCTCTTAAGGCATAAAATGCAGCCCAAATTAATTCCGCATAGGCCCAGCCATGCCCCGACCTAGTCAGCTCAGAGGCTAGTCGAAACAACGTTCTTCTATGAACCAATCCCAGCCATTAATCTTCCCTCATCCAACGGCCCCAATTGATTCTCGTTTTTACATAAAAGTGTCTGAAAAACTTCAGAAGCCCTAGAGACAAACTCTTCCTCCTCGTACCTCTTCTCCTCTGCCACCGGCGCCGCCGCTAGGGAAATCGCTACCTTCTCCGGTGGCCCCCAAAATCACACCCCTATACCACCTCGATTCCCCCATCATGAATCTGCCCTCATCTTCCTTCGAATCCCACCGGAGATCGTCAAATAATCAAAAGAAGCATCACTGTCTCCGCCGTCCACGGTGGCGATGCCGCCCAAACTGGTCCAAACTCACACTACTGAACCTCCTCTATCTCCTCATCACCAATCTACAAATAACTACCTCCAAAACATGATAAAGCCCCGTGAATTTCTCACCCAAAATCGGTCAAAACAACCCTAATTCGTCTATTGATTTCAAATGAATGCACCAGAGTCTCTTTGCTTCCCTCGCGAGGAATTCGATGTCGTCAGCCTCAAATGTTATTTAAGGCAGTTAAGTTGAATCTCGAAAGTCTCCAGTAAGTCTCTTAGAGTTTTTCTTTTACTTTTTTTCTGTTGTTTTCTTCCCTATGTTTTCTTTGCGGCGTTAATGCATTTGGGTTCAGTTTTAATCTTGTAGGTTTAATACTTAAGTTTGCTCTTATTTGGATTCATGCTAGTATAGGTTAGGTTCACTCGCTAGTCTAAAACTTATTTAATATCGGTTTGATTCTGCTTTTGAGGTCGTTCATATGTTTTAATTAATATTTGTTCAAAGTAACTGTTCAATTTCAATTTGGTTCATTTAACTGCCATTAGTATATTTCTTGATGGTTGTTAGTAATTTCTGAATTAAAGTTCATGAGTGAATTGAGGGTCAGAATTTGAATAATAACCTGGTTTAACTAAATAAAATTGGATTGATTATTTAAGTAGGGTTCAATCAGGGTCACGGTTGTAGTTCTTCTAAGGGTGGAAGGTTCGTTTAGGGATTATAGGGTAGGGAATCTTTTATTTACTAATAGAAACTTCGAGTAGGGTATTGAATAGTAAATAATAAGGTCTAACTTGGCCAACAAGCTAAAAATTGAGGGACTAACTCATAAAATTAGAAATATGAGAAGCTTGCAATTTTTGTCTATAAAAGGCAATCTCTGCTGCCTTGAATGGGAAGTTTTGGAAAAAACCTAAAAATTCCCCCAAAATCCCTCTTTAAGTTTTAGATTTAAGAATTCAAATTGGGGATACAAATCCTCTTCTAGTTCTTAGTTAAAACAAAAACAAAAAAAAAGATAGAAAATCTCCAAAAATCCAAAACAAATACTGTTAATTGTTGGTTTTTGCATATTTCCACTCCAAATACAAAAAATACCAAAGTTACTGTTGCATTAGCCCTTTTAAATCAAACTCGAATTCTAGTTGATGATTTGCCTTTTCTAAATTAATTTTTAGTTGTGAAAGCTTCAGATATTTACTGGTGGATTTTATAGTTGGTTTTGCTTTATTTCAACTGATTTTGAGCTGATCTTGTAGCTCTGTTGGGTTTTAGAAACATTTATGCATTTCTTGGTTTCATTTGTGGATTGTCCTATTGATCCTACTGTTGGAAATTGTTCTGTTGTGGTTGTTGTTGGTTATTTCTTGAACTGGCCTCTTCTCTTCAATTTTTTTGTCCTACTTCTAGGTACACACTTTGAGGTTATGTCAATATAGCTCCACTTGTTGAGATTGTGAACTGAAATTGAAGTTGAATTTCTTTTGAGGAACTGCAACTTAAACCATTCTGCTATGTTTTTTGTTTTGATAGCTTTCCTGTGATGTAATTAGTTGTTCATTGTAATTGAACTAAAACTGCTCTGAAATGTGTAATAATTGGGGACTGTTAGCTTGAGCTTATTAGATAATTCCTGAGCATGTAATTCTGTAGTTGGTGGTTTTCATTTGGTTTAGTTCATGTTATTAAAAGTGGTAGAGTCTGAATTCATAGTAAATTAGAAATGGATGATGGACTGTTCAACTCGATCGCTTGCTGATAGTATGGTAGTCATGTTTGCTTGTATGGTTTAGTTTTCGAAAATTAGGAAGTGGCTTGAATCAGAATTGATACCAGTTTGTCTTTTAGTAACCAAGTCAGTAATTCAGCTCTAGAGTTTCAAATCGCTTGAGCATTGGTTTAGAAATCATTTCTTTATATTGATACAATATAAGCAGTCTGCTTGTGTTAATACGTCACTATACCTAGATTATTATGCATTTTATAGTTAATTTTATATTCGGTTGATTGAACTCTTGCATCAATATAAAGTGTACACCTGGGCGTTTCTCATGTCAATTGGAATACTAATCATAAGAAATGACGAGTTTCATAGGCGCCATTGTTTCTGTAAACATGACTTTCCACAACTAATTGGTTCATTGGCCGGGCCTGAAGTCAAATTGGGCCTATTCTTGAATTAAGAATAAACTTGGACTTTGAGTCTTGGATTCTTCAATTAATTAGATTTTATAGAGAAAAAACAAAAATAAAAAATTGTAGTCAATTTTAGGTCGGCCTTTTCATAAAATGCTGAGACGAGCCTCACTGAACAAAATAAATAAATCTGGGGCCCTCAATAATTGGTTATTAAAAATGATTAGCATTTGGAAGGGCCGTTTAGCAAATTTTACGGCCTTCGCTAAAATAATACTTCGTTAGAATATATAGGCATGATTTAATTAAATTACTTTCTTAAACTCGGGTGCGCATTGATGCTACCCAAATCCAAATCTCGAGGAAGTTGGAATGAGTTGACAATCACAGGTGCATTGATTGCGACGTTATTTGAAATGCATTTTCACGATGTTTTAATTCTTATTAAATAAATAACAATCGAAAAAGAGTTCAAAAAATGAGACGAGCCTCACTGAACAAAATAAATAAATCTGGGGCCCTCAATAATTGGTTATTAAAAATGATTAGCATTTGGAAGGGCCGTTTAGCAAATTTCACGGCCTTCGCTAAAATAATACTTCGTTAGAATATGTAGGCATGATTTAATTAAATTACTTTCTTAAACTCGGGTGCGCATTGATGCTACCCAAATCCAAATCTCGAGGAAGTTGGAATGAGTTGACAATCACAGGTGCATTGATTGCGACGTTATTTGAAACGCATTTTCACGACGTTTTAATTCTTATTAAATAAATAACAATCGAAAAAGAGTTCAAAAAATGAGACGAGCCTCACTGAACAAAATAAATAAATCTGGGGCCCTCAATAATTGGTTATTAAAAATGATTAGCATTTGGAAGGGCCGTTTAGCAAATTTCAATGGCCTTTCCCAAAATAATATTACGTTTGAGCCTTTAAGCACGGTTTAATTAAATTACCTTCTTAAACTCTGTTGCGTATTGATGCGACCCAAATCCAAACCTCGACAAAGTCGAAATGTGTCGACAATCGCGGGCATTGATTGAGACGTGGTTCGAAATGCATTTTCATGACGTCGCAATAATTTTATATAAATAAATAATGATAAGAGCGGTTTACGAATAAAAGGCACATAATCTAGCATGTACTAAAATCAGATAATATCAAATGCAACAGCTAAGAAACCGTGCTAGAACCACGGAACCTGGGAATGCCTAACACCTTCTTCCGGGATAACAGAATTCCTTATTCGGATTTATGGTCCACAAACTGTAACAGAGTCATATTTTTCCTCGGTAAAGGATTCTACAGGTGACTTGGGACACCATTAATCTACCAAGTAGTGATTCTGAATAATTAATAACTAAATCCCGTTCTGATTGTCCCTTAATTGAAAAAACTCATTTACGTCCCTTGCGGGTGTAGATGAAAAAGGAGGTGTGACAGGGAGATAGAGCAAAAGGGGTCTTCCTGGTTCGGGCAAAACCAAGACTGGCGGCGTAGACAAGTATTCCTTAATTCTGTCAAAAGCCTTTAACAGTCACTAGTCCATTTAGTGGCAGCATCCTTTTTAGCATCTTGAAAATAAGTTCACAAATGACGGTGGACTGATATATGAACCGGTTGATATAGTTGAGTCTTCCCAGAAAACTCATCACATATTTCTTGTTCTTTGGCGGTGGCAATATTTTGATGGCTTTGACCTTTGAGGGATCTAGTTCTATCCCTCGGGGACTCACAATGAAACCCAATAGCTTTATGGTAGGAACCCCGAATGCACACTTGGCGGGATTCAGTTTCAAGTTGTATCTCCTCGATCTATCAAAGAATTTTCTCAGGTCTTCCATATGATCTGCTGCTTTCATGGATTTGATGATTACGTCGTCCATATATACTTCGATTTCTTTATGTATCATGTCATGAAAGATAGTAGTCATGGCTCTCATGTATGTAGCACAAGTATTCTTTAGTCCAAACGACATCATTCTGTAACAGTGCATCCCCATGGCGTGATAAAAGCTGTTTTCTCTACATCTTGTTCATCCATCCATATCTAATGGTATCCAGCAAAAAAATCAACGAATGACTACAAATCATGCTTGGCGCAGTTGTCGATCAAGATGTGTATATTTGGCAAAGGAAATTTGTCCTTGAGACTGGCCCAGTTGAGATCCCGGCAGTCGACACAAACTCATGTTTGGCTTGAATTTTCTGAGCTTCTGTTTTACTAGCGGGCATGTCGGATATGTTGGAAACTTGTGAGCTATAATGGATGTGCTGAGACCATTCATATCATCATAAGACCACGTGAAGATGTCCTCATACTCTTTTAGGAACTCGATGTACTCTTTCTTTTCTGATTACGACAGATGCACACTGATATGCGTCTCTTTGACATTTTTTATATCTCCCAAATTGACAACCTCAGTCTTGTCCAAGTTGGATTTAGGCCTATTCTCAAAGTTCTCAACCTCTCTTACAACCTCTTCTGGTATATCATCATTTTCTGAGTCTATATCTGTTTGTTGTACTGCTCGTTACAAGTCACAGTAGTTGGTTCATCATCAAGATATTTAATAGTAACGCTTTGTGAAGTAAAGTAAATGATAGAGAAAAGTAATGAGATCGAGATATATAATAAACTTGGAAAATTCTTTGATTAAATTCATAATTGTTCGAAATATCGAAGCTCTTTTCAAAAGTAAAGACAATGCAGAAATAAAACAAATCAACTAGTAAAAGGTAACATTGCGATGCATGATGTTTTAGCCTTGCTACACCGAGGCTTTTCGGGCACTGGTGGTCCTGATCGACCAATTGGTGAGGCGCTCCCCTCGATTCACAGCTTGAATAGAAGGGCCTTCCTCCTCTTCCTCCTCAAAGATAACACAACAATCCATATAATCTTCCAGAAACAGGTTCTTCATCGCTGCTAGTGTTTCATCCTCCTCTGATCAGTATATAACATCAGCTGGCTGAAAGGTCTGCTCAAACCAAGGTATTGGTAGCTCCAATAGATAATATGGATTGCGCCATGGTGGTGACCAACGGTCTAACTCCTCCCAGGTGTATTCATATACTAAGCCAAAAGTGGTACCATGCTTCTTCAGTTTGATAGGTTTGGTGATACCTTGGAGCTTTTTGCCAAGTCCTTTTCCAGGCTCACACCTATTCCAATTCAGTATGCACTCAATCTTGTTATCCTACCACTTGTCTTTGTCCACAGCATTGACTCGCTTGATGTGATGGTATATTTCTCCGCTGATTCTCCTTCTACCTCCGATCATAGGGATGGTTTGGCGACTGTATATAGGGTTGCTACCGTCGCCATGAATGATCACTTCCAGATGATTCCATTCAAATTTTGCAGCTTGGTACAAGGTTGATTCCATAGCCCCAGCGGAGAAGATCCAGGGTCGTCCCAACAATATATTGGAGGATGCTGGAACGTCTATCACTTGAAATTCAACATTGAACCAGGTAGGTCCCATCTGCAAGCACATGCTTATTTTTTTGGTCCACTAGGCAAATACCTAGGGTTAGGATTCATAAATAAAATAAAAAAGAAGATTACAACAAATAAGAAAAATAAAATAAGGCGGGTTACACCAACAATGTTACCCATATAACACAGGCGGCATATACCTTACCTTAGCTATCCTATTGAGGCAAATAAAAGCCTCATGGACTAGCAAGCATGTAAAAAGAAAGAACTCGCAAGAACTAAGAATTGAATGATCATCACAGAGTTTACAACATGCTCTGTGATGATATTACATATAATGATACTAATGTGATGGTAAAATAAACAAACGAAGAAGCCGTAAAGGTGCCCTTTTTTCTCTTTTGTTGTGAAAATTTTGATTTGTAGAATGTTTTCTTCTTCCACGTAATTTTTCAAAAGTCTTCAAACTTCATGCTTTATTCTTCAGACGATTGGATTTTGAAAGAATTGTTTGAGCGACTTGTTTTTGTTTTGCATTTCTCATTGGGGGCCTCCTTATGTTTACGTCTTCAAACGCCATGCCGTTCACACGTCTTTCCCTTTGACGAGACTTCTTATTTCTTGCACTATGTAATGGTGGCAAATCTCCTTTTGTTGAAGCGGCTGCTCGGCATTGGTTTAAAATATCCTCTTCTTCCCCTTCTTCATATATGTGTCTTCCTGCGAAAATTTGATTTGGCAATTCCATCGCTTCCAAGAGTTGTCTTTCCTCGGACGAGATTACTGAAGCAGTTCTGACGAGCTGCCCCGCCTGTGGCTTTGCATTCCTTTTGCTGCTTTTGATTCTGACTAGTTGATGGCAGCGCAGTTGTGATTCCATTACCAACTGATTCTTCAGCTAAGCTTAGTTGAAGATTATGAGCTATTTCATTCTTGTTGAACTTTGATGTCACTACAGTTGTAATAACAGCTTTTGCGTTATTTCTGGGAACAAAAACTGGAGCATTATGGTTTAAGATACTCTTTTGAGTTGGTGTTTGTTTCAAAATTGCACGACAGTATTTAGTTGCAGTTTTCCTTTGAAATTTTTGCTTGACTGGATCATCGCTGTCCTCTCCAGTATTATGCTGATCAGATTCTTGATCATCTTCCGATGAAAAACCAGCGAAACCTTCACATTAGCTCTCCTCATCATCATAATATCGTTGGTCTTTCCACAGTTTCTATTTAATGACCAGGTCCCTCCTCTTTGGCCATGTAGGTGTGGATATGGTTGGAGAACTTTGAAATTTGGACTTTATTTGCCTATTTGTATCAGTAACATAAGCTGTATTCTTTGCCTCTCTATTCTGTGAGCTATTTTGACTATCACCAAGCTGCAGATTTTCTCTCAAGAGTTTTCCTTCATCATCATTGACATTGGCAAGTGCGGCAAATGAGTTTGAGATTGAAGGCAAAACTGGATTGTTTCCTCCGATGTGATTTTTATTTTTGGTGCTTGTTTAGCCATATCATGTCGAGCTGTGTTCTGTATAAACTCATCGTCTATACTATATGCTGTTATTTGAATCTCACAACCATGATTATCATTCCCAGATATAGCTCGAACATCAGGACATTGCAAAGGAGGTCTATGATCCAGTTCTATTGAAATAGAAACTGCATCATGTGATTCATTATCTATCAACAAGTTGGATATGTTATTATCAATTGCAACAGTAGCATTTTTGGTATGTTTAGAAAAAACCAAAACTAATGCTTTATTTAGTTCTAAACAATGATGTTGTCTAGAGTTTTTTGAAGCATCCAGCACATTTGTAACTGTCGATTTTTCCTTTGGTTGAACTGACAAAACAGAATGAAGTGTACCATATGTGACATTATGCGATGCCTCCAAATTAGTTCCAGTTTCTTGACCAAACATAGTAGTGTTTTGATTGATATTATTCTGCATTATCTATTGCTGCTCGGTCAACTTCTGGTTATTTCTTTTGCATTGTCTATTTGTGGCATAGTAGATTGATCTGTATGTTTCAAATTTGATACCATCTTTTCATTTTCAACACTGATAGGCAACTTCAATGGAACAGTGTCTGGCAATTTACAAGACTGGACATAATCTTCCATTGGCCTTGTAGGAATTTCTGCAGTTGTAACACTTGTAGCAGCAGCATGCCCATTGCACTTGTGATGCTGCCCATCAAGATCAACCACATGCCCATCCTTTGCATTAGTAGTAACATGATCAGCAGAAGCCAGCATTGTATCATCAGTATCCACATATGATCGTGCATAACTTGTAGAATCAGGTGCATCTCTATGAAGGTTGGGAGGTCCTTTATCCAATTGTGAAACCTCTTCCATAGACTCCACTTGACTGCTGCAACACTGCACCTATCATTCACACCAGCAACCACAGCAGTCCAAGTCAGTACATGTTGATCTGCCTCAGCCCTATCAATCACAGTTGGTTGTGAAACCTTAGATATAGCAGTCTGTTTTGTAACATTGGGAGGTCCTTTATCCAATTGTGAAACCTCTTCCATAGACTCCCCTTGAACTGATGCATCCCTGCACCTATCATTCACACCAGCAACCACAGCAGTCCTAGTCTCTACATGTTGAGCTGCCTCAGCCCTATCAATCACAGTAGGTTGTGAAACCTTAGACATAGCAGTCTGTTTTGTAACATCCTTTACAATATCATTTTGTACTACTGAATCATTTCGACCAACAACCTCCTTCAAGCAATCTTTTTCTTGTAAAAATAAGTAACTTGTCCAGCTCTTTTATTATTTAAGAAATCCCTTGCATCCCCTTGTAATTTGTCAACAGCATCCACATCGATTCTAAGCAGATCACTGACCAGATTATCCTCTACCACCACCTCTGCTCCAGCTTTTTCTTTTTCAATTTGGCACGCCTTGTCATCGTGACCTTGGTGTTTGCAGTAGGCACAATACTTAGGAAGGTTGTCGTACACTATTTCTTGATGGAACTCGACAGATTTACTTGAAGCTGAATCTATAATCTACAGCATGACCTTTTTAGGATGTTTATCCAATAGATCAAGTATAACCTTAACTCTTGTCGCGCTAGGTCTCGTTCTATCCGGTGTCGCCTTATCAACAGCAATAGGTTTTCCATAGCTGAGGATATAGACATTAACGATCTCTTAGCAATAAAATTTGGTGGTAGGCCTGGAAGCTAAATCCATACGACTTCCCTGGACGTCTCCTCCTTCGGATTGAAACCCAAAGACCATGGGAATGTTCTCTAATGGTTGATTTTTGGGACCCATCGAAGGCTTTAAAACTGATAGCTGCGTCTTTGATCTTATGCAGTCCTTTCCCCAATGTCCTGAGGGTTATTAGAGGACAAATGATAAGGATGGATCCCCCATCAACCAGGATCCTAGTGATGAACTAATCTTTGCATTGCGCAGTGATATGCAATGCCTTGTTGTGACTAAGCCCTTCTAGTGCTAACTCATCCTCGTGGAAGGTGATCTTGTGACTTTCCAACACTTCTCCTACCATATTCTCCATTTTTTGTCCCGTTATGTTGCTTGGATAATAAGCTTCACTCAATATTTTCATCAAGATATTTTTATGTGCCTTAGAGCTTTGCAGAAGAGCCAGTATGGAAATCTGCATTGGTGTTTTTTTCAGTTGCTCAACGACCCATTATTGTTAGCTTGTATTTTTCTCCAAAGGTCATCGGGCCCAGCTTCAACAGGCCACCCAGAGGCTTTCTTGTTGGACTCAGCTAAATGTTTTGGAGTGCATACCTTGCCTGTTCTGGTCATTCCTTGTGCGACGATTGCTTCTCCAGTATATCTTTTCCCTTTTCTCCTAGCTTTTGATGTGTAATTCCAAAATATGGCATTTGACTTGAACGAGGTCATGTCTGTCATGGAAACCGGAATCGCCACCCTTGGAGGTAACATAACAACTTCAAATGGTGCAGGTGCCTTTGAAAATCTGAACTTGACCTCAATTGGTACTGGCGCCTTTACAGGAGGCGCTTCGAACTCGAGTGGTGCAAACACATTTACCTCATCGCCCTCATAGAAATAGATCTAAACAACAATGGGGTTGAGAGTGACCGCTGGCTCCATAGGATCATCTCCTTCAGAAATCAATCTGATTGACCCTTTGGGGTCCTAATCATTCTCAATCTTGATCACATGAATGCCTCCGCCTTTGGGCTCAGGTAGATGGTTGTTGCGGACAATGGTAGCAGGCTTATTTTCTATAATTACCTTACAATCAATCAAAGTCTGAATCTTGTCTTTCCATGAGCGACACTCATCGACGGTGTGGCCTTTCATTCCAGAATGGTATGCGCAGGTTTTATTAGGATTGATCCATTTGGAGGGATTTTTTGAGTTATGGCTGGGATATGTGCAACGTAACTGGCTACTTTGAGTCTGGTCTATTGGTTCGGCGATGGAGGTATATTTTCTGGGAGGTCTTCGGTCGAAATATGGTCTGGGTCGAGGAATGTTTTGGTGAGCATGTGGTGATGGGTAATGAGAAGGTTGGGAGTTATATGTTTGGTATGCAGGCGCGGGTTGGGAATATCTTGGTGAGGTGGGCTGATTTATAGGTGGCAGAGATGATTGGTACGTGGGTGGTAGGATTTGGTAAGTGGGTGATGGTTCTTGGTAATTTAGGGAAGGTTGATATGTAAGTGGAGCTGAGGAGTATGTTTGGTATTTCATGGGGGATTTGGTTCTTTGCGCAGCCATCACAGAATTCACGTCCTTTTTCTTTGACGTGCCACCAGACTGTAAGGCCTTGTTGGTGGCTTGTAAAGCTTCGAAATTAGTGACCATACCATTTTTTATGCCTTCCTCAATTCTTTCCCCCAACCTGATGATTTTGGAGAATTTCTGACCCTCTATCAGCGTTAGCCTCTCATAGTATTGCGAATCCTGAGCTCAGATAAACAACTTGATCATCTTCAATTCCTCGAGGGCTGGCCGGACCTTGGAAGCTTATGACCTCTAGCGAGTACCATAATCGAAAATGGTTTCTGTTGGTTTCTTCTTCAGATTCTAGATATAGAACATTTTTGGTGCATTTTGTGTGTTGAACCTGAATCGATCCATAATGTCGGATGCCATGCTCACCCAACTCATCCATTTCTTTGAATCTTGGCTGATGTACCAAGATAAGGCATTGCCTTTCAAACTCCTCATGCGGAGCTTCATACGGATCTTCTCATCTCTTCCAACCCCTACTAGCTTATCAAAATATATCCACAGATGGACCCTGAGATCCCCTATACCGTCGAACATTTCAAACTTGGGAGGTTTGTACCCCTCCGGAAGTTCAACATCCAGTTGAACACAAAGATCCTTGTAGTTCAGTCCCTCAATTCCTTTGTTACCTTCGACACCCTGGACACGGCTAGTTAACCTCTTGAGTTCGGTAGCCAAACTCCGAATGACGGAGTCTTTGTTATCTGATTCGGGTGCACTTGAAATTTGCTGGGTATAGTGGGGTACAGTGTCCACAAAGATAGGACTATTGTGGATGTGGTCGTTTGTGGTGTTTTGGAGTTCGGGAATGAGTAATGGAGTGTTGTTGCATGTGTTGCAGTCTTGGCTGTGAGCAGGTTGTATTGGTGGTTGTGGGGTATTTTGTGGAGGTATGGGGTTCTGGGCGTTAATATCAGGAGCGGCAAGAGTGATTGGCAGGCTTGCTAGGTTCCGAACCTGGTCTAATTCTTCCCGAAAATTCAGCAATGTTTGCTCAAGATGAGCTGCAGCTCCCTTTGTAATTGGGGTACCCTGAGAAGTTTCGCCAATTTCCTTTGCATCTCTCATTGTTCCTTTGTTCCTGTTTCTGGTAGGATTTGGAGGCGGAGGAGCTGGAGGGCCTTTGGATCTTGTTGAGTATGCTGATGGTGCCAGAATGCATTACCTAACCTTTGGGGAGGGGAATAAAAATAAAAGAACAATAAAAAGGTAAAAAGTTAGTGCGGATTCTGAGAAAGAAAATATTGCGATATATAAACACGTTTTACAGGAATATAAGTCGTTTCCGAATTTGGATGCCTCATTGTGACCGAGGTAGGACTAGAGACAAATTAAATTTGGAGAACTTATAATGCTAAATGCCTCATTTTATGTATAAAAATAAGATGAGTCTAAAAAATGCAATTTGAAATAATGGAAATAAAGATGTCACTAATGGTCAGTGGCCTTATTACATTATACAACAACAACTACCCAGTATAGTCCCACAAGGTGGGGTCTGGGCCTTATTACATTATGAAGGCAGGAAATAAAAGATTCTAACTACTTGGTCCCAGAAGGACCTTCCTCAGGTTGAATGTTCTCGTTGATCAGATCCTCCAGTTCGTGCAGATTTTCTAGTAAAAATGCCTTTGCCAGGCGCTCTCCTTCGCTTCCTTCAGCGTTTTGACAGTCGATGACTCTTTTCCTCACGTACCCTTCTAATTACAGCAAGTTGTACTCCAAGTATTCTAGCTTCTCACTAGCCTTGGTGACTCTCTTTCCATTCTTTGATTTGGTTGCTCGATGGGAGGTTTCTCCTCCAAGTATGCAAGAGTGAGGGTATGTTGACCATACCAAAGTCGGGAACTTTGTCATTCATTTCCGGCAAAACAAAAGGGTTAAGACCTCACCCCCACCGGACTCGACTATTTAATATCAATAATTAGCATAGAGGTATTTAGTTCACCAATAAATGCACATAACATGGAGGTGTTCGTTTGGGTTTCGAGGAAACCCGATGGACTTTGGTTTAAGATATCTTAATGAGTCATTATGCGGACAACATAACTGACTCGGCTAAGTTTGACCATGATGAATGAACAGTTTAATTGAATAAGGTTTCTACTTTTTGAAGTTTTAGACAAGGTACCCTTGATCGGACAACTCAAGAGGGAAAGGCGTGGAACCGTCGACTACACCGTTGATCGACTTGTTTTACCGCAAATATGCCTTTGCCGAACATAGAGGGTTATAATATTGGAAGATCGCAACCACTCATTATAAACGTTGCCATAGGGTTTGTTTTCGCACGAGTGGAATATGATGTTGAAGAATTCAGTTACAAGAATGAAGGAAATTGCACATATTTTCACGTTCGTAAAGTAAAAGATTACAATAAATGCTTGAAGATTACAACGGTATTGAAACAATAATAAGGCAGTAAAGGAAGAAATTAAAAGAAAGGGAAAACATGAAGAGCCAAGTTAGAATTCATGACAAAATAATTAAAAGCATGAAATAAAGTCAATTAATAAAGCAATAAAGTCACAAAAGCACATAATGGTAAAAGCCATAAAGGAATCCCCAGCAGATTCGTCATGCTGTCGATGCCCCCTTTTTCTAAAGGTGAAATCGAGTTTACGACATTATCGGAAAAATAGCTCTTGTTTCCTTTGGGGGAATCATGTTACAGAATTTGAAGAGTCGACACCTAATGATTATAGTGCATTAGGACACTTTAAAGAGAAGAAGAGATTTTGAAAGAAAAACCAGAGTTCGGGTAAGGGAAAACAGAGTTCGGTTAAGGGCTTGAGATTATCTCGAGGGAAAGGTGTTAGACACCTCTCAAGATCCACTAGTGTGGTTCCCAGCCATGATTAATTGTAAATTTAAAAGGAGTATAAGAAAGCAAATAAAGTTCACACATAAGAATTCACAAATAAATTTGAAAGGTTTAAAAAGCAGAAAGGGACATAAATGGTATTGGAAAAGGAGAAGAATCATTTAGAAGAAAACATGATTTTAAGAAAGAGAATATTTTTTGCAATTAAAGAAAGAGAAAGGGGTCCTAGGTGTATATGAAATATGAATCACATCAATGCAATACCCAGCAATCACTCCTCAAAGAGGGATCGCACGATATATTAGCGCATCGCTCATCATATCCATATTCTACCCTTTCCACCCTGTTAAGGTATTTAAACGCGATTAGTCTCGTTTGCTTATTGCATGCTATTACCCGTCTCAACCTATCAGTCCGAGGGTATTTAGGACTCTTAATCCTAAAGGAGAAGAAAAGGGGCAAAGGCGTATATGGGGTTTAAAAGGGTAAAATACTAATAGCGACAAACAAAACAAATAGCATGTAAGGGGTGTCAATAACAAGTAATGAAAGGCTCACATTAACCCGTAAATTAGATAACACTTAACTTAGAATGCCTTGCACATACTAATTTTGTCTTTAAATTAAAACTTAAACGGCACACGGACTTAGTTTAACACATAGAATTAGATAAAAGTCATGCATTAGGCAACTTGGATCTAATTGTCAGAAATTGAAGAATTTAAACAAGTTATTCAGAATGTACTGATTTCAGACAAGAGCCTAATGCATAAGAGTTAAAAAAGAAAATTGAATATAATAGAAGTTCAGATATGACTTTGAAATCTGCAGATTCTTTTGAGTAAAAATACACGAGAGTTGTGAAAAAAGTTTTAAAAGTAAAAAATACTTTAAACGAAAGAGTGAGTTAAAGACTGTTTTGAAAGATAATTTCGAGAAATGAATAGAGTTTAGGTAGAATAGTTAAAAGAATCGCCTCAGACATATTTACAGAATTTTTGAGAAAAAGCGTTACAGGTTCATAAGAGCTTTATATTGAAAACGTGACACTGAAAAGTTAAGGCCAGTTAACCAGTTATTACTACTTAAACAGATCAAGCGAGACAGAGTTCGGGTCTTTTCTTAGAACTTATCACAAAGTTGGTAAGTAGACGACAAGCTTGGTTATCCTACAGTTTTGTTTCTGCGTATGCATTTCCTATAGACATAGTTTCCATATGCAACTGATTTACATGAATATCAAGTTCTATAAGCAGGATTTCTAATGACTTCCAACATGACTCAAGTTAAACCTTATAGGAAAATTCTCTATGTGGCATGATTGTGTTATGCATTAAGTCTGTAGACATCATAACTAGGTGATCAAGTTAAAACGTTTAAACCATATAAGCATGATATCTTACTGACGTATTTACAGCATTAATACTATTGGCATGATATCTAGATGACCGATTTACAACATTAATCCTATAGGCATGATATCTACCCTTTAGTAAATCCCTCCCACCTTTTCACTAATATTCCCCGAATTCTTATTACAAAATTATTAGAGAACCACGATAGTTAAAATACATCACAACCTACAGCTAGATCCGAGAAGCCTAATTCAATATTAGTGTCCAATAACATGTTCACCAATTCCGGAATACAGATTTCCAAGGCATTCTCTTATCCAAAGTGTTTCAGAGTTCCAAGGAGCTTCAGGAGCTCCAGGCAGTGCTTACACTCTGGCTAAATGTTACAATATAATAGTGCAGTGTGGAATAGTCAGCCCTCAGGCATCCAAGTTCAGAGGGAACTCTAGGGTCCTAAAGCATGGCTTACCAGAGAGGGGCAGAACTTAGAACTAGGAATAAGTGCAAAGTGAGAGAGGGGTTAGGGACCCATAATAGAGAGTGGTCATACCTAGCCATGAGCATAGACTGGCACACTCCTGACCCTCTGCTTGGTCCAAGCAATTAAGAGCAGACTTTTTTGGAAGTCAGACTTGGGTCTGGATGGTGATTAGGACACCACAGCCTTGAGTCAAGGCTCAACACATAAGGGGTAAAGGGAATGGGAATTGATTTGAGTAAAGGTTCAAGAGAACCTAGTTCTAGGTGATGGGTAGCAATAATAGGATGATGTCGTGACTGAACAGTACTCTCACACAAAAAGGGTTAAAGAGAAGGGGACTCACATAGAGAACATTCAAACACAAGAAAAGCATAACAGATAAGGGTGCAGAATCATAGAGAAAGAGGCAGAGCATACATAGGGCAAGAAAGCATAAAGTTAACACATAGTGAGAATGTATAACAGGAGAGAAAGAATAAACACGCAGTCATGAGGGTATTATTTAACTAGAAAGACATACTAATTGCAATTTTTAGTACAGCATAACAAGCAAAAGTAAGTAATTAGCCAGAAAGTCAGCAAGAGCAAACTCAGAACCTTCAGAAAGTATTTGAGAGTTCAAGAAGAAACCAGGGGTATTTCAGACACTAGAAGAGAAAGGAACAGAGTACTCAGTATCAGAAATAGACAAGGTAGTGATAGAGAGAGTATTTGAAATTATGTAGTGAAAGGTGTTCGAAGTTATTTTAAATTCAGAAGTCTATGTGTAATCTAAAGTGTGTGTATTGAGAGAAGAAGTAAGTATTTATACTTTGAAATCAGACAGTTAACAAGGCAAGAAAATAATCAAGTATCAATCAAAAATCAATAAGTAGAAGAAGATTCCTCTAATTAAGGGATTCAAATTTGAATGGTACAGGACATGGAACATTTAAGGAAAGGGGTTCAAATAAACACATTGTGCACAATATGCAAATAAGGGTAAGTACATGTGAATCTTAAGGAAAAGGAATTTTGGAATACATTATTAAGTAAATAAGGAAAAGAAGTCAAAAGATTAGCACATAGCAAATCAGGGAATCAGATATCCCCTAAATCACTAATGAACCAAGCCAGACAATAGGGGAATCGAGAGCTTCATATTAAACAAGGAAAGAATCAATCGAATTCACACAAGGAAGTCTGAAATCAATCCCCAAATCAAAAGTTGCTTTGAGAGGGAAAATCTAACTATAAAGAGGGAATGAGCTTTAGGCATGCGAGGCTGGACCAAAACAAAAAAGAAAGTATCATGCAACAAAAAACCAGTGAGTAAAGGACTATAGCTAAAAGAGAGTATCAGATAGCATGCTAGGTCAGATAAAAGGTCCTATACAGTTTAGCAAAAATTAGAACCACAAGGTTGAAACAAAGGTGAACTCAGAAATTAGGGGTTTGAAACCAAACTAGTTCAGATATGGGAAGCAAAGAAGTCGGATACGAGTGGTCTCAAGAACTCAACTGAAAACCCCCCAAATTCTAGGGCTTCTACTATTAATCGAGCGTAGAGATGAAAGCAAGCAAATCAGGCAAGAGAAACAACGAAATAAGTTTACAAAACCCCAAAAGAACATAAACCTTAAGCATTTCAGGAAAACATGATAAAAAAACAAAATACTGTAAAAAATCTCATAAAGAAATGGTAGAAGAAAGCATGGTAGATGAAAACACAAAAGAATCACAGTAGAGCAAATACAGTAAAATAAACACATAGGAGTCACTGTAGAACAATTAAAATTAAAGAAAAACCCTAAGTCGGAGAAGACGGAACAGTTTGAAAGCAAAGTTTTGAAAGAAACTTAAGAAATCGTTTGAAAACCCTAAAAGACACATATATCAAGAGGAAATAGGAGAACCTCAAAAGGCTAGGGTTTCAGAAGAACCCTAGAAGCGAGAAAGACCTGGAAACGGTCTGCTCTGAGCCGGATGAGCCAGAGGTAGGTTCATAGGACCATGATGTGCCTGAGCCAAGCCGGAGACGGCCGTGAAACTTGAATCGGTGAAGATCTGAGCCACAACCTTCAAGGCCAGACCTTGCATCTTCAAGTAACAGATGTATAAGAACACGGGAGGTGGGTACATGCTGCTCACGGCTTGGGACACCATTGATTCCAGTGAGAATGAGATGGAAGTAGGCAAAACAGGGCTAGGGTTTCGGAAAGCTAGAGAGAGTTGGAGAGGACGAGAGAGTTTAGAGGAGACTATTGGTCAGAAATGATTAGTGTTAGGGTGGGGCTGGTGAGTTAAAAAAGGAAGGGTGACTGAGCACCGTTGATCAGAAATGATCAACGGACATGATTTAAAGTATTGAACGGACGGGTCTAATTAACGGGTTAGGGATCGGGTTGGATCACAATTGGGTCGTTTGATTGGGTGTTAAAATTGGGCTGGATTGGGGTGAAATTTGGGCTAAAATTGCAATAAAATAGGGGCAGGTCTTAAATAGCCATTTTCCCCATTTTTATTAATTAATATTGTTAAAAATAATTTAAAAACAAATTAAAAGCACTGAACTAGTTAATAATATATAAACATTAATCATAAAATAGTAGGACTAATTTTATGATTGTAAAACTTTATAAATCACAATATAAGCTATAATTATAATTTTATACAATTTGGCCAAAAAATATCAAATAAATTTATAAACAAATATGCAAAAATTACCTTAATTATATTTGGTGTAAATATAAGGATGGAAATAAATTATTCAAAAAAATTATGATTTCTTGAATAATTATTGGATTTTGGACTGTTAAAATAGATAATAATTTGATTTTGAAACATCTTTAAAAATTTGAGAAAAAAATACCAAAACTTTTGGGCATGCTTATATATGCATAGATATGCTATTTTTAAAGTATTCTGGGTATAAAATACATATGGAAAAATTAGGTATCAACACTCATGTGTACTTGAACATTCGAATAGGTATGAGTATTTTAAAAATATTGAATTCGTGGACTGCACGTTTATGAGTATAAAATCAGGTTGTGAGTCATTTTGCATGTTGTTGATGAATTTTGATTCGTTAATCGTTACAAGCGTTGAATTTTTACTTCTTTGAAACAATCATCTAGTGCTATAATGTAGAAACCAGGAAAAACACACAAATAATTTTAGTGATAATCTGTATTGTCGACTGGAATTGTGATTAGAGGTTGTCTAGGCTATACATTGAATTTGAAATCAAGTTTTTCATAGCTGTAATGAATCTGAACTTTAAAATGTATATGAAGCTAAGTGTGCTTGCTCAGTTAATTGGAGTTATAAGTTTGACATTAGGACCTTTGTTCTACTGGGCTAAAACGCAAGGCCCATACAGTCACATTCACCTCCATAGCTGAGACACCCGCACCAACATGCCTTGGGCCTGGACCCTTCATCACAGGCCCAAGATCTGGGAGACATCTATTAAACCTTGGTGAATCCTATTATTTTTGGAATTAATTCCGAAGCCCAAAAGAGTTAATTGTTTAATTCATAATTAGAAATAGTACCGAGTTTGAGCCATTCGAGTTAGGTAGCGGGTTGAAATTGAGAGGTTGTTCCCTCTTGTTTGAATCCGGAATTGAACTTGAAGCCCGAATCTCATAACATTAATTAGGGCCCTTTAGAAACAAATTGAATAGAAAGTCGTAGTTTGATTTTGGTTTGCCTTTAAATAATAAAACGAGGTGCGCCCGCCAAACAAAAATGCATAAATTGCGGGGGCCTCTTTAAATTTTCTATTATTATACTTAGAATTCGGGATGTGTCGTTTAGCGAATTTCACGGCTTCCCGCAAAGCTGATAATATACTAGTCACTTTAGGCGCATTTTTAATAATTTTACCTTCTTATTATGGGTGCACACTTCATATGACCCAAATCCAAATCTCAAAACACTGAATCATAATGTATCGAGGATCCGAGTGCACTTCATATGACGTGATCCAAAAACTCATTTTTAAACGACATTCATTTTCCTAATATCTTTAATTAAAAGAGATAAATAATTCTAAAATTACACTATAGGATGACATGTACAGAAATCAGATTTTAGTCATTTATAATAATTTAAGTGACCATGCTAGAGCCACGGGATTCGCGGTGCCTAACACCTTCCCTTGAGTCAACAGAATTCCTTATTTAGAATTTCTTGTTCGCAGACTCCAATTGGGGAGTCGAGAATTCTCCTTGGTTCGGGATACAAAATAAACTGGTGACTTGAGACACCAAAACCAAACCTATCCCAAATGGTGACTCTTATTGGATAAATAATCTCGATTCGAAGTGTCACTTAAAATAGAAAAACTCCCTTATACGTTTATCTTTCGGGATAGGTGTGTAAAAAGGTGGTGTGACAGCTATGGCGACTCTGCTGGGGAAACAAATGCAGAACTTTGGTTCGGGGTTTAAGAATTCAAGCTTAGTATAATTGTTGTAGTTGGCTTTATCTAATTTTCTTACATGTTCCATGCTATATGTGCTATATATATTACCGCTTTGATATCTGTTGAATTGCATATATAAACTGCTACGAATCTCTTCCTCTCTCTAAGACTTCTACATCATGGAGAAGGGTGCACTTCATATAGCTTCTCTTCTATTTAGAGTCTTTCCCATTTACAATGAGGTTCGGATAAGTTGTTAAGCCGGTGGAGCTTATGTAACCCTGGGAATGCTGCCCCCCCTCGGCTCGAGTTGTCCGCTCGGGTAAGCCAGGTCTAGAACAATAAACCCAGGGCTTAAACCTAGTATAGCAAAGCCTCATGCCAGATCCCTAGTAGGAACTTTTGTTTGTGTCATGTGTATTTTGACTTAAGGGACTCAACACAGGGGTTGGGTCCGTCTAGGATAGGTAACCCAAAATGAAAGACCATCCTGATGCACCTTACGTGCTACTTGTGCATCTATTTGCTCGGCTTTGCATGTTGACCGGCTTGTGTATAATGAGAGAAATTGAAAAATAGCAGTGTTAGGGCTAAGTGAGGATAACCACTTGTTTGGAAAAACCAATGCCTAAATAGAACTGAAATGATGTCGGACTTTTGAAAAACTGAAGAAAAAAGGAAGATATTTGAAAAAAGGATTGTTGTTCAAAAAAATCATATATTTGATTTTGGCAAATTCCCCGAACTACGCGGGTTTTATTCTCACCGGATGTAAGATACGTTGGCAATCCTCATCGGGTCCAACCTCCCTTTTGCAAAAATAGCCAAAAAGTGTCAAATTTTTATTTTCTTCACAAATAAGTCGGGTGATGCCATTCTTGTGAAAATAAGCCGAATATCCCCAAAAAGTCGCCGGAAGGCTGTTTTTGCAATAACAGTTATCCTAACTCATTTTAAAATGGTTTGCATGCACAACCTTAAAATCATCCTCCCAGAAGTGGTGAAAGGTCGTATCTGCAAAACTAACTCCTTGTTTTACTAAATGAAGAAACTTTATGCAAAAAAATAGTCATTTTTCTCTTTTAGGACAAAATAAATCATTAAATCTCTTTAAATAAATGTGTAGGACGAATACCACCAACATTGAATCCTTCTCAGTCCTAAGTGAGATCCCTTTGAAGCTCCACGTATGGTGGAATGATTTGGGAAAAGGCAGCAGAGAAACCGTGGTCCAGATTTTGGGTTGTCTCGTTAGATTATTAGATGTCAAACCAAGAACGGATATAATTGAAGCACTTATACCACTCTGGTACCTAACTCGTAATCTATTCCGATTCTAATATTTTAAGCTTACACCTACACTAGAGGAGATTTCAGGATATTCGGGTCTCAACAGGAACCTCAGGAGTGGATATACATTAGCACCGAGACCAGTAACCATCCACAAGTTCTTGGACCTGTTGAGCATTTGTCGGGACATTCAAGATAAGCATCTATCAGAAGGGTATTGCACACTTTATTTCTTATACCACCGATATGGAAACCCAAAAGGTTTTGCGGAACCCAACACCGGTTTGACACATGTTGGGAACACAGATAATGGGAGGCTCGGCGGGGATTGGCATTCATGAGCGTTTTCGGGAATCGTGGTCTGTCCAAGAAAGGATGGCTACATAGACATAGGCCTTGTGGTAATGTTTTTTGTCACCGTAAAGAATCCTACTATCATGTGGTTCCCTTGATTGCGGTGGAAATGTATCGAGCCTTAACCCTGTGCCGAAAGGGTATGAAATTCTTCCAGGGTTGCAATCTGTTACCCCAGCTATGGATACAGTAGCACCATTGCCATCGCACGGGGTATATGATCTATGATCTAATCGAGCTAAGTTGTATTGCAGAGTTCGAAACTAGGGTAACATGTATTGAGTTCGCCGAGGGCATTGAGGCTTTGTTGCATTGCTTGAGATCTTTGACTATGGATAAAGTCGAATAGGCTTTCGGATGGCTTCCTGCTACTGAGGTTGTGTATACATCGGCAAAGGTACCTTATATTCTTTTGATGGGTGTTCGAAGCATCCAACCTTACACTCTCTACTGAGTCATGAGACAGCTTGTAAGATTCCAAACCGTCCACGGTGATAACGACCTGAGCGGTCAAATCATTGAGTTAGGTCAAAAGTTGCATTTTGGAAGATAAAGTCCGACAAATACGGAATGAGTGCAGATACCTTGAGCCTAAGACTATAGTACAGGATTTGGCTAGAGGTGAAGCGGATCCCAAATACTTGACCTGGTTTGGCAAAATATTTCAAATTCCTGAGAGACCCGCTATAAGGCCACATGTACAGCAATTAACAGACGGGGCCCATGTGCAGTGAGCAAGAGGTCCGAGATCTTCAATTTGAAAAGAGTGTGCAGGTCGCGGCTGATGAAGGGGATAAAAAGAAACTGGCCCAAGACAATGAAGCTCTCAAGGCTCAAATTCAACAAATAAAAATAGCCGCCAAAAATCAACAAATAAGTCGGTCTGACGATCGGTTGATAAAAGGGCCGAAGAAGCAAGTCATAGAAAGTTAGGAAGAATTGGAAAAATCTGAAGGGAACATCGCAAAACTTCGGGACATTTGGCAAAGAAGACATAGGAAAAAGCCCAGTTTGAACAACAAATGAAAAGAAAATATGTGGGAACCATTGCTAATATGAAAAAGAAAATGAACGCCTTTGAAAATGAGGCAGCCCGGCAGGATAAAGAATTTCAGGCTGAATGGGAACAACGATATGCGCTAATCGCCGAAATGGAGAAGGAAATAAAACTATTGCAAGACCATCACTTCCATGACTCCCAGGTGTTAGAGGCTCGTAACCAGTAGATAAGCTGACTACTCCAAGAAAAGTGTCGGATCAGGGAAAGAATCAGAGCCATTGCAAATTATATTGTCATGAAATGTCGGGCCGACGAACGAATGGGTCGTACCACTTTCTTTGATACGGTGATGATATTTGTTTGTCAGGTTATGAATGATTTGTACCAGTTACAAAGGGATCTTGCACGTAGGCCCGCGGCTATACCGAATGATGCCATGCGGGCCCCAGGATTTGAAGCTTTAATGTACTTTTGATCTTGTTCTAGTTATCGAGTCTGTATTTGGTTATTTCGAGTATGTTTTATAATTTTCTTTTTAAGAAAACGAATAGTCTAGTATCTTTGAAATCAAAGTTTTATTAATGTAACAAGAGTTTTATTAATGAAAATTTGAAAACCCCAAAAAATTGTTTCCTTATTTTTGCATTCATTTGTATGAACGACGCTTGGTCTGATTCATGCATGTCATGATACGTAGGCAATCTCCATAGGATTTTACCGTTACTGAATGAAATGGAAAAAAAGAAAAATAAGGGGGAAAAAGAATGAAAAGAAAGAGGTGAAAAACAAGAGAGGAAAGAAAAATAAAAGAGTGAAAAGAAAAACAAAGAGAAAATAAGAAACCAAATGAAAGAAAAATCGGCAAAACAACAGGGACTGAGAAAATAAGAACGAAAAACAAACATAGACAAGAGTGAGAAATAAAGAAAGAAAAGAAAAAGGAATTTATATTCGGAAATAAAAGCCGGGATGACGCAAGTAGTCGAGCAAATGCATAATAGAATCCATTAACTGCTTAGGTGCATTCACTCCCCAAACGTGCGGTTATCAAATCTCTTAGTGCCCTAACCATTAACCAAGTTGTTTTTTATCTTGACTCCAGGTAGGTGGTTAGTTGACAGGCATTCTGGCAACCCATTCTTACAACACCCATTCAAAAGATAAACTAAACATGACAGGCCAGGAATCAGATACCAGTATTGTGGACCCGGCAAAAGAGGTAGAGGTGATGAATGTTAATGCAACGAGGGAAGAAATGTATAAGTTGAGGCAGCAAATGGCCGGAATGCATCTGGTCTAGTCTAAGGGTCAGCCGGCGCCAGTTTATCTTAACAATCCAGCCTATATCCAACCTTTGGCTCAGTCTTAGGAGCCTCCTACTGTGAATTCATATCCAGTTTTCCCTTTCTACCAATAGAGCTATGGCACCACCTCATATCCTTCCCAAGCTCCACCATCCAAACAAAATCCTCCTCCACCAATCACCTCTGTCTTTGTGGTGCCTCCACCTATCACACTGCAAAGATAGTCCAGTGAGCCACTGTTTCAGGCTCACGACAGCCAGTACTATCCTCCTAAGCCTACCTTTAAAGCTCCTAAGCTATATTCTTAAACCCCTCACTTTGAGCTCCCGGTGGAAACTGAAAATCCGCTTAAGAACCCGGAGCAGGAAGAGATGTTTCAAAAAGTGAAAAGCCTTGAGCAGTCCTTCAGGAAAATGCGAGGGTTAGGTGGCCAAGTCAGTGTGGCCTATAAGGATTTTTGTCTATTCCCGGAAGTTCAGTTACCAGCGGGGTTAAAAATGCCAAAGTTTGATCTGTATGATGGGTATGGTGACCCCGTAGCCCACCTAAGGGGATTCTGCAGCAAAATGAGAGGGTCCGATGGGAACGATGAGTTACTGATGGAGTACTTTAGCCAGAGTCTGAGTGGGTATACTTTGGAGTGGTATACACAACAGGACCACGGCAGGTGGTATACCTGCGATGGCTTGGAAAAGGCATTTGCTTGCCATTTTAAGTACAATCTAGAAATTATTCCAGATCGCCTTTCACTGATAAAACTTGAGAATAAGCCCAGAAAGAGCTTCAGGGAGTATGGGTTCCGCTGAAGAGAAAAGGCTACGAGGGTCGACCCTTTGATGAAAGAAAGCGATATGGTTGATTACTTATTTCAGGCTTTTGAGCCGACTTACTTTGGTCACTTGGTAACAGAAATTGGTAAATCTTTTAATGAAGTTGTGAAGATGGGAGGAATGTTTGAGGAAGAACCTAAAACCAATAAAATCTTGAGCTATTCAGCGATCAAAGCAACCACCCAGGCCATCGAAAGTGACACTAGGGGCAAGCTCGGAAAAAAGAAGAAACAAGAGGTTGCAACTGTTAAGTCTGGAGCATGGTCCAGATCTAGAAACTCGTCACCCTACTACAACCAACCCTGACCCCATTACCAAAATTACCCCTACACCCCATATAGCCCTCCACAACACTACTATCCACCACCCGATCCACATTTTTCTGTTCACCATACTCAAACTTATACCCCACCTCCGGGTCACGGCAATGGCATGCACCAACTCCCCAGTACTCATACACAGCTCCACAAAACACATATCTACCTCCAAGAGCCTATAGACCCCCCCCCCCCCCCCCCCCCCCCCGCGAACGAGTCACCAACCAAACCCAACATTCAAAAGTGAGATATTACAAAAGGAAAAGACTTTCACTTCATTAGGATAATCATATACCAGCTTTTTTTCACAAATTAAGGCAGCTAGGCCTGTTGAATCCAATTGAGCCCAAAATGCCAAATCCCCTTCTTGAAATCTGGACTATTCAGTAAGCTGTGAATACTGTTCGGGGGCCCCCATGATACAGAAAAGTATTGGAGGTTAAAGACCATTGTGCAAGAGCTCATTGACACTTACCTGATCGAGGTTTAGGCCCCAGAGGCACCAAACATCAACCAAAATCCGTTGTTGGCTCACCAGGAAGGTCATATGATTGACTTGATGCAAAAGGGAGAGGAGACCAAAAAACCCTCGCAAACAGTAATGATGATCCGTGCTAGTAAAACCTGTTCGAAGGAAAAATCAACCAGTGGGAAAACAGTGGCTCAGTTGAAAAGGGTGGACAGTAAGCCAACTTTGGTAGCCGAGAAAGGGTCATCAAGCACTGTTGCAATAAAACCAGTGCCGGTCAAAGTTGTGGTACAAGGGGTAGCAATGAAACTCATGTTGTTTGTGAAGGGAGCTCGCATAGAGCCTATTATCATAAAGTCAGCAACTCAATTACCATTGACCAACAACAAAACTATTCCTTGAAGTTATGAACATGTGGTGATGATATATAAGGGAAAGGAAGTCAAAGAAATGTTCTTCGCGGAGGTTAACATGGTTGAAGCACGGGAAGGTTCAGGCAAGGCAAATGTGCAGTTCGTCGTACCACGTATAAAAATCAAAAATTGGGAAGCTACTCCCTTTCTTACTCGGAAAGAGTCTTGGTAGTGGGTTTGGATCTTCTTTTATTGTCTGGATTATTCTAGGGTTTGTAATTCATATATTATGTTCCGCCTAATTGGGTGTGTTAGAGCCCTATTATCTTCAATGAAATGCAATTGTCTTTCTTCATTCTTATTTTGTCACCATTTTCTTTTCGTTTTTGTACAGTTCTTTTTATGCTGATATCAATGACATGATATGCATAAGGAATTCTCGGCCCAGTCTAAAAAGCTTGTCTAATTCTGAAGTAATAATACAAGAAATTGAGTGTGACAATGAATTGTAACATGACGATGATGAGTGGGTCAAAATCGGCCTGGACCAGTTGAGTTTGATCGATGAGAAAAGATTGGCATCAGTGCGTCACGGCCAATTATACCAACAAAAATGACAAGAGCGTACAACAAGAAATGTGTGTCCGAGGAAGTTTGAAGTGGGATAGTTAGTGTTGAGACGTATATTGCTTCTTTGGGCTGAAGCAAAAGGAAAGTTTGCCCCAAACTAGCAGGGGCCATTTGTTGTAACCAGAGTGTTGTCTAATGGCGCACTATATTTGACAGATGTGGGAGAGAAATTTATTGAAATGGCTATCAATTATGATGCAGTTAAGAGATACAATGTATGGTTTCTGTATTTTATTGTACTTGTTTGTATTTGGCATATTTTGAATATTGAAATGACGAAGGCATTTTGTTCTGCTATCTAAACACTTTATCCATTGTGCCCCCCCCTTTGAGGCTTGTTTATTTTCTTTCATAACCCTCTTTCGGAATCAATGACATATTTCAAAAATGAAGTGCGGAGGATAAGTAAGTGAAGAAGAAAAGAAAAAAAAAGATAGAAAGAAGAAAGAAAAAAAGAAAAGGAAAAGAAAAATGGAAAAAGAAAATAAAGAAAAAACAGAAAAGAAGAAAAGAAAAGATGAGAAAAGTAGCTCCTATGACAAGAACTACGTTCGACCTGATTGCTTTATAGGATACGAAGACAGCCTCACTGTTCGGTCCCACCAGAACAAAAATCCAAAAGTCCCCAAGCAAGAAACTAGGGCAGAAGTTGTGGTTGTTGTGAGAAATCTGATTCCGAAAGTTGTGATTTTTAGCCCATTCTGAATTGTTTTTGAGCCTTTTATACCCTTTCTTTCTAACCCATCCAAAAGCCTACATTACGGTCAAAAGGAAGCCATTCCAATCAGTCTTTGAGAAATGCCAATTCAAGCAAGTAAAGGTGATTCATGACAAGGGCAACACTCCGGTTCAACAAGGAAAGATCGAAAAATGAGAGAGTCTTATTGCTGAAAACCCTCACGGACACTGTAAGGCGACGGGAGCTGAGAAAAATAAAAATGAGAGTCTTATTAGTGAAAACCTTCACAGGCAGCATAACGCGACGTGGGTTGAGAAAAATTGAAATGAGAGAGTCTTATTGGTTAAAACCCTTATGGGAACCTTGAGGCAAAAGAGATTTAAAAGTAAACAAATGAGAGAGGTCTGTTGGTGGAAAACTGTTTCGAGGCACCGAAAGACGAACAAGGTCAAGGTTCGGGTAAAATGATCAAGTTATGGAAATTCTGAGGTGACGTGTTATGGAAAGTGGAAGTGGATTGGCTGAACAGATTGGGCCTATTGGTCCGAAAGGCATGTCATGATCATTGGTACAAGCTATTCCGGTCATATAAGTTTCTTTTCTCTCTCTTTTTAGAAGTCATTCGGTTTTGGATTCTTTGTATCTTTAACTTGTAAAATCATTGCATTTTATTTTCTTTTGGGGTTTATCTGTGTAAAGATATGTCAATGGTAGTGTTATTCAAAGAAAGCGAAAAGGGAATTCAAATCTCACTACCAGTTTACAAAATTGCAAAGCACAAGGTGGTCCGAACATATTAAAAACGACATGATGTGAGGTGGAATACAGGGAATCACCGGAATATTCATTGGTGGAATGATTAGGAGATGTCTTGGGAAATGCAAAAGTCGGATAAAGGGATCTGAGGTGTGAAACAATAGCGTGGGTATAGAATACTTGGGAAGACAAGCGGTTTAGGGCCAGTTTAGGGAAGCAGGTCAAAGCAAAACACGGCCGCCGGGACATCTTCAATAAGAATGCCATCAACTAACCATCGGTTTAAATTGACAAAAACTTTTTTTGATTGAAACAGGGGCAGAAAAATTCGTTGTTTTGGAGGAACTCTCCGGAAGGGAAAAACGAGCATTAATCAGGTTTGACCGTAAAGTGGGAATTGATCAAAATACAAGATAATGATGAATAGCATAGGGGAATATAAGTTGGTGTCAAAGTTCACATGTTCAAAGATAACATTCAATTAGGAGTCGTCAGGACCTTCCTGAATAATAGGACTTAGTTTTCAAATTCTTAGTAATAGTTGGCATAATGATTTGGGTAACACTCACCCTTGTACCCACTTACAAAACTGGGGCAGAAACGTTTCTTTGTTTTGTCTATTTTGCTGAAATCGGGAGTCCACCTGGATAATAGAGGGATACAATTCAAGTTTGAGCAGTCAGGAGCCCGCCTGGAGAACAGAGGCATGCATTTTTAAGTTTTGATGTCGGGGGCCCGCCAGTAGAATAGAGGCATGCATTTTTACGTTTTGATTTTGGGAGCCCGCCCGTAGAATAGAGGCATGCATTTTAAAGTTTTGAAGTCGGGAGCCCACTCGTAGAACAGAGGCCTGAATTTTTAAGTTTTGAAGTCGGGATCCCGCCCGTAGAACAGAGGCATGTATTTTCAAGTTTTGAAGTTGGGAGCCCGCCCGTAGAACAGAGGCATTTATTTTCAAGTTTTGAAGTCGGGAGCCCGCCCGTATAACAGAGGCATATATTTTCACATTTTCAAGTCGGGAGCCCCCTCGTAAAACAGAGGCATATATATTGAAGTCGGATCCCGCCCGTATAACAGAGGCATATCTTTTCAAGATTTGAAGTCGGGAGCCCGCCCATAGAACAGAGGCATATATTTTCAAGTTTTGAAGTCGGGAACCCGCCCGTATAATAGAGGCATATATTTTTCAAGTGTTGAATTCGGGAGCCCTCCCGTATAACAGAGGAATACATTAAAGCTCAGCAATTTGAAGGAAAGGAAAAGCATTTCAGTTCACAATTCGAAGCGACAACAATGGATTTCACTGAGCGGATGCAAGACAACAAGGGAACAAGAAGTACAAGGGCAAGTTTGAAGATCTAAATAGAATTTCTGTAAATTCATAGATCATAGTTAGTTTAGCGTCTTTTATTTTAACATGGTGTAATGATCACGACCAACTATTCCATTTAAAAGAACAATGCGGTCCCTGTAAATATAATCCGATCTAAAAGTCCGTAGTCGAATCTCACCAGAACTAAGGCTTAGCTATATATTTTTTATATCACTAAGAATACAAGATCGAAAACTTTTCTAAAATTGAGAATAAATAAACAACTGAAAGCCAATTATGCTTGTATTGTAATTAATTGGAATAAAGGCCTAAGGCAATGGTTTCCCCCGTTGTGATTTCCTTGGTTGTATATTTCTTATAGTGGTGACTTAGTTGCCTCTATCAATCATGAACTCTCTAACTATAATAATTCTCTCTCAAGTAATTATGATAATTTACTCGACGCACTCTCTCAAGCTACGCTAGCTAGATTCACATTACAGTTCACTTAGATCTCACTCGAGGTATCGTTATCTCTAATCCAACCTCTAAACCCTCGGTTATGGCTCTTGCCTATACTCCGGGAGTGATGTTGTTCAAAGAACTACCTAAATATGCATTCTCTCTCAAACAGATACATAATAAATAGGAATGGCTAATTGAGGATCCTTTCAATCAACCACAATCAGAACGTAGTTGAACATATAGAGATTAATAGCCAATTCAAAACTATATTAATATAACAACCAAGTCACCCCAACGGACTCATGAAAATATGTAATTCTACAACACTAAAAGTCATAACCAACAATGAAAAATAGGAAGAAGAAAGAAAAACTTATAGAAGAATGTCCAAGCATTGCTCCTATTGTGTCTCTACCTCCTTAGGTCTAATTTTTGTCAAAAATATGTCCCCTCCCTTTCTTGGTCGACTTTCTTGGTTTAATATAGGGTTTAGGGCTTAAAATTCCGTGTTTTTCACATAAGTCCCTGAAATTTCCGCCTCTGGCGCAGGTCTACTGTGGTCGCGGTGCAACCGCAGCCAAACATGCCCTATGATTCTTCAGTTGTTTACGACCATCTTCTACCGCGGTTCTGTCGCGGTTATGGTGACACCGTGGGTTTTCACCCTGTTCCGTTTGGAATTTGGAAAAAGGTAAAACATGAAAGTTGTATCCCTTTGAGTTAGCTTTCCAGCCATATATTGTGGAGCCAAAATAAAAGTCTGAGATTAAATTTATGTCCAATTTACTAGACAACGCGCAATATACCTCGTCGAGTCTTCGTTTGTTCTCACCTATCAAATTTGACCCTCGAACATGATCTCGGCTTAATTCCTTGAGCTTTTACTCAGACTTCAAATCTTCAAATCACTTAAATTCATTCCATAACATCTATATAGTTCGAAATTACACCTACAAGGCATTAATCACACCGTTAGTGCAAAACACTAGCGATTAAAGCGGAAAATCAACTAAAGTGCAGTAAATTAGAGTGTAATAATTAACTAAAATACGTAATTATAGCCTATCATCAACACCCCACAGTTATACCATTGCTAGTCCTCGAGCAATTAAACTACATTTTTTTTATAGACACAACCTTTTTAAGCAATTTTCCTAACTCATCATACCAAGAGTATCTAAAATAGACTAAGCACAAAAGCATAACATCTTCACCTCAAGATTTGACTCACAAGTACCACATATTATTCACAACTTACCTACTTACTCTAACATAGAGGGCACTGGCATTACCTTTCTTTCATGAATCAAGTTCACTCATAACACAAGAGAGTAGTTCCACGCAATAAAATTTAAGAACACTTAGGAACTCAAGATTGAAAGAATTCACTCACTCTCAGAAATAACATTCATATGCCATAAAAGATGCACCATAAGCTTGCGCTTAGTGTACTACTCCACTAATCGAGCTCATTCAATGTAGGATCAATTAGGACTTTATTTGGTAGTATTTAGGCTATGGAACGGGTAGGATACATTTAGATATAAGAATGACTACACCTCCCTAAGCACATTAATAAATATACTTTAACATTCACACCTTATACTTATGTCAAGCCAAACTCCACCTTCACATCAATATACATCAACTCTCAAATTATTTAAGCAGAATTATATCAAGAGTCACTACTATCAAAGAATATTTTTTTTACAACAATACAATTATATTTTTTTTTCTTTTTCGATTCAAGTGGCTCTTGCTTTCAAATCAATGCACGCTTTCTCCTTATTTCATTAGTTCCACTCAAAAGGCAAACCAACCACCCTACACTTTAACTTTATAAAGTTCATTAACAATTCAAGTGCTCATGGGAGGTTACAATGGTTAAAATAGATGGTTAATTCAAATAAATGGGCAAGGCTTGTAATGTGGTTTCCAAAGAAACAAGATTACAGGCTTAAAAAGGGTTGATTACAATATATAATAATTAGGTGGGTAAAATGTAAATATTTGGCTAAACAAAGAAATGCCTATACACTTCCATGACTGAACAGACTACTATTTCGCTTTGCAGGTACACAAGGCATGTTCTATAAATCAAATTCAATGCACAGAATATAACAAATCCTTACACACACATGGCACATGAGGCACTCAATATTGGATTCATCAAGACACTCTAGTCAAAGCAGTTAAGCAAAGTTAAGATAATACAATTTAAGGTACTTCTACAAGAGTCAAAACCTGAGTCTAAGCTTCACAATAAAAGTACTAAGTATTCTCAAGGCATAACAAAGTCAAGAGATATTTCTTCAATTCAAAACACAACACAATGGCTCCTCTTCCTAATAAAAACTAACTACACCAGGTTCAAATAAAACCCTTGGAAAAAAATTATGGTTTAAAGAAAAATCGAGGGGTAATTATTACACTACCTAACAAAAGAAAATCTTTTTGTACTTTTTCTTTGGACTTAAATCCCTCAAGAAAATTGTCGAATAGATCCATCGTCGAGAAAAGTCTAATCTTTTCTATTTAAAAAAATTGTTCAATTAAACTATCACAAGTAAAACAGTATAGAAAATCACCCAGACAATCTCCTCAACCCACACTTAAAATTGTGCATTGTCCCCAATACACACCATAACTAATAAAAAGGGTAAAAGGGACTCCATGGTAGGCCAAAGGGTGAAGCACTAACAGCTCATGGGATACTCAGATTTCTCCCAAGCTTGGTCCTTCGCGCGGATACCCCACACTTAGTTCCAACCATTTGGTTTGTTATTGCATCCTTCCAATACCTTTTCTTTCCATGCTCCTAGAAAATAAAAATTAATACTACAAAAATGAACAATTAAAAAATAAAAATATATAATAAAAAAACAATAAAGCTGGGTTTCCTCCCAACAAGCTCTTGATTTAATGTCAAGGCACGATGTGAATCATTTTTTTCCTCCACCTCGAGCTTATGAATTGAACCCCAAGTTTTGATTTAAGCTTATGATTATGGTCATAGGATGGTGGAATGAATGTAACTGGCCCAAGGAAATAATGTAATATTCTGCACTCCTTGGCCTTTATATGAGGTATGTAATCATGTCTTTCTGGCAAGAAGAATGCCAGAATATATGCACTTTGTTCCTCATTCCTAGACTTCCGAATCGGCTCATATGACTTTATTTCCATATCGTCATCCAAGCACAATGTAGAAAAATGTTTGGTGCGAGGGACAATGCACTCAACCACAAGAACTTCAGGACATTCAACATCATCAACATTAATAATACCAGAATTAGCAAAATTTGAATCCTCAATGTCCTTGGCTTACTCTAGTCTCACTTTTTCGACATTGACATCCTCAAATTGTAGATGGCTAGGTTGTTGATGTTCTACTCTGACCTCCCCAACTAACACCTCATATTCATTCTCTTCTTGGCTACTATCCCTAATATTGGCTTGTTGAGCATTAACAACTCCAACCACTTAACTCAATTGAGCCTCCAACTTGTGAATAGTTGTATCTTGCCTTTCTATCTGCAATTATTTTTCATTGTTTTTTTCCATACGGCACTTTAGCATATCCTTGATCTCCTTTAAGTCTGCATTCCTAGGTTCTTTGTTCGGGTTAACTTCACAAGAAAAGGTAGAACCATCATAGTAAGGGGTTGGGGGAATATAATACATATAAGCACAACCATAAAAGTAACCATTTTTACCCCCACACTCATTCCACAAATAAGATTGAGTTGGTACACATAACTCGCTCTCAGGAACGTTTTGAAAATTTTGCCACATGTGGTTTCCTTCACAACATGTATGGAGATCAATAGTAGAATTATCTACACCTAAATTCCCATAATTCCAAAACATCACAACAACAACAACAACAACTACCCAGTTATCCCACCAGGTGGGGTATGGGGAGGGTAATATGTAGACGAGCCTTACCCCTGCCCGTAAGGGCAGAGAGGCTGTTTCCAAATGACCCTCGGCGTGTAGGATAAAAAGAGGGAAAGCTGCATTACGAAAACAAAGGTAAAATTAGAAACACAAGCAAAACAAAACAAAATAATAAAGCATGGGTACTCCTGCAATAATAATGTAAGTACTCATGAAAGCATAAGCAACATAAATACAGTCGCATGCAATAATGCAATAATAACAAACAGTAACTACCATATTAACAACCATATGGAGACATAAGCTAAAACACTAATCACATATGGGTAACCCTACTATCCCACACCCAACCCCGAGAGATGCGAACGAAAGACTCTAGGAGCCCCTAGCCTACAATCCTGATTCTAGACCTCCAAACGCCCCTATCAAGGGTCATGCCCTCGGTAACCTGCAATCTGGTCATGTCCTGCCTAATCACCTCTCCTTAATGCTTCTTAGGCCTCCCTCTCCCTCGTAGACCACCAACAATCTCCAGCCGCTCGCAGCTCCTCACCGGGGCATCGAGGGCCCTCCTCCGAACATGCCCGAACCACCTCAGTCGCGCTTCTCGCATCTTCTCGTCCACCGGAGCCACCCCTACCTTCTGTCGAATAACTTCATTCTTGATCTTATCCAGCCTGGTGTGCCCACACATCCACCTAAGCATCCTCATCTCCGCAACCTTCATTCTCTGAACATGCGAGTTCTTCACAGGCCAGCACTCCGCCCCATATAACATCGCAGGCCTAACCACGGCTCTGTAGAATTTCCCCTTGAGTTTGTGTGGAATTTTCTTGTCACACAGGACCCCTGAAGCAAGCCTCCACTTTGACCACCCCGCTCCAATCCGATGGGTGACGTCCCCGTCAATCTCTCCATCCCCCTGAATCACAGACCCAAGGTATCTAACACTGTCACTCTTGGAAATGGCTTGATAACAAAGCATCACTTCCCCGTCTACCCCACTCGGCTCGTCACCAAACTTGCACTCCAGATATTCTGTCTTAGATCTGCTTATTTTGAAACCCTTAGACTCGAGGGTCTGTCTCCATATCTCCAACCTTTCACTAACACCGGCCCTCGTCTCGTCTATCAATATTACATCATCAGCAAAGAGCATACACCAAGGCACATCCCCTTGGATATGTCGGGTTAGAGCATCCATCACTAAGGCGAACAACAGGGGGCTCAGCGCCGATCCTTGATGGAGCCCCATTACCACAGGGAAATGGTCTGATTCGCCCCCCACCGTCCTAACCCTAGTCTTAGCTCCATTTTACATGTCCTTGATTACTCTGATATAGGCTTCTGGAACACTCTTCGCCTCCAAGCACCTCCATAGCACCTCCCTCAGGACCTTGTCATACGCCTTCTCCAAGTCGATAAGCACCATATGAAGGTCCTTCTTCTTATCCCTGAATTGTTCCACCATCCGCCTGACTAGGTGAATCACCTCTGTGGTAGAGCGACCCGGCATGAAACCGAACTGGTTCTCAGATATAGTTGTCGCCTCCCTCACCCGCGCCTCAATCACCCTCTCCCAAATCTTCATCGTGTGACTTATCAATTTGATGCCCCTATAGTTGTTGCAGCACTGGATATCCCCTTTGTTTTTGTACAAGGGCACCACTGTACTCCACCTCCACTCATCCGGCATCCTTTTAGTCCTGAAGATCGCATTGAACAGCCTAGAGAGCCATTCCCCTCCAGCTCTACCCATGCACTTCCAGAACTCCACCAGGATCTCGTCAGGCCCAGTCGCTCGACCCCTACTCATCCTACGCAACGCCCCTAAGACCTCCTCCACCCTAATGCGCCTGCAGTACCCAAGGTCTCTATGGCGCTCTGAATGCCCCAACTCCCCTAGCTCTATGCTCCTATCCCCCTCCTCGTTAAGAAGATCCCGAAAGTACGCCTGCCACCTCTGTTTGATTTGCGATTCCCCCGTCAGAACTCTACCATCCTCGGCCTTGATACACCTGACTCGGTCTAGATCACGGGCCTTCCTCTCCCTTGCTTTAGCCAACCGGAATAACTTCTTATCCCCACCCCTCTCCCCTAGTTCCTCGTACATGCGACCGAACGCCGCGTTTTTAGCTTCCGTGACTGCCATCTTAGCTTCTCTTCTCACTTCCCTGTAAACCAACCTGTTCGCTCTCCGCTCCTCCTCGCTCGTGCTCCCTGCCAACCTAGCGAACGCCGCCTTATTCACCTCCACTTTTCCTTTGACTACACCGTTCCACCACCACTCACCTTGATGTCTGCCTGAATATCCCTTAGTTACCCCGAGCACGTCCCGTGCAGCCCCCTAACCAAGTTCGCCGTCACTGTCCACATGGCGTCCGCTTCCCCATAACTACTCCAAGCTCCGCCCTCCACTAACCTCTTATCCAACTCCTGTGCATTCTCCTTAGACAAAGCTCCCCATCTAATCCGCGGTTGACCCTGCGCGCCCCTCCGCTTCTTTTTCACCCAGAGATCGATATCCATCACTAAAAGTCTATGAAGAGTCGAAAGAGACTCTCCCGGAATAACCTTGCAGTCCTTGCACAAGCTCCTATCGCTCCTACGAATGAGAATGTAGTCAATCTGAGTCCTCGCCGCCGAGCTCTTAAAGGTGACCAGATGCTCCTCCCTCTTCCGGAATGTCGAGTTCGCAATCAGGAGCTCGGATACAAAAAATACAAAAAAGAACAAAACAAAATAAAAGTTCAAACTTGAAACCTAGCAATATATACAGCTACAACCACACCGTTAATTCCCCGGCAACTGCGCCAAAATTTGATCACGTCCAACTATGCCTTATAAAAGGACAATGCGGTCGCTATAAATATAATCCGGTCTAAAAGTCCGGAGTCTAATCCCACAGAGAACTAAGGCTTATCTATATCTTTTTAATATCATTAAGAATACAAGATTGAACAATTTTCTAAAACTGAAAATAAACAAAAAGCTGAAAACTAATTATGCTTGAATTGCAAACAATTGGAATAAAGTTCTAAGGTAATGGTTTCTCCCATTGTGATTTCCTTGGTTGTATATTTCTCTTAGCTGTGACTTAGTTTCCTCTATCAATCATGAACTCTCTAACTATCATAACTCTTTCTCTCTCTCTCAAGCAATTATGATAATTTACTAGACGCACTCTCTCAAGCTACGCTAGCTTGATTCACATTACAGTTCACTTAGATCGCACCCGAGGTATCGTTATCTCTAATCCAACCTCTAAACCATCGGTTATGGCTCTCACCTATATTCCAGGAGTGATGTTGTTCAAACAACTACCTAAATATGCACTCTCTCTCAAGCAGATACATAATAAATAGGAACGGATAATTGAGGATCCTTTCAATCAAACATTATCAAAACGTAGTTGAACAAATGGAGATTAACAACCAATTCAAAACTATATTAATATAACAACCAAGTCATCCCCAACGGGTTTTAACAGAACCTTAGATTAGAAAAGTAAGCTACTCATGAAAATATGTAAAACTACAGCACTAAAAGTCATAACCAACAATGAAAAATAGGAAGAGGAAAGAAAAAACTTATAGAAGAATCTCCAATCCTTGCTCCTATCGTGTCTCTGCCTCCTTAGGTCTAATTTTTGTCCAAAATATGTCCCATCCCTTTCTTGGCCGACTTCCTTGGTTTAATATAGGGTTTAGGGCTTAAAATCCTGTACTTTTACATAAGTCCCTAAAATTTCTGCCTCCTGCCGCGGTCGGGGTGGAACCGCGGCCAAACATGCCCTCCGATTCTTCTATTCTCCGTGACCATCTTCTACCGCAGTTCTATCGCGGTCGTGGTCAAACCACGGGTTTTTCACCCTGTTCCGTTTGGAATTGAGAAAAATGTATAACATTAAAGTTGTAGCCCTTTAAGTTAGATTTCCAACTATATATTGTGCAGCAAAAATAGAGATTGAGTACAAAGTTATGTCCAATGTACTATACAGTGCACAACATGCCTCGTCGAGTCTTCGTTTGTTCTCAAGTGTCAAATTTGACCCCCGAACACGATCCCGAATGAATTCCTTGAGCTTTTACTCAGAATCCAAAGCTTCAAATCACTTAAATTCATTTCATAACATCTATACAGCTCAGAATCACACCTACAAGCGATTAAAGCGCAAACTCAACTAAAGTGCAGTAAATTAGAGTGTTATAATCGACTAAAATAAAAAATTACAGCCTATCATAATTTAATAGGGAAGGCCAGCAAGCCGTAGCAGCAACAACAGCAGTGAAATTACAGCTCCTGGTAGTCACATCTACCAGACATTCTCGAACTACACTAACCAGATTCCTATTTAGCCACGGATATGTAGACAACCTCTGAAGCAGGGCGCGGTTAGTTCATTCAAAAATACTTCACGCGGAGTATTCGAACGGACAAAAATCACTCAAATCTGCTCACTTATCTTTGCATGGAAACTCTTCGTGTTCCCGAGCAAAGAGGGGCAGCTATGAGCACGTAATTTTTACCCTATACGAATTACTCCCAAAAATTCAAACAAAATAGTTTCTTTCATTATTTTGCAATTTTGTGGATTTTGTGACATTTTATGGTAATTGTTTGCATTTTTGTTTGTGCATTTTAATTAATGAAAATATAAAAATATATACATGGCATTTGCATTTAGAATTTAATTTTATATTTTAGGATTAATTAGTAGTTAAGTTATTTCAAAAATAAAAAATATAACAAAAGGGTTCTTTGACATTTGTCGTAGTTTGCTTTAAATTAGGCATTAGTGTATTTGGAATTTAAGCAATATAATTTTAGGGTCACTTTGGGTCTTTACTTTAATGTTTTGAATTTAATAAAAATAAATCAAAAATTAATTAAACAAAAAGAGGGAAAGAAAATAAAACAAAAGAAAATTAAAGGTATTAATTAAAATAACCAATTTTGGGCCAAAATACCTCAGCCCAGATCTAATATTGCCTAAAATCGGATCGAACATAGCCCAACCCAAACCTTACCCGGTCCGTCTCCCTTGACTCCACCAACCAATGTCGTATGGTCCAGTTTTAATCCAGGCCGTCTAGGTTTTATATTCCAACAGTTAGGAACTGGCAAATATCCATATTTAAATGTCGGACAAGCCCCCCTACCCCCTCATCCTTCATCTTCTTCACCTAGTCCAAAGCTTGTAACGCCGCCGGTCAAAAACCACCTCCGCCGGCGGCCGGTCTCCAAACTCTCCCAAAATTACATCCGTGAACCCTCTCCCTCTCCCTCTCCTCTTTCAATTTCCCAAAACATCTCCCCTCGTATGTTAGCCTATCTCGTCGAATGGTCAAAAACAGCAACACCGCCTCAGCCGTCCACGGTGGCGCCACCTCCAAACAACCCTAAATCTACACCCTAGGCTCCTCTCCTCCTCCTCTTCCATATCTAGCCTTAGCTTCCCTCAAATCCCGTTAGAACTGGTCGAATATTAAATCGAAAATTCGGACCAAAATGCAAGTTTGTCCAATCCTCACCAAATTCACACCATACACTCCCCTAACCTCCCGCATCCCCAATTCCCAACCAGATTTCTTCGAATATCACTGGAACATTTTGAATTTCAAATCAAATTTTGGTCGAAAAACTCTAATTTCATAATGTTGGGTATTCTTTGATTTTGGGTTATAATAGCCCTTAATCATGTGTTTTCTCATGAAAACATATGATTAAGGACGGTTGTGACCCAAAACTGGCAAGAAAAACTCATTAAATTCGAAGTCACTCCAGTAGAATACCATATCGGTGAGTTCTATTTATTTTACTTTTTCTTTATTTAATTTTCGTATTTTATTTTTGTTCTCATAATTGTTGATTTCTAGTTTTAATTCTAGTTTATTTTATTCTGATTTTGTGTTCTGATTTATGCTTGATTGTTTGCCTGTTTGGATTTTAGTTCGTTTTGATCTTGATTCTAGTTTGATTATTAGCTTGATTTTATCAAGATTAGGATTTGTTCTGTTTTGATTTTGATTCGATATTTGTTCTGTTCTTGTAATCGTTCTATTTTTAGTTTAATTTTGTTTCATTTAAATTTTAGATATCAGCTCAATCTCCCTTTTGGTTAAGTCTCTAATCGATATTGTTTGGGCTTCAATCTATTCTTTAGTATTCCCTTGTTGTTTTTTAGTTTAGGTTAATCAGTAATTAGTACTTCTTTGGTTCAATGCTTAGTTTAATTAGTTTTATAGGTTAAGTAGATTGATTGGTTGTAGTTAAATTAGAAACATATTGGTTAACTATAGTTGAATTTTAACAAGGATAAAAAAGGGATGGGGTTTTAGCTAGCTTAGTTCAGTAATTTTGGATTGAATTAAAGGGTAATTTAGGTATTTCTAAATAAAGAAATGTTGTAGATAAAGCTAGAACCCCCTAGACCCTTCTAGAGGAGTGATTTAGTTTAAATCTCAGTAATTTTAGTGGTATAACTTGAGAAAGAAGTCAGAAAATAGAGGACAAAATAAGTAAAAATGAAATTCAAAAGAGGCACTAATATGTAAAGTTTGATAATTTGAAATTCTCTTAGCTTTGCCTATATAAGGCAATCACTAGTCCCTTCACTCACAAGTTTTCCAATCTCATAATTCCCCAAATTCCTTCAAGTTTCAAATCTGAAGTTTGAATTTCAAATTCTAAATCTTCAAAAACCCAAAAAAAAAAGTATTGTTACATTGAATTGATAAGGCTGATTTTGAGTTTTAATCACTGATTCTCATGTCTTCGCTCAGCTAGAGTCACTAAATTTTCAGGGAATTCCTAGGTTTTAATTTGAGTCAGTTTTGGAGGTATTTGAGATAATTTGATTGATTTCAAGTCGAAACTGGTCAATCGAGTCTGTTCTTGGGTAATTTCACTGGCTGATTGTTCATCTGTTGTTCATCCTTGGGTCATAGTGGTGCCATTTTGGTACTCAATTGATTCTGTTGCTACATTGTTGCTAGTTTACATCTGTTGCTTTGCTATTTGCTACTAATTCTCCTTCTTCTTTCAATTTTCCTTAACTCCATGTACAAATCTGTAGATCTGAGTTTGGTATTGAAATAAGAGTGTTACTCATTTGTTCCCTGCCTAGTGTTATTGCTATGTCAATTAGATCATATGTAATTATATACTAGAATTCAGTTTATGACTGTTTATATCGGAATTAATTAGGACTGATTGTATAACTTGGACTGTCGGGACTCTTTATCATTCATTAGCCTAGTATAGTTTTGTTTTGTTGATTAGTGTAATGTTCAGTGTTAGTAAACAGCATGAACCTGTAAATTAACTCTAGACCCTCATTTATAATTGATAACTGAGCACGTGAATTGTAAGGAGTAATTAGCCAATAGCCGTCGTATGATCAATTTGGATTTGTTCAATTACTGATTAGGAATTGAATTTAAACTGGTTTGTACACTTATTAGTGTAAAATCAGGCATTTTTTGGCATTAATTACACGTGTTATTTCACTATTCATTTACAGGCCCAAATTCGTACATAAAAGTCATTATAATGTGTTAATAGATACCGACTTGGCTTTGGATTTAAAATTCAGCATGTTTTGGTAAAATGTATGAATTGCATATTCACATAATAATTACATCCTGAATTATGGTATGCGCATATCCATAATATGTTTCCTTCTATCCTGATTCATGTGATTTGGGCCAAAATTGGATCCATGTTGGGCCCAGCTGCTCAAAGATAATACTAGGTTTATTCTTTAAATTGGTTGGCTTTTGATGAAGCCCAGCTCGAGGATCAGCTGGACGCATATCCCGCCTTTTGGGCTTCTTATTAGCCCAATGTGAACCTGAACTCACTTCTCCCTTCCTGGGCTTAAAGCTCAAAGAGAAAATTGTTGAAGGCCTTAGAAATCACACTAGGATTGTGGAATAAATTCGTAATATCAATTTTGGCTTTCGAGTCAAGTAGCGGGTTCTAATTAAGAGGTCTTCCCTTTCGTTTGAATCCGAAATTGAACTTGAAGCCCGAATCATATAACATCAATTAACTAGGCCTGTTTAGAAACAAAGTAAATAGAAAATCATAGTTTGCTTTAGGTTGTCCTTTAATTAATAAATGAGGTACGCCCCGCCAAACAAAAATGCATAAATCACGGGGCCCTCTTTAATTGCTTATAATAAAATACTTAGAATTCGGGACGCGCCGTTTAGCAAATTTCACAGGCTCCCGCAAAGTTAATAATATGTTAGTCACTTTAGGTGCGCTTTTAAATAATTTTACTTCCTAAATATGTGTGTGCATTTCATGCGACGCAAATGTAAATCCCAAAATGTCGAATAAGAATGTGTCGAGGATTCGGGTGCATTTCATATGGCTTGATCCAAAAATATGTTTTTAAACGATGTTCACTTTCTTAAAAATATTAACCAAAGCGGTAAATAAGCTTTTAAAAAATTACACTATAGGACAACATGTTTTTAAAGTCAGATTTTAATCATCTATAACAACTTAAGCGACCGTGCTAGAACCACCGGATCTGGGGGTCCCTAACACATCCCCTCGGGTCAATAGAATTCTTTATTCAAAATTTCTGGTTTGCAGACTCCAAATGGGAAGTCGAAATTTTCCTTGATTTGGGATTTAAGATAAACCGGTGACTTGGGACACCAAAAGCCAAACATATCCCAAGTGGCGACTCTGAACCTTTAATAAATAAATCTCGTTTCCATAGTCCTTTAATTAGAAAAACTCCTTTACACCCTTCTGGGGTACGTAAAAAGGAGGTGTTCTACTATGTAACCTAGGCTCCGATACCAGCTTGTCATGACCCTAACCCTGAACCCGATCGTGATGGCGCCTCTCGTGAAGACAAGCCAGCAAATTAAACCCAATTCACTTTTTCAAATAGTTAAACAAATATAAAAGCAGTCTAAACATGTATTAATGATAACGAGTTGCGGATATATAACCCAACACAGCCCTAACCGGGGCGTCACAAGTCACGAGCATCTACAGGGGTATATATAAAATGGAAAGCCTGGAGTGTACGAATACAGTCTAATGAATTGAAGAGAGAGAAAAGCAATGCTGCGAACTTCGGCAACTACCTTGCTCAACTCTGATGACTCTGCCTCCGTTCAGCCAAAACATACCTAAATCTGCACACAAGGTGCATGGAGTAATGTGAGTACTCCGACTTATTGAATAACAAATGTAAATAAAGACTGAAGGAAAGAAATCACGTAAAGCTTATCAAGATACTATATAGAAGTGATTCGAAAACTAGTATGAATGCAGTGAAGCTATAAAATCTCTTAAAACATCTTAGCTAAGTTTAAACTTCTTTGAAATTTGCTTTTTCAATAGTTACGCAAATGAATGAAACACAGTCAGTGTAGATAAGCACATAAATCTACCCCTCGGGCACAAATATTTTAGAAGGTAAAATAATAAGTTAATATGAAAGATAAACACATAAAGGTTCGCCCCTCGAGCATGATGTCAACAACTTCGACCCTCAGGCAATATCTCAGAACACTGCCAGCCCCTCGGGCTATCACATAGAACGGTACCATCCCCTCAGGCAATCACGAACAATACTAGCCCTTCGGGCTATCACATAGTACAATATCAGCCCCTCGGGCTATATCTTACATCACAATGGGTACCCGCGCTCACTGGGGGTGTATAAACTCCGGGAGGGTCCCCTTACGGCCCAAGCGTAATATCAAGCCATCTTGTGGCATCAATCTAGGCCCTTGGCCTCATATCAATCAATCCAACTCGTGGCATATATATCTCAAGCCCTCTGCCTCATAAACAATATCAACAAGCCACCTTGTAGCGTATATATATCCTAGGACCTCGAACTCAAAGAGTATTAGTGTTTCTCACAATTAGGCATTCTGCCTTACTCAGTAAAAAATACTCGCAAGCCCCTCGGGCATTAGTAAAATAGTATTTCTCAGCCCAAAATATTATTTAAAATATTATTTAAATCTCAAAACGGAGTAGAAATGACTGAGTAGTAAAACAGTGGAAAATAGCATGACTAAGTTCAATTAATAAGTCAAAGCTACGAGGAAGTATCAAATAACACCTCGAAGGGTTCAAATAGTTGGCACTAAGCCCAAATATGGCATTCGGCCCAATAAATGATGATAGCAAATAAGTTTCTAATCAAATACGCGGTAAATCCATCAATCGGGCCGGACCAAGGCACAATCCCCAATATTATACGACTGCACGTTCGTCATCAAGAGTGTGTCTCACATCAATATAGCACTACGATGTGCAAATCCGGGGTTTAAAACCCTCAGAACATCATTTACAATTATTACTCACCTCGAATAGGATAATTCTCTAGCTCGCGAAGCCTTTGCTGCTCGAATTGTCCTCCACACGTGTCGAATCTATCCAAAATTAGAACAAACATGTTACAATGTGATAAGGGAACAAAGCCCAAGCGAAACAATCAAAAAAACCAAAACTCCTGAAATTAGCAAAACCCAGGCCGCGGGCCCACTACTCTAAACTCAAAAATTTTACATCAACAGGTTCCTTATCTCCCCACGAGTTCATAGATACCAAAAGTTCTTAAGTCCGACCCCAAATGTTCCTTGAAATCCTCAATTAAAATTTCAAAATTGCAAGCCATATTTCTTCCAGTTTTAGCAATAATTCAATGATTTTCTAGGTGCATTTCACAATATAAACGAGTTTTAGGTCAAAATGCTTACCTCCAAACATTTCTCCTTCAATCCCTCTTTAGTGGCCTTCAAAAAGCTATCATAATGATAAACTATGGGTGAAAACATACCCAAAACCGCGGATAAAATGACTTAAAATAGTCTGCCAGGTCTATCTCCCCCTTCTTAGTGATCGCGGTCAGCACCTCGCGATCGCGATGCAGAAATATATGTTGACCATTTTTACTTCTGCGAGATCGCGATCAAGGGATCGCGAACGTGATGCTTCTTCCTCCTATACCTTGGCGATAGTAGACACCCTTAGGCAAACTCGATGAGTAATTCACCTTGGACCCCTCAGACCAAACTCTTCTACGCGATTGTGAATGCCTTCACGTGAATGCGATGAACAGCTTCCCCAGCCTTCTGTGAATGCAAAGCCTCTCATGCAAATGCAAAGGCTTAACTATGGTCGTCCTCAAATCCTTATACGCGATCGCGATATACCCCACGCGATTGCAAAGGGTAATTTTTCTGCAACAATGAACTTTCAATTTCTGCAGCTTCCAAACTCCAAAAATGGTCTGATTGACCGCCCGAAACTCACCCGAGGCCCCTGGGACCTCAACCAAAAGCGCCAACACATCCTAAAGCCTCATTCAAACTTGTTCCAATTATCAAAATGCCTCAAATAATATCAAATTATTCAAAACACTTTGGATTCAAGCCTAAGTTTTTAAAATCTTCCGAAATACGCTTTTGATCAAAAACCCAACCAAACCACGTTCGAATAACATAAAATTTTGCATACACATCTAAAATGTCACAATAGAACTACTGCAACTTTCGGAATTTCATTCAGACCTCTATTTCAAAATTTCACCTATCAACTGGAAAACGCCAAAATCTCAATTTCGTTAATTCAAGCCTAAACCTTCCAAGGACTTCCAAAATTCAATTCGATCATGCTCTTAAGGCCCAAATCACCTAACGGATCTAACCAAATCATAAAAATTCCAATTCGGTATAATATACAAACAAGTCAAAGCTTTCAAATCTCAAGCTTCAACTGAGAACTGTTTCTTCCAAAGTCACTCTGATTGCCCTAAAATCCAAAACCAATAATTTAATTAAGTAATAATACATCACACGTGGAAATTCATGCCCGAGAGCTGGCGTTCAAAGCACAATAGTCAAAATTACCGGTCTGTAAGAAATCATTCTATCCATGATATGTGTGCTTTGGTTGTATTAGCATGATTTCCAGGTATAGGTTTTGATGAATGACAAACAATGAAGTCAAGTGTCCAACAACGTTATTATATGACAAACAATCAAGATTGAATGCCGAAAAGCATATTGATGAAGGGATTTCATGGAAAAGCCAAAGACGACCCCAAAAGTTCAAAGACCGAAGACCCAAGGCATAGGTCATTAGGTAGAACCAATGTAAGGGAAACGTTTAAGTTATCTCGTCTATTGGCTCAACATAGGTCATCATAAATATGCATAAAATCATTTTATCAAATCATATTTATCATAAACATATTTCAAATACTTCAAACAAAATGATTTCAACGTTTTCATTTTAACCAAAATGGTTTTTGAAGTAAGTTTTTGATTCTGGACAGAACAGCCAGATAATCGATTATCCTTAAGCTCATAATCGATTATGCTGAGTTTCCAGCAAAACTGGAAATTCTAGCAAGGCTGCATAATCGATTATCACCTAGAGGATAATCGATTATCTGCCAACTTCCAGCTTAAACTGGAAATCCGCAAGGGTCAATAATCGATTATCCCCTAGAGAATAATCGATTATTCACAGACTCTTGCCTTCCCAACGTTCCGTTTTATGAACGTTGAGAAGATAATCGATTATGTAAAGTGAATAATCGATTATCTTGGCATAAAATCAGCATGATTGATTGCCTATTAAGCAACGGAAATACAACCTCTACCACCTATAAATAGAGGTCTTTTTGACTCATTTGAAATGAACAATATCTCTCATTATTCTTGAACATATTGATAACATTTCTACATCATATTTAGAGCTTTTGTCAAGCCATCTGAGAGAAAACTTTGTGTTGTTCATAGAGCTAATATTGTATCTCTTTATCTACTCTTCATAGAGAGTTCTTGTTGTAAAAGAGAAAGGTTCTTGAGAAGACCATATCTTCTCATTGATTGTCGGGTTTGCTAAGTACCTTCAATCTTAGTGTGAGAAGTCTTGTGGTGCGGTATCCACGAGCAAGGTGAAGTCTTGAGGTGAGGTATCCTCGAGCAAGTTGAAGTCTTGTAGAGTGTACATCTACGAGCAAGTGTAACGGTTTGTTAGGCACCCGTAAGCTTAACGGAGTTAGTGTAAACTCGAGAGAGTCTCTCGGGGACTGGACTAACCACACGTTGTGGTGAACCAGTATAAATTCGGTGTGTCCTCTCCTTACTCTTTTAATTACTGCACTTACTTTACTCCTGCAATTTTAATTCCGCAAAATTTACCGACATTCTCGTGCCTCACTATTCACCCCCCCCCCCCTCTAGTGAAGGGCATAAATACTAATAGTTGGTATCATAGCCTAACTCTCTAAAAGCCTTAACCGGTTGAGAGAACGTTCCATATATTTGTGGAGAATGTTGAACGCAGGAATGATGAGCGAAGGACACTCCACCATTAGGCCTCCACTATTTGATGGAACAAATTACACATATTGGAAAGAGCGGATGAGAATTTTCATCCAATCAAATAACTTTCGCTTGTGGCAAATCATCAAGAACGGTGAACAAATGCCGACAAAGAAAGTTGGGGAAACCACGGTCTCAAAGGAGGAAGATGAATATAGTGCCGAGGACATCAAGAAGGTTGAATATAATGCAAAGGCCATCAATATGTTGTATTGTGCGGTGAATCCGGATGACAATCGGAAGATTTCTTGCTGCACAACCGCCAAGGAGATGTGGGATTAGCTTGAAATCACATATGAAGGTACGCCTCAAGTCCGAGAATCAAGAGTTGATTTTCTAACACATGAATATGAACTCTTTAGAATGAAGGAGCCGGAAAGCATCGATAATATGTTTGAACGGTTCACAATGATCATCAACGATCTCCATGCTCTCGGAAAAGTATACTCGAACAAAGATCTAGTTCGAAAAATTCTACGAAGTCTCACTCCCGAATGGCGCTCCAAAGCCAATGCCATCCAAGAATCGGTAGGAATCTCGAACGTCACAATTGATGAACTACGAGGTAACCTCAAAACTTATGAAAGCACTATTCTTAGACCTTCTTTTGGAAATGAGAAAAGTTCGAATATTGCCTTCAAAGCCTCATCGTCTAAAAGAGAAGAGGTAAGTGACTCGGAAAGTGATGATGATACTATTTCCAATGATTTAATTGAAAAGTTTTATATGTTTATGAAGAAGGAAATAAAGAAGGAAGAACCAAGTCCTTCATGCCAAAATTGTGGAAAACTTGGCCACACCAAGTCACACTGTCCAAAACCCAAGGACAAGAAGAAGAAGAAACACCAAAGGCGCGTGACATGGGATTCGGACAGCTCAGGTGATGAAACTGCCGCCCTATGCCTCATGGCCAACGAGGAAGAAGAGGTAAGTACTCATAACTCTTACTCTTATGAAGAATTACAAGAAGCATTTCAAGAATTATATGATGAATTGAAAAAGTCTTCAAAAATCTCCAAAGAGGCCAAGGCTAAAATTAAAGTTTTAGAAGAGAAAAATAAATTTTTGGAAAATGACAATATTGATCTTAGAAATAAAATTAAGGAGATGCATGAAGATTCTTCAATTGATTTAAATTCCAATTGTTTATCTTGTGATTCTGAAATTAGAAAACATAGAACTTAGGAAAACACTAGAAAAACGTAGTGTAGACAATCCTAAAATAGTTGAAGAAATTAAAAAGAAAAGGCCCAGGAAAAATAAAAGGCGTAAGAATCATGTTAGAAATTGTGATGCTCAACCTAGAAATAATTCTAGAATTTTTGTAAATGAGTCTAGAATTAATCATTTTAGACCACCTAGAAATGACTCTAGGGATCTCAATACTTCTAGGAATAACGACGTTAGATCACCTAGAACGTTTTTGGCTCAACCAAGACATATGCACAACCCGAATGTTATATGTCATTATTGCAACCGGGTAGGACACGTAGCACCCGTATGTTTTGCAAAACATAGGGATTTATCCTTTAGCTATGATTATTATTTGCCTAACCCCCAAGGACCCAAAAGTGTTTAGGCACCTAAAACCTATTTTTAGGTACGTTTGCAGGTGTGCTTGAAGACTACAATATCGTAGTAGATGCACCAAGCACGAAACCTTATTGCATCGAGGGGGAATTTCGGTTAGTTATCATATTTTTTTGATAAAAACGTAATAGTTGATATGTGTTGACGTTTGATATATCTTTGTTAACAATTGGCATCAATTATTTTTGTTGATTCATGTTTTGATAACTTTTATTTTGAATAACAATTGGTATCAATTATTTTTGTTAAAAATAATGATCGATTCATGTTTTGATGAATATTATTTTTGGTTTGAATAACAGTTGGTATATTCTTAAAAAATAAATGATTCATGTTTTTCATACAACTATTGGTTTGTGAAAAATTAACAGTTGATATGTTGTTAAGCAATATGATTTGCTAAAAATAACTGTTATTATAGTTGTTATGTTTTTGCTAACATTTGGTATTATTTTATGTTGGTATGATTTTTTTTTAAAATCGTCATCATGTATATTCCTCATTGTATTCCCTATCTTATGTTTGACACTAACAGTTGGTATTCCCAAAAGGGGGAAGTGTCAAAAGGGGGAAATAGCCTAGGTATACTCTCTTTTTGCTAATGCCAAAAGGGGGAAGAAATTAGGCGATATGCATCTAATAAGGGGGAATGTCTCCACCTTCTAGTATGCTTTAATTGAGGGGGAATACTCAATTAAGGGGGAATGTTTTGCATAACTTGTATATTGAGATATAGCATGAACTTAGGGGGAATCCGATTGCATATCTCTTATTGTTTGTCATTATCAAAAAGGGGGAAATTGTAGGAAATCATTCTATCTATAATATGTGTGCTTTGGTTGTATTAGCATGATTTCCAGGTATAGGTTTTGATGAATGACAAACAATGAAGTCAAGTGTCAAACAACGTTATTATATGATAAACAATCAAGATTGAATGCCGAGAAGCATATTGATGAAGGGATTGCATGGAAAAGCCAAAGACGACCCCAAAAGTTGAAAGACCGAAGACCCAAAGCGTAGATCATTAGGTAGAACCAATGTAAGGGCAACGTTTAAGTTATCTCGTCTTTTGGCTCAACATAGGTCATCATAAATATGCATAAAATCATTTTATCAAATCATATTTATCATAAACATATTTCAAATACTTCAAACAAAATGATTTTAACGTTTCATTTTAACCAAAATGGTTTTTGAAGTAAGTTTTCGATTCTGGACAGAACTGCCAGATAATCGATTATCCTTAAGCTGATAATCGATTATGCTGAGTTTCCAGCAAAACTGGAAATTCAAGCAAGGCTGCATAATCGATTATCACCTAGAGGATAATCGATTATCTGCCAACTTCCAGCTTAAACTGGAAATCCACAAGGGTCAATAATCGATTATCCCCTAGAGAATAATCGATTATTCACTGACCGTTGCCTTCCCAACGTTCCGTTTTATGAACGTTGAGAAGATAATCGAATATGTAAAGTGAATAATCGATTATCTTGGCATAAAATCAGCATGATTGATTGCCTATTAAACAACGGACATACAACCTCTACCACATATAAATAGAGTTCTTTTTGACTCATTTGAAATGAACAATATCTCTCATTATTCTTGAACATATTGATAACATTTCTACATCATATTTACAGCTTTTGTTGAGTCATCTGAGAGAAAACTTTGTGTTGTTCATAGTGTATTGTATCTCTTTATCTACTCTTCATAGAGAGTTCTTGTTGTAAAAGAGAAAGGTCATTGAGAAGACCATATCTTCTCATTGATTGTCGGGTTTGCTAAGTACCTTTAATCTTAGTGTGTGAAGTCTTGTGGTGCAGTACCCACGAGCAAGGTGAAGTCTTGAGGTGAGGTATCCTCGAGCAAGTTGAAGTCTTGTAGAGTGTACATCTACGAGCAAGTGTAACGGTTTGTTAGGCACCCGTAAGCTTAACGGAGTTAGTGTAAACTCGAGAGAGTCTCTCGGGGACTGGACTAACCACACGTTGTGGTGAACCAGTATAAATTCGGTGTGTCCTCTCCTTACTCTTTTAATTACTGCACTTACTTTACTCCTGCAATTTTAATTCCGCAAAATTTACCGACATTCTCGTGCCTCACTATTCACCCCCCCCCCCCTCTAGTGAAGGGCATAAATACTAACACGGTCGGGCCGTTACAGTGACGAGATTTGAACCACGAGTGACTGAGAGGCTACCCGAGGGGCCATATTCGAAGTGATTCCTTGCTCAAGGGGCCCGGTTATGATGTTTTACTGATTTCACTCTTCTTTTAAATAAGCCTCTATTGGATATAGTCCTAAATAACTGATTTTAAATGTTTTAAATTGGAAATTTGTTTTCATGATGAAACGGATTTTGAATTGTAAAACTGATTCGCTAATTATTATTCAGTTATATGCTTTTTGAACTGTTCGTCACTACTTTCAGTCCTTATTTACTTACTGAGTTGGTGTACTCACGTTACTCCCTGTACTTTGTGTGCAGTTCCAGGTGCCCGAGTGGCTGAGTGAGGGTTTTCAGCTGCTTCAGCATTTGGCAAAGATTTCGAGGTAGTTGCATGGCGTCCGCGGCCTATTTTATCCCCCATGTTGTTATCTTTTTGCACATTCCAAACTATTAATGTAGTAGGTATTCAGACTTGTATTAGAGGCTCTAGACTCATGATACTAGATTGTTGGGGCTGTATAGTTTCCCTAATATTTTGACTTCCACATATTTGTGTTGCTATAATGCTTATAATGAATTTGGCATTTAAAATTGTGTTAGAAAATGGCGTAATGTTAAAGGAAAAGGGGTTGTGGTTAATTGATTAGTTGGCTTGCCTAGTAATGTGATAGGTGTCATTAGGACCGGTATTTGGAGTTGTGATATATGCTTAGCATTACTTTATGTGATAAAGAAGCTAAGGCATTATTTTGAAGCATACACCATCAAACTCATCTCACGAGCAGATCCCGTGAAGTTTGTTATGACTCGACCTGTTCTTTCTGGACGCCTAGAAAGATGGTCCATATTGTTTACCCAATATGATATCATATATGCACCTCAAAAGTTGTGAAAGGACAAGCACTAGCCAATTTTCTGGCTAATCACCCTCTTCCGCCGGAATGGGAGCTTTCAGATGAGTTTCCATATGAAGACGTTTTGTTCAATAAAGAACTTCCACCATGGAAAATGGTCTTTCATGGATCTGCACGTTGTAACAGTGAGGGGGAAGGTGTTGTGTTTATCTCTCCAGAAAAACAAGTCTTGCCATTCTTCTTTGTTTTAGGTGAAACATGCTCCAACAATGCCACAGAGTACCAAGCTTTGATCGTCGGTCTCAAAATGGCATTATACATGAAGATTCTACAATTGGATATCTATGGAGACTCTAAGTTGATCATCAACCAACTTTTGGGGAATTACAAGGTAAAGAAAAAAGATCTCTTGCCATACCATCAATATACTTCTAGCTTACATGAAAGATTCGACAAAGTGTTCTTAAACCATATCCCAAGAGAAGTAAATTGTAGGGTCGATGCTTTGGCTAACTTAGCAACGACCATGGCACTTGGAGAGAATGAGTCAACAAAGGTATATATGTGTCATCAATGGGTTATTCGTAGACTTCTTAATCTTCAAATCAATGAAATCCATCATACATCTGTTCGAGTTATTGAAGAAAAAGATTGGAGGAAACCACTGATAGAATACCTTGAACATGGAAAGTTACCTGAGGATTTACGACAAAGAACATACATCAAAAGAAGAACACCACGATTCATCTTCTATAAGGGGACATGGTTTCACTGCTCTTTTGAAGGACTATTCTTGTGATGTCTTGACAAAGAAGAAGCCTACCAAGAGATGGAGGAAACACATTCTAGCTCATGTGGAGCATATCAATATGGTCCCAAGCTCCATTTTTGCATCAAGAGGATGGGCTACTACTGGACGACAATGGTGAAGGATTGCATGGAGCATGCTAAAAGATGTCAAGCGTGTCAATTTCATGCCAACTACATTCATCAAGCTCCAGAGCATGTTAATCCAACTGTAGCTTCATAACCTTTTGATGCATGGGGGCTTAATGTTGTTGGACCGCTTCCAAAGTCATCAAAGGGGCAAATGTACATATTGGCCTCTACGGACTACTTCTCTAGATGGGCTGAAGTTGTTCCACTCAAAGAAGTGAAAAAGGAAACTGTTGTCGGTTTTATTAAGTCATATATAATATCTAGGTATGTCATACCAAGATACATCACTGATAATGGAACACCATTTGACAACAAGCTCATGAAAAGTCTACGCGAGAAGTTTGGTTTCAAGCAACATAAGTCTTTAATGTATAATGCACCTGCCAATAGCATTTAACAAGACGCTTGGTAACCATTTAAAGAATTTTTTTGCAAAAAACAAGAGAGACTAGCATGATATAACTGGTGAAGCTTTGTAGGCATACCGGACAACCTTCAAAAATGCTACACAAGCAACTCCTTACTCTATGGTATATGGTGTAGAAGCAGTTCTGCCGTTGGAGCAAAAACTTCCATCATGGCGGATAGCAATCCAAGAAGTAATCATGTTGAAGAGAATGCACAACTTTCCCCACCAGAGTTAGAGGAATGAGAAAAGATTGGATGTGCGACAAAAACTGGAGTGCTATCAAGCTTGACTAGCTAGAGCCTTCAATAGAAAGTGCAGCTACGATCATTCCAAGTGGGAGACTTAATCCTAGCTATTCGACGACCTATTATCCTCAACAAATGCATAGATGACAAGTTTACCTCAAAATGGAATAGGCCATATGTTGTGAAGAAAGCCTATTCAAGTGGCACATACAAAATTATCGATAAGGATGGTCTCGAAGTTGGTCTGATCTACGGAAAATTTTTGAAGCAGTACTCCCATGAAAGTCACCTATGCTCCTCGACATATGAGCCTAAACTACAAGTAATGAAGCTCATTGATGCATGAGCCTAAACTTCACGATGCTACACTTCTGGCCTGCATCAGTCTAAACTATGTACGGCCAAAAAAATAATAGTCTGCTAGGTTGAAAACCTCGAAAAATGAGGCCTAGAAAAAAAAAGTCAGTTAGGTTGAAAACCTTGCGAGAGGCAGCCTAGGCAAAAATCAAGACCAAAAAAAACTCACCCCTCTAACTATGTTATTACTTGATCCTCTTCATTGAGGTACGTAGGCAACTTAGACTTTCATTCTAAGTTCAATCGTATGAATTTTAAAACAAATAGAAGTTTTGTATCATCGGATCATTACATTAATTCTTCCAAGTGTACAGGCACATATCTATGAGGAAAATGAGATGATTTGCGTTGAAGTATAAAAGATATTTTATTGCTTCAATAGTATAAAAATATACATCCAAAAATATAGAGACAACATGAACTAGACATTTTTCAATACAAAAGCGTAAATCATGAAGATGATCGTAAACTAGGGTTTGTTACTGACGCGTCTAAATACTTTTCCAAGTTTATGTGATGTCTCCATATTATATGTCATCCTCAGTTGTCTTTTGAAGGTCCCAATCACCATGGTAGCCGCCATTGATGAACTTTAAGACTATCAACAGGTCAAGTGCAATAGTTGGTGAAGGGGTGGCTCCACATCTTGTATGACACCTCAGCCTGATATCCGGACTCTTTGAGCTTCTTTGCAAGTTTGCAAAACAAATAAATGAAGAGATAAGATTTGTGGCGTATGTAGACAAATCTACTACATGCAAGACTGTAGAGTCAATTTCAAGAAGAAGAAAAAACATTTGTAGGATAACTCAGAGAGCATAGAGCTGGAAAGCAAGGTCGATGATGATGGGATCAACTTTGGAAAACTACTGCAATCCATCTTGAAGACGTTCTGCTCCTAGCATTTTATATGTTGTCTATTTGGATGTCTAGTTAGTAATAACACAAACCCCTTTCAATATGGAGGCCCCTAGATCAAGATATATTTTTTTTTTGCCGGAACTACACGAATCTAAAAGTTTATGTAGCTAGTGGACTTTGAGAGTTTTTTGTTTCTAACTCAGAAGGAGTTCTGCAACGAAACTCATATGTATTGCAGCTATGTGAGTGTAATTTCTAACAATGAAAACAGATTGTAATTTGGAGTATCCTAACTTGAGATATGAATCTTTCCACAAGAGTGCCAAAGAAGAAACAAATGCATGACAGACACCTAGACGAATTTGAGAAATTGTTCCGGACAGTTCAAAAGGAATTATGCAATGATATTTTGAGGTGATCTTTCTCTCTATGTTTTCTTTCAAATTTCACAAACGGCTTACGATTCTAAGACCCATATCTTGAGATATGAAGTTTCTTACAAAAGTGCAGAAAGCTGGATCGCAAGTGCGGCGGACATTAGGAGAAATTTCAAACTACTGTTGCGGGAAATTCGAAAGGAGTTCGCCATGATGTTTTCAATTATTGTAGAAATTGTAGTGTTCTTTCCAGATACATAGATGGATCATGTTTCCGACACCCGTAGATCGAGATAAAAAATTTTCCATAAATATGCTCAAAGCTGAATAGCAAGTTCGGCAAACAGATGGGTCAATTTCAAAATATTGTTGCGGCTAATCTGCTAGGAATCCTTCCATGATACTTTGGGAATTTCCTTGTCTTTGAGTCTTCTTTCCATTGGCTCAAACGTCTAGTGATTTGGACGTTCCTAATAAAGATATGTGCGTTCCAATGACAACATGCAGTGATGTTAAGACGAAATTACAGACTTGTGCATGGCCTTTGAAAGATTATCCTATCCTGTCCTAATGGCCTTAAGTTTTGGATATAACGCTGTGGTGCAAGTCTTAATTCTGTAGAATCAAGTGGATTGCAGTTTGGACACACCTAGACCTAGATACAATTTTTTCAATGAGAGCAATGTTTAACCAAAAATAGGAATTTAGGTCAAAGCTTAACTTTAGAAGAACTCGTGTTACTAACAATCAAATATAAACAGAAATAATTGATGCAAATAATAACTGATTAGAAAGCAAAGTAAATCAGTATAACTCAATAGTATTTCTTGTCCTTACAAATGTTCAGTCCTCACCTTTTATAGCTATCTCTAAGTGATACGTTTTTCTCCTCTCATAACTAAGTTATTATGGACAATTAATGGAATTTAATATAATTTTAAAATTGGTAATTATAACTGATTCAATATATATTTCATAATATTTTTCTTAATTAATTCCTATTAATTATCAATAATACGTATCTATACCCCTTTTAATATTCAGGTTTATTTTTCTGATGCGACTCCTGAATATCAATAGGTTTGAGCACCTATCCTTTCTGAATACCTTGGATCTCTGCCCGTGCCTGCTAAAGCTCGTGCCTCTTCAACTATTCTTTGCTAACTATTAATTCTTTTATCAGTCCACGTGTCATGACATGTCACCTCATAATTAATTTTATACATGAACTTAATTTTCCCCTGTACAAGCATGAAATGCTAGGAAGTCAGAGCAATAGAGATGTGCTATGTGCTTGCTTGCCGAAGTTGGAAAGTCTAATTCTAGTTGTTTTCCTCACAGCCTGTAATGATGCGATGTGGTATTTGTTGCTACGCTCAACAATGATAAAATATGATCTCTCCGAGCCTCTAGTAGTAGTGGTTTTGTTGCCGAGGCCGAAAGGACACTTCATGTGTCTCTCGCACCAAGCCGCAAGAAAGAGACGAGTGTTCTGCTTCAAATCATGTTGACATCTCGTGCATGTTCTTAGTAATATCATACATCTTGTGATCTGTTGAAAACCTACAAGAAAGAAAATGTAAGTTAATTTTTTATTGACAAGTTGGAAGTGGGGTTCTTCCCACATCTGAAGAAAGACGTTCCTTTTGGAGCTTTTTAACCACTTGTTCCTTTTATGTCTTTGATTTAGGACAAATACTTTTAATTGTGTGCAATTAAGTACACTATTTATTTATATATTATATAATCAAAGACTTGGACTTGGACTTGGACTTTGACTTAGGTGCGGGACGGATCGGATCGTAAAGTTAATTATTTTTATTTTGTGACAGAAAAATCAAATTTATTTGAATTTTAAATTCAAAATTAGAATAAATAGTTATGTTTGTTTATGCAACAAAACATCTTTTCTGAAAGGGTTTGTTGATTCCTATACATACACAAGAATTCCGATGAAGTGGCATAGAAAACCACAAGTGTATTGCAGGCGTTGTTGTTTCTTGAAGAGAATCATTTTGTATTTTCACTAAATTAGTATACAGGTAATAACTCTATAAGGACAGTCGATTTTCACGCCTCAAAGCCATTTTTTATTATTATTTTCTAACAATATTACAAAGTTATTCTACTATGGATAAATTGATGTCTGTTGTTGAGAATTCGAAGGAGTTCATCAAACTTGATCGATTTGGTGGAACGAACTTTACCCGCTGGAGAGAGAAGATGATATTCCTGATGTCTACTCTCAATATCTACTATGTTCTCAATTCATCTTTGTCTTCGATGTCTGAGCCCACAGAGAAGATTCTGACGCAGTCAAGGAAGAAAGGAAGAAACGAGAACATAATGAATAGTTTTGTCGCGGCCATATTCTGAACACCTTGATAGATTAACTCTATGATCTTTACTACAACCTGAAGTCGCCAAGGGAGATTTGGAATGCTCTACAAACCGCGTACCAGAATGAAAAATGAGGTATCGACATATTCATGGCTCAACGGTACTTTGAATTTAAAATATTTGATACTAGGCCTATAACGGATCAAATTCATGAACTGCAAATCATAGAATCAAGTCTAAGTGATTTTGAAGTTAAAATTCCCGATGCACTTCAAATAGGTGCTATTAGTTCGAAATTGCCTTCCTCCTGGAAAGACAATAGAAAGAAATCCTACATCAATGGATAAAATGACTGTGGAAAAATTTTGTACTCACATTCAAATTGAAAGTGAGACTCGTGCTCGTGATGCTATTAATCAGCCCTCCAGTTCTGCGGTCAATTTTGTCAGTGGAATAGTTCAGGAAGTGGGAACAAAAAGTCTAAAAGTTTCCAAAAAGTCTTCTTTTAAAAAGAGAAAGAACTTTAGTTGTCATCATTGTGGAAAGAAAGGCCATATGATTCAGGATTGTAGATATAGAAAAGCATGAATAAATTTCAATGCAGGAAATACTGAAAAGTCTGAAAAAACTAAAAAATCTAGAAATTCTGAAAAGGCGAATGTAGTTGAAAATTCTGCCCAATGTCTGGTTGCCATGGTTTCCGCAGTGCAAATTGGTATGGTCATCGAATTGAATATGGCTACCGCTATTACAAATACTCAAGACTAGTGGATAGATTCGGGTGCTACTATTCATATCTTTTATGACAAGAAGATGTTCAAGACATATGCGGAAGTACAGGATTCTGAACAAGTCTTGATGGAAAACCATATTGCGGCGGATGATGCTGGAAAAGGAAGAATTGAGATTAATTCACATCTAGCCAGAAGTTGACATTACTGAATGTGTATCATGTTCCTGATATGAAGAAAAATTTAATGTTCGTTGCTTTGTTGTCAAAGAAAGGCTTCAAGATAGTTATTGAGTCTGGTCGTGTAATAGGTGTCTAAGAATGGAGTTTTTGTTGGAAAAAGGCTATAACTATAACAGCATGTTCCAATTGAGTATTAATAAAATATATAATATTTCTTCTTATATCGTTGAGTCTGATTCTTATTTATGGCATGCTAGACTAGGACATTTAAATTTTGGATCCATGAATTATATGTCAAAAAATGGTTATATCTCATGTAAAACTCAACATATAAAATGTAAAATTTTCATACAAGTAAAATGACAAAGAAACTATTTCGTAAAGTTGAGAGATCCACAAAACTATTAGATTTAATATATTAAGACTTGTGTAAATTAAATGAAGAATTAACTAGAGGAGGCAAAAGATATTTTATTACTTTTATAGATAACTTCTCCAGATTTACATATGTTTACCTACTTAGAACTAAAGATGAAGCTTTTCAAAAGTTTAAGGAATACAAGTCTGTCGTGAAAATCAAAGGATTAGGAAAATTAAAATTATTTTAAGTGATAGGCGGAGAATATTTTCCTAACGAATTTAATAAGTTCTATGAAGAGCATGGACTAATACATCAAATGAGTTCCCCTTATACTCCTCAACAAAATGTATTGGTGGAAAGAAAAAATAGAACTTGGGTGGATATGGTTAATGCTATGTTACTTAATGCACATTTGCCACATAATTTATGGGGTGAAGCACTACTAAATGCATATTATATTTTTAATAGAGTGCCTTCAAAAAGTATACATATTTCGCCTTATGAGCTTTGGAATGGTAGAAAACAAAATTTAAATTATATTAAAGTGTGGGTTGTATATCATATTATAGAGTACCTGATCATCAAAGAATAAAATTGGGTCCTAAAGGAACTGAAAGTATTTTTGTAAGATATGCACAACACTCCAAAGTATATAGACTGCTAGATCTAGAATCTAATGTCATTATAGAATCTATACATGTTGATTTATTGAAAATAGATTTATAAATGATAATGTTGATGAAATGAATAAAGTAAACCTTGGTGCTAATAAATTGTCACTTTCAAAAATTATTACAAATAAGAAAGAAGTGATGATATGTAGATAGAACCAAGAAAAATCCAAAGAATAAGAAAAGAAAAATATCTTGGTTCTGATTTTCTTTCTTCACAATCTATAGTATTTCTTGTTGAAGGAGATAGGACAAACGTTTGTAATCAAATTTTTATTGTATTGAATGTTGAAGACCCAAAGATGTTTCAAGAAGCACTGTCTTCTAGAGACGCTGCCTTTTGGAAAGAGGTCATTGATGATGAAATGGACTCAATTACATCCAACAACACTTGGGTTTTAATTGATCTTCCTCTTGGATCAAAGCCTATAGGTTGTAAGTGGGTATTTAGGAGAAACTACAATACAGATGGTTCTGTCCATACCTTCAAAGAAAGATTAGTTGCAAAAGATTTCACTCAAAAGGAAGGCATGGACTATTTTGATACATATGCTCCCATTGCAAGAATAACATCCATTAGAGTCCTTTCGGCCTTGGCCTCTATCTATGATCTCTAAGTACATCAAATGGATGTCAAGATGGTATTTTTAAATGGGAACCTTAGTGAATAAATATATATGCAACAACCTGAATGATTTGTTCTTCCGGGAAATGAGAAGAAGTTTGTAAATTGATAAAGTCTCTTTATGGTCTCAAACAAGCACCTAAACAGTAGCATAAAAGTTTTGATTGTGTAATACTGTCAAACGGATTCGTACATAATAATGCAGACAAGTGCATTTACTCTAAATTTACAAAAGAATATGGAGTAATAATTTATTTATATGTCGATAACATGCTGATTTTGGCACGAGTCTACGAGGAATTACTGAGACCAAGAAGTATCTAACTTCAGTTTTTAAAATGAAAGATTTAATTAAGTTGATACTATTTTAGGAATTAGGGAAAAAAGAGATAACAAGCGAGTGACTTTGTCGCAAGCACTTTATATAGATAAAATCCTTACTAAATTCTGTCATTTAGGTATAAAGGAGTATAATACTCCTTATGATTCTGGAGATAAGCTAACTGCAAATACTGGAAGAGCAGTAGCACAGTTGGAGTATGCAAGTGTGATAGGTAGTATGATGTATGCAATGCATCGCACTAGATCCGATATAACATTTGATGTTTGTAAACTTTCAAGGTTTACCAGTAATCCAGGTAATGATCATTGGAAAGCAATAAGTAGTGTACTTGGATATTTGAAATATACAAAGCACTTGGGCATTTGCTATAATGGTTTACCTAATATATTAGAGGGATATTCTGATGCAAGTTGGATTACAAGTGTTAATGATAATAAATCCACATCAGGATGTATATTTACTCTCAAGGCGGTGGAGCCATTAGTTGGGCATCCAAGAAAAAAACATGTATTTCACATTCTACTATGGAATATAAATTCATTGCATTAGCAGCTGCTAGAAAAGAAGCATAATGGCTGAGAAATATGTTACTTGATATAAAGTTATGGCTGCAACCTATGCCAGCCATTTCTATATTCTGTGATAGTGAGACTACAATGTGTGTTTCTCACAATAAAATATACAATGGGAAATCGAGACCTATAAATTTGAGACATGCTTATATAAGAGAATTAATTACAAATGGAGTTATAGCTATAATATATGTGAGATCAAATAAGAATTTGGCATATCCACTTACGAAGCCATTGGGTAGAGAGGTAGTACAACAAACTTGTGAAGGGATGGGGTTGAGACCCTTAAATTAAATGCAAGGAATAGGAACCCCACTTTGAGTTAGTATACACTCTAACAAGATAAGTTCAATGGGTAATAACAAGTTACTTGTATTGTTTAAGTCCTGATATTCCATTTGGGAAACCTAATTCTATTGTACTACTTACTGTTATATGAGGAGTTAAGGAGTTGTTAAATGCTTGTTATAACATGGGCATAAAGACAAACTCCAAAGTGCATACTTTTACATGAAGATGTTGAATAATCTTAATGGAATTATTAATGTCTGGAGTAATAGGGACATAGTAACTAATTTCACCTGTATGAATATTGAAGTGGTGCCACTTCTAGCAAGATTTAAAGGAACGATCTTGTAAATATTCATGAATTCAGGAAGAGCACATGGACGTAAACGTGCTAAAGTGGATACTGGATTATGTAAGCTACTAGATAACATTATGTGTGTTGTACTTTCGTTTTTGGCACAAGGAGTTGTGGTTCAAATCTTAAACACCAATAACTTCATCAAAACTTTAAAATACTAACACTAAAGGAAAGTTCAAATCTTTAAAAGATACTTTCTATTATTCACAAGTGTTATAAATTGAAATAACAAACTAGTGGTGTGACGACCCGACCCGTCATCTCAAGTGTAACTGTCCCATTTTTCCCATTTTATGCTTCTTCATGCTTCATTATTTGTGTTTTCAGTTTGAATTGATTCGGATTGGGTTTGGTAGGAAATGAGACACATAGTCTCCTTAAGGAAACATATATTGAAAAAATCAACCTAATGTTGAGTATTGAATTAGAGAGCTCGAATGTGAATTTTAGTGATTCGGTTAGCTTCGGGGGATGAATTTTGACTTAGGAGTGCGATCGGAATTGATTTTGGAGGTCCAGGGTAGAAAACGCTTGAATTGACGAAGTTAGTATTTTGGCGAATTCCGTTTGCTAGGTGAGATTTTGATTCGTGGGTCGGAATGGAATTCCAAGAGTTGCAGTAATTGTGTTAGGTGATTTTGGATATTTGTGCTAAATTTCAGGTCATTCGAAGGTATTTTGGTTGGGTTTTTGATCGAATGCGTAATTCGGAAGTCTTTAAGAAACTTAGGCTTGAATCCAATGTGATTTGATGGTTTTAGTGTTGTTTTATGTGTTTTGAGGATTGGAAGAAGTTTGAATGAGATTTTAGGATATGTTGGTGTTTTTGGTTGAGGTCCCGGGGGCCTCGAGGTGAGTTCGGGTGGTTAAATGGAGAGTTTTTGCAGTTTGTTGCATGTTCATATTGTTTGTATCTGGTATTTCTGCTTCTACGGAAATGGACTGCAAAAGCGGGTTATAGGTCACAGAAGCGGTCCATTGTCTGGTAAGGTAGTTCCGCAAAATCTTAAAGAGGTTCACAGCAGCGGGTCCGCATGAGTGGACGGTTAATCGCAGAAGCGGTTTTGGTGGTCCGCAGAAGTGGAATTTGAAAACGCAAAAGCGGAAGTTGGATTTTTAATGGTAATCCACAAAAGCGAAAGTCGACTGGGCCGAATGGTTTAAATGTTTTATTTCTTCTGCGAGCATAGGGTATTTTCCACCATTGTTGAGCGACCTTGAGAGCTTTGGGCGAGTATTTTAGGGAGTTTTGACTGGGAATCAATTGGAGTTAAGCCCCTTTGCCTAATTATTCAAGTTTATGGTAGAATTAACATGTAAATTGGCGGAAATTCATCAAAAAAGGGGGCAAGTAAGGGTTTGAGAAATCATAAGTTAATAATAGAATTTGGAGGGTTAAATGGACTCCGATTTTGGTAAATTTTATATGTATAGACACATGGAGAGACGAGGAATCTAGTGATGTAATTTCGTAATTTTTCTAGAAGTGGAACCGGGGCTCGGGTTTTGCAAACTTCATGATTTTCAATGTTTTTCGAGTCTTTTCGATTGGGTTATGTTCCTTTAGCCTATTGTAATGTATTCCTTGTAGTTTAGATCAGATTCAACGCACGAGTAGGTTAATTCGAGAGGAAAAGGCACCGCGAGCTAGATTTGTGGATGGCTTGAGGTGAGTAATAGATGTAGATTATGACCTGAGGGTATGAAACCCTGGATTATCGCATCGTGATGCTATATTGAGGCGAGACACGTACTCTATGACGAGTGCGGGGTCATTCGTGATCGAGGATTGTGACTTAGTCCTTCCCGAGTGATGTTCATACTATATCTTGACTAGAAATTGTCAGGTAATCCTCCTATATGGATTTTATGGACATATTTAGGCTTTGCGCTATTCATTGGAATCCTTCAGGGATTATTATCAATGTTTCCATATTACTTGGCAATTTAAATGATTTCAGTCCTAAGTTTAAACACTGTTTTTTAATGTTCAGCCATATTTCTAAAATTTGAAACTTAAACTACATTTTATGACGTTTTGAGCTGAGAGCTAGTACTTTAATATTGCCCGAGTAGCTCACATGCATATCCTGGATTGAGTATGGATCGGGCTGCATACCACAACGATGCTATGTTGATATTGCACTTGGGATGTAGGAGCCCCTCCGGAATCTGAACCCCCACAGTGAATGCGGGTACCTAAATGGATCAGGTTGCGCGCCGCAGCGGTCATATGCATTGCATTGAATTCATGCATTGATATTTATTTAGTTTTCGTGTCATTGATTTGCTGCTATTTCACCATTAAATGTGTTGGATTGCCAGTTATAGCTTTACATTGTAATATTTCGTGATTTCTTATCTTCAGCCATTATATATATGTTTATTACTAACTGAGTTGGAGTACTCATTTTACCCCCTGCACCCTGTGTGCAAATACACGTATCCCGGAGGCTCAGTAGAGTTATTGGCTGCTTACAGATTTATCCCGAAGTTGTCGAGGTAGCTATCTAGCGTCCGCAGGACACGACTTCTCCCCTTAGCCCTTTTGTTTCCGCATCCTAGACTCTTTTATGTGTAGATTCGATACTCAGTTGTATTTAGAGGCTCTAGACTCGTGACCTCGGATCTGTTAGCAGTGTTTTTGATAGTTGTTGTGGTTTTTCTGTATTGTTTCTATTTATTATCGGGTTGGAAATCTTGTTAACAACCAAATTAACTCTAATAATTGGTAATGGGTATTCGCACTTGGGTTGAGAGTGTTCAAATGGTCGGTCTTGCCTAGCAATTATGTTGGGAGCTATCACGACTGTGATTGGGGTCGTGACAAGTTGGTATCAAAGCCTAGGTTACTAGGCCTTGCGAGTCATGAGTCGGTTTAATATAGTCTCGCGGATTGGTACGGAGACGTCTGTACTTATCCTTGAGAGGTTGCAGAACCGTTAGGAAAACTTCACATTCTTGAATTATTATCGTGCGTCATTGATTCATCTTGAAGAGAAACTTCTGAAATTCCTTCTACGCATTCGTATGCGCGCATGAGCTTTCAGTAACAGATGTTCCTCGATGGCTTGTGATTCCCTGATCGAAGGGTGAGGTGTTATCTCTGTGAGTTATGATGGGCCAGTTTGGAGAACTTGACGTTGGATCTTTGCCAATGGCAGGAGAGCCGAGGTGCTGATTGTGTGAAGAAGTTTTTTGAACTTATGTGTTCGGTATTGTCTATGTGATGACTATGTTAGTACTGCCACATGTTTCTATTCAACTTGAAGTGTCAATAAAGATCTGATGGACGATAAGTGAACTATTATGTGTATGATTTCCATTATGATTGGATGTGTAGCTCCGAGTTATAAGCGTGTGAAGAATTTTTTCAAGACTCCTAGTTGAGAGTGAGGTAGATTTTCATGTTGTGGTATGAGTTCAGACTCAGGAAGACTAATTGACTGTGTAACGTGTATAACTGTGGGAGGTATACAAAATTGTTACGTTGAGGCGAAGCAGGTGGGTTGTCTCCTGCGGAGTGTCCTGAAGTTGTGTAATACTTTTGTGTATGCTAGAAGATCTCATGTGTAAGTGAAAAGATATGGGTAGAAATTTGAGATTTCGGGTCGCTTAAGAGAGTGAGCATAACTGCTACGGGAATGAATGCGAGAATTGCATAAGATTTATGGTACTAGATTATCTGTGTTTTCACAACATAATAATGATTTAAGCTTAATCTCACTATGGCATTGTGGCATCAATAGAAAAAAGTGTTATGAGTATTATGTGTTTTGATATATGGCTTCAAGCCAAGTTGGGGAGCTTGCTATGTTGGTTCTGGTACAAGGTATGATGGCGAATCAGCTCAAAAAAATAGGGACAAGAATGGCACGAGTGAAGGAAAATTTTGACCAGATGTCATGAACTCGGATGAGTAGGAAAGAAGTTTCGATGTTTAAGGTAAGTTGGTATTGACTTCAGCATCACCTAAGATCAGTGTTTCGTAAAAAGGGTTTTGCGTCCTGGTTAATGATTCTTAATCGCTTTTCACCGTTAGTGCGACCAGTGGTTTGGAGGTACACCCAGACATTGTTGTGGTAGATTGTGGTAGTGAGTTATGCGGGAAGATTATGTAAGTGTGGCATGTGGTCACTTGATTGATTAAAGATGTAAACCAAGTATGAAGGTTATGATAGTGTCGTTAAATTGAGGATTCATGCCTGGAGGGCACTTGGCCTATTGGGTTGTGAACTTGAGAGGATTTCTCTTATTATGATGATTGTTCTTGTGTATTATAAGGAAAGGGGAGATATTATGGACCTTTGAAAGGTTATCAGACTAGTTCAGTGTGATCAGAATCCGCTTGAAGTCGGTGGATGGATTTAAGGTGAATAATGGCTCTATATCTAGCCAGATGTGTTCATTTTAGTAATGCGGTCCTCATGGAAAATGTAGTCAGGTTGATGTTCCATTGTCAGATACTCCATGTAGTAATGCATTACACTGTGTGAGTTGTGAGACGGCTAGAGAAATTACTTATGTGTTGAGGATTCGCGTAGGAATGATGTTATATGAGAAAAAAAAAAGCAGATTGTATATCGCGCCTCAGTTGTGCTTGAGTTTTGTAGCTTACAACGCTATATGTCCCTCAGAGATATTATTATACACTTAGCTTGCTTACGACTGATACTGGAGTATTTTGTTGTAATGGGCCAATTTGGCTCTATGTGCATCTCCTTATGTGAGATATATGTGAGGATCGGATGGCACACCGCCATGGATATGTTATCTAGATCGGGTTGCACGCCGCAACAATGTAATGTTGAGTATAGTTTTCGATATGCTATTTTGTAGGCCATGCTTCCTGGTTTCTAAGGAAAGTCCGTATCAGTGCGGGGAATTGGTAATTCCTTCCAGAGTTCATTTTTATATATATATATATGCCGCGTTCGAATTGGTAACCTATTGGCATGTTGGGACATCATATGCGGCTTTTAATAATGGCTGGGGTGGCTTATTACCTGAGCAGTTCGTACTACATGAGACGAGATCATTGAATTTGAGATTAGTGCAATATGAGTATATGGAGTAAATTAAGGAGCTAAGACCATGATTTAGCTCAGAAGGAGGTATTAGTTCTTGCCAGGAGTATGGATCCAACGAATTGTTGTCTCGACAGTGGTCATGAATTTATGCATACCTCATTTGTCATGTCAGTATTTTAAAGAGTTAGATCAATACCTATGTTCACCATGCAGAGCATAGGATGTGTAGAGATTTTCTTCTAATTGATTAGATAAATGAGCTTCAGATGATTAGGGAGAATGATATTTGGATAATTGGGGAAATAGTATTGCTAATTGGAAGTGATTTGGTGAGAGTATATTTCTCATAAAAAGGTAATGTGATTAAACTTACGATAGTTCGGTAGTATTCCGGCATGTTCTTGTTGGATCAACTGGTGGTATTCGGGTTTGCTTGGTAGAACAGGGGAAAATTTTTGAGTATCTGTCGTGGAATGATTGGATAATAAAGGTATGCATGTATTCGCACGGTGGAAATTAGGATCAGGGATGATGATGTGTGTGCTATATGGAGTTGGAGACTGGAAGTTCTCATGTACAGGATAGGTTGTGGTTGTGGATCGTGTGTGTCGATATTGTTCAACAACTATCAGGATAGGGAGGCTCGAATGGATCTTTATTTTCTAGTATGTCAGATTAGGTATATGATGTCAGAATTTAGACCGGTTGTCTTAGTGTTGGGCGATTCTGAACTATTGTGCCAAGGGCTATGTCGAAAATGGCATGGGTTGAATGGCGAGGTACGTTGGATTATGTTCTAGCATAATGGTTTACATTTCTAAGACCCAACGGACAGCTGGGAATGATTGTTCTTCTTAATTGGGCCTTCATGATGGATGTCAATGCAGAGGTTTCTACCATTGATTCAGTTCCGTTGTTGAGGGACTTTTCGGATGCATTTCTTGTGGTCGGGCATGTTGCTGGGCGAGGTTGTGGATTTCAATCTTTATTTGGTGCCGGGCACCATATCGTATGGCTCTGGCAGAAGTTATAAGTAGTGGAAGGAGCAGCTTCAGGATTTCTTGGTAATGAGTTCGTTGGTAGGCCGATGTGGATACGTGTTTAGCTTAAGTTGGCTTGGTTGGCCCCGAATTGTATTGTTGAGGGATAGGTTGATCCGATAATTATTAAGTTTGTTAGTGATCTAAGGAGAGCTATGAGTTGCATTTTGGTGTTGTGAAACATTACAATTTGTTAGTTATGGGCACATGTGGTGCGGTTCTATTAGGGGATTAAGTAAAAGTCGAGCGGGAAGAGTAAGTGGGTGTTGCTTGGTGAATGGCGTATTGGTTATGTTCTATTGGGTTGCATGGTATATGTTACTTGATTCACCGTGAGTGTAATGATTGCCTTTGGTTCCATACATCCATTGTGCATGGCTATCGATTTGATCATAGTGACCGGAGGTATTTCATGTGTAGCAATGTTTGGATAGGATCGCACATTGTAGCAAGGCTACGTAGAGGTATGACTTTTCGGGGTAGATTCAGGTGTTATATTTTAATGATGTGAGACGGGATCTCAGCCTTGTGTTGTGATGGTACTGATGAGTTGGAGGTACAAGCCTTTCGTTTGAGTCATTTTCATGATTTGAGTATGTTTTGGCCATTTCTTATTGGTGCGCGTACTATGCAAGTAATGGCTTAGGCCTGTATTGGGATTTCATATCACCATGGTGGTGTGTTGTATTCAAGGCGATCATTGGGGTCACTAATGAATATGAACAGATTTGATTTTAGGATAATATCGAGGTTCATCTCGAAACCTGCTGTGGTATTAGCCAAAAGGGAAGTGGCTTCATGAGGGGTTTATCTCAAAAATGTTATGGTTATTTGCGTGTTTCATTTATCATTGGTAGTATATGAAAGTGTTAGAATGATACCTTTGTTGATAAGAGGTTTTCTACCGACATTCGGGTGTTGTGGGTAACTACTGTGAATATACGTTATCATTTCGAGTGTTTGGGTTATGTCGTATATCATATAATTGCACCTGAGGTTGCAGGTGTGGGTTATTACAGCTGGTTCAGGCTTATTCTGAGTATATATGTGAGGTTCTGATCTTGTGTATGATTTCGGAAAGTGCAGTGTGGTTTTACGGTTTATGGACTAGATGGATTGTGAACTTTCATCCATGTCGTGTTATCGGAACTATGAGAGATAGGGTGACGTGGGATCACCCTGGTTATTTGCTTGGAAAGGTCATTCAGTTATTGGTTAGCTTTTAGAACAACTCTGGGTATGCTCGAGGACAAGCGTTTGTTTAAGTTGGGAAGGATGTGACGGCCCGACCCGTCGTCTCATGTGTTGCCATCCCGTTTTCCCCGTTTTATGGTTCATTATCTGTGTTTGGTAAGTTTGAGTGTTTGGTAGGAAATGAGACACATAGTCTCCTTATGGAAGGCTTATATTGGAAAAGTCAATCGGGTGTTGACTATTGAGTTAGAGGGCTCGGATGTGAATTTCGGCGATTCTGTTAGCTTCGAGGGATGATTTGTGACTTGGGAATGCGATCAGAATTGATTTTGGAGGTCCGGGATAGAATTACGCATTAATGGGTGAAGATAGTTTTTAGCGAATTGCGACTGGTTGGTGAGATTTTGATACGGGGGTCGGAATGGAATTCCGAGAGTCGCAGTAGTTCCATTAGGTGATTATGGATACGTGTGAAAAATTTCAGGTCTTTTGGAGGTGTTTTGGTCAGGTTTTGATCGAAGCGTAATTCAGAAATTTTTAAGAAACTTAGGCTTGAATCCGATGTGATTTGATGGTTTTAGCGTTGTTCGATGTGTTTTGAGGATTGGAACAAGTTTGAATGAGGTTTTATGATATGTTGGCATTTTTAGTTGAGGTCCCAGGGGCCTCGGGGTGAGTTCGGGTGGTTAAACGGAGAGTTTTTGAAGTTTGTTATAGGTTCATATTGCTAGTATCTGGAATTTTCGCTTCTGCGAGAATGGACCGCAGAAGCGGGTTATACGTCGCAGAAGCGGTCCGTTGTCTGGTAAAGTAGTTCCACAAAAGCGGAAGGAGGTTCTCATAAGCGGGTCCGCAGGAGCGGACGGTTAACCGCAGAAGCGGTTTTGGTGGTCCGGAGAAGCGGAATTTGGAGACGCAAAAGCGGAAGTTGGATTTTTAATGGTAATTCGCAAAAGCGGGATTTTGGCCGCATAAGCTGAAGCATGACCGCAGAAGCGAAAGTCGACTGGGCAGAAGGGTTTAAGTGTTATATTTCATCCGCGAGCATGGGGTATTTTCAACCATTATAGAGTGACCTTGAGAGCTTTGGGCGAGTATTTTTGCGAGTTTTGACTGGGATCGATTGGAGGTAAATCCCTTGGCCTAATTATTCAAGTTTATGGTAGAATTAACATGTAAATTGGCGTAAATTCATCAAAAAGTAGGGTAAGTTAGGGTTTGAGAAATCATATGTTAAAAATGGAATTTGGAGGGTCAAATGGACTCCGATTTTGGTAAATTTGTTATGTATAGACACGTGGCGAGACGAGGAATCCGGTGATGAAAATTTCGTAATTTTTCGAGAAGTAGGCTCGGGGCCGGGTTTTACCAACTTCATGATTTTCGATGTTTTTTGAGTCTTTTCGATTAGGTTTGTTCCTTTAGCCTATTGTAACGTATTCCTTATGGTTTTGATCACATTCGACGCGCGAGAAGGCTGATTCGAGAGGAAAATTCATAGCGAGCTAGATTTGTAGCCGGCTCGAAGTGAGTAGTAGATGTAGATGATGATCTGAGGGTTTGAAACCCCAGATTATCGCAGCGTGACGCTATTTGAGGTGAGACATGTACTCTATGATGAGTGTGGGGTCATTTGTGATCGGAGATTGTGACTTAGTCCGTCCCGAGTGATGTTCATACTATGTTCTTGACTAGAAATTGTCTGGCAATCATCCTACTTTGATTTTATGGACATATTTGGGCTTTGTGCCGATCATTGGAATCCTTCAAGGATTATTGCCGCTGTTTCCATATTACTTGGCATGTTAAATGATTTCAGTCCTTATTTTAAACAGTGTTTTTAAATGTTCGGCCATATTTCTAAAGTTTGAAACTTAAACTACATTTTCTGACGTTTTGAGCTGAGAGCTAGTACTTTAATATTGCCCAAGTTGCTTACGTGCATATCCTGGACTGAGTTTGGATCGGGCTGCACTCCGCAGTGATGTTATGTTGATATTGCGCTTGGGCTGTAGGAGCCCCTCCGGAGTCTAAACCCCCACCGTGAATGCGGGTACCAAAATGGATCGGGTTGCACGTCGCAGCAGCCATATGCATCGCATTGCATTCATGCATTGATATTTATTTGGTTTACCTGTCATTGATTTGCTGCTATTTCACCGCTAAATGTGTGGGATTGCCAGTTATAGCTTTATATTGTAATATTTTGTGATTTCTTATCTTCAGCCATTATATATATTTATTACTCACTGAGTTGGAGTACTCACTTTACTCCATGTACCATGTATGCAGATACAAGTATCCCGGAGGCTCAATAGAGTTATTGGCTGCTTACAGATTTATCCCGGAGTTGTCGAGGTAGCTGCCTGGCATCCGTAGGACCCGACTTCTCCCCTTATCCCTTTTGTTTCCGCATCCAAGACTCTTTTATGTGTAGATTTGATACTCAGTTGTATTTAGAGGCTCTAGACTCGTGACCCCATGTCTGTTGGGAGTGTTTTTGATAGTTGTTATGGTTTTTCCGTATTGTTTCTATTTCTTATCGGATTGGAATTCTTGTTAACTGCTAAATTAACTCTATATAATTGGTAAATGGATTTGCGTACTTGGGTTGAGAGTGTTCAAATGGTCGGGCTTGCCTAACAATTGAGTTGGGCGCCATCACGACCGGGATTGGGGTCGTGACAAGTGGGGGATTATAAGTTAGTTTGTTATTGACAAGTTGGAAGTGGGATTCTTCCCGCATCAGAAGAAAGAAGATCCTTTTGGAGCTTAAGCACTTGTTGCCTTTATGTCTTTGATCTAGGACACATACTTTTAAGTGTGTACAATTAAGTACACTATATATTTATATATTATATAATCAAAGACTTGAACTTGAGCGTGGCCCGGGTCGAAATTATTTTATTTTGTGACAGAAAAATCAACTTTATTTGAATTTAAAATTCAAAATTCGAATAAATAGTTATGTCTGTTTATGAAACAAGCCATCTTTTCTGAAAGGATCTGTTGGTTGCCTATAAATACACAAGAATTCAAACGACGTGGCATAGAAAATCAAAGTGTTATTGGAGGCTTTGTTGTATCCTGAAAAGAATCGTTCTTTATTTTTCCTAAATTAGTGTAGGGGCGATAACTCTTTAACGACAGTCGATTTTCACGCCTCAAAGCAATTTTTGATTATTATTTTCTAACAAAAAAAATATGGAGCCCTTGGTGCTAATAGCACGAAGTTTCTGCGGGTATGGTACTAGTAGCATGACACTTTAATTCGGCATGATGTAAGTTGGTGCCAACACCATAAAGCTTGTGACGCTATATGATGGTGTCGACGGAAGCTTCAATTCAACTGTAAGTAACAATATTGATGACCAAACACTTACAATTCATCGTTTTGCAGTTCCTGCTCGTTGGATTTGTTGACTACAATAGAGGGAGGCATTCAGTGCACCAGTTAAGACTTTCTATTTTCGGACTTTCATGGAGTAATACAGATGATGTCTTTAGTTCGGTAGCTCTGTTGGTGCACGAGTAAGACTTCTTCAAACCACGCATTCCATTAAAAAAAATAGAGAGTTAGCATGATCAGTAAAAGAAAAGTTAACTAAAACAAATTGGCACCGAAAGAAAAGTTGAAATTAAGGAGCCTCATTAATCTCTATCTTGACCATGAACCAAGTCGTTGAGTATCTGACACCTAGTGGGCTATACACATAGGGAGTTGTGGGTGTTTAAGCACCCATTAATTTTACCCATATTAACAAAATTTATATAGGCAACCTTACAAATATTTAGTTAAATATTGAGCGAGCACCCATAAGGTAATTTATTTTTCCTTTTATTTTGAAGTTTTTATCGTCAAGCACCCATAATCTTAAAATTCTGGATCCGCCACTACTGACACTGGAGTTCCAACCAATCACGCACAAGAAACATGGACGGTGGCACGATGAGAAGCTAGAAACCAGCAGCGATAAAGAAGACCGACAGCGTCGGACACTCCGTTTGAAGTAGGCGAACTTCGGTATTTGATAACAAGTGCTAGCAGCCAAAGAAGAAATCAAGGAGGACTTAAAAGAAACTGTGGAACTAGAGGCTAAATTCTGATAGAAAGATTGGGTTCGATGCACCTCTTTTTATAGGCCACACCGGCGAAGGAACTTGTGTTTCACTAGGAGAGGAATTTCAAGCCACAATTTTTGTTTTAAATGAAACCCAAGGAGGTGGGATGTTGGATATCGGAACCAACGCGGATAAGCAGCCGGTAAAAACTCAAGTCATACAAGGCTAGTTGCTATTGACGAGAAACCTAGTTGGATAGAACTTTGCCAAATATTTGAAGAATGAAATAAAGGACCACACAATTTTATTGAACAAGGTAAAAATATGTCAAATATTTCGAACTGCATGTTCTGCTCAAGTTTGAGGTAGCCTAATCTTTTTCCTCCAATACAATAAACTAAGTGGCATCTGGACGTTCATCACATCATTGGACTGATTTGTCAAGGAAAGTTGGGATGAATCAGTTAATTGTGTGCAATATAACTTGTCATTCTTTTTTTACATGTCATGTGCAATTTCATTCCTGTGAGAAATGGAGTCAATGGCTCTATGTAGGGGTGTACAAAGAAAACAGATAAACTGTATCAACCTGATAATTCGAGTCAAACCGAGAAAAAAACCCGATTATGGTTTGGTGTTGGAAAAAAAAACCGGACCATAATTGGTTTGGTTTGATTTTAACTAAAGAAAGTCAAACCGAAACCAAACCAATCCGACATTACATATATATCAATTTTAGATATATTTAATATATAAATATACTTATTGTAATATAATTTATAACTATTTCTTAAAAAAATTCATAATTTTATCTTTTAAGGTATTATTTCAAGGTTTGATGTAGAACTTTTGAATGCTCCAATAAGTTTTATAGCCATTAATATTAGTAAATTAAATAATGCTAGCAATCAATATTTATTCTAACAGAAGACATTCAATTCAATATTACGAACGAAAATGTATTAAATGTCTATTTTTTATTTTTCAATAATTTAGATAAAAATACATAACCTATTTTTATTTTTCTTTAGCTTTTAGGCATATAATTAATACTCCCTTATTAGTCTATCTAGTTTAGCATGAATTAGTACTTTTAGATTATGTTTATTTTTATTATGACTTTTTAATTAGCAATATTTATAGTACATATTTTTATTATTTTTTATTGTTGAATATTTTAGGATAATGTCATGAGTCATGACATATCTCATATTTTGTATTATTTTCTTGAAAAATACTTTATATAGTTGTATCTTACTAGGATTAAAGAAATATTTTGAGCATACGTTATATATTTTGTTCTACGAAGATTTTACCGGAAAAAAATCCGTCAAAACCCGAATAACCCGAAAAGCCGAAAAAATCCATGAAAAACCGATATTGAAAAACCCGAATTTATTGGTTTGGTTTGGTTTTTAGATTTAATAACCCGACACAATTGGTTTGGTTTGGTAATTGTAAAATCCGAACCAACCCGGTCTATGTACACCCCTAGCTCTATGGGTACTTCAAATCTCATTTTCTATTTTTTACCGTTGATTAAGCTTACATTTCAACGAGCAGTATTTGTAGACGTATAAAATTATCGAATCTAATTCTTATAAAATTTGGATTAAATTTAATTGGGTTAAATAATTAATATGGACTTTACAAATTAAATTAGTTTATTTTACTATTTTTAAGCCCAATGTCCATTTCATCTTAAGGTTCAGACTCATGCTATGTGTGAAGTGACATGGCATATCCAGTCAAACTCAAAGCCAATAAGATGACGCCATGTGGGAAATGATGTGGCAATCCTAGTCTAAAACAGTGACCAATCAAGAGTTGCTAAGTGTCTAAAATGACATGTCTTGGCCAATCACAAGCAAGTTTATCACATAGCTTATGTGATAAGTTCGATGATTCACGTGAGCCAATTAGAATCAAGCAAGAGAATTCATATGTAGCTAGACTGTCCATCATCTACCATTATAAATAGAGGGGTTACATAGCTCTCTAGAGCACATTCAGAGTTGGAGAAGAACACTCCGCAATTGGTGAAGGCGTCCACAAACAGAGAGATCAATCATCAAGTGCTTAGTTCTTCGACAAAGGAGTGATCAACGGAGTTCTTCTCGGAGATCAGCCCGTAACAACAAAGTGTTGCTCGATGTTCTTGGCGATTAAATACATCATAAGGAGGTCTGCATCATCCTACATTCGAGCCCTAGAATCAAAGATGCTTCTCAAGCCCTAGAATCAAAGAGAATTGTAGAGAGGAGAATCAAGGGATACGTAGAATTGTACTCACAAATAATTATCAATAAAATCACTTTTTCTTTATATTATTTTTTGTTGCGGTTTATTTTTCGTCTTACAAATATTTGTTGCGAACAGGGGGACCGATAATTTTGAACATGATATTTCAATTTTAATGGAAGATAGCCTCGTGAAGACATAGGAAAACATAACAAATCCTTTAAATTAATGCAATTTTATTTTTAATGTAAAATTATTATATGTATTTTACAAGTTTTAAACTTGTTTGGCTAAAAAGTTATTCGAATACGTAAATAGCTTTAAAACAATCAAAAAATGATACGGGTTAATCGGAATCAAGGGCAATGTGATCTAGAGAATGTTAGATGATAGAAAATATTGACTATAATGTAAATTCGAGATATAAGAGCAGTATGATGTATAACATGCATTTTTCACGAGAGAGAGAGAGAGAGAGAGATGTATATTTTCAGTAATGAAATACACATGAGTATTTACAAAGGGAGAAGGTCCCCTTTATATACTACGGGACCTTCCTCGAAATAATATAAAGAAAGTACAAAATTTGGTGGCCTTGATATACAAGTATCAGAGCTTGATGTGACGTTACAGTGAGTCACTTCACTCAGTCCGTTCATTGACTGGGCAGACCTTACTTAAGTCGACCACGACAAGGCCGCTTTCTTTAGTGAGGACGTATGCGGATCATATATGGGCGTAGGAAACCAAATTTGTCCAATACAGATAGTCCCTCCAATTATTGGGGACGCAGTCTAAAGGCGTTTCCAATGGACGGACATATGTGCTCGACGCCTATGGAAATTTGGTCGTTCATGTTGATACCTCTGTGAGAGGCGCGTTCGTGTATGAAGAGGTCATGCCGTTGACATGTTACCTCATTTTTGGAATTTCTTTTTAAGGTGACGTCATCGATCACATGCATGATTATTACTTCTGCTCCCGAGGTGGTTCAGGTTATGACGTGACGTTCGAGTTTCCTGCGCCAATTTCTGAATCATTCCCTCTCGATTTCCGTGTACCTTTTCTTATACATAGGAGGAAAGTTGGACTAGGTTCATCTTTCGATCCTTTTTGGATAGTATTTTCTCAATCTTTTCCCTATCTTTTTCTGGTGCTCGCTATTCTTTTCTTCTCTAAAATTCTCATTCTCAGGAATATAACTTGTGACCCATAATACATTTTTCTTATATCATTCACTATGGCTAAATGTCAGCGTGACAATACCAGAACCATGGATGTTGCTTCCACCAGGGCTTCGTCATCCTCGGACGGCGAGGAGGCCAAGGAGGTTTTTGTTCCTCTATCAACAGGCAACCTGCACCCACGCGATATGAGCAAAAGGAGCGACTTAGAATAATCGTAAACTCCTCCCTTGGGAGCATAGTGAGATGATGTTGTCCCACTTGGCCTCTCTCAGGGAGTCGTATAATATTCAAGATCACGTTGACATCGTTCCCGCGGGGCCAGACTATGTTAACGTGCCTAGGACCGGGTACTGTGCCTTCTACGAGTACACCGTCCGAATTGTATACACCCTTCCCATTTATCCTTTAGCGGAAGAGCTGTTTCCTTGGTTTGGAGCATGCCCGGCCCAACTTACCCCGTATGCCTTGAAGGTATTGCATAGTAGTATCCATTTACGCGGCGAAGGCTGAAAAAGAGGTGACTGTTCATCACCTCCTGCAAATGTTCAATGTGGTTTTCATGAGAGGCTCGATGCTCTAGTTGAGGAGTAGGGGCAAGAAGAGCTTTGGGGTGCGGGTGGACAACAAGGCCAACCGTAAATTCTAGATGAGATTTTTCTACATGCGTACCGAGCACCTTGTGTCTAGCCCTGATGGATTTCCATAAGTGTGGAATGATGCATGTAAGTAATGTCGTGCGTGATGTTTACTATTTTGACCTTACTTTGCTGGTTCTCACTGTTGAAAGTTTTCCTTTGTTTTCATGCAGTGGCTGCTCGCCCTCCTCATAGGGTTGGCGACATTAGGTCATGGTTCCAACCGCTGATTCCGTTTGCAGAGGAAAGTCGTTCCTGGTCTGAATTCCTTAGGCTCTACGGCCGGCTGATAATGGCTTTACCTAATTTTCGTTATGGTTTGGGTGCTCCTATAATTTTCTTGCCCGTCTCACATGTGTTTTGGCAGGTAAGGAGGCCTCTAAGAAGGCGAGGAATAAGAAGGAGCAGAAAAAGAAGAGAAATAAGAAGACTATGGTCGGTCCTTAGGACGGTATCTGATCCTGAGTAGGATCTAGTCTTTGCCGGCACGTCCCAGGGCAGTGCTTCGCCCCCTTCAGGACATGATGGTACGTTTGAAGCGGCCCCAGAGATAGCATATGAGGCCGTGATGGGGGTCGCACTTGAGATGACGCCCATGGAGGTGTCAATGGTTGTTCCTGAGATTGCCCCCGTAAGGACGCCTTCTGCCGTGTCGACCCCCTCTGAGCTCGTTCTGCATCCCGCGGAGGAGGATCGTGAAGAGGAGGAGACGTTGGAGAGGAGGCAGCGACGGATTCTCACTGGCAAGGTTGTGGCTACCCAGTCGGGAAAGGCTAGGCTATCCCGCCCTGTATCAATCTCGGCTTTAGGAGGAGACATAAGAGTTGATCTTAGGAGGGAGGCCGCAGTGAGGAGAAGCGAAGACATGGACGTGGCAGGCTTGGGGGCAGCCACGGAGGGCACAAACAGAGGAAGTATGTACTTGGACCGGGTGGAGATGATGGCCGGCCATAATTCGTTGGAGAACTGTGAGGAAGAGGCCTCCAGTATGACGCTCATGTGTGCCGGCGCCGAGCGTGCGACCTTGGCGGAGCTTAGTGATAAAGTCTTGGCCCAAATGGTGGCAGGTGCGGCTCTACGGGTATGCCTTTGCCTGCTTGATGACCTTTCCTTTTGTAGAGTAATGATTTTCCGTACTTACTTGGTTTCTTTTCCAGACTCTTGTCTTGGAATCGGCGCCTGAATGAGAAGATGGCCAAATACAACCAGCTAGCGCAGAAGTACAATAAGATGCGCGAGGCGCATCAAACCCTGGACGATATGTACAAGCAGGACCCCAACTTTTGGGTGGTTCGTGAGGGCCTAGTGGAGTCCGAGGCGCATTTAAAGAAAAGAGTGGCCGAGCTGGAAAAGGTTGATGAACAGCTCATGGCCGCTGTTGCTTGGGTCGCGGAAATAGAGGTCCTTATCCAGGCCAAGGACGAGGAGTTGCAGCTCGATCGTGTTGTGGCGGAGGAGGCAGCAGAATTGTGCACCCGGGTGGTGGCTCTAATGGAAGAACTCAAAGCCACGAAGGCCGAGGTCGAGTAGCTTAAGCTAGATCTCACACAAGCCGATACATCTCGTGAGGCGCACGAGATGTGGGTGTATGCAGAGGCCAGGCTGGTCATGCTTGAGGAATTCCTGGCAGTTGGTCGAGCGTTTGAAGTGGAGGTTGAGAACCAGCACCAACTGGTTAGAGTCGCTCATGAGGCGGCACGCTATGGTCCTGAATCACCGGCCCGGGAGTGGGGCAACTCGACAGACATCAATCGCTTGGAATCCAGCTCTTGGATTTCCAGGGCGTACCCTCCAGAAAATGAGGACGGGCCATCAGAGGGCCAGGCCGGGCTAGATAAGTAGTGGTTTATTAGGGACTTTGTAAATCTGCTTGTACATACTGATTTTTGTATCAGGGGTGTTTGTTCCCTCTGGTAAAAACCTATCATCTTTGTTTTAAGTAATATTTTCTACCTTTTGGCATGTCGTCGTACTTTTCTTTACCGTAGCTGCTTGGAATTGGTCAGCCATAGCCGTGTAAAGCTATCCTGGTGGTTTTAGCCATATAAAACAGGCGATCGTAGCCTTGTGAATACGATGGCCCTAGCCATGTACAGATAAAGGTCGTAGCCTAATGAAAACGAAGGCCATAGCCATGTAAAATAAGGTCATAGCCTAATGGCCTTAGCCATGCAAATCGATGGCCATAGCCATGTGAAATAAAGGCCAATCGATGGCCATAGCCATGTGAAATAAAGGCTGTAGCCTAATGGCCTTAGCCATGCAAATCGATGGCCATAGCCATGTGAAATAAAGGGTGTAGCCTAATGGCCTTAGCCATGCAAATCGATGGCCATAGCCATGTGAAATGAAGGTCGTAGCATAATGGCCTTAGCCATGCAAATCGATGGCCATAGCCATGTGAAATGAAGGTCGTAGCCTAATGGCCTTAGCCATGCAAATCGATGGCCATATCCATGTGAAATAAAGGTTTTAGCCTAATGGCCTTAGCCATGCAAATCGATGGATATAGCCTTTTCATTCACTTGGAGATGGCCATAGCCTTTTCATTCATTTGGATATGGCCGTAGCCTTTTCATTTTGAGATGACCGTAGCCTTTTAATTCACTTGGAGATGGCCGTAGACTTTTCATTTTGAGATGGACGTAGCCTTTTCATTCACTTGGAGATTGTCGTAGCCTTTTCATTCATTTAGAGATGGCCGTAGCCTTTTCATTCATTTGGAGATGGTTGTAGCCTTTTCATTAATTTGGAGATGGTCGTAGCCTTTCATTAATTTGGAGATGGCCGTAACCTTTTCATTCATTTGAAGATGGTCGTAGCCTTTTCATTCATTTGGAGATGGCGGTAGCCTTTTCATTAATTTGGATATGGCTGTAGCCTTTCTGTACACTTGAAGGTGGTCGTAGCCTTTCTATACACTTGGAGATGGCCGTAGCCTTTCTATATATCTTTCTATATATCCGGAGATGGCTCTAATCCAGTCCCTGTATCATGTCTGGCTTGGAGAGTACATGGAGACGTGGACATATACACTTGCGCTACAAACATCTCCGGGTGACTCCTTTTCCGCCTCGTTAAAACCTTCCCGAAAAAAATCCAATTGGGACAAAACTCGGGAAAGGGAAAAAGAGTACGACTCAGGTGTCACCTTTTTAGAAGTGGAAAAGTTTGAGGTGAGCGATGTTCCAGTTGTTTTGGAGTGTCTTTCCTTCCATTGTTCTCTAGCTGGAATGCTCCTTTCCTGGCCACTGCCGTGATTTTGTAGTGTCCATCCCAGTTTGTGCCCAATTTTCCTTCACTTGGGTGTTTTGAGGCCAGCGTCATGGCTTTGAGGACGTAATCCCCTACTTTGAGCGGCCTTATTTTTGCCCTTTTGTTGTAGTATATTTCGACTTGTTGTTTTTGGGCTACTATTCTTACGTGGGCCATTTCTATTCTTGCTTCGGCTTCATCAAAGATCTTGGAGCCTGCTGATGTCGTTTTCTGTTTCGCTGTTTTGTGCGTACCTTAAGTTGGGTTCGCCCACTTCGACAGGTATGACCGTGTCACTTCCATAAACCAATGAGTATGGGGTCTCTCCGGTGCTGGATTTGGGCGTGGTTCTGTGCGCCCACAAGACTTCGGGTACTAGTTCGGGCCGTAGTCCCTTGGCATCTTCGAGCTTATTTTTGAGTATGTTCTGGATTCTTTTGTTGGAGGACTCCTCTTGAACGTTGTCGGCTGGGTGGTATGGCGTGAATAGTATCCTTTTGATGCACCATTTTTCGACGAACTCGGTCATTTTCTGACCGATGAACTGGCGCCCATTATCGCAGTTGATTTTTTTGGGGATGCCAAAACGGCATATGATGTGCTTTCAAATAAAGGTGATGATGTCTTGCTCGCATATTTGTGCGTGCGCACCTGCTTCCACCCACTTAGATAAATAGTCAGTTAAAACAAGTAAAAATCGTACCTTTCCTCGTTCTGGGGGTAGCGGGCCGATTATGTCCATCCCCCCACTTGATGAATGGCTAGGGGGATGTGACGGAATGGAGGGGTTCTCCTAGTTGGTGTATCATTGGGGCGAACTTTCACCACTGGTCGCATCGGCGGACGTATTTCGCTGCCTCTTTATTCATGGTGGGCCAATAGTAGCCGGCGCATATGATGCACCTAACAAGAGCGCAATTGCCAGTGTGGGCGACGCAGTGGCCTTCGTGTACTTCTTCGAGTACAAGTCTTGCTTGTTGCAGTCCTAAGCATTTGGCTAGGGGGCCACCGAACCTCGTTTTATAAAGGTCGTCGTTGATCATGCAGTATCTGGCCGCTTGTACGCAGAGCTTTTTCGCTTCTTTTTTATCAAGGGGGAGTATCCCGTCCTGCAAGTAAGATACGAACAAGTTGCACCAGTCCCAATTCAGGTCTAAGGAAAGTACCTCGGTGTGATCAATAGCAGAGTGGAGGAGTTTGACCACACTCCCTTTGTTGACGCTCTTGGTGGCGGCAGCCAACTTCGACAAGTCGTCCGCTTCGATATTCTGTGCTCTGGGAATTTTTTTGAAGCAGCATTCGTTGAATGTAGTCATCGGCCTGTGGATTTTCGACTCGTATTTTTGTAACCTCTGTTCCTTGATTTGATAAGTCCCAGTGATCTGGTTTACCACAAGCTGGGAGTCACGGTGGAAGAGAATTCGACGAGTTCCATACTTGGTAGCCAGCTTCATGCCTGCAATAACGGCTTCGTACTCGACCTCGTTCTTAGTCATTTTTGGGCATCGTACAGACTGGCGAATAATTTCGCCCGTGAGGACTTCAAGAACGAGTCCCAGACCCGATCCCGATGCATTGGCGGCGCAATCCATTTAAAGGACCCATATGTCATATTTGGAGGATGCACGGTGTGCCTCGAGTTCCGCCTTTGGCAGGACTTCCGCGCTGAAGTCGGCTAAGACTTGTGACTTGATGGCGGTTCTTGGGAGGTACGTATATCATGCTCGCTGAGCTCGACAGCCCATCTGGCGAGTCGCCCTGAGAGTTTGGGTTTGTGCAGGATGCTCCTTAGAGGGAAGGTCGTCACCACCCGTATAGGATGGCACTGGAAATACGGTCGTAGCTTTCGTGAAGCTACTACAAGTGCTAAGGCTAATCTCTCAAGGTGGGGATATCGGGTTTCGGCGTCCATTAAAGTTTTGCTGATATAATAAATAGGAGATCGCGTATCTTTATTTTCGCGCACTTGGACAGCGCTGACTGCAACCTCTGAATGGCCAAATACACCAGCAGTGGTTCTCTGGGGTTGGCCTTTACCAGTAGGGTCGGTGATGATAAGTATGATTTTAAGTTCCTCAGGGCTTCTATGCATTTTCCATTCTATTACAGTCCCTGTTCTTTTATCAGTACACCAAAGAACTTGTGGCATCTGTCGGAGGAGCGTGAGATGAACTGGGAGAGAGCGTCTATTCGGCCCATTAATTTCTGCACCTGCTTCTTGCTGCTTAGCATTTCTGGGATGGCCTCTACGACTTTGATCTGGTTAGGCATTCAATTTCATGTCGTACTTCCTTAGTATTTCGAAGGCTTCTTTCAGGTGGGTGAGGTGGTCCTCCATTTTCGATTATTTGACCAACATGTCATCGATGTAGATCTCCATTGTTTTGCCGAGTTGTTGTCGTCACTAGCCTCTGGTAAGTGGCCCCTGCGTTCTTGAGCCTGAAAGGAATTACTTTATAGCAATACGTCCCCTGATGGGTGATGAAAGTTGTATTCTCCTGATAGTCTTTGGCCATCATGATTCGATTGTAGCTGGAATATGCATCAAGGAAGCTTAGCAGCTCATGGCCTGCTGTTGTGTCTATCAGCTGGTCAATGTGGGGTAGCGGGAAAGAGTCTTTTGGGCACTCTTTATTTAGATTAGTGAAATCCACTTACATTCGCCACTTCCCGTTCTTCTTTTTGACCATTACGACGTTGGCGACCCATTCCGGGTACTTGGATTCCCTGATGGATCCACTGGCTAGCACTTTGTCCACTTCTTCGCTCACTACTTTGTTAATGGCGGCGTTGAATTTTCTTCTTATCTGCCGCACAGGCGGGTGCAATGGGTCGACGTTGAGTTTGTGAGAGGCAATTTCTCATGGAATTCCCGGCATATCTGCATGATAAAAAGTGAACAGATACGTATGGTTAGATAAAAATTCACGGTGCTGACCTGGGTTTGATAGGTCATAGCCCATGTATGCTTTCTTTGCGGGGTCGCTGCTATTTAGCTTAACGGGGTCGAGGTCGTCGACCGTAGCCTTGCTAGCCTCGACCTACTCAGGATCTTTGATGGCGTTCTCTGTTGGATGGACCTTAGTCCCCGACAGGGCTGATTGCTATGGTGTTGCACTTGCTCCTTGGAGCTGCTTGGTATGTGTGTAATCCTGGCTATCTTATAGCATTCTTGGGCGGTGCGGGGCTCTCCCTGTATGTAGTTCACTCCCTATGGGGTTGGGAATTTGATTACTTGGTAGAAGCTGGAGGGGACGGCTCTCATGTCATGTATCCACGGGCGTCCGATAATGGCATTGTATGTTGTTTCTTGGTTCACAACGTGGAAGGTGGTTTCCATCGTGACTCCACCTGCAAGAATGGGCAGCATCACCTCGCCTGAGGTTCTTTCCACTGCATTATTAAAACCTGTTAGTTTTATGCAGCGCGGGATTATTTTATTCTCGAGTGCCATGAGTGAAAGGACTCTTGGATGAATGATACATGTGCCACTTCCATCGTCGACCATGATCCTTTTAACATCAGTATCTAGTATGTGTAAAGTAATAACTAAGGCATCATAATGAGGAAAACACAAACCGTCGGCATCAGACTTACCGAAGGTAATACTATCTTCGAATTCATAATACCGTTCGTGGGTGATGGTTCGCTTCAGCTTGTGGGTGGTGGTGAACTTGATGTGATTGACCGCTGAATCATTGCCATCTTCAATGATCATGCTAATGGTGCGTGTTGGTGAGGGCGGCCTTGGTGGGCCATGGTGTGGTTCCCGCCCTCGTGCGAACTTGAGCTTTCCTTTATCGCTGAGCAGCTCTTTCAAGAACCCTTGGTTCAGCATTCGGACTACCTCCTGACGAAGACCTATGCCGTCCTCCGTTCTGTGCCCCCATTCTTGGTGGAACTCATACAGGGCATTTGACTTTCTGGTGGCGGGGTCGGACTTTATCTTTGCTGGCTATTGTACTTTGTTGCCCACCTTCTCTAGTGCGTACACTACCTATGAAGGAGACACACAAAAGTTATGTGCAGATAATGGAGGGGGCGTACCTCTATCGTTCCTTAGTGGAGCGATATGTCGTTGCAAGGCGTGTGCATGCCTTGGTGGTGGCGGGTGTGAAGACCTGATGTATGGTTGATGTCTTTCCCTGTTGAGGCGTGGGATTTGTTCCCGCCTTCCCTCGTTGCGCCGGTCCTTTCAGATTTCTGGGTGCACCGTTGTAAACCTTCGGGTCGGGACGTTAAGGTCGTCATCATCCCTACGTACCTCGGCGTAATAGTCGTTGTGTATTTCTTCCCAGGTGATGGGGGGATATTTTAGGAAATGGCTGAGTAGCTTCTTGGTCGCCTTCGAGCCATCTCTGTTGAGCCCGTTCTGAAAGGCCGCAACTGCCATGCCTTCGGATACGTTTGGTAGGCTCATTCTCACTCTGTTGAATCTGGCTAGGAATTCCCTGAGTCCTTCTCCTGGGGTTTGGCGCACAACAAAAATGTCGTTGACCCGTGCTTCTGCCTTCCTCGCCCCCGCATGGGCGGTAGCAAATTTATCTGCCATCTTCTCAAAGGTTGAGATGCTCTTGGCCGGTAGTTGTGAGTACTACGTTAGGGCCCCTCCTGTCAGCATCTCACCGAACTTCTTCAGAAGTACGGATGGTACCTGCTCTTTCGATAAGTCGTTGCATTTGATGCTTGTAACATAGTGGATCAGGTGGTCCTCGTGATCGGTGGTCCAGTCATATACTTTCAAGTAGGGGGGTATTTTGATGGTTTTTGGGATGGGGTATGGCGTGGCTCCTTCCGTGTAGGGTTGTTCAACGAACCTCCCCATGTATCGCTTTGGCAACAACTTAGGCGTGCCTAGGATCTTATCCACCCTTTCTTGGTGTTCCTTCATCTGGTCGCGGAGCGACCTGTTCTTGTTTTCCATTTCTTCCATCTTTTTGAGGATGGTTGCGACTGTTCCATCGTCAGCTTGGACATCAACGGGTACGTTGTTTGTTCTTGTGACCACGAGCTTATCCTCGGTTGCGACATGATCTGATGCTGGTGTGCATCTATCATTTTGAGGTGGTTTCTTAGCTAGACTGCTCAGAGTGCTTGTCAGCCATTCTTCTAGTAATTTCTTTATTTCTTGGGGTGCTTCCTTAGTGGTAGATTTTGAAGCTTCTCTTTCTCGTGGCACCACCAGGTCTTCTGATGAGGAGAGTAAGGCTTCCACGCCTATCAAAGTACTGGGGGTTGTGTGTAGGGCATCTTCTTCGGCAGCCACTTTGAGAGTGTCCGTGAGGTCTGTTCTAACCTCCAAGATAGCCTTCACTCTAGCGTTATTCTCAGCCATTTTAGGTTGTAGAGAGTGGCTTTTCGAAGGATCTCATAAACAAACTACAGCTTTGATTCTCAAAATCTCCACAGACGGCGCCAAATTGTTTGGCTATAAAGTTATTCAAATACTTAAATAGCTTTAAAACAATCAAAAAATGATACTGGTTAATCGGAATCAAAGGAAATGTGATCTAGAGAATGTTAGATGATAGAAAATAATGACTATAATGTAAAAATCGAGATATAAGAGCAGTATGATGTATAACAGGCATTTTTCACAAGAGAGAGAGAGAGTTATATATTTTCAATAATCAAATACACATGAGTCTTTACAAAGAGAGAATGTCCCCTTTATATACTAAGCGACCTTCCTCGAAATAATACAAAGGAAGTACAAAATTTGGTGGCCTCGATATACGAGTTTCTGAGCTTGATGTGACGTTACAGCGAGTCACGTCACTCGGTCCGTTCATTGACTGGGGCCGGCCTTACTTGAGTCGACCACGACAAGGCCGCTTTCTTTAGTGAGGCTGTATGCGGATCATATGTGGGTGCAGGGAACCAAATTTGCCCAATACAAAACTCAAAAATAAAAAGTTGCAAATTATAATGGTATTAAAAAGATATAAAATTCAAAGCCCTTTTAAATAAAATTAAAAGCTTTTAGCTTTGGAAAATTTTACATTTTCTTCGAGATGTATGTTTAAATATTCATATTTTGTATACACATTAAATGAAAAGTTAAATTCCACCAAGTAAAAATTGCACTGGGCGTCCTATTTGGTCGTCCTCATTTAACCTATATCTATTTTTAAAAAACTTTTAACTTGTACTCACTTTTTAAATAATTTCAGTCATATTTCTTCTCCTCCTTCTCCTCCTTCCCCTCCTTCATTTTCCTCCGTCCCTTCCTTCATTTCTTCTTCTTCTGCTGCTTTCTATCTAGTCTATAACTGGACCAACAACTGAACCAAAGTGGTAAAACTTTCCCGTACGTGTACCTATGTTTGCATAGTATACACAGTTTCCTCTACAGTAATCACCAAAATCATGTGAAGAAACAGAGAAGCAACAGTCGTCACCAGCAAAAGAAAATTCGATCACCCAACGTACTCACTATAATCCCCACATGATTTTCTTCGTATTGATGATATATTTTAGTTTCAAGGGCTCTATAACTAATTGGATGGCTCATCTAAAACAATATCAATCAAAAACAACTGCCCACTTGATTCCACCAATCGCTTCTTACTGCCCCCATCGTATAAGATGGAAGATACTACAGTCACATTAAACGAGGAATCAAATTTTATAGTCTTGCCATATTGATCAACAGCATAAAAATTCCTCTTATACAAAATAATATCGACAATATAGTTATTTCCACAAGCTAACGGCTAAGGCCAATGTAAATATATATTGAACTAAATAACTTCATGCCTTCATTTCTATAGCTGAAGTTTTCAGTTACAAAACAAACACTTCAGCTTTAGAGCTAAAGTTTTCCGATTAAAAAATAAAAACTTCAGCTCTAGAGTTATAAAATAAAAACTTCAGTTCTAGAGCTGAAGTTCGCCAGTTACAAAGCAAAAAACTTCAGCTCTAGAGCTGAACTTCAGACCGGGCTACTAAAATGTTGAAGTTTTGCGTGATTACCTTTACTACTTCAGCCCCGTATGCTAAAGTTATGCGCAAAAGCGGGTACACTTGCAACTTTTTTTTGCAAAGCGGACACAAATTAAAACGTGACACAAAAAACGGGTATAGATGCAAATCCCCCCAAATACTATAGAACCGGCTCACTAGGACAAGGATATGAGCCGGCTTGGTCTCACCCCCTAAGCCCCCTAGACCCAGGCCTGCATATGCCCCCTACTTGAGCCCCCCCCCCCCCCCCCTTTTCTGTTGAACCGAATTGGCCCAAGACCAGTCCACTGGACACCCCAGAAACAGTAGGAGGAAAATGACATTATTGGTAAAAAAGTTAGGATTTCATTAGCTCTTTTCTCCAACTGTGTTATCTCTGATTGAAATACAAACATTTGGCTATCCTTGCATTTATATAGGAGGTAGAACTTCATTTTGGGGCAGAGGGAGTATCAGACAACCCCAGGAATGGTAAACAACTCAAACATTTGGACCAATGAATTCATTTTTGTTGAATTGATGAATTTAGATAACATGCAAATCAGATCTGAGAGAAGAGAAGAAATCGAGAGAAGAAGAAGAAGAAGAGAAAATGCAAATTGTACTGTTCCATTCATTAAGAGTAGTAATTACAATTGCCTAACTAATACCTATTGTGATTAACTAACATCTAACCCAACTATGGTTACTAGTTAATCAGCTATAGTAACTATTTAACTATGGTATATAAATAACAACCAATTAACTAACACTAGCATCAGCATATTCCTCAACCCCCCCCCCCCTCCCCCTCAAGCTACGTCTAAGAAAAATGTTCTTAAGGCCTAGCTTGGACAATAGATGATTATGATGAATGCAACTTAATCCCTTCGTCAATAGATCAGGAGGTTGCTCAGCAGAGGGCAGGTACACAGTTTCAACTAATCCCTGTTGTATATTCTCACAAATAAAGTGACAATCAATGTCAATCTACTTAGTTCGCTCATGGAAGACTGGGTTCGCAGCAATTTGTAAGGAAGATTTGCTGTCACAATATACTGGAATAGGCAATGTAATAGATTCTCCCAATTCTTTGAACAGACCAACCAACCACACTATTTCAGCCACAGTCGAAGCTAAGCTCAGATACTCAGCTTCAGCTAAGCTAGGAGATAATTTATTATGCTTCTTGGATTTCCAAGATATTAGGGAATCACCAAGACTAACCATATAGCCAGTCACGGATTTCCTTGTGTTTGGGCATGAAGCCCAATCAGCATCACAAAAGGCTTGCAATTTTGTGGAACCAGTAAATGACATAAGTATCCCTAGACCAGGATTCCTCTTCAAGTATCTAGTCACTCTTAAGGCAGCCTCAAGATGAGATGTCTTAGGAGCATGCATGAACTGACTCAAACACTGCACAGAAAATGAAATATTCGGTCTAGTAATGGTGAGGTAGAGTAACCTACCAATCAACCTCTGATATGATCCAGGATCATCAAGCAAAGTGTCATTAGTAAGACCAAACTGATGGTCTTCAGTCGTGGTTAACTTCTAATTTACCTCAACAGGTGCTCCCACTGGTTTAGCTCCTGCTAAACCAACATCATATATGAGTTCAAGAGAATACTTTCTTTTGTGCAGTAAAACCCCTTCTTTACTCCTCGCAAATTCAATGCCCAAAAAATACTTGAGTTCTCCCAAGTCCTTGATTTTGAAATTCTGATGAAGGGCAGCTTTAGTTTCTGAAATGAGAACATCATCATCCCCAGTAATGAGAAAATCATCCATATACACTAGAATGATGACTATTTTCCCATTAATGTGTTTAGTAAACAAAGAATAATCAAGATGGCTCTTCTTGAAACCTGACTAAAGAAGATCAGTAGTTAGTTTAATATTCCACTAACGGGAGGCTTGCTTAAGCCCATAAAGAGACTTGTGCAATCTATAAACTTGTGTTTTTCCTGCTAAATGTGAGAAGCCTGGAGGCAGCTCCATATAGACTTCCTCTTCCAAATCTCCATGCAAGAAAGCATTGTACACATCCATTTGATGCAAAACCCAACCTTTTGCAGCTGCAATAGCAATCACATATCTAACTATGACCATTTTCACTACATGTGAAAGGGTCTCTTGATAATTCAAATCCTTCCTTCTCACTTATCCTTTTGCAACCAAACAAGACTTGAACCTTTTTATATCTCTAGAAGCTATATATTTGATCTTATATACCCACTTACATCCAATTGCCTTCTTACCATGAGGCAATGTTACCATCTCTCATGTATGGTTATCTTCAAGAGCTTGGATTTCTACTTTCATAGTTTCAATCCACCTCAAATCTTTAGCAGCTTCATGAAAGGATATAGGTTCAGTATCTGAGGAGACTTTAGCAACATATGCTTGACATTTAGCTGAGAGTCCATCATTGTGCATAACATCACTAATTGGATATAGACAATGATTTGCAGAACTTGACCTCCCTTGAGGTCTAATGTAGTCCTTGAGCCAAATGGGAGGTTTAGTAGTTCTCCCAGATCTTATCTAATCACAAACAATAGATCCACTTTTTCTATTATCATATGACATAGAAGCCTCATTTCCTTCAGTTGGTGCTTGTATCTCTGGACCAGCAAATGCACCTTCTTCTGCATTGACACTTCCTCTTTTACTGCTAGAACTAGAGGATGGAGATATTTGCATTTCATGGGCATGAGCATCAGCTATCATATCAATGTTAGTGTTCCCTAATTCCTCAACATCCCTGCAATCGTTAGGTGATAGCAAACAATCATTGTTGATGATGGCAGTTGATGAGTGAGAGAACATTTTGAAATCTTCAGTATTATCTTGGAAAGGATACACATCTTCATGAAAAACCACATCCATGCTCACAAATATAGACCTCTGCTCAATATTGTGTAACGTGTAACCCTTCTGTGTAGGTGCATATCCCAGGAGCACAGATTTTATTGCTCGAGGACCAAACTTGTCCCTTTTCACCAAGTTAGTAGCAAAGCACAGACACCCTAGAACCCTCATATAATTTATACAGGCTTGTCTTCCAAACAACACTTAAAATGGTGATATGTTGTTCAAAACAGTGGAGGGTATTTTGTTGACGATACATACTGCAGCCTCAACACACTTCCCCCCAGAACTTGATAGGCAAATGACCTTGAAACCTTATAGCCCTTGCAGTCTCCAGTATATGTCTATGTCTTTTTTCCACCACTCCATTTTGTTGTGGAATGTATGGACAAGAACTTTGATGTACAATGCCATGCAATGAGAATAACTCATTGCACCTCTGATTAAAAAAACTCTATCCCATTATCAGATCTGAAGCATTTTATCATCTTCCACAACTGTAACTACATCAGACTTAAGATGCAATAAGAAAATCCAGGTCCACCTCTACAACTGTCAGAAAAAATCCCTTTCCATTATGATTTAAGGCTTTGTAAGGCCCCCATACAACTATATGTAGCAAATAAAAGCAATCTACTGCTCTAGTAGTACTTATCTGAAATGGAATTCTAGTTGAGAGTCCATCATTGTGCATAACCTCACTAATTGGATATAGACAATGATTTGCAGAACTTGACCTCTCTTGAGGTCTAATGTAGTCCTTGAGCCAAATGGGAGGTTTAGTAGTTCTCTTAGATCTTATCTAATCACAAACAATAGATCCACTTTTTCTATTATCATATGACATAGAAGCCTCATTTCCTTCAGTTGGTGCTTGTATCTCTAGACCAGCAGATGCACATATGACATAGAAGCCTCATTTCCTTCAGTTGGTGCTTGTATCTCTAGACCAGCAGATGCACCTTCTTCTGCATTGACACTTCCTCTTTTTACTGCTAGAACTAGAGGATGGAGATATTTGCATTTCATGGGCATGAGCATCAGCTATCGTATCAATGTTAGTGTTCCCTAATTCCTCAACATCCCTGCAATCGTTAGGTGATAGCAAACAATCATTGTTGATGATGGCAGTTGATGAGTGAGAGAACATTTTGAAATCTTCAGTATTATCTTGGAAAGGATACACATCTTCATGAAAAACCACATCCATGCTCACAAATATAGACCTCTGCTCAATATTGTATAACTTGTAACCCTTCTGTGTAGGTGCATATCCCAAGAGCACAGATTTTATTGCTCGAGGACCAAACTTGTCCCTTTTCACCAAGTTAGTAGCAAAGCACAGACACCCTAGAACCCTCATATGATTTATACAGGCTTGTCTTCCAAACAACACTTAAAATGGTGATATGTTGTTCAAAACAGTGGAGGGTATTTTGTTGACAATACATACTGCAGCCTCAACACACTTCCCCCCAAAACTTGATAGGCAAATGACCTTGAAACCTTATAGCCCTTGCGATCTCTAGTATATGTCTATGTCTTTTTTCCACCACTCCATTTTGTTGTGGAATGTATGGACAAGAACTTTGATGTACAATGACATGCAATGAGAATAACTCATTGTACCTCTGATTAAAAAAAACTCTATCCTATTATCAGATCTGAAGCATTTTATCATCTTCCCAGATTGTGTCTTGACCATTACAATAAACTGTTTGAGAGCTGTAACTACATCAGACTTAAGATGCAATAAGAAAATCCAGGTCCACCTCTACAACTGTCAGAAAAAATCTCTTTCCATTATGATTTAAGGCTTTGGAAGGCCCCCATACAACTATATGTAGCAAATAAAAGCAATCTACTGCTCTAGTAGTACTTATCTGAAATGGAATTCTAGATTGTCTTGCTAATGGACAAATATCACAATGACTTATTCTAGTACTATCACTACCAGTAAAGCTAGTTAACTTCTTAATGACAGAAAAGGGAACATTTCCCAACCTTTTATGCCACAATTCACTATCAGCCCCTACTACTGCAAAGGACTTAGCTCAATTATTTAACCTCCTTTGTGTATGAAGCACATATAGCTCTCCTTCCTTTTTACCAATATACCTCACCTTTCCAGTGAAGAGATCCTGTAAAATACAAAAGTCAGGATAGAAGGCAGCACAACATTTAAGCGCCTTTGTAAATTGAGATATAGACAATGGGTTGAACTTAAATGCTGGCACGCATAATACACATGTGATAGTTTCTCCTCCATTCAATTGGCAACTTCCAATATGGGACACTTTGGCTGAATCACCTGTAGGGAACTGGACACTACCTGCATTTCCCGTCACCACTTTGCCATGCAAAGTGTCTTGGTTACCAACCATGTAATTAGTAGCTCCAGTATCCACAATCCATTTTTCATGAGGTGGTTGAACATAGGAAATATTACATGCCATATGTGCAGAAGCATGAGCCTCTGAGACATGTGTTTTATTCAACATTGTAAGGATTTGCTCATATTGCTCAGGTGTGAAGGCTGGTGATTGGTGCATATAGCTGTTGGCCTTGTCCATTTCCTTATTGCCCATAATTCTGTGGTTTAGCTAACACTCCATCATAGACACCTTGACCTGTATTACAACTGGTCATGTTTGCCTTTCTTTTTTACTTAAAGTCTGCAGGGTACCCATTCAACTTGTAACAGTTAGCCTTCAAATGCCCTTTCATGTTACAGTATTCACATCTCATTAGCTTGTAGCAGTTGTCTCATGTATGTCCTTTCATATTACAATAGTCACACTCCATATTATAATTTTTCTTCGCTATTTTCTGCCCTAACTTTGATTAGTATAAGGCTGTGGGATCTAATGAATCAGGAACATAAGAACTGTCGCCAGCCACCATTTTCTGACTCTCATCTTGCAAAATCATTGCATATGCTTGATTAACAATGGAAATTTTGGATTTTATAAGAATTTGACTACGAGCTTGACTTTAACTATCATTAAGTCCCATCAAAAATTGCCATAGTCGCTGATATTGTTGGTGATCTACAAACTTTTTAGACTTATCACAACAAGTAGGTGGTGGCATAACTGAGTCATATTCATCCCAGAGATCCTTCAATTTTGAGTAATATACAAAAACACTGGTTGCTCCTTGGGTCAGTGTAAAAATTTCTCTATGAAGATAGTACATACGTGAAGCATTTACTTTATCAAAACGCTCTCGCAGATTACCCCAAATTACACATGCATTAGATCGAAACAGAACACCACTCAACAAATCTCGACTAACATTATGCATAATCCACGATTTTACTATAGCATTACAGCGATCCCAGAGATTAGAATACTTATCTCCATAGGTGTCACGAGTGATGGTTCCGTCAATAAACCCCAGCTTGTTACGAGTCAGTAGCGAAACCTCCATAGCTTGGCTCCACAAAGTGTAATTCTCTATTCCAATCAGCTGAAAACCTAGTGATAGTGCTCCAGGTGTGTAAGATGGATGCAAATACAAAGGATGATTGTGATCAATCACAACTGAACTTTGATCAACAACTTCATCAACCGCCATTGAAGAGAAATTAGGGCTTCTGAACAAAAAACAGAGAATAATCGCCTCTCGCTCGCTCTTCAACTAATTCACGGCGAAGAACTCTAGATTCGATCGATTATCTGCTATGATACCATGTTGAACTGATGAATTTAGCTAACATGCAAAACAGATCTGAGAGAAGAGAAGAAGAAGAAGAAGAAGAAGAGAAAATTGAAATCGTACTGTTCCATTCATTAAGAGTAGTAATTAGAACTGTCTAACTGACATCTATTTATATTAACTACCATCTAACCCAACTATGGTTACTAGTTAATCAACTATAGTAACTATGCAAATATGATATATAAATAATAACCAATTAACTAGCACTAGTATCAACACATTCCTCAACATTTTTTAATCGCATCAAATGTTTTATATTTAATATGATATGTATAATGTGTCTTTTTTTTCTTTGTTTAAAAAAAATATGTTTCTTGCATACCTTTCCGCCTGACTGTGATTAATAATTAAGTATATCAATTTTTGACTAGTAAAGTTTATACAATTCATTAATTGGTTTGGTGCAAAATACATATTCCAACAAGGGTTATAAGTTTCTTTTTCCATCTTAAGTTAAAATAACACTTTTTAAGTTTGAAATATGTCCCATACCCAGAGAAATAGCGTTATCAATCCATATCTGAGGCCGAGACTGCAGGAAATGGCAAGCTGGATTGGTCAAGCTCAACAAATATCCTTAGCTCTAGTCACTAGGAATACTATATTGCATTTAGAGCAAATTAGAACTTAGTATAGGAAATGATGTAAATGAGTAGGGGTAGTCCAATCTCTCACTGTACCTCACTCCTCACATTATAAATATTTTTTGGGATATCAATGAAAAGAAACTTTTAACCAAAAAAAATGTGTCCCACAGCCCCAAGAATGAAGTTAATTCGATCTAGTATGTAGGTATATATGGGATTAGAGCATCTTTACTTATGGAGAAGTACTGTGCGTGCAGACATTGTTGGAGTAATTAGCTAATAGGTACTACTCATCTTATATGATGTAGTTTGACTAGCTGCAAAGTTTAACAAAACAAATCTAGATATTATTTTTATTTTGTTTTTTGGGTGGCCAAAAGACTCGAAGTTTCCCTATTGATGTGCTTTCTGCAAGTTTATGTGGATTTTAGCACTTTTCGTATAAAAATAAAAAATTTCTTTAGCAGTTGTCACTTGCCTCAGAGAAAAGAAGTTTTCAAGATTATAATTAATAAAGTTTTATCTAATATGAACAAAATCTCAAGATAGATTAAATCTGTTAGCTCTATTATCAATTGTTAAGGAATTATTAAAGGAAATCGATTATAAAAAAAATTATTAACAATTTAAAAAAAATTAGGCCTCATATTAAATTTTGGCTTAGGCCACACATGTTTGAGCCGCCCTGTGCTAAACGATAGACCTAAGCAGATACTACGCTATTGCTAAATCGGAAATGGCCAAATACCTCCATGAGCTTTATGATAAGGTATATATATAACCCTCCTTAAAAGCTTGGCTCATATCCAACCTTGCCGTTACACTATTGGGCCGGTACCCTCTTTGTTTTAAACGGAGCCAAATACCCGCCTGGACTTTACGTTAAGGTCTATATATAACCCTCATTTTTTTAACAAAATATTTTTCTTTGTAAAAACTAGAAATATTTTGTTGAAAATTTCAGCAGTTCTAATAAAGCGAAAACATTTTGTTAAAAAACAATTTTTTCCCTTGTTTTTACAACAAAATAAACAGTTTTTACAAATTTATTTTTCTAGTTTTTACAAAAATAATCTTTAAAAAAAACTGAAAATGAATAAAAAATATTTTTCAAAAGCGACTATAATTTGTTGAAAATATTTTATTCAGTTTTTAAAAAATGAAAATATTTTGTTAAAAACTAAAAAAGTCCTAATTCATCTGTTTTTACAAAAACAAATATTTTGTTAAAAAATGATTTTTGCAATTTCCCTTTTGTAAAACTTTAAAAAAAATTGCAAAACTTGTTTTTTAAAAAAATATTTATTTGTAAAAAAATGGACTAAAACTGTAAAAACTGAGGAATTAGATCATTTTAAGTTTTTAACAAAATATTTTCGTTTTTAAAAAATTGAATAAAATATTTTCAACACATTATTTTCGCTGAAACCAGCAAATAGCTCTTTGTAATGTTATTATCTAATTAATAGAAGTTCTTTTGATTACCAAAAAATAAGAATAAAATATTTTCAACAAATTCTCTTTTGAAAAATGTTTTTTTTATCTTCATTTTCAGTTTTTAAAAGATTTTTTTGTAAAAAAGGAAAAAAAAATTGTTTTTTAACAAAATATTTTCATTTTTTAAGAACCGAAGAAATTATTTTCAACAAAATATTTTTAATTTTTACAAAAAAAATATTTTGTTAAAAAAACGAGAGTTATATATAAACCTTAACGTAAAGTCTATAAAGGTATTTGGTTCCGTTTAAAATAAAGGGGGCATCCGGACTAATAGCGTAACGGTAAAGTTGGATATGAGCCAAATTTTTAAGTACTATTTTGTTGACGTATTGCGAGCTGTAAAAGAAATCATATAATCAATCTATGATAAAGTTGGTAGGCTATAAACAACTAGAGTCGCATGTTAGAATTAAATATAGGCAAAATACCTAACTTACCCCCTAAACTATAACTCAAATTCGTGTTACACACTTTCTGACCACGAAAATCATATTATACAATTAACCTTTCAAAATTGTATCTAATACACACTACTTTTGACCAGGTATATTACATGTAAAAGGAGCGCGTCAGGAGGTGAAAAGTGTGTGTCTGCAGCTTTATGTCAACGGTTCAGATTTAATAAAGTTGACAATGGGTTGCTCTGATGGTAAGCAACCTCCACTTCCAACCGAGAGGTTGTGAGTTCGAGTCTCCCCAAGAGTAAGGTGGGAAGTTCTTGGATGGAATGATGCCGGGGGTCTGTTTGAAAACAGCCTCTCTACCCAAGGATAGGGGTAAGGTCTGCCTATATACTACCCTCCCCAAACCCCACTAAGTAGGATTATACTGGATTGTTGTTGTTGTTGATCCTATGGTCCAACTTAATCGTTTTTCTATGTCTTTTTTCTTTTATTTTCCCTCCAATCCCATGACCAGCGAAACCCTCGGTATTCTCTTCCATTGAACTTCATCATTTCATTTCAATCAATTACTCCAACAAGAAAAAAGCCAGTAACATACACTATTAGAAGTCCAAGGAAGTTCTATTAATTTCAATCCAAGGAAATTCTATTAATGTTATTCCATGGCTTCTTTGTGACATATAATTAGCAAATACTTGAATATCCAATTAAGAGAAATGCTGCAAGTGCACTTTCCATTCATGAGCATCTTCAAAAAAGCTAAAATTTAAACTTTCCAATTCATGGTCTTTCAATTGGCATATGAGCAAACAAATGGAAACCCAATTCGAAAAAAATGCTGACAGGTAGACCTCTCCATTAATGGCCTCTTAGTAACATATGAGCATAAACCTAGTTTAGAATATACAAAAATGACAAAATAAGAGATTCTAGAGATGAATTTAGTGCATCAAAACCTAGAAGTTCAACTCGAATTAAAAAGTTTCAGTCAAGGAGGGGTCTTACTGGCCTTTGTTTTCTGATGACGAGGTCATTTCCTTGAGACGGTTAATATCGGCGATGTATTGAAGATGGTGATTGGATGGGACATTTTTTTCTGTTGATTATGGCTATGGCACTAGCCATGGAGGTGGTATTGGCGGCAGACATAGAAGAGGAGGATAAGAGGAAGAAGCAGATGCACGGGTAGAGAGTATGAAGAAAATGAGAAACTTGTGAGTGTGTTTGGGGGGTGTCTTCCATTTTTTCTTGACCAGTTCTTCAAAACATGTGTATTATACCCACGGTTAACAGTGTGTAATAGAAATTTGAGTGTAAATTGGATGGGTAAATTATGTATTTTGCGTTAAGTATATTACTTACATTTTATTTTGCATGTATCCGAAGCAATTAGCTGGCATCAACTTCAGCTGCTTGTACTTTGATATATAGTAGTCATTAACCATGAATATGATCATCTGAATAACTATTGATCAAACAAAATGAAAAATCAAAAAAGTAAATAAATATGTCTAGTCAATGCCATTGCTATCTTTGGATTTAGGTTATAGCACGTACAATGACCAACAAATTAAAAATCAATTAAGTATGTTACATAAATCGTGAACGTATACAACTCATGCAGACGTTGCCTATCACCTTTTTCACCAAAGATTAATTTCTTTTTTTGAACCTCAGAGTGGACCTATCAAAACTTTCTACTGCCTAATATATAGAATTTAATGGATATGGCTAATCCATACCAATGTCCCTGCGCTTTAATGCAAATTGTACCAACTTTTCTTTGTGATCTACTACCCACCTATAAATTTGATCAACTATGTAAATCGCATCCGCAATTTTATAACTACGAGGTATAGGGTATGCGAATAAAGTTCTATATAAAAGGTTAATTAAAAAAATGATATACAAAGTATATATATATAATTGCACCTGAACTTGTACCCAAATCCCTGTTACACACATGTTGATTACGGATATCCTTTTGCACACCCAACATTTTAAAAGTGTGTCAGTTACACACCATTTGATTACATAGCAAGAGCGTATTTCACACACAAATTAGGCGAGTGAATAGGAAAAGAAATCTGTGAACTCTCGTGTGTGTAACTGACACATGTCCATTTTTTTATTTTTGAATTAAAAACAACATCTTCTTCCTCAAGAGATTAAATAAACAACCAACTCTTGCAACAGTAGAGAAATTATTCCCTTTTCTTTTTCTCCAAATCTAGCCATAGAAAACTTTCATCCCTCTTCCATAGAAAACAAACAACCACCTTGTTGTTGTCCTTCCCCCTTCTCCCTTTTCCCATTTTCGTCTTCTTCCCCACCCACTTTCATCATCTTCCATGTCCATCATTTTAAGAATAATAATAATATAAAATAGTTTTGGAAGAAATTGGTAAAGAAAGTTAAAAAAATCTATATCAAGAGAATTTTATAAATCTGAGTTTGAATCTATACCACGAATCGAGCAACCATGGATTTGGCCATAACCAACTTTAATGGAGTTTTGAGTTTTGCATTATATTTCTTGTGTCAGATTTGAATTTAGACTCACAAACTCGTGATTAATGTACTTGAGTTCCTAATTTTACTTTATATATGAAGGTGATTAAATGTGGATTTTTGGTGGTGTCTGGCGTCAATCTCCCATGGAGAAGAGAAAGATATGAAATGGAGAACATGGTTAAGGGGTATAGGTGTAATTTTAAGTGTTTTATTTTTTAAATAAAAAATAGTGACACGTATCACTATTTGATTGGAGCGTGAAATCACACATGTTTTGGAAAATTGGTCAAGATAAAAGTAGTGTGTATTTGACACACTTTTAAAAGGTTGGATGTGTAAAAGGTTGTCTGTGATCACCAAATGTGTAATAGCGATTTGAATACAAGTTCAGGTATTATTTTATGTGTGTATATATATACATATATATGTATATATATGTATATATATATATATACATATATATATATATATATGTATATATATATATATATATATATATATATATGCTAAATTGTGTGAAGGTTTTGAGACAATAAGATTATATTCTTGGGCGAATTTGGCACAATTGAAGACAGATATAACACTTATCTCAACTTCTAATTTAAATTTAAACAATCAAATTGGAAAAGATATACAAAGAAAAAAGAAGAAAAAAGGTAGGATTATGTCTTATTGGATGTTTCTGCTTTTTATCATTCTTGTTTAAAAAGAGATGAACAGACTTCTTTTTTTTTTTTTTTTGGTTTAACATTAGTTTATATTGATATCAACATGTACAAGAAGGTGTTTTTAGTGGTAGTGTAGACTAACTACCACTCACTACACAGACTATACTGCTATTACAATTCATTCAAACTAATAGCTAAGGATAATAATTAAGTTGTCTCAGCCCCTTTAACCATTTCTTGCATTTTCTGCCTCGTGCATGAATAAGAAGTGCAATCTCTCGGCAAACAAGGTTAGCATCAAAAGGTTTTTTCTCAAATCTGATAGCATTCCTGCATCTCCAAATCAACGATACTGTGGTAACAAAGGCAGTGGCTATCACAGCCTTTCTAAACTGTTTTCTTCTGGCATTGTAACATATCCATGTCAACTCATCCTTCCAGCATCCTATCCTTCTATTACAACCGAACCAGCAGCAAATTCTGAACCAAATATTACTTGTAACTGGACAATTAAAATATAAGTGATCAAACTCTTCAATGTTCTGATTGCAAAATACACAGGATTCTTCAACAGTGATGCCAAATTTTATTAATCTGTCAAGTGTTGGCAATCTATCATGAGCAGCCATCCACGCAGTAAACTTATGTCTAGGCAAGACATTAGTTGTAGCCATCAAATTCTTCCACTCCACTCTAGGACAAACTGGAAGCAAAGAATGGTATAAGGAATGAATTTGAAACTTTCCAGTTTTACACAAACCTGAGAGTCTAAACAAAAGACCTCCTTGCAAACTGTTGACAGCCATAACATGAGCTCTGCACTCTATTATCTTTCTGATTACCCAAGAAGCATTTTTTGGATTAGTCATTATTTCAATGTCATCACTCTTTATGTAATAGAAATGAATCCATTTGATCCAAAGGCAATCCTTTTTCCTTGCTAAATCCCACAGTAACTTAGATACAGCAGCTTTGTTCCAAGTCTGAATATCAATGAGATTTAATCCTCCAGCAGTAACAGGCCTACATATTTTATCTCAAGCTATCAATGATTTTTTGGATACTGTTCCATTACCAGTCCAGAGGAATGATCTGCAAATAGCTTCAATTGCTTTCACCACCTTCTTAGGCAATATGAAAATCTGGGACCAATAGGTTTGAACTCCAAATAATACTGATTTGATAAGTTGACATCGGCCAGCATAAGATAAGAATTTGGCAGACCAGCATGTAATTCTATCAGTGATTTTCTCAATCAGAGGCAAATAATGATGTATATTTAACTTCTTTGAGTGTAAAGGAATGCCCAAGTACTTGAAAGGGAGATGCCCTTCACTGAACCCCAAGTCCTCTAGGATAACCTCTTTTTCAATCTGAGAAATGCCAGCAAAATATACAGCACTCTTAGACTTATTGGCAGAAAGTCCAGATGCTGCAGAGAATGATAAGAATGCATCATGCAGTAATTGAATAGATGTTAGATCAGCTCTGCAGAATAACAACAAGTCATCTGCAAAGCAAATATGAGAACAGTTGAGCTTCCTGCATCTAGGATGAAAGTTAAAGTCACCATTCTTATGTAGCTGATTAAGGTTTCTGTTAAGATACTCCATTGCAATAACAAATAGGTAAGGAGACATAGGATCTCCTTGCCTAATACCTCTTCTGGCTTGAAATGGCTTAGTGAGACCCCCAATAATCACTAAAGAATAAGTAACAGTTAAAACACAAGCCATAATCCAATCCACAAACTTTGCAGGAAATCCAAGATCAACCAACATCTGCTTAAGGAATCTCCATTCAATGGTATCATAAGCCTTCCTTAAATCAACCTTTAGTACACACCTAGGTGATATACCCTTCCTGCCATATCCCTTGAACAGCTCATGACTGAGCAAAACATTATCTAAAATACTCCTCCCTTCTATGAATGCTGACTGACCTTTCCCAATAATGTTGTCAATGACAGCTTTCAATCTTCTGGTAATGACTTTAGAAATAATCTTGTAAAGAGTGGTGCAGCAAGCAATGGGCCTAAAGTCCTTTACTGTTTTAGGAGTTTTAACCTTAGGAACAAGAGCAATAGCAGTAGTATTAAGCATGTGTGGCATATGACAAGTAGAAAAGAACTCCTCAGTGGCAGCAAATACATCATTCTTGACTGTCTCCCAGTTCTTAGTGAAAAATTCCACAGGAAATCCATCAACACCTGGAGCTTTATCATTTGGCATATCTCTAACAGCATCAGTAATCTCTTCCATAGTTGTTAGATAATACGCTTAACGCTAGAGGGGGGGTGAATAGCGTTATAATAAAAATTAGCGTAAACTAGCGGAATTTAAAAATTGCAGGAAATAAATAAGTGCGATAAATAAGAAAGAACGCACCGATGTATCCTGGTTCACCACAACCCGTGGCTAGTCCAGTCCCCGAGAGACTCTCTCGAGATTTCCACTAACTTCGTTAAGCTTACGGGTGCTTAACAAACCGTTACACTTGCTCAAGGATACCACACCTTAAGACTTCACTTGCTCGAGGATACCTCACCCCAAGACTTCACTGTTAAGCTTACGGGTGCCTAACAAACCTTTACAACCAGAGGACACAAGCCTCAACACCTTTGCTCGGAGATACAACACTCCAAGACTTCAACCAAGGAAACACAAGTTCCTTCTTACAACAAGAGAATAACAATTCTCTTCAAGTGTACAAAACACTAAGCACTCACTTAAACAATACTCTCTTAATAGAGTGGATATGAGTAAACAAATACGCTCAAGATCACAACAATAAATTCAAGACCTTGGCTTTCAAAATATGATAAAAATGATCAATAAATGATATTGGAAATGTATGAAAGCTAAAGAATGTTTTTGGTCAGAAGTTTTGTGTGTTCAATGAGTGATTTTGAGGTGTATTTATAGCTCCAAAATCACTCCTAGCGTTGCTATGATCATAAATACAGATTCTGAAAATCTGTTAGATAGTCGACTATCCGATATGGTTATTCGACTATCTTGGCAACGGTCACAAGGATAGTCGACTATCCAATATCAGATATTCGACTATCTGACCCTGCGGAAATGGTCCGATTTTAAAACAACTAACTTATTGAAAATAAGTTATAAAATATTTTTCAAAGCTTTGTTTGAAGATATAAAATATTATAAATATCTTAAACATGATAAACAATTTTAATGACCATTCCGAATCAATAAAAACATTTAAAATCATTTTGTTTTAAATGTATTGAAAATATTTATTATATAACATTTAAAACCAATTTGTTTTAAATGCAATAAAAGTATTTATGATATGCATATATTGTAAAACCATTTATGGTATGCATATATTTTAAAATCATTTGTGATATGCATATATTGTAAAATCACTTATGATATGCATATATTGTAAAATCACTTATGATATGCATATATTGTAAAATCATTTTATGAGAGAAGCCAAGACTCAAACTTAAAGTCGGATCAAGATCACAATAAAGACAATATAAATAAGACTCAATAAAAGGTCTTCATTTATTTTCATTGCTTCTCTCGATCTTGTCTTGAACTTCTTGGACTCCAATTCTTGTCCGCTCAAATAACGTTGCATAGCCTTTTCTTCCTCTATACTCATTGTAATTTTGCATATCAATTCTTTATCTTCCTTTTGCATATCTACAAAATGAATAGCACTTTAGTTAAAATATAAATTAAAGTGTATTCAATAATAACTCACATTTATTTGGCATATATTATTTTCCATTAAATTGGTTTGTCAATTATCAAAACATATAAGTATGAACATATACATATGTTCCAACAATTTCCCCCTTTTTGATAATGGCAAACCTTCATGGGAATATGCATATACCCTTTATAAAAGACTATGCCAAATGTAAGACAAGTTATTATTGAGTTCCCCCTCAATTTATGCAATAAATATTTAAAACAAATAAATATGCATATACCCTTATCTTTTCCAATGCATGGAAAATAAATATACCATTAATCTTCCCAAAAGCATGATTAAAGATAAATATGCATATACCCTTAATCTTCCCCCTTTTGACATTAACAAAAAGATAATTTCATTAATGAAGAAGGAAAATTACAATAAGAGTACAATAAATGAAAATACATTTCAAATAATGAAAATACAAATCAAGAACTTTCATCGTCGTCGAAATCATCGTCATCGGTAGAAGTACTTGCGGAATAGACGTGAGAATACGAATAGTTGACATGGTCAAAATATCCGTGGATTTCGTCACTAAGCCTATGCACATTTCTTTCCGTGCGAGACACATTACTATCGATTCGATTAATTGAGGTCGATAGAGAGGCAAGTTGATCCAAGATGGCTTGAGACACATCCGGTTGGGCACGAGGACGACGAGCTTGAATTGGAGGAGGAGGATTTGGAATTTGATCATGTGGTTGATCATGGCCATGAAAAGAGGTCTCTTGAATTTCCCAATGTTTGGTGCGAGTTTTCTTGATACCAACATTGGTGTTGACTTGAGATGCTTCAAGAAGATGCATTATAAGTAATGCATAAGGAAGGGATTTGTCACTTCCTATTGAGTCAAACATATGTGTAAGAACAAATTTACACCGATTTATGCGTGCTTTGGAAATAATAGCATGCATGATTTTTGCATCTTCACGGCCAATTGTCGTGTGATTGCTTTTTCTCGGTTTAAGAATCCGAGTGACAACATAAAGAATCAAACGAAATTCCGGAAAAATTCCTTTAATAGGAGCTCTCTTTTGCTCTTGAGAGAATTCAAATTGTCCAATTCCAATAAGGTTGAAGAGGACATTTTCATCATAGAGAATTCCTTCGACACCGGTATATTGTTCGATGTCTTGGCCATCACGAGGAAGATTTGTGATAGCTTGAATATTTTCTTCACTTAGAAGAATATGAATACCATTTACTTTGGTAGAAAGAACTCCATCTTCATCTTTCTTAAGATTCGAATAAAAGACTTGAATCAAAAGAGGATGAATAAAATCATACTTCAAATAAACAAAGTCAAGGATTGAACTTTGTAGGAGTATATGTGAATGATTAGAATCCGCTAGATATCTTGCGGTTGTGAATCGAGGTGGAAGAATATCTCGATTTTCAAAGTTTCTAATAAATCGTTGAAGCTCATTTTCTTGTTCAAACCAAAGAACAGATCCATCATCATAACAATGTAGAGATGGAGGAGGATTTGAAGAAGAAGGGATATTCTTTCCGGCACGAGAGCGTTTAGAGCTTCTATTTGCCATTGAAATTTGTAGGCAAGAAGAACTTTTGAAAGAAGTTTGGAATAGAATTTTTTGAAGAGAATTTCAAGAATGATTTTGGTGTGAAACAAAGAGTGCACACTATTCCTATTTATAGAGTTCAAGAAAATATAGCATTGAATGACAAAAATCAGATTTTTGGACTGATTGGAACGGCTATAAAACGGTCAGATTTTTGAAATTTGACTGAGGATAGTCGAATAACTTATTGGATAGTCGACTATCTGGGAACGATATTCGAATATCTTCTAGGATAGTCGAATATCTGGAAACAAATATACTCGAATAACTTCTGGTTAGTCGAATATTTGGAGAAATAGCTTGATTTTCTGGATAATCAAGCTATTCGAATAACTTCTAGTTAGTCGATTAACTTCGACGTCTTTAAAAAATCGTTTAAGCAGAAAGTATTGGAAAAACAACTTTCATTTTATGGAATTCGTTTATTAAAGAATAAACAATATTTTTGGTAAAAAAGTATATCATTATTTTATGAACATAATTTTATCAAATCAAATATGCTATTTCTAAATTCACGAGTCAAGAGAAAAAAAAATATTGACTTGAATTGAAACTTTATCTTGGTTCCCCCTGAATTTAGGGCGATACCTGCAAAAGAAAATACGCGTCTTTCACGCTCAAGTCAGTAATATTCAAAATATAAATGCAACAAAAAAAATGTATGCATTTAGATCAACGTTTAACCACATTAGGACGTGACTTCTTTGAACATGATTTATAATTAGCACTTCAATAACCGCTAAATATTATATCAATTCTGCTAGCAATAAGGTAAAGTGAGGAACGATCATACCTTTGTAATTCTTGATATTGCTTTCCTTACCTTTCACATTTCTGTCAAGACGGTCATATGAATTCATTGAATTGGCCATTGCTTTGGTGTTGCTTATTTCAAAGCGATTTAGCAACTCGTTGCAATATTGAGCATGACAAATGAAAGTTCCCTCTTTCATTTGTTTCACTTGCAACCTCAAGTTGAAATTTAGTTCTTCCATCATGATATTTCAAGAATTTGCTAGTCATGAGTTTTAAACTCCTTGCATACAAATTTATTAGTTGCTCCAAATATAATATCACCAATAAGAATACAAGAAATATCATCAATGAAATTTCTGCAGTCTATTTTCCTTAAAAAAATTCCCTTTCAAATAAGGCAAACTAGAATGTGAAGACATTCCCCCTTACTTGAAGCATATCACCTAAACACTTCTTCTTTTTGGCATTTAGCAAGAAGAGAGTATATTAAGGAAAAACTATGAGAAGTATGCAGTATGAAGATTTATAGAAATTTATCAAGACATACCAACAAAAACATAAATCTACCAATTGTTATAAAACAATGATAAAACCATTTGTTGAAAAACATACACAACAGTTGCCTAATTGCCAATTAAGAGTTGCTGAAATTACTCAGTGACAATCGATTGTCAAGTTACCACAATCGATTGTTTGCCAGTTCTTCCAAAAATCAATCCCAGATTTTACGCATAACAATCGATTATATAAGATCAATAATCGATTACTGGCAACGTTCAAAAAATCCTTTCCAGATTTTACGTAAAACAATCGATTGTCAACAATCTACAATCGATTACTCAGCAACGTTCAAAAAATCCTTTCCAGATTTTAATTAAAACAATCGATTATAGGAAATCAATAATCGATTACCTGACGGTATTTGAAAATATTTTGGCAACAGTCAGTTATACAATCGATTATACTAAGTTAACAATCGATTATATATCAGTCTTGAAAAATCAATTTAGACACTGCCACTTGACAATCGATTGTTATATACTCACAATCGATTATTTAATAACTTTGAAAAAGTCTGGAAGACACTGCCTCAACACAATCGATTGTCATATGTTCACAATCGATTATTTTGTGTCTTTTAAAAATCTGATGGACACTGTCTCTTCACAATCGATTGTCATTAGCTTCACAATCGATTATTCTGAGTTTTGAAAAACTTTGATGGACACTGCCTCATCACAATCGATTGTCATAATGTTCACAATCAATTGTCATGCAGGTTTTGAAAAACCTTATGCTCACTGCCTTAACACAATCGATTATCATTAGTTCACAATCGATTGTCATGCAGTCTTTAACATAATCGATTATCATAAGTACATAATCGATTATCTTAGTCCAAATTTTAGAGGCATGTATAAAAATCATTTTGACTGAAGTATATGCATGATTTAAAATCATTTAGCATTAAATTAAATATGCATGATTTTGTAAAAATAATTATTATTGGAAAACATAACAGATGTATCAACTGTTATTTAACAACTATTACGATTAAGCATATCAGAAATTTCAACAGTATAAGAACTCAATTAACAACAAATATGTTAACAATGGTTGCTTGCACATATCAACAATTCGGTTTTTATTGAAAGGATAACTAACCGAAATTCCCCCTTGATGCAATGAGGTTCCGTGCTTGGTGCATCTACTACAATATTGTAGTCTTCAAGCACACCTGCAAAAGTACCTAAACATAGGTTTTTGGTGCCCAAACACTTTTGGGTCCTTGGGAGTTAGGCAAATAATAATTATAGCCACAAGATAAATCCCTATGTTTTGCAAAACATGTGGGTGCTATGTGTCCTACCCGGTTGCAGTAGTGACATACAACATTCGGGTTGTGCATATGCCTAGGTTGTGCCAAATACGTTCTAGGTAATCTAAAATCAACATTCCAGGGAGCGTTGAAATTCCTAGAGTTATTTCTAGTCGGTCTAGAGTAATTATTTCTAGATTCATTTGCACAATTTCTAGAATCGTTTCTAGGTGATCTAAAGTTATTCTAGACTCATTAAAAAACTAGGATTATTTCTAGGTGGTGCATCACGATTTCTAGCATGATTCTTATTCTTTTTACGCCTTCTGTTTTTCCATTTCTTCTTGATCTCTTCAATAGATTTAGGAGCATCTACACTATGTTTTTCTAGTGTGTTCCTAAGTTCTATGTTTTCTAGTTTCAAGGAATCACAAGATAAACAAATAGAACTTTTATCAATTGAAGAAGATTCATTCACTGCTTTAATCTTATTTCTAAGATCAAAAATGTCATTTTTCAAGAAATCATTTTCTTTTTCTAAAACATCAATTTTATTTTTGAGAACACCATTTTCATTAGTTAATTTTTCAAAATCTATTTCTTTCAAAGAAGAGGATTTTCCAAAATCTTTTTCTTGTAAAGAAAGTGTTTTCTGCAAAGAAAATGTTTTCTTCAAATCTTTTATCATTTTGGAGGCATTAACAAATTCACCATACAGTTCATCATAGGCACTTTGCAATTCTTCAAAGGAGTGAGAGTTAGATGTACTTACCTCTTCTCCTTCGTCGGCCATGAGACATTTGGCAGTTGGTTCATCACATGAACTGTCTGCTTCTTGAGGCGCATTTTCATAAGTGTCCTCAAGCTTATCCCACATCTCTTTAGCAGTTTTGTATTGGGAAATTTTCCGATAGTTCTCCTGTTTCAAGGAACTATACAACATATTGATAGCCTTGGTATTGTATTAACTTACCATGGCTTTTCCAACTTGTTTCGTCATTTGTTCTCCACACTTGATGATTTGCCATAGGCGAAAGTTGTTTGATTTGATGAAGATTGTCATCCTATCTTTCCAATGTGTGTAATTGCTTCCATCAAATATTGGAGGCAAAAAGATAGAGTGACCTTCACCTATTCCTGCAAAAGCACTACTAGTAGAAGCCATAGAAGGATTCTCTCAAACTGTTAAGTCTTTCAGAGAGTTAGGCTCTGATACCAATTGTTAGATAATACGCTTAACGCTAGGGGGGGGGTGAATAGCGTTATAATAAAAATTAGCGTAAACTTGCGGAATTTAAAAATTGCAGGAAATAAATAAGTGCGATAAATAAGAAAGAACGCACCGATGTATCCTGGTTCACCACAACCCGTGGCTAGTCCAGTCCCCGAGAGACTCTCTCGAGATTTCCACTAACTTCGTTAAGCTTACGGGTGCTTAACAAACCGTTACACTTGCTCAAGGATACCACACCTTAAGACTTCACTTGCTTGAGGATATCTCACCCCAAGACTTCACTGTTAAGCTTACGGGTGCCTAACAAACCTTTACAACCAGAGGACACAAGCCTCAACACCTTTGCTCGGAGATACAACACTCCAAGACTTCAACCAAGAAAACACAAGTTCCTTCTTACAACAAGAGAATAACAATTACTTCAAGTGTACAAAACACTAAGCACTCACTTAAACAAGACTCTCTTAATAGAGTGGATATGAGTAAACAAATACGCTCAAGAACACAACAATAAATTCAAGACCTTGGCTTTCAAAATATGATAAAAATGATCAATAAATGATATTGGAAATGTATGAAAGCTTCAGAATGTTTTTGGTCAGAAGTTTTGTGTGTTCAATGAGTGATTTTGAGGTGTATTTATAGCTCCAAAATCACTCCTAGCCGTTGCTATGATCATAAATACAGATTCTGAAAATCTGTTAGATAGTCGACTATCCGATATGGTTATTCGACTATCTTGGCAACGGTCACAAGGATAGTCGACTATCTGATATGGATATTCGACTATCTTTGCAACGGTCATCAGGATAGTCGACTATCCAATATCAGATATTTGACTATCTGACCCTGCGGAAATGGTCCGATTTTAAAACAACTAACTTATTCAAAATAAGTTATAAAATATTTTTCAAAGCTTTGTTTGAAGATATAAAATATTATAAATATCTTAAACATGAAAAACAATTGTAATGACCATTCCGAATCAATAAAAACATTTAAAATCATTTTGTTTTAAATGTATTGAAAATATTTATTATATAACATTTAAAACCAATTTGTTTTAAATGCAATAAAAATATTTATGATATGCATATATTGTAAAACCATTTATGATATGCATATATTGTAAAATCATTTGTGATATGCATATATTGTAAAATCACTTATGATATGCATATATTGTAAAATCACTTATGATATGCATATATTGTAAAATTATTTTATGAGAGAAGCCAAGACTCAAACTTAAAGTCGGATCAAGATCACAATAAAGACAATATAAATAAGACTCAACAAAAGGTCTTCATTTATTTTCATAGCTTCTCTCGATCTTGTCTTGAACTTCTTGGACTCCAATTCTTTTCCGCTCAAATAACGTTGCATAGCCTTTTCTTCCTCTATGCTCATTGTAATTTTGCATATCAATTCTTTATCTTCCTTTTGCATATCTACAAAATGAATAGCACTTTAGTTAAAATATAAATTAAAGTGTATTCAATAATAACTCACATTTATTTGGCATATATTATTTTCCATTAAATTGGTTTGTCAATTATCAAAACATATTAGTATGAACATATACATATGTTCCAACAATAGTAACCTCTCTAATAAGAGCCCTTTGTTGATCAAGTGTAAGACAGATTCCTTCTTTAACAACAGCAGAGTTTAGACAAGGTAATTCAACAGGTCTATCACCCATCAGAGATTTAAAAACTTCAATAAATTCATGTTCAATAGCCACAGGATCATTAAGCTTAACACCTGTTTCAGTATAGATAGAAGTAATATTGCTTTGGCTGGATCTTATTTTCCACTGTGCATGAAGATATTTGGTGTTAGCATCACCACAATCAATCCAGTTAGCCTTTGATTTCTGTCTCAAGACTTGCTCCTCTACATTACTCCACTTCTCTATGTTAAGAAGGGCTTCTTTCTCTGCACTGAATAGTTGTGTTGAACAAGGATCCATCAACATCTGGCTTTGAATAATATCCAATTGCTCCCTTGCATGAATCAATTTCTGTTGATAAGAAGCCATATGCCTATTGAGTCCTTTTAGCTGCTGCTTCATCTCCTTAAGCTTGTGCCAAATCTGTTGCAATGATGACCCTTCCCTACTTGGTTCCACACCTGCTGTAAAATAGTATCAAATTGAGGATCCTCCATAACAGTGTAGTAAAGTCTGAAAGGTTTAGGATGTAAAAGCCTTTGCCTTCCAAACTTAATAAAGATAGGGATATGATCAGAGACTGAGTGATTCAAGAAATCTGCTTCCACATGACTGTACTGCTGTAGCCATTGAAAGTTTCCAATTGCCCAATCTATCTTACTATATACCTGTTTATTAGTCCAAGAATACTTCCAACCTTTTGAACTGATAGGAGTGAGTTGAAGATCATATATCAATTCCTTGAAGTCCTTTACCTCTGCATCTGCTACAGGAGAACCAATTCTGTCTTCAGAGGATAAGACAGCATTGAAATCTCCACTTAACAACCATGCATCCTGGCTTGGAATGGAAAGACCTCTCAGATCACTCCAAAGCTGCTTCCTAAGTGAGATTGTATTGTAAGCATATATGACACTCAGCTGGAATTTAATTGTTGAAGTTGTATCTTCAACACTACAATGAATAAACTGATCAGTGGTACATATGATATGAACTTGTATATGTGACCTCCAAACTAACCATATCCTGCCATTAGTTGCTTTGAGATAGTTGTGATGAAACTTCCATCCTTTAGCAATTTTATTAAAAATACTATGGGCTTTTGGTTCCTTTACTCTAGTTTCAATGCAACCAAGAATATCAACCTTATTCTTAAGCAAAAAGTTTTTTAATTCTTTCTGCTTATGGGCTTTGTTAAGCCCTCTAATATTCCATGTAACGACAATCATGAAATACTAGACAGCATTCTTAAAGAAGGGCCAGGATCCTGCAGTTGGCCTTTCCTACCTTCATCCAGTATTCCATCATTAACCATCTCTCCCAATTGCTCCTGCATTGTTCCATCACTGTCCACAGTCTCTAATCTCCCATGATCACCCACAGCTCCAATACTAGCAGCCATATCAGTACCAATGGGGATCCTTTGTAAAGCATCCACATGCTGGTCAACACTTACTGTATTCCTATTAGCATTTCCTTCACTGACCAATGATACTGGATTAGGCTCAATATGCATTGGCAGATTAGGAATTACTGTTGTATTTACTTCATCCTTAGCCAGAGTGTTTTTGGTTCCAATGTTTCCTTTTGGGATCCATTCCTACCTTGGCTTTTTGCTTCTCACCTTATTTCTAGTCACTTTATTATGATCTGCCTGCTCTTGTTCTTTTTCATTGTGACTGTTATACCAACAGTCCATTGAATTGTGCCCAAACTTCAAGCAGTGATTACAAAATTCTGGTTTCCAATCATACTCAATGTCTTGGATTTTCAAACCAAATGGAGTCTCAATTTCAATTTCCTCAGGTAAAGGAAATGTTGCATCAACTTCAACCAGTACCCTTGCAAAGGAAATCTTCTCAAAATGAGCTGTAACTTTATCAGTATACAGAGGTTTGCCAACAGTACTAGCTAACTTACTGAGTATTTCAGGTGACCAATATCCCAAAGGCAGTCCTGGAAATCTCACCCAAATAGGAATAGTGCTGAGAATACCATTTTGCATAGAAAAATCTATATCCCAAGGCTTCAATATCATAGGCTTGTTCCTATATGAATAAGGACCAAATTGAAGCACTTGGTTCATATCCTCAGCAGAATTAAATCTAAACACACAATAGCCATCTCTATACATTAGAATTTGTGGCTTTGCCACAAAATTCCACACATGCAAAACAAAATTCTCCATGGCCTTCTCATTAGGGTTGTCACCAATGATATAGCCAATGAGAGAATTACTCCAATACTCAGCTTGTGGTTTCAGCTCATCAATGTTGATTTTAACAATCTTCTTCCCATCCTTATCAATAGGAGGAACAAATGTTAAAACCTTCCCCATATTATGTTTACCTCTAACAATCTCAGCCGTAGTAGGAGGAGGTTGTCAGCAACTGCAATGTTTGAGAATTAGAGCTTCCTCACAGCTTGACTATCACGATCTGCATCAATCACCTTCAATTGAGGCTCAGTATTCATAATTTCCTCTGCATGCAAAGGTAATTTGGACTGAAATTTCTCTGGCAAAAAGTTGCCAAAAGTCAGTGGTTCGAGTTCCTTTGTTACCCCTGGAGCAGGTGTAACGATCTGTGGTGTAGAGGGAGGAGGTTGTCACCAGCGTCGCGCCATTATCAACGGAAAAAGCTTCTTGCTAACGTGTGCTGTTAGGCGCACTGTTCCATTGTAACGTGCGCTGAGAACTTTTCTCTATTTTTGTCTTTCTTTTATTTGATCGTAACAGACTTCTTTTTTATTTATGCTGATACAAAACATAGTCACACTTGTTACTTTTGATTCATGTTGAACGAAAAGATTAAGCGATAGAAATTAGCCCACATGTGTGGACCCTTTGATTTGATACTAATTTATCTGAATAAAAAAGCTTACTCTAAAATGCACAAAAATAAAAATGAAAAAAGGCAGCCGAATAAGACTTCCTTAATGCTCGTTTACATGATCGATTATCAAATAGCATTGTTTAAGGAAACTCATGCACCAATATATATAAACTCATGTAAATAATAGAGCAACAACATAAAGCTAATGCACTGAATTCCTGATTATCGAATTTTATGTGGATTATTTTTGTTCAAATAAGTTTCCACTTTGTTGCCACTTGCCATGATAAGTTGATAGACCATGATTAGAGTTAGTTAAAAAAACTCTAATGGAAACTGTATGGGTCAAAAACTCGACTTGTGATATCATAAGCATATTTTGGTTGATTAAAGGCACAACCATTCGTTAATAATGAGTGCTCAAAGATCGCTCAGCCCAATTAACAAGGCTACGGCCTACTCCCTATTGACGGACGACCTTTCAACACGACCGCGTCTGCCTAATGCCAGCTGGCAAGATTCACAGCTATAAATACTAAGAGAAAGAACCCTAAAAAGGGGCTGCTGCTTCTTCTCCTTCACCTCCACTTCTAAAAGAAGGGAATATCATTGTACGGCTCTGACCCTCTCCATGGAGAGGCAGACCAAATCGATTTCATCGATAAAAGATCTCTACCCTCCTCCCTTTAACCAATAACTATTGTCTCTTATATTTTATTCATTTGGTCTTTTGGTTTATTATGATATGTTATGAATGGCCCTCCATTTATTTTAATTGATTTATGCTTATAAAGTGTATGAGAATTTTGAGCTAAACAATTTGACGTCGTCTGTGGGGATTTCGTAGCAGAATCACGTAGATCATCCTCAAACCAAAAAGGAAAGAGGATACCCAAAAAAGGAGGCAACCCAGCTCGAATAAGTTAAAGTAACACAGCGGGTGAAGGGAACTCGAAAGCTCCGGGAAGAGTCCAAAGCCCTAACCCCCCCCCCCCTCTCGGAAAAAATAAGGAAGAAGAAGAGAAAGCAGATACCCCCTCCCTACGTGGAGAACACGGGCGGGGGACCCTCAACCCCTCGATACAAGACCCTACCGGAAAATGGCACGTAGGCATCTTGAACCAACACCCATAACAGAATCAGGCGAAAACAGGTCAGGCAAAAATCAAAAAGTTCAACTATGAGTTAAACAGGGACTCTGGCTACGTGCCTTCGACAACAAAATTACAAAGGTTCAACTACGTTTGAACAACAACTCAAGCTACGTGCCATCGCCCAAAAGTTCAACGATGAGTTGAACTAGGAATCAGGCTACGTGCCTTCGACAACAAAATTGCAAAGATTCAACTGCGGTTGAACAAAAGTTCAGGCTACGTTCCATCTCCCAAAAGTTCAACTATGAGTTGAACTGGGACTCAGGCTACATTCCTTCGACAAAAATATTTCATTGCCTAAAAGTTCAACTATGAGTTAAACTGGGACTCCGGCTATGTGCCTTCAACAACAAAATTACAAGGGTTCAACTACAGTTGAATAACAGCTCAGGCTACGTGCCCTCGCCCAAAAGTTCAACTATAAGTTGAACTAGGACTCTGGCTACGTGCCTTCGACAACAAAATTACAAAGGTTCAACTATGGTTGAACAACAACTCAGGATACGTGCCATCGTCCAAAAGTTCAACTGTGAGTTGAACTGGGACTCATGCTACGTGCCTTCGACAATAAAATTGCAAAGGTTCAACTACAGTTTGACAATAGCTCAGGCTACGTGCCATCGCCCAAAAGTTCAACTATGAGTTGAACTGGGACTCAGGCTACGTGCGTTCGACAAAAAAATTGCAAAGGTTCAACTACGGTTGAACAACAGCTCAGGCTATGTGCCATCGCCCAAAAGTTAAACTATAAGTTGAACTGGGACTAAGGCTACGTGCCTTCGACAACAAAATTGCAAAGGATCAATTACGGTTGAACAACACCTCAGGCTACGTGCCCTCGCCTAAAAGTTCAACTATGAGTTAAACTGGGACTACGACTACGTGCCTTCGACAACAAAATTGCAAAGGTTCAACTACAGTTGAACAACAGCTCATGCTACGTGCCCGCACCCAAAAGTTCAACTATAAGTTGAACGGGGACTCTGGATACGTGCCTTCAACGATAAAATTACAAAGATTCAACTACGGTTGAACAACAGCTCAAGCAACGAGCCATCGCCCAAAAGTTAAACTATGAGTTGAACTGGGACTCAGGCTACGTGCCTTTGACAACAAAATTGCAAAGGTTCAACTACGGTTGAACAACAGCTCAGGCTACGTGCCATCGCCCAAAAGGTCAATTATGAGTTGAACTGGGAATCAGGCTACATGCCTTCGATAATAAAATTGCAAAGATTCAACTACGGTTGAACAACAGCTCAGGCTACGTTCCCTCGCCCAAAAGTTCAACTATGAGTTGAACGGGGACTCCGGTTACATGCCTTCGACGACAAACTTACAAAGGTTCAACTAACACCCTCGCTGAAAAGTTCAACTATAAGTTGAACTGGGACTCCGGCTAAGTGCCTTCAACAACAAAATTACAAAGGTTCAACTACGGTTGAACAACAACTCAGGCTACGTGCCATCGCCCGATAGTTCAACTATGAGTTGAACTGGGACTCCGGCTACGTGCCTTCGACAACAAAATTGCAAAGGTTCAACTGCAGTTGAACAACAACATAGACCACGCGACTTCGCACTAATATACAACTACATAATGAATTGAGGCCCAGGCCAAGCGCCCTTACCATTGGACGCTGCAAGATCTATTCCCCTACAAACGAAGGGACAAGTTAAGCACCCTCTCTAATGTAGTAAGTACGCCTAACTCGAACTAAGATTCAAGCCGCTATAAGTTCCGCCCCAGTCAAATTTCAAGGCCACGGCCAACAATTCGACCACGCCCGAACTGGGACTAAGGCTACACGCCACCCTTGCCAAATATCGGCTACAACTAACTCATGCCAAGTAAAGGAAAACAATTAAAAAACGATCAATCACGGCTAGGGCCATCGACGCTAGCAGCCCACCTAGTCTTTGACTAAGGCAAGCAAACGACCCAACAATAGTCGAATTCATCCAATTGACCAAGACCATCAACGTCATCATGGCCAAGGCTATCGACGTTGTCACGACTAAAGTCGTAGGTAAATCAACACGCCCCCTCCCCCCAGGAAACTCTAAAGGTGAAACCCCCTTGAACGAGTGAAAAAGAAAACTCGAAAACAAAAAAAAGAAGAACATAAAATTGTATATATATTCACAACCTTATTTACAACAGGTTGCCTCTATTTACATATGGCCAAGGCCGCCAAATAAAAAAAATAAAAGAAACCCAAATGGCAACAAAAAAGAACAACAACAAAACAGAATAAAAGCTAACTCTATAAAATCCCCTTTTACTCGGTGCCACCTGCACCACCCTCACTGCCGCCCGCACATTCATCAGCGCCCTCAGCGACATCATCGGTCACTAGAATGGCCGAGTCGAAGCCACAGTCAAGACGAGCTTCACGATCCTTTTGGCGGGCCCCCTCATAAACAGCCTGGGGCACGATGCCGGCCTGCCACAATTTCTTGAATACGTCAAGCTGGGCCTCAGCAAATGACCAAATATCATGGCGGGGCCGTAAGAGTCAGCCTGGTCCCTTAGATGCTGATTCTCGGCCTCCAAGGCTGCGATCCAATGTGCTGCAACTTGGGCATCCCGTTCATAAATGCCAATGCGTTCTTTCAGCCCCACCACTCTGAAAGCCGTAGTAGACGTCTCCACCTCCCTTTCCCTCTCGCGAACGCGGACCGCCGCCTCCAACGCCCCGGCCTTCATCGAAGCGTCCCTGGCTTGCCACCTCGAAGTAGTGAGCTCCTCGTCCAGCCTGACAACATGACAAATCAGGGATTCAGAGGCCTCCACCAAAGCTTTCTGACTCCGGCGCTCCTTCGCAACTGTAGCATTTCTCTCGGTCTCCACCTCCTCGTCCCTACGACGAAGTTGCTCCTCAAAAGCACTAACCTTACTCTAAGCTTGCTGCACTAGAAGCTCCCGCCTCGCCAACTCCTCAACCAACTCCCGGCTGCAAGGGTCGTTCCTCAGACGCTCACTGACGATACTTCTCAAGCACCCGCAAGAAGAGTACCGAGCGGACGTTGGCCCAATGCATGCTCTCTACCTATAAGACAAAGGTCTGCAAGACAAAAAGCGGTGAAGTTAGGAAACAAACAACGGCAAGAAAAAAAGGAAAGAAGATCACCACACGTACCCTAAAACCCATCACGACCTCCTCGGTCATCAATCCGACGTCTGAGACTTCCCTCAGCGACCTGCTCTCCTCCTCCGAGCAGAAGGGCGTAAACATTGGTACCAGATTGTCCTCCTCGAGCAGCAGATTCTAGTTGGTAGGAATCTCAGCATAACGATACGGCCTATCTGCATGCGCCGTTGCATTGGTGAAGCATTCTAGGAGTCTGCGAATGCCATCAGACTCCATGTCAGATTCGGAGTATAAATCACCCCCCCCCCCCCCCCCCGTAACGTCCCTTCCTTCCTCGACCGGCCGAGAGGTCGAAGCTTCTCCCCCCGCCAACGGATTGGCACTCGTCTCCCTAACCAAATCAGCCGCTGAGGAAACAACTTCCCTCTCAGCAGCTGGAAGTGATTATGTAGCCACCGACGCGACGGTTTCATTACGGCCTAAGACGACCAGGAAACCCCCATTGTATTTTCACCTTCAAGGGCAGGCACAACTGCCTCCTTCCCCTCAGCATCCGATGACGGAGAGTCCAAATGTACCACGTCCGCAATAGGCATAAAGGCGACCATTCGCCTAACCAACGGTCTCTCCTCTTCCTCCTCATCCAACGATGATTTCGCGCTGGGGTAAACAACCCCCGAAGACGCCTCGACCCGAGTCGAGACCGTGCTGGGGAATAGGCCGCGGACAACTCAGCTGAAGTCGCCCTAAGAACTAGGCGTGGTGTCGGTGCCATAGCCAGCTGAGCAGTCGTACCCAGCCTGCGAAAAGCAAGATGAGAAGTCCTCACATGGCGCACCGCCCCTAATCAGCAAAAGAAATAAATTAAAAGGAAAGAAACTCAACATGATCAAACAAAAGTGATGAAATAACTCAAATACTCACCCAGAGCAAGCCTACGGCCGTGCCTTACCCAGAAGGTCGGCCATGTGCGAATCCCTGCTGTATGAGGAAGTATGGCCTCGACCCATTCACTAATGCCGGACAGAAAAGCCGGTGGTGCCCTCTCAGCTGCAAACACAAGATAAAGCCAATACCCCTCAGAGTAAAGAACAAAAAAATACATGAAAGACAGGACCCGACGGGTAGAGAACTTACGTATATGGTTCCAAGTCTCTGGGAATTCCCTGACATTCCCCACCAAATGCTCGGTCCTGACATAGAAAAAGTTCTCGTAAGAATGAGAGTCGATCGTATCGTCTAGCTCAGCAGTCAAACCCCGAACCCCACGAGGGACCATTCGAACCATGGTACCATGGACCCTTTGAGGGGCGTACAGAGTCAGCACGTGCCGTAGCATTATTTCCCTTCGCGCCAATTCTGCATATTTGGCAAGCATGGCGAAGAGCTTGTAAAAGGATAGGACGAGTTGCCCAGGGCACACTTCATAGTAATAGCAGAAATTCGCTACCAAAGGAGGAATGTGAAGCTTGAACCCTAGTATGAAAGGGTAAGCGTAGAAAATGCAATATCTGAGGCGGTTGATATGAACCCTCTCCTCGCTCTTGGCAAGGGAGATGTCAGCAGAACGAGGAATACCCTACTGCTCCCTTAATTAGGCAAGGCCCACCTCACCCAATAGTGGGGCCTCATTAACCTGGTCCTCTCCCTCATCGTCGGTGAAGTCGGTCGCCGGACCTCTGAGTAGAGAAAGGATATCGACTGCCGACGGGATCCTATCGGTCTTCGCCGACTCTGTGGCCCTCGCCACCATAGAAGACCCATCGACCGTCGGAAGAGTCACCGAAGAAAGCTCTGTGCGAGAACTACTTGCCATTGCTGATTACTGGACAGTGAGTGAATGAGGTTCACCAAAGAAGGAGTAAAAAATGGAGATTGGGTGAAAGAAGACGAAAAACAACACAAGATAATGAAGGAAACGAGTAAGAGAAGTTGCTTCTTCAGGAATCTTACTTAGACAGATACTGAAAAGTGAGAAACTGATAACATAATTCATTATTTATACTAGAAAAGCGGCTTTCACGAATTCCAAAATCCACCATTAACTGCGCAACTAACAATAAACGGTTTGAAACCACAGAAATAAGTGTCATAATGACACGTATAACGAAACGGTTTTGCAACCATCAATCGACATTTCATCTTCGAAGCAAATTCGGCAATCCGGGTACGTGGGGGGAACGCCTAGGGTGCCTCCGTACACCGAGAATCGTTGCAGTGTACGTCCAGTGCACCCATATCTGCCGAAGTCGCCTGCGGGAATACATTGTCTCGAGTGAAAACATCCTACGACCATCTTCTTGAAAAATATAGATAAAGGGCGACGGCCATTTTCCTGAAAAGTATAAATGTCTACGGCCATCCCACCAAAAATACCAATGGTTACAACTATCCCCCAAGCATAAATGGCTACGGCCAATCCCCAAATGTAAAATGGTTATGGCCATTCTCCAGGTGCGTTGATGGTTACAACCGTCTCATAAATATAACTGACCACGGACGCCTTCAAGGTACAAAACGACTACGATCATTCTCAATAAATACAAATGGCTACGGCCATCCTTCAAGTATCAAAGGCTATGATCGTCTCCTAAATACAAATGGCTACAACCATCCTTCAAGTATAAAAGGCTATGGCCGTCTCCTAAATATAAATAGCTACGGCCATCCTCCAAGTATAAAAGGTCACGGTTGTTTCCTGAAAATATAAGTGGCAGCAACCATCTCCTAAGTGTAAACAGTTACGGCCACCCCAGGCTACAACCGGAACGACCTTCGATCTCCTTTTTCTTCGAACCTATGTGAATCGCGTACGGTAAAGTTCGCTCATCGAGTCCGATCGGACCTCGACCTCAATAAGCGAAGGGACTAACTGTATGGGTCAAAACTCGACTCGTGATAATTAATGAGATTAATTCACTCATAAGCATATTCGGCTTGATTAAAGGCACAACCATTCGTTAATAATAAGTGGTCAAAGATCACTAGCCTAATCAACGAGGCTACGACCTACTCGCTATTGATGGGCGTCCCTTCAACATGGTCGCGTCTGCCTAATGCCAGCTGGCAAGATTCACATCTATAAATACTAAGAGAAGAAACCCTAGAAAGAGGGCTGCTGCTTCTTCTCCTTCACCTCCACTTCTAAAAAGAAGGGAATATCATTGTAAGGCTCTGAACCTCTCCATGAAGAGGCAAGCCAAATCGATTTCATCAATAAAAGATCTCTACCCTCCTCCCCTTAACCAATAACTATTATCTCTTACGTTTTATTCATTTTGTCTTTTGGTTTATTACGATCTGCTATGATTGGCACTCCATTTATTTTAATTGATTTATGCTTATAAAGTATATGAGAACTTTGAGTTAAACATAAACCATAAACATATAAGTAATATAATTGCTTAACATGTTTTTTAATTCTATTTATTTAATTAATGATGTTAACAGAAAAGAAATTTGAACTAATTCTGAAACTTATGATGGATTGTTTACCTCAGCAAAACGATTAAATCAGCATGATTTACCGAAACTATTTACTCTAGTTATAATGAGGTTTCCTAATCATTTTCACTTCACAAGAATAAGATAAAACGAAATAATAAAATACAAAGCCAGAAAATGAGTTTTATCCGTCACCCTTTGGATAATTGTGTTTTCAAACTATGTCGCATGTATACTATTAGTGCGATGTTCATTTAAATTCCAGAAAACAAAAAAAAAAAATTAGAAGAAATATAAGTATAACTGAAAGCATTAATTAACCACCGGAAAAGGAGGTGGTGGGGGGGGGGGGGGGGGGTGAAGTTGTGGAAGTGACGGGGAAGATGTTAGGGATATAGTAGATATGCCCTAGATCCAATATCACATTTGATAACTTGAATATATTTTTGTGAATGTCATTTGATATAAAATATATGGCATTTGATATTCTTTTATCAAATTTATTAATTATTTTATTAATTTGATAAGGTCCTTGATTAAATTTTGAGTTTGTCATCATGATAGAGATCATGATAATGAGAGCAAAGTCTTTTACAATTTAATCTAAATTTTGTTCTTGATCATAGGATTATTGATTTGGACATTAGTAATCCGGTTAGATCAATATTTATGTGATCGTCCTTATCGGATAAAGATTAGTTGATTTCATTAACTAAATGACATAGATAGATGATGCATATGGAGATATGATCATTGAACCGACTCACTGGATAATTCCTAATGGTTAGAATTACCATAATTGTCAATAGGATATTTTCTTGAAGAATGTGATGTAACCGTTTCCTTTGACTTGAGATCGTCATAGTAATTGACAAGTTATTTATTGTGCTTTGATACTAGACACCTATGGCCCTAGGGCGATAGTTGAAAGGATATTGGGTACGATTAAATACTTGTAGAATTAGTGATTGATCAAGAGAGAATCTGTCAACTCTTGGTAATGAGTTAAAGCTCCATGTTGTCATGAATTATAAACGACCAAACTAAGACCTTGGCCAGGCAATTGAATGAAAGAAGAAATGAGTTTCTTAGGTCATTCAATGGTCGATTATATTTGACGTGAACACATAGTTGATCGTGATTAGGATTTGACAGTTGAACCATATCCTAGGGTGATCCAGAGCTATAAGGACAAAAGGAATTACTACATTATTCTTCTACTGGTTCTTGAGAGTAAATTGTATACTTCATACTATCCGGTCGTTAAGGAGTGTTGCTAGACGCCACCCTTGATTAGTATATTGATATGACCAATTTACTACCGGTTTAGTATTGAACCTATAGGGTCGCACACTAACGAGTGTTCTGATCTTTGCTAAAGGATTAATTAACTTATTATTTGATAATTAAATTAAAGAATTTAATTAGTCAAATATATTTAGTTATTAGTCCAAATGAAATATTATTGTATTCTTTGCTAATATAAAGATTATAATTAATATTGTGAATAAATTGAAGTTTCTATTTGGAATAGAAATTAAATAATATCTCTTGGTTGAAATATATGTGATGTATATAATTAATATCATTTTATATAATAGATGTATATAAGATATAATATTAATAAAGGCTTGTTGGTACATCTAATTTTGAATTAGATTATTAACTGAAGTTTTATCCTATTTGCAACGGGATTAATATTTTCAATAGGATAATATTATATTAATATAAAAGTTTATAAATTAGAATCCAATTTAGAATTGGATTCAAAAAGTCCAAAAAAAAAAGGCTTATGAATTTGAATCCAATTGAGAATTGGATATACAAATTCAAATGAAAGGTTTCGACACTTTCACGTGAACAAAGAAGGAAATTTGGAATTTTCATACAAAAATTTTTCATAAGTTTATTTTCGGAATAAACTTTTATCCTAAGTAAATTATTACCTCAATCAAATAGGAAAAGGGTTTGTAGGTGATGCTATATAAAGGGTGATGGAGAAAATTTGTAAAGTTTTTAGTTTTTAATTTTTCTTGAGAAGAAAACCTACTTTGTGAAAGTGCGAGTGCAATACAAAGCCAAGAGAAAAAATACAATTACAAGAAAAGTGTTTCTTGTTCTTCTAATTTGAGTTGAGATTTTTGAGAAAAATCTCAACACAATATTCTTCATTCTTTGTTCGCGGGTTTCATTGATCAACAAGTTGATAGCAAGGATCGGTCTTAGTGTGGATACGCATAGAGTCTTCGCACTATCGAAGAATTTTGAAACGAGACTCTCTTCACCAGGTACGTCTTAGATCCGATCTTTGACACGTAAATAAATCTTAAACATGAAAAAATATACCTAGGATTATTATTGTCTTCCGCTGCGTGTTACGAACACCTATATGCAATACTTCAGTGGTATCAGAGCAAGGTTTATTGTGTATAAAATTTATTTACAAAATATTTTTAATATTATATTTGAAGAGTTCAAACTATAATAGATGTGCCTTGTGCAATAGTCAAATCGTTTGAATATTGATATTATTTTATTGTGGATAAAATATGAATTAATATAACTATTGAGATCGTTCATAACTTGAATTTGAAATTTTGTATTAGATACAACGGGAATCTATAATATGTTACATGATTCTATTGTTATTTTAATTGTTATTAGTTCATGAGATGTTAATTAATAATAATATTCTAGCATGAATTCTTTTTATGTGATATATAAGATAAATATGTTAGAGGATGTTGAATTTTGTTTTATGCCATGTGCTTGTTCATTACATAATTTTGAATTATTTATTACATGTGATGTAAATTTTAGGGCTAATCATGTAGACAACTTGAACTAAATTCACATGCTATAAAATATTCGATCTTTGTGTTATTAAAAATTATTTTTGTAACAATTCCCTCTTACTAAGAAAAATTTGAGTTCTTAAATAATAAAATATAAGATATTTTATTATAGAGCTATCCATCAAGGTAATTAATTTTACTTATTTCTTATTTATAAGGAGCGCTCTGACTACCAGGAGACTTATAGTTCGAGAATATATTAAAATTATGTATTGCATTAGATGTATGGATTGAAAGAATAATTCAATTTTACACTAGACGTCTGGATCCCCAGACACCACTTTGTGGGACATTACTGGGTAGTTGTTGTACACTAGACGCCTGGACTACCCGGGGGAGTATAAAATTTAATAAGTTCTTTGTTATCATGATGGTTGAACTCAACTATGCCAATAGGATCGACCTGACTACCAGGGGACTATTTGACATAGGCTATTTAAGGAAATTGTATGGGGATACAATTGGTAAGAGTACCTACCTTTAAAATATATGTAAGAAACTACTTGATTTCCAAGGGGCTCATACATATTGTTAAAGGATTCCTTTACTCCACTAAAAGAAATAAAGATTTCGTAAACTATAATGAGGATAAATAGTTTAAAATAAATAGTGGAAATATCATTTAGATAAAAGTCCATGTCTTTATGATATATGCAAATATGTTCTTATATTACTGCTTTTTCTTTTCTATATTTTAGATTTCTCAATATGTCTGTTATATCATTGTGTGAAATACTTGATACCAACAAATTGGTAGGATCAAACGTTGATGACTGGTATAGAAATTTGAGAATTGTTCTCATGCATGAAAAGCTTATGGATTTGATCGATAAGCCTGCAAAGATAATCCTTCCAAAGAATGATGTTCAAGGCAACAAGGTTTATCATAAATAATTGGAAGAAAAACTGCAAGGAGTATCTTGCAACTCTAAAGGACAAGAAACAAGGTGAGACATTAATGAAAAATGTTTTCAAGGTTTCTTCAGCTACCACTAATTCTTCACTGTGGGTATTAGATACTGGCAGTAGTTATAACATCTGCAATATGTTGCAAGGGTTCAAGATAAGTAGGAGGCTAAAGAAAGGAGAAATTAATCTACAAGTTGAAAATGGTGCAAAAGTTTCGGCCGTAGCTATAGGATCAAATTTTTTAATAATGCTACGGGAAAAAATACTTATGTTGGATGATTGTTATTATGTTCCTAAATTTGTTTCTAACATAATTTCAGCTTCTATGCTAGACAAACATGATTTTCACATTAATATAGGAAATAGTATTTGCTCTATTTATTGTAGTGATAATTTATATGTGAATGGCTATCTCCAACATGATGTTTATGTCTTACCTAGTGTGAATGCTAATTCGATTATGCATGTTTCAAGTCTTAAGAGGAAAAGAGATGATCATGTAAATCAAACATACCTTTGGCATTGTAGGCTTGGTCATATTGGAGAGAAAAGAATCAACAAGTTATACAAGGAAGGGTAACTTGGTCCTTTGAAAAATGTTCTTTTCTTAATTTTTCAGTTTTTAAAGATTTTTTTGTAAAAACTTGAAAAACAAAATTGTAAAACAGAAAACAAATTTCGTTTTTTAACAAAATATTTTTTTAAGAACTGAAGAAATTATTTTCAACAAAATATTTTCAGTTTTTACAAATATATTTTTACAAAAAAATATTTTATTAAAAAAACGAGGGTTATATATAGGCCTTAACGTAAAGTCCATGGGGTATTTGGCTTCGTTTAACATAAAGGGGGTATCCGAGCCAATAGTGTAACCGCAAGGTTGGATGTAATCCAAACTTTTAACGAGGATTATATATAGACCTTATCGTAAAGTCCATGGGCGTATTTGGACATTTGCCCCCTTTTTTTAGTCAATGCCAAAAAGAATGGCCAATTTTTATATTTGGAAACAATTTGCCGTTATATAATGATTTATAGCCACCCAAACCATATGTATTTTATTTTACATCACAAGTTAAAAAGTCTTTTTTTTGTTAAACTCCGTGTCCAGTCTAATAAGTTCACATAAATTGAAACAGATGAAGTATTTGGAATTTGAGATTATGTTTTGAACATGCATTTCACTTGAAACAATGTTTCAATTTTTTGAGTGGGCCAGGGAAATAAAAATTTCTGAAAATTTATAAAAAGTGATTTTTGAAAAACTCCTTTTAAAAAATTTTCCAAAAAATTTACAAAATTTTATAGACATACACGTTTAAAAAAAATCAAAAAAATCTTCCAACAACTACTGGGCACAGCAGCAGATTAGCTTCCTGGGATAGATATCCATGTGGCTAGAGATGGGCCATGTCTATCATTGCACCAACAACAACAATTATTATCTCCAGTAACAAGGGAAGAAATCAGTAAGATAATACACAATCTTCCTAATGACAAGGATCCTGGAATAGATGGGTACCCTGCAGAATTCTTCAAACAATTCTGGCCTATTGTGGGTGAAGAGGTTATAGAGGCAGTGCATAAGTTCTTTCAAAATGGGAAATTACTGAAAGAAGTTAACTACACCACTGTTACATTGATTCCGAAAGTGAAGAATCATATGTCAAGGAATACAGGCCCATTGCTTGCTGCTCAACACTGTACAAAGTTATTGCAAAAATCCTTACAAACAGGCTTAAAATAGTTGTGAACTATCTTGTGGAGCAGACACAATCAGCCTTCATAGAGGGGAGAAATATCCTGTACAATGTCATTATGGCCCATGAATTGATTCGAGCTTATTCCCAGAAAGTTGTATCTCCCAGATGCATAATCAAAGTGGATATTAGAAAAGCTTATGACTCTGTTGAATGGGGATTTCTGAGGGCAGTGTTGCTGGAGTTTGGTGTACCCTACAAAATGGTCACCTTAATCATGGAGTGTGTTTCTAAAGCAAGTTTCTCTTTACTAGTCAATGGAGGTCTTACCGGCAAATTTACAGCAAGGAAGTGTCTAAGACAGGGAGACCCAATGTCTCCCTACCTGTTTGTCTTAGTCATAGAATACCTCAACAGAACACTGAAGCAATTAAACAGGAACCCAGACTTCAACTTCCATCCCAAATGTTCCAAGTTACAACTCACTCATATCTGTTTTGCAGATGACCTCCTGATGTGCTGTAGAGGAGATGAAATTTCCCTAAGGCTCTTACTGAAAGAGTTTGATAACTTCTCCCAGATATCTGGACTGCAAGGAAACTTGGAGAAAAGCTCCCTGTACATAGTCGGGGTTTCACGGGAGATCAAGGAAAGGCTATTGGCAGAATTTCATCTAACAGAAGGACAGCTTCCCTTCAAATACCTGAGAGTTCCCTTGTCAACAAGAAAGATTACAATTTCACAATGTCTACCCTTGGTTGACAGGATAGTGGACAAGATCAGATGCAGGTCATTCAAGGTCTTATCCTATGCTGGAAGACTCCAACTGATCAAGAGTGTCCTATTTGAGATGCAAACCTACTGGGCACAGGTCTTCCTACTTCCAAAGAAAATCATCAAACTGGTGGAAGGAATCTGCAGGAACTACTTATGGAATGGGAAACATGAGACAAGTTATAGGGCTCCCATAGCTTGGGACACAGTATGTAAACCAGAGGCAGCTGGAGGCTTAAATGTCATTTGCTATGAAAAGTGGAAAAAAGCAGCACTGTCAAAGCTGCTATGGGCACTAATGCAAAAAAAGGATAAGTTATGGATCAAATAGATCCATTGTCATTATATAAAGAGGAAGGAGGTTGCTAACATGGAAACACCAAAACAGGCTAGCTGGTTGGTAAGGAAAATATTGGGAGCTAGGGACTGGTGGGCACACGACTAGGCAACAACGCAAGCTTGCTGCCATAAGGGAAGTTACAGCATCAAGAGAGCATACATGAACTCCATCCTACAGTACACCAAAGTTCCCTGAAAAAACTGGTGTTGGTGCCAGGAATATTGCCAAAACAGAAATTCATACTATGGATGACATTGCATCGACGTTTGGCAACAGTAAACAGGTTAGAAAAATGGGGTATCCACACGGACCAGGCCAGTTCATTATGTGACAGTGGTAATGTAGAGACACACGACCACCTTTTCTTTGACTGCCCTTATTTACAATCACTGTGGCAAGGATTGTTAAGGTGGCTGAATTTCAACAGAGTGATAAACAATTGGGAGCTAGAGGTGCATGGATCTCTGATAGAGTCAACAACAGAAAACCAAGGAAAACCATCCTAGGAGTGGTATTCGCAGCAGTTGTATATAATATCTGGATGGAAAGGAATGAAAGAAGATTCAGACAATCGAGCAAGAATGCTATGAATAGAGCAAGACAGATTGCAATTCAGGTGCACATCACTGGAAGGAAGAAGAAAAAATGGCAGCCCACATTATAGTACTTAAATTGTTATCCACAATGTACTCCTTGAATCTATTTGCAGTTTTGTATATTAAGAGTTAGTTCAACAACCTTCGGGTTGTATAGTAGATAGTTGACCAATTTTAAGATGTGTTCTATAGTCCCAAAGAACATGTGATGTACAGTTATACTGGTTGAAATACAATTTTTCTTTTGACAAAAAAAAAGATCAAAAAAATTGTATGAATAAAGGAGTCCCAAGTATCAAAATTTTTCCTTTGCTAAGCAGAATGTGGAATTTGAAGTTTTCAACTCATAAAGGGTATTTCATGAATTTGTTGATTGTGGCTAGTAACGGATGCATAATATTTTCTAAGCGGTACCATATTAGAAGAAATGAACAAATACCTTTTCAACACTGTGATGCAATTTACCACTTAAATGTTTTTAAGGAAAACTGTGAATTTGAGATTTTGTTGTTGTGAATTTGAGATTGAAAAACATTTTTTAAAATATGCTTTTCTTATTGCACCACTGTCATTTAAATAATATTTTCGAATTGCCGAATTTTCCCATGATCAGCTTTTAAGGTATTTAAATCAAATCTTTACTTAGCGATATAGTTCTGACTCATTAGCCCTTACTTCCAAATTAAATGAATCTTGAGATATTTAACTTAAGTTTAAAAGTTTGGAAGATGTTTTAGGATATATAGCTCTCCATAAAAATATAAGCAGAATTACAAATTAAAAATATTCAGTTGAAAAATCCTGAATACTTTAATAGAGTTTAACTCATGAAGCAAAATAATTTTTAATAAATTAAATAAAATAGAGTGCAAGGTCAAAGAAAGGATGAGAAAAACAAGAGGAATATGAACACACACGCTAGGGGGGAGGGGGAAGGGAGAGATTTTTTGAGATGAGTATATTATTGTACGAACTCCGATAGTTTAGGGGCAGTTTTGACCTTTTTTTCGTTATGACACATGGAAATTATTTAATTTTTTTATCTAACGTGGCCGTTAGTCGTAAGGGCATTCTTGAGCCAAAAAGATAACGGCGAGGGCAACTTTTTCAAAATAGGTGAACGAAGGGCATCATTGTACCAACTCCAATTGTTAGCGGTAGTTTTGACCCTTTTTCTTACATTAATAGAATACTTGAATTCAAAATTATATCGCCTTAATGTTATACATTAATAGAATACTTAAATTCAAAATTATATCGTCTAACATCAAATGATTTTCTTTGAGAAACTTGTAAAAATAATTAATGACTTATACTAAAGTAAAAATAAATAAATTAAAGAGCACAATCTCACCATTTTATTATCATGTAAAATAAAAACATTCATCTAAACTTTTCCCTATTATTTTAACACTTTAAAATTAGATTTTATATTTTTAAAAATTATCAATTAATTATTTTCTTATTATTTAATATTTTAAAAATTAACTCAATTTGTTTGAAATATGTAGTAACTCCTGATATTTAGGTAAAAGATACTTACTTAATTTAATTGTAGCTTTATATGTACTAAATACAAATTAAGGCTTTAAAAAATAGAAAGAATTTCAACATTGTTTAAAATGTTATACGTGTTTTCTATAACATAGTACTAAAATCTTCTTTTAGTAGGTATCTTTCTTTTATTAAGTTGTAGGGTCGGCATATGTATAGTTAAAATTGAAGAAGAGTTTTATCATTAGGTAATTTACCATTAGATCCTTAAATTATAGAAATATTTAAGAGCATAAAAGTCCATCAATATTTCAGGAGTATTATTGTTAGATAGAATAGATATAATAATTATCATTAATATAATTAAAAAAACTATAATAATAAGCTAATATAATTGAAATATGAGGACATAACAAATCTAATAAAATCACATAACAGAAAAAATTATAAATCTTTTATGCAAATAGTTGTTTTTTTTCTATATTGCTAAGTGTAAATTCTAATAAAAAAAATTACGTAGGTAATTTTCTTACATACATTTGTTTTGTTATTTAATTTATTTGTATTTATTGATTTGCCTACATCACCGAAAAAGTAGTACTACTTTGTATTTTTATTTAAGTAAGAAGTAAAAAAAAAAAGAAAGGCAACAATAGTAGTATATAAGGAAAAGTAAAGTAATACCAAAGACAAACCAAAACCTAACCTCATATTCCCCCTCTCTGCCGCCACCCCTTCCTCCCCCCCTTTTTTTTTGGTAATTATTCCTCCCCCTTTCCCATTTCTTCTACCATTGAAATTGATGCCTTCTTAATTCTGAGTTATATTCATATCTCTATATTTTAAGGTTTTTGAATCTCATTATATCTAATATTTGACGTAGATTTTTGGGTTAAATTTTGCAGGTTATCCCAACAATTTGATAAATATTGTATCTTATTTGTTATAAATATTGCGTGGGAACTTGAAAATAATAAAGTTGTAATGTTGGGATGAAGATTTCGTAAGAAATTCTTTAAAAGGTATACAGGTTCGTTTACTGATATTGTTGCTTTGAGTTTTTCCCTTTTGTTTTTTGTTAAAAATTCCTGTAATAGAATATCAAGACAAAAATTTTTCTTACTGAAATTCTATTAGTAGCATTTTAATAAATTAAACTTGATCTTTGTATTATAATTTTCCTTGGGTTTGCTCATCTTTTTTGTGCTAATTATTGTTTCTTTTGAAATTACAGGGTGCATTTTAATTCTTGAATGCAAGAAGATCAAGGATTGAGTGGCGACATTTCAATCACATATTCCATTACTTAGGATTTTTTTTAATATGGAACTCCCTAGAATTTATAAATTAAAGAAAAAATATCTAACCTAATGTACATAGTTTGTATTATTTTAGTTTGATAAAAAAATAAATTTGAGTTCATCTTATTATCTAGCCTCCCATTAGCTAGTTTTTAATTCTACAGATTTTACTGTCTCTTGTAGAATGGTTGTATATTGAGGATGCATCAATTTTAGATATATAATTGTATATTTTAGAATTAACTTTTCGAATTATTCATGTTAGTTTGTATGAAGTAAGTGTTATTTAGAGCTTATTATGTTTCTACTTTTAATAAATAGAGCTTATTATGTTTCTACTTTTAATAAAACAAATAATGCATGGATATGGAATATTTAAAATATTTAAAAATATTTAGTGAGGTAAAAAAAAAATAGCAACGACTTTGCGATGAAACATTTGTTGTCACTAATAAATTAATTTTTCATCATTAATTAAAATATAAAAGAAAATTTAGTCAGAAAATAAAATATAAATAAAAAGTTAATTATGAATATTGGTGATTTGTAGCTACAAAATTTTAAATTCGTAGCTAAATACAAATTCTATACTCCGTGGCTAATATGTGAGCACAGCTATACATTAAATTATTTGTGCAAAGCACATTACACCTTTTGCCACAATATATCCCTTTGTGGCCACTATAAAAGATGGCTACAAAGTTATTTTTTTGTGCAGAAAAAGAATAAACTTATTAGCTACAAACATAATTTTTCGTGACAATAGTTTTATCAATACAGCCACATCATAAATTTTCTTGTAGCAATATGTATTAACCCTTAGCCATGAAACGTTAAAATTTGTAGTTAACTTTTAGCTACGCTATATTTTGCTACGTATGCTACCGGAAAAAATATTGTAGCTAAAGTGTTTAGCTACGTAAGTTTTGTATTTAGCTACGATGTACTTCATAGCTATATATACATAATGTTGTAGTGTCTCGCTCTCTACGGTGAAGCGTCTCAATATCGTGAGCAATGTCAACCACCTCCTTAAACTAAGCACCCAATACTCTCTCTAGTCATCAAAATGCGAAGGGAGTAGTTAAGGCCATCCTTAAATCTTCGGATCCTCTCACGGTCCATTGGAATCATCCAAGTAACATGACGGGCTAACTACGAAAACCTCATCTCGTACTGAGTCACGATCATATTCCCCTGAGTTAACCACTCAAACTGACGACGCAGCTCCTCTATGGGGACTGCGGTACGTACTTTTCTAAAAAGAGAATGGAGAACTGCTGCCAAGTGAGGGGCGCTGCACCAACAGGCCTACGCCTCTCAACATCCTCCAACTAGGTAAATGCAGCCCCTGAGAACTGGAAGATAGTAAAAGCCACACCACTCGACTCCAAAATCCCTGCGGTACGAAGCATACGCTAACACTTGTCAAGAAAACCCTGGGCATCCTCGCTCTGAACACCACTAAATGTCGGAGGCTGGAGCCTACCGAATCTCTCGAGACGGTGCTGCTCATAGTCTGGCATAGCAAAATCCTGAACTGGTGCAACCGGCTGAGCTGGAGTTGCTCCCGGTGTCTACAATCCTCACACAACCTGCTCGGGTGTGCGAGCAGCGGGGGTCTGATTGCCTGCCCCTGCCTGCGAAGTAGTTGCTGTGGTAGTGGCTGAGAATGCCTGAGGTAGGCCAGTGCAAACTGATAATATCTGTGCCAATGCCTACTGGAGACCCGGAATCACAATGGGCATGCTTGAACAGGTGCTGCTGGAGCATCCACGCTGGAGTCTGGTCCTAAGCTGGGGCAACTGGTGGATCAACAGGTGCTGCCCTCACTGCTTTGCCTTGACCACAACCACGACCACATCCACGGCCTCTGCTGGCCTCAGTGGGTGGTACTTGTGGTCGTCCGTCATGTCTGGTAGTGCGGGTCCTCACCATCTGCGAGAGAATAGAATAGAGAAGTTTAGTTTTTGGATCAACAAAGTCACACAACAAGAATTTCAAGAATATGATATTTTTCCTAAAGGTTCTACAGCCTCTCCAGGATAAATACAGACACGTCTTTGCACCTATCCGCGAGACTCTACTTAATCGGCTCATGATTCACGAGACCGAGTAACCTAGGCTCTGAAACCAACTTGTCACGATCCCAACCCCAGTCATGATGGCGCCCAAGACACTGCTAGGAAAGCGGACATTTCAACAACATTCCCCAAATTCTTGCGCAGATTATAGATTAAAATCACAGGAAAATTTTTAAACCATTATATCAAAAGTATGGGAATAATAATAAAATAAGCGGAAGTTTAACAATTAATGCAACATTGCCCAGATAGAATTCGGTGTCACGAATTTGAGCCTCTAACACAGAATCTCAACCTACTATAATATTTATCTAGGAAATGCGGAATAAACATAGAGATAGAGGGGAGGGATCAAGGTTGCGAACGCCATGCAGCTACCTTGATGCTCCCGAATACTGCACTACTCAGCTAAAATCCTCACTCAGCCTGTGGGGTACCTAGATCTGCACGCACGGTGCATGTAGTAATGTAAGTACTCCTACCCAGTAAGTAATAAACATAAATAAAAGGTTGAGAATAAGAAATCATAGAAAAACGCAAAGCAAACTATATCTAGCAATTTCGGACATTTAGTAACGAATCCATGAAGTACGAGTACAGAAATACTACGACAGGTAAATCGGATAAAGAACAAATGCATGAATGAAATGTAGCACATAGAACAGTACACTCTTGTAACCGCTGCGGCGTGCAGCCCAATCCAGGGGCTTACTGGGGGTGTGTACAGACTCCGGAAGGGGCTCCTCATCCCAAGCGCAATATCAAGTGATCTCGTGGCACCAATCAGGATCTCGGCCTCAATATCAATATAATACCGTTGGGGCGTGCAACACGATCCACGCTCAGTCCAGAAATTCACATAAGCCTCTCGGGAAATATTAAAATACTAGTTCTCACCTCAAAATATAGATAAAATATTATTTAAGTTTTCAAATCTTATAGAGATAGCTGAGTTTGCAAAACAGTATTTAAAACTTTTTACTGAGATGAAATAATATGACAAATAGTGTGAAAGCAGTGATAACAATCCATGAATGATTCAAATGATTGGCACAAAGCCCAAATATAATAGTTTAATCTAAGTAAGATGATTATCAAATAAGTTCTAGTCGAAAACACAGTAAAAATATCATTCGAGACGGACCAAGTCACAATCCTCAATAACAAACGATCCTGCACTCGTCATATATGCATGTCTCGCCTCAATATAGCATTATGATGTGAAATTCCGAGGTTTCAAACCCTCAGGACATTATTTACATCTATTAGTCACCTCAAGTCGGTCAAAGTCTAGCTCGCTATTCCCTTGCCTCTCGAATCGACCTCCTTACGCGTCGAATCTAACCAAAACCACAACAAATTCGTCATAATATACCAAGAGAACAAAACCCAATCAAAATAATCGAAAAACAACAAGAATTTCCAAAATTAGCAAAATCCGAGCTCCGGGTCCACTTCTCGAAACTCAGAAAATTTTACACCAACGGATTCCTTATCTCGCCACGAGTCTATACATATCAAAATCACCAGAATTAGAGTTCATTTCACCTCTCAAATCTCTAATTTAAGCTATCTTAGGTTCAAGCCCTAAACCACTATTTTTGACCTTTAATTCCTTGAGTTTTCAGTTGTAATCCATATTTTTACACCATAAAATCATATTCTACGTCCAAGAATTCATACATTATCAAAGCTCTCGAAACCCTCAAAATTGCCCAAAAACTCCCCAAGTCTGAAGTGAAATATGTTGCTCTTTCAAAAATTGGCAAAGAAGACTAATTAATTAATCTGTCTAGTCATCTCGCTTCTGCGGTCTAATTGTCGCTTCTGCGACTTCCGCTTCTGCGGAAATTTCCAAAGTCTCGAGGTCTGCTTCTACGACCTAATTCCCGCATCTGCGAAGCCTTTCCCAACCGCTTTTGCGAAAACAACCTTAAGCCCATAACTCGCATCTGTGGCTTCTTCCTCCACTTCTGCGTGACCGCACTTGCGGTCTCATAACCGTAGGTGCGAAAATACATGATAGCAACAGAATTTTAACATGCAAAAATTCCAAAACTCTCTATTTAACCATCTGAACTAACCCCGAGGCCTGCGATACCTGAACAAAAAAAAACAGACATGATCCAATACCTTATTCAAATTTGCTCCAATCATCAAAATACCAGGATTAATAATAAAACCCTCAAATTACATCAAATCCAAGACTAAGTTCTTTAAATTCTTCCGAAACTTGCATTCGATCAACAACCCAACCAAATTACCTCCGAATCATCTGAAATTTCATTCACACACCCCAAATTACCTAACGGAACTACTGCAACTCTCAAAATTTCATTTCGACCCTCGGATCAAAATTCTACCTATTAACCGGACCTCCAAAATCACTTCCGATCACACTCCTAAGTTATAAAACACTTTTTGAAGCTAATCGAATAACCGAAAATCGCATCCGAGCCTTCTATCTCATAAGCCAACATCCGATTGACTTTTCCAAACCAAACCTTCCTTAAAGAGACTAAGTGTCTAATTTCCTATCAAAATCAATCCAATTCAACTGTAACACAACAAAAACCAATAATGAAATATGAAGAAGCATAAAATAAGGGAAACTAGGTGGTAACTCATGAGATGACAGGTCGGGTCGTCACAATCTTAGTGTATTCATGGATTGTGACACCGGGTTATGTGTAGTAATAGTAATGGTATTGGTAATCGTATATAAACAAAGAGGCCGTTTACTTACTTTCACATTCATTTTTACTGGATTAAGCTTGTTTATTGTTAATCACTGAAACGTAAAGGATTTGGCTATTTAAAACTCATGGTTGTCTTGCCTTGCAAGTGTGATGCCTGGGGTCATCAATCACGGTCCCGATAGTAGAGATTCCGGGTCGTGACACCACGTCCGTTTCCCTTGTCATGTCGCTGAACTTACACTCAAGATATTCTGTCTTAGTAGGCATGATATGGCTAGAATGTGGGTTTCTGAGGACATGACCCTTGATAGGAAAGTCTGGAGGTCTAGTATCAGGGTTGTAGGATAGGGGCTCCTAGAGTTTTTCGTACTCCTCACCCGGGATTGGTGGAGGCTTGACAGGGCTATCCATAGATGATTTGTGCGTTGGATTGTGTCTCCCTTATGGTAGTTATTTATAGTAGTTACTGTATGATATTATTGCATACTATTTTATTTGTGGTTCTTATGTTTACATAATTATTTACGCTATTTCTGCTGGAGTTACTAATGCTCTTTTGTTTTTATTTTTGTTTTTGTCTTTCCTTTCCTGCACTGAGCCGATGGTCGATTGGAAACAGCCTCTCTGCCCTTTCGGGTAGGGGTAAGGCCCGTCTACATATTATCCTCCACAGACCCCACTTTGTGGGACTATACTGGGTAGTTGTTGTTGTTGTAGTCCTACTCAACTTGAAATCTTTGGACTCCAGGGCCTGCCTCCAAACCTCCAGTCTCTTATTAACAATGCCTCACGTCTCATCAATCAGAACTATATCATCAGCGAACAACATAGATCATGGAATCTCCCCTTGAGTATGGTGTGTCAGGGCGTCCATTCCCAGGGCAAATAAGAACCGGCTAAGTGCAGATCGTTAGTGTAACCCCATAACCACCAGAAAAAGCTCAGAGTCACCTCTCACAGTCCTGACCCGAGTCTTAGCTCTATCATACATATTCTATGTCGATCTAATGTACGCTACCGTCATCCCTTTCACCTCCAGGCATCTCCAAAGAACGTCCCTATGTACATTGTCATAAGCCTTTTCTAGCAAAATAAATACCATGTGCTGTTCCACCAACCTCCTGATAAGCTGGATAGCCTCCGTAGTACAATATTGTTCCATCCTAATTAATAATGTATCATTTGTTTTTAGTTTTGACGTGAAAGAAATTTGAGGATATTTTTTATATAACTTTCACAGCCTTCAAAAATTATGATTAGTCAAATTATATACTTATTTAACTTTGATTTTAATTGATATTCATTGCATATTAATTGACTTTATCATTACTTTAACATTTTTTACTATTAACAATGTAATTTTATAAGTCCGATTGAACATTTTAACTTTAGTGTTTAGTTAAATACTTTCGTATAAAACGGACATAAGGAGTCGCTATATAATTTTCAAATATATAATATTATATATATAAAATATTAATATAGTTTAACATCCAAATAACATTAAAAAATTCTTTGTATTTTATTCCCTAAATTTTCAGCAACAATTTATTTATTTCAAAAGAATCTCTTATCTCTAAAATAGTTCAAGAAGATATATATTCGTTTCCCTTTCACCTTTTACCCATTCTCTCTATACACACCTTTTTTCCTCTATTCTCATATTTGTCACCTTTTTCATTCTGTGTGTCATGTGTTTTAAAGACCACCACCACCACCACCACCCTATACTACTTCTTCACATTACAATCCCCTTTGGCCTTTGGGTCTGTTCAAGAAGAAAATGACTCTCCTCATTATGGCTACAACACCTTCTAAACTGATCTTTTTCCTCTTCTTCTCTATTCTCCTTATTACCTGCATTCTTGGTTAGTACTTTAATTTCTTAAATATGAATTTTATTGCACTTTTTGTGTGTCTCTGTTTAAATACTTATAAAAATATTGGGGTCTGAATGTTTGATTACCAGCAGGTTTCTTGATTTGCTGCACTTTCTGATAATTAGTTACCAAGTTGCTTTTTTGCTTTTTGTTGTTCAACAGTAAGCTTCGTTTTTTTCTGCTCTTTGTTAATTAACAGCAATTTTCTTGCTTTTCCTGCTCTTCTTTTTATTTTCGAAAATAAGATATACCTGAAGGATTAAATGTGGGTTAGTGCTAGTTTATTTTCTCTCATCGTTTTCTGGTAGGATTAGCCACTGTTCTATGTATGTCAGTCTTAGACTAGTTTTTAATTTTCTAAGGAAATGGCTATGTAGTGTGTAAAAGATCTGATTTTTTTTTATCCTTTTCAAGTGAAACTCTCAACCTAGCTATCCCAGTTGTTCCATGGACATTGACTGGTCTCTACACCTTTTTGCTTTTGGGCCTTAAGGGTGGGGGTGGGGGTGGGGTAGGGTTAAGGCCTGGGGGAGGAAGAATGGAGTTTAAATCCAAGACAAAATATCTGTAGGCAGTGTGTTTAGGCTCATAGATTAAGTGGAGAAAATGGCTTAATGAATTAGACATCCATAAGGCTGGTCTGTACTGCTTGAAGTTGGTATTCCAATGGTATGGTTTAAGTGTTAAGACATTGGAGTAGGAACAAATCCTAACTACAAGTCTACAACATTCCACGAGCTCTTCCGTTCCTATCTAGTTTATCTCGCACCTAGCAGGCTTCTCGATGAATTAGTTAACATAGAACTCAATATTTTTTAGACGTAAGCAGACATGCGTGTGAAGATTACTAAAATTTTATAGTCAAGTTCTGAACCCATAATTGCTAATGCAGCTATTGTTCTGTGGTGAAAACATAAAGGTTGAACCCTTCTGATTTAAACCCTCGATTCACCTTTGGTCACACGCACTAGTCGTTGGAAAAAGAAGTTGGTATCCGAAGTAAGCATGTTAAAATCTGATCATGTCTACTTTGAAAATGAGCTGCTTTCTTATACAGCTTATGGAGCTTGAAAATATTAGTTAAACTCTAATGTTAAAAGTAAAGTAAACAAGTCTCATGCACGATGTTCTTTTGCAGGGAAATCACCAGCCAAAGACTTTGAGCACAGAAAGCTAGAAAGGGAAAAAGAACAAATATTCCGCTTGTCCCGTAAAGATGGTTGAATTATTACCAGTTAAAGCAACTAAACATGACTTGATCGATCCACCAACTGTCTATCCTACAACTCCTGTCACTAATCCTGTCTCGACTCCAGTTAATGTTCCACCTGATAATTCAGCTCCGACGATTGTTACTGTCCCTGCTACAAATCCTAACACTGGATTTCCAAATCCTGGGTCAACACCTCTAGCTGTTCCTTCTACTACTCCTGTTTCTGTCCCAAATACAAATCCTGCCAATTCACCATTACCAATAATCAATCCAGTTACCACCCCGAGCACAAATCCACCTGTGAGTGATCCTGTAACGACGAATCCTTCACCAGTAGGTGGTGTTCCTGTCACCACCCCAGTAACGCCTCCTGCTACGACAAATGCACCTATTGCTCCAGGGCAGAGCTGGTGTGTTGCAAAGAATGGAGCGATTAAGACTGCTCTTCAGTCAGCACTTAATTATGCTTGTGGAATGGGAGGTGCAGATTGCTCCGCCATCCAACAGGGTAGCAGTTGTTACAATCCTAATACTCTGCAAAATCATGCATCTTATGCGTTCAATAGTTATTTTCAAAAGAATCCAACACAAACCAACTGTGATTTTGGGGGAACTGCCATGATTACCAATTCGAATCCAAGTAAGCTAAAAATTAAGATCCTTCATTATCGTGTCTTGTTACTGAAAACCTACATTTCAGAATTTTCCTTATCTTTTATGTACAGGCACTGGTTCTTGCATTTTTCCAAATTCGGCATCTTCAACTTCATCGCCTGTGACATCTACTACAACAATCACAACCCCGTCTCCTGGAACAGCAGTGCCAACGACATCATCAACAACAGGGGTTGCAGTACCAGGGTGAGAACAAAGCTAATCAATATCTATGGAAAAGATTATCTATAGGCTCTTCATTTACCCCATTTTGATGTACTTGTGCAGCACCGGAGCACCTCCAACAGTGTTGAATGCGAGCAATCCTGCTTTGGGAGAAATGCCCACAGGCTTTGGTGATACCATCCCTCCAACTGTTACCACGTTGACATCCATGTCGAGTAGTTTGAAACCCTCTATCAGCTGCATCATTCTTGGCTTCCCTCATGACTGTCAAGCTTGTTTTGGATATCTGAGTAAAAGAGACGCAATTCTCAAGAAAGAAGCTGGATGTTTAGTTTCAAGCTATGTACAGTTTTTGTGGAGGAAACGAAAGCAGTTAGTAGTACCCTCTCAAGGTATAGATATGACATACAATATACACTGCTTAAGTTAGTTACTTATTCAGATGTGAATTTTAGAAATTGGTTTGAGGCAAAATCCATGTCCTGTACTCTGAAGTAACTTTCGCGCCACCAAAATTAAATAGGTCCGAAGTCCAACTGTTTATATGATGAGGAAGGAGGTTACTAGTCCAAGATCTTGTATGATCATTGATCAGTGCAGCAGGAATCCAATACTGGGAGGAATTGTTAGGTTGAATATGTTGCTATGGTTCAAGTTGAATGAAATGAGTAGAAAGCCCAGCAACATCAGTTGCTTTCTTTGCTTTTTCTTTTTGCCTTTCTTAATGGAAACACTTGGGTCAGTTGTCATCTTTATTTTTCTAAGAGCCTGTTTGGCCATGAAATTTTTTTCACTTTTTTTCGAAATTTTTTCATTTTTCTCGAAATCAGTATTTGGCAATAAAATTTTCAATTTTCGCTTGAAGATGGATTTTGAAACTTTTCGAAAATTCGAAAATTTCCAAAAAGCTGTTTTCCAAATTTTTCACTCAGATCACTCACAAGAATTCGAAAACAACCTAAGATTTTATTCATGTCCAAACTCAACTTTAATTTTCAAAATCCATTTTCATTTAAAATTTTTTTAACTTTTTTTTCTTCCAGAATTTTACAATTCTTATGTCCAACCATACAGGGATAAAATCCCCTCAACTGTAGACAAGATTCACATTATACAGCCAACAAGATCAACAGACCAAGAATTTTTTAAAAGGAAACTACTAATCTCCTGCTTTGAGTGGCTATTTAATACTCGGTTTGACTTAATATTAGTTATAGTGGAAAATAATGTTAAAAGTACTGGTTGATGCACTATTTCGATGGGTTACCTGAAATTTCATTAGCGGGGTTTGGGAAGGGTAGTATGTAAGTAGACTTTATTGCTACTTGAAAGTATAAAAATGCTATTTCCGAAAGATCCTCGGCTCAAAAATATTAAAAGACAATATCAATATTATCACAGAAACCTTAAGAAGATATAAGAAAAACACGAGCAACACAAAATCTAGCAGAAGGTTGCAAAACAAAAACGAACACTAGTAAATAGGTTAGGGTTAGGCACTAAAAAAGAAATAGTAAGATACGACATTGCCACCGTTACATAGACAAAACCCTACAAGACTACTCTAGCAACGGAACGAACTAATGCAAGACTCAACTACCTTATAACCTACAACCCTAATACTCGATCTCCACATCTTTCTATCAAGTGCCATGTCCTCAGAAATCTGAAGCCTCGCCATGTCTTGCCTTATCACCTTTCCCCAATACTTCTTAGACCGCCCTCTACCTCTTCTCATGCCCTCCACAACTAGCCGCTCACACCTCCTTACTGGAGCATCTGTGGAGAAAGTATATGCCTGAACCATGTAAGCCTCGCTTCCCACATCTTGTCATCAATGAGAGCCACGCGCACCTTCTCCCGAATATCATCGTTCCTAATCTTGTCCATCTTAGTGTGCCTGCACATCCACCTCAACATCCCCATTTCAGCTACTTTCATCTTCGGGATACGTGAGTTCTTAACATGCCAACACTCAGCCCCGTACATAATGGCCGGTCTAACTAGCACTTCATAAAGCTTGCCTTTGAGTATCGACGGCACTCGCTTGTCACACATAACTCTAGATGCTAACCTCCACTTCATCCATCCTACGCCAATATGGTGTGTGACATCCTCGTCGATCTCCCCTCCCCCGGATAGCTGACCCAAGTTACTTGAAGCTGCATATACTTGGGATGTCCTGTGAGTCAAGCCTCACATCCACACCTACTTCCCCGGTTCAGTGCTAAACTTGTACTCCAAGTATTCCGTCTTCGTCTTGCTTAGCTTGAAACCGTTAAACTCAAAAGCATGTCTCAAAAACAAAAAAAATAAATAGAAAATGAATAGCTAAATGAAGTTTGACAAAAAAAAATCTGTGAAAAATATATAGGATGACATTTTTAATTGAATAGTGTAAATATTCATTGGATTTAGGACAAGTAAACTTTTTCAAAATTTTTAGACTTTTTTCTGGACAAGTAACTTTTTCAAAATTCTTGACTTATTATTTCTTCTCTGTTTTTCCATGTGCAGTTTCGGTGCAACTTTGAAAGATGATTGAATAGTTTAATTTTTGTACTTGAGGTAGTAAAAACTAAAAAGGTAAAGTGAAGAAACTGCAATCATATTGGAGCATCACTGGCACATTGGATACCCCCTTCCATAGTCTTTTACTAACCTGATCTTAACATTACTGCATAAGTAAACAGTGCGATGGGGACATGGTAGCCCAGGCAAGTAAATTATGATTAATTTATTGGCAAATAGACACATATACTTATTCAATTTTAAGATTATTGTCCTCCTACTCTGTGAGATTTCATCCAAAAACATAAAGTTTCGGATCACCTAATATTTTTTCGGCAAATCAAATACGACCGAAGAAATGATAATCACCGCCCCTGTCATACTCAAATTACATTTTTGGTGTTGTTCAAAACTAATTTTAAAGCCCTCCAGCGCTGCGTGGTTGTCAGAATCCACATTAGATTATGAAGTGTTTAATCCTAAATACTAATCTAGGAGATTTACGGGTTTTTCCTTTGCGGAAGCGGATATGCAATAACCAAGCTTGAATTACGGGTCATCGAAAATCCTCATAAAGCGGATAAACTCGCTTTTTCATAGTCTTGATATCCTATTATGATGCAAGGAAGTATTAACCTAGACGTCAACAACAACAACAACCCAGTAAAATTTTACAAGTGGAGTATGGGGAGGGTAATATGTACGCAGACCTTACCCCTACCCCGGGGGGCAGAGAGGCTGTTTCCAGGAGATCCTCGGCTCAAGACATCAACAAGAGACAATAAGTTAGTACTATCAATAAACTCATACTAAAAATAATATAAAATACACCATATAACATAAAATAACAAAATAGCATCAATATAAGAAATACGAAATAGAAATAGATGATATAGATGAAATAGATGAAATGTATACTAATATCCAACAAATAGCTCCCTGTATTGGTAGCTGACCAGTAACATCCTAAGATTATCTCATACCTAGCTATTCTCACTCTAGTGCGCTGCAGAAATATCCACAACTTCCCCCTAACCTACAACTTTAATACTAACCTAGACGTCGTTTGTTTCAAATCTTATTTTCCTGCACCCTTTAATGTTTACTTATAGGTTGTATGTAGGTTAACGAGGAGGACAAGCTAATGAGCTAATTAGCACACTTTATGGGTGGATCCGACCGATAGCTTTTCTCCAACATCTCTCACTCACACATAGGGGTGTACAAAGAAAACCGATAAATCGCACCAACCCAATAATTCGACTCAAACTAAGAAAAAAACCCGACTATAGTTTGGTTTGACTTGGTTTGGTGTTGGAAAAAAAAAATCCGACCATAATTGATTTGGTTTGGTTTTAACTAAAGAAAGTCAAACCGAAACCAAACCAACCCGACATTACATATATAGCAATTTTAGATATATTTAATATATAAATATACTTATTGTAATGTAATTTATAAATATTTCTTAAAAAATTTCATAATTTTATCTTTTAAGGTATTATTTCAAGGTTTGATTTAGAACGTTTGAATGCTCCAATAAGTTTTATAGCCATTAATATTAGTAAATTAAATAATGCTAGCAATCGATACTAATGCTAACAAAAGACATTCAATTCAATATTACGAACGGGAATGTATTAAATGTCTATTTTTTATTTTGCAATAATTTAGACAAAAATACATAACCTATTTTTATTTTTCTTTAGCTTTTACATATAATTATTACTCCCTCATTAGTCTATCTAGTTTAGCATGAATTAGTGCTTTTAGATTATGTTTATTTTTATTATGACTATTTAATTAGCAATATTTATAGTACATAATTTTATTATTTTTTATTGTTGAATATTTTAGGATAATGTCATGAGTCATGACATATCTCATATTTTGTATTATTTTCTTGAAAAATACTTTATATAGTTATATCTTACTAGGATTAAAGAAATATTTTGTGCATACGTTATATATTTTGTTCTACAAAGATTTTACCGGAAAAAAATTCGAAAAAACCCGAATAACCCGAAAACCCGAAAAAAATCCGAGAAAAGCCGATATTGAAAAATACGAATTTATTGGTTTGGTTTGGTCTTTAAATTTAATAACCGACACAATTGGTTTGGTAATTGTAAAATCCGAACCAACCCGGATTATGTACACCCCTACTCACACATATAAGGGAGTGTTGTAGCTCAACCAAGCTAGCAAAAATATATTCTTTTTTATATTCTCTTGCATCATTTCATAATGATAAATAGGTCGTGCGACCGAGCATGTTGACGTACATATGTTAGGATCTCCTTGTCTTCATCAAAGTCTTCAAGTAGGTCACAAAAATATGCTGAGTGGCCTTCTAGATCTCATGTATCGTAAATTTTGCTTTCACAATTATGACTCATTAAGTTATAATCGGTTCCAGCAAATACAAACTGAATGAGATTTATATATCAATGATCTTTCTCTTCTCAAGAGACAAGAGGGGTTGCTCTGATGGTAAGCAACCCCCACTTTCAATCGTGAGGTTGTGAGTTCGAGTCTTCCTAAAAGCAAGCTGGGAAGTTCTTGAAGGGAAGGATTTCGGGGGTCTATTTGGAAACAACCTCTAAACCCTAGGGGTAGGGGTAAGGCCTGCGTACATACTACCTTCCCCAAACCCCACTAAGTATGATTATACTGGGTTGTTATTGCTGCTGTTGTTGTTGTTGATCTTTCTCTTCTCACGAGTCTATCAATTTGCTTTTCTAGTCATTCTTCACCATACTGAATTTGTCATGGTCATTTGGTAGCATGTTAAGATAGCGAACATCAAACCAAGCTTTGAGATACTGATAGGGGTCGTGAGGGTACAATAATAAGTGGGATAAAATTTATGATATCAACTGAGTCACTGCGCAGGTTGGTTACAACGTTTCCATATGCACAAACCAAAAGAAGGCAACATCCTTATTTGTTTTCTCGAAAGCGATTTGGCTCGTCTAAAAAAGCAAATATAGGAGATATTAATTCCTATTAAATATTTCTTTATGACATTATAACATGGAGTAACATGTTTGTTTACATATTGTAGAAGTCTTGGTCATCTAAAATTTGTCGTAAATAGACCTAGTTTATTGTATAAATAGATTAATTTCACTATAAAATCAAAAGTAACTCAATAAAATATTTTATTAAACATGTGTAGAAATGAAAACTTATTTTAGAAATATACATGAAACCAAAGTGATTAACATTTTCTAGGCGTAGGTTTTTAGTGTTCGTCGTAACCTTTTGAAATATTTATAGGCAAGGTTTATAAGTTCACCAAATACTATAGAGAAAATGAAATGTCAAAATATAAAGAGAAAAAAGTAAGGGTTATAACAGGTAAAAAAGAAAGAAAATTGTAGGGGAGTAATTAATATGCAATTCACGACATTTTTGGGGGATCGCAAGAACCTTCATTTGCAATCATGTTCGGAGATCAATCTTTTGTCAACAAATCTTCGGAGGAAATTTCTAAGTCATTTCCCTTAGGGCTAACATCTTATATATTACCGGGATCGCCAAATCATTGAACATGACAAATTTTGAATATTTGATAATACTTGAAATGAAAATAAAAACGAGCGTCATAAGGAAAAAAGTAAATTACAGTGGGTGATTGTAATTTACTGTACTTTGTAGATAGTGGCGAAGCTGAGATTTTCATTAAGACGGTTCAAAATTTTAAAATATAATCATACAAAGAAGACAATGGAATTCAACATCCACTATTTATACATAAAAAATAATTTTGACTTTATATATACAATATAATTTTTAAAAAAAAGAATCACTCTTGCGCCCTTAAATCCGCTCCTATATTTGCAGAGGGATAATGTAACTGTATGGGACAAAACTTGACCTCGTGATAATGAATGAGATCAACGCATTTACTAAAGTCTATTTATGGCTAATAAATGGTATGACTATTTATTCACACGATTATCGGGTAGTTATTCAATTTAGCAATTAAAGCCACGGTTTGGCCGACCTCACGAGGGAGTCCCCTCTATGTGGCCCCAACTCCTCGACACCAGCTGGCAGATCTCCCAGTTATAAATACTAAGATAAAGAACCCTGAAAGGGGTTGCTTCAAAAGAGGAGAGAATACAACATTGTAAGGCTCTGAACCTCTTCATGGAAAGGCAAACTAAACCAATATCATTTATTAAAGATTCTCACCCTACTCTCTTTATCTAATATCAAATGTCTCTTGCTTCTTATTCTTTTGGTCTTTAGATTTATTACGATCTGGTGTGATTGGCCCTCCATTTATTTTGATTGTTATATTCTTATAAAGTAAATGAAAACTTTGAGCCAAACAATTTGGCACCGTCTGTGGGGATTTCATAGAAGAATCACGTAGTTCATCCTAAGACCGAAAATGAAAAATGAACAACCCAACTCAAACGAGCCCAAGCAGCATATCGGGTCATAGGAAGACAAAAACCTCGGGATGAGCTTGCTTTCGTACCCCCATGTCTTTGAGCGAAGGGAGGAAGAAGAAGAAGAAGCAGATCCCCCATCTCTAGGGGAGAAAGAAGCTCAAGGTACCTCACCCCTTTTCTTTCCACATGGGATCCTGCCGAAAGGGAGGACAACATGAAGGCGGCAATTCTAGCAAGCCGGGCAAGTAAAACCACAAGTGCAAGCTAGGAAAGGTATGAAATTAAAAACAAATCCCGACCCCCAGCACGAAGCGGGTTATGCAGAAAAACTCACCAAAAAGTTCAACTACGGTTGAACTGGGACTCAGGCTATGTGCCTTCGACACAGGCTATGCGCCTTCAAATATTATAAAAGTTCAACTACGGTAGAACGGCAGTACAGGCTACGTGCCTTAACTAAAAAGTTCAACTACGGTTGAACTGGGACTCAGGCTATGCGCCTTCGACACAGGCTACGTGCCCTCAAATATTATGAAAGTTCAACTACGGTTGAACGGCAGTACATGCTATGTGCCTTTGCCAAAACGTTCAACTACGGTAGAACTGGGACACAGGCTATGCGCCTTCGACACAGGCTATGCGCCTTCGACACAGGCTATGCGCCTTCAAATATAATAAAATTTCAACTACGGTTGAACGGCAGTACAGGCTACGTGCCTTCACCAAAAAGTTCAAGTACGGTTGAACTGGGACTCAGGCTATGCGCCTTCGACACAGGCTATGCGCCTTCAAATATCATAAAAGTTCAACTACGGTTGAATGGCATTATAGACTACGTACCTTAACCAAAAAGTTCAAGTACGGTTGAACTAGGACTTATGCTATGCGCCTTCGACACAGGCTACGCGCCCTCAAATATTATGAAAGTTCAACTATGGTTGAATGGCAGTACAGGCTACGTGCCTTCACCAAAAAATTCAACTACGGTTGAATTGGGATTCAGGCTATGCGCCTTCGACACATGATACGCGCCCTCAAATATTCTGAAAGTTCAACTACGATTGAACGGCAATACAAGCTACGTGCCTTCACCAAAAAGTTCAACTACGTTTGAACTGGACTCAGGCTGTGCGCCTTCGATATAGGCTACGCGCCCTCAAATATTATGAAAGTTCAACCACGGTTGAACGTCAGTACAAGCTACGTGCCTCCACCAAAAAGTTCAACTACAGTTGAACTGGGACTCAGGCTATACGCCTTCAACACAGGCTACGCGCGTTATAAAAGTTCAACTACGGTTGAACGGTAGTACATGCCACGTGCCTTCACCAAAAAGTTCAACTACGGTTGAACTGGGACTCAGGCTATGCGCCTTCGACACAGGCTACGCGCCTTCAAATATTATAAAAGTTCAACTACGGTTGAACAGCAGTACAGGCTACGTGCCTTCACCAAAAAGTTCAAGTACGGTTGAACTAGGACTCAAGCTACAAACCTTCAAAAACTACGAAGGTTCAACTACGGTTGAACAACAGCTCGGGCTACGTGCCGTCACCTAAAAGTTCGAGTACGAGTTAGACTAGGATTCATGCCAAGTGCTTCCACCATTTTGAATTACAAAAGAGTTCAACTATGAGGCGAACCAAAACTCAGGCTACACGCCTGCGTCGCAGAAGCCGGAAACTCAACCACGGACGAATCAAAGCCAAGGACACACGTCCCCAAGGCTATAAGCCAGGCCGCAGTCAAACGAGGACAAGCGCCCCAAATGTTCAACCACGGACAAACCCCAGGTCGGGCCGAGCACCTCGCCGTTCAAGTAGGCACGACTAACTCAAACTAAAGTGTTGACCCGCGCAAAGTTAGCCCAAGTCGAACTACAAGGCCGTGCTTTTCATTACCACGGCCAGTAGTTCGACTAAGCCCGGACTGGGACTAAGGCTATGTTCCGCCACCGGCCAAATGCAGCTACAACACACTCCCAACAAGTGGAGGAAGGTAATGACCAAAAGTGTCCATCTATGGCCAACGCCATCTACACCAACTTTCCTTAAGGCAAGGAATCAGTTCGACAATGGTCAAAATCACTTAACCGGCTGAGACTATTAACATGTCCACTAGAAAAACTCTAAAGCAAAACCCTTGAGAACAAGCATGACATTATATAATGTATTAGACGCAAAACAAACGAAAAAAAAAACCAAATATGTTCACAATATTTACGAGGGGTTCCCCCAATTACATCTGCCCAAGGCTGGCAAAGAAAAAGAGAAAAAGAAAACAAGAACTAAACAAACACTACAAATTTTCTTTTCACTCGGCGCCCCCTTCAGCATTATCAGCACCCTCGGCACCATCATCTCCCCCTGGCGTAGACGGATCAAAACCACAGTCGAGGCGGGCTTCACGGGGCTTTTGGTGCGCCTCCTCATAAGTGGCCTCAGACACGATGCCAGCCTCCCAAAGACGCCTTTACACGTCGAGCTGGGACACAACATACTTCCAAAGCTCGCGAGCAGGACCAAAAGCGGTGGCCTGATCCTTTAGGCTCCAGTTCTCGTCCTCCATGGCCGAAATCCGATCTGCCGCAGCACGGGCGCCCTGATCGCAGACGGCAATGCGCCCCTCTAACGATCGTTCTCAAAAAGCAGTGGTAGCTCTCTCTAATCCATGCTCCCTTTCCTAGGCACGGCTAGTCGCCTGAAGTGTTTCAACCCTCGCCAGGGCATCCTCTGCCTGCCTCCTTGAAGTGGCGGCCTCAGACTCTAGAGAAGCCACCTGCCTGGTATAAACCTCTGTGGCCTCCGCCGCTGCAGCCATATTTGGCGCTCCCTCTCAGCAGCCACCCTTCTCTCAACATCCGCACCTTCGTTCGCTTGGCGGTGCTGCTTCTCAAGAGTGGTTAGCCTGCTGAGGGTCTATTGCATACGAAGCTCACTCCGTGCTAGCTCTTCTACCAGCTCCTAGTTCCGCGGGTCATTCCTTATGCGTTCACGCAAGCCACGACACCGATCACAGTAGCAGCGGTACTTCCCCAACAACCGCCCAAAAATCGCCGAACGGACGTTAGCCCGCCTAATGATCTCCACCTCCAGCAAAAATGTCTACAACGAACAAGAGTGACAGTAAACACAAGAAGACATGCTAAGGAAGGAAACAAACCAAAGTTTTGCACGTACCTTTATGCTCAGGGCGGCCACCTTGCCCATCAATCCAACGTCTGAAATACCCCTCAAGGACGTGCTCTCCGCTTTCGAGCACAGGACCCCGAATATTGTCACTAGGTTCTCCTCCCCAAGTAGCAGGTTCAGGCTGTTAGGAATCTTCAAGTAACGATAATCCCCATCGGCCTGCACGGTCGAGCGCGTATAACCCTTCTGAGCAAGACGGATGTCGTCGGGATCCATGTCGGACTCCGAATCATCCCTCTCTCCTGAAATGCCCCTTTCTTCCTCCGCCCTAGAAGTTGAGGCTTCCGCCACCCGAGACGTCGAAGCGCCCGCATCCGCCATAACGTCGACGCCTGCCATCTCCACCAAAACAGATGCTGAGGAACTACCTTTCCTTGCAGCAACAGGAACAGAAACTTGAATCGCCGAAGCGACTGTGTCACCTTGGCCTAAGCCAACCGGGGCAACCCCCACTTAGCGCTCACCCTCTGGGGCAAGGTCCGCTATTCCCCCCTCCTCCGCCGACGGTGAAGAATCTAAACTAGTCACCACCGGGAGAGCCGGGGTGAACGCCACCCTGCGCCGAGCCAATGGCCTCCCTTCTTCTTCTTCTTCATCTCCATTCGGCGATCGCTCCGCCCTGGAACGCACGACCCCTGGAGACTCCTCAACTCGGGGCACGGTCCGTACCGGAGAGTGTGCAGCCGAAGACTCCACTGAAGCCGCCCTCGGAACCGGATGCGGCTTTGAATTGTGATCATTTGGACGGTCACCCCCGGCCTGCGAAAAGCAAGCTGAGAGGCCCTCCTGCGCCGTGGTCGTTCTGACCAGCCAAAGAAGAATGGTTAGGCCAGAGGAACTAAGGACTACGAAGAAAAAACAATAAACAACAAATCAGATTCTTACCCACTCGCGGATGCCCAAAATTGACGCTGGTGGCGCACCTCTTGCTACGGCAGAAAAAGAAGATCATTACGCACAAGCATAAAGCAGAACATTTAGCCCAAAAGAAATCAACGCCAGTGTAAAAGAAACTTACGTGCATGTTTCCACTCCCCCGGGAAGTCAGTGGCGCAATCCACCAGATGCTCGATCCGGATGTAGAAGAAATACTCGAAAGGACAGGTAGCAACCTCATCATCAAGTTCCGCAGTTAAGCCATCAATCCTACGAGGGACCAACCGAATCATAGTGCCGCGTACCCTATGAGGAGCGTACAGAGTCAACACGTGCCGAAGTGTAACTTCCCTCTGCGCCAACTCCGCATATTTAATCAGCATCGCCAATAATTTGTAGCAGGAGGGGACGAGCTGACCAGGGCACACCCTGTAGTAGCGGCAAATTCCACCACCAACATGGGGAGAGGAAGCCTAAATCCAACCTGAAAGGGTAGGCATAGAAGACGCAATACCCTTGGTGGTCGACATGCACCCTGCCGCCGCTCCTGGCCAGGATGATGTCAGCAAAGCAGGGAATCTCACATTGCTCCTTCAGTTGAGCAATGCCAACTTCCCCCATCAATGGAGCCTCATCTACTTGATCTTCTCCCTCGGGGTCGGTAAAATCGATCGCCGGACCGTCAGGCAGGGAAAGAATGTCGGTCACCGACGGGAACCGATCAACGGTCGGCGAATTAGTGGCTCCCGCAATCGTAGATGGACCCTCTGCCGCCACCACCGCCACTGGAACTTCATTGCAATGGGAACTGGTCGCCATTATCAATATAGCGGAAAGAAAATGGTAAGATTCACCGGAAAAACAAGAGAATACGAAGATCCGACGAAAATGACGGAGAATGAATTAACAAGGAATGAAAAACCGGATAATATGAAAGTAAGAAAGCTTATCTTTCTCAGAATTCCACTCAGACAGATATCGAAAAAGTGAGAACTGAGCAACACAACCCCTTATTTATAGGCAAAGCATGAATGACCCTCACGAATCCCAACGGTCATTGTTAACTACTAGACATACTGCAAAACGGTTCAGATCTACGGTAACGGGCACCATTATGATAGATACCGTTGAATGGTCATTCAACCGTAAATCGGTACGTCCCCCATGAAATGATTGTGACGACCTCAAGATGCCATGGGCATGCCCCATGCGTCACCGTACATATGGTGTTCCCCTTATACGCAGTAAGCGTGATCGTACTCTCTCCATGCACGCAAAAAAATGGCTACGGCCATCTCCTAAAGTAAAAATGATTACGGCCATCTCTAATGTTAAAATGGCTACGGCCATCTCCAAAAAGAAAAAAGGCTACGACCATCTTCAACAGATAAAATGATACGGCAATCTCTAAAGTAAAAATGGCTACGGCCATCTCTAAAGAAAAAATGGCTACGGCCATCTCCTAAAGCAAAAATGGCTATCGCCATCTCTAAAGTAAAAATGGCTACGGCCATCTCCTAAAGTAAAAATGGCTATGACCATCTCTAAACTAAAAATGGCTACGGCCATCTCCAAAAGATAAAAGGATACGGCCATCTCCAAAAGTAGAAATGGCTACGGCCATCTTTAAAGTAAAAATGACTATGACCATCTCTAAAGTAAAAATGGATACGACCATCTCCAAAAGTAGAAATGGCTACGACCATCTCTAAAGTAAAAATGGCTACAGCCATCTCCTAAAGTAAAAATGGTTAAGACCATCTCTAAAGTAAAAATGACTACGGCCATCTCTAAAGTAAAAATGACTACGGCCATCTCCTAAAGTAAAAATGACTACGGCCATCTCTAAAGTAAAAGTGGCTACGGCCATCTCGAAAGTAAAAATGGCTACGGCTATCTCCAAAAGTTAAAGGGCTACGGCCGTCTCCGAATTTAAAAAATGACTACAACCATCTCTAAAGAAAGAACGGCTACGGCCGTCTCCGAAGAATAAAGGACCGCAATTGTCCCCAACGCATAAATGGATAAGGTTATTGGTGGAATCCGCTCATCGAGCTCGACCTGAGCTCGACCTCAATAAGCGGAGGGACTATCTGTATGGGACAAAACTTGACCTCGTGATAATGAATGAGAACAACGCATTTATTAAAGTCTATTTATGGCTAATAAATGGTATGACTATTTATTCACAAGATTATGGGGTAGTTATCCAATTTGACAATTAAAGCCACGGTTTGGCCGACCTCACGAGGGCGTCCCCTCTATGTGGCCCCAACTCCTCGACACCAGCTGGCAGATCTCCCAGCTATAAATACTAAGAGAAAGAACCCTAAAAGGGGTTGTTTCTTCTTCTTCACATCTACTTCTAAAAGAGGAGAGAATGCAACATTGTAAGGCTCTGAACCACTTCATTCCGAGACAGACCAAACCAATATCATTAATAAAAGATTTTCACCCTACTCCTTTTATCTAATATCAATTGTCTCTTGCTTTTTATTTTTTTGGTCTTTAGATTTATTACGATCTGCTGTGATTGGCTCTCCATTTATTCTGATTGTTTTATACTTATAAAGTAAATGAAAATTTTGATCAAACAGTAACAATATCATCCGATTTTGTAACCATGTTTAGTGATCAATCGTTTTGTCTACATGTTCGAAGGAACTTTCTAGGTCATTTCCTCAAAGATTAATGAAGATGTTATTATTGCCATATCTCAAGTACGATCGCAAGCTTTCAAATGCCAAAAATCATGCCACGGTCTTCTTTGCAAATACTGTAGCGTGCACACTCCCTGTATCATTTTATATAACTTTTTTATGAAAAAGACAAAAATATATTTGTATTCAATCTTTGCACCAAATGAATATATGGATAAAGGGGAGCCAGAAATTATATAAAGGGGTGTTAAAATAAAAAAAATTGTGACTATAGGAATGAAACTTGCAACATTCTATAATTTTTGACACCCCTTAACCATTGAACTAAGAGTTTGTCTTATGTTAAGGATTGTCAATCCCTTGTAAATATTCAATTTTTAAGAAAAAAATACCTAAAATATCTATTTACACAATGTTATTTTCCGGCGAAGTGACACCCCTCGGGCAAGGATAACTCCGCCCCTGATGTCTACGTATATAAATTTGTTTATCACCTAAATACGATTAGTTAGTTCTTCAATTTTCAACTAGTGCTCGCTAGAGTTAAATTAACTTATTTGGACAGCATTAAAATCCAAAGGAAGAATAGAATAAAAATCATAATAATGCTAAAAGATTGGAACGTGTATTCTTTTCCTTATCTGTTAAGGCCATTATATTGGAAAAATCTTGTAGAAAATTTACTAATTTTATATGATTTCAAAAGCTAATGTAATTTTATTTGATTTGAAAATTAAGGTTACTATTAAAAGAAGCACCTCAAAGTTTTTTGGAAAGCTTAATAGAAAAATTTGGTGTTTTGACAGTTTATAAGCATGTTTAAGGGTACAACTTTTAAAATCGGTATTCTTTAATTTTAGTATAACATAATATCTTTTGCTTGTCTATTTAAAAGTAATTTTTTTAAAAGAAGAAAAACCTCGCAAGGTGATGATGTCCATCTCATTTAATAAGTATTAGGCATGTGCCTAATAAAAGTTTTCTTTGGTTTGGTAGCCAATCTTGTTGACTTGGTTTAGTTAGGTAGCCAACTTTGTTGAATTTGTTTGGTTTGGTAGCCAACCTTGTTGAATTTCTTTGGGTTGGTAGCCAACTTTGTTGAATTGTGAAAAAGTGTATGTAAATTGTCAAATATTGTAGGCTTTAGAGAGTAAAGCTTTGGCTATAAAAGGAGAGCTTCAACTCTCATTTCAATACACCAACAAAGAGAGAAAGAAAGAATTAGGTTTCACAGACAAGGTATAAGAAAATAGTCTGTGAGAAAAATAAAGAGTGGGCGATATTGTAGTAAGGTGGGAATATGAAAAGAGGGTTATTTTTTTTGAGTGTTGTAGTGGTCTTTGGAGTATTTTACTCGGAATTACAAAGTGTAAAAATTCCTTACTATAGTGATATCAGTTTCTCCTCTCAGTGCCGTGGTTTTTTTCCCTTATTCAGAAGGGTTTTCCACGTAAAAATCTTGGTGTCGTTGTTACTCTTTTTAATTACCGTATCTCGGTGCTACATTATTATTCCGCTATTATTACTGTGAATATTATTTTGATAGGGGGTTTATTCCCAACAACTGGTATCAGAGCACAGGTTCTGCTCGTTCACTATAATACTATTCACTGTCGGTAGTACTATACTTGGTGAAAAATAAAAATGTCCGAAGTAAAGTACGAGGTAGCTAAATTCAACGGAGATAACGATTTTTCAACATGGCAAAGAAGGATGAGGGATCTGCTCATCCAACAAGGATTACACACGGTATTAGCTGCTGATGCCAAAAAGCCTGATACCATGAAAGCTGAGGATTGGGCTGACTTGGATGAAAGAGCTGCTAGTGCAATCAGGTTGCACTTATCAGATGATGTGGTAAATAACATTATTGATGAAGACACTGTACATGGAATTTGGACAAGGTTAGAAAGCCTATACATGTCCAAAATGCTAACAAATAAATTGTACCTGAAGAAGCAGTTATACGCCCTACACATAGGTGAAGGTATAAATTTTTTGTCACATTTAAATGTGTATAACAGACTAATCACACAGCTTGCCAACCTCGGAGTAAAAATTGAGGAGGAAGATAAAGCCATCTTGCTATTGAACTTGTTGCCATCTTCGTACGATAACTTGGCAACAACCATCCTGCACGGTAAGACTACTATTAGTTGAAAGATGTCACATCGGCTCTTTTACTCAATGAGAAGATGAGAAAGAAGCCTGAAAATCAAGGACAGACTCTTATCATAGAAGGTAGAGGCAGGAGTTATCAAAGGAGTTCGAGTAACTATGGTAGATCCGTAGCTCATGGAAAGTCAAAGAATCGATCCAAATCAAAAGCCAGAAATTGCTACAACTGTGATCAACCAGGTCACTTCAAAAGAGATTGCCCAAATCCAAGAAAGGGCAAAAGTGAAACTAGTGGCCTGAAGAATGACGACAACACAGCTGCCATGGTGCAAAACAATGACAATGTTGTCCTCTTTATAAATGAGGAAGAGGAATGCATGCACCTGTCAGGTCCAGAGTCGGAATGGGTGGTTGACACAGCGGCTTCTTACCATGCCACACCGGTAAGAGATCTTTTTTGTAGATATGTAGCAGGTGATTTCGACACAGTGAGAATGGGTAGCACGAGTTACTCAAATATTGCGGGGATTGGTGACATTTGTATCAAGACAAATGTCAGATGCACATTGGTTCTAAAGGATGTGCGGCATGTACCTGATTTGCGGACAAACTTGATCTCGGGGATTGCCTTGGACCGAGATGGATACGAGAAATATTTTGCAAATCAAAAAGTGGAGACTCACCAAGGGATCATTGGTGATTGCAAAGGGAGTTGCTCGTGACATGTTGTACAGGACAAATGCAGAAATATGCCAAGGTGAATTGAATGCGGCACAAGATGAGATTTCTGCAGATTTGTGGCATAAAATAATGGGTCATATGAGCGAGAAGGGATTGCAGATTCTTGCCAAGAAATCACTTATTTCTTATGCCAAAGGTACAACAATAAAACCCTGTGACTACTGTTTATTTGGTAAGCAGCATAGAGTTTCATTTCAGACATCGTCTAAAAGAAAATTGAATATACTTGATTTAGTATATTCTGATGTCTGTGGCCCAATGGGAATTGAATCAATGGGCGTTAACAAATATTTTGTTACTTTTATTGATGATGTTTCACGAAAATTATGGGTTTATATTTTGAAAACCAAAGATCAGATGTTTCAAGTTTTCCAGAAGTTTCATGCTCTAGTAGAAAGGGAGACAGGTCAAAAGCTAAAGCGTCTCCGAAGTGACAATGGAGGTGAGTACGCTTCAAGGGAATTTGAAGAGTACTGTTCAAGTCTTGGAATCAGACATAAAAAAACAGTTCCTGGAACCCCACAACACAATGGTGTAGCAGAGAGGATGAACTGCACTATTATGGAGAAGGTGAGAAGCATGCTCAGTATGGCTAAACTACCTAAGTCATTCTGGGGTGAAGCAGTTCAAACAACCTGTTACCTGATCAATAGGAGTCCATCAGTTCCATAGGCGTTTGACATCCCAGAGAGAGTTTGGACCAATAAGGAGGTGTCCTACTCGCATCTAAAGGTGTTTGGTTGCAGAGCTTTTGCACATGTACCTAAAGAGCAGAGAACAAAGATGGATGATAAATCTGTTCCCTGCATATTTATCGGATATGGAGATGAAGAATTCGGGTACAGATTGTGGGATCTTGTAAAGAAGAAGGTCATCAGAAGTAGAGATGTAGTCTTCCGAGAAAGTGAAGTTGGAATTGCTACCGATATGTCAGAGAAGGCGAAGAATGGTATAATTCCTAACCTTGTTATTATTCCTTCTACTTCTAACAATCCCACAAGTGCAGAGAGCACGACTGACGAGGTTGCCGAGCAGGGGGAGCAACCTGGTGAGGTTATTGAGCAGGGGGAGCAACTTGATGAAAGTGTCGAGGAAGTGGAGCACCCCACTCAGGAAGAAGAACAACCTCAACCTCTGAGGAGATCGGAGAGGCCAAGGGTAGAGTCATGCAGGTACCCTTCCACAGAGTATGTCCTCATCAGTGATGAGGGGGAGCCATAATGTCTTAAGGAGGTGCTGTCCCATCCAGAAAAAAACCAGTGGATGAAAGCCATGCAAGAAGAGATGGAATCTCTACAGAAAAATGGCACGTACAAGGTGGTTGAACTTCCAAAGGGTAAAAGACCACTCAAATGCAAATGGGTCTTTAAACTCAACAAAGATGGAAATGGTAAGCTGGTCAGATATAAAGCTCGATTGGTGGTTAAAGGCTTCGAACAGAAGAAAGGTATTGATTTTGATGAAATTTTCTCACATGTTGTCGAAATGACTTCTATTCGAACAATTTTGAGCTTAGCAGCTAGCCTAGATCTTGAAGTGGAGCAGTTGGATGTGAAAACTGCATTTCTTCATGGATATTTGAAAGAAGAGATTTATATGGAGCAGCCAGAAGGATTTGAAGTAGCTGGAAAGAAACACATGGTGTGCAAATTGAATAAGAGTCTTTATGGATTAAAGCAGGTACCAAGGCAGTGGTACATGAAGTTTGACTCATTCATGAAAACTCAAACATACATAATGACCTATTCTGATCCATGTGTATACTTCAAAAGATTTTTTGAGAATAATTTTATTATATTGTTGTTGTATATGGATGACATGTTAATTGTAGGAAAAGACAAGGGGTTGATAGCAAAGTTGAAGGGAGATCTGTCCAAGTCATTTGATATGAAGGACTTGGGCCCAACACAAAAAATTCTAGGGATGAAGATAGTTCGAGAGAGAACAAGTAGAAAGTTGCGGCTATCTCAGGAGAAGTACATTAAACATGTACTAGAACGCTTCAACATGAAGAATGCTAAGCGAGTCAGCACACCTCTTGCTAGTCATCTAAAATTGAGCAAAAATATGTGTCCTACAACAGAGGAGGAGAATGGGAACATGGCTAGAGTTCCTTATTCTTCAGCAGTCGGAAGCTTGATGTATGCAATGGTATGTACTAGACCTGATATTGCTCACGCAGTTGGTGTTGTCAGCAGGTTTCTTGAAAATCCTGGAAAGGAACATTGGGGAGCAGTCAAGTGGATACTCAGGTACATGAGAGGCACCACGGGAGATTGTTTGTGCTTTGGAGGATCTGATAGAATCTTGAAGGGCTATACAGATGCTGATATGACAGGTGACATTGACAACAGAAAATCTACTACTGGATATTTATTTTCATTGTCAGGGGGAGCTATATCATAGCAGTCGAGGTTGCAGAAGTGTGTCGCACTCTCTACAACTGAAGCGAAATGTATTGCCACTACTGAAGCTGGCAAAGAGTTGGTATGGCTCAAACGGTTCCTTCAAGAGCTTGGATTGCATCAAAAGGAGTATATCGTCTATTGTGATAGTCAAGTGCAATAGACCTTCGCAAGAACTCTATGTACTATGCTAGGACCAAACACATTGACATGAGATATCATTGAATTCGAGAAATGGTATATGATAAATCTCTAAGAGTCTTGAAGATTTCTACAAGTGAGAACCCCGCAGATATGCTGACCAAGGTGGTACCAAGGAACAAGTTCGAGCTATGCAAAGAACTTCTCGGCGTGCACTCAAACTAAAAGATAATGCTACCTCCTCTAGATAAATGAGACTGGATGGGGAGATTGATGATGTCCATCTCATTGAATAAGTATTAGGAATGTGCCTAATAAAAATTTCTTTGATTTGGTAGCCAACCTTGTTGACTTGGTTTAGTTAGGTAGCCAACTTTGTTGAATTAGTTTTGTTTGGTAGCCAACCTTGTTGAATTTCTTTGGGTTGGTTGCCAACTTTGTTGAATTGTGAAAAGTGTATGTAAATTGTCAAATAATGTAGGCTTTAGAGAGTGAAGCTTTGACTATAAAAGGAGAGCTTCAACTCTCATCAATATACCAACAAAGAGAGAAAGAAAGAGTGAGGTTTCACAGACAAGGTATAAGAAATTAGTCTGTTAGAAAAATAAAGAGTGAGCGATATTGTAGTAAGGTGGGAATATGAAAAGAGGGTTATTTCTTTTGAGTGTTGTAGTGGTCTCTTGGAGTATTTTACTCGGAACTACAAAGTTTAAAAATTCCTTACTATAGTGATATCAGTTGTTCCTCTCAGGGCCGTGGTTTTTTCCCTTATTCAGAAGGTTTTTCCACGTAAAAATCTTGGTGTCGTTGTTACTTTTTTTAATTATCGTATCTCGGTGCTACATTATTATTCCGCTATTATTACTGTGAATATTATTTTGATAGGGGGTTTATTCCCAACATAAGGTAATTGCAAATAGAATGGCTTTGTCAAAAAAATTCTAGAAAAAACTACTGCTCACAAGCATATCGAAGATAATACGTAACCATTACATAATTATGAAATTGAAGGCGTATCTCTATTTTATGTTCTATTATTCTTTTTCGCTTAATTTGTATAACAGGTTTTTGACCTTTGCAATCAAATTTTGAGAGACCTTCCGGAATTTTTGTAACACACAGAACAAACTTCTGAAAAACAACAATTATCGAAACCCCCCTTTTTTTTAAAGATCGTATTTTCTCTTGTCCCAGTTTATGTGTTATATTTTTCTTTTTAGTTTGTTGAGAAAAATATATCATACTTTCTTATTAAGAAACAACTTGACTTAAATTTTTTTATTTTATTCTTAATGAAATGATTTATAGTTACACAAATATTATTGCTTAATTTAAATCATAATTTTCTAAAGTCAATGTTGCCACATAAATTGAACGGAGGGAGTATTACAAAGTAATGTACCCCTTTTATATATTCCACAACAGTATGTAGTCTTTTGTTTCTAGTTTGTTCCAAAAAGAATGTTATTTTTCAATATTTAAGAGCTCTTTATATTTAAGTTTTTCATTTTACCTTTAATGACATGTAATTCTGAATCCGAACACATGAAGTTCAAATTTCAAATCCATCTCTTTGACATGCTCTTATTGTCATCAAATTATTATAGCATATTTAAGATTAAAAGTTCTCCTAGTATTTTTGACATGAGCCAATTTTTTCTCTCTTAAATATTATGCCCAGTAAAATATCTTGGTACATAAAATGAAGCGGATGATGTACTTTCTTTTCATAGAAATATTTCCAAAAATATGTGTTGTCGCACAAATCCTCAAAACCAACCACACACATTTGAGGAAAAAAATTATATGTACCTAGTATTTCACCAATGGAGACAGACTCTCGAGTCTAAAGGTTTCAGAATAAGCAGATCTAAGACAGAATATCTGGAGTGCAAGTTCAGCGACGAGCCGAGTGGGGTGGGCAGGGATGTGATGCTTGGTTCTCAGGCCATCGCCAAGAGGGACAGTGTCCGATATCTTGGGTCTGTGATTCAGGGGAACGGAGAGATTGACGGGGACGTCACCCATCGGATAGGAGCAGGGTGGTCGAAGTGGAGGCTTGCTTCTGGGGTCCTGTGTGACAAGAAAATCCCACACAAACTCAAGGGGAAATTCTACAGAGCCGTGGTTAGACCTGCGATGTTGTATGGGGCAGAGTGCTGGCCCGTGAAGAACTCCCATGTTCAGAGAATGAAGGTTGCTGAGATGAGGATGCTTAGGTGGATGTGTGGGCACACCAGGCTAGATAAGATTAAGAATGAAGTTATTCGACAGAAGGTAGAGGTGGCCCCGGTGGACGAGAAGATGCGGGAAGCGAGGCTGAGGTGGTTCGGGCATGTATGGAGGAGGGGTCCCGATGCCCCGGTGAGGAGCTGCGAGCGGCTGGAGATTGTTGGTGGTCGGCGGGGTAGAGGGAGGCCTAGGAAGCATTGGGGAGAGGTGATTAGGTAGGACATGACTAGTATGCAGGTTACCGAGGACTTGACCCTTGATAGGGGAGTCTGGAGGTCTAGAATCAGGGTTGCAGGCTAGGGGCTCTTAGAGTCCTTCGTTCGCCCCACTCGGGGTTGGGTGTGGGATAGTAGGGTTACCCGTAGATGACTAGTGTTTTAGCGTAGGTCCCCTCTTGGTTGGTAATATGATAGTTGTCGCTTGTTATTGTCGCATGCGACGGTATTTATGTTTCTTATGTTTACATAATCATTTACGTTATTTCTGCAGGATTACTTATGCTTTGTTTTGTTATTGTGTTTTGTCTTGTCTTGGTTCCTAACTTTATCTTTGTTTTCCAATGCAGCTTTTCATTCTGTCCTATGCGCCGAGGGTCGCTTGGAAGCAGCCTCTCTGCCCTTTTGGGTAGGGGTAAGGCTGTCTACATATTACCTTCCCCAGACCCCACCTGGTGGGAGTATACTGGGTAGTTGTTGTTGTTGTTGTAGTATTTCACCAAATCAATGACTATATGACCTCACCTGTCTTAGCTTAAATTTACATAAAACTTACCACTTAATCATAACTAAATATACTATGTATTAGTACCTCAATTTGAACTATACGTAAGTATTTTCCAAACTTTGCATGCCAAAAGCGTACCAATCATGTTGTTCTTTTCTCTCGGGTCTCGGCTATTTAGTTGGTCGTGGACAAAGAGCAATACCTTCTCCATGAAATATCTCCTACCTCAAAGCTTCTGCTCTTTTCTAGTTGCTCTAACCACTCTTTAAGGTCTGACACTCGTGTCTTTATCTTCATCACTCTGCATGTTTCTTGTTGAATTATACGTTTCTTGATGATCAGCTTTTGATTCTCCAGTTGACTTCATAATTCATGTCATGTGAAGACGATCATCACCATGTAGAAAGCATATCATCCACATTCATATTTGCTGCTTGACATTCTGATAAAACTTGGTTTTTGCTGTTTGTACAGGTACTGTTTGAACATGGAAAGGAAGCATCTTTTGGCTGCTCTCCTTTTATTGGCCATTGCCTGCTTTGTACTTCCTGCTTCCTCTGATAGTTTGTTAAGAATTAGTCTGAAGAAGCGACAATTAGATATCAGTAGCTTAAATGCAGCCAATGTAGCAAGATTTGAAGACAGATATGGAAAGCATGTGATGAAGGGCATAGAGAAGAAGAAGAAGAAGAAATCTGACACAAATTTAGATATAGTGTCCTTAAAGAACTACTTGGATGCTCAATATTATGGAGAGATTAGTATTGGTTCACCCCCTCAAAATTTCACTGTCATATTTGATACAGGGAGTTCTAATCTCTGGGTTCCATCATCCAGATGTTATTTCTCCGTAAGTTGTGCTTCTTTTTAGTTAATGATTAAGTTCTACGTGCTAACGGCGAATAGGTTAGTTATATAATCAGGCCACATATAAGGTAATTACATGTAAATCTCTATAAGAAAACATTAATTGGTAAGATGGTACTTAATTATTGCTATCACAAGTTAAACTATACTGATAGTAGTAATAAAAATCCTTACACTTTTAGTGTATATAACTTGAATTCTGTTCGTTATTTGTTCCTTTAATTTGTTGAATTACCGGTTTATACAGAATTTTTCCTTAAACTTGAATTATTCCCAGATTGCATGCTGGATCCATTCCAAATACAAGGCACGCAAGTCTAGTACATACACAAAAAAAGGTGATGATCATATCATAGTTTAATGTTATATTTCTTTCAAATTAATTGAAAGACAAGTAGTTATAGACTAGTAGTTATTTATTGATGGTTTCTGATTAAATCTGATATTTATTATAATCCAGGACAATCTTGTTCAATCCACTATGGATCTGGGTCAATTTCAGGATTTCTCAGTCAAGATAATGTTCAAGTTGGCGATCTTGTAGTCATGGATCAGGTGAAATCTTGCTTGGCAATAAGTCATCACTGCCTCACATTATGGTCCTTTTTGCTCTTCTGAAAACACAATGGATGAGAATTTTTTACATCAATTTCTTCAGGTCTTTATTGAGGCGACACGGGAACCAAGTGTTACATTTATAGTAGCAAAGTTTGATGGAATACTTGGGCTTGGTTTCAAGGAAATTGCTGTTGGAAACACTACACCTGTCTGGTAATAAGGCCTGCAATTAATTTGTTCAGTTCAGTTTTTAACCAATTCTATCTTGTTTTCCTTTCTTTTCAGTTTTTGGAATCTTGTCTGTTTGATTCATGATATATGTGCAGGTACAATATGGTGAAGCAAGATCTCGTAAAAGAGCCTGTATTCTCTTTCTGGCTTAATCGCGATATAAATGCAAAAGAGGGAGGTGAACTTGTTTTTGGTGGTGTTGATCCAAAACACTTCAAGGATGAACATACTTATGTTCCTTTGACTCAGAAAGGTTACTGGCAGGTACTTGAATTGTTTTTTCCACTATGGTTTCCATTCCTTTTTGCCTTTTTTCACTGTCCCCCCATCTGTTCTTTTACTTTTTCTGTTTCAGTTTAAAATGGGAGATTTCTCTATTGGGAACCAATCAACAGGTGAGCGTTGCTGTTGATTACGAGCCTAAGCTAAGAATAATTTCTTTTTGTCTTAATACTTTTTCCTTACAGGCTTCTGTGAAGGCGGTTGTGCTGCTATAGTTGATTCTGGAACATCATTGCTTGCTGGTCCAACTGTATGGTTTACTTTGTTTGGATTGATGCAGAAGTTGTAGACCTTTTGACTATCTTATCTTGAACAAATTCTTGAAAGTAATCATAGCAAGTACATAACAGGCTGTTGTGACACAAGTCAACCATGCCATCGGAGCAGAAGGAGTATTGAGCATGGAATGTAAAGAAACCATTTCTCAATATGGGGAAATGATTTGGGATTTACTAGTATCAGGGGTTTGTTCTATTTCTCTTCTTTTGTTTATATGAGCCGGTCACTACTGCATGTGACATTGTAGATATAATGCTACTTGTAATTGTCTGCAGGTTACACCAGATCAAATTTGTTTACAAGTAGGTTTATGTTATTTTAATGGAGCTCAGCATTTGAGGTATGGATGCTTTCCTCCTGTTCTTTTCCAAAAAATTTGAACGGGACCATCTGTCTTTGGAACATATGTCAAGGCTCTAGAGCTATGTTGTTTATGTTGAATTGTGTAACCATCTCGTTTAAGAACTTAAGTTGTCAATGATGTCACAATCTTATTTAAGTATTATATCTTCGACATATTTGGTTACTTAGAAATTGATTATGATAAAGGATGGTAATGAGATTTGAGCCAAGGATCTACGTCTGCTACCATACATGTTGAATCATATTTAACTAATTTTGCAGCGCGAATATCAGAAGTGTAGTTGAGAAGGAAAATGAAGGAAGTTCCATAGGAGAAGCCCCATTGTGCACTGCCTGTGAGATGGCTGTAATTTGGATGCAGAACCAGCTGAATCAGAAGACAACAAAGGAGAGTGTGTTAGAATATGTGAATCAGGTGAGTGAATTTTCTCTTCAATCAGTTCAGAGCATTGTCTTAATGTCTAATGTTTGGTGTTTTACAGCTCTGTGAGAAATTACCAAGTCCTATGGGACAATCCGTAATCGACTGCAATAGCATATCATCCATGCCAAATATTACATTCAATATTGGTGATAAGGATTTTGTCCTGACTCCAGAACAGGTTATGCCTCTCTTCCTAATTTTGTATATTTTACAATGTCATGTTGCATACTCAGCCTTGTTTCAATTGTGGCTTTGTTTCTGTTTCCAGTATATTTTGAAAACTGGAGAGGGGATTGCTACCATTTGCCTCAGTGGGTTTGTTGCTTTGGATGTGCCACCACCTCGTGCTCCTCTTTGGTACGTTGTTATTGTTCTTACAACCATTTCGCTTTACTATTGACAAAAGCTCATAGAAATAGCATGCATAAACAAGAATACCTCAATTTTTTCAAACAGTATATTTCATACGACAAGATTCATACTACACTTGCAGGATTCTTGGTAATGTATTCATGGGGGTGTATCATACTGTATTTGACTATGGTAATCTTCAACTGGGTTTTGCTGAAGCTGCGTGATAGCCTCTTTGCACATTATTCACTGGGCTCCAAATAATGTAAAATAGATGAATAATTGTAGTTTTCAGTGTGCTCAGCAATGCTGGTGAATTCAGTGTGCTCGATCCTAGTGATGTAATAAGATGTAATTTTCTCTGTTCTTTCGACCGTAGGCATCTTTTTGATGGTATACCACTTATTATTTTCTTTCTTTTGTATTATCAATGTTGCTTCAAGCCGTAAAATAATGAAAAAGGAGAGTTTGTACATTCACCTTATATATTTGTTTAATATGTTGCAATATATTACACACGAGACTGATATATATATATATATACTTATTTACACAAATGTATGCAACAACGAAGGCAATGTGATATACTGAGACAGTTTATGGGAAAGTAAAATACGTTAGTTACTTTGTCATTAGTCAACAGGTCTTGCTCGTTGAAGGTTTTACAGGTGAACCAAATTAGATTTTAAATTGCTAGTGTGATGATGGAGAATATGCTTTCAATTCGAGTCCCTCAGTCCTAATCTCCATGTTAATAGTCAAAAGAATCCTCCACTAAACAACTTACTATTCTAGCAAATCAAATATTAACAGTAACAAATGCAAAATCTAACAACACTGCACGTAAGTATATCAACTCTGCTGGGGGAGACAGCTCAATCCTTATCATTGAAGAAATGCTTATAGTTTATTACACCAGAGGAATTGAATGAGATACAACTAGGGCACCAATGCGAAAATTAATTCGGGTATACTACATCTAGGGGTGGTAAAATGGTTAAAAGAAAATAATTAACCACCTATATTATCCACTAAAAAATAGATTGGATAATGAATTTTTTAAAAATGGGTAAAATATGGAAAAGAGCCATATTATCCATTTAGAAAATGGATAACCATCGAGTAACCAATGGATAACCAATGAGTCTAACTTTTTAATTTGTAAAGCGGAAAAGGTCCAAATATGCCCGTAAACAATTTAAAAGAGGACAAATATGCCCGTCGTTAATAGTTTGGCCAAAATATGCCTAAACCATCCAATAGTTGTGCAAATTTGTCCTTATTTAGCGGAAACATTATTTTTTAATTAATTAATATCTAAATATTGTTTTTCAGTTTTTAGAAAAATCGCTTTAAAAAAATTGAATAATAATTACTAAAATAATTGTTTGGTAAAAATTTAAAAAATCTAAAAAGCAATTTTCTAAAGCAATGTTTTTGTAAAAACTGAAAAAAAAATATTTTCTTTTTATCAGTTTTTGGTTTAAAAAAATTCAATTTATTTCAGTTTTTACTGCTTTAGAAAATTGCTTTTCAGTTTTTTTTCTAGATTTTACAAAAATGATTGTTTTAGAAATATTTTTTCTATTTTATTAAAGCAATTTTTTTTTGTTTTTCAGTTTTTAGAAAAAATAAAATCATTTTTTTTCATTTTTACAACATATTGCTTTAGAAACTTGCTTTTTAGATTTTATTTCTGGTTTTACAAAAATATTATATTAGAAAATAATTTTTCAGTTTTTTTTAAAGCATTTTTTTCTTCGTTTTTCAGTTTTTTGTAAAAATAAATTAAGTTTATTTCTTGAGTTTTTACAAAAATATTGCTTTGTAGATTTTATTTTTATTTTTACAAAAATATTGTTTTAGAAAATATTTTTCAGTTCTTTTGTTAAAATTGGAAAAAAATATTTTCGTTTTTTTCTTCAATTTTTAGTAAAATTTTTTTATAGAAAAATTGCGTTAAAAAAAATATATTTTAATTTTAATTAATTAAAAAAATAAAAAAATATTATTCCCGTTAAAAAAGGGAAAATTTGCACAAATATTGGACGGTTTGGGCTTATTTGGGCCAAACTATTAACGACTGACATATTTGTCCTATTTCTAATAGTTCACGGGCATATTTGGACCTTTTCCGTTTGTAAAGCTTCAAATTGGGAGTTCCACAAGTTAGAGAGACTAAAATTCTACCAAAAGTGATCATATGCATGAATTTATGGATAATATGATTATCCATATTATGTTCCGGTTAACCCCTTTTTATCCATATTAAATATGTGGTCGGGTCGGATAATTGATCCATTTTTTAATTATCCATTTTGACCGGAACCATATCCGACCCGACACGCAAGTTTGCCTCTCCTAACTACATTTATATATAAGCAAATTTAAAATTTTAAGCTTATGAGTTCCAAGCTAATATTCTTATACTTTAATGAATTTTTTAGTAAAAAACATAATTTATGCAAAAGTTATCGAGTTCACGGGAATCCGTAACCTTTGCTCTAGATCTACGCCTGCATCTAATGCATTCCCTCCTCAAGGATGCGGAGCTTTTGTTGGGACGCTTCATTCTGCATAAGTCATAACTCTCATTTCTAACGACCGAGGCATCGAATGAGTAATATACTCATACTTATGTTCATGTGTTGGCAATAGATGAGCAGACATATAAAGTCGAGCAATTCACTAGTTGAAAACGGAATAGACACTTAACAGTACCACAAAGTATCACATTAAAATAATTGATTATCCTGTTATTGACACTTAAGAGCCAAATAGCTCATTCCAATTTTAAAACAAAAAAGACATCAATATACTACCACACTATATAGAAACACCAATAGTAGAGAAATTGCCCTTCTTATCCTTCCTTGCTACTTCTATTTCAACCACTACAATTCATGCTAAGGCACCATGTTGATAAGTTCTTTACACAGTCAATCCCTTGATTTTTCATTTTCCCCCTTCCTTTAGAAGAGTCAGCACCACGAAATTTGACGCTTGCACCTTCTCGGTTAACAAGCATCAGGCCTCACCTCCCAAAGTTTATAACTATATTTACCTCGATATTTCCAATTTGCTATGGAGTCAAATAATGGAAAGTTCTAGATAAACTCTATTAAATAATATAAAGGGTACAACTGTCATTGTACATTAAAATTGTTAGAGAGCCCTTAAATACTATTAGAGCGTTAGTGTATCGACCTGACCGGTCATTTTACCTTCTAGAACCACGTTCCCCCTAAATAAGATTTCCCGTATATGTTTTTACTGATTTATGACTTACATGGATGGTTAGTTCACGATTTGTAAAAGTTAGGGTTGAAATCAAAACACTTGGTTTTAAGTTGGCTTAAAAGGTTAAGTTTGACTTCGGTCAATATTTTGAGTAAACAACCTCGGAATGGGGATTTGACGGTTCCAATAAGTTCATATGGTGATTTCGAACTTGGCAGTGTGTTCAGATCGGGTTTTAGATGACACCGGAGCGTTTTTGACGCTTAATAGTGAAAGTTGGTTCTTTGAAGATTTTAGAAGTTCCGAACGGGTTTTGGTTGTATCGGGGTTCAAATGAAATTCTGAGACCGGGAATAGTTCTGTAATTTCATTTAAAACTTGCATGAAAAATTTGATGTCATTTCGAGTAGTTTAAGTACGTTTCGGTGCATTGAAGGTAGATTGAAGAACTTGAAGATCATAAGTTTGATTTAATTGGTTTTTAGGTATGATTCTTAGTTTTAATATTGTTTCAGATATTCCAAGAGTTTGAGTGAGTCCGTTTTATGATTCCAAACTTGTGGGTATGTACGGGTGGGGCCCCCGAGGCCTTGAGTGTCAATTGGACAAGGCTCAGACCAAATAAGAAAGTTGGAGTAAGAGCTGAGGGTATCCTGGAAACAGCCTCTCTGTCCCTCGGGGTAGGGGTAAGGTCTGATTACATATCACCCTCCCCAGACCCCACTTGTGGCATTATACTAGGTTGTTGTTGTTGTTGTTGTTGTTGTTGTTGGAGTAAGAGCTGAAGCTACAATTGCTGTCATAATCACACATGTGCTTGGGCGACCGCGTGCGAGGAATTGGCCGCAGAAGCGGTTATGGAGCATTTGGCAAGGGACCGCAGGTGCGAAGATCTGTGCGCACCCGCGAATGCGCAGGTGCGAAAGGGAAGGGCGCAAATGCAGAGCTGGGAGCAGAAGTTTCTATTTGGCCGTTGAAACGGTCTAACGCCCGCAGAAGCGGCTCACGCTGGACTCAAAGAGTTCCGTAGAAGCGGATCAAGCACCGCAGGTGTGAGACCGCAAATTCGGCCAAAGCACCGCAGTTGCGAAAATCGCTAAAGGCAGTGAGCTTGTTTTAAATACGAGACTTAGGTATTGTTCTCCAATTTCTTTCACTCTTGGGGTGATATTAGAGCTTTTAAATAGGGGATTTCGATCTAGCTTTTGAAGTTAAGTGATTTCTACCTAATGTGAGTTTAATACATAGTTTATGGGTAGATATGTCATGATCCGGATTTCCACCGGTGGGATCGTGATGGCACCTAACATTGCACTCCCTAGGCAAGCCAACTTTAAAGTTATAATCACATTTTTCCTTTACATTTTCATAGTTAAGATTAACAAAAGTTAATTCAAATAAGAATTAAAGAAGAATTACATATTTAATTAATTATCCTTATACTATTAACAAACAAAAACAGTTACCACCCAGAAACTGGTGTCACAATCCACGAACTTTCTATGAATTATTACAAATACTGGTCTGAAAGAAAAGTACATATGTCTCGAAAGAAAATAAAACAAAAAATGTGGAACATAAGAGGGGTCGCCAGGGCCTGCATGACTACCTTGGGTCTCCTTGATGAATGCTTGCAACCGACCTCTCGATCTGCAACAACGAGCTCTAAAATTTTCATAGAAAGTGTAGAGTGCAGTATCAGTACAACCGACCCCATGTACTGGTAAGTGCTGGGCCTAACCTCGATGAGGTAGTGACGAGGCTAAGGTGGGGCATACACAATTGTAACATCCTGCAAATTCAGATTAGGTATGAATGAGTTAAAGGAGTAGTAAAGTTATATTTTGGACATATGAAGTCCTATCAGGATGATTATGGGTGAAAATAGTTGTTTCAAAATCAAGATGGAAAATGAGGTGCATAAGATTCGATAAAATTGATTAAGTTTGCATAAGGTCCGTCTTCCAGCAGGGTTTAGTGAAAATGTGTGGGAAAATTCAAAGCATGAAAGTGGTAGGCCTTTAAAATAGCTTTCCAATAATATATCGTGGAGCCCAAATGGAGGTCTGTGCAAAATATTATGCCCGTTTTACAAAATGGTGTGTAACCACCGCGTTCGACCGCGTTTGACTGCAACCGCAATCGTTTTACCATGGTCGGGACCGCGGTCAGGCCTACTGGAACGTGGTGGCCGAGTTGGGAAGTCATATTTAGCCATATTTCGTCCCCCGTCGGCCCAAAACATAAAAACTTGTTCTAGAAAGGAAAACTCTAAAAAACTTAGCTCCTTAAGGGACCCTCCACCAACCAAGGTAAGTTCTAATGGTGATTCTAATCAATTTCTCATTAACTTATTAACATGGGTAAACTCTCTATATCATTAGATATTCGATTGGGACACCATTATTGAGAGAAGAAACCCTAGAACTCGAATTCAAGAAGATTGAGCATCAAAAAGGTAATATCTTCGCCCTCTAATTGATCCTATTATTGAATTAATGATGATAGACTCTATTTCATGAGATATAAGTTGACTGGTTTGATAGAAAAGCATGAACGATGATAGGTTTGGGTTGTTGATTAGTTATTATTGGATATTGGTGTTGATTACCATATGGGCGATAAAGAATAATGTTGGTTATAACCATTTGAGACTTTAGAATTTATTTACGAGCAAGATAATGGGTTATTGGCTATAGAGACACCATAAATAAAGGGCTATGAAGCTTTATGCCACCAAGTATTTGATAAAACGCCTAAGCAGATCCTGGCCGTTGATCTTTTAAGTCAAAGACTCTCATTTGTTCTTTCCTTTTTAATTCCAAACGACCCCCTAACCCTACTAATTTCCAAACCCCCGCCGCCTTTGAATCCTTTGATCTCCTCTCTTCTCAACCTAACCCTAATCCCTCTTCAATCGCCGCCTCCTTCTCCGGTCTTCTCTGACAATCACCTTTCAACACCAAGCCTCCAATGCTTCCTCCATCGCCTTGCTCATCATCCCTGAGGCCTTCAAGGTCCCTGATAAATGCCGACTTGTATATAGGGTTGTTGTTTTGGCTGTTCATGGCTTCTCCAGTTTGATTTTGGGCGAAATCACACTATATTTGTTTCGATCTATAAAGTTCTAAGCTGATTCTTCTATCTCTACTTGGGTTTCCTTTGAAACCCTAATTTTCATGTATATCTGTTAGATCTGAGATAATTTTACACGGTTCAAGCATGTTCCTTCTATGTTCTACACTATTCTCAAACCTCTTTTGAAAAATCATCAACTTTAAGCTGTTTTACTTTCTTTTAAAAAAATTAGGTTTTTTTTTCCGGAACTTCTTCTACACTTTATTTAATTTGATTCTTCATGTTTTAACTTCTATTTTTTGCATATATCGAATGATTCTATGCTTTTACTATTTTTTCAACTAGCCTTTGTTGAAAGCCCTAAGTGTTTTAGATCTTCTTTGTTTTAGTTCTGTGTGTTAGCATGACTACTCGATTGTTGTTAATTTTCTGTGATTACCGTGCTTCGAATAGGTTTTACTGAGTCCTTACTTATATCACCTCTATATGAGTGTATTTATATTGATAGTTCAAGACTTTCTCTTTCTATTGATATTGCTGACCTTGCCTATTTGCTACATGACTATTGTTGCTAATTTGGAATACCTTTGACTTGTATTGATATAATTAAAGTTGAAATGGTTGGGGAATATTGTATTATGCTCAAGAGCAATAAGTTAAGGTATGTGATGCTAACTCTCTATGTTTGAAAATGTTAATGATTCTCCCTACACTATGTTTCTTTTATGACGTTACTAATTGAGTTTGAAATATGGTTTAGCCTAATTACTTAAATAGTTGTAGAACTTCTGTTCTTTAGCTTCAAAACTCATTCATGACTTTCATTCTGAACGTTGTGAGCTCAGTGCACATTCAATATACACTTGGGTTTGATTCCCCCGATTCTTAGTATAGATTACTCATTATGCCATAAATAATTTAAGTTTCAGTGTTCATGATCAGTTCAAGAATACACATCTCAGTCTAGTCCTATTCAATATTCCAGTATCATGTAACTCAGTGTGATTTAGTATTTCATTATCATGTATTGCAGTTTGATTCTCAGTTCCTGAATGTTGAACACATGTATTTGGGTTTGAGGCCGCAGTTTATGCTTTATGCATCTTTGGGCCTGAGGTCGCAGTTATACACACACACACACACACACACACATAGGGCCTGAGGAAACAATTTATTTATTCATATAAACATGTTGTTCTTCATTAAGAAGAGGGAGTATTCACATCCTTACTTCCTTTGTTAAGTTCAATTATGAGTTATCATTTCAGTTATCAGTTATCACTTCAGTTATCAGTTATCATTTCAGTTTAGTTTCAGTAGTTATCATTTTAGTTATCAATTATAAATTCTCAGTTATCAGCTTGGTTTCCGTTTTAGCATTCATAATTCTTTCTTTTAGTTACTTTACATACCAGTGCAATTCAAATGTACTGACGCTCCTTTTTCCAGAGGCCTATATCTCACGGCGCAGGTAATGATTTACAGTTGATGATTCAGAGCACTAGGATTCTCGTACCAACTATTTGGTAATCCCCAGTTCTTTCAGGGCATTATCATTACTACAGTCTTCAAAATTTTCAGATAGTAAGCATTTTTAGTACAAATTAGAGGCTTCATAGACTAGAGTAACAGTTATACAGAGTCTCAACTTTTCATGTTAAGCTATGTTTCTGCAGATATGTTTATTGTATTAGTATTTTCGTACTTTGATTAATATCATTCTGACTTTCAGTATAACAGCATGTGTTAGTTTATCTTCCGCATTCAGTATTCTATGATATCACATGTTGATTCAGCCAGCTAGTTGGTTCTCTCGGTCACATGTAGTCAAGTACCGAGTGCCGTGTTACATCCAGGCCCAGGACCGGTGCGTGAAAAAGCTTGGTATCAGAGCAAGGTTCAAGAGTCCTAGGGATTCTATGAAGTCATGTCTAGTGGAGTACTCTTTATATGTGTGTGCCGGCCACTCATATAAATGGTTAACTACCAAGACATCCTGGATTGTCTTGTTTCTTTCTACTCTAGATCGTGCCATGAATCTTAGAGCAATATGTAGAGTTTTCTTCCTATCGAATTCCAAATGTATTGGATGCCCAAGTGACACGCAGGAGAAACCTAAAGTCCTAGAGAGGATAATTGCCCATTGGGGTATAATTATGGAGTACATATTGGTAAATGTGAGACTTGAGAGGACGTTAAAAGTGTGATGCAATGAATAGTAGTACATATTAGAGCATGACCTTATCAGAAAGTACAAAAGTAGCTATCACATCTTATGGTTATCAGTTTACCTCAGTTACCGGTTATACAATCTTTTGGTTAGCAATACGTTTATTCAGTACGCCAGTATTCAGTTATATGTTTACCAAATATCTAATTTTCAGTATATTAAAATTTCTGGTGACTTGTGAGTATACAGTGATGCATAGAGGTTCTCAAAGAAAATATAAGTAACAGTGATTATAGAGAAACCTTCGCAAATTTTAGGTCTAGATTAAGACCCAAGAATCGCCGGATGGTGGAGTAAGTGATTTATTAGATGATGTATACTTTGACGGATAAGTTTGTGTGTGATACTATTATCTGTTTTACCTCAGAGAACAATTTCTTTAAATTCTTGGAAATTGAACCACAAGTTGGATGATGATAATTTAAATGTTAGACCCTAATATTGGTCACTATAGTTCGGATAGAAAAGAGCCTAAGGGTAAAATATGTAGGAGTCAAAAACAATTGTTATTATTTGAGATGTATTTTTCGTAGAACTTGTGCAAATGACTAGAAGATATAATCCAATTGTGAATTTCAGGGAATGCTTTTAAGTTGTTTAGATTTATGCAATTCAAAACTAGAAGTACCATATTAGTAAGTACTATAATAAGTGGCTATTATTGTGAGATAAAAGGTATAACAGTTCCACTTCAAATGACGTGAATATGTGTTTAGGCCGGAGTTTTTTAGTCTGAAGTGATTTTGAAGTATATAGAAAGTTTGGGGGTTAGATATTCCAATTTCGTTTAAGATATATGAACTTTGCCTAAGTGTGATATATGTACATTGTTCAAAAAAAAGAAAGAAAGATAGTATACAACCTCACAATAGGGTCGGATGATGAGGGAAGTTAGAAATAACCTTATGCTTCACTTTATTTATTCAAAGCAGATCATGAATACATGACGCTACTAGGTGGTTAGTAATAGAATAGTAAGTAAGTTTTGAATAGATACTGTGAATTAGCTCAACATGGCTAGTAGAGCTAAGATTTCGCTTAACTAGGTTAACCTTAGAGAGTGGATGATAGTTTGAATACTGAACACGTGTTAGAACCCAAAGAGTTTATGTTAAACGCAAAGTACAGGGATAGTGGGGGATAAACGTTAACTAGCAGTGAGAGCACAAACTAAAGAAGAATAGCCTTTAGGAATTATCGTAATGTGGTTTTTCCAAGATTGACAGTGTGATCTGAGTTAAATTATTAAGATTGTATATGATAGTTGTGAATACGTTATCTTTCCGTTAAGTGAATAATTTAGTTTTTCCTAGTAAAAATGAGTTCTCAGAAGTAAGTTAGAAGATGAGTCGTTATTGACGTAGAGTGCAAAGAATTACAGAGAATACTTAAATTTATTTGGATCCTAACAAAAAGAGAAGTATCCACAAGTATAAGACCTTTTGGTCTAAGGGGCGATGTGAAAATTTTCAGTAAGTCCAGTTGTAGATCTGAAACTCGAATAGTAGCATGGGATATGAAATAGAAAATTAGTTTGGTAATAAGGGAAAATTGTATAATTACCACACAGATTATGTCTAACATGTGTAAGAAAAATAAAGTGGGTAGAATGATCACTGAGTTTAGTTATTGATGATAAAGTGATCACAGAAAGCTATAAAACTATGCCTAATTATGTATCACGAGGATATTACCATTGCACGAGACTCTAGTCTTCAGAGTACTGGTTAAAGACTTAGCTCACAACAATTCTATAAGCGTTTTAGGAAGTTCTTAAGAAGATATAGTGTGGGAACTATAACTCATGATGGAGGTAGATAAGAGAACTCTGGTAAAGGAAGTTGACCAGCCAAGATAGGAGTTCGACTTTGGATTTTATAGATGACGGAGTTGTTCTGTAGAACAGGACTTGTTCCCCCTTAGTAGTCGTTGAGAAGGTGAAATAAATTGATGATCCCTACGTGTTGCAGTTGAAAGAGGATATTCACAAGTATAAGAGGATGGATTTTGAATGAGGGGAGATGATGGTACTTTGAGGTACTAGGATAGATTGTGTGTCCCAGACTTAGATAGACTCAAAGAGGGAAGATCATGTTAAAATCCAATAATTCTAGGTATTATTTCCGTCGAGGTTCCCAGATATGCATCATGACCAAGGAGATTTATTGGTTGAACGACATGAAAAAGAACGTCGTAACATTTATGGCCAGTTAGAGCATTTTATTTAAACAGTTGAGGATATGTCCTTGATATTAAAAGTAATTGGTATGATCACATACCTCTCATTGACGTTTCTAATAATAACACCTACCAATTCAGTACCAAGATGGTCCCTTGCAAAACTCTGTATGGGAGAAGGTGTAGATCGCCAATTGGTTGATTCAAGTTGGTGACTTGGTGTTTATGAAAGTTTTTCCTATGGAAGGCATTATGAGATTTGGGAAGAAGGGAAAGCATAGTCCTTACTATATTGGGCCATATCGAATCTTGTGAAGGATCGGTCAATTAGCTTATGAGTTGGAGTTGCCACTAGAATTAGTGGTGATACAACCAGTATTTCACGTGTCATGTTATAACATTCAAGTTTCCAACACTCAAATACTCATTCCAGTTCAGTACTCAGATACTCATGTCAGTTCAGTACTCTGATACTCATGCCAGTTCAGCACTCAAATACTCATGCTAGTTTAGTACTCAAATACTCATGTCAGTTCGATACTCAGATATTTAAGACCATTCAATACTCAGATATTCATGCCAGCTTAGTACTCTGATATTGATGTTAGTTCAATTGTCAAATATTCGTGCCAATTCAATATTTGAATATCCATGTCAGTTATGTATTCATGTATCCATGGCAGACCAATATTCAGTCAATGCAGCATTCATTAAGTTAAGTGTATTAAGAATTCAGTAATCATGTATTCATTTAGTTTAGTATGCAAGTGTTAATGAATGTTCATGTTTTCACCTGACTTGTTTAAGTTCTGGAGTTAGCAGAAGTTACAGTCAATACAATCATTTGAGGATGAATGATCCCAAGTGGGAGATAATGTAACACCTCGCACGTTCGGATTAGGTATGAATACGTTAAAGGAGTAGTAAGGTTATATTTTTGACATATGAAGTCCTAACGAGATGATTATGGATGAAAATAGTTGTTTCAAAATCAAGATGGAAAGTGAGGGCATAAGATTCGACAAAATAGACTAAGCTTGCATAAGGTCCATCTTCCAGAAGAGTTTAGTGAAAATGTGTGGGAGATTTCAAAGAATGAAAGTTGTAGGCCTTTGAAATAGTTTACCAACGATATATTATGGAGCCCAAATAGAGCTCCGTGCAAAACGTTATGCCCGTCTTATAGAATGGTGCGTAACCACAGTGTTCAGCTGCAAATGTGGTCGTGAGGCAGTGCTCCAGCAATTTACCGTGGTCAGGCCTGCTGCGACGCGGTGGCCGACTTGGGAAGTCATTTTTAAGTCATATTTCGTCCCCCACAGCTACAAAACATAAAAACTTGCTCTAGAAAGGAAAACTCTCAAAAACCTATGTCCTTAAGCCTCCCTTCACCACCCAAGGTAAGTTCTAATGGTGATTCTAAGTTAATTTCAATTTCCCAACATCTTATTAACATGGGTAAACCCTCCAAGTCATTAGATAATCGATCAGGATACCATTATTGAGAGAAGAAACCCTAGAATTCGAATTCAAGAAGATTGAATGTCAAAAAGGTAATATCTTTACCCTTTAATTGATTCTATCATTGAATTAATGATTATAGACTCTATTTCATGAGATATCAGTTGATGGGTTTGATAGAAAAGCATGAACGATGATAGGTTTGGGTTATTGATTGGTTATTATTGGTTTTGAGTGTTGATTACCCTATGGGTGATAAAGAATAATATTGATTATAACCATTTGAGACATTAGAATTTATCTAGGAGCTAGAGAATGGGTTATTCGGTGTAGATACACCATTAATAAGGTTAATGAAGCTTTATGCCACCGAGTGTTTGATAAAATGCCTACCAAAACACGACTGTTGTTGCTAATTTGGAATACCTTAGACTTGTATTGAAATAGATTAAAGTTGAAAGGGTTGGCGAATGTTGTATTATGCTCAAAAGCAGTAAGTTAAGGTATGTGAGGCTAACTCTCTATGTTTGAAAATGTTAATGATTCTCCCTACACTACGTTTCTTTTACGACGTTACTAATTGCCTCAGAAATATTGTTTTGCCTAGTTACTTGAATAGCTGCAGAACTTCTATTCTCTAGCTTCATAACTCGTTCATGACTTTCATTCTGAATATTGTGAGCTCAGTGCATATTCAATATACACTTGGGTTTGATTCCCCCGAGTCTTAGTATAGATTACTCATTATGCCATAAACAATTGAAGTTTCAGTGTTCAGGATCAGTTCAAGAATACACATATCAGTCTAGTCCTATTCAATATTCCAGTATCTTTAACTCAGTGTAATTCAGTATTTCATTATCATGTATTGTAGTTTGATTCTCAGTTCCTGAATGTTGAACACCTGTATTTAGGCCAGAAGCTATAATTTATGCTTTTTGGGCCTGATGCCACAGTTTATGCTTTATGATTTTTGGTTCTGATTGCATTTATGTATACGTATACTTTGGCTTGAAGACGAATTTGTGCATACACACACACACACACACACACACACACACACACACACACACACACACACATATATATATATATATATATATATATATATATATTCATATAAAGAGGTTGTTCGCCATTCAGAAGAGGGAGTACTCATATTCTTACTTCCTTTGTTCTCAATTATGAGTTATCATTTCAGTATTAGTTACCTGTTCAGTTATCGTTTATCAGTTATCAGTTACTAGTTATCATTTCAGTTTTAGTTTCAATAGTTATCATTTCAGTTATCAATTATAAATTCTCAGTTATCAGCTTGGTTTCAGTTTTGGCATTGATAATTCTTAGTTTCAGTTGCTTTAAATACCAGTGCAATTCAAATGTTCTGACATCCCTTTTACCAGAGGCCTGCATCTCACAATGCAAGTAATGATTTACAGGTTAATGATTTTGAGCGCTAGAATTCTCGTAGCAGCTATTTGGTGATCCCCAGTTCTTTCGGGGCATTATCATTACTAAAGTCTTCAGTGTTTTCAAACAGTCATCGCTTTTAGTACAAGTTAGAGGCTTTATAGACTAGAGTAACAGTTAGACAGAGTCTGAAGTTTGTCATGTTAAGCTATGTTTGCAGTGAATACGTTTCAAAAATTGTATTAGTATTTTCGTACTTGGACTTATATCATTTAGACATTCAGTATATCAGCATGTGTTAGTTTACTTTCGCATTCAGTATGTTATGATATCACATGTTGATTCAACCAGCCAGTTGGTTCGCTCGGTCATATGTAGTCAGGCACCGAGTGCCGTGTTACTTCCAACCCTAGGTTTAGGGTGTGACAACAATATAACATGCATAAATTTGATAACAAAGCAAAAGGAAGTACAGAACAAAATGGAACAATAATTTTCATTAAAAATAAATACGAAACTCGATTATCTTGCTAGTACTCAACTATAACCAATTCTTAAGAGAGTTACAATGCTACATAATAGAATCACAGTAAAGGAAAAACACATAAACAACAAAATGATACGGCGTGCATCCTGATCCCACTATATAATCAGTAATAATGTGAACATTCACCTTTATTACTCCTTGTTGCTGCATGCAACCCGATCCAAATCGTCCACCCTTATTACTTCTCAATATATCATCCTAATTCCTTCGATTGCGGCATGCAACCTGATCCCATCTGTCAACCCTTATTACTCATTGTTACGACGCACAACCCGATTCCACCGGACAATCACCGTTCACCCTTATTCCTCAAGTTACATAGTGCAACCGGATCCTAACATATCAGTACTAATCACACAATTAGAACAAGTATTTCATGATTTTTCTCAACACCCTCCATAATATTCATGCCTCAAACAAATCAAATCGAAATCTATACAATTGTGAAATCTCCTCATTTATTACTGCACAACAAAACCAAACAAAATGTATCATGAAACACCAATAAACCAGCTTAAGCCAATAATGTAATATAATAAAACTACAGAACAATTAATACCATCAATAAAGAAAACAACATCTAATAAGAAGCAAATAGACATGGAATTATCAATAAGCACATACTAGTTAAGACATGAAGACAATATATTAGAAACGGGGAAGGGAACATGCTAACAAAAATTTGGAAGCGCATAGGTACTCGTCACTATACCTATATGCCTATAACGACCCGACCCGTCGTCCCGTGAATTACCACCCCGTTTTTCTTATTCTACATTTATATATGTTCCATTATATGTGTTTGGAGAGTTTGAAGTAATCCGGTTGAATTTTTGATGGAAATGAGACAATTAGTCTCTTTATGAGAAAGTTAGTTTGGGAAAGTCAACCAAATGTTGACTTATGAGTTAGAGGGCTCAGATTGGATTTTTGAAGATTCTAATAGTTTTGGGTGGTGATTTATGACTTAGAAGTGAAGTCGAAAATGAATTTGGAGGTCCGGTGTAGAATTAGACTTGAATTGGCTAAGTTAGAATTTTGGCGAAGTACGGTTGATAGGTGGGATTTTGATCCGGGGGTAGGAATGAAATTCAAACAGTTGCAATAGCTTCGTTGGGTGATTTTGGATATGTGTGCAAATTTTCAGAGCATTCGAAGGTGTTTGGTCGGGTTTTGGAGCAAATGCAAGTTTCAGAAGTTATAGTTTAACTTTGGCTTGAATCCGTGGTAATTTGATGATTTTGATGTTTTGGATAGTGTTTTTATGTTACGAGCAAGTTTGAATGAAGTAATAGAACATATATGTGATTTTGGTTGGGGTCCCGAGGGCCTCGAGGTGGTTTCGGATGGCTAACAAAGAGTTTAAACTTGAAAATTTACAGCAGAAAATTGCAGCAGCACTGCAGGCCTGTTTTGGCCTCCGTGTTCACGAAGAATGGCTCGCGTTGGGATAGAGTGGATGGTCTGGAGCATCGCGTTCGCGTATAGCTGACCACGTTCACGTAGTGTTAGCAGTTGAAGCATCGCGTTCGCGTGGGAGGTAACACATTCACGTAGAAGGGCCTGGGGCCCTGCCTGGTTTTGTTCAATGCGTTCGCGGTGAGGGGTCGGGTACGCGTAGGGGAAGGACTCAGAGCATCGCGATCGCGATGGTGTTTCCGCATTCGCGAAGGGTAAATGGCTGGTTAGCGGAATTTGTTCATCGCGAACGCGTGGCTTGGACCACGTTCGCGTAACATTAAATCTGGACGACAGAAGGGTTTTTATATGTTATTTCATATGCAAACCAAACATAATTTCCTCCATTATTAAGCAACCAAGAGAGTTTTTTGAGAGATTTGAAGCGTGTTTTCAACGGGTATTGATTGGAGGTAAGTCTCTTGACTTAAAAACATGATTTTTAGGAAGAATCAACCCTCAATTCCATGAAATTGTGTAGAAATTGAGAAGAAATAGGGGTTAGTATTTAGGAATGAGTTTTGGGGATTTGAAAAGGTCATTCAACCTCCGTTTCGACAAACTTTATATGTACGGACTAATGGCGAGACGAGGAATCCAAATATGTGATTTTCAGAATTTTTTGAGAAGTAGGTCCGGGGCTTGGGTTTTACCAACTTCATGATATTTAGCGTTTTTGAATAAATTCTGTTGGGTTATGTTTATTTAGCCTATAATAACAATTTCGTTGTGGTTTTGACTAGATCTGACGTGTATAGACGGAGATAGTGATAAGCTTCAATGTTCAAAACTGAGAATAAGAGTGGCAAGAAATTAGGGAAGGAAAGGGAAGGAACCAAGGGCAATTGCTAACTGTTTTTTTTCTTTTTTGCAGGTAAAAGAGTTGTACCACTTTTTCTTTATCCTCATGAAATGTACACTAGCACTTCATTCCACTGGATATATCTTGCTTATGATCAGAGCTTCGGTTTTTTCAATTTGGATCTGCACGCCTTACTGCATTGGGAAGATTGGTATTTTTTAATTCACTCATGCTGGAAAAGATCATGGGCAAGAGTGAAGCTTGGTTTTATCACATGGGCCAACATGGACAGTCACGTGCAATTTTTCTTCAGTGCTTGATGGTATACAACAGATTTGCACGCTGCCAGAGGATCAGAAATCGATCGTTAGTTGCATGCTGTTTCATGCATGCTGGACAAGATTTTCGACAACAATGTAGCTTGGTATTTTTAAATTATCTCATGACTCAACTTGCACAGTTACCAGGGTGCTCCTTTCGGTAAAAAAAAAATAAGGACAAAGGAATATTGGAAATCTTTATTTCTCATGTCTAATAAAGAAGTGATGACTGTTGTCTTTTCTGCACGCTGGTTTCTAGGAGTTTTTGGAACAAAGCACTTCATCAATGTTTCCTAAAGTGCTGTTCGCTTTCTTCCAACCGTGTCTAGTGAAGCACGGTCTTCAAGCTCCTCCATTTTCTTAATTCACGCATGTGAAATGTCTTCATGCAAGAGGGACACAGTCTTCAAGCAGCATGAAAAGGAGCTTGGCATCCATGTGTTCGAGAGGTAGAAAATGACCGCTGTGGCGGGGTTTACCAGGTAGGTATAATTCAACGGGACCCTATTCCGTCCTGTGGTCCTGAACAAAGGTTCCATCCTAAAAATAAAAGAGAGCCTTCACGGAAAAACTGTTGGAACGAGATCTCTCATACAAAAAGACCTGAACTAACTACTCGCTCAATGCGCATTGAAATTCTAATGAGTGCCCTTATTTAGCATCTTTGAGTTGAGAAGGAAAATAAGCTATTCAAGTTGGTAAGATAACGGGATGGGATTGGGAATTAATTGATGGACTCCGGGAAGCTTCGTTCCTACATTCTGCTTTCACTTAAAGGCATTCCTTTTTTTTCATTTTACGGGAAAACAACTATTTTTTCATTCACGCTTGCTGGCGTGACTAGGGATGCTCGGTCTACAAGCAGTTGCTTCACGGTCTTCAAGCAGCTCCATTTCTTAATTCAAAAATGTGTAATGTTTTAATCCAAGAGTGACATGGTCTTCAGAACTTGCTTTTAATAATTCACGCATGCAAGCGTGACAAGGGAAGCTCCCAGTTGCTTCTCCTTCATGTTGTATTCTCGCGTGCATACTGGCCCTTTTCCAGCCCATTTGGCAAAAGGTGCTACATGGGAATTTTTTTTGTTGGGCATGTCTTCTTTGTTTATTTTTAATGAAATTTCAATTGGTGGTATTAATGCTTTGCATTCAATCCAATGGAAGGGATTTAAAAATAGGCAATATCTCAAGACATCAATTATCTTCTTGTTGCATGCTTGATTCATTCGAGATGCTTTTGGAGGGCTGTCCCTTGGTGCTCATTCGCTGGAGGAAGGAAACGAGTCATTGCAAGTGCTTGGTAGACAAAGTATGGACTTAGTGTTCAATTACGACAATTGGCATCAAATGTTAAGTATAGTCTACAATTGTAATACCAACTATGAGTATACTACTCAACTTTGGTAATAAGATGATTGTAAATGTCAAAGTTTAGTTCTCTCATTTCGTAAGAACCCAGGTTTTTTGTAATTAATTTTGTGTTTTCTTTTATTATAAAATCTAGCCCTAGGCGTTTGCCTAGCGGATTGCCAAAAAAAAAGGGAAAAGGCATCGCAGACTAGTCTACGACCGGTTAGAGGTGAGTAGTTTGTCTAGATGATGGCCTGATGGTTTGAAACCCCGCTTTATCACATCGTGATGCTATCTTAGGGCGTGACCCACACCCCATGGCAGGTGCGAGATGGTATATGATTGGGGATTATGACATGGTCCATCCCAATAGCTGAATATAAATTATTGGCGGCTGATACACATATTGTGTTGTTGGTAATTGGGCTTATAGCCATGTTTGGGGCCTTGTTCCGATTTGTAGTACCCGACTAGGGAGAATATCTATGTGATGAAATGATTTTCATAATCATTGATCTCAGTCCTGTGCTTAATCACTGTTATTAATTGCTAAGTCACCTTATTCCTGAAATTGATTAATTAATTTACATTCATCTTAAAAATTGGAAAAATGGAAAATTAGATTAAATCTGTTATGTGACTCATATGCATACTTTGGACTGAGCATGGGTCGGGCTGCACTCCGCAGCGTATTTATGTGCATTGCATTGCATCTTTATCTGACACTTGACTGTTATATTTGAGATTGCTTTGCTGTTAGTTTGTAGATAAGGTATAAGACGGTTAGCTTTAGCTTTGGTTAGTGACATCTCGTGGATTTCTTACTTTCACACATTTTTCTATGCTTATTATTCGCTGTGTCGGTAGTACTCACGCCTACTCCCTATACCTTGTGTGCAGATTCAGATACACCGGAGGCTTAGCTGACACTTGTAGTCTCCAGATATTTTATGAGTCGTCGAGGCAGCTGCTTGATGTTCGTAGGACCTAACTACTCTTCATATTCTAGTTCATTATTTTTATATACATTTCCAGATTTTTTTATATTTTTCATTCAGATATTATTATCCAGTTTTGTTTAGAGGCTCTAGACTCGTGATCTAGATCTTTTGGGAGTGTTTATTTAGATTCCTATATCTTCATATTATTCTATTAATATTATTCAGATTATTATTTAGAAATTATTATATATTCCTTAGAACTACCGGTTGAGAATTTATTGACAAAGGGAGAGTGAACGTTGGTTAGGCTTTCCTAGCTTTCGGGTTGGGTGCGATCACGACCGATTTTGGGTCGTGACAAGTTGGTACCAGAGCCTAGGTTACTAGGCCTCACGAGTCATGAGCCAGTTTAGTAGAGTCTTATTTATGAGTGTGTCGTGCACCACACTTATAAGCAGGAGGCTACAGAACTTTTAGGAAACATCTCACTTTCTTGGAATTCATATCGTGCAGTTTGTTAACGTGAAAACTAATCTCTGTATTCTATTTTCTCACAGATGGCGAGAACCCCTGCAAACATACGTAGAAGGCGACCCCCAGTACCACCTGCTAGAGGCCATGGACGCGATCGTGATGCTGGATGAGGCAGACCAGCAGGGGCAGTATCTGCAGACCCACCAACTGCCTAGGTCCAGGATCAGCCTCCAGCTGTGGATTCTCCAACAACACCTACTCAGGAACCGGCAGTGCCCATCGTGATTCCTGGTCTTCAGGAGGCTTTGGCTTAGATTTTGTCTGTCTGCACTGGCCTGGCTCAGGCGGTTTCAGCCACTGCAGCAACGGCTACTTCTCAGATCGAGGGTGGTCATCAGACCCCTGATGCTTGCACTCCCTAGTAGGTTGTTCAGGGCTTATAGAAACCTGAGGTATCTCCAGTTAAGCTAGTTCAGCCAGTTGCTCCAGTTGCACCAGATGCATCCGTTGTTCCTGTTGTGCCAGTAGCACCTTCTTCATTTTTGTGGTCCCAGTACCTGACGACGAGCATCACCATTTGGAGAGGTTCGGTAGGCATCAACCTCTGACATGCAGTGGTGCTGAGGGTGAGGATGCACATGGTTTTTTGGATAAATGCCAGTGTATGCTTCGTACTGCGGGTATTCTAGAGTCTAATGGAGTGCGTTTTACCACCTTCTAGTTTACAAGAGATGCATTTACTTGGTGGGAAGAGTTTGAGTAGTGTAGGCATATCGGGGCAACGCCCCTCATTTGGCAGCAGTTCTCCACGGTATTTTTGGAGAAATATGTGCCTCAGTCTCACAGGGAGGAGCTGCATCGTCAGTTTGAGTGGTTGACTCAAGGAGATATGACGGTGACTCAGTATGAGTTGCATTTTACATAGTTGGCTAGGCATGCTATGTGGATGATCCCGACAGATAGAGAGAGGATCAGGAGGTTTACAGATGGCCTCAACTATCCGATCTGTATTTTGATGACTAGAGAGAGGGCTGCAGTAGCTACATTTGAGGAGGTTATTGATGCGGCTCAACTGATAGAGACAGATCGCCGTTGGGAACGTATGGAGAGGGAGGCCGAGAGACCTCGAGGTTCAGTTAATTTCAGTAGTGCTTCGTCTAGGGGCCAGTTACAGCGTGATAGAGGTCGTTCCTTCAGACCTCCTCAGTCAGGACGCACAGAGTCCATTAGAGCCTGTTCAGGCCGTGGCCATCAGTAGAGTAAGCCCATATTGAGTGCTCTTCCAGCTCAGAGCTCTGCTCCTTCTCCTTTAACTCAGGGTTCGTCTGAAGCGAGCGGTTCCATCAGTCACCTTCTCAAGCTTCAGTTCATTTCTATGATTGCAGTGAGTTGGGTCACATGACGAGATAGTGTCCTCGACCCCACAGTAGGCAGTCTCTGCAGAGGGATCAGCCCTCGTCTTCTGCTCAAGTTTCTTCGGCTCCCACTCAGTCAGCTAGTGGTGGAGGCCAGGTAGCCAGAGGTTTCCCTAGGGGTGAGGACCGTACTGGCGGTGGCCAGGCTCGTTTCTATGCCCTTCCAGATAGGAGGGACACTATTGCCTAGGATGCAATCATCACAGGTATTATCTCAGTCTTCCACATGAATGCTTTTGTTTTATTTGATCCCGGATCCACCTATTTGTATGTATCTTCCTATTTTTCTCATCATTTGGGTACGGCCCGTGGTTGTCTTGCCTTTCTCGTGCATGTATCTACCCCGGTGGGTGATACTATTAGTTTGGATCATGTCTATCGATCCTGTCTTGTGACTATTGGGGGTCTGGAAACCTGAGTTGATCTGTTATTGTTGGGCATGGTAGGTTTTGACGTGATTCTAGGAATAGATTGGCTATCTCCGTACCATGCTATTCTAGATGTCATGCTAAGACAGTTACACTAGCTATTCTGGGTATTCCATGGATCAAGTGGTGAGGCGTGACTGATTATGTACCTAGCAGGGTGATTTCTTTCGTAAAATCCCAACAAATGGTTGGGAAAGGCTGTCTATCGTATTTGGCTTTTGTAAGGGATGTGGAAGCTGAGGCTCCTAGTCTTGATTTGGTTCCCGTTGTAAGGGATTTCCCCGATGTGTTTCCAGCGGACTTGCCAGGCATGCCGCCGGAGAGGGACATTGATTTTTGTATTGATCTGGTGCCGGGCACTCAGCCAATCTCATTCCTCCCTATCGTATGGCACCATCAGAGCTAAAAGAGTTGAAAGAACGGCTTCAGGAACTCCTAGATAAGGGGTTCATTCGCCCAAGTCTGTCACCTTGGGGTGCACCGGTATTATTTGTAAAGAACACGGATGGCACCATGAGAATGTGCATTGACTATAGATAGTTGAATAAGGTGACGGTGATGAACAAGTACCCATTACCCCGTATTGAGGATTTATTTGATTAGCTCCAGGGAGCACGGGTATTCTCTAAGATTGACCTTCGATTCCGGCTATCACCAGTTGAAGATTAGGGATTCAGACATTAAGAAGACGGCTTTCAGGACGAGATATGGGCATTACGAGATTCTAGTGATGTCTTTCGTGCTGACTAATGCCCCAGCCACATTCATGCACTTGATGAACAGTGTATTTCGGCCTTATCTGTATTCTTCTGTGATCGTATTTATTGATGATATATTGGTGTATTCGCATAGCCAGGAGGAGCATGCATAACACTTGAGGGTGGTCTTGCAGAGATTGAGAGAGGAGAAGCTTTATGTAAAGTTCTCCTAATGTGAATTCTGGTTTAATACTATGACTTTTCTGGACACGTGGTGTCCAGTGATTGTATTCAGGTTGACCCAAAGAAGATTGAGGCGGTGCAGAGTTGGCCCAGGCCATCCTCAACTACTCAGATTCGGAGTTTCCTCGGTTTGGCGGGTTATTACCGCAGGTTCATTCAGGGCTTTTCATCCATTGCCTCGCCTTTGAAGAAGTTGACGCAGAAGAATTCTCCATTTGTGTGGTCAAATAAATGCAAGGAGAGCTTCCAGAAGCTCAAGTCGCCTTTGACCAAAGCTCCAGTATTAGTTTTGCCATCAGCTTCAGGTTCTTACATGGTGCATTATGATGCTTCGAGAGTTGGGATCGGTTGTGTATTGATGCAAGAGGGTAGAGTAATAGCTTATGCTTCTCGTCAGCTAAATCCCCATGAGAAGAAATATCCTATCCATGACTTAGAATTGGCTGCAATTGTTCATGTCTTGAAAATTTGGAGGCATTATCTTTATGGTGTATCTTGTGAGGTATATAAGGACCATCGCAGTCTTCATCACTTGTTTAAGCAGAAAGATCTTAATCTGAGACAGCGGAGATGGTTTGAGTTATTCACTGACTATGATATTACTATTCTGCATCATCCCGGGAAGGCCAATGTAGTGGCCGATGCTTTTATCCAGAAGGCTATTAGCGTGGATAGTCTGGCATATATCCCAGTTGGGGAGAGGCCCCTTGCGGTTGATATTCAGGCCTTGGACAATCAGATGGTAAGTTTAGATATTTCTGAGCCCAATCGGGTGTTGGCTAGTGTGGTTTCCTGATCTTCTTTGTATGACCGCATCAAAGAGCGCCAATATGATGACCCACATTTGCTTGTCCTGAAGGACATGGTTCAGCATGATGATGCCAGAGATGTCACCATCGGTGATGATGGTGTGTTGCGGATGCATGGCCGAATTTGCGTGCCCAATGTAGATGGGCTCCGGGAGTTGATATTAGAGGAGGACACAACTTGCGGTATTCGATTCATCCGGGCACGGCAAAGATGTACCAGGATTTGAGACAGCATTACTGGTGGAGGAGGATGAAAAAGGACATTTTGAATTACGTGGCTCGGTGTCTCAACTGTCAGCAAGTCAAATATGAGCACCAGAGACCCGGTGGTGTACTCCAGCGGATGGATATTTCGGAGTGGAAATGGGAGAAAGGTACTATGGATTTTTTGAGTAGTTTTCCTCGTACCTTGAAGAAGTTTGATTTGATCTAGGTAATTGTGGATAGGTTGACCAAGTCCACGCACTTTATTCCAGTATGCACTACCTATTCTGCGGAGACGTTAGCTGAAATTTTCATTCGGGAGATCGTACGGTTGCATGGGGTCCCGGTTTCTAATGTATCAGATAGGGGGTACCATGTTTACTTCCTAGTTCTGGAGGACTTTTCATCGTGAGTTGGGCACACATGTACAGTTGAGCATAACATTTCATCCACAGACGGACGGGCAGTCCGAGCGTACTATCCAGATATTGGAGGACATGTTGCGTGCCTGTGCTATTTATTTTAGAGGTTCTTGGGCTGAATTCTTTCCACTTGCGGAGTTTTCTTATAATAACAGCTATCAGTCCAACATCCAGATGGCACCGTATGAGGCGCTATATGGGAGACGGTGTAGATCTCCGGTTGTTTGGTTTGAGCCCAGCAAGGCTAGATTATTGGGGATGGAGTTAGTTCAGGATGCCTTCGAGAAGGTGAAAGTGATCCAGGAGAGGCTTCATACAGCTTAGTCGCATAATAAGATTTATGCGGATGGAAGGTTAGAGATGTATCTTATGTAGTGGGCGAGAAGATCTTGCTGAAGGTTTCGCCTATGAAAGGCGTTATGAGATTCAGAAAGAAAGGGAAGGTGAGTCCAAGGTTCATTGGGCCTTTTGAAATACTTAGAAGGATTAGGGAGGTGGCCTACATGCTTATGTTACCACCCATTTTGTCAGGAATTCATCCAGTGTTTCATGTTTCTACGCTCTAGAAGTACGTTGGAGACCCGTCTCATGTATTAGACTTCAACACAATCCAATTAGATGAAGACTTGACCTATGATGTGGAGCCAGTGGCTATTTTGGGTCGTCAGGTTTGAAAGTTAAGATCAAAGAACATAGCTTCGGTGAAGTTGTAGTGGAGAGGTCGACCCGTGGAGGAAGCCACTTGGGAGACCGAGCAGGAGATGCAGAGCAAATATCCTCACTTGTTTGATACTCCAGGTATGCTTCTTTACTCGCTCGAGGATGATCGTTTGTTTAAGTTAGGGAGGATGTAACGACCTGATCCGTCGTCCCGTGAATTACGTCCCCGGTTTCTCCGTTTTATGTTTATATATGTTCCATTATATGTGTTTGGAGAGTTTGAAGTAATTCAGGTGGAGTTTGGATGGAAATGAGACAATTAGTCTCGTTATGAGAAAGTTAGTTTCGAAAAGTCAACAAAATTTTGACTTATTAGTTAGATGGCTTAGAATGGATTTCTGACGATTCGACTAGTTTTGTGTGGTGATTTATGACACATGAGTGAAATAGGAACTGAATTTGGAGGTCCGGTGTAGAATTACGCTTGAATTGGCTAAGCTAGAATTTTTGCGAAGCCCGATTGATAGGTGAGATATTGATCCAAGGGTCGGAATGGAATTCCGACAGTTGCAGTAGCTTCGTTAGGTGATTTTGGATATGCGTGCAAATTTTCAGATCATTCAGAGGTATTTAGGCCAGGTTTTGGAGCTAATGTAAGTTTCGGAAGTTGTAGTTTAACTTAGGCTTGAGCCGTGGTAATTTGATGATTTTGATGTTTTGGATATTATTTTTATGTTATGAGCAAGTTTTATTGAAGTAATAAAACCTATATGTGCTTTTGGTTGAGGTCTTGAGGGCCTCGGGGGGTTCGCAATGGCTAACAGAGAGTTAAAACTTGGAAATTTGCAGCAGAAAAATGCTGCAGCAGTGCAAGCCTATTTTGGCCTTCGCGTTCGCGAAGAATGTATCGCATTTGCATTGAGTGGAGGGCCTGGAGCATCGCGTTCGCGTATAGCTGACAGCGTTCGCGTACTGTTAGCAATTAAGGATCGCGTTCGCTTGGGAGGTAACGCGTTCGCGTAGAAGGGCCTGGGGCCCTGCCTGGTTTTGTTCAATGCGTTTGCGGTGAGGGTCGCGTTCGCGAAGGGGAGGACTCAGAACAGCGCGATCGCAATGGTTTTGCCACGTTCCCGAAGGATAAATGGCGGCTTAGCGTAATTTTTTCATCGCTAATGCGTGGCTTGGACCGCGTTCGCGTAAGGTTAAATCTGGGCGACAGTAGGGTTTTTATATGTTATTTCATCCGCGAACCAAACATAATTTCCTCCATTGTTAAGCAACCAAGAGAGATGTTTGAGCGACTTGAAGCGTGTTCTCAACGGTTATTGATTAGAGGTAAGTCTCTTGACTTAAAAACATCATTTTTAGGAAGAATCAACCCTCAATTCCATGAAATTGTGTAGAAATTGTGAAGAACTAGGGCTTAATTTTTAGAAACGAATTTTGGGGATTTGAAAGGTCATTCGAGCTCCGTTTTTGACAAACTTTATATGTACGAACTCGGGCGAGACGAGGAATCCAAAGATATGATTTTCAGAATTTTTTGAGAAGTGGGCCCGGTGCTCGGGTGTTACCAACTTCATGATTTTTTGCATTTTTTGGAATACTTTCAGTTGGGTTATGTTTCTTTATCCTATAATAACATATTCGTTGTGGTTTTGACTAGATTCGACACGCGTAGACGGAGATTCAAAGGGAAAAGGCATCGCGGACCAGTCTACGAGCGGTTAGCGGTGAGTAGTTTGTATAGATGATGGCCTGAGGGTTGGAAACCCCGGTTTATCACATCGTGACGCTATGTTACGGCGTGACCTGCACCCCATGGCAGGTGCGGGATGGTATATGATTGGGGATTGTGGTTTGGTCCATCCCGAGAGCTGAATATAAATTATTGGCGGCTGGTATGCATATTGTGTTGTTGGTAATTGGGCTTAATGCCATGTTTGGGGCCTTGTTCCGATTTGTAGTACCCGACTAGGGTGAATATATGTGTGATGACATGATTTGCATAATCATTGATCTCATTCATGTGCTTAATCACTGTTATTAAATGCTACGTCACCTTATTCCTAAAATTAATTAATTAAATTACATTCACCTTAAAAAGTGGAAAAATTAGAAATTAGATTAAATCTGGTATTTGACTCATATGCATACTGTGGACTGAGCACGGGGTGGGCTGCACGACGCAGCAGTGATATGATAATATTGCGCTTTGGCTGAATGAGCCCTCCGGAGTCTGTACACACACCCAGTAAGCACCATCGATGTAAAACGGGCTGCACGCCACAGCGTATTCATTTGCATTGCATTGCATCTTTATCTGATACTTGACTGTTATATTTGATATTTCTTTGCTGTTAGTTCGTAGGTAAGCCATAGGACGGTTAGTTTTAGCTTTGCTTTATGGAATTTCGTGGATTTCTTACATTCAGACATTTTTCTATGCTTATTAATTACTAAGTCCGTAGTACCCCCCCACTCCCTGCACCTTGTGTGCAGATTCAGGTACACCGGAGGCTTAGGTGACACTAGTAGTCTCCAGATATTTTCAGAGTCGTTGAGGTATTTGTTTGACGTTCGCAGGAGCTGGCTGCTCTTCATATTCCAGTACATTATTTTTATATACAATTCTATATTTTTTATATTTTTCATTTAGATATTATTATCCAGTTTTGTTTAGAGGCTCTAAACTCGTGACCCAAATCTTTTGGGAGTGTTTATTTAAATTCGTATTATCTTCATATTATTCTATTTATATTATTCGGATTATTATTAAAAAATTATTATATTTTCCTTAAACCTGCCAGTTGAGAATTTATTGACAAAGGGAGAGTGAATGTTGGTCACGCTTGCCTAGCTTTCGGGTTGGGCGCCAACACGACCGGGTTTGGGTCGTGACAACTCCACGCACATGGAACTTCACATAGCAATTAAGTCAGGGATCCATAATTCCTCGAGTCAAGGTTAAACCAAACACTTACCTCAATTCAATGGCCAATTCAAAGCTCAATTACTGCTTTACCTCTCGATTCCACCTCCAATCCACTCGTATGTAGTTATAATTAACTTAATAACATTAATTATTACTAAAGAAATAAATTCCAATGCATAATTGTAGGTATTCCAATATTTTTCCCAAAAGTCCAAAACCCAAACCCGGGCTCTCTTGGTTAAAATCAAGGTTCTTCACTCCAAGCCTAAATATCAATTGGTTTGGGAATCCGACCTCAATTTGAGTTCTAAATTCCCAAATTTTGAAATTCTTAAGTTGTACCCAAAAATTCCCAATTCCACCATGAAAAACCCTAGATTCTAGGATGAAATCTTGTGAAAAGAAGTAAAAGATTGGAAGAAATGAGGTAGGAATAATTTACCTATAATTTGTGGAAGAACTAGCCTTTGGAAAATTGTCTCTTGAAGTTTAGGTTTTAAAAAATGGGAAAATGAATGAAAAATCCTGTCTAAGTCCAACGTTATCAGGTGTAGAAGCCGCATTTGCGGAGCACTCAAATTCAAAGAACTATCGCAAATGTGAGGTCCTCCGACCTGCTGCCTTCGTAATTGCGAACAGGAACCCCCGCAAATGCGACAAAATGACCGCATTTACGATCACTGCCCCTCCCCACTTAACATTGCAAATGCGAAGAAATCTTTGCAAATGGGAAGACTGCCTAACCTAGCTTTTAATCGCAATTGCGATGGAAGCCTCACAAATGCGGAACCTACAGGGTTTGCAATTGCGATGCCTGACCTTGCAAATGCGAGATCAGAGGTCTGCAACAAGTTCAGCAATACCAACAAATTTTTCCTAAGTTCCAAAATACTCCGTAGCCTATCCGATACTCACCCGAGCCCTCGGGCTCCAAACCAAACATGCGCACAAGTCTTAATGTATCATATGAACGTGCTCATGCGATTAAATTGCCAAAATAACACCTAGAACTATGAATTTAGCGCATGAAATTTTCAAGATAGTTTCAAAACTTCAATTTTCTCAACCAAAGGTCCGAATTACGTCAAATCAATTCCGTTTTCACCAAATTTCACAGATAAGGTTTAAATATCATAACGAACATGTACCGAACTTCGGAACCAAAATATGGGCCCAATACCGACTAGATCATATCCTTTAAATTATTACATTTTTAGTATTATCAATTTCCTTCAAAAATTTATTTCTCGGGTTAGTGACCTCGGAATTCGGTTTTGGGCATACACTAATGTCCCATATTTTATTACGTCTCCTCCAGGACCGCAAGAACATGGGTTGGGGTTTGTTTACCCAAAACATACTGAAGTAAACAAAAATCAACTTTTTAGGCCAAAAATTATTATTTCATAAAATTTTCAGATAAGGGCTTTCCGGTTACACCCCCTGATTTTTTCACATAAGGGCTTTTGAAACACGGATTCGAAATTTAAAACAGAAGATGACCCTTTGGTTAATCACATTCTCCACCTCTAAAACAATCATTTGTCCTCGAACGGACATAGAAAATACATGAGCCAGTGAAAAGATGGGGATATCTACTCCGCAATCAGACTCAAGCTCCTAATTTGCTACATCAATAGGCCGACCTCTCCACTATACACGAACCGAAGGGTAACTCTTCGATCTCAACTGATGAATTTGTTGGTCTACAACAGCTACTGGCTCCTCCTCGTAGGTCAAATCCTTGTCCAACTGGACAGTGCGGAAGTCCAACACATGGGATGGATCTCCGTGATACTTTTGAAGTATGGACACATGAAATAATGATGTACAACTTATACCCCAGTGGAAACGCAAGCTCGTAAGACACCTCAGCTACTCTCCCGAGAATCTCAAAAGGCCCAATAAACTTAGGTCGTAACTTTCCCTTCTTCACAAATCGCATCACAACCTTCATTGGTGACACCAAAAGCAATACTTTCTCTCCGACCATGAATACCGCATCACGAACCTTACTGTCAGCATAATTCTTTTGCCTTATCTACGCTGTACGAAGTCTCTTCTAAATGATCTTAAACCTATCCAAGGTATCCTGCACTAAATCTGTACCCAATAACCGAGCCTCCCCCTACTCAAACCAGTTGACCGGTGATCGATACTGTCTACCATGCAACGCCTCATCGGGAGTCATCTGGATGTTCAACTGATAATTGGTGTTGTAGGAAAACTTTGCTAATGGCAAGAAGTGATCCGAAGAACCTCTAAAGTCAATAACACAATCATATCCTCCAAAATTTAAATAGTACGCTCGGACTATATGTCCGTGTGAGGATGAAATGCTGTGATCAACTTGACCCGGGTACCCAACTCACGCCATACTGCCTTCCAAAAATGCGAGGTAAATTATGTACCTCGATAAAAAATAATAGACACGGGAACACCATGAAGACGAGCGGTCTTACAGATTTAAATATTTTCCAACCGCTCCAATGAATAAGAAACCACCACAGGAATGAAATGCACTGACTTAGTCAGCCTATCCACAATATCCCATACTACATTGAACTTCCTCTAAGTCCGTGGGAGTCTAAAAATATAGTCCATAGTGATACGCTCCCACTTCCACTCAGCAATCTCAATCTTTTGAAGCAAACCACCAGGCCTCTGATGCTAGTACTTTACCTACTGACAATTCAAACACCAAGCTACGTATGCAACAATATCCTTCTTCATCCTCCTCCACCAATAATGCTGCTGCAAGTCCTGATACATCTTAGTGGCGCCCAGATGAATAGAATATTGCAAACTATGGGCATCCTCTAGAATCAACTCCCAAATCTCATCATATTAGGCACACAAACACGACCCTGCATCCTCAAAACTCCTTCATCTTCAACTGAAATTTGCTTGGCATCACCGTGCCGCACTACCTCCCTAAGGACAAGCAAATGAGGATTATTATTCCGCCACTCCCTCATACGCTCAAACAAGGAAGATCGAGCGACTGTGCAAGCTAAAATACGGCTAGTCTGAGAAACATCCAACCTTACAAACTGATTGGCCAAAGCCTTAAAATCTAATGCATGCGGTCTCTCGACTAGAATATATGCAACGCTACCCATACTGGCTGACTTCCTACTCAATTCATTGGCAACCATATTGGTTTTCTCAAGATGGTGATATCACAGCCATTCAATAGATCCAACCACCTTCTCTACCTTAAATTGAGCTCTTTCTGCTTGAACAAATACTACTAACTCTTATGATCCATACGGTAAAATCGGAGGGTCCAATTTTCATTATTATGATGCCTCATAGGCATGTTTTACATTGGCTTGAGACTATGGTCGATATTCACCCCCGAGGGGCTATTGATGCGACTTTGTAGCAGTATAGATCGGCAGTTATGGTGGAAAAATGGGAAGTTTCCAAGGTGTGTAGCTAGAGTGGACAAAGCCTGTTAGGCTGGTCTAAGCCCGCATCATGGCATTAACTGGTTGTACCAGCTCCACATCTTTATAATAAATGCATTCGTACTATGTTGGGATTCCCCCTCATATATACAGAGGAGCCTTATCATTTTGTAGGTTATCTGATGCTCAATACTAAATACACAAAAACATTCTCTCTGCTCTCTAACATATTCTCTTGCTCTCATTTCTCCTATTTATTGCTTATATTTATTGTGTTCTATTTATTGTTCTTCATTTTTGCTTATCCCTGGTAATAAAGAGCCATCATTGTAGCTATCATAACTGTAATTCTTCCCTCGATCACTCTAAGCCGGCCACCTGACTTGACCTCGAGGCCCCATATATGTGAGCTCGAGGCCGAGATCTCTAGCCGTTTGGTTTGACTATCATATCATTTTTAAGCTATAATCTTGCCTTATAATCTTTTACTTAACCTACACTACCTAACAAATAGCATAAAAATGGATCATGTATTTTTAGAACCACAAATCAAACTTCATTATTATTACCATTTTTACGGTAAAAAGTTTGGCGCCCATTATGTGGATAAAATTAATAGTGATTATTTTCTTGTTGGTTTAACTACATAACGCAAGCAGCCTTTCACACTTTTTCTTGTCTAAGATCTTTGATTTCAGGTCAAAATGTCTAACTCAATAAACAACAATCTTGAGGACCATTGAGAGAATGGTGTGGATATTCCAGGTGTTGGTGTACCACCACGAAACCTTGAGAATGTACAAAAACCAATTCCCGTGGATGCGGTCTTACGCGATTCCCAACTCATCCATGCAAGCTCCCACACTAACAGGAGCACATATAAAGGAGATCAACAAGATGTCCAAAAAACCCCAGCTCAGGAGGAACATGAGGTTAGCCTTCACGTTATTTTTGAAATGCTATCGGCACAACAATTGGTGATTGCTTAGCTGCAAAGTCACCAGCAAACTCCCAGCATGGTAGCACCGGGGACGGATCCCCCAGCCGAGCAGGTATCAGAGAGATCAAGCATCAACTGGTCGACAGTCGACCCGCCATCGTAAAGATTCTCGAGAAATTCACAAAGAGGATCGAGTCGGGCGAGAAGAAGATAGAAGCCAACGACAAAAAGGTAGAGATCTACAATTCCAGGGTCGATCAAATTTCGAGCGCACCCCCATTCTACAAGGTGTAGCTTCTAAGAAATTTATGCAAAAGACATTCCCCCAAGAAGCGGCCCCTAAACCTATTCCAAAGAAGTTCAGAATGCACGAGCTACTGACGTACAATGGAATCCTAGACCCCAACGAGCACGTCACTACCTATATTTGTATAGTAAAGGGCAGCGGCCTAAGGGATGACGAGATCGAGTCCATCCTGCTAAAGAAGTTCGGGGAAACACTCTCGAAAGGGGCCATGGTGTGGAATCACAACCTAGCTCCTAACTTTATAGACTCATTTTCCATGCTGGCAGATTCTTTCATAAATCCATATGCCGGTTCCATCAAAGTAGCAGCAAGGAAATCTGACATCTTCAAGATCAAGCAAAGGGAGAATGAGATGCCGCGAGAGATCGTATCTCGCTTTCAAATGGAACGAATGGAAGTACCACCAGTCTCCGACGACTGGGCAGTGCAGGACTTCACTCGAGGTCTAAATGAATGAAGCTCGATGGCATTAAAGCTGCTGAAATATAACCTGGTTGAATACCCCACTGTGACCTGATCGAACATTCAAAATCAATATCAATCAAAAATTAGGTTCGAGGACGACCAATTATGAGCCCTATCGATCTCGGTATATCAAGCTGGCTTCTGGCGAAGGAGTCGAAGCCGAACACAGAAAGATACCAACCACACACTGAAGATAGAAGAAACACCCTAAGGGTAACATACCCCAGAATGATCAAAGAATGGACCTATATTAGAACCCTAAGGAACTCGTTAGAAGAGCCGGGTTTGATAGGCACGCAGGGTCAGAGGAGGCACCTCGCTTGTCAGAATAGAACTTCAACGTCAATATTTTAGATATCGTGTTATCCCTCATCAATAAGATCATAGGTACTAGGTGGCCAAGGCCTATACAATTTGATCCATTGCAAAGAAATCATAACTTAGTATGTGAATTTCATAACACGCATGGCCACAGGACTAAGGATTGCCACCAGCTCTGGGAAGAGGTAGCCTGACAACTCAGAAAAGGCCACCTCCAAGAATTCCTCAGTGATGGGCCAATAATAAGTTCCGAGAAAGAGAGGCGACCAAGAAGAAAAAAACTAATGAGCCACAACATGTTATCCACATGATCTTGGGAGGCATCGATGCCCCACAAGAACTCATGATCAAAAGAACAAAAATAGCCATCACCAGAAAAAAGCAAACTCGGGGTTACATACCCGAGGATGCTCTCACATTCAGTGACGAGGACATCGAGACCTTGTCTCAGCCTCACAACAACGCATATCTGTTTCCTTGTAAATATTTTTCAAATTAAATGTGTACTTGTGGATTTAGGTAGGTCGACCAACATTATTAGGTCGAGGGTGATAGAGCAGCTCGGACTGCTTGACCAAATCATGCTTGCCTCTCAATTCCTCAACGGATTCAACATGGTGAGACAAACAAAAAAGGGAAATTCCCCTCCTAGTCAACTTGGCCGTCACAACCCAAAATGCAAAATTATATGTCATTGAAGGAGACATGAAATGCAACACCTTGATCGGAAGGCCGTGGATACACCGCATAAGAGGAGTACCATCAACCCTTCATCAAATGATTAAGTTCCCAACAAAGGACATCATAAAAACCATGTACAGGGGAACAACATGCAACAGGGGAGATGTTTGCAGTACACAACGTGTCGCCTATACAAGTACCTCCACCTTCGAAGGAGCCAAAGGATAATCATACAGTAAAATAGCGATAACAAGCTATGCTCTCGTCTACCTCTGACTAGACAAAAAAGGACCGTACTGAGTCCTCATAGGAAGCAATTGAATCACATCGAGATCCGAAGCGCCGTCAGCACCAAGGTATGGCCATCTCCCATTTTTAGTTACATTTATACTAACCTGAATGCAGGTATTCGATCGAAATGGCCAAAGCGCTTCCCAACATGAAGGCCTTAGATTTCGAAAGCATGCCTTGCACTCTTTTCCTTCGATTGAGTTTTATCCCAAGAAGGGATTTACCGGCAAGGTTTTTAACGAGGCAACATCTGTAAGTTACCTGAGGAAGGCCTAACAAGTATTCAAGGCTTCTTTTGCAATAAACCTCAAATACTGGGGGCGCATCCCCCCGGAAGGTGACCTAATTGGAGAATCCAAGATACACTAAATGGGATCTCGTAGAAGCCACGATCCACTAAATGGTGTCTCGCAGGAGCCAAGATACTAAGTGGGGTCTCGATAGGAAAATAATGTACCTCGCCAAATGGTCTAGTGAACCATGTCCACATAGAACAACCGAGCCCATAAAAGCAAAAATGTGTATACTTGTACCAAGTAATCAAAGAACAATTTCCCCTTCATCAAAGCATTTCATGTTTCGAGGAAGCTTGGCATTTTTTTGCAAAAAACGGCCCTAGAGGCAAAATAATGTCCCAAATACTCGGGGACTGGCGTCAATAACTCAAAGCCATTTGACTCCCGGCTTAGAGCTTCAAACTCATATGCCCTCAATGAGGCAACATCAACATGAAAAAATGGCTTTAGAGCCAAAAATATCCCGAACACTCGGGGACTGGCATCGAAAACTCAAGGCCACATGACCCCCGTGTCGGAAACCCTGAAATCATAAGCCCTCAATGAGGCAATACAAAGTTTACAAGTAATGGCTCCTGAGCCAAGAAACCCTCGATGACTTGGGGACTGCCGTCAATCGCCACCCCCATCGATTTATTAAAACTCGATGATGCAAGACCACGTATGGGCAACCTCGATCTCGTAAGACCTATATAAGGCAACACCAATATCTGTAAGACCTCAACTAACGCATGAACCACACTGGTACCAAGTTACAATATATGTAAGACCTCAAGCAATGCATGAACCATACTTGTACCATGTGACAATATCTGTAAGCCCTCAAGCAAGGTATGAACCATACTTGTACCAAGTAGATAAAACTGTAAGACCTGAAAGACATGTAATACTTGTAAGACCTTACTAAAGGCATAAAACCAATGTTAATATTGAGGCTATATATCAAACCTGTAAGACCCCTAAAAAGGCGTACCCTCGTTATAGATGCCGAAACTGCTTCACTCGGGAACTGAAAGGCTCCATCTAACCATAAATAACTATGGTCACAAGGCTGTACCAGCCAAACTAACGTGACTCAGGGATGCCCAACCATCGCTATAAAATCACAGGCCTTCAATTACTTCAAAAATACTTTGAAAAGAACTGGTTAAGTAGGTTACCCTCAACATAGGTAAAAGAGTTTCGACCATGTCAACTCTAAATTTAAGGCTTCGAGATACTCAGTCACCGAGCCAAACCTCCTGAGGTGCTCGATCATAGTCATATAACAACTTTCAGTCGAGGTTTCTATCGAACCGTTGAAGAGAAAGGCAAACACAATTCCAAAAAGTCCTTAATGAGGGAAAAATAAAGCCTATATAAAAGGTCGTATCGACCCAATGGTAAGAGTCACTGTTGCCAGCCCATACAAACTGTTGTACTGACCCAAAGCATAAGAGCTATTGTTGCTAGCCCATACAAAAGGTCGTACTGACCCAGCGCGTAAGAGCCACAATTGCCAGCCCATATAAACGATCGTACTGATCCAACGTGTAAGAACCCAAAGGCCAGACTTAAATTCAAAACCTTGGGGGTCGAATTAGGTTGAGTTGATACCTCAGTCGTAGACTGAACCTAAAATAGTTAATTAACTATGTCAAAGAACAAAGCATAAGAGCTCAACCGCCGGCTTATACTAAAAGGTCGTACCGACTAAGCGTATAAGAGCCTACGGGCCAGCCCAATGAGCCACATGGCCATACCATGAATGTTGGGATTACTTTTAACTCAAAGGCAAGTTTATTTGGATAAAATCAAGGCAAAAATAAATGCATGAAAAATAAAACCACAAGGCTTCCTTTTATACATATACGCGAGAGAATACAAGCTTCATTTACAAAGTCCATTGAAAGTGCTCTACCCAAAGCAAGGAAGGAAATTCCTAATCTAACCCATGTTCCCCTAGGGGACTATGGTCCATCGACCTCTTTCTCGCTATCATCGGCATTAGAGAGAAGGAACTTAGCATCTTATTCTTCCGCATTCGCCTGCTTTATCTCTTCCGACAGATCGAAGCCCCTAGCATCAATTTCCTCAAGGGTTCCCTCCGAGAGTTACACCTCATGTACTCATTTTTCCAACTCTCCTGGTCGAGAGCCCACATTAGCTCAACATGAGCATCGGCAACATCCTTCAAGTAGATTGCCACCTTTTATCAACCTTAGTTTGGAATTTACGGCTTCATCCTAGGCATCTATTACTTTAGCCTTCATCTTCAGAAGCTCAGACTAGAGCCGAGGAATCATGTCCATTTGGAAAAAGCTGTTCTCATGAGCATTTCAAAGTTGCAATTTGAGGGCGGAAGCCTAGGCCAAAGCATCCTTCTTAGCCGATGTCTGGGTGTCCACCCGTGTCTTTAGCCCGTTGCACCCGAACTTGGCTTGATCAACTTCATTCCTAAGGTGTTGCAAGTCCTCTGTCTTTTTCTGCAACTAATGTAAACAAAACATTATCCTTGGAGGACAGAAAAAGAAACGTGCACTCCCTTGAAATAGAAGTTACCTGTTCGTCAAGTAGCTTTCGGAGATCAGGCTGCGACTCGCCTCATATCTCAAGTGAGCCAACTCGTATTCCCTTACATTGCAAAGAAGCGTGAGGGATTTCTCCCCATCTACAACTATTCACAATCTGGCCTCACGATGAAGCAGCTCAGATTTGAGCTTTTTAAAAGCATTTGGAAGAGAAACATGGTAAGAAAGTGAAAATTAAAAAAATATAAAACCAGTACGAATGGCTAAAACTTACCTCCGAGTGAAGACGTTGAGCTTCCTCAAAAGCTTATCGTACATCTACTGGTCTGGCTCCATCTACCTTGGTAGAACTACCCTGGTTTGGGACATGGTCGCCCAATATATGCGCCTCTTGGCGTCGAACAACCCTCAAAGTTTTCTTTGGGAGAAGAAGCCGGCGGTAGAGAACCCTCGTTCCTCAAAGTACCTTTGACGGTAAAGGAAGATGGAAGCAAATGAGGGACCATTTTTATAAAGCTAGAGACCTCGGGTGCTGTAGGTTTGACCGATACACCCTGTTAGAGCCTCCGAGACAGACTCGTGTTTCTATAATAACTATCATCTTGCAAAGACCTTTTTTGCCTATTGTAATTATTATCATCCCTCGGTCCTGAAGTTGACAGTCTTTTCCGTCTCCTAGAGGGAACGACCTCGCTTTAAGGGACTCCCCAATGCCTACGATGATAGAGTTAGTATGCAGAAAGAAAAAGTACCCTTTCGAGAAAAAAAGGGACGGGGGGAAGCAAATCACATAGCGTATACCATGGAGTTTTTCCTCCCACCTATCCTTGGACAAAGCTCGCCACCTACGCTCATTGTAGGCCGAGTGGGTTGCTAAACATTTGAGCCCAATCTGGCAGATCGGGTACCTCACACGACATCCATGAAGTTGCTATAGAAAAGGAAAAGAAGGCACATTTATGGAGCCCGTCTTAGCAATAAGCAAAACAATGAAGGCATGAATATACCATTTATGTGTAAAATTTTATTCCTCACGAAATGGCAGAAACTCCACAGGGATAATAGCGACAGTCTGTACTTGGATGAATCAGCTCATCCATCCTCGATCTCCATCTTGTTTGTCATCAATGATGAAAGGCATGGTGGATAGGCATTGTAGGGTTAGCAGACCTCAATGGTGAAAGGGTCGGTACAGCTTTATGAAATGACTAAGAGTGAATTCAAGACTTTCTTCTTTCATAAAGAACTTCATTATCAATATTATCCACCAAAATGATGGGTGAATATGTGCCAAGGTAACCTGGTACTTTCGATAGAAATCGAGCACAAACCTATCAAGGGTGCCCAACATAAAGGGGTACACGTACATGTTCAAACCCCTCGGCATGGTCCATGATGCTCTCCTCTGGGAAGGTAGCCGCAATACTACCTCCCCCCCCCCATCTACGGTCCTTCCTCGCTGGCTCAGGGTACTCCTCTCCTATTACAGAAATAAACCTCCAGGCATACTCCCCATGACATCAACCGTTGGGAGTCTTTTCTGACAGAAGATCCCCCCCTCGAAACAAAATGCCCAGAGGCGGAACTCCCTTCTCCTGGCCAAGTGGACCCTAATATAGCAACCATGACTGTAGTAAAACTAGAGAGTTGGAGCAGGAATTTGAGCAAGGGCATCAAAATTAAAATGATGGAAGACCTAACATAGGAAAGTAAAACTCTATAAAAGTAGATAACTACTCAGAATAGCGAAATCTTCAAAAAGGGAAAAGACAACCCTATATATGGAAAAAATGACACCAATCCGCCTGGCTCAAGGGCCAATTAAAAGTATTGGCCAAAGCTTTTATTGCTTTCGAAAGATATGCCGGTAGGATTGCCTCGGTCATTTCGTAACCATGTCATACACTTAATGCTTCTATATGACATTTTTGGGCCGAAGACCCCCACATAAACTAAGCCTCGAGATGGTGCCCAATCTCGAGGGCCTCCGTCAAAAAGAACAAAGGCTTTAAGAAGCCATCAATATCATTACAAGCCTCGAGATGGTACCCGATCTCGAGGAACTCCGTCAAAAACGAAGAAAGGCCCTAAGAAGCCATCAATATCACTGTAGGCTCGAGATGGTACCCAATCTCAAGGACCTTCACTAAAAAGAAGATAGGCTCCTAGAATCCATTGGCATCACTAAACGTCTTGAAATAGTACCCAATCTCGAGGACTTCCACCAAGAAGAAGGTACACCCATAGGAGCCATTGACATCATCCCAAGCCCTGAGATGGTACCCGATCTACAGGTCCTTTATGAAGAAGAAGATAGGCTCTAAGGAGCCATTAATATCTTTGAATAGATTGACCCAGAAGGGTGCTCCATTCTATTGGTTCGATGATTATGAGGCGAGCTTTCAAAAGCTCAAGATAGCTTTGACTACACTACAGATTCTAGTGTTGCCTTCTGGTTCGGGAATGTATGTTGTTTTGGGTTGTGTACTGATGTAGGAGGGGAGACTTATTACATATGCTTTACGTCAGCTGAAGATCCATAAGAAAAACTACCCTGTGTACGATCTGGAGTTAGCTGCCATTGTTCATGCTCTTAAGATCTGGAGGCATTATCTTTACGGGGTGTCCTGTGAGGTTTACACTGACTATCGCAGCTTACAACATTTATTCATAAAAGGGATCACAATTTGAGGCAGCGCAGATGGCTTGAGTTACTGAAGGATTATGACATCACCATTCTTTATCATTCGGGCAAGGAGAATGTTGTCGCGGATTTCTTAAGCAAAAATGCGGAGAGTATGGGTATCTTGGAATTCATTGCAATAGTGGATATTCCATTAGCTTTGGACATTCAGTACTTGGCTAACAGACTTTTGAGGTTTGACATTTCAGAGCCCAGCCGAGTTTTTGCATACGTTGTTGCTCAGTCTTCACTATTGGTCAAGATCAAGGCTCAACGGTTTGATGATCCCATTTGATAGTCCTTAGAGAGACGGTACTACAGGGTGGTTCCAAGGAGGTTTATATTGGCGGGGATGGTGTTCTGCGACTCCAGGGTCATCTATGTGTTCCTAATGCCGATAGCTTGAGAGGGAAGATTCTAGAGGAGGCATACAGTTCTCAGTATTCCATTATCCAGGTGCTACGAAGATGTACAGTGACCAGAGGCAACATTATTGGTGGCGATGGATAAATAAATACATAATTGAGTATGTATCCAGGTGCCTATATTGCAAGCAGGTTAAGTATGAGCACCAGAGGCTAGGTGGCCTACTCCAGCAGATGACTATACTGGAGTAGAAATGAGAGCATATTACTATGGACTTTGTAGTTGGGTTGTCGCAGACGTTGCGGAAATTTGATGCAGTTATGGTCATTATCAACAGGTTGATCAAGCCGGCACATTTCATTCTGGTTGTGACTACGTATACTTCAGAGAGGTTGGCCCAGATTTATAGCCAGGAGATAGTTCGGTTGCATGGTGTGCCCGTTTCCATCATATTAGATAGAAGCCCTTAGTTTACTTCACATTTTAGAGAGTCGTATAGAGTGATTTGGGTACTTGAATAGATCTCCGCATGACAGTTCATCCACAGACCAACGGGTAGCGGAGCAGACTGTTCAAATCCTGGAGAACTTGATCATAGCAAGTGTGATTGACTTTGCAGGGTAGTGGGATCAATTCTTACTTTTTGGCCAATTTTGCTCACACCAACAGTTGTTAGTCTAGTATCGAGATGGCTATATTTTAAGGCTTTATATGGTTGACAATTTCATTCTCCCATTGGGTGGTTTGAACCCGGCAAGGCTAAGTTATATGGAACTGATTTGGAAAAGGATGAGTTGGAAAAGGTAAAGTTGAATTAGGAGCGACTTCGCACAGCACAGTCCAGAAGCGTTACACAGATTAGAAGGCATGTGATGTATTATTTATGGTAGGCAAGAAGGTTCTCTTGAAAGTCTCACGGATGAAGGGTATTATGAGATTCGGGAAGATAGGCAAGCTGAGCCCCAGTTTTATTGGCCAATTTGAGGTGTTGAGGTGAGTTGGGGAGGTTGCTTATAAGCTTGATTTATCTCCCAGCCTATCAGGATTTCATCCGGTTTTTTCGTGTCTATGCTCCAGAGGTATCACGCCGACTTGTCACACGTGTTAGACTTCAGCACTATTTAGTTAGATGAGAGCCTAGATTATGAGGATGAGCTAGTTGCCATTGTTGCAAGATAGGATCATCAGTTAAGTTCCAAGAGGATTTCTGCGATAAAGGTTCACTGCTGGGGCCAACGAGTAGAGGAGATGACTTGGGAGACCGAGGAGGATATGCAGACTAGATATCCACATTTATTTAGCACTTCGGGTGTGAATCTAAACTCGTTCGAGGATGAATGTTTGATTAAGAGGTGGAGAATGTAACAACCCTACTGGTCGTTTTTCTTTATGGAACCCGGTTCCCCAAAATAAGACTTCTCGTACATGCTTTTACTAATTTGTAACTTGGGGGGATGGTTAGTTCAGGATTTGGAAGAGTTCGGGTTGATATTAGAACAAAATGTTCCTTAAGTTAGCTTAAAAGAATAAATTTGACTTTAGCCAACATTTGAGTAAATGACCTCAGAATCGAGATTTGACGGTTCCAATAGGTTTGTATGATGATTTCAGACTTGGGCGTACGTTCGAATCGCGTTTTGATGACCCGTGAGCATTTGCACGCATAATAGTGAAAGTTGGTTCTTTGAAGATATAGAAGTTCTTTTAATTTAGTTTAGAACAGGTTTTGGTGATATTGAGGTCCAAATGGAATTCTGAGAGCCGGGATAGTTTTTTTTATGTTATTTAAGACTTGCATGCAAAATTTGTTTCCATTCTGAGCAGTTTAAGTATGTTTCTGTGCATTGGAAATAACTTTGAAGAACTTGAAGTTCATAAGTTTGATTTAATTGGTTTTGTGGTATGATTCTTATTTTTAATATAGTTTTTGGCATTCCAAGAGTTATAGTGAGTCCGTATTATGATTCCAAACTTGTGGGCATGTTCGGGCGGGGCCCCAAAGGCTCCGAGTATCAATCAGACGAGGCTGTGACAAAGTTTGAAAGTTGGAGTAAGAGCTGAAGCTACAACATTATCACAATCACAAGTGCGCTTGGCCAGCCGTAGGTCCGAGCTTGTAGGTGCGAGTAATAGTGGCATAATCAGTTCTAGAGCATTTGTCAAGGGATCGAGGGTGCGAAGATCTTTGCGCACCCGCGAAAGCGCAGGTGGGAAAAGGAAGTGTGCAGATGCGGAGCCAGGCATAGAAGCGTCCTTATGGTCACAGAAGCGGCCCACGCTTGATTTAAAGAGTTACTTAGAAGCGGTCAAAGCACCTCAGGTAAGAAAATCGCTGGAGGCAGTGAGACTTTTTTAAATACGGGTCTTATGTATTTTTCTCCCATTTTCTTTCACTCTTGGGCGATTTGAGAGCTTTTAAGGAGGAGATTTCGACCTAGCTTTGAAGGTAAGTAATTTCTTTCTAATGCGAGCTAATACATAGTTTATGGGTATATTATAAAATGTAAAATTGTGGAATTTATAGTTAGATGGAAAACCTAGGTTTTTGATGAAAATGAGATTTAACAACAAAATTTGTTAAGGAATTCGGTAAAATCATATATTTGAGTTCACGAGGTTATGGATAACAAGTTTCTTCGAAACCTTTCAGAATTGGGACACGTGGTCCCAGGTGTGAATTTTAGGAACCTCACATTTAGGGTTGGGTAATCACTTAAATAGCTAGACTATGAAATTTTGAACATATATTTATTATTTTTTACACTATTTAAATAGTTTCTATTGTTCGGAACCGATTTGAGGGTTTGTGCATAAATCGTGGACCGAAACGTAGGCCTTGAGACGAGGTAAGTCTCTTTCTAACCTTTTAAGAGGAAATTAAACTCATAGGTGAATTAAATAAATGTGTGAACCTATTTGTAAGGGTTACGTACGTACGAGGTGACGAGACTCCGTATATAACTACTATTATGCTATTGTGCGGGTAGTCTAGGACCTGTACTATGCTTTATATAAAATGTTTACACCCCTACTTGTTATTTTATTGCTTAAATTATATCGGAAGTTGATAAAAGAATTGTAAAATGTAAAATTTACCTACTTGAAGTTACGAACGAGACACTTGACTATATAAGAGAATATGTGTTTTATTAAAAATGTTTTCTATTTGTGGAGCGGGTTGAACGCCTCGGCAGCAAATAGATGCATCTATGGTTTGTGCCGTTTGACCCTCGGCATCACACAATTTAAATATTATGCTGGATCAGGTCGTATGACCTTTTCATAATTTGAGCATGATAATTCGTTGAAATTTATCATAATTGACATTGCTTAAATGTCTTGAAATGCAAGCTATTAAATGATAAAAAATGAACTTGAAACTTAATATTTGAGAAGGAAAAATTTTGTTATTTCATGTTATTGAGCTTTTGGTATTATTCATAAAATCCATTCTTAGTATAAAATTTTAATATATTATTGGTATCCCATAGTAAGTTTCAAAGTTGACCTCTCGTTACTACTTCGTCGAAGTTAGACTGGATACATACTGAGTACATGTAGTTTATGTACTTATACTATTCTTCTGTACTTAATTGTACAGGATCTGACGCAGGTAAATCTGGCTACCCGTTTGACGAGCATACTTGATCATGGTTTGAGATTTCACGGTGAGTTGCACCTTCTGAGCCGTTCAGCAGCATGTCAGAGTCTCTTTTTTATTTTTTTGTGTCTATTCTATTTCAGGGAGTAGGGTAGACATCATTTGTATATTCTACTAGTTGCGCACATACTTTGACACTAGATCTTAGCACATATTAGTAGACTTGTAATTTTTGGGTTCTGTCCCTATGATTATAAATATTTCTAGTTGCTTTGATTTATTAACTTAAACTGGTTTCTCATTAAATATTTTAAATCATTGAAACTTTTCTACATGGGAAACCCGTTAAAGTCGTTAAAAATGAAAATCATTAGGTTGTTCAATATTGATTTTTCTAGCAATGGTGCTGGACGCCATTACAACCTGACATGGAGTTGGATTGTGACAGTTAGTAAAGCTTATTGTTAGGAGTTAGTTAAGAAGCCAAAATACACAATCAATGGAAGTGTATAAAGGCAATAGTGTACTGCATTTTTTACATACTTTTGAGTAATGAAATAATCTTTCATTGTCATTTCTCTGCTCTTTCAAACGACTGCTCCATCTCCTTCTTCTTCCCCTTTATTATTCTTTCATCTTTCTGAAACTCTAATCACTACTATGTGAACTATATCAAACTCAAGCAATCCACTGTAGGTTCCATAGGACCATAAGTGTTCTGTTGCCTCTTAGATACAAGCTAGTATATGTCTAACTAGTAAGAAACTGGATATAAGCACAATTCTTAACAACCAACGCCTTAATCTTCACTAATTAAAAAAATGCTCAGAAGAAGAAAAAACATCTTATTTCAAGACCATGGACAGTAAAACATAATAATAAATTAGCCACGTAAATTTACCTTGCTCATATTTTCCAAGACCCTTTCCTTTCCAACCCATCTTTTGGAGAAGCCCGAATCTAACGTTAGAAGATGTCAAATGTGCTTCTAAAGATGCTTGTTCCATATTTTTTGTAGGTCTTTGATTGATGTGGAAGGCAAAGATATTCTGCAAAATCCTCAAGGATAGAATCCATGCCTATCATATGAGTTATGAAAAATTGAATATGTCAGTATTAAGAGAATGAAGATGACATACTCACAAGAAACTCATAAAAGGTTATTCTTCTTACTATTAACCTAAGTGATTTTGTTTTTGATTATTGACAAAGAAATACATGCATGAACCCATTCCATGAACAGTATACACATGTGATGGACATAATCAAGCAAAAGACATTCACGTGAAAGAGATAAGTATAAGTGGTTATATATGTTAATCCCCAAATGAAAAGGTTGGATATTTGATAAAGAGCAAGACTTCGTAGTTGAAGAGAACTCTATCCAAGATAAGGGAATAGTTAGAAGTTGAAGTTGACTATAACTCTTCATCCAAGGAAGAGTAAAGCATTAGAACTATAGTTACTCTTTATTTACTAACTCTATATGTATCAGTTGTGTTCTCTTTTACAGGTGACACACAAAAGCTGGAGTTAAATGTAAGTTAAGAGCAATTACAAAGGCACTTTACAAGCAATTCCTCTGTGCGAATATAAAGCTACATGAACTAGATAGAAGTACTAGTTCTAAGTATCTATCTTTTATTCTAATTCAATTGTAGTAGGGCTTTTGAGTTATACCTTTCACCTTTATCTAGCAGCATTTGTACTAGGTACTCTAAGTGTTGTATTTAAGTTAGTGTTAACTTGAAGTTGTCGCAAAAACTAGAGGCTGGTTTCTACGACAGGTTAGAGTTAATTTTAGGTTTACAAGAGTTTTGTATATGTTCTTTTGGCTTAGTAATTTAGTGCAGTGTTGGGAAAAATTCTACTGGTAGTAGGTCATGATTTTTTCACATTTTGAGTAGGGTATGATCCACGTAAATATACTAGTTTTATTTACTTTTAGCATTTATTATTCTACAACAGTAGTATAAGGAACACATAGAAGAACCAGGTCGTTCTATAATATGTGCACGCAACAAATTGGACACCACACAAATCAACCGTCCTCTTGTGTGGTATAGAAGTATGAAACATCAATTCGTATCAGAACATGTTATCCTTGAAGAGGCTAATACCTTAAGAAAATATCAAGATGAATGCACTACTAGAAGAAATAAAAAGCAATCCATCACTAGGCCACCACTATTCAATAGTCACTGCTATTATTGGAGGAATGAGAGGACATGAAAACACATTCAAGTGACTGGTGGATATTTCAAATGGGTAAAAAGAACCACATGATCAAGAACTATCCTATCTGGGAAGTTGAGTGGTAAAAGGAGAGATCTAGAAGAAGAAACAGAAAGAAGGAACATGCTCATGACAAGAAGAAATACAACAAAGGGCCATCCAAAGCAGTGGTTCCTACTTGGGATGATAATTCTAATGAGGACGTTGATGATGGTGATACTAAATTAGCTCTTATAACAGTTCAAGAATATGAAGATGAATGTGATGAAGAATATGAGATGAGTATTCTAGACCTAAAGGATAAAATAAATTCATTTCTAAAGATAGACTATCAGAAGTGTTTCTAACTTTATTTGATGAATTTAAGAATATATGTTTTCAAAAAGAATAGTTGTCAAAAGACTGTACTTTTTAAAAGCAGAACACAAAAACCTGGAAACCAGGGCTTGTGAAACTAAAAAAGAAAATATTTCTTTGAAGAACCGCGTTCATGCACTTGACACAACTGTTCTAGAACTTAGATAAAATATGAAATTGAAGTTAGGAACAAGCAAAGAAATAGCTAGTGACACACAACTCTCAATAAAAAGATCTAAGAAAGGTAATAGATGAGCTTTATAAAAGGGATAAACTTGTACGAACCCTGAAGGAAGAATTTAATAAGGTCAAGCATGAGTTAGATAGAACATGTAAATGCAACAGTTCCTCTGATGCACTTTTATGGCTACCAGAGCACCATAATAGTAACAGAATGGGACTTGGCTTTGGAAACTCCGCACCTAAGTGGGATCCTAAATGTAATTATCTTACACCCCTCGAGAATAAAATTTGCACACACTGTGGTAACACTAGTAATTATATGAGTGAATCCGCTGCAAAAGAAAAATCAAGTTAAAAGAACAAACATTTTGTTCAATGAAAAAATAGGTTGCCAAGTTGGGCTAAAAAGAACTTAATTTATCGTTCTGGCTATAGAAAGGGACCCAAACTAGTTTAGGTTCCTACGACTAACCCCTGATTTCTTTTTGTAAGTTCAAGTTAAGGGAAGCAGCCAAATATGGTACATGGATAGTGGTTGTTCTAGGCACTTGACAGGAAGCAAAAACTAGTTCCTTTCATTTGAGGACCTTAAAGGAGGTAATGTCTCTTGTGGAAAGGTAGGTAAGACCGATTCTCCCTCAATTAAGAATGTCTACTTGATATATGGACTGAAATAAGGTTTAATAAGTGTATCACAATTGTGTGATAGAGGTAACATGTTAGAATTCACCTATACAAAATCTTTGTGATTAATCTTACCACAAATAAGATAGTTTTGCACGGCAAAAAAGTGAACAACATATATGTTGTGGATCCGTTCACACTTTCAGAGAATAAACTCACTTGCTTAAATGCGTTGGATAACGATCCCATCCTTTGGCACAAGAGACTTAGACATTCTAGTCTAAACGAACTCAACAAACTAGTCGTCAATGACTTGTTGATAGGGCTTCCTAACAATAAGTTTAAGGAATATAAAATTTGTGAGACTTGTGCAAGGGGGAAGCATGTAATATCCTCTTTCAAAAGCAAAAAAAAGGTAAGCACTACCAGGACGATGGAACTGGTCCTTATGGGTCTTTGTGGACCAATAAGAACATTAAGCAGAGGCGATAAGAAATATGATATGGTTCTTGTTAATGATTACTCTAGGTTTACTTGGACATTAGTTTAACATCATAAGATGAAGCATTTGACATGTTCACTTCTTTTGTTACAAAAGTCAGAAATAACTAGGTAATCAACTTGCATCAATTAAGTCTCATCATGGTACTAAATTAAAAGTATAAATTTGCTAAATTTTTTGATGAGCATGGCATAAAACATAGCTTTTGTGATCCTAGGACTCCACAAAAAAAGGAGTAGTTAAAAGAAACAATAGGACATTGGAAGAAATGACTAGGACTATGCTTCCTTCTAGTAAAATGCCCCATAGTTTCTCGGCAGAAGCTGTGAACATTGCTTGCTACATATTAAATATGTGCATGATCAGACCTCTTGTTGAGGAGACTCCTTATGAGTCACTTTACGGGAAAAAGAGAAATATATCGCATCTTAGGGCATTTGGATGCTAATGCTTTGTGCACAATAATGGTAAAGACTCTATGGTCATGTTTGATCCCAAAAGTGATGAGGGAGTATTCTTGGGATATTCCTCATATTGTAAAGCTTATAAATTTAATAACAAAAGAATTATGTGTGTAGAAGAAAGTGTACATATTTTTTTGATGAAACAAACATTCTTTCTGAGAGGCAGGAACAAGATAATGAAGCAACTGGGCTGGTAAGAAACTCAAATGCAATTACAGCTTAGCCTGAAGCTGCACCAGAGGAAGGAATAGGTGATGAAACGAATCTTTTCACCCAGGGTAACCTGATAGGGGGAACTCAATAGATAAGAAATTATCCTCAAACATGGAGGGAACCTGTCCATGAACATAGTCCTTAGCAACAAAACTAGGAAGGAATATCCAAAAAATGATACTCATATTGCAATATCAATAAATTGGATTTGAATGAACCTGGTTCATCTGTTAATCAAGAAATATATAGGAAAATGATTAGCTCTTTGTTATATTTTACTTCTAGTAGACATGGCATTATTTCCAGTGTAGGCCTTTGTACTAGATTTCAGGAAAATTCAAAGGAGTTTCACTTGAAGGTTGTCAAGAGGTTCTTGAGATACTTAAAAGGCACAACTCATTTATGTTTATGGTATCCAAAAGGTAATAATTTTAATTTAGTGGGATATGCAGATATTGATTATGCAATCTTTCTAGTGAATAAAAATGTCAATTAATGTGTGGCACTATTTCTTGGCTCGTGTCTTGTGCCTTGGTCCACCAAAAAGAAAAATTCTGTGGCATTATCTGCTATTTGTAACGACCCAATCGGTCATTTTGTGCTTTTGCACTTTGATCGCTAGTTCCCAGAAATGACTTGCCCCGTGTTATTCATTATGACTAATGTGGATTGTTGGTCTTGGTTACAGGAAAATCAGAATGATTTTGAAACAATTGTCTCAGTTAAAAGCTTTGAATTTGAAAGTTTTGACCAAGAGTTGACTTATGTGTACATGAGCTCAAATCAGAATTTTTATGATTTTTATAGCTCCATTAGGTGATTTATGACTTTGAAGCATGATCGGAATTGGTTTTGGAGGTCCTGTGTGGAATTTGCTTTAATTGCAAAGTTTATATTTTGGTAAATTTCAGTTGATAGGTGAGATTTTGATCCGAGGGTCAGAATGGAATTTGAAAGGTTGTTGTAGCTTCATTATATCATTTGTGATGTCTTTTCAAAATTTCAAGTCATTTGGACGTCATTTGGTCGACTTTTTGATCGAATTTGAATTTTTAAAGTTTTGGAATTCTTAAGCTTGAATCCGAGGGTGAATTGATGTTTTGATATTGTTTTGAACGTTCCAAAGGTTGGAAAAGTTTGAATTATGTAATGGGGTATGTTTGTATGTTTGGTAGGGGTCCCATCATGCTCGGATATGTTTTGGAAGAATTTTTGAAAGACTTTTGGCGTTTTGATTATAAGCTTGTAATGATCCAAAGGTCCATTTTTTGTTCCAGAGATAAAAATTTGATTTTGAGACTTCTAGAATTTTGAAAATGAATTATAGGAGTAATCTGAAAAGCTTGGCCTAATTTAATGAAGTCGCGATTGGGGTTTGATGCGAATCATGAGTTAATTATTTAACGAGCGAAATGGATATCACACTGTGCAAATGAACTCTGAATTGAGTTTCGATTGAAGGAATATGTTTGTATCATTATTTGTGACTCATAGGAAAAAGAATCATCGAATTCTGAGTTTGTATGATGGAGTTAGAGCCTTTTTAGTGAAATTAAAGATTGCTGGTGCATCAGATCTGGTGTGCTTCCTTTTAGTGACCAGAATAGGCTTAATAAAGCTGCTGTGTTTTTTGCTCATTTTTGATCTTTTGTTTTTTATGAAATAACACGGATTGGGGCATTTTTTGAGCAAAAAATCATTGGAAATATCGAGGTAAGTGACTTGTGATTATTTCTATTGAATTATCATTGAATAATCCGATTAGATTACACATTTTTGAGGGTTAAATTGGGGATTTGGACCTAGGGATTTAAAAATAAGATTTGAAGATTTGGATGCCGAATTATTATCGTAATTTAGAAATTTTGGCATGGTTGAACTCGTGGTTTCATGGGTTGTCAAGTTTTATGAGAAATTCGAAGCGTGGGTCCGTGGGCCGGGTTTGAGCAATTTCGGGATTTTGAAGTTAAATTGGATATTTTCAGGTGGGCTTCGCTCCCTTATCATATTTTAATGATTATGTACTGATTGTGCCCTGATTTGGAGCATCCAGAGGTTGATTCGTGCGGGCGAGGCATCACGAGCTAGAGTTTGGACCTGATCGAGGTGAGTAATAATTGTAACTGATATTCTGCGAGTTTCAACCCCGGGTTGCACATTATAGTGCTATATTGAGGCGAGACACACGATGAATGATGAGCGTGGGGTCTTTTAGTATTGGGAATTTTGACTTGGTCAGTCCCGATTGATGATTTTACCGTGTATTTGACTGAAACTTAATTGTTGTTATCATGATTTTGGCAGATTGTCATATTTGGGCTTCGTGCCAATTACTTGAATCCCTTCGGGGATGATTGTTGATATTTCCTCACTATTTTGCTTTTATACTTTAACTTAGTCATGTATTTTCTACTATTTTCAAAACTCAGCCTAGTTTATTTTGCCTTAACGCTTGAAATGATATTTCCAATACTATTTTTGGGCTGAGCATCATGTTTTATGTTTCCCGAGGGGCTTATGTGATTTTTGACTGAGTAAGGCCGAGGGCCTGTGTTGTGATGATACTTTTGGATCGGGCTGCACGCTGCAACAGTGTAATACTGATACTGATATGAGGCAGAGGGTCTAGACTTGATGCCACAAGATGGCTTGATATTTACGCTTGGGCAGTAAAAGGCCTCTCCCGGAGTCTTCACACCCCCAGTGAGCGTCGTCGATGATAAATGGATCGACTTGCACGCCGCAACGTGGAGCAGGCTGCATGCCGCAGCGGTATTACTACTATTCTATGTGTTTACTTGATTTCATTTAGATGCCATTATCAGTTGTTTGTTCTACTTCATGAAGTATATACCTGATTGCCTAGCATTATCTGATACTCAAGCGTTGTGCACGAGGGGCAGATTTCTATTCTTATCTGCACTATTATTTTTGCATTTATTTTTGTTACTGTTGAAACGGAATATTCAAAAGAGGTTTTCAATAGAGCTAAAATGTTTCTCTAAAGATTTCACAGCTTCACTGTTTTCAAAAAAGGGTTTTTACTGCTTCTACACAGAATGATCATCTGTGATGCGTGTTTTATTACTGCTCAATTATTATTTACCTTCATTACTCACTGAGTTGGAGTAATCACTTTACTCCCTGCACCTCGTGTGCATATGCAGGTATTTGATCACACGGTAGTGGATTTTCGAGTTGGTTGGAGATTTAGTTATCAGAGTTGAGCAAGGTGACCGCCGGCGTTCGTGGCACTACATTTCTTTCTTTGATTTCAAATCCTATTTTGTATATTACAGGCCTTGTAGTTGTAGTTAGACTCTTATAGATGCTCGTAACTTGTGAGACCCCCATTTGGGCTGTGTTGGGTTGTACTTCCGCTAAGTAATGTTATTGAATCATCTTTAAAACTATTTACTCATGTTAATCTAATTTTAAAAAGGCAATTTGGGTTGGTCGGCTGGCCTTGCCTCCACGAGAGGTGCCATCATGATCAGAGCGGGGTTTGGGTCGTGACAAGCTGGTATTAGAGCCTAAGTTTCATAGGTCTCACAAGTCATGAGAAAGTTTATTAGGGTCTTGCGGATTGGTACGAAGACATTTGTATTTATCCTTGAGATGCTATAGAATCTTTAGGAAAACTTCATATTCTTGAAATCTTATAGTGTGTCCTTGATTTAGCTTGAAAAATGAACTCTTGAAATTCCTTCCATGCGTTCGCATTAATGGATTATGATTCCCCGATCGCGGGGCGAGACGTGATCTCTATAAGTTGATGTTGGGCCAGTCTGAAGGACTTGAGGCCAGGTCCTTGCCTATGGCTTGAGCACTGAGGTGCTGATTTTGTGAGCAAGTATTTGAAACTTATATGTTCGGTATTCTCCCTATTAGTGGGAATGACGAATGTATAGCTATGTGATGAGTATGTTAGTACTGTGAGATATTTCTGTACGACTTCGAAGTGTTGAGGAGGATCTGCTGGATGATAGGTGAACTACTAAGTGTATGATTTCTATTGTGAGTAGAAGTGTAGCTCCGAGTATGGGTACGTGAAGAATCTTTTTAAGTCTCCTAGTAGGAGTGAAGTAAATTGTATGTTGCGGTATGAGTTCTGACTGGGGAAGACTAAGTGGTTGTGTAATGTGTATGATGGTGGAAGGTATACAGAAATATTATATTGAAGCGAAGCAGTTGGGTTATCTCCTGCGGAGTGTTCTGCAGTGGTGTGAACCTTATGTGTATGTTGGAAGATCTCATGTGTAAGTGAAAAGTATTTATTGAAATTTGGAATTTCGGGTCGCCTAAGATAGTGGGATTAACCGTTGCGGGGATAAATGCGAGATTTGTAGAAGATTTATAGTACTAGATAATCTGTGTTTTCACAAACTTATAAATGATTTGAGTTTAATCTCACTATGGTATTTTGACATCAATAGCGTAAAAGTGTTATGAGTTATTGACTGTATCTTGATCTATGTCTTCGAGCGAAGTGGGGGAGTCTGCGGTGAGCAGTTGATTGCACGGTTAGGTGCTATGTTGGTTCTAGTTTGAGGCTTGCGAGTAAATTAGATATGGATCGAGTAAATAAAAATGTTGACAAAGTTATATGATGCTTCATAGGGTATGAGAATCATGGAATGTCTAGAGTTATTGTTGGTAGAGAATGCTCGGTGCATAGAGCAGGAAGTTGCTTGGTTATATTGGGATGAGGATTTCATTTTGCGGTATCTGAGTGCCAATGAGGCACGAGTGGTTCTATTTGATAGGTCAGATAACTTGCACTTTGTGTAAGAGTGATTGACTTGCGAGGATAGCTCTAATATGTTCAAGATTCTACATAGAACAATCGGTTATTTTAAAGTTGCATGTGTAGTTAGAAACTATGCTTATATTGGAAGAGGTCCAGATTTTTGGTGTTCTATGTTAATTTTGGGATTCTATGTATGAGTGTCAGGAAAAGTAATGGTTATGGACTTAGATTCGCAAGATTTTTGGTAGAGTAAAGTAATCTGAGATGAGGTGTGTCAGGAATATTTAAGGGAATGTTTATCGATTTCTGGATTTCGGACAGTGTAGTTTTATTCTTGAGTATCATGTGGTGAGCTCGGGTTGAGGAATTTTTGTGCTACAGCAAGGGGAAGTATCAACTTGAAGATGAATCATAAGGAAATTTAGATAGAAGGAGTAGCTTAATAGTAGACTGAATCATCATGGTAAGGACATGATTAATTCCTTATGTGTGTTCGAGATAATGAGTTTGTATAGGTATTTTGCAGCAATGCCCTTGGGTTTCGACGGCTTTCATGGCTTGGTCTAGTTAGGAGAATTCAGTCCCGGCAGTTTAGCTTGTGAAAATGGAATTGGGAGAGTTCTTGTTGGGTTTTAGCATGGTTTGAAGATGTATATTGTCTACGAGAATGTGGAGCATAGTATGTACATTGACTTTATTCTAAATGGGACTAATGAAATGTTTTTGACTAGTTGAGTGCGTAGATGTCTGTGGATCGCAAGGGAGATAAAGTTTTAATGTTATCCAAAGATGGTATGGTACATCCGGTATGTTGTGGAGGACAGAGAATTGTGTGTGTTAGGTTGCAGTTCAGTTCTGAAAGGGAGTTCATAAAACTCTTAGGCAGCGGGTAGCCTCAGATGAATAAAGAAATGGTACTGCTAATTCAAGATGATCTGACGGGAGTCTATGTTTTAGGAAAAGGGCAATGTGATTAAGTTGATGGCACTTCGTTAGTATTCCGACAATTTCTTGTTAGATCAACTGGTGATGTTCGGGTTTGCTTGGTGGCACAGGGAAATTTTAGAGTATCTACTGTGGAATGACGAGGTATTTAAGGTGTGGTATGCTATAAAACGGCAAAATTGGGATCAGATACGATGATTTGTGTGCCATATGAAGTTGGAGACAAGAAGTTCTCATATTCAGGCTATGTTATGGTTCTGGATCATGTTTATCAGCACTGTATAGTGACTACTGAGATTCGGAGGGCTGAGTGGGTCTTTCTTTTCTTGGTATGTTAGAATTTTGATATGATATTAGGGTTAGACTGGTTGTCACAATGTTGGGTTATTCTGCCATGGGCTATGCTGGAAATGCCACGGGTTGAGTAGCGAGTTGTGTCGGATTATGTTTAGTAGAGTGTCTTATGTTTCGAAGAACCAGCGGTCGGTAGAGAAGGATTTCCTTTCACAATTGGGCCTTTTTATAGATGTCAGTGAAAAGGTTGCTATCAGTGATTCAGTTCCATGTTGAGGGACTTTTTGAATGTGTTTCTTGTGTTAGGGCTTGTCACCGGGAAAAGTCATAGATTCCGGTACTGATTTGTATCGCGCACCATATCGTATGGCTCCGATATGAGTTATAATAGTGTAAGGAGTAACTTCAGGCTTCCTTCACAATGAGTTCGTTGGCAGACCAAAGTGGATGCGTGTTCTTGCTTGAGTCGGCTTGGTTGGCCCCAAATTGTATTGTTGAGCGGTAGGTTGAATAGTTATTATGTTTGCTAGTGATCTAGGAGACCAATGAGTTTCCTTTTTGTGTTGTGAGACATTATGATTTGTTGGTTATGGGCACATATGCTGCGGTTCCATTGGGGTTTCATAGTGGAAATCGAGCTGGAAGGGTAATTGGGAGTTGCTCGGTGAATGACGTAAATGTTATGTTATATTGGGTTTGCGTGGTGTATGTTATTTGTTTCACCGTAGGTGTAATGATTTGCTTTGGTTCCAGACATCACTTGAGCATGGTTGTCGATTTCGAGCATAGTGACTTGAGGTGTTTCATGTGGAGCAATATTTGGATAGGATCGTGCGTTGCAGCAAATATGTATGGAAATATAACCTTGCAGGTCAAATTTGTATGTTCTATCTCTATGATGTGAGACGGGTTCTTAGCCATGTGATGTGATGATATTGGTGAGCTTGCGGTACGGCTCTTTCGTTTAAGTCGGGTTCATGATGTGAGTATGTTCAGATTGTTGCTTATTGGTGCGCGGACTTCGCAAGTTGTGGTCTTAGCCTGTCTTGGTGTGTCATGTCATCAGAGTAATTGTGTTGGAGTAGATGAGATCGTTGGGGCCTGTAATGAATACAAACGGTGTCAATTTCAGCATGTTTGATAGGTAAATATCAAGGTTCGATTCAGAAATTTGCTATGGCCCTTGCCAAAGGAGAAGTAACCTTTTGGATGACTGATCTGAGAGATGGTTATGATTTATTGTGTGTTTCATTTATCTTTGGCAGTATATGGATGTGTTGGAACGAGACTTTAGTTGATAAGGGGTTTCTACCGGTATTCGGGTGTTGTGTGCAGCTGATGTTAATGGAAGTTATCGCTACATGTGTTTGAGTTACGTGGTATATCGGATAATTGCACTTGAGGTTGCAGGCATGGGTTGTTACAGCTAGTTCGGGTCTACTTAGAGTATCGGTGTGATGTTTTGATCGTATGGATAGTTTCAGAAGTGAATATGTTGTTCTATCATTTATGGGCTAGATTGGATTAAGTAATTTTAGGTAAAAGGTGTTATTGGACCTCTACGAGATAGGTTGACATGGGATCACCCCCGGGTATATACATGGTAAGGTTATTCAACTATTGGTTGGCTTTTAGAACAACTCTGGGTACGTTTGAGGACGAACGTGTGTTTAAGTGGGGTTGGATGTAACAACCCAACCGGTCATTTTGAGCTTTTGCACTTTGATTGCCAGTTCCTGGATATGAATTGCCACGTGTTATGCATTATGACTGATGTGGATTGTTGGTCTTTGTTTCAGGAAAAATAAAAATGAATTTGAAAGAATAGTCTCAATTGAAAGTTTTGAATTTGAATGGTTTGACCAAGAGTTGACTTATGTGTACATGAGTTCGGATCGGAATTTATATGATTTGGCAAGCTTTGTTTGTTGATGTATGACTTCGGAGCACGATCAAAATTGGTTTTGGAGGTCCAGTGTGGAATTGCTTTGAATTGGTAAAGTTAATAGTTTTGCAAATTTCGGTTGATAGGTGAGATTTTGATTCGAGGGTCGGAATGGAATTCTGAAAGTTGTTGTAGCTTCGTTATGTTATTTGAGATTTGTGATGTGTGTGCAAAATATTAGGCCATTTGGACATCGTTTGGCCGAATTTTTTATCAAATTCGGATTTCAAAAGTTTTGGAATTCTTAGGCTTGAATCCGAGGGCGATTTGATGTTTTGATATTGTTTTGAGCGTTACGAAGGTTGGAAAATGTTTGAATTATGTTATGAGGTATGTTGGCATGTTTGGTCGGGGTCCCATGGGGTTCGGATATGTTTTGGAAGTGTTTTTGAAAGGTTTATAGCGTTTTGATTATAAGCTTGTACTGACCCAAAGGTCCCTTTTTAGTTCAAAAGATCGAAATTTGATTTTGAGACTTCCGGATTTTTGATAATGAATTATAGGAGTAATATGGAAAGTTTGGTCTAATTTCTTCAAGTCGCGATTAGGTTTTTGACGTGAATCATGAGTTAATTGATTAACGAGCGAAATGGATATCGCACTGAGCAAACGAGCTCCGTATTGAGTTTCGATTAAAGGACTATGTTCGTATCATTATTTGTGACTCATAGGAACAAGAATCATCGAATTCCGAGTTTGTATGATGGAATTAGAGACTTTTTGGTGAAATTAAAGATTGCTGCTGCAACAGTTCTGGTGTGCACCCTTTTAGCGACCCGATTTGGCACTTTTAGCGACAAGAATCGGCTTTTAGCGACTAGAATAGGCTTAATAGAGCTGCTACGTTTTCTGCTCATTTTTACCTTTTATTTGGTGAAAGAACAACGCTTGGGGAGATATTTGAGCAAGAAATCATGGGAAATCTTAAGGTTAGTCACTTGTGGTTATTTCTACTCCACAATATTGAATGATTACCGAATATTCTGACTAGATTACATGTTTTTGAGGTTTAAATTAAGGATTTTGGACCTAGGGATTTAAAAAAAAAGATTTATAGATTTGAGGCCGAATTGTCATCGAAATTTAGTAATTTTGGCATGGTTGGACTCGTGGTTGAATGGGTTGTTGGATTTTGTGAGTTTCATCGAATTCCAAAGCGTGGGCACGAGGGTCGAGTTTGAGCAATTTTGGGATTTTGATGTTAAATTGGATACTTTCGAGTGGGCTTCGGTTTCTTATCATATTTTAATGATTATGTACTGATTGTGGTTAGATTTGGAGCATTTGGAGGTCGATTCAAGCGAGTGAGGCATCGCGGGCTAGAGTTTGGACCGTATCGAGGTGAGTAATATTGTAAATGACATTATGAGGGTTTAAAAACCTGGATTGCATATCGTAGTGCTATATTGAGATGAGACACATGCTGAATGATGAGCGTGAGGTCTATTACTACTGGGATTTTTGACTTCGTCAGTACCGATTGACGATTTTACCGCGTATTTGACTGAAACTTAATTGTTATTATTATGATTTGGGCAGATTTCCATATATAGGCTTCGTGCCAATTACTTGAACCACTTCAGGGATGATTGTTGATATTTTCTCACTGTTTTGCTTTTATACTTGAACTCAGTCATGAATTTTGTACTGTTTTCAAAACTCATCCAAGTTTATTTTGCCTTAACGCTTGAAATGATATTTCCAATACTATTTTTGGGCTTAACATCATGTTTTACTGTTTTCCGAGGAGCTTATGTGATTTCTGACTGAGTAAGGCCGAGGGCTTGAGTTGTGAGGATACTATTGGATCGGGCTGCACGCTGCAGCAATGTCATACTGATACTGACAGAGGCCGAGGGCATAGACTTGATGCCACGAGATGGATTGATATTTGTGCTTGGGCCGTAAGCGGCTCTTCCCAGAGTCTGCACACCCCCGGTGAGCGCCGTCAATGATAAATGGATCGGGTTACACGCCGCAGCGTGGAGCGGGCTGCACGCCAAAACGGTACTAGTACTGTTCTATATGTTAACTTGATTTCATTTGACTGCCATTATCTATTGTCTGTGCTACTTCATGAAATATCTACCTGATTCCCTGGCATTATCTGATAATTAAGTGTTGTGGCCGATGTGCGGATTTCTGTGCTTATCTGCACTATTGTTTTTGCATTCACTTATGTAGCTATTGAAAAGACATTTTCAAATGAGGTTTTAAACTGAGCTCAAATGTGTCTCTAAAGATTTCACAGCTTTACAGTTTTCTAAAAAGGGTTTTCACTGCTTCTATACAACATGATGATCTATTATACGTGATTTCTTACTGCTTAGTTATTATTTATCCTTATTACTCACTGAGTTAGAGTACTTACTTTACTCCCTACACCTCATGTGCAGATGCAGGTATTTGATCACCCGGTAGAGGGTTTTCGAGCTGGTTAGAGATTTATTCATCAGAGTTGAGCAAGGTGACCGCCAGCATTCGTGACACCACATTTATTCCTTTGATTTCAAATCCTATTCTGTATATCATAGGCCTTGTAGTTGTAGTTAGACTCTTATAGATGCTCGTGACTAGTGACACCCCGGTTTGGGCTGTACTTCCGCTAAGTAATGTTATTGAATCATATTTAATATTGTTTACTCCCGTTTATCTAATTTGAAAAGGGAAATTTGGGTTGGTCGGATGGCCTTGTCTCCACGAGAGGCGCCATCACGACCAGAGCGGGATTTGGGTCATGACACTGTTGAAGCTGAGTATGTGGCTGCTAACTCTTGTTGTGCTCAATTATCTTGGATCAAACATCAATTAATGGAATTTGGTGTTGATGTAGGTTGTATCCCATCTTTTGTGATAACACTAGTACAAATAGTATGTCCAAGAACCCGGCTCATCACAAAAGAACTAAGCACATAGATGTTAGGAATTATTGTTTTGGGATAATTTTGAAATGGATTTGATCACTGTGGAATTTTGTACTATTGATAAGTAAATAGCTGACATCTTCACAAAAACTTTGAGTGGAGATCACTTTGAAAGGAAGATGTCAGAATTAGGGATTATTAAGATCACCTAAAAAGGAACCAGTTCTAACTCAATAATTGTTAGATAATTTGTGAATTTTGTAAATAAATAAATTAGATATTGCTTAGTCTCATACTTTTATTAGAATACTCTTGTGACATATGCTAAAATGTCTCACTGATATCTAATGATATTATCCTTATTTTCTTGAAAAATATCTTCCTAGACAAGACAACATTCAAAGAAGAGCCTAGTTCATTGCCGAGATTTTTGGGGAAGAGTCTGATGCCTCTTCAAACTGAAACTCCCAAGATGAAAAGACTTATAACCTCCAAAAAGCTATTATTACACACTCAACTTCTTCCACACTAAAATTGATCTGACCTTACCCTCTTATCTCAAATAATTTTGAATGATCAAAATCTCCAAAACTTCAAAACTCTCTCCATTTAACTCAAGTTTCTGAACTGATCAAATGGCAACACCCATGAGAATCCCAAAAATTCTGAAAACCCTTCCTCACCACCCAAAGATCCTTCACCCACATTTTCAACCACCCAAACCCCTAAGAAAAATCATTTCAAAATGATTGCACGAAGAATAGTAGAAAGCAAAGAACAAGACAAGAAATTAAAGGAGAAGCTACAAGCCAGTCAAGCAGAAGAACCATAAAATTCTTTTGATCTGGTCTACGGCTGAGGGGTAAGAACTAGTTTCTTTTGAAACTAAACATGTAACCTCTAAGTTCCTCACCTCTGAGTTTCGTTATGAAATTTCAAAAAATCATGAGAATCAGTTTGTTTTGGTTGGGTCTATTGGTGGTATTGAAAAGGAAAATATTGTTATTAAGGAGATTGGTCGTAAAACTAAAAACTAATAATAAAAATAGAGTTAGGGTATTAAGTAGAATGTGAGGGAAAAAGAACAAGAAAGAGTTGATGGATCTCCTTCACCCATTCTTGTTAGTTTGACTGAAAAAGCAGGAGCAATGATTGTATTAAGTGAAAAGATTAGCAATAATGAGGATGCTATGAATGAAAGTATGGGGATAAAATCACACGAGATAGGTGATAGTTCTGGTGATAGAAGTGTAGTAAACAACAGTCTCGATCCGCTGCAAAAGGTGTTAGACAGTTATAATCAAAAGAAGAGCAAATTTAGAAAGACTGTAGGAAAGGGGACAAGTGACACAATGAGAAATAACACTCCTTCATCCTTGTAAAACTCCACACACAAGAGGAAGAACTATAAGGATCTAGAAGAAGTAGAGTGAGGCCAATGTAAATACGACGTTAGCCGAGAATTCCAAGAAAGTCGCTTGAAAAAAAAGCTGGTAAGACAAGTAGAGTAGTCCAGATTGAGGGGATGAACCTGGTTATTAAATATAAACATGAGGATACGGATGTACCCACACGTAGTAAAAAAAGAGAAAAATTTCTCAAAAGAATTCTCGAGAAATAGAGGTTGAGGAAGAGGGCTCAATTATGTCTAAAATAATTAGGTCTTCCAAAAGGAGTAAGAGGCTCAAATAGTGGAAAAAAATGGCTAAAGATGGTGAGATTAAAAAGTTGAAGTATAGGTTTAGAGAGACTCTCTCGAGGGTGAGCTTTCTAAGTAAAATAAGAGGAATGATGGTGTTCTTAAAGATACTCTAAAGTTTCTTCAAACCAAGAACCAAGAACTTGGTCCTTCCCAGTCCTAAATCCTTCCTAAGCCTAGTTTGTAACCAGTAACCCAAATGGGATACTTTTTATTTTTTCTCATGGTTCATTGCTTTTATTTTTTTTTATGCTTTGTTGAAGAATCATATCAATAATATTCATTGCCTTTGCTCTAAATATTTTTTGATATTTTTTTTATTGCTAATATCCTTAGATTAACAAAGAGAAAATTGAATCTATGATTGCATTTGAAGTAGCCCTAGTGACCATGAGCGATATCACCTAAAATTTAGTTACTTAACTTAAATTATACAACTTTTTGATGATGCCAAAAGGGAAAAGATAAGGTGTGACTTTTCTTTATATTGTGATGTTTATAACCTAATGTACCTAGTCATTGATTATTTGTGACTTTAAATGGAAAAGTGCTATAACATTGTCTTTGATGTCGAGACAAATTGAAGAAAAGCATAAAGTTTGTCATCATCAAAAGGGGTAATTTTGAGCCTTAGACTTTTTCTTTGAAGAACCATGATATAAGCCTATACCCGTTCTAAAAGATACCCTCCATTGGCACCCGATTCTTCCTTTAGCACATGGTAAAAGTATAAGTTTGTGGGGAGAGACGAGGAATGCAACAAAATGGTAAAAAGGCAGAAAAATGAAGAAAAAGAAAGGCAATTAAAATGAAAGAAAAGCAAAAAATACAAAAAGAATGCTCAAAGTGAAAAAGAATAAAAAAGGATTTAAGAAAAGAAAATATGAAAGATATGGAAAGTTTAAAAAGGAGAAAAGATCTGAAATGCATAAGAACGAGTGATAATGTGTCTCTCTAACCCCTTAGAAAGAAGTGAAATGACTCAAAGAGTCAAGTGAATAGATGCCAAATGAATCAAAAGAAGTGCTTATGGCAAGGTGGAACCTAATTAGACCAAAACATTTCCTACCCTGAACCAAAATCCTTCACAATGTCTCCACAAAAGCCCTATATGATATTGGGTTGAATGAAGCTTACTTTAGTGGATACTCACCTAAGGGGCAAGCATATCATACCTAGAGTCGGACTTGTGACTTTTTCTTGAGAGAGATGACCGAATTCCCATTAACCTAGTTTTGTGTGCCACTATTCTAAAGGTAAGGTTTGCTTAGAAAAAGTTGAGGATGTGTGAGTTTGGGTTCCACAATGACCAAAGTAATTTAAAAAGTTCTTTGATATGTTGAGTCAACTCTTGATGCTCTTGTGTCATACTTGATCCATGATTTTTTAAAAAGTAAATGTTAATGATCATTTGTATTGAGGGAGACCCTTCATCCCATTTGATGCTTAGTTGAGGTTGCTTTAGAACATCTAATAATTTCTTGGAATTTCCCTTAAGGGGTGGGTCTTATTTTCTTTGCTTTGGTACAAGCAAGGGCTTAAGTTTGGGGAGTTAATAACTAGGGATTTTGATGCATTTTATACTCCTTCTTGCTTATGCTTTGATTAGAAATTCATATAAAATACTCCCAAAAGGCTCACAAGTTGTGCTTGATTGCAGGTTTGATCAACAAAGTGACAACATGTCAAAGATCGGCTAAAAAGGGTGAAACTTGCTCAAGTGACAAAGGCAAGGCAAGCTTAGGGAAAACCTGCCCAGTGTGGTGGCACTACACTTTGTGGGGTTTGCATTGGGATATTTAGAGAGCTGGTATTTCAGGCATTAAAGTAGAGCAACCACACTAGGTTTTGTGTGGTCCGTACTTAAGGAAATGCGGCCGCACTACCATTTTGTGCGGTCCGTAGAGCCAAGGTTCAGAGAAGATGCAGAATGGAGTTTTGAAGCCCGTGCGGTCCACAGTCCATTCTGTGTGGAACGCACTGGAAGTCAACATGGCCGCAGTCCGTTCTGTGCAGTCTCCGGAGCCTAAGTTAAGCGAGCTGGATTTTGAAGCCAAAAGACCTAGTTTAGCCGCACACCACTTTGTGCGGTCCGTACTAACCCCGCAGGGGCATTATTGTTCATATTTTTCAACTTAGTATAAATAGATTCTTTTTCCATTTTTAGGGTATTAGATAATTTTTAGAAGCAGTTGCGCTCATGGGAACGACTTTTGTAGCCATTTTGGGAAATTTTACATAATTTTTATCATTGAATCTTTGTATTTAACTTAGCGATTAACTAATATGTGCCCATATTCATCTATTTCGTGTTTGTCTTCTTTGAATATGAGTACCTAGACCCCACAGCTAGAGCTGTGGCTCAACCCTAGTGTAGGTAATTGATGAGTGTTGTATTTTAGGGCTAAATTGACTATGTGTGTTTGGTATTTTGGGTCAATTTCATGATTAATTGCTGAATTTGTGGTAGTAAACACTAGTTTATGTTTAGTTGACTAGGGCTCTACTTGTGAAAGAGATCATAAGTCTCCGAAGTTGATCCAAAAAGGAATTGAGGCGTACTCAAGAGATTGATAGCCTCAATTAAAGGGTTACACCTCGAGAGAGTAATACCCGACATGAAACCTAGATGCTTGTGCAAATTTGCATACCCAATTGGTCTTGAGAAATTCAATTAAGAAAACTCACTTGAACCACTGAGAGGTGTAGAGTGAGTAAAGTAGTTCAATGGTTACATCATACTCCCCAATCAAGTCAATTGCACCTTAGTTTCAAGTACCAGTCAATTAACCACCTAGGCGGATATCACTACCCTAGTGCCATTTAAACTATTTGAATAACCTGTAGCATTTAACTCTTAGCTTAATTTATAATTTGTAGTTTTCTAAGAGTAGAATGATAAATAAAACTCCAAAAAGGATAAGAAGTAAAATTGGAACATATACGTGATCCTAAGATAAATAGATATCTGACTCAAATTTTAGCTCTCTGTGGATATCGATCCCGGCCCAAAATCGGTTAAAAGCGATTGCGACCCTCTCTTGCTACTTATTAGTAGTGCGGAGTAGGTTGCGATCAATAGACCCCTACCGTTCTGGCTCATGGACATGCAGCTGCAGTGTATCAGACTCTGGGTGCACTACCCGTAAATGGGGCCCACCCAGTTGCTGCAGTGGCGGCCCAGCTCAGGCTGGCTGTAGATGGTGACCTGTAGAAGTTATTGGATAGATGGACTAGACTTCTCCCTACTATTTTCGTGAGTTACCAACATAAGGATGCACATGACTTCATTGACAGGTGCAGGGACAGACTATACAACATGAGGATATTGGAGTCACATGGAGTTGACTTCACTACTTTTTAGTTGGAGGTCAGGGCTGTAGATGGTGGAAATCCTACGTTATAGTAAGGCTAGTAGGTTCTCCCCCCCCCCCTATCCAGTTCACCCTGTTATTATAGGATAGGTATATTCCACCTTCTGAGATGGAAGAGCTATGGTACCAGTTTGAGCATTCTGAATAAGTTCAGATGTCTGTGACCGATTATGAGGCGAGATTCTATGAGTTTTCTCTCCATGCACTCATGATACTTCCATAGATGCAGAGAGAGTGCAGAGATTTTTTGCGGGTTTTTACCCCGGTATTCGAGCGAGCATGGCCCGAGAGATGGAGATGGGTACCGAGTATCAGCTAGTGGTATAGATTGTTTGCAGGATTGAGGGGTATCACCAGAGGGGTAGAGAGTAGATCAAGTAGGACAAGAGGTCCCAAATATCAGGAGAGTTCAGAGGTACCCAAGCTAGGGGTAAAGGTCACTTCGGGAGGGGTAAGCCCAGCAGGCCCTGGTATTCAGCACCACCACCCCTCCCCGAGGTGCTCCAATGAGGCCTTATTTCAGTGCGATGCCTAAGAGTTCTTACTGCCCACCAGCTATTCAGGGTCCGACGGGTATTCTGGTTCTTCCAGTGCTTACCTCGGTGCCATGCTAGAGAATTAATATCGCCCACCAGCCATCCAGGACTCTTCCAATGGGTATTCGGGTCAGCAGGCTCAGACTTCAGGGAACATTTCTTGATGATGAGGGTGTGGAAGTCCCTACTCCTATTTCCAAAATGAGAAAGACTACTCAAACGAAGTCTCAAAAAATAGAGGCTAAAGTAGAAACCCTAATCATGTCTAAAATAACTAAATCAGCCAAAAGGGGTAAGAAGGCTCAAGTAGGTGAACAAAACAGTGAAGGAGAAACTAATTATGAGGAAATTGAGGTTACAGTAAAGAACCATTCTGGAAGGGATACTTCTTCAAGATCTTAAGGAAGAAGGAATGATCAAGTTTTTGGAAAAGTTGAAAGTGCTAGGCCGGAAAGACATGGTTCTTCAAGTTGAAGGTAATTTGGCTAGGGCTGAAATTGTTAAGTTCCTTGTCAATTGTGAAGTGAAAGAGGGGAGAGTCACTAGTAAATTCAGGGGAGTCAAGATCAGTTTTGATGATAAACAGCTTGGGGACATCCCGAATATACTTATTGTGTGGTACAATGGCTATACCACGCTGAAATTGCCTTTTCTAGATGACCTTCCCACTTCTCAAAAAATTACCAGAAAGCTTGATTATGAGTAAAATTATAAAAACTCTAGGGTTGTCTAACCCCTTTTTAAAAAGTGCTCTTTGAGTTTGTGAACAAGGTGGTTCTTCCCAAAAAAAAAAGAAGGTGTCAGGAAAACTTCATAGACCTGGTCCTTATGGAATTGCTAGGCCTTGGGAAGCAGATCAATTGATATAGATTTATGATCTATATATAATTCATAAGGTTGTTCATGGGACCAAGACTCATGATATTCCATATGGCTTGACTGATGTTCAAAATGTTCAAGGTTTCTCTGAAGAAATAAGACATCTACAATACCGATGATTACTTTGGGGCTAAGACATTAGCAGATTGTGGCTATCAAGTTCAGGATGCCCCAAAGATCTTGGTTCATCTAAGGATTAGGGGTTGGAGCAAGAAAGCAAGGTAAAAGATCCTAAGATCAAGAAGCTCCAAGAAATGCTTGATGAAGTAGAAGTTGAGTGAGATTCTCGAAACTACTTCAAGCAAAGAACTAAGAACATGTACTTTCCAATATTATATCATTCCTATTTCCCTTTATGCTTTGTAGTAGGATACTATTTATTAATGATAATCACTATTTTTTCTCAAACTATCTGTTAGTGAAATTCTTAGATGCATAATATCCTTAGATTAATGATAGAGAAATTTGGATCTATAATTGCGTTTGCAGTAGCACTAGTGGCTATGAATAATATTTGCTAAAATTTTGTTATTTACCTGAACTATGAAATTTTTATATGATGCCAAAAGGAAAAAAATAGATTGTAATTTTTCTTAGGACTGTGATTTTTATAACCTAATGGGTCCTTGATGATTTGTGACTGTAAATAGAAAATGCTTGATTTTATGTTGAGCTAGGTTGAGTATAGAGTTTGTCATCACAAAAAAAGAAACCAACTATCAACTTGAGAATTTTAGGTTTTGATAATTTGATAAAGAACACATGCATGAACCAAGTTCATAAATACTGTAGAAAATTACAGTTGATAAAAAGTAAGAGGCACACGCGTGCAAGGGATAAGCATAAGTGATATATTTATAATAAACCCTAAACGAAAAGGTTGGATATATGATTAGGAGAAACATTCCTTACTTGCAGAGAACGGAGCCCAAGATAAGGGAAATAGTCAAAAGTTGAAGTTAAATAGGACTCTTCCACCTAAGAAGAGTCAAGAAATACACGCCTAATTACTCTTTAGATACTAGCTCTATTATATAAGTGTTTATTCTCTGTTACAAGTACGATTACTGAAGTAAAGCAAGAATTGAGCAAAGTAGCAAGGTGAATCAATTTCTATAAGATTCTAGATTCTGATGCTGAATCTACACGAAGCACATTGAAGAACCAATTTCATAAAAGAGTTTTTATGTGTCTATCTAATGACCCGGCCAGTCATTTCATGAGTTACTGCTCCATTTCCCCATTTTTTCTTCTTATTGCCTTGTTTACAGGTTCTCTATGTCATCGGGTCGGTTTGCTCGGTTTCAAAGAGGTTTTGGTAAGGTTTGAGACACTTAGTCTCTTTTGAGAAAACATAAGTTGAAAAAGTCTACCGGATATTGACTTATGTGATAAAGGGCTAGTAAGTGAGTTCTGATGATTCAGATATTTTTGGGAGGTGATTTGGGACTTAGGATTTGATCGAAACGTGTTTTGGAGGTCCGGAGTAGATTTAGGCTTGAATTAGCGAAATTGGAATTTTGGCATTTTCTGATTGGTAGGTGAGATTTTGATATAGGGATTAGAATGGAATTCCAGAAGTTGCAGTAGGTTTGTTGTGTCATTTGAGGTGAGTGTGCAAAATTTCATGTCTATCGGACATGGTTTGGTAGACTTTTTGATCAAAAGTATATTTAAGAAGATTTTGAAAATCATAGGCTTGAATTCCATTAAATTTGATGGATTAGATGTTGTTTGAGGTGTTTTGAAGATTGGTATAAATTTGAGAAGTAGTATATGACTTGTTGGTGCTTTATATTGAGGTCTCCAGGGGCTCGAGGTGATTTCGTATAGTTGGCGGAAAGTTTGAAAGTTGGATGTAGCAGCTGAAGCTAAGTCTACTGTTATAACCGAACCTGCGACTAGAGGACTGCAGGTGCAGGCTCGTAGAAGCATAGAGGGAGTCGCAGATGCAGCCAAGAAGAGGACCAAGTGGAATGTATAAATGGTAAGGGGAGCGCGCCTGCACTTTGAAGTGCATCGTAGATGTGAATACTGGCCCATAAGAGAGAACCTTAGATGCAGTATCTTGGACCGTAGAAGCGGTACTGCAGTTGCAAAAAGCCTGGGCCAGAAGGTATAATAGAACTCCTTCGCGATTTTTGAGTGGTTCTTCACCATTTCAATTCGACTTTGGAGCTTTTTGGGAGATTTTGAAGAGGGTTTCAAGGGTTAATGTATGGAGGTAAGATTTTTGAGCTTAATAATTGATTATAAGGTATTATTTCACTTATTTGGCCTAAGATTAATGGAAATTTAGGGTTGAAAATTGGGGATTAGGTCTTGGTAATGAAGACCTTGACTTGGGGATTTGAGGAGCCATTTTGTAGTTGGATTATGGGACTTTTGATATGTTTGAACTCGTGGGGTGATAAGAAATCTATTAATGTAAATTTTGTCGAATTCCGAGACATGGGCCTGGGGGATCGGATTTTGGTTAATTTTGGGATAATGTTGTATATTGATTATTTTCGCATGGGCTTTATTCCCTTAGCATATTTTGAGGTCTTAATTTTTATACTGGATAGATTCTATTCCAGTTGAGGCTGATTCGAGGGGCAAAGGAATTGTGGGCTAGAGTTTGCACCGGATTGAGGTGATTAATAATTTTAGATGTTTTCCTGAGGGTATAAAACCCCGAATTTTACATCTTTGTGCTATATTGAGGTGACACATACGTTAGATGACGAGCGTGGGGTCATTTACCATTGGGAATTGTGACTTAGTCCATCCCAAATAACTGTTTTACCACGTATTTGATTGAAAACTTTTTGCCATCATCATGTTTTGGGCTGAAGGCCATATTTTGGCATCGTGTAGGGCTGTTCATTCAGATCAGATATCTGAAATCCAAACCGATCCATTCACTTTTGGATTGGATCGTATTTCAGATTGTGTTTTTTAAAATTTTAGATTTCGAATCAGATTCGGATTGGTATATTTTAATCCGATATGATCTGAAATCCAAAATTATTAGGGCATGTATAAATACTACACGTGTAATTTCGGATAGTCAGTACTTCCTTAACATTAACCTCCGAGTTATTACCTTTACAATTACTAGATTTAGCTATATTGGCACCATAGTACTCGCATAATTGTATAAACATGAATTTTTCTTAATGTATTGCGTTTTGTACAAAGAAAATATACATATTAGTTTAACTTTGAGGCATAATAATATGATCCTAAATCTGATCCGATCCGAACTTTTAAATTCTATCCAACCTGATATGATTCAGATCAGATTCAGATTGCATTTTCTAGAATTTGAAATCCAAAACTCGAATCTGAAATATGCTAAATTCGATCTGATCTGATCCGTGCACAGCCCTAGCCTCGTGCCAACTATTTTGGACCCTTAGGGGATTTTTACTGCTATTTCCTCACTGTTTTGATTTTATATCTGTTCTCAGTCATGCTACATTATGTTGTTTTCATAAATTAGCCATGTTTACTCTGTTTTAATACTTTAAATTATATTTTGGGCTGAGCATCATATTTTACCCGAGTGGCTATTTATATGTGTTTATCTTTTATAGATGCATGTCGTTTACTTGTTAAATGGTTAAAAAGGTATTTTAAAAAGAGTAAACTAAACTATGGTGTTTTTATAAGATTTCACTATTTTATTGCACTCTACTGGTCTTACTCTGTCACTTTATAGCATGTTGTTGTGTTTTTACGTGATTTCTTATCTCTCAGTCTTCATTTATTATTATTGCTGACTGAGTTAGAGTACTCATTTTACTTCCTGCACCTTGTGTACAGATTCAGGCACTTCTGCTCCTGCTAGCGAGGGTTGATAGCTTCCAGCAGATTTTCGGAGTCCACTAGGTAGCTGCTCGGCATTCGCAGCCCAGTTTTTCTCCCCCTTATCATTATTTCTTTTCCTTGTATTGGATTTTGTAATATAATGTGTACTCCCTTTCCCGTATTCCTAGACTTATGTTAGATGCTCATGACTGGTGTCACCCCGATGTCAGACTGTGTCTATTCCGCAAATTGTACTGTTTCATTGTTTATTTGGGATCTAATCATGTTAAAGACTTAAAGTATATTGTTTTTAATTGCTTAAAAATGAATTCAATCTTGTGTCGGCTGGCCTTGTATTCACAAGAGGCGCCGTCATGACCGAGTCTGGTTTTAGGGTCGTCACAGTCTGTCCTTACTTTTACTTCAGAATGTAGTAGGTATTCGAAGTTGTACCTTTCAGATTTCATTAGAATCAAACGTAAAAGGTATTTGAGTTCTTATATTCAAGTTAGAGTTAACTTGAATTAGCCACAACAGCCTTCAATTTATTTCAACAAGGGTTAGAGTTTTGGCATGACCCAAAATCCACAATAGATAGTGGTGGTGCCTAACGCCGCCGTCAGGCAAGCCAGCAGTGACTAATCAACTCTGTTACTCATTTTATTACTTTTGAAATCATGAATCCCATTAGATAAGTACAGTAAAATTTGGTACTTAAAACCCGTGATTTGTTTTTTCAATTTTCATATAAAATATAGATTTCAAGGTGCAATAATGAACACCCAGTAGGAATCCCCAAAACCTGGTGTCACTAGTGCATGAACATTTACAAAGGAGTATAATAATAATACAACATCTGTCTAGAATGTAAATAAGATATGATAAAATAAATACAACGATGGAGAATTGGTGGACTGCAATGCATAGCCTGGATACAGCTCACATAAAGTCTCCTCAATAGCAGTGCCTGCACAAGATGATCACCGAATGAACATGTCATATCATGCACATTTAGAGTAAAAATGAAGCATGAGTACATAAATTAACACGTATCTAAAATTTATCTAGCCTAACCCTGAAGAAATACTGATTAGGTTGACATTGCACTTACTAGTGTCCAGTAAATAAATATTATATATCATAAACAGATAAGAAGCATAATAGTAGTAGTTAGGTAAATCTGTAACTAATACAATCTTTCAAAATTTCTTTAAACGATATCAATTTCTCATCCTGTATTCTGACTCAACAACTCAGAAAATATCCAGTGTAAATATCAAATGAATAAGAAATACCATATAAAATTCAAGGCATCAGTGGAAGGAAAAATCTCGTAAATATTCGGACCACTAGTGATATAACACACGATTATGCCGAGGTTGGGCGGCCAGGTCTCAGAAGGAATATGATAATGCCAAGGCGATTGGAGCAATCCCTTCATAACGTATGTACTACCTAGTGTCGAGTGGCACGAACCATGGATGCATCTATTATACTGACGAGGCGAATGGACCGCTCTCATGAAAGTGTGGTACATAATTCTGCGGATGTCCAGTCAGCTCTAAAAAAAGGAAAGGAATTAACGAATTACGAGACACGAGTTTATGATACTGTATATGAACACAAAGTGAGTATAACCTTTATCATTTCTCAAATAACTTGCCAATAACTCAAGGTGATAAGGTTTGACCTAATATATATGTATATATTTCTAATTAAATTTCAATTATAGTTTCAATTATTTAAGCCAACAAAATGGGTTCAAATATTTCAAATATTACATGGTATAGTCCTAAGTCAACCCAGACATAAACATGTTTTAGCTACGTACGGACTCTCATCACCTCGTGCGTACATAGCACCCCGCAACTAATAACACAAAACAATTATATAACCTAGGGGTAGTTTCCCCCTCAAAAAGTTAGATAGGAGACTTACCTCGCTTTGAAGTTCCATAATTGGTTCCAACACCTCTCTAGCACCTCAACCAAAAGCCCATCGTTCTGAAACTAGTCAAACAATGTAAAATTCAATCAAAATATACTCTAATTTATAATAAATCAATTTATAATAATTCTTAACTCCGGTTGAAGAGTCAATAAAGGCAACCCTCAGGCCCATCGCCCACTTGCTGCATTGCAAAATTTTTTGAAGATAAACTTTACCCATAACATTACGAACTCAAAATATATGGGTTATTCCAAATTTCATATTCAATTTCGTGGTAGAAATCCAAAAATATTAAATTGTAGGTTTTCTACAAAATCCTGCAAATTTCCATGTTAAATCCTTATAGAATCCGTGTAATTAACTTACAATATGCTGAAAATACTTACCTTGCAATGGATGATGAAAATATCCCCTTGAAGCTCTGAAAAAATCGCTCAAACCAAGAGCAAAATGAGTGAAATGAGCAAAAATCTCGATCTAAAACAATCTGCCCAAGCTCGTCCTTCTTTGCGATCGCAAAGACAAAACATCACTGCCTCAAAATTTATTCTACGTATTCGCAACCTTCATGTTGCATTCGTGAAGCCTATTGATCGCCGACGTTTGTGTTCGCATAGGAAGCGTCCCTTTCGCAAAGGCTAAGCGGTTCCAAGCCCAACTTTCATTCCTTCTCCGTGTTCGTGACCGCCCTGACATGTTCGCATAGGTTCCTCATGCTCTTCTCGTGTTCGTGACCTCTATGTCATGTACGCAATGAGCAATCTCCACCTACCCCAAAAATATTTCTTCACGAATGCGATAGCCATCACGCGTTCGCGATGAACGACACCGGAACCAGTATCAGCAACAGTAAAGCATGGGGAAATGATCCGAAACTATTTTGAAACACACCCGAGGACCCCGGGACCCCATCCAATGACACCAACAAGTTTTAAAACATGATACAAACCTATTTGAGTCCTCAAATCACACAAAACAACATCAAAACTATGAATCAACGAGCGGAACCTTTTTTTTAAACTTTCAAACTTCGATGAACTTGTCTGAATCATTTCAAAACATTCTAGAATGATGGTAAACTTTACGCACAAGTTACAAATCACGACACAAATCTATTCCAAGGCTCGGAACCCCCAACAGACATCGATAACACCAAAGTTCACCTCATACAAAACTCAAGAAATTCTAAAACCTTCAAAATGTCAACTTTCCACAATAAGCGACGAAATGGTCCCGGGTGACTCGATACTCAACCCGAACATACACCCAAGTCCGAAATAATCATATGAACCTATTGGAACCTTCAAATCTAGATTAAGGTCATTTACTCAAAAGTAAGACCTTAGTCATTTCTTCCAACTTAAAGCTTTCGAAATTAAATTTTTCATCCAAATCAACTTTGAACATTTCAAAGTTCGATTCCAGCCACACGTACAAGTCATAAAACATGAAGTGAAGCTACTCAAGTCCTCAAATCCCTGAATGCGCTAGAGCTCAAAACGTCTGGTCGGATAGTTATAAGTTTAATCCTTAGGACTTCAAAGAGTTTGTAAATTTTGTTTTGACTTAGTGTCTAGTAAAATGTTTTGGGAAAATTCTACTAGGTAGTGGTCCATGATTTTTGTACCTTTTTAAGCAAAGTGTTTTTATTTTAAAATATTGTATTCTTTACTTTCTATAATATTTTATTTTATGGTTGTAGTCTAAGGAACACATTAAAGAACCAGGTCCTTTGATAATTTGATGCATGCAAATATTGAGTACCGCAAAAAACTCACTGCTATGTGGTATTTGAAGTAGTAAACATCACCCAGCTCTTCACCTCTTGAGTTCTTGAAGATAGTCTAAGGATTTCAAGATATGGAAACATAAGAATCTATGATGGGGAGTAATAATCCAACTATAACCGATGCGTTAAGAATATCTTGGGTTAATATCCTCTTAAAGAGTACAAACCCTAACTCTTTGGGGTATTAGAAATATGAGGATTATGTGTTAGAATCTATTTATAGGCTTGGGGACTACATGGGCCACACAGAGCTCATGTGTTGGTCATGCAGGTCCTGAACCCTCCCCCTCTACCTTTAGCCTTGTTCTGGAAGTAGCCACGCAGACTGTGTGGCCAAAGTAGTCTGTGAGCATGCTCAGCTATCCTAAAGTTAAATGCCATAACTTTTTTAAAGAATATAAGAATGACAAACAATTTAAACTTCTGGAAATCAAACTTAGAGAGCTTTCATTTGATATTAAACTCATAGCTCAATCCATTATATTTAGTTAGATATAAATCTTTTGAAGTTAGGCCATGTTCGAGTATGTTCCCTTCTTCTCTTAAACGTTTCTGATTTGTTTCAAACTACTTCTCCCCATATAAATGTCTACATAACCTTACAAACATGAGATTTAATTAGGTATTATGCACCTTAAAAACTTTTCAAACATCCGTGCATCTACTTAAAGAATTAAAAAAGGACATAATACTAAGCAAAAGATTTTCGGGGTGCTATAGGATTAGAAACCAAAAGGAAAATGAATTGTCTCGGAAAGAAAATATCTTCTGAATACATGTTAGCACCAGGAGTGTAGTCAGAATTTTCATCAAGAAATGTCAAATATAAATAATTAAATACATCAAAACGTCAAGGGGAGTCAACGTATAGTAAATATATATAAAATAAAAATTTTTATTTAGCAATATAATATAATTTTCTAGCGAAGGAATATCACTTCACACCCCTTTGTTCCATATGGCTCCGCCACCGATTAGCACGTGTATATACACTACACTAAAATCAACTAGCTTTTGGTGTGAGTCGATATCTTTGCAGGAGGTATTAGTTACTATGTCTTAGATAGGCTAATGGTGTTATAGAATTCCTAAAAAATTTTGGTGCATATAATATTTCGAGACAAGTTTAGAGACTATTTATGTACTTTTCTTTTTCTCCCTTCATTTCAGGGCGGAAGGGTAATGTCAAAGAAGCTTGAAGTGAGCAAGTTAAGGAGTTCACTACTCAAATAATTAATTAGCTATCTGAAATTATCTAATAAAGTTGTGTTTTTTTTGTTTATAATAGAAAAGTTACTTAATTATTTATATATGACTTCGAAAGTCAATCAACTAAATTTCTCAATGAAATTTGTGTCCAAATACATTTTTCACCTTCTAAATTATCAATTTTTATTTTTAATATTTTTCTAATATTATAATTTTTTCTTTTTATGCTCTATATTATAATATTACTAAACCAGGAAAAGATTTAAGCAAATTACAGAATTGCTGAGACTATAGTTTGTAGTTGGAAACTGAATACTATATGTTTCTATTATTTTCTTAATTTTTTGAGTAGTTGCTACTAAAAATTAAAAAAACATGAATATACTTTGCAATCTCGAACTGTAAATTATGGGATAATATTCTTTCTTGAATTAATGTGGCATCGTTTGAACTTTGGACTGGTAAATTACAATTAAGCTACTAATTTGATAGCGATTTTGGCCAAATATACCAAATGCTACTAAAACTAATTAACCGAATATCCATTTAAAACTCTATTTAAATTATTAACTAACTAGCTTTAATATACGCGTGTTGCGCGTGTATCTTGTCATCAACAAGTAAGTTTATTAAATCACATAAATATTATTTTGAAAATTATATTTGACTTATAAAATAAGAGTTTATGCACCTGAAATTGATGAAGAATAATTGACCACGGTAAAAAAATTATTAGAATAACTTATTTGTATCAATATTTTTTATATTAACAACAAAACCTCAAAACTTTATTGACGTAATTGAGAATAAAAGAATAAAATCTATTAAAGGATATATTTTTATTCTTCATATAATACAAACAAATAATTATTTAAACTAGAGATATATTTATAACATACATTAAATATGCTTGAAATCTTTCCTCAGTTATTTTGTTCCAATAATATATATGCCAGCAATATATCCAATATCTCTGACCTCTCTCTAGATATCTTCTCTCAAGAAAACAAAGAAGAAGAACCCTAATTCTTCTCTTAGACAAAATACTTCCCACCCTAACCTTCATTATTCCATACAACAAATGCAAAGACAACACAACCTAGGACAACAAGAAAATGAGAAAAATACACACTCCCTTAGCAAGAACGAAGCAGATCCTTTTAGCATCTCAGAGAACAAAATTCAAGCACCCATGTCGCAAAATCACTTAAGTTCACTAATGGACAACCCCAACCCTAGAGAAACAAAACCAACAAAATACTTTCTAATACAAACTTCAAGATAAACAGGAGAACAAGAATAATATAAGAGTACAAAAAACAATCCTTGGCTTTGACACTTGGGATGAATCGGAAAATACCTTTGATTCAGACAACTTTATCCCCATAACTTCGGAGGATAAGAAAAAAATATACAAAAACTGGAAGAATGCTCTAATAATCAAAATATTCGGAAGAAGTGTTACCTACAATTTCATACAACAAAAAATACATGCCATATGGAGACCTACGGAGCATCTATCTTTGATCGACCTTGGATACGATTACTACCTTATCAAGTTCTCCAAACAGGAAAATTACGACAAAGCTTTACACGAGGGACCTTGGTTCATCAGCAACCAATTCCTTACCGTTAGGAAATGGGAGCCTAGATTCATAGCCTCAACGGCATCACTGACCTTCTCAGCTGTATGGGCTAGACTACCTGAGCTTCCCACGGAATTCTACGACTACGAGATTCTCCAAAAAATAGGAAACAAACTAGGGAAACTTCAAGGGATAGACGCGTGCACTACTTCAACCACCAGAGGAAAATATGCAAGTTATGTATTTTAACACCCATAGAAAAGCCTCTTAAAACCCACATCATAATAGGAAACCACTATAAAAAATAACTTATGAGGGCTTTAATCTTTTGTGCGAGTCGTATGGACGACTAGGCCATAACACTACTAACTGCCCTAACATTGCATCTACCTCTAAGCCAAAAAATCGTACTAACAACGTCATGAACATGATGGTTGATACACTAACCAAAGAAGTAGATCATTGGACAATAGTAACTTACAAAAAAAATATAAACAAACGCACCCTTCAAGTTTTTACCCAAACCAACGATACTATCATACCTGTTCTATCCAAACCAATGTCTCCACCCTTCTGTTACTGCACCTTTAGTTACCGCTAAAGTGCCTCATACAAACCAAAAGACTAGGTCAATTCTCGCTGCTTCTCTTCCTGCTAGTGACCCTAACGTTCCAAACCCTAACAACAACAACGGAAAAACAATCAAAATCAAATAGATGCTACTACACGTCCTGCTATTGTCCCTACCGTTACTAACCAAGATAACAACTATGGAAAAGAAAATCATCATCAAAACAAACTAGCTACTACTACCCTCCATGCTAGTGACCCTACTGTTGCTAACCCAAATAACAACAAGGAAAAATCAAAATCAAAATCACTTAGCTACCACCCTTCCCATTACTGCCAATACCCAAGTCAATAACCAAAAAAATATTGACCCCACTCTTATTAACCAAAAAAACAATGCTTCCAAGACAAACAAAAGCCTACTAGGCAAATCATCTTACACAAAAGAGGAAATAGCTGAAGGAACGAATTCAAACGGACAAAAACAAAACCACAAGTCCAATGCTGATTCCCAGTTTAGTCCAATGGTCCAAGAGGAAAACCCTAATGAAACCCTACCCAAGCAAACTCTAAAATAGCACACATTACTAGCATTGACCCAGAAACAAAAGATAATACCAGTTACTACCTAAACACCCACACGACACCCCTCCCCCTAGGAACATTGGAAACTCAAAACCTTCAGCCTTTATCAAATATTTCACAATCACATTTAATGCCCTCCTTCAATACATTAACAGCCACAGTACTTGCACCAAGTCAAGAAGTACTAGACATGCCAAAAACCAATGGACAATTTGCACAAAACCATGAGTCAATACCTAAACCTAGAAGTACCTCCCATTACCCCCCTGCAGAAGCAAATCAAATGGAAATAGACCAAAATCATGATCATGACATAACATCAACAGAACAAAATAGTGAAAATAACCCCAAAAGTATAGACCTATTACCTACAAAAAAGATGATCTTACTCCAAATGATATCTTGTCACAAATCACCCCAACCAAAGAAATTGAGCAACTTCTTTCAACCCAAAAGAATGCAACGGACATATACATCACACCCATGTATAACAAATTTAACTATTTATCTCCCAATACTACAAAGACTTAAATAACTCAAACCTCATTAACTTCTCTGCCTTTAACCAAAGAATCACACTATGGCAAGATCCATCACACCAGCTACCAAAGAAGGAGGAACAGAAGGAATTTTTGGATAAGGAATCAACCAAGAACTTTCCACCATGCAAACCATGCACCACACCTACCCATGAACCCTATGGAGCCAATAATCTACTCAACACCTCCATTGCCAATGAACCATGCTCCTCAGTCATGGATGGAATACGAACTGACGAGCTTCTCCCTCAACTTGAATCTACAGCTGGACGGTGAAGACATCACGATTCAACTAGAAAATCCGAGCTATCTTGCACAAATAGTGACGGAGGGGCTGAGAATAGGGCTAGACAATGTAGCAAATCATCCATTGATTGCCTTGTTCAACAACCAGATGCCTCTCCCAAACCATCCCACCTTGGGGATTCACCCATCACCTTGGAACAGACTCCAACGCCCCACACCTACTTCTCCTATAGGCTTTAGCATGCAACTCCCTTTGTTTCAAGAAACCACACCCCAAATTAAAACACACTTCCAACACCAAGGAGCTCACAATGTGAACAACCATCCCAATCCAATTCTCAACCCAAATCAATGGCAAACAGCAGCTGCCCAAAACATAGCTACAATGGTGGCACCAAACAGGCCCCATGCATGTGCTCTAACACCGATGGAAGAGGAGGAAGACGAGGAAGGATCATCGACAGCAAGGCGAGTGGAGTACGGCATGATAAGGGGCCCAAAGACGCTGGTGTTCAAGGAAAGAAGAGAAAAAAGACACATCTTACGTTATCCGCACGACTTGAGGAAATTCTCGATCAATATAAGAATGCTTCAAAGCCCTCCGGGAATCTATAAGTATGGGACAATAATAATCCCAACTCTATACGAGCACCATTGGACGAACCAAGACAACATGGCATGGGTCAGCCCAGAGGTGGAGATGTCCCAAACCCTAAATAGATCAATGAGTGTTATTATTTGGAATTGTAGGGGAGCGGGTAATGAGGAGTTTATAAGGATATTTAGATCAATGTTGAACTATAACAAACCTTTATTGGTAGCCCTACTAGAAACAAAATTAGCGGAGCACCAAGCCTTAATGGTAGATTTTGGATTTACAAAAAATGACTCAAGTAGCGGCTCAGGGCAACTCAGTTGGAATGGTTATGATGTGGAATGAAGCGGAAGTGACAGTAGACCAAGTAGCAAGCATTAATCAGGAAATTCATGCCGTGGTAAAGGTAAATAATTATCAACACCAATGGCTTTTATCGGTTATTTATGCTAGCTGTTTATTAGAAGAAAAAAATATACTTTGGAATAATATTAAAACAATAGCAAACTCCTTTAAAGGGCCTTGGTTAATCACGGCGGACTTTAATGAAGTGACCGGGGCAAATGAAAAATTTGGAGATCTCCCAGTAAATAATAATAGAATCTCCAAATTCATAAACTGTATTGACCATTTTTTTTTAAATTAGGATCATTTCCATTGATTTCAAAGAAATGTACAGTGCAGCTCTATAGTAGTAGCATGGATAAGCTACTACTCATTTACAATTAGCTTCTAAACTAATACAAACGCAAACCAGCTATCTTAATATGTATCTATTTAGCTATAGCTAAGGATAACAGTTTAGTTGATGCAACCCCTCATGCCATCTTTTACAGTTTCTGCTTCGAGTATGAATCAACAGTGCCACTTCTCTACAAAACTGATCTTCATCAAAAACCTTGCTATCAAAACGAATATAGTTCCTGGCTCTCTAGATCAATGCAACAGTAGTGACAAAAGCAGTAGCAGCGAGTGCTTTATGCCAAATTTTGCTCCGAGCCCTGCTGCATTCCATTGAAGTTCATTCTCCCCAAGTACTAACTGTTCGATTATATCCCATCGAACAACATATTCTGAGCCATAATCGATTAGTGACTGGGCATGCAAAGAATAAATGCTCAAACCTTTCTTCCTGCTGTTTACAAAATGCACATTCAACAGGTGCATCAATTCCATACTTCTGCAATCTGTCAATAGTAGGCAGCCTGTGTTGAGCAGCCAACCATACTGTGAATTTGTGTCTAGGTTGTACATTAACAGTCAGCATCACATTCTTCCAATCTACCTTATTGTAATTAGGCAACACTGTAAGGTATAGCTTTTGGATTTGAAATTTGTCCAGTTTGCACATTGATTTCAATCTGCTAAAGAGATTGCCTTGCAACCGTTGGTTCTCCATAACAGCAATCCTGCAGTCCAGAATCTTTCTAACAACCCAAGAGGCATTTTTTGGCAGAGGCATAGAGCTAACATCATACTGTTTTATGTAGTAGCATTGCAGCCATTTGATCCAAAGACAATCCTTCTTCCTGGCCAGATCCCAAAGGAGTTTTGTAATAGCTGCCTTATTCCAGACAACCATATCAATGATGTTAAGACCCCCAGCAAAAACAGGTTTACAGACCTTTTCCCATGCAACCAAAGCTCTTTTAGACACAGATGCACTACATGTCCATAGGAAAGACCTACAAATTGCTTCAATAACCTTCAAAGCCTTCTTTGGCAATATGAATACTTGTGCCCAATATGTCCTGAATGCCAAATATAACAGCTTTAATCAATTGGCATCTCCCTGCATAAGAAAGCATTTTGGCAGACCAGCATGTGACTCTAGCAGTTATCTTCTCAATCAGTGATGAGTATTGATGTATAGCAAGCTTTTTAGAGCTAAAAATACTTAAAAGGAAGCTGACCCTCAATGAACCCCAACTGCTCCATGATTTCTGTTCTAACAGATTGTTGTACACCAGCCAAATGAACAGCACTTTTGTTAATGTTAGCTTGCAAGCCAGAAGCTTCAGAAAACTGGAGGAAAGCCTCTTGTAAAATCTGGATAGAAATAACATCAGCTCGACAAAACATAAGAAGATCATCAGCAAAACAAATATGCACACAGTTTAGTTTCCTGCACTTATTATGGAAGTTGAAATCTCCATTTCTGTGTAACTGATTCAGTATCCTGTTCAAATACTCCATTGCAAGAACAAACAAATAAGGAGACATAGGGTCACCCTGTCTAATACCCCTCCTTGCAGTGAAAGGCTTAGTGAGGCCCCCATTCAGTACCAAGGAATATGAGACAGAAGTTACACATACCATTATCCAATTAAGGAACTTTGTTGGGAATCCAAGGGCAATGAGGACCTACTTAAGAAAGCCCTATTCCAATGTGTCATAGGCCTTCCTTAAGTCCACCTTAAGGACACATCTAGGGGATACTCCTTTCCATGAATATCCCTTAAAGATTTCATGGCTGAGCAGTATATTATCAATGATACTTCTGCCTTCAATAAATGCTGACTGAGCCTGGCCAACTATACTGCCAATAACAGTTTTCATCCTCTTTGTAATAATTTTGGAAATGATTTTATACGCAGTTGTACAGCAGGTAATAGGTCTATAATCTTTGACAGTTGTAGGAGTATTAACTTTAGGCACAAGTGCAATAGCTGTAGTATTTATCATGTTGGGCAGATTGCAAGTAGTGAAGAAGTCCATAGTAGCAGCAATCATATCTTCCTATACTATCTCCCAGTTGCTAGTGAAGAATTCCACAGGAAAACCACCCACACCTGGTGCTTTATCCTTTGGCATGTCCTTTAGAGCTTCTGTAATCTCCTCCACTGTGACCTCTTGAATTAACATTGTTTGTTGTGATAAATTAAGACAAGGACTTTCCTTCATAACAGCAATATTGATACAAGGGAGTTCAACAGCACATTCTCCCATCAATGATTTAAACACTTTAATAAATTCTTGTTCTACAACTAATGGATCTGTTAGCTTTATACCTGATTCAGTATATATAGAACTAATATTATTCTGGCTAGTTCTGATCTTCCATTGAGAATGAAAATACTTTGTATTAGCATCTCCACATTCAATCCAGTTGGCTTTGGATTTCTGCCTCATAATCTGCTCCTCCACTTTGCTCCATTTCTCAATTTGATACAATGCTACTTTCTCATCATTGAGCAAATTCTGTGTAAATGGACTGTGTTGCAGCTGGTTTTGTACAATATCTAGTGTCTCCCTAGCTTGAATAAGCTTCTGCTTATAGGAAGACATCTGGCTATTAATCCCGTTTAATTGCTGCTTCAAGGCTTTCAGTTTGGTCCATACCTGCTGCATAGGTGGTCCTTCACAGTGTTGTGACCAAGTTTGTTCCAGAATAGATTTAAACTGAGGATCCTCCATAATTGCAGTGTAGAATCTGAAAGGTTTGGGGTGTAGAAGCCTTTGACTGCCAGACTTGATAAGTATGGGAGAGTGATCAGATAGTGAAGGGTTCATGAACTCAGCCTCAAGGTGCCCATACTGTTGAATCCATTGAAAGTTACCCAAAGGCCAGTCAATTTTACTATATACTCTAGTATCAGTATCCTGCTTATTGGACCAAGTATAATACCACCCTTTAGCTCGAAGGGGAGTAAGTTTAATGGCATCTATAGTCTCCTTGAGTCCTCTGGTTTCAGCATCAGTGATAGGAGATCAATTCTGTCTTCAGAGTTCAAGACAGTATTGAAGTCCCCACTAAGTACCCAAGGATCCTGACTGGGAATGTTTACTGCCTGCAAATCACACCACAATTGTTCCCTATTGCTTGCAATATTATGAGCATAAACTACACTCATATGAGTTCTGACTTTACCTTGAACATCTTCTAACATACATTGTATAAACTGATCAGTCACATTAGAAATAAGGACTTGAATATGTGGTTTCCAAAGCAGCCAAATCCTACCATTAACAACCTTAGCATAGTTGCATTGAACCTTCCATCCCTTAGCAATCTTAGCAAGTATCCTTTTAGCTTTATGCTCTTTAACTCTAGTTTCAAGAAAACCTATGACATCTACTTTATTTACAGACAGAAAGCTTTTTAATTCTTCCTGTTTGTGGGCTTGATTAAGCCCTCTTATGTTCCAAGTAGCAATAATCATGAAGTATTAGAAACAATGCTCCAAGAGGGTCTTGGATCCACCTGTTGACCTCTTCTACCAGCATCCAGAATAACTACAGTAGACTTCCCCTTATTAGCTTTATCAATCATAACCTCACTGATCCCAGAAGGTACCCCTGTAACTGTTGTGTTTCTGCCAGAGCCAACTAGTTCATGTTGTTCCACAATACTATTCACCAGCTGCATATCACCAGTATGTTGCTGATTCCCAATAGTACTAGTCTCTAGTTGCACTGCCTCACTGATATGTTCTGGTTGAGCTGGAATAGGTATCATTGCATCTGCAACAGTCTTAGGTACCCACTCTTGTTTAGTAACTTTGACCTGCCTTGGCATTCTAGCTCGCTGTCTTCTGCCCTTCTCCTGCTCACCATTAATCAGTTCTACATCATTGCCTACTTTATACCAACATTCAATAGCATCATGGCCAAATTTCAATCAATGATTACAAAAGCTAGGTTTCCAATCATATTCAATCTGTTGCACTTTCATACCAAAAGGAGTTTCAATTTCAATCTGATCAGGTAGGGGATAAGCAGCATCAACTTCTATTAAAACACTCGCAAAAGAGATCTTCTCATAATGTGCTGTGAATTTATCCGTGTACAGTGGTCTGCCCACTGCACTAGCCAATTTGGTCAGAACATCAAAAGACCAGTAACCCACCAGAAGGCCAGGGAATCTAATCCATGCAGGTACAGTGCTGAGGACATCATTTTGAAAAGAAAAATCAACCTCCCATGGTTTCAACACCATAGGCTTGTTTCTGTACGAGTATGGCCCAGATTGCATAACTAACTCTTTATCCTCTTTACTATTGAACCGTAATATGCAGTATCTTTCAACATGCAACAGTATCTGATGTTTGGACACAAAATTCCAAACATGCATCACGAAATTCTCCATCATTTTAGCATTTGGATTATCTCCAATTACATATCCAATTAATGCATTTGCCCAGTAATCTACCTGAGATTGTAGATCCTCTACACTGATTTTAACTACCTTCTGGCCATCTCTTTCAATCGGAGGTACAAATGACAGCGCCTTACCCATTTGTGCATCGCGATTTCCTCTAACAACTTTAACAGCGGTCGGAAGTTTTTTTGCAGAGTCACTTACGTTAGAGAATTGGAGTCGTCTCGCTGTCGAGTTAATCAGAACTTCAGTTTGGTCCATCAGAATTGTATGTACAGTTGCTTCAACCTCTGCATGAAAGTTCTCTAGCGATTGGAATTTATGTGGAAGGAAATTCCCAAAGGTCCGAGGTTCCAGTGCCGTAGCGACACCGTGAGCAGTGGTAACGAGTTGCACAGGGGCTATTAGAGCAGTCGCAGCAGCATTGTGACGGCGGCGAGCCATTTCCGGCAGAATTGCGATCTTGCTATTGTGCGCCGAAATAGCAGTTACTGTTTTATTGTATGTGCTATTATGCGCCGAGAGCATTTCTCAATTCAACTGTATTGACCCTTGTGAGCTCCTAGACCTAGGATTTAAGGATCCAAAATACACATGGACCAATAAAAGAAAGACCTCAAAAATTATAATAATCCTCAAAAATTATAATAATGGAAAGATTAGGCAGGTTTATGGCGAACACCAAATGGATCAATATATACCCTGAGGCCCAAGTAACTCATTTAACCAGACTCTATTCGGATCACTGCCCTATTAAACTCGATTTATGAAGAAGTACACCCCGAGATAATAAAGTATTTCGAATAGAATCAATGTGGCTATCTCATCCATATTTAAACCTTTTATAGAAGCACCTGGAATGCCAACAATTCTATCCTAACGACCATTGAAAAATTAACAAAAAAAGTTAAAAATTGGAACCTAACCACTTTTGGAAATATTTTCCATAAGAAGAATGTTACTCTAGCTAGACTCAACGAGATTCAAAAATCCCCCAAATATTCTACTAGTCAATTTCTAAGAGACCTGGAATCCTCTTTAACAGAAACCCTTGAAGGATTACTAAAACTAGAAGAGGAATTCTTGAAGCTTAAGTCAAGAGTTCAATGGCTAAATGAAGGGGCCACAAGTACTACGTTTTTCCACATCACCACAATGCAGCGTAGAAAAAAAATAGAATCCTCAACCTTAGAGATGAGGGGGAAACTGGTTCTATGACCAAAACGAGATAAAATCATTAATTACTGATTTCTTCCAAAATCTCTTTACTACTAGTCATACCTCCTACTTATCTAAACAAACACTTATGTCCTAATACAATAGCATAAGTAATAGGGATCATCCTGCACTGACCATAGAACCTGACTTACTGGAAATTAAGAAGACAATATTTTCCTTTAAGCCCTATAAAGCACCAGGACCGGATGTTCTACACCCCTTCTTCTACCAAAAGTTCTGGAATGAAACACAAAATGACCTAATCAACTTCTACAAAGAGACTTTTAGAAATAAATCAATGACTGAAGAAACGAACAAAACTTATATCTGTTTAATCCCAATATGTAAGAACCCAGAAACAATAAAACAATTTAGACGCATAAGCCTTTGCAACTCGGCTTACAAAATCATTACAAAAATTCTGGTCAATAGATTCAAACCTTTTCTCCATAAGGTAATACACCCCACACAAACTAGCTTCCTAAAAGGAAGAAGAGCATCCGACAACGCCATTATTGTGAACGAAGTAGTATCCTACTAAAAAAGAACAAAAGGGAAGAATGAGAAAATGCTAATTAAAATAGACCTGGAAAAAGCCTTCGACAAAGTAGAATGGTCCTTCGTAAGATATCCTCTGTTATCCCTAAACCTTCCAATAGATATGATTGATATTATCATGTCCTGCATATCGACTGCTCAAACTTCTATTGTGATAAATGGATCTAGCACAGAATTCTTTAGACCAACAAGAGGGATTAGGCAAGGGGACCCCTTATCCCCATATCTCTTCATAATCTGTATAGAAATGCTATCTAGACTAATTCATCATGAAATTGACTACTGCAAATGGAAGCCCATCAAACTATCCAACAAGGGACCTCATCTGTCTCATCTGTTCTTTGCAGATGACTTAATCTTAGTGGTAGAAGCCAATCAAAAAAGCAGTAATTCCATAATAGATACTCTTAATAAATTCTGCAACTATTTGGGGCAATCCATCAACTTTCATAAGTCTAGAATAATGTTCTCCAAGAACACATCCTCTAGAACTAAGGAATGCATCAGTCAGTGTATTTCAATGAAAACATCGAACGAAATAGGGAAATACCTAAGATTCCCAATCTTATGCTCCAACCCTACCAAAAATGATTTCCATCCTATCATTGATAGCCTTAATAGTAAATTGTAGGGATGGAAAGTAAAACTTCTAACCACACCAGGTCGAACCACCCTAATAAAATCCACTCTTGCAGCAATCCATCACTATCATGCAAATATATAGTCTCCCAAAATCTACCCTGAAAACTATAAATACAATTCAAAGGAACTTCCTATGGGGTAGCACAGCTGAAAAAAGAAAATGCCACCTCATTAATTGGAACACAGTAACTAGAGATAAAAAAGAAGGAGGTTTGGAGTTATATAAAGCAAAATGGAAAAACCAATCCTTTAATGCAACCCTAGCATGGAGATTTACAAGAGAAAAATAATCCCTTTGTGTTCAAGTTCTTGAAAACAAATATAACACTAATATGAACCCTTCCAGATGGAAGATCTGGAAAAAAAAAGGAGGAACTCATATCTGGAAAAACATCTGCATTGGAGGAGAAATACGCGAAAAGGGCATACGCTGGGAAGTAGGGAATGGTGAAGCCATTAACCTCTGGCACGACGCATGTATCATAGACTCAGGACCCTTTCGTTCCTGCATTCAAGGACCTCTGCCCCGCGACGAATTCAATCTAACCCTAAGTTCTATCCTAGTGTAGGAATCCTTCAATATTAACACTCTATCCTTTGATCTCCCTAAAACCATCCGCAAAAAAATCTATGGCACGTATATTAAACAACGTGAGCCGGCTGTTAATAAATTTGCTTGGGCAGAAGGCCGTAATGGCTCCTTCTTGACAAAGACTGCTTATAACATTATCAAAGCTCAGTCACGAGAAATGGGTAACTGGCCTGACTTTTCATGATTATGGAAACTTGACACCTTAAACAAAATAAAATCCTTCCTATGGACAGTTGTCCACAATAGGTTACCCACCTCCAAAATGTTACATAATAGAAAAATCATCACCTCTAGTATATGTAACATCTGTCAAAACGAAAAAGAAGACATGGTGCATATGTTCTTTAATTGCAGGCACTCAAAACCTATTTGGGACCGATTGGGCACCTTTTACAAATACTCGGATCAACCTCATAATGAGATAACAATCCATAACTTGTTAAAACCCCTTTGCCACAATAAATCACCTTTTAACAGACTCCTATCTAAGGGAGATATTCTACCCTTTACTCTTTGGCATATATGGACCCACAGAGATAACTTCATTCTTAACAACAATAAATCTCTGCTATCCTTAAAAAAAATATCATTAAGAGCGCAACAGAGTATAAATTGTGAACAGAATCTTTCCAAAATCGAATCTCAAAGATGACAATATACATAAAATGGAAGCCACCTGATCGGGGAATTTATAAATTGAACACAGATGGATCTAGCTTAGGCAACCCTGAGAGGTGTGGCATTGGAGGAGTTATCAGAGACTGGGACAGTAATTGGATTACGGGCTTTACCATGTCTATTCATCATGCGACAAATATATACATGGAAGGCCTAGCTCTTATACAGGGGTTAAAGATAAAAGTACAACACAACATTAGACGTCTAGTGGTTGAAACAGATTGCAATCTTTTAATTAACATGCTTACTAACGAAAATGGTCAGTACCAAAACTTGATTACTGATTGCAGATGGATGCTAACTAGAGCGGGCGAGCCTTAAGTCACTCACGTCTTCAGAAAAGCGATTGGCTGGCTGATATTCTGGCAAAACATGGAAGCAACTCAAACTTTTTTGGAAATCCTATGTTGTACCTCTCCCCGCCCCTTTTTGTTATTTCTGCTTTTGAACTGGACAAGCTAGGAACTTTGTGTCCTAGAAAAGTCTCAATTTGTAATAACTCTTAAAAAGGGCGGAATAAATATCCTTATTACCAAAAAAAAAGAAATAAGTTTTATCTTTTCTACTTTTAAATAAGATTTTTATTCTATTAAGTCCATATTATAGAGTAAAAAAATATTAATATTAAGAAAGAATTAAAAAGCATAGAGGTCTACACTTTAGATGATAAAATAGGTATTTGCCAACAAAAATTGAAGAAATCTAGTTGAGTGACCTTTTAAGTGCTATAGATATAGTAAACTGATTTTTTTTGTTACAAACAAAAATACATATTTTTACTCGGTAATTCTGAATAATTAAGTGACCACTTCAAGTTACAAATTACCTCAAACTTCATCGTATGTTACAGGGTATCAACGAGTTAGGAGGCATCTTTGAAGATAAGTAACTTTTATAATTATATATATAGTTTTATATACATGTACTTGCAATCGCAATCTCTACAAATTTTGTTCTATATTAATAATGGGGAAAAGACTAAGGCTTGGAGAATCAAATAAAGTTTCGTATAAATTGCAATTTAATATTGTAAATAGATATCAAACTGAAGCTGCTGGGCTACCCATCTGGTATTTCAAGTGAAGGCACGTAAATCATTCGAAGTCTAAAGTTATCCTTGATGGAATTATTAAAATGAATGCTTAAACTAGAATAAAAGATAATAGAATTTCTAAGATATGGACAGATGCCAAATCATTTGAATTGTCACTTTTCGAATTAAACAAAACTAGGAGTAGTAGATATGAACTTGAAAAGAGGCTAGATTGTATGCATTTAATCCCAAAGGAAGATTTATGAAGTTTCTGATTGATTTTTTAAAACGATTTCTTTTTTATATATATTTCATTAAAGTATTAACAAATCTTAGTTCCACCAAATATTTCAGTCTAGTACTCTATCACCTTTAATCCAATACTAATATCTGCTAATGATTATCTCATCCTCTCTCTTTTATGTCTTTTTTATATTTTTTTATTAGAAGAATAGCATAGCTCTTTGGTGTAAATGCACTACGTGGTATTCAAAGTTCACTTTTTTAAAAATGACTATAATAAAGAGTGATGAAGAAAATAATTTAGCTGTCTCCCTCTAATTTGGGCAATGACCTGGAAACCGTGTGTGGTTTTCCACGAGGATATATGGAAGTTTGGCTGTTATTTTTCTCTCACCAATTGGAAAAAAAATATACAGTTTTGTTGAGATAATTGGTTACTACTTTAGTTTTTTTTTTTTTTTTTTGAGTCATTTGAATTTATTGGCTCCATTCATAGAGCAAATCAAATGCAGACCTCTCATCTAAGTGTATCTCTAAAGATAATAAGAATTATATAAAACAAAACAGGACTTTTTCTAAAACCACTTTATTGCTTCCCAAATGAAAAAGTACGAGACACTTGTCAAATGATCTTGCGCTTAATTATAGAACATTTTAGCCCCTGTAAAACAGCCTAACAAAGTTACACTAATTTGGACATTTCACATAGATTATTAGTAATGGTTCAACTAAATCTCTTTCGTCACAAATTCATCATTTACATAGACAGTTACAACAACAATAACAACGATCCAATGAAATATTACTAGTGTGATCTGGGAAGAATAATATGCACGCAGACCTTACACTTATTCCGAAGAAGCAAAGAGACTATTTCCGGATGTCATTCGACTCAAAAAGATAAAAAGATAAAGAAAGACAATATTAGTAATACCACAGAAGTAACATATATATATATATATATATATATATATATATATATATATATATATATATATATATATATATATATATATATAGGCAGTTACAAGTTAATTAAAAATTGGTACTATGTAGATATAGGTTTATGAACACACTTGATGCGAGGAATATCTTTTGGACCAAATGGTTATCTGGTTTCATATATAAATCTCGTCGTTTTTTATCATCAGAAAAAATAATAATAAATAACTCGTTGTGTTTTGTTTGGTTAATTTTTTGAATTCCCCTAAGAGAAAATTTAAACCTTTCGCTGCTTATTAGAAAATATTTCCGTTTTCGTTTGGCCCAAATAAGAGAAATTTACACCAAAGTGAAGTAAAATATTACTTGGTTATTCTACAAACATTGTAAAACAAATTAATGAAAGGATTAAAGAAAGGTTCCGTAATTTGAAGTACAAGAAATAAGGTAGTAGAATAGGAGGACAATACATAAACAAAAAACAATATTTATGCTTAGGGTATCTATATATAATAAAAGGAGAGGCAAAGGCATATTATTAAGATAAGTAGAATAATCACAAAAAGCGAAGTATCATTATTAAGACAAAATAAACTAACTTTTTAACTTAATCCTTTTTAAAATTTTGAATTAATTTGTTACCCTTTTTGAATTAATAAATATAGATATATTATAATTAGCTATATTAAAAAACGAAAATATAAAATAATAACTACCCCTTCAAATTGGGAAGTATTTTATAGTTGGTGTTTTAAAGTTATTTTAAAATAAAAATAAAAAATAAAAAAAATTAAATTAGCTACAATAAAAAAACTAAAATATTAATTATACAAAATATACATATTTATCTTGGGGAATAGTATCAATTTGAAATTTTAAAATTATTTTAAAATAAAAAACTAAATAAAGCAATAAAAAAGTGCCAATTCAAATTGGGGTATGGTTTCAATTTGGAGTTTTAATATTATTTTAAAAATAAAAAGTTGAAATAAAGAAATAAAAATTGCCAATTTAAATTGAGGAGTGATTTATTTACAGTATAATAGTCTCTCTATCTCTCTCTCTCTCTCTCTCTCTCTCTCTCTCTCTCTCTCTCTCTATTTATACACACAAAACTTATAAATATAATTAGCTATAATATAAAATAAAATAATAAACTTTCCATTCAAATTAGGGAGTAGTTTCAAGTAGGAGTTTTACAAATAATTAGAATAAAATAAAACAAAAAAATAACTACAATAAAAATATCCATTCAAATTGTGAAGTAGTTTCAAGTTGGAGTATTAAGATTATTTTAAAATAAAAAATAAAGAAAATTTTAATTCAAATAAAAAAATAAAAAAATATAAAAATATTGTAGCTAATTTATATATAAGAAAAGAATATATATATATATATATATATATATATATATATATATATATCTTGGTCCAGCCTACTACTAGGATCACGTTTTATAATTTAGTAAAAAACATTTACTTTATTTAAATTTTTAATAAATTACAAAATTTTAAAACTAATCAAATAAGTATGACAGCATAAAGGAATGTATGAAAAGAGGGCAATAGAGAATGTTATGATATTTACATTTTGAATTAATTAAAAAATAAAAGATAAATAAAAGTAGCACTCAAGAAAAGTATCAATAATACTAAGTACTTGCTAATTCAATAATAGAAATAATAAAGGAACACCCAATTTGTTTGATTACTATATGATTTGTATCCTTTTTTTTTATTAATTTTATTATATTTTTGTACACTATATTAAATAATAAAATATAATTAATATTTATTAAATGAATATAATATGTGAGATCATAATTTTATTAGAAGGCATACCTTTTGATGTGCTGTAGGGCTGATGAGATCTCAATGAAGTTATTGATGGCAGAATTTGAACAATTCTCAAAGGTATCAAGCCTTCAAACAAATTTGGATAAAAGTTCTTTATATATTGCAGGTGTTTCAAGGGAATTCAGGAAGACAATTCTTGTAGAATTTCACCTAGCAGAGGGAAAGTTTCCTTTCAAAACTTAGGAGTACCCTTATCTACAAGAAAGATCACAATTGCACAATGTATGCCTCTAGTAGAGAAGATAGTGGACAGAATTAGAAACTGGACTTCCAAATTCTTATATTATGCTGTAAGAATTCAACTCATCAAAAGTGTATTGTTTGAAATGCAAACTTATTGGGCTCAGGTTTTCCTCATTCCAAAAAAAGTTATAAAGCTGGTGAATGGAATCTGCATGAATTACCTGTGGACTGGCAGTCATGAGACTAGTCATAGGGCTCCAATAGCATGGGAGACATTGTGTGAACCAGAGGCAGCTGGAGGATTGAACATTATCTTCTATGAAAGATGGAATAAAGCAGTTTTAACTAAACTTCTCTGGGCCTTAATGTCTAAAAAAGACAAACTCTGGATCAAATGGATCCATTATCACTAAATAAAGAAGAAGGACATTGCTACTATGGAAATCCCAAAGCAAGCTAGCTGGCTAGTAAGGAAGTTATTTGGAGCAAGGGAATGGTGGGCTACTGATAGCATAGGAATGCAAGCATGTATTCAGAATGGGCAATTTAGCATCAGGAAGGCATATATTCATACTACTCCACAATATCCCAAAGTTCAATGGAAAACATTAGTGATGGTGAATGGAATGCTACCAAAACAGAAATATATCTTATGGATGGCAATGCATAGGCGTTTGGCAACAGTTGACAGATTAGCCAAATGAGGTATTCAAACTGATCAGTCATGCATATTATGTGGGAGAGATAGTGAAGAGACACATGACCACTTATACTTTGAGTGTTCATATTCACAAAGACTGTGGCAAGGCATATTACAATGGCTGAAGTATCAAAGAATAACAAGCAACTGGGAATCAGAAGTGCAATGGTTAACTGCTAATGTTAACAGCATGAATCCAAGAAAAGCCATACTAGGAGTGGTGTTTGCAGCAGTAGTCTACAACATCTGGATGGAAAAGAATGACAAAAGGTTTCGACAGTTGAGCAGAGAGGCCAAAGATAGAGCAAAGGAGATTACACTTCAAGTGCACATTACTGGACTGAAGAAACCTAAATGGTTACCCATTCTACAGACTATTAATAGCTATCCTTCATGTAATCCTTGACACTTGTGACAAGAGTCTTTGTGTGTTAGGATTTAGCTAAACAACAATAATTGTAGAGTATTTAGTTGATTGTACTTATGAGATCTATTCTATAATTCAAAGGAACATATGTTGTAAATTGATAAATGGTTGGAATAAAATTTTTCTTTTCAACCAAAAAAAAATATTCTGTCAAATTTCTGCGCATCACGCGGGTTGTTATACTATTAGGAAGAATCCTTAAAGCTAGACAGCTTGCAAGCAATGTTCCGTGAATGGTTTAAGCTTAACTTTAGCTTTATTAAGTATTATAATATTTTATTAGTAAAAAGGTCTCTCTTAATAGCCAATGCCATGCATGTATTCAAACATTCAAAAAGTGCCTTAAAGGTTTTTTTGACTCGTTTAACAGAGTGTGTTTCTAAAAGAATATTCACAAGTAGCTAACTTATACTCTATTTATTAAGAATAGATAATTAAGTAACCATTCAATTATCGTAAGTTGCCTAATTAATATCTACTTAGTTAGGCACATTATTGACAAAGGGGGTAAAATATCGTAAAAGCATATATAATTTGGTACTGTTTCTTGAAGTGGTTGACTGTTTAATATTGTGCGATTGGTTTGAATGACTATAAAATTTGTTCCACCTAAAACAAACTTTAGTTTTCTTGGAAGTAAGCACAAGTATTTAACTAATTCAAATATTAGTTGGATCCAACTTCTTTGTGTATCCATCACTCTCTGTAATATTCTTTTTGGTTTTGACAGCTAATGAGCTAATTGCGTGAATTATCATCAGTAAATTAAAAAATCCATTGTAGAATTTTCCCAGATTTAGATGACCTAGAACTCTTTTTAATTAAACAAAATCGTTGAAAATATTTTTGATTTTTCAAAAAAAAAAAAAAATTTTAGTTGATGTGAGGAGCTTTTTAACTTTGAAGTTTACGATTGACGACGCATTATTATAACATAATATTGATCACAATTGTTGATGTAATTCAGACTGTAGTTCTCAAATTCTCAAATTTATTAATATTCACTCTAAAAGAGTTGCACCAAGTACGTAATTTCAGAATGATTTAAGAGTTCTTCCCCCCCCCCCCCCCCCACCCCAACCCCCAATCCCTCCTTTAACTTGGTAGAAAGAAAGACCAAACAAGTGGGAAACAAAGTAGACGAATCTTTGTGATCCGTAAAAAGGAGGAGGTGAAATTTGGGTTTGGATTGAAATAGCAATTTCTTGCGCAGTAAAAAACATCCTCTTAAAAAATAAACAACTATCCAATAAAATCCTATATAGTGGTGTTTGGGGAGGGTAATGTGTACGCAGACCTTACCCATGTCCCGATAGGATAGAGAGTCTGTTTCCGATAGACTCCCGGCTCAGAGCAACGAAAATAAAAGAGAACAAGGAAAACATGAAAAGAAAAGAAAAGAGAATTTATTAGTAACTTCAATGAAAACCATTATAGTAGTAGAAGAATAAAAAATAAAAGATGAATTACATGCAATAACCTTAACAAGAAATTAAGGCACCTAAGATAAATCTCAAGAATAGTGTGGGTCCCACATAAACTACAAACCATCTAGGATCAATCCTAATACAACCTCGCCTCACCCCCGGAATGCAACAAGGGAAGCACCACTACCCATATCCTACAACTCTAATGTTTATTATCCATGTCGTCCTATCAAGTGCCATGTCCTCGGAAATCTGCGGACGTGTCATGTCCTGCCTGATCACCTCTCCCCAATTCTTCTTAGGTCTCCCCCTACCTCTTCGCATACCCACCACCCCCAACCGCTCGCACTTCCTTACCGGGGCATCGATGCTTCTTCTTTGTACGTGCCCAAACCATCTGATCCTCGCTTCCCGCATCTTGTCATCGACAGAAAGGACGCCCACCTTCCTTCGAATATCTTCATTCCTGATCTTGTCTATCCTAGTGAGTCCTCCACCTCAGCATCCATATCTCTGCTACTTTCAACCTCTGAATATGAGAGTTCTTAACCGGCCAGCACCCTGCCCCATACAACATTAAAGAGTTTAATTTATGTAAAGTGTCAATTTTTACAATGCTGAATTTTTTTTTCTAATGAGGGGAGTCTATTATATTGATAGCATAGAAGTTTTTTTATTTCATAATATAGGGACAGACCGCGTTGCGGTTTTTCTCTATTTGTCTTTAATAAAAACCTACAAAATAAAAGCGGAAGGTATTTCCCAGTACATTATACTATCTTCCTTACAATTACCAACAATATTATGTAACGGTTTATAGTATTCTTAATTTAATAACATAAAAATGTAGCAATAACTTTTAAATAGCCGGTTAAAATAAAAAACTAGAGAAAAAAATTATTTCCTCCGTTCATTTTGACTTGACACGTTTTTAACTTTTCACGCCCTTTAAAACAATAATAAATGATGTGTGTAATTTACCATGATACACGTAATAATTGATGCATATTTTATTATATTTGAGAAAAAGATTTAAAATGAGTAATAAACACTATGGGTTTAATAGGATTTTTTTTTTCGTTCTTAAAAAAGTGGACGGACGAAGTAGAAGTTAAACTGTGCCAAAATCACAAGGGAGTATTTTGAAAATTCGAAAAATAGAGATCCTCATTCTTCAATGATGGGTTGAGAAAGAAAGTGTAAAGGAAGGACCCTCAAAAGCTGGGGCTTTTGGTACTTTTAAGGAAAAACTATTCCATTAAGGATGTTGGTCAGCTTTTGGAAGCAATGGTCGTCGTAGCTTATTCTTTCCTCAAGTTTTTAACAGCATTCTCTCTCTAATTTCATTTCATTTATCATAATTTAAAGATTTACATCTCCAACTCCCTAGATTCTCCAACCTTGCATTATTCTCCCCCTAACACCACTACTATAAATTCAATAGAGCTTCACTCCATTTGAAACCACAAGCTATTAGCTCACTGCTTCTTTCTTCTTTCATCCAAAAGAAAACCAACCCTAGATATCTTTTTTTTCCTTCATCAAGCTAAGGCCATGGTTGACAAGAAGAGCTCATCATTCTCTTTCTTCAGTATGTTCAAATCGAAGAGCTCGAGAACACGAAGAGTAGATCAAGATTACTACAAGGATGATTGTGTGAAGGCTTACAAAGTGTGGCCAAGTGATGAAGATAGAGGTCAATGGGTTGCTGAGCCTAGAATTGATGAAAAAGCTTCCACTTTCATCTCCATTAGGACTGCAAACTGGAACGTGGAGTAACTTTGAAGCTTCTAATTATCGAAGAAGATTAAATATCCCCATTAATTATTACATCCGCTTCCCCTATTTATCAAATGAATTATGTTTCCATAACTTGTAATTTTTTGTTAGATAATTAATGTGTTAGGCTTGCTTATTAGTCTGTAGAAGTGCAAATAACACGCCGATTAATGTAAAGATTTGTTTATATTCAAATGCTCATGCCTTCCTCTTTATCTACTTCTTCTCCTACTTTGTGCGTATCGTTTATACTACCTCCCTTTTCTAGTCTTCTTGTTGAGTAATATGATAAGATTAGAAGCATATGTTTCTTCTTAACATTACTGGTATTTTGTTTGTTTGCGTTGCTTTAGTACTTATACACCTAAATCCTTAGTATTATGTAGAGGACTCTCTTTAAGGAAGCCACTAATTATATCCATGGATCTTTGTCCGAAAAATCTTGCCAATGGACGTTATTGAATATCTGGGTGAACTTTCTGACGGCCATTGGCCGGTAATGTGGTTGGTCGATAAATTAGTGAAACCAACGGGAAATTAGTGATGATGATCACAAATTTTCAATGCAAGTTGGTTGCAAGTTTCTATAATACAACTACTTACCTAGTACAATCCCATATAATAAAGTTTGGGAAAGGTAGAGTGTACGCACACCTTACGTTTACCTGGCGAAGATAGAGAAGTTGTTTTCAATGGTCACCCTCCGCTCAGAAAAGCATAAGTAACGCATTAATAAAAAGAATGCGAAATGACTTTCTGACCACTCAAACTTGCAACCGATTTTAAAGCCGATATACGAACTTTGCATTTTCCCATTTGAACCTTCAAACTCCTTAAACCTATAACTAATAAACACGTTTGACCGTTGACTATACTTACATGGCGACTATATAGTTGACGTGGCCAAAATGTATGTGAATCACGTAGGCGCGTGAATGAATTAATTCAATTTAAAAATTATTAAAAAAAAAAAGAAAGATAAAATTGATTCCCAGCTTCTTCTTCATGTTCCGTTCCAAGCGTGATTGCCATTTTTTCCAGCAGAAATCTCGACGGAGTAATTTTACCGGAGAAATAATTGAATCACTCTTATTTAGCTTCTCTTACTCTTTGCCTTCGGTGACCCATCCTTCAGCTTTTTCCCAAGCTTAGTACTCTTGAAAAACAACGTACTTTTCTTTTGTTGCTCAGTTTTTCTGAACTTCTTCGCCGCCTTCTCACCATTCAACTCGCTAAAAAATATACTACCCTTCTCATCTTTGCCCTTTTTTACTTACTTAACTCCATAATCAATATCTTCATCGCTGCTTTTCTCGGGCAACGCTTGATACAAAGGCAATGCTAAAAAATCACAAAGTCTCAAATGCAAGCTTCTCACCGGCAGAAATCTCGCCATTTTTTCGGGCAGAAATGTTTTTGGGTTTTGTTTACTGGTTGCTACTCCAATTATAAATTTGACTTTGTGAGTAAATTATTTTTTTTAAAAAGGGACCATAAATTACACATGGCAATTAATAAGAGGATAAGTATATGACATGTCATTTGTGTCATAGCGCTTGCAGACCACGCATGGTCAAACTTGTTTATGAGTTATATGTTTTAGGAGTTTGAGTGTTCAAATAAAAAAATGTAAAGTTCATGTATCGACTTTAAAATCGGCTGCAAGTTTGAGTGGTCAGGAAGTCATTTCACCGAAAAAGAAAGACAAGAAGGGACAACACCAAGAAGCCATGTAAAAGAAGAATAAAAACAATAAGATAGTAGGATGACAAAAATTAGGGGTGGATTGGATATGAAAATTTGTGTTTGAATTTTTGATTTTCGGATTGAAAAAATTATAATCCAAATTTAATCCAAATAAATCCGTATTGGATGCAGATTAATTAATCGGTTTTGATATTTTGAATTTTCGTTTTTGAGCTTATAAGTTGAGATATTCAATTGCTTAAAAAGTTTATCATTTCATCACAATCATCAAAATAAATTATTCAAGTAATTAAATCATCATCAAGGAAATTGCACAAAAACAAGGCCGATAATAATTAGAAATAATATAATTATATCCAAATATAAAGTATTATATAGTAACTTAGTAATTAGTATTGAATATATGAGAATATGTATTATAATTAGGATATTGAGCTTGTTACTATTGGCATATAATAATGAATTAAATATAAAATATAAAATATAAAAAAATTTGATTTTCGGATATGCAAAAATATCTGAAGTAGCAAACACAATATATAATCTTAAATCCAAAAATTTTAAAATTAAATCCAAAATCAAATCCATAATCTGAAAATCCAAATTAAAAATTCAAATAATTCGAATTTCGGTTTGGATTTCGAGTTTGTCCAAACTATATATGCCCCTCTAATCAAAATGAATGAAACGACAAGTAGTCATACAAACCTAATACCAACAGAATGTGATGGCACATACTAATACTATCGTATAGACCACATAATCTAGTACCATATTCCTCGATATCCACACATTCCTATCAAGGGTCATGTCCTCAGTTAGTTGTAGTTGCACCATGTCATGACTAATCACTTCTCCACAATTCTTCTTCGACCTACCCCCACATTTTCTTAGGCCATTCAATGTCAACCTATTTACACCTCCTCACCGGGGCATCTGTGCTTCTCCTCCTCACATGTCCAAACCACCTAACCGCTCGCTTCCCCTATCTTGCGCTCAATAAGGGTCACCCTACCTTGTCGCGAATAACCTTATTCCTAATATCCTATTAAACCTAGTGTACCTGCACATCCATCTTAGTTTTCTCATCTCTGCTACCTTCATCTTCTAGACATGGACGATCTTGATTGTCCAATAAACCCCCCAATATAACATAGTTGGTCTGACCACTTTCGCACCCTATTTTCTCGTGAAAGTGAGTTTCGGCATGTGACAACTCTTTTAAATGGTATTGAAAGAGAAGAGTCGCCACCTAACGATTTTAAGGTGTGTTAGGGCATCTATTTTGTAAATGACTCTGGTTTAACTAGTCATAGTTAGCAAAGATCGGGTATGGACTCAAATTACCTTAAAGAGAAGGTGTTAGACACTCTTCGAGGTCCACAACTATAGTTTTAGAGTGAATAAACAATGCGGGATTATCAAATTATTAACTAATTATCCTAAATGAGCATGCAAACTGATCCATTATTAAGCTAAGATATAAATGATCAAAGCAAGTTACTAGTTCTTCTAGGTTTTTTTTAGGCAATCCGCTAGGCAAATGCCTAGGGTAAGTTTTTATTAATAAAAGGAACGTTACAGCAAATAGGAATATAAGATAAGGAGGGCAGTGCAGCGGTATTGTTCCCCATATAGCAACACCGGTGTAGACCTTACCTCATAGATCCTATAGAGGCCCGAAAAGGCGAAAAAACTGAAAAGCATGAAAAGAGAAAAATAACTAAAACCAAATGCAAACATGATCATCCCAGAGACGAATTCTGAGATGTTACAATCACGTGGGATACTAATGTGATGGTAGTGATTTGCAATCACCATATTTGTGAAACATTTTCTAAATATGGTTTTAAAAATCTCGCTTGATCCTCGCACGATTAGGCTTTGTAGCAATTGGTTGCATGACTTGCTTTTGCTTTGCAATTCTCATCGGGGGCCTCCATATGTTATTGTCTACACATACTCCGCCTTCAAAATTTCTATCTCTTTCACGAGATTTCTTACTTGTTTTACTATGCATTGGTGATAAATCTCCATTTCTTGATGCTTCTGCTCGACAATACGATAGGATATCTTTTTCCTCCCCTTCTTCAAATTTATGTCTGCCTATCTCCTCCTTTAAAAATTGTCCATTCTGGGTGTTGAATTCAGAAGCATTTAAGAAAATTTGTTGTTATCCCTTTCCCATTAGCGTGATTGCCTTTGTTGGTATAACCTTTTTCTGGGCAGGTACAAGGAGTGGTGATGCTATTCGATTAGCAGCTGATGTTTCACCTTGTTTTGTGATATTTTTCGGGAGAAACACTGGAGCATTATGGTTCAAAAAGGTGTGTCTTTTTGCTACTAATTGCATATTAGCGTTTGTCTTTGCTGTCGCTAACTTCCTTCGACTTTCGAATTGATCCTCACTGTCCTCAGCAGATGTGTCATCATCAAATTATTGTTCGTCCTCTGTAGACGAAAAAAGCAGCAAATCCTTCTCCCCAGCCCTCATCGTCGTCATATTCACGTTGGTCTTTCCACAATTTTGATCTAATGGCCATGTCCCTCATAGGAACCAGTTTGTTAGCAGCAGAGGATGATGACGACTCTCCATGATATTTGTTAGGTGTATGCTGCTCTCCTCTCCTTGTTTCTTTCTGAGTAGTCAAAAAACCATTTGATATCGATGCATGTATTGATGGTATGTTGAGCAGCTTCCAATGTTTGTTGAGATACATCCTGAGGCTGTAAATGTAAAACACTTTGAATAATGTTTCATTTGAAGCTGCAGCTGCTGGAGTAGCGACCATGCTGCCTTGTTGAAACTTTTCTGGTTGAGGAGATAACTGTTGAGAATCTGAATTCTGAGCTTCCTCATTCTCTTTGGGACCTGATGATTGACTGTTGTTTTTTTATGTTGTCTTTAACAGCAACATCTGTTTTGTTGAGCTTCAGCAAGAGTGATGTTTTTGTTACTGTCAACTTCTCCCTCGACTTACTGGATATAATATTTTGGTTAGCTGTTGGAGATGATTCCACTGCCTCCATGCTAACTCCTTTTTCTTGTCCATCTAGAGAAGTATTGTTGCTGTTAGAGTTCTGCTCCAGGAGCTCCTGATCGAACTGCTTCATTTCTCTGCTAGTGGCATAGTCATTGACACTATGGGCAGGCTGACCCTTTGGAACAGTAAGGGATTGTGCATGATCAGAAACATTTTTTGAGCTCTATCACGCCACTGCTCAGCATGGTTAGTAGGAGTTTTGTTGTCTGCAGTACTTTGCTTTGCAGCATGCATGACTACTGAATCCAATGGGGCAAAAACTTCCTTCAAAGCTGCATTTTGTTTTTCAGTTGAAAGCACATTGGTCTCTGCTACATTTACATGATTGTTATGAGACAGAGATGCTGGATAAAAAAATTCAGTACATTGCTGAGTTGTACCAGAAACTCCCTTCAAACTTGCATAATGTTGTACAGTATTACCTACTTGTCCAAAACTTACCCTGTTGGAGTCAGATACATTAGTGAGATTGTTAGTAGGTATAGCTATTCTTACCTTAGTGAACTATACATTAGTAGGTATAGTTCTTCTAGGTGGATCGGGTGATTCGATATATTTCTGTTAGAATATGCTCTTAACGCTAGAGGGGGGGGGGGGGGGTTGAATAGCATTTAATAAAAATCGCAGGAATAAAATCAAGATAAATGCGGAAATAAAATAGTAAGGAGAGAGCACACCAAATTTATACTGGTTCGCCACAAAGCGTGGTTAAGTCCAGTCTCCCGAGAGACTCTCTCGAGTTTCAACTAATCTCTGTTATGCTTCTGGGTGCTCAAAAAACCGTTACAAACTGAGAACTTGAATCACACAAGCCTCAACGACGCTTGCTCGAAGATACCGCACTTCAAGACTTCATGTGAAGGAATTAATCTTTCCTTCTTACAACAACAAGGGATTAGAACTTCCTTTCAAGTGTATGCAAACATTTAGCACTCAAAAACAAGACTCTCTTACATAGTGGATATGAGTAAACTTAATACGCTCAAGAACACAACAACTTCTTCAAGAGTTTGGCTCTCAGAAAACTATGAAATATATATATGAAACGAATGTAATGAAAGTATATAAGCTTATTGCACATTTGTATTCAGTTGTTGTGTTTAAATGAGAGGTTTTGAGGTGTATTTATAGCCCTCAAAGACTTAGTGACCGTTGCTTAATTGTTTATCACTGATGCTGCTTTTACGCCAGCATAATCGATTATTGTATTTTCATAATCGATTATCTTTTTAACCTTCAAAAAACTAGACGTTGGATGGAAACGGTAACTAGAATAATCGATTACTCTCCATTTGATAATCGATTATTTGACCTCTCTGTAATTTCCAGATCTAGCTGGAAAATAAGGATAATCGATTATCATATAGTGATAATCGATTATCTTGCTATTCTGTGATTTCCAGTTTTAGCTGGAAACAAAGGATAATCGATTATTGAAAAAGGATAATCGATTATCTGTAGCATAATAAATTATAAAAATGTTTTTCAAGTGTTTAGTTGATGACCATAAATCAAGTGTGATTTTTATGAAGATAATGATTTGGAAAATGCTTAAGTTATGTCCAGAAGTGAAAACCAATGTCAAAAACCATTTTGGCTAAGATGAAAACGTTAAAAATCATTTTGTTTGAAGTATATCAAATATGTTTGATAAAATGATTTTTGATTTGGATAGAAGCCAAGACTTGAATCTATTGTTGGATCAAGATCACAATGTAAAACGACTCATTTATATCTTCGTTACTTTTCTTGATCTTGTTCTTGTTTCATTTGTGCTTGGACTTCGACTTTGGTCCGCTAGTTAATCTTGCATTGCTTGTTTAATGATATGACTTGATATTTGATAATCTTGCTCTTACGTCATTCATCAAACCTACAAGAGCGAACACAACTTAGTTTAATGAAAATGAAAGTGCGTTTCAATAATAACTCACGACGATTTGGCATATGTCAATTTTGCATCCACGTCGGTTTGTCATTTATCAAAACCTACAAAGATGATCACAACTTTTAGTTTTAACGACTTGAGAGTGTGTTCCAACAATTTCCCCCTTTTTGATAATGGCAAACCGATATGGGGATATGCATAGGTTATTTTAAATAATTGATAACGACAAGCCAAGACAATTTTAACTCATGCCAAATATATATAAAGAGTTATCATGAGTTCCACCTCAATTTATGCCAAATATGTTAATGTGCATAGCCCCTTTTTCTTCCCCCTTTTGACATTAGCAAAAAGAAGATCTTATTGATTAAGGGAAAGAAATATTAAAATACATAATGGAAGCAAAACTATGGACTAAAAATTATTCAAAATGAGGAGCTGTAGTCATCTTCGACATTATCATCTTGCTCGGTGTTCGGTACTTCACTTGACTCTCCTGGAAAGGCGACTTGGGCATAGGGGTAGTTGACGTAGTCAAAATACCCATGAAGCTCATGAGTCAATCTTTGCACTTTTCGTTCCGTGCGAGCGACGTTCCTATCAATGCGAGTCATGGAGGTAGATAAAGATACAAGTTGCTCCGAAATTGTTTGGAGGGTAGCAACCGAAGGGGCACGAGGGCAACGTCTTTGAGGAGGAGGAGGAGCCGGTTGATCACCGCTACTATGAAAAGAAGTTTCTTGAATTTCCCAATGTTTTGTTCGGTTTTTTCTTGGACCGACATTGGTGTTAATCTCTAAGGTTTCAAAAAGAGCCATTATGGTAAGAGCATAGGGAAGTGGCTTATCATCCCCGATGGCATCATGCATGTGGGTCATTACAAACTTGCACCAATTGATGCGAGAACCGTTAATTATTGCATGCATGAATTTGGCATCCTCATGAGAAAGTGTGGTATGATTGAAATTTCTTGGTTTGAGAACGCGGGTTATGAAATAAAAGATGAGACGATATTCCGGGAGCATTCGAGTAATGGTTGGGCGACGTTGCTCCGGACTTGGAACAAATTCTCCAATTCCAATTTGGTGGAAGAGGATTTGCTCATCAAATAGGGCTCCTTCGTCCCGGTGTAGAGTGCTATATCTTCGCCATTTCGTGGAAGTTTCGTGAGAATGTGCATGTTTTCCTCATTTAAGAGAATGGGAACTCCATTTACATTTGAAACAAGTTCACCATCGTCATCCTTCCTTAGGTTTGAGTAGAAGGCGCGAATTAGATGTGGGTGAATGTAAGAGAATTGAAGATAGAGGAATTCAATTAGGTAGCTTTGGATTAGTATGTTTCTCGTTGATGAAGGGATGGAATTGCCAAGATATCGAGCAGTTGAGAAACGAGGAGGAAGAATCTCTCGATTCTCAAATTTTTCTAAGTATCGAAAGAGTTCGGTTTCACTTTCGAACCACAAAAATGATCCGTCTTTGTAGCAATAAATGGATGGAGGAGCGATGGAAGAAGAGGCAATGTTTTTGCCGGAACGAGCTCTTTTAGAGTTTTTGCCAGCCATATTGATACCACAAGACAAGAACTTGCAAAGAATTATGATTTTTGGGAAGAAAATTTTAGAGAAGATGTTTCGAATGTGAAAGTAATGAGGGGAGATCACTCATTTATAGGTGAGAATGTTTGAAGATCAGGTGGTGATTGAAAATCTTGAATTTAATGAGCTCAAACAGTCATAAAACATTCAGAAGATTTGAATTTGAATCCTTGATAATCGATTATCAGATGCGGATATTCGATTATTTTATTTTGTGCACTAAATTTTGCTAAGCAGAAACGCTTGATAATCGATTATCAGTTGAGGATAATCAATTATTTTATTTGTGCACTAAGTCCTACAAAACAGAAACATATGATAATCGATTATGTTAGCGAGATAATCGATTATTTTCCACCAAACTTAAAAAGATGTACAGTGTGACTCAAAAGGGTTCGACTATGTTCCCCCTGACTTTGTGACTATACCTGCAAAACAAATTAGGCGCCTCCGACGCTCAAGTCAGTAATAGTTCAAAAAAAAATGCAATATTTTATAAGTGAATGTATTAGATCATCGTGGAGTCAAGTATTCCGAGTTCACTACGAATGCGGAAGAATGACTCTTTCTCTAAAGGTTTTGTGAAGATGTCGGCCAACTGATATTTAGTTTCAACAAACTCAATTTCGACATCACCTTTGAGAACGTGATCTCTAATGAAATGATGCCTTATTTCAATGTGTTTCGTCCTTGAATGAAGAACAGGGTTCTTCGTCAAGCTTATGGCGCTAGTATTATCACATCGAAGAGGGATATATGATCAATACTAAGACCATAATCCGAGAGTTGTTGCTTCATCCAAAGGATTTGAGCACAAAAACTCCCCGCGGCTATATACTCAGCCTCGGTTGTGGATAATGCAACACTTACTTGCTTCTTGCTAAACCATGAAACTATGGAACTACCGAGCAAGTGGCAAGTGCCACTCGTGCTTTTGCGGTCCAATTTGCAACCCGCAAAATCAGAGTCGGAATAACCAATAAGTTGGCATGAAGAACCTTTGGGATACCAAAGTCCTACATTCATAGTGCCAACAAGGTATTTCATTATCCGTTTTACCGCAGTTAGGTGTAATTCCTTCGGACGGGATTGATATCGAGCGCATAAACAAACGCTGAACATAATGTCCGGCCTACTTGCAGTAAGATAAAGAAGGGATCCGATTATGCCTCGATACTTCTTTACGTCTACTTCCTTACCTTTTTCGTCCTTGTCAAGATGATCTGATGTGCTCATGGGAGTAGCCATTGCTTTGGCGTTGTTCATTTCAAAACGTTTGAGCAATTCCTTGCAATACTTAGATTGACAAATGAAAGTCCCTTCTTTCATTTGTTTCACTTGCAATCCCAAGAAGAAATTGAGCTCACCCATCATTGACATTTCGAACTCACTTGTCATTATTTTTGAAAATTCCTTGCACAAAAATTCGTTAGTAGCACCGAAAATAATGTCATCTCCGTATACTTGAACCAAGAGGATGTCTTTATTTTTACCCTTGATAAAGATTGTTGTATCAACTTTCCCCCTTTTGAACTCATTGTCCAAAAGAAATTTACTCAAGCTTTCGTACCAAGCTCGAGGAGCTTGTTTAAGACCGTAGAGTGCCTTCTTGAGTTTGAAGACATGATTAGGGGACTCAAAGTTTTCGAAACCCGGGGGTTGTTCAACATACACTTCCTCTTTAATTAATCCATTGAGGAAGGCGCTCTTGACATCCATTTGGTATAATTGAAAATACATAGATGAAGCAAAAGCTAGTAATAACCGAATAGCTTCTAAACGTGCTACCGGTGCATAAGTTTCTTCAAAATCAATACCTTCTTCTTGATTATACCCTTTAGCGACAAGCCTAGCTTTGTTTCTAGTTATTATTCCGTTTTCATCTAGTTTGTTACGGAACACCCATTTCGTACCAATTACGGTGTGATTATTGGGTCTTGGCACCAATTCCCAAACGTCATTTCGTTTGAATTGGTTAAGCTCCTCTTGCATTGCTAAGGTCCAATGCTCATCCCCAATTGCTCCGGAAATGGTTGAAGGTTTTATTTGAGAAACAAAGGCCATGTGTCCTACAGTGTCCTTAAGAGAGTTTTGAGTACTTACCCCTTGTTCGATGTTGCCAATTACCTTGTCGAGAGGATGGTTTTTAGATGTCCTCCAGGCGTTAGGCATCATCGCTTCTTCCTCCTGTGGATGTATCTCTTCCAAGAGTTGTTCCGCGACTTCGTCTTGGACTTCCTTTGGGCTCTCCTTTTCCTCATTGTCTTGAAGATTAATCTTGTCCAATGAATCTGCACGATCATCACAAAAATCCATTCTCGCCAAGCGAGCATCATTTTCGGAAAACACAACGTGAGGAGACTCCTCGACTGTTAAAGTGCGTTTGTTGAAAACTCTATATGCCTTACTACGCAATGAGTATCCAAGAAATATGCCTTCATCAGATTTTGCGTCAAATTTTCCTAAGTTGTACTTTCCATTATTATGAATGAAACACTTACAACCAAAGACTCGAAGATGGGAGAGGTTAGGTCTCCTTCCCTTGTAAAGTTCATAGGGTGTTTTCATGAGTATCGGTCTTATGATAGCTATGTTCAACACATAGCTTGCGGTACTCACGGCATCCGCCCAAAAGTATTTGGGAATCTTTGCCTCATCGAGCATGGTTCTAGCCATCTCTTCGAGACATCGATTTTTCCGTTCCACCACTCCATTTTGTTGTGGTGTACGTGGAGCAGAGAAAGTATGCTCAATGCCTAGTTCATCACAAAAATCTGTAAAGAGATTTTGATCGAACTCTCCCCCATGATCACTTCTTATGGAAGTGATTGTTGTGTTCTTTTCATTTTGAACGCGTTTAAGGAAGCTTTTGAAAACTTGAAAAGCCTCATTTTTGTGAGTAAGAAATAATGTCCATGTAAATCTAGAGTAGTCATCAACAATAACAAATGCGTAGTAGTTTCCAGCAAAGCTTTTAGTTCTTGATGGTCCGAAGAGGTCCATGTGTAAAAGTTGTAAGGGTCTTGTAGTTGAAACCTCATTTTTTGACTTACAAGAAGTTTTTACTTATTTTCCTAGTTGACATGAATCAAAAATAGAGTCCTTTTCAAATTTTAGATTTGGAAGACCAACTACAAGGTTTTGTGAAACTAATTTATTCAAAAGACTAATATTGATGTGAGCTACTCTACGATGCCATAACCACATATCGTCTTCTTTACTCATAAGACATTTCGCAAAATTTGATGAAGAACTTTCAAGGTTAACCATATAAATATTGTCAATTCTAATACCATGTAGAATGACCTTATTATCATTAAGGCGAATAACTGTGCATGATTTTGAATCGAACAATACACGATTTCCCTTGTCACATAATTTGCTTATGCTCAAGAGATTGTGTTTAAGACCCTTAACTAATAGATTTTATCAATGGAGGAGGATTCGTCCTTACCAACCGAGCCAATGCCGATTATTTTTCCTTTGTTGTTATCTCCAAAGACTACGTTTCCTCCTTTGGTAGGTCTTAGTTGTAGGAATTTGGATGCATCTCCGGTCATGTACTTGGAGCATCCGCTATCAAGGTACCAAAGTGCACTTGATTCCCTCAAGCATACCTCTTCTTGAGTTTCCTCATGTGCCATGAGAAATAAGTTGGCAGTTTCATCTTTTTCTCTGTCACTTGATTCATCCCCGGAGTCACCTCCCCAAGAGATGTAGGCTCTTTGTTTCTTGACGAATTTCTTTTCTGTCTTGATATTTGGACAGTTGGGTTTGATATGCCCAAATCTCCACATCCATAGCACTTGAGTTGTCCTCCTTGCCGCTTTCCTTTTCGTTCATACTCTTTCCGCATGAACTTGTGGAATTTCTTAACAACGAGTCCGAACTCGTTATCTTCATCAAAGAGTGGCGGCCTTGTGGAGCATTGTCCCTCACCTAATCCTGCATAAACGTTACGAGTAGAAGCCATGGATTGTTTCTCTCAAACTGTTAAGTCTTCAGAGAGTTAGGCTCTGATACCAATTGTTAGAATATGCGCTTAACGCTAGAGGGGGGGTTAATAGCATTTAATAAAAATCGCAGGAATGAAAATCAAGATAAATGCGGAAATAAAATAGTAAGGAGAGAGCACACCAAATTTATACTGGTTCACTACAAAGCGTGGTTAAGTCCAGTCTCCCGAGAGACTCTCTCGAGTTTCAACTAATCTCTGTTAAGCTTCCGGGTGCTCAAAAAACCGTTACAAACTGAGAACTTGAATCACACAAGCCTCAACGATGCTTGCTCGAAGATACCGCACTTCAAGACTTCAAGTGAAGGAATTAATCTTTCCTTCTTACAACAACAAGGGATTAGAACTTCCCTTCAAGTGTATGCAAACACTTAGCACTCAAAAACAAGACTCTCTTACATAGTGGAGATGAGTAAACTTAATACGCTCATGAACACAACAACTTCTTCAAGAGTTTGGCTCTCAAAAAACTATGAAATATATATATATATATATATATATATATATATATATGAAATGAATGTAATGAAAGTATATAAGCTTATTGTAGATTTGTATTCAGTTGTTGTGTTTAAATGAGAGGTTTTGAGGTGTATTTATAGCCCTCAAAGACTTAGTGACCGTTGCTTAATTGTTAATCACTGATACTGATTTTACGCCAGCATAATCGATTATTGTATTTTCATAATCGATTATCTTTTTAACGTTCAAAACACTAGACGTTAGATGGCAACGGTAACTAGAATAATCGATTACTCTCCATTTGATAATCGATTATTTGACCTCTCTGTAATTTCCAGATCTAGCTGGAAAATAAGGATAATCGATTATCATATAGTGATAATCGATTATCTTGCTATTCTGTGATTTCCAGTTTTAGCTGGAAACAAAGGATAATCGATTATTGAAAAAGGATAATCGATTATCTGTAGCATAATAAATTATAAAAATATTTTCCAAGTGTTTAGTTGATGACCATAAATCAAGTGTGATTTTTATGAAGATAATGATTTGGAAAATGCTTAAGTTATGTCCAGAAGTGAAAACCAATGTCAAAAACCATTTTGGCTAAGATGAAAACGTTAAAAATCATTTTGTTTGAAGTATATCAAATATGTTTGATAAAATGATTTTTGTTTTGGAGAGAAGCCAAGACTTGAATCTATTGTGGGAGCAAGATCACAATGTAAAACGACTCATTTATATCTTCGTTACTTTTCTTGATCTTGTTCTTGTTTCTTTTGTGCTTGGACTTCGACTTTGGTCCGCTAGTTAATCTTGCGTTGCTTGTTTAATGATATGACTTGATATTTGATAATCTTTCTCTTACGTCATTCATCAAACCTACAAGAGCGAACACAACTTAGTTTAATGAAAATGAAAGTGCGTTTCAATAATAACTCACGACGATTTGGCATATGTTAATTTTGCATCCACGTCGGTTTGTCATTTATCAAAACCTACAAAGATGAACACAACTTTTAATTTTAACGACTTGAGAGTGTGTTCCAACAATTTCAACTAGTAATAATTGACTAAGTCGAAGAAGTAATACGAAAATAATACAAAGATAACTGTCAAATAGAATGAAACAATCAATTGACTAATATTAACTAATAAACCTCTCTATTACAAAGATTCTCAACCTTAGAACTACTTTTACAAATCTAAATCTCTTGATAATACTAATAATTAAGACTAAGTATACTTGAGAAACTAGACATAGTTGGGGGTGCTAAATTATTTAGTCTAAAAGATCTCCTCGTACAACGTAAATAATACTTTACAATCTTAAGTGTAATGGTTGCTCATATTATCCAGTGACCACAGACTATCATCTTCAGCTATCTGATTACTAGCTTTAAGTTGTTTATCTGAAGTTCGCTAATTTAATTCTAAATCGTATCCTACATGTGCTTACATGTCCCAATCCTATTGTCCAGGAGGTGTTACACAACTATAAAGGGTGGTTCTAGAATTATCCTAGGCTGCTCAAATTAAAAGACCAGCGCCAAATAGCTTAAACAAATAAGAGTTCACAATTAGCATAGATGGCTCTCGTATACCTCAACAGATTAATTCATTTAAGCATCAAACAATCATTAATCAAACAATTTACCAGGAGATGGGCGAATTATAGGCTGGATCGAAGAATTTTCCTGTGAACAGGATTTTAATTGTGGAGGCATGTTGGACAGTTGTATAGTGAAGGAATACAAACCAATTAGACGTAAAGCCTATAACAAGGTTTCTACGTGGATATCATAGTAAAAACAGACTTCATTGTAAAATCATATGGGTTGGATCTCTAGGTGATTCCAATTTTGGATTATTAGGTTATGCAGTGGTCAAGTAATACAGGCCATTGATTGCAATCCTATATACATGACTTTTAAGTGTAAGGCATTAGGACCATAATTCTTAAAACATGGTAGCACAAAAAACTCGATTATTTAACATAAACTCCTATATCCATGATTGCAAAGTGCAGAGGCAGATAGTCGAACAAATTAGCATAGAGTAGGTCCTATATACATGATTCCTAAATGACAATGCAAATCACATAGGCAATGTTTTAGTTATCAATTGCTGGAGGCCCTAAACTCATGATTTATAAGCGGGACAGGCAAAGTTGAAGGTCATACTGGCATGATATCTATTAATAAATAATACGCAGAAAAAAAACATGGTTGACAAGTAGCAGCCAATGTTATTTAGACCTATTGGCATGCTGTACGTCTACCGGTCATTCAAGAATTAAACTACCCTAGGCCCCTTTTTAACGGGGTTTTGATACAGTTACCCACAAAAATAAAATTATTTATCCCGGCGAATAGCATCAGCACAATCGACCCCATGTGCTGGTAAGTGGCTGGCCTAATCCCGGCTAGGTAGTGATGAGGCTAGACCGTACCTACCACCAATAAACATGTATAGGTGTATGTGCAATAACAGAAAAATACATTATATTTAACAATTAAGAGGGAGGGAACATGTTATGGGGTAAGACAATTTAATATACAATTATCGGGTAAAAAGTAAAAACAACACGACAACAACTGATAAGGAATAAGAGGAAACTCCACATATGAAATCAAGAACACTTAATCCGTTGCGGCGAGCAACCTGATCATCAAATATACATATCTGTTACAGCGAGCAACCCGATTCTAAAATATATATCTGTTGCGAAGAGCAACCCGATCCTCATATATTTATCTGTTGCGGCGGGCAACACGATCCTCGAATATATCTGTCACGGAGAGCAACCCGATCCTCAAATATATCTGTTACGGCGAGCAACCCGATCCAAAAATATATATCTGTTGCGGCGAGAAACCCGATCCTCAAATATATCTGTTGCTGCAAGCAACCTGATCCTCAAATATACATGTGTTGCGGCGTGCAACCCGATCCTCAAATTTATATCTGTTGCGGCGTGCAACCAAATCCTCAAATATATATCTTTTGCGACGTGCAACCCGATCCTCAACAATCAATACCGTTGCGGCGTGCAACCTGATAATCTTTAACAATAAGATCTCACCCGAACAGAAAAGACAATCGCAACTCAAGTGCGAGGGGAGTAATAATAAAATACAAGGAGTCCCAACAAGGGAATACAACTACCAGCCCAAATATCCCGGCTAGGAAGAATACAACAAATACCTAAATCCCGGCAAGGGAATAATCACAGTACTATCGCATTTAAACACTTAGCTTCCAACATGTTGCAAATCGAGCCAATGCTCCAAAATTATACAATTCACTATTTATCCTCAACTGATCATGTGGACTAAATCAGTTCAACAAGAAGCCATAGTCGTCATCATGCCTATACATCGTACTCCACAATTAGCACATAGTAAATAATATCCTAATCCTATTCCCTCAAGCCAAAGTTATATCAAACACTTACCTCGATCCGAAAATAGCAATCAAGCCTCTAACACCGCCTTACCTCTAGAATCCAACTCCGAAAAAATGATATCTAGCCATAAATTGTTAAATATTATTAATAATGGCTCAAAAACACAATGCCATAGTCTAGAAATGACTTTCCTATCATTGCTGGAGGCCCTAAACTCATGATTTATAAGCGGGACAGGCAACGCTGAAGGTCATACTGGCATGAATTCTATTAACAAATAATACGCAGAAAAAAAACATAGTTGACAAGTAGCAGTCAATGTTATTTGGACCTATAGGCATGTTGTATGTCTACCGGTCATTCAAGAATTAAACAACCCTAGGCCCCTTTTTAACGGGATTTTGATACAATTACCCACAAAAATAAAATTATTTACCCTTGTCTACCTATTTATTTTCATACCCATTGTAGGTTTTTGTGAAGAATTATTTCTTTATTCTCCAATTCTTTTTTATTTCTATGCTTCTTTTCTTGTCTTTTTTATTTTTTTCTTTTCTCCTTTTCGTTTTTCTCGTTTTCTTCTTATTTTCTTCTTTTTTCCTTTTCTAATTTTATTTAAATTCTTTTTTATATTATTTTTCTCTTCATAATCTAATTTTATTTATTATTTTCACTATTTTTATTTTTTATATTATTACTAAATAAAAATCAATTTGTGCACCAAATAAATGTAGCTAATACAATCAAATAATATTAACTAACATATGATACCAATATAGTATATAACTATACCAACAAGTATAAAATTGTACGCAAAGAGTTTAAAAAAAATTAATTCAATTATTAAAATAAAATAATATCAATTGTCAATAAGAAATTTTAAAACTTCTAAAAGGATTTAATTGTAAGAGTATACCATTACATAGCATACAATAATTTTTTTTCGCATTTTTCAATTTGTCCCTTTTGCTGGGTAAAAGCATAAAATAAATTAAAAGGAAAAAGGCAAGTGAATTTACGGGTAATAAGTGTCACGATCCGAATTTTCCATCATCGGAAGTCGTGATGGCGCCTACTATCGTAGCTAGGCAAGACAACATTTAAAACACATTCACGCCTTCATTCAAGCGATAATAATAACAAGAACAATAATTTAAAACGGAAGATTTTTAAATACTTAAATAACTGAAAAGGGAAATATAAAAGTTGCAAGTTACACTTCTACCCAGTATCTGGTGTCACTACTCACGGACCACTAAGGAGTATTAAAACAAAAGTCTGAAAGAAATACATATAAATGTCTGTCTCGATACAAAGAAAACAAACAATACTAAAAAAAGGGGCTTCGGCCTGCGAACGCCAGCTAGGCTACCTTGGAAGTCCCTGAACCGAAATCAGTGCACGAACAATACTGCTGCTGAGGTCCAAAAGCTGCTCCTGGATCTATGCAAAAAGATGCACAGAGTGAAGATCACCACAACCGACCCCATGTGCTGGTAAGTGCGTGGCCTAACCCCGGCGAGGTAGTGATGAGGCTAGACTAGGAGCTACCACCAATAAACATGTACAGATGTATGTGCAATAACATGAAAATACATTATATTTAACCGTTAAGAGGGAGGGTACATGCTATGGGGTAAGACAATTTAATATACAATTATCGGGTAAGAAGTAAAAACAACACGACAACAACTGATAAGGAATAAGAGGAAACTCCATATATGAAATCAAGAACACTTAATCCATTGCGGCGAGCAACCTGATCATCAAATATACATATCTGTTGTAGCGAGCAACCCGATCCTAAAATATATATCTGTTGCGAAGAGCAACCCGATCCTCATATATTTATCTGTTGCGGAGAGCAACACAATCCTCGAATATATTTGTCACGGAGAGCAACCTGATCCTCAATATATCTGTTACAGCGAGCAACCCAATCATAAAATATATATCTGTTGCGGCGAGCAACCCGATCCTCCAATATATCTGTTGCTGCAAGCAACCTGATCCTCAAATATACTCTGTTTGTGTCGTGCAACCCGATCCTCTAATTTATATATGTTGCGCAGTGCAACCCGACCCTCAAATATATATTTGTTACGGCGTGCAAACCGATCCTCAAATATATATCTGTTGCGGCGTGCAACCTGATCCTCAACAATCAATACCGTTGCGGCGTGCAACCTGATAATATTTAACAATAAGATCTCACCCAAACAGAAAAAACAATCGCAACTCAAGTGCGAGGGGAGTAACTATAAAATGCAAGGAGTCCCGACAAGGGAATACAACTAACAACCCAAATATCCATGCAAGGAAGAATACAACAAATACCTAAATCCCGGCAAGGGAATAATCATAATACTATCGCTTTTAAACACTTAGCTTCCAACATGTTGCAAATCGAGCCAATGCTAAAAAATTATACAAATCACTATTTATCCTCAACCATTCATATCACGTGGACTAAATCAGTTCAACAAGAAGCCATATCACATCATTCGAATTAAAAGCAGTTAAGACTCACGGTCATGCTAGGATCCGGTGCATAGATAACCATCATCATACCTATACACCGTACTCCACAATTAGCACTTAGCAAATAATATCCTAATCCTATTCCCTAAAGCTAAAGTTAGATCAAACACATACCTCGATCCAAAAATAGTAATCAAGCCTCTAACACCGCCTTTCCTCTAGAATCCAACTCCGAAACAATGATATCTAGCCATAATTTGTTCAATATTTTTAATAATGGCTCAAAAACACAATTCCATAGTCTAGAAATGACTTTCCTATCATTCTTCTAAAAATACCAACATCCGACCCCGGGCCCACATGGTCCAAACTCGAGACTCAGGCGAAAACTCAATCACCCAAAACCCCACGAGTTCAAATATACAATTTGTTTTAAGATTCGACCCCAAATTGAGGTTGAGTCACCCAAAATTCCCAAAAACTTAACTCAAGCCAAAATCCTTAATTCCTACTTTGATTATATGTTTTTGGCTTAGGAATTTACTAATTAGGTGAAGAAATAATGAAGGGATGAAGTTAAAATTACTTACCCAAAGAGTTATGAAGAAAGAGGAGTTTGGAGTTCGTCAATGGAGTAATTTAGGAAGGAGCACGTGTGAAAAATGGGGAAAATCCCGTCACTGATCTAATTTTAAACATAAAAATTCACTGGGCAAAAATGCCCTTCGCGATCAGGGGAATGGGGACACGATCACGGTGAAGAAAATCTCGGAGCTGCTCGATCGCGTGAGGGTTGCTTCGATCGCATAGAGGAAAATCACTGAGGGGTCAATTTGGCCTATGCGATCGTGTGGGCTGGTACGCGAACGTGGAGAAGGGGGAAGCTGGAATTTACGCGATCGCGTGAAGGAAGCTGCGGTCACGTAGAGGAAGAAGCCAAAACAGTGCCATCGCGTGGCTGAGGCCGCGATCTCATAGAAGGAATTCTCCGTGCAAAAAATGCAAAAAAAAACTGATGTATTTCTAAGTGTAAAAACATCCCGAACAACCCCCAAAACACTCCCGAGCCCTCGAGGCTCCTGACCTATCACATACACTAACTCAATAACATCCTACGAACTTAGTCGAGCGATCAAATAACCAAAATAACATCAAATTCAACGAATTAAACTCCAAAATCATATCCCATTTCAAAGTTCATTAACCTTAACTTTAGATATTTAGGTCCGAAACACGTCATACGATGTCGAATTTCGACCAAATTTCAATGAAAGCGCTTAACGCTCATTTAAAACCTGTACCGGGCGTCGAAGTCAAAATACGAGCCCGGTACCTATTTTTTCTAACTCAATTTTTATATCATTTTCAGATAAACTATTTCTTTCAAAAATTTCGTACTCGGGCCTGGGACCTCGGATTTTGATTCCGGGAATACGCCAGAGTCCCATAATTTCCTACGGACCCTCTAGGACCTTCACATTACGAGTTCGGGTCTGTTTACCCAAAATGTTGACCAATGTCAACTATGTCTATATAAATATCAAAATTCTTTAAATTTTTCATAGAATTCACATATTTTAACATAAAATTTTTTTGGCTTCGCACCCAGACTATGCATGCAAATCGAGGCAACAAAAATCGAGGTTTTCAAGTCCTCGGAAGCACGGAGAAAGGGAGAGTAACGTTGATGATCATTTGGGTTATCACATCCTCCACCTCTAAAACAACCGTTCGTCCTCGAATGGACAAAAGAGAGAAGTACCTTAGTCGGAAATACATGGGGATAACGGCTCCGCATATCAGACTCGATTCCCAGGTCGATTCCTCAGTAGGCTGACCTCTCCACTAAACACGTACTATAGGAAAACTCTTCGACCTCAACTGTCAAACTTACCGGTCCAAAATAGCCTCCGGCTCCTCCTCATATGACAAATCCTTGTCCAATTGGATGGTGCTGAAATCTAACACGTGGGCGGGATCGTCGTGATACCTCCGAAGCATGGATACATTAAAACCTGGATGCACGGCGGACAAGCTAGGCGGCAAGGCAAGTCTATAAGCCACCTCTCCCACGCGATCAAGAATCTCAAATGGGCCAATAAACCTAGGGCAAAGCTTGCCCTTCTTCCCGAATATCATCAAGCCCTTCATAGGCGATACTCGGAGCAATACTCGCTCACCAACCATAAAGAAACATCCCTGACCTTGCGATCTGTGTAACTATTCTGCCTAGACTAAGCTGACCGAAGTTTGTCCAGATTGATCTTGAGCTTATCCAAGGCCTCCTAAACTTGATCTGTACCCAATACCCGAGCCTCTCCCAGCTCAAAGCGTCTGACTGGGAACCAACACTGCCTACCATAAAACGCCTCATACGGAGCCATCTGAATGCTGGACTGGTAGATGTTGTTGTAGGAAAACTCTACTATGGAAACAACTGGTTCCACGAGCTTCCAAAATCAATAACGCAGGCTCGGAGCATATCCTCAAGAATCTGAATAGTCCTCTCGGACTAACCTTCCGTCTAGGGATGAAATATTGTACTCATATGAGCCTGGATGCCCAACTCGTGCAGTACCGCTCTCCAGAAATGTGAGGTAAACTGCGGGCCCCGGTCCGAAATGATAGATATAGGCACCACATGAAGGCAAACGACCTCCGTGATGTAAATCTCAACATATCTCTCGGACGAATAGGTGGTGGAAACTGGAATAAAATGCGCTGACTTGGTCAGCCTATCAACAATAATACATATAGCATCAAACTTCTTCTGAGTCATCGGAAGGCCAATACCAAAATCCATGGTAATTCTCTCCCACTTCCACTCGGGAAGCTTAATCCTGAAAAATAAACCACTGGGCCTCTGATGCTCGTACCTAACCTGCTGACAGTTCAGACAACGAGCCATATATGCAACAATGTCCTTCTTTATTTTGCGCTACCAATAATACTGCCTCAAATCCTGATACATCTTCGCGGCGCCCGGATGAATAGAAGAGCTATGGGCCTCCGCTAAGATCAACTCCCGAATACTGTCAACATTGTGCACACAAACTCACCCCTGCAGCCTCGATACACCATCATCTCCCAAGGTAATTTTCTTAGCACCTCCCCGCTGCACCATGTCTCTCAGGACATATAAATAGGGGTCATCAAACCGCCGCTCACGGATATGCTCCATCAACGACGAACGAGTGACCATGCAAGCTAACACCCTGCTAGGCTCAGAAATATCCAACCTCACAATAGACTGTATAATGCCCTGAGCCCGTGGGAAAAATTAATACCGGTGTCGTGGTCAAAGCTGTATTGAGCTTCTGAATGCTCGTCTCACACTCGTCCGACCACCTAAACTGGGCACCCTTCTGGCTCAACCTAGTCATCGGGACTGCAATAGATGATAACCCCTCCACAAACCGACGGTAGTAACCTGCTAACCCCAACAAACTCTGAATCTCTATAGTTGAAGCTTGTCGAGGCCAGTTCTTGACTCCCTTTATCTTCTTCAGGTCCACCTATATACCCTCTGCTGATACGACATGACCTAGAAATGCTACTGAGCCTAACCAAAACTTGTACTTCGAGAACTTAGCATATAACCGACTATGCTTCAGAGTCTGAAGAACCACTCCGAGGTGCTGCTCATGCTCCTCCTGCCTTCGGGAGTATATAAGAATATCATCAATGAAGACTATCACGAAAAAGTCCAAATAAGGTCTGAACACTCGGTTCATCAACTCCATGAACGCTACTGGGGTATTAGTCAACCCAAATGACATGACCAAGAACTCGTAATTCCCATACCGAGTACGAAATGCTGTCTTAAGGACATCAGATGCCCTAATCCTCAGCTGATGATAGCCAGAACTCAAATCTATCTTTGAAAATACTTTCGCACCCTATAGTTGTTCGAATAAATCATCGATCCTCGGTAGTGGATACTTGTTATTAATCGTTGCCTTGTTCCAGTGCCGGTAACCAATGCACATTCTCATAGAACAGTCTTTTTTCTTCCCAATAGCACTAGCGCACCCCAAGGTGATACACTGGGTCTAATGAAACCCTTATTAAGCAAGTCCTAAAGCTGATCCTTTAACTCTTTCAACTCTAGCGGCGCCATGCAATACGGTGGAATGGAAATGGGCTGAGTGCCCGGTGCCAGATCAATATAGAAATTGATGTCCCTGTCGGGCGGCATGCCCGACATGTCTTATGGGAAAACATCGGGGAATTCTCGGATAATAGGAACATAATCAATAGACAGGACCTCAGTGCTGGAGTCACAAACATAAACCAGATAAGCTAGACACCCCTTCTTGACCCTGCTCGAGCCTTCATATATGAAATAACGTTGCGACTGGTATAACGGGGGGTCCCTCTCCACTCTAATCAAGGCAAATCTGGCAACGCCAAGGTCAGAGTCTTGGCATGGCAATCCAAGATCGCATGATACGGGGACAACCAATCCAATCCTAATATGACGTCGAAATCTACCATACCCAAGAGCAACAAGTAAACATGGGTCTCAAGACCCTTAAATACCACGACACAGGAACGATGAACCCGATCCGCCACTATTGAATCCCCCACTGGTGTAGACGCATAAACAGGAATACCCAAGGCCTCACTAGGAATAACCAAATTGGATGCAAAAATAGAACAACATATATGCATACGTGGATCCAGGATCAAATGGAACTGAAGCATCTCTAATACAAATCATAACGGTACCTGTAATGTCTGCATCTAAAGACTCAACCTCGAAACTGGTTGTTGGTTGACCTCTACTTCCACCTCTAAGACCTCTACCCGCGCCTCTAGCCGACTGGGTAGGTTGTGGAGTAGCTGGTGCCTGAACCATAGGACAAAGATCTTGCTATTGAGAACCACCTGAAACGCGAGGGAAAAATCTGACAATGTGCCTCGGATCACCACAAGCATGGCAAAACCTCGACTACTGCGGCTGAGCACTCCTCAACCTCGGGCAATGTCTCTTGATGTAACAAAATTCCCCACACTCATAACATCTACACAAATGCTGCAACTGAGGAAACTGCGATTGGCCCTGTCGACCTGAATGATCACCTGAAGTACCATGAGTGACCTGCGGAGCTGACTGAAAGGACCTAGAAGGATTGTCTCTACCATAAGAACCTCTACCTTCAAACGAGGTACCTCTGAATCTGCCTGCATGACGAGGCCTCTTATGTTATCTATGAACACCTCTCTGTGGCAGTATCGTCTCAACTCTACGGCCCACATCGACCGCCTCCTAGAAGATGATATCACTCCTGGCCTAAGCCACTGCACCCTGCTGACCTATCACAGTTGGCTGAACCACTGGAAACAAAATCGCTCGAATGACACTCTCCACAAAGCCTACATATCTGACCAAAACATCTTGGAGAACTGCGGTGGCTATGAAATCCTCTAGGACCAGAGTTGGGCCCACCGGAGCTGCTGGCGCTGGAACCTCCTCATCGTAGTCAACATGAGGCTCCACATCTGGTACTGTTGCTTGGGGCTGAGCTCTGCCCCAACCTTGGCCTCTGGCACGGCCTCGGCCTCTGTCCCTCGTGAAAACTGTTGTTGGGGGCTCGGACTTATGAGCTGCAGAAGAGGAAGCGCAAGTTCTCTCCATATGAGAAGAGTAGAGTAGAAAATTCAATCGATGTCTGAGAAATGGAAACGCACGACAAGAAAGAACAAAGTGAAATTTTTCCCAACTCTGTAGCATCTGTGATAAATACAAATGTCTCCGTACCATTCTCTCATACTCTACCGAGCTTGTCCGTGAGTTGTGAGACCTAAGTAACCTAGTGCATTGATACCAACTTGTCACGACCCAAATTTCCCATCATCGAGAGTTATGATGGCGCCTACTATCGGAGCTAGGCAAGCCAACACTAAAAAAACATTCATGGCTTCATTCAAGAAATAATAATAACAAGAACAATAATTTAAAACAGAAGAATTTTACATACTTAAATAACTGAAAATGGTAATATAAAAGTTCCAAGTTACACTTCTACCCAGTATCTGGTGTCACTACTCACAGACCACTAAGGAGTACTAAAACAAGAGTTTGAAAGAAATACATATAAATGTTTGTCTCTATACAAAGAAAACAAACAATACTAAAGAAAGGGGCTTCGTCATGCGAACGCCAGGTAGGCTACCTTGGAAGTCCCTCAATTGAAATCAGCGCACGAGCAATACTGCTGCTGAGGTCCAAAAGCTGCTCCTGAATCTGTGCAAAAAGATACACGGAGTCTAGCATCAGAACAACCAACCCCATGTGCTGGTAAGTGTCTGGCGAGGTAGTGACGAGGCTAGACCGGACCTACCACCAATAAACCTGTACAGATGTATGTGCAATAACATGGAAATACATGTATTTAACATTTCAGAGAGAAAGGGGAACATGCTATGGGGTAAGACAGTTTAATATACAGTTATCAAGTAAGAAGTAAAAACAACACGACAATAACTTATAAGGAATAGCAGGAAACTCCACATATGAAATCAAGCACACTTAATCCATTGCGGTACGCGTACGCGGGATGGGGGAAGCTGGAAGCTATGCGATCATGTGAAGGAAGCTGCAATCCCATAGAGGAACAAGCCAAAACAGTGCGATTGCGTGGCTGAATCCGCGATCGCGTAGAAGGAATTCTCTGTGCAAAAATTGCAGAAAATCTGATGTATTTCTGAGTGTAAAAACATCTGACCACTCCCGAAAACACTCCCGAGCCCTCCAGGCTCCCGACCAAACACACACTCTAACTCAATAACATGCTACAAACTTAGTCGAGCGATCAAATCGCCAAAATAACATCAAATTCAATGAATTAAACTCCAAAATCATCATTTCCCATTTCAAAGTTCATAAACCTTAACTTAGATATTTAGGTCCGAAACACATCAAACGATGCCCGATTTTAACCAAATTTTACAGAAAGCGCTTAACGCTCATTTAAGATCTGTATCGGTCGTCCAAACCAAAATACGAGCCCGATACCTATATTTTCTAACTTATTTTCTTTTTAATTTTTATATCATTTTTAGATAAATAATTTCTTTCAAAAATTCTGTACTCGGGCCTAGGATCTCGGAGTTTGATTTCGGGAATACTCTCGAGTCCAATATTTTCCTTCGGACCCCTCTGAGACCATCACATCATGGGTTTGGGTTCGTCTACCCAAAATATTGACCGAAGTCAACTATGTAAATATTAATATCAAAATTCTTTAAAATTTCCACAGAATTCACATATTTTAACAAAAAAAATTTCCAGCTTAGCGCCCGGACTGTGCATGCAAATCGAGGCAACTAAATGCGAGATTTTCAAGGCCTCGGAAGCACGAAGAAAGGGAGAATTACGGTGATGACCCTTTGGGTCATCACAATAAGTATACTATTATAGTACATTGTATAATATTATACAATATTTTGCATATTCTTACAGTATGTCATATATAACAATGTATTGTATACTATAATAGTATATTGTTACAGTATAACTATATACTCCTATAGTATAGTAGTATATTGTACCAATATACTATTTTGTAACAATAATAGGGTACTATTGCAATAGAGTTATATACACCTACATTATATTGTATACCGCAGCAATATACTGTAGTTGTGTTCTTCTTCGATTTTCAACTGAAAATTTCAATCTTAATCATCCCAAATCAGCTCCAAATGGTATAAAAATTCAGTATGCACTTTCAGAAGGTACTATAATCAATATTTAATAATACCCACTTTGGATCAAACAAAAAATCTTCAAAATTAAAACTGTGTTTCATGCCCAATAATGGTGGATAATGGAAAACTCAAAAGATGATATTAGCATGGGACCAGAGACATAATTGACCAGATACTTCTGTATATTCCATACCCACAAATATTATTGCTACCACACAAAACTAAGGATATTCTTTTGGAGTTTGAATCTCTATTTCACCCCTTGAAGTTCTCTTTCAAGATTCTTTATTTGCGGGAACTATTTCATTAAAGTTCGTACTCAACAACAAAAGCTCTTAAATATTTAGTTGCATGCCAGAAAAAAAAATATGAGGTTGGTGGACAAGATAATAGAGAAAAGAATAAAATCTAAAGAAAAGTTTGATAATTTTCTAGCTCAGCTTTTGCTTGCAGGTTGCGGCTGGAAAATTAGCAGGTAATTAATTTGGGCTCCATCGGTAAAATAGTAAATAATTTGGGTATGGAAATTAAAGGCTAAATAATTTAAATTTAATGGGTATAAAGTGAGATATTCTCCTTTTTAACTAAATTTTCCCTCATCATCTATACTTATTACAAACCAAGAGAAAAATAATTATAGGCACAATATGAATCCATAAACAACCTAGTCACACGTCTAGTCCTTTAACAGTCTCAACATCTTGCCGACCAACAGGTCCAAGCTCCAGGTGCATAAGGTTAAGAGGACAATGCATATTTCGACCCAGTACCAAACCAAACCCAGATTCTCAAACAGACCAACTCTATTAACTAACACCCTACATGTGATGACCCAAAATTGATCACTCGCTTTGAAAGTAAATTTTGTGTTCCGAGATATCAAAAATATCTTTTTTTTCTCCCCACAATTTGCGTGCACAGTTCGTACGTATTTTCGAAATTTGTTTTATCTGAAATTTAAGTAAAATAGTGAAATTGGTCTTTAAAATTGGTTAAAGTTTACTTGGTTTAATATTCTTGGAAAATGGACCGAGACCCATAATTTGACGATCTCGTAGGGTGTGATATAAAATAGGGGACTTAGGCGTATGCCAAGAATCGAATTTCGAGGTTTCGAGCCCTAGAAAAATAATTCTTAAAGAAAGTTCTTTGATGGAAAATATAGTGGTTTTAGAAGTGAGTTGATGCATTCTCTTGATAGTACCGGGCCCGTATCTTGGTTCCGGATCTCGATACAAGTTTAAAATAATAGTTAAGTTGAATCTGTGCAATTTGATAAAAATCAAAATTGGTTTGGTAAAAAATGGACCTATAGTTGAGAAAATGAAAAATTTGATATTCTTATGCAATTTAATAAATTTGTGGTTTAATTCATAGTTGTTGATCTTATTTTGATGATTTGATCGCACGAGCAAGTCCATATGATGTTTGTAAATTTGCATACAGGATTATTTTGGATAGTCCACGGAGTGAACTTAGACATAGAAAAATATTAGCTATTGCAGGTATCTAAACGGAGATTCACGGTTTTCGGTGAATCTTCGCGACCGTGTTAGGACTTTGCTACCGCGGTGGGGTTTTCACGGTCAGTGGTGACCAAGGCCAAACGTCCCAAAACACAAAAGAGGGGGGAGACTTCGTTGCCGCGGTGGGCTCTCGTTATTTCGTGGTCCGCAGATGGGGGACTTCGCTGCCGCGGTGGGCTCTCATTATTTCGCGGTCTTTAGAGCAGCTTCGCGGCCGCGATCATTTTTTTGCAGTCAGCACTGAGGATCTGAGAGGGGTATACATAAACGAGACTTTTTATCCATTTTTATTTTTCAAAATAAAACATAAGAGGCGATCTTTCAAACGCCCTTTCTTCCCCAAAACACAAGTAGGTAAATTTACACTCATTTGTTTTACTCCATAACTTCTTTCTACAAGATTTCATCCTATAATCTAGAGTTTTCATGGTGGAATTGAGGATTTTGGATAGAACTTAGAAATATTAGAATTTGGGGATTTAGACCTCCAATTGAGGTTGGATTCAAAAGTAAATCTCATACCCGGGCTCGGGGGTGAAAGGGGTAATCGGATTTTGGTCCGAATTTCCGGTTTAGACCAAGCGTTCACGGGGTCAATTTTTGACTTTTTCGGGAAATTATTTGAAAACCTATTCTCATGCATTAGGACTTGTTTATTTAATATTTATTGATATCGTTAAAGTAAATTATAACTATTGACAAGAGAATTGGAAGTGGAATCGAGAGGTAAATCGGTAGTTGAGGCTTGATTATATTCGTGGCATTGAGGTAACTGCTTGGTCGAACCTTAGCTTAAGGGAATATGAGTTTTGGTTTTATTTGCTATGTGTTATGTGTTGAGTACGATGTATAGGTGTGGTGACGAGTATCTATACGTTTGTGTCAAATATGCATGTGAGTCATATACTATGATTGTTGTGACTCTATTATGTATTGTCCATGCTTAATATAAGGATTATAAAAATTCAATAAGGTTTATGAAAGTATTCTTGGTAATTGATCATTGTTGAGCACTGGTTCACGTTGAGACTTCGGTTGTGAAAGGATTGTGGAAAACGAAATGAGATATATTGTTGATTCCCTTAGCGGAATATTGTTGTTTATGATATTATTTTCCTTGCCAGGGTGTTGTTGATATTGTTTCCCTTACCGAAATGTTATTTTTATGCTATAGTTCCCTTATCAGGATTCTTTTGCCATTGCTGTTGATTTGTATATTGGGATCGGGTTGCACGCTGCAATAATAATATATAGGAACGGGTTGTGCGCCGCAACAAGGAATAATAAGGGAGGATAGGTGGGTCAGGTTGCACGCTGCAACATAATTATATGATTGGAATCGAGTTGCATGCCGCAACATCATTATATGATTGGGACCAGGTTACACGCTGCAACATCATTATATGATTGGGATGGGATTACATGCCGCAAAAGTATTATATGAATGGGATCGGGTTACAAGGCGCAAAAGTATCTAATGATTGGGATCGGGTTGCACTCTGCAACAAGAAAGAATAAAAGTGAATATTGATTCGTTATCTTTTTCCCTTATTCTTGCCAATGTGAAATTATGGTATTCTTTATTCTTCTCTACCGAACTTCTATTAGTACTTGATATTTCCCACATCATGTTTTCCCCTTCCCCTCTTTAACTGCTAGTTTCTGTTATCATTAGTTGTCGTATATGTTTTAACTCCATAGGTTTATTTGGTAGTCTTGTCCTAGCCTCGTCCCAACATTTCCGGGGTTAGACTCGACACTTACCAGCACATGGGGTAGGTTGTGCTGATACTACACTCTAAAATGTGTGCAGATCCCGGTACTAGAGCTTTTGAACCATAGCGAGGTTGATGCCTTCAGCCCAGTGGATACCCGAGGTAGTTCTACAAACATTCGCAGGACTTGTCGCCCCCTTCCATCCTTTCCATTTTATTCTTATTTATTGCAATGACAGATTTTGTATTTTTTTTGTTCAGACCCTATTTGCAGTATTCATTGATGGTCTGTGACTTTGTGACACTGGTTCTAGGTGGATAATTTCTATGGCATCATAATTGTATTAAGTTAAATTATTAGATTTCGTCTTCCGCATTTCTTCTTATTACTATTATATATTAATCATAAGTGAATTTATATTTGTTAATAGATAAGGAAAAAAGGATAAAAAAAATTTTATTTGTCGGTTTGCCTAGCTTTCACTAGTAGACGCTATTACGATCCCCGGACATGAAAAATCCGGGTCGTAATACCACTAAGATACAAATTGCAAGTGGAAGGTTATGCCAACAAACGGCTTAGACCTTAAGTAGTAAGCATACATGTACATACAAAGGTTCAATCTTCAAGTATTACCAAACTAACCAATAAATAGGATTCCCTCAGTAACCTTGTAGAATATGAGGTTTAGGAGATGAGAAAGAGCACATAAGTAAGGTAGGAACATGCTTGAAAGCTTTCAAAATCACATGAAGAGTCTCACAGACATATGATCTTAGTATAACCTCTAAGGGGTACACGAAATCACATAGGTCTAGTATCATAATCATACGTATGATGGGATCAAATTAAGGTGACTGCATCTTAAAGACAAGTTTTCTAGGATGGCTAGGCTTTACATATCACAAGACAGAATACATAGCATGAAAATCTATGATAGAAACATCCTCTACATATGGATTCTAAGTATAACACTTAGCGAATCAAACATGTAGTTATCTAATTCTTAATGGGAACAGAGGGGTTCTGCAGGTCCATTATTACACACACATGAGTATATTCACATGTGGCAGGGATCACATTAGAGGCGATTAAACTCGAGTGAACTAACAATATCAGACATGAACTCTCGGAATACCACATTGACAAATGAAATTGCAGCAAAGTTTCATGGCCCACAATATAGATTTATCGTAATGGCACCTAAACCAACTCGCTAGATAAGACAATTAACAGTCAACCACAATATAATAATAATGATAAGAGTCAAGAATAAAATAACTAAATTTTATACAACTCTTAAGGGATTACTAGTACAAATCACGAACTTCTAAAACTTAGAGTTTACAAAGCTTATATAAAATAAATATATCATCTGTTCGAAAATAAAGCTACCAAGAACAAGAGGCAGCTATAATCGGAACACATGTACATCTTCAATGGCATCTCCCTCCGTACCAGCAATATCAACTCCAAAATCTAGACACGAGGTGCAGAAGTATAGTACGAGTACAACCGACCCCATGTAGTCAATAAATAACAAACATAACCTTAGTTTGAAATCAGTGACGAGCTTGGACAATGGTCTGAATCCAACACTAGTATCCAAGAACAACTCGTAAATATAATAAAAGCATTACAAGAAACAACTCAAAGATATTATTCTCAGCTTATCCACAGTTACGAAATATAGGTATGCTTTTCAAGTATAACGGTAAAACCCGAATCTTTCACTAAAATTACCAAAATATGAGTACATCCGAGAATAATGATTTTTCCCAAAAACTTTCAACGATATATAAGTTGTTTCATTATTAAATAGCAAAAGAAAATTACATCTCTATGATTACATGTCAATGTGCATGTGAATTCATGAATGTCACAAACCGTGTAGCATGAGAAAATGCATCTCTATGCGTGTATCTCAAGTATGCATGTCAAATATAATGCACCACAGTGATAAACTCATGTACTCATACTCTCAAAGTAATCAATATCACTGACTCGCACTCCCGCACAACATGCTCAATCACTCAGCACACTCAATCACTCAGCACTATACGTTACCTACGAATATTTCTGATATGTCGGGCTTTGGAGGAGCAGATCCTGCCCTAGCGCTAATATAAAGCCAATATGGCCCGCTGCGGCGTACAGTCCATAATTAATAATAAAACCTATAAGGCATGCTGCGACGTGCAACCCGATCCATATGATAATAATAAAGCCTATAAGGCCTGCTTCGACATACATCTCGATCCATATTATAATAATAATAATAATAATAATAATAATAATAATAATAATAATAATAATAATAATAATAATAATAATAATAATAATAATAACAATAATAGTAATAATAATAATAATAATAATATAAAACTAATATGGCCTGCTGCATCGTGCTGCCCGATCAACCATATTTCTCAAAACATGGCTCTCAGGCCCCAACTCAGTCATCTACTTCTCCAGCCTCTCGAGCTTATAAGTCTCATGCTAATCATCCCAAACAATGATAATATGATATGACAACAAATGATAATAGAGACTGAGATATGATATGCGAATGAATGAAAATTAGTGAGTATGTAATTGCAGTTTAAGCAAATAATTCAATAGCAGAGATGACCTCAGTGGGTCCCAACAGAATAAGCACATAGTCTAAGCATGATTTCTAGCATAATTCACAGCTCAAGTACTCTAACATGTAGAAATTTCATGAATAAAAACAAGATTAGGTAACTATACAATATCATAAAATGAGTCATAATTCACTATGCCCACACTCCCATCACCTGGCATGCGCTTCATCTCAACACCAAATAAATAACAGGTAAGTTAAGCGATTCATATCCTTCACACTAAGTTTAGAAGTGTAACTTACCTCTAACAAGACGAATCTAATATTGAGCAAGACAAAAAATACTCAATAAATACAATCTCGCGCACCAACCTCCGAACGGCTTCAAACTATCCAAAAGCAACTCAAGAACATCAAATAAGGCCATAGAAAACAAACTCAATCGATAAAGATGGAATCTTTAATTAAAAGCCCGAACTCAACCAAAAGTCAAACCCGGACCATATCACAAAATACGATGATACTTAATAAAATCGACAACCCATTCAATTACGAGTCAAACCATATTAATTTCACTCAAATTAGAATCCAAATTGATGTTCAAAACTCCAAAACTTACTTTAAAACTTTTTGGACAAAATCTCCAAAATTTCACTTTGAAATCATCAATGAAATGCCAAAATCGAAGATGGATTCATGAAATATAACCAAAACTGAGTAGCTTACCCCTATACATAAGGTAAAAATCGCCGCAAAAATTGCCCAAATCCGTGTTCTGCAACTCAAAATATGGCCAAATGAACAAACTCTCGATATTATATGCTTCTGCCCAGTTGTTCTACCTCGTTTCTTGTGCCAAATGATCCTGAAGCTTGCTTATGATGCCTCCAATGGATTTTTTATGAAATTCCAGTCAAGTTAGGCATTTGAATCATTCATTTTGAGCTTATAATAATAGAGATATGTTATTTTCAATATTTGAAAATAGTGTAGATTTTAAAGACAATTTTAATGGTAATTTTGTAACTAATCTGAAAATATAGCAATCCAATTCTTAACAAAATAACTATAAATTTCTTATATGGCATCGAAACTTGATGATTCTAGTTGTTATGGTTCCAAAATTATTATACGGATATAATGTTTTAGTCAAAATACGAATCAAAAGACGTTTGATCAATAAAGCAACCTTTATGCTCAAATCAACGTCGAGACTGAAAGTAATCACTATACAACACCAAACATAACCAATATTCATCAAAAGTTAACCAAATTTGGGGACATGTCAAAATTTATCATACAAATCAATTGGAATAATTAAAACCTTATTTTGAATCTGATTACCTAAAAGTTAAACCTTGGTCAACTCTTCTAACTCAAAGCTTCTAAAATGAGAATCATTCTTCCAAATCAATCCCGAACTGCTCGAAAACTGAAAGCAACCATATACACAAGCTATAATACTTAAAATGAAGCTACTCAAGACTTCAAACAGTTGAACAAAATACAATTGCTCAAATCGACTGGTGGATCGTTACACAAAGTTAGGATGACATGTATCATAGTACAATGTTTCAATTCACATATTGCATAAAACCAAAGCCCTAAGTCATGTTTTTTATATTGATAGGAGTTCATACAGTAAGGGCATGTGGAGTGCACATAAGTACAAATAAATGAAAGAAATATCCTAAAACATATTCATACTACGTCTACCTTTCCTTAGGCCCTCCAATTTCAACCTCTCACACCTCCTCACAAGGGTTTCTGTGTTTCTCGTCCTCACATGTCCAAGCCACTTAAGTCTCGCTTCCTACATCTTGTCTTGAATAGGGGCAACACCCACTTTTTCACAAATATCCTCATTACTAATCCTATCCAACTTGATGGCCCGCATATCCATCTCAGTATTTTCATCTCTACTACCTTCATCTTCTAGACATCGGCACTCTTGACTGGGTAACACTAAGTTACATATAACATAGCCAGTCTGACCACCACAAAATACCATAAATGAGTCTCTATTTTATGTATCCCACCAAAATACGATGTGACATCTTCATTAATCATCCAATCCCTTTGAATAATAGACCTAAGGTACTTAAAACTTCCTCTCTTAGGAATCACGTGTCAATCAAGCCTGACATTTCCTTCCACTCCCCGGGTCAGACCACTAAACATTTACTCCAAGTATTTTATCATGGTCCTGCTCAACTTGAAACCTTTAGACTCTAGGGTTTGCCTCCGCACCTCTAACCTCGTGCTAACACAGTCTCCTGTCTCAAAAATCCATATAATATCATCTACAAATAACATGCACCCCCCCCCTCGGGATGTGGTATGCCAGCATATTCATCACTAGGGCAAACAAAAAGGGGCTGAGTGCTGACCCCTAGTGCAACCTCATTATGACCAGAATTTTTTGGAGTCCCCTCTTACTGTCCTTATCTGGGTCTTCGCTTTATTATACATGTACTTGGTCATCCTAATGTAGGAAGTCGGTACACCTCTAGCCTCTAAATATCTCCATAAAACCTCATTAGAGACTTCATTTTAAGCCTTTTCTAAGTCGATGAACGCCATATGCAAGTCCCTCTTCCTTTCCTTATACTGCTCCATCAATATCCTAACAAGGTGAATGCTTCTGTAGTCGGACGCCCCACCATAAAACCAATCTGGTTTTCAAAAATAGATACATTCCTCCTTACCTTTAGCTCTACCAATCTCTCCCAAATTTTCATAGTATGTCTATGTAGCTTGATACCCCGATAATTATTATAATTTTGGATACCACCCTTGGTTTTGCATAAAGGAACCATTATGTTCCACCTACACTCTTCAGGCATCTTCTCCGTCTTAAAAATGACATTTAATAACCTAATGATCCACTCCAATCCCGCCCCGCACCTGCTATTCCAAAACTCTACTTGAATTTCATTCGGCTCGGTTTATTTTCCCTTGCTCATCTTATGCATAGCCTCTTCGGACTCCTCAACTTTAATCCGCCTATAATACCTAAAGTTATAATATTTCTTGACGAATCCCAAATCACCCAGTATAAAGTTCATGCCCTCCTCCTCGTACAAGAGAGTATGGAAGTAAGTCTGCTATCTTTGATGAATATGCCCCTCATCCAACAAAACTCTACCCTCTTTGTCCTTGATGCATTTCACTTGGTCAAAGTATCAGGCCTTCCTTTTTCTCACCTTGGGTAGCTTGAAGAGCCTCTTATCCCCACCTCGGACCTTGAGTCTTCATGCAAACGATCAAGCGTTGCAGTTTTAACTACCGTGACTGCTAACTTTGCCTCCTTCTTTACAACTTATACCACTCTCTATTCTCCCTCTTCTCTTCCTCGTATACACTTTTCAGTAGATTTGGGTACACCGCTTTCTTGATTTTCACTCTGCCTTGATCTTCTCCATTCCACCGCTGGTCTCCTTTGTTACTACAAGAGTAGCCCTTTGAGACCCCTAATACCTCTTTATTATTTTCTCTAATATACTGTGCAGTCGTGGTCCACAAAACTCTTGTATCCCCATTATTCCTCCAAGTCCCCATACTCAACACTGTAACCCTCAACTCCTACAATTTGTCTTCCATCAAGGCTCGCCACTTGATCCTAGGTTGGCCATACACCACCTTCTTCCTCCTCCTTTTCGTGATCTCAAGGTCTGTGATCAGTAGCCTATGAAGGGTTTTGATATTCTCCTTCGGGATGACTTTTCTATCCGTGTAAAGACATTTATCGGACTTCCTATATAGTAGATAATTAATCTAGGTCTTGACCACCAAACAAGGGAAGGTCACCAAGCATTCCTCCTTCTTCAAAAAACTCGAGTTTACTATCACCAAATCAAACTCTCTAGCAATGTCTAGTAGAGAAGTTCCTCCTCTATTTCTATCTGTAAAACTGATGGTACCATTCGTATCATCATACACCCTAGAGGTCCTATTAATGTGGCCATCAAAACATCCTCTTATTAAAAGCTTCTTAGTATGTGATATACCAAGTACCATCTCATCCAAATCCTCCCAAAAATGCCTTTTGACTTCCTCATCCAAGCATGCTTGGGGTGCGTACGCACCGATTATGTTCAAAGTAAATCCTCCAACAACTAGCCTTATAGTCATAAGACTGTCGTTCACCTCTTATCCTCCATCACTATATCTCTAAGGTCCTTATCTACCAAGATGTCTACCACATTCCTCCCCCCACCCGCCGCCCCACTTCTAGAGCATCATAGTTTATACCCATCCACATCCTGTGCCTTAGCTCATATTGTTGTCCTGAGCGGATTTGGTTTTCATGATTGACGAAGAAATACATGCATGAACCAAGTCTATAGATAGTGTACACAACTCACATTCAGATTCAATCAAAAGGCATGCACGTTTAAGGGAAAAGGATAAGTGATTATTTTTTACCCTAAACGAAAGGATTGCATAACTGATACGGAGCAAGACTCATTACTTGAAGAAAACATCAATGCTAATGATTCGATATAAACTCCCGTATTGCACCTATCGTTTGTTGAAATCTTGATGGATTTTTGTGTCTTCTTACCTTAGTTGCTTCTAAATTCTTTTGTAGGTCAAAATTCCCCTCAAAAATATATTTTTGGTCTATTTATATCCTATTGTAATTGGCACGGACGAAACTACCCTTTCCTAGCTGAAACAGGAAATAACTCTAACAAATTTGTACACCCTCACCGCGCCTCATGCCGTTCCATGCGACGCGCTTATGAGGAAGTTCATAGAGCTCAGTTTTGTTAGACATGCACATTTACACAACCGTGCCGTGCCATATAGCGCCCCATGCGTCACGATGGTGTTATTTTCTTAGAGTACATCTTTTCGTCCACCTTTTGACATCCGGACATGGTCCTTTACCCCTGAACGAGATCCCGACAGAATTATTTGGGCTTTTACTCAGACTTCAAAGTCTACCTTGTTTGATTTAGCTCCAAATTACCTTAATAGCTCGGAATCATTTCCCGCAAGAAATAAAACATATAGTAAGTGTATACTATCATTTAAGCTCAGACACACTTAATATACACTAATTAGAGTGCAATACTATGGCTAAAACTCGATTTTCTAGCTAAACATCACTTATACCGCCACGTGAGCCTTTAATTAAGATAATTTTTGAAAATCTTTTTTTTTATGAAATAGCGTCACACACTTTAGACCCCTTATGTGGACATGTTGCTTCAAGTAATTCCCTTACTAGTAACACGCACAAAATTCCCACCTTATGTCACTGCATCCACAATAACCCCTATCCTTATACTGATGCTTGCGCATCAGTATCACAACACAATGACAACACACACCACAAGTGACCATATGCCAAAACTTGTGAAAATCAATAATACCAAAGATACCACAAAATATAGCCCAAGGCTATATGTACAAGAATCTCAATAATAACTAAATAAGCATGCATTTCTTAACAAGAAAAGATTTCTCAACAAGCAACAACCTCAAACAAGAATACTCGGCAATAAAGGGGGTAACATAACAATAAAAGAAATAACAAAGGCAACTAAGACACGTAAGAGCATGTTTGACAATAAAGGATAGAGAATGTGATAAGAATATCAATTATTTAACAATGGAATATCTAACATGATATTTCAATTTGTAATTAAATGCATGACAAATTCTAAGAGCCTAAACCAGTCAAAACGCCATAAATAAGTTCGTGTACACAATCATCACCTTACATTGTAACGACCCAGCCGGTCGTTGTGAGAGTTAGAGCCCTAATCCCTTATTAAGTGATATTTCATACCTATTTCCGCTACTTTCACTTTCCAAAAAGATTCGTTTTGGTTTTTGAAGTATTTTGGGATGCTTAATCCCTCAATAGGGGTTAAAGCTTTAAGATTCAGACCATCATCGAAACCATATGAAGACAACTACGGAATGGGTTTTTGTCAATTTTTTTTAGCTTCGTTGGGTGATTTTGGATTTAGGGGCATGTTAGGATTGTATTTTGGATGTCCGTAGCTCATTTAGGCTTGAAATGGCGAATGTCAAATTTTTTGGGTTTTGGACCGGTAGCGGAATTTTTGATATCGGGGTCGGTATCTGAATCCAAAAATTGGAGTATGTCCATAGTATTTAATATTACTTGTGTGCAAAGTTTGAGGTCTAATAGACGTGGTTTGGTTAGTTTCGGCATCGATTGTAGAATTTTGAAATTTCAAGTTATTTAAGTTTGAATTGGAGGGTGAATCGTGATTTGTCGCATTCTTTGATGTGATTTAAGGGCTCAAATAAGCTCATATAGTGTATTAGGATTGGTTGGTATGTTTGGTTGAGTTCCCGGGGGTTTTTTGAGTGAGTTTCGAGTTCTTAACTGATAGAAAATGGACTCGGGAGAATTTGCTGAAATGCTAGTTCTAGCGTTTTCGCACCTACCGCAGGAGGTTTGCAGGTGCGTCTCCGCGGAAGAAAGACCGAGGTTGTAGGTACAATTTTGGGTATAAAGTCTAGGGGTGGCAGATACGATGAAAGATCCGCAAGAGCAGAGCCGCATATGTGAAATGGTAGTCATAGATGAGGTCACTGGGACCCAAGGCTCCAATAGAAGCGGACGATTAGTCACAGAAGCGTATCTGCCGATGTGGCCGATGGAGCGCAGGTGCGGACTCTGGAGTTTAATAAAAACTCGCAGATGCGGAATCCTTATCGTAGAAGCGGGACCGTGGAAGTTGAAATCGTTGTGCAGAAAAGGGGATTTTGAGGGTTTGAAGTTCATATCATAAAATTAAACTTTGGAGCCCAGTAGAAGGCAAATTCTAGAGAGATTTTCAAGAAGAGATATTGAGAAACTATTCCTAACTCGATTTTGATTATATTTCATTAATCTATTGTTGTATTCTCCATCTAATTAGGGGATTTTAGTGAAGAAGTTGGGAAAATGGGGGAAAATTTTCCCAATCAAGAATCTGAATTTTGGGTGGGATTTAGGCATTGGTTTTGGACGATTTTTGTACGAGTGAACTCATGAATCAATGGGTGCTCATATTTTGTGGCTTTTTACCCGATTCCGAGACATGGGCCAAGGAGGCGTTTCGGGCATTTTTCTAATTTATTGCCTTAGCTTTGATTTCGTTGGCTAGATTAGTTTCTTGTAGCTATAATTATGTTATGTAATTTGTTTTGGATGGACTTGAGCCATCCGGAGCCGGATACTCTTGGAAAGAGCATTATTTCGGATTGTTTGAGCTTGATTTAAGGTAAGTGGCTTGCCTAACCTTGTGTGGGGGGACTACCCCTAGGATTTGGTACTGTTTGATATGTGATAATCGTGTACGTGAGGTGACGAGTACGTACACGGTCTATTTGGTATAAAACTCCATTTTGCACTAAGTCATAACTTGTTTTCTCCTTGTTTGAACTACACTAGCATTTGAACTCTGTGGGGTATGATTAGTGAAATTACCTCTTTACTTTTTTGTGGAGTAAGTCCAAACTTTAGATGTCCTTGTTGTAACTATTGTTTGTATGGGTTGAGCTGCATATTTACTTTGGGACTACAGAGCAATATTTCGAGATATCCCCATGTACATATTTACTTTGGGACTACGGAACGGTATTCCAGGAGATTCTCCTTCACTGCATATTACTCTGGGACTACGAAACGGTATTGCGGGAGATCCCCCTACACATTTATGCTTGGGACTACGGGAAAGTATCCCGGGGATCCCTTTTTACTATTACTGTACTCTGAGTTGTTGGCTTTCATTGAATTCTGTTCTTGTTAGATTTTTGTACTTATTTTGCTGTAATGATTCTTTCTGTCTTATTCCATTATATTTATGCCAGTAGGGCCCTAAACTGATCTCATCGCTACTTGATCAAGGTTAGGCTTGTCACTTACTGGGTACTGTTGTGGTGTACTCATTCCCTTCCCTACACATGTTTTTCGTGTGTAGATCCAAGTACCGCTTATCAACCGTATTACCAATGACGCGAGCTAGCTATAACGACTTCAAGGTATATCTACCACGTCTGAGACTCAAAGTTCCTATATATTCCTCCCCATGTCAAACACTTCTTGTATTTCTTTATTAGACTCTGTAGTATGGGAGTAATATTTCTTTCATTAGCTTGTGACTTATGACATCCCGGGGTATTAGGAGAGTTTACGTACCTTTCGAAAGTGTATTGTATATGCCGACCGACATCTCATTTCCTTGTTTAAATTTACCAGTTAGTTGATAATTCTTTATGTTTTTGTTCCTTTTCCGCAAATGTTAGGCTTACCTAGTCGTAGAGACTAGGTGTCATCACGAAGTTCCACAGAGGGAAAACTTGGGTCATGACAAGTTGGTATCATAGCTCTAGGTTCATAGGAGTCGTGTCACAAGCCGATTTACTAGAGTCTCGCGGATCGGTACGGAGACGTCTATTCTTATCTTCGGGAGGCTTTGAAATAGTTAGGAAAAGTCCACTTCATTTGATACCTTGTCGTGCAATATTATTAACTTCTAAATTCTAAACTTCTAACTTCCATTCTCTCATAGATGGTGAGGATACATGCTACCAGAGATGACAGGTACCCGCACCCCCGCTAGAGCCGCTCGAGGCCAGGACCAAGTTAGAAGTCAATGACGCACACGTGTGCTGCCAATGCACCAGACCGAGATGCTACATTTGGAGTACATGCACCTGATATGCCTACTACTACTCCAGCTCTTTAGGAGACCCTTGCCCATTTCATGAGCATGTACAACACTCTAGCTCATGCAGTGTTGATTCCCCTCGCTGTAGACACATCTTAGACTGGGGAAGGAGCATGGACTCTTGCCGCCCGTACCCTAGAGCACTGGGTTCAGGTTGATTAGATTCCAGAGGTTATACCGATACAACCTGTAGCCCCAGTTTAGACCAAGGGTAGGGCAGCAGCTTCAGAGGAGGAGCAGGGGAGGCTCCAAAGGTACAAGAATTACAATCCTCCTATATTCAGTGTTCTAGAATCAGAGGATTCTCAGGGATTTCTAGATGAGTGCAACCGTATCCTCTTTACTATGGGCATAGCAGAGTCGAGTAGGGTTTCTTTCATGGCCTTTTGGCTTCAAGGGCAGCCTATCAGTGGTGGCATGCTTATGAGTTAGATAATTCGGTTGAGGAATCTTCCATTACATGGACTCAGTTCTCGGATATGTTTTCTAGAGAGTATGTCCCTTAGAGCTTTAGAGACACATGGCGCTCGGAGTTTGTGCAGTTCCTCTAGGGTACCATGACCGTTTCAGAGTATGCGATTCATTTTAGTGACTTGGCTAGACATGCATCGACCTTGGTTTGTACAGTTTGAGAAAGGATTCGCCGGTTTATTGATGGGCTCATTACCAGCATCAGGTTTAGCATGGCCCGGGAGTTAGAGATGGATATCCCGTATCAGTAGATGGTGAGTACTGGTAGGAGAGTAGAGGACAGGCTTGCTCGGGATAGGGAGGAGAACGAGGCTAAGAGGTATCGAGAGGCGAGCCATTATTCTGATGCTCGTGCTCAACCTACAGTTCGCCATGGTAAGGGCTATGTGAGTCTTCCTATTCACTCAGCTCTTCCAGCCAGCATTAGCATTCTAACTACTCCTAGACCTCAGGAGCCTTAATATGCACCCTTAGTATCTAGTCTCCCTCCTGCATGGGGTGCTATCAACGGCCAGTCCAGTAGACCTGGCCCGAACCAGTCACAGCCGCCATGTCCTCCTAGAGCTTATTTTTAGTGTGGTGACACTTGCCATATGGTTAGGGATTACACTAGACTTAGGAGGGGTACATCTCCATAGACTTCTCAGCCACAGCGTCCTCCACCTGGTCCTCAGGCTATGATTACAGTACTAGCTATCACCCCACCTGCCCGGCCGACCCGAGGCGGAGATTGGATGGTAGAGGTCTCCCTAGAGGGGGAGGCCATGCTAGATACTATTCCCTTCCTGCTCGTACATAGGTCATTGTTTATGATTCTATCATTAAAGATATTGTTCCAGTCTGTCATAGAGATGCATCGGTTCTATTCTGATGTTTCAAACGTCAATATCACACAAGAGGGGGTGTGATTTGTGTGGTACAAAAGTTTTAATCTAGAAGAGCCTTGTTCTTACAGGTGTTCTAACTACTACTATTTGCGGAATTAAAATACAAAAATAAAAGAACACAAGGATTTTACGTGGAAAACACCTAGCTCAAAAGGTGAAAAAAACACGACCTACTATGCGGCAGGATTTCCCAAACTTCCACTAAAATTACAGAGCCAAAATAGCATTTACGAACTCTTGTAAACCTAAGAATTAACTCTGCTCCCAGCATGGCACACAACCTCAACTGTTGCGACACTTTCAAGTCAACTCTAACTTGAATACTCAAAGTACCTAATACAATTGCTTCTATGAAAGCTGGAAAGGAACAAGTTTTAAATTACCTGCTACAATTGAACTAAAATAAGAATAAACACAATGGAACTGGTTCTTCTATCTTGTTCAAGTAGCTGCAGGCGTGCACACTGAATCTCACATAAATTGCTTGCAAAAAGGCTTGCTCTTTTGCTTTCATTTTTCTTAACTTCAGTGTATGTGCATACCTGTAAAAGAGAACAACTCAGTTATTTTTGTTAAAGTAGTAATTAGAGTTGGACTATGACTCCATTTCTGATACTCTATTGAGTTTGAGTCCTAGACTAATCCAAACAGCAACCCTTATCCGGATGTGTTCTCTTCTCATTAGGAGACATCTTCTCCTTATCCCATATGTAGTCTTTTCGATCAGTTCAGAAGATATTGTTGCTTGATTCCCAAGGACTTATCTTCTACACATGTGTCTCATGTGCATGGGCCATAATAACTATGTCTCCTAAGATGGACCTGGTCATTCATTGAGTTCATTTGTCATTCTTCAAAACTTCAACTGATCTTGGGACAACAAATTTCCCCTTTTTGATGATGATAAACTCTGTTCTTTTACTGATCGGAGAACCTATGGAACTCAGCTAAAATATCATCTCTTGAAAAATTTAACTTATCATTAAGGGCCAGATTTAATTAGGTCATAAACATCACTGTTCAGAAAATACACACAATTTCTTTATAATCACAATATCTTCCCCCTTTTGGCATTATCCAAAAAATTGCATAAACATGTGAATCAAAAAATATTAATCGTTCCGCATGGCCATTAGGGTAACTACAAGTGAAAGCATGCTTTAGTTAATCAAAAATCAACTTGAGAAAAATAACTATTAAGAGGAGAATCATCATCAAACAAGAGAAATGCACATTGTCATTGATAGGGCAGTGCTTCTACAAGACAGTCCACAAAAAGAAAGTACAAAAACAACCAACCATGAGCAAAAACATGAAAGAATTCCTAATCTGGGTCACTAGGGGGGTAACTGAACTAGTTCAGAACTAGGACAGAGGGATAATGCTTTGAAGAACTAGAAGGTTGCGATTAGAGTAGATTGAGCATTGTTTATATCATCCCATCACCCTTTTCTTTTTCTTTTGCTAGTTCTACTTTCAGCCCATTCCTTTAATCTTCAAACTCAGCCACACGAGCCTGAAGCCTAGCAGTCTCAGCATCTTTGGTCACACATTCTTGAACCAAATCCCTAACTTTGCTATTCACTAGAGTCTTCACCGATGAACCAGGTTCAACAGGGGATACACTTAGTAGATAGTCACAAGCTTGGAGAGTTTCGATTCCAAAGTGCTCCTTACTGGAGGCCATTTCCAATTTCTTCAAGGGAAAGTTCAGCCTATCCAGTACAGTTAACAGAATGAATCTATAAGGAGTAACATGAGCCTTTGAACCACTGACGACTCTTTCCATCAATTTGACTATGAAAGCAGGCTAGTTAATCTGCTTAACCCTCAGAAGATACTCCATGAGAACCAGGGACATGTAATTTGCAGTGTGCCTCCTCTCATGTATAGGCAGCAGGCACTTGTTTACAAACTCAAAGGGCACTTTATGCTCTGGCTTCATTTCACTCTTTTGAACAAACCTTGCCACAGACACCTCTTCAGCATCCTTTGTATCACAGAAGTTCCTGCTGATTTGGAGTGGTATGGGCAACTCATCTAGACAAGGCCACCTTTGCTAGTATAATCATCATATCCCTCACTTGGAATGTCTAGAATCCTTCCCAATTCAGGTGCATCAAACTTCACCTACACACATTTCACTACACTAGTCACTAGCCCATTTTTCACAGAGCCATTTGTCATGAATTCAATCAGCTCTCTTTTGGCTAGTCTTCCATCCATCTGAAGGACCATGTCCTTCCACCCCTGTGCAACTAAATCATCCACCAACCCAAGCATGTCTGGCTCCTCCAGGTCTTTTAGCAACCTTCCCTTCAATATCTTCCTCTTACTAAAATAACAAAACAATCTTGCTCATGTTCAGACTCCTCCTCTTCTTCTTCTCCAATCCACTCTTCATCTTCTTCTTCAGTAATTTTCACTTGTTTTCCCTTCACTGCAGACCTAGTTCTCCTAGCCAAAGAAGGTTCAGCAGGTACAGATTCTGAATACTTTTGCAGGAGTCTTGGTTATTTTTTGTTTGATAGTAGAAACCTCTATAGTCGTACCTCTCTCTTGATGGACCAGCTTCATCTCCTCTTCCTCTTCTTCAGCAACCTCAGAACTTTCCACTACCTTTTCTTTTCCCTTTTCCTTTTTCTTTTTCTTACTCTTTTCTAAAGCTTCTTGTAGTTCTGCCTAACTTTGCCTAACTTTGCTCATTGTGGCTATTTCTCTAGGTACAGAAGTAGCAGCAGTCTTGGGTGATGAAACTTTGATTTTCTTTGCAGGTTTAGAATCAACTAGGGTCCTTTGTAAAGATGCCTTGTGCTTCTTTGGGTCATAACTGGCGCCCAATTCTTTAAAATATTTGCGAAATTTTCCTCCACAGAAGAACCATGTTCATCTAGTTGCTTACTCAAATGAACAAGTCCCTTAGCAGCCTATCCGGATCCGCTTTCCCTTGAATTTAAGCCACTTTCTTATCCACTCCCACATATATCAAGAACCTCTCATTTCTTTTTCTTTCTCCTCCTACTAGACTCAGCCCCTTCAACATTTTTACAGAACCCACCAACACAAACCTACTATCTACTTTCTCTGCTACATCTGAAAATACAAAACAGGTGTTTACCTCACCTGGGTTTCTTGACTCTTGTCATTGTCAGAAGACCTAGGTTCTTCTCCTTCACTAGAAGAGATGAAGTTTTCAGACTCAGAGCTTGAGTCAGATTATTCAGCTGAAACTTTTTCCTTTGACTAGCCTTTAATTTCTCGTTCAAAGCTTTTTGGAGAGAGCCGGATGCTACAGTTTTTTTGGCTAGCATCTTCTGCCGGCGAAATTTGGGTTTTGGGGTTTCAACTTCAGGAGTTGATGATGAAGTATTAGGGGAAATAGGTGGCGGAGTTCCAGGATTGTCTTGAATATTAGTCATGGTGGAGTATTTCTGGAAATCTTTTGGGAATATTTGGAGAAGAAAGGGGATTATCAGAAGTATTGGAGAAGTGAATGACGGTTATGAGTGATGAAAGAAGGTGTAGTGTATTTAAAGATGGATCATGATTAAGCCTGTAACGACATCTTTTTTAGTGGTAAAATTAGGAGTCTAATCAAATTAGAATTTTGGTCTCTATAGAGATTAATGAGCTACGCTAGTTTTTAGGAAAAAATCTCATTTTAGTTAGACTCATGGGATAATAGAACTGGTTCAATGCTCTACGGATAGAATTTCTTAAAGTTTGGTGTAATTATGACTTCTGCTCATGATTGGTAATTTTATCTTTCTAATTGTGCAAAGTATGGAAACACATCTGAACTTCCTTATGAGCGTATACTGATGAACCATGTTCTTCAAGTGAAACCTCTCTTGATCATCCCTCAAATGTCAGAATAGAAAAACTTTGTAAGAGATTAAAGATTCATTTAAACACATTTCACATGAGTATACTAATTAAAGCATGAGACTAAGTAAGAATTAGTCTAGATATTTACATTGAATTAAGAACTCAAAACGAAAAAAATAATTTTTTATTGTGCATTCTGAACTAGACCTTTTTAGGTGATCTTAATCATCCGTAATTCCAACCTGGTCCTTTCAAATTTTTCTCTACTCAGTGCTTTAGTGAATATGTCAGCTATTTGTTTATCAGTAGCACAAAATTCTATGGAGATTAACCCTTACTCATAGTTATCTCTTAGGAAGTGGTGTTTAACATCTATGTGCTTGGTCCTTTTATGATGAACAAGGTTCTTTGTCATACTTGTAGCACTAGTGTTATCACAAAATATTGGAATACACCTCATTCAATTCCAAAGTCTACCAGCTAGTGTTTGATCTATAGCAATTGAGCACAACAAGAGGCAACAACAACATATTCAGCTTCAGCAGTAGACAGTTTTGCTTTTTGATAGCCCATGACACTAGATATGACCCCATGAAATGTGCCATACCTTAAGTGCTCTTCCTGACCAGTAAGAAACCTGCATAATCAGCATCAACATATCCTACTAGATCAAAGTTACAACCTTTGGAATACCAAAGACACAAATTAGTGGTGCCTTTCAGATATCTCAGTATCCTCTTGATAACAATCAAGATTGACTCCTTTGGATTTGCTTGGAAACGAGCACAAAGACCTACACTGCAAACAATGCCAGGTCTGCTGGCAGTAAGATACAAACGTGAACCAATCATACCTCTATACAACTTTTGATCAACTGATGAACCAGGTTCATCAACATCTAATTTAGTATCAATTACAATAGGTGTATGTATTTCTTTGGAATCCTCCATTTTAATTGGTTTGATTAGTTCTTTTATATACTTTTGCTGATGGATCATGGTCCCATTTGGGCTTTGTATGATCTGCAACTCTAGAAAGAAATTTAGTTCACCCATCATACCATTTCAAACTCACTTCCTATTAACTTTGCCAAGTCCTTAGTCATCCTATCAGTGGTGGCCCCAAATATAATGTCATCAACATATATTTGTACAACAAGGAGATCTTTACCTTTTTCCCGTAGGAACAATGTGCTGTCAATTTTACCTCCTTTCTACTCATGCTCTAGTGAGAATTTTGATAGTCATTCATACCAAGCTCTTGGGGGCTGTTTGAGCCCATATAGAGCCTTTTCCATCTTGTACACATGCTCAAGACATTCCTTGCTTTCAAATCCTGGAGGTTGTCTTACAAACACTTATTCCTTAAGGTAGCCATTTGGGAAGGCACTTTTGACATCCATATGATGGACAGTGAATTCCATATGTGCTCCAAAGGCAATGAAGAGTCTGATCCTCTAGTCTTGCAACTGGAGAAAAGGTCTCATCATAGTCAATTCCTTCCTCTTGGTTGTAGCCCTGAACCACTAGCCTTGCCTTATTTCTTCTAATAGTTTCATCTTCATCAAGTTTGTTCCTGAAGACCCATTTGGTGCCAATGTCTGACTTGTCCTTGGGTCTAGGAATTATATGCCAAACTTGACTTCTTTCAAATTGATTGAGTTCCTCTTGTATAGCATTGACCCAGTCTGCATTCTGCAAAGCCTCAAAGACATTTTTAGGTTTAATAAGAGATAGAAAAGCATCAAATGCACATAGATTCTTTAATTTTGATATAGTTTTGACTCCAGATGTTCGATCATTACAAATGTTCTCGATGGGATGAGAACTTTGATACTTGTGAGATTTCACCAACAACTGGTTTCTACTAGATGATTCTCCTATGTTCTGTTGATGCAGTACAGGTTCATAGACATGTTCTTGTAAAAAGTTTGTTTCATTTTCTCCTTGATTAGTTCCCCTGTCAGTTTGCCCATACTGGAAGAACCTGATCCGTCACATGTTCCTTATTTTGATGCTACTTCAGTCAATTCTCTAACCAAGTCAATGGCTTCATTTTCATGTTCCTTTCTCTCATAAAAAATGTTAGTTTCGTCAAATACAACATCCACCCTTTCTTCTACAGACGAAGTTGTTTAATTGTATACTTTATATGCTTTGCTATGTGAAGAATATTCCAAGAATACTCCCTCATCACTTCTGGGATCAAACTTGCTTAGGGAGTCTTTTCCATTATTGTGCACACGACACTTGCAACCAAATGCCCTAAGATGGGATACGTTTGGTTTTCTCCCTTTAAGTAACTCATAGGGAGTTTTCTCAACAAAAGGTCTAGTCATGCATCTATTGATTATGTAACCTGCAGTGTTTAAAACCTCTACCCAGAAGCTATGGGGTACTTTGCTAGAGAGAAACATGGTCCTTGCTATATCCTCAAGGGTCCTGTTCTTTCTTTCAGCTACACCATTTTGCTATGGAGTTCTAGTGGTAGAGAAGTTGTGATCTATACCATTTTCATTACAATATTCAGTAAATTTTACATTTTCAAATTCAGTTCTATGATCAGACCTAATGGATGCAAGGTTATTTCCTAATTGTTTCTGAGTTTTTCTAACAAAGGCAGTAAACATTTTGAAAGCAACATTTTTGGATGTTAGAAATATTACCCAGGTAAATCTAGAATGATCATCAACAAGCACCATCACATATTTCTTTCACCTCTGCTCATGGTTTTCATTGGACCACAAAGATCCAAATGAACTAGTTCCAACATCTTGGACGTTCTTACCATTTTCTTGGATTTGAAAGATGGCCTTACTTGCTTCCCATATGCACATCCCTATCACCAAGTCCTTAGAGACTAATTTGTTTAGCTTATTTAGACTGGCATGGCCAAGTCTTTTGTGTCACAGAAGGGGATCATTAACTAGAACACTTAGACAAATGAGTTAATTTTCTGAAAGAGTTGACAAATCTACAATGTAAATATTCTTAAATTTTTTTCCCTGCAAAACAATGTTGTCACTGGTAAGGTTAATCACAAAACATTTGGTAGAGGTGAAAGTTACAAGGTTACCTCTGTCACACAGTTGTGACATACTGATTAGGCTATATATCAAGCCATCTATCAAGTAGACATCCTCAATGGAATGAGAGTCTGTCTTACCTACCTTTCCAACCTTTCTTTCCATTTCCAAAGGAGACATTACCTCCTTTCAGGTTCTCAAGCAAAAGGAACTGGTCCTTGTTCCCCGTCATGTGTTTTGAGCAGCCACTATCCATGTACCATATTTTGCTACTCCCTTTCACTTGAACCTGCAAAAAGAAATCAGGGGTTATTCTTAGGAACCCAAACCAGTTTGGGTCCCTTTCTATGGGCAAAAGGATGAATCATATTCTTTCTTGCCTAGCTAGGCAGTTTGTGTTTTTCTTGAACAAAAGCTTTGTTCCTTTGACTACCCTTTTCTTTTGTATTGAATTGATTTTTATTATGGCCAGTCTTACCACAGGGTGTGCAGATCTTATTTTAAGGAAGAGTGAGGTACTTGTTTTTGGGTTCTCATTTTGGAGCTTGAGTTTCATAACCCAGTCCTCCTTTATTGCTACTGTGATGCTCTTGCAACCATGAGAGAGCATCAGAAGCTTTGTTCCATTTGCAAGTTCTATCTAGTTCATGTTTTACCTTTCCAAGATCTTCTTTTAGAACCTTACTCAATTCATCTTTCTTGTACATTTCATCTTTCATTTTTTCTAGATTTTCTTTTAGGGTGAGAAATGAGTGATCAACTTTTCCTGTTCCTAGTTTCAGTTTTTAGATTTTCTTACCTAAGTTCTAGAACACTATTGTCAAGTTCAAGAACTTTGTTCTTCAACTCAGCAATTTTGATATCACTCTCATCAACCTAGATTCTAGACTTTTGCATTTTACTTTTAGTTATAACACATTCCCTAGACAAAATGTCCTTCTCATTGTTAGCTATTTCAGACACATCAAGGAAGTCTAATAATAGCTCAACCAACCTTTCTTTAGACAAAAATTAAATTTTGTCTTTGAGGTGCAGAATACTTACCTCCTTCTCTTCATCTGATTCTCTAATGACCGTAAGATCTTGCTCTTCTTCAGATTCATCTTCTGAGTCTTCATCAAAGGTTTCACCCCACGGATCAACCATATCCTTGTTTGAACCTTTGTTTCTCTTGGGTTGAATTTATTCCTTCTTCCTGTTTCTTCATTCAGCCCTTTATTTCTTCCACTTAATCTCCCATTGAAGAGTATTCTTGATCATGTGGTCAGTCTTACCACACTTATAATAGCTATCATTGGTTTGTTTCTCAGAAGCTCTTGTCTTGTTGAAGTTTGTACCTCTTGATAAACGTATTCCTCTCATCGGGTACTTTTTGAAATCTCTAATGATCATAACCATATAATCATCTTCTAAGTCTGAACCTTCTATAGTTTTGAGAGCCAATCTTCTATCCTTATTGGGTATATCCAGCTTCCTGGGTTTCCTTCTTAGTTCATAAGCAGTAAGATTCCCAATCAGTTCATCCAACCTGAGAGTGGCCATATTCTTGGATTCCTGAATGGCAGTGATTTTGCTTTCCCAAGCAACTCGAAGAACTCTTGTCAAGATCTTCTCAACCTTGTCTTTTTCAAGAATAACTCTTCCAAGAGACTTAAGTTCATTTGTCAGTGTAGTGAACCTAGTGTACATATCTTGAATAGTTTCTCCATATTTCATAGTGAAATTCTCATATTGGGAATATAGCAATGTTCCTCTGGATCTCTTCAATTGAGGTGTACCTTCATGATCCACTTGCAAATTGTCTTATATCTATTTTGCAGTAGTAAAACTTTGGATACTGTTGTATTCATCTGGACTCAGTCCACACACAAGCCATTTGTTGGCCTTGGAATTTTTCTCCCACTTTTTCAAATCTTTAGCAGTGCACTCAGCCCTTGTCTTTGGCACTTCCACTCCTTCTCATTTTTCATTGTAGCTGCCAAAGCACCATCAATGACTATGTCCCAGAGTTCATAGTCTTCTCCTATGATGTGATCCTTCATCCTATTCTTCCACCATGAGTAATATTTTCCATTGAACAGTAGAGGCCTGGCAGTAGATTGCCCTTCCCAGTTCCCAGGTGATGCACTCATGTTGATCGTTTCCTAGGGTGTTAGCCTCTTCAAAGATATTCCACTCTGATACCAATTGATGTTCTAAAGATCAATATCATACAAGATGGGGGTTATTTGTGTGGTACCCAAATTTTGATCTAGTAGAACCTGGTTCTTCTAGGTATTCTAACTACTACTGTTTACGAAATTAAAATATAGAATAAAAGAACACAAGGATTTTTACGTGGAAAACACCTGGCTCAAAACGTGAAAAAACCACAACCTACTACTTAGTAGGATTTTCCCAAACTTCCACTAAAATCAATGAGCCAAAACATCATTTACAAACTCTTGTAAACCTAAGGATTAACTCTAATCCCAGGGTGGCATACAACTCAACTATTGCGACGCTTTTATGAAAGCTGGAACGGTACAAGTTTTAAATCACTTACTACAATTGAACTAGAATAAGAATAAACATAATGGAACTGGTTCTTCTATCTTGTTCAAGTACCTGCATGCGTGCACACTCAATATCATATAAATTGCTTGCAAAAGCCTTGCTGTTTTGCTCTCAATTTTTCTTAACTTCAGCGTATGTGCGTAGCTATAAAAAAGAACAACTCAGTTATTTGTTATATTAGTAATTAGAGTTGGATTGTGACTCAATTTTTGATACTCCATTAAGCTTGAGTCCTAGATTAATCCAAACTTCAACCCTTATCCGGATGTATTCTGTTCTCAAAAGGAGACATCTTTTCATTATCCCATACGCAATATTTTTGATCAGTTCAGAAGATATTATTGCTTGATCCCCAAAGACTTATCTTTTTCACGTCCATCTCATGTGCATGGGCCATAACAACTGTGTCTCCAAAGATGGACCTGATCCTTTACTGAGTTCATTTGTCATTCTTCAAAACTTTAACTGATCTTGGGCCAACATATTCAATCTAGGCTCTATTTATTTTTATGTGTCATCTAATTCTGCCCCCTATTTGGGTGTATCTCTGGATTCTTTGAGTTTCTCTGTTTATGTTTCTACTCCTACGTGAGATACTCTTATTGTGGACCGTATTAATTGGCGTGTTTGATTACTCTTAGTAGTTAGAGACCAGAGCTAATTTATTATTGCTCAACATGGTGTATTTTGATGTTATATTGGGCGTGGGCTGGTTGTCACCCCATTATTCTATTCTTGATTGTCACCCCAAAACTGTGACACTGGCTATGCCAGATTTACCGCGATTAGAGTGAAGGGTTACCTTAAATTATACTCCCAATAGAGTTGTTTCACTTCTTAAATCTAAATGAATTGTTAAGAAGGGGTGCGACGTGTATTTATCCTATGTGAGAGATGTCAATATCGATACCTCTATAGTTGATTCAGTCCAAGTAGTAAGGGATGTCTATAATGTTTTTCCAGCTAATCTTCCGGGCATGCCGCCCAAAAGAGATATTGATTTTGGAATTGATTTTTTACCGAGAAATCAGCTAATTTACATTCCTCCTTTTCGTATGGCCCCTCATGAGTTGAAGGAGTTGAACGAGCAGTGACATAAATATCTTATTAAGGGATTCATTCAGCCTAGATTGTCACTTTGGGGTGCTCATGTCTTCTTTGTGAAGGAAAAGGATGGTTCTATGCGTGTGTGGATTGATCATCGCCCGTTGACCAAAGTTACAATGAAGAACCGGTATCTTTTGCCTCATATTAATGACCTATTTGATTAGTAATAGGGTGCTTGAGTGTTTTACAAGATTGATATGCATTCAGCTTATCATCAGTTAAAGATTCGGGAGCCAGATATCCTGAAGACTGCTTTCGGAACTCAGTATGATCATTATGAGTTCCTTGTTATGTTATTTGGGCTGAACAATGCCCCAACATCATTTATGCATTTGATGCATAGTGTATTTTGGCCATATCTTGACTCATTCATCATTGCCTTTACTGATGACATTATGGGGTAATCTAGGGGTCGGAATGTCATGAGCAGCATCTAAGGACTATGCTTTAGAGCTTAAGAGAGAAGATATTATATGCAAAGTTCTCAAAATGTGTTCTAGTTGGATTCAGTGGCATGTTTGGGTCACGTGGTATCAAGTAAAGGGATCAATATGGATCCGAAAAAGGTGAAAGCAGTGTAGAGTTGGCCCAGGCCATTGTAAGCTATAGAGATCCAGAGCTTTCTTGGTTTGGCGGCCTATTATCATCGATTTGTTGAGGGATTTGCATCTATTGCAGCACCCACGACCAGACTGACCAAGTCACCTCTCTTCCTTCTTATGATGACTACCTATTCTTCCGAGCAGTTGGGTCTAGTTTATATCCGTGGGATTTTCAAACTTTATATTGTGCCGGTATTTATCATCTCTGATCGGGTGCACAGTTTACATCACGATTCTAGAGAGCTGTACAGTAGGAGTTGGGTACTCGAGTGGAGTTGAGCACATCATCTCACCCTCAGACGGATGGATAGTTCGACCGCACTATTAATATTCTATAAGATATGCTCCATGCGTGTGTGATAGAGTTTTGAGGTTCTTGGGATCAGTTCTTGCCAGTTGCGGAGTTTGCCAACAATAACAGTTATCAGTCCAGCATTGAGATGGCACTGTATGAGGCTTTGAATGGTAGCCGATGTTGGTCCCCAGTGGCTTGGTTCTAGCCGGGCGAGGCTAGACTATTGGGCACAGAGGTGGTTCAGGACTCTTTGGAGAAGGTTAAGGTGATTCGGGATAGACTTCGTACAGCCCAGTCTAGACAGAAGCGTTATACGGACCGGAAGGTTCGTGATGTTTCATTTATGGTAGGATAGTGGGTCTTGCTTCGGGTTTTGCCTATGAAGGGCGTTATGGGATTTGAAAAGAGGGCAAGCTGAGCCCAAGTTTTATTGGTCCTTTTGAGGTGTTGAGGAGTGTTGGGGAAGTTGCGTATGAGCTTGACTTACCTCCCATCCTAGCAGGAGTTCATCTGATATTTCATGTTTCGATGCTCCAGAGATATCGCAGTGATCCATCTCACGTGTTGGATTTCAGCTCAGTCTAGTTGGAGAAGGATCTATTTGATTCTAAGGAGCTAGTGGCTATTTTGGATAGGCAGGCTCGGAAGCTGAGGTCAAAGAATATTGAATCAGTAAAGGTTCAGTGGTAGGGTCAACCGGTAATGAGGAGACTTAGGAGACCGAGAAAGATATGTGCAGATGTTATCCTCATCTTTTTACAACTTTAGACATGTCTCAATGATGTTTGCGGATGAACAATTGTTTTAAGAGGGGAAGATGTAATGACCCAGCCGATCGTTCTGAGAGTTAGAGCCCCTATCCCCTATTAACTACTTCCCTCGTACCTATTTCTGCTATCGCAAATTGCCGAGAAGATTCGTTTTGGTTTTTAAATTGTTTAGGAACACTTAGTCCCTAAGTGGGATTTTAAGCTTTAAGATTGGGTTATAGTAGGAACATTTTGAAGACAAATCCAGAATGGAGTTATGTCGATTATGTTAGCTTCGTTAGGTAATTTTAGGTTTAGGGGGGTATCCAGATTGTTTTTTGGAGGTGCGTAGCTCATTTAGGCTTGAAATGACAAAAGTTTGGAGTTTTGGCCCGGTAGTGGAATTTTGGATATCGGGGTCAGATTCCGATTGTGAAAGTTAGAGTAGGTCCGTAGTGTTTAATATGACTTGTATGCAAAGTTTGAGGTATAACAGACGTGGTTTCGTTGGTTTCGGCGTCAACTGTAGAATTTTGAAGTTTCAAGTTCTTTAAGTTTGAAATGGAGGGCGAATAATGATTTTTAGCATTGTTTCATATGATTTTAGGGCTTGACTAAGTTTGTTTGGTATTTTAGGAGTGGTTGGTATGTTTGGTTGAGGTCCCGGGGGTCTCCAGTGAGTTTCGGGTGCTTAACAGATGGAAAATTGACTCAGGAGAATTTGTTGAGTTGCTAGTTCAAGTGTTTTCGCACCCGCGGTGGGAGGTCCACAGGTGCGTCCCCACAGAAGCGAGACCAAGGTCATAGGTGCGGGTTTGGGTATAAAGTCCAGGGTCATAGATGCAATGGATGTGAGAGGGACCCAAGGCTCCGCAAAAGCGAATAATTAGCCGCCGATGCGGACGAAGGAGCGAAGGTGTGGGCTTTGGAGTTTAGTGAAAAGTTGCAGATGATGAGTCCCTATTGCAGAAGCAAGACCACAGATGCATTACTAGGAACGCAGAAACGGAAATCGGTGGGTAGAAAAGGGAATTTTCGAGGGTTTGAAGTTCATATCACAAAATTCAATTTGGAGCTCGGAGGAAGGTGAATTTTTGAGAGAGTTTCAAGGAGAGATATTGGGTAACAGTTCCTAACTTGACTTTGACCAAATTTCATTAATCTATTGTTGCATTCTTCATCTAATTAAGGGATTTGAGTGAGGAAGATGGAAAAATGGGGGGAAATTTCATCAACCAAGAATCTGAGTTTTGAGTGGAATTTAGGTGATGGTTTTTTATGCATTTACATGAGTGAACTCGTGAGTGAATGAGTGTTTATATTTGGTGACTTATACTAGATTCCGAGACGTGGGCCCGGGGAGGCTTTTTGGATATTTTTCTAATTTCTTGCCTTAACTTTTATTTTGTTTGCTAGATTAGTTTCTTGTATCCATATTTATGTTATGTAATTGGTTTTGGCTTGATTTGATCTATCCGGAGTCAGATATTCTTGGAAAGAACATTGTTTCAGATTTGATTTGAGCTTAGTTCGAGGTAAGTGGTTTGCCTAACCTTGTGCAGGGAAACTCCCTTTTGGATTTGGTATTGTTTGATATATGAGCGTCGTGTACGTGAGGTTACAAGTACGTACACAGGATATTTGTTGTAAAAATCCCTTTTCACTAATTCATAACTAGTTTCTCCTTGTTTGAACCACACTAGCATATGTAGCTACTTTATTTAGATTAGAAAAGTGCATCTGCGTGTTTTAGCTACTTGTTTGAACTCCGTGCAGCATGTTTAGTGAAATTACTTGTTTTTTATTATGTGAACTTGGTCCAAATTCTAGGTTTCCTTACTATAACTATTGTTTATATTGGTTGAGCTGCATATTTACTTTGGGTATATGGATCGGTATTCCGAGAGATCTCACTGTACTGATATATTGTTTGGGACTACAGAATGGTATTCCAAGAGATCCCCCAGCACTGCGTATTTACTTTGAGACTGAAGGTATTCTAGGAGATCTCCCTACATATTTACATTTGGGACTACGTGACGGTATCACGGGAGATCCCATGTTGCTATTACTGTGTTCTGAGGTGTTGGCTTTCAGTGAATTCTATTCCTGTTAGATTTCTGTACTTATTTTGATAAAATATTTCTTTCTGACTTATTCCATTATATTTATACTAGTAGGGCCCTAGCCCCATCTCGTCACTACTCATCCAAGGTTAGGCTTTGGCTCATACTATGTACTTTTGTGGTTTACTCATGCCCTTCTGTGTACATGTGTTTTGTGTGCAGATCCAGGTACCGCTTATCAGCCACAGTACCATTGAAGTGAGTCAGCTGTAGAGACTTCAAGGTATATCTGCCGCATTCGTAGGCCTCGAAGTCCCTATCTACTCATCACCATGCCAAACACTTCTTGTACTTTCTTCTTTTATTAGACCCTGAAGTATGGGAGTATTGTTCTTTCTTTAGTTTGTGACTTATGACATTCCGGGTTTTGGGAGAGTTTATGTACTTTTCGAAAGTGACTACTTTATATGTCGAGCGGCATCTCATTTTCTTGTTTAAGTTTACCTATTAGTTGATAGCTTTTTATATTTGCGTTTCTTTTCGGCAAATGTTAGGCTTACCTAGTCGTAGAGACTAGATGCCGTCACAACGGTTCACTGAGGGAGAACTTGGGTCGTGACACATGTATACGTCTTTCACATAATCCAAATGACACAATTCAATTCGAATCCTAAGGGGTAGTTCTCCCACACAAAGATAGACAAGATACTTACCTCAAACAAGCTAAATAAACCCACTAGTAAGCCTCTTCTATGAAAATCCAACTACGGATGGCTTGAATCTAGTCAAAATAAATTATTACCATAAGTACAAACCATAAGAAACGATTTCAGATAATAAAGTTGTAATCTTTAAAGTAAATAAAAAAATTCAACTCAAAAATTCAACCCCGGGCTTGCATCTAGGAACCCGGCCAAACTTACAAAATCCAAACACATATTCCAATACAAGTTCAACCATAAAATAATTATCCAATTCAGATCTCAAATCGACCTTCAAATCCTCAATTAGGAAAGTTTTCACAAAACCCCCAATTTTATCTAATTCTAAATAATAATTAAATATTAAAAACAATGATGGAATCATGAATAATAAGCAAATCTAAGTCAAAAATACTTACTCCGATCCAATCCCTGAAACTCTCCTCCAAAATTGCCCAAAATCGAGCTCTCTAACTAAACTTGTGGAAAATGAAATAAAATCCTTGACTCTAACCTTTTCTGCCCCAGTTATTCTGCTTATGTGGACATTTGGTCGCTTCTGCGACTCCACACCTGTGGAAAATACCTTGCAGATGCGACTATACTAAAGCCCAGCAATTTACGCTTCTTCGATCCACATAACGCTTCTTCGCTTCTTCTTCTGCGACCCAAAGACGCTTATGCGTGTCCGCTTCTGAAGAAAGAGCCTGAACCTGAGGTCCCAAGCCATTATGCAAAACTTCGCTTCTGCGGAAGATAACCACATATGTGGTTGTGCACCTGCACATGTCCACACCTACTGACACAGTTCACTAGGCCTAATTTTGCTTCGTGGATCGGAGGTCGCTTCTATAGTTTCGCATCTGTGGCCATGCCATTGTAGGTGCGATTGCACCGGACTCCAACACTCTTTGGCCATTCTTTCTAAGTGCTAAAAGGTCCGAACTCAACCCAAATCATACTCGAGGCCCCAAGAACCACATCCGAACATACCATCAAGTCCCAAAATACATAACGAACCTACTCGAGGCCTAAAATCACATCAAACATCATCAAATATACAAAACACACCCCATTTCAAGATTATTCAATCAATGAACATCCAACTTCTAAAACTAATACCGACAATCACTACTAAAAAAATCAGGTTTTAGCGACGGATAAATTCTGTAGCTAAATAGGAAAATCCTTTGCTAATCTCTTTTAGCGAGGCAAGATCAAAAGATTCTTCTAGTTACGAACGTTTTAGTGACAGATTAGCGCCGACGTTCGTAGCTAATTCCATTTTTCTTTGTAGTCACCATACCAAACCAACTTCGAATGACCTCAAATTTAGCACACTAGTCCCAAATGATACAAGGGACCTATTTCAATTTTCGGGTTGAAATTCGAACACGGTATCAACAAAGTCAACTCTCTATCAAATTTCTAAACCTTCCAAACCTTCAACTTTGTAATTTTCTCCAATTCAAGCCAAAACGATCTACGGACTTCCAAACCAACATTCGGATATACACCTAATTCCAAAACAACCATACAAAGTTATCGGAGCTAGGGGTGTGCATTCGAATCGGTTTATCGATAAATCGAATCGATTATTTGTTATCGGATCATCAATAAATCGAATCGAATAAATCGAAACCTTATTGAGACGATAACGATAAGCATATCTACAAATCGATAATCGATAAGTAATTATTGATAAGGGTCTAAATCGAATCGATAAATCGAATGCACACCCCTAATTATTTCATCTACCACATTTAAGGAAAGATCATATTTAAAGCTCAAGGGAATGAAGTTCAAATTAATGGAAAATATAATTAGCAGTGATGATGTATTTTTATTTTTCGAATACCGTTGGAGTGTTGGTGTCTTACATTTGATCTCTTACTTTAGTTTCGTTGCATGTGCCCGTTGACACAATTTTTATGTTATAAACGTTGTTCGTCTTATTTTAGCTTCTTTATGTCCATATTAGTTAGGCTTGTTTATAGCAATATACTTTCCGTGGAATCTAGCAAATTTTCTTATTGGTGTAATCGATAACCGAATCGATAAGCCCCAAAAATCAATAAATCGAAATCGAAAAAATCGAAACATTATTGAAACGATAACGATAAGCAGATGTATAAATCGATAATTGATAAGTAATTATCGATCAGGGTCAAAATCGAATCGATTAATCGAATGCACACCCCTAATCGGAGCCATAAAACCCCAATTCTCGAGTCGTCTACACAAAAGTCAAATTCCGGTCAACTGTTTTAATTTAAGCTTCCAACTTTGGGATTAAGTGTCCCAATTCACTTCGGAACTACCTTGAAACCAAATCAACTATCCCGACAAGTCACATAAGCATAATTGAACATAGATGTGGCAATATATAAGAGAAGGGGGCTAAATTGGCATGATCTGATTATATTTGCTCAAGATAGTTGTTAAGATATACTTTGGTGGCTTGGGTGACTGGAACGAAATCTCTCTCAAAGTCGATTTTTGGTTCGTCTAAAGTGGAGTTGGGGAATAAAAGTTCTGAAGTATTGTATTTATACAATTTTGTCCGGGCTCCATTATGTTGCTAACGTGGAAGGCCTAGTGTGATCACGGTACAAGTAAAATCTAAATGAGCTTGGCCAGACACTACAAGACGTATATAATACACCTAACATCTGCAGCTTGTCACTTGTCATATATGTTATTCCTATACCGCTAGTATTTAATAAACAAAGTTGATTTGGGATAAAATTCCCTTATTGAAGTCAATTCTAAACTTACTTCGGTATGAGGCAAGCTCTAATCTTCAAGAAACATCTTTCCTCCCTCCAAATCTATCAAACAAGTTCGATCTAGAAAGAAGAGTACTTAGTAAGGTTAAAAAGGCTAAAGGAATTAATTCTATATTTAAATCCAGACTTAAAACTAATTCAAAGTCAACCCCGAGTCCACATAGTCAAACCCTAAAACGAAAATCAATTCACGTTGATCCATAGCCTTACGAGTCTAATTTATGCTTAGATTTTCATTTGGAGTCCATTAGATGATCAAAACTCTTTATAGGTAATTTTAAATCTTGGTTTCAAAATCGTCAAATTTCACCGTAAATCAATATTCAAATGATTGATCTTAGGTTAGATTCATAAAATAATCTTAGATCAAGTTGGAATTACGTACCCCATGCTTGTACAGGAAGATCTAGGTTAAAATCTATCAAGATTAAGATTCCAAGTCTCCAAAATGACGAATAATTAAATAATTAAAATCACAAAATTCTATATTTAATTATACTATTCTGAAAATCATAGCAGTGCTGGCACACTTGGCCATTGCGGGCTGCACTTCCTTCATTGTGGCCACAATAGCAGGTGCACTGATGTAGAAGAACCGAAAACCTGTAGGTCAGTGATCAACTGTGTGGACCGCGCTCTCCCGGAGTGCTAGCTTCACTGCTGGCCATTCTACTTCAAAATAATTTTACAATTTTACTTCAAATGAACCAAAAGATAGTCTTAAATCAAAGAACATGATGTTAAAATCAAAATAATCGATTGAATCGTTACAATAATTTAAACTTCTTCAAAGTTAGCAGGGAGAATTAGTAAAAGAGGGTCGTCAAATGATAGGTTGGAAAAGAAAATACCGAGGAAGGACCCACCAAAAGTTGCGCTTTTTGGTACCTTAGGAAAACAAATAATTCCATTAAGGACGTTGGTCAGCTTTTGGAAGCAATGGTTCTCATAACTTGTTCTTTGCCCAAGTCTTTAACAGGACTCTCTGTAATTTCACTTTCATTTAATCACCACCATCAATCATAATCTAAAGCTTTACCTCTTCAGCTACTTAAGATTCTCCACTCTCATATCACTCTCCCTCTACCACTATAAATTCAGTAGAGCTTCACTCCATTTGAAACCAACAAGCTATTAGCTTACTGCTTCTTCTTCTTTATTCCAAGAAAAAAATAAAAGTCAACTTCTTTTTTCCTACATCAAGGCCATGGCAGGCAAGAAGAACTCATCATTCTCCTTCTTTAGTTTGTTCAAATCGAAGAGCTCGAGAACACGAAGAAGAGATCAAGATTACTACAAAGATGATTGTGTGAAGGCTTACAAAGTGTGGCCAAGTGATGAAGATAGAGGTCAATGGGTAGCTGAGCCTAGAATTGATGAAAAAGCTGCTACTTTCATCTCCATTAGGACTGCAAACTGGAGTAACGTTGAATCTTCAAAATAAGCTAGTTGTATATAGAGGATTAATATTTAACACCTCCCCATTATTACATCCACTTGATTTACCCTAGGTAGCTACATGCATTTCACAAACGCTTTATGTTCTATAAATTGTAAATTTTTTATTAGATAGTAAATTTGGTTTGCCTAGTCTGTATGGAGGTGAAAATAATACAGTGAATAATGTAAATAGTATTTGTATGTCACTCAAAAGCTCATGCCTTCCTCTTCATCTATTTAACTACTTCAATTCTTCTCCTTCTAAGTGCACTACCTCGCCGTAACATGACATTCAACATTTCATGGTAAGTTGTTCGCATATTTAGTTTTACTTAGTATTTGAAAAAGAAAAAACAAAATGAAGGATGTCAAAGATTTCGTAATCTTCAAAAGTTTATAGCAATTCTTCCGTTTCCAGTCTTCTTGTTGAGTACAATACCAACTAGAAAATAATCCAGAAAATGTGGGTAATTTTTCTGTCATTGCGCTAGCTACTTGCATGCACCTAAATCATTACATCTTAGAAAAAACTTTCTTCAAGGAAGACACTATTTATTACTAAGGTAGTAGAGAGACTACTAATAATTTGGCCATAATAATATTTCAGTACACATAGTACACTTAATGGTTTGACCATCATTAGCTGTAAATACTGTATTTAAATTACTGGTGAAACATAAAAAAATTATTTAAAGAGTATTTTAAGTGAAATAATAATTTTCACTAACATAACTTTGACTTTTTTCATTTCAAGTGAAACTCATGTCCAAACACGAGTTCAGTTTTCATATACTCCTATTCAACAGTTAATTTCAAATAGAACAACAAACCCACTGTAATCCTATAGATGGAGTTTGGCCTTTACAAACCTTACTCGTATCTTGAGAAAGAAGAGAAATTATTTTCGATAGGTCCTCAGCTCAAGAAAAAATGAAAAAAGAAGCAATAGCAACAATAACGAGATAATAAAAAAATTGAACGAAAGAAATAACATGCACTATTTGAAATCTGAGAATAAGTGTTGGACTATATCGATATCGCCCTAACTATTTGATTTCTCATAAAGGAATTGGTATAGAAGAAGAGAAGAAAGGACCGAAGGCCTTAAACAAATAAATTCAGACAAAACAGTGCTAACATTTGGTCTTAGCCCATCCTTTGAAAAGCCATGTGACAGGCAAAGTGGCATCATCTCATCAAACAAACAAAATAATGAAGGATTTAATCTGGATCGTTCAAAGAATGGTCGCGCACAAAGACTCACATGCTTAAGGAATAATAGTTAGTTATATTGTTAGAATTGAGCTAGTAGAAATAGGACAAGTGTACAAAATTCATAGGATATTTTTTATTTTTCTGATTCTTTCTAAATAGTTAATACTTATATAGATACAAATACCTCTTGTACAATAATTTATTCAGAAATATATAGAAAAATTTCGCAATTCTCTTCTTCAAAATTTTATATGGTATCAGAGCATTAGCTCTTCATTTCAATTTTCTGAATTAGTTATGTCTCCTTCCGGTACTACTGAAACTTTCACCGTCCATAGCTCATCATCGAAAAAAACAGGCAGTGGAAACACCATTGATTCCACATATTCCTACTTTCTCCATGCATCTGATGCACCAGGGATGATACTTGTAAACACACCATTTGATGGTCGAGGTTATGCTAGATGGAGCAGATCTATCTTAATCTCACTCTCACCCAAGAACAAATTGAGTTTTATCGATAGACCATGCCTTATGCTAACCCTAAGTGATCCTACTTTTCAAAGTTGGAGCAGATGTAACAATATGGTTGCATAATGCTTGTTGAGTTCTTTAACCAAGGTTATTGTTGAAAGTTTTCTTTATTAAAAAAAAGCTAAGTATCTATGGTTGGATCTAGACCACGGGTTTGGCCCACCAAATGAAGCCAAATTATACCAACTGCAAAAGGAACTAGTTGATTTAGTTTAAGGATTAGCAGATATAGCCAGTTAGTTTACCAAAATTAAATTATTATGGAATGAGTTAGACAGTCTTAACTCTAACATATATTGTTCTTGCAGCTGTGACTGTGATTGTAAGAAGAAAATACAGCAATTTAAGAAAGATTAATGACTCATTCAATTTCTCATGGGATCGAATGAGACCTGTGGATAACTAGAAGTAACATTCTCATGATCAAACCATTAACCTTCGTCAATAAAGCATTTTCCCTTCTCATTCAAGATTAGAATCAAACGGAAATCCATGTCTATTCTCAATTCCCAACAAATAGTTTTTCTTTTATGGTGAGAAATCATGCTCCTCAGAACCATCATACCTCTATTGGTTCTCACTTCAACACTCAATAGAAGATTGGGCACAATTCCTATAAAGGAAAGTCTGGATATACATGGAAGAAAAGTCTATAAATGTGTTCTTATTGCAAGATGACTAGTCACATAATTGAAAATTGTTATACACTTATTGGTTTCCCTACTAATTTTAAGTTTACAAAGAACAAGAAGGTCCAAAATACTACTAAAGGAAACAGAGCTTCGGTAGTAGAGGATGCATGAGATGTTCACAGCAACATGACAAAAGGACCTCAGTTTGCTCAAAAGCTTACATCAGACCAGTTCAATCAATAGGTCAGCCTTCTGAATCAAATACAAACGGGGCAGAGAGGCACTCAGGAGGTTAATGTAAATTCTTCTACTGGTATATTACTTACCAACTCTCCAACATGTTATTCAATTGATAATTCTAACCTTGATAACTTCTCGATCATAGATTCAGGAGCAACTGAGCAAATGTGCTTCAATGCCAATGCATTCTTATTCTTAATACCATTACCTACTCCATTAATGGGGATGTTGCCTAAATCTTCTATAGTACAAGTCACTCAATCATGCAATGTTTCCATTTTTCCAGGTCTAGAGTTAGAACATGTTTTTCATATTTTTGTTTCAGATATAACCTACGTACTGTGCATAGACTTTGTCAAAAATTAAAGTGTCTTTTAGTTTTCATTTCTTTTGGGTGAATTTTGTAGGGACCTTTCATGAAAAGCCCTCAAGTTTTTTGTAAAGCTAAGGAAAGACTTTACTTATTTCACCTTAATGTGACATAGTCTAGGAGCCTATCTTCAAAGACTGCAACATCTTTGTTTTAGAAGTCTTTTTCAAATTTAGTTTCATCTTCTTTTTCTTTTTCTATCTTAGAAAAAATATAATCTGATACAAGGTTATGTCTTGTATGATTGGGACATTTGCCTTACAATGCAATGAAATACATCAACTTTATTTTATTTCTCTCTACTCCTGTGTGTGATTGTAATGTATGTCCTCAAGCAAGATATTCTACTTCACCATTTCCACTTAGTCATATCAAAACTAAGCAAGTCTTTGATCTTATTCACATTGAATGGGAACTTCATAAGACTCATACTCGTAATAGATATAAATATTTTTTTCACCATTGTGGATGATTTCATTAGATCAACTTAAACTTACTTATTAAGCAGAAAGAGCAATGCATTTTCTATGGTGGAAGACTACTCAATGCTAAAGTGAAGATTATCATATCACATAATGCTATTGAATTAGGGAAAGCCAATGATGCCTCTATATTTCAACAATCTCAAGAAAGTCTACACCATACTTCATGTGTGGGTACTCCTCCACAAAATGGTAAGAAAGGAAGCACATACATTTATTAGAGGTATCCGGGGCTCTATTGTTTCAGTCCAAAGTGCATATAATACATATTGACAGCTACTTTTCTAATCTACATATTTCCTTCTAAGGTGTTTAAAGGTAAAACTCCCTGTGAAATGTTGTTTGACCATGCACCCTCTTATTCTTCTCTGAGAAGTTTTGGTTTTTTATGCTATGTCTCTACCTTGTCACATCAAAAAGGAAAGTTTGAACCTAGGGAAAATACATGTGTTTTCATGGGCTATCATATTGGAAAAAAAGGTAACAAATTATTGGATCAGACTACTAAGAAACTATTTGTTTCTAGAGATGTTCATTTTTTTGATCATATATTTTTATTCACCTATATCACATCTACAACAGTAGGCTCCTATTCTCCATCAGTTTAAAGTCCTTTAATTTTTCCTCCTTGTCCAAGTAATTTCACCCCTGATACTCCTCCTCAGCACTCACATACACCACAATATTAACCCACACCTTACAGCAATCCTACTTGTTTTACTGTGCATTCTACTTCCCCTACTCATTCACTTGCTTCTCTTACTTTTCCTACTCCTTCTCCTGTCTCTTCCTCCCCACCAATTCCGCTCAGGAGATCAAACAAAGAAAATATAGGCACCCTGCATGGTTATCTAATAGACTACATGTGCAATAATATATACTTTATTAATCTCACCACCTCTTGTTTTTCCTATCTTTGTTGGCGACCTACATTTTCTTTTCCTACACTCTCTGTCTCTAATCAGAATCTTATTCAATCACTCTCTATCATTCCCAAACCTACCAATTACGCCTAAGCTTATTCCATTTCAGGTTGGGTCCAAGCAATTGATTATGAACTTAAAGCTTTAGAAGAGAACAACACTCGGGATGTTGTTCTCTTACTTTCTGTTGAGAAAGCTTTTCCCTATAAATGGATTTACAAGGCCAAGAACCATACTAATGGTATTGTTGAAAGGCTAAAGACCAGGCTGGCTATAAGGAGTCATGATCAGAGAGAAGGTATTGATTACACAAAAACATTCTTCTAGTTGTCAAAATGAAAATAATCAGATTTTTCATGTGCGTCGCTTGGGCATCCAATACGTTTCAAATTTGATATGCAGAGAAGATTATCTATTGCTCTATGATTCATGGCACGATCTAGAGTAGAAAGAAATGAGACAATCCTGGATGTCCTGGTAGTTAACCGTTTATATGAGTGGCCGGCACACGCATATAAAGGAAACTCCACTAGATACGGCTTTATAGACTCCCTAAGACTCTTGAACCTAGTGCTCTAATACCAAGCTTTGTCACGCCCCGAACCTGGGCCTGGACATAACACGGAACTCGATGTCTGACTACAAGTGACCGAGCGAACCAACTGGCTGGCTGAATCAACATGGGGTATCATAACGTACTAAATGCAGAATATAAACTATTACATGCCGATATACTAAAAATTTTGGATGATATAAATCAAAGTGTGTAAATACTGATACAATTATGAAACATATTTGTAGCCAACATAGCTCAACATGAAAAGCATGTGACTCTGTCTAACTGTACTCTAGTCTATGAAGCCTCTATTGAAGTACTGAAAACACTAACTATCTGTAAATACTGAAAGGTTGTAAAGTGATAATAATGCCTTGAAAGAACTGGGGATCACCAAATAGCTGGTACGAGAATCGTAGCGCTCTGCATCGTCGACCTGTAAATCATCACCTACATTGTGCGATGAGGACCCGGGCAAAAGGGATGTTAGTACATTTCAATTGTACTGGTATGTAAAGCAACTCAAAGAAAGAATTATAAATGCAGAAACTGAAACTAAAGTGAGAACTGGTAACTGAAGTGATAACTGAAAAGATAACTGAAAAGATAACTGATAATTGATAACTGATAAAGGGAGTAAGGATATGAATACTCTCTCTGTCACGCCCAAATCTGAGGGACATGACCGGCACTCAACCGGGTATCCCTGGTCGAGTGGACGTGGGTGCCTTTTCCATTCCCCACGCGCTACCCCACATTATTCATTATTAATTGGCCAAAAGATACCAAATGCCGTTGAAAGTAAATATGAATTTTCTTTTATAAGCACACATTATGATTAACAAGGATCATCTTTTACAAAACACACCTTATGATTAACAGGGAACGTGATGTACATCTTACAGCGCCCAAAACACACATATATACGTAAGTTCTAACCCACATAGCACGGTCTACTGATCCTCTAAGAGAAATATAATACAACACTTGCCGGCGACAAGGCCCCGGCAATACCTTTGCAATGACATCACAAAACTATTTTTACAACAACAGAGGTGGCCTGAACCACCCAGGGCTCCAGAAGGAAAGGGGCTCACCAACATGTACACAACTGATAGAAAGGAGGAGGGGCTACGAATGGCGGACTGGAGTGCCTGCTGCGGATCCACCTACAATCACAACATGAATGTAGCGCCCCCAACAAAAGGGACGTCAGTACATTTGAATTGTACTGGCATGTATGAACAAACTATGTCCCAAGTAAACTCAAGCCAAAAATACATATACAAATGGAAAGCTGAATAATAATAGCACGACAATGGAACAACAACCAAGCATTTCACAGCAAATGATACAATTAATCAAACAAAGGGGCAATCAGTGCTCCACAGGTTACAAACTCTCCCGCTGTCTCCTTTTATAATTTCACATTTATCATTTCATGATTTATATACATTTCAATAGTGACATTGGATCACATTTTTTCACCCTTATTACCACGTCCACCCTTATTACCTCGGCCACCCTTATCACCCCAACCCACACCTTATTTCACTGTGTTGCGGCGCGTAACCCAACCGCGCCAAACAGTTTCAGTTCACAAACAGCATACAACATAACAACAAATACAAGAAATCAACTATGACACATTGTTAAAATAGAACCACATTAAGGGTAATGTACATCCACAACTAGCAACAACAATTTCCTGATGTTCATCAATTTATACACGTTCCGAGTTACCATAATGGATGTCCATAACCAACCATATATTGTTACCACATTAGTTTCGGTTTCACCACTCCAGAATTCTTTCCATCACATGTTCCTCAACCTTTGCCACAAGAAGTTACCGCACAAGTGTAAATCACAAGAACTTCACTATGATCCCCACATGAATATCAATTATCAAGCAATTTTCCAAACCACACAGGGCGATTTCACAAGGATCATGGTTAGCCATACATACCTGGAATTAAATATCTCTTTCTAACTTCCACTCCAATTCACCAAGAAATCAAGATGGGTCAATCTAGTTCATGATCAATACATAGACCTTTAGAATAGGAATTCACAATTTACTACCAAATTCCCTTTTTTACAAGATTCTAGGGTTTTGAAGACATGCATGAAGCTTTTATCAAGAAATTTCAAAATCTAGTGCATGTGGTTCCCTTCCCAAGCTAAGGTTTGAAAATTTAGGGAAACAGGTTAGGGATTTTACATGTAAATCAGAAGTGAAGACAATGCACCATAATTCCCCATGCTCCAATAATTTTGAAAGATCAATGGTTGGAGAAATAGTTTTCTCTCTCAAGAACTCTCTCTTCCACTCTCTTATTTTGTTCATAAAATAGGTTAAAATGAGGGATGGAGTGTTTGATTAAAGAGGGGTAGGGTTTAGAATTTTAGAAAAATAACTGGGCGATCTCAATCTGCGACGCAACTCTGCGATCACAGAACTGACATGCGGTCCGCAGATTGGTCCCAAGTTTCGGACCTTCTCTGGTTGGGAATGCGGTAGATATGTGGTCCGCATTTGTGTTCTGCGATCGCAGAACGCACAGCAGAACTGACCTTCAAAATTCTTCAGGGACCATATGCGATACTCTGCGATCCGCATATTGAATATGCGACCGCAGATCTGATGGCATTTGTAACATAAAAATTTGGTTGCGCTCTGGAAACTTCTGCGGTAGAAATGTTGTCCGCATTTCATATCTATGACCGCATTCTTGATCGCAGATTGGACCTTTTATGGAAAAATTTTGATTGACATTTTTAAGTGCAAAACAGTAAAAAGAATCCGATCCACGTAGGTAGACTCAACTATATGAGCTGCTAACATCTGAGCACTTATTTCCGCGGGGCCTTACACTCTCTTCTTAATTATGAACGTCTTTTTTCTGTGAAGGGCGCATGTTAGCAAGGCTAGCTAATCTGTGCTTTCAGCCATGGCTAGACACAGAAAGAAGACTCAAGTGACAATGGAGGCAAAGGATGACGATAGTAGAATAGAAACACCTTCTCTCAACCAGCCCTCTCGCTAGTTAACAGTAATGGGATCAGCGCCTACAATTTTTCATAAACCCGCTAGGGATGATGGAAACAATGGAATGATAATAACACCACAGACAGGAATTCAATAGAGATTGCAACCGGTAACTTTTGGAAGTTTTTTACCACAAAAATTCCAACCATTTTGTGAGGGAATCAATGAAGCTGAGGAGAAAAATCTAGTGAAGGGCAACACACAAGCACAACAAGTCCACCAGCGACTCCAATTCTCAGCACAAGCTAATCCATGTCAGATCCCGGCAGGATTTTGGAGGTTCTAAGGAAATTGAAGGCAAAAGAGATGCCATGCAGAAGAATCGAAGCTCTCAAAAGGGTAAACCGCTATGTTATGTACCACCTGCTATGTGTGATGGTACATTTGTTGTACAAATTGAAGAGGAGGATACAAAGGAACAAGAGGCATACTGGAGCAATGCACTGGTGGGTTTTGTGCTTGGTGAAGACCCATATGAGCAAACAATGGATAATTACATTACAAATATGTGGAATTTTGTTGAAAAACCTCAAATGATGTATCATGAGGAAGGGTACTATTTCTTCAGATTTGATAATAGTGAAGATAGGGATCTTGTCCTCCAGGCAGGTCCTTACACTTTTCATAACAAGCCATTTGTGCTGCAACAGTGGAGAATGGATTTCAGATTTGATGCAGGAAGTGTGAGTGTAATTCCCTTATGGATTACTTTCCCCGGACTTCCACTAGGTTATTGATCAATTGAGGCTCTCAGTAATCTAGCTAGCGTGGTTGGGAAGCCTATGTATACTGATAGAATTACTGATGAATTGGAAAAGGTATCCTACCCAAGAGTACTGGTGGAAACAGATATATCCCAACCCCTTCCTGATAGTTTTGAATTACAAACAAAGAGGGGAGTTATAACTCAACAGATTGCATATGAATGGAAGCCAAAGTATTGTTGTGAATGTGTAAGATATGGCCATAATTCAGAAGACTGCTGATATAAGGAGCTGCAGGAAAAAGAAGAGATAGCAAAGATTCAACCAAAGGACGCAGGGGAAAAGAAACTATTACAGAGAGGGACTTTGAAATGGATTCCAAAAGATAAGAAGGAAAATAAGGCAGACCGACAAGGTAGGCAAGCTAGGGACAATAAACAACAACTGAGAATGCAAAAGGCAGGGCTGTGGATAAGGGGAAAAACAAAAGGAAAAAGTGTACAAAAAAGTGCATGAGCTTTAGTGAACACGACTAACAAATTCTCACTACTGTATCTAGGTGAAGATCCAGGGGATGCTGGCCCATCCAGCTTCACCACTAAATGATATTCAGTACATGGAATATAAGGGGCCTTAATAAGGCCCATAAGTAGAAGTAGTTGAAGCTCTTTCCGATAAAACATAAAGTGGATTTTATGGGTTGTGTAGAAACAAGAGTTAGTGAAGGCAAAAAGGATTATGACTAAAGTATGGAGAGACTGGAGATGCAGCTGGAACTATACTGAGCATCCAAATGGGAGAATCTGGCTAATGTGGAATCCGAATGTTGAGGTGCAGATCTTGAAGACGGATGAACAATTTATACATTATGAGTTCAAAGAAAGAAGCACTATTTTCAGGGCACTGATAACAGTAGTGTATGCAAATAATGAGGTGAATAAGAGACAACAACTATGGGAAAAACTAGTGAATTTAGGAACAACTATACATGAGAGATGGCTACTCAGTGGAGATTTCAATAACGTTCTCCACACAGAGGACAGGATAGGGGCACCAGTTATGCAACAGGAGATACAGGCTTCCAAAATACACTTATTACACTGCAGCTCACTCGGGTGAAGAATTTGGGATGTTTTTACAAATGGTGTAATAAACAAAAACCATAGACAAGAGTCTATAGCAGGATTGACTGGGAATTTGGGAATGTGGAGTGGATGCAGGAATAGAGCCATATAGAAGCAGATGTGTTGAATCCTGGAGTATCTGACCATTCCCCTATCCTTATGCAATGCAATGTTGTGGATCAAAGAAGAAACTTGCACCTTAAACCATTTAAACTGTATAACTCTGTGATGGAACATGCTGATTTTGCAAGCATATTGGAAGGGGTATGGAACCAAAGACATACTGGAGGAAATATGCACAGGGTATGGAGTAAACTAAAAGCCTTTAAAATGGGGTTAAAGGAATTGAACACCTATATGGCATTGTATAGGATCTACCTCAGCAAGGCTAGGCAGAAGCTAGAAGTCATTTAGAATCAGTTAAAGATCAACTACATGGATCAAGACTTGATTGACTAAGAAAAAAGGGTGCTGATGGATGTTGAGAAATGGAGCAACATAGAGGAGCAGATCTTACACCAGAAGTCTAGAGCTCAATGGATTGCTTGTGGAGACTCAAACACCAAGTATTTCCATGCTCATTTGAAGATGAGGACAAATATCAATACCATAGGCTCTATATATACTGAAGAGGGAAACAAGTTGTGTGACCCTATTAAAGTGGAAGAAGTGTTTACAAAATATTTCAAGAAGATATTGGGGGAAAGCAATATTACTTGTCAATGTCCAAACACTGCAGTAATCCATCATGGCCCTTCTCTTAATCTGCAGCAAAAAGAAGAACTATTAAAGCCAGTTACAATGGAAGAAGTACTTATGGCAATAAAAGATATGCCTCATGATAAGGCTCCAGGTGTGGATGGATTTCCAATAGAGTTTTTCATAAGGCACTGGAAAGTGGTTGGTGATGAAATTTATGAGGTTGTGCTGGAATTCTTTATAACTAGAAGGTTGCATAAAGGAGTTAGTAGTACTGCTATAACTCTAATTCCTAAAGTGCAAAATCCAAGCCAAGTGAAGGATTACAGGCCCATCGCATGTTGTACAACTCTTTATAAAATCATCACAAAGATCCTTACTGCTAGATTGAAAGCAGTCATTAGGGGTCTGATTGGGAGATTCAGTCTACATTCATTGAGGGTCGCAACATCACAAATAACATCTTGTTTACGCATGAGTTATTCAAAGGTTATACGAGGAAGGGGATATCTCCAAGATTTGTTCTTAAAGTAGATTTGAAGAAAGCTTATGACACAGTTTAATGGTGCTTCTTAGAAAGACTGCTGAAGGATATGGGATTTCTTTATAAGTTCATAGGGTGGATAATGAAATGCATATCATCTGTCACCTATTCCCTCAACATAAATGGTGGACTCACAGTTCCATTTAATGGCAAAAGAGGCATAACGCAAGGAGATCCTATGTCTCCCTACCTTTTATTCCTGGCTATGGAGTATTTGCAAAGGGAATTCATGCAAGTGATGAAGAGGAAAGAGTTCAAATTCCATCCTAGATGTAAAAAATTGGGAGTGGTACATGTATGTTTTGCGGATGATCTGCTTATTTTCTGTAAAGCAGATATTCAGTCTGTTAAACTACTAAAGCAGGCTTTCCAGAAATTCTCAAACGCATCTGGGCTCCAAGAAAGTGATGAAAAGAGTGTTGTGTACATAGCGGGAGTATTCAATTGGTAGAGAGAGGAGATTCTGCAAGAACAGGGGTTCCCTGAAGGTAGACTTCCATTCAAATACCTAGGGGTGCCTTTGGATTCTAAAATATTAACTATTGCTCAATGTTGGCCGTTAGTTGAGAAAGTAACACAGAAAAAAATTGTTGGACATCAAGATTGCTATCATATGCAGGTCGAATTCAGTTGATAAAGTCAGTATTATTTTGAGTGCAAGCCTATTGGTCTCAAATTTTCCTATTGCCAAAGAAAGTGATGAGGATGATAGAAGCAATTTGCATATCCTACTTATGGACAGGCTCAGCTACTATGTCGAAGAAGGCCTTGGTTGCTTGGGAAACAATATGTTTGCCATATAGTGCAGGTGGGCTAAATGTACTGAGCTTAATTAAATGAAACAAGGCTGCTATTGCAAAGCACTTATGGGCACTGGCCAAAAAGAAAGACAACTTATGGATTAAGTGGATGCACGTCTATTACATAAAGAATCACAGAATTGATGATATGCCTGTTCCTAAAACAGTTGCTTGGGTAGTAAGGAAGATCTTTGAGTCATGAAAGTTGATCAATGCAATTCCAAGCATTCAAGGGAATCTGGAGAGTAGACTGATTCAGCTGCAGAGGGGTGAATTCTTCAGTATAAAAAAACTATATAGGCTTCAATACCCTCAATACCAAAAAGCCCAGTGGAAGAGCATCATGTTGCAGGCTCATTTGCATCCAAGATACAAATTCATACTGTGGCTTGTGTTACATAGTAGATTGGAAACAGTGGACACACTTCAGAAGTTTGACATACATGTTCCACAGGAATGCACATTATGTGGGCAAGATATCAAGACCTTTGACCATCTGTTCTTTGAATGCTCGCAGACAAAGGCACTATGGAGTCATCTTCTAAGCTGGCTGGGATATCATAGACCTATTCTTGACTGGAAATACGAGATTGAGTGGGTAAGTAAGATAGCAAAGAAGAGGAGTGGACTAGAAAAAATCACTACATGTGTATTTGGGATGTTGGTGACTGTGATATGGAGATAAAGAAATCAAAAAAGATTTCAAGGAGGGAGAATGCTCAGTAACAATATCTGTAAAGAAATAGTCATCCACATGCACTTGAAGGGAAATTCAGTTAACAACTGGAAGGCAGTGCTTCTGAGTTTAAGCTGCTACCCTTAGGATGTACAATCAGTCTGTTATGGTTTATGCAATGTCAATAGTGATAGAGGAGTAGTATGCCCTGTACAAGATGACAATGCAGAAGAGTGTTTAGAAATAGAGAATAGATGGTCAGCATCTATGGCATGTAATTGTACAATTTTTTATGAAATGAAAGTAAATCTGTTTATTCAAAAAGAATATTAACTTGCGGCCTCATGCCCAATATATATAAGTGCACAAACTACCACCTCAGGCCCAAGTATACACATACATAACTGTGACCTCATGTCCAAAATACATAAAGCGTTACATGCGGCCTCAGACCCAAATATAAGTGTTCAACATTTAAGGATTTAAAATCAGGAAATGAGAATCATACTGGAATACATAATAGTGAAATACTGAATCACGCTGAGTTATATGATATTAGAATATTTGATCACACTGAGTTACATAATACTGGAATATTGAATTCTACTGAGTTACAAAATACTGGAATACTAAATAGGACTAGGATAAGACATGTATTCTTGAACTGGTTATGAACACTAAATTGCATGTGTTTATGACATGTTCAGTAACCTATATTGATACTTCGGGGAATCTAACCCAAGTTTATATTGATTACGAACTGAGCTCACAACGTTCAGAATGAAAGTCATGAACGAGTTATGAAGCTAGGGAATAGATGTTCTACAACTATTCAAGGAACTAGGCTTAACTATACTTCTGAGGCAATTGATACGTCGTAAAAGAAACATAGTGTAAGGAGGATCATTAAAATTCCCACATATAGAAAGTTAGCCGCACATACCTTAATTTCATGCTCCTGAGCGATATACAACATTCCCAACCCTTCAAAATTAATCTATATCAATACAAGTCAAAGGAATTTCACATTAGCAATAATTCTCATGTTTTAGTCATATAAATATTTTCTCAAACACTTGGTGACATAATTATTTACGGCCCTTATTAATGGTGTTTCATCACCCAACAAGCCATTCTCTTGATGCTAGATAAATTCTAAAGTCTCAAATGGTTATAAGCAACATTATTCTTCATCACCCATAAGGTAAACAACATTCTTAACCAATAATCAACACTCAACACCCCAACCCTATAATCGTTCATGATTTTCTATCAAACCCATCAACTCATATCTCATGCACTAGGGTCTATTATCATCAAACCAATTCTAGAATCAATTAGAGGGTGAAGATATTACCTTTTTGACGTTCAATCTCCTTGAATTCGAGTTCTGGAGTTCCTTATCTCAACAACGATGATCCAATCGGATATGTAATGATATGGAGGGTCTAGCCATGATAATAAGATGTTGGAAAAGTGAAATTAATTTAGAATCACCATTAGAACTTACATTGGGTGGTTAAAGGACCCTTAAGGAGTTAGGTTTTTGAGAGTTCCCCTTCTAGAGCAGGTTTTTATGTTTTTGGGCTGTGGGGGACGAAATATAGCTCTAAAACAACTCCCACTCGCTAGTTCGCCCACCTGGAGGCTTGTTCGCGCTCAACGGCTGTAACACTTCCTTCCACGTGCGAGTTCGCGCACTTGGAGGCTTGTTCGCTTTAGTGTTCGTGCATACGCGTACTGTTCCGAAAAATACACATAACATTTTCCACAATCATTCGTTCGGGCTTCATAATATATCGTTGGAAGTCTATTTTAATGGCCTACAACTTTCATGCTTTACGTTTTTCCCAGTTCATTATATATTTTCACTAAAACTTGATGGAAGACAGACCTTCTGCAACTTAATCGATTTTGTCAAATCTTATGCACCTCTCTTTCCATCTTGATTATTAGAACAATTATTTTACCCACAATCATTCCGTTGGGACTTCACATATTCAAAATATAACCTTACCACTCATTTACCATATTCACACTTAAGCAGAACTTACGGGCTTATAACTATAAGGTTACTACATGAGCTTCAAATTCAAATGATCAGAAGGATACTTGTTGAAAGAAAAAGGGAATATTACAAGTTTGCATGTGCTCCGATTTTTGGAATATTTTTATTTTGTTTCAGAGGGGCAACTTCTCTACATGTTGCTTATTTTTTAAATTGTATTTGATATTATATTTTTTTATCTTTTTCAAAAAGAAATGTTCCATTTTATTTTAAAATAAATCAACTTTAAATTTCGTAATATCTTTAATGTCATGGTTTTCACACATACAAATATAATAATACATTCAAGAAGCCAAATTCCAAATAAGATTCCTTCTGTCCTAAATAACGTATTCAACCAAATATATTCACATAAAAAGAAATAGAGCGGGTGCTAAACACCTCTTATTAGTTCGTAGTAACGCTATTCCCCGCTACTTCCATTTTCATTTTAACAATCTTATCTTTCTCTTTTACCACATCAAGTTCATTTAATTGAGGCGAAATTAACAGAAATCATTACATCTAACTTTTATTTATACATGTGATATCAGCATTTTAAAATCATTTTTTGGGCGATTGTTGAGGCGAATCCCGAGATGTGGCAAGTTAAAAACGGGGTAAGTTCCGGCCGTATGAACATTTATTTATAAGTCCCAACCTTTCGGACATTCAGTTCAAAAATAGCTAGACTTACCGGTAGTCGTTCTAAAATAATCAAATTTCAAAAATAATCGAAATTTAATTATCTTTTTCGTAAAGATAAATTTGAATGAAAATACTATTTAAAATCCGAAAAATACGTCAGTATATTATGCTGGAGTTCAAGCATAAGTATACTTGAAGTCCAGCATATTATATTGGAGTTCCAGGATAAGTATGTTGGAACTCCCGCATAATATGATGAAGTTCCAACATAAGTATACTAGAACTCCAGCATAATATACTGGAGTTCCAGCAAGTATGCCGGTCCAGCATAATATACTGGAGTTTAGAGCACCGGTGCTCTAGTTTTTAGTAAATTATATTGGAGCCAACAATGTATACCGGTCCGGTATAATATGCCGGAGTTCATACACAGGTGCACCGATCTCTGTTGCAGTAAAATAGTGATAATTTTTAATTCACTCGTAAACAATGACTAGTTTCAAATGACCCGTCTAAAAACTGGCTATATCATGTTATTTTTATGACTTTTCCAAATTGGAAGCAGAACTGCTTTATAAGTACTTTTTATATTTGCCACGACCCAACTAACCCCAAATCCTTTCTTTAATAAATTATTAAACATAAATGAATAGAGGGTACAAGTTAATGACATTAAAAACTATTAGTTACAATCCAACACAATCGGACCAGGCTGTTACAAGTCACGAGAATCTAAAGAAGACTGAACAACCCTACATGGCCAATAATATATGTAAAATAAGATCTGGAGTTCAAAAGATGAAATTCAATGCCGCGAACGCTGGCGGTCACCTTGTTCGGCTACAGTAGTAATACCTTCAATCCGCTAATAAGCCGTTACTGGGTGAACAATACATGCAACTGCACGCGAGGTGCAGGGAGTAAAGTGAGTACTCCAACTCAGTGAGTAATAAGAGTAAATAATTTCTGGGAGGCAAGAAATCACGTAAGAGCACTCCACAATGCAATATGGGACAGCACAACCCTTTGAGAAAACAGTAAGTCCGGAAAAATCCTTTAGAAAATATCTGACTCAGTTTAAAAACCTCTTTTGAAAATATCTTTTCAAGCAAATGAATGCAAAATCACATAGTGCAAGTCCGCACATAAGTCAGTCCCTCGGGCACAACACTCCAGTAACAAATAATACTAGGGTATCTGGTAACAACGTAAAAAATAGCATGGATGTCAATGATATGAGAGTGCTGAATGTCATGTCACATAGTATTAACAGGAAACAATGCGTGAATAAAATGCAATGCACATGACCGCTGCGGCGAGCATCCCGATCCATTTGGGTACCCGCGCTCACTGTGGAGGTTCAGACTCCGGATAGGCTCATACAGCGCAAGCGCAATATCAATATCACACCGCTCTGGCGTGCAGCCCGATTCATGAACAGTCCCGAATTGCACATGAGCCACTTGGACAATATCAAAATAGCAGTTCTAAGTACAAAACTTCAGTAAAATATCATTTAGTTTTCAAGTCTTAGAAAGATGGCAGAGTTTGCAAAACAGCATTAACACCTTTTAAGGAGATCAAATAATATGCAGAATAATACAAAATAGTAATATCAATCCTTGAAGGATTTATATAATCGGCACGAAACCCAACAAATGGAAATATGCCCAAAACATGATAGTATTAAATAGTTCCAGCCAATTATGCGGTAAAATCAACAATCGGGATAGACCAATGTCATAATCCCCAATGGTGCTCTACCCAGCGCCCGTATCCGGCGAGCAAGTCACCTCAATACACCACTATGATGTGCAAATATGGGATTTCAAACCCTCAGAATATCATTTACAAGTATTACTCACCTCGAATTGGTAAAATCTCTAGCCCAGGACGCCTTTTCCCCTTCACGCGTCGAATCTAACCAAAATCAGAGCGAATGCATTATAATATGCCAAGAGAACAATACCCAATCTAAAATAACCGAGAAATTGTAGAATTCTCGAAACAGGCAAAACCCAAGCCCCGGGCCCGCTTCTCGAAAAATTACGAAACTCACCTTACCGGATTCCTCGCCTCGCCACGAGTCCATACATACTAAGAACTCCCAAATCCAAGCTCAAATAACCTATCAAATTCCAATTTAAATTCTCAAAATCCCAAGCCCTAATTCATCCATTTTATGCTTAATTCCATGAACTTCTTGGTAGATTTCACAACAAAAATAAGTTTTCGGTTCAAGAATCTTACCTCCAATCATTCCTCCTTGAATCCCTCTTCAAAATCGCCTGAAAGCTATTAAAGCTCGCTCAAAAATGGAGGAAAACACATAACCCTCACGAATGAAATGCTTCAATAAAACCCTTTATGGCCAGCTCAGGTTCCGCTTCTGCGGTTCTAGTACCGCTTCTGCGGTTCGCGCTTCAGCGTCCAAGCCACCGCTTCTGCGGCTCGATTTCCGCTCCTGCGGACCCGCTAATGCGGACCAAGTTCCACTTCTTTGGAACTTCTCAGCTCATGCCAATATCAGTTCTGCGCTCCCTTACCCGCTTTTGCATATCCGCTTCTGCGGTCCATTTTCGCAGAAGAGAAAATACCAGATGACGGAAATACAGACATGAAGCAAACTTCAAAAACTCTCGTTTAAACACATGATCTCACCCCGAAGCCTCCGGGACCTCAACCAAAAGCACATACATGTGATATTACCTTATTCAAACTTGGTCGAACCACCAAAACACTATCGTTAACATCAAAATCCTCAAATTTATCAAATCAAAGCATAAGTTTTATAAAAACTTCAGAATTGCACATTCGATCAAAAACTCGACCAAACGCCTCTGAATGACCTGAAATGTTGCACACATATCCAAAATCACTTAATAGAGATACTGCAACTCTCGAAATTCCATTCCGACCCTCGGATCAAAATCTCACCCATCCACCGGAATTCGCCAAAATACTAACTTCGCCAATTCAAGGATAATTCTACAACGGACCAGCAAAATCAATTCTGATCGCACTCCTAAGTCACAAATTATCCCCCGAAGCTAACCGAATCATCAGAAATCACATCCGAGACCTCAAACTCAATAGTCAACCTTCAGTTGACTTTTTCATTTAAGCTTTCCTTAAAGAGACTAAGTGTCTCATTTCTTATCAAAACCAGTCCAAATCAACCCTAATACACCACATACCGATAAACGGAATATGAAGAAGCATAAAACGAGGAAAACAAAGCGGTAACTCATAAGACGACGGGTCGGGTCGTTACAATACTTAAATACTCAATAACCAGCTCAATATCACAACTAAAATTTTGGAAAAAAGCGACCAAAGTTGGTCGCTATTTGGCTAAAAAGCAACCAAAAGGGCCTAATAGCTATATTGATGGTCCCTTTTATTTAGAGACAAAATTTGGTTGCTAATTAGCGACCAACTTTGGTCTCTAAGCTAAATGGACCAATTTTGTCGGATATTGGCAATAGAGACCGACTTTGGTCGCTTTATTAATTTATTAATATATATTTGGCGACCAAAGTTGGTCTCTAAATAAAAAAATATGTTATTATTTATTTATTATTAATTATTAAAAAGCGACCAACTTAGATCTCTAATCCAAATATTATATTTTATAATCTGGAAACTAGAGACCAATATTGGCAGCTTTTTCATTCAATTATTTATTTATTTTATTAAACTAGCTACCAACTTTGGTCCCTAAATACATGAATTTAATTTATTTTTTAAATATTAGCGACCAACTTTAGTCGCTATATAACCAAAAAATTATTTTTTTAATAAAATAGAGACCAAGTTTGGTCGCTTTTTGTAGAAATCTGGGTAAATAGCGACCAAAGTTGGTCGCTATTCTCCAGCAAATCATTTTTTTTAACATGAAAAGCGACCAAATAGAGACCAACTTTGGTCGCTTTTCTGTGTATTATTTTGGCTGAAACTGCATATTTTGGCAGCTACACCACCTGCCAGTCATACCAATTTCCTAAATAGGTATTTTTTTCCCAACAACAACAACAAAAAGCAATTAAAAGCAACAAAGAATAAAGTTCAATATAACTAACACATTAAGCTAACAAAACTAAGTTAACGCTTATTACAAGCCCATTCGAACTAAAGAGAACCAACATAATAGTAAATTGATTATGTAAATTAGTTCTAACACAATATAACTAACATAATAGTAATTTAGTTCTAACACAATAGAACTAACACGATAGTATATAAATACTGAAGGAGTGTTCTTTCAGCATCCTCGTCTGAAAGTTGGATTGCCTCGCTCGGTCATTAGGTGGTTGACTGCGTATGAATTCCCCCACGTCAGCTGTGAAGCGAATTGAACCTATATGAAAAATTATATTAAATTAGTATTTCAAAATTTATACTAAAGCAAATCAAAATATTTAATGAAAAGTAAAAAACTTACATGTATGTAGTCGAGGCTCGACCTTCCTTTCTGAATCAATCTCTTTCTTCTTCTTTACAATACGAGTTGCATTAAATAGCTCATCTTGCTTCATTAGCATCATAAATTTGTCTGGTGGCTTTGGTGATTATCCTCGTGTTACTATTATTCGGGATGAACTTTGATACAGAGAATAACTTGGATACGGTACCTAACGGAGTGTGTCTTTGATCAATTGTTTATCTCATTAGCTACAATGATAATAAGAAGGCAACGACATGTGTTTCCAAAAAGTGATGGTGTAGGTAAGATTTAACATTTCCTATGCAGATAAAAGAGGTCATAGAAAAGTTCTCTACTTCACTTTCCAAGAGGAAAAGAAGTTTGATTGATTGTGACAAGGTTGATGAGACGGAAGTTTTTCCGTTGGTCGTCGCAGTTCCCATAAAACGTGGATCATAAGACTCTATGATGACAAAGATAATAGGAAGTTTTGTGCTCAACTTTCTTCCAGGTCTGATCCGTACAAGATAATGATATATTGAATGATATTACTTCGGATTCAGACGATAATTTGACCGACAAAAGTATGGAAATGCTCTTACAAAGAATTAAAGGTAAAACATTTTTCTTGGTAGAGAAGGATGCTGAAAAAAATTTTACCTTTAATTCTTTTTAAGAGCATTTCCATACTTTTGTCGGTAAAATCATTATCTGAATCCGAAGAAATATCACCATATCACATTAAGCTTGTACGGATCAAACTTGAAAGACAGTTTATTACAAAACTTCCTATAATATCTTTCATCATAGAGTCTTATGATCCCCATTTTATGGGAACTGCGACGACCAACGGAAAACCATTCGTCTTCATCAATCTTGTCACTCTCAATCAAACTTCTTTTCCTCATGGAATATGAAGTACAGAATTCCTCTATAAGCTCTTCTTTTATCTACTTAGGAAATATTAAATTCCTACCTACAACATCATTATTTGAAACACATGTCATTGCCTTTTCATCATCATTGTCGCTATAATGAGAAGAATAATTAAAGGTGCATTCCACAAGGTATTGTATCTTAGTTATTCTTGGTGGAAGTTCCATTGCATGTCTAATAACGTCATCAACCTCTTCGTGGTACTATTACTCGGGATGAACTTGGATATAGAGAATAACTTGGATACAGTACCTGACAGGGTGTGTCTTTGATCAATTGTTGATCTCTATAGCTACAATGATAATGAGAAGGCAACGACATATGTTTCAAAATAGTGATGATGTACGTAAGATTTAACATTTCCTAAGTAGATAAAAGAGGTTATAGAGAAATTCTCTACTTCACTTTCCAAGAGAAAAAGAAGTTTGATTGATAGTGACAACGTTGGTGAAGATGGAATATTTTCCATTGGTCGGTGCAGTTCCTATAAAGCGGAGATCATAAAACTCAATGATGACAAAGATTATAGGAAGTTTTGTTCTTAACTTTCTTCCAAGTCTGTTCCAGCAAGTTTAATGTGATATTTGTGATATTTTTTTGGATTTAGACAATGATTTGATGGACAAAAGTATGGAAATGCTCTTAAAAAGCATTAAAGGTAATACATTTTTCTTGGTTGAGAAGGATGTTGAAAAACATTTTACCATGAATTCTTTTTAAGACCATTTTCATCTTTTTGTCGGTCAAAACACTGTCTGAATCCGAAGAAATATCACCAATATCACATTAAACTTGTTGGATTAGACTTGAGAAGAAAATTTAGAACAAAACTTCCTATAATCTCTGTCATCGTAGAGTTTTATGATCCCCATTTTTTGGGAACTGCCATGACCAACGGAACACATTCTGTCTTCATCAACCTTCTCAATCTCAATTAAACTTCTTTTCCGCATGGAAAATGAAGTACATAATTACTCTATAAGCTCTTCTTTTATCTACTTAGGAAATACTAAATTCCTACCTACACCATCACTATTTGAAACACATTCCATTGCCTTCTCAGCATCATTGTCGCTTATGAGAATAATAATTAAAGGCACATTCTGCCAGGTACTGTGTCTTAGTTATTCTTGGTGGAAGTTCCATTGCATGTCTAATAACGTCATCAACCTCTTCGTGGTACTATTACTCAGGATGAACTTGGATACAAAGAGTTACTTGGATATAGTACCTGACAGGGTGTGTCTTTGATCAATTATTGATCTCATTAGATATAATGATAATGAGAAGCCAACGACATGTGTTTCAAAATAGTGATGGTGTAGGTAGGATTTAATATTTCCTAAATAGATAAAAGAGTTTATAGAGAAATTCTCGACTTCACTTTCCAAGAGAAAAAAAATCTTTGATTGATAGCAACAAGGTTGATGAGAAGGAATGTTTTCTGTCGGTTGTGGTTATTCCCATAAAACGTGGATCATAAAACTCTATGATGACAAATATTTTAGGAAGTTTTGTACTCAACTTTCTTCCAAGCTTAATAAATACGAGCTTAATGTGATATTGGTGATAGTTCATCAGATTCAGACGACGATTTGATGGACAAAATTATGGAAATTTTGATATTACCGCATACACTTATACTTAGTGCATAATATAGCGTAAGTGTATATATATATATATATATATATATATATATATATATATATATATATATATATATATATATATATATATATATATATATATATATATATAAGTTGTATTCGATATGTATTACCTAATACACTTATACTTAGTGCATAATATAGCGTAAGTATATATATTGTATATATGTCACGGCCCTAGTTCACAAATTATGAACGTATCATGGCGGCACCTGGTCTTCGCGATTAGGTAAGACTAACACATTGTGGAATTAACACTATTACGAAAAACAACAGTGCAATGCCGAATAACATAAAGGAAATGTATAGGTTGCCGCTGGCACATACACTTTCATATAGAATATTGAATAACCACCAAGACCCGGAAACCCACGAGCAACACATGCTATACGAAGTCATACACTGCTCTAGCCACTAGAGTAGTATAATACAAAAGGAATCGAAATGACAGCTAATATCTATGAATATAATAAGAAGGAGACTTTGCGGATCTGCGGACGAAGCAGATGTATACCTCAAGTCTCCAATATGCTCCCTGACAACTACTAGCGGTACGCCTGCTCAGAACGGAAACAGATTACAAATACAATCTACGAATACAAGAACAATCACTACAGGCTATTTATCATCAGGGATCTCCTGGTATCTAGAGGATCTCCTGGTATCCTCACCATATACCCAAGGGATCTCCAAGTATCCCGGGTATCTCCTAATATCCTCCATTTAATCACGAGGGATATCCAATTATCCCGAGGATCTCCTAGTATCCTCCAGTACATCACGAGGGATCTCCAAGTATCACGAGAATCTCCTAGTATCCTCCAATTAATCAATCTTGTGCTGGAGATCTCTTAGTATCCCGCACTTCAAAATCTCGAAACAAAATACGTACAGGGGAACTCCCGGGATGTCGTCCCGTAGACCCATTCGTAAACACTTCACATCAATTCAATATTGAACAAAAAGAAGCAAAGTACAGACAACAGGTGAAATCTAGAGTCTAGCATGCCTCAAAAAAAGGCAGATATTGCAATTTAGTCAAAAGCTAAAACAAGTGAAATTACATTTTTAACAGTTAAATACGTGAAGAAACACAGTCTAAATAAGTCAAGTAAGGTGAATTTTCAAAAATTAGCACAAGTACACGCCCGTCACCTCACGCACAAGCCATTTAAGCAACTGTCAAGATATCCTAAGGGGAGAGGTCCCCACACAAAGTTAGACAAGTCACTTACCTCGAACCGATACAAAATCACTAAGAACCGATGCCCTTGCCACGAGTATCGGACTTCGAGTGGCCCAAGTCTATTCAAACCAGTTACATATTATAAATAACATTGCAAGTAGCCAATTCCACTATTAAAATTAAAGCTAAGGCGTGAAAATATGTAAAATAACCAAAATGCCCCTCAGGCCAACGTCTCGAAATCGAATAATTTTTACATTTTCAGAAGCCATCAGAGGTCAAATGCACATTCAAAACTCAATCGTTTAGCCAAAGACGTTTTACCCAAATTATCCATTTTTTTATCCTAAATTCGAATTTAAAAGATGGATTTAACCACAAAACGATGGAATATAACTAAGAAGGATCATAGAAACTTTACCCAATAATATCCTCTTCGAAACCCTCTCAAAATCGCCTTTGCCCGAGCTAAAACTTGATTTTTCAAAGTTTGAAATTAAGCCTCAGATAAAATCCTTAACATCACAAATGTTTTTCGCTTTTGCGGTCTAGGGACTGCATCTGCGGACAAAGTGCCGCTTCTGCGGCTCCCACTTAAGAGGCCATTTTCGCTTCTGCTGATTCGCACATCACAGAAGTGATTCCGCTTCTGCGGACTCCTTACCGCTTCTTCGGTTCCTAACCTTTTTCCCATGACCTAAGCCGCTTCTACGGTTCCTAAGCCGTAGAAGTGAAAATACCAGAAGTCTAAAGTTTTAGCTGCTGCATACTTAGAATTCTCTTTTGTTTACCACCCAAAATCATCCCGAGGCCCCCGGGACATCAACCAAAAGCACCAATACCACCTAATACATCATTCAAACTTGCACAAATCCTTAAGACACCTAAAGCAGCACTGAAACCTCAATCAAATTGAAGATTCATGCCTAAGAACTTCAAGTTCATCCAAAACACGCTTTCGATTCAAAACCTAATCAACACTCGTCCGATTGACCTGAAACTTTGCACGCACGTACCAAATGACATGACAATGCTAAAGTAACTTCCATAATCTCATTCCGACCCTCGGATAAAAAATTTACTATCGTACCGAAAACTTCAAAAGTCTAACTTTCGGCAATTCTAACCTAAATTAGCTACGGACATCCAAAATACATCCTGAACAAGCTCCGAAATCACCTAACGGAGCTAACGGAACCATCAGATTTCCATTCCGATGTCATCTTCACACTGTTCCGAATACGGACCACTTTCCAACACATAAGCTCTCATTTAGGGACTAAGTGTCCCAAAACACTCAGAATTCTCACACAGAACGTCCCGACAAACAAAAATAGCACAAGTGAACATAGGAGAAGCAGTTAATGGGAGAACGGGGCATAAATTCTAAAGATGACCGGCCGGGTCGTCACAATATATAGACACACAAGCCCGCTTCGTAGTACTATTCATCCCTTGTATTACAAAAGTATTAACGATTTATATTTATATTATTTACATCTTAAATACAAAAGTAATTTTTAATTTTGACCTTATGGAGACCAACATTGATCGCTAATTTTAAGTGAATTTAATTTAGCGACCAAAGTTGGTCACTAACTGTAAATGAATTTAATTTAGAGACTAAATTTGGTCGCTAAAATTTAATCAAATATATTTATATTTTATATAATATTTGAATTAATAATAAAAATTGTTAAACGTTAAAACTGGGTCCCACATTGGCGACCAACGTTGGTCTCTATTTCCTTAAGCGGCCATTTTTGGTCGCTAAATTTTGATTTATTTATTTATATTTTATAAATTTTTTAAATAAATATATATATTAAAATATTATAACCGGGTCTCACTTTAACGATCAAAGGTGGTCGCTATCTTATTATCCTTCAGTTAACGACCAACTTTGGTTGCAACTTTTAATTTATATTTTATAAGTTTTATAAAATAATTATATAATTATTAAAAAAAATTACGCGAGTCCCACTTTTATGACCAACATTGGCCGTTAAACTTAGTATATCTTTGCAAGTCTGACCAGTCCAATCAACAGTTTGATTAAATTTGCGTCCAAATAGCGACCAACTTTGGTCGCTTTTCTTGACAGACCAAATTTAATTGCCAATTTTTGATCGCTTATTAGCCGAATTCTAATAGTGTATGAATTCTCAAACCAATTAATAAATAAAAAGTCAAAGACTTTCTAAAATTTCCAACGCTAATTTTATAGCCATTTCTCATTATCGTTCACTAAGTAACCAAAATATTCTTTGGCTCTTTGCATGCATGTATAATACAAGCAGTGTAAGAGTTTTGTCCTCCAATATTGTGCTTCTCGCTTGAGGGTTCTTTCTTCGAGCTTCATTTTCCTCATCTATTCTTTTTCTTTTCTTTTTCTGCTCTCTTTCTTTTGGCATCACTCTAGCTACTTGACATTGTTCTACATATCTTATCCCAAAAATATTTTATTTGGATTATATTGAGTTTTTGTGATTGATGTTTTGGTTAGAGGTTTTCAAACGATAAATTTATACTATTTTTATTTTTATTTTTTTAAATTATTAGGAGCTATCACTATGTATGTATGCGTGTGTGTGAGGATATATATATGTATATATGTACGTATGTATATATTCCACCAATTTTATAATTTTCTTGAGTTTTCTATATTTTTTTTGTTACTATTACTTCTTATTTATTTATATGCTTATCTTATTAATATATCAAAACAATTAAATATTAAATATTTAATGGGCTTAGGCGCCGGACCTCTAAACATACACCACAAGTAAAATGTCACATTTCACGCCCGCGACTTTTAAAATACTGAATATATTATTGCTAGTAAAGCATTGAACGAAATCATGGAGATTCACTTCAAACAAGTGCACATGCATTTTTATCAATGTTTCCATGTGATGTGACTTTAATGGCTACTTGTTTGGGCGTCAGGACTTCAAAAGAATCTTGCGATGATTTATTGATGTTCCATTTTTGTCCTATGATTATTGAATTATTCTTTTGAAATTCAGAGAGAACAATTTGAGGGTAGGTCGAAATATAAGATGCCTCAGACCTAAATTGTTTTATTCGAGTAACGTGTGTGTGTCTGTTGAGTTTTGTTGAAATAGAAGATGCCTCAGGTCTAAATTGTTCTTTCTTTGAACAATATATGTGTATTCACATATACTATCTATCATTTATTGATCGCTGTGGCCCTACAGTTACTGTTTCACTCCAAAAAAGAAACAACATATATAAAGCAAAACAATTTTTGCTGCTCTTTCAAGATTCTACCCTAGAATATATATCATGCTTTAACTACGAGTCGACTGAATATATAGTGCTATGCAATACTCAAGCTTCAACTATAATGGGTTTTTACGCCAAACCACTTTCGATTTTTGGAGTTTTGTATGGTAAAGAAATTTTATAGGTTAGGTCACTCAAAATCGAAGAACATGTAACTTCTCATAGCAGGCATTGACTTGAAAATATGATAAGTGACTTGTCATAATAGGTAAAACTACCTTATATTTCAACAAAAATTATATGTACAACTTGTACCTATATTAATGATTTTACATTAATAGTGTTAAAAGAATTTCCACGTATAATTTGTTAGGACCGAAAAAAATTAGGTGTCATGCGGAAGCTAGCAAAACAAACTTTGAATGACGATAAACCACACAGCAAAAAATAAATCTACCAAAAGAGACAAAATATTTAACGTGGTTCGGTCAACTGACCTACGTCCACAACTGGAGATGAGCAATCCACTATAATAGAAAAGAGTACAAAATATCGAGAGAACAACCTCATGAAAAGGCAAACGCAAGTGACATACTAACACTTGTCCCGAAAAGTTCTCCCCTAACCACGACTCTCAAGCCCCATGTGCTACATTGTGAATGCTACTGAATAAGAAGGACGGATCCACTATTTATAGAAGTCCAAACCTTTTCCAACAAGAAAAAGGATTGGCCAAAGATGGAAAATTTATAATCCTTCTACAAGAAGGAAAACCCAATTAAGGTAATTATATTGCCCTTTTCTTCAACACATAGGCAAACCAAATATGGTAAGAAAATTATAACAAACACTAACAATTCTTCCCCTTGGCCTAAATTTTGTGACAAAATAAACTTGATTCACCTTCTTCACATAACCTTCAACAAGTCGCATCTCCAAAACTCCACCACGAAGTTTGTCTCAACGTGCGTAGCACATCGGTCAAATTTCTTAGATAAAAATCACGATTATCGTCAAATATGTTGCGGCTAGAAATGAACCTTCCAAGATGAACCGGTCTTGAACCTCGCTCTGATACCACTTCTTAGGGTCACAAAAAATCAAGTGTCATGCGGAAACTAGCAAGCAAACCTTGAATGACGATAAACCACACAGCAAAAGAGAAATCTACCAAAAGAGACACAAATTATTTAACGTGGTTCGGTCAACTGACATATGTCCACAACTGGAGATGAGCAATCCAATATAATAAAAGAGAATACAAAATATCGAGAGAACAACCCCACGAAGAGGCAAACACAAGTGACATACTAACACTTGTCCCAAAAAGTTCACCCCCTATCCACGACTCTCAAGCCCCCCTATGGCTACATTGTGAATGCTACTGAATGAGAAGGACTGATCCACTATTTATAGAAGTTCAAACCTTTTCCTACAAGAAAAAGCACTGGCCAAAGATATGGAATTTATAATCCTTCTACAAGAAGGAAAACCCAGTTAAGGTAATTATATTGCCCTTTCCTTTAACAAACAAAAAAATTAAATATGGTAAAAAAATTATGGCAAACACCTAACACAATTGGTGTATATAATTAAATAAACTCTTGCTTTAATCAAACACCGAGTTTTTGTTGGTCATCTTACCCTTAAACTATGTGGTTATTTTTTTCACATCACTCACTAAGTTCTACTCATCATCCGTTTACTTTTATTTGACATGTTTTGACTTGTCACGATATTCGTATTAATTGATGCATATTTTATTGGATTTTAGAAAATGGTTTGATGAGTAGTAAATACTGTGGAAATAACAACAATTTTTTTTGTTATGCGTAAAGTGACAATTTATTTTATTATACATATCAAATTAAAGTGAACGGAGAGTGTGTATTTGAGAATATGAGTAAAGGCGTATAATAATGAGCCTGGTTATGAACTAATTACTAAAGCTAGGGCAAAGTTTTTAAGTTATTAAACTATGTTTTGGCTAATGATTTTGGAAAACAACATCATGCCGAATCTGTAAAGTGGGGACAGGATCCAAGAAAGAACAAAGTGAAAACATCCCAGCATTTACATGATTTTGGATTACAATAAATAGAATTTGCAGGGAGGGATTCTTTCTTTATTTCATGTCACTCGTATTTACTTGTTGGAAACTTTAGCTTCTCATTTGGTGCAGAAACTTAGTGGCTATATATATTATAGACCTTAATTAGCCTTTTTCTTTTGGTAGTTCTTACTTTTTCATATACAGCTGTTAGCTGTAATCCTTATTGGGAAAGGACATATATATGGCCAATTTCTGAAGATCCCTTTATGAAGAAAGTCCTCTTCTTTTTTGCTTTGTATCCTGTGCTGTCTTGTTCAAGTTTCCAAGCCAACCAAACTCTACTTTTATGTCTTCCAGTGTGCAGCTTTTAGGGTGGTTTTCACTTTTTCCACTGCATGGTTCATGAATAATTTGTATGAGCCTCTCTTTTTAAATTAACTAGTACAAAATAAAATTATATTCTAATATATTATATTAATTTAATAAATATTAGTTATATTTTATTATTTAATATAGTGCGCAGAAATATAATACAATCAATAAAAAATTAAAGGATACAAATCATATAGTAATCAAATAAATTGGATGTTCCTTTTATTTCAGTTATTGAATTAGCAAGTACTTAGTATTATTGATATTTTTCTAGAGTGTTATTTATTTATCTTTTATTTTTAATTAATTCAAAATGTAACTATCATAACATTATCTCTATCTCCTCTTTTCATACATTCCTTTCTATTGTCATACTTGTTTGATTAGTTTTCAAATTTTGTAGTTTATTAAAAGTTTAAATAAAGTAAATTTTTGTACTAAATTGTAATTTTGAATTCATCAAAAGTATTAAGAGATATATTTTTGTATTGTTTCATTTGAATTGAAGTTTCTTTATATTTTTATTTTAAAATAATTTTAAAACTCCAACTTGAAACTACTCCCCAATTTGAATGAATATTTTTATTATAGCTATTTTTTTTATTTTATTCTAATATATTTGTAAAACTCCAACTTAAAACTACTCCCTAATTTGAATGGTTAGTTTTTTTATTTTATATTATAGCTAATTATAAAATATGTATGTGTGTATGTGTGTGTGTGTATATATATATATATATAAAGAGAGATTACTATATTAAAAAAGAACTACTCCTCAATTTAAATTGGTAATTTTTTTTATTTTTTTTTATCTTCTAATAATTTAAAACTCCAAATTGAAATCACACACACTTGAATAGGTAGGTTTTTTTAATTAATATTTTCATTTTTTTGTAGTAAATTTAATTTTTTATTATTTTTCATTTTTTATTTGAAAATAACTTTAGAACACCAATTATAAACTACTCCCCAATTTGAATGGGTAGTTTTTTTTATATTTTTGTTTTTTAATATTGTTAATTATAATATATTTATATTTATTAATTTAAAAAGAGTAACTAATTAACTTAAAATTTGAAAAAGTTTTTTAGTTAAAAATGTAGTTTATTTTGTCTTAACAATGACACTTAGCTTTCTGTGATTATGCCACTTTTCTTAATAATATGTTTTTTCCTCTCCTTTTATTATGTATAAATTAGAATTAATTGATATTCCCTCCGTTTTACTTTATGTGAACTTGTTTGACTAGGTACGTAATTTAAGAAAAAATAAAGACTTTTTAAATTTGTATTTCTAAACAAGTCAAAAAGTGATATAGAGTATTTGCGTGGTTATAAAAGCTTCTCACTGAGGGCAGAATTAAAAGCTTAAACTAAATTGGTTTCAAATTTAGAGTCCGTTTGGATTAGCTTAAAAGAAAATGCCTTTTAAGCCCTTATGCTTAAAAGTAGCTTGTATGTGCTAGAGCTTATTTTAAAAATAAGCAGTTACGTGTTTGGATAAAACTGCTGAAACATAAAATAAGTTGCTAAAGTGTTTGGTAAATAAGTGTTGGTAAACACTTTTTTATTAAAAAGATAAAAATATCCTTAAAGCTGTCAACATTATAAAGAGCTAATTACTATGAATTAATACAAATAAAGATTAATTTATATTTTAATTTAGTTTCAATTCATTTTCCCATTAGTTTGGAATACTCAGTATAGTATACTACTAGAGCACCATCGTTCTCTCTATCTAATCAAGTAAAATTGGCATAAAGCACCGTAAAATAAATCAAATCATAGTAATAAACAATTCCAAAGAAAGAAAGAAGAAAGCCTCCAAAAATATAACTGTAAAATTAACTTTGTCTTAAGACAGTATAGAAAGGGACGTGATGCTTGAGGGAAGTACAGAAAATGAAGATAAAGCACGGAAGAAGAGAAAAGAAGAGGAACGGTTGTCTTCAACAGTGAAGGAAATAGGAGAAGTAGATGTTTTAGGATTTTTTTGACTGAGGGTAATTTGGGTATTACAAAAATTATATTGGTTAAGAATATAAAATCTTTGGTCAAAGTAATATGACTTTTAAGCCAATATAGAAAAAGTTGAATTCACCCAACTTCTTGGTTTTGGCTTTTTTAAAGCAAATTTTAACTTTTTTAAGCTACTTTTTTTATTGCCATCAGTTAAAAAGGGTTTAAAAGCTTATTTGACCAGTTTTTAAACTCATTCAAACACCCTCTTAAAAAGTGATTATTTTTTTTGCACAGACTAAAAAAGAAATAAATTTACATAAAATTAAATAGAGGGAGTATGAATCAATATTTATATTCTATTAGAGTCTGTATAATCCAAATTGAGTTCCGTTATGTGGACTTTTGTAATATGCATAAAGCTCTTGCTACGTGGGGCATTAGTTTGATCACGTTAGCAAATAAGTAAAAGGCCTTCTTCTCTTTAGGGGACACTTTTTATAATTGTTGACTTCTTCTTCCTTTTTCTTTGGTCGTACAAAGAATAGTTAAGCTAATAATTGTAAAGTTACAAAGCAGAATAATTATTATAGGACACTATTTTCCTTTCTCCGGGGGCAACGGGGGTGGAGAGGCTCACTCATTGGGTATCATTTTAGAAATATTTATTTTGCTTTTAATTAAATACAACATCAGTTTTGGCAAGATTTTAACTATATATCCAGCAAACAAAATAGCAAGAGGAAATGAAGGTACAATTTGTAAGGAAAACAAATTAAAGGCACCATAGGGTATTTCAAAGAAAAGCTCTCTAAATGATGCTGTTGTTGAAAGAAAAATTGACTCTTACGTTTCCCTTTCATTTCATCTGATAGAGACGACAACGTGACAGTCTTCATGGTTAAAACCTACCTGGTTAGAAAGCTCGGTCTCTCCAACGAAGCTGAGGTCAGTTGATCCTACTCTACAATAAATAAATAAATAAATTGGTAAAAGATTTAAATATACTTTAACCTATACATTGGTAAAAAATCACAACTTTAAAAATCCTTATCAGTGTTCTCTAGGGGTGTCAAATGGGCGGGTTGAGTCAATTTTGAGCGGGTTAAAATGAGTTAAGTCAATAATTGAGCGGGTCAAATGACCCGTCCAAAAGTTACTTGGGCTAAGATAGGTTGGGTCAAGATGTGTTAAAATTCGGGTCATAACCCAACACGCTCAATTCTTATTAAATTTTAATTAATATGTATTATTTTCTTATAAATTGTATAATTACTAAATAAGGCTTTTTTGCTTTTGTTATGGTCATATTTAAAATATTAAACAAAAAATAAAATTATTTCTAAGATATTTTGACAAACTTATTCATGGATCAATTCGGGCTAAAAATTAGCCCAACTTTAAATGAGTTGAGATGTGTTAGGTCAAAATGGGCTAAGTTCAATAAATGAGCGGGTCAATAACCAACCCAACCTTGGGCGGGTTGGGTGGATCATTTGGACATGGGCCAAATTTGACAGCCCTAGTGTTGAGGGAACGACACAAATAGCCACTAAAAGCAGTGGCTTTTATTTTAAAGTCATTGTTTTCAACGTATTTAGATATTAGCCACTCCTTTAATAAACTTCTAATTTACTGGAAAAATACCCTTCCAGTATAACTTATACCTACGTTATAACCACCACCAGCAGTTACACAAACAAAAAGAAGCGAACAGCAGCAGCAGCAGAAACGACGATCAACTGAGGCGAGCAATATCTCTCTTCCGATTTCAAAAATTCAGCACTCTAATCCAAAAAAACGATATAGATAAACACTAAGTTCTATTTTATTGTGCTTCTATAGGTTTTTATTTCACTATGGTTATACTTTTTTATATCTGTGACGATTTGATTATACAGTAGATAAGAATTTGCCCTTAACTTTGAATTTCTGGATTGATAAAGTTTAGGACATCGCCTCCTATAATAATTCTGTATTTCGGACATAGTATCTTCATTTTGGAAATTGAATTCAAAACTTAAGAACACAATGTCCTTAACTTTGATTCTACTGCCCTCATTTTGCAATATAATTTAAAAAACTTAAGTACACAATGTCCTTAACATTGTTGTTGTTCTTCTGTATACAAAGTTCTGTAGCTTTAGTTTCAAATTGTATGTTTTCATTTCTGGTTCAAATGTTAAGGACTAGCAGTCCTTAACTTTTGAACCAGATATTCAAAATTAAGGATTGTATGTCCTTAACTTTCAAACCAGAAATTAAAAGCTAAGGACTGCCCTTCATTCAACATTAATAGTTGGAATTAAAAAGTTAATGACTTTCACTCCTTAAGTCTTAATTTCTGGTTCAAAAGTTAAGGACTAGAAGTCCTTAAGTTTTAATTCTATGTTTAAATGTCAAGGACTGTTAGTCCTTAACTTTTAATTCTTTGTTTAAATGTTAAGGACCGGTAGTCCTTAACTTTTAATTCCATGATTAAATGTTAAGGACGGGCAGTCCTTACCTTGGTCTTGCACTTACAGTACACATATTCTTAGATGTTCTCTGTTTCCCATTTTCTTGACTTACAGGATGGAAACAATATGTATAATAGTTGCTTTTAATGGTAGATGGACTGAAGACTATAAATATCTTGATCATCAAACAAAGCTTTTCATACCACCTGACTCAATTCGGTTTGAAGATTTCATTACACAAAATTTTGAGCTTATTGAATTAGTAATATGGTTTGATATCAACCTTGGAACAAGCAAAGGAATGCTTGTATCCAAATATTTAGACCTTCGCACATGTATAGAGTTGCTAATAACTCATTCACTCTTCAAGGGCTGTCGTTTCATAGTTGATATTTCGGAAAGAGATTTTGCATCAACAAGCAATGAACATGTCAATATAGAAACTGCAAATGACAATCAAGAGCAATCCCAACAGATAGTTTAAATAGATATGGTTGAAGCTCAACCATTAAATGAAGAGGTGCTTCATACATTTGAATCTATTCACGTAGAAAGACAAAGCATTATTGGGATTGATATTTCAATGTTGTTGATGCAACTTTTTTGAAGTCAAAATATCGTGGTGTTTTAATGATTTCAGTTTCAAAAGATGCGAATAACCAAATTTTCCGATTAGCCTTTGGAAAAGCTGAATCTAAAAACAACAACTCCTATGAGTGGTACTTCAGTCAGCTTCGCAATACAATTGGGAGTCGTGAGAATTTGATTTTTTTATCAGACATGCATCAAGCTATTGCAAATGGCATTGCAAAGGTATATCCTGAAAGCCATCATGGGATTTGGATTTATCATTTGGAGCATAACCTAAAGCGAAGGAAGGTGAAAAGTAAGGTGATAAAACATTTCCAATGTGCTGCAAGAGTATACAGGCGTAAAGATTTTGAGTTATACATGTAAGGTATTGCTAATGTAGGTAAGAAGACATATGAATACTTGATGGAAGAACCACCGGAAAGATAGGCACGTTCTTGTAGTTCACGACAAAGATATGACATGCTCACAACAAACATAGTCGAGTCGATGAATTATGTCCTATTAGATGCAAGAGAGCTGCCCATACTAAGAATGATAGATTTCATTCAATTGAAGCTACAACGTTGGTTATATGAAAGAAGAAAGAAAGCAGAGGGAACATTTTTTGATGTTTCTTATTGGGTTGAGCAGGAATTGATGAAAAGAATAGATTTAGCATTTACTTTGAATGTAAGTATTATGTTCCATGTTTATATTATAATTTTAAGATAATTTAATATAATGTAGTGACTTATAATTTTTTAACATTGAAGGTTTTCCCCGTTGATTCATGGCGTTCTAGAGTTGAAGAAGAAGGAATAACTTTCCTGGTGGACTTAAACAAAAGAACACGTGATTGTTTTCAATTTCAATTTGATGAAATGCCATGCATACATGCAATTGCAGCTATCGAGAAGAGAAACATCAAGAAGTATGACTTTTGTTCGCATTGGTACTTAAGGGAATCTTTGCTGAAAACATATGAAAGACAAATACATCATGTAGGACATACTGATTCTTGGAATGTACCAGAGGGTGTTAAGTCACAAATTGTTAAGCCACCAAATTTCAAAGTGTCACCAGGTAGAAGACAAAAGAAAAGGCGTATTCCTGCTACCGAGCCATCAAAAATAACATACAAATGTGGTCGTTGCAGAAGAATTGGTCATTATAGAACAACTTGTATATATTCTCCGGCGCTCCATCCATTTTCAAGAAAGCATAGAGAAGAGTAGAAATATCCATTTATGTTTATCGACTCTTTTAAGTTTCTGCTATAGGTTGTATTCATTATTATTCTAATTTGATCGAACGTCTGGATTTTTAATATTTCTATCTTGTTAACATCTTTTAATTTCTTTAGAGTTCAATAATTAAAAGTTACAAACAGGAGTCACTAAATTAAACTTGCAATTTCAAAACATTAGGACTAACAGTCCTTAACTTTGAATTTCAAGTTAAAGAGTTAAGGACTTTGGGTCCTTAATTTATAGTACCATGTTCAAAACAGTAGGACGGACGGTCCTTAAATTTGAATTTGAAGTTAAAAAGTTAAGGACATTGGGTCCTTAAGTTATATACCATGTTCAAAACATTAGGACTGACGGGTCCTTAACTTTGGATTTCAAGTCCTTAAGTTATTGTAGTTTTCATTACATTAGGACTGACGGTCCTTAACTTTGAATTTAAAGTTAAAAAGTTAAGGACATTGAGTCCTTAAGTTATAGAAGCATGTTCAAACATTAGGACTGACAGGTCCTTAACTTTGAATTTCAAGTCCTAAGTTATAACCTCATATTCAAAACATTAGGACTTAATGTCCTTAACTTTGAATATCAACTTCAAAAGTTTAGAACATGAGATCTTTTACTTATACTTCCATGAATAAACCTACGCACCTTTTATCTTTAACTCTACACGATTCCTTTAGTTAGAATGAGTTACATTCTCAAAATGTTAATGACAAACATTCCATAAATTTGAACTACATTCTCAAAAATGATAAGGACAACAAGTCCTTAGTTTTATGTTTCATGTTCAAAAGTTAAGGACAACAATTGCTTAACTTTGAATTTGAAGTTCTCTTAGACCTCATCATAAAATAATACTAACAAACTCAATGGACAAATAAAGACTCCAGAAAAAACAATGATATAACTAAAAATATACCTTGATATATACTTCTGCAATTGTAATTTTTCATAGCACTTACCAAAAATTATTCTATGCCAACAAAATATAAGTACATTTTCAAAAATTTACAAACTATTTTAAGAAGTATCCTAAACTGACAGAATTGAGAGGGGGGCACGTAGCATTTATAGCAGTTTTATACAAAACAACACCACAATTTCATTACAATTCCTTTTCACACAAAGTTCCATTCTCACTTTCATAATCATCACCCACATTTTCTGATGGAGTGTCGTAACCAGATTTTCTCTTCCATTCACCATGTGCCCAAGGATTTGCAGCAAGTTCTTTTCGAAAGTCTTTTATGTCTTCGGGTTGGAATTGCTGCACGTCCATTCCAATCATCAGCAACTCCATAAATTTGACCAGAAATGCACCACAATCAGTCTTAAAATAAGAGAAAGATATGCATTGAATTAAACAACAAAATATTAAGTTCGTATAAATACTACAACGAATAACAATACGTACGATCCAGTTTGGTGTGATGATCTTTGCCATTGTATATCAAACTTGTTGAAGACATTCCCGAAAGACTTATGATGCTTGTCAAACTGTGCAAACCTTAGCATGTGGGGGATCATGCGCGCATACATTTCCATATGGTTCATTACAGCTTCATACGGCTCACTGTATATGGAATCATATATATCAATCTTTTTCTGATTCAAGTCCAAAACTCCCAACAAAAAATGTGTCACGGCTTTGTCATCTTTTGAATGAAGGCGACATAGGAAAAAGATTTTATCAACCCCAGTCCAAGCAATCTCACATCTGCCGCTGTCCCCCCACACATATGGTGTTAGAAATAACGAGTCATCAGTAGCACACCAAAAATCATCACTAGCATCTTCACTAAAATTCTTATACACACGGGCCATGTAATTATCAAAAAGAATGTCAGTAACTGTGCATTAAAAGAATGATCGCGAGGGTGGTAGCATTCCTTCTTTCTCAGATAATATAGCGCAATGTCAATATGCTTCATAAAAAAGCAAACAATAAACAAATCCATCAGTAATAAAATAATTAAAAAAATGAGAAATTAAAAATAGAAAAAATAAATGCCTTGTGAATTATCTAACCTTATCATCCAGAACAAATTTGCTATCTGAGAACTCAAGAAAGAACATTTTGTTACTAATTTTCTGATGATACAATTTATACGAATTTTTTCCGGACACTATTATCATCAGCATATAAATCAGTCTCTCCCCTGAAAATTTTGATCATATAAAGTTAGAATTTAATCCTGAACTTAGCCTTTCATGTCGAAAATTTAACAACAGGCAGTCCTTAAATTAGAATTATAAGTTCAAAAGCTAAGGACTGTCCTTAAGTTTGAATTCAAAATTCAAAAGCTAAAACTACAACATTTTAGTCTTACAACCACCCCTAAGAAGTGTGGCCTAAGATCCAAAAAAGTATAGCGTTTGGGCAAAGGCAACACTTACGACTTTATGCAGCGCTTTTTGGGGGTGGCCTAAAGTAGCGTATCCTTTGACTATTGGCCATACTTTGTAGGTGTTGCCTTAGAAGCCACACTTTGAAAGTGTGACCGATACGGTACAAAGGCCACACTTATATTTTCTTACATAGCCACACTTTTATGACATAAGGCTACTCTTATGAAGCTTGATCTTTGTCATGTTAAAAGCTACGTTTACAAAGTGTGGCTTTTAGAGCAACATTTATCAGTAAGAATGCTAGATTGACAATCCCTATGGCCACCCTTTTTAAGCGTTATGATTTTGTCTACACTACAAAATTATATTTCAAATACTTATATAAGCCATAATTTTGTGGTTAAAAACTATATTTGTTTGCATCAAATTCAATTCTCACACACACACACACACACACACACACACACACACACACACACACACATATATATATATATATATATATATATATATATATATATATATATATATATATATATATATCTCAAGCATTAAATTTGATAATAAGTAATAGAATCAAAATAGTTCAAATGCATATATTTAAAATAAATTTGAACAAAGAAACATGCTTTGTGTACTGTCTATTATAATAAAGCATTGTTGGTTCAAGAGTACGCTAGGAAAGACCTCTACAAAATTAAATATATTCATATTTATAGAATCAATAAAAACAAACATCCCAATTGTTCAAAAGGTCCTCACCATTCACCAAAAAAATATTGCATATCTTCTCTCATCATTTCCTTCATTTCTTCCTTTAGAGAAGTTATTTCATTGGCATTCTTTTGTTTAAGCGTGGTGATTTCTTCATCTTTTTTTAGGTTGATCCTTCCAAATACAGTCCTAAATGCATCATCTGCTGTTTTTCCGAAACTTTGACGATTCTGAAGTTCAGACTATCAAAAAAATATTATTGCACATCACTTACAAGTCAAGATAGAAGGAACACTAAAATAACTTTCAACAAGTCATGTTAGATTTAAAAAAGTTTAGCAGACCTCAAAATTTACCCAAGAATGTCAATAGAGTTTTCAGCAACAAGAATCCTAACCAATTTAATATGAATTTAAACAAATAGAACTGATTTGTGCATGCTAGTCCTAAGTCATCTAGGATTACACATAATGTTGCAGGCCAAGCTGACGATGGTACAAGGGGAGTTGTACCTACTGTTGCATCAGATCATGAAAATGTTGCGAAGAGTTAACAGTTGAAAACTTTCAGAAAATCGCTAACCATACAATATAGAGAGATCTACAGACTACTGATACATGCACGCACTATAAAAGAACTCTTATATTTAAAATACTGAGTTGAAAACATGACTAACCGAAGAAATGACTAAATGCAGTAAAACAGGACAATCTATGTAGTAAAATGAGTAAAGCTATGGGTATTGAGCAGCTATTCATAACTCTCCAACTATATCAACAAATGTCTACAACAAGCTGGACTGACTGAATTGCCTTGGAGGGGGGAATACTACACATGGACAAACAAACAAACAAACAAACTTGTGTGGATACAGTATGCAGTAGGCTAGATAGAGTCTTTGGTAACTACGGCTGGATGATCAAATGGAACCAGGTGGTTACTGACTATGATTTGCCCCTAATCTCAGACCATAACCCCATGGTGTTAACACTGTCTTCAACTTCCTGGCATGGAAAGAAGAATTTCAAATTCTTTAATGTCTGGGCTGAGCATGAGAACTTCCAACAGATTGTGTCAAGAGTGTGGCAGGATGGAAAGGCAGACACAATGAAAGCAATATGGGGTAAACTCAAAGCATTGAAGAACCCTTTGAAGACCCTGAATAGTAAAGAATTCAAGACAATTTCACAGAGAATTCAGCAGTGTCGACAGGATCTGGAAACAGTGCAAGCCCAGATGCACCAAGCCTACACTGATGACCTACAACAGAAGGAGAAGGAGCTGGTCCTGAACTTGGAAAAATGGTCACTTATTCAGGAGAGTGTTCTGTAATAGAAGGCAAGAGCTAAGTGGATACAACTTGGAGACTCCAACACCAAGTATTTCAGTGCAGTAATGAAGGAAAGAAACCAACACAACAAGATTAATGAACTTACCAATGCAGTGGGCACCAAACTCACTACAGCTGAAGAGATCAAAGAGGAAGTCATGGGGTTCTACAAGGCACTGATGGGCACATGCGCAGGAAATCTGCCTGCTATAAACCAAATGTATATGTCGAATAGGCCAAAGCTGACACAACAACAGAGACAAGAACTATGTGCAACAGTTACTGATAAAGAAATAGCAGAGAGTCTTAAGGCTATTGGACATGACAAAGCACCTGGGATTGATGGTTACAATGCTGTCTTCTTCAAAAAGAGCTGGGGTATCATTGGTAATCAAGTCACCACTGCCATTAAGCAGTTTTTCACATCAGTTAGGATGTGCAAACCAATCAATTGTGCAACTATCACCCTCATCCCTAAACTGTCAAAACCATCTACAGTCAAAGAGTATAGGCCTATTGCCTGTTGTTCTGTCCTATACAAAATCATCTCAAAAATACTGGCTAATAGGCTGCAAAAGGTAATGGCAAGTATTATCAGTGAAGCTCAGGAAGGTTTCATCCTAGGAAGAAAGATTCAGGACAACATCATCCTAGCACATGATCTTGTCAAAAGCTATACTAGGCAGCATGTATCCCCTAGATGCATGATAAAAGTAGACCTCCAGAAAGCATATGACTCAGTTGAATGGGTATTCCTGCAGCAGGTTATGGAGCAGATTGGCTTCCCCAGCATCTTCACAAAATGGATCATGGAATGTATCTCAACAGTCAGTTTCTCTGTGTTAGTTAATGGTGAACCTACTATGCCTTTTGCTGCTGCCAGAGGACTGAGACAAGGGGACCCCATCTCCACCTTTCTATTTGCCTTGGTCATGGAGTATTTAAGCAGATCCTGCACTTCACTAAAGGATGATCCAGCCTACAAATTCCACCCCAGATGCAAAAAACTGGCCATTACACATATGTGCTTTGCTGATGACTTACTTCTGTTTGCCAAAGGAGACCATAACTCTGTCAAGGCCCTGTCCAATTCTTTCGCACAGTTCTCACCAGCTTCAGGACTGCAGGCCAATCTGAGCAAGAGCTCAGTCTATTTTGGAGGAGTACCATTGCCTATACAACAACAGATCCTTGATCACCTGGGCTATGAACAAGGCCAATTGCCTTTCAAGTATCTTGGTGTTCCACTGTCCACCAAGAAAATCACACTGCTGCAATGGCAACCATTAGTGGACAGAATCACTGCCAAGATCACATCCTGGACTGCCAAGACAGTGTCTTATTCTGAGAGGATACAACTAGTACAATCTGTTATCTTTGGTGTCCAAGCTTAGTGGGCACAACTGTTTATATTGCCTGTGAAAGTACTCAAAATGATTGAATGCATCTGTAGGAGTTTCATTTGGTCCGGGATGAACACTGTAACTAAGAAAACATACATCTCTTGGGACAAAATGTGTACCCCAAAATCAGTTGGTGGGATGAGCCTTACTCACCTAAAGCTCTGGAACAAAGCTACCATTGCAAAGATCTGCTGGGACCTAGCCCATAAAAAGGACAAGCTATGGATTAGGTGGATCACTGTATATTACATCAAAGACAGACCAATAGAAGCCATTCCAATTCCTGCCCAAGCTAGTTGAATGGTGAGAAAGATCATCCAAGCCAGAGATATTCTACAAAGAATGCAGAATTGGAAGGAACATAAGTGCTCGACTAGACAGTTGTACTAGTCACAGATGCAAACAGTGCCGAGAGTCCCATGGAAGAATTTAATCATACAGAACCAAGCAAGGCCAAAAGAAACATTCAACCTATGGCTATTCCTCCAGGACAGACTCCCAACAAAGGACAGACTACACTGCTGGGGATTAAATATTGATCAACAATGCACCTTGTGCCAAACCCACCCGGAAACAAGAGATCACTTGTTAATGAACTGCCCTGTCACTGTGGATTTATGGGAAAGAACAATGAACTGGTTGCAGGAAACCTACACACCCAGTTCTGATTGGAACCAGAAAATGCAGTGGTTGATTAGCAAAGCCAAAGGTCGAACAGTTCGAGCTGCCACTTTCAAATTGGTTACAGCTGAATTTGCATATGCTATCTGGCTGGAAAGGAATGCAAGGGTCTTCAACAAAATATTCCGATATAACATTGCCCTACTAAGAGACATAGTGTATAATTGTAATGTTAGAGGTACCCCAAAAATTAGACAAATATTACAACACCTTCGCATATAGTAGTGCTAGATAGTTAGGAAAGTAGATATAGTTTATATGTTAGCCCCTAGACAGTCAGCTGGGTTGAAGCTCGATTATGATTTTTGTAAAGCTACTTTATTGGTGATTAATGAAAATCCTTAATTATCAAAAAAAAAAATATAAATGTCAAAAAATCTGGCAAGTCAAAGAAACAGGAAAGTTTCACAAGACGGACTAAATGAACCTGAAAAGTTAAGTCAGGATAACATGGTTGACACTAGACGGTCATACACTTCCGCCAGACTCCTACCTATTTTTGTCACCTTCTCCAGTTCAAATACCATATAGAGGAAATATTTATCCAAGAAGCTGGCGACAAACAGTGTAATAACTTTGGGAAAGTAAACAAGCTTATTTAGCTAGTTAAATCATAGCCCATCAAAATTGAATCTGTAACTTACACTAAACCCCAACCATTCCAAAATCTTGACATTTGTCAAGATCTTAATAAGTAAAAGAACCATTAACACTGTTACAGTCCCTATATCCTTAACATGTTAATTGTTGCAAAACCATCCAACCAACTAATAAGCTCAAGAAAACTGAATTAGGATATTTTTGCCTCAGATTTATTTAAAAAATTACTATATATTTTGGCCTCAGTGTGTGCCTGTAGCTCAAAAGTCATTCACTAACACTGCATATTTGATTTATGATCATACTATAGTTACTTCTAGTACTTAACCGTTTTATAGGTTGTGAAAAGAAAGTGTAAGATCCAAATTCCACTTAATACCTACTACTAGTCTCTCTTTATATATGGCGCATTCCTCTTATTTTTCTGGTTTTTATTATGACCGATAAATTCATCTGAGACCAACTTTTAGGACCAACCGCAACCTTCAAAATTCGGGGACAATGGACTCACCCCTTTATTCTTCTCCACTTAAATACCGGGCTTAGTTCGTATAGTGTAAGGGCTCATGGTTCGAACCTATGACCTAAGTCTGAAACCCCTCAACCTTTGCCACTTAAACTAAACCCTTGGTGCTTTTCTCGTTATTTTTCACAAAATATTCATAAAATAAACTAATTGTATGTCCAAAGTTAGGCTAACTTAGGAAGACAAAAATGTGGATAATATCTGGTCAGTACCCGAGGAGACACTAACACAACTTGCAGAAGTTTATTCTGAGCTTTTTCAACTGCTGTCTCGTCGGCTCCATTAGGCATAGCTAAAGAATGACTTCTTACACCTGCAACAGATAAACCCAACTTTAAGAAAACTATTTGGGGTTGCAGACATCACCAACATCAACTTATCTCAAAAAGAGCATTAAAAATATAACTGAGTAGAGTTAAAGAGATCCTTATATGTTTTTTCTAGACAAAATGCTATCAATAAATTTTCCTTTTCACCTCATATTATAATGATCATCAATTCATTTTTGCAATAACAAGCAACCAAAATAATGGTAAGGAAAAGTTTCCGTAAGAAGATACAACCATTGATTTTTCATAAGAAGATACAAGTGTTTAAAAAGAACAAACGATCATTATTGAACACAAGAACTCTTAAAATTTGCTGCCTTCCTTCTTCCATATATAAACCAGAAAAGCAAAAGTATAACAAATTGTTTTAACTCTATAATACATACATCCATAAAAAATGACTAGAGCTATTTTTCCCCTTTCAAAAAGTTCATAAAGTATGATTCCTAAAGATGCCTCCCAAACTTTAAGAATGTAACATCTTCCATAGTAGCTCATGCCGAAGAATAAATTTGTAAGTCATTTCTTTTTACATTTATCCTTTTAGAAATTAAACTATTTAAGTAGAATCAGTTGGCTAAGTTCTTCCCCGGTAATTGCCATGTTGAAGTGTGACTATTTTGGCTTTTTCTCCAAAAAGAACTTGCAACAGAAAGGGTTGTAACATGCGAGATCAATTTCTAATAATAGAATTTAAACAAGAATGAATCACAAGTTAGTGGATATTCAGAGAATTGGGTAAAGCAAAGCACGGAGCTTCAAGTTCTTCTAGATTAGAATAATTGTGATACAGTATGGACTTTAGATCTGATCACAATCCATCAACTTATAGAGCTCCGTAACAAAAATTTAGGCACCAGTTAGTGGAAATAGATCTTGCCCATCAATTACCTATTTACCATATTTCCACTATTCAACAATTAATAGAGCAACCCAAGAAAAGTCAAAAGGGTGCTCAAAGACCAAACATATAAACGGAAAAGTGCTTTAAACAGGTAAATATTAGCATCAATAAATCAACAAAGACATCCATATAAATTAATATCAAAGAGCACCCAGAAAAGATCAATTTAACCAAGACAATATTCAGTTATATGAAAAAAAATCAACCCATAGAACTCGAAAATTAAAACAGAAAATGAAAACAATGATGAATCATTCAAACACCTATAGAGCAGAAGAGTAAAAGATTTTATGGGGACAGAAATAAAAATTAAAAAAAATAAAAAAAATTGAGCAAAGAGATACTTACCAATAGAGAAAGGGGTGGAGATTTGTAATATATAGGTGAGAGTAATCTGAAGACACATGCATCAGAGAATTGAAAGGAATAAATTAGGTTAAGGTGAAGCTGCGCACAATGGGAGAAAAATTTGGGAAAATGACGATGATATTGTAGTGGGGGGAATATTTTCGTTAATTATGATATTTGGGGGGAAATTTTGGAGTGAAATTTTTAGACTTTTGACTATAGTTCCTAATTGAATTTTTTTAGAATTATTAGAATTGGGGGAAATATTTTATAAAGTGCAATTTTGGTGGGAAATTTTTTATAAAGAATTTTTACGGTACACTTGTAAAGTGTAGTATTTAATATAATAGTATAACAACTCCTTAAAAACGTGACAATACACCTAAGAAGTATGACAAAAAATATTAGATTTTGGAAACACTTAAAAAATATTGTCTTTATATTTAAAAGGAACGCTTTATAAGTGTTACCTTAAAAACTATGGCCATAGACTATACTCAAAGGCCACGCCTAAAAAGTGTTCCTATAGATACTTTTGACAACACTTTTTAAGCGTTGCCTAAATTAATGTGGCTTTAGGCATAAAATGCAGTAGTGTAAGGACAACCAGTCCTTAAGTTTATGTATGAAGTTCAAAAGCTAAGGACACTTAGTCCTTAACTTATAGATTCAAGTTTAAAACTTAAGGACTATCTGTCTTTAACTTGGAATTCCAAGTTCAAAACTTAAGGACATGCAGTCCTTAAGTATTAAACTTGAATATATATGTTAGGGACAGTTAGTTCTAAAATTATTGTAATAACCGCAGAAGTTAAGGATGTAATGAAACACATTAACAGACTTACTCTTTTTTGCGACCTCGCCTCTTCTCCTTGCCCAACCACAAAGAGAATTTCTTCATCAATTTTTCATATTCAGAGGTATAATGAAAAATACACCTACAGTGTATGTTGCTTTTACCCAACGTGCACTCTTCGGTGTATTTTGATTGTCCGCCTTGGAACTTACTACTTTTCTTTGCTTATCAAAGGGAGATTTCAACTGCGAGCTAAGCTTTTTGTTTTTTTTCCCTCTACCAAGTTCTTCCTCAATATTTTATTGGACCTCCATAGTCATAGCAGCATCAACGTCCATTTAGGTACTTGGAGAAGTAGGAGTTAAAAGAGAAAATGACGGACCATCATAACTAATACTGTCTCTCTTTCTTTTCCTTGGATATTGGTTAAGATTGTCATTATTTGTGTCCTCTTTGTTCTCCTCTGCTTGCGACACTATATATATATATATATATATATATTAGTTTGCACCAACTCATCAAGAGACAAAATTCCAATTGTCAATATAAAAATTAGAAGACAATCACTACCTGTCTTCTCCACAACAACTTCTTTTTTTTTCCCATGAGACAACTCCGCTAAGATACTGCGTGCAGCTTTTTCTTTCTCTTCCAGTTGAACATTTTCTTTATCTTTCAGTTTTTCACCAAGTTCTTTACTTGCTGCTTCACAAGATTCTGAAAAAATATTGACAAGAACTTAACATGTTGATAATCTTTTATTAAAACAAAGATGTATAAAATTTAAAAAGCACTATCTAACCATTAGCAACCTCCAAGATCATTCCAACAATATTATCATCTTCATATGTTGCATGTACAGATTTGGAACCAATCTCACTTCTGCCTATCTCTTGAGATTGTATTCCAGTTTACTCTTGACATTGCACTCCACCTTCTTTTCTCACTCCATCTTCTTCATTTACTGCTTGAAAAGATTCTGTAACATTTGCAAATTAATACCCATTCTAATAATTCACTAAAACTAAAACACAATATATAATGAAAAAATTTTATCTTACCTTGATTAGGACAACTTTGAACACAAAATTTTTCTTTATATGACAACGGTGTCGAGAGATTATATGTTCCTTCAAGGCATTTACATACAATCTCACTGACACTTGTACCCAAAGGACTTGTTAAATCTTCCTGTGATTGCAATCCACACACTCTACACAATTTATCTGAAACTCCTTTCTCTTGTTGACTGTCCTGGTTTTCACATTCTCTTAAATCTTCACCTTCTGCATGGACATCCACAGTTTATATGTATTACTCTATTGAAATACATTTCAAAGAAAAAAATACAAAATCTATATCTAACATTTCCCACTAACAGTAACGTTTTCAGATTTGTCATCAAGATGCGCATCTCTGAAATCTCTTTCATATTGCACCTTTGTATACGCATTGATATCATCATGTTCAAAACCACCTGCATCTTCATTGATACCACGATAATCATCATCAACTCCTTCTTTCCTAATTGGAACACTAGATTGTCTTTGATCAGCATTCCCAAACATGTTTATCAAAGTATCCAGCTTTGATTCCATAGTTTTCTTTAAATCCTGAGAAATAAAATACCTTAGAAAAATAAGGACATGTTTAAAACTTAAGGACATGCATTCCTTAAGTTTGAATTCCAATTTCAAAACTTAAGGACATGCAGTCCTTAAGTTTGAATTCCAAGTTCAAAACTTAAGGACAAGCAGTCCTTAAGTTTGAATTCCCAAGTTTTATACTTAAGGACCCTAAGTCCTTAACTTTGAAATCCAAGATCAAAGCTTAAGAACATGAAATTATCTTGATTTCATTCTCAATTTTTTTCTCCGACACAACAATTTTCTGATTCACTCTGGTAACTTCCGCTTGCAAATGTTTCTTAAAACTATCTGATAATCTCTGAATCAAAAAACATAATATAAATAAAAAAAGGGTATTCGTCAGCATCAAATGAAAATCTAAAACTATTCAAAGGCAGAGACACATACTCTAACAATTTCTTTAAGTACGCCTTCATCAAATTGTGATGAAAAAGAACTTAAGCTTTGTTCTTGTGAAACTGGCTCCTCAACACGAAGAGGCTCTGTATCTTCTTCTTCCACATTAATAAAGGGTGACACCTCAATCAACTTAAACAGTTATAATATAAGAAAAAGTAAACATAAGTATACATAAATTAAACAAATAAACAAAAAAATAGATAGTAATTACATAAACTTACTTTTTCATTATGGAAATACTTTTTGCAAAGAACCTCAAATTGTGAAGACTTCATATCAGAATAACATAGCATTCTAGGATAACCCAATTCTGTGAATTTCATAAATTGTTGTTTTTGGAATAGAGGAAGTACTTCCATAATCCACACAAAAAAAGCAAAAGGAAAGCCAACTAAAGTGTAGCTATTCAGATCTTTTTTATTCTCTTTCTCCTTCTCAACCTTATTATCGTTAGGCTTAAAACAACTCTTCAATGATTTTAGTAGTCTCATAAGCAACAGAACCCCAGTTGAAGGAAGTGCAGAGTGCATCATAATTTTCATTATTTCCTCTGACACATTCCTATTTTTCCTCTTCCTCATCAACACAGACTCAACAAAATACATAGTTGCCAACTTCAAAGCATCATCATCACTGCCAACGAATGATGATGATGTACCATATGGGCGAGTATTCATAAACTTATACAAATCAGACAACTCAATCTTGTCCTTTCCAGGGAAATAGACTCTTAAAACCCTATTTTCTTTCTCATGTAAACTTTTCATCTGAGGCGATGAATAACACTTCAAACCAGTAATAATATGGAATTGATCACGAGTAAACTTAATATTACGGTCAAATACATTGAAGCTCATCGAATCATGATCATTGCTTACAATTTCATAAAGCAATACACAATGCATAAGTTTAGCAGAAAACTTCACACTTTTTTATTTGAAAAAGTTACCAAAAATACTTTCTCTCAATTTTGTCCATTGGCTATTTGACAAAAAGCTTTTAATTGTTTCCTTAAAATGAAAATCTCCTTTCCATATACCAGATTATTACGCCACTGTGTAAGATCAAACAGACGATCGCCTTCCATTATGACACTAGAAAATAAGAAAAAAACAAAGATTAGGAAATACAGTCCTTAACTTTAAGTTTTAAGTGTAAATATTAAGGAAATACAGTCATTAACTTATACTTTCAACTTCCAAAGATAAGGACACTTAGACCTTAACTTCAAGTTTCATGTGCAATAGTTGAGGACAATCAATCCTTAACTTGGAGTTCCAACTTCAAATTTAATGACCATAATTCGTTACACTTCACGAACACAGTTAACTAAAAATTCATAAACACAGAAAATAAGGAAAAACAAACAAAAGATTAGGAAATACAGTCCTTAACTTTAAATTTTAAGTGCAAATATTAAGGAAATACAGTCCTTAACTTATACTTTCAACTTCCAAAGTAAATGACACTTAGTCCTAAACTTCAAGTTTCATGTGCAAAAGTTAAGGACAATCAGTCCTTAACTTTGAGTTCCAACTTCAAATTTAATGATGATTCTTCCTTATACATCATGAACACAGTTAAGTATAAATTCATGAACACAGTAAGCTTATGAATTTCTACAACTATTTTTATGAAATATCACTGCATAATCAAATAGATTGAACCAACCACAAACAAATTTCAACTTTCACACACTAAAAATTTATCAAAATCAGAATCAGATTACATATACGACACTGAATCAACATAATATGCTCATTTTTTAAATATCAAACATACTTCACACGGCATTGAACCAACTTACACATAAAGAAAAAAAATGCATAAAAGAACAAGAAAATTATCAGTCACGATTGACAGACGAAGACGTAGAAGATGACGGAAAAGATGAAGCAGCAGAACTTTAACTGAATATCGCAGATAGCCAGCGAGGAAGATGAAGAAACAGAGAAGAGAAAACCCTGAAACTGCTCTCGTCTGAATACAAATAAGGGTTTGGGACAATTTTGGGATATAATCGATATAGAGAAAGGGTAATTATGTCTTTTCTGCCTTAATAGTGGCTATATTTGATAAATATTTTAATTAGTGGATAAAAAATAAATAAAACATTAAACAGTAGCTACTACACGCCATTTTTAGCCCTAGTGTTCTCCTTGCCCCTGATTTGATGCAATATTTGATACACATGGGCAGACTTTTCGTTACTTTATACTTTGTGGGAACTGGATTCGATATAGCAAAATAAACATAAATTACTCACAAAATTAACTCAAGCCCTTGTATCCACTTTGCTCGTTATGATTTTAAAAGGTCACAAAAAAAGAGAACATAAAAACTAAGACAAAATAGCGCCTACGTGATATACCATTGTTCACCTTCAACGGTTGTTACTTCAGTCTTCATTTGCTCTTCACTTTAACTGATTCATTCTCTGCACAATTACATCTCGTAGTGTTGGTCCAAAGATGGTTTAATTTGAATAACAAATGCATTATATTTGTTATTCTTCATTCCAAGAACGAATCATGTTGAATGAATTCATGGTCATGAGGGTCTTCATTGGAATTCAAAGAGAATCAGTAAATGGGAATCCCTAGCAACCATTCATCCTAAAGAACTGAATTTATATAGCTTTCCTTTATTGGTAAATGAAGATCCTCGGCACAGCAATTACCTTTACTACTCCCTCAGATCATATTTAACTGATTTTTGGGCTCTTTTTACCCACATTAGGGAAATTCATCTTTTAGTATTAATTAAAATTGAAATTGATCATATTAGTCTTAATTTGCTCATTGAAAATATAACAAACTACTCTTATGCTTTTTACTTCAAGAGCAACTCTGGAAAGAATAAGCTAATTTCTTCTTGATATCTTAAAAAATCAAATATTATAGACAACAAATAAAGCTAAAAAATCACTTAAAGTGGACCAGAAGTAGTAGTATTATTGTGATTAATGTAGTTAAAAACATAAAAGGACCTCTATCTAGGTTCTTCTCTAAGGTAGAACGCATAGCTAAATTGAAAATTTAAATTTGATGAGTTCAAATTTTTACCTTCTTGCAATTGAATTCAATTAAACTGTTAATATTATAGTTCATATTTAGTATTTGTTAAAATTTAAGTGTGTGTATATATATATATATATATATATTTAATGTTTTCGTGTTGAAATTACCGGCTTCGGTAGATGAATTTATTGGACGAGACTCCATCCACCTCTAATAGGAGACTAATTTAAGAAATAAGACCACAATTACGTTGTATTTCATTTGAATGTTCAAAGAATAAGTGATATTTTAAATTCAAGATATATTACTTGATCGTTTCTTTCCTACACGTTTGAAGTAAATAATAACTGTTTAGTTTGTGGGTGGCAGATTGGCACGATAAGATTGAAGAATTTGTTGGAGTGGGATATATATAAAACCCTTTGAAGCTTAAGTAGTAAGAGTTGATCGGAGTTTAACTTTTGTGTAGACAATTCTGGAATGGTGTTTTGATGATTCCATAAACTTCGTATGTTGGATTTGGATTTAGGCGTATGTCCGAATTTGGATTTGAAGGCTCGTAGGTCGTTTTGGCTTTAATTGGTGAAAGTTGGAAAGTTGAAAGTTTGGAAGGTTGGTAGGTTTAACTGGGAGATGAATTTGTTGATATCGGATTGGGATTTTTGTTCCGAGGATTGAAATAGGCCTGTTGTATCATTTTGGACTTGCATGTAAATTTTGGGCTCATTACGGATTAACTTGATATGATTTGGCATGAGTTTTGGAAGTTGAAAGTTCATTAGTTCTTTAGACTTGAATTATGGTGTAATTCGTGTGTATTTTTTATGAGAGTTGAGGCATCATGCAGATTCGTGTTATATCTTGAGATTGGTTTATGTAATTGGACGAGATCCCGGGGGTTTCAGGTGTGTTTCAGGCCACTTTTCCTTGATTTGCATCAACTGTCTTGTGGTGTTCTTTTGTTCTTCCCGATCACGGAAGGTATTTGGTGGCAGGTGAATTTTGGCTCTATATATTCGCAATTCGGAGGTGGAGTTCGCGGAGCTTGAGTAGCAGTGTGCTTCGTGTTCGCATATAGGGAGTAGGGTTCACGAAGGAGGAAAGAATGGTCAGCGTGTCAGGTGCTTAGCCTTCGCAATTGCATGGTTTGTTCCACATTTGCAGAGTGTTGGCAGCTAGAGGGTCACGATCGTGAGCTTGGGGCTCGAATTTGGGCTATTTTAGAGGGAATTTTCATGATTTGAATTAAGATAAGTGTTTTAACTCGGATTTGTTCATTATGAATGATTCCGTCCTCTTATTTTAGCATTCAAATGATGAATAAAAGTGAAGAAATTGGGGTTTGTTTTAGTAAAAAAATATTTTACTCCACTGCTGCCTTGCTTCTTCTTCGCGAACGTGGCATAGCCCACGCGTTCGCGATGCACCATTCCACCACTACTACACGTTTGCATACTCTTGTCCGCGATGAATAAAACTTCCTCTACCTCAGCTTAATCTATGCGATCACGAAGAAGGATCTTCTGCAACAGAAATATCACCAAAAGTTGCCTTCTTCTTAAGTCCATAAATGATCCGTTGAACATCCGAAATTCACCTGAGGCCCCTAGGACCTCAACCAAACATACCAACCAATCCTAAAATACCATATGAACTTAGTCGAGCCCTCAAATCACACCAAACAATGCAAAAATCAGCAATCACCCTCCAATCCAAACTTAACGAACTTGAAACTTCAAAATCTACAACTGATGCCGAAACCAACCAAACGAAGTCTGATTGATTCCAAATTTTTCACACAAGTCATATTTTTCACACAAGTCATATTCATCTCTGAACGTGATGAATAAAACTTCCTCTACCTCAGCTAAATCTATGCGATCACGAAGAAGGATCTTCTGCAACAGAAATATCACCAAAAGCTGCCTTCTTCTTAAGTCCAAAAATGATCCGTTGAACATTCGAAATTCACCTGAGGCCCCTGGGACCTCAACCAAACATACCAACCAATTCTAAAATACCATATGAACTTAGTCGAGCCCTCAAATCACACCAAACAACGCTAAAATCAGCAATCACCCTCCAATCCAAACTTAACGAACTTGAAACTTCAAAATCTACAACTGATGCCGAAACCAACCAAACGAAGTCTGATTGATTCCAAATTTTTCACACAAGTCATATTCAGCACTACGTACCTACTCCAACTTTCGAAATCGGATTCCAACAATGATATCTGAAATTCCACTACCAGCCCGAAACTTCATAAATTCAACTTTCACCATTTCAAGCCTAAATGAGCTACGGACCTTTAAAAGATAATACAGACACGCCGCTAAGTCCAAAATCACATAACGGAGCTAATTAAATCGTGAAATTCTCATTCTGGAGTCGTCTTCACACTATTCCAACTACGGTCCAAATTCTAATGTTTAAACTCTCATTTAGGGACTAAGTATCTCAAAATACTCCAAAACACAAAACGAATATGTCACGACCCATATTTCCCACCATCGGGGGTCGTGATGGCGCCTACTGTCGGAGCTAGGCAAGCCAACTTAAATATACATTTCTAGTTCTTAATCAATAGTATAATAATAACAACAGTAAATTAAAGAGGAAGTCTCAATTTAATATTAACTGAAAGAAATACGGAAAAGTTAATGCCATCCTCTACCCAAGATTTAGTGTCATAATGCTCACGGACTACTATGAAATACTACAAACAGGAGTCTGAAAGAAAATACATATGAAGTCTATTTCGATGCAATGAAAACAAACTGAAATGAAATAGAAGAGACCGAGGGCCCCCGGATGTCAGCAAGTTACCTATAAGTCTCTGGAGTAAAGGTCCTCTCCCGGAAAAGAACTGCTGCAGTCTGTAAGCTGCGTCCCGATCTGTGCAAAAGAAATGCATAGAGTGTAGCATCAGCCTAACTGACCCCATGTGCTAGTAAGTGTCTGGACTAACCCCGGCAAGGTAGTGACAAGGCTATGCAGGACCTACCACAAATAACATGTGCAAATATAATATACAAGTGCGAGAAAAACAATAACAAAATAATACAAATTAAAGCTGGGAGGGGACATGCTATCGGGGAGTACTAGATGAAAATGGAACATTAGAAACAACAACAGATCCACTCTGGGTTTCATGATACATATATTTACAGTGGACGGCGCGCCACACTATCCCATAATGTATAACATAAATGGACAGCGCGCCACACGATCTCGTAATGTAGTATATAAGTGGACGGTGCACCACACGATCCCATTTCATATATTACGTGGTAGGCGTACCACTCGCTCTCGTTTTCTCCGTGCACAATGTCGCCGGCATCTCAGCCAATAACAACAATTAATTTAAGTTGTGGTCCGCGTGCCACACGATCCTATATTATAATTCATAAGTGGTCGTTGTGCCACACGATCCCATATTATTATTGAATAACTCTAATAATCTCTCCAAAGGAGGTCCCATTAGGGAAGAACAACAATATAATAGTTAAACCCGGCAAGGGTACAGCTACAACCCAAACATCCCAGCAAGGGAAAATTTAATAGTAATAGTCTACTCGTCCCGGCAAGGGAATCATTGTTTCACAAACTCTTTCAGTTCATTTCGTTCTAATCCAACACTTTACATGGAAATTATGAGTTTATCAAGACAATGGTATCATATCTTTCAAATTAAAAGCATTTACGACTCACAGTCATGATAGAAACTGGTGTATAGATACTCATCACCATGCCTATACACCGTACTCGATCATTTAGCAAATAGCAATCAAACACTCTAATCCTATTCCGTCAAGCCAAAGTTTGATCAAACACTTACCTCGGTCTGAAGATGGAAATCAAGTCTCTAACACCACCTTTCCTCTAGAATCCAACTCCGAAACAATGATATCTAGCCATAATTAGTTCAATATTATCAATAATGGCTTAAAATCGTAATTTCATAGCCTAGAAATGAATTTCCTATCATTCTTCCAAAAATGCCAAAATCTGACCCCGGGCCCACATGGTCCAAACTCGAGGCTCAGACCAAAACCCAATCGCCCGTTACCCCACGAGTTCAAATATGAAATTTGTTTTAAAATTTGACCTCAAATTGAGGTTGAATTGCTCAAAATCCCAAAAGCCCTAATTCTACCCAAATCCCCCAAATTCTACCTTGATTTTTATGTGTTAGGGCTAGGAAATTGAAGATTAATGGAAGAAATTATGAGTAAAAGGAGTTAAGAATACTTACCCAAGAGATTATGAGAGAAAGAATGATTTGAAAATCTCCTATAGGGAGTTTTAGAGAAGAGCTCGTGTGAGAATCGCCAAAATTAACATCAAATTCAATAAATTAAACCCCAAAATCATCATTTCCCATTTCAAACTTCATAAACCTTACCTTTAGATATTTAGGTCCGAAATACGTCAAACGACGTCCTATTTTGACCAAATTTCATAGGAAGCGCTTAACACTCATTTATGACCTATACCGGGCGTCAGAACCAAAATACGAGCCCGATACCTATATTTTCTAACTCATTTTCTTTTCAATTTTTTTTTATCATTTTCAGATAAATAATTTCTTTCAAAAATTCTTACTCGGGCCTAAGACCTCGGATTTCGATTTCGGGAATACGCCCGAGTCCTAATATTTTCCTACGGACCCTCCGGGACTGTCACATCACACGTCCGGGTTCGTTTATCCAAAATGTTGACCAAAGCCAACTATATCCATATTATTATCAAAATTCATTGTTTTAAACATAAAATTCATATATTTCCACATAAAAAATTTTCGGCTTCACGCCCAGACTGCGCATATGAATCGAGGAAACCAAACAAGAGGTTTTCAAGGCCTCAGATGCACGAAGAACAGGGAGGAATTACGTGATGACCCTTTAGGTCATCACATCTTCCACCTCTAAAATAACCGTTCGCCCTCGAACGCACAAAAGAAAGAGGTACCTCAGTCGGGGAATAGATGAGGATAACGGCTTCGCGTATCAGACTGAGACTCCCAGGTCGATGCCTCATGAGGTTGAGCTCTCCACTGAACAAGCACTAAAGGAAAACTCTTAGATCTCAACTGTCGAACTTGCCGGTCTAAAATAGCCACCGGCTCCTCCTCATATGACAGCTCTTTGTCCAATTGGACAGTGCTGAAATCTAACACGTGGGCAGGATCGCCATGATACCTCTGAAGCATGGATACATGAAAAATCGGATGCATGGCTGACAAGCTAGGCGGCAATGCAAGTCTATAAGCCACTTTTCCCACGCGATCGAGAATCTAAAATGGGCCAATAAACCTAGGGTTAAGCTTGCCCTTCTTCCCGAATCTCATCACACCCTTCATTGGCGATACAAGGAGCAATACTCGCTCACCAACCATGAAAGCAACATCCCTAACCTTGCGATCTGCATAACTCTTCTGCCTAGATTGAGTTGACCGAAGTCTGTCCTGAATCATCTTGAACTTATCCAAGACCTCCTGTACTAGATCTATAGCCAATAACTGTGCCTCTCCCGGCTCAAACCATCCGACTGGGGACCGACACCACCTACCATCAACGCCTCATATGGAGCCATCTGAATGCTGGACTGGTAGCTGATGTTGTAGGAAAACTCTGCTCAAGGCAAGAACTGGTCCCACGAGCCTCCAAAATCAATAACGCAGGCTCGGAGCATATCTTCAAGAATCTGAATAGTCCTCTCGGACTGACCGTCCATCTGGGGATGAAATGTTATGCTCAACTGAACATGGGTGCCCAACTCCTACTGTACCGCCCTCCAAAAATGTGAGGTAAACTACGGATCCCGGTCCGAAATAATAGATATAGGCACCCCATGAAGGTGAACGATCTCTCTGATATAAGTCTCAGCATATCTCTCGGACAAATAGGTGGTGGCAACTGGAATACAATGCGCTGACTTGGTCAGCGTATCAACAATAACTCATACAAACATCAAACTTATTCTGAGTCATCGGAAGGCCAATAACAAAATCCATGGTAATTCTCTCCCACTTCCACTCGGGAAACTTAATCCTCTGAAATAAACCACCGAGCCTCTAATGCTCATACTTAACTTGCTGATAATTCAGATAACGAGCAAGATGTGCGACAATATCTTTCTTCATTCTGCGCCACCAATAATGCTGCCTCAAATCTTCACACATCTTCGTGGCACACGGATGAATAGAATATCGAGAACTGTGGGCCTCCGCTAAGATCGACTCCCGAATACCATCAACATTGGGCACAAAAACTTGCCCCTACAACCTCAACACACTATCATCTCCCAAGGTCATTTTCTTGCCACTTCCCCGCTATGCCGTGTCTCTCAGGACACACAAATGGGGATCATCAAACTGCCACTCCCGAATACGCTCCATCAACGACGAATGAGCAACCGTGCAAGCTAACACCCTGTTAGGCTCTGAAATATCCAATCTCACAAATCGATTGGCCAAGGCTTGAACATCCAAAGCAAGGGGTCTCTGGCTGACCGAAATATAGGCAAGACTACCCATGCTGGGGGACTTCCTTCTCAATGCATCGGCCACCACATTGGCCTTCCCCGGGTGGCATAAGATAGAAACATCAGTCTTTCAACAACTCCAACCACCTCCGCTGCCTCAAATTCAACTTCTTCTGTTTGAACAAGTACTGAAGGCTCTTGTGATCCGTGTACACCTCACACATCACACCATATAAATAATGCCTCCAAATCTTCAAGGCATGAACAATGGCTGCCAATTCTAGGTCATGAACTGGATAATTCTTCTCGTGGATCTTCAACTCCCTCGAAGCATAAGATATGACTCTGCCATTCTGCATCAACACTGTGGCAAGCCCGCTATGGGAAGCATCGCAATAAACAGTATAAGGCCCTGATCCCGTGGGCAAAACCAATACCGGTGCCATAGTCAGAGCTGTCTAGAGCTTCTAGAAGCTCGCCTCACACTCATCTGACCACCTGAACTGGGCGCCCTTCTGGGTCAATCTAGTCATCGGGGATGCAATGGATAAAAACCCCTACACGAAACATTGATAGTAACCAGCTAACCCCAAGAAGCTCCGGATCTCTATAGCTGAAGCTGGTCGAGGCGAGTTTTTGACTGCCTCTATCTTCTTTGGGTCCACCGGAATTCCCCCTATTGATACGACATGACCCAGTGATGCAACTAAACTCAATCAAAACTCGCACTTCGAGAGCTTGGCATACGACTGACTATCCTTCATAGTCTTAAGAACCACTCTGAGGTGCTGCTCATGCTCCTCCTGACTGCGGGAGTATATCAGAAAGTCGTCAATGAATATAATCACAATCAAAACCAAATAGGGCCTGAAGCTCAGTTCATCAACTCCATAAATGCTGTCGGGGCATTGGTCAACCCAAACGACATAACCAAAAACTCATAATGCCCATATCGAGTGCGAAATGTTGTCTTAGGGTCATCAGACGCCCTAATCCTCAGCTGATGATAACCAGACCTCAAATCTATCGTCGAGAAGACGTTAGCACCCGAAAGCTGGTCAAATAAATTGTCAATCCTCGGCTATGGATACTTGTTCTTTATCGTTACCTTATTGAACTACTGGTAATCAATGCACATCCTCATTGACCCATCCTTTTTCTCTAAAAATAACACAGCTGCACCCCAAGGCGATACACCGGGTCTAATAAAACCCTTATCAAGCATGTTCTGAAGCTGCTCTTTTAACTCTTTCAACTCTGGTGGGTACCACGCGATACGACAGAATGGAAATAGGTTGAGTGCCTGGAGCCAGATCAATACTGAAATAAGTATCCCTGTCTGGTGGCATACCCGGCAGGTGTGAAGGGAAAACCTCGGGGAACTCCCGAACAATAGGAACATAGTCAATAGATGGAACCTCTGCGCTGGAGTCGCGAACGTACACTAGATATGCTAGACACCCCTTATCGACCATACATCGAGCCTTGACATACGAAATAACACTACGGGTGGCATTACCTGGGGTCCCTCTCCACTCAATTTGGGGAAAATCTTGCAAGCTAACGTCACGGTCTTGGCGTAAAAATCCAAAATAACATGATATGGGGACAACCACTCCATCCCCAAAATAACATCAAAGTCCACCATATCTAAGAGCAATAAGTCGACATGGGTCTCAAGACCCTCAAATTACGATGCACTCGGTCGACCACTATGGAATCACCCACCAGAGTGGACACATATACAGAAATAACCAAGGTCTCACTAGGCATAACCAAATATGGTGCAAAATTATACGACATATATGAATACGTAGATTGCGGATCAAATAACACTGAAGGATCTCTAGCACAGACCAGAATAGTACCTGTAATCACATCATCTGTTGACTTGGCCTCTGGCCTGGATGTCAAGGCATAGCAACGGGGCTGGGCCCCACCTCCCTAAACTGCGTCCTTGGATGATCAGCTACTGGCTGACCCCTACCTCTGGTGGTCTGAGCTCTACCTCTACAGTCTCTCCCTCCAATTCTATGATCCCTACCCCCGCCTCTAGCTGGCTGAGCAAACTGTAGATCACCTGGTGCCTAAATCAGGGGGCAATGACCCTACTGCTGAGAACATCTGGAAGCTCGAGGGCAATACTTGGCAATGTGCCTCAGGTCGCCGCAAGTGAAACAAGCACACGGCTACTGAGAATATCAAAGTGGTGGTGCGCTGATAGGAGCTCATAGTGAGATGAAGAGCTGCTGGTCAGAATGTTGCGGCTGAGAACCACGACCACCTGGAGTACCATGAGAAGCCTCGTGAGCTAACTGAAAGGGCCTCAGGGGTGACCTCTACCATATGAATCCCTACCTCCAGACACTGAATCTACCAGAATGACAAGGCCTCATATCAGAGCCCTGACCACCTCCCTGAGAAAGTGCCATCTCTATCCCGCGGGCACCATCTGTTGCCTTCTGAAATAAAATCTCACTTCCGGGACTCATGGCCATCTGAACACGGATTGGCTGAACCAACCCATCCACAAACCTCCGCACCCTCTCTCTCGGTGGGGAGTATCACAATAGCATGGCACCCAAGGTCAATAAACGAGTCCGATATTGCGTAACTGACATAGAGCCCTGTTGGAGATGCTGAAACTACCTCCGAAGGACATCCCTATGAGTGATTGGGAGAAACTTCCCAAGAAATATCTCAAAAAACTGATTCTAGGTCTATGATGGCGACCCTGCTGGCCTGGCTAAACAGAAATGTCTCCACCAAGTCTTGGCAAATCTTGATAGGTGAAAAGTTGCGAAGTCGACCCCATTGGTCTCCAAAATACCCATGGTCCGAAGAATCTCATGACAGCTGCATATGAAGTCCTGGAGGTCCTCTGTAGAAGCACCGCTGAAAGTGGTGGCGAAGAGCTTGGTGAACCTATCAAGCATCCACAAAGCATCCGCGAACATCGCCGCACCATAGCCGGTCTGAGCTGGAATACCAAGCTGGGCTACCATAGCTGGCTGAACTGCCGGAACCTGAGGTTGAGGAGCTACCTGCTCTAGAGTACGCGTAGCGGGAGTCTGAACTCCCCCGCCCCCCAGCATGAGATATGGCTGGTGCTATGGGAAGAAAACCCGCTCTAAATAAACTATCCATAAAGCCTACGAGTCGGACCAAGGCGTCCTGAAGTACTTGAGTGGCTATGAAACCCTCTGGGACCTGAGCTGCCCACTGGAGCTTCTGGTGCTGGAACGTCCTCATCATTGTCAACATGAGGCTCCACCTCTGGGACTGCTGCTCAAGGTTGAGCTCTGCCCCGGCCTCAGCCTCTGGCAGGGCCTCGGCCTCACCCTCTACCCCTAATAGGAGCTGCTGCCAAGGGCTCGAGCTGCTGCACAGTATAAGAAGAAGCACGTGTTCTCGCCATCTACGAAAGAACAGAGTAGAATGACAATCAATATTTGAGTAACAAAATCGCACGACAAGAATGAACAAAGTGAAATTTTTCCTAACTCTGTAGCCTCTAGGCGATAAATACAGAGGCCTCCGTACCGATCCCTCGGACTCTACCGAGCTTGTCCATGAGTTATGGGACCTAAGTAACCTAATGCTCTAATACTAACTTGTCACGACCCGAATTTCACACCATGGGGAGTCGTGATGGAGTCTACTGTCGGAGCTAGGCAAGCCAACTTAAACATACATTTCCAGCATTTAAAAGACAAGATAATAATAACAACAGTAAATTAAAGCGGTAGTCTCAATTTAATATTAACTGAAAGAAATACGAAAAAGATAACACCATCCTCTACTGATGATTTAGTATCACAAAGCTCACAGACTACTATGAAATACTACAAATAGGAGTTTGAAAGAAAATACATAAGAAGTCTGTTTCGATGCAATGAAAACGAACAGAAATGAAATAGAAGAGACTCAGGGCCCGCGGACGTTAGCAAGCTACCTAGAATTCTCCAGACTGCAGATCGTCTCCTGGTCTAGAATTGCTGCAGTCCGAAAGCTGAATCCCAATCTGTGCAAAAGAAATACACATAGTTTAGCATCAGAGCAACCGACCTCATGTGCTGGTAAGTACCTGAGCTAACCTCGGCGAGGTAGTGATGAGGCTAGACATGCCCTACCAAAAATAACCTATGCAAATATAATATACAAGTACGAGAAAGACAATAACAAAATAATACAAACTGATGTTGGGAGGGGACATGCTATCAAGGAGTACTAGATGAAAATGGAACATTAGAAACAACAACAGATCTACTCTGAGTATCATGATACATATGTTTACAGTGGATGGTGCGCCACACGATCCCATAATGTATGACATAAGTGGACGGTGCGCCACACCATCCCGTAATATAGTATTTAAGTGGACAGTGCGCAACACGATCCATTTCATATATTACATGGTAGGCGTACCACTCGCTCCCGTTTTCTCCGTGCACAATGTCATCATTATCTCAGGCCAATAACAACAATCAATTTAAGTTGTGGTCGGCGTGCCACACGATCCCATATTATAATACATAAGTGGTCGGCGTGCCACACAATCCCATATTATAATTGAATAACTCTAATAATCCCTCCAAAGGAGGTCCCATTAGGGAAGAACAACAATATAACAGTTAAACCCGGAAAGGGCACAACAACAACCCAAACATCCCGGCAAGGGAGAATTCGATAGTAATAATCTACTCGTCTCGACAAGGGAATCATTGTTTCACAAACTCTTTCAGTTCATTTCGTTGTTATCCAACACTTTACATGAAAATTATGAATTTATCAAGACAGTTGTATCATATCTTTTGAATTAAAAGCATTTACGACTCACGGTCATGCTAGACACCGGTGTATAGATACTCGTCACCATGCCTATACACTGTACTCGATCATTTAGTAGAAATAAAACACTCTAATCCTATTCCCTCAAGCCAAAGTAAGATCAAACACATACCTCGGTCCGAAAATAGCAATCAAACCTCTAACGCCGCCTTTCCTTTACAATCCAACTCCGAAACAATGATATCTAGCCATAATTAGTTCAATGTTATCAATAATGACTTAAAATCACAATTCCATAGCCTAGAAATAAATTTCCTATCATTCTTCCAAAAATACCAAAATCTGACCCCGGGCCTACATGGTCCAAACTCCAGGCTCGGACCAAAACCCAATCACTCATAATCCCACGAGTTCAAATATGATTTTTTTTTAAGATTCGTCCTCAAATTGAGGTTAAATTGCCCAAAAGCCCTAATTCTACCCAACTCCCCAAATTCTACCTTGATATTTATGTGTTAGGGCTAGGAAATTGAAAATTAATGGAAAAATTAAGAGGAAAAGGCGTTAAGAATACTTACCCAAGAGATTATGGAGAAAGAATAGTTTGAAAATCGCCTATGGAGAGTTTTAGGGAAGAGCTCGTGTGAGAAATTTGAGAGAATTCCCGTGATCGATTGTTTCTGGACTAAAATAATAATTGGGCAAAAATTGATCTATGCGATCGCAAGAATTGGATTGCAAAGCATAGAGATGAGGCTACTTGTCACTGCGATGGCGGGAAGGAAGCCGCGTTCACGTAGTGGAAAGACAGGTCCTGGTCCGGGGTTGGGTCACGCCCATGCAATCACATAGAGGAAATGGTCTGTGAGAAATTGCAGTAGAATTCTGATGTGTTTTAAAGTGTAGAAACATCCTGAACCACCTTCAACATTACTCCCGAGCCCTCGGGGCTCCCAACCAAACACACATACTAACTCAATAACATCCTGCAGACCTAGCCGAGCGATCAAATCGCCAAAATAACATCAAATTCAATGAATTAAACCCCAAAATCATCATTTTCCATTTCAAACTTCATAAACCTTACCTTTAGATATTTAGGTCCGAAACACGTCAAACGATGTCCGATTTCGACCAAATTTTTCAGAAAGCGCTTAACGCGCATCTAAGGATTGTATCGGGCGTCGGAACCAAAATACGAGCCTGATACCTATATTTCATTTTAATATTTCATATCATTTTAAGATAAATAATTTCTTTCAAAAATTTCGTACTCAGGCCTGGGACTTCGAATTTTGATTTTGGGAATACGCCCGAGTCCCATATTTTCCTACGGACCCTCCGGGATCATCACATCATGGGTCAGGGTCCATTTACCCAAAATGGTGACAAAAGTCAACTATATCAATAATATTATCAAAATTCATAGTTTTTAACACTAAATTCATATATTTCTACATAAAAACTTTCCGGCTTCGCGCCCGGACTGCACACGCAAATTAAGGCAACCAAACAAGAGGTTTTCAAGGCCTCGAAAGCACGGAGAAAAGAGAGAATTAAGATGATGACCCTTTGGGTCGTCACAGAATCATCCCGACAAATCATAGTAGCAGAAATAAACACGTGGGAAGAAATAATAGGGGCTCTAACTCTCGGAACGACCGACCGGGTCGTTCAGTAGAATATGTAATAACTATAGTTCTAAGGTATACTCTTCCTTGGTTATAGAGTTCTAGTTATCTTCAACTTCTAACTTTTCCTTTATCGGGATAAAGCTCTCTTCGAGTAAGGAGTCCTTCTCTTTATCACTTATGCAACCTTTTCGTTCAGGATATATCAAATATAACCACTTAAACTTATCTCCTTCGCCTGCATGCCTTGTGCTCGGATCTGCCCGAATCTGTGTACACTATGTATAGACCTGATATATACTTGAGTTCCTTTGTCAATCGTCAAAGCCAACTTCATTTGGCCAACAGAGTCCAATAGAAATAATATTGATCTTGCATAGGTTGGAGGCGTTCGATTAAGATAGGATGCGGTAAGGAATTGTGGAGCAATAAGCTTATACATAAGAGGTAAGAGGACATATACGATCTGTATATGCTATATGCTTTCACAGATACCATAAGATAAGTAGGAATGTCAAACGGTGCGGGCAGTGTAGTTGCGGGAAAAATTCACCCACGAAGGTTTCAATCCGTCCCGCCCCGCAAATTATAATTTGCTGTTTTTAAACTCCCCCGCCCCGCCCCGTACCGCATTACTTTTTTTAAATTTTCTAATTTAAGAATATTATCAAAAGATACCATATTCCAATGTATTAGTATAATTTATATATTCTTCTTTATAGAGAAATTTTATGCAATTTTTCTTCTTTCCTTGGTGTTAACTCCACTTACTTTGTGCATATGGAGTAATTCTATGTTTTCTCATTTTTTTCAACTTTCATGTTGTGTAACTGTCTATTACAAATTAAAGTTGCATTTCTTACCAACTATTTGGTTGCTTTATGAGAAGCTAATAATTTAGTATTGTTGTGTTTCTTACATATTGTTTGGTAAGCTATTTGTTAGAGTTATTGCTGAGCAGCCCACGCAGCCCAAGTGACCGACTGGCCCAACTGGCCCATTACATTATTTCGGATCTAAGCCCATGTTCCAGAATATTCTGTATTTGTATTATTCTTTTTCCTTTTCTTGGACAGAACTTCAGTTTACGAAATATACAGAAAAATATTTTCTCGGTTTCTCTTTCTCTCTCTTTCTAGTTCTTCATTTCTTCGACTTTGCCTTGTTCAATCCGTAAAACACGGTATGTTAACACGTATCAGAGCGGATTTTCCGATTCTGCTCATCATCAGCTCTCTTGCGATGTTAGCCTCGTCAATTTTCATCCGAGGTTCTATTATATCTGAAAAATCTAGGGTTTTCTCAGTTGCTGGATTTTTCCGCTGTAGTCGTCTGTTTTGTTGAGGTTTCTACTCAGTCGGATTCATCGGTTTTGCATGTCCACGGACTGTTAAAGTTTTTTTTTGGATTCGTCAAGCTTCAGACTCGGTAAGGATTTTCAGCCATTAAAATAGTTAATGTTGGTGATACTTCTGCTTCTGCTCCCACTAATTTTGTACTTGACCCTTCGAGTCCTTTATTTCTTATATCTTCTGATGTTCCCGGAGTCTCTTTGGTTAGTAATCCCTTTTCAGGGACTGGTTTTGGGGGATGGAGGAGAAATATAATCGTTTTCTCTGTCTGCTAGGAATAAGATAGGATTTGTTGATGGAACGGTTCCTAAACCTCCTGAAAATTCCCCTCATTCTAGGCAGTGGGATAGGTGTAACAATATGGTTATCTCTTGGCTCACAAATTCTCTTACGCCAGAGATAGCCGAGAGTGTTCAGTATTCTGACACTGCTCAAAGCATTTGGACTCAACTTAATAGTAGACATGGGACAGTAAATGGTACCAAAATTTTTGAGATTAAGCAAGAGTTAGCATCTACCAGTCAGGGGTCCTTAGATATAGCATACTACTTCAACAAGTTGAAGAGATTGTGGGATGAGCTGGGTTTTATGCGTGCATCACAGGGTAGCACCTGTACATGTGCTGCCAGACTCGAGCTTCAAAAGGAGGATGATGAAAACAAACTGCATCAATTTTCTCATGGAGCTTAATGATACATACAACATTCTGCTTCAGGATGAGAGGCAAAGACAACTTACATCATCACCATCTAAATTCCGTGGTGACTCCAGTGCCTTTAAACACTCAGTTCATCAACAGATTCCCTGGGACACCTGCTCATTCTAAGGAATTCAATCACAGAGTCAGTTTTGATATCAACAAGACAAATTTAGTGTGTAGATACTGCAAGAAGCCTGGTCATATGATTGACAAGTGCTACAAACTCCATGGATTCCCACCAGACTTCAAGTTCACAAGAAACAAGATGACTGCAGCAAATGTTGAGGTGCAGGGATGTCTAAACTCTGTTGAGTCTCCAAACAAAGCTGATTGTACTCAGGGGTATTCTGTCTCAGAATCTCCGATTGCTGGTTTAACTAAGGATCAATATTCACAACTCATGTTGCTGCTTCAACATACACAAGTTCAGAGTCTCAACAACAATCCAGTCTTATGGCATCTGCCAACTTTGCTGGTACACTTTCTTCCTTCAGTCATTTAGAGAATGTATCTTATGGGGCTTGCATGTTAACTAAAGTTAGTGATTGCATTTGGATTATAGATTCTGTGTCCACTGATCACATGACTTCCAATAAAAATCTTCTGTTTGATATTAAACCATTAGTTATGCCATACTTAGTTACCTTGCCTAATGGTTACAAAGTCAAGGTAACATGTACTTGATCCATTCAATTTCTTTGTTTCACTCTACATCATGTCCTTAATATTGTCTGTTTCCATTACAATCTCATCTCTGTATCCAAGCTTGTTCAACAGTTGAATTCTATTGTCCTATTTACTAAGTTTTCTTGCTTGATACAGGCCCCTTCTCTGAAGAGGCTACTGGAATTGGTAAATTGGACGATTGTCTTTACAGGCTTGTGCAATCTTCTTCTTCTTCTTCTTCTTCTTCTTCTTCTTCTTCTTCTCTTCAATCTCATACTTCTTGTAAATACCATTCTCCATTAGTTGTTGACTCTGTTTCTTCCTCTCATTGTACATACCGTTCTGAATTGAATAAAATGGAGATTTTATGGCATAATAGACTAGGACATATACCTTTTATCAGAATGAAGGACATTCTTTCTATTCCATGCAAATTTGCAAATAAACAACCTTTCATATGTACTGTTTACCCATTAGCTAGACAATCTAGCTGCCATTTCATGACAGTTCCATTAAGACAACACATGCCTTTCAAATCATTCATGTAGATACCTGGGGTCCTTATGCCACCTCAACTCATAATGGATGTAAATATTTTCGAACAATAGTTGATGACTTTACTAGAGCTACGTGGACTCACCTTATGGGGTCCAAGAGCAATGCCTTTCCTCTTATCAAGGCTTTTATTTCCATGATCAAGACTCAATTCCAGACTGTTGTGCAAACCATTAGGAGTGACAATGCCTTTGAACTTGGGTCTAGCAGTTCTGGCAGCAGTTTCTTTGCTGAAAATGGAATCCTACACCAAACCTCTTACTCTCATACACCACAACAAAATGGTGTGGTTGAAAGAAAGCATAGATATCTACTGGAAACATCCAGAGCTTTACTCTTTCATTCCCAACTCCCCCTTAGATTCTGGGGTGATTATGTGCTTACTGCAACCTATCTCATAAATAGATTTCCTTCCAAACTACTTAACAATGTATCCCCTTTTGAGTTGCTTTTTGGACAAACTCTTTCTTACAACCATCTTAAAACCTTTGGGTGTTTTTCTTTTGCTTCTGTGCCCAAGCAGCACAGGGACAAATTTCAGCCTAGAGCTGATCCTTGTGTTTCTGTGGGATATCCTTTGGGTAAAAAGGGGAACAAGATGTACAACTTGAAGACTAAACTTACAATAGTCTCCAGGGTGTGGTTTTTCATGAAGATGTCTTTCCCTTTGCCTCTTCAAGGAATACCTCTTCTGTTTCTTCTCCTACTCTCAGTCCATCTCCTGTTTACTTTCCTCCTACTGATGATTCCATATTCAGTCTTTCTTCTTCACCCTCTTCCACATCTGCACCTCTTCTTTCTCCCTCTTCAACCTCTCCTTCTTTGCACCATCCTCCTCCTGTAGCTACTACACCTGCTCCTAGAAGGTCCAGCAGGACTCACATTCCTCCTGCTCATCTACAACAGTATGTCTGCAACCTCCCTCCATCTCTCTCTGGCTCCAGTTTTTCTTCCACTTGTCTTCACAGTTTGGTTAACAGTGCAAGAGAGCTGATGATGAGCATCAAACTTGGTAACCAATGTTGATTTTTCATCAGATCTTGGCTTGTTAGTGAAGAATTTCTTTTCAGAAGAAAATTTCATGCTTTTTAAAGTAATGTAATATATAAAGTATATGCTCAATATTGATATATTCTTTATCTAGAGAGAAGCTCTTCTTTCTCTCTAAATCTCTTCTAAACATTGCCAGAAAATTTTCCTAACAAAACTACCACTAATGAATACAGTCACAGATATGGACGTGATTCCACCAAAGCCACCAGACATCCAAAACATTTACAATTCTCAAAACCATATTGATTCACACACATCTTTTAAAAACATCATAATGAACGAAGACGGAAAGGTGGACATTACTTCTGACTTTGTCTTTCCCAATGCAAACTGTTTGGATAACCCCATGCCTGTTACACACCAAACCATGGGTAAGCCAATAGCCACGGGAGAACGAACAATCACTTTCTCACAGGAAGATAAAGAAAGAATGTACATACCATGGAATACTCCATCATCATAACATCTGAAAAGTAAAGTCCATAACATCTGGAAAGTTTCTGAAAACTTTTCGTTAGTTGACTTAGGTTTTGATTATTATATTGTGAATTTCAAAAGTAAGAAAGTATGACTACCGTTCTTCACAATGGACCGTGGTTCATATTTGGACATTTCCTTTCATGCCAAAGGTGGAAACCAAATTTTGTGGTCTCAAATGCTACACAACTCAACACAGCTGTATAGATTCGTCTCCAAAATCTACCTACAGAATTTTATGATGGCATGGTCTTTCAAAAAATTGGTAATTCAATTAGTAAGTTATTAAAGATAGATGTCTGTACTTCTGCAACCCTTAAGGGACGCTATGCACGCCTGTGTGTAGAATCACCCATGGACAAACCAGTTGCATAATTAGTTTCCATTGATAAGTACATACAAGTTATCGAGTATGAAGGGAAAAGAATACTGTGTAAATACTGTGGATTTCTTGGGCATACAGTTCCCTCATGCTCAAAGGAAAAAATCTACTGCAGACAAGCAAATGGGAAGTCTGTGGAATTTGCAGAAGCAAGTCCAACAAAATCAATGTCAGAGAATGGATGGCATATGGTATCCTTTCAAAAACCAAAGAAGATCCAATCCATTAATACCAAAAGGAATACCAATACTCTGAAAACACAGGTATAGACGTTAAGATTTTTAATGCATCCACAAGTAAATATCTTCAATTTCAAAAGCTTAAATTTATCCAGAAAGATGACAGTACTCTATCCACTACACCTATCAAAGGCCAACAAAAGAAAACTGGTAAATCTAAATCCGACCACTCTTTTGATCCTAATGATCAACAAAACCACTTTCTCGCGTTAGATGAGGAGCACATGGTCTTGGGAAATACCTATTACCCTAAGGACTGCTTAACTGCTAATTTCAGTAATAATAATAAAATACTCACTAATCCCAATGCTTCCAAAAACACCAATACTACTAATCACTGTATTACTTTAGAAAATCCTACTCAGAAGGACGATTTAGAAGGAAAGGGTATGATACCCGCCTGCCCCATAGAGGATACCCTAGCTTGTCTCCCCCATATCTCATTGGACAATACCTCACACCCTCCAAACCCCACCACCAAAGACACACCAATCTCTCCTGAACATCCACACTCGTCTTTTATCAACCAAAAACCCAAAAAATGGCCATTAACAATTGACAAGTGGCAGAAAGTTCCCATGCAAAATTTACAAAATCTTCCTTCAAAACTCAAACGCAAAGCAGCTCTATGGATTGCATGCAACTAGCGGCAATCATTTCCTACCCTTCCTCCTTCCCAAACTCAATATCCATACATCTACTAAAGATGCCAAGACTCCCAGTATTAAACAGACGACAGACTTACATGCTCCTTCAAGTTTCACGCAATTCACCACCAGTAAACATGGAAAATCTCCCTCCTCTCCCATAACAACTTCCAAACCCTCCTATAATCTATGTTCAACCCCCATTGTCCCACGATCATCATCCACTATCTTGGATGGAATTAGGGTAATGGGGAGGGGCTTGATGTTCAATGCAATGATTAATGGACAAGAAAGCATAATTCTAATCCAAAACCCTCGTTATCTTGCTCAACTAATCTCAGAAGGTATTCATCTGGCGATGAACAATTACCTGAATCATGTGTGGGTAAACAATGTTTTTCAGCCACTAGCCCCAGCTCTAAACCAAAATCTTGCTTAGGAAATGAGGGCCCAATGGAATCTACCCCCTCCATTCAACCCAGTCCCAGTTCTCCCTCAAAACCTAGGACTAGATCTTGCATTCTTTCCTCCGGAAGCCCTAACAGCCCTAAATCCTATTCTAATGCAATGAAGTTCCCCACAGGCACCACAGGATCCACCCCAGCAAATGAACGTTGGAAACATTGTACCAGATCCTCCAGTAAATCTAGATATGGAAAATCCAATGGAAGAGGAGATGAACGAGCCTCTAGACCTGATCGAAGAATCAGTGGTGGAGTTAGGAAGCCTGAATGAGGTAAAGGTCTTTTTTTTCTTAGAAAACCAAGAAAAGAGGCAGATACTTGTGTGCCCCCGGACTTTTTCAAGTGTGCAATGGATATACGTCCACCGCAGGACCCAACAGTAGGAAATAGGGCGATGATCCTTGTACCCACTCTGAGGAGGCTATCACACCAGTCCATGGAGAATGGACACAACCTACCACAAACTAATCCTATGTCTAACCCAATTAACTTCATTATCTGGAACATCAGGGGTGGAAATAATGAGGACTTTGTTAGGAACTTTAGAGATTTGATGGTGACTCATAGGCCTTTCTTAGTTGCACTTCTTGAAACTAGGATGCATAATAATATCACTCTAATGAAGGCTGATGGTCAAGCTGGGGGGATGGTAGTGTTATGGGATAACATTAAGATGAATGTGCACAACTTTATAAGGCGCAACCATGAAATACATGCAACTATTGAGGTACATCCTACAAACTTTACATGGCTTTTTTCAAGTATATATGCCAGTAAAAATATAGCCACTAGGGATGCAATGTGGAACAACCTTAAAAATATTGCCGATAGTTTTGTTGGACCATGGTTGGTTGGGGAAAATATTAGTGACTTATTTAGTACTAATGATAAGCTAGGTGGTAGGAAAATAAATCGTCGTAGAGCCCTTAAACTTTGGTCTTACTTAAATCACTATAAACTTCTTCATCTTGGATTTAAAGGGGGGAAATATACTTGGTCTAATAATAGGTCTGTTAGAAATTCTCTAATTCTAGAGAGATTAGATAAAACTTTTTGTAATGATCTTTGGGTTGAGAAATTTCCCAAAGCTTCTTTTTTCCGTCTCCCCAAGACTCATTCGGATCACAATCCATCACTACTAACTCTCAGGACAAAAAAATGTTCTCCATATCCAAAACCATTTAGAATTGAACCCTACTGGTGTAAGTACCCCACATTCCTCAATTTAGCAGAAAAACTCCTGGGAGGAGAACAATTTTGTAGTGGCAGCCAAGAACTTCAGACATAATGTAACGCTTTGGAAAAATGACACTTTTAGAGATATTTTAAAAAGAAAAAAATTATTTTGGCAAGGCTTAACGGTATCCAAAACTCTCCAAAATATTTGCATTTTTCTTCAAAATTTGGAAAATTCCCTTAAGAAAAAATTTAATGATATACTAAAGTTGGAGGAGGACTATTGGAAGCTTCGTTCAAGAATTCTATGGCAAAATAATGGGGATGCAAATACTAGATTCTACCATATTATGGCCACCAATAGGAAAAAGAAAAATAACATTGTCTTTTTCAAAAATGAGGAGAACTTATGGATCAATGATCCTGATGTTGTTATATCGCATACTTGTAACTACTTCAAAGATGTTTACTCTATCTCTCATGTTTATAGTCGATGGGCTGATATAAAATCAAATACCAAATCTTTCTCTAAAATAGATCTTTTACAACTAGATACACCCTTTACAAATTTAGAGATTATGAAAGCTTGTTTTGCATTCAAACCCTTTAAAGCCCCGTGTCTGGATGGTCTTCACCCCTTTTTCTTTCAAAAATATTGGAAAGTCATAGGGAATTCCGTTACCAATCTATGCAAAGAAGCTTTCACTAATGGATCTATTCCATGAGGTATAAATGACACTTTCCTCTGTCTTATACCCAAAATGCCTAACAAAAATAATCTAAAAAACTTTAGGGCAATTGGGCTATGTAATATTATTTACAAAATCATCACAAAAATAATTAGCAATCGTCTTAAGCCATTTTTAGATAGTCTTATTAGTCCCCAACATGCCAACTTTCTAATGAATAGGAATGCTTGCGATAATATTATAATAATACAAGAATTGATGCTAAAAATAAATAATTATAATGGAAAGCATCATAGTATGCTACTGCAGATTGATTTAGAAAAAGCGTTTGACCATCTTGAGTGGTCCTTTGTACATAGAACCCTCAACTTCTTTGAATTCCCTCCTAAGATGATTAAACTTACTATGAATTGTATCTCCACTTCCAAATATCAATCTTAGTGAATGGGAATAGAACTTCGTTTTTTGAACCTAGTAGTGGTATAAGGCAAGGTGACCCGCTGTCCCCATAAATTTTCATCCTTTGTCTTGAAATGGTCAGTTGCCTCATAAACCATAAAGTTGATGTGGGAGCTTGGAGCCCTATAAATATAGTTAGTAAGAATCTATATTTGTCCCACCTTTTTTATGCGGATGATCTTACTTTACTAGCCAAATGATGACAAATCCATTAATACCATGAAACAATGCTTAGATCTCTTTTGCAAATAATTTGGCCAATCAATCAATAAATCGAAATCCAAAATTATTATTTCTAAAAAGTGTCCCTCACAAATTGTAAAGAAACTGAAAAATGCTTTTAATATACGATCTAGCTTTATTTTTGGAAAATATCTTGGGTTTCCCATAAAAGCATAAATCCTAGAGCAAAAGACTTTCAGTTTGTAATTGACAATATGGTGTCTAGGTTGGGAACCTGGAAAGCACAATTTTTAAACATGTCTGGCCGAACAATCTTAGCTCACTCTTGCCTAAAATCTATGTGTAGTCATGTTATGCAATACACCTTGTTACCTTGTAAAACTCTTAACACAATTGACAAGATTCAGAGAAACTTTATTTGGGGCTCTAGTGTTAAGGATAAGAAACTACATCTGATTAATTGGGATTCTATCACTAGACCAAAAAAGGATGGGGGTTTGGGCATTAGAAAGGCTAAAAGTAAAAATCTAGCATGCATCACTAAACTGTCTTGGAGACTCCTAAATAACACCAAATCTCCTTGGGCCAACCTGATTATCACTCTTTATGGTCATAAGAAATCCATTTCAAAATCCTCCTTCATTTGGTCAAATATTTTAAAAGGCTGGGACATTTGTAACAAGGGGATTACTTAGATCCGTCATACTAACTCTAGCCTTAGTGTATGGAATAGTTGGTGGATTAATAACATCCCCTCTACATCAATGTATCTCTGGTCCTCTAACCAAAATTGATAATATGCTCACCATCAAGGATTTTAGGACTAATAATAATCGAAACTTTTCAAACCTCTAAATGGCCTTTGATGAAAACCTGTCTAATAAATTAAAGGCTACTATCCCGACCACAAAAAATTATGATATGCCCATTTGGTCCCTGAATACAAATGTGATGTTTACTACTAAATCATGCTATTAGATTACTGAAGATACTCCAACCACCAACAGATATTTCATGTGGATTTGGAATATTATGTGTCCAGACAAGTTAAAAACTCTTTTTTGGAAATGCCTGCATGGAAAGCTACCTAGTAGGAACCATCTGGACCATATAGGTATTAACAATGATCCTACATTCTCCTTTTGTGGAGTACAAAAAGAAACTATACACCACATCAACACAGAATGCCCTGCAGTTAGTAATATGTGGCTCCAACTAGGTTTAGATACTAAAGCGCCAGCAACAAGTCAACATTGGCTAACTAGGGTAAGAGACCTCAACCCCACACTCGCAAATTCTACTGTAGATTGGGCAGATATATTCCCCTTTGTTGTATGGTATATCTGGACAACTAGGAATAATAATCTATTCAACAACTTCACCAACAAACCTAGTCTCCATCATGCTATTAGTCAGGCAGTGCAATATAAGGTTTTCATTTCAAATGAACAAATCCGCCATGAATTCACCTCAGTAAGTATTGTCTGGAATAAACCACAAAAAAAACGGTTTAAGCTTAATATAGATGGCTCCTTCATGACAAAGGACTCAACAGGTGGAATTGGTGGTGCTATCAGAAATAATAAATGACACTGGTTGGTTGGTTTTCAAAAAATGATTCCATGTTCCTCTCCAATTCATGCAGAACTACTGGCTCTGAGTCAAGGCCTTGCCCTAGCAAAAGCATAAGGACTCACGAGTATGGAAATAGAAATGGATTCGACTGACGCCATAAAATGTTTGGAAAATGGGTGCCTTTTCTTGACAATCTCATCTTTGAATGCAGGTCGCTAATACATCAGCTAAGAATTCAAACAATCAGTCACACGTTCAGGGAGGCCAACAAACTGGCACACAAGATGGCTAGAGAAACGCTCAGCACTGTCAAGTGCAGGGATCTTAATATTATGTATTACCCTCCCCCTTTTGTAGAGGATGTCTTACATTTTGATATGGGAGGGAAAATTTATGCTACTAAAAATCTAAGCAGGGATATCTACTATAAACTCTCTTTTGGAAAACAAAAATGTCCTACGAGACACGGTCTGTCATAATTAAGTAGTAAATACGCCTATGGAGGGTTATAACTGTATGGACGATATTATTATCTAATATAGATCCATGTTCTAAAAAAAGTAATGTAATATATAGCAGCAACAGTAGGTTCAAAATTAACATGTAAAATGCTCAACAATTTCAATCTTGCATTCTCTATTTTTTCATTGTGTTTATTTGTGTAAGGATCACAACTTTCTTCGATTTTTCAAAAGCTTCAAAATAAGATTTTATCTTCACTGACCAAATATGAAAGTTTTCACCAGTGAAAGTTTGTGGGTCATTTAAAAAGAGATTGTTGCTTGCCATGTTTGAAAATGGGTTTAAAAATTGATATTCGTTAAAAATGATTTGAAATAGTTCTTTGGAAGAACTCATAAATCCCATAAGACCAATGAAGCTCTGATACCACTGTTCGTTTTTTAAAAGATGGGGCAGCAAAAAGATTAAAAGTATTGATTGAAAAATATCTCTCAATGATTTTATTAAACATAACAAGGCTTTAAATAGCCAATTGAAAAACAGAATCTGTAGAAAATCTGGAGAATAAATATTTGAATTCAAAAACCTAAACTATGTCAACTAACTTATCCTGTTAAGTATAAATTTAGACAAAGATTCCTCCTACAACTAAACTATTTATTATTAGGGAAAATGGTCAGAACTGCCCCTAATGTATTGACTCCAGGTTAAAAATGCCCTTCGTTAACCTATTTTGAAGAAAATGCCCCTACCGTTAAAAATGTGGCATATTTGTGCCCCTAAGTCTAACAACTGACTGTACTTATATTTAAAACGGTAGGGGCATTTTTTTCAAAATAGGTTAACGGTAGTGGCATTTTAAAACTGGAGTCAATACATTAGGTGCACCAATATGCCAGAATTTTAACGGTAGGGGCATTTTTTTCAAAATAGGTTAACGGATGCATTTTTATACTGGCGTCAATACGTTAGGGGCAGTTCTGACCTTTTTCCGTTATTATTGTGGTAAATCAAATATCAGCAGTAACAAATACAAAATCCAACACCATCCCTAAACAACTCGGCATTATTATTGTATATTGCATCAAATCTCACCCTAGCTTTGGTGGGGAAATCTATCAGACTTACTTGGTCGCAAGACTAACCCCCATATATTATGATTTTATTGGTGTTAAGCCACTGTTACGTTTCAGTGAGTTAATTAACACGTCAGGATTCTATTTTCGGAATGGTGTCTCTGTGGAGCGCTTCTGGATACATCTCCATTTAACTTCAAGAACAATAACGTTTATGATCAGTCTGGTAACGCATGGTTAAGAATATTCTTGGAGAACAATTTACAAAAAATACCGATGTTTTGTCGACGATAAGGTTACCTAATGAGGTACAACAATAGTCTATGCTGTGACCACTATAACATATATCCGCACATCGTTTTAAAGTGGCATAATTTTTTTAATCTGTGCCAGACATTTACAAGTTGGATAAAGATTGAGATTATCTTGAAAAATTAAAGTTCATTATAGAACTTATTATTGTAGAATCAGATTTGTTATTTAAATGATTCTTTAATTTATTCATCATGATCTCAATCAAATATTAAGAAATGATAACAGCATAAAGTACCAAGGCTCATCAATATTCAATCAGTTTTTGTTAAGTGTATATGTAAATGTGCATATAATTATGTCAAATAACATTGGAATCCTTTCGGTATTATCTAAAACGGAAAGAAATGGAAAGCATAGACGGAGAATGGTTGCATGCTTTTAAAACAAATTTAGTAGAGTTTTACTTTTCTCATCTTCTTCCATTTGCTTAAATTGTTGTTGGCTTAAATTAGGTAGAGTAATGTGTAACTTGCTCACGAAATACTTCTTTTTGATAACACTCTTCACATAATTCAATATGGTAGCAGAATAGCGCAGGTTCTGATCATCTTGTTTTCGTGTCTTAATTAATTATCTATCATCTACCAACAAATTAAAGCATTTCAACGCACTTGATTGAGTAAAAAGATAGAGCCATATGATAAGGGAACATGATGCAAATCTAAGAGTAAATCAATAGAAAATTAAACGAGGTCAGTTCGTAAATTTCGACGTGAGTAATACATTCAGTATTCAAGCTAATGCTGTTCGTCGTTCACCTTTTTCTAGTGTACGTACAACATAATTTATAGTTTATGATAAAGCATAAGGGTTTTTTTCTTCACCACTTGCGAGTTATACCAATTAATTCCAGTGTCATATAACTAACCATCTGATTTGCTTTCTCTTATTTTTTTTCTTCAATTTTAAGCCAATAGCTATTATATTGCTAGTAACTTAGTAATGGTACAAAAACGTAATGGTATTCTCTTCTTAAAATCATATCCCTTCCGTATGAGACTTCTCCTAGTCCTGGAAAAGCACACATAGTGACATATATAGGTGAGCTACTCTGCTGTTAGAGATATACCAAGAAATGAAATTAAAAATAATATAATCTAAAGATATGCTAGGGAAGCTCTTATAGCCTATCGCACTACTCGTGGAATATTTTCTGTCTTGAAAAGGCTGGAGGAAGTCGAGTGAGAACCAAATTGCATAACTAGATAATTTGTGCAAAACTGATGTCTTATGTGATTATATATGAACTTTAGTTGGTTTTAGCTATGTTATCAAGGGTGCTACTACTTAGGGGCGGCAATGGGCGGGTAGGGTTGAATTTGGGCGGATCAAGATGAGTTAGATAATAAATAGGTTATTGCCCAACCCAATCCAAAGTGTACTTGGGCTAAGATGGGTTGAGTCAAGATGGGCTAAACAATGGGTCATAATCCAACCCGCCCAACTTGACCCATATTTTAGAAACATACTAATCTTGCATAAAAAAAATATTTTACCTTAAAATATGTAAGTTGACAAATATTTTATGGATTGGGGATGGGGGTGGGGTAAGGTGGGTGGTGTATAAAATAAAAAAATAGAAAGTTAAAAATATAAAAAAAAAGTAAAAAAAAAATTGAGGGGGTTTGTGCGGGTGGGGTGGGGTAGGGTAGGATGGGGTGCATAAAAATAAAAATAAAAAATAAAAAATTGAAAATGCAAAAAAAAAAAAACAGTAAATTTCGTTTTGAGGGGGTTTGCCGGGTGGTGGGGTGGAGGTAGGGTGGGTGGTGCATAAAAAAAATAAAAACAGAAAATTGAAAATACAAAAAAAAAGTAAAATTTTTTGGGGGTGGGGGTGGGTAGGGGTAGGGTGAGTGGGTGGGTGGTGTAGAAAAATAAAAGAATAGAAAATTAAAAATTAAAAAAATATTGGGACAACTAAGTAAATTTCTAGATAAGTTCGGTTGAGATCCTTTGTAGTGGGTGAGTTTCATGGGTTGTATTTGGGCTGTTAAATGGATAATAGTGGGCTATAAAAAATAATGGATTAACTTGGGCTCAACCCAAATTGACTCATGAGCTAAAATATTGTAGCATAATCCATTAATCTCTGGGTTAATTGAGCGAGTTAAATGGGTTTGGGCTCACATTACTACCCCTACTACTCAACTAGTTGGATCTAATTAATTAAGGCATGCATCTTATTCGCTACGTAGGGGAATCTCAATATTTTATTTTCAATAAAAAATCTATTTAACCAAAGAAACGGAGTTGTTAGCGAATGTAAGAGTGGGCGTATCAATAGTTCATCAAAGAAGGGCCGGATTAGACGAATAACAACATTGCAACGCACCTGCATCGAGGTAGCAACATGGTTCCGAGAGGTTTTTATTTTGAGAAAATGGATATTTTATTGAAAATATACTAAAGCTGTCCCATATAATTCCGTGGAACATTGTTGCCTTCTAACATTATTACCTCAGTTGAGTTAATTTCCACTTCCAATGGCGTGAGATTCATTTACATAGCCACTTGGAGACCTTGTCTGAGTGCCAGGAATTCTGCATGCAAAGGAGAAATAGCTTTGGAATAATCTTGATAGCCAACTACCCAGTCACCTTTACAATTTCTCCCTACACCTCCCATTTCACAACATAATTTGTTGACATTGAAGGCAACATCAATATTTAACTTGTACCATCTAGCAGGTGGTTTATGCCATCGGATATGTATAGGAATTTTCTTAGTGGGATTACTTTCTCTGTCAGTCATGAGCTTAAATTCCACAACATGATTAATAGCAGTCATAGAGCTCATAACACTGTTTGTATTATTTTGATTGTTACGATTTCTGCCCATCCAATGATTCCAGATAACAAATGGAAAGAAATCCCTCCAAGTTAAAAATTTATTAACATTAGTCGTGGGGCTCATGTCTCCAACTGTAATAAGCCAGTGCTTATCATTGGATATTTGGTAATCTACTGCAACTCCTAACTTTTTTCAAACATTATGTGCTGCATAAAAATATAGAAATATATGAGTAATGGTTTCTTCGGATCCTCTACATAATGGACATACTATATCTATGTTCATTCTGACGTAGTTTAGATAAGAAGGACAAGGGAGCCTATCATGATAACATAGCTATAAAAGGAACTTAATTTTGTTCGGGGAGTGAAGTTTATCAATTATGTAAACATTCTCTGTATTACTAAAGATATCGATTAGCTTTACCAGGAGTTGGTAGCAAACACACCACTATTGGTAATATCCCAAACTCGAGTGTCATAGGCTTTGGAATAGAGTGGATGAATAATTAGGTTGATGTTGTCAATAATATTGGGGGCGGCACAACAAATGAAATTTGAGAGGTCCGAATGGTTGTTCGTGCACAAGTCTTTAATAGTCAAATTGAGGTCTTAGGTCTGACGTATTTAGAGGCCCATCCATAGTGTTTCTAAGGCTATGAGTATTTGGGATCCATTTGATATTCCACACAATTTTTATGAGTGGCCTAAAGTAGGGGTGTCCATCGGGCGGATTGGGCGGCTTTTTACTCTTAACGGTTTGGCTTAACGGTTATCGGCTTTTAAATGTATTAATTCGTTAGCCACCCGATAAGATATCAGACGGATTGGTATCGGGTTAGCTCTTATAGGGCGGTTATTGGGCGGCTTATCGGCCTAACATACATGTTTACTAGAATTTGATAGATCTCTTCAGGCAACTATAGATCAAACACCTATTCCAGTATACCTTCATATGAGCTAGCTTGTTAATGTCTTTTTAGGGCATTCATTTTATCCCTGAGGTAGTATAGCTTTGCCCTCCTCACTTTTTTCTTGTCCAGCACCTTCATCTCCTTTATGTCGGGCGAGTACCTGCAAATCATCTAGATCCCGATATTAAAAATGCTTAGAAGTAGAAATAAACTTTTGTTAATCATTTTCAAGGGTTTTAGTTTTTTTATACTTAATATATATAAATAAAAATAAATTTTATATATATATATATATATATATATATATATATATATATATATATAATATATTTATATTCTTAACGGGTTAACGGATCAGCCGTTAAGAAAATTGAATAATCCATCCCCAAACCGATAAGCCGTTAATAAGAAAAATTCAATCCGTTCCCTGTCCGTTAAGCCGTTAAGCCGTTACCAGTAAGCCGTTAAGCCGTTACCAGTAAGCCGTTAAGCTTCGGTTTGGATCAATTTTCGGTTTCGGATCGGTTTGAACACCCCTAGCCTAAAGTGTTCCCAAATTACAGTAGTACCACCATGTGATTATGAGTTGCCATATAAATGAAGGATTGTAATAAGGTTTACCAGAGGCACAGCTACTAATAAGAAGTTGAGACTACAAGGCATTGGGAGAATTAAGTAGCCTCCAAGTATACCCAGTCAAGAGTGCTAAATATTTTGATTTAGCCGTCTTTATTCCTAATCCATCATTGGCTTTATTAGTAGTAATAGTACTCCAGCTTAAAAGATGGAGATTTTTTTTTTTTTTTTTTGCTCTGTTGTACCCCCAAATAAAACTTTTTGAATTTTATCAATTTCATTCAATAGTTTTTGAGGTAATAAATTAAATTGCATCACATGATTAGGGATAGAGGCTAAGGTAGAGGATATTAATGTAGTCCTACCAATTATATTCATGCAACGTGTTTTTCAGTTGGAAAGGCTCAATGCATGTTATAAAGGATAAAATAAAAATTAGAAGGCCTTGGAGAGGTTTTCAAGAATGGAAAACCTAAGTATTCCAAAAATTGTCACTAATCTTGATGCTTAAGTAACAAGAAATATCCTTCTTGTTGTTCTTGTGATAATTTTTTAAGAAGATAATTTTGACTTGTTATAATTAATCTTATGTCCAGAAAGGCCACATAAAAGGTTAAGGCTTTTGAGGATTGATTCACTAAATTTTCTGTTAACTTTAGACAAGAGAATAAGATCATTTGCGAAGAAAAAATGCCTTTATGAGGGGCCTCTATAATTGACCTTAATAGGATCCCTGTTCTTAATATCTATGTGGTGGACTATATATCTAGACAACATCTCTATACAAAAGATAAAAATGTAGAGAGATATTGGGTCACCTTACTTGATACCACGCGTACGATGAAAATAACTAGTTCTAGAGCCATTCACTAAGATGAATATATTACTAGTAGTGATACAAGTCATGATCAACTTAAAAAAAGTAGAAGAGTGTCGTAGATAAAAGACCATTCGGGTCTATTAAATGTCTTTTCTAAGACTATTTTAAAAATCATATTGTGGTCTTGCCCTTACAATTCTTAAATCTCCAAATGATCTCCTGGATGATTTCGCATTGTCACTAGCATTCTTATTTTTTTTTAATAAAACTAGACTGGTATGGACTAATTATATTGGAAAAAATTGAGTTTACATATTAGAGTTATATAAAGATGACATGTCATGACACGAAGACTGATCAAAGAGTTATGATTGGCAAAGAGGCACGAGTTGCAATAGATACGAGCAGAGGCATAGGAAGAGGCACGAGCAGTTATTCAAAAGATTCAACGTTCGTCCCTATTTAAGTCCAAGAATCAAGGAGAATGGATCTGACAGCACAAGAGAGTACATATATAGTATTTAATGAGTATTAAATAATGAAAACGTTAGAGAATCTGTATTAAATATAATAATTATATAGTGTAGCATTTAATGTCTTTAATTATCAATAATGACCTTATTATGACAAAGGCAAAATGCATATCTCCAAGATAGCTATAAAAAGGGAGAGAATAAATCAATTGTAAGGACAAGATATACTATCTGAATACACTGGTTTACTTTGTTTCCTTCTAATTATCTTATTGCTAACCAAACTACTTTCTTTTATACACTTTTCGATTATTAGTAACCTGTGTTCTTCTAGTTTAATGCTTTGGCCGAAATTCGACTTTTTGTGACGACTCAAAGGGGTCATCACTTTTTTTAATCAAGTTCTATGCTTCTGGGGCGTTAAAAACCTTATTTAGAGTCACCTCAATTTATGTGCATAGTCTGGGCACGTAGCCCAAAAGCTTAAATATGAAATTCAGTGAAAAATGATGAAACTTTGTTATAAAATGATTTAAATTGACTTCGATTAATATTTTGGATAAACAGACTGGGACCCGTGATTCGACGGTCCCGGAGAGTCCTTAGGAAAATATGGGACTTGGGCGTATGCCTAGAATCAAATTCTGAGCTCTGAAGCCCGAGAAATAAATATTTAAGTAAAATTATTTTTTTAAAAATATTTAAGGAAATTTAAAATGAAATCTGATTAGGAAGCGATGGTATCAGGCCAATATTTTAGTTCCGGCGCAAGGTACAGATCTTATTTATGGTTTAAGTCATTCTTGTAAAATTTGTTTAAAAATGAACATCGTTTGACGTGATTCGAACTTAAATTGCAAAAGTTAATGTTGATATGATGTTATTTTGGCGTGTTGATCGCACAGATAAGTTCGGGTGATGTTATTAAAGTAGTACGTATGATAGGTTAGGAGCCCCGAGGGCTCGAGTGAGTTTTGGGTAGGTTCCGGAAGGTCTTAGTTTAAAAACACAGATATTGCAGGTTCGGATAAATTTCAGCTCTCTGAACCCGCTAGTGGGACCGCGAAAAATCATGTTCGACCGCGGAGAGGGCCATCTTGGTATGCGATGGACTTAGTGTGGTGCGAGGTGGACAACTGTGCAGCCGCAGTTGACTTTGTGCGGTCCGCACAGAATCGCTAGGCTGCAGCATACTTAGGAAGGGTTGTGCGGCCGTAATCCATTTTGTTCGGTCCGCACAGGGGGTCTGAGAGGGGCATAAATAGACGGGATGTTCAATCATTTTGCATATTTCCAAACCCCAAAAACATAAGAGGCGATTTTTCAAAAAATCATTCTTCGCCAAATCAATTGTAAGTCGTTTCTAACTAGTTTTATTCACTCCTTAACATCTTTTGACATGATTTCAACTCAAAATCAATGATTTTCATAGGAAAATTGGGTGTTTCGGGTAGAACCTAGATTTTTCAAAAATTAGGGATTTGGACCTCGATTTGAGGTCAAATTTCAAAAAAAATCATATACTTGAGTTCGTAGGGAAATGGGTAATCAGGTTGTGGTTCGAACTTCGGGATTTGACCATGTGGGCCCGGGGCAATTTTTTAATTTTTGGGTAAAACTTTGGAAAACGCATTTTCATGATTTGGGGTTTATTGATGTAATTAAGTAATGTGTGACTAGATACGAGCGAATTGGTGGTGGAATCAAGGGGTAAAGCTATAATTAAACCTTGAGTTGTGTTTTTGGCATCGAGGTAAGTGTTTGGTCTAACCATAACTTGAGGGATTAGGAGTTGAGTCTTATTTGCTATGTGATAATTGTTGAGTAATATGTATAGGTACGGTTATGAGTATCTATACGTTGGTGTCTAGCATGACCATGTGTCTTTATATTATAAATATCATGATTTCCTTGTATCTTTCATGCCTTGGTGATGATTTCTATATGTTGTGAAAAAGCTGGTGAAAGAAATGTGACCTTTGAACATTGAGGAGCATTGGCTCTAATTATATTTTAAATTTTGAAGGTATATGAGATGATTGAACCCTCTAGAGCATTGGCTCAAGTGGTAAAGTGAGTTATGAAGTAAAAGAGAAAGAAAGAGAATGAGTTATTAATTGTTCCCTTGCCAGGATGTTTGTTATTTTGTTCGTTATCTCCCTTGCCGGAATGTTGAGATTATTGATGTGTTCTCTTGACTGGATTTAATTATTTAATTGTGTTCCCTTGTTGGAATTTCTATCATTACTTATTTACTCCCTTGTCACATTGTTTGTGATTGTTGATTGGTGAGGAAGAGTGTTAAAACACAAAGGGTGATACGTACACTGTTTGCTATTGTGAAGAAAGAGTGTAAAGCACGATGGGTGATGACGTGCCGTACGATGTACCATTCTATACCGATATTCACTGATTATATGTTGAGGAAAGAGAGTAAAAGCACGAAGGGAGATGTCGTGCACATTGTTATTATATGATTGATTTGGTGAGGACAAGAGGAAAAGCACGAAGAGTGATGACGTGCACGCTTTTATATAAAAATTGCTTTGGTGAGGACGATAGTAAAAACACAAAAGAAATTCCTAAGAGAAACCAAATAGGTACAACAACTACCAATAATAGAATTGGACAGACAGTAAATAAAATTATAAAAGAGATTATACTAGCTACGGAGTCACCTCGAGGAAGTACAATTCACCTAGTCTCTGCGCCCGTCATGCCGCTATGATGCTAAGCCACGAGCCACACAATAAACCTGTGCAACAAAATGCACAACAAGTGTAGTATGAATACAAAAACAACGTGTACCTAATGAGTATCCCACCTAATCCCGAGGGGGTATAGACGAGATGGTCACTTTGACACTCTCTAGTGGTCCAATAATTATTCATCCTTAACAAATATGTTAAACAGTGGATTTATTTTATAAATATAATTTAATCCAGATAGAGGAAACAAGTAAACACATAATCCTTTCATAGGAATTTTCCACAAGTCTTTTTTATTATTATCAAATAAGTCTCGAGCTAGAGTGAGGAAGTGAGAACTTTACTAAGTTAAAAAAAACAGCACAAACATACGCAAATCGTGTAGAGGTCGATGGCCCGCTTCAACAGGAATGTAAATTATGCACAACCGAGGGTCGAATGGCCCGTACCATAGATACATCTATTTAATATGCAGAGGCGTTCGGCCCGTTCCAAAAATAAATACATACCCTACTCGCAAATCATGCATGCGACGCATGTACACAGAAGAATACATGCTTAATCACTCAATACGTACTTATCGGGAATATTTATTCAAAATAAAACCAATTCTCCTTTACAATTTTAAGAAATGAAGTTTAATCCTTTTAGAAATTCACTTACTAAGTCGATGTGAGTTAAGCAATTCAAACTATCAGTGGGTTCATAAATAATCCAAGTATAACATGCTTTTGGGTCCTAGACTACCCAGACAATAGCATAATAGAGCTACGTACGGACTCTCGTCACCTCATGCGTACGTATCCCCCCCCCCCCCCACAAATAGGAGCACATAATCAATTTAACTCACCTATGGGGTAAATTTTCCTTAACAAGATTAGAAAGGATACTCACCTCGTTCCGAAGATTCACAACTTGCATTTTATATTCTTCCGAAGGCTCGAACCAACGCAAAATGCTCCATAACTAGTCAATGGTCATTCAAACCCATTAATAAATGCATAATTAAACTCTAATACTCAATTTATATCAATTCTTAACCCCGAACGAAAAGTTGAAAAAAATGCCCTCGGGCCCACTGCCCGGAATTTGAATTTTTTCAAAGATAAACTTTGCCCGTGACTTTATGAACTCAAATATATAATTTTCTCTTAATTCCATATTCCAAACCGTGGCTAAAGTCCAAGAATTAAATTTCTAGGGTTACTACAAAAAATTCCAACTTGTTCCCAACATTTTTCATGTCTAATTCCATGGTATAATCTTGTATTTAACTTGGAAATAAGCAGAAACAACTCACCTTTTATGCTTGATGAAATCCCCCTTGAAATTCTCTCCAAAATCCTCCAAGCCAAATGAAAGAAGTAAGCCAAATCCGTGTTTAAAGAATCTGTCCGTGCTTCGTCGAGTTGTACCTTGCACTTGCGCTATACAAGTTGTACATCCCATAAAAAATTTTCTTTGTCGGACACCTTCTGTTTAAACACCCATAACTTCTTGTATAAATATCCAAATGACAAACGGTGTGAAGATTTAGAAATTAGACTCGAATATCTTTAATTTAATAAGTTTTACACCATATAACTCTTTATATATCCTGAGATATGAGCTTTTAAATTCGGCTCCGTGAAATCAGAAAATTATTGAGAAACTGCTCCACCAGTCATCTTCAATGGATCATAACTTTCTCTATGGATGTATAAATTGCGATTTCTTGAGCTTTCAAGAAAATAGACACGAATAGCTACAACTTTCATGTTTTAATAATCTCAAAATTCCTTGTAGATCAAAAGATATATGTTTCTGAAGTACGCTCCACGAATGCACATTCGTTGTCCAAACACAGCTTAGCAGCAAAAATTGCAGCAGCTTTTTCTTTTCTTTTTGGGTCCGAATTCCATTCCGTTAACCTTCCGAAATCCACCTGAGGCCCTCGGAACCTTATAAAATTATATCAACATGTCCCACAATATCAATAAACTTGTACCAACCTTCGGAACACCCAAAATAACATCAAAACATCAAATCATTATCGGATTCAAGCCTATGAATCTCAAGAACTTCCAAATTCTATTTTTGATCAAAAATCAAATCAAATCACGTACGAATGACCTTAAATTTTTCAGACAAGTCCAAAATGAAATAACTAAGCTAGAGCAACTCTCGAAATTCTATTCCGAACCTGGGATCAAAATTTCACCTATCAACCGGAATTAGCCAAAATACTAACTTTGCCAATTCAAGCTTAATTCTACACCGGTAATCACAAAAATATTCAGGACACATTTCTAAGTCCTAAATCACCTAACTAAGCTATTTGAACCATAAAATTTGCATTTCAAGCCCTCTAACACATAAGTCAATATTTGGTTGACTTTTTCAACTTAAGCTTCCTTAAAAGAGACTAAGTGTCTCAAACATTACCAAAATCATTCCGGATTGACTTCAAATTTTGCACACAAGTCACATTCGACATTAAATACTTGCCTCATCTTTTGGAATCACATTCCAACCCTGATATCAAAATTTTAACTTCCGGTCGAAAATTCTCAAAAACCTTCAAATTTCTATATTTAGCCAAATGACTCCAAAATGACCTCCGAACATCCAAATTCACTTCTGATCAAACTCCCAACTCCAGAATAACCATACAGAGTTACTCCCAGGCTCAAAACCCCAAACGGAAGTTGATAAAGCTGAAATGCACTTCAAGCCAAACTTAAGAAATTTCTTCCAAAATACTAACTTCCACAATACGCGCCAAAACGCTCCCGGGTTATCCAAAACCCGCACCGGGCATACATACAAGTGTGAAATTATCATACAAACCTGCTGAAACCTTTAGATCCCAATTCCTTAATTGTTTACTCAAATATCCAATCCTAGTTTATTCTTTCAATTCAAATCTTCCGAAATGGGAATTTTCATTTAAATTTAACTCTGATCTTTCTGAATTTCAATTCCGACCATGTGTACAAGTCATAACACCTTAAATGAAGATGCTCATAGCCTCAGACTGCTGAACGATGCGCTAGGGCTCAAAACGATCGGTCGGATCGTTACAATGGCCCTGGCCGGGCGCATGAGTTTCTTGGATTATTGATTAGATGATTGGTTAAGCGGTTATGCGTGTTTCTTTCAACATCGGTGGGGTATGAAGGTTTTGAATAAGGTTCTAATCGATATGAGGTTTTCTACCCGCACCAAATTTATTTTGGGTCGTAATGGTGGTCAGCGATTCCTATTGTGAGTGTCGAAGTGATGGGGTATATCACATGATTACATCTTGTGTTATGGTTGGGACTTGATACAGCTTGTTCACAGCTATACAGTTAGTTATTGATGATAGAGATTGAGCTCTATGGTTTAAGGACCAAGGTAGAAATAAGGATCTCTAATTATGTTGGGTCGACGGACTTATGTGGATCAAGGTGACGTGGGATTACTCCCAAATATATGCATAGTAGGGTTACACCATAATTTGATAGCTTTGGAACGGCTCCTGGCACGTTCGAGGACAAACCTGTGTTTAAGTGGTGGAGGACGTAACGAACGAACAGGTCGTTTTGAGTATTTGCCTTTTTCTAGGTAGTTTACGGGTGTGAGTAGCTCCGTATGATATATTTTGACTTGTGTGAATCTTCTATTTTAGTTTTCAGGTTATTCGAGACTGATTTGGAAGGATGATTTTCAAATAGGGAGCTTTAAATTTGAAAGAGTTGATCGAGTTTGACTTTTTAGTATTTGACCTAGCATTGAAATTTTAATTGTTGCGTAGCTCCGTTGGGTGATTTTAGACTTAGGAGCGCATCTGGATTGTGATTTGGGGGTCCGTAGTTGAATTTGGCTCAAAATGGCGAAAGTTGAATTTTTTGGAAAGTTTGACCGAGATTGGAGTTTTTAATATCGGTGTCAGATTTTAATTCTGAATGTTAGATAAGGTCCGTAATGTCAAATTTGAATTGTGCGCAAAATTTGAGGGCAATCGGACAAGATTTGATAGATTTCGGCATTAGTTGTGGAAGTTTGAAGTTTAAAGTTAATTGATTTTTGAATTGAGATGTGATTCGTCGTTTCGATAATGTTATGTATGTTTTCCAGCCTTGAGTAAGTCTATGTTATGTTATGGGACTTGTGGATATGTTTGGACGTGATCTCGAGGGGCTCGGGTGAGTTTCAAATAGGTTTAAATTGTATTGTGCTCGTTTCTTTTAACGTTTCGACGTTGTTTCGTCATGCATAAATGGTACTACATTAAGCAAATCATCTCCAATTTCTATTTTCATTGAATTATTAGATCCATATCACAATTACGGAGCTATATAAAAAAGAATCATCGAATTTAGACATCGTATGAGGAGTTTGTGGTCATTTTACTAAGATATGAGTTGCCAGATTTGTTTTAGATTAATTATGAAATTACCACTGACTTCGTATTTAAAAATCTGCACTAATTTCAAATATTGAAACCAACATATCTCCTTTAATATAAGGTCAAATGGTGTTATTCAAGATCCTAACATGACTAGATTTTCAAAAGAAATCCACTGAAGGCATCAAAAGCGAATTTCGAGATCATTTGGCATATGAAACGAGGTAGAATATTGTTAAAATAAGGTTTTGTTCATTTAATATATTTTGAGTTGGGGAGTTCGGTATTGGGAAATTTTTTAGGCGATCTTCAGCATATGAATTGGATTAAGTTATTTCTACTCGATTTTGGTTATATTCCGTAATATATCTTCGATTTTGGATTTTTGGTTGATGAATTTTATAGAGGAAATTTAGGGTTTTGGCCTAAAGTTTCATAATATACTTTTTTGAATACTGAACATCAATTCGGTGTCAGAATTGAGTAAAATTACTGTGGTTGGACTGTAATTGAATGATTTGTCAGATTTTGTGAGTTTTGTTGGGTTCCGAGGCATGGGCCTGAGTGTGAGTTCGGTCGAATTATGGATTTGATTTAGGATTCGATCTTTACCATTTGAAATTGTTTCCTTGGGTCTTATTTGATGTATTTGAGTTGCTTTTGCCTAATTTTGAGTCGTTCAGAGGTCACTACGTGTGCGATGTCATTTTGGAGCATCGCTTGGCTTGCTTGGTATTGTTATTGGCTTATTCGAGGTAAGTGTTTTGCCTAACTTTATTGATGAATTTTTTCTCCTATTTGTCATTGTTTTCTACATGCAGGGGTGATACATATATGAAGTGACGAGCGTATATATACATGCCAGGGTTAATCATGCTCGGGGGGTGGTGTATGCTATATTTGTGTTTGTAGAACTTTGTGACCTTCTTGCTGCATGCCTCACTTGACTTATAGATATTTAAAACATAGTCTTAATTATTAGAATCGAGACTTAGCTTAATGTAACTTGTTCAAATTTGAGAGAATTTTGGGAATACATTGATGCGCCTAATTCAGGCATCTCTATGCATAATCATTAATACATTGCTACAGCCGATATTTTGAGATGCTAGATTCCATACTTGTATTGTTGATAAATTGTGGGTTTTGTGAAAGTGATTGAGTTTTATGGCGCTTGAGGGTTCATTGAATCATCGTTGGCTTGTAAAGCACTAATTGAGAATTTGTTTGAAATATTCGTTCAACACTTTTCTCGTTGTTATTTATACGTATTGCCTTTCCATTTTATTATGGTTGGTAAGGAAGAGTGTAAATCACGAATGGTGATGCCATGTCATTTTATATTTATTTCATGTGAGGAAGAGCGTAAAGTACGACGGGTAATTTCGTGCCATATTATTGAGAGTAAATGCACGAATGGTGATGCCATGCCATATCATTTGAGAGTAATAGCACGAAGGGTGATGTCGTGTCATTTCATTTATATTGCAATGATTGTATGTTATCATGAGGTCATGGCACAATAGGTGTTTTAGTGCAAGCGAGGATGAGGGACATGCATTATGTTTGATATCATCTTTCGTGTATATGTTCATGTCTTTACCTTGAAATATTATTGTCATAATTATAGATCTGATGCGACTTGTCGCTATTGTTCTATCATTGATCTCTATTTCAATTGTTGTCGTGTTGCTCATACCTTCTACATGCCTAACTTGTGAATACCCTATTTCTTGATTTTATAATTATACTCATGTTGTATCTATTCTGTTGCACTTCAGTATAAGCCTTCCACCATGTTACCCATTCATGCCTTTACCCGTCAACTTGTAAAAATCATGTATTTCCGTCTGATTTATTATACTTGTCTTTAGGCCTCCAATATGATAGTTAATTGAAGTTAATATTCTTTGTTTGCCAATTATTGTTATTACTCATGTGCTTTTCGCTTAGTCTTTTACAATTGCACACATGTCTATCCTTATTCTCGCGACCCAAACCCTGGTCCGGTCATATGGAGCCTCTCGTGAAAACAAGGGCAGCCAACCAACTCAAAGTGCCATTTTAACAATTGTTAAAACATGAATAAACAGTCTAAATATGATTTTTAAAATAACATTTAGCAGAAGTACAACCAAAACACAGCCCAAACCGGGGTGTCACAAGTCACGAGCATCTAGAATAGTTTAAGTACGAGTTCAAGGCCAGTAGTAATAAAATATAAAAATCAAACGGAAGAAATCTGGTGCCGCGAACGCTAGCGGTCAACTTGCTCAACTACGATAACAAAGCCTCCAATCAACATCAAAACCCACTACTGGGTGAACAAATACCTGCATCTGCACACGAGATGCAGGGAGTAAAGTGAGCACTCTAAATTAGTAAGTAATAAAAGTAAATAACAACTGAGCGGTAAAAATCATGTATAGCATATCGTCATGCTGTATAGAAACAGAGAAAAACCCTTCAATTGAGAAAAATCAGTGAAACTGTGAAATCTTTAGAAACATCTTGGCTCAGTTTTAAATCTCTTTTAAAAAGGATCATTTCAACAGTTGAAAAAATAATTTCTAACAATTGGTGATACTATGCATAGAAACCCGCCCCTGGGCACAAATAAGCATTCAAAATGAGCACATAAAACTCGCCCCTCGGGCAATATTCTTGTTCCTGGTCAGCCATTGCTGCCTGATCCATTTTTATCATACAGTGTCATTGTTACTACTGTCTAAAATTTATCCTCTTTAGGAGTGATCAGATAATACCAGAACAACAGATAAATATCTCAAGAAGTAACACAAACAATAAAAAATGAACAAATGCATGAATGCAATGCATATGATGGTACATACCAGTACCCACCGGGGCGTGCAACCCGAGCCATCCATATTTATTTATCGTCGACGGCGCTCACTGGGAGTCTATGCACACTTCGGAGGGGCTCATACAGCCAAAGTGCAATATCAAGCCATTTCGTGCCATCCAATCTAGGCTCCCGGCCTCATATCAATATCAATATAATCAACCAGGCTCTAGAACACAATATCAATGTAATCAACCAGGCTCTCGGCCTCAATATCATTGTAATCAACCAGGCTCTCGTCCTCAATATTAATGTAGTCAACCAGGCTCTCGGCCTCAATATCAACGTAACAGTGCTACGGCGCGCAGCCTGATCCATGCTCAGTCCAGAAATCATTATAAGCCCCTTGGGCATTTGTATAACCGTAGTTCCCAACCCAAAATATCATTTAGAAATATCATTTAAGTTTTTCAAATCTTAGAAAGTTAGCTGCATTGCAAATTAGTATTTAAAATCTTTGTCTGAGATCAAATAATATGCAAAATATGCGAAAACAGTGATATCAACACCTGAAGGATTCAAATAATTGGCACGAAGCCCAAATATAATAATTAATCCAAGTAGGAAGATTATCAAATAAGTCTGAGTCGAAAACATAGTAGAAACATCTCTGGGGACGGACCAAGTCACAATCCCCAATAAGAAATGACCCCGCACTCATCATAGAGTGCTTGTCTCGCTTCAATATAGCACTACAACGTGCAATCCGGATTTTCAAACCCTTAGGATATCATTTACAAGCATTACTCACCTCTAACCGGCGAAATCTCTAGCTCGAGACGCCTTTGCTCCTCAAATTGGCTTTCACGCGCGTCGAATCTAACAAAAATCAGAGCAAATACATTACAATGTGCAAAGGTAACAAATCCCAAGCAAAAACAATCAAATACGGTCACAAACCCCGAAATTACAAAAACCCGATCCCCGAGCCCACTTCTCGAAACTCAGAAATTTTTACATAATTAGATTCCTTATCTCATCCCGAGTTCATACATATCAAGAATACCAAATCGGAGTTCGAATGACCCCTCAAATCTTCCATATAAAATCTCAAAACGCAAGCCCTAGTTCTTCCCCTTTTTGCTACGTTTCCATGAATTTCAAGGTAAATTTCTCAACCAAATCATGTTTTTAGTTCATTGAACATAACTCCAATCATTATTTTTCGAAACCCTCTTCAATTGCTCCCAAAAAGCTCTCAAGGTGCTCAATAATGGAGGAAAATAACTTAGGCTCGCGGATGAAATACTATAAAAACTATTGAGCCCAAGTGACCTTACTCTATGCGATCGCGGAACATTCCTCGCGATCGCGAAGAACAAATCTTCAGCTTTTAAATTTCCTCTTATGCGGTCTCATACATAACATTGTGAACGCAATGCACTGACTTATCATACTACGGAATGCGAGCTAGGAGATGCAAACGCGAAAAACAATACCCTGGGTACCCAGATCCCTTATGCGAACGCGGAGGGGACCCTGCGAACGCGATGCCTCACTTGATAGCCTTATGCGACCGCGTCCCATTGAATGCGAACGTATAGAAAAAACTCCTGCCATACAAACTACTTCTATGGGATCGCAACATCACCCCCGCGATCGCATTGACCAAAATCACTGCAACAAAATGACTGGAAATCTGCAACTTCCAAATGCCGGAATTTGTCTGTTTGACCATCCGAGGTCACCCCGAGGCCCCTAGGACCTCAACCAAAAGTACCACAACCCCCTAAAACATCATAAAAACTTGTTTCAATCAACAAAACACCTCAAACAACATCAAAACATCAATTTACATCGAATTCGGGCCTAAGCTTTCCAAAAACTTCCGAAACACGCATTTGATCAAAAACCTGATCAAAACACTTACGAATCAACTGAAATTTTACATACACATCCCTAATCACATAACGGAGCTACAGTAACTCTGGGAATTCTATTCCGACCATCGGATAAAAATCTCACCTATCAACCGAAATTCGCCAAAATACTAACTTTGCCAATTCAAGCCAAATTCTTCCACGGACTTCCGAAATGCATCCCAATCGCACTCCTAAGTCATAAATCATCTAACATAGCTATCCAAATCATAAAGTTCTGATCCGAGCTCATATACACATATGTCAACTCTTGGTCAAATCTTTCAAATTCAAACTTTCCAACTGAACTATTCTTTCAGAGTCATTCCGATTATTTTTCCTGAAAACCAAATTCAACGGTCCACATCAGTCATAAAGCATAACACGGGGAAAGTCATGCCCGAAAACTCGCTATCAAAGTGCAATAGCTCAAAATGACCGGTCGGTTCGGTACATCGTCCCCCACTTAAACACACTCTCGTCCTCGAACGTTTTCAGTGTTGGTCTAGAAGCCGACCAATAGTTGAATAACTCTACCGTGCACATACCCGAGGGTGATCCCACTTCACCCATATCTAATATATGTGTGATAGCACAATATAATTGAAATTTCACAATCCATCATAGTCCATAAACCATATAACCATGTTTCTATTGCTGAAATCATCCACAAGATATAAATCTTACATCTATACTCTGAATAAACCCGAACCGACTGTAATAACCCATCCGTGCAACCTCAGGTGCAATCATATGATATACTACATAACCCAAAAACTCGAACGATAATTTCTATTCACACCAGTTTCCCACAATGCCCAAATACCAGTAGAAAACCTCTTATCAATCAAGGTATTATTCCAACACCTTCATATACCGCCAATGATAAATGAAAAACGCAATAAACCATAACCATTTCTCAGATCAACCATCTATGAAGCCACTCCCCTTTTGACTGATACCATAGCAGATTCCGAGCCGAAACTCGATATTATCCTTCCAACAAGCAAAATCAATCTGATTGTATTCATTAATAATCCCAACAATCTCTTCTAACCAAACACACCACCCTGGTGACATGACACATTTATACGGGCGTAAGCCTCAACTTGCACAACTACGCGCACCAATAAGCAATAGTCCGAACATACTCAAATTATGAAAATGACTCAACTGAAAGAGTTGTACCTCAAGCTCGCCGGTACCATCACAACGCAAGGCTGAGAATCCATCTTACATCATAGAGTAGAACACAAAAATCTAACCCACAAGGTCGTATCTCCACATAGCCTCACTACAATGCACGATCACATCCAAACACTACTCCCATTGAGTCACACCAAGTCACTATGCTCAAAATTGGCAACCACACACAGTTGTTATCTGGAACCCAAGCAAATTGTGATACTCCCGGTGAAGCAAGTAATATACACCACATAACCCTGAAAGGACACAACCGATGCGCCATTCACGAAGCAACACCTAATTACTCTTCCCTATCGACTCTCACTATGAACCCCAATAGCACCACACTATATGTGCCCAGACCAGAAAATCATAACGTCTCTCAATGCAGAAAAAACTCATAGATCTCTCCATATCACTAATAAGCTCAGCAACGATCGAATCACCTATCCCTCAACAATACAATTCGAAACCAACCGAGCCGACTCGAACTAGAACATGTGTCCACATTAGCCTGCTAACGAAATCCTTACCAAGGAAGCATGAGGCTGTTACTTTCCATTACTATGGCTCATGTCGATGTCATCCCATATGGTGCCCAACCAAAAATCAATATCGAAACCCAAAACCTCGCCTAGCGACATGCCCGGCCATAAGGAACACGACCGATAAGTCCTTCAACATTGGAACTCGATCAATAATAGCAACCTCTACACTAAAATCCATCATAAAGGCCCAATTAGGAAAATCAATCCTTCCCAGTCATATGATGGGTCTTGGAAATATAAACCATTCGCAAAACATAATCCAATGAACCTCGCCACTCAAACCATGGCGTTTCCGGCATAGCCCATAGCGCAATAGTCCAGAATAATCCGACACTGAGAAAGCTAGTTTAAATCCCATTATCATATTCGAAAATCTAACATTCCAAGGAAAGAAAGATCCACTCGAGCCTCCAAATCCAGATAGTCGCTAAAAAGTGCCGATACACACGACTCACAACCACAATGTAGCCTGCACATGACAACTCCCAATCTCGAACTCCATATAGCACACGAATCATCAACCTAATCCCCATTTTGTTGTCCGAACACATGCCACAACTTACTATCAAATAATTCCACGATACATACCTTGAAATCTCCCTACCACCAAGCAAATCCGAATATCACCAGTCGGTCTAACAAGAAAGTGACACAATATCACCGAAGTACCATCACTTAATCACATTGCCCTTTTCTGAAAATCTACTCCCATCAAATTACTTCCAAATAGCATCACCATTTTCCTTTATTATCTGTGGCTACCCGTTGCCTAAGTGCTATATGAACTTCCTTCCTGATCTGAATTATGACTTATCTCATCGAGAACTTCCATTGATCCCCTCTAGAAGAAAATCATTACACATCTCTTACCTCTCACATTTGCAGAAAATGCATCTCTCCAACCACAGTAGCAATCAACAAGAACACTCCCAATTCCATTTGCACAAACTAACAGCCATGACTGAATTCTTATAACTAAACCACGCTTACCAAGAGCATTGCTGCAAAAATACATGTGCTAACCCATTACCTCGAATACACGCCAAGAATTAATCATACCCTTACCATGTCGATCCGGTCCGCTATCAAGCTACTTTATCTGTTTAAATGTCTTCTTATTCGCCTTCAACTTGATATTCCCCTTTGTTGTAGTACCATAATCCTTCAACCCATGATTATCACACGAGACCCCAAACATTAAACCACACTTTTGGAAACCCATGAACCGTTGAATACATTCCCAAATACTCCCAGAAACACTACGTCCCAGACTACCTTACTTCGAAGAACTTCCTGCGAAACTAACTCTGTTTCCTTTACTTTCCTGATACTGATACATAGATTTCCATAATTAACATAGAATACCACAAGTCTTGACATCTTCTAATAGAACCCAATTTCTAACCACATATGCCACTTTAGAACACTCAATTGATATAAGCAGACTCTTAAATACATTAAACCATCCTCGCAAGTCATTCCCTCTTACCTGACCCAACGAATAGAGCCACTCGTGCCTCATTGGCACTCCGATACTGCTGAGCGAAATCCTCATCCCAATACAACAAAGAAAATTCATGATATGCACTGAGCGTTCTTTACCAACAGCGACTCTAAGTATTCCATGATTTTCATACCCCATGAAGCATAATATAACCTTGTCAAAAAATTTCCTTTACTCTAGCCATAGCTAATTCACCCGCGCACCTCAAACTGAAACCAACATAGCACTTACCGTGCAACCAATTGCCCATAATAGGCTCCCCTACTTGGCTCGAAGCCATAGATCAGATACACTCATTAACTCATAACACTCTTACTCCATTGATGCCACAATAACCTAGTGAGATTAATCTCAAATGATTTATAAGTTGTGAAAACACATATCATATAGTATTGTAAATCTTTTGCAATTCTCTTATTCGTTCCGTAGCAGTTAAACCCATTCTCCTAAGTGACCCAAAATTCAAAATTTTCAACACATACTTTTCACTTGCATGAGAGATCTACCAACTTACACATAAAGATCATACCACTTCAGAACACTCCGCAGGAGATAGCCCACCTGCTTTGCCTCAATATAATATCTCTACAGCCATCCATCGTCATACACATTACATAGTACCAACATACTCACCACGTAGCTATCCAGCCGCCATTGCCACTATTAGGGACAATACTGAACATGTAAATTCATAACACTAGCTCACACAATTAGCCTTGGTGCTCAAGCCATAGGCGAAGATACGGCCTCAAGTCCTCCAGACTGGCCCAACATCAACTCATAAAAATCGACCCTCAATAGAGGAATCAGGAGCCATCAAGGTGCATCTGATGTTGAGCGCTCATGAGTGCATTCGAATGCGTGGAAGGAATTTTCAAGAGTCCCTTTTCAAGCTGAATCAAGGACGCACGATAAGAATTCCAGAATGTGAAGTTTTCCTAAAAGTTCTGCAACCTCTCGAATATAAATATAGATGTCTCTGTACCTATCCGCAAGACTATACGAAACCTGCTCATAACTCGTGAGACCTATGTAACATAGGCTCTAATACCAATTTTTCACGACCCAAACCCCGCTCCGGTCGTGATGACACCTCTCATGAAGACAAGGCCAGCCAACCAACTCAAAGTGCCTTTTTAACAATTGTTAAAACATGAATAAACAATCAAAATATGATTATTAAAATAATATTAGGCGGAAGTACAACCCAAGCACAGTCCAAACCGGGGTGTCACAAGTCACAAGTATCTAGAAGAGTTTAAGTACGAGTTCAAGGCCAGTATTATATGGAATAAAATAAAAAAATAAAACGGAAGAAATCTAGTGCCGCAAAGGCTGGCGGTCACCTTGCTTAGCTAGGATAATAAAGTCTCCAATCAGCATCAGAACCTGCTACTGGATGAACAAATACATGCATCTGCACACGAGTTGCATGGAGTAAAGTGAGTACTCCAACTTAGTCAGTAATAAAAGTAAATAAAACTGAGCAGTAAAAAATCACGTATAGTATATCGTCATGCTGTATAGGAGCAGAGAAAAACCCTTCAATTGAGAAAAATTAGTGAAACTGTGAAATCTTTGGAAATATCTTGGCTCAGTTTTAAAACTCTTTTGAAAATGATCATTTCAATAGTTGCAAAAATAATTTTGAACAATTAGTGACACCATGCACAAAAACCCGCCCCTCGGGCCCAAATAAGTATGCAGAATGAGCACATAAAACTCGCCCCTCAGGCAATATTCTTGTTCCTGGTCAACCATTGTTACCTGACCTGTTTTCATCATACAATGTCATTGTTACCACTGTCTAAAATTTATCCTCTTTAGGAGTGATCAGATAATACTAGAACAGCAGATAAATATCTCAAGAAGTAACACAAACAACGAATAGTAAAAAATGCATTAACGCAATGCAATGCATACGATGGTACATACAAGTACCCACTACTGCGTGCAACTCGAGCCATCCATATTTATTTATCATCGGCGACGCTCACTAGGGGTGTGTACAGACTCTGGAGGGGCTCCTACAGCCCAAGCGCAATATCAAGCCATCTCATGGCATCAAATCTAGGCTCTCGGCCTCATATCAATACTAATATAATCAACCAGGTTCCCGGCTTCAATGTTAATATGATCAACTAGGCTCTCGGCCTCAATATCAATGTAGTCAACCAGGCTCTCGGCCTCTATATCAATGTAACACTGCTGCGGTGCGCAACCCGATCTATGCTCAGTCTTGAAATCATCATAAGCCCATTGGGCATTTGTATAACAGTAGTTCCCGGCCCAAAATATCATCTAGAAATATTATTTAAATTTTCTAATCGTCGAAAGATGGAAGAGTTGCAAAACAATATTTAAAACATTGGACTGAGATCAAATAATATGCAAAATATGCGAAAATAGTGATATCAACCCCTGAAGTATTCAAATAATTGGCGAAACCCAAATATAACAATTAATCATAGTGAATGATTATAAAATACATTCGAGTCGAAAACACAGTAGAAACATCTCTCGGGACGGACCAAGTCACAATCCCCAATAACAAACGACCCCGCACTCGTCATACAGTGTGTGTCTCACCTCAATATAGCAACACGATGTGCAATCCAGGTTTTCAAACCATCATGATATCATTTACAAGCATTACTCACCTCGAACCGGCAAAATCTCTAGCCCGCGATGCCCTTATTCTTCAAATCAGCCTCCACGCGCGTCAAATCTAACCAAAATCAGAGCGAATACATCACAATATGCTGATGGAACAAAGCCCAAGTGAAAACAATCAAATACGGGCAAAAATCCCAAAATTACAAAAATCCGAGCCCCGGGGCCACTTCTCGAAACATATAAATTTTTACATAATTAGATTCCTCATCATTTCGTGTTCATACATATCAAGAATACCAAAATTGGAGTTCAAATGACCCCTCAAATCCTCCATTTAAGATATCAAAACTCAAGCCCTAGTTCTTCCCCTTTTTGCTAAGTTTCCTTGAATTTGAAGGTAAATTTCTCAATTAAATCATGTTTCTAGTTCGTAGAACTTACCTCCAATCAATCCTCTTCAAACCCTCTTCAATTGCTCGCAAAAAGATCTCAAGGGGCTAAACAGTGGAAGAAAAAAACTTAGACTCGTGGATGAAAAATTATAAAAACTATTCTGCCCAGGTGACTTTTAATTTATGCGATCGCGGAACATTCCTCGCAATCGCGAAGAACAAATCTTCATCTTTTAAATTTCCTCTTATTTGATCGCATACATAACACTGCAAATGCAATGCACTGACTTACAATGCTACGCGAATGTGAGCCAGAGATGCGAACACGATGAACAAATACGTCGGGCCCCCAGATCCTCTTATGCGAATGCGGAGTGGACTATGCGAATGGGATGCCTCACCTGATAGCCTTATGCAATCGCGTAGCATTGAATACGAACACATAGAAAAGAACTCCTACCTAAAAACTACTTCTATGCGATCGCGACATCACCCCGCAATCGCATTGACTAAAATCTCTACAACAAAATGGCTAGAAATATGTAACTTCCAAATGCCGAAATTTGTCCATTTGACCATCGGAGGTCACCCCGAGTCCCCCGGGACCTCAATCAAAGTACCAACAGCTCCTAAAACATCATAAAAACTTGTTCCAATCAATGAAGCACCTCAAACAATAGCAAAACCATCAATTCACATCGAATTGGAGCCTAAGCTTTCCAAAAACTTCCGAAACACGCATTTGATAAAAAAACTTGACTAAAACACTTCCGAATCAACTAAAATTTTGCACAAACGTACCAAATCACATAAAAGAACTATAACAACTTTCGTAATTCTATTCTGGCCATCAGATCAAAATCTCACCCATCAACCGGAATTCGCCAAAATACTAACTTCGCCAATTCAAGCCAAATTCTTCCACGGACTTCCGAAATGCATTTCAATCTTGTTCCTAAGTCATACATCACCTAACGGAGCTAGAAAAATCATATAAGTTTTTATCCGAGCTCATATACACATAAGTCAACTCTTGGTCAAATATTTCAAATTCTAAGCTTTCCAACAGAACTATTCTTTCAAATTCATTCCGATTTATTTTCCCGAAAACCAAATCCAATGGTCCACATCAGTCATAATACATAATACGGGGCAATTAATGCCCAAAAACTGGCAATCAAAGTGCAAAATCTCATAATGACCGGTCGGACCGTTACACTTGTCTATTGTTGTACTTGCATATTTCCTACTTTGTAATTCTTGTTATCGATAGTTTTATCATCTGGTTGGTTCTGTTACTCGTATATTTGGGAGGATGAGCGAACGAAGTGTGTTGCCGTTCTATATATATATATATATATAGAAGAACGAAGGGTGTTACCGTGCCGTCTGACGTGATATCTTTGTTATGTTTATTATACAAGGAAAGATTGTAAATCTACTATTGTGATTCCTTTTAGTAATTGTTGACGGTCTTACAATGTTTTTACGGTAATTTTATCTACTATGATTTGAACTGCTTGTATTTTTAATCTAATGTACAGGCTATAATAATAAGCATCTTTTAATTAAAAACCTTGCCACTACTTCAACAAGGTTGGACAAAATACTTACCAGTTTATGGGTTTGGTTGCGCATATACTTGATCGTTGCTAAGTCGATGCTACATCAAGATAGGAAGAACGGGTCACAATATCTTTTACCCGATATGAGGGTCGGGATCAAATTCCTCAGGGATCTCGTAGTGGAGTTGCAATATCTATCTAGCTTAGAAGTGTGTGTTTTCTCCAAATATCATTTCCAACATATTTTGGGTTTTCAATTATAAATACTACTATCAATCTATTAATTGAATCTAAATTATGCTACGAGATAATTGCTAAAGTTTTATCTAATGGGAAGAAGGGCACTAGGGCCGTAACATCACCTATGTGGCTAATTGACAAGTAGATGTTACTAAGGTTCGATTGAAATAATTGGGAATCATACTATAACCGTTGCACAATTTTACTCACTCTTACACCTCTTGGTAGATAAAGTGATTTTGCCCAATTGACTCTCTCGAGACCAAATAGGTAGGAAAATTAGATCAAGCAACTAGGGTTCAAGTAGGTGATTACTCTCTCAAGGTTTAACCCATTAATTGGGACTATCATTTCTCATGAGTCCATCCCAATTCCTTGTTAGGTCAATTTTGGAGACATAGACTCTCTTTCTCAAGAAGAGTCAAATCCACAAAGCTCAAATCAGTGTTTGCAACCACAATTCATATAGTAAAACATAAAATCATCCTAAATAGCAAATACCCATAGTCAATCTAACCCTAGATGGCAACACCTGTCAATTACCCACACTAGGGTTGAGCCACAACCCTAGATAATGGGTTTAGCTTCTCATGCTTGATAAAGCAAATAAAGAAATAGAGGAAGAACAAGGCATATTAATTAATTGCTAAATGAAAATACAAGAATCTATCGTTAATTTGAAGCTAATGTGCCAAAAATGGATACAAATCAAGTTCCTACGAGCGCAGCTCAGTACTGGAGATAACAGATAACCTAAAACTGGTAAAATATTCTATTTATGCTAGGCTCAAAAAAACTAAACAAAAATGCCCTTGCGGGGTTAGTGGGGCCACATAAAATGAACCGCGGTCACACTAGGCTCTTTGACTTCAACTCTGGGATTCTCTGAACTTGGGTTCTTCGGACCGCGTAGAACTAACCACTGCCGCAGAGGCTCCAACATGGACTGCACAATCTTGATCGCGGTCACGCTGGCTTAAATTCTTGTAAATTTTATCTCTCTGAATCCCTCTTTTGCGGATTGCACCAATTGGTAGTGAGGCCGCAAAGCCTTCACCGCGGACTGCACAATGTGTACTGTGACCGCATTTCCTGAAGCCCATTTAGCCATCTCTCTGAACCACCTAGTGCAGCTGCATTCGATATTGTGCGGTCCGTACTAGGCCTATCTACCCTCAGATTTCCTTGTCTTTGATACTTGAGTAGGTTTTTCTCTTTTTGAGCCGAACTTTTGACATTTCGTCACTTTGTAGATCAAACCTGCAATCTAGCACAACTTATGAGTCTTTTGGGACTATTTTATAACAATTTATAATCAAAGCATAGGAAAGTAGGAGCATAAAACACGTTAATATCCCTAGTTATTAGCACTACACTTCTATATAATGTGTACAAATTTTTGAAGTTAAGCTGATGGTGATGTCGAGTGTTGATTCTGAAGATGTTCGCACATTCCGGATATAGCTACCTCTTGTCCTCGATAGCTTAGGTCTTGTTATTTTGTTTATGTTTCTTTCAAATAGAACATGTATTTATTTATACTAGCTTTGTAAATTCCAAGTCTCAGAATATCATGAGTCGTACTACCAGGTCTCGGATAAATTTTAAATGTTCAGTTATCTATTCTCTATTTTTTATAATCACAGATGAGTGATTTTTATTTGTTATTTGGCTTACCTAGCAGGTTGAGTTAGTGCCATTGGGACTGGTGATTTTGGATCCTGACACAAAACATGTCCCGTCATAGGGTGGAGAGACTAAGTGAGAACCATAGATAAAGAAGGATGTATGAAGATGGGATGTGATAGATCTATAGTAAAAGGTGTGAATCCTTCATATGAGGTAGAGGAACTTACCGTTTCACTATCAATTTCCATTTTTACATAATTCTACCGCAAAGTACAGAATTACCATAGAAATAAACGAGAGTTAATGATAGCAATCTTTGAGAGAGATTGAAGAATCACCAAAGAGCTTATGAAATGCAAACCCTAAACAGATGTTGGAGCCGAATTCACAGTACAAAGAAATACAACCAACCTCCATAGTAGGTAGATCGAAACCGATCAATTGAAACAAAAATCAATATCTATTATAAACAAATTGATGTGTAGAATTAGAAATTAGGACCTGGACTTGTTGATGAAATATACACAAACTAGCTGCAAAGATAATATCGGACTGACCAGATGATGGATCTGGATCTTAATTCCCGCTTTGGTACCATGTTGTAATATGTATCGAACCAGTTATGGTGGGATTTTGATGGAAGGAAACCCTAAACTTCATACGAGAGAACAGAGAAAAGTGGAATAGAAAGAGAAAGAAATAGGGAGAATTACACAAAAATACAGTCCACCTATATACATTGCAGCAGAATAACCTAGTTACATTTTTGCAAATCTGTAGCCCATCAACAATAGGCCAAAGTTTGAAAAATAAGTCTTTTTTCTTTTTATTTTTATTTTGCAGATCTTCAAGCACAAAAATTAGGTGATTTTTTATTCTTCTTCCCCAAGTTTGTATATATTCCTATTCCAGCTACAAAAAAATTCAAATTCATATATGATGCAACTTGAAAAGCTTAAATTGTCTTCTTTTCCAAGTTCAAAATAGCATAAATAAAAACTAAAATTGAAAAAATTATTGCACGTTTATGTTTTTGCAAATAATTCAACAAAGAGAAGTCGATTTATACATAGATTGAACATATAAAATTTTAATTTTAGATTTAACTGCACATGTGTATTACATGTATAATGATGTATAACTTTGTATAAACTTGTATATACAATCTCTAATAATGTATATCATAAAAATAAGACAAAGAAGAAGAAAAGAAAAAAGGGGTCAAACATCCATGAATGCCTATTATACACGTACAATGTATATACACATTTATACATTTAAAATATATCTAATTTATAAAATATTGTATGCTTGTATACACACTTATACATATTTATACAATATTGTATAAGTGTGTATAAACACTACTATAACAAATTTACACAAGAAAACACCTTCTGTCTGTCACCACATTACAACTTTTGGTGGTTGCTGGTGTTGAATTTTTCTGGCGAGATTTTGGCATTCAAATATGGGCTTCACCAGTAGAAAAGGATGAAACAAAAACTAAGAGAAATAAAAGAAATATGAGACGAGGTCGCCAGAGATGCTCTTTTAGGCAAGATCTGATAGTTTTTTGCCAGATCTGATAGTTTTTGGATTGATATGCCAAATTTTCAAATCTAGGCCATATTTAGTTGGACTGCTGTTCCAAGTGATTAAATACGTAATTCTTTCAAAGAAATATCTGATGAAACAATTGAAAATGGGAGCTTATCTTTATTATTCAGCACTTATTTCTTTATACAGTTACACTCCTATGTATGTAATGATACAAAAAGAATACACAATGGCTATGTAAGTAACGGTGAACGGCACAAATACCCTCTAAAAGCAGTGGCTTTTATTTTAAAGCCACTGTTTTCAATGTATTCAGACATTAGTCACTCCTTCAATAAACTTATACCAGACTGGACGAAAATACCCTTCTGGTATAAGTTATACATATGATAACACAAGTAGTAGTTACACAAACGAAGAATCGAGAAGCAGTAGCAGTTACGCATAGGCGCCTTAACTGAGGACGAACCACCATTTTTCTTCTGATTTAAAAAATTCAGCATTAAAAGAACGACATAGATAAATAGTAAGTTGTACTTTCATGTGTTTCTTTCGATTTTTATTTCACTATAGTTATACTTTTTTAGATCTGTATTAATTTAATTATATAGTAGATAAGAATTTGAATGTTTTTTTGAATTTCTGGATTCATAAAGTTAAGGACATCGCCTCTTATGATAATTCTATATTCCGGACATAACGCCTTCATTTTGGAAATTGATTTCAAAAATTAAGAACACAATGTCGTTAACTTTGATTCTACTGGCCTCATTTTGCAAATGGAATTTAAAAACTTAAGGAAAAAATGTCCTTCCCTTTGTCGTTGTTCTTCTGTATACAAGTCCTATAGCTTGATTTACAAATTCATTGTTTTAATTTCTGGCTCAAAAGTTAAGGACTGGCAGTCCTTAACTTTTAGTTCCACGTTTAAATGTTACGGACTGGCAGTCCTTAACTTTTAATTCCATATTTGAATGTTAAAGGACAGACAGTCCTTAGCTTTTAATTTCTAGTTCAAAAGTTAAGGACTAACAGTCCTTAACTTTTAATTTCATGTTTAAATGTTAAGGACTGGCAGTCCTTAACTTTTAATTCCATGTATAAATGTTAAATGACAAGCAATCCTTAGCTTTTCTTTTCAGGTTCAAAAGATAAGGACATACAGTCCTTAATTTTAATTTCTGGTTCAAAAGTTAAAGACTGTCAATCATTAACTTTTAATTCCATGTTTAAATTTTAAGGACTTGGCAGTCCTGAACTTTTAATTCCATGTTTAAATGTTATGGACTGTCAGTCCTAAACTTTTAATTCCATGTTTAAATATTAAGGACTAGGCAGTCCTTGACTTTTAATTCCATGTTTAAATTTCTGGATCAAAAGTTAAGGATTGTCCTTAACTTTTAATTCCATGTTTAAATGTTAAGAATATGCAGTCCTTACCTAGGTCTTGCAATTACAGTACACGTGTTCTTAATTATACAAGGATTGGTTTATAACGTATGTTTTCTGTTTCCCATTCTCTTGACTTGAAGGATGGAAACAATATGTATAATAATTGCTTTTAATGGTAGATGGACTGAAGACTATAAATATCTTGATCGTTGGACAAATATTTTCCTAGTACCTGAGTCAATTTGGTTTGAAAATTTCATTAAATAGATTTTTCAGCTTGTTGAATTGGATAGGGAAATGTTTGAAGTAGTGATATGGTTTGATATCAACCTTGGAACAAGAAAATGAATGCTTTTATCCAAAGATTTAGATATTCACACATTTATAAAGTTGCTAAAAACTCATTCACTCTAAACGGGTTGTCGTTTCATAGTTGATATTTCGGTAAGATTTTTTGCATCAATAAGCAATGAACATGTCAACACAGAAACTCAACATGACAATCAAGAGCGATGCCAACAGATAGTTGAAATAGATATGGTTGAAGCTTAACCATTAAATAAAGAGGTGCATCAAACATTTGATTCTATTCAATTAGAAGGACAAAGCATTATAGAGATTGACAACGAACAAGCTTTGAGTATTCAAGTCTTAGAGAGTGCACCAGTAATCGAAGAAGTTGCTGACAAAACCTGTACTCAAATAACTAGACGAAGATCAAATTTGAAACAAAAAGAATCCCCAACTACGATATTAAGAGAAAATGCTTCATTGGATGAAATAAAAGTCTGATCAGTATTTGACAAGAAAAGGAGTATAATTTACTGTTTTTCCAATATAGCAATCAAAGGAAATTTTGAACTAAAGGTTGTTAGATCAAGCTAAATACGATATTCGTTGACATGCAATGATGATAGGTGTTGTTGATGTGTGCGTGCTTTCAGAATTAAAGATTCAACATTGGTCAAGATAGCAAAGATTGAGAAAAATCATGACTGCTCTGTTAACGCTAGGAAAGCTGATCGAAGGCATGCTACTTCAAAGTTGATTAGCGGTTACATTATCGACAATCTTCGGGACCCAAGATTTGAAGTTACACCAACTTTTATCATGGCAGAGATGCAAAGATTTGATGGACTAGACATTGGATATCACAAGGTGTGGCGTGCTATTCAACATGCTTCCTCTTAGTCCCGAAGAAAATAATGAATTATTGTGTTCATACTTGTATATGATGACAAGTAGAACCCGGGAACTTATACTAACATAAAGATAGACGACAACAACAGGTAAACAATTTAGGACATGCTATCTTTAACCTTGTTAACTTTTGAGTTGTAACCAGAAGTTGAGGACTGTCTATCCTTAAGTTTTGAACTTGTAATTAAAAGTTAAGGACTTCCAGTCCTTATGTTTTGAACTTTGAAAAAAAAGTTAAGGACAACATGTTCTTAACTTTATAACTTGTAAGTGTAAGTTAAGGACTGAATGTCCTAAACTTTAGGTATTTTAACCTTGTTTTATATTGTATTTTCAGGTTTCCTTATATGTTTTATGCATATGTGTCACGACCCAATTCCCTAACCCGGTCGTGATGGCGCCTCTCGTGAAGACAAGGCCAGCCAGACCATTTCAGAACACCACTTAAAGCAGTTAGTCAGTTATATAAAAGTTCGAATCTGAATTAATAATATTAATCAATATGAATACAATCCAATACAGCACGACCGGGGTGTCACAAGTCATGAGCATCTAATGAGTAAGGACACTACTATTGGGCCAACAAAATATATATACAAGGTAAAACTGGAACACAAAGTCAAAATGTAGTGCCGTGAACGCTGGCGGTCAACTTGCTCAGCTACCAAATATATGTCCTTCGGTCCTGCTAATAACCCGCTATCGGGTGAACAATACGTGCAACTGCACGCATGGTGCAGTGAGTAAAGTAAGTACTTCCAACTCAGTTGTAATAAGAGAGAATAATAGCTGAGCAATAAGAAAACACCTATGGGCACACTACAATGCTATAAAAAGATGGTACAACCTTTTGAGAAAAACCGTAATACTGTGAAAATCCTTTAGAAAATCTCAAGATCAGTTAAAAAATCTCTTGCAAAAATATAGCAGTCTGCCAGTGAAGAAATAATGGAAAAGCTGGGATTCATTGAAGGACAGCTTCCTTTCAAGTATTTAGGGATTCCTCTCAACTCTAAAAAACTTGCTATTCATCATTGCTTACCACTGATTGAGAAGATCACTGCCAAAGTCAATTGCTGGTCTGCCCAAATGATGTCTTATGCAGGAAGGTGTCAATTGATTAAGGCTGTTATCTTTGGCATTCAGACCTATTCGGCACAAGTTTTCATATTGCCAAAGAAGGTTTTGAAGACAATTGAAGAAATATGCATGTCTTTCCTGTGGACAGGTAATGCTACTGTATCCAAGAGGGTTTTGGTTGCATTGGAGAAAGTCCGTAAACCAATTTCTGCTGGGAGATTGAATATCATTGATATGGTTGTATGGAATAAGGCAGCTGTTACCAAGCTGCTTTGGGACCTGGCTAGGAAAAAAGAGTGTCTCTGGATCAAGTGGCTTCACTGCTACTATATAAAACAGTATGACATTGGCTCTATGTCTCTGCCCAAGTCTGCTTCTAGGATTGTTAGAAAGATTCTGGATTGCAGGATTGCTGTTATGGAAAATCAGCAGCTTCAAGGGGATCTCCTTAGCAGATTACAATCAATGTGCAAACTAGACAAGTTTCAGATCCAAAAACTTTATTTTGCAATGCTGCCTAGATATAATAAGGTAGAATGGAAGAATGTGATGCTGACTACAAACGTGCAACCTAGACACAAATTCACAGTGTGGCTAGCTGCTCATCACAGGCTGCCTACCATTGACAGATTGCAGAAGTATGGGATTCAGGTGCCTACTGATTGTATATTCTGTCAGCAGCATGCTGAGAACTTTGAGCACTTGTACTTTGATTGCCTAGTCACCAGTCGATTATGGACTAGAATATGCTGCTGGTTTCACAGTTGGAAGGTGGGAAGATGAGCTTCAATGGATCTGTAGCATAGCTAGAAGCAAACAATGGCACAAAGCAATAAATGCTTCTGCCTTTGTGACTGCTGTAGCACTGATATGGAGGGACAGAAACTGCATTCGTTTTGATGGCAAGGCATTTATAGAAGACTAGTTCTGTAGGGAGGTTACACTGTTATTGCATATACGAGGCAGAAAATGTAAAAGATGGAAGGATGGTTTACGGCAACTAAACTACTACCCTTAGCTATAGCCTGCATTTTCATACATAGATAGCTTGAATAGAAGTGAATAGTTTAGTTGAATTTGTAAATAAGTAGTAGCTAGTCCATGCTACTACTATAGAACTCACTTTGTAAATTCTTTGATATCAATGAAGTTAACAGTTACATTAAAAAAAATCTCTTACAAAATCCTTTTTCTTTTTCAACAGCCCAACATATAAATGATATATCAAATAGAGCAAATCGTCTCATAAATCGGCCCCTTGGGCACAACACTCCTCAACATATAATACCATTTTATCTGGTAAACAAGGAAAGTAAAAGTATGTGTGTCAATGATATATGAGTGCTAAATTTCATGCCACGTAGTACACTAGACGTGAATGCAATACAATGCATATGACCGCTACGGCGCGCATCCCGATCCATTTGGGTACCCGCGCTCACTGTGGGGGTTCAGACTCCGGAGGGGCTCCTACAGCCCAAGCGTAATATCAATATCACACCGCTGCGGCGTGCAGCCCGATCCATGCATATATATGCATATGCACATAACGCTCGAGGCCTGAAAACCTCCTCACATATCACTCGAGGCCTGAAAGCCTTCTCACATCACTCCTCATACCCTCACATATGGACCTCGGCCTCAGTTAGTCCAAAAATAGTCAAAAAGCAACTCGGGCATTAGTAAAACAATAATACTCAAATAAAATAATAGTTCAAATATCAGTTAAAACTCCAAGTTTGAGTAAAACATAGTTGAGTTCATAAAATAGTGCAAATCGCACGGACTGAGTTCAAATAATATTTCAAATATTGAGGAAAACAGTGATGATAGCTCACAAAGAGTTCAAACAATCGGCAATAAGCCCTAAGTATGGTAATGAACCCAAGTCATAATGATAACAACAATACAATTGCAGATACGCTATAAAAACCAACAACCGGGACAGAACAAGTCACGATCCCCAACGGTGCTCTACCCCACACTCAGGTCCAGCGTGCAAGTCGCCACAATACAGTACTAAGATGTGCAAATTCAGGGTTTCAATCCCTCAGGATATCAACCCAAGTATTACTCACCTCGAACCGGCAAAATCTCAAGCTCGCGACGCCTTTGCACCTCAAATCATCCTCCACGGTCGTCGAATCTAGCCAAAAATAGAGTGAATACATCACAATATGCAAATGGGTCAATACCCAATTGAAAACAATCAAATTATAGCAAGAACCTCAAAACTAGCAAAAGCCGAGCCCCGGTCCCGCTTCTCAAAAAATTACAAAACTTACATTTCCGGAATCCTCGTCTTGCTACGAGTTCATACAACCAAGAACTCCCAAATCCGAGCTCAAATGACCTATCAAATCCCAATTAGGAATGTCAAAAACTCAAGCCCTAGTTTCTTCAATTTCCACCAAATTTTCATGGATTTAGATGATGATTCTTCCATAAAATCACGTAATTCGCTCATAAAACTTACCTCAAGTCGAAACCTAGGTGAAATCCTCTTACTCCCTCGTCCAATAGCTCCAAAATGTGCCCAACAATGGTGGAAAATGATATTTGCTCGCGGATGAAAAATTATAATTTAACCCTTCAGCCCAGCTCGATTTCTGCTTCTGTGGATCCACTACCGCCTCTGCGACTTCCGCCTATGCGGTCAACGTCCGCTTTTGCGGTCCTTACACTTGGGGCGGGTTTCTGCTTATGCGATGCCCAGCTTGCTTCCGCGAGACCGCATATGCGGTCCTCTTTCTGCTCCTGCAGAATCTGGCAAGGCTAAGGCTTCCTATTCCTCGCATCCTCTAGCCGCTTCAGCGAGACCGCACCTGCGGTCCCATAGCCGCGGGTGCGAAAACAACAAGTACCAGCAAGGTTCAACCTGCCATTATCTCCAAAACCTTAGCTATCCGAATTCAACACGAGGCCCCCCGGGACCTCAACCAAAAGCGCCATCATACCCCCAAAACATCATACAAACTTGTTTCAATCATAAAAACATGACCAACAACACAAAAATAATCAATTCACGACGGCTTCAAGCCTAAGTTAAACCAAAACTTTCGAAACTAACATTCGATCAAAAATCTGACCAATCGACGTCCGAATATCCTGAAAATTTGCAGACATATCCAAAAAAAACTAACGAAGCTACTGCAACTCGTAGAATTCCATTCTGCCTCCCGGATCAAAATCTCACCTACCAACCGAATTTCGCCAAAATTCCAACTTCGCCAATTAAAGCCTATTTCTTTATCGTACCTCCAAATTCAATTCCGATCGCCCTTCTAAGTCACAAATCACCTGTCGAAGCTAAGAAATTCTCGGAAATCCATTCTGATCCCTATAACTTATATGTCAACATCCGGTTGACTTTTCCAATCTAGCCTTCTCTTAAAGAGACTAATTGTCTCAATTCCAACCAAACTTTGTCCGAATCACTTCAAACTCTAGCAATACATATAATGAAATATATAGAGGCATAAAACAGGGAAAACGGGGCAGTAAATCACATGACGGCGGGTCGGGTAGTCACATCCTTCCCAACTTAAACAAATGCTCGTCCTCGAGTGTACACAGAGTTGTACTAGAAGCAACCCAATAGCTGAACGACCTTACCAAGCATATACTCAGGGTGGTCCCACGTCACCCTATTTCACATAGGTCCGATAACACAATATAGCTGGAATTTCACAGTCTATCCAACCCATAAACGTTTGGACCGCATTGCACTTTCTGAAATTATACACTAGATCAGAAACTCACATCTATATTCAAAATAAACTTGGACCAACTGCAATAATCCATACTTGAAACCTCGGCTGCAATCATATGATATTCCACATAACTCAAACACATGCAGCGATAACCTCCATTCACAGCAATTGCCCACGATAACCGGATACCGATATAAAACCTTTTTGTTAGCTAAAGTGTTTTTCTCACACTTTCATATACTGCCAACGGTAACTGAAACACGCGATATACCGAACCCATCTCTCAGATCAAACATGCATGATTCCATTTCCCTCTTGACTGATACTACAACAGATATCCGAGCCAAACCTCGATATTACCTTTCTAGCAAGCAGAAATCAAATTTGTCCATGCTCGTTAATGACTCCAATGATCACTTCGACTCTATCCACCGTTTTGGTGATATGACACCTCGACACAGGCCTAAGCCATAAGTTGTGTAATACACGCACCAATGAGAAGCAGTCTGACCATACTCAAATCATGACAATGACTCAACAAAAAAGTTGTACCCCAAGCTTAATAGCTCCATTACAACACAAAACTGAGATCCCGTCTCACATCATAGAAATAGAGTAATTCTCCTCGAAAGGTCATAACTTCACGTGGCCTTGCCACAATGCGTGATCCTATCCAAACACTATTACCCATGAAGCACCTCAAGTCACCATGCTCAACACAGACAGCCACACACAGATTGAGGTCTGAAACCAGCAATCCACCACACCCACGGTGAAGCAAGTAATATACTCTATTCAATCCTGAAAGGACACAACCGATGCGCTATTCACCGAGCAACACCCATTACGGACCTTCCTCAGAAATCAGGAAGTAATGCGTATAAGGTAACATATAGAAAACTATTCTCAACATCACATTATTGCGGTGCGCAACCCGATCCAAATAATATACCCGTGGCGGCATGCCACCCGATCCACATATATATTTTTCAAAAGAAGATGCACATCGAGCCAAATCTGCTCATTACAATAAACACATACAGTCTCATGCCCGGCCACAAGAAACGCATCCGAAACCTCAATACTGGAACTGAATCAATGGTAGAAACCTCTGCAGTGGCATCCACCACGAAGGCCCAACCAATAAAGCAAGGCTTGACAGGTGTCCGCTGGTCTCTGGAATACAAGCTATCCTGTTAGAACATAATCTGATGCACCTTGCCACGCAGCCTGTGGTATTTTCCGACATAGCCCATAACACATTAGTCTAGACAAACTGACACTGGAACAACTAGTCTGCCATCGAATATCATAACCCGGATTTAACATACCACGCAAGGAAGGATCCACTCGAACCTCTAATTTCCAATAACCACTAGACGATGACGATACACATGATCTACAACCGCTGCACCGTCGGATTACTAGAATTTCTAGTCTCCAACATATATAACACATTAATCACTATGCCTGATCCCACACTCCACCGTACGAATACATAACAAACATCAATTATCCATTCATACCACGAATGATATTCAAGAATTTCATTGCGCCATCAACAACCCAATTATCAACAGCCGATCCTACAAGAATAATGTCGCAATACTGCTGAAATATCATCAGTTTACATCACCTTACTCCTTTGACTAAACATATACCCTTGTCAAACAACTATATAGCAATTCCATCTCTTTAATCATCTTAAGGTCGATTCTTCATTCACTTGCAATTGCCCGTGCTGCTCATGAATTTAATAATATATTTTAGTTGGCTGGCCTGACATCAGTGTCCAGCGCCACCACGACCCTAAGTGGATTTTGGGTCGTGACAACATGGTATCATTGCACTAGGTTCCCCTCGGTCTCACGGGTTATGAGAAAGTATAGTAGAGTCTCGCGGATCGGTACGGAGACGTCTGTACTTATCCTCATGAGGCTACAGAGCTATTAGGAGTACTTCCCTTCTTGATTTCCTTATCATGCGGTTCGATTCCTTTGAGACTTATGCCATTGATTCCTTCCTACTCAATCTTACGCAACGCAAGCATTTGCTAGAAATTGAGAATTCGAAGAATGGAAATGACACTACAAAATGTGGCGCGGGTTGATTTTCCCGGTATATTTGATTGGACTATTGTAGTCGCTTTATGGAAGGGTATTCTATTGTTCAGCCTAGTAACAGGACTTCTAAGAGTGTTGAGGCTAGGCACATGTTGCCACGATGCTCATGAGCGATTTTCTGCAGTGTAGTTATGATGGTAGGATGTATTCCCACGTGTTGGGGGTAGTGGATAAATTGAAGGGAGGTTTACTCAGTGAGTAATCAAGGGATTCAGTATTTTATTCCCGGTAGGGGAAAGGCAGTCATACTAAGGATTGTCATATTTGGGCTGGTGGAAGTAATAAGACCTGGTAATTGCAAGAGTGGTGGAGCTTTCTTCTATGATGGGATGTTGTGGCCCTAATGGAACGTACTAAGCTGTCAATGTTATAATTTGCTACAATCCACCTTTAAGTCAAGATATAGTAAAATGGTATTGGAGAGACAGCTATCAGATATCGCATGGTAAGGTGCTTTAAGATCGAATCAGAATTTTTAATGTTGACGTCTCGATAAATATGACATATGGAGAAGTGTTAAAGTTAGCAACAATGGCAGATTCAAGTGCCGTGAAGATAGATTACATTTAAGGAACCAATTGAGAAGCAAAGTATGAGAAAGGCATGTGGGAAGTGTGAGGCAGTGTTGAAAACTTCTAGAAGGACAAGTAAGAGGAGCAAGGCCGAGTGGTTAATTAAAAAGATAAGTTTCGTCGAAGTGGTAGAGTGGCGGGTGTTGCATATGGGCCTGGTAGTAGGATTACTACGCGCCTTAGGGAGAGCTTCAATCGAATTAGGGATTTTAATGACTAGTTATCGAAGTCTGCGGGTATGATTTGAAGTATGGGCTATTATGCGGTGGAAGATTGATATGGTGGAAAAGAGCTGCTTGAAATGGAGGAGGGTACAGCATAACCTTGAAATGGAAAGATGTTGCCGCACATTTAATTGATTTCCACGAGAGGCGAATGGACTTGTGCAGTTGGAAAGTGAGCTCGGTCTCATAATGGGCTATTGATATCATAGTGGATGTACCCCCATGCAGCAGCGTGGAAAGATGTCGGGAGGTGATTCCCCTGGGTGGGTTATGCCCCTGAGCAGGTTAGCGGTCGCGTGGTTGGCGAAGCTTCTGCAAAGAATTATATTGGTTGTTCATTAAAGAGATCACTCTCATGTTTAGAGAATAATGGTTGCGGAGATGAGGATGCTCAGGTGGATGTGCGGGCTCACCAGGTTAGATAAGATTAAGAATGAAGTTATTCGAGAGAAGGTGGGGGTGGCACCAGTGGATGAGAAGATGCGAGAAGCGAGGCTGAGGTGGTTCGGGCATGTGCGGAGGAGAAGTCCTGATGCCCCGGTGAGGAGTTGTGAGCGGCTGGCGATTGTTGGCGCTCGGCGAGGCAGAGGGAGGCCTAAGATGTATTGGAGAGAGGTGATTAGGCATGACATGGGTAGATGCGGGTTTCCGAGGACATGACCCTTGACAGGAAAGTCTGGAGGTCTAGTATCAGGGTTGTAGGCTAGGGGCTCCTAGAGTTTTTTGTACTCCTCACCCGGGGTTGAGTGAGCTTGGCAGGGCTATCCTTGGATGATTCGTGTTTTGGAGTGCGTCTCCTTATGGTAGTTATTTGTGGTAGTTACTGTAGGATATTATTGCATGCTATCTTATTTATGGTTCTTATGTTTAGATAATTATTTACGCTATTTCTACTGGAGTTAATAATGCTCTTTTGTTTTTGTTATTGTTTTTCCTTTCCTTCACTGAGCCGAGGGTCGATTGGAAACAGCCTCTCTGCCCTTTCGGGTAGGGGTAAGGCTCGTCTACATATTACCCTCCCCAGACCCCACTTTGTGGGACTATACTGGGTAGTTGTTGTTGTTGTTGTTCATTAACGAGATCGGTCGTGCGAATGTGGATGATGATTCAGAATATGAAAGACGGAGATTTACAGGAATATTCTGAGAAATTTTGCTAGTTTATAGCGTGAGGTTACGTCAATAAGAGGTCGGGCGAACTCTAGAATTGCAAAATTATTGCTTCAAGCTAAGTGCGAGAGTCCCACCACATATGATTGGGTTGTATGGTTTACTACTTGTATGATTTCTGGTTATTAGCATATTGATGGGTTATTTCAGCTATAAGAAAAGACCATAAGTGGTAATTCAAGCAAATGAATTGTTGGAGGCATGCTATGGTTAGCCTTATTGGCTCATGTTCGGACTTTGAAAAAGGTTCAGGATTTATGCCTCGTATAGATGCAGATTTCAGAGGAAGTAATTTTGTCGGGTGCTTCGTGGAGAAGGTGTTCGTGTGTTATAAGATCTATGAAGTGAGTTAAGTGCAAGTTCTATATGATGAAGTGTTAAAATATTAATGAATTCAGAGTTATGATAAAAATCATATTGTATATTTGCATGTTGGGTGCAGTCAGTAGCATGGAAAGTTGGAGTGAGGATCAAGGTTATAGTTTGGTAGTGGTAAGGATGTCACGGGCTCGGATGAGCAGGGAAAGCGTTGAATGATTGAGGTAAATTGGTGTTGCCTTCAGCGTCACCTAAGATCGATGTGTTGTGAAAGAGGGTTTGCATCCTGGTTGAAGATTCTTAATCGCTTTTCAGTGTCAGTGCGTATGGTGGGTTAGATGTGCGGAACCTTTATGTATTTTGAAAGGTTGTGGGAGCGTGACCTACAGGAAGATTGCATAAGTGTAGCATGTAGTCACTTGATTGACAAGAGATTTGACCAAGTATGAGGATTGTGGTAATATCATTAGTTTGAGAATTAATGCCTAGAGGGCACTTTGTTTATTGGGTTAAAAACTGAGGAGGTTGCTCCAGTTATGATGGTTGTTCTTATGTGTTATGAGGCAAAAGGGAGTTATTATGGACCTTTGGAAGGTCATTAGCCAAGTTGGCGCATTCAGAAATGGGCTTGAGAACAATGGATTGATTTATTTGTGAATAGGGCTTTATATCAGGCCAGTTGTGTTCGTTTCAGCGAGCGTTCTCTATGAGGAACAATTGGGGTGTTATTTGGTCATCAGCTATTCCATGTAATGATGTATTGCATCGTATGAGTTGTGAAACGGCTTGATAAATTCTCATAAGTTGAGGTTCCACGTGGCAATGATGTTATGTGAGCAAAATGGCTCTTGAGATTCAGATCTTATATTGCACCTAAGCTGTGCTTGAGTTTTGTAGCCTATGGTGCTATGTGTTTTCTCAGGGATGGTATTATGCACCTAGTGTGCATGCGATAGAAATTCGATATTTTTTTGTGTGAGCAGATTTAGCTCGAAGTGCAATCTCCTTATGTGAGATCTATGTGTGGATCGGGTGGCACACTACCATGGGTATGTTATTTGGATCGGATTGCATGCCACAATAGTGTGATGTCGAGTTTGGTTTTTCTATATGCTATTTTTGTGTGTTTCGCTTCTTATCTTCTAAGGAGAGTCTGTATTAGCGCGGGGGTTAGGTAAATCCTTCCAGAGTTCAAATTCCTATTTATGTTGTGATCGAATTGGTGACCTATTGGCAAATTGTGGCGTTATATGAGACTTTTGGACCACATTCAGAGTGGCTTATTGCCTGAGTAGTTCGTACTAGGTGAGACGAGATCGTGGGATTTATGATTAGTGCAATCTGGTTATATAGAGTATATTAAGGAGCAAAGATCATTATTTGGTGCAGAATATGGTAATGTTTCTTGTCAGAAGAATAGACTCAGTGATTGGTTGACTCGGCAGTTGATTATGAATTTCAGCACATCTTATCCATCGTGGCGGTATTGTAAGAGTTAGAGCAAGACTTCCGTGTGTCATGAGGTGCAATGGGAGCATTTGATTCGTTGAATTTTGGCGAAGTTGATCAGAAAATGTTATTGTGGTTCTATGAGTAAAGTGATGCAAAGTGTGAATTCAGCAAAGTTATGCAGTCATGTTGGGGACAGCATGTAGTGAATGATTTGGTGATCTTATGATGAAAATAGGCCTGGCATTGAATTTCAGATGTTGGAATTGGGCTCTAAGAATTATTTGCTTGAATAAAAGGAAATATCTTCCTAATATACCAAGCTAATGTGATCATCTAAGTTGTGGTGTCACGGGAAGGTGCATAAGGTGCTAAATAATGATTTTAGACAACTTTTGAATAATTCTCAGCACGTTTAAGGACGAACGTATGTTTAAGTGGGAGAGAATGTAACGACCCGACCGGTCGTTTTGAGCCCTAGCGCGTCATTCAGTAGTCTGAGGCTATGAGCAGTTTCATTTCATATGTTATGACTTGTACGCATGGTCGTAATTGAAATTCAGAAATATCGGAGTTAAATTTAAATGAAAATTCCCATTTTGAAAGCATTAAGTTGAAAGAATGAACTAGGATTGGATTTTTGAGTAAACGATCTCGGAATCGAGATCTGAAGGTTTTAGCAGGTTCGTATGCTTATTTAAGACTTGGGTGTACGCCCCGGTGCGGGTTTTGGATAACCCGGGAGCGTTCTGGCACCTATTGTGGAAGTTAGCATTTTAGAAGAAATTTCTTAAGTTTGGCTTGAAGGGCATTTCAGCATTATCGCCATCCGTTTGGGGTTCCGAGACTGGGAGTAGCTCCGTATGGTGATTCTGGAGTTGGGAGCGCGATCGGAAGTGAATTCGGATGTTCAGATGTCATTTTAGAGTCATTTGGCTAAATATAAAAATTTTAAGGTTTTTGAAAAAATTCGACCGGAAGTGGAAATTTTGATACTCGGGTTGGAATGCGATTCCAAAAGTTGGGGCATGTCCGTAATGTCGAATTTGACTTGTGTGAAAAATTTGAAGTCATTCCGGAATGATTTTGGTAAGATTTGAGACACTTAGTCTCTTTTAAGGAAGTTTAAGTTGCAAAAGTCAACCGGATATTGACTTATGTGTTAGAGGGCTCGAAATGCAAATTTTACGGTTCGTATAGATTCGTTTAGTGATTTAGGACTTAGGTGTGTATCCGGAAAATTTTAGTGATGATCGGTGTAGAATTAAGCTTGAATTGGCAAAGTTAGTATTTTGGCGAATTCCAGTTGATAGGTGAGATTTTGATCCAATGGTCGGAATGAAATTTTGAGAGCTGATGTAGCTTCATTATGTCATTTTGGAATTTTCTGCAAAATTTGAGGTCATTCGGACGTGGTTTGGTTGGGTTTTTTATCAAAAATGCAATTTGGAAGTTCTTCAGATTCATAGGCTTGAATCCGATGATGATTTGATGTTTTGATGTTATTTTGTGTGTTCTGAATGTTGTGACATGTTTGAATGATATTGTGGTACATGTTGATATAATTTGTTAAGATCCCGAGGGCCTCGGGTGGATTTCAGAAGGTTAATGGAATGGAATTCGGACCCAAAAGAAAAGAAATAGCTGCTGCAATTTTTGCTGCTAAGCTGTCTTTTGGACAGCGAATGTACAGTCGTGGATCATACTTCGGAGGCCTATATCTTTTTATCTACAAGGAATTGTGACATGGTTCAAAAACAAAAGTTGTCTATCTTTGTGTATAGTTTCCAGAAAGCTAAAGAAATTATAATGTGGACATTATTAGAGAAAGTTATGATCGATTGAAGATGACTGGTGAAGCAGTTTCTCCAGAATTGTTTGATTTCATGGAGCCGACTTTAGAAGCTCATATCTCGGGATATATAAAGATTTATATGGTGTAAAACCTACCAAATTAAATATCAATGAGTCTAGTTTCTAAATCTTTAAACTGTTTGTCATTTGGATGTTTATACAAGACGTTATGGGTGTTTAAACAGAAGGTGTCCGATAAGGGAAAACTTTGATAGTATGTACAACTTGTATAACACAAGTGCAAGGTACAACTTGACAAAGCACTGGAAGATTCTTTAAACACGTATGTGGCATATCTCGTTCATTTCTTTCATTTGGCTTCTAGGATTTTGGATAGAATTTCAAGGGGTATTTCATCAAGCATCAAAGGTGAGTTGTTTCTACTTATTTTCAAGTTAAATACAAGATTATACCATGGAATTAGACATGAAAATTGTGGAAAAATTTGAGATATTTTGTAGTAACCCTAGAAATTTAATTATTGGACCTTAGCCACGATTGCAGTATGAAATTAAGAGAAAATTATATATTTGAGTTCCTAAGGTCATGGGCAAAGTTTATCTTCGAAAAATATTGGATTCCGGACGCGTGGGCCCGAGGGCATTTTTGTCAACTTTTCATTTGGGGTTAAGAATTTGATATAAATTGAGTTGTATAGTTTAATTAAGCATATATTAATGGGTTTGAATGACCATTGGCTAGTTTTGCAGCATTTTGCTTTGGTTCGAGCCTTCGGAAGAATGTAGAATGGCGGTTGTGGATCTTCGGAGCGAGGTGAGTCCCTTTCTAATCTTGTGAGGGGAAATGTACCCCATAGGTGAGTTAAATTGATTATGTGCTCCTATTTGTGGGGGGCTGCGTATGCAGGAGGTGACGAGAGTCTGTGCGTAGCTACTATTATGCTATTGTCCGGGTAGTCTAGGACCCAAAAGCATGTTATACTTGGATTATTTATGAACCCATTGATAGCTTGAATTGCTTAACTAACATCGAACTAGTAAGTGAATTTTTAAAAGGATTAAACATCATTTCTTAAAATTTCTAAAGGAGAATTGGTTTTATGCGAATAAACATTCCCCGATAAGTTCTTATTGACTTATTGAGCATGTATTCTTATGTGTACCTGCATCGCATGCATGATTCGCGAGCAGAGTATGTATTTGTTTTTGCAATGGGCCGAATACCTTGACAGATTAAATAGATGCATCTATGGTACGGGCCGCTCGACCCTCGGCAGTGCACAATTTATATTTCTGTTGGAGCGGGCCGTCCACCTCAGCATGATTTGCGCATGTTTGTACTGTTGTTTTGAATTTAGTAAAGTTGTCACTGCCTCACACTGGCTCGAGACTTATTTGATAATAATAAAGAGGACTTATGGAAAATTCTTAAGAAAGAATTATATGTTTACTTGTTTTCTCTATCTAGATTAAAATCATATTTTATAAAATAAAGGCAGAATACTTAGACACACACTTAAACTATCAACGAAAGTTCACTTGAACACCTCAACTAAGACATTTTTCATCGAAACACTTTTACTATACTTTTACTGCACCAGTTTAATACGTCCTACTAGTATAACACGTCCAACCTTTAGGGAATATATTTTTAATGATTACATCCACCTTTATGTTGTTGATAAAAATAACCATATTGATAAAATACCCTATTTTTTTTGTTGTCTTAGTACAATATATAGGTCGGACGTGTTAAACTGGTGCAGTAAAAGCATAGTAAAAATATTTCGGTGTAAAATGTCTTAGTTGAGGTATTCAAGTGAACTTTCGTTGATAGTTTAAGTGTCTGTCTATGTATTCTGCCTAAAATAAATCCACTGTTTAATATATTTGTTAAGGATGAATAATTATAGGACCACTAGAGAGTGTCAAAGTTGACCATCTCGTCTCTACCCATTCAGGATTAGGCGGGATACTCACTAGGTACACGTTTTTTTGTACTCGTACTACACTTGCTGTGTATTTTGTTGCACATGTTTATTATGTGGCTCGTGGCTTAGCGGTATAGCAACATGACGGGCGCAGAGACTAGGTGAGTTGTACTTCCTCGAGGCGATTCCCCAGCTAGTATAGTCTCTTTCAGAATTTTATTGACTTTCTGTCCAATTGTATTCCCGACAGTTGTTGTACCTATTTGGTTTCTCTTAAAAATTGCTCATGTACTTGTGACTCCGAGTTCTGGGGATATATTTGGATTTATTTATAAATTTTGAATGTTGATTTAATATTTCCTTATTTATTTGGAGGAACACACTGAGTATTGCTTTAATCATAATAAAGAAGTATTTTTTAAAATATTAAAATAAAATTTTAATTAAGTATTTTAGTTGGCTGGCCTGACAGAAGTGTCCGGCTCCACCATGACCCTTAGTGGATTTTGGGTCGTGACAGCCATTGTCCACATCCTCAACAAAATACAGTGTTATTCTTTGAAACCCTCCTCATCCCAATACAATAGCGCAAATCTCAAGTCTAGAAACTTCACATCAGCCAGTGCGAATAGCCACATCGACAAGCATCATCAATAATCATATTGAGCCACACACAACTCGGTTTCGTCCACTAACAAGTAATAATTTAGACATGATAGATAACAGTAAGAAAACTACTAACCAAGTTAAGAATGAAAGGAAATTTTAGCATTTTACTATGAACTATTCTAAACAAGGTGATAGAAAAATACACGAAATATAAATAATGAGCCACATTTCATCACTATACCATTGCGGCATGCAATCCGATCCCATATATCAATCCATATAGGATACCCATCGAGCCATAATACTTGGGCTCACTAATCACATGTGCGTCAATATCAACAACAATCGAGTGCATAAAAATATAACTATGGGAAAAGTTATTAGGAACAAATAATACTGAGAAATATAAGCACAACTGTGGTGCAACGAGCAAATCAACATCTCAAAGGCCATCTAACCCATAATTCCATGAGTCCTAAACTGAATCACAATATGTGTTCGAAGAATCATGTAATCACATCCCGCCATAGTATAAGAGAGAAACATATAACATAAACCAAGGCGCGAATGACATCCATTCTACCTGATGATATACATATAACTCTTTAATTGTGTGTTAGAGATTTATCTCAGATGTTTTCTTCGAAATTGCCATGGTCGAGCTCAAATAAGTTTGAACGTTTGGTCATAGACCTTTATAGGCTCATGCCGGATAATGGTGTCCCCGATCCATAATCAAACCATTATCTTTTTAGGCTTGGGATAATCGAACCCTTGGGTTTGAATTGAGTGAGAGCGGGGTCTCGAACTCTAACTGCATTGACCTTTTAGGCTTACTAAATCGTCTTGTAGGTTCTTTGATATTGTCCCCTAGGATCTTTTATATCGGCCCTTAGTCTCTTTTTAGATTGGCCTTAGGCTCTTTAAGTTGAGCCAATTCGGCCTCTAAAGTGACTATAATTTTTCCCTCTTTTCGGCTAAAAGACTTAGTGAAAATTTCTTTATGCCTTAGCATGTGCTTTCTGTACCCGTTGGGTTTTTAAGGGTTTAATCGATCGGAACCTCATTTGTAATCTGTTTGTGTTAAGACTATTTAATACTTCTTGAGGCTTTTTCGAAAGCTGATATTATCGAAGCCTTTAAATTATTCGAGGGCTGATTTTATCGAAGCCCCTTTTTTATTTGCTTTGCCGAGGGTCGCCTTATTTAACCGATTTTTCAAAGTATTTGAAGGTCTTTGACTTATGGCAGAAGTTGGACGTCTCCAAGTCACATTATTTTAGCGGCAACATTTTTATATGACCATAGTCTTTAATATGGACGTACCCTTCGGGTGTGTGTTTTGGACTTGTTTCCCGATAACCTTTCGAACTTGTCTGAAATGTTAGTCCTGAGTATGATGTCCTTGGTCTTTTCGTTGAGGGATTCCGCTTTGAGGTCTTATAAATTCGAGTATAGATATTTGAATGCGTTGACTGTGGATAACAGTTCCCGAGTATTTGAGGTGTATTTAAGTTTTGGCTCTTGAGCCATTTCTCACAAAATCACAAGTATGGAGTTCGTATAGTAGCAAATTTCTTTGAGACATAAAGTGTTTTGATATAGAAAGAATTCTTTTTTGATTAATTGATACATGCGTACATATTTTGCCATCGGGGATCGACTATTCTATATTGACACGGTTCACCTGGCCATTTGGCCCATTACAAAGTTCTCCTATCAAGTCCCTATTTTATGTGAAGTATATTCCTCGAAAATGTAACCTCCGAGGGTGATTCCCCCGACTATTCGAGGTTGATTGAAAAGAAGCCTTGGATACTATTGAATTCTCCTCAGGTAGCACATAGTTGTTGTTGAAACACGTTCTCAAGTCGCTAAAACTAAACGTGTGTTCATTTCTGTAGGTTTTGATAAATGACAAACCGACGCGCATGGAACATTGACATATGCCAAAGTCCAAGAACATGAGAAACAAAGAGCAAGATCAAGAATAACAACAAAGTTATAAATGAGTCACTTTATAGTGTGATCTTGATCCGACAACTTATTCAAGTCTTGGCTTCTCTCATAAAATCATTTTCATGCATCGTTGATTTAAACCAAATTGATTTTCAAACATTTTCATTTTAGCCAAAATGATTTTCAAACATGGTTTTCAAATCTGGACATAGATAATCGATTATGTCTTACTTATAATCGATTATGTTAAGACAGTGTTAACCGAAAATTTTCAAGACAGCAATATAATCGATTATATCTCACTTGTAATCAATTATGTTAAGACAGTGTAAAATCGAATTTTCAAATCAACAAAATAATCGATTATACAAAATAGCATAATCGATTATTCACTGACCGTTGCCAAAGTATTTTTAAAACGCTGAAATATAATCGATTATACACAAGGCAATAATCGATTATGCTTGTACAGAATCTGCATCCGATTTTTGAACGTTAACAGATAATCTATTATACAACTTGAATAAGCGATTATTCTGCTTAAAATCCGCATATGATTTTTGAACGATCTGCAGATAATCGATTATGCAGATCATATAATCGATTATGCAAGCACAAAATCAGCAATTAGTGATTGGCAATTAAGCAACGGTCTTGGTGACTTTGAGCACTATAAATACACCTCTAATTCATGTTTTTAAACACAACAACTGATTATAATTCTTGCATAAAGCTTACATACTCTTCTCTCATCATTTCATATCTATTTCATAATTTTTGAGAGCCAAATTCTTGAATAAGTTGTTGTGTTCTTGAGCGTATTGTTTTTACTCATATCTACTCTATAAAGAGAGTCTTGTCTTGAGTGCTAAGTGTTTGTAAACACTTGAAGGGATATCCCTTGTTGTAAGAAGGAAAGGTAGTTCCTTTGTTTGAAGTCTTGAGGTGCGGTATCCTCGAGCAGGTTGAAGTCTTGTAGAGTGTATATCTACGAGCAAGTGTAACGGTTTGTTAGGCACCCGTAAGCTTAACGAAGTTAGTGTAATACTCGAGAGAGTCTCCCGGGGACTGGACTAACCACACGTTGTGGTGAACCAGGATAAATTCGGTGTGTTCTCTCCTTACTATTTTAATTACTGCACTTACGTTATTCCTGCAATCTTAATTCCGCAAATTTACATTGATTTTTATTAAAACGCTATTCACCCCCCCCCCTAGCGTTAAGCGTATATTCTAACAATTGGTATCAGAGCCATACTCTCTGAAAGACCTAACAGTTTGAGAGAAACTTTCCATGGCTTCTACTCGTAGTGTTTATGCAGGACTAGGTGAAGGACAATGCTTCACAAGGCCACCACTTTTTGATGGCACCAACTACACTTACTGGAAGGAGAGAATGAGAATTTTCATCCAAGCAAACAACTTCCAATTGTGGAAAATTATCAAGAATGGAGAACTACAACCCACCAAAAAGGTTGGAGAAGAACTCGTTCCAAAATCGGAAGATGTATATGACGCGGATGATATCAGAAAAGTAGAGAACAACGCAAAGGCAATCAACATGATGTATTGTGCTGTGAACCCCGATGACTGTCGAAAAATATCATGTTGCACCACTGCCAAGAAAATGTGGGACAAATTAGAAATCACCTACGAAGGTACGGACCAGGTAAGGGAAGCTAAAATTGATTTTCTAACCCACGAATATGAACTGTTTCACATGAAGGAAAACGAGAAGATAGATGACATGTTCGAACGATTTTCAAAAATCGCTAATGACCTTCACGCCCTCAAAAAGACATTCACGGAAAAGGAGCTTGTCCGGAAAATTCTACGAAGCCTCACTCCGGAATGGCGTTCCAAAGCCGACGCTATCCAAGAATCAATCGGCATCACAAACGTCACCATCGACGGAATACGAGGTAATCTCAAAACTTATGAATCAACTATTCTTAACTCTCCTTTGGATGATCAAAGGAAAAGAAGGATTGCGCTCAAAGCATCAACTACTCAACCTCAAAACGATGAGGAGTCAAGCAATGAAGATGTCGAGCTTGGACTCGTTATTAAGAAATTTCACAAGTTCATGCAAAATAAGTATGAACGAAAAGGTAAGCAACAAGGAGACCAATTAAAGTGCTATGGATACGGAGAAATCGGGCATATCAAATCAAATTGTCCAAATATCAAAAAGGAGAAGAAACCCGTCAAGAAACAAAGAGCATACATCTCTTGGGGAGGCGACTCCGGAGACGAATCAAGTGATGGAGAAGGAAACGAGACCGCAAACGTGTGTCTTATGGCACACGAAGAAACTCAAAATGAGGTATGTACTACTTCTAAGAACTATTTCACTTTAGAAGAAATGCAAGATGCATTTGATGAGTTGTATAAAGAGTTTATTAGCGCTTCTAAATCTATAAAAGATTTAAGAAAACTCATTTCTTCAAAAGAAAAGGATTTTGAAAAACTAACTCTTGAAAATGAGAAAATAAAAGAGGAAAACAAGTTTTATGGCAAAAGAAGCGCCGATAAACCCGAAAGCTCAAATAAGGATTGTACTTCTTGCAAATATCTAAAGGAAGAAGTAGAAAGTCTTAGAAGCACTTTGCACAAATTCAATTCTTCACACAAAAATCTCAATGAAGTGCTTGTAAATTTGAAATCCACTAAGCACGGTATAGGCTTTAAACACGAGCCAAAAGAAAAAGTTGAGTCCATTCCTAAACCACCTAAGACTCAACTTAGGCAAAAAAAAATAAATGTCAACACTCAACCTAGAAATTCTAATCCTAGAATTGCAACTCATCCTAGAACAAATGCTAGAAGAAATATTGGCATGTATAGACCACCTAGACAAGATTTTCGAAAACTACATCAAAACTATATTCCTAAAAATAGAGTGAATGCTAGAAGAAATATTGGCATGTATAGACCACCTACAAGATTTTCGAAAACTACATCAAAACTATATTCCTAAAAATAGAGTGAATAAATTTAGACCCCCAAATTATTATCATCCTAGAAGAATGCACAATCCAAATGTCATTTGTCATTATTGCAATAAAATTGGACATATTGCTCCCGCATGCTTCACTAGACATAGACATTTCACTGCAGATCAATCACACCACTATGATACACCTAACACACAAGGACCCAAAATGGCTTGGGTACCAAAATATCATTAATTTGTTTTGCAGGTGTGTTTGAAGGGATCAAGTGTACTTTGGTACCTTGATAGCGGATGCTCCAAACATATGACCGGGGATGCATCAAAATTCCTTCAACTAAAACCCACGGAAGGAGGAAATGTTATTTTTGGAGACAATAACAAAGGAAAGATTATCGGCATTGGATCGGTCGGTAAGGACGAATCCTCCTCCATTAAGCATATTTTGGTAGTTAAAGGTCATAAACATAATCTCTTGAGCATAAGTCAATTATGCGACAAGGGAAATCTTGTATTGTTTGACTCCGAAGAATGCTTAGTTATCCGTCGTAGTGATTTTAAAGTTATTCTTCGTGGTATTAGAATGGATAATATCTATATGGTTGATTTTGAAAATTCTTCATCAAGTTTTGTAAATTGCCTTATGAGTAAAGAAGACGACATGTGGTTATGGCATCGTAGAGTAGCTCATGTAAATATGAATCTTTTAAATAAATTAGTTTCACAAGATTTAGTAATTGGTCTTCCAAACATGAAATTTGAAAAAGATTCTATTTGTGACTCATGTCAAAAAGGGAAACAAAAAAAAAGCCTCTTTTAAATCCAAAAATGTTGTTTCAACCACTAGACCTTTACAACTTCTTCACATGGATCTTTTTGACCATCTCGTGTTGAAAGTCTCGGTGGAAATCTTTATGCTTTTGTAATTGTTGATGACTACTCTAGATTCACATGGACATTATTTCTTGCTCATAAAAGTGATGCCTTTCAAGCTTTTAAAAGTTTTCTTAACGTGTTCAAAATGAAAAGAACACAACCATCACTTCCATAAGAAGTGATCATGGGGGAGAGTTCGATCACAATCTCTTCGCGGATTTTTGTGACGAACTCGGTATTGAACATACCTTTTCAGCTCCACGTACACCACAACAAAATGGAGTGGTGGAACGCAAAAATCGATGTCTCGAAGAGATGGCGAGAACCATGCTCGATGAGGCTAAGATTCCCAAACAATTTTGGGCGGATGCCGTGAGTACCACATGCTATGTTTTAAACAGAGCTGTCATAAGACCGGTACTCACAAAAACTCCCTATGAACTCTATAAGGGAAGGAAACCAAATCTTTCTCATCTTAGAGTCTTCGGTTGTAAATGTTTTATTCACAACAACGGAAAAGATAACTTGGGAAAATTTGACGCTAAATCTGATGAAGGAATTTCTCTTGGTTATTCATCGCGTAGTAAAGCATATAGAGTTTTCAATAATCGAACCAAAACTGTTGAGGAATCTCCTCATGTTGTATTTTCCGAAAATGATGCTCTCTTTGCTACAAAGGATTCTTGTGTTGGTCTTGCAGATGCTTTAAACAAAATCAATCTTCAAGACGAGGTGCAAAAGGAGAATTCAAAGAAAGTTCAAGATGAAGTCATGGAACAACTTTCGGAAGAAGTACCACCAGAAGAAGAAGAATCGATGATGCCTAAGGCTTGGAGGACGTCTAAAGACCATCCTCTCGACAAGGTAATTGGCAACATCGAGAAAGGGGTAAGTACTCGAAACCTTCTTAAAGACACTGTAGGACATATGGCTTTTGTTTCTCAAATCGAACCCTCAACCATTTCCGAAGCATTTGAGGATGAGCATTGGACCTTGGCAATGCAAGAGGAGCTTAACCAATTCAAACGTAATGATGTTTGGGAATTGGTGTCAAGACCCGATAATCACACCATAATTGGTACGAAATGGGTTTTTCGAAATAAATTAGATTAAAATGGCATAATCACTAGAAACAAAGCTAGGCTAGTTGCTAAGGGTTATAATCAAGAAGAAGGAATTGACTATGAAGAAACCTATGCACCCGTTGCACGCCTAGAAGCCATTCGTTTATTACTTGCTTTTTCATCATCTATGAATTTCAAATTATTTCAAATGGATGTCAAAAGTGCCTTCCTCAATGGGTTTATTCAAGAGGAAGTGTACGTTGAAAAACCCCCGGGCTTTGAAGACTTTAAATCTCCCGATCATGTCTTCAAGCTTAAGAAAGCGCTATATGGACTTAAACAAGCTCCTCGGGCTTGGTATGAACGTCTAAGTAAATTTCTTTTAGACAATGAGTTTAAAAGGGGGAAAGTCGACACCACAGTTTTTATCAAAAATAAAAATAATGACATCCTGTTAGCTCAAATTTATGTAGATGACATTATTTTTGGTGCTACTAATGAGCTTTTTTGCAAGGAATTTTCTAAGCTAATGACTAGCGAGTTTGAAATGTCAATGATGGGTGAGTTAAATTTCTTCTTGGGGTTGCAAGTGAAACAAATGAAAGATGGAACTTTCATTTGTCAATCTAAATATTGCAAGGAGTTGCTAAATCCCTTTGAAATGAGCAACGCCAAAGCAATGGCCACTCCAATGAGCACATCCAACCATCTTGACAAGGATGAGAAAGGTAAGGAAGTAGACACCAAGAAGTATCGAGGTATGATCGGATCCCTTCTCTATCTTATTGCTGGTAGACCGGACATCATGTTTAGCGTGTGTTTATGCGCTCAATATCAATCATGTCCGAAGGAGTCACATTTAACTGCGGTAAAACGGATTATGAAGTATCTTGTTGGAACAATAAATGTGGGACTATGGTATCCCAAAGGTTCTTCATGCCAACTTGTTGGCTATACTGATTCCGATTTTGCGGGTTGCAAATTGGATCGCAAGAGCACTAGTGGCACTTGCCATTTGCTCGGTAGCTCCTTAGTTTCTTGGTTTAGCAAGAAACAAGTTAGTGTTGCGTTATCCACAACCGAGGCTGAATATATAGCCGCGGGGAGTTGTTGTGCACAAATCCTTTGGATGAAGCAACAACTCTCGAATTATGGTCTTAGTATTTATCATGTTTCTCTTCGATGTGACAATACTAGTGCCATAAGCTTGACGAAGAATCCTATTCTTCACTCAAGAACGAAACACATAGAAATTAGACATCACTTTATAAGAGATCACGTTCTCAAGGGCGATGTCGAAATTGAATTTGTTGAAACCAAAAATCAATTGGCCGACATCTTCACAAAGCCTTTAGAGAAAGAGTCCTTTTTTCCGCATTCGTAGTGAACTCGGAATTCTTGACTCCACGATGATCTAATTCATGCATTGCATTTTTCTTTAAATAATTACTGACTTGAGCGTCGGAGGCGCCTAATTCTTTTTTGCAGGTATCGCCCCAAAGACAGGGGGAATTTTCGGGCACTGGTAACAAATAATCGATTATTGACTAAGAACAATCGATTATTTCTAACATCTCGGTTTGCAGGATTTGGCAATAATCGATTATCATATATTACTAATCGATTAAGGTGAGATTCAGTGTTACAGGTTTTATAATAATCGATTATTTAGTACTGCATAATCGATTACCTTTTATCATCTCGGATTTTCGTCATATCTCTGGACTGAAATAATCGATTATCATATTAACCAAAATCGATTATTCCCCGAGCACGAACCCTCATAATAATACTATCTTCAAATAATCGATTATCTCCTATCGCATAATCGATTTCTTCTCTGACTACAATTCAAAATATTGGCAATAATCGATTATTCAGCCTCCTATCGCATAATCGATTTCTTCTCTGACTACAATTCAAAATATTGGCAATAATCGATTATTCAGCCTCCATAATCGATTAGCAACGATCCGTGTTTAAAATTTTGTTACCGTTTTTTTGGCTTGGCAAACCTGCAGCTTTTACTCCATAAATGCCCTCAAATCTTCAAGTCTATAAATAAGGGTATCCATCCTTCAAATTTTTTCACTTCAATCTCACTCTTAGCTCCAAACAATCTTCCAAAGCCTTCAAACTTTTGAAACAGCTCCTATTTCTTCATACTAATGGCAAGCAAGCACTCTAAACGCTCTCGTTCCGGCAAACAGATTGCCTCCTCTTCCGCCGCTCCTCCACCCGTCTTCCACTATAAAGACGGCTCTTATTTGCGTTTTGATACTCAACCCGAACTTCTTCGATTCATTGAAAATTTGAGAATCGAGAAATCCTTCCGCCTCGTTTCTCAACTACTCGATATCTTTGAAATAGCGAACCCCCATCAACAGAAAATATTCTTATACAAAGCCAACTCATTGACTTTCTATATCTTCAAACTCCTTACATTCACCCTGATCTAATCCGTGCCTTCTATTCAAATCTACAGAAGGACGAGATGGTGACCTTATCTCTAGCGTCAATGGAGTTCCAATTTTTGTAAATGGGGAAAACTTGCAACTCCTCACTAACCTTCCACGAAATGGTGAAGACATCTCTCTCTACACTAGAGAAGAAGGCGCTTTATTTGATGAACAACTTCTTTTCCACCAAATTGGTATTGGCGACTGTCCGGAGAATCGTCGCCCAACCATTACGCACATGCTCCCAGAATATCGTCTAATATTTTATTTCATCACCCGAGTTCTCAAACACCGCAAATTCAATCATACCACTCTCTCTCATGAGGATTCAAAACTCTTGCATGCAATTATCACCGGGGCTCGCATCAATTGGTGCCAGTTCGTCATGACTCACATGTATGATGCAATTGGGGACGATAAGCCACTCCCGTATTCTTTTGTCATAATGGCCATTTTTGAAGCCTCCGGTATCGACACCTCCGTCGTTCCTCACAAAAAGTATACAAAGCATTGGGAAATTCAAGAATCTTCATTTTCCAATATTGGTGAACATCCTCCTCCTCCTCCTACTCAAATACGTCGTCCTCGAGCTCCTACTCTTCAAACCATTTCGGACCAACTTGCTTCTTTGTCAACCTCAGTGACTCGTATTGATCAAAACATCACTCGTTTGACTTATGAGCTTCATGGGTACTTTGATCATGTCAACTATCCATATGCCCAAATTGTTCTTCCGGATGGAGTGCCGGATGCCGAGCCGGATGTTAATGATGACAATGAATAATAAATCTTTTTTATTATGTATCGTTTGAATTATATTCTGTCTATTTTTCTTGCTTTCTCATGTATGTTTAATATTTTTAATGGAAGTTCATTATTTTTGCTAATGTCAAAAGGGGGAAGAATAAGGGCTATGCACACTAATACATATTGGGATAAATTGAGGGGGAACTCATAAATTGAGGGGGAACTTATACGTATGGGGGAACTTATACTTATCTTATGCATATCCCGATATTGGTTTGCCATTATCAAAAAGGGGGAAATTGTTGAAACACGTTCTCAAGTCGCTAAAACTAAACGTGTGTTCAATTCTGTAGGTTTTGATAAATGACAAACCGATGCGCATGGAACATTGACATATGCCAAAATCCAAGAACATGAGAAACAAAGAGCAAGATCAAGAATAACAACAAAGTTATAAATGAGTCACTTAATAGTGTGATCTTGATCCGACAACTTATTCAAGTCTTGGCTTCTCTCGTAAAATCATTTTCATGCATCATTGATTTAAACCAAAATGATTTTCAAACATTTTCATTTTAGCCAAAATGATTTTCAAACATGTTTTTCAAATCTGGACATAAATAATCGATTATGTCTTACTTATAATCGATTATGTTAAGACAGTGTTAACCGAAAATTTTCAAGACAGCAATATAATTGATTATGTCTCACTTGTAATCGATTATGTTAAGACAGTGTAAAACCGGATTTTCAAATCAACAAAATAATCGATTATACGAAATAGCATAATCGATTATTCACTGACCGTTGCCAAAGTATTTTTAAAACGCTGAAATATAATCGATTATACACAAGGCAATAATCGATTATGCTTGTACAGCATCTGCATCCGATTTTTGAACGTTAACAGATAATCGATTATGCAACTTGAATAATCGATTATCTGCTTAAAATCCGCATATGATTTTTGAACGATCTGCAGATAATCGATTATGCAGATCATATAATCGATTATGCAAGCACAAAATCAGCAATTAGTGATTGGCAATTAAGCAACGGTCTTGGTGACTTTGAGCACTATAAATACACCTCTAATTCATGTTTTTAAACACAACAACTGCTTATAATTCTTGCATAAAGCTTACATACTCTTCTCTCATCATTTCATATCTATTTCATAATTATTGAGAGCCAAATTCTAGAATAAGTTGTTGTGTTCTTGAGCGTATTGTTTTTACTCATATCTACTCTATAAAGAGAGTCTTGTCTTGAGTGCTAAGTGTTTGTACACACTTGAAGGGATATACTAATCCCTTGTTGTAAGAAGGAAAGGTAGTTCCTTGGTTTGAAGTCTTGAGGTGCGGTATCCTCGAGCAGGTTGAAGTCTTGTAGAGTGTATATCTACGAGCAAGCGTAACGGTTTGTTAGGCACCCGTAAGCCTAACGAAGTTAGTGTAAAACTCGAGAGAGTCTCTCGGGGACTGGACTAACCACACATTGTGGTGAACCAGGATAAATTCGGTGTGTTCTCTCCTTACTATTTTAATTACTGCACTTACGTTATTCCTGCAATCTTAATTCCGCAAATTTACATTAATTTTTATTAAAACACTATTCACCCCCCCCCCTCTAGCGTTAAGCGTATATTCTAACAGTTGTTGCATCATAAAAGCCTCACCGGATGTGATAAAACCCGGTCTATGGAAAAAGAGTGCAACGCGTGCTTTAAAAGTCTTTGCGTAGAAAGGTTCCCTCGACATCTTCGATCGAACACCTGCAATGAGTTAGTTTTAAATTCAAACGGAAAAAAGGAGAAAGTCTTACCTTAGCAGTACTATCGTTTGAGTAGTGATACATTCCAATTGTTCGCCTTCCATCTTGCCAAGTTTGTAAGATCCTTTACCGACAACTCCAATGACTCGATACGGTCCTTCCCAATTCGGGACTAGTTTCCCTTCATTCGGGTCTCGAGTATTGAGGGTGACTCTCCATATAAATAAGTCCCCGATTCCAAAGTGTCGAAGGTTGGTCCGTCTAATATAATATCTCTCGATTCTTTGCTTCTGTGCAGCCATCCGAACAAGTGCAGCTTCTCGTTTTTCATCTAATAGCTTGAGGCTAGTATTCATAGCCTCGTGATTTGATTCCTCCGATACATGTCGAAATATGGCACTAGGTTCCCCAACTTTGACTAGAATCAAGGCCTCAGAGCCACATACTAAGGAGAACGAGTTTGCCCTCGTGCTGGACATTGACGTCGTTTGATAAGCCAAAAGAACCTCGGGCAGAACTTCTCTCCATTTCTCTTTAGAGTCATTCAATCTTTTCGTCATGTTTTGGATGATAGTCTTGTTTGTTGATTCGGCCTGCCTATTCCCGGCCGGATGATATAGCATTGATAAAATCCTTTTTTCTTTTATATGCTTCAAGGAACTCCATTACCTTGTAGCCGATGAATTTATTGCCATTCTTAAACACGATTTTGATAGGCATCCCGAATCGACACACGATGTGGTTCCAAATGAAGTCAATAACTTCTTTTTCTCTGACCTTCTCGAAGGCATGTGCTTCTACCCATTTAGAAAAGTAGTCAGTCATAAACTAAATAAATTTAGCTTTACCTGGGGCCGTTGGTAGAGGGGTGATAATATCCATTCCCCGTTTCATGAGAGGCCACAGGGACATGACTGAATGAAGTTGCTCTCTGAACTGATGAATCATCGGTGCAAACCTTTGACATTTATCACATTTTTTGACAAACTCCTTAGTGTCTTTTTCCATGCAAATCTCATTAATACCCTACTACAATAATTTTATGAATCAAAGACTCGGCACCGGAGCGTTCCCACAAGTGCCTTCGTGGACTTCTCGTAGAACATAATCTGTGTCCCTCAGTCCTAAATATACCACCAATAATCCATCAAACGTCCTCCTGTATAATATTCCATCTTCTTCCAATGTGAACCTAGCAGCCTCTGTTCATAAAACCCTCGACTCTTTGTGATCCGATGGGAGCTTTCCATTTTTCAAATATTTGGTATACTTATTCCTCCAATCCCAAGTCAAACTTGTAGAACTTATCTCGGCATGACCCTCTTCGACCATAGATCTCGATAATAGGACAATAATTTCTGGGACAATATCATCTTCTTCAATTGATGCCCCCAAGTTAGCAAGTGCATCAGCCTCACAATTTTTTTCTCAAGGCACATGATCTAGATTCCACTCTTTGAAGCGGTTCGAGGTTACCTGTAACTTGTCCAAATATCTTTGCATCATATCCTCTCATACTTTGATGATTTTTTTTACTTGGTTAACCACCAACAAAGAATCTCACTTGGCTTCAATGACTTCGGCCCCCAAGCTTTTAGCTAGCTCGAGACATGCAATCATGGCCTCGTACTCGGCCTCATTATTAGTCAACCTTGAAATTTTAATAGATTTTCTAATAGTTCTACCTGTAGGTTGCTTCAAAATGGTTCCAATCCCGGACCCTTTCATATTCGAGGAACCGCCCGTGAAAAGGGTCCATACCCCCAGTGATGTACCCTATTTTAGTAGAAGTCTTTCTCTACTTCGGGCATGAGGGTTGGTGTAATTTAGCCATGAAATCAGCTAATATTTTAAACTTGATGTCTGTTCGGGGTTGATATTCGATATCATACGCACCATGTTCGACAGTCCATTTGGCCAATCGGCTTGATAACTTGGGCTTGTATAAAACATTTCGGAATGGATAAGTAATTAACATACATATCGGATGACACTGAAAATATGGCTTCAGTTTTCTTGATGTGCTTATTAATACAAGTGCTAATATATATGGTGATGTGCTCGTTGGGGTCTGTAGTCCCGTTGTATTTTGAGATATCTTGTATCTAAAACTTCTTCAGGATGGGCTTCGGAGCCTCATTCTGGGGGAATGGTTTTTGCATAAACCTCTTCGAGTCCAGTCCTTTTAAAATAGGAGAAGCTCTTGGTATTTGGTAGACCCTTGAGTTGTATGCTTCCATTATTTTGTCATTGTCCTCAATTTTCTTTTCTCCGGACTCGACCCTCTTAGTGAGTTCTTTGATCATTTTTATGATCGCAGGGTCAGTCCCCAAACTACTTACATCGGGCCTCTCTAGTGCTAGTTCAGCACACCAAATGTTCACTGGTTCGTTAGTGTTTGGAGTTCTACTCTAACTCTAAAGTTTAGCGATGATAACTTGCTGAGCTTGCAGCATTTCGAATATAACTGGGAGGTTAACTCCCCTTTCTTCCAATCCTGGCATTCCTTGGTCCCTTGGCCAAGCTTCCCTGTGTGCATTCCATACGGGGTCCCTTCCTGCATCCGAGTTTAGAGTGTTATACGAACTGATATCAATTGGCTCCATATTTGGCACTCCCTCGGGGTTTATGGGTGGCACACCGACCCTTATACCGTTTTTTTCTCCGAGTCCTTCACTGTCATGAGCAGGTGCATTTTGTGTGCTACACATATCTTAGCCCTAAATCAAAGAATCTTTGACAAGATAAAGTGTGAAGAATAATGCATGTTATCAGAAAACTAGTACTAAAATAATCACTATTATCTTTAGCCCCACGGTGGGTGCTAAACTATTTACCTCAAAAGATGTGAGTAACAATTAAAAGTGGTTTGTGGTTTTAAAGATATGTGATTTATTATAATACTAGTAAATATACAAGTAATATTAGATTTAAGTAAGAAGAATTGATGAACCAAACTACTGTTGTTAGAGCAATGGGGATCTCGAGCTTGATTATCTCGGGGGTCTTGAGTGAGTTAAGAGCGCATGTGCAAGAATAGACCTTTTGTGGCGACAATCGTCGCGACAAAGGCATATACTGTCGCCACGAAACATTTTAGTAGCGACCTTAAGGGTGCTGCAAGTGACTATGTTACTGAATGTTTATTGTGACGACTACCTAGGGTCTCCACATAGAATACCCCACTGTAGCGGTAATTATAGTCGCTTCAACAAGTCTATCTTTTGTTGCAATGAATCAAGTCGCCACTAAATATTGCCGCAATAAGTCTGATTTCTTGTAGTGACAATAAAGTTGAAGAACAATCGTGGAGCACAGTAAACGAGAAAAAAAGAGTGGAATATTTTATTGTAATGAATAACCTCAATCATCCTCCCCTTTACAAAGATTGAGTCTCCTTTTATAGGAGGGCAAAACCCTAATATGGTACATTTCCAATTATGGTAAAGAATTCTAACAATCTAGTACGGACTCGTAGTATTTCGTACAAATCTTATCCTATAATTTATACCCTGATCCAGGTGACCTTGAGAAATTTTTCCTCTTTCTTGAGTGTCATCGAAATTGTACTGCCCTCGAGACAGATCACGACGGGTCTCTAATTTGCTTTCTCGAGATATGCATTTTCCAATCAGATCCAGTCTTTACTTTGTGCTGCTCAAACTTGAGTCTGGGTATCGTTAAGTCCTCGAAATCGAGCTCTCTGATTTCAACCGTGTACAGTTCGATATTTAAGTTTGGTTTGGATCGTAATTAGAAACCCATTTAAAAGGTATAAGGGATAGAAGTTAGAGAAAGTTAACCACACGGTTAATTAAAAAGGAACGTGGGTTATCAGTATTTTTTCGCAAAATAAAGAAATAACCTCCTCTTCTTCTTAATGAGAGATGAACGCTACTCTTCTCTGCAATATTGAGAGTGTTTCTCTACAAAAGAACACAGAATAAGAAGGCCTTTAATTTGTGAAAATTAACTTCATTTCCAAGAGGACTGAAGTTCGACTTGGAGCAATTCCTTTGTTGGTGAGTCCATAACAATTTTTCGCTGCTTGTATACTCGCTGAGAAACCAGTACAAGTCATGCAGTAAGAATTCCTGAAGTTATAACAATTCTTAAAATTTCACGGCTGCTCGAGGAATATATACTCAATGCTCATGGTAGTCGAAACAGGAACAACTATAATTTCTAGTTATTTCCAATGCTTCTACAGCATTAAGTTGTGGGTGGTCTAGCATGCTCAATGTCGCAAATGATGGCGAACTATATAGAAGCAACCGAATAAACTCAAAGTAAATGAAGAAGAATAGGAAGGAGGAAACTCAAACAAAGAATTTCATCATTTAAAAAGGTCAAGCTTTCGTTCAAAGTAGAACAAATAGGGCAAGTCCGATCCCCAAAAAAACCTCAAGGATGTCCACAAGTCTCAAAGCTGCCAATACACATATTTATATACAAAATCTTTCCCTAATAAACCAAAGAGACTATTTATCGTGATCTTAAGTACCTACACCCATTAAGGAATAACACTAAGGCCTCATTTATTTTTTTTAAGATTAAGACGTCTGAATCTGAATGCATATTTGAATATAAAAATGTGTATTAAGATTATGGCATCCGAATCTGAGTACACATCTGAATATATTAAGATGTGTATTAAGATTTGAATATTAAAAATTAAGACTGTTTGATTTTTAACATCTGAATGCATAAAACTAATCTTTATTTGAAAAATAATAAACATAAAATTCAAATAAAATACTAACTAATTTAATATTTTATCAATAAAAATATAGTTTTTTAAAATATGACAGTTGTTGGTAGTGATGTCTAACGGGTGAATGCCTACTAGAGGCAGTGGTTAGTGGTAGTTTTGATTGATGATGGTGGTTCATGCTAGTAGCTAGTAGTGATTGGTAGTGGTGGCGATTATTATTGAGGATAATGGTGGTGGGTGGTGATAGTTAATCGTGGTGGGTGGTGGTTTCTGATTGAGGAAGGTGATGGTAGGTTATAATGATGGGCGGTACCAATTGTGTTTGTTAATGGTGATGGAGTGATTAGTTGTGGTAGTTGAGGTGGATAAGTATTGATTGTTGGTGAAAATGATGGTGATGGGAGTGGTGGGAATGGTGGATGGTGGTGGTCGATAATGGTGGCGACTATGATTGAGATGATGGTGATGGTGGTGGTGGTTGAGTATGGTGGTGGTGGTGGTGGTGGTGGTGGTGGTGGTTGAGTATGGTGGTGGTGGTGGTTGAGTATGGTAGTGGTGGTGGCATGCTGGTAGTTAATAATGGTAGGTAATGGCGGCAGTTAATAATGAATATGTGATAGCATCTTAATAAAATTAAGTCTCTGTTATAGATCTTAACCATAAAGAGCTATTCAGACCCATTAAATGGTTGTGAAGTAAGGAAAACAAACACACTTAATAATTAAGATTTGAATAATTAAGACTCAGACTTTAAAAACAAACACGCTTAATGTCTGAGATCTGAATAATTAAGATTCAGATCTCCATTAAGGCAAATAAATGAGGCCTAAGTTAGTTGGATCAAAATACACTTGAAACAAAGCTGACGGAAGTTAAACAATGAATAAATTGTAGGCCGTAGCAAAAAGGACTTTTTTTTCCTTGCTTGAATTGATTGAGAGAGAGTCGGGGCATTAGATGGAGGGACTCGCAGTGATGGGTGTTTAACGGGGGTCGCGCCGGTCTAAGTTGGGGAAAATGGTGACCGACCGGTTTTCAACCCAGGTCGATTACGGATCCGGGTCCTTCTGGGTAAAAAAAAGAACCGGAAGGGTAAGGGTCCAAGGGGTCAGGCTGGGCCGGGCCAGATTAATTACCTTTTTTTGGGTATTTTGTATGACTATCATACTTCATATTAATATAAAGTAAAAATAAAAAATAAAAAAGAGTGTTTGAATAAAAAGATGCAAATGCTTTAAAATCTTTATATTTGAAATTTTGAATATTTCATTAAGAATTTAAAACAACATAATACAATCAAGACTTATAATTTGCAAATTCTTTTTTTATTTCAAACATACAAATTAATATTTATATTTAACAACTAAATTATCGAAAACAGTGTAAAATTAAATTCTCATTGCATAATAATACATCAAATTAATCTAACAGAATAATACATTACGCATAAATACGTCTAATAATTTCAAAATAACACAAATTGTCTCAAATCAACTTAAATACGAATTTTTGGAGGACGCTCAAGACAACTCTTCATATGCCTCCTAAAACAGCATGTGCCCACCCACTTTAGACGAAGACTTAAGACTAGACCATAGTTATTGCACTTTACTTTGTGAACTTCTTCATTTTCTTCTATCATCTCAAAGTGTTCCCAGACATATGAGCGCACTCTAGAAGTACGTGGCATGATTTAACTTGAATTGAGAATTTGAGTTTGAGAGATGAGTGAAGAAATGAAGAAATGGGAGGGTGAGGGGGCGTATTTATAGTTTTTCAAAGGTATTAATAATTACTAATAATGTTAGTTTTTAAAAATTATTGCCAAAAAAGTACTATTCTTGCAATCAACCCGTGGGCAACGGTCATATGACATTTAATAAAAAAATAAATTTCAGATTTCTAGCAGTTAAATCGGGCTGAACTGTACCGGGATGGACTGGTTAACCGGTTCAATAGTAATTTTTGTTGATTGGGTTTGACTGTTCCGGTTAATCGAATCTTTTTTAATGAATGGACCAACCCCCTAACGCAGCCCACCCGGGCCTCTAATTACCGATATGGGCCGGTAAGAGTTTGAACTGGTCTGGACTGGTCCGAAAACAGGTCAACCCGGTCCGTTTGACAGGCTTAGTCTAGGTCTTGCAAGATAACTGGTCAATAACCATTCTTTAGGTGCATTTAATTTGCTTCAGTACTTCCATTTTCAGTAAAATTAATAAACTAAATAGAAATTCTTTTGCTTGGTTTGCACGCGAAAGTAGGAGTGAACATAGTTTGGACAAATCCGATTTTCAAATCGAAATACAAATTTTTAAAAATTTTTCTTTAGATTTTCAGATTACGAATTGGAATGTAGAATCATTTCCTCCTGTCATGCTAAGTTGTTAGTAATATAGCAATTTATAATAAAGGAATTAATATTACGCTACTTTATATGACTTTTAAATTTGAACTCGCCGTATTTATATATACATTTCAATATTTCAAATTTCAATAATTATTACATTTTTATTTCAATTAGTTTCTCAATTAAATTTCCTTAAACCGTCTGAGGTTGTAGTTTATTTAAAAAGAAACTTTTATTAAGTGTTATTTAATAAAACCTATATTAAAGGCGATAGTTTATTTGATGTTGTATTTTATTTGACAGTAGTATTTTCTTCACTCAAACAATTTCTAAAAATAACTTCAGCTTTCTCGCTGATTTCCTAATTGGTTTAGAAACTATAATTTACCTTATGTATGTATAAATGACTCCTTGAACATCTTAATTATATTTGTTACGAAAATTATGTATTGGGTAGCACGAGAATGTAGTTGTGCAAAGTGAGATAGAAATATGTCGGAACAAGGTTCAATGTGTGCTAAAGGATTGGAAATTGAGGTTATGATATGAGATGTAACGAGCCAACCGGTTGTTTTGAGCTTTAGCGCGTTGTTCAACAGTTTGAGGCTATGATCACCTTTACTTCGGAATTGAATTTCGGGAAGTTCGGAGTTAATTTGGAAAGAGAATTCTCATTTCGGAAGCTTTATATTGAAGGAATTGGCTAAGATTGGATTTTTGAGTAAACGACCTCAGAATTAGGATCTGAAGGTTCCAGTAGATTTGTATGATAACTTCGGACATGGGCGTACGCCTGGATCGAGTTTTGAATAATCCGGGAGCATTTTAGCGCCTATTGTGGAAGTTAGCACTTTAGAAGAAATTTTATAAGTTTGGGTTGAAGTGAATTTTAGTGTAATCGATATCAGTTTGCGATTCCGAGTTTGGGAGTAACTCCGTATGGTGATTCTTGAGTTGGGAGTGCGATCGGAAGTGAATTTGGAGGTTCGTAGGTCAATTTGAAATCATTTGGCTAAAGATAGAAATTTAAAGGTTTGTGACAAGTTTGACCGGAAGTGGACTTTTTGATATCGGGGTCGGATTCTGATTATGAAAGTTGGAGTAGGTCCATAATATCAAATATAATTTGTGTTCAAAATTTGGGGTCAATCAGACAAGATTTGACAATTTTCAGCATCGAATGCAGAAGTTTGAAATTTCAAAGTTTATAAAGCTTGAATTTGAGTGTGATCCATGGTTTTAACATTGTTTGATATGATTTGAGGCATCGATCAAGTCCGTAATGTGCTATGGGACTGGTTTGTGTGATTGGACGGGCCCCCGATGGCTTAAGGTGTGTTTCGGGGTGGTTTCGGATCATTTCGGGCTGTTTTGCAATAGTTGATGTAGTGTCTGGTGTTGTTCTTCGCGTTCGCGAAGAAGGATTTTGCTTCAGGGACTTTGTTCTTCGCATTCACGAAGAAGGAAATCTTTGTTGTTCATATCTGACTTTGGAGGCTCATATCTTACAATATATAAGAAATTTAGAGATAATCCGAAAATAAAAGTTGTAACTTTTTGTGTCTAGTTTTCAGAAAAATAAACCATTTATCATTTTGATTTATGTTATAAAAAGTAATGACTGGTACACCATAAGCTATCCGAGAAGATGAAGAAATTATGTTGCACAGGGTTAACTTTGGCAGCTTATATCTCAAAATATATACGGAATTGGGAGATGACAAAAACATAAAAGTTATAGATCTCGGTGTCTAGTTTTCAAAACATTAAAAAAATTCATTTGTATTTTTGTACAAACAATTATGGTCATTATATTCGACGCTGTCTGAGAAGAGTTTCGAAGATGGTTTTTGGAAAGCTTCTTCTTTGTGAACGCGATATGGGTCTCATGAACGCGAAGAAGAGTCATATGGACGGTGTATAAGTGTAAAGAAATAGGTTTGGCTTACTTTATCTTATTTCTTCCATGGCAGCAGACCTAGGAGCGATTTTGGTGCTCTATTTTGATCATCCATGTCAAGCTTTAGAGCATTTAGCATCGATTCAAGTCTTTGGAAGGGCGTGGAATGTCGGTTATGGATCTTCGGAGCCAGGTTAGTCTCCTTTCTAATCTTGTAAGAGGAAATTGTCCCCATAGGTAAAATAAGTTATGTGCTCCTATTCGTGGGGGCTACGTACGCACGAGGTGATGGGAGTTTGTGCGTAGCTACAAATACGTGTAAGTCCGGGTAGTCTAGGACCCTAAAGCATGCAATACTTTGAATATCTGTAATCCTGTTGGCAATTAAATTGCTTAAATCCTATCGAATTGGTAAATGAATTTCTAAAAGGATTAAACTTCATTTTCTTAAATCATTAAAAGAGAATTGGATTTGAATAAATATTCCCCGATAAATTCTTAATTGGTTGTTTAAGCATGTATATCTATGTGTACCTGCATCATATGTATGATTCACGAGCAGTGTGACTGTTTTTTTTAAATTTGACCGTGACTCATGTATGATTCGCGAGTAGGGTAATATATGTATCTATGGTTTGCGTCGTTCGACCCTCGGCAGTGCATATTTTACATTTCTATTGGATCGGGTCGTACAACCTCGGCATGATTTCCGCATGCTTGTATTTCTTGCCTTGAACTTATTGAATTTGTTATTGCCTCTTCCCGGCTTAAAAATATATGTTTAAATGATGAAAAGGAATTGTGAAATTTCCTATAAAAGAAAGAATTGTTTACTTGCTTTAACCTATCAAATTACAATCATGTTTATAAAAATCCATGATTTAATATATTATTGATATAGCATTATTGAACAACTGGTAAGTGTCGAAAACGACCTCCCTTCTCTACTTTTTCGAGATTAGACAGGATACTCATTGGGTACACGTTGTTTTTCATACTCATACTATACTCTTATGCGTTTTGTTGCACAGGAACATGCATCTCTAGTGGCTTAGTGGGCATAGCAGCATGATTGATACGGAAACTTAGGTGAGCTGCATTTCTCGAGACGACCCGCAACCAGTAAGTCTATTTCAGATTGCTATATTTATTTTATGTCCAGTATTGTATTCCGGACGGTTGTTATATTACATTATTTTTCATAAATTGCTCATGCACTTGTGACGCTGGGTGCTAGGATGTCTTTGGGTTTATTAAGAAATTTTAATAATTATTTAATGTTTTATTATTTATTCAGGGGAATTTACTATGTATTGTTTAAACATATAAAAAGGTGATTTTAAAAATGTTTAGAATGTGAATTTACTTAAGTATTTTGGTTGGCTCGCCGGCCAGCGGCGTCTAGCGCCACATGACCCTTAGTGGATTTTGGGTCGTGACAACATGGTATCAGAGCACTAGGATCACTTAGGTCTTACGAGTCATGAGTAAGTCAATTAGAGTCTTGTGGATCGATACCGAGACGTCTATACTTATCTTCAAGAGGTTAGAAGACTGTTAAGAGCACTTCCCTTCTTGATTCCTCATCGTGCGGTTTGATTTCTTTGGGGCTTATGCCTTTGTTTATTTCCTACTCAATCTTATGCGGCGTGAAGCGCTTACTATGTCGATCGAGAATTGAGAAATTTTAATGGTACACAAATATGGTGCGGGATGTTCCTCCATGCATATTTGATTGGCTTATTGTCGTTGCCTTGCAGAAGGTTGTTCTATCATTTTTTTGCTCAGTATCAGTATTTCCTAAGGTTATAGATTTGGCATTAATTGTTATGACAATTCATGCATTGTTATCGCACAATATTGGTGTAATGGTAGGATGTTTGTCTATGCATTAAAGTAGTGAATGACTTGGAAGGATGTTTACTCAATGCATGATTTAGAGATTCAGAATTTTATTTCTGTAAGAGAGGCAATCGAGCTTTAAATGTTCAAGTTTGGTTTGATGGAGTAACACGACTTGGTATTTTCGAGTGTGGTAGAATTTTCATATGTGATGTGGTGTCATAGTACTTGTTGAATACGTTAAGTTCGCTGGTGTTATGATTTTCTTCAATTCTCCTTTGGGGCAGAGTAGCATACGGGTTCTATGGTAAGATGACACTCCTCAAGAAAACGTTTTGAGTGATTTGGGATTCACGATGGATAGTGACTAGGTCTACGAGCTTAATCTAAAATATTGGCTAGCATAACAGTGGGAGATTTGATATGACGAAAAGGAGCTGCTTGATATGAAGAAGAATACAACATAACCTTGAATTGGAAGATATTGTCGCACATTTAGTTGATGTCCACGAGGAGTGAATGGACTTGTGAAGCTGGTGAATGAGCACAGGCTTATGTGGGTTATCTCCAATGAGTAGGTCAGCGGTCGCATGGTTGAGGAAGCTCTTGCGAAGGATTTTACTGGCTATCTGGTAAGAGTTCTAATATGGTAATGTTCCTAGAGATTCAGATTGTTCATGAAATGCTAATGGAAGGATTTCGAGGAATCTAGCAGTTTAATTGCGCAAGGTCATGTCAATAAGAGATGAACAATCTTGGTAGGTTCCGAAGTTGTGTAATAGTGGCTTGAAGCTAAGTGGGAGAGTCCCACCGCCTACGGCTGGATTGCTTGGTCGCCTATTTGTGAGATTTCTAGTTATAATCATATTTATGGGTTATTGCGACTAAGGAAAGAGAACATCAGTGGTAATTTGAGCAAAGGAATGAAGAATATGTCCTATAATTGGCATCGTCGATTCATGTTCAGGCTTTGGGAAGACTCAAGAATTATGTTTCGCGTAGAAGTGAGTTGAAAGGAAGGTGATTTGGCCGGGTGCTTCTCTAAGAGGGTGGTCATGTGCTAGCGGAGCCTACTCTTGATTATATTCGGGACCAAGTAAGAGTGGGTGACTTCGGTATGCGATATGAATTGAGAGAAATGGAAAAAATGACTTTGAATTCATAGAGGATTTATCAGAATGGGTGTACCAGTTGAGGATGCAAATATGCGCATAAAACGGATAGAAGACGGTTCGTGGGAATTGATACAGCATGGTCTTGTGAAATAAGGTCACTCAGGGTGAGTGCGGATTTGGGTTCGTAATGTCTTGAATGGGGCTACTATTATCCAAAGTCAATCCCAGAGTAAATTGGAAGAAGTAAAATCAGTCAGCAATGGTTGAATTGGTATAATGGTGGCAACGATTAGTTTCTTCAGTGTGTTAAGTTATGCATATGATTACAGTAATGCGTGCGAGCTTTGACGGTCGCCGTAATTGATTTTATTTGGAGGCTTTCGAGTATTATGGCCTATTATGTGTAGATGGATCCCGAAAGAGTTATGGTGGTTTAGACCACTACTTGAGGTTGTATTTTCTGTGGTTATGAGAATTTAGTCACGGGTTATAATGGTTCCTTTGAAATGAGTTAAGCAAAAGGCTTTTATATGATGAAGTGTTAATTTATTAGTGGTTCTCGAATTATGATGAAAACCATCTTCTATCGTATATTGGCATGCTGGGTGTAGTGAGTGGTGTGGAATTTGAAGTGAGGATCAATGTTGCAATATGGTGTTGACAAGGATGTCACGAGCTCGGATGAGCAGGAAAGGGGTTTAGATGTTTAAAGTAAGTTGGTATTGTCTTCAGTGTCACCTGAGATCGGTGTTTTATAAAAGAGGCTTTGCATCCTGGTTAAGGATTCTTGATCACCTTTCAGTGTTAGTGCGGCCGGTGGTTTGGATGTATGGACATGTTATTTGTTTCGGAAGGTTGTGGGAGCGTGCCCCACGATAAGGTTGTATAAGTATGGCATGTAGTCACTTGATTGGTTGAAGAGTTAAACCAAGTATGAAGAATGTGGTGATATTATTGATTTGGGAATTGATGCCTGGAGGGCACTTAATTTATTGGGTTGTGGATTGTCGAGGATTACTCCGGTTATGATGGTTGTTCTTGTGTGTTATGAGAAAAAGGGGGTGATTATGGACCTTCGAAAGGTTATTAGCCTGGTTCAACGCGATCAGAATCAGCTTGAGGTCGGTGGATGGATTTAGATGTGAATATGGGATCTATATCACGCCAGATGTGTTCATTTCAGCAATGCACTCCTTATGGAAGAGAAGTCGGGGTGTTTATTTTGTCATAATTTATTTCATGTAATGATATACTACGCCATGTGAGTTGTCAGACGGCTTGGTAAATTTCTTATGTATTGAGGTTTTGCGTAGAAATGATGTTATATAGGCAAAATGGTTCTTGAAATTCTGATCATATAATGCGTCTCAGTTGTGCTTGAGTTTGTAGCTTATAGCGCTATATGTCTCCCCAGGGATGATATTATGCACTTAGCGTGCTCGTGGACGACATTCGGTATTTTCTTGTAATGAGCAATCTAGCTCGGTGTTTATCTCCTTATGCGAACTTTATGGGTGGATCAGGTGGCACGTCGCCATGGGTATGTTGTTCGAATCGGGCAGCGCACCGCAATAATGTGACGTTGAGTACAGATTCCTATATCTATTTTTATGTGTTTTATTTCCTTTATTTTAGGAAAGCTCATAATAATTGTGTGCCCGTGTCGTATGTAAGATTCCCAAGCGAGGTGTCTATTTAGTTACATTAACCGTGTTGCATGTATGATTCGCGAGTGGGGTAATTGGATTTCCTTTTCAGAGTTTGTTTTCCTTTTGTATCGCGTTTGAATTGGTAGCCTATCAGCACATTGCGGCATCATAAAAGACTTTGATCATGTCCGGTGTGGCTTATTATCTGAGCAGTTCGTACTGGGTGAGACGAGATCATTGGATTTAGGATCATTGCAATCTTATTATATGAAGTATATTAAGAAGCAAAGACTATTATTTGGTTCAGAATGAGGTGATGGTTCCTGTCAGGAGTATAGACCCAATGAATTGTTGATTGGGTAGTGGTTATAAATTTCTATACATCTCTTCCGTCATGGAGGTATGTAATAGTTAGAGCAAGACTTATATATATATATATATATATATATATATATATATATATATATATATATATATATATATATACATATATATATATATGTATATATATGTATATATATGTATGTATATATATGTATATATATGTATGTATATATATGTATATATATGTATGTATATATATATATATATATATATATATATATATATATATATATATATATATATATATGTATGTATATATATGTATGTATATATATATATATATATATATATATATATATATATATATATATACATACATATATATACATATATATACATACATATATATACATATATATACATACATATATATATATACATACATATATATACATATATATACATACATATATATACATATATATATATATGTATATATATGTATGTATATATATATATATGTATGTATATATATGTATATATATATACATACATATATATATATATATAGATATATATACATATATATATATATATATATATATATATATATATATATATATATATATATATATATATATATATATATATATATATATATATATATATATATATATATATATATACATACATATATATACATATATATACATACATATATATACATATATATATATACATATATGTACATACATATATATACATATATATACATACATATATATACATATATATATATATATGTATATATATGTATATATATATATATATATATATATTATGAAGTGCACTGGGAGCATCAGATTCGTGGGATTTCGACTAATTTGATCAGAGAATGTTATTGTGGTCTTTTGAGTAAAGTGGTGCAATGACATTGCGAGTAAAGTGGAGCATTAGTCATGTTTTAGTGTTGCATGTAGTTATTGATAAGTTGTTCATATATTGGAAGTAAGCCTGGCAGAGAATTCCATATGTTGAAATTGGGCTCAAAGCTTATTTTCTTGAATAAAAGGGAATATCTTCAGAATTGATCGAGCTAGTGTGCTCAACTGGGTTGTAGTAGCACGGGAAGGGGAACGAGGTGTTACATAGTGATTTTGGACAACTCCAGTGCAGTACTTAGAACATTCGAGGACAAACGAATGTTTAAGTGGGAGAGAATGTAATGACCCAACCGGTCGTTTTGAGCTCTAATGCGTCGTTCAGCAGTTTGAGGTCATGAACAGCTTTACTTCAGGTAATATAACCTGCACGCATGATCGGAATTGAATTTAGGGAATTTCGGAGTTGATTTGGAAAGTGAATTCTCATTTCGGAAGCTTTAAGTTGAAAGAATTGACTAAGATTGGATTTTTGAGTAAACGACCTTGGAATCGGGATCTGAAGGTTCCAGTAGGTTCGTATGATGATTTTGGACTTGGGCGTATGTCCGAATCAGGTTTTGGATGACCCAGGAGCGTGTTGGCACTTATTGTGGAAGTTAGCATTTTGGAAGAAATTTCATATGTTTGGGTTGAAGTGCATTTCAGTGTTATCGATGTTCGTTTGGGATTCCGAGTCTGGAGTAGCCCCGTATGGTTATTCTGGAGTTTGGAACGCAATTAGAAGCGATTTCGGAGGTCCGTAGGTCATTTTAAAGTCATTTGGCTAAAGATAAAAATTTGAAGATTTTTAAGAAGTTTATCCGGAAGTGAACTTTTTGATATCTGGGTCGGATTCTAATTCTAGAAGTTAGAGTAGGCCCGTAATATCGAATATGACTTGTGTGCAAAATTTAAGGTCAATCGGAGTGTGATTCATGGTTTTAGCATTGTTTAATATGATTTAAGTCCTTGAAAAAGTCTAATGTGTTATGGGACTGGTTTGTGTAATTAGACGGGGCCCGGGTTTCCTCGGGTGTGTTTAGGGTGGTGTCAGATCATTTTGGGCTGTTTTGCAATAGTTGATGCTGGTGTCTGGTGTTGTTCTTCGTGTTCGTGAGGATCCTCTCGCGTTCGCAAATAAGGATTTTACTTCAGGGACCCTGTTCTTCGCATTCGCAAAGCGATCCTCGCGTTCGTGAAGAAGGAAATCTCTATTTCACAGGTCTGACTTTGGAGACTCATATCTTGCAATCTGTAAGGAATTTAGAGATGATCCAAATATGAACGTTTTAATCCTTTATGTCTAATTTTCAGAAAATTAAACCATTTAGAACTTCTATTTATGTAAAAAACGTTATGACTGGTACACTCTAAGCTGTCCGGGAAGCTGAAGAAGAAATTGTGTTGAACAGGGCTAACTTTGGCAGTTTATATCTCCAAATCTACAAGGAATTGGGAGATTACCAAAACATGAAAGTTATAGATCTTGGTGTCTAGTTTTCAAAATATTAAACTATTTGTCATTTGGTATTTTGTACCAAATGTTATGGTTATTTTATTAGAAGTTATATGAGAAGAGTTTCGAAAATAATTTTTGGAAATTTTCTTCTTTGCGAACACGATCCTCGTGAACGCAAAGAAGAGTCAAATGGGTAGTGTATAAGTGTAAAGAAATGGGTTTGGCTCATTTTATACCATTTCCTCCATGGGAGACGACCTAGGAGCGATTTTGGTCCTCTATTTTCATCATCCATGTCAAACTTTGGAGCATTTAGCATCGATTCGAGTCTTCGGAAGGGCGTGGAATGTCGGTTATGGATATTCGGAGTGAGGTGAGTTCTCATTTCTAATATTCTAAGAGGGAATTGTCCCCATAGGTAAAATAATTAGTTGTGTGCTCCTATTTTCTGGGGCTACATACGCACGAGGTGACGAGAATCCGTCCGTAGATACTAATACGTGTAAGTCCAAGTAGTCTAAGACCCTAAAGCATGCTATACTTGGAATATTTGTATTCTTGTTGGCAGTTGAATTGCTTAATCCTATCGAATTGGTAAATGAATTTCTAAAAGGATTAAACTTTATTTTCTTAAATCATTAAAAGATAATTGACTTTTATTTGGATAAATGTTTCCCGATAAATTCTTAATTGTTGTTTGAGCATGTATTTCTATCTGTACTTGCGTCGCATGTATGATTCGCAAGTAGGGTAATTATTTATTTAAATTTGACCGCGTCGCATGTATGATTCACGAGCGTGGTAGTATATGCATCTATAGTTCGCGTCGTTCAACCCTCGGCAGTGCACATTTTATATTTCTGTTGGATCGGGTCGTACGGCCTCAACATGATTTTCACATGCTTGTATTGCTTGTCTTGAAACTTATTGAAGTTGTTATTGCCTCTTCCTAGCTTAAGAATATATGTATAAATGATGAAAATAAATTTGGAAATATTCTATAAAAAAAAATATTTACTTGCTTCAACCTGTCGAATTACAATCATGTTTATAAAAATTCATAATTTAATATATTATTGATATAACATTATTGAACCATTAGTAAGTGTCGAAGTCGACATATCGTCTCTTCTTCTTCGAGATTAGACATGATAGTCATTGGTACACATTATTTTTCGTACTCATATTACATTTCTGTACATTTTTATTGCATAGGCACATGCATCTCTAGTGGCTTACTGGGCATAGCAGCATGGTTGATACGGAGACTTAGGTGAGTTGTATTTCTCGAGACGACCCGCAGCCAGCAAGTCTCTTTGAGATTACTATATTTATTTTCTATCAATATAGTATTCCGGACGGTTGTTGTATTACATTATTTCTCAGAAATTGCTCATGCACTTGTGATACCGGTTTTTGGGATATCTTTGGGTTTATTCAAAAAATTTAAAAGTTGTTAAATATTTAATTATTTATTCAGAGGAATTTACTATGTATTGTTTAAACGTATAAAAGAGGTGATTTCAGAAATGTTTAAAATGAGAATTTAATTAAGTATTTTGATTGGCTTACCTGACAGCGGTGTCCGGCGTCATCATGACCCTTAGTGAATTTTGGGTCGTGACATGAGACATCGAGGATTCAGAATTATGTATCATAAATGATGTGATTGATTGAGTTAGCATCGCCTTCTTTATTCGAGCACATTTTTACTTGTCTGTGTCCCAGCTATGCTACTTTTAATTTACTTGGTTATCTTTCGTTTCCATCCGTGTTTCCCTTTATTTTCTCAAATGTTTGTAGTTTGATTTCTCCCTGCTGTTGAAATTACTTTGTTATCTTTATCTTGATAGTTTATTATCATATCCTATTAAATTTATTTGACCAGTAGGTGTCTTGACTGTTCCTCGTCACTACTCCACCGAGGTTAGTCTTGATACTTACTGGGCATCGTTGTGGTGTGCTCATACTACACTTCTATACATTTTTGTACAGATCCAAGTATGTGATCGATAGTATATGCGCGGATCATTGCAGTGGAGACTCAAGGTAAACATAAGGCTGCATTTGTAGGCCGCAGAATCACCTTCATTTGTACTTATTTCCATTGGTTCTTTTTGTTATGGAACAGTGATGTATTTATTATGTATAACTACTCCTAGAAGGGCTTATGACTTGTACCACCGGTTTTATGATTTGTAAGTCTTTGGAGTTATCTAATTTGAACTTAGTGAATATCAATATTATTTATGTTAGTGCTCGGCTTACTAGTTTAGAGATTAGGTGTTATTACGAATCCTTAGGAGGGATTTTGGATAGTGACAAAGTCTGTCGAACACAAGAAGTCTTACTACAATATATTATACAACCAGCATAACTTAGTCAAGATTTACATAGAAGAAAAGAACAAGTCAAAGAGTAACAACATGTACATATTAATAAACGAATGTACAATCTTCAGTTTAGAAAAAAAAAGTCAAAATTCAGAAGAGGAACAAAAGAATGTACAAGAAAATTAACTTACAATGATCTTAACGTATCCACTGGTAATTAAAATTGATGTAAAAGTTTTGGCGTTCATATTCCTTCTTCCTTTTTGGTCTTAAAGTTGTGGTTTGACCTTGAGATCCCTCTAAAGGAGGGTACTAAGTACCATCCAATTGAAGTACACAATATTGCAAAAGACCTTCCATAAATAGCAAAACAAAATCAATAGCAATATCATTGTCATTAGCAAGTAATTATATTGAGCCAACCTTCTCTTGTATTCTGCTTTAGGTTCTTGATCTTCATTTGCTATTTCCTTTGAATTGTTGAGTGTCTTTTGAGTAGCATTTGTGGTTTGGTTTTTCTTGGCAATTACAATGGTCTTGCACTCATTGGAATTAGAAAAAACAAAACGAACCAAAGAGGTATCATCGTCCAAGCCCATTTGGGTGTAAATATTTTGTTTCTTTTCCTCCAGATCAGCCAAAAGGGCAGAAAACTTATCAAGGCCCCTGTTTGCATATGGGTTCATCTTTTTTTTGGTTCTTGAAAAGAACTTCCTCTTGGTTTTTTTGGTAGTTGAGCAAGGACTCAACAAATTAGTTTCATCAATATCATTGTCTTTGAGATGATGATGGAAATTTCCACAGATTAACCGTTTGAACATGTTGAAAGAAAACTGGCATATACGAATTCAGGATTGTTTGGACAAGGGATGAATGTTGTTTTGGTCGACTTGTAGTGTGGTATTCAACCGAGGAAAAAAGGAAGAATTATAGCTTATTTAAGTACATAGTCAATTTTGAGTATTTGATCCAAACGAGAATAGTCAATTCATAAACAATTCCGCAGAAGTTTCTTTGAGGATTTTATTTGACTTTCAAATTCTTGCAAGGGAGGTTAACTCCCAAGTAATGTCATACTTATGAAATAAAATAGTAATGTAGATGCTAGAGCACATGTGTTGGCTCTGGGAGTTTGATGTAAAAAACGTATGGTCAAATAGCATAGCCACAGTAAGTTTTACATATTCAGTTTTTGCAATTTACCACTTCAAAACACATTTGGTATTATCTTAAAAAGGTTAAGCTACACAAACCTATAACGCCAAAGAGGAGGAATTTGTTGAAGCTGGTCCAGAATTGGCAGCCTTCCTAGGAAGAGGTGTAACGACCTGACCAGCTAGGGATGAACATCTTTTCAGTTCGGTTGTGAATGTTATTGATGGATTATAATAAGTAGCGGAAGTAATTTCAGTATCAAAATCACATGTAATCTTGACAACTAGCGTAAACGAGATTTCACAGGTTATCTATTGAAGCGTGAACATATCTCTTCTATCATGTGAGCCTTCAGTTCCATAACTTCTCAATGGAATCTCCATCACCCGCACAATCGTGATCCTCGAACGTTCCACGGTCTTCTACTGTGTTACCCAAATAATACTGGAAATAGCAATTTCGTATGGGCAAAATTTCTAGGAAAACTTGGCTGAAAATATCAGCCACCATGTACCTTCCTTCTAGGTGGAAAACCTTATGTATTTATAGCACATGTTTTTAGGGTTAAGACCCTTTTCCAAAACCTGTTGGGTTTTTTTTTCCACTAAAAAAAGAATTCCTTTATTCATATTATTTAGGCACAGTGGGGACCACAGAATTTAATTAACAAGGTTTCCGATTGTGGAATTAATTTATAATTTTTGAAATTAATATCTACCATAATTAATTACGAATTATTCCACCAAAAATTCATAATTGCGCTCCTCATTCAATTTCGAAATTCATCCATTAAATCTTATTTAACTCCTCATGTTAAGATTCAGATATGAATCAATTAAATTAAATTACTGACGATTTAATTTATTGATTATTTCCTTTAGACTTTCGCTTAACTTATTTCATGTGTCGGATACAAAATTCACCGGCCGGGTTTACACATGAAAACTTATAAGCTTTCTTAAAGGTGTATCATCAATCTCTAACCGAGACATGGATTCCATCAACTAACTATTACTTCGCCAATGTATATTATTATTATCCAATTTACCAAGCATATTGACCAACGAAAGAATCTCGCCTTTTAATAAATCAAAACACTAATACTATACACAGCTAATAATAATTATATCAATATTAAGAGTATAAGTACATTTAATGTCTAGAGAGTTTATTTTATTAAGTCGGTATAAAGTATTTATCTCTACCTGGTAAATGTACTAGCACAAGAAGCTGGAATTAAACCATTCCCATAATCAATATAAATTATATTTAATCTTGTGCTTCAATCATTCCTGATGGTTTGTCCAATTCCATCATTAGATTGTGAACTCAAACTTTATACTTATAAGAACCAATGATTTAATCTTCCGTGTATAAGCTAAACTCTATACACTAAATCATCTACTATATAAAGGACACAGACTATTATATGATATATTTAAAACTTTATTAAAACTGAATATATAAATATTTCATAATAAATATTATATCTAAATCAAACCCATGGTTAATAGTATATATCCCAACAATCTCCCACTTAGACTTTTAACCATAATAATTATTAGAATATACTATATCCAAATGCATGGTTAATTGTATATGCCCCAACAATCTCCCATTTCGACTCATAACCATGCATTCACAACTTTCTCAGGCGTTCTTCTACATAACTATTAAAAGTCTTCACCAAATAAGGTTTTGTTAAAGAATCTTGCCAAGTTATATCTGATGCAATATTTGTCAAGTAGTGCTTTGTCGTAACTATCTAGTTTTGTAATAAACTCTTCAGGGATCCTGTTACCGAAACTATCCTAAGAATGTACACTGAACTATGATTTTATTTAGCTTTCTCCCACTAAGACGAAGTATTACTAATATTACCTTCATTACCTCGCGACATTAAAATATTAGTAGCTTCTTACGTAGTGTTCAATGTTCAAACATCACTCCCACTCGATAAAGGAATATCATGTCTATTAACGTTCTCCCACTATTTAAATGTAATGGAACGTCAATTCTGACGTGTGGGTTTTGATGTTCTTGAACATCTAGTTATTTCTTTGCCCAGTTCCTATAAAAATAATTTACTTCTAGGAACATATTTTATTAAACAGTCCTTATCTAGAAAAATGCAATTATTTTAACAATTGCCTTATTTCTTTAGGACAATAAAATAAAGTTCCATTCATTTTCTTGGATATTCGATAAACATGCACCTATCCATTCTTAGTTCCAACTTACATATCTGCTTTCTCTTTCAGCACATATGTGGGACAATCTTATATCTGAACATGCCACAGACCGAGCTTACATTCAGTCCACAGTTCTATAGATGTCCGAGGTACTAACTTAGAAGAAACTAAATTCAAAATGTAATTTGCAGTTTTCTGGAAATATTCCAAAAACAAATTAGGCAAGTTTTAATAATATGTCATTAGTCTATCCATATCCAAAAGAGACTTATTTTATCTTTCTACTATACCACTCTATTATGGAGTTTACAGTGTAGTCAATCGAGATGTAATCCCTTATTCTGATATGTAACAAAAAGAACTTTTTAGAGATGTGTTCGCCACTACCAAATTGTAGTAACTTAATATATTTTATTGATGCTTCTCCGTTTCAAGTCTTAAAAATCTTGAATTACTTAATTTATTAAGACTTACAATGCGTCAAATAAATATATTAATATTTTGAGTAATCATTTATGAGCGTCACAAAATACTCAAAATCTATCTCTTACGAGTATATTCATTTAACCATACAAATCAGAAAGGATTCATTCTAACTTATCAATAGTTTTATTTCCTTTTAAAAGGAAACATCTTTTAGTCAGATTTCTTTCCAAATAGGATCTACAAGTTGGTAGTGTCTCTACTTTCAATGAACCTTAAGGTCCATCCTTGACCAACTTGAAATCCTATCCAGATTAATATGACTTAAACAAAAGTGCACAGATAAGTTTTACTCAATTTTGAAGAACATATTCTCTTTTGAGGTAGACTAATATTGTTCTGTTTAGGAGAGACATCAATATACAATAAAGGTGTATCATCAATCTCTAACCGAGACATGGAATCCATCAACTAACTATTACTTCGCCAATGTACATTATTATTATCCAATTTACCAGGTATATTGACCCACGAAAGAATCTCACCTTTTAATAAATCAAAACAATAATATTATATACAGCTAATAATAATTATATCAAGATTAAGAGTATAAGTACATTTAATGGTTAGAGAGTTTATTTTATTAAGTCAGTATAAAATATTTATCTCTACCTGGTCCGTTCAATACATACAAAATGTACTACCACAAGAAGCTGGAATTAAACCATTCCCATAATCAAGATAAATTATATTTAATCTTGTGCTACAATCATTCCTGATGGTTTGTCCAATTTCATCATTAGATTGTGAACTCAAACTTTATACTTATATGTATTATTTTCTTAAAATTGGTTGATTATCAAAAGACTCTTTTTCTTTGGTTATGGTCAAATATAATATATCCCAAAAAAATTAGTTTGAAGATATTTTAGCAAAGTTACTCATTATTCAATTTGGACTAAAACCCAACCAAATTTTAAGTGGGCTTAAATGGTTGAATCAAGATAAGTTGAGTTCAACAAATGTGCAAATTAATGACTAGCCCAACTTTGGACAAGTTGGATGGGTCAAATAGATTTGAGCTCGAATTGTCACCCCTATAAAAATTCCATGCACTAAGGGTGTATTTGGTATGAAGGAAAATATTTTCCAATTTTCCCATGTTTGGCCTTAATATTTTGAAAAATATTTTTCTCATGAACTCATTTTCCTCCAATTGGAGGAAAATATTTTCCAATCAAGAGAAGGAAAAATATTTTCCGAAACTCCTTCTCAACCTTTCCCACCCTATTCCTCATTCCCACCCATACCCCACCTCCACCCACCCCACTCCAACCCCAACCTCCGACCCGCACCTACCCACTCCACCCCCACGCTAAATAAAAATATTATTAATAGTACTTTCTTTTCATGTTATAGATATTTTTTTTTTCATTTCAACAAATGAGTATTATTTTTTCATTATATAATTTTATTTTATTTTAACAAAAAAAACTTTCTTTTATGTAGAAAAAGTAATTTTTTTCATTTCAACAAAAAAAGTATTTGTCTTTTCATGATGTAATTTTTTTTTTCATTCTTTTCATAATGTGGAAAAAATATTTCTTTTATTTCAATAAAATAAGTATTTTATTTTCATGTTGTAGAAAGAGTACTATTTTTCAACCAAAAAAGAAGTAATTTTCTTTTTAGTTATGGAGCTCAAATTTCAACGTTATTTTTGCATAAAAAATTAAAGCAACACATTAATTTTTTTGAGTTTGTATATATTTTTAGAGACTTGGAGAGGGGGATAAGGAGAGTAGCATGAAAAAATATTTTCCTACAAAAATATTTTCTTTTCTCTAACCAAACACTAGAAAATATTTTTCGAACAATATTTACCATTTATCAATCAAACAAGGAAAAGTAAGTGATAAAACCACTCATTTTATAGAAATATTTTTCATGAAAACTACTTTCCTTTATACCAAATACACTCTAAATAATTAAACTACAAATATAACCGAAAACAAAAAAAAAAAAAGAGAGTAGGAAATCAAAATTAAAGCATTGTATACCGCCATACAGGGTAAAGGCCAAGGGTATATAAGCTCGGGAGGGTTAACTTGTGTAGCATCGAAGATTATGAGTGGAAAAAGATAATCATAAGATTCCTTTGAACTCGAACTATGATGGATAGTCAAGAGCAGTCGGAAATTAGGCAAGAACAACTTTTTCTAATAAGTGAAATTAAATGGACCGGACTACCCTTAAGGGTAGAGAGTCATCGGCCCCGGAAAATTCATAAGAACTGTATGTACATATGTATATACAGTATATTTCAAATAATATGTATATAGCACCCTAAGACTCAAATCTTAGGCAGTAGTATTGGTCAATTTTTGGGGGGCAGGGAGGGATAGGGGAGAGAGATACACCTTAACTCCGCCACTTTCAAATTCCGAGTTTACCTCTGAGTATAAGTGTCTTGGCAAAAGTTGTAGTTCGTGAAATCAAATTTCTAATGCATCAATAGGTTCATCATTTGAACTCTACTTTCTCTCAGGGGTGGGTGTTTATGGTTCATATTGAATATGAAAATTTCGATTTGGATATTTGATTTTTGGATTAAATAAATGACAATTCAAATTCAATCCAAATAAGTTCGGATTACATTGAATTTTTTTAAATTTAATTTTTGATTAATCGGTTCGGATATTTCGCATTTTGGTTTTGAGTCTATAAATTTGGATGTTTCTTTTTCTTCCAAAAATAAAAACCTAAATAAAGTTTTCATGCTAAATTACCAAAAAAGTTCTCCTTTCTCACTGCAATCATCAAAATAAAGTATTCAAGTAATGATATCATTATCAAGAAAACGGAGAAGGGTCAGATATGCGCCTGTTAATGTCATCCATCCACCTATTGGGCCAAATATGTTCTTCCATTAATGTTTTTGGCTCACAAATGTCATTTGAGTTAACAGATGGACACGTGCCATCGTCCTGTTGGTTCATTCTAAATATTTTGTAATTAATTAAAAAGACCCAATATTCAAACCCAAAAAATCATTTTTGAAAGCAATTCTTCTAAAACTTTTTTACTAAAAAGTGAAGAAAAAAAAAGATTTTTTTTCTAGTTTTTACAAAAAAAGAGATTTTTTTTACTAAAATAATATTTTTGTAAAAACAAATATAAAATCTAAAAAACAATATTTTGTAAAAACTGAAAAAAAAAAAAAAGTAGATGTTTTTTGCTAAAAATTACATTTTTTTCAATTTTTACAAAAGACTCATTTTTTATTCTAGTTTTTTTGTTTCTAGTTTTTTTGATAAACTGGAAACAATTGAAAAAAAAAACTAGAAAAATATGACGTGATGGTGTAAAAATCTCATGACAGGTATCCAACTTAAACTCTATATTATAATACAATAATACACATATATCATCGTTGTAAAAATGGGAAAAACTAGACTTAGCAAAAACTGAAAAATTTGCTTTGATATGACTAGTTTTTTTGCTAAACAGGAAAAAACTTGAAAAAAAAAAAGTTATATTAAAAAATGAGTCTTTTGTAAAAACTGAAAAAAGCTAGAAATTTTAGCAAAAACATCTACTTTTTTGTAGTTTTTAAAAAAATATTGCTTTTTAGATTTTAGTATAAAAATTTATTTTTTTGTAAAAACTGGAAAAATAATACATTTTTTTCTTCAGTTTTTAGTAAAAAAGTTTTAGAAGAATTGCTTTCGAAAATTATTTTTTGGGTATGAATAATGTGTCTTTTTAATTACTTATGAAATATTTAAAATGGACCAACATGATGATGACACGTGTACCTCCGTAAACTCAAATGGCATTTGTGAGCAAAAAACATTAATGGAAGGACATATTTGGCCCAATGGGTGGATGGAGGGCATTATTGATCCAAAACGTATAGTTCAGGGGCATATCTGACCCTTCAAGAAAATACAATAAAGACATTAATAAGGTCGATTAGAAGTAAAACTATGTCCAAATAAAAGGTATTCTAGTGGTAACTTAGTAATTAATATTGAATATATGAGATAATGTCTAATGGGTAGAGATTAGATTTATTACCATATGCACATGGATAATTGACTAAATATAAAGTATAAATTTTTTAAATTTTCGGATTTAATTTTTAAACTTCTTAGATTCTAGATTAGATACTGGATTTGGTACTTCAGATTTATAAATTAATTCACCAGAGTAATAGTTTCAGGATAAGAATTCAAGGAACAATGGCAAGTCAATAACTCAAAGTCAATAACCCGATCCTCAAAACTCAGTGGAACCCAAATACAAATTGTCAAAGTTTTGGATAAATGAACTAGGGTCTTATCAGTATCCAGCTATAACCAACCCCTAAGTGAAATGTCAAACTACTGAATAACTTGCCACTACAACAAAATGTATATGTAGCTACGAAATTTAAGCTACAAATCTAAATTTCGTAGCTATTACTCACTAATAGCCACAAAAATTAGAATTTTTTTGGCTATCTATAAATTCTTAAAATTTCTTAGCCACAAAACCAACAAGCTAATTCATTATTTTTGCTATAATTACTAATTTTCGTGGCAACAACTACCTAAACAGCTACAAACTTATTGCTACAGTAAACTTTCATAGCTATTTATAAATTTTTGTCACGGTTATGTCACGACCCGGATTTCCCATCCTCGGAAGTCGTGATGCTGTCTACTAATAGGAGCAAGGCAAGCCAACTCTTATCTACCTTTTTCAGTATAAAAATCTTTCTTTTAACGATTTAACAATATTAATGTAAATAAAGCGGAATAAATTAGATAAGCGGAAGACTTATGTTAATAACACTGAATAAAATACGGAATCTCAACATAAACCTCTACCCAAGAACTGGTGTCACATTACTCACGAACTTCTAAGAATACTAAACACAACCGTTTGAAAGAAATATAAAATTATTTGTCTCGAATGCTTGAGATAACAAATTGAAAACAAAGATAGAGGAGACGCTGGGCCTGCGGACGCCTGCAAGGCTACCTCGATGTCTCACTGGTCTGACTTCTAACACCACGCTACTGTTGCTGTTGTACAAAACCTGTATCTGTGCAAAAGAGTATAGAGTGTAGTATCAGCACAACCGACCCCATGTGCTGGTAAGTGCCTAGCCTACCCCGGCGAAGTAGTGACGAGGCTAGAACCAGGCACTCACATAAACCTGTGTAGTTTAAAATATATATACATGTACAGCAAAGAAATACGGGAAAATAAACAGTCAATAAATGAAGGAAAAAACATATGGTGGGGAGACAACAATTACAAATAGTAAATCTCGATGTAAGGACATAGGCAGCCCACAACAACAAACACCAAGATAAACATACAGGTACCAATAATTATAATGGCACGCAACCCGATTCTAATATATAGCAACACTGTTGCGGCGTATAACCCGATCTACAAATATCATTTATCATTTACTCATTCCGCTGCGTGCAATATGATCAATATCATTTATCATTTAATATCTGTTGCGGCGTGCAGCCCGATCCATATCATTTACTATTTAATCATGCTACGGCGTGCAACCCCATCCACAATTATCACTGTTGCAGCATGCAACCTGTTCCACAAATATCATTTATTATTTTTACTCACTCAAACAGCAATCACAATTAAGGGGCAAGGGAATGAACTGAAAAATATTAATAGGGGTCCAATAAGGACTCAATAATGTACAATAAAATTTCCAGCAAGGAATATATCAACAGTTCCATAATTTGGCGAGGAGATAATTCAATAATTCTTCCTCTTTCTTTCATATCTTAGTTGTAATTCATTTTGCTACTTGAGATAATGCTCCAAAGGGCTTAACCAATTCGTGTAGTTACCAATTCATCTCATAACTTGAGCCTAAAACTCCTCAAATATTAAATATCATAATTTCGTTCACAAGCTCTTCACAACATAAAGAATTCATCATTTAAGCATGGAAGATACGACAACAAATCAAAATATTCACATTATAAAGACTCACGGTCATGCTAGACACCGACTTATAGATACTCGTTATTTTGCCTATATGTCGTACTCGACAGGTAGCAATTAAAAAATATGACTCAACTCCTATTCCCTCAAGCTAGGGTAGACCAAACACTTACCTCGAAGATTTATAGCCAACTCAATCCTTAAGCACCGTTTTTCCTTCTAAATTTGGCTTCAATTCAATTGTATCTATATACAATTGATTCAATATCATCAAAAAATATTCAACAATCCAATTCGAATGCCTAAATATACTTTTCTAAACATTCTTCCAAAAATTTCAAAATCTGACCCCGGGCCCGCTTGGTCAAAACACGAAGTTCGAACAAAATTTCGATTACCCATTCACTCATGAGCCCGAATATATAATTTTCTCTCAAGTTCGACCCCAAAATGAGGTCTAATTCACAAAATCTTTGAAAACCCTAACCCTACCCAATTATCTAGTTTCTACCTATTTTCACATGTTTTAGGCCTAGAATTCAAATGTTTTTGAAGGAAAATGAAGAAAACGAGTTAAACAATACTTACCCAAGAAAATTTGATGAAGAAACACTCCAAAAATTGTCTAGAAGTTGTGGAAAAGAGAGAGTTTGAGAAATGGGATGAAAATCCCATTTCTGTTCTGTTTTAGAGCTTAAAAATCACTTAGGCGAAGTTTCTCTATGCGATTGCGGAGCATGGCATGCGACCGCATTGAGTCAGGGGAAAATGGTCACTGCGAACGTGAGGGGGGAGATGCGATCGCCTAGAAGGAGCAGGCTGCTCATTACGGTCGCGAATAAGACCATGCGATTGCAAAGAGGAAATATGGGGCTGCTCAGATTAAAGTTATGCGATCGCGGGATGGACTATGCGATCACATAAAAGAAATTGGGCTCCTAGAAATTTACACTATGCGATCGCATAGAACAAAGAACTGGGCAGCATCAGACAGCAAATTCTGCAATTTTTTTAAGTCTAAAACCACCCCGACACCTATCCGAAACTCATCCGAGCCCTCGGGGCTCCAAACCAAATATGCTCACTAACTCAAAAACATCCTACGAACTTACTTGTGCGATTAAATCGCCAAAATAACATAAAAAAATGATGAACTAAGCCTTAAAATCCAAGATTTCTTTCAGATTTGCATGCATAGTTAGAGAAGAATACATAAGCACATATATCGATGCGGCGTGCATCCCGATCCCACCAATTAAGCCTTAAAATCCAAGATTTCTTTCAGATTTGCATGCATAGTTAGAGAAGAATACATAAGCACATATATTGATGCGGCGTACATCCCGATACCACCAATCCTCCCTTATTCCTCTATAATAGTTACAATAAAAGTATGTATGTATGTATATATATATATATATATATATATATATATATATATATATATATATATATATATATATATATATATATATATATATATTGCGGCGCGGAACCTGATTCCACCAATCCATCCTTATTGCTCCTCAGTATATCAACCGTATTGTTTCTGTTGCAGCATACAACCCGATCCCACATGTCCACCCTTATTAATCCTATTGCGAAATGCTATCCGATCCTAACAGACAATATAAATTCTCCCTTATTCATCCTCAATATGTCACCCTTATTCCTGTTATTATGGTGTGTAACCTGATCCCATCATACAAAAACTTAAATCAACAACAACAACAACAACAACTCAACAACTCAATTACAAGAATTTCTAATACCAAGAGTATGAGTACACGACAACAAGAGAATCATGTAAAAATCAAAGGAATATAACAACCTTTACAAAAACAACAAGACATGGAAGGCACGTGATAACTACACAAGTATAACATATAGGCATAGAGTCATAGAGGAACACACAAAGAGATAAATAAATGCTAACAATATCATATAGAGCATGTAAGTGTAGCCTAACAACAAGATACAATGTATTATGACAATTTGATCAAAGGCATGAAAAAAGACAAGACAATCTAACCGGTCAACACCACATATAAATTGTGTACTCACTCGTCACCTTGCGTACTCAACTTTCACATATCAAAATAGTACAAATGACTCAATTCCTAAGGGGTGGTCCCCTCCCCCCTCCCCCCCCACAAAAAAAGATAGGAAATATACTTACCTCAATTCGGCCAACCCAATACTCAATTTAGCTTTTTCTTTACCAATTCATCATCGTTTGGCCCAATCTAGTCAAAGAAGACTTAAATACATCAAACAATGCAGGAGAAAACTATTTCAATTAACAAAACTATGATCCTTATACAATTTGCGAAAGGTCAACAAAAGTCAACTCCCTAGGCCCGCACTTTGAAACCCAACAAAATTTATAAAACCCAAACACTTATTCAATTATGAGTCCAGCCATACTAGTTTCACTCAAATCTGACTCCGAATCGATATTCAAAAACTCAAAAATTCACTTTATGATATTTGAGACAAACCCTCAAATTTCACTTTGAAATCATCAATCAAATGCTGATAATAGGTGAATTTAACTATAATCAGGCCCTAAATAACCACCTTATTGTATAGTTTTGATGATAAAAGTGATAACAAAATGCTCTGATTAGAGTTTTTCATGTTTTGCAGGATATATTTGACAAGAGAAGGCTATGGAGCACTTTTGGGATCAAATATGAAGAAAAAGAGGCCAATCGTAAAAATTCCGCCAAGTGAACCACACTAAACAGCTCAAGTCAGACCAGAAGAAGGAGTGTCGCGGTTCCACCGTGACCGTGGTAGAAGAGGGTCACAGACAAAGTGAGAATCAGAGAGCATGTTTCGCCGCGGTTCAACCGCGACCGCGGTTCAACCGCGGCGAAGGCGGAGAACTTCAGGGACTAAAGTGAAAACACGGGATTTTTAGCCCAAACCCCTATTTTAAACACTAGACTTCACCCAAGAGAGGCATGTATTGATTTGGAGAGTATTTTTACAAGAAAAACAATTGTGAGAGATCACCCAAAACATCTTTCTTCTTTTCTTTAATTTTTCTTGCAAGTTTTATGATGAATATTATTTTAGCTTGTTTACTCATAGTTATGAGTAGCTAAATGCTTTGTCTAAGGTTTTGATTGAACCTATTGGGGGATGAACTTCTTGTTTATGTGAATACAAATTTCTAGTTTCAATCTCTATTTGTTCAACTTTGTGTTTGTTGTAGTTAATTGGCAGGATCCTCAATTAACTATGCCTATTTAGTGTGTATAACTCGGTAGAGAGTGCTTATTTAGGTTATTTTTGAAAAATACCACTCCCAAAGTATATGAGGGATCAATGACTACGGGTTTAAAGGCGGGATTAGGGATAATGAACCTTGGGTGCAATCTAAAGTGAAATGTGTTAATTAAAGCTAGCAAGTGTATCTCGGGAGAGTGAATTTAGTATATTATTGTGATTACTCGGGAGAGATTTGCGGTAAGATGAGCGTTCATGATTGATAGAGAGGTGTTGGTTAATTTGTATGAAGCACAAACATAAGGGATTCCATCAATAGGGGAAGTCATTACCTTAGCGTTTTCTCATCATTGTTTACGACCTTAACATCCTTAGTTTACAGCTGTTTATTTATTTGAAATTTTAGTTATTAAAGACACCATTAACTATGTTTCAAACGTTTGGGGAAATTGGTTCTCAAGCATTTAGTGGGTCTAAAGATAGTGATTGATAGGTTAACTCTCTATGGATTCGACTCTAGGAAGACTTCTCAGGTTATATTTGCAACGTCCGCATTGTCGTTTTACAAGGAATAGTTGGGCGTGATCAAATTTTGGCACCGTTGCTGGGGAGTTAATGGAATTATCAATCACCATTGATAGAAATACAAAAATTCTTAGTGTAGTCAGTTTTCTCATGGTTGTCGACGTGGTTGCATAGGTGTATGCCTAGAAACTCTACGAGGGCTGGAGAACTACTTGAAGGACTTTCAAACCCTGAGAAAACATCTAGGATATTGAACCGTGCCAACAAAAGACTTCAACAATCCCAACAAACTCACAAACTCGAAATTGACATGGGTGACGTAGTCAACATCGATGGAAATGTCAGAGAAATGGCAACTCATGTGCCTGAGACTGCACTATATGATTGGGCAACCTAGAGCTAACAATCTGGCCACTGCCATTATTGTGCCCATGATACAAGCTGAATCGTTCCATATCACGAACAACATGTTGCACTTATTACAAAACAAGGGGCTATTTTATGGGACACAAGCTGAAGATCCCTAGTAGTACTTGAAGAACTTCCTGTCGATTTGCAAAACCCAAAGGCAACCTAACGTAAATCAGGAATCAATCAGACTGTTATTGTTTCCATTCTCACAGACAGGGGCTGCTTAGATTTGGCTAAACTCACTCCCCATAAACTCTATAGAAACTTGGGATTAGTTGGTCAAGCAATTTCACATCAAGTTCCATCCGCCCAACAAAACAGCTCGACAAATTGATGAGATCATGAGCTTTAAACAGAAACTAATGAATATACTGCATGAGACATGGAGCCGGTTTAAAGGAATGTTGGTTATATGTCCACACCATGGTATTCCAAATCAGATGTTGGGACATCGGTTCTACATGGACTGTCTGAAAGCATGAAGAACATTGTAGATGCCTTAGCTGGTGGGGAATTTTAGAGCAAAACTTGGAGAGAAGGCCAGAGTCTGCATGAAAAAATGGCTCAGAATTTGGAGTGGACGACTAGGAATGCACCTATCACTCCAGCGGTGCATTCAGTGCCTTTTGTTCCATCAAATTCCATGGCTAAAAATGTGGCAACCTTAGTGACACAGATGAGCATACTCACCAAAAAGGTGGAGGAATTAGGGCAGAAACAGCAAGTGCATATTGTAGACACTACCAATGGGGGCTTGTGCACATCTTGCATTAGTCAGCCAGTTGGTAATCCTTGGAATGCAGAACATGATCATCATCAGCAGCACCCTGAAACATGAACTATATGTCAAACTATGGAGGGTAGAGATAGGGAAATCAGAACTGGGGTCAGCAAACTCGGTAACCATACATACCTCCTCAGCCACAGTACAACGCTGGAAGCATGGGAGATATGAACCCCCCAACAATGTGGAACCTTATCCAAGGCCACAGGAGTACAACAATCAGCAGCAAGGATATCCCTCACCTCAGCAGTAGCATGGTGGAAGGCAAGAAGATGGGTTCACTAGACTTGAAGCAATGATGCAGCAGGTTATTGGCTCCAATGAAAAAAATAAATGAAAGAGTAGATGCACATGATGCGGAAATCAAAAATATTAAAGTGCATTTGTGCCAGATTTCAATGTCTTTGAACAACCGTCCTCAAGGGACGCTACCTGCAGATACCCAAATCAATCTAAAAGATCAGGGCCCAAAGAAGCTAATGGCGGTGAGTCTCCATAATGGCATGGATCTAGACGTAGAGCAAGAGAGAGCTCGAGAAAACATACAGGATGAGACACTCATTCCAGTGCCCATTGAGCTGGATGAGTCTACGATATTGATAGAGGCGACAGTCCGGCCTGCTCAGGAAGAAAAGAACATGCAGTATGAGACTGAGAAAGTAGCTGAGCCAGTTGAAGATCCAGTAACTGACATAGTAGCTGAGAAAGAGAAGTCCCAAGTGGTTGGAAAAAAGAGACCTCATGCACCCTTTCTGCAGAGGTTGGATAAGCATCAAAAGGAGCAGCAGTATAAAAAGTTCATTGAGATATTCAAACAAATCCAGGTAAACATTCCATTGATTGAAGCTTTAAAGGAGATGCATGGATATGCGAAAATGATGAAGGACTTGATGTCCCGAAAGTTTTACTTCCAAGACTTGGCCACGGTGACACTTAATCAAACATGTAGTGCAGTGGTAACTAGACCTATTACTGAAAAGCTTTCTGATCCAGGCAGCTTTACAATTCCTTGCACTATTAGAAATTTTGCCTTTGCTAAGGCACTCTGTGATTTAGGGACCAGCATTAATCTTATGCCCCTGGCTATTTATAAGGGGCTGGGTATTGAGAGAGCTAGACCCACCTCTATGCTGTTGCAGCTAGCCGACAGGATTGTGAAGCGTCCATTTAGTATCCTTGATGATGTGCTTATTCGAGTGGGGAAATTTATGTTTCTCGCAGATTTTGTAATCTTGGACTGCAAAGTGGATGAAGAAATTCCAATAATATTAGGAAGACCATTCTTGGTCACGCAGAGAGCCTTGATTGATTGTGAGACTGGGGAGCTCAAGATGAGTCTCAATGATGAAGAAATTGTTGGAAACACGTTCTCAATGTAATATACTAAAACGTGTGTTCTTTTGTATAGGTTTTGATGAATGACAAACGAAGCGAAAATTGATATATGACGAAGTTCAAGAAACAAGCGCACAATTGATATACAACGAGATTCAAGCTCAAGATAAAGTTTTATAGTTTAATTGAGTCATTCTTAATTGTGATCTTGATCCTACAACTTGACTCGTAACATGGCTTCTCTCATAAAACTATTTTCCAAAATCATGCATATTTAATTTAATGTCAAATGATTTTAAATCATGCATATTTACAGTAGTCAAAATAATTTTTAGACATGCCTTAAAATCTGGACTAAGATAATCGATTATGTACTTATGATAATCGATTGTTTTAAGCCAAGACTGCATGACAATCGATTGTGAACTAATGACAATCGATTGTGAGTAAGACAGTGAGCATCAGGTTTTTCAAACCTGCATGACAATCGATTGTGAACTAATGACAATCGATTGTGACTGAGGCAGTGTCCATAAAAGTTTTTCAAAACTCAGAATAATCGATTATGAACTAATGGTAATCGATTATGTTGAGACAGTGTCCTCCAGTGATTTTCAAATTTATTAAATAATCGATTGTTACATTGGACAATCGATTGTCAAAGAGACAGTGTCTAAAATGTTTTTCAAAAACTGATAAGTAATCGATTGTTGACTTTGTGCAATCGATTGTGAAGCTGACCGTTGTCGTAAAGTTTTCAAATACCGTCAGGTAATCGATTATTGATTCTGTATAATTGATTGTTTTCATTAAAATCCGGAAAAGATTTTTTGAACGTTATTGGGTAATCGATTATTGATTTTGTATAATCGATTGTTTTGATTAAAATCCGAAAAAGATTTTTTGAACGTTGCTGAGTAATCGATTGTTGATTCTGGACAATCGATTGTTTGTGGTAAAATCTGGAAAGGATTTTTTGAACGTTGCCAGTAATCGATTATGGATTGTAAGTAATCGATTATCAAGCGTAAAATCTGAGATTGAATTTTGATCTGACTGGCAGACAATCGATTGTTGGGGTTTGACAATCGATTGTCAGTGAGTAAAATCAGCAACTCTTAATTGGCAATTAGGCAACGGTAATGCCAAGTTTTTCAACTATAAATACAGCTTCATTTCAGTGTTTTAAACACAACAACATACTACAACTGATCATTACATTGCTATAAGCTTGCATACTTTTGTTTATCATTTTATATTCAATTTCATAAAGCTTTTGAGAGCCATATTCTTGTCCAAAGTTGTTGTGATCTAGAGCTTACTTCTTTTACTCATATCTACTCATTAAGGAGTGTATAGTGTTTTATACACTTGTAAGAGAATTGTAATTCTCTTGTTGTAAGGAACTTGTGTTTCCTTGGTTGAAGTCTTGGAGTGTTGTATCTCCGAGCAAAGGTGTTAAGGCTTGTGTCTTTAAGTTGTAAAGGTTTGTTGAGCACCCGTAAGCTTAACAAGTTAGTGAAAAATCTCGAGAGAGTCTCTCGGGGACTGGACTAGCCACGTGTTGTGGTGAACCAGAATATATCGGTGCATTCTTTCCTTTTTGTTTATTTAACGCACTTATTTATTTCCTGCAAATTTTAATTTCCGCAAGTTTACGCTAAATTTTATTATAACGCTATTCACCCCCCCCCCCCTCTAGCGTTAAGCGCTTTATCTAACAATTGGTATCGGAGCCCAACTCTCTGAAAACTTAACAGTTTGAGAGAACCATCCATGGCTTCTACTCGTGATTCTTTTGCAGGAATTGATGAAGGACAGTGCTCCACACGACCACCTCTATTCAACGGTACAAATTACACGTACTGGAAGGAGAGGATGAAGATCTTCGTTCAGTCCAACAGCTTTCACCTTTGGAAGGTGATAATGAAGGGAAACCAAATTCCAACAAAGAAGGTGGAAAACGAATGGGTTCCCAAGTCCGAGGATGAGTATGACGCGGATAACATCCGAAAGGTTCAAAATAATGCTAAAGCAATTAATTTATTATATTGTGCTGTTAATGCTGACGATTACAGGAAAATATCGTGTTGCACAACGGCAAAGGAGATGTGGGACAAGCTAGAAGTTACGTACGAAGGTACGGACCAGGTAAGGGAAGCAAAAATTGATTTCCTAACCCATTCTTATGAATTATTTCACATGAAGGAAGGTGAAAAGGTGGACGAAATGTTTGAGCGATTTTCAATAATCGTAAATGACCTACATGCTCTCAAGAAAACATTCACGGATAGAGAGCTCGTGCGAAAAATTCTTAGAAGTCTCACACCGGCATGGAGATCAAAGGCCGATGCAATTCAAGAATCCATTGGCGTTTCAAACGTCACCATCGACGCACTAAGAGGTAACCTTAAGACCTATGAATCTACTATTCTTAACCCTTTTGTTGATGATCAAAGGAGGCAAAGAATAGCTCTAAAGGCGAGCACAAGCCAACCGCAAATTGATGAGGAAGGAGACAACGAGTTTGGACTCGTTATCAAAAGATTTCAAAAGTTCATGCGCAAGGAGTATGAACGCAAGGGCAAAAAGCAAGGCAAACAAATCAAGTGCTATGAATGTGGTGAAACCGGGCACATCAAATCAAATTGCCCAAACATCAAAAAGGAGAAGAAACCTTTTAAAAAGCAACGTGCATACATTTCTTGGGGAGGCGACTCCGGAGATGAGTCAAGCGAAGGAGAAGAAGACGAAGCAGCAAATCTTTGCCTTATGGCACAAGAAGACAACAAAGATGAGGTATGTCAAATTTCGTCTAAAAACTTCTTTACTCTTGAAGAAATGCGAACTGCTTTTGATGAATTATATGCTGAGTTTATTAAGGCTTCAAAAACTGTTAAGGGCGTAAAAGAAAATGCTTCTCTAAAAGAAAAAGATTTTCAAAAACAGCTTTCTTTAAAAGAAAAGGATTTAGAAAAACTGGTTTTAGAAAATGAGAAGCTGAAAGAGGAAAACAAGTTTTTTGGAAAAAGAAGTTCCGATAAGCCCGAAAGCTCTACTAGAAATTGCACTTCTTGTTTGCATAGAATGAAGTAAGTAGGCTTAAAGGCACATTAGATAAGTTTAATTCTTCGCACAAAAACTTGAATGATGTTCTTGTTAACTTGAAATCAACCAAGCATGGAATAGGCTTTAAGAATGAAGAAAAGGTTGAAGCTAAACCCCAACAACCTAAAGCTCAACCTAGGATTAACAATAGAAATGCTTATCCTAGAAACAACAACTCTAGAGCCAATATGCATGCTAGACAAAATGCTGAACATTTTAGAAGACCTAGGAATGACTTACCACCTAGAAATAGTCACCCTAGAAATGATGCATACTTTAGGCCAAATTTTGAACCCCTTAGAAGACCTAGCAATGGCCCTCAACCGAGAAACAATCACTCTAGAAATGCTGCCCATCCTAGAGCTCATAGTAGGAGAAATAATTCTCATGAAATGCGAAATAGTCATAGTGTTCAAAATAGAGTAAGAAATTTTCATCCGTCTAGTTACTATGAACCTAGAAGGATGCATAACCCAAATGTGACTTGTCATTATTGTAGACGTATTGGTCATATTGCTCCTGCATGCTTTACACGTCATAGACATATTACTCAATCGCATCATTATAATATGTCTAACCCCCAAGGATCCAAGATGGCATGGGTACCTAAAGAACATTAATTTGTTTTGTAGGTGTGCTTGAAGGGATCAAGTGTACTATGGTACCTTGATAGTGGATGCTCCAAGCATATGACGGGAGATGAATCCAAATTCCTTCAATTAGAGCACAAAGAAGGAGGAAGTGTTATCTTCGGGGATAACAATAAAGGAAAGATCATCGGCATCAGCTCGGTCGGTAAGGATGAAAAATCCTCTATTAAGCATATATTACTTGTTAAAGGATTAAAGCATAATCTCTTAAGCATAAGCCAATTGTGTGACAAGGGAAATCTTGCTTTATTTGATTCGGATGAATGCTTAGTGTTCAGACGTAGTGATTTCAAAATTATCCTCCGTGGTTTTAGAGTGGATAATATTTATAAGGTTGATCTTGCTAATTCCTCACCCGATTATGTTGATTGTCTAATGAGTAAAGAGGATGATACTTGGCTATGGCATCGTAGAGTAGCACATATCAATATGCATCTTTTGAACAAATTGATTTCTCAAAACTTAGTTGTTGGTCTTCCCAATTTAAAATTTGAAAATGACTCTATTTGTGACTCGTGTCAAAAGGGGAAGCAAACAAAAGCATCTTTCAAATCTAAAAATATTGTTTCAACTTCTAGACCATTGCAATTACTTCATATGGATTTATTTGGTCCCTCTCGCATTGAAAGTCTAGGAAGAAATAGATATGCTTTTGTGATTGTTGATGATTACTCGAGATTTACTTGGACTTTATTTCTTGCCAATAAAAGTGATGCTTTTCAAAATTTTAAATATTTTCTTAAGCGTGTTCAAAATGAGAAAGAAACAACCGTCACTTCAATTAGAAGTGATCATGGGGGAGAGTTTGATCACAATCTCTTTGCGGACTTCTGTGACGAACTCGGAATCGAGCATACCTTTTCCGCTCCACGTACACCACAACAAAATGGGGTGGTGGAAAGGAAAAATAGGTGTCTCGAAGAGATGGCTAGAACGATGCTCAACGAAGGTAAGATACCCAAACATTTTTGGGCGGATGCCGTGAGTACCGCTTGCTATGTTCTAAATAGAGTAGTAATTCGGCCGATACTCATGAAAACCCCCTATGAACTTAATAAGGGTAGAAAACCAAATATTTCCCATTTTAGAGTTTTTGGTTGCAAATGTTTTGTTCATAACAATGGCAAAGACCAATTGGGTAAATTTGATGCTAAGTCGGATGAAGGTATTTTCATTGGATATTCCTCACGTAGTAAAGCACATAGGGTCTTTAATAAAAGAACCCAAATTGTGGAGGAATCCCCTCATGTTGTATTTTCCGAAAATAATGCTCGCTTGGCAAGAAAGGATTCCGATTTTGATCTTGCAGGTATCTTAGATAGCTTGAAAGACAAAATACAAGAGGAACCACCCAAGGAAAATAAAGATGAAACTGAGGAACAACCAACGGAAGAAGCGCCACAATTGGAAAAAGAAATGAATATGCCTAACGAGTGGAGGACAATCAAAGATCACCCTCTCGAACAGGTAATTGGCAACGTTGGAGACAAGGTAAGTACCCGAAACTCTCTCAAAAATACCTTAGAACATACTGCTTTTGTTTCTCAAATTGAACCCAAAACCATCTCAGAAGCAATTGGGGATGAATTTTGGACCTTGGCAATGCAAGAGGAGCTTAACCAATTCGAACGCAATGACGTTTGGGATTTGGTGCCAAGGCCCGAAGGTCATACCATAATTAGTACGAAATGGATTTTTTCGCAATAAACTAGATGAAAATGGTATAATCACTAGAAACAAATCTAGGCTTGTAGCAAAAGGCCATAATCAAGAAGAAGGTATTGACTATGAGGAAACATATGCTCCCGTAGCTAGATTAGAAGCTATTCGCTTATTGCTTGCATTTGCCTCTTCTATGAATTTCAATTTATATCAAATAGATGTGAAAAGTGCTTTTCTAAACGGTTTTATTCAAGAAGAAGTTTATGTTGAACAACCCCCCGGTTTTGAAAACTTTAAATCTCCCGATCATGTTTTCAAGCTCAAAAAGGCTCTCTATGGTTTAAAACAAGCTCCCCGAGCTTGGTATGAAAGATTAAGTAAGTTTCTTTTGGAAAATGATTTCAATAGGGGGAAAGTTGACACAACTCTCTTTGTTAAGCATAAAAACAATGATATTTTGTTAGTTCAAATATATGTAGATGATATTATATTTGGTGCTACTAACAATGTTTTATGCAAGGAATTTTCCGATTTAATGACAAGCAAATTTGAGATGTCTATGATGGGTGAGTTAACATTCTTTTTGGGATTACAAGTAAAGCAAATGAAAGAAGGTACATTCATTTATCAAGCCAAATATTGCAAAGAATTGCTGAAACGATTTGAGATGAACAATGCAAAAGAAATGGCAACTCCCATGAGCACATCCGATCATCTAGAAAAAGATGAGAAAGGTAAGGAAGTCGACACCAAAAAGTATCAAGGTATGATTGGCTCTCTTCTTTATCATACTGCTAGTCGTCCGGACATCATGTTTAGCATGTGCTTATGCGCTCGTTATCAATCGTGTCCGAAGGAGTCTCACCTTACTGCGGTAAAATAGATTTTAAGGTATCTTGTTGGTACTACAAATGTGGGTCTATGGTACCCCAAAGGCTCTTCATGCCAACTTGTTGGCTACTCCGATTCCGATTTTGCTGGATGCAAATTGGACCGCAAGAGCACTAGTGGCACTTGCCATTTGCTCGGTAGCTCTCTCGTTTCTTGGTTTAGCAAGAAACAAGTAAGTGTTGCGTTGTCCACAACCGAGGCTGAATATGTAGCCGCGGGGAGTTGTTGCGCTCAAATCCTATGGATGAAACAACAACTCTTGGACTATGGCCTAAGTCTGGATCATATCCCTCTTAGATGTGATAATACTAGTGCCATATGCTTGACGAAGAACCCCGTTCTTCATTCGCGAATGAAACACATTGAAATTAGACATCATTTTATTAGAGATCACGTTATCAAAGGCGATGTCGAAATTGAATTTGTTGAAACCAAAAATCAATTGGCAGACATCTTTACAAAGCCTTTAGAGAAAGAGTCCTTCTTCCGAATTCGCAGTGAACTCGGGATCCTTGACTCCACGTTGATCTAAGTCATGCATTGCATTTTTTTTTGTTACATGATTTCTAACTTGAGCGTCGGAGACGTCTAACAATTTTTGCAGGTATCGCCCCAAAGGAAAGGGGAATTATAAAGCTTGACGTACAACAATCGGTTTCCGTCGTCTAAAAATAGATTATTTCGTATCAATAATCGATTATGTTGCTATTATTCGGGTTGATGTTGCTGTAATTTCTTTCCAATAAATGAACAAGTTTTATTTACATCTTTGGCATCTTCTTCTTTTATTTTTGCTAATGGCAAAAGGGGGAAGATAACGGGTATGATGCACTCAAGTTATAAGCTCAAATTGAGGGGGAATTCTCAAATTGAGGGGGAACAAATTGCATACTTGTTGCATGTATATACTTGTCTTGCATATCCCGCTTAATGTTTGCCACTATCAAAAAGGGGGAAATTGTTGGAAACACGTTCTCAATGCAATATACTAATATGTGTGTTCTTTTGTATAGGTTTTAATGAATGACAAACGAAGCAAAAATTGATATATGACGAAGTTCAAGAAACAAGCGCACAATTGATATACAACGAGATTCAAGCTCAAGACAAAGTTTTATAGTTTAATTGAGTCATTCTTAATTGTGATCTTGATCCTACAACTTGACTCGTAACATGGCTTCTCTCATAAAACTATTTTCCAAAATCATGCATATTTAATTTAATGTCAAATGATTTTAAATCATGCATATTTACAGTAGTCAAAATAATTTTTAGACATGCCTTAAAAATCTGGACTAAGATAATCGATTATGTACTTATGATAATCGATTGTTTTAAGCCAAGACTACATGACAATCGATTGTGAACTAATGACAATCGATTGTGAGTAAGACAGTGAGCATCAGGTTTTTCAAACCTGCATGACAATCGATTGTGAACTAATGACAATCGATTGTGACTGAGGCAGTGTCCATCAAAGTTTTTCAAAACCCAGAATAATCGATTATGAACTAATGGTAATCGATTATGTTGAGACAGTGTCTTCCAGTGATTTTCAAATTTATTAAATAATTGATTGTTACATTGGACAATCGATTGTCAAAGAGACAATGTCTAAAATGTTTTTCAGAAACTGATAAGTAATCGATTGTTGACTTTGTGCAATCGATTGTGAAGCTGACCGTTGTCGTAAAGTTTTCAAATACCGTCATCGATTATTGATTCTGTATAATCGATTGTTTTGATTATCCGGAAAAGATTTTTTGAACGTAATTGGGTAATCGATTATTGATTTTGTATAATCGATTGTTTTGATTAAAATCCGGAAGAGATTTTTTGAACGTTGCTGAGTAATCGATTGTTGATTCTGGACAATCGATTGTTTGTGGTAAAATCTGGAAAAGATTTTTTGAACGTTGCCAGTAACCGATTATGGATTGTAAGTAATCGATTATCAAGCGTAAAATCTGAGATTGAATTTTGATCTGACTGGCAGACAATCGATTGTTGGGGTTTGACAATCGATTGTCAGTGAGTAAAATCAGCAACTCTTAATTGGCAATTAGGCAACGGTAATGCCAAGTTTTTCAACTATAAATACAGCTTCATTTCAGTGTTTTAAACACAACAACATACTACAACTGATCATTACATTGCTATAAGCTTGCATACTTTTGTTTATCATTTTATATTCAATTTCATAAAGCTTTTGAGAGCCACATTCTTGTCCAAAGTTGTTGTGATCTAGAGCTTACTTCTTTTACTCATATCTACTCATTAAGGAGTATTTTGTTTGAGTGTTTAGTGTTTTATACACTTGTAAGAGAATCGTAATTCTCTTGTTGTAAGGAACTTGTGTTTCCTTGGTTGAAGTCTTGGAGCGTTGTATCTCCGAGCAAAGGTGTTAAGGCTTGTGTCCTTAAGTTGTAAAGGTTTGTTGAGCACCCGTGCTTAACAAGTTAGTGAAAAATCTCGAGAGAGTCTCTCGGGGACTGGACTAGCCACGTGTTGTGGTGAACCAGAATATATCGGTGAGTTCTTTCCTTTTTGTTTATTTAACGCACTTATTTATTTCCTGAAAATTTTAATTTCCGCAAGTTTACGCTAAATTTTATTATAACGCTATTCACCCCCCCCCCCCCAGCGTTAAGCGCTTTATCTAACAGAAATTACATTCAATGTGCAGAAGTCTATGAGGCGGACAAGTGAGTTCACCAATTGCTCTCTTATTGATGTTGTGGATGTAATAGTGGAGTCTGATGATGAGGTATTGACTATGGAGGACCCCCTTGCTACATCATTGATGAATTTAGATGAAGTGAATGGTGAGGATTTGGCGGAATGGGTGTTGGCATTGGAAGGTAGAGGGTTCTGGGATAGAAATCTAGAGTTTGAGCCCTTGCACTTAGAAAAGGGAGAGACCCCTCCAGCAAAATCGTCCATTGAAGAGCCACCTAATCTGGAACTAAAGCCATTGCCAGCTCACCTCAGGTATGAATTTCTGGGACCCGACTCCACACTACCTGTCATTATCTCATCTGGTTTGTTAGATGTGCAGGTTCAACAACTTTTGCAGGTGCTAAGGGAGTGCAAAACAACCATTGGGTGATGTCACACATCAAGGGGATTAGCCCCGCCTACTGCATGCACAAGATTCTGCTGGAAGAGGGGCACAAACCTTCCAGGGAACATCAGAGCAGGCTGAACCCCAACATGAAGGAAGTGGTGAAGAAGGAAATGATAAAGTAGTTGGATGCGGGAATTATTTTTCCAATCTCTGACAACAGCTGGGTTAGCCCAGTTCAATGTGCTCCTAATAGGGTGGCATGACGATTATGAAGAATGAAAACAATGAACTAATATCTACAAGACTTCAAGGAGCTGTAAATGCTATTGAGGTTGAGGAAATTCTTGGAACTTTTCCAGACGAGCAGTTGCTCACCACCACTCATCAGAAAGCGCCATGGTATATGGACTTTGCTATTTACCTAGCCAGTGGTATAATTCATCGTGACCTTTCATCGGTCCAAAGGAAGAGATTTTTTCATGAAAGCTGCTTGTATTATTGGGATGAGCCCTATATTTTTAGAATATGCCTTGATAATATGATCCGGAGAAGCGTCTCTGAGATAGAAAAATGTTCTATTTTGCAGGCTTGTCATGCATCGGCTTATGGTGGACACTTTGGAAGGGTCAGAACAACAACAAAGGTTCTAGAGGCTGGATTTTTCTAGCCAACAGTGTTTAAAGATGCTCACTTATGGGTGAATGGCCGCAATGAATGTCAATGCACCGGGAACATTTCTCGGGGCCACGAGATGCCCATAAACCCAATTCAGGAGGTGGAAGTGGTTGACATCTGGAGGATTGATTTCATGGGTCCCTTTGTCAGCTCCTATGGCAATAAGTACATTCTTGCTACTGTAAAATGTGTCCAAGTGGGTGGAAGTTGCAGCGTTGCCCACCAATAATGCAAAAGTGGTGGTGGGATTTCAAAAGAAGAACATATTCACCCGCTTTGGGACACCACGTGCGATTATCAATGATAGAGGCACTCACTTCTGCAATAGAGCCTTCGAAAAGTTGCTTACAAGATACGATCTGCGCCACAAGGTGGCTACTCCTTACCACCCGCAGACTAGTGGACAGGTTGAGGTATCCAACATAGAGATCAAGAGTGTGTTGATGAAAACCATTAATGCCACAAGGACTGATTGGGCGAGGAAGCTAGATGATGCACTCTGGGCCTACAGAACTGCTTTTAAGACACCAACTCGTATGGTTGGGAAGGCCTACCACCTGCCAGTGGAACTTGAACAGAAAGCGTGGTGGGCACTGAAAAAGTTGAACTTAGACATGGAAGTTGCAGGCAAATCAAGAGTCACTGAATTGCATGAGCTTGAGGAGTTCAGGTATGTTGCTTTTGAGAGCGCAAGGCTGTATAAAGAGAGAATAAAGTGGCTGCACTATCAGAACATTATTGAGTGGAATTTCAAACCTGGGGGACATGATATTGCTCTACAACTCAAGATCTAAGTTGTTCCTGGGTAAGCTTAAGTCATGATAGTCTGGACCATTTCGAGTAGTTAAAGTTTTCCCTTCAGGAGCTGTTGAGATTGCCACAGAGAATGACTCCCTTACATTCAAAGTCAATGATCAAAGATTGAAGTCATATGTGGGCATGGGCGAGAAAAAGGAAGTGTCTGAGCTGCACCTAACTGAACCATAGAGGTCGAACGAACCTTAAATGCAATCATCATGCATCGTGTCGCGACGTTAAATCAGGCACTGCATGGGAGGCAACCCACAAAATTGTTGTAAGTGTAACACAAAATATGAAAAAAACAAAAAAAATAGACAACTGCCCAGACTGCAGTTCCACCGCGACTGCAGTTCCACTGCGACCACGGTCAGAGACCCTCTCTGAACTTTGTTCACCGTGGTTCCACCGCAACAGTGGTCAAACCATGGCAAAACACCCTCTCTGAACTTCGTTCACCACGTTTCCACCGCAATCGTGGTCAAACCGTGGTGGGAACCCCTCTATGAACTCTGTCTACCGCGGTTCAATAGTGACCACAGCAGAACTGCGGCAGACACAGATGGGCCCAAGTATGAATTGTTTTATGTTTTTATTCCCCCCCCCCCCCTTTAATTAAAACCTCACCCACCCCAAACCCTCATTCCCCATTCCTTTCAGCAACAATAAAAACGCCCCCTCCCCAAATTCCTTCTCTATCTTTCTCTTTTCTCTCTGAAAACCATCCCGCTCTCTCCCTCAAACTCCATTATCATCTTCCCCAACTTCATCCCCACTACCCACCTTCCCTCCTTCATTCAAGTAAGTAATTTTCTTCTTCTTTTTCTATTTCTTCTTCTTTAGTAGTATAAAGTAGCCTAAATTAGATTAAGTAAACCCTAGGTAGGAATAGTGTTAATTTTTAAATTTTTGCTTTCTTCTCTATTTTTATTGTTGTATTTGCTTCTTGTAGAGTTGTTTCATGCTAAATTGTTTGGATCTTTATGGTGCTTCAATTGTGGAGGTTGTTTAGATGAGTTGGAGGCCTAGAAATTATTTTTGTGGTGTAGTTTGGTGGAGGGCCACCTTTGGTCGAAAATTTGGGGCTTGTTATATTATTTTGGGGCATTTTGTGCCTATCCTAGCTTGTGGTGGTGTTGTATTTGATGGATGGTGGTGTTGTATTTGATGTAAACCACGTGAGAGAGCAAGTGTGGGGTGCTATATGCCAGAGTTTGTAAGAAAGTGTGGGGCAATTGTGGAGGTTGTAACCTTGAAAACCTTACTAGGTTGGGGTAGGGCATAGTGTATGAATGAAATTACTGGGGGATGTTGGTTGGTGCCATCGGGTGGTGAAGTCTGAGTACCCATCCGACTGCCACATGTAGGATATATTTGGTGGTTCTCTTGTATTCTTTGTAGGTCATATGGCTCGGAAGAAGCAAAAGAGATCGGCAGGCACGTCTCAACAGCCTACATGCGATGTCTTAATGTTCGAATCAGAAATGGCAGATGACAACTTCCATGCCAAGGCATCAAAGAGCTTCATCCCTGAGATTCCTATAGACAGGCCAGGCCTCCGTACGAAAAAAGAGGAAATGTATGATGAAATCCGGCGGAGGGAAATGGAGTTCCTATTTGATGAACCCACATAAATGAACAGGATGCTTGTAAGGGAGTTCTATACGAACTGCCCATCACATACATCGCGGGAGGTGACTGTGCGGGGCAAATGAGTAAATGCCTCAGTTGAAACTATTCGTCAGTTGTTGCGGCTACCCCGGTCTACCGGTGACGTCGACTATTACGAAGATTCACCAGGAATCACTTGGGATATTATGACTGATGCACTATGCACAGGGGGGCACCAATCTGGATACGTGACCATATCACCCTGAACTCCAATTCATTCACCCATTTGGCTAAGTGTTGGCTCACTACCATTTGCAGCTAGTTCTTTCCCTCAAGCAATACGACTGACGTGAACTTCCAAAGAGCCCTCTTGACGTGATGTTTTGTCACAAAGAAGGATTTTGATCCAACAAGACTGATTGGTGATGAAATGATCATACGGTCCCCGCTGTGGTCAAAGGGATTCTACTTCCCCTCCCTGGTGACTACATTGTGCCTGATGAAGAATATCCCCACCAATCCTACTGATGGAGATTTGGCCCTTAAAGCACCTTTCAAAGATTCGGGCATCAGATTGGGCAGCGGTGCTCGCACCACCATTCAGATCGATGATGATGATGATAAACCGGTTCCCATGGCGCCATCCAGGAGAACCTATGACAGTGTCGGACCCTCTCAGTTCCCCCATACTGGGCAAGCTTATCCAGATCACAGTCCACCCATCTTATGTCGTGAACTATGGAGGAAGAGGTCGCAGATCTTCGCACCTCGATTAAGGGTCTACACATGTGTATGCATACCATGTCTCAGAGGCAGGCCAGGTCTGAGATCCGGTTTATATCCTGGTTCCATGCTTTGGGAAGAGCTTGCCATGTGGACCCCAGCACCGTCTCCGACTCTGATTGAGGCTCAGGGAAGTCTTCTTACCCTTTTGCTCTTTATTTTTTATATGACATGGGGACATGCCATAATTTTAAGTGTGGGGTGGGAGACTTGCTCTAGTAATATATTGTAGTGTATATAGACATTGTATATATTGTAGTATTAGATTGGTGTTGTTGTGTATAATTGATTGTACTCACATTAGAAGTAAATGACTTGACCCAACAACGGACACTTGTCAACGGGTCTCTTGAGGGTCAAAGTCGGATACATTAAAAAACTGAAAAACTGAAAAAAAATGTATAGAGGATTCTTCTTGAGGATGGACCACTTGGAAGTACCCTTGAGGGAAGTAGTCCATGTAGTTTTTATTTTATTTTATTTTATTTTTCTTTTTTAGGTAGTGTAGTAATTCTCCCATGATTTTTCTTTTGACCACAGTTTAATTGTTACTCATAAGGTATACAATCATACGTATAAATGGAATAGAATAACATGTTTTAGAAATATATATGATAATTATACAGTAAAAAGCATGTATAATTAATAATATTGTATAATCTTAGAATAAATCAGATGCGTGACTTACTATTTCAGCGGCTTCTCAGATGAATTTTTTAATCAAACAACCCTTAATTAAGAGTGCATCATTTGCAAAATAGAAAACATTTTGCTTTATTATTTATTTTGAAAATCATGTGGAATTCTTATTTTTTCACACGAAAGGGTTTTTCAAACTCCTCTTTTTTCATATTAGCGTTTTAATAAAATAGGTAACTGACCCTTAATTTCTACTTTATTAGTTACTTTGAAAATCATAAAAATGTTATAAAGGTAACAGGGGCGGATCTACATAGGGATTTTGGGGTGTTACGGCACCCGGACGACTCGCGTAAAATTTTATTTATGTATTGATATTTTACTGAAATAATTTAAATAATTTGAGTGGCATCCAAAAGTAATAAAATGACCTAGGCTGCCACTGTTGAGTTGCCAAATAACCAGATAATACACTAAGGATCGAGTCCCCTTATCCCCAACCCGATGTTTTTTCTCTTTGTGGTCCCAATTGTTTCTTTTTCTAGTTCCTTCTATTTTCTTCATTTTTGTTGTTGCTCCTCTTTTTAAATTCCTTCTATTTTCTTCATTTTTGTATTTATTCTCTCTTTGTACAACTTTATTACCAGCACTAACGCACCGGATCCCATTAGAACTCCGAAGTTAAGCATGCTTGGGCGAGAGTAGTACTATTTTTTTTTAAGTAACTAGTAATATGTTACTTTTAATACGACATAACTAAAGAGTATTACACAGTGGTTAGTTAATTTGAGCAATTTCATTAATATCTATAAAACTTTGTTCCAGCGTGAATAGTGAAAACGTTTATTTCGATTCAACACGAATTTGTACAATACATAGTTTTGGCAATCTGTGCCTGATTGCCATAGCTGTAATGAACATTTTATGGTATCATGCAGATTTTCAATTTAATTATGTCTGACATTATGAAAAGAAAGTTTGTTGCCCTTGAAATTTCGGGCAAGAACTACATGACATGGGTGTTGGATGCTGAAAACCATTTGGATGCAATGGGTCTTGGAGACGCCATTAAAGACAGAAATAATGCATCCACGCAAGATTGTGCTAAGGCCTTGATTTTCTTGCGCCATCACCTTGATGAAGGTTTGAAAATTGAATATCTCACAGTCAAAGATCCACTTATCTTGTGGAATGGCTTAAAGGAGAGATATGACAACTTAAAGTTGGTCACTCTGCCACAAGCACGAATTTGTTATCGTTATCGTTGCGGTGGAAAAGGGCACTGGGCAAAAAATTTATCGTGTACCAAGACATTTGGTTGAGCTTTATCAAGCATCTCTAAAGAGTAAAGGCCCTGAAACTAATTTTGTCTCTGACAATAATTTTGACATCACCCACTTGGATGTGGCAGACTTCTTTGAGCACCCTGAGGGGAAAATAGATCACTTGATCAGTGATGGATCCATGGTTAAAGAAGATTGAGCAGTTTGATATTTTTATTTTTACTTATTCGTAGTAGTTAATGAATAAACAATTATCATAGTTTACATAAGTTATCTATTATTGTGATATGGTTCAAATTTTATATTTTCTGCTAGTAAAGCTAAGTTTACTGATTAGATAATGACATTACAAAACCTAACTTATTACTACACTTAAGTTGTTTATTGATATTGTTTGTCAAACAGTGTTGCACCTATATTTACGATTTCATTATTTAACGGTTTATCTTTGTTTACAAACATGAAACTATTACCGTATACATATTCATGTAGTCTATAGCATTCTGCATTGATACATATTTACTTGTACATTAACAAACACTCATAATAAATTTTGCTTTGTACATTGCAATCATAACATTTTTGTACTAGTAATATAATTACACAAACATGTACATGTTGAATTTTAAATAATATCACACATCGCTTGCTCATCATCTTCTGATGTGATGATATTATGAACAATCATTTATTTAATATTGTTATATCAAATAATACTCCATAATACAATAGTTATGTCTGAATGTTTGCATCACAAAATAATTTTCTACAATCGACAACGTCCAATTGTAAAAATATTTGTTTAATTGATTCATGTACCACACATACGATATTCAAAGAGAAGAAATATTTCTCTCATTTAAGTATGTGTAAGGCAGATGTTACTACAATTTCTGGTAGTAGTAAATTGATTGAAGGCTCCGGAAGAGCAACTATAACTCTGCCTAAAGGAACAATATTTATCATAGAGAATGCAATGTTCTCCTCCAAGTCTAAGAGAAACTTGTTGAGTTTTAAAGATATCCGTCAAAATGGATATCATATTGAGACAATAATGAGAATAATCTTGAATAACTCATCATTACAAAGAATGTCTCTGGCCAAGAGAGGGTTATTGAGAAGTTCCCATCTTTATCTTGTGGCCTGTATTGGACAAAAATTAGTGCAATTAAGGCACATTCCACAATAAACCAAAAGGTTACTGATTCCAATACTTTTGTACTTTGGCATGATCGATTGGGAGATCCTGGATCAATTATGATGAGACGGATTATAGAAAACTCATATGGGCATCCATTAAAGAATTTAAAGATTCTTTTAAATAATGAATTTTCTTGCACTTTTTGTTATCAAGGCAAGTTAATTATTAGACCATCACCAACAAAGGTTGGAACTGAGTCGCCTACGTTTTTGGAACGTATACAAGGGGATATTTGTGGACCTATTCACCCACCTAGTGGGTCCTTTAGATATTTTATGGTCTTAATAGACGCATCCTCTAGATGGTCTCATGTATGCCTATTGTCATCACGCAACCTTGCGTTTGCAAAATTAATGGCACAAATAATTCGATTACGAGCACAATTTCCTGATAATCAAATGAAGTCTATTAGACTAGATAATGCTGCTGAGTTTTCATCCCAAGCATTTAATGATTATTGCTTATCAATTAGGATAAAAGTGGAACATCCTGTAGCTCATGTTCACACTCAAAATGGTCTTGCAGAATCTTTAATTAAACGTCTGCAGTTGATTGCAAGACCATTACTCATGAAAACGAGGCTGCCCACTTCGGTTTGGGGTCACGCCATTTTGCATGCAGCAATGCTAGTTCGTCTCAGACCGACGAATTATCACAAATATTCCCCGTTGCAATTAGTTTTGGGTCATGAACCTAATATATCCCATTTAAGAATTTTTGGATGCGCAGTATATGTGCCTGTAGCACCGCCATACCGCACCAAAATGGGTCCGCAAAGAAGGTTAGGAATATATGTTGGGTTTGAATCGCCCTCCATTATTCGCTACCTCGAAACATTGACAGGGGATTTGTTCACTGCACGATTTGCAGACTGTCGATTCGATGAGACACTTTTCCCAAAATTAGGGGGAGAAGTTGGTGAAACCAAACGGGAAATTTTGTGGAAAAATCCATCATTATCTCATCTTGATCCACATACTTCTATCTGTGAAAAAGATGTGCAAAATATTATCCATTTGCAAAGAATAGCAAATCAAATGCCTGACGCATTCACGAATCCTCTTATATTACTTGTTCTCATTAATTAATTGACCAACTAAAGTTGGGGTTGAATCCAATAAATTCTGGAAATATCAAAGGTGAATATGAGCTCATTCACCTGCCATGTATACCACATATGATGCATCTATGATATGGTTACTTGTGCGATTATTATTAACCAGCAACCTGCCCGGTGCTTGCGAGGTAAATTGCTCAGTAATCTAATTTCGAGCATAATTTCCAGATTTTCTATTCAAGATAGTTCATCTTGATAAGTTGGTTTACATCATAGTTGGTTTAGCAAAATAATTTATTGAGTGCCTCCACTTAATAGCTAAATTATTGCTTATGAGAACAAAGTTATCTATATCAATTTGATATACGTTATACACGAGAGTATATTATATTCTCCCCTCACAAGTGGTTCAGGGTCAGGAACCAAATAATTTCATCTTATTATTATTGATGTGCAGTGTATATTAACATGATAATGCACAAAGATGATTTCCCAGAGTTGAGGAAACAAGTTAGTTTTTCTAACATGAGGGGGAGACATGATAAACACTTGAGAAAAAGTTACATGGAACGAATTATCATTTGTATATATAGATCCTCGAATATCATAATATGAACTTGAAGTTCATAAAAGGATAATTCAATTGCAACATATTGCAAAGCATGCCATATGCATTTGCTGACCCAAAGAAAGTAACTATATTCTCACTGCAAATGCTCATATTAAGTCCTAGAAGGACAAAGTCTTTGATACGCTTAAAGCGTATAGACAAATCGGTTTCAAAAGAACTTCTTAATAAAGAAGATGAGCAAATGATCAAAGTGATCATAATAAGGAGGCAAGTGATCTAGAAGATCACATGACATAATACTTCATAAAATCTCATGAGAGATTCAGGTACCTGAATATATGAATGAAGAGATCTCCATGTTATGTCTTTATGAAAAATTTACTGGAACCGATATAAAATGTTCGTCGACGACATCTATGATAAGCGCTAAATATCGATGAGGATTTTAAGTTTGTCGAATACAAACAAAATATTGGCCAAATGGAAGAGATACAATTCAAGTAGAATTGATTCCATATGAAAGACATGCAGTTTTGGACATGTAGTTCAAATACTTGAAAGTATAAAGTCAATGGTATGTGCAATCATTTTTCGATATCTTATTTCTCTAACATGACATGAAAACTTGATATGCATCTCTCTCTATTATATGGCTTATATGACTTAACTATATGTCAATCCATGAGATTAAGTTTCTTGAAGCATATACAATTCTTGATCTTGAAGTACCACTTTCTTAGTGCAATTTGTGCACATATGTATCTTGCTATAACTTTAAGCAGATAATGTGATAGCGAGGATATCTCTATGGAGATATTGAAGAGCCATTCCACGATATTTTTGAAGACATTATATATCTATCACGAATGATAAATTCAAGGTGCGGAATATTCATTCAAGTCAATATGGTTGATTTATTTATCAAATCTATACCAACGATCTCTTGAAGATGGCGCACAAGATTGGAATATGAAGGCTCAAGGATGTGAATTGATGCTCTCATCAGGGGGAGTTAATGCGCGTTGCACTCTTTTTCCCTTACAAGGTTTTGTCCCACTGGGTTTTCCTTGCAAGGTTTTTAACGAGGCAACCAATAGGCGCATTACTAAATATATGTACTCTTTTTCCTTTTCTAGAATTTTTTCCCATTGGGTTTTGTTTTAGTTAAGGTTTTAACGAGGCACATTATTTATTGAGTAGACATTCAAGAGGGAGTGTTAAGAATAGAATTCTATTTAGAGTAAATGTCTATCTTGTAGAGAGTTTTACTTTGAGGCTAAGTCATTTTTCCTCCTATAAATAGAGGGGTCTTACCCCATTGTAAATCACCCCAAAATTCAATAAGAATTCTCTCTCTTTCTCTGCAATATTTCTCTTGTTCTTGTATTATTTTATAACAATTATTATTTATTTGGAATTATATATTTGCTTCCCTTTTCTCATTTTACATCTTTAAATTTTATTTGAATGTTTTAATCATTTCTTTAATCATCTAATGTTATATTTTTTTTTCTTAAAAGTAATGGCATCAATAAACACAATATTATCTAGTATATGTACGTTGATTAGATATATTTGCTAGCTTAAATTTTATTTATATTGTTTAGTGATAAGAAATAGAATTTGTATTGAGAGAATTAGATCGAATTGGACAGTTATTTTGGTGATCACATATTTATTTATATACTAAAAATCTAGTAAATTGACTGAATAATTTCATAACAGATCGGATCGAAAACCGAAATAATTTAAATGGGTTGAATCGTCAGAATGTACACCATAATTCAATTGGTAGCATTTGTATTAAAAATAAGGTAAATTACCAGCTATGTCCATTTAGAAGTAGCTCATTACAAAAATTAGTCAGTTGATAAAATATTACGAATATTAGCCGAAATGGCCAATTAGCTATTCGTAGAAAAAAAAATCAAGTTTTTACTTTCTTTTGAGTGGATGCTATTAGAATAGATTAAGTATATCATAAGGAGCTTGAATCTCAGTTTTGGGATGATTTGGTGAAGTTTTGGGGTGGTTTGAATTGAAAATTCGAAGTAAAAACTGAATATAAAAAAATGATACGTGTATCATACTGTGTATCACATGTGTATTATATTTGTATCGATTGTGTATCACATGTATATCCATATATATCTGTATGTGAGATACATGTGTGATACATTTTTGATACATGTGTCACAAAAGAAATGTTTGACATCGATTTAATTATGAATTTGGATGCAAAACCAGTCCAAATCACCTCCAATCTTCCTCAAATTTTGTATATTGACTTATCTATATGTTTTCAACGAATTTTGACTATACCCATTAAAAAAATTCCTTGTTTGTTTCGATTTTTGGAATACTGGCTAGAGGTTGGTAAGTTGAAACTTATATATACGTTTCTGTAGGATTCCCTAAAAATAATGGCACCCGTTGTTGTTAAATCATGGATCCGCCTCTGAAAGGTAATTAAATTTGTTACATTTGAAATGTTGTTTAGATGAAAGAAAAAAAGAGAGAGTTATTTTGTTTATTTATATATAAATATAAAATGGAAATTACCAGCCATGTCCATTTAGAAGTAGCTCATATTGATAAAAGATTACTAATATTAGCCAAAATGACCAATTAGCTATTTGTAGCAAAAAAATCAAATTTTTTTTTTGAGTGTGTGCTATTAGAATAGATTGAGTATATCTTAAGCAGCTTGAATATCATTTGTGGGATGATTTGGTGAAGTTTTGAGGTGGTTTGAATTGAAAATTCGAAGTAAAAACCGAATATGAAAAAAAAAATGACACGTGTATCACACTGTGTATCACATATCTATCAATGTTTATATCGATTGGGTATCACATGTATATCCACATATATCTATATGTGAGATATATGCATGATAGATGTTTGATACATGTGTTACAGAAGAATTTTTTGACATCGATTTATTATGAATTTTGATACAAAACCAGTCCAAATCACCTCCAATCTTCCTCAAATTTTGTATATTGGCTTATCTATATGTTTTCAATAAATTTCGACTATACCCATTAAAAGAATTTTCTTGTTTGTTTTGATTTTTGAAATATTAATTAGAAATTGGTAAGTTGAAACTTATATGTGACATTTTTGTAAGTTTCCCAATGTAAAATTAGAATTTTCACCTACCTGTAAATATTCTCGAAGTTATATTAGGCCCATATATTTCAAACTGAAGAGACCAAATTCCTTCTGGCGGGTCGGATGGAGAACAAATGCAGAAACCCAAATTTGTAACTTTAAAAATTGCGCCAGCTGAGCTTGCGAAATCGAGAGTATGTGCCCTCTTCGTCTTTTAATATAGAAAATCTCAACTCCAATTACTACAGTTCTTAGTGATTCTTCTCAAGAATATTCATTCTTATTTGCTGGAGTTAGGTGAGTTTTTGTTTTTGTCTACATAAATACCAGATTTTCGAAGAGGGAACTGAATTTAAATAGCACTTTTACAATTGTTATATGATATTTATGTTGCAGGGACGGCGCAATGAAAGTGAAAATACTGCGTATCCTTTTGATTGTTTTTCTTATATACCGTGACGCGTGTCCTATAATCACATAGTTGTTTGAATCTGATCTATCACACCAGTAGGTGCTTCATGTTTGTTGCCAATTACTAGAATTAGCTGGGGTAATATTTAGCCAACTGCTTCAATTATGGCCTATCAGTAATATTTTTCAATAGTTGGGAGTATAATCCTAACTATTAGCAGATCATACTGGCATGAAAGCACATATTCAGTCAAAGCCTCAGTAATCTTGGGAAATTGTGGATTCTAACTTGTTTAAGCAGACTACGAAATTACTTTGTGATAGACAAATAAGCATTGACAATGAACCTTCATTGTATTGCCAAATTGATTTAACTTCAGGAACCATTTCCATGTATTGGTTTTCATGACCACTTCACAAGTTTAATTTCTAAGAGAAAAGGTGCACATAAATGCTTAAGTTTGAAATGGGCTAAAGTCTTTATTTTCGCGACATTTTATATGGCATGGGAATTTTCTCGTTCTTGTTCGTATGAGTTGGAAACTCTACTTCTTATTGTGCTAACCCAATCGTTAGAGTAGCTTTATACTGCAAGTTGGTTACATGCTTTTATGGAAGGACTTTTCTTGTATTGTTTTTTTTTGCTTTTTACTTCATCAAAAGATTCCCTTGACCTATTATTTCGGGGCGCTTCTCTGGAATCATGAATAGAGTATGTCCTCTTCATGGCATTTGATTTTACTAGTCTCAGATGTCTTGCTACATGTGTAGCTTGTTCCATCTCACCTTTTTACTTCCTTATGTATTGCAGATGGCACACTGTTGCTTCATGGACATGGGATGCTCAGGATGAAACTTGTGGGATATGTAGGATGGCTTTTGATGGTTGCTGTCCTGATTGTAAACTCCCTGGGGATGATTGCCCGCTAAGTAAGCTGATCTATCTCTATATTATAGCTAAACTTTGGGATGAAAACTATAGATTCTGTATGGGGCTTAGTTTGTTGTGTGTTCTATGTGTCAGTTTTTGTTTGTATACTAATGTGTACTCTCATCTTTGTAATATAATGCTGAAGTAATTTCATATGATAACTTAGTCATCAGGAATAGTTCGGGCCACATTTGTTAGTAAACGTTGTATTTGAACCTTACAATTAAGTGTGGCTACAAGTATGCTTGACTGTTTTCGCAAGAATGACTTCTTGTAAATTTACGACGTGTTGACTTGAGGGGAACACCGTCTCTAATTTAGTCTCAGAGGTTTAGATTTTTCTTTTTCTTGTTTGATTGTTACTCTCTTAGGTGTAGATAATTCTAGGTTTATCCCTTTTTTTTCTTTTAGGATAGTTAGTCCCTGAGGTTTAGATATTCTTAGGTCAGTATAATCATAAGGATAAGGTCAGGTATCATGTTTTCCTTGAGAATATCCAATAAGATTTATGGTAACACTTCATTCAGGCTCACTACACCAACAAAGTTTTTCCTGTCACTGCCCTGCAGAACAGGACACTCGTATTTAGTTATAATCAATGTTATTTGGTGTAATGAGAGTCTGCTTGTTTGAAAATGCTATTACACATTACCATTTCGAAATGCTTTTGGTCACTGCTTAATAGTAATATTCCCTAAATTTTTATTGCTATATATATTGAGTCCTTTTAATCAACCAATAAATCTGGTAAAGAACTAAACTGATGAAGCAACTATTATTCAGTGACTCATTGTAGTTACTAGCTTTCTTAAAAGTAAGTCACTGCATTGCTAACCCCATTGTGGATTGGTGAACCACCGTATTTGTTAAGCTAATGTATCCCTGTTAGATAATGAATGTAGACATAATCTGAACGTAGACATGATCTTATGTAATATACATAGTTAGCATAATTATAGGGATTCACAGCAGATTTATAGCATTTCCTCTTTTGATTCCTTTTTGATTCTTTCCATAGTTGAGGCTCTATGTACTTGTATATATACTTGTTACTTCTTGAATAAACATAAGAGAGATTTATTTATTGTCTCTATATTTTACATGGTATCGGAGCCGTGGTAAGAAACTCCTGTCCGTGACTCTGACAGTCCATTATTTTTATCATTTTCCAAGCAGTTTTCAGCCAGTTTTCCGGCGCAATTTTTAGTTTCCGGCGACGTCATCTGGTTTTCAAAAATTTCTTTCCTCCTGTGGTCGACTGAAGTTTAGTGGAGAATTTTCCAGTTGTGTTCTTTAATTCGTTTGGTGTTTTTCTTTCTGATTTGGCACCTTGATTGATAGTTCTTTGATCTTTTTTGTATTTGGTTCTCTGCTTCGTGGAATCGTGACTATGTATTGGTAATTTGGGGTTGTTTGCACTATCATATTTGATTCAAATTCATTCTCTGATCTGTTGGTGACATTATCGATCATAAAATTCTGCTTGCGACCTTTTGGTTTGCTGATTTCTTAGGCTATCTTTATTGGTGTGGCTGTTTGAATTTTGCTTTAAGAAACCAAAGGAAAAATGAAGGCTAATAATGCAACAACTCCTAGTCCAACAATCTTCGTTTCAGATGAGTTTCTAAAATTCCTTCAATATCATAAATCAGTTAAGGAATCTTCTTCAGTTACTATCTTTGCTGGGTCAGATAAAACATGTCTTATCACCTTTTCCAATAAATGGGTGATTGATTCTGGTGTTACATATCACATGACATGTAATCTAAATATTTTTTCTAGCTTTCTCTCACATAAAGCACCCTCTCCGGTTACTGTAGCTGATGGGTCAACTTGTAGCAGTGTTGGATCTGGGACTGTTAAACCAACTTTCTTTATTACCCCGTCATCTGTATTAAGTCTACCAAACTTGGCCTTTAACTTGATTTCTGTTAGTAAAATTACCAAAGACCTTAATTGTTGTATTGCATTCTTTCCCGATTATTGTTTGTGTTTAGATCTTAAGACGATGCAGGTTATTGGTAAATGATATATATATCTTATGATCTTTACATTCTTGATGAATGGGAGCCACAGTCTGTTGCATGCTCTAGTATCGTGTCTCCTTTTGAAGCACATTTTCGACTTGGACATCCCTTTTTGCCTTTGTTAAAGAAGCTCTGTCCTCAGTTTCAGAATATTTCATCATTGGATTCTGAGTCATGTCGATTTGCAGAATACCATCTCGTCTCGTTAAGTCCAAGGGTTAATAAGCAAGCTGAGTCAGCTTTTGAGTTGGTCTATTCTGATGCTTGGGGACCATGTCCGGTTGTTTCTAAAACTGGGCATATGTATTTTGTCACTTTTATAGATGATTTTTCTCGAATGACTTGGATTTACTTTATGAATAACTGCTCTGAATTGTTTACTCATTTTTCTGCTTTTTGTGCTGAAGTTAAATCTCAATTCAATGCTTCTGTACGTACTCTAAGGAGTGATAACGCTAAAGAATACATGTCAGAGTTATTTCACTTCTACATGAGACAACATGATATTTTACATCAGTCTTCATGTGTTGATACACCCTCTTAAAATGGAGTTGCTGAGAGGAAGGATAGGCATCTACTTGAGACAGCTCGAGCACTTTTGTTCCAAATGAAGGTTCCTATACAGTTCTGGACTGATGCAGTTTCTACAGCTTGTTTTCTGATTAATCGCATGCCGTCTAGTGTACTCGATGGTAATGTGCCTTATAGTGTTCTTTTTCCGAATAAGTCATTATTTTCGGTGGAACCTAAGGTGTTTGGAAGCACATGTTATGTTCGAGATGTTCGACCATCTCTTACCAAGTTGGATCCTAAGGCTGTGAAGTGTGTTTTCCTGGGCTATTCTCGCCTTCAGAAGGGGTATCAATGTTATTCTACCGAGCTTGACAAAGATTTAGTGTCAACTGATGTGGTATTTTCAGAGACTACGCCATTCTTCTATGTACCTCCCATTTCTACATGCCGGGGGAGGAAGATGAGTGGCTAGTATATCAGGTTACTTATACTTTGACAGAATAATCAGATGATACTCTTCGATCTCCCTGTTCTTCTATTGAGCACCAATCAACTATTATGCCTTCAGTACCTGCTCCAACAAGACCTCCAATTGTTCAAGTTTATCCGCGGAGGCGAGAGACAAATGATACATGTCCCGCACCAGTTCCTGCATCATCTGATTCTTCTTTGCGTGATCTTCCAGATAGCCTTGATCTTCCTATTGCTCTTCGCAAAGGTACACGTACTTGCAAATCGACATATTTTGTTGCTAACTTTGTTTCCTATGATCACTTATCCTCTACGTCTAGATCTATGATTGCTTCTCTAGACTCCCATCTTCGTACCCAAAACAATGCAGGAGGCTTTGAATTATCCCGGATGGTCTGATGCAATGCTTGAGGAAATACATGCTTTAGAGGAAAACCACACATGGGATTTGGTAGATTTACCAAAGGGAAAGAAACCAGTGGGATGCAAGTGGGTCTTTACAGTTAAGGTTAATCCAGATGGTTCTACGGCACGAATTAAGGCCAGACTTGTGGCGAAAGGGTATGCTCAGACTTATGGGGTGGATTATTCTGACACCTTCTCCCCGGTTGCCAAATTCACTTCTATCCGCTTATTTATATATCAAGAATGCGTTCCTTCATGGTGATCTTCAGTAGGAAGTGTATATGGAGCAACCACCCAGTTTATGGGAAAGTCTGTCATTTGAAGAAGTCCTTGTATGGCATGAAGCAGAGTCCACGAGCTTGGTTTGGCAAGTTCAGTGAGGTGGTTCAGGAGTTTGGGTTGAAAATGAGTTCTTGCGATCACTGAATCTTCTATCGAAAATCAGTAGTTGGCACTATTCTCCTCGTTGTATATGTTGATGATATTGTTATCACCGGAGGTGACTATGCTGGGATTTCTTCCCTCAAGTAGGTTTCATACAAAGGACTTGGGCCAATTGGAATACTTTATGGGAGTAGAAGTAAATAGAAGCAAGAAGGGAATTCTTTTGTCTCAGAGAAAGTACATTCTTGACTTGCTTGTAGAAACTGGAAAGTTGGCATCTAAACCTTGCAGTACTCCAATGGCTCATAATGTGCATCTTATGAAAGATGATGGTGATCCTTTTAACAATCCAGAGAAATACAGGAGGTTAGTTGGGAAATTAAACTACCTTACTGTGACTCGTCCAGATATTGCTTTTGCAGTAAGTGTTGTTAGCCAGTTCATGTCTGCACCAACAGTCAAACATTGGGCAGCTTTGAAACATATTTTGTGTTACTTGAAATGAGCTCCTAGACTTGGCATATTACATAGCAATCACAATCATACTCGTATTGAGTGTTTTGCAGATGCTAACTGAGCTGGATCGAAAATTGATAGAAAATCTACTACAAGTTATTGTGTCTTTGTTGGAGGAAACTTGGTATCACGGAGGAGTAAGAAGCAAAGTGTTGTATCTCGATTTATTGCAGAATCCGAGTATAGAGCTATGTCATAGTCTACATGTGAGATTATGTGGATATATCATATTGATTGAAATTGGGTTAGAGCATCCAATACCAGCAAAACTTTGGTGTGGCAATCAAGCTGCCCTTCATATTGTGTCAAATCTGGTGTATCATGAAAGAATTAAGCATATTGAGGTTGACTGCCATTTTATTCGTGAGAAGATTCAGGAGAACTTGATCTCCCCTGGCTACGTGAAGACAGGAGAGCAACCGACGTTGAATGGAATTCGAGTTGAGTACCTTTGTAGCAAGTTGGGCATGATCAATATCTATGCTCCAGCTTGAGGGGGAGTGTTAGATAATGAATGTAGACATAATCTGAACGTAGACATAATCTTATGTAATATACATAGCTAGCATAATTATAGGGATTCACAGCAGATTTATAGGATTTCCTTTTTTATTCCTTTTTGATTCTTTCTATAGTTAAGGCTCTATGTACTTGTATATATACTTGTTACTTCATGAATACAACATAAGAGAGATTTCTTTTTTGTCTCTATACTTTACAATCCCCAAGTGCCTAGTTGTCGATAAGCACCAAGGTGCTGATAAGTGATAAGCATCGCTTTAAGCTCCTTGGTCAGCCTTGAAAGTTCAGAAGAACTAATATGTTGTGCTTCATGGGGCCTTAAAGCTGTATATATGGCCATAGTGGGCTTTGGACATCAAACATGGACTTTTATCTTTTTAAAACCTTAAAATGTTTGGTTATGTTAACTTAGACAATGGATTATCTGTTTTGCATCTTCGACCTTCTAGCTAACAAATGGTTAGTAACTTTTTCCTGAAAAGCTTAATCATTTGCAGTCAAAAGATTGGATTTCCATTTACTGACGTCTCCCATGAGGAGCGAAACAATGATTAATTGAATAAGATAATTTCATGAAGTGAGAATAGTTAGTGTGAATCAAAATTATTTCTAAGAGCTTTTTTCTCCCAACCCAGATGATGTCTTGGATAGTCAATGCGTGAGAGACGCATCTAAGATGATTTTACTTGTCTAGAATTTCCTCCACTTGTAATAGCTACTCCTTCCATCTCAACTTATTTGTCGTATTTGTGTTTTACGCGCTCCTTAAGAAAATAATAGTTAAGAGATATTTTGACTATTCTACCCTTATTTATATCTTATTGGTATTTCAACTATCATCATATTAACCCATAATTGATGTATTTGTAGTTTTCAAGAACAATTACTACCGAGGTAAAATAGGGAAAATAATTAAATTTGTCTTGAACTTCTAAAATGATAATAATTTGAGACAATTATTTTTAGAAACCACGACAAATAATTTGAGACGGAGGAATTATGTTTTTGGCATGTCTTATATGTGCTAAAAGATCGAATCCTTTCTAGACGGTGCTCTTCCCTTTAGAATGCATGATATACGTACACATCGGAATCTTTAAAACTTTTCGAATGATGGGTCTAAATTGAGAAAGAAGAGCCTATATAAGATAAGATATGAATATAGACATGATAACGGAGGAGTAGCTTAATGGTGAAATCTTCCACCTCCAACCATAAAGTTGGATCGACTCACAAAGTGAGCAAGGGTGAAAGAAGCCATTGTTGGATTCTAGGGTATAAGGGATTGAGCGTGAGATTTTACCATACCATAAAAAGTTAATTAATGTAAATGTGTTTAACATGTTTTGAAAAAGTGTTGACTATTGGTCGAATTTATTAATTGGCTACGAAACTAAGCAATCAGGGATGGATAATTTAATTGCCATATTATGTCAGTGACCTATTGATGTGTTTTGGTGCTACATAATGTAGGCCTTTTCAGCTGTTGACTGTTTTGCCTTGTGTAATGCCTTCTCTGCTGACTCAAAATTTACAGATGTGGTTAAGAGTTGCCATCTTTTCATTCATCCACTTACTTGTTCTTTTGTGAGGCATTTCTTCCTAGTTTAAGTTTTGCTTTGCTTTCCTTTCCTTAAAGACTTAGAATAAGATACTTCATAAAAAGCTCTTTAGAGTAAGATACATAGCAGTTATCGCTCTATCTCTTTTATAGGAACAAGGCCAGGTCCCCCAATTCTTTGGTATTTTGCATAAACAAATGCTACTAGAAAAAAAGATTGAAACAGCATTTTAGTTTCATTTCCTATTATATATTTATTTGTTTATTTATATCTAAGGAATTTCTGATTTTTTCCATCCTTTTTAAATCTTATGATCTATACTTGCATCATGCTTGGTACCTTGTCTTGAGTCCTGACAGCTAGAACCTGAATAGTTACAATATCCCTTCCACTCAAGTGTGACTTTTAGGGTGATGTTGCATTTTATTACATGTGTATTTTGGCTTGAAATAGCAAACTGCCAGTTATGATTTGACTGTTTATACCAGCTACAGTTGGCCAAAAATCACTTTGGATCCTAGCTCAAGTCTTACCTACAGACATTTGTCTTATAGATGACCAGGAAATTTGAGACCTTTTTAAGATCCTCCCTAGCCAAAAGCATATATTACCAAGAAACATTTAGATATGCTTTTCTCTTTCTGAATTATCTGGAATGAGTCTCCCATCCTACTATAAGAACAAATAATATATTTGTTGTCATTATCCAAGTAAATCTTTCAGCTCTCTATTTCTAACAAATTAAATTAATGGATACTTGCGAGTGTCGCACAGTAAAAGGGTGAAACTGAAATTGAAATTAATAGAATATAAGATCAGAAAAAAGGGAAAGGCTACTTCAAATTTGAGAATATGTGGTTTGAACACACGCATTTTGCAGACATGGTTGATAAATGGTGGAAGTCTTATAATATTCAAGGCAAGCCAGATATTGTCTTAGCAAAGAAGTTGAGGTTGCTGAAAACTGACATTAAAAAGTGGAGTAAAGAAGTATTCGGAAATTTAGAAGAAAGCAAAAATAAGGCCTTGGCAAGACCGGAAGAGTTGGATCATGGTGGTCTCTTTAATCATAATGAAGAGCAGATGGTGGTGGAGAGAAGTTTCATTAAAAAAGAGCTCGAGGAGATTTTTAAGTGTGAGGAAATATCCTGGAGACTAAAATCTAGGTGTTTATGGATCCAAAAAGGTGACAGAAATACTAGATTTTTTCAAAAACAAGCTAATGCTCACAAAAGATATAACACCATTGACAGATTAGTGGTCGATGGGGAGCTAGAGGAAGATGAGAAGATGATAAGAGAAGATATCCTGAGATTTTATGAGAAACTTTTTAAGGAATCTGAAACTTGGAGACTAGTGTGGATGGATGGAAATTTGAAGTTTATCAAACTGTCCGATGAAGAAAGGGATTGGCTGCAGAGACCTTTCACTATGGAAGAGGTAGATAAGATTGTTAATCTCTGCAAAGGGGACAAGGCACCGGGCCCGGATGGTTTTAATCTATCTTTCTTTCAGAAATGCTGGAGTACAGTAAAGAAGGATGTCTGGGACACTGTGGAACTTTTCTGTCAAGAAGGTACATTTGCAAGCAGCTTCAATTCTACTTTCATTACATGAATGCCTAAGAAAAAAGGGGCGATGGAGATAAAAGATTTCAGACCAATTAGCCTGCTGGGAAGTATGTATAAGATAATTGCTAAGGTATTGGCAGAAAGGCTCAAGTTGGTGATTGATAAACTAATTTCAGCCAATCAGAACGTATTCATAAAGGATAGACAAATAGCTGATGCTGCTTTGGTGGCTAATGAATGTGTGGAATACTTGTTCAAAAGAGGAGGTAGGGGTGTGGCTTGCAAGCTTGATCTTGAGAAAGCCTATGACCATGTAAATTGGTCATGTTTGCTGAATGTTCTGAGACAAATGAATTTTGGTGAGAAATGGGTGAACTAAAAGAAATGGGTGAACTAGATTAAGTACTGTGTGTCAACTGTTAGATTTTCAGTATTAATTAATGGATGTCCACAAGGTTTTTTTAAATCTCAGAGAGGATTAAGACAGGGAGATCCCCTATCTCCTTATCTTTTTGTGTTGATGATGGAAATTCTGAGTAGAATGATTAAAAGAGCTGAAGTTATTGGATGGATTAAAGGCCTTAACATTGGTAAGACTGGAGAGGAAAACTTGGTCATATCACATATCTTATATGCTGATGATACTTTACCTTTGTGTGACGCTGAGAAAGAACAATTTTTATATCTTAAAGTGGTATTGTTGTGCTTTGAAGTTGTGGTTGGTTTAAAAGTTAATTTAGCAAAAAGTAATGTATTCAGCATAAATGCAGAGCCAATTGTTCAAGAAATTGCTGATATAATGGGATGTAAAGTGGAGGATTTCCCTACTGTATATTTAGGCCTTCCTTTGGGGGCGAAAAAGAATGACAAGAGGATCTGGCAAGGAGTTCTTGATAAATGTGCAAATAAACTGGTTCCAGGGAAGAAACAATATCTATCCTTTGGGGCAAGACTCACTCTTATTAATAGTGTATTAGATGGAGTTCTAACTTACTTGATGTCCTTATTTCCGATTCCCTCGGCAGTAGAAAAGAAATTAAATTCCATGAGGAACAATTTTTTATGGAATGGAAATGCAGAAAAGAAAAAGATGCACTTCATTAAATGTCAAGTAGTAATGAGAGACAAAAAAAGAGGAGGCCTGAGAGTTAGGAATCTGAGGTTACACAACAAGCGTCTTTTGATTAAATGGTTGTGGAGGTATTGTAATGAAGATAGTAAGATTTGGAAAAGATTGGTGGATGCAATGGAGGTAACCTAGTGTTAGGATGTACAAAAGGAAATGTGTGGGGAAGCATCTGCAAGTTGTGGGAAGATTTTCACAGTTATACAAGGTTGGAAGTGGGTAATGGGTGTAGAATAAAGTTTTGGACTGATATATGGTTGGGAAGTGAATATTTGAGCTCCAAGTTTCCAACATTATTCAGTTGTTCAACAAACAAAAAGGGAATTGTTGCAGAATTTTACTCTACTACTGGTTGGCAAATTAATTGCAAAAGAGGTTTAAATAATTGGGAAATGGATGACATATGTCAGTTATTACAACAATTGGATGCTGTTGCTGTGGAAGAAAACAAGAGGGATTCATTGATTTGGATTGCAAGTAGGGATAAGAAGTTCTCAGTCAAGAGTTGTTACAATTTACTACAACAGCAGATAGGACACCGGGAATCTGGTTGGCCATGGAAGATACTCTGGAAGACTAAAGCACCTGTAAAGGTGGCATGTTTCGGGTGGATTGCTACTATGGGAGCTTGTTTAACCCAAGATAACCTGCAGAAAAGAGGCTTTGCACCAAGTAATAGATGTTATCTATGTGAAAGAGGCCAGGAAACTACAAATCACCTGCTTCTACATTGTGAAATCTCAAGGCAGTGTTGGGATCTTTTCTTGAATATCTGTGGAGTATCCTGGGTAATGCCCCACAATGTTAGGAGTTTGCTGGAGAGCTGGTAGAGTCAAAGAATAGCTAAAAGACAGCAGCAATTTTGGAATACCATTTCTCTATGCATCTTTTGGACTTTATGGCTGGAAAGAAACAAGCGATGCTTTGAAGGACAAAGAAGACATATCTATAGAATTAAGAACAATTGTCTGCATAATTTGTATTTCTGGTGTAAGAGCAGTATTTTGGAGAATGTAGATCAATATTTAGACTTTATTGAGATGCTTGGAATGTTATTGTAACTGGCTATCCTGGAGCCTTCTTTCATGTAATTTTGTGTACCATCTTGGTACTTATTTAATGAAATATTTACCTTATCAAAAAAAAAAAAAGATCAGAAAAGGAATAAATGTAAGCACAAAACAAAAACACAAATGCAAGGATCACAAAGGGAATAAATGTAAAAGCAAAACAAAAACACAAATGCAAGGATTTGTTGAAAGTATAAATCCCTACTGCTACCCCTGCCCACAATCACCCCTCCCCTAATCTTGCCGGTCATCTTTCTTGCCTCCTAGAAAGCCTACCCCCCTCGCCTGCAGGTCTTCTTTCCTTTCTGCACCACTCTGCTTCCTCCCTTGCCTTCCCAGCCCTCTAGTGTTCTCTCTCCATCCCCTCAAATGCCTGACACCACACTCCTTCCATCACGGCAGTATTTGGTTTTCGGTTCAAGCTTATAGAGTTCAGGGTCAAAAAAGGTCTTAGTTGGAGCCCTGCAACCTTTTTTCTCATTCTCTCTCTGGGGAGGATCTTAATCATACTTGCTTAACCACCATCCCCCATTAATCATCAGAACTGAAAAACTAATATCATAGCAACATTTAGCTAGCGTTTGACCATAGATTCCCATATTTGTTTTAAAAAATTTAATTTGGATGAAGTTTGGTTTGAATATATAAATTTGTTTGGACATAATTTTTCAAAACATACTTCACTTTTTTTTTTTTGAAAAAACATGAAATGTTACTTAAACCCATAAGGTTTAAAAACAATAAAAAATACCCAACAACTCGGAAGAAAATTCATACAAAACAAGCGAAACAAATCTGAAAAAAATTCATGCAAAACAAGCGAATAATAACTTCAAGAAAATTTATACAAACATTAGCAGATTTTAGCAAATTACCTTCAAATTTATCTTTGCTGTGGATTGCCACAGATTAGCACAACAATTTTGGCTAGGGTTTTCTTCTCTTTATAGAGAAGGGCAAAGTCGCATAAGTTTAATGAGGGAAATGTAGGTAGATATGAACTAGTTGGGTTATAATAACAGAAAATGGGCTTTTTCCTAAAATACAAAAGCCCACTTGTGGGATTCCACTGGTTGTTGTTTGTGCAAAAGCTTAGAGCAATTTTTGAATTTTTTTAAAAAAAAATCAAATGGTAATATTTTGGGCCAAAAATAGCCCTTGAGCTGGTTTTGGGATTTGAAAATTTGCCAAAATATGGATAAGATCTATAAACAAACAGGTATTTACCAAAAAGAAATTGGTATTTTTTTGCAAAATCTGTGATCAAACGGGAGCTTAGTTTGGTGCATGCCCAGGGGTTCACAATTCTCTGCTTGTTTAGTTCAAAAGCAATACCTTTGGTGCATTGACTTACTACTACAGCTTCAATTATTTGCTTGTTTTGCAGTCTGGGGTGCTTGTAACCATGCATTTCATCTTCATTGCATCCTGAAGTGGGTAAACTCACAAACTTCTCAGGCTCATTGCCCCATGTGTCGTCGAGAGTGGCAGTTTAAAGAATGAGCTCAAAATTGTTTGCACCTCTTTGGCAGTTTCTTTCTATTATGTCTCTCAGCTCCTCACCACAATTTCTCTTTAAAAAACGAGAAGAATTCCAGGTTTCTTCTCTTCTGTTTAGGTATTATGTTATCTATATATTGATGCTGCAACATCTTAGCAAGTATAGCTATGCTTTTTTGCACTCAACCGCCGAGTACCATTTTTAGTTTTTTGGCCATGCATGGTTGGCATGGAAGAATATGGGTGATTGTAAATTTAGTTCAGGATTCCAATAGCTTTTCCATTTTCTTTCTTCCTTAAACTGTCTGAAACATACCATTCACATCTCTCTGTGATTTATGACATGAGTAAGAGGCAAGTCATTTGGAAGTAGGTTTGTCGGCCTGAACTATTTCTAAGATAGCCTTCCTTGACATTATGATAATGACTTCAATTGATCTCCATGTGCAATGTCTTGGTAGTGGTTGCACGTATTGCAGTTTTCTATTTTTAGCCTAACAAAGGGAATATGAAGCTCTTTTGTCGTATTAATTGTCACATGGCGTTTAGTTCTTTGATTGCACAGTTCTATTTTACAGGGGAAAATGCACATTACATCTTTGTTACTTTTATAGGTTGCTTATTTCTTTGTAGCGCTCATTTGAGTTCATAACTAGTGTATGTTAAAAGTTACCAAATTATGTCTTCAACAATTTTAAGCTTAACACCGTTGGTCATTTCTAAAAGAAGTAAGTTGCATTATTACCACATTATAGTTTTCGAGTCCCAGAAATTTTATATCAATCATCGGTCTATTATGAGCACTCTGCACTTCATTAAAAACCCAAATATAATTGTATATAATTAACTTCCCTTTGGTGTTTCTTTTTGCCCCGAAAACTTTTTCTGACTGAAATTGGACAGTTGTAATATATCTTGTGTAAATAGTGTTGATTGATAAACCCATATGAGAAAATACTGTTGGGTTCTCAGGCAATTGGAGTAATTAAGGGGAATCATTCAGGAAGTTGAATTAGGGAAAAAATTAGTTGTTACAGGAAGACAACCTGTAAATATCTAAAGTAAAAGAGGAGATAACAGTCTTTACCATCACATTTTACAAGAAAGGAAAAGTAGCAGCAGTAGTTAGTAAAAACTTGGAATTTAGTTTTACGCTAATGGATTTTGGAGAAAGTAAGAGAAGCCTGCAAGTGAAAATTTAATAGGGTGGTCAGGTTTTACCCTGCTATTTAAACATATCTAGTTTTCTTCTAAAATTTTAACTCAGTAGCTGGTGTTAGCAAACTTCAGACAAAAGCATCATCTTCCATTGCGCTGCTTCTTCTTCTGTTGCTCGCTAAACCCATTTGTTGTTAATCAATGGACAACCACAATCTTCAACAATAGAATCCGCAACCCGGTTCTTCGTATTGGATGGACTCTGTCAGAAAAGTTTGAGTTTGAGATGTCTCGTATCGAAAGATATTGACACTTACGTACTTGTTCCTTCTTTTGCCCAGAATTATTCTATTTTTGTCTTTGCATTAGTGGGGGATTGTTGGAATTATTCATAATGCATAACAAAAATTTCTTTTTAAAATTCCATTTACAACCAATAGCCATGGGTTTTTTATTTTCAAATGTCCTATCTATTTTCAAGTGGCCTCTTGCATGAAGCCTTAAAGGCAAGTGTTGAATGATTTTGACAAATGACTATGTAAATCTACCATATGTCTTCAAAGACAAGATACATTTGTCAATATTGGAGCCAAATGTCTTCATGCATGGAAGACAAGATACACTTGTCAATATTGGAGCCAAGTGGACTAATATAATGGGACAAGAGTCAAAAGTCTCTCGACACTTGTTATACATGCAACCTCCTTAATTTCCTATAAATAGGCTATGAATTAGCTATCATAATCACTCAATTCTTAACCAAGAATTTATCTAGCTAATCATTCCTTTCTTCATAGTCTTCTTTGTGAATTATCCAACACATAAAATACCTTCATCTTCTTGGGCAACTGTTTTGTGCAAATTCTAAACTTGCAGCCACGAGTGCACGTGTTTGGAGGTGCTGTGGAACCTTGGCGAGCGACCGGCCTTAACGATTTGCAACCAGTCGGGCCGAAATCGCTTTCAAGGCAGTGGTTTGCCACGACATAGTATTTTTGATAAATTTTAATTCTTTCCTTGTTGTTCTTAGTCAATATTATCTATTATTTTTTCTTACAATTTGAAAGAGATTTCGTATAATGTTGACTAATGGCTACCACTTTGAACAAAACACTTCCTGATCTCTCAAAGTTTGAGCCTTAGATGAAAATAATTATAAGCGTTGGTCCCAAAAAATTTTAATTTTCTTTGAACAGAAGTTGATTATGTTTTGGTTAACGATCCTCCTTCTGATATTGCTGCTAATATTGATACTGCTGCTAAGAGGAAATTTGAAAAGGATAATAAAACAGTGAGAGGTATCTGCTTAATCATATAGCTAACCCTCTCTTTGATTTGTTTATAAATTATAAATTTGCTAAAGTCATATGGGACAGTTTAGAGAAGAAATATGGTGCTGATGATGCAGGAAAAAAGAAGTATGTCGTTGGAAAGTAGATCAAGTTTCAGATGGTTGATGATAAGCCAATCATGGAATAGGTTCACGTGTATGAGAACTTAACTGCTGATGTTTTGAACGAGGGCATGGAGATGTCTGAGATTCTTCAGGCTAATATTTTGCTTGAAAAATTTCCACCTTCCTGGAGTGACTACAGGAATCAACTAAAACACAAGAAGAAAAACTTAACTCTTCAAGAACTAATCAGTCACATGAGGACTGAGGAAGCAAACCGTCTCAAAGATGAGGAGTCTGAACGGCTTAAGGATAAGATGAAATCTCTCTCTAACCTTGTAGAATTTTCTAGTACTTTTGTGAAACACAGGTTTAAAGGAAAATAAAAGAAAAGCCAGAAGAAAGTACACGTGAAGAAGCAGAATTACTTCAATAAGCGGGGGGGCCATATTCAAAAGTCGGAAGGACCTTGCTATGTATGTGGCAACATTGATTACAAGGATTTTCAGTGCAACCAGAGACAAGGACAAAGCTCAAAGAATGGAGGAAAAACTCCAGTCCGAGCTAACCTTACTGAGGGTGGTGATGTTATTGTTGTTGTGGTTGTTGAGGCGAACATGGTGGCTAACAAAACTGACTATATATTGGAGGCGGGCGCTTCAAGGCACCTTTGTGCCAACAAGGAGCTGTTTCACGACTTTGAGGAATCTGCTTATGGCAAGTGTGTTTACATGGGTAAATCCACTACAGCTGAAGTTATGGGTAAAGGAAAAATTCTCCTTAAATTAACTTCTGAAAAAACCTTAGCCTTGAACAATATTCTAAATGTACCCTCCCTTCGTAGAAACTTAGTTTCTGGTGCGCTTCTAAATAAAGCAGGTTTTAAACTTGTTTTTGAATCTAATAAAGTTGTCATTTCTTGTGGAGGAGACTTTGTTGGGAATGGTTACTTTAGTGGGGGTTTATTTGTACTGAGCATCACTCAAGAGATTACTAATAATGCTAGTACTTTTAATCTTGCTTATATTACTGAGTATATTGATTTGTGGCATGGTAGACTAGGTCATGTTAATATTATTTTTATTAAAAGACTTAGAAAAGTGGAATTAATTCCTGCAGTTAATGTGATTATTTTTCTAAGTGTCATGTTTGTGTAGAAGCAAAACATACCAAAAGGCCTTTTAAGAATGTAACTAGTAGAAAAACAGAATTGCTTGAACTAGTGCATTCAGACTTAGCAGATTTCAAGAACATCGTTAGTGAAGGTGGAAAGAAATACTACATCACCTTTGTAGATGGCTTTTCTAGATAAACTAAGGTATATCTTCTTAAGTCAAAAGATGAGGCTGAAAGCATGTTTTTAAAATACAAGGCAGAAGTAGAGAATCAATTAGACAGAAAAATCAAGAGACTTAGGTCTAACAGGGGTGGTGAATACAATACTAATACTCTAGAAGTCTTTTGTGAGAAAAATAATGAATTCTATGCTTTTGAGTTTGGGGTTTATCTGATGATTTGTGAGGGGAGTTGTTTTATCTGCATGTTATATTCTTAATAAAGTCCCTCATAAGAAGTTAAATAAAACCCCGTATGAGTTATGGAAATGATTTGCCCCCAACTTAAAATTTTTGAAAGTGGGGGGGGGGGGGGGGGGGGGGGGTTGTTTGGCTAAGTTGGTCTACCTGATTTTAAACAAGTAACTTTTGGACCCAAAATTTTTGATACTATTTTCATTGGTTATGCTCAAAATAGCGCTGCATATCAAGAGATGCAAAATTTTTTGAACTTGTTTTTATTGAAAAATAATGTGCCTACTGATGTGCCGAATAATGCTTCTACATCTATGTCTATTAACTTTCATGTTGTACCTTCTCCTAGTGTTACTGCTAATGAGCATGAAAATAAACTTAGAAAAGGTAAAAGGCGTAGAATTAAAACTAGCTTTGGTCCTGACTTTATTAACACTTTCTTGACTGAAAATATTGATCTTGATATTTTGAGTGATGAATTAGTGTCAATCTATTTAATAGAAGAAGATCCTAAGACATACAATGAAGCAATAAGGCCAATAGATGCTAGTTTTTGGAAAGAGGCAATTAAAAGTGAATTAGACTCTATAGTTTCTAATCACACTTGGGACTTAACTAATTTGCCAAAAGGTTGTAAACCCATAAGTAGCAAGTGGATATTTAAGAAGAAATTGAGACCAGACGGTACAATTGGGAAATATAAGGCTATACTTGTTATTAGGGGATTTAATCAGAAGAAAGACATTAATTACTTTGACATTTATTCTCATGCGACTAAGATAGCGACCATTAGAACTCTTGTTGTTGTAGCTGCTATTCATAATTTAGTAATACATCAAATAGATGTTAAAACGACTTTCCTAAATGGTAATTTAGAGGAAGAGATCTATATGTCTCAACCTGAGGGATTTATGATCCAGGGACAGCAGAATGAAGTATGCAAATTGAGAAAGTCTTTGTATGGTCTAAAGCAGACACCTAAGCAATGGTATGAAAATTTTAATAGCATATTAGTGGATAATGATTTTGTTGTTAATGCATCTGATACTTGTGTTTATTCCAAGATGATAGGATCAGATTATGTTATTATATGTTCGTATGTGGATGACATGTTAATTTTTGGCCTTAATGTGAATGTTATTAATGAGACTAAGAATTTTTTGTTTTCTAAATTTGAAATGAAAGATCTTGGAGAAGCAGATATGATTTTAGGGGTTAAAATTAAAAGAACTTCTATGGATTTTTTATTGTCTCAGTCTAATTATATTGAGAAAATATTGAAAAGGTTTAATTATTTTGATGTAATACCCGTGAGAACTCCTTATGATCCTAGGATACACTTGAAAAAGAATAAGGAATCTAGTATTTCTCAAACTAAGTATGCTAAAATAATCGGTAGTATAATGTTTCTCATGAATTATACACGACCTGATATTGTTTATGCTGTTAGTAGATTGAGTAGATATACTCACAATCCTAGTCGTGAACACTGGAATGCTCTTCATCGTTTGCTAAGATATTTGAGAGGTATTATAGATTGGTGTTTGCATTTTAATAAATTTCTTGCTGTTTTAGAAGGATTTTGTGATGCAAACTAGGTTACTGACAATGATGAAGTTAGCTCCACTAGTGGCTATATGTTCACTTTGGGTGCAGGTGCTATTTCATGGAAGTTTCCAAAACAGACTTGTATAGCACGATCTACTATGGAGTCTTAATTCTTTGCTCTTAAGTTGGCAGGGCAAGAAGTCGAGTGGTTGAGAAGCTTATTGATAGATGTGCCTTTGTGGGGAAGACAAGCTTTACTAGTTTATCTACATTGTGACTCATAGGAAGCAATTGGAATTGCCAAAAATAGTGTGCACAATGGAAAAAGAAGACATCTGCATGAGGCATGGTGCGGTAAAAGAGTTGTTGAAACATGGTGTTATTTTCTTGGAATACGTAAAATCAGAAAGAAATTTGGCGAATCCTTTAACCAAGGGTTTGGCTAGGAGAGTTATCCTTGAAACGTCAAGGGGGATGCGGCTAAAGCCTATGGATTGAGGAAGTATGGTGGATACCCGTTTGTGGTCAAACGAAGCCACATGGGACCTCGATATGCACTACATTTTCTATCCCTATGGCGTGTGGTAGTGCTTTATAAGGTTGAACTTATTTTGCTCTTAATGATTCCATAGCCTTAAGGTAGTATATGGGTAGATAGACTTGATTGAATCACCTGCGTGAGTGTAAAGGTGTAGTCGCCTTTTATGAAAGACTTGGTGTCTTTCTAGAGCACTTTTGAGACTCGAGGTATGTGCATGACCATAAAAGCACTTTGTTAGTATCACAGAATTTGCATAAAATTAAGGATATAGTATGTGTTGTGGGGGTCTCAGCTAATGTCCATTCAGTTCAAGAGTACTTCACTTTGTGAATGTTAGTTGTTGCCTCATTTCACTACGTGTCAAATTCAAATCGAAAGATATTGACACTTACGTACTTGTTCCTTCTTTTTCCCAGAATTATTTTATTTTTGTCTTTGCATTAGTGGGGGGTTGTTGGAATTATTCATAATGCCTAACAAAAATTTCTTTTTGAAATTCTATTTACAACCAATAGTCATGAGTTTTTTATTTTTCAAATGTCCTATCTATTTTCAAGTGGCCTCTTGCATGAAGCCTTAAAGACAAGTGTTGAATGGCTTTGACAAATGACTATGCAAATCTATCATATGTCTTTATGCATGGAAGACAAGATACATTTATCAATATTGGAGCCAAATGTCTTCATGCATGGAAGACAAGATACACTTGTCAATATTGGAGCCAAGTAGACTAACATAATGGGACAAGTGTCAAAAGTCTCTCGACACTTGTCATACATGGAACCTCCTTAATTTCCTATAAATAGGCTATGAATTAACCATCATAATCACTCAGTTCTTAACCAAGAATTTATCTAGCTAATCATTCCTTTCTTCCTAGTCTTCTTTGTGAATTATCCAACACATAAAATACCTTCATCTTCTCTTCTACTTGGTCAACTGTTTTGTGCAAATTCTAAACTTCCAGCTACGAGTGCGCGTGTTTGGAGGTGCTGTGGAACATTAGGGAGCGACCGGTCTTAACGATTTGCACCTAATCGGACCGAAATCGCTTTCAAGACAGTGGCTTGCCACGACACAATATTTTTGATAAGTTTTAATTCTTTCCTTGTTGTTCTTAGTCAATATTATCTACTACTTTTCCTTACCCAATTTCACTCAGATAAACACCAAATCACACGAAGCTCAAACAATGAGATTTTCAAAATTTTTAGATTCAAGATGGCAAACCACTGACCTGACAAATGCTTGAACTTTGGCTTCGTATATGTCTGAATATGTATGAAATTTGGCTATGGCAAGCTAAACTTTAGTCTTAAGTTTGTCGTTCAGATTAAAATATATGTTAGCCAGCACCAGCGACATGTCAAACTTCAAGCAAAATTTGTAACTTCCTTCAGTTATGTATGTTTGAAGTAGTGGCTGAAACGGCTAGATATGTACTTGGGTCATGGCTTAAATGGGGCTATAAAATTGACTATCAGTGCACATCCCTCGACAAATAATCAATTTTTTTCGCAAGTATTATTACAAATTAGAGATAAATATAATTTCGTAAATCCCAAATAAAATTACTCTAACGAAAGCAGGCGTTTGCAATTATTCCTATAATCAATCAAAGAGAAAATTTACTGTGTCGACGGCTCAAATTTTTTTGTTTGTTTGTTTGAGTGGTTATTAATCCTCGAGGAATCACTTAAACTAACGGAAAAGCTTTATTATAACGGTCAACAGATCCATTTAAACAATGCAACTCATTTGTCTCTTTACACGTTTTGCTTTTAAATGATTTTTTTAATCTTAATTTTGTCTAAAATACAGTATCATTTTAGAGTAATTATGTGAATAGCGTCTTCTAATTCACACTACCAATGTGAGACATTAAAATTTCCATCTAATCACCAATTGTACATCATTTCTCGATAGTGCTTTCGCCTGTTAATTGTGAAGATAATGCTCGTAATTATTAGTGAATTAATCTGCTGACTTGGATGGGGTAAATTTGGTTCCAAGAGGGGAAGCAAAACGTATCAGAAATAACCCCCACTATCAAGCTTGAACGCAACTTCTATTTTAATATTCTAAAGCGAGGCACTAATTTCTAACTTCATTTATTTCATGATGATTATGACTATTATCTTAACCCCCAGTTCCTCTTTTTTTTTTTTTTCTTATACATATTTTTTGTTTACCTTTTTTTTCTTTAATGAGAAAAAACCACTCATATAATAAAAGTAATTAGCAATCATAATCATAGGTTCGTGACTTTTGCATATGTATTTTTGGAATGATGGAAATTATTTTCTAGAAAAATATATCCAATAAAAATGTTTTCAAAAAATTCTCTTTCGGTGCTTGGTGAGTGAGAAAGATCTTTCAAAAAATATATATCAATGTTTAATAATATTATCAACAAATTAAAGAGTGGTTTGATTAAAGTGTTAATACAAAAGATTAATAATGATATTTAAGTGTAAGTTTTGAAGTAAATATTATGAAGTTAAGGGATGCTATATTAAGAAAAATAAAATGCAAATATAGTACTAAACACATTTAAATTTTAATAAATTTCAAACCATCTTAACAAATTTAAGTGGATAAGATTTGACGCGTCTATTGAAGTATCCTACCTACCAAACTATATTAGTGGTAGGGGTAGCAAAACGTGATTCATCAATTCTCCTTGTCATTTTACTTTTTACCAGCATAGAATACACACGGCATATTCAAACTTAAAAAATTGATAGAGTGAACAAGATTTTAAAAAATCAAACACGTGAAGGGCTAATTTTTTCTCTAAGGGCAGCAGCAGCAACAACAATAACAACTACCCAGTATACTCCCACCAGGTGGGGTATGGGGAGGGTAATATGTAGACGAGCCTTACCCCTGCCCGAAAGGACAGAGAGGTTGTTTCCAATCGACCCTCGGCGAATAGGATAACAATGGGAAAGCTGCATTAAGAAACAGATGTAAAATTAGAAACACGAGCAAGACAGAACCAAATAATAAAGCATAGGTGCTCCCACAAAAGTAACGTAAATAATTATGAAAACATAAGCAACATAAATACAGTCGCATGCAATAATAACAAGCAGTACTACCATACTAAAACACTAATCACCTAAGAGCCCCTAACCTACAATCCTGATTCTAGACCTCCAGACTCCCCTATCAAGGGTCATGTCCTCGTCTAAGGGCAGCAAACGTATCAAAAATACCAACCCCCACTACTAAACCTGAAAGCAACTTCTTTTTTAATATTCTAAAACATGGCAATAATTTCTAACTTATTGCTTTCATGATAATAATTAAAACGTTATGTTGACGCGTGTTGCTTTTTCTATATTTCCTTCTTTGTCTTTAAAGGAACTACAGAAACCATACATATGATAAAATAATTAAAAATCATCTTAAGGTGCTTGGATAAGATTGGGTGCATGTTGTGATCAAATATCTAATTTACACCATCGAGAACTGTGGTGAGGGTTGAAATTTGTTGGGAGTAAACCCTAACAAAATAATATTCACGGTAATAAAAGCGGAATATAATGTAGTACCGAGATACGGTAATCAACAATAATAAAAGAGTAACAATGACACCTGGATTTTTACATGAAAAACCCTTCTGAATAAGGAAAAAAACCACGGCCCCGAGAGGAGCAACTGATATCACTATAGTAAGAAATTTTTACACTTTGTAGGTCCGAGTAAAATACTCCAAAGACCACTATAACACTCAAAAGAAATAATCCTCTTTTGATATTCCACCTTACTACAATATCGCTCACTCTCTATTTTCCTTACAGACTATTTTCTTATACCCTGTCTGTGAAACCTTTCTCTTTTCTCTCTTTCTGTTGGTGTATGGAAATGAGAGTTGAAGCTCCCTTTTTATAGCCAAAGCTTCACTCTATAAAGCCTACAATATTTGACAATTTACATACACTTTTCACAATTCAACAAAGTTGGCTACCAACCCAAAGAAATTCAACAAGGTTATCTACCAAACCAAACCAAGTCAACAAGGTTGGCTACCAAACAAAAGAAAAATTTTATTAGGCACATGCCTAATACTTCTTCAATGAGATGGACATCATCAATCTCCCCCTCCAGTCTCATTCATCTAGAGGAGGTAGCAAAGTCTTCTAGTTTGAGTGCATGCTGACAAGTTCTTTGCATAGATCGAACTTGTTACTTGGTGCAACCTTCGTCAGCATATCTGCGAGATTCTCACTTGTAGAAATCTTCAAGACTTTTAGAGATTCATGTTAAGGTCTATTGCACTTTGACTATCACTATAGACGATATACTCCTTTTGATGTAATCCAAGCTCTTGAAGGAATCGTTTGAGCCATATCATCTCTTTGCCAGTTCTTCAGCGGCAATGTACTCTAATTCAGTTGTTGAAAGTGCAACACACTTCGGCAACTTAGACTGCCATGATATAGCTCCCCCTGAAAATGTAAACAAATATCCAGTAGTGGATTTTCTGTTGTCAATGTCACCTGCCATATCAGCATCTGTATAGTCCTTCAAGATTGGATCAGATCCTCCAAAGCACAAACAATCTCCCGTGGTGCCTCTCATGTACCGGAGTATCCACTTGACTGCTTCCCAATATTCCTTTCCAGGATTTCAAGAAACCTCCTGACAACACCAACTGCGTGAGCAATATCAGGTCTAGTACATACCATTGCATACATCAAGCTTCCAACTACTGAAGAATAAGGAACTCTAGCCATGTCCCCTTTCTCCTCCTCTGTTGTATGACACATCTTTTTGCTCAATTTTAGATGACTAGAAAGAGGTGTGCTGACTGGCTTAGCATTCTTCATGTTGAAGCGTTCTAGTACACGTTCAATGTACTTCTCCTGAGATAGCCACAACTTTCTACTTGTTCTGTCTCGAACTATCTTCATCCCTAGAATTTGTTGTGCTGGGCCCAAGTCCTTCATATCAAATGACTTGGACATATCTCCCTTCAACTTTGCTATCAACCTCTACAATTAACATGTCATCCACATACAACAACAATATAATAAAATTATTCTCAGAAAATCTTTTGAAGTATACACATGGATCAGAATAGGTCTTTATGTATGTTTGACTTTTCATGAATGAGTCAAACTTCATGTACCACTGCCTTGGTGCCTGCTTTAATCCATAAAGACTCTTATTCAATTTGCACACCATGTGTTTCTTTCCATCTACTTCAAATCCTTCTGGCTGCTCCATATAAATCTCTTCTTTCAAATATCCATGAAGAAATGCAGTTTTCACATCCAACTGCTCCACTTCAAGATCTAGGCTAGCTGCTAAGCTCAAAATTGTTCGAATAGAAGTCATTTTGACAACAGGTGAGAAAATTTCATCAAAATCAATAGCTTTCTTCTGTTCGAAGCCTTTAACCACTAATCGAGCTTTGTATCTGACCAGCTTGTCATTTCTATCTTTCTTGATTTTAAAGACCCATTTGCATTTGAGTGGTCTTTTACCCTTTGAAAGTTCAACCAGTTTGTACGTGCCATTTTTCTGTAGAGATTCCATCTCTTCTTGCATGGATTTCATCCACTGGTTATTTCTGAATGGGACAGCACCTCCTTAAGACATTCTGGCTCTCCCTCATCACTGATGAGGACATACTCTGTGAAAGGGTACCTGCATGACTATACCCTTGGCCTCTCCGATCTCCTCAGAGGTTGAGGTTGTTCTTCTTCCTGAGTGGGGTGTTCCACTTCCTCGACACCTTCATCAAGTTGCTCCCCCTGCTCAATAACCTCACCAGGTTGCTCCCCCTGCTCGGCAACCTCGTCGGTCGTACTTTCTGCACTTGTGGGATTGTTAGAAGTAGAAGGAATAGTAGCAAGGTTAGGAATTATACCATTCTTCGCCTTTTCTAACATATCAGCAGCAGTTCCAACTTCACTTTCTCTGAAGACTACATCTCTGCTTCTGATGACCTTTTTATTTACAGGATCCCACAATCTGAACCCGAACTCTTCATCTCCATATCCGATAAATATGCAGGGAACAAATTTATCATCCAGCTTTGTTCTCTGCTCTTTTGGTACATGTGCAAAAGCTCTGCAACCGAACACCTTCAGATGCGAGTAGGACACCTCCTTATTGGTCCAAACTCTCTCTGGGATGTCAAACACCAATGGAACTGATGGACTCCTATTGATCAGGTAACAGGTTGTTTGAAATGCTTCACTCCAGAATGACTTAGGTAGTTTAGCCATTCTGATCATGCTTCTCACCTTCTCCACAATCGTGCGGATCATCCTCTTTGCTACACCATTGTGCTGTGGGGTTCCAGGAACTGTCTTTTCATGTCTGATCCCATGACTTGAACAGTACACTTCAAATTCCCGTGAAGTGTACTCACCTCCATTGTCACTTCGAAGACGCTTTAGCTTTTGACCTTTCTCCCTTTCTACTAGAGCATGAAACTTCTGGAAAACTTGAAACACCTGATCTTTGGTTTTCAAAATATAAACCCACAATTTTCATGAAGCATCATCAATAAAAGTAACAAAATATTTGTTACCGCCCATTGATTCAATTTCCATTGGGCCACAAACATCAGAATATACTAAATCAAGTATATTCAATTTTCTTTCAGACGATGTCTGAAATGACACCCTATGCTGTTTACCAAATAAACAATAGTCACAAGGTTTTACCGTTGTACCTTTGGAATAAGAAATGAGTGATTTCTTGGCAAGAATCTGCAATCCCTTCTCGCTCATATGACCCATTCTTTTATGCCACAAATCTGCCGAATTCTCATCTTGTGCCGCATTCAATTCACCTTGGCATATTTCTGCATTTGTCCTGTACAACGTGCCACGAGCAACTCCCTTTGCAATGACCAATGATGCCTTGGTGAGTCTCCACTTTTGATTTGCGAAATAGTTCTCGTATCCATCTCGGTCCAAAGCAATCCCCGAGGTCAAGTTCATCCGCAAATCAGGTACATGCCGCACATCCTTTAGAACCAATGTGCATCCGACATTTGTCTTGATACAAATGTCACCAATCCCCGCAATCTTTGAGTAACTCGTGTTACCCATTCTCACTGTGCCAAAATCACCTGCTACATACCTGCAAAAAAGATCTTTTACCGGTGTGGCATGGTAAGATGCCGCTGTGTGAACCACCCATTCCGACTGTGGACCTGACAGGTGCATGCATTCCTCTTCCTCATTTATAAAGAGGATAACATTGTCATTGTTTTGCACCATGGCAGCTGTGTTGTCGTCATTCTTTTGGCCACTAGTTTCACCTTTGCCCTTCCTTGGATTTGGGCAATCTCTTTTGAAGTGACCTGGTTGATCACAGTTGTAGCAATTTCTGGCTTTTGATTTGGATCGATTCTTTGACTTTCCACGGGCTCCGTATCTACCATAGTTGCTCGAACTCCTTTGATAACTCCTGCCTCTACCTTCTGTGATAAGAGCTTGTCCTTGATTTTCAGGCTTCTTTCTCATCTTCTCATTGAGTAAAAGAGCCGATGTGACATTTTTCAACTCAATAGTAGTCTTACCGTGCAGGATGGTTGTTGCCAAATTATCGTACGAAGATGGCAACGAGTTTAATAGCAAGATGGCTTTATCTTCCTCCTCGATTTTCACTCAGAGGTTGGCAAGCTGTGTAATTAGTCCGTTAAGCACATTTAAATGCGACAAAAAATTCATACCTTCACCCATGTGTAGGGCGTATAACTGCTTCTTCAGGTACAATTTATTTGTCAGCGTTTTGGACATGTATAGGCTTTCCAACCTTGTCCAAATTCCACGTGTAGTGTCTTCATCAATGATGTTATTTACCACATCATCCGATGAGTGCAACCTGATCGCACTAGCAGCTCTTTCATCCAAGTCAGCCCAATCCTCAGCTTTAATAGCGCCTTGTGTAATCTTTGTTAGATGAGCAAATCCCTCATCCTTCTTTGCCATGTTGAAAAATCGTTATCTCCGTTGAATTTAGCTACCTTGTACTTTACTCCAGACATTTTTATTTTTTACCGAGTATAGTACTACCGACAGTGAATAGTATTTTAGTGAACAAGCAGAACCTGTGCTCTGATACCAGTTGTTGGGAATAAACCCCCTACCAAAATAATATTTACGGTAATAAAAGTGGAATAATATTATAGCACCGAGATACGGTAATTAACAAGAATAAAAGAGTAACAATGACACCTGAATTTTTACGTGGAAAACCGTTCTAAATAAGGGAAAAAACTACGGCCCAGAGAGGAGCAACTGATATCACTATAGTAAGGAATTTTACACTTTGTAGGTCCGAGTAAAATACTCCAAACCACTATAACACTCAAAAGAAATAACCCTTTTTTGAAATTCCACCTCACTATAATATCGCTCACTCTCTATTTTCCTCACAGACTATTTTCTTATACTCTGTCTGTGAAACCTTTATCTTTTTCTCTCTTTCTGTTGGTGTATGGAAATGAGAGTTGAAGCTCTCCTTTTATAGCCAAAGCTTCATTCGCTAAAGTCTACAATATTTGACAATTTACATACACTTTTCACAATTCAACAAAATTGGCTACCAACCCAAAGAAATTCAACAAGGTTGGCTACCAAACCAAACCAAGTCAACAAGATTGGTTATAAAACCAAAGAAAACTTTTTAGGTACATGCCTAATACTTCTTCAATGAGATGGACATCATCAAAATTCATTCGCCTTAACCACAAATTTTGGTTCAAACTCAGAAAATGATATTCTTTCAATAAAGAGCAGTTTACCTAGCTAACACCAATATAAATTAGTTGGGTTAGTTTTGAATAAAATAAAATAAAACCCTACCTAACAAAATCATATAGTATATAACTCACTGTGGTAGTGCTAGCAAAACGTGATTCAACAATTCACCTTCTGATTATCCTTTTTGCCAGCACAGAAGACAGTCAATGTACGCCACGTTTACATTTATAAAAGTTCAATAATGTTACTAACACAATTGAATACACAACACATAATAAGATATTAGACTATTACAACATCACCAGCCCTTTAATATATAGGCATCAAAGAACTAATAACTTTTGATATACAATATCACAAACTTTAAATTACATTACAAATTCAAACATACAACCAATGTAATGAATACAAACACTAATAAATGAAACAGCCTGTCCAGAATTCTTTACTGAAGCACGCAAGATTCACGAAAACTTAAGAAAAAAAGAAATTACAACTTTAAAACTAACACATCTTGATTCATAGCAACCAGCAACATTAGCAGAAATGGAAGTTCCACATCTTTACCTGTCAAGAATACAGTAGGAAAAAGATTGCACGTATAAGATATGATCAATTTTTAGCAAATTGGCATAATACTCAAAGAACAACTTGTATTTACACCAAACCAATCATAACATAATATGTCTTTTATGTACAATTTTATCACTTAATTATTAGAAAATGTGTGCTTTTCGCTTTAATTTATTATTTAATCATGATAAAATAATATAGTTATGGTGTAACAAAAATTTTCCGTTCTACTACTCCATAACTCCATCCTTCGGTATATTCAAAATGGTGATTGCTGAAGTATTATATGCTTTATGGCTGGAAAGGAATTCACGTATATTTGAGAATAATTTTCGTAACAATAAAGTCTTAGTAAGGGATCTAGCTTATATATGTAATGTTAGAGGAAATCCTAGAACTAGAAAGCAGATGCAGCAGTTCAGATTATGATATACTAGTAGTTAGTTCTAATATGAGTAGTTAGTATGCTAGATAAGATTAGATAGTCAGCTGAGTATAAGCTGGACTATGACATTGTAATGCAAAATCTTTTGGTGATTAATAAAATCTTAATTACCAAAAAAAAAAACAATCTCCATCCTTCAAGGTAAATATTATTTTTGGGTTTTAGGGGGGTGGGGTGGGGTGGTGAAGAGATAGTAGAATTTAAGTAAAATTACCATGTGGGGAAAGATGATCAGTCGTTCTTGGTAAGGACCCAAATAGCATAGATAATACCAGGCAACCATCCAAAGAGAGTCAGCAAACAACAGATCCAGAATTCACACTGTTTTTACCAATTAACACAAACACAACCATAAGTAACGTTATCAGGTTAAAGGTTTGACACACACAACACAAGTAAACAACCTGCGATTATAATCATAAAGTTTCCGAATTCCCAACGATGTTTTGGAGTCATAATACGTCAATGAGTAGTAACTTTTCATCTTTCACTTCTTGGCAGGGTGTTATTTGTTTTGTTTTCTTTTTTTTTAAATATTTTGACAGGACTTTACTAGAGTTCCCCCGAGACAGTCGAGCCCTGTTATAACCACAGTATTACAAATTCGAATCCTAAAAAAGCTATATATATATATATAGTTGCTCGTCCTACAACTTTACTAATGATGTAAAAAATAAAACACCAAAACATTAGGGATGTAACTTTTTATACACTGATAATGTAAAACTTATGCGTCACAGATCAAAACTGCACGACTTAAAGGAAGTAAAACAGAGAATTGAAGGATACCTTGCAGCCAAATTTGAGAAAGACACCAAGGGGAGGCAAGATGATGGCCAAAAGAATGTCTATGCAAGTCATCGCACCCATATTTTATTAATTATTATTCAATAGAAATTACACAGGAAAAGAAGAAAGGACAAGGGGCACTGGGGAAAGAGGATATTAAGGACGGGCCAAAGTGATTTCACAGAAACTGAAATGGGGAAGTGGCTGCTGATATATAGGGAAAAGAGATACCCCACGTCCATGTGTTGTATGTTTATTCGATAAAAGACGATATTTTTCTATGTTTACGCGGGGGCTTCTTGTTACCTTAATCTCATCACTTCTTTTACTTTCTTGGTTTGACTAATTAGTTACTCCAAGACGCGGTATATCGTAATATCAGATTAATATGTAATAATAATTAAATTTATAATTAGATATTTATTAATATTTAATAAATATTTTAAATATAAATATAGGGTGTTCGTGAAAGTTATAGGGTTCTCGAAAACCCGTAATTAATGCACTAGGTCCGCCCCTGCACCATCCACATCATGTGATTGGAGCATTTAAAAAGGAATAATTTTTTTTGAAATTTGTAAATTTAAATTTGCATAATCTTTTTATGATTGAAAAAATATATTATTATGGGTAAGATAAAAAATTTAATATTAAATTATTTTTAAATACCGAGAAATGCTTTTTATTTTAGAAAAATTAATAAAAAAGTAATATCACATAAAAGAATTAGATACAATTTCCGCTAAAGAGCTCTCAATTTGTAGGCGATATATTAGTATTATCAATAGAATAATAATAAAATAAAAAAAAATAGATAGAAAGTACACAATAACCAGTAGGTAAAGACTAGCATCAGTAGACACCACTAACATTCTAAAACTAAAATCTAACTGACAAGTCTAACTCTGATGCTTCGAAAAAATATTCACAATTACCTCCTAATTTATAACTTTAATGCTCGATCTCTATAATTTTCTGTCATGAACCATGTCCTCAATAATCCTAAACCGTGTCATGTCCTTGATGTACACTTGCTTTGTAGATTTCAAATTAAAATCCAACAGCTCATTCTCATTTATCTGAAACACAAAGTTAGGTTTAGGCTGTCCCATGTGGCCCCATACGTCTTCATTGATCATCATCTTCTTATGGCCGAACACGCCAATTGAATCTTTCTGGATGGCACTGGACTCTGTAGCTTTTTCCAATTTTCAATGTAGACACTAGCTTCAAAATAAAAAAAATCACTTACACTTAGTATTTATACGAATTATTGTTAATCAACAAACGACATGCATCTTTAATATACAATTTTATTGTTTAACCAGAGTTAATGTTATTCCTAAACCGTTACTCTATTAGAAATAACCTTTTTATTCTTATAAGATAAGGATAAGATATATATACATACTATTTTCTCCAAACCTAATATTATGAAATAATACTGAATATGTTATTATTATTATTATTATTATTATTGTTCTTATTGTAACCAGAGTTAATGCTATATATTTTAATCTTAATTTGTCATTTAAACACGCTAAATACAGACGATGTAGTGTAACATGAAGTATAAGTATTTTGCTTTCACTGTTGACGCACGCATAAGCTCCAAATAAGTAGGAAATACTTTAATATAAAAAGGTAATTTATAATTAAGAGCAAGGAATTTGTATCCTCCTTGGTGTTATGACCCTGTAAATATGAATGAGTAATGACAGTTAATTGGGGCGGAGCGGGGCAGAAAGGGCAGGGCAAACACTTAATAGAGTAGGGTAGGGTATAAGATAAATGTGGGGTGGGGGGGGGGGGTTCAATAGGGCAGGTAAAAATTGTACGGGGCATCCTATTTGGTCGCCCCCATTTAATCTATATTTAAATTTTTTAAAATTTTAACTTGTACCCACTTATTAAATAACTTCAGTCCCTCCTCATTCTGCTCCTCCTCTTTTTCTTCTTTCTTTTCTTTTTTCTGCAGCCGTTGGTGCCTTTATTGTTCTTTCTATGCATGAGGAAATGTGCAAGGAAAGCAAAGGCTTGCAAAATGTAAGAGTTTTAGAATGTTGGAGCCATCGGATGTTTATCAATAGAGTCAGATCTGCTTCTACGCTCTTGCTGAAGCTGAGATAGAGTACAAATATGAAAGGCCTTACAGTTGCTTTAGTCTTTTCAGCAATTACTATAGAATTGTATGCAACACTTGTTTACTATTGTTCTACATATCTCAAGAATAGAACAATATACCAGAATATATAGAAATTCTCCAATAGTTGGTCAAATGATGGAACTATGAAACAAATAATTTGAGATGAATATAGATGCTTACACATTTTCATGTGTGAGACAAGAGCAAATCAGCAAAACTTTGCCAGTTATAAAATAAACTTTAGCTTTAGAGCTGAAGTTCGCCAGTAACAAAAATAAAATTTTCAGCTACTTCAATCTCGTCTACTAGAATATTGAATTTTTGCGTGATTGTCTTTCCTACTTCAGCCCCGTATTCTGAAGTTATGCAACAAAATGGGTACACTTGCAATTTTTTTTTATAAAGCGGACACATGTTAAAACGTAATCCAAAAAGCGGGTATCGGCGCAAATGCCCCATGGGGCAGGGCAGGTTGTAGGTGGGCTCTTGGTTCCTATAATGGGCCATTGGATAGCATGAGGCCCAATGGCCTGAATCATTACTATTTCTTATTTGTGCCTATATTAATTACTTAGTTTGATAATGTTGCGAAATATGGTGGGTTAACTAGCACACAATCACACATATATTAAATAGAGAAGAAAAATCAACACAAGGATTTAACGAGGTTCGGCCAAGCTTAATCCTCGGGGCAGAAGCAGAGAGAGTTTTCCACTATGAATGAGAAGAAAAACATAATAAAGTCTATAGAATCCCAACTACAACCCCTATATATAGATCCCAAAAGGTCCCAAACATATATGAGAAATGTTTCCCAATTTGACAAGGACTATAGGTTTTTGTTTGTCAAATTTATTGGGACAATGGGTTTTCCTAAACCTATAAGGACTATGGATTTCCTAAAAATACAAGGAAATAATTCAAGCTACAAATAACAAATCTTCCCCTTGGCTTGAATTATCTTCATCAACAGGAACAACGTCTCTCTACCTTGCCCTCAGCCCTTGCAAGGTCTCTATCCATTTTCGCACGCATCAACCAAGTCTAGGAAACACCTAAACTTGTTAAGAGACTCAATCGCTTTAGCCATAGCACTAATCCGTCGATTTGGTTCTATACTCGGAATAACTTCTAGATAGCTATAACACTCAAACGCATCAACGGTCTCTGCAACTGCCAAAGTAAATCCCACTAGATTTGTATATCCAAGAAGATTCCCCTCAACCACGTTAGCAAACATTTGCGGTCGGTTGATCACTCTTTTCTCTCTACCTATTTCAATGCTAAATGGTTGTTGTTGCGCATGTGCATCAACATTATCATCTTGATCAATAATTTGCACCTCATCCACATCCTCTATTTTAAAACTACTGCGCTGAGCTAGTGAAGATTCGATTTCTAGCTCTATGCGTTCACTGACACCACGATCTGTTTCTGCTATCGCCGTCTCCCTTTGACAATCCAGTGAGGCAGATTCATTGAATGTTATATCCTTATTGATAATTAACCCTGGATTCTTTTGATCTCTCCACCACAACTTATAACCTTTCACTCCAGTTGCATACCCTAGAAATATGCACTTCTTTGCCCTCGGTTCAAGTTTTTCATCCCTCACATGAGCATAAGCAGGACAACCAAATATCTTTAAATTTGAATAATCAGCAGGCGAACCGGACCATACCTCAAAAGGAGTTTTGAACTCAATAGCTGTGAATGGAGATCTATTGGCCAAATAACAAGCTGTTATTGATTGCTTCAACCCAAAAATCTTTGCTAACACATGAGTGTGAATGCATGCTTCGTGCCCTATCACAAAGAGTTCTATTCATACGTTCTGCAACACCATTTTGTTATGGTGTTCCGACACAAGTGCATGTCTCACTATGCCCTCCCTGCTGCATAAATTATCAAACTCAGAATTGCAAAATTCCAAACCATTGTTAGTTTGAAGACACTTAACTTTTCTTTCCGTCTACATCTCAACCATTGTCTTCCATATAACAAATGTCAAAAATGCCTTATCTTTTATTTTCATAAAATACACCCACACCATCCTTGAGCAACCATAATCAAAGTCATAAAATACCTGGCACCACTTTTGGAGGGAACTCTGTTTGGACCCTACAAGTCAGAGTGTATATAATCTAACTTGTCTCTGGTCTTGTGCTCGACCTTCTTGATGAACTTTATCCTTGTCTATTTATCAAACACACAATGCTCACAAAACTTCAAAGCTTGATTTTTGAGCCATTCACCAATAAGTACTACTTAATAGAATGAACAACAATTATCGTTTAAATTGATAAGAAAGAGTAAATATTTTTGACACCATCAATGCTCAAAACTTAAGCTATTACGTTATGTAGTTTATTTATTTTTCTTGTTTGTGATGATACGTATATTAAAATTTTAACTTTGAGTTCGGGGCCTCAACATCCAATAGTCCACCACTATATTTTTTGTGCTCTTATTTCTATTTCTTTAGATGCTTTAGAATTTTTTTTTGTTTTAAATGATTAATTTGTTATTCAAAAAGTAAATTTTATTGTTAGTAAAAAAATTTGTGAAATAATTTTAAGGGCATCTCAATATGATTTCGCCATAGGCCACGAGATCCATTGAGCCACCCCAATCTAGTGCAAAGACAATGGTCATGTAAAGGTTTCTTTGCAACCAATTTCTCAAGAAAATGCAACATTCACCATTAAGAAATCGAAGCCTAATAGCTTTTCAAAAGTCACTAGTATTAGCACCCGTGCAGATGTGCTGACACTAACCATATTAAATATTTGAGTTACTTGGATTATACGTAAAATCTTAAAATTTAATCATTCTCAATAAATATGGAGAATTAATTAAGAAACACTATATAAAAATAATTAAACATTTCTTAAATCTCCTAGTTATAATTCTATTTTTTTTAGTATCGTTCTCGCTGGTGTCATTGAATAAAAAATAATCAGGAGCAAAATAATTACTCATATTTATGGCAAAACAATCAAAGGTTGAGATTATGAAGGACTCTTTTGTTATGACGTGACTCTTTTACTACAACTTGAATTCTTATTTGGTATGCTATTATATTTTAAAAAAATATTTCTATTTTTGAAATTTTAATTTCTACAATATTTTATATATTTCAATTAAATGTTATTTTATAATGATGCAAGCGAAAATATTATCTTTATAAAATTTACTTTAATTGGCTATCTAAAACTTAATGATTTTTTGGCCGATATATTTTATTTCAGTTGACTCCATTTTGAGTTTATTGATATTTCTAGCCACAAATTTCAAATTTTGAATACCATATACATATACAGATCTTTTGTTCTTTGAATAACTAAATATTAGATTTATTGATTGTTATTATATAATATTGTCTATATTGTCTTAAAATTACTAAACAATTTTTTCACCATACTTGGCTTAACCTCAATTCAAACTACTTATATTATAATTAAATTCAAATTTGAATATTATATCACCTTATTAGCAATAGTAATTTTTTTCAAAAACGACACATTGTGTAAATAAAAAAAAATATTTTAAGATATCCTTATCTTATAATCTATGTATTTGAGTTGAAAAAAATATTTGAAATCTAGCTATAGTGTTTTAAAGAACTAATTATAGGATTTGAAATGTAAAAGCATTTATAGTTATATGAATTGTTTTTTGCTAAAGGCGAAATAGTATTTACATAATTAAAATTAAGATAATAAAAGCTCATAATATAATTGCATATGATATACTAACCTAATTAAGTATGATAACATGGTAACAAAATATAAATTTTTATTTTAATATTTTTTTTTTGCCAAAGGCAAAATAGTTTTACATAATTTGAATTAAGATAACAAAAGCTCCTAATATAATTGCGTATGATACACTAATCTAATTAAGTATGATAACATGGTAACAAAAGATAATTTTTTTTATTTTAATTCAAATTTAAATAGTTTTTATATATATATATATATATATATATATATATATATATATATATATATATATATATATATATATACAAATACACCATTAGAGGTGTTGAAAAGACATGCTTTTCATTTAACCGAAGACGGCTGGAAATCATGGAGAAAATTCTCTGCAGGATATATAGGCTGTTTATATAAGGGAATTGATCCGTCTTGTGAGGATTCTTGATAACCTGTAATTTAGGAAAAACTCGTACATTTCCTAAATAAACTAGGATTTACGGTCTAAATAATACAAATTTATTTGAAGACAATCTGACTAGAAACTTTTAATTTTATTCTTAATGACATGATTTTATAATCATACAAGTATTATGACATTACGTGCGCAATTAAACAAGTTAATACAAAATAAAACAAAAATAACAACAATAACAATCCAGTATAATCCCACTTAGTAGGATTTGGGAAAGATAATGTGTACGCAGACTTTACCCCTACCTTAGGATAGATATGTTATTTTCAAACAGGCTCACAACCTCCTTGCCACTAAAAACTTCTCACCTCGCTCTTGGGGAAACTCGAACTCAACCTTTTAATTAGAAGTGAAGGTTGTTTACTATCAAAAGTAACCCCACTTGTCAATAATTTGAATATTGAAACAGAAGGTCACGTAGAATGCACGCTTGCATGTAAACGGAACAGTCGCTTTTGATACGAAATAGTGAGAGGACCCTCCAAAATCACACGTCCAATTAATCACTTGGCCCTTTCCGGAGGAGTCTCGTGGTGATGGCATGATATCGTTGATGGCCCCTTACAGTGGACCAAACAACGAAATATTTCCCGTTTCAAATTAGATGAAATATTTTTTTAGTTTGTTCCAAAATATATGATATATTTTATAATTTAAAAATAATTTAATTTTAAACTCTTTATTTTATCTATTTTTTCTATAATAACATTTTTTTATAATCACATAAATAATATGGCTCTACAAATCTTTTATTTCTTAAACTTTAAAGATCACAAGTTTCAAAAATCTTTTTCTTTTTCTTAAATTTCGTCTGAGTCAGCGCCAAACTACCTCGTTTAAATTGAAACGGAGGAAGTATTATAAAGATAGTGAAGGAAGGGATTTGGTCCAATTAGATAACACCAAATTAATCACTTGCTTGCAGCAAGGAAAGTCCATGTTGACAGCAGTATCCCTTCCTTCGTTATCACTTTTCCAATTCCTTAATATTAAGGTTAGATGAAGTTAGTCATCCTTCCTTCATATCACTTCTCCAAGGTCCAAGCCAGCAGTTGTTTCAATCACATAGCTTAATTATTGCACTATTGACCCTCAAAATTGTCGACTAACCCGTGAGTTATATGCAAAAGGTTATATTCATCTATTGAAATATAAAGTTTGAGAGCAGTAACTCAAGCTATATGAGCTCTTGTATTGCAAGTACATTGTATTTGTAAAATAATTCTGAAAATATAAATTAATATAAATAGAAATTATAATAAATAGAAATGACATAAAAAAGTGATCATAAACAATTCGAGCGTACTGAATTCACAGCGTCTCCTTAAGGAATTTAATCCCCTTCTAGCACCCAAGATTATGGATTATTTCCTCCCAGGATAGAACGAATTACACACTGATGTAGTGGTACTCCAAATGCCAGTGCTTCAGCGAACACAAAGATCAGTAGCAAATGACACTCACCTTTTGCTTTGTTTGTATGCTAAAAGTATGCAGAAGAAGGAGAGGAAACTCAGAAATTCGTAGTAAAATTCTGAGCAGAATAGTATTGTATTTATAGCCAAAATTAGGGCTGGAATCTGAAGAGGTGCAACTCTTCAGAATGGCTGTTTCTGCAAAACTGCCACAACATAAATGTCATTACATAAATGGCTATTTACTCAACAAGAAAGGGAAAATTGATGGCTAGTTAATTTTCTGTTACAAAAACAGAAAAACAGATTGGATTTAATATTAATATTCTGTTATTAACAAATATCTAATAACATATTTTTGTCAATATTTTAATTAACAAATAAATTTGGTCTAAAAAGTTAATCAGTCAATCGATCATTTGATCAAATCCAAATCCAAATCAGAAGCCGAAGCCGAAGCCGAGCCGAGCGAACGACGACGACGACGATGCGAGGCTTGCTTTCTTCTCAACTCTTTAAGAGCTAGAAGAAGAGCAATTTCTTATAAACCCATAAAAAAAATCTCTTCCTCTTCCAATATGGGACAATGTCCATATGCCAAGGGGGAAACATGAAATTTCACTAAAATTTCATTTCTTTCCATTTCCCATTCACCCTCTTTTAAGTATTTAATTTTATTAATTAAATACATAAACCCAACAATCCCCCACATGAATGGGGAATGGCGGATGTATGCATGAAAAACTATGTGATTCGCAAGCAAGGATTAATTGCATCTGGATAAGTAGGTTTCTCTTTGAACTTTCCGCAGTGAACTTATGTCGGATATACTCGATCAATCGGTAGATTTGATATCTTTGAACCGTCGAACTTTGGTGTATACCTAGACAACCACAAGTCACACAACCAATTCTTGACCGTCTTTGGTTCTCATTGTTGTGATCGTTTCATCCATGAACACCGCCTGGTTTCATAAATACGTAGAGAACTGGCCTTACAAAATTATCCTTGAAGCGGCTAACACTTTACACTTACATAGGCGATTCCTAAACGCGTCGTCCCGTAGATACACTATTTGATATACCCCGTATCAAACTTAGAAATCATTGAAAAGCCTTAATGCTTTATCCTTTGTACTGAACATTGTCACATCACGAGAATGGACCAAAAGTTTAGTTGACAATGTTGAACCGTCATAAATGACTTTGTTTGATCTCCTTGAACCTAGAAATTAAGATCTCCAGTCTTCTAGGTAGAGTTACTGCCACTATAACTTGTTCTCGGCCACAATCCCATTCCGCTTGATGACTTATCAACTACTTCTCTAATTAGTCCTTTTATAAGTGGATCCGACACATTATCACTTGACTTTACATAGTCAATCGTGATAATTCCTCTAGAGAGTAATTGTTTAATGATTTTATGTCTTCATCGTATATGACGAGATTTACCGTAATACATAACGCTCCCAGCCCTTCCAATTGCCGCCTGACTATCACAATGTATGTGTGAACACCTAATTTTTGACCACACCCAAATTCTATACTATTTTAGTGAAAATATCTCTTTTAGGACTAATTTTAATATTATAAAACTTTTATCTTGTTCTTAATAGGTTTAATTTCATAAAAACTAATATATTTTAAAAAAAACTACCAAAAAAATAAAAATAAAAAATCTACCAGAAAGAAAATAAAAATAAAAATACTTAAACTCTTAGAATGTAAGTTTTATTTCTATTTTTTCTTAAAAAAGAAAAAATTCATTGATATATATATATATATATATATATATATATATATATATATATATATATATATATATATATAGTCCAAAAACTACCTAAACACTCACTTTCAAAACTACCTAAAGACTCACGTCCCCAACTCCCCAATTCACGTTTCTCACGTCTCACCTTATTGCACGCACACACATCTATATATATAATACACACATTCACATATAAAGGGGGAGGGACCATTTTTGAGAAGCAAAATCTCTATCTTTATTTTTGGCTCAAACTTAATCTTAAATACACTCATTATTCACGGCAAAAGCAGAATGGAACATAAAGAGGGACGAAAACTAAGAGAAAAGAGGAGAGCTGTGTTCGTCTAGTTTTGTCGCCGTCGTTGGAGTCTCGGTCGTGGTTCTGTATTCGATTCATTGGTCACCGGCTCTATGTCGGTGCTTTTCTCTGTTGCTGTACCGTTTTCTTGGAAATAATTTCATCAGAAGGTCAATTTGTTTTTATTGTTGTTATATTAGTTAATTTCATGTTCTACTCTCGTCTTGTTGAATGTTTTATGACTGTGATATCATTCTATTACTTAGATCCCCCATCTGACTTATTTTGTTTCACTGTTGTTGAAACATGGAGATTTTGTATATATTTTTCTTTTGTAATTAAAAACTCATAGTTATAAATTATGTGGATGATTAAATAAAGTTAGAAGAGTTTGATAAATGTTGAAACATATCCCTATTCGTTACTTGACGTGATTTATTCACAAGCCTGACACAGTTATCGAAATTAGTTCATTTACTTGTTAAGATAAGAAGTGAAACTTTAGTTTTAATGTGCAAATGGAAATTGCATTATATAAATGGTTGTTTTATGATTTCAAATAGCTGCATCATACACTTCTTCCACAAATTTTTCCCCAAGCTCTTTGTATTGGGTAAATTTGGTCCCCTAGATTCCTATGATATCTACGTACGTACTCAGTAAAGAGAGCGGCCTAATTATGGTCGACTTGAGTAAGGCCGATCATAGTTAGCAGATGGACCTAGTGACGTGATTCACTGCGACATCGTTTCGAGCTCTGACACTCGTACACTGAGGCCACTAACCCTTGTATTTTTCTTTGATTATTTCGAGGAAGGTCCCTTGGTATATAAATGGGACCTTCCATTTGTAAAGACTTATGTGTATTTTGCTATTGGAAATATACAACTCTCTCTCTATCTCTATCAGACTCTCTATCTTTCTCTCTTGTGCAAGGCTCACTATTTATTTTACTGTTCTTATATCTCGAATTATTTACACTATAATCACAAATCTCGATCATACTATACTCTTTAGTACATATTACTCTTTAACCCATATTATTTTTGATTGTTTTAGAGCTATTTAAGTATTTGCATAACTTTTTAGCCAAAAAATTTGTCGCCGTCTGTGGTGATTTCGATAATCAAAACTGTAGTTTGCTTCTAGAGATCCTTCAATAAAATCACTCTCTACGGCCTAAAATGGCTTAGTACAACGCAAGAATGAAAGCTATCTTGGATGTTAGAACAGATCTCACCGGCCCTCTCAATGCGGCTGCTGAAGGAGATGCCCTGCACGCAACCCCCAGTACCTTGATAAGCGTGGAAATCCTACTTTCCCCATCGGATGATCTGATGGTTCCACAAGAAAGAGAGGCTTCGACATCTACAACCAAAGAAGCATCCCCGGAGGTAAAAATGTTACTGCAAGAATGGCTGACAAACACTCTGAGCAGTCTAGCCAAAAACCCTCCTCAAAATGATAGATGCCCCCAGCAACAGATCATGTTGCAGCCGAAGATGAACTCGAGGTCACGAGAATGAATAACGTGCCCGTTGATGCTCAAGCTAACGGCGGCACACTCACAGCCATCCTAAAAAAGATGGAAGAAATAGAAAACGAGAATAGGTCGCTTCGCGACCAAATGAAGGAGCACCAAGAAAGGTGGATAAATTCCCAGGTGCGATAAATAGCTGCCAAAGCGAGACGTGGGGAGGTTCGTTGAACAACCCTACACGGAAGGAGCTGTGCCATACCCCATCCTGAAGACCTTCAAAATTCCCCCATACTTGAAGGTATATGACGGGACCACAGATCGCGATGACCACCTGATTCACTATGTTACAGCCTTCAAAGGCAATGATCTATCAAGAGAGAAGGTACCATCCGTACTTCTGAAGAAGTTCGGCGAAACGCTAATAGGAAGGGCTCTAACGTGGTACTCACAGCTACCTGTCAAAAGCATCTTCACATTCGAGGAAATGGCGGACAAATTTGCCACCATCCACGTAGGAGCAAGGAAGGCAGAAGCACGGGTCAACGACATTTTTGCTGTACGACAGACCCCAGTAGAAGGACTCAGAGAGTTCTTAGCTAGGTTCCAAAGAGTCAGAATGAGCCTACCAAACATGTCTGAAGGCATGGCAGTCGCAGCCTTTCAGAACGGACTCAACTGAGAGGGCTTAAGGGCAACCAAAAAACTGCTCAGCCGTCTCCTGAAATATCCCCCACCACATGGTAAGAGATACACAACGCCTACTGTGCCGAGATGCGTGGAGATGATGATGACCTTAACGGCCCAACCCGGCGGTTGACAATGGTGCACCTAGAAATCCGAAGGCACCAACGCGGCTAGGGATGACGAGAACAAGTCCCACGCCTCAACAGGGAAAGACACCAACCATATATCAGATCCTCGCATCCGCCACTGCCAAGGTACGCAGACGCCTTACAACAACATGTCGCCCCATTAAGGAACGACAGAGGTATGCCCCCTTCATTATCTGCACATAACTTTTGTGTGTCTCTTTCAGAAGTAGTATACGCACTAGAAAAGCTGGGCAACAAAGTACAATGGTCAGCAAAAATGAAGTCCGAACCCGCCACCAGCAAATCAAACGCCCTATGCGAGTTCTACCAGGAACGGGGGCACAGAACAGAAGACTGCATAGGGCTCCGACAGGAGGTGGTCCGAATGCTGAACAAAGGGTTCTTGAAAGAACTACTCATCGACAAAGGAAAGCTCAACTTCGCACACGGACGGGAACAACCTCACGGTCCGCCAAGGCCACCCTCACCAACACGCACCATCAACATGATCATTGGGGACGGCAATGATTCAGCGATCAATCACGTCAAATTCACCACCACTCACAAGTTAAAGTGAACCATCGCTCACGAACGGTATGACAACCTCGAAGATAGTATCACCTTCGATAAGTCCGACGCTGACGGTTTGTGTTTTCCTCATTATGATGCGTTAGTTATTACTTTACGCATTAGTGAATACTGATGTTAAAAGGATCATGGTTGACGGCGGCGATGACGCATGTATCATTCATCCAAGAGTCCTTGCACTTATGGGACTCGAGGATAAGATAATTCCACGCTGCATAACACTAATTGGTTTTAATAATGCAGTGGAAAGAACCTCTGGCGAGGTAACACTGCCCGTTTTGGCGGGAGGAGTTACGATGGAAACCACTTTCCACGTAATGAACCAAGAAACGGCATACAACACCATTATAGGATGCCCGTGGATACATGCCATGAGGGTCGTCCCCTTCAATTTCTATGAAATGATCAAATTTCCAACCCCATGGGGAATGCACAGCATACGGGGCGAGCCGCGCACCGCCCAAGAGAGCTATAAAATAGCTCAGGATTACACGCACACCAAGAAACTCGAGGAAGTAAATGCTGAAGCATAGCAATCAGCCTTGTCGGGGACTAAGGTCCGCCCGACAGAGAGCGCCATCAAATATCCCGACGACATCGATGCTAGCAAGGCTATGGTCAAGGATCTCGACCCCTTCTTGCTAAGCAACAGCGTCCCCGCGAAGAAAGCTTACATAGGCCACAGTCTATCAAATCCAGGTACGTACCGTGAATTTTTATCTAACCATGCGGACCTATTTGCTTTTCCCATGCAGATATGCCAGGAATTCCACCAGAAATTGCCTCCCACAAACTGAACATCGACCTATTACACCCGCCCGTGCGGCAGGCAAGAAGAAAATTCAACGCCGCCATCAACGAAGCGGTGAGCGAAGAAGCCGACAAGCTGCTGACTAATGGCTCCATCAGGGAATCTAAGTACCCGGAGTGGGTCGCCAATGTCATAATGGTCAAAAAGAAAAAGGGGAAGTGGCGGATGTGTGTAGACTTCACCGATTTAAACAAAGCATGCCAAAAAGACTCATTCCCGCTACCCCACATCGACAAGCTGATAGACGTAACGGCAGGACATGAGCTGCTGAGCTTCCTTGATACGTTTTCCGGCTACAATCAGATCATGATAGCCGAGGAGGATCAGGAGAAAATAACTTTCATCACTCACCAGGGGACATACTGTTATAAGGTAATGCCCTTCGTGCTTAAGAATGCAAGGGCCACTTACCAAAGGCTGGTGACTATGATGTTCAAAGAACAACTCGGCAAGACGATGGAGGTCTACATCGATGACATGCTGGTCAAGTAATCAAAAAAGGAAGACCACCTCACCCACTTGAAAGAAGCCTTTGAAATATTAAGGAGGTACGGTATGAAACTGAATCCTGAAAAATGCGCTTTTGGCGTAGCCTCGTGAAAGTTCCTGGGATTTCTGGTATCACAAAGGGGCATCAAAGTCAACCCTGACCAGATCAAGGCTATAGAAGCTATCCCATAAACGCTAATCAGCAAAAAGCAAGTGCAGAAGCTGACAGGTCAGATAGCCACTCTCTCCAGGTTCATCTCACGCTCCTCCGACAGGTGCCACAAATTCTTCAATGTATTGAATAAAGACCAGGCACTACAGTGGAATGAAGAATGTGTAGAGGCCCTAAAGAACTTGAAACCATATTTGTCATCACCACCCCTACTAGTGAAAGCCAACCCAGGCGAGCCGTTGTTGGTATATTTGGTCGTATCAGAAGTCGCAGTCAACGCCGTTCTAGTGCATGAAAATAAAGGTACACAATCTCCTATTTATTATATTAGCAAAATGTTGGTGGATGCCGAAACCCGGTACCCCCACCTCGAGAGGCTAGCATTGGCACTCATAGTAGCTTCACGAAAGCTACGACCCTATTTCCAATGCCATCCCTTAAGGGTAGTAACGACCTTCCCTTTACGGAGCGTCCTACACAAACCCGAACTCTCAGGGAGACTCGCTAGATGGGCCGTTGAGCTCAGCGAGCATGAAATCACGTAACTTCCAAGGTCCGCCATCAAGTCGCAGGTCCTAGCTGACTTTATCGCCGACTTCAGCGCGGAAATCCTGCCAAAGGCAGAACTCGAGGCACAACGCGCATCCTCTGAAAATGACTTATGGGTCCTTTATACGGATGGCGCCTCCGATGCATCGGGATCGGGACTGGGGCTCATTCTTGAAGTCCCCATGGGCGAAACAATTCGCCAATCCATACGATGCCCGAAAATGACTAACAACGAGGACGAGTATGAGGCCGTTATTGCAGGCATGAAACTGAGCGCCAAGTATGGGGCTCGCCGAATACTCCTCCACTGTGACTCCCAACTCGTGGTAAACCATGTCACCGGGACATACCAAATCAAAGAGCACAGGCTGTAAACGTATCAGACCGAGATACGCAAACTAATAGCCACATTCGATGAATGTTGCCTCGAACAAATTCCCAGAGCACAGAACATCGAAGCTGACGGCCTGGCAAGTTGGCCGCCACCACCAAAAATATCAACAAAGAAAGTGTGGTCACACTCTTCCACTCAGCCATTGATCACACCGAGGTACTTTTCTTAAACCGGACTTGGGACTGACACAACCAATTCATATCTTATTTGCAGGATTGAACACTACCTGCAAAGGAGGCAAAAAAGCTTCGCATACAGGCCGCTCGATACTGCATGATCAACAACGACCTTTATAAAAAGACATTTGATGGCCCCTTAGCCAAGTTCTTAGGGTGGCAAAAAACAAGGCCGGTACTCAAAGAAGTACACGAAGGCCATTGTGGCGCCCACTCTGGCAATCGCGCCCTTGTGCGATGCATCATACGCGCCAACTACTACTGGCCCTTCATAAACAAAGAGGCAGCTGAATATGTCCGCCGATGCGAGCAACGCCAAAAGTACTCCCCAATGATACACCAACCAGGATAACCCCTCCATTCCGTCACCTCCCTCTGGCCGTTCATCAACTGGGGAATGGATAAAGTCGGCCCGCTACCTGCAGGACGAGGAAAGGTACGATTTTTACTTGTTTTAACCGACTATTTCTCCAAGTGGGTGGAAGCAGGTGCGTACGCGCAAATACGCGAACAAGAGGTCATCACCTTCATATGGAGAAACATCATATGCCGCTTCAGCATCCTCAAAGAAATCAGTTGCAATAACGGGCGCCAGTTCATCGGTCAGAAAATAACCGAGTTCTTCGAGAAATGGCACATCAAAAGGATACTATCCACGCCATACCACCCCACTGCCAACGGCCAAGCAGAGTCCTCCAACAAAACAATCTTATACATATTATAAAAGAAGCTCGAAGATGCCAAGGGGCTATGGCCCGAACTGCTACCCGAAGTCTTGTGGACGCACAGAACCACACCCAAGTCTAGCACCGGGGAAACCCCATACTCACTGGTTTATAGAACCGATGCGGTCATACCCGTTAAAGTGGGCGAACCTAGACTAAGGTATTCACACACTAGCGGAACAGAAAACGACATCAGCAGATTCCAAGATCTTGATGAAGCTGAAGAAAGAAGAGAAATGGCCCACATCAGGATGGTAGCCCAAAATCAACAAGTCGAAAGATATTACAACAAGAGGGCAAAAATAAGGCCACTCAAAGTAGGGGATTACGTCCTCAAATCCAAGACTTTGGCCTCAAAAGAAACAAGTGAAGGAAAATTTGATACAAACTGGGATGGACCCTACAAAATCATGGCGACGGCCGGGAAAGAAGCATTCAAGCTAGAGACAATGGAAGGAAAGACACTCTAGAACAACTGGAACATCGCTCACCTCAAACATTTCCAATTCTAAAAAGGTGTCACCTGAGTCGTACTCTTTTTCCCTTAACCAGGTTTTGTCCCAATTGGGTTTTCTCGGGAAGGTTTTTAACGAGGCGGAAAAGGGGTCACCTGGAGATGTTTGCTGCACAAGTACATCATATCCGCCTCTCTGTGTACTCTCCAAGCCCGACATGATACATGGACTGGATTAGTGTCATCTCCAGATGAATAGAAAGGCTACGACCATCTCCAGATGTACAGAAAGGCTACGACCATCTCTAGATGCATAGAAAGGCTACGGCCATCGCCAAATGAATGAAAAGGCTACGACCATCTGCAGATGTATAGAAAGGCTACGACCATCTCCAAATGTATAGAAAGGCTACGACCATCACCAAATGAATGAAAAGGCTAGGACCATCTCCAAATGAATGAATAGGCTACGACCATCGTCAAGTGAATGAAAAGGCTACGACCATCTCCAAATGAATGAAAAGGCTACGACCATCTCCAAATGAATGAAAAGGCTACGACCATATCCAAATGAATGAATTGGCTACGGCCATCTCCAAATAAATGAAAAGGCTACGACCATCATTTGTATATGGCTAAGGCCATCGGGCTAAGGCCATAATTTTTATACTGCTAAGACCATCAGGATACGACCATCATTTTACATGGCTACGGCCATCATTTTTATATGGCTAAGGCCATCAGGCTACGACCATCATTTTTATACGGCTACAGCCATCATTTTTACATGGCTAAGGCCATCAGGCTACGACCATCATTTTTACATGGCTAAGGCCATCAAGCTGCGACCATCATTTTTATACGGCTATGGCTTTCATTTTTACATGGCTAAGGCCATCAAGCTACGACCATCATTTTTACACGGCTAAGGCCATCAGGTTACGACCATCATTTTTATATGGTTACGGCCATCATTTTTACATGGCTAAGGCCATCAGGCTACGACCATCATTTTTATAAGGCTAAGGCCATCATTTTTTCATGGCTAGGGCCATCATGATTAAACGACTAAGGTCATCAAATTTTATACTAAGGCCATCATTTCTATGCAGCTAAGGCCGTCGAATTTTACAAGGTTATGGCCGTTGTTTTACACGGCTATGGCCATTGTTCCTACACGGATAAAGCCATCGAGTTTTACACAGCTACGGTAAAACATACAACAACGTGCCAAAAAGAATAGAAAAAATTACTCACAAAAAAAATCATGTCTTTATCAAAATGGTCAAATACCCATGATACAAAAGTCAGTATTTATAGGCATAGTTACAAGGATCCTAAAGTCCACTACTTATCCTGCCCAGCCTGGCCTTCAGGTGGCCTGTCCTCATTTCCAGGAGGGTACCGAAATCTAAGAGCTGGATTCCAAACGATTAACATCTGCAAAGTTGCCCCCCTCCCGGGCCGGCGATTCAGGACTGTAGCCGGCGGCTTCACGAGCGACCCTAACCAAATGGTGCTGGCCCTCAACCTCCCCCTCAAACGCTCGACCAGCCGCCCAAAACTCTTCAAGCACGACCAGCCTGGCCTCCGCATACAACCATATCTCGTGTGCCTCACGATACGCGTCGGCCGGAGCAAGGGCTCACTTGAGGTCCTCAACTTCGGCCTTTTTTGCATAAAGTTCCACCGTTAAGGCCACAACCCGAGTGCGCAATTCTCACGCCTTCTCCGCCACTACGGGGCCGAGCTGCAATTCTTCATTCTTAGCTTGAAGGAGAACCTCCATTTCCGCAGTCCGAGCAACAGCGGTCATGAGCTGTTCATCGACCTTTTACAGCTCAGCCACCCACTTCTTCAACTACTCCTCGAATTGCACGAGGCCCTCACGGACCACCCTGAAGTTAGGGTCCTATTTATACATATCGTCCAAGGTCTGATGTGCCTAACATGTCCTATTGTACTTCTGAACCAACTTGTTGTACTTAGCCACCTTCTCCTTCTTGCATCAACCCCTCTCTGCCTCTAAGATGAGAGTATGGAAAAGAAACCAAAAAGTAAGTACGAGGAAAATCACCCTCCACTAATGAAAAAGAAAGATCATCGATCAAGACAGAGGCATACCTGCAAGGCCGTACCCTCCACCCTTCGGGCCAAGACCTTGTCGCTGAGTTCCTCCAGGGTCGCGCACTCAGCAGTGACACACAAAAGTGTCATACTGATGGTCGCCTCCTCGCAGTTCTCCAACAAATTGTAGTGCTTGGAATCACTATGCGACGGGAAGACTGGCCGGCCACCATCTCCACTTGGTCCAAAGACCCGCCTTCTCTGCCAATGTCCTCTGTGGAAACCTTCGGGCCTGCCACGGCCACCCTTTCGCTCCTTCTTGCCGTGGCCTCCCTTCTAAGGGAAAAATTCCCCGAGCGGATGGCCTAGACCATAAAGACAGGCCAAGATTCATGACGGGATAGCTTAACCTTCCCTGTCTGAGTAGGCACAACCTTGCCGGTAAGAATTCGACGCTTACTCCTCTCCAATGTCTCCTCCTCTTCGCGGCCCCCCTCTGTAGGATGTAGGACGAGCTCAGATGGAATCGTTTCGGTAGTGGTCGTCCCTATAGGGGCAACCCCAGGAAGGGCCTCAGGAATAGCCGCCGGTATCTCCATATGCGTCGTTTCAAGTATGGCCCCCACCATTGCCTGAGACGCTAGCTCTGGTGCGGCCTCTGATGCGACCTCTTGTCTTGAGGTGGGTGAAATGTTACCCCTAGACGTGGCAACGAGGATCATATCCTCCTCGAGATTAGATACCACCCTAGAAGGGGCAGCCACTGTTTTATTCTTTTTCTTCTTCTTCTTCTTCTGCGCCTTCTTAGAGGCGTCCCGACCTACCAAAGCATGTATGGGACGGGCAAGAAAATTATGGGGAACCCCCAAACCATAACAGAAGGAAAAATTAGGCACAGAGGTTACCTGCCTGGCCATAGAGCCTAAGGAATTCAGGATAGGAACGACATTCTTCTGCAAACGGTATCAACGCTTGCACCCACGACCTAATGTCGTCAACCTTTCAAGGAGGGCGAGCTGTCACTGCATGAAGGCAAAGGAAAATTTACGACGTTGAATACAAGCAAAGTAAGGTTGCCGTAGTAAAAATTACGCACATTAATACTTACATGCATCTTTCCACATTTCTGGAAACCCTTCAGGGTTGGACACAAGATGATCGATACGCACATAGAAAAATCTTTTCCAAAATTTGCGGTTGGCCTAGTTGTCCACTTGCGACACAAAGCTCTTTTTGCCCCGACTCTTTAACTGGAGCATCGAGCCTCTCATAAAGCTCCCACCAAACGTTTGTAGGAAGTGATGAACGGTAACCTCTTTCTCATCCTTCGCTGCATAGGTGGTTAGGATCCTACACACCTTGAACGCGTACGTAGTGAGTTGGGCCGGACACGACCCGTACCAGCGATAGAGCTCTTCCGCCAAAGGGTAAAGCGGGAGGCAATACCCGATTCGAAGGCGTATTCGTAAAATGCACAGTACCCGGGCTTGTGCACATTAGCATAGCTCATCCCGGCGGGGGTCATCTCAACATAGTCAGGAATATCATACGTCTTCTTGAGAGCAACCAAGTGAGACGGCGTCAGATCACTGTTTTCCCAAGGAGGGAGTTTACACTTGTTTTTAAAGTCGTTCCATGTATCCATCTCCAATGGGAGCAAGTTAGCCATTGATAAAGGAACGATAACTTCCTCGGCAACATTGATAATGGTGCACCCAGAAATCCGAAGGGACCGATGCGGCTAGGGACGACGAGAACAAAGTCCCACGCCTCAACAGGAAAAGACACCAACCATTCATCAGATCCTCACATCCGCCATCGCCAAGGCACGCAGAAGCCGTTGCTGATTTTTAATACAAAAATGTTTTTTTTTGAAAAATAGCCGTTGGGCCCGTTTAGGCCCGCCAGTACCGACCCTGGCCCGGGTGACGGTCCCGGGCTCACGGTCTCGGACCGGCCCGGAACGGGCCTACATGTAACACCAGGCCCAGGACCACCAGGACCGGCCCACCAGACCTGTTAGGCCCGCCAGGACCGCGGGCCCAGTCCGGTCTGGTTCGGGAGAGCTGTGTTCGTCGAGTTTTGTCGCCGTCGTTGGAGTCTCGGTCGTGGTTCTGTATTCGATTCATTGGTCACCGGCTCTACGTCGGTGCTTTTCTCTGTTGCTGTACCGTTTTCTTGGAGATAATTTCATCAAAAGGTCAATTTGTTTTTATTGTTGTTATATTAGTTAATTTCATGTTCTACTCTCGTCTTGTTGAATGTTTTATGACTGTGATATCATTCTATTACTTAGATCCCCCATCTGACTTATTTTGTTTCACTGTTGTTGAAACATGGAGATTTTGTATATATTTTTCTTTTGTAATTAAAAACTCATAGTTATAAATTTTGTGGATGATTATATAAAGTTAGAAGAGTTTGTTAATGTTGAAACATATCCCTATTCGTTACTTGACGTGATTTATTCACAAGCCTGACACAGTTATCGAAATTAGTTCATTTACTTGTTACGATAAGAAGTGAAACTTTAGTTTTAATGTGCAAATGGCAATTGTATTATATAAATGGTTGTTTTATGATTTCAAATAGCTGCATCGTACATTTCTTCCACAAATTTTTGCCTGAGCTCTTGGCCTCACAATAATCTCAAAATTTTGGAAGAATAATGAACACCGTTAGAATGCTTTAGGGGCGTTTTAAATTTATTATTATAAATATGTATACGTTCGCGTGACATAATTATGATTTCCAAAATAAATAAAGGTATGCGTTCGCGCGGCCCTGACCAAATAATTTTGATAAATAATAAAGTATTATTAGTTGCGTACATGTTCGCGTGACATACTTCCTGACAGACTAAGAAAAATGAATATACGTACGCGTGATTCGTTTCAAGATAATTCTATTATTATAAATAATCAAGCAATTAAAAGCGGTAAAGGTAAAATGCATGTAGGTTCTAAAAAATGCAATTAAATAATTTAAGCCAAGTATAAATTGTTAAGCGACTGTGTTGAAACCATAGAATTTGGGAGTGCCTAACACCTTCTCCTGGGTTAAAAGAATTCCTTACTCGGCCTTCTGGTTTTGCAGACTTTAAAAAGAGTTAAATTTCCTCAATTTGGGATTTAAAATAAATCGGTGACTTGGGACACCATAAATTATCCCAAGTGAGGACTCTAAAATAAATAAATAATCTCACGATTAATGTCACTTTAATTGGAAAAACTCTCATACCCCCAGTTGGGTGTAAAAAGGAGGTGTGACAGTATGCATATTGGTGCCAATGGTTTGGGCCAAAATGAAATATCTTCCAAGAAATTCCGGAGCCATCCAGCTTCTTCACTGGCTTTATTCAAGGCTATGAACTCAGCCTCCATTGTAGATCGCGCAATACAAGTTTGTTTGGACGACTTCCAAGATACCGCTCCTCCGCCAATAGGGAACACATATCCACTTGTCGACTTAGAATCAATTAATCCGGTAATCTAATTTTCATCACAGTATCCCTCAATGACTGCAGGATATTTACTGTAGTGCAATGCAAAGTCCTGGGTATGTACTAAATACCCAAAACTCGTTTCATGGCCATCCTATGAGATTGACCTGGATTGCTCGTATATCAACTCAATTTACTTATATCACAAGCTATATCTGATCGTGTACAATTTGTTGGAAATAACGCTTTACGCTAGAGGGGGGGGGGGGGGTGAATAGCGTTTTAAAATTATTAAGCGTTTTAGTGCGGAATTTAAAAACTTTGCAGAAATTAAGACAAGTGCAGTAAAATAAACTTACACAAAGATGTATCCTGGTTGGCCACAAACGTGGTTAGTCCAGTCCCCGAGAGACTCTCTCGAGATTTCCACTAAACTTGTCAAGCTTACGGGTGCTTAACAAACCGTTACAGCTGAGGACACAAGCCTCACCTAGGTGCTCGGGGATCACAATCCCAAAGACTTCAATTGCTCGGGGATACCAATCCCAAAGACTTCAATTGCTCGGGGATAACAATCCCAAAGACTTCAATTGCTCGGGGATAACAATCCCAAAGACTTCAATTGCTCGGGGATAACAATCCCAAAGACTTCAACCGAGGAAACACAAGTTCCTCAACAAACGAGAATCGCAATTCTCTTACAAACACAAAGACACACTCACTTTACAAAGTACTCCTCAATGAGTAAATATGAGTAGAAATAGTACGCTCAAGATCACAACAACTTAGCTCAATAGAATGGCTCTTCAAAAAGCTTTATAGATGAATGAAAATGATGATCAATGTAAGAAAGCTTTTAGCAATGAAAATACTTAAATTGTATGTGTTGTTGTTTTGAAAACACTGAGTTAAACCTGTATTTATAGGTGAAAAACTCAGTCTTACCGTTGTCTAATTGCCAATTAAGGATTGCTGAAATTACTCAGTGACAATCGATTGTCAGGACTAAACAATCGATTGTTTGCCTATCAGATCAAAAAATCAATCCCAGATTTTACGTTAACAATCGATTACTTCAAATCAATAATCGATTAATTATAACGTTAAAAAATCCTTTCCAATTTTTGGCATAAAACATCGATTATCAGGAAATCAATAATCGATTATTTTAACAACGTTCAGAAAATCTTTTCCAGATTTTACGCTAAAACATCGATTGTTAAATATCACAATCGATTACCTGAAGGTAATTTGAAAAAAGTATGACAACGGTCAGCTTCATCAATCGATTATCAAATAGAACAATCGATTATTAATTAATTTCAAAACTTACTGTCTCATATATAATCGATTATCAAAAGCCACAATCGATTATTAATTAATTTCAAAACTTACTGTCTCATATATAATCGATTATCAAAAGCCACAATCGATTATTAATTAATTTCAAAATCACTGGGAGACATTTTTCTCATTCCAATCGATTACCATTAGTTCATAATCGATTTTTATGAGTTTTGAAAACTTTGCCTCAGTTAACAATCGATTATCGAAAGTACACAATCGATTGTTATGCAGTTTGCAAAAACCTGATGTTAACTGGCTTACTCACAATCGATTATCATTAATTCATAATCGATTGTCATGCAGTCTTGGCTTAGAGATACTCGATTATCATAAGTACATAATCGATTATCTTAGCCCAGATTTTTGAGGCATGTTTGGAAAACATTTTAACAAATGTACATATGCATAGTTTAAAATCATTTGACACTTACTTTAAATATGCATGATTTTGGAAAAAATAATTTTAGTAGAGAAGCCATGTTATGAGCCAAGATTGAGGAATCAAGATCACAATTAATATTGACTCAATTATAACATTTCCAAGCATTGTCTTGAGCTTCTTGTAATGCATCCATTATGTGCTTGTCCTTGAGCACTGCTATATATCGCTTATTGCTTTGTTTGACATTCATCAAAACCTACAAAAGAACACACGTTTAGTATATTGCATTTGAAACGTGTTTCCAACAATTTCCCCCTTTTTGATAATGGCAAACATAGGCGGGATATATGCAATAATTATTTTGATAAACCAAGACAAGTGTCATGTTCCCCCTCAATTCATGTTCCCCCTCACTTTAAGCATGAATGAAGTTGAGAGCATATAGCATAATATAGCATACTTCTTGATATCCCGTTTCTTCCCCCTTTTGCCATTAGCAAAAAAAAAAAATGTACACAAGGGAAGAATAACAAATATGAAATAAACACAAGTTTATTTATTGAAAAAAAATTATAACAGTACAAGGGTGGAACAAAACATGACTGACCAAAAATAATAAACCAATAACAATTTCACATTCATCATTCAACAATTTCACATAGATAAAATAGCAATTTCATCATTCATCACTCCCATCCCCTTCATCATCATTTGGAGGCGCTTGATATGGCACCATCTGAGCATAGGCATAATTCACGTGATCAAAGTAACCATGGACCTCACGTGTTAATTGAGTAATTTGGTCAGAAATGGTTCGGAGGGTAGGCTCCTGAGGAGGATGAGCACGACGGGCTTGTCGATTTTGAGGAGGAGCGGGAGCATGATCACCATCATGATGAAAGGAAGACTCCGAAATTTCCCAGATTTTGGTGCTCTTTTTGAGAGGACCATTAGCAGTATTGACCCCGGAAGCTTCAAGAAATTTCATTATCAAGAGGGCATAGGGGAGAGGTATGTCATCTCTGGTGGCATTGAACATATGGGATAGAATAAGCTTGCACCAATTTATGTTAACCCCGGTGACAATGGCGTAAAGAAATTTGGCATCCTCTTGGGAAATGGTGGTGTGATTGAGTTTACGGGGTTTGAGAACACGAGTGATGAAATAAAGAATGAAACGATAATTCGGGTCCATACCCTTTATGGTGGGGCGACGGGAAGAAGACTCATCATAGGCGACTCCGGCTTGGCGGAAGAGGTTTGTTTCATCAAGCATGTGCCCGGCATCATTTATGTATTGGTAGATGTCTTCACCATCATGCGGAATGCCGGCAATGAGGTGGAGGTTATCTTCAGAAATTAGAATGGGAATGCCGTTAACATTGGTAACAAGTTCACCCTCATCATTTTTGTGAAGGTTGGAGTAAAAAGCTTCAACCAAAGAAATGTTGTAGTAGGGGTGAGTAAGGAGTAGGAAGTTGAAAAGATGGCACTCTCTTAGCATATTCGCGGCTGGAATGAATGGTGCAATAAGAGCGTTTGTTGAAAAGCGAGGAGGGAGAATAAGGCGTTTCTCAAATTTGGTTACGAACCGGGTGAGCTCTTCATTGGATTCAAAAAAATAGAACCGATCCATCTTGATATGGATGGCGAGAAGAAGAGGCACCTTGTTTGGAACGAGCACGTTTGGAGTTGCGGCTTGACATTTTTTTTTTTTTTTTTTTTTTTGAAAAGAATGTGCTAGGATTTTTCAAAGAAAACAAGAGAATTTGATGCTTGGAAGCTTGAGTGAGTATACAAGAGCATATGTGCAGCCTATATATAGAGAAGGAATGAGTCTTACATTTATTGGAAAAGATTTGAAGAGATGTGAAGTCTGAAACGGTAAAAATAAATTCACTGACCGTTCGACAATCGATTGTTTGAATGAAATAATCGATTGTCATTAATGAAGATGATCTGACACATCGATTACACGCCAGAACGGTAAAAATTTGAAAGAGATAGTCGATTGTCAAACTTGGTAATCGATTGTTTGTCATATTTATGACCTGACAGGAATCGATTATAGAGCCAAAACGGTAACATAAGTTTAAAACAGATAATCGATTGTCAGTATATAGTAATCGATTGTTTACTCACAGAGAGTTTGAATTTTGGCAAATAATCGATTGGCAGAACAAATAATCGATTGTTTGGAAGGGGGATGCTAAAATGATGAAACTTAATTCTATCAGGCAATGTAAACAGTCAACAAGATTTCATGGCAGAAAATTGAATCAACAAATAATCGATTATTGATACTGATAATCGATTGTAAGCATAAATGATCGATTATGATCGATTTTTCTTGTATCAAGATAATTCATACTTTCCTCTTACCTTTTTGGGGGGATGCCTGCAAAATAGAATTAAACATCTCCGACGCTCAAGTCAATAATCTATAAATGAAATGATAACTTTGAAACTTGTGTAGTCGGGTGAAGAACGTGAACTCTTAAGAATTTTGTCCTAGGATGTTCTTAAGAGGGTTTAGGGTACTTACCTTCCCTTCGACTTTGCCAATTACCTGATTTTGAGCATCCTCCGTTCATTTTGGTCCTTTGGCTCATTCTTCAATTTGAGAAGCTTCTTTTACAATTTTGCCTTTGTCTTCCTTGTATTTTGTCTTTTTAAAAAATTCGAAAATACTTCCGATTTAAAGAAGTCTCTAAACCGACTTTTCGTCTCTTCCTCCTTCTTTGTGCTTTAATTGAAGGAATTTTGAATTCGTCTCCCGTCAAGTGTTTGGAGCATCCACTACACTTGATTCCTTCAAGCACACCTGCAAAACAAATCAATGCTCTTTTGGTACCCATGCCATTTTGGGTCCTTGAGGGTTATGCATACTATAATGATATGTTTGAGTCGCATGTCTATGTCTAGTAAAGCATGCGGGAGCAATATGACCAATTCGTCTACAATAATGACATGTCACATTTGGATTATGCATGCGTCTAGGATCATAGTAGCTGGAATAATGCACATTGTTTTCTCTATTTTCATTTCTCCTAATTTGAGCACCATAATCATTTCTAGGTTGAACATTTCGGGATCTTCTAGCATGATCACTGTTGTGCCTAAAATATGCATCATGTCTATGGTGACGATTGCTAGGTGGAAGGTCATGTCTAGGTCTCCTAGTATTTTGTCTAGCATGCATGTTAGTTTTAGGAAAGACATTTTTGTTATTAATCCTAGGTTGAGCTCTAGGTGGTTGGGTTTTTGCATCAACCTCTTCTTCATTTATGAAGCCTATTCCATGCTTGGTTGATTTCAAGTTATCAAGCACCACATTCAAGTTTTTATGAGAGGAGTTGAATTTGTCTAGTGTGCCTTTTAATCTACCTACTTCATTCTTAAGGACTACACAAGAAGCACAATTTTTTGTAGAACTCTCGGGCTTGTCAGAACTTCTTTTCCCATAAAACTTGTTTTGTTCTAGTAGCTTCTCATTTTCCAAAACCAATTTTTCTAATTCTTTTTCTTTTAATGAAAACTGTTTTTGAAAATCTTGTTCTTTTAGAGAAGCACTTTCTCTTAAACTAGTGACGGTTTTTGTAATTTTGAGAAATTCAGCATACAATTCATCAAAGGCATTTCTCATGTCATCAAGAGTATAAAAATTTTGAGAAGAGATTTGACTTACCTCACTTTGATTTTCTTCCTGTGCCATGAGGCAGAGATTTGCCGCTTCTTCATTTTCTTCTTCACTGGATTCGTCTCCGGAATCTCCTCCCCAAGATATGTATGCTCGTTGCTTCTTGAAGGGTTTCTTCTCCTTTTTAAGATTTGGGCAGTTTGTTTTGATATGCCCTGTTTCACCACATTCATAACATTTAACTTGCTCACCTTGCTTTTTCCCTTTGCGGTCATATTCTTTTCGCATGAATTTTTGGAACTTTTTGATGATGAGTCCAAATTCGCTATCTCCATCCTCTTCAATCGGTGATTGACTTGTGCTCGCCTTTAGAGCAATCTTTTGCCTTCTTTGTTCATCAATAACAGGGTTAAGAATAGTGGATTCATAAGTCTTAAGATTACCTCTAAGAGCGTCTATGGTGACGTTCGTGATTCCAATTGACTCTTGAATCGCATCAGCCTTTGATCGCCATGCCGGTGTTAGGCTCCTAAGGATTTTTCGAACTAGTTCTTTGTCTGTGAACGTCTTCTTGAGCGCGTGGAGATCATTCACTATTGATGAGAACCGCTCAAACATCTCGTCTACCTTTTCGCCTTCATTCATATGGAACAATTCGTAAGCATGAGTTAAAAAGTCAATTTTAGCTTCTCTTACCTGGTCAGTCCCTTCGTAAGTGACCTCAAGCTTGTCCCACATTTCTTTCGCTGTTTTGCAGCAGGAGATTTTCCTGTAATCATTAGCATTTACAGCACAAAGTAATAAGTTAATAGCTTTAAAATTATTTTGGACTATTCGATTATCCTCGGCGTTGAATTCCTCTTCTGATTTTGGCACCCATACTCCTTCCACCTGTTTGACAGGAACCTCATTTCCTTTGGTGTATACCTTCCACAAGTAAGGGCTGTTTGATCTGACGAATATCTGCATCCTTTCTTTCCAATATGAATAATTTGTCCCGTTGAACAAAGGAGGTCTTGTGGGGCACTGTCCTTCATCAATACCTGCAAAAGAGTCTAGAGTAGAAGCCATGGAAAGATTCTCTCAAACGGTTAAGTCTTTCAGAGAGTATGGCTCTGATACCAATTGTTGGAAATAACGCTTTACGCTAGAGGGGGGGGGGGTGAATAGCGTTTTAAAATTATTAAGCGTTTTAGTGCGGAATTTAAAAACTTTGCAGAAATTAAGACAAGTGCAGTAAAATAAACTTACACAAAGATGTATCCTGGTTGGCCACAAACGTGGTTAGTCCAGTCCCCGAGAGACTCTCTCGAGATTTCCACTAAACTTGTCAAGCTTACGGGTGCTTAACAAACCGTTACAGCTGAGGACACAAGCCTCACCTAGGTGCTCGGGGATCACAATCCCAAAGACTTCAATTGCTCGGGGATACCAATCCCAAAGACTTCAATTGCTCGGGGATAACAATCCCAAAGACTTCAATTGCTCGGGGATAACAATCCCAAAGACTTCAATTGCTCGGGGATAACAATCCCAAAGACTTCAACCGAGGAAACACAAGTTCCTCAACAAACGAGAATCGCAATTCTCTTACAAACACAAAGACACACTCACTTTACAAAGTACTCCTCAATGAGTAAATATGAGTAGAAATAGTACGCTCAAGATCACAACAACTTAGCTCAATAGAATGGCTCTTCAAAAAGCTTTATAGATGAATGAAAATGATGATCAATGTAAGAAAGCTTTTAGCAATGAAAATACTTAAATTGTATGTGTTGTTGTTTTGAAAACACTGAGTTAAACCTGTATTTATAGGTGAAAAACTCAGTCTTACCGTTGTCTAATTGCCAATTAAGGATTGCTGAAATTACTCAGTGACAATCGATTGTCAGGACTAAACAATCGATTGTTTGCCTATCAGATCAAAAAATCAATCCCAGATTTTACGTTAACAATCGATTACTTCAAATCAATAATCGATTAATTATAACGTTAAAAAATCCTTTCCAATTTTTGGCATAAAACATCGATTATCAGGAAATCAATAATCGATTATTTTAACAACGTTCAGAAAATCTTTTCCAGATTTTACGCTAAAACATCGATTGTTAAATATCACAATCGATTACCTGAAGGTAATTTGAAAAAAGTATGACAACGGTCAGCTTCATCAATCGATTATCAAATAGAACAATCGATTATTAATTAATTTCAAAACTTACTGTCTCATATATAATCGATTATCAAAAGCCACAATCGATTATTAATTAATTTCAAAACTTACTGTCTCATATATAATCGATTATCAAAAGCCACAATCGATTATTAATTAATTTCAAAATCACTGGGAGACATTTTTCTCATTCCAATCGATTACCATTAGTTCATAATCGATTTTTATGAGTTTTGAAAACTTTGCCTCAGTTAACAATCGATTATCGAAAGTACACAATCGATTGTTATGCAGTTTGCAAAAACCTGATGTTAACTGGCTTACTCACAATCGATTATCATTAATTCATAATCGATTGTCATACAGTCTTGGCTTAGAGATACTCGATTATCATAAGTACATAATCGATTATCTTAGCCCAGATTTTTGAGGCATGTTTGGAAAACATTTTAACAAATGTACATATGCATAGTTTAAAATCATTTGACACTTACTTTAAATATGCATGATTTTGGAAAAAATAATTTTAGTAGAGAAGCCATGTTATGAGCCAAGATTGAGGAATCAAGATCACAATTAATATTGACTCAATTATAACATTTCCAAGCATTGTCTTGAGCTTCTTGTAATGCATCCATTATGTGCTTGTCCTTGAGCACTGCTATATATCGCTTATTGCTTTGTTTGACATTCATCAAAACCTACAAAAGAACACACGTTTAGTATATTGCATTTGAAACGTGTTTCCAACACAATTCATGATGTATATTAAGCATTCCAACACACGAGCATAATCCAATTGTGATATGCTTTGGCCTTTGTTCTTTGCTAATGCAAGATTCACGTCAATTGGAGTCTTAGCAACATTAAAGCCCAAGTCCTTGAATTTTTCAAGTACTGTCTTAATATAATGAGATTGTGATAATGCCAGACCTTGAGAAGTCTTATGGATCTTAATTCCCAGAATTAAATCAGCAACTCCCAAGTCTTTCATATCAAACTTGCTAGTTAACATACGCTTAGTAGCATTTATGTTGGCAATGTCATTACTCATTATGAGCATATCATCCACATATAAGCAAATAATGACTATGTGATTTGGAACATTTTTAATGTACACACATTTATCATATTCATTTATCTTAAACCCATTTGACAATATTATTGGGTCAAATTTTGCATGCCATTGTTTGGGTGCTTGTTTTAGTCGGAAAAGGGACTTAACAAGTCTACAGACCTTCTTTTCTTTACTTGGAACCACAAACCCTTCAGGTTGTTCCATGTAAATTTCTTCCTCCAACTCTCCATTTAAGAAAGCCGTCTTAACATCTATTTGATGAATTTCAAGACCATAAACTGCAGCTAACGCTACCAATGTCCGTATGGTAGAGAGTATGTATCAAAATAGTCAAGACCTTATCATTGTCTATACCCTTTGACCACACGTCTTGCCTTGTATTTGTCAATAGTGCCATCATCTTTCATTTTCCTCTTAAAGATCCATTTAGAACCCAAAGGTTTATTTCCAGGAGGAAGATCAACCAATTCCCATGTATGGTTGTTCAGTATGGATTCAATTTCACTATTGACTGCCTCTTTCTATAACAATGATTCTGAAGAAGACATAGCTTCTTTAAATGTTTGAAGCTCATTTTCCAATAAGAAAGTCACAAAATCTGGTCCAAATGAAGTAGACTTTCTTTGACGTTTACTACGTCTTGGATCATCCTGGTTAAGTGTACTTTCTTTTGTTTCTTCCCGAGGTCGTTTAGATCCTTCACCAATCAACTCATATTCTTTTTTATACGTATATATATACTCAAAGAATTTAGCACTATCTGATTATATAATTGTATTATTATGAATATCGAGATTTTCTGATTTATGAACCAGAAATCGATATGCTTTACTATTGTTGCATATCCTGTGAAAACACAATCAACAGTTTTCGGTCATAGTTTTACTCTTTTGGATTTAGGAACTTGCACTTTTGCCGAACACCCTAACACTTTAGAATAATTCAAGTTGGGCTTCCTTCCTTTCTATTTTTCATAAGGAATTTATTGTGTTTTGCTATAGGGTACTCGATTTAGTATTCGGCTAGCCGTAAGAACGGCTTCCCCCCACAAGTTCTGTTGCAAACTAGAATTTATCAATAATGCGTTCATCATCTCCTTTAATGAACGATTCTTTCTTTCTATAATTCCATTGGATTGGGGCGTGTAAGGGGCCGTTGTTTGATGAATAATTCTATATTCTAAACATACTGGTTCAAAAGGAGATTCATATTCACCACCCCTATCACTTCTTATCATTTTGATTTTCTTGTTAAGTTGTGTTTCAACTTCATTTTTGTATTGCTTGAATGCGTCTATTGCTTCATCTTTACTATTAAGTAAGTAAACATAGCAATATCTAGTAACATCATCATTTTCCGTAAGTTTTTATAATTAACATGACCCAATTGTATATGCCATAATTCATTTGACTCAAGCGAGTAAGATGAAGCTGAAATTTTATTATTATTCTCCACAACCATTACATTCAGTTTGAAAAGGCCCTAAGTGAGGTAACCTTTTCCTACAAACATTTCATTCTTACTTATTACAACCTTATCGGAAACAAAAACATACTTAAATCTATTCATAACAAGAAATCCAGTAGAGACTAAATTTTTCCTAATTTCGGGAGCATGAAGGACATTGTTTGAAGTCACCACTTTACCGGAAGTCATTTTGAGAAAAATCTTCCCACATCCTTCAATCTTGGCCTTTGCAGCATTTCCCATGGAAATTGTCTCATCGGGTCCAACAGGAGCATACATATCAAAAGCTTCCTTGACAGCAAAAACATCTCTAGTGGCTCCAGGTGGATTGAATCAATCCACCACTCTTTAGGATTGCCCACCAAGTTGCATTCGGAAAGCATGACGCATAAGTCATCAACATCATCATGCTTTTCTACCATATTTGCTTGACCCTTCTTCTTGTCTTTATTCGGAGCACGGCACTCCGTAGATTTGTGTCCGGTTTTTCCGTAGTTGTAGCAGTTTCCACTGAATCGCTTCTTACTTGGGTTGTATTTCGGACCAGAAGCCTTCTTCTTCTTCAAGAATATTTGCTCCCATTATTGTTGAACTTCCACGGCCTCTTTTTTCAGCAGCTTTGTTGTCCTCTTCAATTCTCAATCTAACAATGAGATCTTCAAGGGACATCTCCTTTCGTTTGTGTTTCAAGTAGTTTTTGAAGTCCATCCACAAAGGAGGCAACTTCGCAATCATTTGTGCTATTTGGAATGCTTCATTGATAACAAGATCTTCAATGAAATTTTCGTTAGTAAGAATACTAAGATTACTACTTTCAACATCAATATTAATTTGATTCATGCCTTCAGCAAAGAGATCGTGAATAATCACTTGCAGTTCTTGGACAGGATAATAACAGATTTGCTATCTACCATTTTATAATCCAAAAACTTTGCAGCCACGAACTTTTTCAACCCGACATCTTCAGTTTTATACTTCCTTTCAAGTGCAGTCCATAGTTCTTTTGACGTTTCCACGCCACTGTAGACATTATATAAAGTATCCTCCAACCCACTAAGAATATAATTCTTGCACAAGAAATTTGAATGCTTCCACGCCTCAGTCACGGGAAAGCGTTCATTATCAGGAGTTTCATCGGCCAGCACAGGTACATCTTCCTTGATGGACTTCTGAAAACTTAAGGTAGTCAAATAGAAGAACATCTTTTGCTGCCAGTGCTTGAAATCAATCCCGAAATTTTTTTTGGGTTTCTCTGCCGGTGCTAATGCTGCCGGTGTTCGGCTCGTTGATGCATTGGCTATCACCATTGGAACAACTTGGTTCTCATTCTCATTAGTCATTTCTGTGAAAGAATAACACCAATGTTAAAATCACGTAGATTTTAATAGAGTACAAAACCACAAAGGTTTTACTCTCCAGAAAATAATAATACAAATACAGAAATATAATAAATTCCTTAAGCTTGTTAGTAAATTGTATTTGTAAAACAATTCTGAAAATATAAATTAATATAAACAGAAATTATGATAAATAGAAATGACATAAACAAAAATGATCATAAACAGTTCAGGTCTACTAAATTCACAGTGTCTCCTTAAGGAATTTAATCCCCTTCTAGCACCCAAGGTTATGAATTATTTCCTCCCAGAATAGAACGAATTGCACACTGGTGTAGTGGTACTCCAAACGTCAGTGCTTCAGCGAACACAAAGATCAGGAGCAAATCACACTTACTTTTTGCTTTGTTTGTATGCTAAAAGTATGCAGAAGAAGGAGAGGAAACTCAGAAATTCGTAGTGAAATTCTGAGCAGAATAGTGTTGTATTTATAGCCAAAATTTGGGCTGAAATCTGAAGAGGTGCAACTCTTCAGAATGGCTGTTTCTCCAAAACTGCCACAACATAAATGTCATTACATAAATGGCTATTTACTCAACAATAAAGAGGAAAAATAAAGAGGAAAAATTGATGGGTAGTTAATTTTCGGTTACAAAAACAGAAAAATGGATTGGATTTAATATTATTATTTAATATTAATATTCCGTTGTTAACAAATATTTAGTAATACATTTTTGTTAATATTTTACTATTAACAAATGCATTTGGTCCAAAAAGTTAATCAACCAATCATTTGACCAAATCCGAAGCCGAAGCCGAAGCCGAGCCGAGCCGAACGACGACGACGATGGCCCGAGGCTTTCTTTCTTTTCAACTCTTTAAGAGCTAGAAGAAGAGCAATTGCTTATAAACCCATAAAAAAATCTCTTCCTCTTCCAATATGGGACAATGTCAATATGCCAAGGGAAAAACTTGAAATTTCACTCAAAAATTTTATTTCCTTCCATTTCACATTCACCCTCTTTAAGTATTTAATTTATTAATTAAATACATAAACCTCATGTAGCACATATTTTACCCTTAGTTTCTTGTAACTTTCCGTTTCGATGTAAATTCATATAGGGATTTTATTTTAACAACATTGTGTCTCGTTTGTTAAAAGATAAAATAGATGAACAATAAAGATTCCTTCTCTCTTTATATTTTCACTATTCATGACTCACGAGCACACTCCAACATGAGAAAAGAAGAAGAAAATAAACACACAAATATATATTAGTTTGTTAATTCAACTAAACTAACAATGCTTTTTTCTCCTTCCTATGGACTGAGAATCAAGCTTCAGGTTTTTATATGGTTCATGTCCGACCCTAATCAAATTTAAATTTCTTATGGGCCCTATACTTATCCAAATAGCACAAAAAGAATCATCTTTGGAGACACTAATCTCCCAATGATAAACCATGTTGTCGGCAAAAAAACAATGCCAAGTTGCGAACTTATTATTGTTTAATTCAAAATTATTATTTTATTATAATTAAAGGGTAATTATTGCCCTTTTAGACTGTCACGACCTGACCGTTGTTTTACTTTCTAGATCAATGTTCTCCTGTTTATGACTTTCCGTATGTGTTTGTATTATTTTATGACTTGCGGGATGGTTGGTTCGATTTTGAAAGGGTTCGGGTTGAAATTGGAACAGTTAGTTCCTTAATAAAGGCCTAACGTGTCCAAGTCTGTCTTGAGTCAAAACTTTAAGTAAACGACCTTAAAAACATGATTTGAAGATTCCAATAGGTTCGTATGATGATTTTGGACTTGAGCGTATGTTCGGATCGAGATTCGGGTAACCCAGGAGCATTTCTGCGCTTATTGTTAAAAGTTAGCACCTTGAATGTTTTAGAGTTTCTTAAATTTGGTTTGAAGTAGATTTTGGTGTTAACGACATCCGTTTGGGATTCCAAGCCTATGAATAGGTTCGTATTGTGATTTGCGACTTATACGTAAAATTTGTTCATTATTAGTCATTTAAGTATGATTTGTCGCGTTGGAAGCTAGTTGAGGAAGTTTGAAGTTCAAAAGTAGATTAATTTTATTTTAGGATATGATTCTTAGTTTTGATATTTTTTTATATGTTTCGAGGCTTCGAGAAGATCCGGATTATAATTATGAACTTGTTGGTACAATTGAACGGGAACCTGGGTTAATCGGGTGTGTTTCAGACCACCCGGAGTCAAGTCCAAAATTGCAGTATTTCTACCACTAGATTCCAATACGGAGAAAGTCTCGCTTTCACGATGAAGGAATTGTGCAGGGACACTTTTGTTTTATGCGTTCGCGAGATAAGGGTCGCGATCGCGAAGCTTTGCTGACCCTGGTCTTCGCGTTCGCGATCGATGGGTCGTGTTTGCATAGTGGGAGGCTAGCGAGGGGACGAGACAGTAGTTGGCCTTCGCGTTCGTGGAGGGTAAACCACATGGGACATCACAATTGCGGTGGCCCTATCGCATTTGCGAAGGAGTATTTTCTGGGCAGTGGCTGGTTTGCTTTCACGATGGCGAAGAACGACCACTGAGCAGAAACATGTTTTAAAATCTGGACTTAGACTCATTGTATCTGATTTCACATTGGTTTGGCTGATTTTAGAGCTTTTTGAGTGAGATTTTTACCTAGCATCTACCTAATGTGAGTTGAATACATAGATTATGGGTAGAATTTAGCATAGAAATTATGAAAGTTATGGGATCTAATTGAAAATGCAGGGTTTGGTAAAAATTGAATTAAACTACAAAATTGCTTATGAAATTGAGTAGAAATTATATATTTGAGTTCGTACGACTATGGTTAACATTTATCTACGAAAATTTCTGAAATCCAGGCACATGGATTTATTACCTTGAGTTTTGCGGAAAAATGTGATTGTTGGCAAAAAATTATGCTTTTCTTTGAGTGCTATCACTGTATTGTAGTTGGTTGACGTAGTTTGAAGAGTTTCTCTACTCTTGTGGCTCGGGCCGAACACCTTGATAGAAAATTTGAGATGCATCCCAGGATTAGCCCGTACAACCTCGGTAGTGTATGTACACGATTATCATGGATTCGGGCATACGATCTTGGCATAACTCGTGCATAATATCGCTATGATTCTAATATACTTGATAGTTCCTTCATGACTTGAGATTTGATATTTGCTTGATAATTCTTATTTGTTGAGATGACATGTGATATTTGGGATTTTAAAACTGATATTATGTTAAAAGATCACGTTATTTATTGTTTCTTATTCCATTATTACTGTTGTATTTCATGCCTATTTATAATTCTTGTTCTTTATTTAGTGATCACTAGTAAGTGTCAATGTCGACCCCTCGTTACTGCTTTTTCGAGGTTAGACTAGATACTTACTAAGTACATGCCGATTTATATACTCATGCTAAATTTTTGCACAAATTGTGCAGGTACTGAGCCATGTATACCTGGTGTCCGTTCAGGCGGACATCCACATTATTCGAGGACTTAGTGGTGAGCTACTTTCCCATTCTCCGATCTGCAACATACTGAGTCTCCTTCCTATTGCATTATTTTAGAGTTCTATCTATTTCATTTCATACAGTAGTTATAGTAGTTTATATAATCTGCTAGATTGCTTGTGTACTTGTGACACTGAATTTGGGGAAGTTTTAGTAGATGATTATGGTTCTTGCCTAATAATATTTCCAGGTCATTTTTATGTTTTATTCATGCTTTATATCACCATGTCTTTCTATGCTTAGATTCATTATTAAATAAAATTCATGATTTCAAAAGTAGTAAAATGAGCAACTAAATAGATGGTTCACCGTTGACTCGTTTGACGGCAACGTTGAGCGTCATAATAGTCTATAGTAGGAATTGGTTCGTGACATAAGCAATCTAATCAGTCCCACATGCTCAATGTAGGGGCTATAAAAATACTTAAGACGGTAAGATATATAAAAGCACAGGAATGATCAAACTGAAATACTTATGCGAGGAGTATCTCCAAGAGATAACATTTTTAAATACTACTACATTAAATGTTTTTCGGGATACGCAGAACACAGACACATTTGCATCTCTCACCTCATCTAAAAACCACGACGGAGGATCAAACAACTATCTAATAAAAAACAGTAAATGCTTCCAAGTTAAATATTTATATCCACTGACAGAGCAAATACTTCTAACTAGAGAAGTGTTCCTAAAATGCAAGGACACTATACTTACCGTTCTAACTTGAAACCTAAAATAATTTTTAACCTGTGTGTATGTATGTACAAAAATAAATTTGTTATTACTCTAGTTATACAATAGGGATTAAATTGGACAACTTCAAACCATATATTTAGTTCTCATGGCCCAAAATTCAATTTATCGTGATGGCATCGAAACCAACCCGTTAAATAAGCCAATTAATTACTATCCAATTCCAACGAAATTAATAAAACAATTAAATAGTGAAGTTAACTTAATCTTATACATTCCCCAAGGACTGGTAGTACAAATCATGTGTTTCTAATAATAGAATTTATAAAATTGGTAAAAAAATAATACATCATCTGTTCGAAAAGTACACAAATAGAGTTTTATGAATCTAAGGCAACCATGAACAAGAGGCAGCTGCAACAGGAACACTTGTAGTTCTTCAAGTCTAACTCCCGTCGAATACAATAACATCATCAGTCAATATCTGCACACAAGGTGCAGATGTGTATAAGTACAACCTAACCCATGTACTCAATAAGCAACAACCCTAATCTTAGGTGAAAGTAGTGACGAGCTGGAATAAGGCCGGGTCCAACACCAATAGAAAATAACAGTTCATAACAATGTAAATCAAGTAATAAAAGAAGTAACTCGAAATTTAAAATGCTCATCTTATTCATAGTCTCCGAAAATAGTTTCGCTTTTCAAGTATATTGGTGAAAATCCAAATTCTTTACCGAGATTGTCGAAAAATATGAGTAAGTTTGAAAGATGTAATTTTTTTTCTCAAAATTCTCAATAGGTAAATGTCTTATTTTCAAATAGCATGAGGAAAGTACATCTCTATGCCTATATGTCAAGACACAGGTAAAATTATGAATACCACCAAAACCGGGTAGCAGAAGAAAATGCATCTCTATGCATGTATCTCAAGTACGTATGTCTAATGCAATGCCTCTCAGTGATGAATTCATATGCTCATACTCTCAGAGTACTAAATCTCACTCTCTCACATTCTCTCATACTGTGCTTAATACTCAGCACACCGAATCACTCAGCATTGTGCAATACTTGTTGCGGCGTGCAAACCGATCTACATATATATAGCCATAAGACTCGTTGCTGCATGCAACCCGATCTACATATATATAGCCATAAGGCTCATTGCGGCGTGCAACGCCATCCACTATATATATATATATATATAAACAACTGCACTCACTGACTCACTGAGGGTATATGCAAACTATAGAGAGGCTCCTTCAGCCCATGTTCTATCATAAATCAGCAAAATCCGTTGCAGCATGTAGCCCGATTCCATATAATATAATCAATATAAGATGATGGGACGTGCAACTCAACCCCATTATATCACTCTCACTTAGGCCATTAGCCTCACTCAGTCATCAATCTCTCCAGACTCTCGGGCTCACATTTCCATGAAACTAGCCCAAAATGACTATGTGATGTGTCAATAAATTGTAATAGAGAGTAAGATATGATATACATATGAATGCGTATGACTGAGTATGTAAAGCAATGAAAGCACATTACTCCACATCAGAAATAACCTCAGTAGGTCCCAATAGGTTAAGCATGTAGCTTGGACATTGTTTCTAACATGGATCATAGCTCAACAACTGGAAACTACGTAGAAATTTCATGGTTATAGATAAGAAAAGGTAGCTACACTGTACCATAGGAATACCATAGTTACAACTTACACGCTGCATGCCCACATGCACGTCACCTAGCATGTGTCACCTCAACACCAAACACATATCATGTAATTTGGGGTTTCATACCCTCAACACTAAGTTTACAAGTATTACTTAATTCGAACAAGCCAAATCTATACCGAGCAGGCCAAACAATGCTTCAAAGATGCCATCCCACGCGTACCGACCTTTGAACTGCTCAAAACTAGACAATAGCAACTAAATTACATCAAATAAAGACCAAGGAAATAAATCCAAATGATAAAGGTCGAATCCTTAATCAAAGAGAAAAATTGGCTAAAAAGGCCAAAATTCGAGTCCGCGCTTCGGAACCTAATAAAACTCACAAAATTCGACAAATCCATTTTAGTTACAAGTCCAACCATACTAGTTGCAATAACATGGATAACACAAAATCTTACTTCACACATGGCACATGACTCACTAAAGATGGTCTCATCTTACTCTCAAACAATGCAAGTATTAGTAGAGCCACAAGATATTAAGCATTAAGCAAAAAGTGAACAGTAATCAAGCAAAAGAGACATAATCGTCACAAGACATGCTATCCAACATATAAGGGCATCATGCTCAATTTTAAAACAAAGGGAAGATGCTCAACATGCCAAAGCATATATATGATACTAATAAATAACTGAAGGGAGCCTAAGTTCATCAATTTTTGTCCTTTTATTTCCTAAATCTTCTCTAAAAATAAAAATAAAAATAAAACTGCTACTCGGTTCAAGATACATCCCCTGAAAAAGAACCGAACCGATGCAGAATGAAAAACCAGTTTTGGATTTTTCTATTTTATTAAATTTTTTTTTGTAATGTTTTTGGTAGACTTGAATCCTCAAGAACACAATCTAGGAGATCCATCGTCAAAAAAAAGTCAATTTTTTCTTAATGTTTTCCCTCAATTTTTATTTATTGTTAATGTTTTTTGTTCTTACAAAAATCACTACACTAAGAAAGAATACTACAATTAAGCTAAGATATCATAGAAAATTACCTAGACAATATCCTCACCCAACAGTTAAAATTATTCTCAATGCATACAATAAATAACCAGAGGGTAAAAGAGACTCTCTGGTAAGCCAAAGGCCCAAGAACTAGCTGCCCACGAGATACTCAGAGTTTTCCCACGTATGATTTATTGTGCGGGCACCCCGCACTTAGATTCAATTACTGCTCGATTTTGCACCCGCCAATTGATTATGAATTCATGCTCCTACTCCTATAAAACACAAACAACCCTACAAAAAATAACACAATAATAAATAAATAACAAAAACAAAAAAGGAGAATTGGGTTGCCTCCTAACAAGCGATTGATATAACGTCGCAGCACGCTGCAATCACTTTCACCACTTTTTTCTTCCACTTTGAGAATATGAATTGCTCCCCCAATTCTGCATTAATTGTTTTATCGTGTTCCTGGGCGGTGGTGCGAATACAAAAGAATCAAGTAAACAATATCACATCTTGCACTTCTTGTCTATTAAGTGAGAGATGTCATTTTATCTCCTTGGCATGGCAAATTTCGGAATATATGCACTTTGTTCCTTATATATGGGCCCTTCCATATGCTCGAATGGATCAATTCTCATGTCACTAACCATGCACAATGTTGAAAAATATATAGAATGATGTCCAATGCGCTCTAGCTCTAGAATCATTTTACTTTTAACATCCCTACTTTTGCACACTTCGTCAACCTTGGCAACATCAATAATATATTAGGCAAATAGTTGGAATTCCTCATTCCACTCCACAACCTAGCCAGAATCCACAAAAATTGGTTGTAAGGTATCAGACACCTCAACTATGTTATTAAATTAAGCCAGTTGAGCTTGTTCCTCTAGCCAAGATTGAGTCACGATATATGCTTCTTCAAAGTTATCTTCTAGTTGGAACTTGCTAAGGAGGTCTTTTTGTGAATTTCATGTTGTTGCTCGGCTACTTGCCCCACCATTTCAATTATACGGGCAACATGTTCCACATCTTCCAGTCCATTGCTCTTATCAAACTCATAAATATTATTAGAAATATCATAACAAGAGCTCTGAGAAGGATAACAAGAATTAAGACAACCATCCCAATGGTCACATTGATAACCACACCCATTATAAAAATTCTACCCATACGATTGAGATTCACAATTTTTCCACAAGAGTGGTCCTCCACAATATGGACATGGATCACAAAAATAAGAATAACCAATATTAGACCAATTCTCATTCCAAGATTCCATGTCTATAAAGAAAATAAAATAGTAAACTAAACTAAAATTTAAAAACTTGAATACTCATAAAGTAAAAATCTAATCTTGAAAAGTAGGTAATTTCTGTGTCCCCGGCAGCAACGCCAAGAGCTTGTTGCACCCAAATGCACCTGAAAGTATACGTGGTCGACAAGCAATATGGGATTGTAAGTCCAGATATCGTACCTCAAGGATCTGTGATCAACTATTTACTAAATTAAACTAAGACAATTAATCTATTCAAGATATATTCTAAAGATTAATAACTACATCTAATCTTGTCACGACCCCAGTTCGCCCTTCGTGGATTATCGTGACGGCACATAGTCTTTACGACTAGGTAAGCCTATAAAATTGTGGAAAAAAGAAACAACAAAATAAAACTAGCCAAAAACTGCAGAAAATAACATAGTGAAGCGTTTAAGACTCGACATATACAATACAAACTCTCAAACTGAAACTATATTTCCCTTAACTTGAAATCTCATGAAATCACAAGCTGTTGAATAACTAAATGTGTCAAACTCCAGAATGTCTAAACAAAAGTAAATACAGACGGGCTAGTACTATGAGAGAGAATGGAAAAGGACTCTTCGGTCTTCGGACATGGCAGATATACCTCGAAGTCTCTCGAGAAGTGCCTCGCCTCACGGGTATTAGGGTTGAGTCAAAGTACCTAGATCTGCACATGAAAAACATCCGCAGAAAGGGCATGAATACACCACAGCGGTACACAGTAAGTGTCAAGCCTAACCTCGATTGAGTAGTAACGAGGAAGGTTAGGGCCCCACTGATTATAGCCGAAAAACGAGGTAAAATAGTATAGAATATGACAATATAAATGCTAATAGCATGAAGTAACATGGGATAATAAAAATAACAACAACTACAGTGGAGACAAAATAATCATAGAAGGAATACAACTCAACACATAATTAACAACCAGGGATCTCCTAGGATACCGTCCTGTAGTCCAAAATGTAAATGTCCAATGGATCTCCCACGTGTTGTCCCGTATTCCAACTCATAGTGCGCGGGGAATCTCCCAGAATACCAATTTGTAGTCCCAAATGTGAATACCCAGTACTGGGGAATCTACCGGGTGCAATCCTGTAGTTCCAACATAAAAGTGCAGGGGGATCCCCAGAATACAAATTCGTAGTCATAAAAGTAAACACACAGGCAGATCTCCCGGGATATTGTCCCGTTGTACCAAAGTAAGCACACAACATCAACATGAATAATAATTAATCCAATTAAAATTTCATACCATGGTAAACATGTATTTCTAATCTAGCATGTTGCGCATCACCAAAATAAGGTAGTTAGAGAAAGTAAAGAAATTAAGTCAATTAGACATTCTTCCCTAAGCTAATAGTAGGCTTAAATTGGATGTAGTATAAATAAGAAAGGGAACACAATTATATTTACTTAATAAAAATATGATTTTCAATAATTAGTACAAGTATGCATTCGTCACCTCACGTACAAAGCATTTCAAATATCAATAATACCAAATCCCAAGGAGAATTCTCCCACACAAGGTTAGGCAAGCCACTTACCTCAAACCGACTCAAAAATCATCCTGAAACCACGCTTTTGCCATGATTACTCGACTCCAAATGGCTCAAATCTATTCATATCAATTGCATATTGTAAATATAGCTTCAAGTAACTGATTCCACTAATTATTTCTAAGCAAATATGCAAAATTAGGAATAATTGACAAAAATGCCCCCGGTCGCATGTCTTGGAATCGGGTAAAATTTACAATTTTGGAATCCTCACACTATTACGAGTTCAATCATACAAAAAGTACCAAAAGTACCAAAATCAGCTCTCAAATTGCCCCTCAAATCACCACTCAAGTCTCTCCAATTAACCAAGCTCTATCCCCAATATTGCCACAGATTTTCCTCAAATTTCATGCTTACAATGATAAAAATCACCATTATAACGAGCTTAAGGACCAACGACCTTTCCCCAATAAGTCCCTCTGAAAATCTCCCTTGAAAATAATCCCAAAGCTTCTTCCCGTTGAAATATTAGGAAAAATAATCCAAATTCGCGAAGAAAATCCTTGTATACTTTCTGACCAGGTTTTTTGCACCTGCGGTCAATTTTTGCTTTTGCGCTACCGTTTCTACGGTCAAGGGCATCGCTTATGCAGTTTTTACTTACATCCCCTTCTCCGCACCCGCGACCCAGGCTCCGCATCTGCATTCTCGCAGGTGTGGCATACCTCCTGCTTATGCGTCTTTTTCTGCCTTCATCTACGGCCGCATCCGAGGCTTGAATCTTGCCCTGCGGTCATTGCACGTGCGCCCCCTAACCGCAGGTGCAGTTATTACAAAAAAATTCAGCAACTTCAGCTGAATCACCCCGAGGCCTCCGGGACCTCAACCAAAAGCACTAACAAGTCATATACCACTATCCAAACTTATAAAAATTTTCAAAATACTTCAAACAACATCCAATAAACCAATTAACATCAGATTCAAGCCTAAGGTTCCAAGAATCTTCCAAATTTCGCTTTTGATCAAAACGTCTATCAAAGCCCGTCTGAATGACCTGAAATTTTGCACACACGTCACATTCAACACTATAAAGCTATGCCAACTTCTAGAATTCTATTTCGAAACTTAGATCAAAATCTCTCTATCGAACTAGAAATTTCAAAAATTCAACTTTCGGCATTTCGATCCTAAATAAGCTACGGACCTCCAAAACACAATCTGAATACGCCCCTAAGCTCGTAATCACTCACTGGATCTAACATAGCAAACAAAATTCTATTCCGGCGCCGTCTTCACAATGTTCTAACTACGGTCCCAATTATATAACTTAAACGCTCATTTAGGGACTAAGTCTCCCAAAACTCTCCAAAACTCCAAATAAACCTTCCCGACAACTCATAATAGTAGAAACAAACACGAGTAATGCAGTTAATAGGGGATCGGGGTATTAATTCTTAAAATGACTGCCTGGGTCGTCACATCCTCCTATACTTAAACATTTGTTCGTCCTCGAACACGCATAGAGACATACCTGAAGTAGTGAAAAGATGAGGGTTACGACTACACATATCCTGCTCGGTCTCCCAAGTCGCCTCCTTGACCGGATGACCCTTGGAACTGGACCTTCATTGATACAATGTTCTGTGACATGAGCTTCCGAACATTCATTTCCAATATTGCCACCGCCTCACCAACATAAGATGGATCCTTGTCCAAATAATGAACTGAAATCCAATACGTGCGATGGATCAATGTGATACCTCCGAAGCATCGAAACATGAAATACCGGATGAAATCCTACCAAGCTAGGAGGTAAATCAAGTTTATAAGCAACGTCCCCACCCGGCTCAATATCATAAAAGGGCCAATAAGCCTGAGTGGTGCACATGCACATGAACTGTGCAAGAGTCTCCTGGAGAGCTAGAGTAGTAGGAGCAGTAGGCGTATCAGGTGCTTTGGCTGCACTATGTGCGCATCCTCTACCTCTACCCCATCACCGACCTCTGATAGCTCCAGTGGGGACGCAGGTGCCTGGTCATCTCTGGTAGCACGTGTCCTCATCATTTCTGAGAGAATAGAAGACAGAAGTATAGAATATGATATAAAAAATCTCGCACGATAAGGAAATCTAATAAAGTGGAATTTTCGAACAGTAACATAGCCTCTTGTAGATAAGTACAGACATCTCCGTGCTGATCCGTGAGACTCTAATAAATTGGCTTGTGGTTCATGACTCCTACAAATCTAGAGCTCTGATACCAACTTGTCATGGCACCACATCACCCTACGTTAACTACACCTAGTCTCTATGACTAGGTGAGGCAAACAAATTGTGAAAAAAATAAATAATAGTATAAAACTAGCCAAAAACCGCAGAAAAAAACATAATAAAGGATTTAAGATGCCGCTCGGCATATACAATACAAACTCTAAAACTGAAACTACATTTCCCAAAAATTGGAATCTGGTGAAATCATAGGTTGTTGAATAACTACAAGTGTCTAACTCCAGAATGTCTAAACAAATATAAATACATAAGGGCTAGTACTATGAGAGAGAATGGAAAGGGTATTCTTGGTCTGCGTACGCGACAGATATACCTCGAAGTCTCTGAAGAATCATCGTGCCTCAAGGGTAGTAGGGTTGAGTCGAAGTACCTGGATCTACACATGAAAAATATGCGCAAAATAGGGCATGAGTACACTACAGTGGTACTCAGTAAGTGAAAAGCCTAAATAAGGTTAGGGCCCTACTAATTATAACTGAAAAATGAGGTAAAATAGTATAGAATATGACAATATACATAAACGCTAAGTGTGAAGTAACACATGATAATAAGAATAACAAATACTATAGTAGAGACAAAATAATCGCAGAAGGAGTACAACTCAACACAAATATAAAAACTGGGGATCTCCCAAGATACCGTCCTGTAGTCTCAAATGTAAATATCCAGTAGATCTCTCTGCTGTCGTCCCATATTCCAACTCATAGTGCGTTGGGAATCTCCTGGAATACCGATCCATAGTCCTAAATATAAATACCCAATACTGGGAGAATCTACCAGCTGCAGCCCCGTAGTTCCAATATAAATGTTTAGGGGTATCTCATGGAATACAAATCCGTAGTCCCAAAGTAAATATGCAGGGGGATATCCCAGGATACCGTTCTGTAGTCCCAAAGTAATCACAAAGCAGCAACATGAAGAATAATATATCCAATTCAAATTTAATACCAAGGTAAAACAAGCATTTCTAACCTAACATGTTGTACGTAATCTAAATAAGGCTGTTTGAGAAAGTAAAGCAATTAAGTCATAGACATGCTTCCCCAATCAAACTGTAGGCTTAAATTACAAGTAGTATAAACAGGAAAGGGAACACAATTATTGTTACTTAAAAAAATAGGATTTTCAACAATTAGCACAAGAACGCACTCGTTACCTCATGTACAAGGCACACATATCAATAATAACAAGTGCTAAAGGAGTTTACCCACACAAGGTTAGGCAAGCCACTTACCACGAACCGGCTCAAAAATCAACCCGAAACCACGCTCTTGCCACGAGTACTCGACTCCAAATGGCCTAAATCTATTCAATTCAATTTCATTATGTAATATAAAACTTCAAGCAACTGATTCCACTTATTAATTCTTAGCTAATATGCAAAATTAAAAAAAAGACAGAAATGCCCTCGAGCGCACGTCTCAAAATTATGTAAAATTTACAAATTCGGAATTCTCACACTCTGAGGAGTTCAATCATACAAAAGTACTAATATTGGATTTTAAATATTCCCGCAAATCACTACTCAAAGCTCTCCAATTAACAAGGCCCTAACCCCCAATTTACCACTGATTTTCCTCAAATTTCATGCTTACAATGATAAAAATCACCATAATAACGAGCTTAAGGACCAAAGACCTTACCACAATGAATCTCTTTTAAATCTCCGTTGAAAATGCTCCCCAAAGCTACTTCCTGTTGAAATATTATGAAAAAGAACCCAAATTCACAAAGCAAATCCTTTTATACTTTCTGACCCAGTTTTTTTGCACCTACGATCAATTTCTGCTTCTGCGCTGCCACTCCTGTAGTCAAGGGCATTACTTTAGGGGTTTTCACTTACACCCCCTTATCCGTACCCGCAACCCAAGCTCCGCATCTGCGGTCTCGCAGGTGCGGCATAAGTCCCACTTCTGCATCTTCTGCTGCCTTCACCCATGGTCCCATATGTGGCTTGAATCTAGCTTCTGTGGTCATCGTACTTGCAGATCCCTAACTGTAAATGCGGTTATAACAGAAAACTCAGCAGCTTCACCTACAATTTGCCGTTTACCATTCGTGTGATGACCCGAACCATTGTCTTATGTGCTACCATCCCATTTTCCCTATTTTATGTTTCTTCATGTATCACTATCGAGGTTCGGTAAGTTTGAGTTGATTCGGATTGAGTTTGATAGGAAATGAGACACATAGTCTCTTTAAGGAAAAGCTAGATTGGAAAAGTCAACTAGATATTGACTTGTGAGTTAGAGGGCTCGGATGTAATTTTCGGTGATTCATTTAACTCAAGGGAGTGATTTTTCATTTAGGAGTGCGATCGAAATTGAATTTGGAGGCCCGGTGTTGAATTAGGCTTGAATAGGAAAAATTAGCATTTTGGCGATATCCGGTCGATAGGTGAAATTTTGATCCGAGGATTTGAATGGAATTCCAAAAAGTTGTAGTAGCTTTGATAGGTCACTTAGGATGTGTGTGCAAAATTTCAGTTGATTAGGAGGTGTTTAGGTCGGGTTTTTAATCGAATACGAGTTTTGGAAGTTTTGGTTGAAGTTATGCTTTTATTTGACAAAATTTGATGACTTTGATGTTAACTATAGTGTTTTGATGGCTTGGGCAAGTTTGGGTAAGGTATTGGAGCACATCTATGTTTTTGGTTGAGGCCCCAGGGGCCTCGAGGTGGTTTTAGATGGTCAACGGAGTGAAATTTGGACTTGTGCGTTGCTGATGGTGCATGTGTCTAGTGTTTTCACACCTTCGGTTTTGGGACCGCATGAGCGGTCTCACGGAAGAGGATGAGAAGGTGGAGAAGCGGAAGTGGGTCTCAAGGGAGGTTCCACAGAAGCGGAAGCCTGGCCGTATGAGCGGTGCCGCTGGAGCGGATTTGTAGCCGCAGAAGCGGTCCTAGATTTTTAAAGGACCACAGATGTTGTTAGTTGGCCGCAGAAGCGGTAATTGACTAGCGATATTTGAATTGCAAAAGTGGAAATCTGGGCAGACTTAATGGAATAGTCTTCTTCACGAATTTTTGACAGAACAACATTTCTCACTTCAGACTAAGAGGGTTTTTGGGCGATTTTGAAGAGAGCTTCGAGGGCTTTCATCAGGTATGAATTCTTGGACTTAGAATATAATTTTATGGTGTCAAACATCAATTAAGGGTGAAAAATCAAAGAAACAGAGGTCAAAAATGAAGGTTTGGGCTTGAACTTTAAAGAAGGAAGAATGGAGATTTAATGGACCATTCGACATCCAATTCTGATAATTTTCATATGTATAGACTCGAGGCATATTAAGGAATCTATTGGTATAAAATTTTCTGGCTTTCGAGAAGTAGGCCCGGGGCTCGATTTTTGCAAATTTCGTGAATTTTGAAATTTTTCGAGTCTTTTCGATTGGGTTGTATTCTCTTTGCCTATTGTAATGCATTTGTTGTGATTTTTGTCAGATTTGACACGTGAGGAGGTCGATTCGAGAGGAATGGGCATTGCAAGCTAGTTTTGGCCGGCTAGAGGTGAGTAATAGATATAAATGTTGTTGTAAGGGTTTGAAACCCCATACTTTCACATCGTAGCACTATATTGAGGCATGACACGAATTATGCAATTAGTGTAGGGTCGTTTGCTATTGGGGATCGTGACTTGGTCCATCTCGAGTGATATTTCTACTACATTAGTGCTCAAGACACATATATATTACTATAAATTGGCTTATTTCCATGTTTGAGGCCTTGTGCCGACCTGTAAAATCCTTAGAGGATCTTAATTAGCTTTCCTCACTTAATTGCAGAAATTATGTACTCAGTCATGTTCTCAACTGTTGAGATATGATAAGAATTGTATTTTGAGCATGAATTATAAATGAAAAGAATATGAGGGCTGAGATCCCTACAGTATGTTATGCTTGAGTGGCTATGGATTTAATTGGTTGAGATGGGTTGTGGACCCGATAGTGAGGATACTTTTGTTAGATCAAATTTTAATGATGCAATTAATATACATGTTCAAGCTTTCAAAGAAGGAAGCAGAATTATTGGAACTGATGTAGCAAACAAGGAAAGAGCTATAAGAGAAGCTATCGTTGTGGTCAAACAAGGAAGCAAAATTGGTGTAGCAATTAAGGAAGGAAATCTTCCTTAAAGGAAGCTATCGACGCTCAAGGAAAATATCCGAATCTCACCGGTAACTCAGGAATTCTCCCATCATTGTGGAGAAATCATATCTACCCAGATACAACAAAAGATTCAATGCAATAACGAAAAGATATGGACTGAATTCAAGACTGGAAGGTCCGCAATCAAAGACAATATGTGTTCAATCATATCTCTAGCCAAAGGAGGAGATCTCGTATGCGACCACATTGGAAGAACCAACAATCAAGGAGCAATCAAGAAAAGCTATGACTCATTCCTTATTCTTGGAAAGAATCAATTCTCTCCTAGGATCAAATCTCTTGGGTTGTCAAGCCTCTACCATCCATCAAAGTATTTATACCTCCCTGTAAACCCTAGCTTACACATACTTTGATCAAACCAAATAGCTCTCTTCAATTAACTGCAAACAAGCATAGTAGTCAAGATAGATTAACTGTGTAATAAGCCATAGATAGAAAGCAGGTTCTCAATTGGTGAGGCATTGTATCAAATGAGTGAACGATGACTATGCGACAAATATCATATTTGTACACAAAAGAAAATCATTGATCTGAAGAGAAATCTCTTGCAACCCAAGGGGACTGGATTAGAATTCACATTGAATCCGAACCAGTATAAAATTCTGGGAGTATTTATATTTCTGCACTTACATTTTACATAGTTATCTTTAAATATCGTCATCTGCAGTATCGTCACATTCAGTCGACTAATAAAGTTTTAAGTGAATTTATTTATGATTTAAGTTTAAATTATTCACGATTCAACCCCCTCTTGTACTTTCAATTGGTATCAGAGCAAGGCTCATATTTTTTGTTTTTGCTTAGCAGCTTGTGAGAAAAAGATCATGGCAATCAGGTTAGTGTTGGAGCTCTATTGCAAGAGGGAACCTCTAAAGTACGACCACCATACTTCAATGGACAACACTTCTCCCACTGGAAAATTCGAATGGAAATCTTCACTGAATCATATGATGTCAAAGTCTGGAGAGTTACCAAGAAAGAGAATTATCCATTGCCTGCCAGCACTCCTCTACTCGTTGACCCTGATGACATTGATTCATATTTAAAAGAGCAATTGGAAGTTGTTCAAATAAACCACAAGGCAAGGAATCTACTTCATAATGCAATAAGTGGTGAAGAATATGGAAAGATTTCCAGTTGTGATACGGCAAAGGAAATGTGGGACAAACTCGAAGTCATCTATGAAGGTACCAGCAATGTAAAAGAAACTCACATAAATATGCTCGTTCATGACTATGAACCTTTCTCTATGAAATAAGGAGAATCCATCAAAGAAATGTTTGCCAGGTTTAGCAAGATAATCAGTAACTTAAAGGCTTTTGGAAAACCCTACACCAGTGGCGATAAAGTCAGGAAAATTCTCAGGAGTCTACCAATCACTTGGCATAGTTGTCACGTTGGAATCTCAAGATCTGAATAAACTATCTTATGATGAACTGCGAGGATAACTCATTGCTTTTAAAAGAACACATTTGAAGAAGACAAATCAAGAAGAGAAAAAGAAAACTGTTGCATTCAATGCTAACACCGAGGCAGTTGAAAATGAAACTGATGATCCTGAAGCCTTACAAGAAGAAATTGCTATGATGTCTAGAAACATGGACGGACTAATGAGAAGATACAAAATACAAAGAACGGAAGATTTCTACTAAGAAGATCTAGACAATACAACGATCAAAACAAGAATGATGGAAAGTTCTATGAATGTATAAAGTTTGGACATATCCAAGCGGAGTGCCCAGAACTAAAGAAAAAGATCTCTAGAGGATTCAACAAGAATAGATCGTTTGGAAGCTGGAGTGATGAGGAAGATTCAGACCATGAAGAGATACCAAATCTATGGTTCATGACGATTCTAGAAAACGAGCTCAAGTCTGTTGAGCCCACAATGACTAAAAGCTAAACCCACGAGAACTTCTGAAAACTTCAGCAACATGAAACACCCAAACATATCTTGAAGAAACCCAAAAATGACTAGAAATTTGAATCAGGGACTCTAGGAACTCATATTTCTAACTACGACGGCCATCAATCTAAAATTTCAATGGAACAGTACATGTTTTTTGGATTTTTTCTGTTAGTTCTACCTTTTTTGGGTTTTTGAAGATTTGGAATTTGAAATCCAAAAATTTAGATTTGAAACTTGCTGAGCACTTTTTGTGGTAAATTTTCAGATCTTCCAAACTTGTTTATTAAGGCAGAAGGCACTGCATTTTATTGGTAAAAGCGAGGGGCAGCCCCCAGATTTTCAGTTTTCATTCCAATTCTTTTTTAATTTTTATTTTTTCTGAAGTGTCCATAAAGTTGTGACTTATGTTTCAAGTGATACAATAATATTTCGTGAAATTTCAAATTGAACCCTATTCTAGAGTGTTCTAGAGTTTTCAAATTCTGTTGCCCAAAGATTCCCTGAACTGCATTCCTAGACTATCCTCACACACTCCTAAAATTAGCCCCTGATATGAACCAAGTCATGGGTTAAATTTGACCCAACTGTTCAGACCCAAACAAATTGGACTTGACCAAAACCCAAACCACAGGGTCTCAAGTCCACAAGGCCCAACTTTCCGGCTAATCCAATTGCAAACTCCAAATAACACATGACCAATTAGAACTTTAACCTAACTGTCTTACCAAATGAAATAATAGAAAAAGAAAAGACAATACCTATTGAAAACCGGACATAAATCAGCGAGGACCTTTGATTTTAACATGTTCTGATTCAATCTGAGGCAATCCACGTGCTTTTAACCAGAAACACGGAAATAACCTCAAAACGAACCCAAATCTCAATGACCAATTCAAATTTCGGATTTTTAAGGTTAAACTAAATTCAATATGCTAGGAGTTTCAAAGTTGTTCGAAGGGAAATAAGGTTAGATTCGTGATGGGGAGGTCGATGTGAGCTTATGGTGTGATTTTGGTGTTTAAAGGTGCCGCCACCGCCACCAATGGTGGTGGAGAACAAGGGCGGTGTCTCTACTGTATTCACTGACGAGGGGGTTTGGAAGATGAGATGGGGGTAAGGCTGGATTCAGATAGCTATATACCAAATGATCCTCGGTTAAGAACCGTTGGATCATTTAAACTAGGATTTACCTCAACGAAACGGGGTCGTTTGGACCGTTTGGTGAAGGACCGGGTAGAGGCGGGTTTGGGTTGGAATTGTACAATTCTAAAGGGGTCAATTGGGCTGAAGGAGGCTTAATTATACGGCCCAAATCCGACCTTTTCTTTGTTTTTTGAATCTTTTCTCTTTTTCAATTTCAAAAATTCTTTTCTTTTTAAAATTAAAAATAAAACCTAAATTAATTATTAAACTAATATTATCCTATCAAATTAAACTCTAAAAAAATTTACCATCCAAAGTAAAAGAAAACTAACAAAATTCGAAATTAAAATTAATAGTTCAAAATAAACTATCTTTCTTTGTGATTTTTCATTTTTATAAAACAACTAATTTGTTAATTATTCCTACGTAAATGCAAATGCCTTATATATATTATATATATATATATATATATCTATAAAATGCCATTAATATACATTCATTAATATATATATATATATATATATATATATATATATATATATATATATATATATATATATATATATATATATATATATATATATTAATGAATGTACAAACAAAAATGCCAACGATTAACATAAAATGTCACAAAAATCTTCAAAATTGGAAAATAATGAAAGAAATCATTTTATTTGAATTTCTGGGAGTAATTCATATAGGGAAAAAGATATGTGCTCACACATAGGTCTCACAAGTCATGAGCAAGTTTAGTAGAGTCTTGCGGATCGGTGAAGAGACATATGTATTTATGCTCGAGAGGCTGCAGAACTTTTAGGGAAACTTTACATTCTTGAATTCTTATCGTGCATCCTTGATTCAACTTGAAATGTAACTCTTTGATCTCCTTCCATATATTCATATGCACGCATGAGCGCTCAGTATCAAATGTGCCATGATGGCTTGTGATTCCCTAATCAACGGGCGAGATGTGATCTCTATGAGATTGATGTTGGGGAATCTAGAGGACTTGAGGCTGGATCTTTGCCTATTGCTTGAGCACCGAGGTGCCGATTGTGTGAGGAAAGTGTTTTTGAACTGATATATTCGGTAGTGTCCCTATTAGATGACTGGATAACTAAGTGATGAATATGTTAGTACTACGAGATGTATCCATATGATTTGGAAGTGATGAGGAGGGTCTGTTGGAGGATAGAAGAACTATTAGGTGCTTGAATTCCAACATTATTCGAGGAATAGCCCCGAGTTATAGGCGTGTGAAGATTTTTTTCATGTTTTTTAGTTGTGAGTGAAGTAAATTTCATGTTGAGTTATGAGTTCAGACTCAGGAAGACTAAGTGACTCCGTCTAATTTATGATGGTGGAAGTTATACAGAAATGTTAGTTGGAAGGAAAGCATGCGGGTTATCTCCTGCAGAGTGTTCTGAGGTTGTGTAATTCATATGATGTCTATTACAAGATCTCATTTACAAGTGCAATATATGTGTTAAAATTTAATTTTGGGTCGCTTAAGGGAGTGGGCTTAACTGTTGCAGGAGGGAATGCGAGATTTGCGGAAGAGTTAAAATTCTAGATGAACTATGTTTTCACAAGCTTATAAAGGATTTGAGTTTAATCTCACCATAGTACTATGGCAGAAATAGAGTATACGCGCTATGAGTTATTGGAGTGTGTTTGACCTATGGCTTCGAGCCAAGTAGTGGAGTATACTGTTGATTAGTTGATTGCACAATAATGTGCTATGTTGGTTGCAGTCTGAAGCATACTGGTGAATCAGTTGTGGCCTACGGAGGTGGAGACCGAGGATGAATCGTGTAAAGGATGGATTTTAGAAAGGTTATGTTATGCTTTATAGGTGTATGAGAATCAAAAAATATCTTGAGTGGTCATTGGTATAGGGTGTGCGGTGCATAGAAAAGGAAGTGGCTTGGTTGCATTAAGGTAAGGCTACATTCTGCAGTGCTGGAGTGCTAATGAGGCAAAGGTTGTTCAGTTTGTTTGATCAGACTAATTTCAGTTTGAGTAGAGTGAATAACTCGTGGGAGTGGTTCCAATGTGTTCAAGATTCTACATGCATCAATGGGGTGTTTTAAAATTGTATATGTGGTTAGAGACTGAGTTTTCATTGGAAGATGGCAAGACTTGTGGTGTTTTCTATACTAATTATGGGATTCTATGTATCAATATCAGGAAGGTAAATGTAATAGATTTAGATCACAGAAAGTTCTTCAGAGTAAAGTATTTTGAATATGGTGCTTTTGGGAATATTTAAGAGAGTACTCAGCAGCTTACGAGCCCTAGACTGCGTGGCTTTATGCTAGGGTCCTATATGATAAGTCTCGGTTGAGAAATTGTGATGATATGCAAGAAGGAGTGTCAATTTGAAGGTAAATCAAAAGGAAAATCGAGTAGATTGTATAGCTTGGTAGTGTGTTGGATCGGTTTGGTAAGGGTGTGATTAGCTCTTTGAATACTTACGAGGTAATGAGTCTTTACAGGTGATTCACGGTAATTCTTTTGGGTCTTAGCGACATGCGTAGCTCGATTGAGTTAGAAGGATTTAGTCCTGATGAGTTAGTGTTGTGCAAATAGAATTCGGGGAGTTCTAGATGATTTCCACTCCAGTTAGGGAGGTATATTTTTCCTATTGGCATGAGCAACATGATATGTATAGTGGTTCACTTCTAAAGAAAATCAATAGGACGTTCATGGCTAGTGGAATGCATAGTTTCAGGGAGTTTCTTGCGGTTATTGTGTCATACATACATGCGTAGTTCGGTTGAGTTAGAAGGATTCAGTCGTGATAAGTTAGTGTTGTGCAAATGGAATTCGGGGAGTTCTAGATGATTTCCACTACAGTTAGGGAGATATATTTTTCCTAGTGGCATGAGGAGCATGAGATGTATAGTGGTTCTCTTCTAGAGAGGATCAATAGGAAGTTTATGTCTAATGGAATGCATAGTTTCTTGCGGCTATTGGGAATTGCGTGTGTAAGTCTGTGGTTCGGTTCTGAAGGAAGGTCATAAATTCATAGGCAGCGTGGGCAGTTTCAGATGACTTGACGAAGGTATATGTTTCAGGAAAGGCAATGTGATTAAGTTGCTGGTGCTTCGGTAGTATTGCGGCACCTTCTTGCTAGATCGACCGCTGGTATTCGAGTTTGCTTGATTGCACCGAGGAATTTCAGAGTATCTCTTGAGAATGATTGGGTATTGAGGTGTGTTATGCATTCAGACTATGAGTTAGGTGTGTTGATTAATGTGTTATGTTGGGGTTGGAAACTGTGTGTTCTTATGTTGAGGCTATGTTATAGTTATTGGTTGCGTGTATCGGCACTCTTTAGTGACTATCGAGGATTTGAGACCCGATAAAATTTTTTGTTGCTTGGTTCAGACTGGTTGAGTCTATGTTGTATTATGCTAGACTATTGCGCTAAGGCAGCACTGTTGGGTATGTCAAAAATTCCACGGGTTGAATGGCGAGGCACGATAGATTATGTCCTAGTAGAGTGGTTTTATATTTCAAAGACCAGCGGACGGCTAGGAAGGATTGTATTCTTATTTGGGTTTTCGTGATGGTGTCAGTGCAAAGGCTCCTCATATTGATTTAGTTCTGGGGGTGAGGGACTTTTCGGATGTGTTTCTTGTGGCCGCGCATGTCGCCAGGTAAGGTTGTTGATTTCCATATTTGTTTGATGCTGGGCACCGTATCGTATGGCACCAGCAGATTTAAAGGAGTTGAAGGAGCAGCTTCAGGATTTCCTTGATAAGAAGTTCGTCAGCGGGCCAATGTGGATGCGCGTTCTAACTTGAGTCGGCTTGGTTGGATTCAAATTCTATTGTTGAGGGATGTGTTGATTCCATTGTTATTGAGCATATTGCTAATCTGGTGAGATCTATGAGTTACCCTTCTGTGTTGCGAGGCATTGTGATTCGTTGGTTATAGGCACCTATGGTGCGGTTCAATTGGGGTTTCGTAGTCTAAGTTGAGCAGGAAAAGAAATTGGGTGTTGCTCGATAAAGAGCATATCGGTTTTGTCATATCCGGCTTGTGTGGTATTGTAGAAAATCATTCTATCTATAATATGTGTGCTTTGGTTGTATTAGAACGATTTTCAGGTATAGGTTTTGATGAATGACAAACAACGAAGTCGATGAATGACAAACAATGAAGTCAAGTGTCGAACAAAGTTATTATATGACAAACAATCAAGATTGAATGCCGAGAAGCATATTGATGACGGAATTGCATAGACAAGCCAAAGACGAGCTCAAAAGTTCAAGACCGAAGACCCAAGGCGTAGGTCGTTAGGTAGATCAAATGTAAGAGCAACCTTTAAAGTTATCTCGTCTTTTGGCTCAACATAAGTCATCATAAATATGCATAAAATCATTTTATCAAATCATATTTCAAATACTTCAAACAAAATGATTTCAAACATTTTCGTTTCAGCCAAAATGAATTTTAAACATGTCTTTCAAAGCTGGACAGCAATAATCGATTATGCTTATGTTGATAATCGATTATGTTAAGACAGTGTAAATCGGAATTTACAAAACAGCAAAATAATCGATTATCAGAAGTGCATAATCGGTTATCTTGTATCTGTTGCCAAAGTGTTTGAACACTGTAACAACATAACCGATTATGCATATCTGATAATCGATTATGTTGCATAAAATCAGCTTCCAGATTTTGTAACGGTAAGCTGATAATCGATTATCCAAATCTGATAATCGATTATCTTGGCATAAAATCAGCATAATTGATTGCCAATTAAGCAACGGACATACTACCTCTACCACCTATAAATAGAGGTCTTTGGAGATGAATTGACACACACAACACCTCTCATTGTTCATGTACATATTGATATTATTTGGGCATCATTTTAGAGCTTTTGTTGAGCCATTTGAGAGACAAATTTGAGTTGTTCATAGAGCTAATCTTGTATCACTTTATCTACTCTTTTTAGAGAGTTCTTGTTGTAAAAGAGAAAGGTGTTTGAAAAGACCATATCTTCTCATTGATTGTCGGGTTTGCTAAGTACCCTCAATCTTAGTGTGTGAAGTCTCGAGGTGCGGTATCCACGAGCAAGGTGAAGTATTGAGGTGCGGTATCCTCGAGCAAGTTGAAGTCTTGTAGAGTGTACATCTACGAGCAAGTGTAACGGTTTGTTAGGCACCCGTAAGCTTAACGGAGTTAGTGGAAACTGGAGAGAGTCTCTCGGGGACTGGACTAACCACACGTTGTGGTGAACCAGTATAAATTTGGTGTGCTCTTTCCTTACTATTTTAATTACCGCATTTACTTTACTCCTGCAATTTTAATTCCGCAATATTTATCAATATTCTCGTGCAGCACTATTCACCCCCCTCTAGTGACGGGCATAAATCCAAACAATTGGTATCAGAGCCTAACTCTCTGAAAGCCTTAACCGGTTGAGAGAACGATATATATTTTTTTGTTGAGAATATTGAACGCAGGAATGATGAGCGAAGGAGACTCCCCCTATAGGCCTCCATTACTTGACGGAACAAATTACACATATTGGAAAGAGCGGATGAGAATCTTCATCCAATCAAACAACTTTCGATTATGGCAAGTCATCAAGAATGGTGAACAAATGCCAACAAAGAAAGTTGGGGAAATCATGGTTCCAAAGGAGGAAAATGAATATGATGCCGAGGACATCAAGAACATTGAAAGAAATGCAAAAGCCATCAACGTGCTATATTGTGCGGTAAACCCGGATGACTATCGAAAGATTTCTTGCTGCACAACCGCCAAGGAGATGTGGGATAAACTCGAGATCACTTATGAAGGTACGCCTCAAGTCCGAGAATCTAAAGTTGATTTTCTAACACATGAATATGAACTCTTTAGAATGAGGGAGAATGAGAGCATCGATATTATGTTCGAACGGTTCTCAATGATCATCAACGATCTCCATGCTCTCGGAAAAGTATATTCGAACAAAGATCTAGTTCGAAAAATCTTGCGGAGTCTCACTCCCGAATGGCGATCCAAAGCCAATGCCATCCAAGAGTCTATAGGAATCACGGACGTCACAATTGATGGACTACGAGGTAACCTCAAAACCTACGAAAGCACAATTCTTAATCCCTATCCTAGAAGTAAAAGTTCGAATATTGCCTTCAAAGCCTCATCCTCTAAAAGAGAATAGGTAAGTGATTCGGATAGCGATGATGATATTATTTCCAATAATATAATTGAAAAGTTTTATAAGCTTATGAAAAAGGAAATAAAGAAGGAAGAACCAAGTCCTTCATGCCAAAAATGTGGAAAACTTGGCCACACCAAATCACATTGTCCAAAATCCAAGGACAAGAAGAAGAACAAACACCAAAGGCGTGTGACATGGGATTCGGACAGCTCGGGCGATGAAACCGCCGCATTATGCCTCATGGCCAACGAGGAAGAAGAAGTAAGTAATTCTAACTCTTATTCTTTTGAAGAATTACAAGAAGCTTTTCATGACTTATATGGTGAATTGAAAAAGACTTCAAAAATATCCAAAGAGGCCAAGGCTAAAATTAAAGTTTTGGAAGAAAAAAACAATTTTTTAGAAAATGACAATATTGATCTTAGAAATAAAATTAAGGAGATGAATGAAGCCTCTTCAGTTGATCAAAGTTCAAATTGTTCTTCTTGTAAGTCTTTAACAATAGAGAACATAGAGCTTAGGAACACATTAGAAAAACGTAGTGTTGATAATCCTAAAACAGTTGAAGTCATTAAAAAGGATGATAGAAATAATATTGGTCAACCTAGAAATAATTCTAGGGTCATCATTAATGAGCCTAGAGATAATCAATTTAGGCCACCTAGAAATAACTCTAGGAATCACAACGCTTCTAGGAATAACGACTTTAGATCACCTAGAACGTATTTGGCTCAACCAAGACATATGCACAACCCGAATGTTATATGTCATTATTGCAACCGGGTAGGACACATAGCAGCCGTATGTTCTGCAAAACATAGAGATTTATCTTTTGACTATGATTATTATTTGCCTAACCTCCAAGGACCCAAAAATGCCTGGGTACCGAAAACCTATTTTTAGGTACGTTTGCAGGTGTGCTTGAAGACTACAATATCATAGTAGATGCATCAAGCACGAAACCTTATTGGATCGAGGGGGAATTTCGGTTAGTTATCATATTTTTGATAAAAACATAATAGTTGATATGTGTTAACAATTAATATATCTTTGTTAACAATTGATATTAATTATTTTTGTTGATTCATGTTTTGATAACTTTTATCTTGAATAACAATTGGTATCAATTATTTTTGTTAAAAATAATGATTGATTCATGTTTTGATGAATATTTTTTTGGTTTGAATAACAGTTGATATATTCTTGAAAAATAAATGATTCATGATTTTAATATAACTATTGGTTTGTTAAAAATTAACTATTGATATGTTCTTAAGTAATATGATTTGCGAAAAATAACCGTTATTATGGTTGTTATGTTTTTACTAACATTTGGTATTATTTCATGTTGGTATGATTTTTTAAATATCGTCAATGTATATTCCTCATTGTATTTCCTATTTTATTCGTGACACTAACAATTGATATACCCAAAAGGGGGAAGTGTCGAAAGGGGAAAGTAGCCTTTGTATACTCTTCTTTTTGCTAATGCCAAAAGGGAGAAGAGTTTAGGCGATATGCATCAAATAAGGGGGAATGTATCTACGTTATAGTATGCCTTATTTGAGGGGGAATTATCATTAAGGGGAATTGTTTGCATGAATTGTATGTTGAGATATAACATGAATTTAGGGGAATTCGATATGCATATCTCCTATTGTTTGTCATTATCAAAAAGGGGGAAATTGTAGAAAATCATTCTATCTATGATATGTGTGCTTTGGTTGTATTAGAATGATTTTCAGGTATAGGTTTTGATGAATGACAACCAACGAAGTCGATGAATGACAAACAATGAAGTCAAGTGTCGAACAAAGTTATTATATGACAAACAATCAAGATTGAATGCCGAGAAGCATATTGATGACGGAATTGCATAGACAAGCCAAAGACGAGCTCAAAAGTTCAAGACCGAAGACCCAAGGCGTAGGTCGTTAGGTAGAACAAATGTAAGAGCAACGTTTAAAGTTATCTCGTCTTTTGGCTCAACATAAGTCATCATAAATATGCATAAAATCATTTTATCAAATCATATTTCAAATACTTCAAACAAAATGATTTCAAACATTTTTGTTTCAGCCAAAATGAATTTTAAACATGTCTTTCAAAGCTGGACAGCAATAATCGATTATGCTTATGTTGATAATCGATTATGTTAAGACAGTGTAAACCAAAATTTACAAAACAGCAAAATAATCGATTATCAGAAGTGCATAATCGATTATCTTGTATCCGTTGCCAAAGTGTTTGAACACTGTAACAACATAATCGATTATGTATATCTGATAATCGATTATGTTGCATAAAATCAGCTTCCAGATTTTGTAACGGTAAGCTGATAATCGATTATCCAAATCTGATAATCGATTATCTTGGCATAAAATCAGCATAATTGATTGCCAATCAAGCAACGGACATACTACCTCTACCACCTATTAATAGAGGTCTTTGGAGCTGAATTGACACACACAACACCTCTCATTATTCATGTACATATTGATATTATTTGGGCATCATTTTAGAGCTTTTGTTGAGCCATTTGAGAGACAAATTTGAGTTGTTCATAGAGCTAATCTTGTATCACTTTATCTACTCTTTTTAGAGAGTTCTTGTTGTAAAAGCGAAAGGTGTTTGAGAAGACCATATCTTCTCATTGATTGTCGGGTTTGCTAAGTACTCTCAATCTTAGTGTGTGAAGTCTTGTGGTGCGGTATCCACGAGCAAGGTGAAGTCTTGAGGTGCAGTATCCTCGAGCAAGTTGAAGTCTTGTAGAGTGTACATCTACGAGCAAGTGTAACGGTTTGTTAGGCACCTATAAGCTTAACGGAGTTAGTGGAAACTCGAGAGAGTCTCTCAGCGAGTGAACTTACCACACGTTGTGGTGAACCAGTATAAATTCGGTGTGCTCTTTCCTTACCTTTTTAATTACCGCATTTACTTTACTCCTGCAATTTTAATTATGCAATATTTATCAATATTCTCGCGCCGCACTATTCACCCCCTCTCTTGTGACGGGCATAAATCCTAACAGGTATATGTTATTTGTTTCACCGTGGGTTCAGAGTATAGGTGGGGTTTTAATAGTATTGATGGTTTCATAAGTGAATATATGGTTCTGTGGTTTATGAGCTATATTATATTGTGTAATTTCAACTACACTGTGTCATCAGACCTATATGAGATAGGGTGATGCGGGATCACCCCCGGGTATATGCATCAAAAGGTTATTCAGCAATTGGTGGGCTTTTGAAACAACTCTGGGCACATTCGAGGACGAACATATGTTTAAGTGGGGGAGGAGTAACGACCCGACCAGTCATTTTTAGCTTTTGCACTTTGATCGTCACTTCTCGATACGGGTGTTCAAAATCGATCCGAAATAGAAAATCGAACCGAACCGAAGCTTAATGGCTTACTGGTAATGGCTTAACGGCTTAACGACGGGGAAAATATTGAATTTCTTTATTAATGGCATATAAGTTTAGGGCGAATAATTTAATTTTCTTAACGGATAATCCGTTAACCCGATAAGAATATAAATATATATACATATATACATATATATATATGTTATATATATATATATATATTAAATATAAAAAAACTAAAACTCTTGAAAATGAATAACTATAGCAAAAACAAACTCGTATGTTCTGTCTCTAAACTCTAAAGTCTAACCCATTCCTAATTCCTACTGCACACTTAAAAAGATTTTATTCTTCAATACATATCATAGTTGCAGAAGCCAGTAGACTCTCAAAGACAATCAAATTAACCAGATATAAGCAATATCTAAACATTGAAGCTTATAATCAAATTAGCGTACTAGAATATAGAACAACAATCCAGATTAAGTGACTTCTTACAAAGATTCAATTTTTCAATACATAAAACAACTAATGAAGTCAGTATAATTGAATTCACCATAAATGACAGACTTGGAATCAAAAGCACCCAAAAAATGAAATTTTCAAACAAATTAGCTTTGCAAGAATAAAGAACAACAATTCATATAACTGACTTCTAACAAAGATTCAGTTTTTCAATACATATTATAGCTGAAGAAGTCAGTAGAAGGGGAGATATTTAGTGAATATATATGTTAGGCCGATAAACCGCCCGATAGAGCTAAACCGATACCAATCCGCCTGATATCTTATCGGGTGGCTAACAGATTAATACATTTAAAAGCCGATAAATGTTAAGCCAAACTACTAAGAGTAAAAAGCTTCCCAATCCTCCTGATAAGCAGCCCTAGTTCTCAGGCATGAGTTGCTCGTGCGATGTATTATGACTTATGTAAATCGTTGGTTTTGGATTATAGGGTAATCAAAGTGAATTTGGAAGAAACACTGCTTAGTTGAAGCTTGAGATTTGAAAGGTTTGACCAAGATTTGACTTATTTTTATATGATCCCAGATCGGAATTTTTATGATTTTATTAGCTCCATTAGGTGATTTGAGACTTAAGAGCATGGTCGGAATGCATTTTGGAAGTCCTTAGAAGGTTTAGGCTTGAATTGGCAAAGTTGAAATTTTGGCATTTTACGGTTGATAGGTGAGATTTTTATATAGAGGTCGGAATGAAATTCTAGAAGTTGTAATAGTTATGTTGTGTCATTTGGGATGTGTGTGCAAAATTTCAGGTAATTCGGACGTGGTTTGGTTGGGATTTTGATCATAAGCGTATTTTGGAATATTTTAGAAACTTAGGCTTGAATGTGATATGTGTGCAAAATTTCAAGTAATTCAGACGTGGTTTGGTTGGGATTTTGATCATAAGCGTATTTTGGAATATTTTAGAAACTTAGGCTTGAATGTGATGTGTTTTGACTAATTTGATATTGTTTGAGGCGTTTTGATGATTGGAATAAGTTTGAATTGTTGGAAACAGGTTCTCAAGGCATTATACTAAACGTGTGTTCATATTTGTAGGTTTTGATGAATGACAAACTATGCGCAAATTGACATATGACGAGGTCCAAGCACAAGCGCAACATTGATATATAACGAGATTCAAGCACAAGACAAAGATCGAGATTAAGTTTTATATGATTCGGTATTTAATTGTGATCTTGATCCGACAACTTAAACTCAAGACTTGGCTTCTCTCGTAAAAATATTTTTAACAAATCATGCATATTTAATTTAGAGCAAAATGATTTTAAATAATGCATATTTACTTTAGTCAAAATGATTTTTAAACATGCCTCTAAAATCTGGACTAAGATAATCGATTATGTTTAAGTCAGCTGCTTGACAATCGATTGTGAACTTATGACAATCGATTGTGTTAAGGCAGTGGCATCAGATTTTTCAAATTTGTATGACAATCGATTGTGAACCTTATGACAATCGATTGTGATGAGGCAGTGTCCATCAAAGTTTTTCAAAGCTCAAAATAATCGATTGTGAAGCTAATGACAATCGATTGTGAAGAGACAGTGTCCATCAGATTTTTCAAAGTCACAAAATAATCGATTGTGAACTTATGACAATTGATTGTGTTGAGGCAGTGTCTTCCAGACTTTTTCAAAGTTATTAAATAATCGATTGTGAACCTATAACAATCGATTGTAAAGAGGCAGTGTCTAAATTGATTTTTCAAGACTGATATATAATCGATTGTTAACTTAATATAATCGATTGTATAACTGAACGTCTCCAAAATGTTTTCAAATACCGTCAGGTAATCGATTATTGATTTCCTATAATCGATTGTTTTAATTAAAATCTGGAAAAGATTTTTTGAACGTTGCTGAGTAATCGATTATTGATTTCTTATAATTGATTGTTTTAATTAAAATCTGGAAAGGATTTTTTGAACGTTGCTGAGTAATCAATTGTAGATTTCTGACAATCGATTGTTTTTCGTAAAATCTGGAAATGATTTTTGAACGTTGCCAGTAATCGACTATTGATCTTAGATAATCGATTGTTATGCGTAAAATCTGGGATTGATTTTTGGAAGAACTAGCAAACAATCGATTGTGGTAATTTGACAATCGATTGTCATAGAGTAAAATCAGCAATTTTTAATTGGCAATTAGGCAACGGTAATTCTAAGTTTTTCAACTATAAATACAGCTTCAAATCAGTCTTTTAAGCACAACAACACACAACAACTGATCATACAATTGCTAAAGCTTGCATACTTTATTGCTTATCATTTTATATTCATTACATAAGCTTTTGAGAGCCAAATTCTTGTCGAAAGTTGTTGCGGTCTTGAGCGTATTTTTTTTTACTCATATCTACTCTTAAAGGAGTGTCTTGTTTGAGCGCAATGTGTTTTTATACACTTAAAGGGAAGTGCTAGTCCCTTGTGTTGTAAGAAGGAACTTGTGTTTCCTTGGTTGAAGTCTTGGAGTGTTGTATCTCCGAGCAAAGGCTGTTGAGGCTTGTGTCCTCAAGTTGTAACGGTTTGTTGAGCACCCGTAAGCTTAACAAGTTAGTGGAAATCTCGAGAGAGTCTCTCGGGGACTGGACTAGCCACGCGTTGTGGTGAACCAGGATACATCGGTGCGTTTGTTCTAATTTATTTACTTATCGCACTTATTTATTTCCTGCAATTTTTTAAATTCCGCAAGTTTACGCTAATTTTTATTATAACGCTATTCACCCCACCTCTAGCGTTAAGCGTATTATCTAACAATTGGTATTACAGCCCAACTCTCTGAGTTAACCGTTAGAGAGAAACATCCATGGCTTCTACTCGTGATTCTTTTGCAGGAATAGGTGAAGGGCAATGCTCCACCCGACCACTGCTATTCGATGGTACAAATTATACATACTGGAAGGAGAGGATGAGAATATTTGTACAATCAAATAGTTTTCATCTTTGGAAGGTCATAATGAATGGAGAACAAATTCCAACCAAGAAGGTTGAAAATGAATGGGTCCCAAAATCCGAAGATGAATACGATGCGGATGATATCCGAAAGGTGCAAAATAATGCTAAAGCTATTAATTTATTATATTGTGCTGTAAATGCTGATGATTACAGGAAGATATCTTGTTGCACAATGGCGAAGCAAATGTGGGACAAGCTGGAAATTACGTACGAAGGTACGGACCAGGTAAGGGAAGCCAAAATTGATTTCCTAACCCATGCATATTAATTGTTTCACATGAAGGAAGGCGAAAAGGTCGATGAGATGTTTGAACGATTTTCAAAAATCATAAATGATTTACATGCTCTTAAGAAGACCTTCACGGATAAGGAACTTGTCCGAAAAATTCTCCGAAGTCTCACTCCGGAATGGCGATCCAAGGCCGACGCGATTCAAGAATCCATTGGCATTTCAAATGTCACCATCGACGCATTAAGAGGTAATCTTAAAACTTATGAATCTACTATACTTAACCCTCTTGTTGATGATCAAAGGAAGCAAAGAATCGCTCTCAAGGCAAGCACAAGCCAACCTCAAAATGATGAGGACCGAGACAACGAATTAGGACTCGTTATCAAGAGATTTCAAAAGTTCATGCGAAAAGAGTATGAACGAAAGGGCAAAAAGCAAGGAGATCAAATAAAGTGCTATGAGTGCGGAGAAACCGGGCACATTAAATCAAATTGCCCAAATGCTAAAAAGGAGAAGAAACCCTTCAAGAAGCAACGAGCATACATATCTTGGGGAGGCGACTCCGGTGACGAGTCAAGTGAGGAAGAAGAAGACGAAGCCGCAAATCTTTGTCTTATGGCACAAGAAGACAACAAAGAAGAGGTATGTCAAATTTCTTCCAAAAATTTCTTTTCCCTTGAAGAAATGCATAATGCTTTTGATGAGTTGTATAGCGAATTTATTGAAGCGTCAAAAACTGTTAAGAGCATAAAAGAAAATGCTTCTTTAAAAGAAAAAGATTTTCAAAAACAACTCTCTTTTAAAGAAAAGGAATTGGAAAAACTGTTTTTAGAAAATGAGAAGTTGAAAGAGGAAAACAAATATTTTGGCAAGAGAAGCGCCGACAAGCTCGAGAGTTCTAGAAATTGTACTTCTTGCATACATCTCAAAAATGAAGTAGAAAGGCTTAAGGGCACCTTAGATAAGTATAACTCTTCTCATAAAAATTTGAATGAAGTGCTTGTTAATTTGAAGTCGACCAAGCATGGCATAGGTTTTAGAAACGAGCCTAAAGAGAAAGTTGAAGCCAACCCCCAACCACCTAAGGCTCAACCTAGGATAAATAAAACAAATGTACATCCTAGATACAACAAACCAAGAAATGGTTTTCATCAAGCGCAACATAGAAATAATCATGCTAGAAATAATGCACATTCTAGGCCAAACACTAGAAGGAATTTTGAACCTTTTAGAACACCTAGAAATGACTTCCAACCTAGAAACAACTACTCTAGAAATGATGCATATCCTAGAACAAATGGTAGGAGAAATGATTTTCATGATTTGCGCAATAGTTATACTGTCAAGAATAGAGTAAATGAATTTCGTCCGTCCAATTACTATCAACCTAGAAGGATGCATAATCCTAACGTGACTTGTCATTATTGTAGACAAATTGGACATATTGCTCCTGCTTGTTTTACACGACATAGACATAACACTCAATCACATCACTATGATTTGCCTAACCCTCAAGGACCCAAAATGGCATGGGTACCTAAAACTCATTAATCTGTTTTGTAGGTATGTTTGAAGGGATCAAGTGTACTATGGTACCTTGATAGTGGATGCTCCAAGCACATGACGGGAGACGAATCCAAATTCCTTCAACTAGAACACAAGGAAGGGGGAAGTGTTATTTTTGGTGATAACAACAAAGGAAAGATTATCGGCATCGGATCGGTCGGTAAGGATGAAATTTCTTCCATTAAGCATATATTACTTGTGAAAGGTTTAAAACATAATCTCTTGAGCATAAGTCAATTATGTGACAAGGGAAATCTTGTTTTATTCGATTCGGATGAATGCTTAGCTTTTAGACGTAGCGATTTTAAAATTATCCTTCGTGGTTTTAGAATGGATAACATTTATATGGTTGATCTTGCAAATTCTTCACCCGAATATGTGAATTGTTTAATGAGCAAAGAGGATGATTCTTGGTTATGGCATCGTAGAGTAGCTCACATCAACATGCATCTTTTGAAAAAATTGGTTTCACAAAATTTAGTTGTTGGTCTTCCAAATTTCAAATTTGAAAATGACTCTATTTGTGATTCTTGTCAAAAAGGGAAGCAAACAAAAGCATCTTTTAAATCGAAAAATATTGTTTCAACTACTAGACCATTGCAATTGCTTCACATGGATTTATTTGGACCATCTCGCATTGAAAGTCTAGGTAGAAATCGTTATGCTTTTGTTATTGTTGATGATTATTCCAGATTTACTTGGACTTTATTTCTTGCCCATAAAAGTGATGCTTTTCAGAATTTTAAATATTTTCTTAAACGTGTTCAAAACGAAAAGGAAACAACCGTCACTTCAACTAGAAGTGATCATGGGGGAGAGTTTGATCACAATCTCTTTGCGGACTTTTGTGACGAACTCGGTATCGAGCATACCTTTTCCGCTCCACGAACACCACAACAAAATGGGGTGGTAGAAAGGAAAAATAGGTGTCTCGAAGAGATGGCTAGAACCATGCTCGAAGAGGCTAAGATTCGCAAACATTTTTGGGCGGATGCCGTGAGTACCGCATGCTACGTTTTAAATAGAGTAGTCATAAGGCCAATACTCATGAAAACCCCTTATGAACTCTACAAGGGAAGGAAACCAAATATCTCCCATTTTAGAGTATTCGGTTGTAAAGTTTTTATTCATAACAATGGAAAAGATCAATTGGGAAAATTTGATGCCAAATCCGATGAGGGAATTTTTATTGGGTATTCTTCACGTAGCAAAGCATATAGGGTATTTAATAATAGAACCCAAACTGTGGAGGAATCCCCTCATATTGTGTTTTCCGAAAATAATGCTCGCTTGGCGAGAAAGGATTCTTGTTCTGATCTTGCAGGTATTTTAAATAGTTTAAAAGACAAAGTACAAGAGGAAACTCCTAAGGAAATTCAAGATGAAATCTTGGAACAATCAACGGAGGAAACGTCACAATTGGAGAAAGAAACGAAAATGCCTAACGAGTGGAGGACAATCAAAGATCACCCTCTCGAACAAGTAATTGGAGACGTCGGAGAAAAGGTAAGTACCCGAAACTCCCTTAAGAACACCTTAGGACATACTGCTTTTGTTTCTCAAATTGAACCAACAACCATCTCTGAAGCAATTGGGGATGAATTTTGGACCTTGGCAATGCAAGAGGAGCTTAACCAATTCAAACGGAATGACGTTTGGAATTTTGTGCCAAGACCCGAAAATCATACCATAATTGGTACGAAATGGGTTTTTCGAAACAAACTAGATGAAAATGGTGTAATCACTAGAAACAAAGCTAGGCTTGTAGCAAAAGGCTATAATCAAGAAGAGGGTATTGACTATGAAGAAACATATGCTCCTGTAGCTAGATTAGAAGCTATTCGTTTATTACTTGCTTTTGCCTCTTCTATGAATTTCAATTTATATCAAATGGATGTGAAAAGTGCTTTTCTAAATGGTGTTATTCAAGAAGAAGTTTATGTTGAACAACCCCCCGGTTTTGAAAATTTTAAATCTCCCGATCATGTTTTCAAACTCAAAAAGGCTCTTTATGGTTTAAAACAAGCTCCCCGATCTTGGTATGAAAGATTGAGTAGATTTCTATTGGAAAATGATTTCATTAGGGGGAAAGTTGACACCACTCTTTTTGTTAAGCATAAAAACAATGATATCTTATTAGTTCAAATCTATGTGGATGATATTATATTTGGTGCTACTAACAATGTTTTGTTAGTATCGAGGTATGATTGGCTCTCTCCTTTATCTTACTGCTAGTCGTCCGGACATCATGTTTAGCGTGTGCTTATGCGCTCGTTATCAATCGTGTCCGAAGGAGTCTCACCTAACTACGGTGAAACGGATATTGAAGTATCTTGTTGGTACTGTAAATGTGGGTCTATGGTACCCCAAAGGTTCTTCATGCCAACTTGTTGGCTATTCCGATTCCGATTTTGCTGGATGCAAATTGGACCGCAAGAGCACTAGTGGCACTTACCATTTGCTCGTTAGCTCTCTCGTTTCTTGGTTTAGCAAGAAACAAATAAGTGTTGCGTTGTCCACAACCGAGGCTGAATATGTAGCCGCGGGGAGTTGTTGCGCTCAAATCCTTTGGATGAAACAACAACTCTTGGACTATGGCCTAAGTCTTGATCATATCCCTCTTAGATGTGATAATACTAGTGCCATATGCTTGACGAAGAACCCCGTTCTTCATTCGCGAACAAAATACATTGAAATTAGACATCATTTTATAAGAGATCACGTTCTCAAGGGCGATGTCGAAATTGAATTTGTTGAAACAAAAGATCAATTGGCCGACATCTTTACAAAGCCCTTAGAGAAAGAGTCCTTCTTCCGAATTCGTAGTGAACTCGGGATTGACTCCACGTTGATATAAGTCATGCATTGCATTTTACCTTTCACATGTTTTCTAACTTGAGCGTCGGAGACGTCTAACGTATTTTTGCAGGTATCGCCCTAAAGGCAGGGGGAATTATAAAGCTTGACGCACAGAACAATCGATTTCTCTTTTATATAATCGATTATCCAGTATCAATAATCGATTTTCTTGACATGATTTGCGTTATTATGTCTGAAATTGACAAGTTTTTTTTATTATTCTAAACTTTTTTTGCTAATGGCAACAGGGGGAAGATAACGGGTATGCACTCTCAATACTTATCGGCATAAATTGAGGGGGAATTGGGAATTCATATATTGAGGGGGAACAAAATTGCATATCTATATACTTGTTGCCTATCTTTACTTGTCTTGAATCGTCATTATGAATTGCCTAATATGCATATCCCGCTTAAAGTTTGCCATTATCAAAAAGGGGGAAATTGTTGGAAACACGTTCTCAAGGCATTATACTAAACGTGTGTTCATATTTGTAGGTTTTGATGAATGACAAACTATGCGCAAATTGACATATGACGAGGTCCAAGCACAAGCGCAAAATTGATATATAACGAGATTCAAGCACAAGACAAAGATCGAGATTAAGTTTTATATGAGTCGGTATTTAATTGTGATCTTGATCCGACAACTTAAACTCAAGACTTGGCTTCTCTCGTAAAAATATTTTTAACAAATCATGCATATTTAATTTAGAGCAAAATGATTTTAAATAATGCATATTTACTTTAGTCAAAATAATTTTTAAACATGCCTCTAAAATCTGGACTAAGATAATCGATTATGTACTTATGATAATCGATTATGTTTAAGTAAGCTGCTTGACAATCGATAGTGAACTTATGACAATCGATTGTGTTAAGGCAGTGAGCATCAGATTTTTCAAATTTGCATGACAATCGATTGTGAACCTTATGACAATCGATTGTGATGAGGCAGTGTCCATCAAAGTTTTTCAAAGCTCAAAATAATCGATTGTGAACTTATGACAATCAATTGTGTTGAGGCAGTGTCTTCCAGACTTTTTCAAAGTTATTAAATAATCGATTGTGAACCTATAACAATCGATTGTCCAGAGGTAGTTTCTAAATTGATTTTTCAAGACTGATATATAATCGATTGTTAACTTAATATAATCGATTGTGTAATTGAACGTTGCCAAAATGTTTTCAAATACCGTCAGGTAATCGATTATTGATTTCCTATAATCGATTGTTTTAATTAAAATCTGGAAAAGATTTTTTGAACGTTGCTGAGTAATCGATTATTGATTTCTTATAATCGATTGTTTTAATTAAAATCTGGAATGGATTTTTTGAACGTTGCTGAGTAATCGATTGTAGATTTCTGACAATCGATTGTTTTACGTATAATCTGGAAATGATTTTCTGAGCGTTGCCAGTAATCGATTATTGATCTTAGATAATCGATTGTTATGCGTAAAATCTGGATTGATTTTTGGAAGAACATGCAAACAATCGATTGTGGTAATTTGACAATCGATTGTCACAGAGTAAAATCAGCAATTCTTAATTGGCAATTAGGCAACGGTAATACAAAGTTTTTCAACTATAAATACAGCTTCAAATTAGTCTTTTAAGCACAACAACACACAACAACTGATCATACAATTGCTAAAGCTTGCATACTTTATTGCTTATCATTTTATATTCATTACATAAGCTTTTGAGAGCCAAATTCTTGTCGAAAGTTGTTGCGATCTTGAGCGTATTCTTTTTACTCATATCTACTCTTAAAGGAGTGTCTTGTTTGAGTGCTAAGTGTTTTTATACACTTGAAGGGAAGTGTTAGTCCCTTGTGTTGTAAGAAGGAACTTGTGTTTCCTTGGTTGAAGTCTTGGAGTGTTGTATCTCCGAGCAAAGGCTGTTGAGGCTTGTGTCCTCAAGTTTTAACGGCTTGTTGAGCACCCGTAAGCTTAACAAGTTAGTGGAAATCTCGAGAGAGTCTCTCGGGGACTGGACTAGCCACGGGTTGTGGTGAACCAGGATACATCGGTGCGTTTGTTCTAATTTATTTACTTATCGCACTTATTTATTTCCTGGAATTTCTTAAATTCCGCAAGTTTACGCTAATTTTTATTATAACGCTATTCACCCCTCCTCTAGCGTTAAGCGTATTATCTAACATGAATGAGGTTTTAGTATGTGTTGGTGCTTTTGGTTGAGGTCCCCGGGGCCTCGGGTGAGTTTCGGGTGGTCAATCGGCCATTTTTGGAGATTGGAACTTGCAGAAGTTACAGGTTCAGTGTTGCCGAAAAATTACCCTTCACGATCGCATGGGTTGTATTGCGATCATGTATAAGGATTTGAGGGCGGCCATATATAAGCTTTCGCATTCGCGGAAGAGGCTTCGCGTTTGCAGAAGTCTGGGGAAGGTATTCATCGCATTCGCGTGAAGGCGTTCGCGATCGCGTAGAGGAGTATGGGTCTGAGGGGTCAAAGGTTAATTACACATTGCGTTCGCGTAAGGGTTTCTGCTATCACGAAGATGTAGGAGGTAGAAGCATCGCGTTCAAAAGCCCTTGGTCGCGATAGCGTAGAGGGAAAAATGCTCAACGCAAATTTGTGCATCGCGATCGCGAGGTGTTGACCACGATCGTGAAGAAGGGGGAGACAGACCTGCGCATCCGCGATTTTGGGTATATTTTCACCTATTGTTTATCATTTTGAGAGATTTTGGAGGAGATCAAAACGGGATTCAAGGAGAAACGTTTGGAGGTAAGAATTTATGACCTAAAACTCGTTTATATTGTGAAATCAACCTAGAAAATCATTAAATTATTGCAAAAAAATGGAAGAAATAGGGCTTGGAATCTTGAAATTCTAATTGAGGATTTGGAGGACCATTTCGGGTTGAATTTAAGAACTTTTGTTATTTATGAACTCGTAGGGAGAAAACAAACCCGTTGATGTAAAAATAATTGAGTTTCGAGAAGTGGGCCCGGGGTTCAGATTTTGCTAATTTCGGGGTTTTTTGTATTTTTCGATTATTTTCTCTTGGGCTTTGTTCCGGTATCACATTGTAACGTAGTCGTTCTGATTTTGGATAGATACGATACACGTGGAGGCCAATTCGAGGGGCAAAGGTGTTGCAAGCTAGGGAATTAGCAGGTTAAAGGTGAGTAATGATTTTACATGATGTTCTGAGGGTTTTAAACCATGGATTTGCACATCGTAGTGCTATATTGATGTGGGACACACTCTTGATGACGAGCATGTAGTCGTATACTATTGGGGATTGTGACTTGATCCGTTCCGATTGATGCTTTTACCATGTATTTGATTTCAAACTTATTTCCTATCATCATTTATTGGGCCGAATGCCATATTTGGGCTTCGTGCCAACTATTTGAACCCTTCGAGGATTTTATTTGATATTTTCTCACTGCTTTGACTTATTAATTGAACTTAGTCATGCTATTTTCCACACTTTTACTACTCAGCCATTTCTACTTTGTTTTCAGAATTAAATGATATTTTAAATGCTATTTTGGGCTGAGAAATACTATTTTACTAATGCCCGAGGGACTCGTAAATTTTTTTACAGAGTAAGTCTGAGGTCCTAATTGTGAGGTAATACTAATACTGATTGAGGCCAATGGCCTAAGATATGTACGCCACAAGGTGGCTTGTTGATATTGTTTACGAGGCCGAGGGCCTGAGATACATTGATACGAGGTTGATTGATTGATATGAGGCCGTGGGCCTAAATTTGATGTCACGAGATGGCTTGATATTGCGCTAGGTCGGTAAGGGCCTCTTTCGGAGTCTGTACACCCCCAGTGAGTGCGGGTACCCATTGTGATGTGAGATATATCCCGAGGGGCTGATATTTTACTATGTGATAGCCCGAGGGGCTGGCATCGTTCTATGAGATTGCCTGATGGGATGGTACCGTTCTATGTGATAGCTCGAGAGGCTGATAATGTTTTGAGATATTGCCCGAGGGGCCGAGTTGTTGACATTGTGCCTGAGGGGCGAACCTTTATGTGTTTATCCTTGATATATACTTATCATTTTACCTTATAAGCTATGGTATTTGAGCCCGAGGGGCATATTTCTGTACTTATCTACACTGATTGTTTTGCATTCATTTGTGTAAATGTTGAAAAAGCCATTTTGAAAGATGTTTAAACTAAGCTAAGATGTTTTAAGATATTTTACAGATTCACTGCTTTCTTACTAGCTTTTGAACTGCTTCTATACATCATCTTCATATGCTTTACATGATCTCTTGCCTTTCATTCTTTATTTACATTTGTTACTATCTGAGTCGGAGTACTCACATTACTCCATGCACTTTGTGTGCAGATTCAGGTATGTTTTGGCTGATCGGAGGCGAAGTCATCAAAGTTGAGCAAAGTAGCTGCTGTAGTTCGCAGCACTGCTTTTCTCTCTCTTCAGTTCATTAGACTGTATTCGTACACCCCAAGCTTTCACTTGTATTTATACCCTAGTAGATGCTCGTGACTTGTGACACCCCGATTAAGGCTGTGTCCGCCACTCGTTATCATTAATGCATGTTTAGACTGCTTTTCTATTTCTTTAATTGTTTTAAAAAGTGAAGTGGGTTTCATTGGCTAACCTGTCTTCAAGAGAGGCGCCATCACGACCGGGTTCTGGGTTAGGGTTCTGACAATCACTCATTACTCACTCTTAGCACTCGGCTCATTAGTAACTCATAATAATAGAAATCATAGTAACCGGTGCAGCGTGCAGACCGATCCATAATTCATAGTCGACTACGCTCACTGGGGATATGCAGACTCCGGCGGGGCTCCTACTGCCCAAGTGTCATATTGCTCCGGCATGGAGCCCGATCCAATATATATGTATATTAATGCAGCGTGCAGCCCGATCCGCATAGGTATCGCTGCAGCGTGCAACTCGATCCTTAACTCACATATGTATAATTATCCTCACAATTGGGTTCTTAACCTCTCTCAGTATTTAACCTCACAGCCTCTTGGGCACAAAAATAGAATTTAGGGAACTGAGCCCAAACAGTCCTCACAATTGGACTAGAGTAATTAAACCAATTTTGAACATTTAATTAGGTAAAATATGACTGGGGATTTACTTCTAGCAAGTAAAGTGAGGAAAATAGTCAAAATGCTTCTAAGTGTGACTATAGGTTGGAACAAGGCCCCAAACACGGATACAGCACACAATAAAGTATAAGAATCCAAAATACGGAATAATATAGCATTTTCAAATCAAATACGTGGCTTAATAGTCGCTACGGGAAAGACAGAGTCACAATCCCTACTGGTGCACGCCCACACGCTCGCCACATAGCATATGCGCCACAAGTTTTATCAAAACAAGTCAAATACCAAGGTTTTGTACCCTCAATTCAAAATTTACAATGGTTACTTACCTAAACCAATGAAAATACTACTCCGTGATGCCTTTGCCCCTCGAATCGGCCTCCACTCCTGTCGAATCTATCCAAAATCAGAATGAGGACGTTAAACTATGCTAAGGCAATGAAGCACATGCCAAAAATAATCAATAAATGGCACAAATCTCGAAATTAACAAGAAAACGACCCCCGGGCCCATGTCTTGTAATTCAGATAATTTTACACCAATAGATTCCTTGACTTCCCACTAGTCTATACATATCAAGAACTCTGAAATTGGAGTACAAATAACCCTTCAAATCCACATTTAAAGGCCTATTAAACTCCATCCCTAATCCCCTATTTTTCTTCCTTAATCCCCACTAAAACCAATACTAAACGGTGAAAAAATGATCTTAAACCTAGGAAACTTACCTAATTGATATCCTTTTATTCCTTTTTAAATCCTATGCCTTAGCCTCTTTCCCGTATTAAAAATGGAGTTCTTTGCAAAAAACATTCGTGAAGGAAGAAATATATATCTTCAGACCAGGGATACCCGCATCTGCGGTTCAAAACCCGCTTCTGCGGTACCATATTTGCAGTCAAATAGCCACTTCTGCGGCTTCCACTTAAAGTGCAAAAATTGCATTTGCGATAAGCCATGCGCACCTGCGACTCTGCAGGTGGGGTACCACACCGCATCTGAAGTTCATGGAAAATCTCAAAAATCTGCATTTGCGGCTCCTCTTCCGCACGTGCGATGCTGCACCTGCTGTCCCCAAACCGTAGGTGCAAAAACACCAGAAGAAGCAATTTCAGTAGTTGCAATAACATCTCATCTTCTCCGTTACCATCCGAAATTATCTCGAGGCTCCGGAACCTCAACCAAAATCACAAACATATCCTAATACCTTATTCAAACTTGTTCCAATTATGAAAATACTTTAAAGAACATCAAATCAACCAAAACACCTCGGATTCAAGCCTAAATTTCTAAAATCTTCCGAATTCCGCTTTTGATCAAAACCCAAACAACCCACGTCTGAATCATCTAAAATTTTGCACACACATCCAAAATGGCATAACGAAGATAATACAACTCTCTGAAATCCATTCTGACCCCTATATCAAAATATCGCCTATCCATCGTAAATCACCAAAATATTAACTTCGCCAATTCAAGCCTAAATCTACTCCAAACCTCCAAAGCTCATTCCGATCACGTTCCTAAGTCCCAAATCACCTCGCGAAGCTAACCGAACCATCAGAACTCATATTCGAGTCCTCTAATAGATAAGTTAACTGATTGACTTTTCCAACTTATCCTTTTTGAAAAGAGACTAAGTGTCTCAAATCTTACCAAATCCTTTCCAAACCCTAACCAGTCAACCCGATCATACATATAACCATTATGCAAAGCAATTAGAAGCAAAAATAGGGGAAACATAGATGTAGTTCATGAGATAACTGGACGGGTTGTCACATTCTCCCCAACTTAATGAAACATTGGTCCTCGAACGAATCAAGAAACATTCCGAAAGTCTCACACAGGTGAGGATATCTGCTCTGCATCTCCTGCTCGTTCTCCTAGGTAGCATTCTCCATCGATCGACCCCTCCACTGCACTTTCACTGAAGCTAAATTCTTTGACCTCAACTTTCGAACCTGACAATCCAAAATTGCCCACTGGCTCCACATCATAAGTCAAATCATCATCCTATCGGACCGTGCTGAAATCCATATCATGAGATGGATCCCGAATATACTTCCAGATCATAGAAACATGAAATATCGAGTGCACACTCGACAAAATGGGTGGCAAAACAACCTCATAAGCCACCTCCCCAATCCTCCGAAGCACCTCAAAAGGCCAAATGAACCGCGGACTCAATTTACCTTTCTTACCAAATCTCATAACACCCTTCATGGGTGAAACCTTCATCAGAACCTTCTCGCCAACCATATAGGACAAATCTCGAACCTTCCTATTAGCATAAGTTTTTTGCCTCGACTGCGCAGTATGAAGCCTCTCATGTATCACGTTCACCTTCTCCAAAGCATCCTGCACCGAATCAGTCCCCAACAGCCTAGCCTCACTGGGCTCGACCCAACCAACTGGAGATCTACACCGCCTACCATACAAAGCATTATATGGATCCATCTGAATGCTCGACTGGTAGTTGTTTTTATAAGCACACTCTTCAAGCGATATGAACGCATCCCATGACCCTCCTAAATTAATGACACAAGCACTCAACATGTCCTCCGATATCTAAATAGTGCACTTGGACCGCCCATCCGTTTGAGGATGAAAATCTGTGCTCAACTCCACCGGAGTACCTAACTCTCTTTGCACGACCCTCTAAAACTGCAAGGTAAACTAAGTATCTCTATCTGAAATGATTGTAGCTGGTACACCATGCAAACGAACAATCTCCCTGATATAGATCCATGCTAACCGCTCTAAAGAATAGGTAGTACACACAAGAATGAAGTGCGCAGGCTTGGTCTTGATCAACAATCACCCAAATAGCATCAAGCTTTTTCAAAGTTCGTAGAAATCCGTCAAAAAAGTCTATAGTGATCCTCTTCCACCTCCACTCGGGAATATCCATCTGCTGAAGCAAACCACCCTACCTCTAATGCTCATATTCACCTGATGACAACTAAGACACCGAGATACAAATCCCACAATGTCTTTCTTTATTCTTCTCCACAAATAATGTTTCCTCAAGTCTTTATACATCTTTGCGGCACCCGTATGAATGGAATACCGCGAGCTATGAGCCTCCTCCAAAGTCAAATCCCAAAGCCCATTCATATTAGGCACACAAATCTGGCTTTGCATCCTCAACATCCTATTATCACCAATGGTCACATCTCTGGCATCATCATGCTGAACGTTATCTTTAAGGACAAGCAAATACAGATCATAATACTAGTGCTCTCTGATGCGATCATATAAGGAAGACCAAGAAACCACGCAAGCCAATCTCGACTGGGCTCCGAAACATCTAATCTCATGAACCGATTGGCCAAAGCTAGAACATCAACTGCAAGAGGTCTCTCCCCAATTGGAATATATGCCAAACTCCATATACATACTACCTTTATGCTCAAAGCATCGGCCACCATATTGACCCTTTTCCTTTAATACTAAGCCATTTTTAACACAAAGTTTAAATTCCAAATTCATTATAAGCGTTAAAGCAATAGAAATTTGAGGAAGTCCAAACAACAGGGAAACTACACAACCTCAACAATCTGGTGTCACGAGTCTAGAGCCTCTAATACAAGTTTGAATACCTACTCTATCAATAGTCTACAAAGTGCAGAAAGATAACAAGATGGGGGAAAAGGCATGAATGTGAATGCCATGTGGCTACCTCAAAATCACCGTCAAATGTTGAAACAGTTGAAAACCCTTACTCGGCCATTCGGGCACTTGGATCTGCTTACAAGGTGCAGGTAGTAACGTGAATATGCCAACTCAGTAACAAACTAAAACAATTAAGGACGGAAAGCAATGACGAGTAGTTCAGAAAGCATAACTAAATAATCATTAAATTAATAAATTGGTTTTACAATTCTAAATCAGTTTCATCATGAAAACTACATTTCCAGTTTGAAACATTTGAAATCAGTTACTTAGCAATCTGTCCAACATAGGCTTATTTAAAAGAAGAATGAAATCAATAAAACATCATAACTAGGCCCTTCGAGCAAGGAATCACTCAGAATATGGCCCCTCGGGCAGCCTCTCAGTCACTCGTGACTCAACTCTCGTCACTCAGTACTAACTCTAAGCACTCGGCTCATTCGTAACTCATAATAATAGAAATCATAATAACCGCTGCAGCGTGCAACCCGGTCTATAATTTATAAGCGACTACGCTCACTAGGGGTGTGCACACTCCAAAGGGGCTCCTACAGCCCAAGCGTCATATTGTTGCGACGTGCAGCCTGATCCAATACATCCAACTTCATAACTAGGCCCCTCGGGCAAGGAACCACTCAGAATATGGCCCCTCGGGCAGCCTCTCAGTCACTCGTGACTTAACTCTCGTCACTCATTACTCACTCTCAGCACTCGGCTCATTCTTAAATCATAATAATAGAAACCATAGTAACTGCTACGGCGGCTACGGCGTGCAGCCAGATCTATAATTTATAATCGACTACGCTCACTGGGGGTGTCCACACTCCCGAGGGGCTCCTACAGCCCAAACACCATATTATTGCGGCGTGCAGCGTGATCCAATATATATATATATATATATATATATATATATATATATATATATATATATATATATATATATATATATATCATTTTGGCGTGCAGCTCGATCCATATAAGTATTGTTGCGGTGTATAGCCCGATCCACAACTCACATATATATATATATATAATTATCCTCACAATTGGGTTATAAACCTCTCTCAGTCTTTAACCTCACAGCCTCTGTGGCATAACAATAGAATTTAAAGAACTCAACCTAAATAATACTCACGATTGGAATAGAGTAATAAAACCAGTTTTATAATTTTAAGCAGGTAAAACATGACTGAGCATTTGCTTCTAGCAAGTAAAGTGAGGAAAATTATCAAAATTCCCCTTAGGGTATCTGCAGGTTGCACAAGGTCCTAAACATGGCATACGGCCCGTAATACAGTATAAGAATCCTAAATATGGAATAATATAGCATTAAATCAAATACGCAGTGTAATAGTCGCTACGTAGTAGGCCGAGTCACAATTCCTACTGGTGCATGCCCACACGTTCGTCACCTAGCATGTGCGTCACCGTATTTATCAAAACAAGTCAAATACCGGGGTTTTGTACCCTCAGTTAAAAAATTACAATGGTTACTTACGTCAAACAGATGAAAATACTACTCCGCAACACCTTTTCCCTCAAATCGGCCTCCACTCACATCAAATCTATCCAAAATCAGAACGAGAAAGTAAAAATATGCTAAGGGAACGAGGCCCACGTGAAAATAATCAATAAAGAGCACAAATTCCGAAATTCCAAAAAACCCTACCCTGGGACTACGTCTCGAAATCCAGAAAATTTTACATTAATAGATTTCTTGACTTACTATGAGAATATGCATATTTAATTTTATATTTTACAAAATTTTACCTAAAAAGGTAAAAATACACGGTTAAAAAAAAGTCATTCTACCAAAAGAAGAAATAAAAAGAGTGTACAATCACAAGTCCAATTGTATACTCTTTTTATTTCTTCTTTTGATGCAATGACTATTATTTCAACTACATATTTTTTATATCTTTTTAGATGCATTGAATATTTATTTAAATTGTATAAACTTTATTTTTAGTTTAAATTCAAAAAACATTAACTAAAACTTTATTATTTTGGCCAAACAAAAATATTTATTCTAATAATATAGTTATATCCAAGTTATCTAAAAAAGTGATATTCTTAAAAGGGTAAAAAAATATTTTATTTATAAAAAAATACTCCACAGACAGAAAAATCCACGTGGCAGGTAGTGCACCCATACGTTTTGCCACATCAGCGTCTAGGGGGTAATGGCTCTAGTTCGGGGAGGATACTCTCAAAAGGCCAAGTTGAGGGGGGTAATTAAGACTGGGCATAATTGAGGGAGGATACTAACAATCTGAGCCAAATTTAAGGGTGGTTTAAGGTATTTTGCCTAATATCTACTATTAAACTATGTTAGAATTATGAAAAGTTCACATAAGTCCCTAGCTATAGGCTCTATTTTTTTGCATAACCTAACTACTAATTATATACTCCCTCCGTTCACTTTTACTTGCCATGTATACTAAAAATAAAGTTTTATTTTTACTTGTCACTTTACGCATATCAACATAAGACAAAAAAAATTTCCTCTCACCCACAGTATTTATTACTCATTTCACATTATTTTCTCAAATCCAATAAAATATGCATTAATTAATATGGATATCAACAATAACAACCCAGTAGATCCCGCTATTGGGGTCTGGGGAGGGTAGTATATACGCAGACCTTACCTATACCTCAAAGGAGTAAAGAGATTGTTTCCGAAAGACCCTCAACTCATAAAAATAAAAATATAAAAGAAGACAATATTAGTAGCAGTAAAGAAATCATATGTAAAACATGCACAACCAGGAACTTCTCATGCCCTCCACAAACACCTGCTCACATATGGTTTTCTTACGCTTAACCTACATATTATACTATTTTTTTGTCTCCATATTATATCGATATTATGAAAGAAATTCGGGATCTTATAATATATTTTTATTTTAAGCCACCAGTTCTGTTGAGTCACTCTCATTAATGGTCAACAATTATTTATAGGCCACTGCCCATGGACGTGTTATTCAACAACTTCATTCACATATGGTAACTAAATAATACATTCATTGATTGTTGTCTTATCTTAATTGAGTCTCTACAAAATTTAATTAAGAATAGCATGTTGGTGGACATTTGGCTCGATTATGAGACTAGTAAAGCTTTAATTTAGATCCTCAAAATTTTTTAATAATAAATTTATGATTTTATTTAAGTTAGACAATATTTTAAGATTAGAACAAAAAAATACAATAAACCTTGGACAAAAGAAAGAAAGAAAAACTATCTACTCTTAACACTAAAAATATTTTAGAACTTTGAATTAAATTATTTAGATCTTCATATTAGTAAATATATTTTTACAACAAAATCAAAGGTAACATATTAAAAATAAATGTCTTACTTCCAATTTATTTAAATTACTTCTTATTAATATAAACAATAATACTATTAAGTGAAGTTAAATGTTTCATTAGCAAGTATGGAAAAATGGCAACATTATCTTCTTCTTTTTTTTTATATGTGTGTGTCTATATACTCCATATCATGAAAGTTTTCGATACTTTTACTTAATCCTGCAACAAACATATTTCTCATCTTTTTAGTGTTCTCACACTTAACTTTCATTCATTAATGAACCAAATTTCACCGGAACTCATCTCTTACTTTCAATCAAAACATAAGTAGCTCTATAATACCTTTTCTTTTTTCACCTACCTGCTGTACATTTCCTCCTCCCTAATTGAAACTCTTGAGGTTTTTTTTTAATTTACAGAGTGTGATTTATTTTATACTTTTACACCCAAATGTATGCATATAATTTAATCTAGAAATGTCCATACCCATTTTGACAAAATATCAAGACGTTCAAAGATACATCAGATGAATGCAACATTTGAAATATGTTACAAAGAGACCTATCAACACAAAAGATATATCTATAGACTAAAATAGTAAATCGAACAACATAAACATGACCTAGAAAAGTCACCCGCCATAAGGAATGTGAGTTTTAAATTTATAAATTAAACAAACCCTCCGTATTGCAGGACCTAAACAAGGGAAAGAAAATATATTTAAATACAGCAAAAGAAAAACTCTAAATGCAACCGCATAGGGAGAATGAAAACTAAAACTTCTCCATTAAACATTTAGAAAACCCTTTAACACCTCGAAGCAAGCAGACTCAAAAAAATGCTTTGAAGAAGAAATAAGATCATGAGAGAAGCAATATATATATATAAAGAAACAAACCACAAGTATCATACGAGCAAATGCTGAGATTAAACTAAGATTTAGAGAGATATGAGAAAAACATTGCATTATATGTAGGGCAACTTTTGTTTTATCATGAAATGCAGTATACAAAGAAAAAGCAAGAAACACCTTGATTCGGAAGCCGAGGACCTTGAATCGAAAGAAGTGGACGACCCAACATTTTTTGTGTTTCTGAAAAACAAATGGCCAAAGGAAGAGACTCAATACTACTCTCTGCTCTAAGAGGTGAACAATAAGGCGAAGGACTAGTTAGCAGTTATAAACTTCACGGGGATACTAAAATGCGCTAGTTGTATATTAGTGGGAAAATGGACACGCAGTTGTACCCTAAAGCTTGCAAATAAAATTAGTTACTAGTAATTTAATATCTACTGTTAAACTATATTAGAATTATGAAGAGTTTATATAACTCCCTAGTTGTAATACCCTATATTTTTTATACGGATGTATTGGTCAATAGAAAAATAGTAATAATAAGAAACTAACTTAAAAACAACAACAAAAAAAATCAATTAAAAAGACAATTAAAGAAAAGGGCCTAAGCCCTTTCTCGACCCAAATCAAAAGTAAGAAAAAGGAAAGGTCTTAGCGTAACCAAGCCAGAAGCAAAAGAAAAGGGTTTAAAAAACAAAGGAATCCCAAGCCAACGCAGACATCACGGCACGACATAAGCAGCAACAAAGAATAATGAAAAGGGAAAAGGTTTCTGGCGTTACCTCACTGTCAAATACCGTATATATTCTGTAGTCTCAGTGATAAGCCCAAGTAATTTCACGATCACAATTCCAGTTGTGACGACCATATAAACACTCTCAACCCGAATACGAAATCTTAGTATCAATTGGTTAAGTGAATTTAGCAGTTAACAGGAGTTATAATCCGATAATAAATAGAAAACAATACGGGAAACCAGAATAAATGTCAACAACTCCCAACAGATCTGGGGTCATGAGATTAGAGACTTTAAATACAACTGAATAATAAATCCTCAAAATACAAAAGTCTAGGATGCGGAAATATAAATGGATAAGGGGGAGAAGTCGGGTCCTGCGGACGCCAGGTAGCTACCTCGACAACTCCGAAGTAACTCTGGAAGACAGTAAACCGCTCAACTATGCTCCTGATGCACCTGAATCTGCACACATGGTGCAGGAAGTAAAGTGAGTACTTCCAACTTAGTGAGTAATAAGTATATATAATGACTGAAGATGAGAATCCACGAAAATACCACAATGCAAAGCTATAACTAACAATTTAGCATATCTAACAGTGAAATGGCAACAAAACAGATCAAATAAACCAGATAGGTATCAAAACATGAATATAATGCAATGCAGATGACCGTTGCGGCGTGCAACCCGATCCATTTGGGTACACGCGCTCACTATGGGGGTTCAGGCTCCGGATGGGCTCCTACAATCCAATCGCAATATCATCATATCATTGTTGCGGCGTGCAGCCCGATCCACACTAAGTCCAGAATATGCATATGAGTCACACAACAAAGTCATATTATAGTTCTCAGTTCCCATTTATTAGGAAAAATATAGTTAAGTTTTTAAAACCTTCGGAATGCGACTAAGCATCTCGAAACATTGTCTAAAACTCAGGACTGAAATTATATAGCATGCTAAACATCATGAAAGCAGTGATGATAATCCACAAGGGATTCAATAATCGGCATATATCCCAAATAAATCATAATAATCAAAGTAGGATGTTTACAAATCGGTCTATTGTCCAAAGCACAGCTTGGACACCACTCGGGGCGGACTAAGCCAAAATCCCCAGTCACAAACGATCCCGCACTCATCATGGAGTGCGTGTCTCGCCTCAATATAGCGTCACAGTGTATATACCCGGGTTTCAAACCCTCAGATCATCATCTACATCTATTACTCGCCTTCAGCCAGCCGAAGACTAGCTCGCAATGCCCTTTCCTTTTGAATCGACCTCCTCCCGCGTCGAATCTGGCCAATACAACGAATACGTTACAATGGGCCAAAGAAACATAATCCAATCGAAAAATACTAGAAATAACAAAAATCACGAAGTTGGTAAAACCCGATCCCCGGGTCCACTTCTCGAAAAATTACAAAATTTACGTCACGGGATTCCTCATTTCGCCACAAGTCCGTACATGTAAAATTTACCAAAATCGGAGTTCAAATTCTCCCTCAAATCCTAAATTTTCATTTCAAGACCCAAGCCCTAGTTCTTCAATTTTTCAGCCAATTTTTCCAAGAAATTAAGGTTGATTCTTCAAAAAAATGGTGTTTCTACGTTACGAGACTTACCTCATATCAAATCCCGTCAAAGTCCCCTTCAAAATCAAAAAAAAAGCTCCAAGGTGGTTCAAAAATTGTGGAAATGGCTTACTTTCACGGAACAAAATGATTTAAAAAGCCCTACTGCCCAGCAGTTATTTGCTCTATGCAAACGCGGTCAACCCTCCACGTACACGATGAAGAAACTTATGTTGACAAAACATTTCTCTATGTGATCACGGTACCCAACACGCGATCGCGATGCTTTAGGAAATTCTAACTACGCGAACGCTTCCTACTCCTTGAGAACGCATTTCACAGACCACCCCTCTTACGCGAACGCATACAACCAATTGCGAACGCATTGAACAACTTAGGCAGGGCCCCAGGCACCTTCTATGCAAATGCGAGGACAACCACGCAAACGCGATGAAATGGAAACCCATACCTTCGCGAACATGAACCTACTCATGCTACGCGATGACCAATTTTGGTTAGCAACTGCTGTGCATTTTCTGCAGCAAATCCTAAGTCCAAACTTCCCGTTTAACAATCCGAAATCATCCTGAGGTCCCCAGGACCTCAACCAAATGCACCCAAATATCCCAAAACATCATACGAACCTACTACAAACATAAAAACATGTCTAACAACCATAAAATTATCAATTCACATCGGATTCAAGCCTAAGTTTCTTCAAAACATCCGAAATGCACTTCCGATCTAAAACCCAAACTAAACGACGTCCGAATGACTTGAAAATTTACACACATATCCAAAATTGCATAACAAAGCTACTAAAACTCTCGTAATCCCTTTTTGACCTCTGGGTCAAAATCTCACTTACCAACCAAAATTTGCCAAAATTCGAACTTCACCATTTCAAGCCTAACTCTACACAGGACCTCCAAATTCAATTCTGATCACTCCTAAGTCGCAAATTATTCCCCGAAGCTAAGAATATCATTGGAATTCACATTTGAGCCCTCTAACTAAATGGTAGACTTCCGGTTGACTTTTCCAAAATAATTTTTCCTTTAAGAGACTAAGTGTCTCATTTCCATCTAATTCCAATCCAATTCTACTCGATCACCTAAAATACCGATAATGAAGTATAGAGAAATATAATATGAGAGAAACGGGAAGGTAACTCATGTGACGACGGGCCAGGTCGTCACAGGTAATTGCATATATTTTTCCTTCTTTTGTAATAATAGTAGTTTTTATACATGATTCTTCGCGAGACTAAGCTAATATAATATAAGATTTGAGTCTGAGTTAGAAGAGTAGGTTAGAAACTAAGAGAAATCCATAAACCTTTTCATGAATTAAGCGGATATATTATATGACTAGGTTGGAGTTAATAGATTAATAATTACCCATCCCGTGGGTGAATATAATTTGGCGAATAAAGATTCAAATATGGAACCTCGAGTGTAGGGTATTCTAAATTAGCGATGAATTAGCCTAAATATATAAATTAACATGAGACCAATATTATGTAATTTTAGATTGAATTGGATGAAGTTGTACAATTGAAGCATTTGGAATTTCGGCATGGGTACTTTGAGTAGTAATCTTACCACAATTTGTGTTTTCATAACCTGCATGATTTATGTATGATTTTTGAAATAAATGTATTATCGATGTTCTGGAATTTGCATGTAGTACGAGTTCTTTACTTGATATGATACCGAGCAGTTTACTTGAGATGTTTACCGTTTAATCTAAATATTTTCACCGTTACTAGATTTGTTTTACTGTTACTTGAGATGTTTATAGTTATTTGAAGTACTCTCACAGTTACTAGACATGTTTTACTGTTACTTGAGATATGATTTCCATTACAAAAATAAAATTACAATATTTGATAAGAATTATGCCCTTTATTATTTTGAAAATGCTTTTGTACGAGTATTTACTGTTTACAAGAAAGAGTATAAATAGGAGGACACTTTGAAGGATCTCGTAGCTAACAGCGGGTTCATTAGACCTGGTGCACCTTATATTTATAGATTACTGATTACCGATTACAGTTATAACCCTCACTACTGGGAAGGTAGAAATAGAATACAGTTACACTTTTCCCTCGAGTAGGGACCTACAATTATACTTGACTCTTTTTATGAAGGAGTCCACACAGTGATACAGATTGCATGATCATTTTCTGAAATATTCCAAATATAAAGATTTGCTATGACACAGTATTTACCGAGTTTATTACTGAATTGTTAAATTGATTTTATTACATAAAACACATCATGATATTGATTATTATTATCGTTTCAAAAAGGGCATTTTAATTTGTGATTATTATGCAAGCATGTTTTCTGACTTGTCCCCAGTTCAAAACGGTTATGGTTAAGAGTTATTACTCACTGAGGTAGCGACTCACCCCACTATCTTTTTTTACAAAGACAACAGTTGACGCTAGCAAGGATTTCATTAATTAGAGTACATGAGTTGATAGTTATCGGTGAGCCCCGTCTTTGTTCTTTTGGGCGAAGAGTTTATTTATTTATTATGTTCTATCCTTTTGAACTCTTAGAGTCACTCCATATTCATTTTATTAGTGTCATGAATATTCGTTCATTATTAGACTCATGACTAGTATTAGATTATCTCATAGTATTTTTTAGATGAAGTTAAGATTACCGTATTGTCAGTGATTAATTAACAGCGGTGAATAACTATTCGATTAGTTGATAAAGATTATGAGATAGTTGGTTTATATAGGTTGGTTTTGTTGCTGAGTTTGAGACATGGTAAACTTTTGGATAGTCCTAAAATAGGAAAAACATTGTCTGATTTTTTTGTAAAATACCGATGAGGCTTACTTTAGGGCACTCGATCCTAAGCGTCGGTCATGGTCCTAAATTGGGTCGTGACAAAGTTGATATCATAGCCCTAAGTTATTCTTGTGACTAATGGAGCAAACGTCGGTAGTAGAATCTGAATTATGGTTATATAGTCGGTCATTCCCATAATCGTGATTCTGCGAGGGCGTGATAGGATGTGTGTTGTCTTTCTTCCTTATTCCACTGGCGATTAGGGTTAGATAACTGAATCTATCATTACTTATCATATTCGTGCATGATTTGTCCCAATTACCCTATAATAGAATTTGGCTAGAGGTTCAAACTTTAAAGATGTCCAATTTCGCTAATGGACATGCAGCCATCTCCGAGCAAAGAAATGCTACATAAGTAGAATACAAGACCATTGAAAGGTTCATTGTGCCATATGAGGGCTTTCTAGTAAGATGCGTTGGAGATTCTATTTCGGAAATTTATAATAGTCCACCACTACAGCGATAGAGGAGTGCTATCATAAAATGTACTTACATCCATGAAAAAGAAAAAAAGAAAGAGATCTCCATCGATATAATAGATAATCATGAGAAAAAAGAGCAAGAGAATAGGGGCTCTAAAGTCCTCATGCTCCTAGAATATTATGGGAAACAACAAAATATTCATAACCTCAAGCCGGACAAACAACAACCTTAACCACTTTTAAAAAATTCATAAATAATAAATATAGAAAGATTACTAAGTCAAAAATATCGGAAATCTGAGATAGACTTAAAAATGTGCAGAATCCAAGATGACAATACTAATACAAAGCCCCAACAGAATCAGGTGTCACAAGTCTGAGCCTCTAGTACAGAGTTATCCACCTAATACATATCACCTAGGAAATATGAAATGAAACAGGAGATAGAGGGGAGAGATCAAGGCTGTGGACGCCAGTGCAGCTACCTCGATGCTCCCAGATAAGTGTTGCCAAGCTAAAAGTCCTCAACAATATCAGAAGCACCTGGATCTACGCGCAAGGTTCATGGAGTAATGTGAGTACTCCGACCCAGTGAGTAATAAACATCAATAAAGTCTGAGAATAAGAAATCCTGAATAAACACATTGAAGTCTATAATGCAGCAGATTGTAACCAAGTAATAAGAAAACATTAAACCAGTGTAAATAGTATATGGAAATGCTACAGCAGATAAAAAAGACAAATGAAAGATGAATAAGGAAAATATAACACGTAAACTGGTACTCTCCAGTACCCGTTGCGACATGCAGCCCGATGCATTCATTTATCATCGACGGTGCTCAGTGGGGGTGTGCAGACTCCGGGAGGGGACCCTTATGACCCAAGCGCAATATCACGCCATCGCGTTGCATCAACTAGGTCCTCGGCCTTAATATCAATACAATACTGCTGCGGCGTGCAGCTCGATCCTATATTCAGTCCATATATCTCATAAGCCCCTCGGGCAACAATAAAATAGTAGTTTTCAGCCTAAAACGTCATTAGAAATATTATTTAAGTTTTCAAATCTGAGTAAAAGTGGCTGTGTTTGTAAAACAATATTAACAACATGACTGAGTTCAAGTAATGTCTCAAAATAGTGAGAAAAAACAATAAGAACAACCCCCGAAGGGTCCCAAACAGTTGACACGAATCCCAGATATGACAAGTAGTCCAAATAAAGATGCTAACAATTAGGCTTTAATAGTATACGCGGTAAAAGCATCACTCGGGGTGGAACAAGTAACAATCCCCAATAGTAGCCGATCCCGCACTCGTCATTGAGTGCGTGTCTCACATCAATATAGCACTACAATGTGCAAATCCAAGGTTTCAAACCCGAAGGACATCATTTACATTCATTACTCACCTCAAGCCGGCCAAAATTCTAGCTCGCTATGCTCTTGCCTTTCAAATCGGCCTCCTCGTGCGTCGAATATGACCAAAACCACAACGAATACGTCACAATATGCTAAGGGAACAAAACATAATCCAAAACAATCGAAAAATATCAAAAATTCCGAAATTTGCAAAACTCGAGCCCCGGGCCCACTTCTTGATACTCGACAATTTTTACATCAACGAGTTCCTTATCTCACCACGAGTCCATATATACAAAGAACTCCCAAATCAGAGCTCAAATGACGCATCAAATCCCAATTTAAAATATCAAAACTCAAGCCCTAGTTTTTCCCCTTTTTCTAAGATTCCGTGAATTTCTAGGTTGATTCTACAATTAAATCATGTTTTTAGTTCATAAAACTCACCTCCAATCAATCCCAGTCGAAATCCTCTTTAATTTCTCCCAAATAGCTCCCAAGGTTCTCAAAAATGGTGGAAAATTAGACTTAGCTTTTGGAGGAAATATTATCAAAAACCCTTCTAGCCAGCACTATTTTCCATCTATGCGATCGCGGCCCAAGGCTCGCTATCGCGATGAACAATTTCCTGCAGGCCTTAGAATGGCATACGCAAACGCAACCCACTTGATGCGAACACGATGATTTGACTTCTCCACTTACGTATATGCGATCCCAATGACGCGGATGCGTAGGATAAAACTACTGAACCTCCAATTTATTATACGCGAACACAAACTCTCCTATGCGAATGCGATGAACCAACTGCTCACACTCCGCGAATGCAAACCCTCATACGCAATCACGAAGACCAATCCCAAGCCAGCCTAAATTCCTTTTACGCGATCTCGATGCACCTCCTTCGATCACGAAGTATTAAATACCTGCAAATGTTGAGGTGAATTTCTACAACTCCAAAATGCCAAACATGGTTTGATTGACCATCCGAAACTCACCAGAGACATCCTGGGACCTCAATGAAAAGTACAAACCCATCCTAAAACATCACCCAAACTCATTCCAATCATCAAAACATATCAAACAACACGAAAATCATCGATTCTCATTTAATTCAAGCCTAAGTTGTAATGAAACTTCTGAAACACGCATTCGATCAAAAACCCAATCAAGTCACCTCCGAATAACCTGAAATTTTGCACACACATCCCAAATCACCTAACGAAGCTACTGCAACTCTTGGAATTCCATTCTGACCTTCAGATCAAAATCTCACCTATCAACCGAAAATGTCCAAAATCTTAACTTTGCCATTTCAAGCCGTATTCTACACCGGACCTCAAATATCACTTCCAATCACACTCTTACGCCACAAATCCTCCCCCGAAGAAAATCGAATCATTGGAAATCAGATCTGATCCCTCTAACTCATAACTCAATATTCAGTTGACTTTTCTAAACCAAACCTTCCTTAAAGAGACTTAAGTGTCTCATTTCCTAACAAAACCAATCGAAATCAACTCTAATACACCAAATACTTATGATGAGACTTAAAGAAGCTGAAAATGGGGGAAATGGAGCGGTAACTCATGAGACAAAATGTCAGATTGTCATATCATCCCCAACTTAAACAAATGCTTATCCTCTCTTGAAGTCTCAAATAGGTGAGGATATCTTCTCCTCATCTCTCGCTCGGTCTCCCAGGTAGCCTCCTCCACGGGCCGACCTCTCCATTGCACTTTCACTTATGCTATATCCTTTGGCATCAATTTCTGAACCTGATGACTCAAAATAGCTACTGGCTCCATATTATAGGTCAAATCACCATCGATCCGTGGTATACCCAGCATAGCCAAACTGACTGTCTTGGCATGACAGTCTAGGTTAGTATGACACGAAGATAGCCAGTCCATGCCTATGTCCACCATGCTCAGTAGCAATAGATCAACTCTGGTCTCAAAACCCCTAATAATCACAATACATGATCGGTACACAAGGTCTACAACAATAGTATCGCCCACCGAGGTAGACACATGAACATGTAAAGAAAGAGACTCTCGGGGCATACCCAAATAACGAGCAAAATATGAAGAAACATATGTATAGGTGGAATCGGGATCAAATGATACAAAGGAATATCTGTGAAAGACTGAAACAATACATGTGATGACGGTATCTGAAGCAATAGCATCTGCCTGTCTAAAATATCATAAAAGTGAGCTTGGTTGCCGCCTAATCGACCTCCACCTCTAGGGAAACCCCTGGCAGACTATGGGGGTGTTGAATTAATTGGAGCAGAAGTCGAGGGCCCATCCCTCTGCTGAGACTGACCACCACAAAGTCGAGCACACTACCTCCTTATATTTCGGAATAATAACACTCATAAGAGCTTCCCGGTGCTGGAGATAGGGACTGAAGGGAAATCCTAGCACTAGAATGACTAGAGGAACCCTGAACTGATTGGCATTAGAGGAACTCTGATCTGGAAGGGCACTAAGTGAAGACTGGTCCTGCTGAAACCCCTGACGACCACGGCCTGAATATGCCCCACTATACTCTAGACGGGCCAACTTAGAAAGCATGAGGGAACGACCGCTACCATGCTGGAATTGGCCCCTACGCGGAGCACCACTAAAACTGCCCAATCCTCGAGGTCACTTGGCCTTTCTCTCCTCTCGCTCTCTACGGCAAACCGTCCCAATCTCACGAGCGATATCAACCACCTCCTCGAATGTAGCACCCAATACTCTCCCTCTCTCTAGTCATCAGAATACGGAGATGGTAGTTCAGTCCATCCACTAATCTCCTGATCCGCTCACGATTAATCGAAATCATCCAAATAACATGCCGAGCCAACTGCGAAACCACATCTCATACTGACTTACTGTCATATCCCCTTGAGTTAACTACTCAAACTACCTACGCAGCTCCTCTCTGTGGGATTGCGGTACATACTTCTCCAGGAATAGAGCTGAGAACTACTGCCAAGTAAGGGGCGCTGCACCGACATGCCTATGCCTCTCAAAATTATCCCACCAGGTAAACACAACTCTTGAGAACTGAAAGGTAGTAAAAGCCACACAACTCGACTCCAAAATCATAGTTGTACGTATCATACATTAACACTTGTCAAGAAAACCCTAGTCGTCCTCGCCCTCAGCACCACTAAATGACATACCTACCAAATCTCATCGTCTGGCATAGCTGGAACCACAAAGTCCAAAACTGGTGCAATAGGATGAGATGGAGCTGCTCCCGGTGTCTATACTCCTTACAGTACCTGTTCAGGTGTGCGAGCAGCGAGGGTCTGATTGCCTCCCCCGGCATGTGAAGTCGTTGCTGTAGTAGTGGCTGAAACAACCTGAGCCAGGCTAGTGCAGACCGATAATAGGAACCGATGGTGCCTGAACGGGTGTTGCTGGAATATCCACAGCTGGAGTCTAGTCCTGAGCTTTGGCAACGTGGATCAACAGGTGCTGCCCTCACTACTCTGCCTCTGCCACTGCAACCATCGCGTCCACGGCCTCTGGTGGCCTTAGTGGGTGGTACTGGTGGTCGTCCGCCACGTCTGATAACGTGAGTCCTCGCCATCTGCGAAAGAATAGAATATAGAATTTTAGTTCTCGGATCAACAAAGTCGTACGACAAGAATTTCGAGAATATGAAGTTTTTCCTAACGGTTGTGCAGCCTCCCGAGGATAAATACAGATGTCTCAGTTCCGATACGCGAGACTCTACTAAAATGACTCGTGACTTGCGAGACCAAGTAACCTAGGCTCGGATAACAACTTGTCACGATCCCAACCCTGGGCATGATGGCGCCCAACACACTCCTTGGCAAGCCCGACCAAACCACAACCTTAACCACTTTTACATAATTCATAAATAATAAATCATAAATAGATCACTAAGTCGAAAACACTGGAAATGTCATATAGACTTTAAAATGTGCGGAATCCAAGATGACAAAACTAATACAAAGCCCCAAAAGAATCTGGTGTCACAAGTCTAAGCCTCTAGTACAAAGTTATCCACCTAATACATATCACCTAGGAAATAAGAAATGAAACAAGAGATAGAGGAGAGAGATCAGGGCTGCGGACGCTATTGCAGCTAGCTCGATGCTCTTGGATAAGTGCTGCCAAGCTGAAAATCCTCAACAATATCAGAAGCACCTGGATTTGCATGCAAGATGCATGGAGTAATGTGAGTACGCCGACAAAGTGATAATAAACATAAACAAAGTCTGAGAATAAGAAATCCTGAATAAACACATTGAAGTCTATAATGCAGCAGTCTATAACCAAGTAATAAGAAAACATTGAACTAGTGTAAACAGTTAATGCAAATACTACAGCAGATAAAACAGACATATGATAGATGAATAAGGAAAATGCAACACGTAAACTGGTACTCTCTAGTACCTGTTGCGGCATGCAGCCCGATCCATTTAATTATTGTCAATGGCGCCACTGGGGGTGTGCAGACTCCGGGAGGGGACCCTTATGGACCAAGCGCAATATCAAGCCACCTTGTGGCGTCAATTAGGCCCTCGGCCTCAATATCAATACAATACTGTTGCGGCACGCAGCCCGATCCTATATGCAGTCCATATATCACATAAGCCCCTCTGGCAATAATAAATAGTAGTTTTCAGCCCAAAACATCATTAGAAATATTATTTAAGTTTTCAAATCAGAGTAAAAGTGGCTGAGTTTGTAAAACAGTATTAACAACAGGACTGAGTTCAAGTAATATCTCAAAATAGTGAGAAAAATAGTAATAACAACCCCCGAAGGGCTCCAAAGAGTTTATACGAATCCCAAATATGAAAAGTAATCCAAATAAAGATGCTAACAATTAGGCTTCAATAGAATATGCTGTAAAAGCATCACTCGGGATGGAACAAGGCACAATCCCCAATAGTAGCCGACCACGCACTCGTTATTGAGTCGTATCTCATATCAATATAGCACTACAATGTGCAAATCCGGGGTTTCAAACCCTTGGGACATCATTTACAATGATTACCTCAAGCCGGACAAAACTCTAGCTCACTACGCCCTTGCCTCTCGAAACGGCCTCCTCGCGCATCGAATTTGACCAAAAACCACAACGGATACGTCAAAATATGCTAAGAGAAAAAAACCCAATCGAAAATAATCAAAAAATATCAAAAATCCTGAAATTTGCATAACTCGAGCCACAGACCCACTCCTCGAAACTCATAAATTTTTACATTAACGGGTTCCTTTTCTCACCACGAGTCCATTGATACCATGAACTCTCAAATCAGAGCTCAAATGACCCATCAAATCCCAATTTAAAATATCAAAAATAAGGCCCTATTTCTCCTCTTTTTGCTAAGATTCCATGAATTTCTAGGCTGATTCTACAATTAAATCATATTTTTATTTTATAAAAAATATCTCGAATCAATCCCAGTTGAAATCCTCTTCAATTTCTCCCAAATAGCTCTCAAGGTGCTTCACAATGGTGGAAAATAAGACTTAGCTCACGGAGGAAATATTATTAAAAATACATCTGCCTAGTATTATTTTCCTCTATGTGATCGTAGCCCAATGCTCGCGATCGCGATGAACAATTTCTTCCAAGCCTCAAAATGGACTACACGAACACGACCCACTTGATGCGAATGCAATGATTTAACTTCACCACTTTCCCAACCGCGATCCCAATGACGCGACCGTGAAGGAAAAAACTACTGAACCTCCTATTTCATATACGCGAATGCAAAACTCTCCTACGCTAATGCGATGCACCAGCTGCTCACACTCTGCGAAAGCGAACCCTCAGACGCGATAAGAAAGACCAATCCCATGTTAGCCCAAATTTGTTCTACGCGATCATGAAGCACCGCCCCCGATCGCGAAGCATAATATACCTGCAACTGCTTAGGTGAATTTCTGCAACTCCAAAATGCCAAACATGGTCAGATTGACCATCCAAAACTCACTCGAGACCCCTGCGACCTCAATTAAAAGTGTCAACCCGTCCTAAAACATCACCTCGAGCTCATTCCAATCATCAAAACACATAAAAAAAAGTAGAATCATCAATTCTCATCGAATTCAAGCCTAAGTTCTTATGAAACTTGTGAAACACGCATTCGATCAAAAAACCAACCAAATCACTTCCGAATAACCTAAAATTTTGCACACGCATCCCAAATAACCTGACAAAACTATTGCAACTCTTGGAATGCCAATTCCACCATTCGATCAAAATCTCACCTACCAACCGGAAATTGCCAAAATCCTAACTTCGTCATTTCAAGCCTAATTCTACACCGGACCTCTCAAATCACTTCCGATCACACTCCTAAGCCACAATTCATCCCCCGAAGCTAATAGAATCATCAAAAATTACATCCGAGCCCTCTAACTCATAAGTCAACATCCCGTTGACGTTTTCAAACCAAACATTCCTTAAAGAGACTAAATATCTCATTTCCTATCAAAACTAATCCAAATCAACTCTAATACACCAAATACCGATATTGGGACATAAAGAAGAAAAAAATGGAAGAAATGGAGCGGTAACTCATGAGATAACGGGTCAGATTGTCACATTTCTAAAATTAAAACAACTAAGTTTACTATTTCTGATTGTTCAAGGATCCTTAAAGGTTTTAGTAGAACACTTACCAAGTTATGAGCTATAAGATATTTCATGAAAAGGTTTATGGAGTAGGCAACTTAAGACTAGAGAACATGGCAAATGCATGAAATGCTACTATACTTTAAGAGATGCCTACAATAGCAACAGAACTAATTTTAGACTAATTTCACTAAAATGTTTATAAATCACTTCCTTTTTGATAGTTTCTGACGTGAACATGCTTGCTAGATCATTTAAAAATTGATTTAGAGTTAGCTATACTTACATATAACACCAAACTTTCTCGGCTGGATAAGCAAGTAACATCTTAAGATTAGAGACGTGTTGAAAGGTTCGTCCATTGTTTAAACAAGGTACTAACTACATATATGATGATTGAAGACATAAACCTATTTTATAGCATTTGCACTTACCAGAAAGATTGAAAATATGGACATGATAGGCGTGCAAAACCTCACATAAGAAGATCGAGATTAGAATATCTTTTAGTATGGATTTTAATATGAATCGAAGATTTAAGAAATCTAGAACGCTATCAGATATTAAGCGATCTTTTTCGGGTTGCCACATCGGTGAATACTTTTAGTAGTCAGACATGTTCTTAAAACCTTTAAGATTCTGTCACGACCCCAGTCCGCCCTCCGTGAATGTTATCATGATGGCACCTACTCTTTATGACTAGGTAAGCCTAACAATGCGGGATATAAACCAAAATTGCGAAAGAAAATAATTAGAAACTTAGCTAACAAAATAAATCAGCATTTAGAGTGCCGCCTTGCACATACAATAACTCTCGAAACTAACAAAAATTCCCAAAATCCGGAATCTCACAAATCACAAGCTAAGGGATACATAAGAGGCTCTAACTCAAGAATATGTATACAAAAGGGGAAATACTGAAAGAGCTATACTTACTACAGAAAGCTGGAAAGTGACTCCTAGGTCTGCGGACGTAGCAGATATACCTCGAAGTCTCTTCCGATACACCTCCTTCCAAGGCTGACAAAACTGAATGAGGGTACCTGTATCTGCAAAACAAAAATGTGCAGAAGAGTAGCATAAGCACACCACGGGGGTGCCCAGTAAGTATCAAGACTAACCTCGGTGGAGTAGTGATGAGGAGCAGTCAAGACACCTACCGCTCAATAAACAGTATAACCATAGGAGTAACATAAATGATATAATAATATGCAATGACTACAAAAAATAACAGATAATTCTACAATTTACAATAAGGGAAGGAACAACAAGTAACAATGAGAAACTAATAAACGACGATGCATAACGACGACAATAACAATCCAACTCCTATGGTCATAACACATCAAGCGAAACACAAGTCCAAAACTCATATCCTACAATGAAGTTCACATAAGGTCTTATTCACTCATCCACAACTATACCAAGTCTCGGAAAAACCATATCTCACAAAACCCAACAACCAAAATCTAACACTCGGCATCTTGTTTCCCCATCAGGCTCTTAGTCATGGTGGCCACTAACCTGCTAACTATGTCCACTCTCACATATATAATGGATAAACGAGGCGTACCTCTATCCTTAGCAAAACAGAAACAATTTACCTCTACGGGAATGTTCAACTACGTGTATGTTTGCGCAAGTGTTCTAAGAAGAATTCTAACAACTAGTAACATGTGGGGGAATAGACCGCACGTACGATGTTTCCCCACAACTTCCAAGCGATAAAGTTCATACAGGTAAGAAACCCACAATCACAACAATAACCAATGAGGTATACCTCCACAGGTTGTCACAATTCATGACAATCAAACCCCTGATATAGCCCACCTTATTTCACCGCGTGTACAATGATAGTATAATAAGTACCGCCTTATTTCGCCACACACGCATCACAATGTTCCCACCTTATTCCGCCACATGCGCAACCCACACATAAGCATATAACATATCCCTCTTTATTACGCCGCATGTGAGAAATATAAATAACAACAATAGCACATCAAAGATCTCATGCAACTTCTCAACAACTACTGCACGGCAGAGACCGCGTGCAACACAGTACCAATAACTGCACGGTAGAAACCTCGTGCATCACAGTCTCAAGTACAACACAATAAGTGACAATATATATATACAGGAACAAAGCAAGGGAATCAACCTAGGTATTTCCATTCACCAAAAGATGGTACAACTAACCTATAAGGAATAACTACAACGGAGAAACACTAGGTGTAATAAGAACAATTCGACAAGGAAGAAGTAATACGAAACAAATATTCCATAATACTTAGTCCAACATCAAGGAAATTAACATGAAATGAATAATTACAATTAGGAAAAATGTTACCCAAATACAGGATATCTAAGTTCTTTCTAATTAAGACCAATTAATTTGCACGAGATAAAATTAATGTTTTTCCAAATAAATACAAGTAGTTAGGAATGATAATGTGACTATAGAAGGGTAAATGTCCACGGTTAAACAGGTATAATTCAATTTGGCAACAAGTATACACTAAAAGGGAAAATAAGTTCCAAGTAATACATGTAGAGGTGAAACTAATAACAGGAAACTCAATTATAACGAGAACAATTTCATACTTAGTGATGATAAGGGTTTAAGAGCCTAAAAAGATCAATTTACCACAAATAAATCTGAACACACACTCGTCACCTTGCTTGCAAGAATAAAATCAACATAGAAGACTCAAATCCAAAGGGGAAGTCCCCCACACAAGGTTAGGCAAGATATTTACCTCAAACCGGCTAAAATCAACAAGCAACCACGTTCTTGCCACGAGTACTCAATGTCAAATGGCCCAAATCTATTCAATTACATCACACATTGCAAATAACATCTCAAGCAACTGATTCTACTATTTAATTCGAAGCTGAAGCGCAAAATTAGGTAAAATGAACAAAACGCCCCTCAGGCTAACATCTTGGAACCGAATAAAAGTAAAATTTTCAGAACCTTCATACTCTCTGGAGTCTAACTATATAAAAATCTCTCATATCGAACGTCAAACACCCCCTCTACACTAAATAATTCGGTCTATGAAGTTCTACCCATTTTTCATTCAAAGTCTAAAATTAAAGGATGAAATAAAGAGGAGATCCATGGAAATTGGTCTAAATCGAGTGAGAATTACGTACTCAAAACTTCGCCAAGGACCGAGCTCTAGCTGTCAAAATGTGATAAAAATGGTCAAAACCTCGAAATTGGAATTGAATCTGGCTGCCTAGAAAATTGGTCATTGCAAACAGGAAAAGAGCATCGCGTTCGCAAAGAAGGAAAAGTGAAGGTATTGAGTTACTCATCGCAAATGCGAAAAATGCGTCCGCGAATGCAACAACGCGTCCGCGAATGCGAAGAAAAAGGATTTGAAGGCCCAAGAACTGCCCTTCGCGAACCCATGAATCTGTACGCGATCGTGAAGGGTGAGAAAATATAACTACGCAAATGCGGGAGGGTAGATGAGAACACGGTGAAGGGAGAGGCAGAGCTTCGCGAATACGAGGCTCTGAATGCGAACGCGTAGAAGGATTTTCCAGGAGGCCAAGATAAGCCATCGCAAATGCGATGGCCAAATCGCGAACACGAAGTACCAGAAGCAGCAACAACAGTTTAAAAACAAGGGGAAATGACCCGTAGCCCATCTGAAAACACCCGAGGCCCTCGGAACCCCATCTAACCACACACACAAGTCATATAACCTAACACTGACTCGCTCAAAGTTCCAAATAACATACCACAACATCGAAACGACGAATCAAACCAAAAATCAAGCTTATGAACTTCTAAATCTTCAAATATCGAAACTCATGCCAAAACCTATCAATTCAACTCAAAATGATGCTAAATTTTGCAGACAAGCCCAAAATGACATAACAGAGCTGCTCCAACTCTCGGAATCCCATTCTGACCCCGATATCCCAAAAATCAATTGTGGGTCAAACTTCTTCATTTTCCAACTTCAACTTTCTTCGAAATGCCTCAATTCACTATACGGACCTCCAAAAATGAATCCGGACGCGCGCCTAAGTCAAAAATCACCATAAGAAGCTGTTGAGATTATCCAAGACTCATCCCAGGGTCATTTATCCAAAAGTCTAATTTCGGTCAACTTTTCACCGTTCTAACTTCCAAAGCAAGGTTTTTTTCTAAATTTGACTCCAAACCATCCGAAGGCCAAATTCCACCATTCACGCAAGTCGATACCCATATTTTGAAGCTGTTCCAAACCTTATACTGCTGAATTGAGCTTAATTTCTAAAAATGCCGGGTCATTACAGATTCAAGTTAAGAGAAAGAAACCCTATCTAACCAAGTTGTACTTGATATGGTTGACTTTAACGTACAGATGGATATGGATTAATTATCTTCTTACCATGCTACCCTTGATTACAATGGAAATACTATTAGGTTTGGTGAACTTTAAAATCTAGTTTTGTCTAGAAAAAAGATTATAGTTTTGTCCCAAAAAAGGGATTATAGGTTTTAGAGATGAGCAAGTTATATATTTTGAAGACTTAATGGTTAAAGAAGAAAGGTTGTTTAGGTATCACAGATACGTTAAGGGACATAAGAGAAGAAACACTCAGTTTGAGAATAAAGAAGAAGTATCATAATGAGAGATTCTCTAATGAATTCCTAAGGATTTACTAGGACTACCTCCAATATGAGAAATAGACTTTGATATTGAGCTAACACCTGACCTTCAAACTATATCATATGGAACTAACAGAGTCGAGAGGGCTAAGTGAACAATTGCAAAACCTATTGAATAAGAGTTTTATCATATCGAGTGTTTCACCATGTGGAGCACCAATATTATTGGGGAAAAAAGAGATAGAGGGGGGAATAGGTCCCTAAGAATGTTAATCCACTACATACAATTGACTAAGATAATAATATGCAATATGTACTCATTGTCTCGTATAAATGACTTGCTTTATTAGTTACAAAGATCCTCCCACTTTTAAAAGATTGATCTTTAGTATGGTTATCATCAGCTTAGAATAAGAAAAAAAGATATTTTGATATAAGCCTCTAGAAATTAGTACAGATATTATGAGTTACCTGTGATGCCATTCGGACTGACTAATTCTCTAGCCATATTTATAGATATAATGAATATGGTGTTCAAGTTGTTTTTGGAAAAAAAAGTATCATGGTATTTATTTATGATATTTAGTATATTCTTGTAGCTATAAAGAACACGAAGAATTACTTGGAAAAAAATTGTGTTATAGATATTGTCGAAAAATTATATTTTTCCCAAGTTTTTGAAGTGTAAACTTTAGCTACACTCTGTGGTGTTCATAGGACAAATGATATCTAAGAATGAAAATGGTAGATTCTGAGAAGAGAGAAGCACTTCCTAAGTGGCCGAGACCCATTTCTCCTAAAGAGATTGATTTTTTTTAATTGGCTTGACAGGCTACTACAAGCATTATTTGTATAGGATTCCGCTAGAATAGCACCACTACTCACCAAGTTAACATAGAAAGTCACCAAATTTCAGTGAATGTAGGAACGTAAGACGGGATTCCATAAGCCCAAGGCATATTTGACAACCATACCTATGTTATCCTTATTCTAATATGCTCTAGAGGATTCACGATGTTCTGTGATACTTCAAGAGTAGGATAAGGATATTTTCTTATTTATAATAGTTGTATAATAACATATGCTTCAATAAAGTTGAAGATGTTAGATAATACGCTAAACGCTAGAGGGGGGGTTAATAGCGTTATAATAAAAATCAGCGTAAACTTTGCGGAATTAAAAAATTGCAGGAAGTAAATAAGTGCGAAAAATAATAAAGTACGCACCGATGTATTCTGGTTCACCACAACACGTGGCTAGTCCAGTCCCCGAGAGACTCTCTCGAGATTTTCCACTAACTTGTCAAGCTTACGGGTGCTCAACAAACATTTACAACTTAAGGAGACAAGCCTTAACACCTTTGCTCGGAGATACAACACTCCAAGACTTCACTGTTAAGCTTACGGGTGCCTAACCAACCTTTACAACTTAAGGACACAAGCCTTAACACCTTTGCTCGGAGATACAACACTCCAAGAGTTCACTGTTAAGCTTACGGGTGCCTAACAAACCTTTACAACTTAAGGAACACGCCTTAACACCTTTTCTCGGAGATACAACACTCCAAGACTTCAACCAAGGAAACACAAGTTCCTTACAACAAGCGAATCACAATTCTCTTACAAGTGTACAAAACACTAAACACTCAAACAATACACTCCTTAATGAGTAGATATGAGTAAAAGAAGTAAGCTCAAGATCACAACAACTTTGGACAAGAATATGGCTCTCAAAATTTATGTAATGAATATAAAATGATAAGCAATAGAGTATGCAAGCTTATAGCAATTGTATGATCAGTTGTTGTGTGTTATTATGTTTAAAACACTGAAATGAAGTTGTATTTATAGTTGAAAAACTTGGCATTACCGTTGTCTAATTGTCAATTAAGAGTTGCTGATTTTACTGAGCGACAATCGATTGTCAAGAAGCCACAATCGATTGTTTGCCAATCGTTCCAGAAATCAATCCCAGATTTTACGCTTAACAATCGATTATCCAAGATCAACAATCGATTATTGGCAACGTTCAAAAAATCATTTCCAGATTTTACGTAAAACAATCGATTATACAGAATCAATAATCGATTATTCAGCAACGTTAAAAAAATCTTTTCCAGATTTTAATTTCAACAATCGATTGTATAAAATCAACAATCGATTACTCAGCAACGTTCAAAAAATCTTTTCCAGATTTTAATTTCAACAATCGATTGTACAAAATCAACAATCGATTACCTGACGGTATTTGAAAATATTACGACAACGGTCAGCTTCACAATCGATTGTGCAATGTTAACAATCGATTATTTATCAGACTTTGAAAATCATTTTAGACACTGCCTCGTGACAATCGATTGTTATATACTCACAATCGATTATTTAATAACTTTGAAAAAGTGTGGAAGACACTGCCTCAACACAATCGATTGTCATATGTTCACAATCGATTATTTTGTGACTTTGAAAAATCTGGTGGACATTTTCTCTTCACAATCGATTGTCATTAGCTTCACAATCGATTATTCTGAGTTTTGAAAAACTTTGATGTACACTGCCTCATCACAATCGATTGTCATAAGGTTCACAATCGATTGTCATGCAGGTTTGAAAAACCTGATGCTCACTGCCTTAACACAATCGATCGTCATTAACTTCACAATCGATTGTCATGCAGTCTTGGCTTAACATAATCGATTATCATAAGTACATAATCGATTATCTTAGTCCAGATTTTTGAGGCATGTTTAAAAATCATTTTGACTGAAGTAAATATGCATGATTTAAAATCATTTAGCATTAAATTTAAATATGCATGATTTTGTAAAAATAATTTTACGAGAGAAGCCATGACATGAGTCAAGTTGTCGGATCAAGATCACAATTAAGAACGACTCATTTAAACTATAAAACTTTGTTTTGTGCTTGAATTCGTTATCCACCAATTGTGCGCTTGTACTTGAACTTCGTCATATATCAATTTGTGCTTGTTTGTCATTCATCAAAACCTACACATAAGAACACACGTTTTAGTATAAAGCCTTGAGAACGTGTTTCCAACAATTTCCCCTTTTTGATAATGGCAAACTTTAAGCGGGATATGCAACATAAACAATTTATAATGACGATTCAAGACAAGTAAAGATATGCAATAAGTATGCGATTAGTTCCCCCTCAATATATGAATTCCCCCTCAATTTAAGCTTATAAGTATTGAGAGTGCATACCCGTTATCTTCCCCCTTTTACCATTAGCAAAAATAATATAAGAAGATGCCAAAGATGTAAATAAAACTTGTTTATTTATTGGAAAGGAAAAACGTGATTACGTAAAGAGAGAACAATAAAACATATCACAATAGAACCAAAAAACAAAGAAATCATTCATCATCATTTCCCGCCTCATCGTCCGACACTGCTTCAAAGGGAACAAGACCGGCATATGGATAATGAACATGGTCAAAATATCCATGGATCTCATTTGTCAATTGACCAACAGAGGTGGTCAAGGAAGCAATTTGGTCGGAAATGGATTGGAGAGTGGGCTCTTGAGGCGGACGAGTTCGACGGGTTGGGGGAGGAGCAGGCGCTGCATGATCACCGTCATGATGAAAGGAGGATTCTGAAATTTCCCACTTCTTGGTACTCTTTTTGAGAGGACCGTTGGAAGTGATGAATCCGGAGGCTTCAAGAAAATTCATGATGAGGAGAGCATAAGGAAGAGGCCTATCATCTCCGATAGCGTCACGCATGTGAATCTTGACGAACCGACACCAATTGATGTTAGCTCCGGTTATTATGGCATGTATGAGCTTGGTGTCCTCTTGGGAAATGGTGGTATGGTAATGCTTGCGAGGCTTGAGGACTCGGGTGATGAAATAGAAAATCAACCGATAATTTGGATCCATTCCCGTAATTGTAGGACGACGGGAAGAAAGATTTGGATCATAAGAAGTAAGTCCGGTTTGATGTAGGAGGACTGTTTCATCAAAAAGGGCTCCGGCCTCGCCGATGTACCGAAAAATGTCTTTGCCACTATGAGGAAGACGGGCAATGGTATGAAGGTTTTCATCGGAAAGAAGAATTTGAACACCATTTATATTTGTCACAAGCTCACCGTCATCATCCTCATGAAGGTTGGAGTAAAATGCTTGAATCAATGTAGTATTGATGTAAGGATGGGTAAGAAGTAAGAAGTTAAGAAGTTGACAATTTTTGAGCATATTTGCAGCAGGGCCATAAGATTCAAGATACTTATTGGTTGAAAAGCGGGGAGGAAGAATGTCGCGCTTTTCAAATTTTGTTAAAAATCGAGTATGCTCGATGTCAGAATTAAAATAAAGAACGGAACCATCTCAGTAAGGATAGTTTGGAGCAGCAGAGGAGGATGCACCATGCCTAGCAGAACGGGAATGTTTGGAGTGACGGCCCGACATTTTCACTGAGTATTGCTGGAATTTGCAAAAGACTTGAATGAATTTTGATAGTTTGAGAGCTAAAATTGATGCTTGAGTGAATAAAAATGAACATATATGGAGCCTATTTATAGAGGGGAGAAAGGCATTTCATTAATGGAAGAAATCTGCAGAAAATTGAAAGATGAAACAATCAAAAACGGTAAAAATAAATCATACTGACCGTTAGACAATCGATTGTTGGGATGAGATAATCGATTGTCATTAAGATTTGACTGAATCTCGGAACTGACACAAATCGATTGCAGAACCAAACGGTAACAATTTTGAATTACTGGCATGAAATAATCGATTGTCAAAATATGGTAATCGATTGTTATGTTACAGTGAGCACAGTGATTTTCTGACTCGAAAAATAATCGATTATATATATGGGACAATCGATTGTTGTAGAAAAGCAGTACTGAATGGCTGAGACGGTAATCGATTAAACAGCTAAAAAATCGATTGTTAAACAAAACTTCGTAATAAGCATAAACTATAAATGATGTATTAGTGATACTTGCTAATCGATTTTCTGCACAGTAAAATAATCGATTATTTGCTGTAACAATCGATTGTTTTTATGTCATTTCTTTATAGTTCCCCCTACCTTTAGGGCGATACCTGTAAAATAGAATTAGACGTCTCCGACGCTCAAGTCAGTAATTTGTAAAGAAATAGTAACTTAAACTAGTGTGGCCTAGTGAGAGCGTGATCTCTTAAGAAGTGTGTCCTAGGGTGTTCTTAAGAGTGTTTCGGGTACTTACCGTTTCTCCGACGTCGCCAATTACATGTTCGAGAGGGTGATCTTTGATTTTCCTCCACTCGTTAGGCGTTTTCGTTTCATTCTCCAATTGTGGCGCTTCCTCCGTTGGTTGTTCCAAGATTTCATCTTTATTTTCCTTAGGCGTTTCCTCTTGTATTTTGTCTTTCAAGCTATCTAAAATACCTGCAAGATCAAAACCGGAATCCTTTCTCGCCAAGCAAGCTTTATTTTCGGCAAATACAACATGAGGGGATTCCTCCACAGTTTCGGTTCTTTTATTAAAAACCCTATATGCTTTGCTACGTGAGGAATAACCAATGAAAATTACCTCATCGGACTTATCATCAAATTTTCCCAATTGATCTTTGCCATTGTTATGAATAAAACATTTACAACCGAATACTCTAAAATGGGAGATATTTGGTTTTCTTCCCTTATAGAGTTCATAGGGAGTTTTCATGAGTATAGGCCTTATGACTACTCTATTTAAGACGTAGCATGCGGTACTCACGGCATCCGCCTAAAAATGTTTGGGAATCTTAGCCTCTTCGAGCATGGTTCTAGCCATCTCTTCGAGACACCTATTTTTCCTTTCCACCACCCCATTTTGTTGTGGTGTTCGTGGAGCGGAAAAGGTATGCTCGATGCTGAGTTTGTCACAAAAGTCCACAGAGAGATTGTGATCAAACTCTCCCCCATGATCACTTCTAATTGAAGTGACGGTTGTTTCCTTTTCGTTTTGAACACGTTTAAGGAAATATTTAAAATTCTGAAAAGCATCACTTTTATTGACAAGAAATAAAGTCCAAGTAAATCTAGAATAATCATCAACAATCACAAAAGCATAACAATTTCTTCCTAGACTTTCAATGCGAGATGGTCCAAATAAATCCATGTGAAGCAATTGCAATGGTCTAGTAGTTGAAACAATATTTTTCGATTTGAAAGATGCTTTTGTTTGCTTCCCTTATTGACAAGAATCACAAATAGAGTCATTTTCAAATTTCAAATTGGGAAAGCCAATAACTAAGTTTTGTGAAATCAATTTGTTCAAAAGATGCATGTTTATATGAGCAACTCTACGATGCCATAGCCAAGTATCATCCTCTTTGCTCATAAGGCAATCCACATATTCGGGTGAGGAATTAGCAAGATCAACCATATAAATATTATCCACTCTAAAACCACGAAGGATAATTTTAAAATCACTGCGTCTAAACACTAAGCATTCATCCGAATCAAATAGGGCAAGATTTCCCTTGTCACATAATTGACTTATGCTTAAGAGATTATGCTTTAAACCTTTCACAAGTAATATATACTTAATAGAGGAATTTTCATCCTTACCGACCAATCCGATGCCAATAATCTTTCCTTTATTGTTATCCCCAAAAATCACTTCCTCCTTCTTTGTGTTCTAGTTGAAGGAATTTGGATTCGTCTCCCGTCATATGTTTGGAGCATCCACTATCAAGGTACCATAGTACACTTGATCCCTTCAAACATACCTACAAAACAAGTTAATGCATTTTAGGTACCCATGCCATTTTGGGTCCTTGAGGGTTAGGCATATTATAATGATGCGATTGAGTGATATGTCTATGTCGTGTAAAGCATGCAGGAGCAATATGACCAATGCGTCTACAATAATCACAAGTCACGTTGGGGTTATGCATCCTTCTAGGTTCATAGTAACTTGATGGACGAAAATGAATTACTCTATTTTCATTATGACTATTGCGCATTTCATGAGAACCATTTCTCCTACTATTAGTTCTAAAATGAGCAGCATTTCTAGAGTAATGGTCATGTCTAGATGTTCTAAAAGGTTCAAAATTCCTTCTAGTATTTGGCCTATTATATGCATCATTTCTAGGGTAGTTATTTCTAGGTGGTAAGTCATTACTAGGTCTTCTAAAATGTTCAACATTTAGTCTAGCATGCATATTGGTTCTAGGATTGCTATTTCTAGGATAAGCATTTTTATTATTAGTCCTAGGTTGAGCCTTAGGTTGTTGGGGATTAGCTTCAACCTTTTCTTTAGGCTCATTCGTAAACCCTATGCCATGCTTGGCAAGAACATCATTCAAATTTTTGTGCGAAGAGTTAAACTTATCTAATGCGCCTTTAAGCCTTTCTACTTCATTTTTGAGATGCAAGAAAGAAGTACACTTTCTAATAGAGCTTTCGGGCTTATCGGCGCTTCTTTTTCCGAAAAACTTGTTTTCCTCTTTCAACTTCTCATTTTCTAAAACCAGTTTTTCAAAATCTTTTTCTTTTAGAGAGAGTTGTTTTTGAAAATCTTTTTCTTGCAACGACAGAGTTTTCTGCAAATCTTTAATAGTCTTGGAAGCATCAACAAACTCACTATGTAGTATATTATAAGCATTTTGCATTTCTTCAAGCGAGTGAGAGTTGGACGTACTTACCTCTTCTTCTTCGTTTGCCATGAGACATTGGCAAGTTGATTCATCATATGAGCTGTCCGCTTTTTGAGGCATGCTTTCATACATTTCCTCCAGCTTATCCCACATCTCTTTGGCGGTTTTGTAGTGGGAAATTTTCTGATAGTCTTCCTGATTCAAGGCGCTATACAACATATTTATTGCATTAGTGTTGTATTCACTTACCTTGGCTTTCCCAACTTTTGTTGTCATTTGATCACCATGCTTGATGATTTGCCATAGATAAAAGTTGTTGGCTGTGATGAAAATTCTCATCCGATCTTTCCAGTATGAGTAATTTTTTCCATCAAATATTGGGGGTAACATGTTAAAATCACCTTCACCTATTCCTGCAAAAGAGTCACGAGTAGAAGCCATGGATGGTTCTCTCAAACTGTTAAGTCTTCAGAGAGTTGGGCGTCCCGCTAATAAACGTCGATGCGATCCTCTAGCCTAGAGTCTCTGAAGGCCGCAGTAGCTCTCTCCGACTCCAGACCCCTCTCATGAACATGAATCGCCGCCTCTAGCATCGCAGCCCTTGACGATGCACCCACTGCTTGTAGCCCGAAAGCGGCGACCTCATTCTCCAAAGCATCCACCTTCCCATTCAAGGCTACAGAGGCCTCCGCCGCCAAAGCGTGGTCTTGGCGCTCCCTCTCCGCTGCAACCCTCATTTCGGCCTCGATCTCCTTATCCTTTTGATGAAGCTGCTCCTTGAGGGCACACGTGCCCCTATCAAGCGCCTGCTATATGTGAAGTTGTCGCCATGCGAACTCTTCGACCAGTTCCCGACTACAAGGATCATTGCTCAGGCGCTCAAGCATCTCACGACACTAATCCCGGTAGAAGCGGTAATTCTCTAACATTCGCAAAAAGATTCCTCTCCGAACGTCGGCTCGACGGAGACCCTTCACCTCCAACAGATAAGACTGCAAAGCAAAGATAACGATTGAAGTAAAAACAAACTAGGGCTAAAGGAAAGAAGAAGAAGGTAATCATACGTACCCTTAAGCCCATCGCGATCACCTCGTTCATCAATCCGACGTCCGTGACGTCCCTTAACGACATGTTTCCTGCCTCCGAGCACAACACCTTGAAAAACGGAACCAATAGGAGGTAAAATAATGCCTATGTTAACTTGTTTGATACTATAAGCTTTTGTTCCACATTGCATTTGATGAAGCCATGTATTAGAAGCTAATTAAATTTGGTACTTCTTGAGGTTTAATGGGTGTACATTATTAGTAGAATTAGTAGGTACCAAAGAGGCTTCAAAAGGATTTGTTCTTAGTATATATTTTACTATAGCAGAACAACCACCATTTTCTTCATTAAATGTTTGTAGTTTCTTTTCTGTTATGCAATCTAAAATTATATAGTTTGATGTTATAACTTGTATGAATATCTTTAATATATGAAAGTAGGAACCTTCGACTTTGGAAAAGAAGCTTCTAGTAGTAAAGTAAAAGCATATAAATATATGTGGTGGGAATAGCATAGTATGTACACACACATGATGTAGCTTTAACTTAAAATTATAATCCAAAAGAGTGAGCAAGACTCACGTTTTGAACCTATTTTCCTGGTAAGAAAGGTACGTAACTCAATAGATCACCTATAGATATAAAAGAAGGTTTATATGATGAGATAGTACTAGTAGTTGTGTGTGTCCAAGTGCATGTCTTTTCACTTTTCTTGATTGTAAACTATCGAAACAAGAAGGCACATGGTGGGCTTCCTTGGCTTCACAAATCACAACTTTTAGTTTGAAAGCAATACTTTCAAGATGAAGCAGAATCAACACTGATTAGCATGCAATATTCTAGTTGCTTCTTCCGTTGGTATCATATTCTTAATTATTATTTAAACAAGAAAACGTACTCTTTACTTATGTACAATTAAAGGTAAACCAAAGTATTGTTATTTTACCTCCTATATATGCAAATGTATATATAAATATGTAGATTGCATTTGATGAAGCCATGTATTAGAAGCTAATTAAATTTGGTAATTCTTGAGGTTTAATAGGTACACTATTAGTAGAATTAGTAGGTACCAAACAGGCTTCAAAAGGATTTGTTCTTAGTATATATTTTACTATAGCAGAACAACCACCATTTTCTTCATTAAATGTTTGTAGTTTCTTTTCTGTTATGCAATCTAAAATTATATAGTCTGGTGTTATAACTTGTATGAATATCTTTAATATATGAAAGTAAGTAAGTCTTGATATATCATTAGCCATTTATGTTATTGTAAGTTGGTTTTTATATTATATTAAAATTTTTGTTTGTATCATTCAATCTGAATGGAAGTTTCGATTAGTTTATATCAACATTTATTTAAGTTTCTTATCTTTTATGAATTACAAATATGCCGAAGACCAATCGTTGGCAGAACTTGCAAAAGTCAATTAAGGGGAATGCACAACCAGCCCTGTCAGTTCAAGCAACAACAAAGTCGGCTTCGTTTGTTCCATCACAGTTCGGTTCATCAATGCAGGCAACAACAAAGTTAGCTTCATCGGTTCAAGCCACATTACAGTTCGGTTCATCAGTTCAGGCCACATCACAATTGGCTCTGCCGGTTCAAGTCGCATCACAACCAACTTCGTCCTTTCAGTCCGCATCACAGCCGACTTCGTCCTTTCAGTCTGCATCATAACCGACTTCATCCTTTCAGTCCGTATCGCAGCCGACTTCATCAGTTCAGGCCGTGTCGTAGCTGACATCATCAGTTCAGGTCGCATCATACCCTGCACCATCCAGAAAGTGTATTCAACATGAGTCGATGCAACAATGGACTGTAGATGCTATATGTACACTTTTTCTTCAGCAACTAAAACCATGCCTACTATACATTCTTAATAATTCACATAGGCATGTTGCTATAACCTGAACTCATGTATTGATATCATTAGCATGGCTATTGTGTTATCTGTTTTTTTTAATAAGTTCTGTAGCCTTGAAATCATGTAAAAGCCTTCTTGTGCATGGGTTGGGTAAATTCTGTTGACTTTCTATGTTTGTGCTCATGAACTTTCTATTACTCTCATTCAGGAAAGACCCTTACCTAACTTATTATATTCTTCATTTGAGATTGTATTACAGAAGAGAAGTTAAACTATGCCAACCTTAATAACTTAGTAGTGTAGCATCTGAAATGGGAACCTAATGTTGTCACTCTTAGGCCTAATGAGACTCACTAATGTTTGCTTGCCTTATTTGAATGAACAATGCACCATGCTTGACTGAATATCTTGGCTTTTTAAAGATTTAGTGTGAATAAGGATCACTGATTGGGAACTTGATAGGAATCGTGTTACAATACGTATTACAAATGAATGGTTAGTATCAATGAACATTGATAGTACCTGTAGTAATTGACCTCTATATATGTAATTATTTTTTTCTGTTTGTCTAAACTTGGCTTCTTCTTTTTTGATTAAAGATTCGGAAGAAAATGGGAAGAGGCTCAAAGTACAAGTTAGGGATCTTCTAAATTTATCTGGTGAAGAACGTATCGTGCTTGAATTCGATTACCTGGACGAACCATTTGGAGAAGCACAAGGCCTTCTTGCTGGCTTTTGTGGAATTTAGCAATTGACTGCTCCTTATTTCCAATTCACCTTGAGAAATGGGCAGATTTACCTATATCATACTTTGACCATGTATTTGATCGAATTTTAAAGGTATAAGCTCTAATTCAATCTGCTACACGTCTATTTTATTGTTGGACTTTTGCATGTAGCAGATAAGCTAACCGATATTTTATTCTTGTAGAAACGATTTTGTTTTAAGACAGTCCAGTCAGTTGCACGACGTTGTATTTATAATTCTATTTGGAAAAAGTGGAGCGCGAATAGGCTAAATTTATGGAGAGCATTCTATGATCCACTCAAAAGTAAAGCTCAGATTATGAAAAATATTCTGACTGGGATTCCACGGGATTAGTGGACTATATATGTTGATTAATGTTTTAAAGAAATAACTATGGTATTTATTTAATTACTTCAACTTGTATGTTTGATATATTTAGTTATTTATGTGATTGACTTTCAAGTATTATTTTGTCAAGAAATGTGCAGAAGGAATACTGAAATTCGAAAGAAACAAAAATTTGCACATACAGGTGACTCCAAACCTACCTCTAGAAGAAGGGCTGAAATGGTAAAAAATATTAATTCATGTCATTTTACTTTAATTATTAAACTAACTTATATAACTATTCCAGTTAAGTTATTTTATTTATAAATGCTGAGACTGGAAGAAGGCATGGACGCGCACAACTTTATCTTGATACTCATAAGAAATAAGATGGAACATATGTGAAAGAGGCGGCAAAGGAGATATGTGTAAGTTTCTTCTTATTTTGTGATTGTTGAAGGTTATTTATCCTTTATTGGTTTAAAATCTTATTTATGTATCTGCAAAAAAGTTCCTCTATTAATTTGCTGAGATACCATTCCTTTACATCCGTGAAAAGATAATTTCTTAAGATTCTTGAATAGTGTCTTAAGTTGTATTACATCCAGAAATAATATGGTTCCCAAACTTTGGTAGCACTTCATTAAAAGGTAGCTTGACAATATTTAGTCTCTAGGCCAAGAAAGAAAGTTTGAAAGGAATATAATTGTGCAACATATTATTTAAAGATTCATGTTTCTGCTTCCTGCTCGTAATAAGCTGCCATGCGTTCTTGTTGGAGTATTGACCTTTTGCTGATGCATTCCAGATGGCATATTCCTCTTTATTTTGATCTCCAATGTCAATATCTATGATAAGTTGAATAGCTTGATCATTGAGTATATTTTTCATCTTATCTAGGTTTCATTGATTATTCATGAATTCCTTCACTGTAATTTTCTTGCTCATTCCCATGCTAGGAAATAACTTTGCAATTGCACATTTTTTGCCGAGTTATCCCACCAGAAGCTACTGTTACCCTTATTAATTTTCCATAACAGGTTCTTCTCCACTTTATCTCTCATCAGTGTCATATGTTTTCAAGCATGCGAATCCCCATATGACTATTTTTTAGCTACAGAGTGCTATGATGTAGTACATAACTCTCATAAAATAAGCCCATAATGAATTGTGAGTTCTGAACCTCCACTATCTTTTCATTGCAAGAGTGTTGCTAATATCCTCCATCGATCTTATGCCAACACCACCTTCATATTTTGGGAGGTATAAGTTATCCACGCACTCAAATGATAATTTAATTTATCTCCTAAAGTTCCCCAAAAAAACTTTGCAGAAACTTTTTTCTATCAATTTGAGTGTATCTTTAGGTGGTCTCATAACAGATAAGAGTGTAAATAGGGAGAGATTGCAGAACACACTTAATGAGGATCATTCTTCCCCCACAAGTAAGCATCCTTCCTTGCCATCTGTTCTGTCCTTTTTAGTTATTTTGGTAACCATGTTAACAAAATGTGAGAGTTTCTTCCTCCCCACATATAGTGAGCAACCAAGATAATTAAAGGAAAAATTCTTCTCCATGAAACCTGTGACTTCTTTCATTCTGTTTATAATGCGTGCTCTTGCTTTAGGGCCAGTTAGAAAGAAACTTTTTGCATTTGTTGACCTTTTGCCTAGATGCTTTCTCTTACCTAGATCAGTTTCATGACTAGTCTCACTGACTTTCTCATAATTGTGCTCTATGACTAAAATCTTAAGAGATATCAACGATAGTAGTAATTTGTTGACTGATTGCCATGTCTCCAATCTTACTATGGTAAATGCCATGTTGCTGTTGTATATTAAGTGCCAAAGATCACTTCAAATTATACAGACACCCTAATATTAAAATTGAAACATATTGCAAGGTACTACTAGCAGTGTTAGGTTGTTACCTACACAACAATACAATGTGTTTCAACCTACTATGGATTTGAAATATGGTGGATATCTCAATTAAAGTTATTGAAATATGGATTTTAAATATGGTGTTTCAACCTATTAGCTATAGAAAGTTCAAGGGAACTCACAGTTGCACTGCGACAACGTGGTGGTCTGATATTGTGTTTGACAACTGAAGAATCAAAAATCTCATCAGCACCCAAAATTTTCAACTCATTCCAACTTTTCCTCATAGAGTTCCAGTGATAGTTCTTTTTTGCTTGTTTGAGTGTGCATTTAATTACTTATTAATGTTATGACAAATAATATGTAGGAAAAAATTGAGCTTGCTTTGAGCCAAAGTACAGTGGATCAGTCTGAAGTTTTGCCAAATGATGCTGTTGGTAAAGTTCTAAGAAAAGAGCAGTCTGGAATGGTAAGGTGCTTAGGATTATGAGCTATCCCCAACAATGTTTTTAATCATGCAAGACCTCATTTTTGTGGTATGAATGCTTCAAGTAGTGATGCTTCATGTTTGAATCATTCCCAAGATAACTACAATAAATTGTTGAATGCTCACAACAAAAGCCAAGAGAGCTACAATAAATTGTTGAATACTCACAACCAAAGGCAGAGAACTACAAAAAAGAGCGAATTCCAACAGAAAAATAATGAATGCTTTCAAGGTAAATATGATAATTAAAGAAGGGACAATACTAGAACAATTTGCGGGGTTCTTTGCTTCTCCCACTACAACAGTAAATAAACTTGTGATTTTTTTCAACTGATATTTCTTGTTTCTGGGATTATAGTTATATTTGTATTGCTCAAGAAATAACTCAAGTTATAATTAGCATTCAAAAGATTTTATTGTTTTATTTTATTTGCAGCCCAGAGATGTAGCTAGTAGATCCCTTCACCCATAGGTGCAAGAAGATCATCTGATGACAGTAATCCAAGTGACAACAATTGATGTTATTTATAATTGAATTAGATAATTAATTATGACAATGTACTTATGTGATTGGAGTGGATGTTATAATGGTTAGGGTGAATGTTTTATGTTAAAATTCAGTTTGACGCTGCTGTATGCAGCTAGAAATATTGCTATATCTGCTTTGAGTATTTTTGTAGCCCTATTATTTATATATGAAAGTAATACTTTTGTGATGCTAAATATGTTGATATTTCTAATAAGTGTTGATAAATGTTATATTTTTTTGTTAGATTATGGTGTGAACAGATTTATTAGTAGATAATATCCAAAATTCAATATTTGTATAAATGCAGTAAACGAAATTAATATGTTCAACGAATTGCGTGGGTTTTGACTACTGCAACTTGCTTTTTTTTTTTTTATAATTTAATAATCAACTTATGTCATCATTAGCATCTTAGCTTATGACAAGAATTGTGTCAATTGCGAAACTTGCGGTAGAAATTTTTTATGGGTCCGGATATTTTGGGATGTTGCAAGGCGAGGTTCTAGATGTCCTTTTTCAAAAAAGGATAGATCTGGCCATTAAAGAAAAGAAACCATATGTTATTGGATAAGAAGATTGGAAGATTCTCAACCATGTTGCTTGCGATACCATTCGATCCTTCCTTGCTAAAGAGCAGAAATATCCATACACAAAGGAAAATTCTGCAAGTAGTTTATGGAAAGCATTGGAGGATAATTTTTTGAAGAAAAACAGTCAAAATAAGTTGTACATGAAGAAGAGACTGTTTCACTTCTCATGTGTTCCTGGTACCATGATGAATGAACATATCACCAGTTTCAATATGGATACAACTTATGATGATGATGACTTGGCCTTGATGTTGTTGGCGTCACTTCCTGATGAGTACGAGCACCTTGAAACTACTCTACTTCATGGAAATGATGAAGTTTCTCTCAGAGAAGTTTGTTGGGCTTTGTAAAGCTATAAACAAAGAAAGCAAGAAAAATAGCAGGGCGTAGAAGGAGAAGCACTATTTGTGAGGGGTCGTCCTCAAAATCAAATGAGGACAAAGAAGGGGAGGTCCAAGTGAAGATCTAAGCCCAGCAAAGATGAATGTACCTTTTGCCAAGAAAAGGGGCACTGCAAGAAAGATTGTCCGAGGTTGAAGAATAAGGCTAAAAATAACAATGGAAAGGCCATTATGGATTCAAATGTAGCTGATTGTGATGATTCAGACTTTTCATTAGTTACAAAATAGGCATCAACATCATTAGACATATGATTGATGGTCTCAGCTTGTAGCTATCATATGTGTCCCAACAGGGACTGGTTCGTGGAATTTGAAGAAAGAGAATATGGAGTGATCCACACAGCGGATAATAGCCCTCTTACCTCATATGGAATTGTTTCAATACGATTAAGGAACCATAATGGAATGATTCGAACATTAACAGATGTTCGATATGTACCAGATTTAAAAAAGAATCTCATCTCTGTGGGAGCCCTAGAATCAAAAGGGTTCAAAATTGTTATAGAAAATAGAGTGATGAGAGTATGCTCTAGTGCACTAGTGGTAATGAAGGCTAATCGGAAGAACAAAAACATGTACCCCTATCGTGGTAGTGTAATTATTCGGACATCGACAGTGACGTCCAGTGACGACAAAAAGGCAAAAGCAACCAGTCTATGTCACATGCGCTTGGGACATGCTGGAGGAAAATCCTTGAAGACTCTTTCAGATCAAGGATTGTTGAAAGGAGTAAGGACTTGCAACTTGGAATTTTGCGAGCATTGTGCCAAAGGGAAACAGACAAGGGTTACATTTGGTACAACGATCCATAATACGAAAGGCATTTTGGATTATATACACTCTGATGTTTGGGGTCCTTCCAAAATACATTCAATGGGTGGAAATCACTATTTTGTAACCTTTGTTGATGATTTTTTTTCCGAAGAGTATGGGTGTATACAATGAATAGCAAAGATGAAGTGCTGGGAATTTTTCTCAAATGGAAGATGATGGTGGAGAGTCAAACAGGTAGGAGGATCAAGTGTATTCACATAGACAATGGAGGTGAATACAAAAATGGTCATGTCAACAAGGTCTGCGAAAATGATGGCATCGTCCGACACTTTACTGTCAGACATACACCACAACAGAATGGAGTGGCAGAACGCATGAATCTTACCTTGCTGGAGAAGGTACGGTGTATGTTGTCCAATGCTGGCTTGGGACAAGAGTTTTGGGCTGAGGCAATTACATATGCATTCCACCTCATTAATCATCTACCATCTGCTGCTATTGATGGCAAGACACTATTTGAAAAATGGTATGGAAAGCTTGCTGTAGATTATGACTCTTTGCACATGTTTGGCTCAATTGCATATTATCATGTGACAGAGTCAAAATTGGATCCAAGGGAAAAGAAGGCTATTTTTATGGGGATTACTTCTTGAGTCAAAGGATATCGGTTATGGTGTCCTATGACAAAGAAAGTAATATTCAGCAGGGATGTTACCTTTGATGAATCTGCTATGGTAAATAAGGTAACAAGTAAAGATACCAAACAAGATGATGGTGCTTCTAAGCTGGTAGAGTTTGAGGGAAAATTTATTTTTCCTACACAAGAAGCAGAGAAGGAAACACATGAAGATTATCCTCTGGATGGAGAGCCAGTATAGGAGATTCCAACTCAGGAACCTCAAAAACAACTTGAACCAATAGCAACCAGCAGGACAAAAAAGACAATAAAGAAACATGTTCATCTCATAGAGACAGTTGCTTTTGCAACCGCAGTTGTAGCTGATGATGTTCTTACCACTTATAAAGACGCAGTCCAAAGTTCAGAAGAAGATAAGTGGAGGATTGCCATAAATGATGAAATACAATCCATTCATCAGAACCATACATGGAGATTGGCCAATCTCCCGAAGGGAAAGAAAGCAATTGGGTGCAAATGAGTATTTGCAAAGAAGGAAGGATTTCCTAACCAAGTAGATGTTTGCTACAAAACAAGATTTGGTGGCCAAAGGATATGCTCAAAATGAGGGAATTTATTACAATAAAGTGTTTTCTCCAGTTGTAAAACATTCCTCCATTCCAATTATGTTGGCTTTGCTAGCACAGTAGGATTTGTAACTAGTTTAGATGGATGTAAAAACTGTATTTTTACATGGAAACTTGGAGGAGGAAATCTACATGACTCAGTAGAGAAAGTGACTTAATTTGTGCAAGTGATCTGCAACAGAAGGTGATGCCCATGTATAGGGTTGTGCATGCTGGAAGGTGATGCCCATGTATAGAGTTGTGCATGTTGGATCAATCATCTGAAAATCTTGCTTTCGATTTTGTAAATGTCTCCTCATTGATAGACAATTTGAATCTCGATATGAGAAATTATGCTGATGTGGTTAATATACAATGCGTTCATGTAGCTATGTCACGACCTGAATTTTTTATTCTCGGGAAGTTATGATGACGCCTCCTGATAAAAGTAAGGCAAGACAACTTTTAGTTACCTTTTTCATTAACAAGTTATATCATTTAACAATAACATGAAATCAACGGAATTAAATAAATAAGCGGAAGTCAACAATTATATAACTCAATACTATGTCTATTACAACTTTTCAAAAACTCAATACTACGTCTATTACAACTTTTCAAAAACTCAATACTACGTCTATTACAACTTTTCAAAAACTCAATACCTAGAATCTGGTGTCACAATGTCACAGACGGTCTAAGAGTACTACAAATAAAAGGTTTGAAAGAATTAAATACAATAGTCTCTGGAAATACAAGTAAGAAACAGAAAAGTTGATAGAGAGAGACACCAAGGCATGCGGACGCCTGCATGACTATCTCGGGTCGCCCTATGATCAAGAATCAGTGGCCTTACTGCGATCCAAAGTCCGCAACATTGAGGTCTGTACAAAAGAGTGCAGAGTGTAGTATCAGCACAACCGACCCCATGTGCTGGTAAGTGCCTAGCCTAACCTCGACAAAGCAGTGACGAGGCTAGGACCAGACTACCATATAAACCTGTGCAGTTAAACTATATATAACAGAAAAGAAGTACAGGAAGAAACACTCATATAGAGTTAAGTAAGGGAGGGAAAAACATGATATGGGGTATAGATGGAACAGTAACACAAGAGCATCAAATAAATATGAGGATCACCACAGTTCAATTGAAAATAGGAAGGGGAAATCATGCTGCAGGGTACAACAAGTATCAACAGGAAATCAGTCACCTAGTGTAAGATAAAGCATAAACAATCATCAATAAAGATTGGGAAAATCATAAAAATAAGTGCACGACATCATACTTCGTGCTTTTACTCTCTCTCATCAAAACATTCTACGGCATCACCCTTCGTGCTTTATGCTCTTCCTAACCCAAACATCAATCACAAGACAAATAGGGTAAGGGAATCCATAACCTTGAAGTAAAATCAAGTAACAACAAGTAATGAAAGAAACAAATATGTGTATACAACAGAAAGGAAATATAGATAATACCAGTTAATGTGGGAAGGGAAACATGATGTGGGAGGTAACAGTTCCGAATAGAAAACCTCAATAAAAGAAAGAAGCAACAAAGCCATAATGTCTACAAGAATCAGAAAACAACAATTTGCACGGTGTCACCCTTCGTGCTTTTACTCTCGTTCTTAGCAAGTCAATTGTATCATAATAATGTACACGACATCATCCTTCGTGCTTTTACTCTCTTTCCTCATAATATAGTCAATGAATATCGGTACGGAATGGTACATCGTATGGCACGAAATCACTCTTCGTGCTTTAACACTCTGTCTTACCCAAACAACAATCACAAACAAAGGTGTAAGGGAATAAACAAATAATGGTAGGAATCCCGATAAGGGAATACAATTAAATAGCTAAATTCCAGCAAGGGGACAATAACAATAAATCTCAACATCCTGGCAAGGGAGATAATTAACAAAGCAACAACATTCCGGCAAGGGAATAATTTAGTGACTCTTTCTCTTTTTTTTTACTTCTTACTTTATAACTCACTTAACCACTTGATCCAATGCTCCAAAGGGTTCAATTATCTCATATACTTTCATAATTCTTATTACACTCGAGCCAATGCTCCTCGAATTTCAAAGATCACAATTTCTTTCACATGTTCGTTACAACATATAAAAATTATCATTAAGGCATGAAAGATACAACAAAATCAAAATATTCGCAATATAAAGACTCACAGTCATACAATAGACACCAACATATAGATACTCGTCATCATGAATATACGTCGTTCTTGACAATGAGTACGTAGAAAATAAGACTCAACTCTTAATCTCTCGAGCTAAGGTTAGACCAAACACTTACCTCAAACTTCCATGGCAAAATCAATCATCAAATACAGCTTTCCCTCTCGAATTCAGCTCCAAATCGATTGTATCTATACAATAATAACTTCAATACATGAATAAATTCTAAAAAATGCGAACCCAATGCCTAATTATAGTTTTAAGCATTCTTCCCAAAATTCTAGAAGATGTCAAAAAGCAAGGTCTAAATCAAGAAATATCAAAAAGCCCTAACTCTACCCAATTCTCTAATTTCTACCCTTAATTACATGTTTTAGACCTAATAATTTAGAAGATGTTGATGAAAAATGAAAGAAACGAGTTAAAGATTACTAACCTACAAGTTAATGGTGAAAAGATGCTTCAAAAGTCTCCTTAGAACCTTGGAGAAGAAGAAGTTTGTGAAGTCTTGTAAATTCTGAAATTGTTCTATTTTGGAGTTTCAAAAAAACATACTGGGCAAATTAATCCTACGCGTTCGTGATGGGACCCTCGTGTTTGCGATGGTCCAGGTCTAAAGACATTCACGTTCGCGACATAGCGACTCGCATTCGCGGAGAGTTACCTCCTTGAGCCTCGTGTTCGCATCCTTAAGGTCGTGTTCCCATAGCTATAGAACCCCACCCCCACCTAGGCTCACTTTTGCCTCCACGTTCGCGAAGCTAGGAATGCATTCACAAATGTATAACCCCCGCTCCGACCTGGTTAACGCGTTCGCGTAGAAGGAAATCTATTTCAACGAATTTTACTCATCGCGTTCGTGAGGGTTCTCCGCGAACACGAAGAAGACCATACCAGAAATGAAACCTACAATTTTCATAAGTCCAAAACCACTCCGAAATACTCCCGAGCCCTCGGGGCTCCTAACCAAACACATGCACTAACTTAATAACATCCTATGAACTTAACAATGCGATTAAGTGAGACGGACCTGGAACCGTACCGCGGCGCTACGCGCCCGCGCGACGCCCGAGGCGTCCCATACCACCCGATGACTCGCCCGTCCGAATAGCGTACAGACTGGTTTCGCCCTGCCATGGGCTCATCAGGGAAGCGGCAATAGCTCCCGACCAGCTGTGCCCCCCGTATGCTTCAGCTCCCTTCATAGTCATGTCCAAGACAAGCGACATGCTCCCCAAACTTAATCGGGTCGGCATGCCTAACTCGGCCAAGCCAATACGCAACTAGGGTAGAGCGCCTTATGGCTAGAGACGCCTCCCCTCCCCAAGGCAGTTTGATGCCAGTCAGCACGCACGCTTTGACGCCAATACAACGCCGTCCATAGTCACTACTCTGAGGCCGTGACAACTCAAATCTAAAAAATAACATCAAAACAATGAATCCAACCTCAAAATCAAGAGGTTTTTTTTCCCTCAAACTTCATTAAGTTCAAATGTAGAACTTTAAGACTGAAACACGTCAAACGATGTCCGATTTTAACCAAACTTTACAGAAACACCTTAAATCATATATAAGACCTGTACCGGGTTCCGAAATAAAAATACGAGTCCGATACCAACACATTCTAATCAAATTTCATTTCAATTTTCCTTAATATTTTTAGAAAAACAATTTTCTTTAAAAAATTATTTCTCAGGCTCGGGACCTCGAAATTCAATTCCGGGCATATGCCCGAGTCCTATATATTCTTAGGGACCCTCCTGGACTGTCAAATTATGAGTCCGGGTGCGTCTATCCCAAATGTTGACCAGAGTCAAATCTATTCATTTTAGTATCAAAATTTAGCATTTTTCATAGAATTTCATATTTAAGCTTTTCGGCTATGCACTCGGACTACATACACAAACCGAGGAAACTCTAAAAAATATTTTTAAGGCCCTAGAAGCACAGAATGGATAAGAAAATAGGTGATTACCCTGCGGGTCGTCACATTCTCCACCTCTAAAATAACTGTTCATTCTCGAACAGACAGAAGAAGGAAATACCTGAGTTGGGGAATAGATAAGGACAACGGATCCGCATATCGAACTCGGACTCTGAGGTTGATTCCTCATGAGGTTGACCTCTTCACTGAACACGAGCAGAAGGGAAACTCTTGGATATCAACTGACGAACCTGCCGGTCTAGAATAGCTACCGGCTCCTCCTCATACGACTAGTCCTTGTCCACTAACCATTTAAGCATGGACACATAAAATACTAGATGCAGGCTGATAACTCGGAGGCCATGCATGGTTGATAACTCGGAGACAATGCAAGTATATAAGCCACCTCTCCCACTTTATCAAGAATCTCAAATGGGCGAATGAACCTAGGGCTAAGCTTAACCTTCTTCCTAAATCTCATCACGCCTTTCATAGGCGACACTCGGAGCATTACCCGCTCACTAACCATGGAAGCTACATTTTGAACCTTACGATCGACATAGCTCTTTTGCCTGGACTGGCTGTACGAAGCCTATACTGAATGATCCTGACCTTGTCCAAAACCTCATGAACCAAATCTGTACCCAACAACCGAGCCTCTCAAGGCTCAAAGCATCCAACCGGAGTTCGACACCCCCTACCATATAAAGCCTCATAAGGAGCCATCTGGATACTCGACTGGTAGCTGTTGTTGTAGGCAAACTCTACTAAAGGCAAGAACTGATCCCACGAACCTCCAAACTCAATAACACAAGCCCAAAGCATATCCTCCAATATTTGAATAGTCCGCTCAGACTGCTCGTCTGTCCGAGAATGAACTGATGTAATCAACTCAACCTAGGTGCCCAATTCTCGCTGAAATGCTCTGCAGAAATGTGAGGTAAACTGCGTACCTAGGTCCGAAATGATAGACACAGGCACACCATGAAGACGAACAATCTCCTATACATAAATCTCAGCTAACCTGTCGGAAGAATAGGAGACTGCCATAAGAATGAAATGCACTAACCTAGTCAGCCTATCTGTTCGAAAATACGCTTAACGCTAGAGGGGGGGTGAATAGCGTTATAATAAAAAACAGCGTAAACTTGCGGAATTTAAAAATTGCAGGAATGAAATAAGTGCGATAAGTAAATAATAAAGAACGAACGCACCGATGTTATCCTGGTTCACCACAACCCGTGGCTAGTCTAGTCCTCGAGAGACTCTCTCGAGATTTTCACTAACTTCGTTAAGCTTACGGGTGCTTAACAAACCGTTACAAACTGAGAACTTGAGTCACACAAGCCTCAACAACCTTTGCTCGAAGATACAACACTTCAAGACTTCAACCAAAGGAATCACAACGTTCCTTCTTACAATACAAGGGATTAACACTTCCCTTCAAGTGTATAAAAACACTTTGCACTCAAAACAAGACTCTCCTTAAGAGTAGATATGAGTAAAATAAATACGCTCAAGAACGCAACAACTTTCGTCAAAAATTTGGCTCTCAAAAACCTATGCAATGAATAGAAAATGATGAATAAGAGAGTATGCAAGCTTTAGCAATAATATGATCAGTTGTTGTGTTTAGAAGACTGATTTGAAGATGTATTTTAAGTGTCAAAAATATGCATAACCGTTGCCTAATTGCCAATTAAGAATTGTTGATTTTGTGCTACGACAATCGATTGTCTAATTGGCACAATCGATTGTTTTCCAATCGTTCCAAAAATCATTCCCAGATTTTACGCAGCATAATCGATTATCTAAGACGTATAATCGATTACTGGCAACGTTCAAAAAATTATTTCCAGATTTTACTTAAAACAATCGATTATCAGAAATATACAATTGATTACTTGGCAACGTGCAAAAAATCTTTTTCAGATTTTACTTAAAACAATCGATTATCAGAAATATACAATCGATTACTTGGCAACGGTCATTTACATAATCGATTATGCTATATGGACAATCGATTATTTTTCAGTCTTGAAAAATCTAATTGACACTGCCTCAACACAATCGATTGTCATATGGTACACAATCGATTGTCATGCAGATTTCAAAAATCTGATGGACACTGCCTCAACACAATCGATTGTCATAAGGTACACAATCGATTGTCTTGCAGCTGCCTTAACATAATCGATTATCATAAGTACATAATCGATTATCTTTGTCCAGATTTTAGAGGCATGTTTAAAAATCATTTTGCTAAAATAAATATGCATGATTTAAAATTATTTTGCTCTAAATTAAATATGCATGATTTGATAAAAATGTTTTTACGAGAGAAGCCAGGTCTTGAGTTAAATTGTCGGATCAAGATCACAATTAAAGAGCGACTCATGTATAACTTTGTTTAATCTTGATCTTTGTTTGTCTTGTGCTTGAACTTCGCTACGTGACATTTGCGCGCTTGTGCTTGGACCTCGTCATATGTCAATTGCGCATCGTTTGTCATTTATCAAAACCTACAACTATGAACACACGTTTAGCTTAGTGCCTTGAAAACGTGTTTCAACAATTTCCCCCTTTTTGATAATGGCAAACCTTAATCGGGATATGCATATTAGGTAATTCATAATGACGATCCAAGACAAGTATATTATGCAATTAGTTCCCCCTCAACATATGAATTCCCCCTCAATTTGTGCCAATAAGTATTAAGTGCATAGCCCATATTCTTCCCCCTTTTCACATTAGCAAAAAATTAGAATAAGTAAATAACTTGTTTTATTGATTAATCAAAAATATGATTACATAAAGGAGACAATAAAAGATAGAATAATGATCTAGAAAAGCAAATAAAGACATTATTCATTATTATCATTTTCCGTCTCGTCATCCGGCACTGCTTCATAAGGAACAAGTCCAGCATATGGATAGTGAATATGATCAAAATATCCATGGATCTCATATGTCAATCGATTGACGGAGGTGGACAAAGAAGCAAGTTGGTCGGAAATAGCTTGAAGTGTGGGAGCTTGAGGATGACGCGTTTGAGGAGTTGGAGGAGGAGCAGGAGCTGCGTGTTCGCCGTCATGGGGAAAGGAGGATTCGGAAATTTCCCATTTCTTGGTGCTCTTTATGAGAGGACCGATAGGGGTGTTGAACCCGGAAGCTTCAAGAAAATTCATTATAAGGAGGGCATAGGGAAGTGGTCTATCGTCCCCAACGGCATCAAGCATGTGAATTTTGACGAACTTGCACCAATTGATGCGAGCCCCGGTGATAATGGCGTGCATGAGTTCTGCGTCCTCTTGGGAGAGAGTGGTATGATTATGTTTGCGTGGTTTGAGGACTCGGGTTATGAAGTAGAAAATTAAACGATATTCGGGGAGCATGCCCGTAACGGTAGGACGGCGATTGGATAGATTAGGATCATATGCTCCAAGTCCTATTTGGTTTAGGAGAATTCGTTCATCAAATAAGGCGCCGGCTTCTCTAATGTAGAGAGAAATGTCTTCCCCATTTCGAGGAAGGTGAGAAATAGATTGTAAGTTTTCCTTGTTAAAAGAATTTCAACCCCATTTATGTTTGACACAAGATCACCATCGGTGTCCTCATGAAGATTTGAATAGAACGCTTGAATCAAGAGAGGATTAATATGAGGATAGGTAAGATATAGGAAATCAAGGAGTTGGCATTCCCTAAGTATGTTTGCGGTTGCAGCGGGGGCGCTGGATTCAAGATATTTGCTGGTGGAATAACGAGGAGGAAGAATTTCTCGTTTTTCAAATTTTGTCAAGAATCTAGTTAGCTCGGTTTCAGAGTTAAACCGTAAAAGAGACCCATCTTGGTAAGGGAAATTGGGAGGAGGAGGAGCAGCTGAAGAAGATGCACCATGTCTGCCGGAACGAGGGCGTTTGGTGTGTCTGCTCGTTATTTTAAATAAGTAGTAATAGCTTTTGTAAGAAATTTGAGAGATTTTTGAACGTATGGGAGATAAGATTGATGCTTGAGTGAAGAAATTGACGACATATGGTACCTATTTATAATGAGAAGGATGACATTGCATTTAAGGTAACAATCTGCAGAAATTTAAGAGGCAAAAATGGTCAGAAACGGTAAAAAAATTTGCACTGTCCGTTACACAATCGATTATGGAATCAAAACAATCGATTGTTATGGAGTTTTTGAAATGTACTTGGAAATGACACAAAAATCGATTGTGGGAATCTTGCAGGACCCAAACGGTAACAAAGATTTTGAATTACTGACTGAAGATAATCGATTGTTGAATTATGGTAATCGATTGTTCTGACACAGTGTGCATAGTGATTTTCTGACTTCGGAACGATTTTACTTATGAGACAATCGATTGTTTTAGAAAGGCAGTAATGAATATCCGAGACGGTAATCGATTATACAGTAAAAAATTGATTATTTAATTAACATCAAAAACCTGCAAGGCACAAAAAAAGATTAAACAATATGTTGATTTTCCGTCATAATAAGCATAAGACGTAAATAATCGATTAGTGATACTTGCTAATTGATTTTCCGGCACAGTAAGCATGAGACATAAAGGAATGATAATCGATTATTGACTGTAACTATCGATTGTTCTACACCATTTCCTTATAATTCCCCCTGCCTTTAGGGCGATACCTGCAAAAGAGAATTAGACGTCTCCGACGCTCAAGTTAGTAATTTGTAAACAAATAATGACTTAGATCAATGTGAAGTCAAGAGTTCCGAGTTTACTATAGATTCGGAAAAGAATTTTTTCGCTAGAAGGCCTTGTGAAGATGTTGGCCAATTGAGAACGTGATCTCTTAAGAAGTGTGTCCTAAGGTGTTCTTAAGAGTGTTTGCTTTGATCATTAACAAGAGGGTTAAGTATAGTAGATTCATAAGTTTTAAGGTTACCTCTTAATCCATCGATGGTGACATTTGAAATGCCAATAGACTCTTGAATCACGTCGGCCTTGGAGCGCCATTCCGGAGTGAGACTTCGGAGAATTTTTTGGACAAGTTCCTTATCCGTGAAGGTCTTCTTATGAGCATGTAAGTCATTAACGATTTTTGAAAATCGTTCGAACATGTCATCGACCCTTTCACCTTCCTTCATGTGAAACAGTTCATATGCATGGGTTAGAAAATTAACTTTAGCCTCTCTTACCTGGTCCGTACCTTCGTACGTGATTTCCAGCTTATCCCACATTTGCTTCGCTGTTGTGCAACATGATATTTTTCTGTAATCATCAGCGTTTACAGCATAATATAATAAGTTGATGGCATTAGCGTTGTTCTGCACTTTTCGGATGTCATCCGCATCGTATTCATCTTCGGATTTTGGAACCCATTCTTTTCCAACCTTTTTGGTTGGAATTTGTTCTCCCTTCATTATAACCTTCCACAAATGAAAACTATTCGATTGAATGAATATTCTCATCCTTTCCTTCCAGTACGTATAGTTTGTGCCGTCGAATAGTGGTGGTCGGGGGGAGCATTGTCCTTCACCTATTCCTGCAAAAGAATCACGAGTAGAAGCCATGGATTGTTTCTCTCAGACGGTTAAGTTTTTCAGAGAGTTGGGCTCTGATACCAATTGTTAGAATATACGCTTAACGGTAGAGGGGGGGTGAATAGCGTTATAATAAAAAATAGCATAAACTTGCGGAATTTAAAAATTGCAGGAATGAAGTAAGTGCGATAAGTAAATAATAAAGAACGAACGCACCGATGTTATCCTTGTTCACCACAACCGGTGGCTAGTCCAGTCCCCGAGAGACTCTCTCGAGATTTCCACTAACTTCGTTAAGCTTACGGGTGCTTAACAAACCGTTACAAACTGAGAACTTGAGTCACACAAGCCTCAACAACCTTTGCTCGAAGATACAACACTTCAAGACTTCAACCAAAGGAATCACAACGTTCCTTCTTACAATACAAGGGATTAACACTTCCCTTCAAGTGTATAAAAACACTTTGCACTCAAAACAAGACTCTCCTTAAGAGTAGATATGAGTATAATAAATACGCTCAAGAACGCAACAACTTTCGTCAAGAATTTGGCTCTCAAAAGCTTACGTAATAAATAGAAAATGATGAATAAGAGAGTATGCAAGCTTTAGCAATAATATGATCAGTTGTTGTGTTTAGAAGACTGATTTGAAGATGTATTTAAAGTGTCAAAAACATGCATAACCGTTGCCTAATTGCCAATTAAGAATTGCTGATTTTGTGCTACGACAATCGATTGTCTAATTGGCACAATCGATTGTTTTCCAATCGTTCCAAAAATCATTCCCAGATTTTACGCAGCATAATCGATTATCTAAGACGTATAATCGATTACTGGCAACGTTCAAAAAATCATTTCCAGATTTTACTTAAAACAATCGATTATCAGAAATATACAATCGATTACTTGGCAACGTTCAAAAAATCTTTTTTAGATTTTACTTAAAACAATCGATTATCAGAAATATACAATCGATTACTTGGCAACGGTCATTTACATAATCGATTATGCTATATGGACAATCGATTATTTTTCAGTCTTGAAAAATCTAATAGACACTGCCTCAACACAATCAATTGTCATAAGGTACACAATCGATTGTCATGCAGATTTCAAAAATCTGATGGACACTGCCTCAACACAATCGATTGTCATAAGGTACACAATCGATTGTCATGCAGATTTCAAAAATCTGATGGACACTGCCTCAACACAATCGATTGTCATAAGGTACACAATCGATTGTCTTGCAGCTGCCTTAACATAATCGATTATCATAAGTACATAATCGATTATCTTTGTCCAGATTTTAGAGGCATGTTTAAAAATTATTTTGCTAATATAAATATGCATGATTTAAAATTACTTTGCTCTAAATTAAATATGCATGATTTGATAAAAATGTTTTTATGAGATAAGCCAAGTCTTGAGTTAAATTGTCGGATCAAGATCACAATTAAACAGCGACTCATGTATAACTTTGTTTAATCTTGATCTTTGTTTGTCTTGTGCTTGAACTTCGTTATGTGACATTTGCACGCTTGTGCTTGGACCTCGTCATATGTCAATTGCGCATCGTTTGTCATTTATCAAAACCTACAAATATGAACACACGTTTAGTTTAGTGCCTTGAAAACGTGTTTCAACACTATCAACAATGACCCATACTTCGCCGTACTTCTTCAGAGTCAGTGGAAGTTCAGTAACGAAGTCCATTGTGATCCGCTCCCACTTCCACTCGGGAAGCTCAATCTTCTGAAACAATCATTAAGGCCTCTGATACTCATACTTAACCTGCTGACAATTTAAACACCGGGCCACATATGTGACAATACCCTTCTTTATTCTATGCCATCAATGTTGTCGCAGCAAATCCTGATACATCTTCGCAATGCCCAGATGAATAGAATACAGGGAACTATGAGCCTTCTGTAGAATCAACTCTCGAAGCCCATCCTCATTGGGCACACAAACTCGCCCCTGCAATCTCAATCCTCAATGAGCGTCTAAGGAAACCTTCTTGGCACCTCCTCACTGCACCGTGTCTAAGGACACACAAATAGGGATCATCAAACCGCCAATCCTGGATATGCTCCGATTATGAAGAACGAGCAACCGTTCAAGCTAATACTCGACTAGGCTCAGAAATATCCACCTCACGAATTGATTGGCCAAGGCCTGTACATCTAAAGCAAACAACCTCTGACTGGCAGGAAAGAATAGAAGTGAAACTTTTCCTAACTCTAACACCTCTGGAGATAAATACAGACGTCTCCGTACTGATTCCTCAAACTCTACTAAGCTTATATGTGAACTGTGAGACACATGTAACCTAGAGCTCTGATACCAACTTGTCACGACCTGGATTTCCTACCCTCAGGAGTCATGATTGTGTCTACTAATAAGAGCTAGGCAAGCCAACCTTTAGTAACCTTTTTCATTAAGAAGTTACATCATTTAACAATTATCAGTGATAATATGAAAACAGAAGAATTAAATAAATAAGCGAAAGTAAAAAATTATATTACTATGTCTATTACAGCTTTTCAAAACCTCAATACCCAAAAACTGCTGTCACGGTGTCACAGACAATCTGAGAGATAGTGCAAATTATGGATTGAAAGAATTAAGCACAACAGTGTCTCTGGAAATATATGTAAGAAATAAGAAAGTCGATAAATGGAGAAACCAAGGCTGCGGACGCTTGCAGGACTATCTTGGATCGCTCAATGATCAAGAATCAGCGGCCTCACTACGGTCCAAAGTAGACAACACTGAGGTCTGCAAAAAAGAGTGCAAACTGCAGTATCAGCACAACCGACCCCATGTGCTAGTAAGTCCTAGTCTAACCTCGGCGAAGTAGTGATGAGGCTAGGACCTGACTACCAAATAAACATGTGTAGTTTACCTATATACGACAAAAAAGAAGTACAGAAAGAAACAGTCATATACAGTCAAGTGTAGGAGGGGAAAACCTGATGTGGGGGAAACATCGAACAGTAACAGAAGAGCATCAAATAAATATGAGGATCACCACAGTTCAATTGAAAATAGGAAGGGAAAATTATGTTGCGGGGTACAACAAGTAACAACAGGAAATCAGCCATTTAGTATAGATAAACCGTAACATAATCATCAATAAAGATTGGGAAAATAAAAAAACAAGTGCACGGCATAACCCTTCGTGCTTTTACTTTCTCTCACCAAAATAATACGCGACATCAACCTTCGTGCTTTAGGCTCTTCCAAATGCAAAAACTAGTCACAAGACAAATAGGGTAAGAGAATCTATAACCTTGAAGTAAAATCAAGTAACAACAAGTAATTAAAGAAACGAATATGTGTATTCAACAGAAAGGAAATAAAGAAATAACCAGGCAATGTGGGAAGGGGAAACATACTGTGGGGACGTAACAGTTCGGAATAGAAAAACTTAGTAAAAGAAAGAAGTAACAAACCTTTAATGTCAACAAGAATCAAAAATCAACAATTTGCACGACATCACCCTTCGTGCTTTTAATCTCGTTCTTACCAAGTCAATTGTATTATATTAATGTGCACGACATCACTCTTGGTACTTTTACTCTCTTTCCTCAAAATATAGTCAATAAATATCGGTACGGTATGGTACATCGTACGGTATAACATAATCCTTCGTGCTTTACACTCTTTCCTCACAATAGCAAACATCGCATGGCATCACCATTCGTGCTTTAACACTCTGCCTCACCCAAATAACATCACAAATAAAGAGGCAAAGGAATGGACAAACAATAGTAGGAATCCCGGCAAGGGAATACAAGTAAACAACTATATCCCGGCAAAGAAATAATATCATTAAATCTCAATATCCCAGCAAGAGAGATAATCAATGAAGCAACAAAAATTCCGACAAGGGAATAATTCAGTAACTCTCTCTCTTTCTTTCACTTCTTACTTTATAACTCAATTTGTCACTTGAGCCAATGCTCCAAAGAGTTCAATTATCTCATATACTTTTACAATTCGTATTACAACTCGAGCCAATGCTCCTCGAAGTTGAAAGATTACAATTTCTTTCACATGCTCTTTACAACATATAGAAATTTTTATTAAAGCATGAAAGGTGCAACAAAATTAGAATATCCGCAATATAAAAACTCACGGTCATGCTGGACACCAACGTATAGATACTCGTTACCTGGCCTATACGTCGTACTCAACAATTAGCACGTAGCAAATAAGACTCAACTCCTAATCCTTCAAGCTAAGGTTCGACCAAACACTTACCTCAAACTTCCACGGCCAAATCAAAACAATGAATCTAACCTTGAAATCAAGAATCTAACCTTGAAATCAAGAGTTTTTTTCCTCAAATTTCATTAAGTTTAAAATTTAGAACTTTAAGCCTGAAACACATTAAACAATGTCTGATTTTAACCAAACTTTACAGAAATACCTTAAATCATATATAAGACCTATAACGGGCTCCGAAACCAAAATACGGGCATGATACCTATACGTTCTAATCCAATTTCATTTAAATTTTCCTTAATATTTTCAGAAAAATAATTTCCTTTAAAAATTCATTTCTCGAGCTCGGGACCTCGAAATTCGATTCCGGGCATACGCCTGAGTCCTATATTTTCCTATGAACCCTCTGGGACCGTCAAATCACGTGTCCGGGTCCGTTTACTTGAAATATTGACCGGAGTCAAATTTAATCATTTTAACATCAGAATTTAGCATTTATTACAGAATTTCATATTTAAATTTTTTGGCTACGCGCCTGAACTGTCCAAGCAAATCAAGGCGAGTCGAAATAAGTTTTCAAAGCTTCGAAAGCACAGAATGTATAAGAAAACAGGTGATGACCCTTTGGGTCGTCATACTTATGAATACAACTAGATACATACGAATACAACATCATACATATAAAATAACTTGAATAATTATGAATAAATATAAGTTTCTTTGAATGCATATTGATACAATAATTATTACCTTTTCGTGTTATGTATATAATATTTTTTTGCGTCAACTGCCTTAACATCGACACATGAACAACCATTCATATGTTTTTTCCTATTTGAAGAAACTGGATTTTTTTGTTTCTTTCGAAATTTCTCAACTTGGACTTTTTTCGATTTGTCATTCTGTAATTTAATTCTTTTCTCTGAAGCTGTAGTTGCTGATAAACATGCAAAATTCGACTCCACTTGAGTTATTTGCAATGCGAAAGAGGGCCCATCAAAATTGAGAATTTTTGTGGGTATACCTTTGGTTATCATCGTATGTGGCGTTGTATCCGACATTGGAGAGAAAAATCAAAGCTTCCCGGTGAGTAAACAATATCGATCGTTATTGTTTCAGAAACAAACTAAAATCTGTCTCAAAATTAGAGAAACAAAATAATGATATCAAAATCTAAGAATTAAACTTACCCTAAGAACTTGTATCGGCTCTAAAACAGTGATTTTAGAGATATGCGAAATGGGGAGTGATAATGGCGGAGACCAAGAGCATTTGGGTGGGAGAATAGTTATGAATCATGGGTTTGTGGGAGAAGAGAGTAAAGTGTATGCATAAAGAGATAGAGAGAGAGGGAGAGAGAACGTGCTTAGAGCAGATATACGGTGATTATGTGAGAGAAAAGACTAAAAAGGAGAGAGAAAAATATTATTTAGCATATATGGTGGCTTAAATGTAGGATGTAACTATAATTAGGTATTTTGCTATAAATGATATCTATAGGATGTAATATTTTAAAATGGTATTTATTTAAAATAAATAGGGTACTAAAGTTTTCTATAGGGTAGGGTGTAAAATTTTCAAATTTTATTAGGGACATGAGTCGACCCGGACCACATGATATGCTCACTTTCAACATCGCGATTAGTTGAAATATTATAATGTTAATTTTGGGTAAAAAGAAAATTAAGAAAATCAATTATTGATTTGTCTTTATGATTTCTCATGACCCCTCCAATACTCCCAGCACCTTGATCCATCTTTATTCAATTTATAACAATCTTTTCTAGGTGGAACCCATTCTATATATATATTTATACTAATTGTTTTCTTTTTTGGCAATCCACTAGCATAGCCTATGACTAATTTTTTTGTTAATAAAAACGAGAATTACAAAAATTGCAATGAAATAACCTTTTCTGGAGGTTTTACGTAATGGAAATAATAAAGTTTGACTGTTACATAAATCCTATTACCTAGATTAAGTAAAATACTCAAGCTTGGTATCACAAAATGTATACTAAAATCAAACAAATGAGTGCAAGTCTTGTAATTGTATGGTTGTTCAATGCTTGCTCTATTGTGCATGTGCAATGACACCTTTCCTTCCTCAAAGGAATGGACACAATGTGCTAATACCACCCAAAGAGGTCGTAGTGAGTGGCAATGCAGTAGTACACGGACACTTTGATGCCATGAAGATACCCTTTCATCCATTAACCTGCCCCACCATTTGAGTTCCAGTTGTATGGGTTGGTCTTGCATCTTCCAGTTCATTATTGAAGTCTTAATGGTCATCACATTAAACATATCATGCTTACTTACTGTTTGTTTCCAACTGCCCATGTTTCCTTTTGCATTGACTAATAATTCACTTGAACATTTCAATGAGAAGTCCCAAAGCCTAGTAAGGTTGATTGTGATGCACCAAAGTGTTCCAATTTTCAAAGCTGCATTGGACTATATTGAAAATACCATCCCATGGTAGCATAGCATGGATGAAGATCTTGTACATCAAATAAAGCTGCTCGTCGAGGGTTAGTTCTCAATGTCGACTTCCAATTGTCCAGTTCTCGTTTTGCTTTGTGTAACTCTACAAAAAAGAAAACTATGTTCGATAAAGAGATCATTAGTGAATGTTGGCTTGTTTTCTGGATTCTCCATTTGGTAAAGGCGGTAACAACACATGTCTTCATGAAACCATTAAAAATTGATATGATCTGCTCATGTTTTCCTCGATTTCTCGTGAATGCCAGCAAACTTGTTGTAAACCCATAGACCAATGTAACCACACATTTCTCAGACTTGCATTAATGTCCAGCATCTCGTTTTCCTTGATGCTGTCCTCTTGGTCACCCACAGTCGTGCATTCTTGATCTCCTTCATGTGCAAAAGTTTGAAGCAAGTGTTGGTATTTAATTTGTGGTTGAAAATTGTGCTCCAGCATTTTATGAAATGCAGCGTGGTTCTGCAGAAGCATTCGTGAAGGTCCCAATGAGCACTCTCCCCATGCAAAATCTGGTTGTCGTATGCTGCAAAAACACCTGTGTATGACCGAAAGAGCAATGCTTTTTCCCATGGAATTATGCGTGAGATGTCCCAATTTCTATTTTCCTTGTTGCGTGATTTCCACAGCATGTTCAATAGTCAATTTCCACGCTCCATTTTGATCTCCTACTTCGCCTGCTCCGGCCTTGGTAATAGCCACCACACCAGCAGCATTCTCTAGTCAAGCATGTGTTGAAGAGAAAAGCAGACATGCTGCTCCAGTTTGAACCCCAGCATGCTCCAACATTGGGAATTGCCACTGTACTCCATGCGTTGCCTTTTGTGAAGCGTGCTCCAGCATTGTGCATTGTGACCACTTTTCCTCCTAGTTCCTTGCCACTTTCACTATTATGTATGGACATTGCATCTTATCTTCATTAATAATCCTCCTTCCTTTTGAGTCCATATCCCTGAATCCATGACATTCAATATTTCCTTCATCTAGAGCATAGTTAGCAAGGTGGTCTGGTAATGAATTCCCTTCTCTGAATATGTGTGTGACTTTTATGATATAAGTCATAAAATCTCCTTTACTTGTTCAGTAATACACCAAGGATGCTTCCATGATTCCTCAATAACGTTCCTTAATAGCAAGGAATCTGTCTGCAGCCATATCTGGAAAAAATTAAGATTTTTGCATATCTTCAATGCCTCCACAATAGCTACTGCTTCTGATTCATTGTCGGATCCCTCGTTAATTTCTCTTCCTTATGCATATATCAAATCACCCCATCTCTTAGATAGAAACCAATTGAACTCCTCCCCGGGTAGCTCCATCAGTATTCACTTTGATCCACCCTCTTGGAGGAAATTCCCATAGCACTTTATCATATTTCAATCGATGTGTGTATTGCTCCATCATTGTCAGTAAGTCCAGCCACTTGTAAGGCACATGTAGTCCGGGCTTTTTCAGTTGGATTAGAGCTTGAAGCGTAGATGAAACCTAGTAAATAACTCTGCTTACTGACATTGCTTCTCCATATTTCAAACTCTTTCTTCTCTTCCATAACTCCCATACAATGCATGCTGGTAAAGCTTGCAAGACTGGCTTCAATCTAGGTACAACTAATGCCGTCAAACACTTTGTAATTGCTTGTTGTAAAAACAACCCTTCTAATGCAATTCCTGCTCTCCTCATGAAGTAACTCCAAACACTCCTAGCTGCATTGGATGTGAAGAACAAACGTACTAAAGACTCCTCCTTAGGATTAGCACATCACCAACATTTAGATGCCATGGAGTATCCTATTCTACGCAAGAAATCATCTAGTGGCACTTTGGCTTTCCACACCTTCCACAGGAAGAAAGATATCTTGAATGGTTAGCCTTTGACCCATATCATCTTGTAAGCTAGCCTTGGATTGTCTCTTATTCCTAGGTAATCCCATGCAGATTTCACTGAAAAATGTCCCCTTGTTTCAAGCATCCAGAATGGAGTATCTAACTCTACACATTCTTTTGGTGGTCTAATATTCTGTACAATATGGTTTGCCAAATCTTCAGGTAGAGTTTTAAATAATTTTTCCAAATCCCACATACCATTTTCAACCATATCATTGACATTGTGAATGTCTTCATCAACGACAAACTGTGTAGGCACTTGGAAATATAAGGCTCCCATCTCGGTCCAATTGTCGAACCAGAATTGAGCCGATCCCATTCTCAATTTCCAGTAGATTTGATGCTCAATCAAGTCACTGCACTCAAGCATTTTTCTCCGCATGTGGGATCTACCCTTCCACAGTACAATTACATGATTTAATTTCTTGCACAACTTTTGACAAATAAATGCACTCCATAAGCTGGGATTTTTCATGAAATTCCACCACAATTTGCAGAACAGTACCTTGGATACATCATGAAGTGATCTGAAACATATACCCCCTACTCATAAGGCATACATAGGTTAGTCTATGATGACCAATGTCTTGAGCTTCCTCCCACATTGCTGCTCCAGAAAAATTTGGTAAAAATTCTATGTAATTTGTTGATCACATAGCTTGGTGGATTAACTGCTGACAACATATGAATTGGGATACTCTGTAGGACATTTGCGATCAATACAGCCCTACCTCCTACAGATAGGAGTTTGCCTTTCCACGACAGCATTTTGTCCTTAACCTTAGTAATTAATCCTTGGTAATAATCACTCCTTCTTCTGGCATAAAAAATAGGACATCCAAGATAGGTCATAGGGAAACATTGTCTTCCTATACCAGTAATCCTTTCCACCTTGTTAATCACCTCATTATCCGTTAAATGATGCAGATATATGGCTGATTTGGCTTTGTTCACCAGTTGACCAGATGATGATTCATAAGCTTGCAGAACCTCCATCACAAGTCTCAATAAAGTTGCATCAGATGAGCAGAAAATGATTGTATCATATGCACATGCAAGATGGTTTATTTTTGGGCTCCATTTTGGTAGTCCAAATCCACAGAAATACAGGTTAGTATGCAATGAGTTCAAACCTCGAGACAATGCTTCTGCTGCTAGAATGAATAAGGTTGGTGACAGAGGGTCTCCCTGCTTAACTCCCTTGATGATTTGAAAAAACCATTTGGCTAACCAATAATAAGAATAAAGTACCAATTATTACCAATCAAATCAAATATCAAGCCAATAAAATCTTCAGAAAATCCCATCTTCCTTAGCATTTTATGTTAGGATTTATGCCCGTCACTAGAGGGGGGATGAATAGTGCGGCACGAGAATATTGATAAATATTGCGGAATTATTGCAGGAATAAAATAAATTCAGTAATTAAAAGATTAAGGAAAGAACACACCGAATTTATCCTGGTTCACCACAACTTGTGGTTAGTCCAGTCCCCGAGAGACTCTTTCGAGATTCCATTTACTCCGTTAAGCTTACGGGTGCCTAACAAACCGTTACACTTTGCTCGTAGATGTACACTCTATAAGACTTCAACTTGCTGGAGGATACCGCACCTCAAGACTTCACCTTGCTCGTGGATACCGCACCACAAGACTTCACACACTAAGATTTAGGGTACTTAGCAAACCCGACAATCAATGAGAAGATATGGTTTTCTCAAACACCTTTCTCTTTTACAACAAGAACTCTCTTATAAGAGTAGATAAAGAGATACAATATTAGCTCTATGAACAACTCAAAGTTGTCTCTCAAATGGCTCAACAAAAGCTCTATAATGATGCACAAATGATATCAATATGTATATGAATAATGAGAGGTGTTGTGTGTTCCAATTCAGCTCAAAAGACCTCTATTTATAGGTGGTAGAAGTAGTATGTCCGTTGCTTAATTGGCAATCAATTATGCTGATTTTATGCCAAGATAATCGATTATCAGATTTGGATAATCGATTATCAGCTTAACGTTACAAAATCGGAAGCTGATTCTGCTCTAGAATAATCGATTACTGATATTGCATAATCGATTACTTTTTACAGCATTCAAAAATTTTGGCAACGGATACAAGATAATCGATTATTCAATTCTGATAATCGATTATTTTGCTGTTTTGTAAATTTCGGTTTTACATTTTCTTAACATAATCGATTATCAAAAAGACATAATCGATTATTTCTGTCCAGATTTGAAAAACATGTTTAAAATTCATTTTGGCTAAAATGAAAACGTTAAGATCATTTTGTTTGAAGTATTTGAAATATGTTTATGATAAATATGATTTCATAAAAAGATTTTATGCATATTTATGATGACCTATGTCGAGCCAAAAGACGAGATAACGTAAACGTTGCTCTTACATTGGTTTTACCTAACGACCTACGCCTTGGGTCTTCGGTCTTGAACTTTTGAGCTTGTCTTTGGCTTTCTCATTGCAATCCATTCATCAATAAGCTTCTCGGCATTCAATCTTGATTGTTTGTCATATAATAACGGTGTTTGACACTTGACTTCATTGTTTGTCATTCATCGACTTCGTTGTTTGACACTTGACTTCATTGTTTGTCATTCATCAAAACCTATACCTGAAAATCATGCTAATACAACCAAAGCACACATATCATGGATAGAATGATTTTCTACATTTTAGTCAGGAATAGCCATGATAACCTATCATAAGCTTTTGTCATGTCTAGTTTAATCACAACGTTTGGACCTACTTTTGTTCTTAAGCTGATATCCTTAATGATTTCTTAAGTTAGCAGTACATTCTCAACGATGCTTCTTCCCTAAACAAAACCTCCATATTCCTCTGAGATTATGCTCGGTAACAATTCAACCAACCTTTCATGAATGACCCGCGAGAAAATATTGTCAACAAAGTTGCTAAGACTGATTGGTCTCATGTCTGCAAAGGTAGACACTTCTTTTTTCATTGTTAATAAAATCAGGTTTGTGTGCGTCACACTCTTTGGCAGCTGCTGACCGCAAAAGAAAGACTTGACCATGCCGACTACATCTTCTTCAATGATTTCCCAGCATGTTTGGTAAAACGCTCCAGTGAAACCATCCGGTCCGCCTGCTGAGTCCCCATTCAGCCCCATAACTGCTCTCTTCACTTCCTCATTGGAACGCAAAGCCATCAATCTCTCATGTTGATCACTATCTACCATTGAAGGTACTTGATTTAGAATATCAAAAGCATTAGGAACTGTACTCTCGGTAAATTGGTCCGTTTAGAATTTTACTGCTTCTTCTGCTATTAAGTGATCTTCTTTAATCCAGTACCAAGGCTTTTCTGGATCCTTGATAATTTCAGTCTCTTCCTTATCCCATTAACTTGAGCATGGAAGAATTTAGTGTTTCTATCGCCATCTTTGAACCATAACATGCCTGCTTTTTGTCTCCAAAAATCTTCTTCTAATGCAAGATATTTAAGCATTTCAGCTTGGACTTGTCGTAATCTCTATTTGTTTATCTGTGTAGGATTAACTTCAAATTGTCTTTCATGAACCAAGACCACATTCTCAAGACTTGCAATCTTCTGGAATATGTCCCATATGTAGCTTTGCTTCAGGTAGATAGTGCATGTTTAAGCTTCTTTAACTTGTAGTTAAAAATGCAGAAAGGGTTAGCACTAAAATCAGCATTCCAATTTTCCTTCACTACATCTTTGAAGGTTTCATGCTTTGTCCAGAAGTTAAGAAATCTGAACGACTTCTTAATTGGGGGAGTTTCTATATCATATTTCAGCATCATCGGGCAATGATCGGAACCAATTTTGGACTGGTGAGTTACCTCCAATCCACGAAAGTCTATTGCAATTTGTCATTGCCTAAACATCTATCAAATCTTTTGAAAATACAGTCCTCCTCTGGTCTTCCATTCCACCATGTAAATATGCTTCCTTTTAATCCAAAATCTTTCAAAGTGCAGGTATTTATGCAGTGTCTAAAGTCATCTAATTCAAGGAGAGAAACTAGTAAGCCTCCATACTTCTCTTCCTCGTCCTATATTACATTAATGTCACCTCCAACTAGATATGGTACTTTCATATCTGATGTCATTGCATACAATGAATCCCATAGATCAATTCTTTCAATGCGATCACATTTGGCATAGACTAGCGTAAGGATGAGCTCAGCATGAGTTTCAGTGTGCATCAATCTCAAAGTCAGCTGTTGAGTCATGTTTTACAGAATAGTAACTGCAAAAATTTCATCAATAAAAGCCCACATCTTGTTCGAAACATTCACCACAGCTTGTGCCAAACCAATTCGTGCTCTATGCCTCTCCATTTTGTGAGACTTGTGCATAGGCTCAATGATTCCTATGAACTGAAAATGATGTTTTCTATGCATTGTAATCAGCCTTTCAAATGCTTGCATTGTGTTTACTGACCTCACATTCCATATAATGGCTTCCATTAAATATTTTTGGGTTTGGACAGTGTAGTCCTTGTTTGTACTCCACTGACATGTACAGTAAAAGTCTCTTTTGAATGTTTCTTTTTTCCTTTTGTTGCAGATTTTACAGGTTCAATATACCTTGGTGATAGATCCCCATGCTTGGCAACATTAAGGAAATTTTGTGCAGTGGATTCCTCATCGATGTCTCTACCTTTAAGTTCTAAGTGGTCAACTATGTCATGTGTTTCTATTGGTTCTTTTGCTGTCACAACATCATATGCCTGATTGGTAAGGTCACCATTATTTCCCTGATTAGTAACTTCATCAGCTTTTTCTTCATGTTCATGGTCAACAACTGTGTATTGTTCGAAGGAACAACACTTCCTGCTACACCCTTCGCTGTGCTTAATGTTACAACACTTCTTGCATAGACCTGCACTGTCTTCTCTTGGTTCTTGTTTGAAATTTTCTCTTGATTCATATCTAAATTTTCTACTTCTTTCAAGACATTACTCACCGCATTATGCGAAGTCCCTCCTGGATCTATGATATTGATGTTTCCCTCTTTTGTCTTTTCTGCTACTGCATTTTATTCTTTGAATAGCGATTCCATTGACATTACCATTAACACTTTGGTCCTCATTTTCCACTTCATTTCCTCCAGTTTCATCATCACAATGCATTGTATGTGGAATCTGACCATCTTCTAAGACTTCCTCTGTTTGCTTGAGCCATAATTTCCATGCTGCCCATTTTTCTTTTTCATTGGTCCTGAATTTCTTAAAATCTGCATCTTCAACAAATTTATTTTCATTGTTGTGTGCTAATTGTTGGTCAACTTTGGTGTCCCGTGAAGGAATTTCTTGACATATGGTATTGACCTTAACTGCATTATTTTTGAAAGCTTCCTGAACCCATTGGGCAGTTGAGTAATAGTCAAAATGTTTCTCTTTCCCCAAATCTTATTGTACACAATCTGCTTGATTTCCTATTGTCTGCAAGATTTCTTTTTGCTTTAAGATTGAATGTAGGTCTGCATGGTTCAGTTTCTTTGGTTGTGTCTTGGATGGTTGTCTCCCGGAAGAGCTAGGAGAAGTTATCTTTTGTACCATTTGGGTAGCTGTAAAATAAAATTCCTGCTCCTCTGAAACATTTTCCACACCATTTGTGCAATTATTTTGCTAAATATCATTGTTGCTTGTGGTTTTTTGAACTTGAGATTCGTCTACAACTACCAGTTGGTTACCTTCATTATTCTCACCATTTTCAATTTCTAAAACTGCAAATTGGTTGATAGTTTGGATTTGTTTTATGACATCGGTATTGTTACCAAGAACTATTTCTTTACCTTGTGCAGCATAAACTTCAGTTTGTTTTCCTTTGTTAAGTACCCTATTCTCGCGAACTTCCTTCCATTAAGGGCCTACACTACTGACCACCTTGCCGCTGGCAAGAGTCATTATGGGAGTATCATGTTTTGCAGGTTTTTTTATTCCCTTGTTGCACAGTTTCAACATTTTCCTGCTATTGGACATTTTCTTTTCCCTTAATTCCGGATTAATTCTCCAACATTCAAACTTGTCATGTCCTTGTAACTTGCATTCTTTGTAGTATTTTGGTAGGTAATCGTATTTAATCGTCACCCACTCAGTCCTCACTTCCCCGCTGGCTCATTAACAATATCCATGCGCACTATTTTAGGTAAATCAGTTAATAAATCAACTAACACCTTAACACGTGCACAACTTCGCCTTGTCTTGTTAATAGTAGCCAAATAAAGATGCATTGGCTTTCCCACAATAGAATCCAACGAAAAAAGACATTCTTTTGCAAAATAAGTTGGCAGCAAATTTGGAAATGAAATCCAAGCCATTACCTTAGGTGTTTCCTCATCGACTTTGAATTTAGCATCATATATCAAAGTTCACAATTGGTAATCATTTCCAGCCCTGTCGTTTACATAGTAAACGTTCTTTGATGAGAAAGCAACAAAATCTTTCCATAACGTCAATCTTATCAATACATATTTGTCACGAAGGTGTCCAATGGTACACTCTCATTTGATTCCACATTGAATCGGGACAATTCGACGTAATTCATTAAGCTCAGGCCAGCCATACAAATATTTTCACGCCATATCATAATGGAGATTTTCAATCTTGTTCATTCAATCTACTTCGACTTCAGTGAAATGTACCATAGGCGGTCCTTGTAATAAAACCGGTCGGCGCATCGGAATAGGCACGACATTACATTGTCCTTGAACTGGTGTATTGATTGTGGCTGGTTTCAGTATATTTGAATAATCTAAAGGCTTGGGTAGTGTTGTTGTGTTGTTAGGGACGGAAGGGGACGCTCGAGAAGGCTGACGAGCCATTGGCGATGACTGGTCGCCGGCCATAGAGGCCATGAACGACGAACGTAACACTCTTGTTTCCTTTGAAAACTTTACAGATTGTGTTATGGAAAAAGTTTCGAGCCCAGATATACTCAAAAGCTAAACTATGAAGCAGAAATCACTTTGCCAAAAAGTTTTGTCGTAGAAAACTTTCTGCTACAGAACTTCGATCTGAGCTTAGAAAATTCGTGACAACTTTGATTCCAATCTATACTGTTAATCCACTTCACGAAAATAACTAAGCTTCATCTGCTATAGGGAGATCAGCTGTCGATGTAGCTTCGAACTCCCCGCTCTGAACTTCTTGTACACTTTAAGAAATTATAGCAGCAGTACACTCTAAATTCAAACTAGCTCAAATCACGCACATAAACTGGAAAACACGTTAACTAGTTGGTGACTTAATTGAAATTGAAATTTACGATCTTTGCTCAAAGAAAATGCTACAGTAGATCGCAAATTTTAGAATTAAGATCTAGCCCAAATTGTTAAGAGATTGACTGTGAAATCAATTGAGGATTGTTCACAAAAAAAAGATGAATATTATTGTACCAAAATTGTGTTTGAATATCACTGTTGGGATCTCCCTTGGAACAGTGAGTAGGACATACTCAGAAACGCATATAAGGGGAAATATATTGATCTCATAGGAGGGGAAGACATGATAACATTACTAATTGTTATGTAGTGTAAAGAGATTCATTCTGTGTAATTAAATATCTAGAGAGTGTTCCTTATGCGATCAAAACTAGTTTTTGGATGGTGAATAGTTGTATTGAGTAACTAGTTTACATCATTTGTATTGATCATGTCACGTCCCGGATTTTTCCCACCATTGGGAGTCGTGATGGCGCCTACTGTATGAGCTAGGCAAGTCAACCATTTTTAAAATATTACATATAACTTTAATCCAAACAATATAATAATCGAAAAAATTAAATGGAATTACGCGGAAGACTTTTATCAGAAATAGTAACAAACTGCGGAAATTGGTAACATGCCTCTACCTAGTATCAGGTGTCACTACTCACGGACGACTAATAGAGTACTAAAAATAATAGTATGAAAGAAATACACAACATGTCTGTTTTGATACAATAAAAACCAACTGGAAGAGATAGAGGAGACTCAGCGCCCGTTAACGCCAGCGAACTACCTCGGAGTCTCTGGACTGAAGCATCGCTCCCTAACTACCACTGTGGTCCGTAAGCTGTATCCTGACCTGTGCATAAAAAGGCATAGAAGTGTAGTATCAGCACAAACGACCCCATATGCTGGTAAGTGCCCGGTCTAACCGCGGCGAGGTAGTGACGAGGCTAAACCGGACCTACTACAATCAACCTGTACAGATATAGCAATAACAGAAAGATAACAATATTTAGACAGATAATGTGGAGGGGACATGCTGGGGGTGTACAATTCAATTATAAGTCCAATGAACAAGAAATGGAACTAAAAGTATAACATTAATATAAGAAAGAATGAATCAACAACTGCACGTCACCACCCTTCATGCTTTTACTCTCATTTCTCACCAAAACTGTTGAATATAATGCACGACATCACTCTTTGTGCTTTTACTCTCAATATACAGTGCACAACATCACCCTTCGTGTTTTTACTCTCATAACATAATGCACGACATCACCCTTCGTGCTTTCCTCACATAACTCTCAAAACACAAGGGACGGAATGACCCTTCGTGCTTAAATAATCAAGAAACATGGCACGGAAAGACCCTTCGTGCATAATCTCTCTCTTTCTCACCCAATCAATGGTCGCAACCAAATGGGAAAGAAATATAACAAGATAAAATATCCTGACAAGGGAGAATAACTCAACAATAAGTCCCGACAAGGGAATAAAACTCAACAATAGGTCCCGACAAGGGAAACAACTCAACAATAAGTCCCGGCAAGGAAAAAATATCAAAATTCCTTATTTAGGTCATTTGCTTCTCATCTATCACTTCATAGTTCATTTAACAAGTAATTATCACAATTGTTCACTTCTTTCGCAATTTTAATAGCAACTATGACTCACGGTCATGCTAGATTCGGGCACATAGGTAACCATCACCATACCTATATACCGACTCCACATAGCACATAGCAATTATCATCCTAATCCTATTCCCTCAAGCCAGAGTTAGATCGAACATTTAGCTCGAATCTCTAAATAGCAACACAAAGCTCAGCAATCGCCTTTCCTCTAGAATTCGACCGCGAACCAATAATATCTAATCGCAATTTACTCTAATGTATCAACAAATGCTAGTTAAATCAATTCGAATGCATAAGAATAAAATTCCCGAAGTTTCACCCAAAAATTCCCAAAATGCCCCCGTGCCCACGTGGTTAAAACTCGAGATTCGAACCAAAACCAGGTTACCCATTCTCCTACGAGTTCATATATGCAATTTGTTTTGAAATTGGACCCCAAATTAAGGCCCAAATCCCCAATTTTAACAAAACCTAGGTTCTATCCCAAATCCCCATTTTACCCATTGAAAACTTTAATTTTAAGTTGAAATCATGATAAAAGATGTTAAAGTTTGAAGAAATTGAGTAAAAGTTTACTTACAAGTGATTTGGGAGAGAAAGAGTCGAGAGAAAATCGCCAATGGAGGTTTGGGTTTTGAAAAAATGAAAAAATGAAGTTTGAATCGTCTAAGTATAGGTTGCACAGTCGCAGATGTAGAAATTGTGAGGTTTTGTTTGCAATTGCGAAGAATGCAGAAAATAACAGATGTCGCAATTGCGGAAAATTTATCGCAATTGCAAAGAGGGCAAAGTTGAACAGGCTTCGCATTTGCGAGAGTGTCTTCACATTTGCGAAGACTGGGTTGCAAAGGGGGAAATATCATTTGCTAAATGGTTCGCATTTGCGGAGACTGACTATACAAAGGGGAAATCACATTTGCGAGTTTTTCCTCGCATTTGCGAAGAAGCAGGCCAAAGGGGAAATCTCGCATTTGCGATGATTGTTTCGCAAATACGAAGACTGCAGATACCAGCTGCTAACATTTTTCAAAATGAGCCTAACACCTATCTGAAGCTCACCCGAGCCCTCGGGGCTCCAGCCCAAACATGCACCCAACCTCAAAAACATTCTACGGACTTACTCGTGCGATTAAATCGCCAAAATAACATCAAAATCAAAGAATCAACCTCCAACACTCATGATTTTCATTTCAAAGTTCAAAACTTCCTAATTTTTCCATTTTTAGTTCGAAACACGTCAAACGATGTTCGTTTTCAACCAAACTTTACAGATAGCGCTTAACGCTCATTTAAGACTTGTACCGGGCATCGTAACCAAAATATGAGCCCGATACCATTACTTTTGATCAAATCTCATTTTCATTTTTCCTTAAGCATTTTCAGAAAACAATTTTATAGCAAAGTTCTTTACTCAGGCGTGGGACCTCGGATTTTGATTCCGAGAATATGCCCAGGTCTTAAATTTTCTTACGGACCCTCCGGGACCGTCAAATTATGGGTCCGGGTCCGTTTAACCAAAATATTGACCAAAGTCAACTATAGCAATATTATTATCAAAATTCATAGTTTTTAACGCCGAATTCAAATATTTCCAAATAAAGATTTTCTCGGACTGCACACAAAAACTGAGGCAACCAAATAAGAGATTTTCAAGGCCTCAGAAGCAGAAAGAAAGGGAGAATTACGGTGATGAACCTTTGGGTCGTCACATCCTTCACCTCTAAAACAACCGTTCATCCTCGAACAGACAAAAGAAAGGAGTACCTGAGTCGGGAAATAGATGGGATAACGGCTCCGCATATCAGACTCGTACTCCCAGGTCGATGCCTCAGGAGGCTTACCTCTCCACTAGACACGCACTGAAGGAAAACTCCGCGACCTCAACTGCCGGACCTGTCGGTCTAATATAGCCACCGGCTCCTCCTCTTATGACAGATCCTTGTCCAAGTGGACAGTACTGAAAACTAACACGTGGGCGGGATCGCCGTGATACTTCCAAAGCATGGATACATGAAAAATCGGATGCACGACTGGCAAGCTAGGCGGCAAGGCAAGTCAATAAGCCACCTTCCCCACACAGTCAAGAATCTCTAATGGGCCAATATACCAAGGGCTAAGCTTTCCTTTCTTCCCGAATCTCATCACGCCCTTCATAGGCGATACACGGAGCAACACTCGATCACCAACCATGAAAGAAACATCCCTGACCTTATGATCTGCAAAAATCTTCAGCCTAGACTGAGCCGACCGAAGTCTTTCCTGAATGATCTTGACCTTATTTAAGCCCTCCTGTACCAAATCTGTATCCAATAATCGAGCCTTTCCCGGCTCAAACCATTCGACTGGGGACCTACACCGCCTACCATACAACGCCTCATACGGAGCCATCTGAATACTGAACTGGTAGCTGTTTTGTAGGCAAACTCGGCTAAAGGCAAGAACTGATCCCACGAGCCTCCAAAATCAATAACGTAGGCTCGGAGAATATTCTCAAGAATCTGAATAGTCCTCAGTCCGCTGACCATCCGTCTAGGGGTGAAATGCTTTACTCAACTGGACCAGGGTTCCCAACTCATGCTGCACCGCTCTCCAGAAATGAGAGGTAAACTGTGGACCCCGGTCTAAAATAATAGATATAGGCACCCCATGAAGGTGAACGATCTCCCTGATATAAATCTCAGCATACTCTCGGAGGAATAGGTAGTGACAACTGGGATAAAATACGCTGACTTGGTCAGCCTATCAACAATAACCCATATAGCATCAAACTTCTTCCGAGTCATCGGAAGGCCATTAACAAAATCCATGGTGATTCTCTCCCACTTCCACTTGGGAAGCTCATTCCTCTGAAATAACCCACCGGGCCTCTGATGCTCGTACTTAACCTGCTGACAATTCAGACAACGAGCCACATATGCAACAATGTCTTTCTTCATTCTGTGCCACCCATAATGCTGTCTCAAATCCTGGTACATCTTCGCGGCGCCCAGGTGAATAAATACTGAGAACTGTGGCCTCCGCTAAGATCGACTCTCGAATACCATCAACATTGGGCGCACACACTCGCCCCTGCAATCTCAATATGCTGTCATCTCCCAAAGTCATCTCCCTGGTGTAAGCACGTGATTTTTGCCCTACATGAAGATAACTCCTAAAAATAAATAAAGAATTTTCATTTCAACAGAAATAGGTTAATTTAGGATTTTAATTAATTAAGAAAAGAATAGGAAAAAGCAAAGAAAGTAATATATTTTTTGTCTTATTTCTTTTAAAATTGGGTAAATTTCTAAAATGGCCCAACTAATTTTTAAGACCCAAATCCCCTCAAGTCCATTACCCCATCCTAAAACCTTAGACTCAAATCTATGCAATAGAACCTAGACCTAACACACAAAGCAGACACAAAAGAAGAGCTCTTCTTTGGAAAAATAGAGAGCAACGACGCTCCATAGCAGCTTTCTTTCTCTCTCAAAAATAGACCCTTCTTCACTTCCAGCAACACGTACTCATGCATAGAGGAGGGTTTTCTTTTCCATTATCAAGCTCTCTCTGAAGCAGAATCAAAACTTGAAGCAATAGACGTTTAAAAAAAAAATCAAATCTCATTTACGGAAATTTCTTTCACGAATGAGGGTTGTCGGCTGCGAAGTTGTTGATGGTTTGGTTGAATATGTTCTCTGCTGGTTCTGTGTCGATTTTGCTCTGGCTGAGTTCCGATTTATTAATTTCTTGCATGTATTCGGCCTCCTCTTCTTCAAAATTTAGTCCTTGTGTGGAGAGGTACGTTACCCAAAAATTGTTCTCATATTTGTTTTTGTTATGGACTTTTGTTTGCCATTGTGGGCTCGCATCCTGTGCTAATTGAAATGGAAGTCACATAAATTGTTTACTTGTTGGAAATGTTATTTGTGGTGTCTTATGTTTATTTTGTTCGAGCTGCTCTGTTTAGAATTAAGCAATGATGTTAATATGTATCGTGTGGTTTTGGGCAGTCTTAATTATCCTACTATGTCTTAAAGTCATATTTGAATTTTTTTAGCATTTTTGTTAACTGATCAATTTCTCACTGCTGAATTATACTAGTTTGATACTAGTTTTATGTGCACCAAAAATGAGAAAACGATTTATTGAAGTTGGCAACTGTTTATGGGCAAATTTTGGGAGTAAATCAAGTGCTTAAAAATCTTAACATTGATGGATGAAATTTCATTGTTTATTAGTGTTGTTAGCATAAAATTAAGGCTAGTTCTTTTGTTCACTTTTGAAGCCGGCGTCATCATTTAACAAGTATTCTCTGTTGGTCATCAAAATTTCGATATTATTATGTGAAGACATATGGACATATGTGCGGCAGTAGAATAGAAAAAGGAACCATCTTTTATATTGTTGCTTCACAGTATACTTTGCATGAATTTATCATCATGATTGTGTATATGTTCGTGTAATATGATTACGATTTTAAAAAATGAACATTCGTAATTTGCTTTAGGCCCGATTTAGGCTAGTATTATGATTATGTTTACGTTCGCGTAGCATAATTATAAATGTAATTCTTAAAAGACCCGAAGGATGCATTCACGCAATTTCAAAAAAAAATTCTTAATAAATAAATAAAGCGTTCTTAATCGTAGATACATTCGCGTGACATGATTTTTGACGCGCCAAAGAAAAAGAGTATACGTACGTGTAATTCGATTCTTTAATTATGAATAATCAAGTGATTTAAAAGCGGTAAAAGATAATCACACATAGGCCCAAAAAATGAGTAGTTAAATATTTAAGCCAAATGTAAATTATTAAGCGACCATGCCAGAACCACAGAATCTGGGGGTTCCTAACACCTTCCCCCGGGTTAGCAGAATTCCTTACTTAGAATTTCTGGTTCACAGACTCTTTTAAAATAAAAACTTCCTCGATTTGGGATTGAAAATAAAACGGTGACTAGGAACACCGTAATTTATTCCAAGTGGCGACTCTGTAATTACTTAAATAATCCCATATCGAATAATGTCACTTTAATTGAAAAAACTCCATTATATACTATCCTTACGGGGTGGTGTAGAAAAAGGAGGTGTGATTGATCTGGCAACTCTATTGGGGATAAAGAACTCAGAACTTCCGGTTCAGGGTTCAAGAATTCAAGTTTGTTAATGTGATTTTTATTTGGCTTTATTGTTGATATTATTGTATCTTGTGGACTTAATGTGCTAATTGCCATTTACCGGTTTGATATTACTTGAATTTTATTTAAATATCTTCTTACGCCACCCTTCCAAGTCTTCTCAAAATGGTACATACATTCGCGTAGCCTGATTTTTCTGTAAAAAATACACCAAATAGAGCGAGGCTGGACAACCGACAAGGCCGGGCAGCCTTTAGTGCTCCCGGTACGTCGTCTCCTCCTCGGCCCCTGCTATCCGCTCGGGTAACCCAAGTTTAGACCAAAAACCCGAGGTTTTTTAAACTTAGAATAACACAACCTCATGCCGGATCCCTAGTAGGAATGATTATTTGCATGACGTTGCATTAAACCTTGAGGATTCAATACAGGGGTTGGGTCCGTCTAGGACAGACGTACCTAAGAAATAAAGATCATCCTGATGCATCCAACGTGCTATGTGAATATTTATTTGTTTCGGCTTGCATGTTGACCGGTTAATAAAGAGAAAAACCAAGAGTGACGTAGGATAAAGACTTTACCCGATTTCTAAAAAATTTCGGTATTTGAAAAATATCCCAAAACACTGCAGAAATTTTGAAAGAAAAAGAAGAAGAAAAAAAGCCATTTCAAAATGAGATTTTATTTCAAGTGCCATGTTTCCCGTGTTCCACAAAAACTGACCGAACTACGCGGATCTGATTCTCATCGAATGTGAGATACGTAGGAAAACGTCATCGGTTCTGACCCCAATTTTCAAAAATCCAAAAATATTTTCCATTAGTTCCTTCTTTAGAAATCTTCCTTAGAAAATAAAAAAGAAAAAAAAGGAAGTTTTCTTTAAACTCAAAAAATGGTTTCTTTCTTTCTAATGTCTTATATACGAAAAATTAAAAAATCAATAACGATCAAAATCCAAAAATATGGGTTTCCTTTATTCTGAAGTATTTTTCCAAAAAATCCAAAAAAGAAAAAATTCAAAAACAAAAATTCCAGAATACACTTTACATGTCTTTCTTTTGTGAAAGTCCATAAAATTTTTTAAAAAATCTAAAATATTTTTGCTTTTTTAGAAGTACTTTTCTAAATGAATAAAAACCTTAGAAATTCAAAATATTTTTCTTAAAAAGTCCCTCTTTCGAAAATTAAGAGCCAACTTTTAAAACCCAAAAATATTTTCTTTCTTCTTTAGAAAAAGAGAAAACAAATAAAAATTTAAATAAAATATTTTCTTTTTACTTCTAAAATTCCCAAAGTTCAAATTAAAAGCAAATAAGTTTTTAGGATTCTTTCTTTCAAAAAAACAAAACAAAATCAAAATCAAAACAATCAAAAAATATTTTCTTTCCTCTTCTAAAGCATTTCTTTTAAATATTCTAGAAAAAAAATTAGTATATTTACTCCATTCTCGATCTTTCCGAACTATGCAAGAACTGATTCATGCGAGGTCATGATATGTAGGCAATCCTCATCGGATTCGATCATAGTCACAAATTGTTACGACCCTAGTTCACCAATCGTGAACCTGTCATGACGGCGCCCAGTCTTCGTGACTAAGTAAGCCTAACACGTTGTGGAAATTTAACAACCTTTACAAAAACAATAAACAAATACTGAATATCACGATAAAAATATATAGAGTGCCACATGGCACATACACTTCAACTCGAATTACTGTAACAACCTCCAAAACCTAGAAACCCACGGGCAACACAAGCTAAGAATAAGGCATAACATACGACTCTAATATCCGGAAAATATCTACAACAACTGAATACATGTAATGGAACTGCTAACTAAAAGGTAGAGTAGAAGGAGACTCCTCGATTCTGCGGACGCGGCAGATGCATACCTCAAGTCTCCGGCTGTACGCCGCCCTCCAGGGCTGACAAGTCTGACTAAGGGTACCTGTATCTGCACAACAAAAGTGTGCAGGAGAGTAGTATGAGCACACCATAGCGGTGCCCAATAGGTACCAAGACTATCCTCGATGGAGTAGTGACGAGGGAGAGTAGAGACACTTATCGATCAATAAAAAACATAATCATAGGAATAATAGAAACGATATATAGTTATGTAAAGACAACATAAGTGTCTAAAAGAGCTACAATCGCGATAAGACTTAACGGATAATGAGTAGCAACGAAAAATACACAAAAGATGATAAATAAAAGGGCGGTAGACATTACAATCCAAATCCTGAAGTCACAACACAATAAGGACAGACAAGTCGCTAAGTTATTATTCTGCAATGGTTCTTACAAGAAGGTCTTTCCAACTCTTTCCACAATCCTATCACAAACTTCCAGACCAGTCACAACTCATAAAACCCAGCATCTGAAGTCCAATGCTTGGCACCTTGTACCCCATCAATAACACGGTCATGCTGACAACTAACTAGTCAACTAGGGTCTCTGTCACATATATAATGGGTAACGAGGGCATATCCCTACTCCAAGCCAAATCAACAGGGATTCATCTCTAATAGAAGGGTCCAACTACGTGTATGCTTGTGCAAGTGTATCTAACAAGCATCCTACCAACTAGTAAGTATAAGAAGTGGATCGAGTAGCACCCGACTTATTCAAATTCGGATAGAATTAATGAAAATATCCGTTCAGAATACAATGAGTTTAAGGGGGATCTCCAAGGAATCAAACCCGTAGTCCATCATGCCAATACAGAGGATCTCCCGGGAATTGAACCTGTAGTCCTTCATACCAATCATAAACAAAAATAGGAAAAATGCCTCCATGGGCCTTCACAATTCATCACAATCAGCCCCTGACATAGCCCACCTTATTTCGCCACGTGTGCAACCAATAATATAATAAGCACCGCCTTATTTTACCACACATGCGTCACAATATTACCACCTTATTCCGTCACATACGCAATCCACATATAAGCATATAACATATCCCGCCTTATTACGCCGCATGTGCCAAATATCAAAAGTAACAATAACACGGCAAAAACCTCGTGCAACTCTCGAACAACGACACGATAGAGACCTCGTGCATCACGGTACCAACAACTGCTCAATAAATGACAATATATATATATAGGAGAAAAACAAGGAAATAAATAATGGAACAATAATGCCCCGCCAAGAGAATCAACAACAGAACCAATAACGTCCCAACAAGGGAATCAACAACAGATATAATAGCGTCCCGGCAGGGGAATAAACAACAAAACAATAACGTCTCGGCAAGGGAATAAACAACAGAAACAATAACGTCCCCGCAAAGGAAATAAACATTACCTGCTAAGGCCACAGAGCACCAAGGAAATCACAATAACCTCAATAACAATATAAGACACAATAAATGCAAAATAATTACACCTATACCAAAACAGTTGAACAGGTAATATAATTGCACGATGTTATTGAGGAACTTACAATGAAGGAGTAACCGATAGTAAAAAGTCAACATGAATAAAATAAATTTACAATTTAAAGAAATAACAACTAATCATAAGATATCTATCTTCTTCCATTTAAATCCAATTAATTACATGAGATATAATATTTATGATTTCGACTTAAAGGTGAGTAGTTAGGACGGGTAATATGACTATAGAAGGGTAATTGTCTTCAGTTAAGCACGTAAATGTCCATTAAACAGCAAGAGTAAATCAAGAAGGGCAAACAAATATTGAGTAAGACATGTAGGGTGATACTAATAACAGGGAACTCAATCGTATCAATATCATACTCAGTGATTTCAAGAGTCTAATAGCCTAAAAGGGACAATTTACCACAAATAAATCGGAGCACGCACTCGTCACCTTGCGTACATAGAATAAAATCAACAAAGAAGACCCAAATCCTAAGGGAAAGTCCCCACACAAGGTTAGGCAAGATACTTACCTCAAAACCGGCTAAAATTAACTAGCAACCACGTTCTTTCCACGAGTTTTCTACTCCAAATGTCCCAAGTATATTCAATTAAATCACAAATTGCGATCAATATCTCAAGCAACTGATTCTATAATTTAATTCAAAGCTAATGAGCAAAATTAGGTGAAATGACCAAAATCCCCCTCGGGCCAATGTCTCGGAACCAGATAAATGTAACATTTTCAAAACCCTCGTACTCTCACGAGTCTAACCATATAAAAATATTTCAAATCAGAGGTCACTGTCCCTCAAAACCAAACAATTCGGTCTAAGAAGTTCTACTCATTTTTCATTCAAAAACTGAAATTAAACGATGAAACTAAGAAGAGATTCATGGAAGTTGGTCTAAATCGAGCGAGAAACACTTACCCAAGTTTTCCAGGTGAAAATCCCTTGAAATATCACCAAGAATCGAGCTCTAGAAATCAAAATATGAATAAATGGAGAAGCCCTTGATTTTGGGAATTAAATCTGTCTGCCCAGGTATTTGTGCATCGCGATCGCGGGAGAAGGGTCACGATCGCGTAGAAGAAATTTCAAGGCTACCCAGATTTCTCATTGCGAACGCGAGACCGGGGATATGATCACGAAGAGTTGACGATTAGACCATCACGATCGCGATAAATCATGATGCGAACGCGATGAGGAAATTCATAGAACTTCGCGAACGCGGGGAGACGAAGACGAACGCGAAGAAGAGAGACGTGGGTCATCGCAATCGCGGAGCTGAAGATGCGATAGCGTAGAAGGATTTGGAGGCGGTCTTCAACAAAGCAACGCAATCGCGGGAGAAGTTTCGCGATCGCATAGAAGGATATCAGAAGCAGCAGTTCAAAATGGAAGAAAAAGGATCTGTAGCCCATCCGAAACACACCCGAGGCCCACGGGACCCTGTCTAGTCACACACACAAGTCATATAACCTAACACGAACTCTCTCGAAGTCCTAATTCACATAACACAACATCGAAACGACGAATCAAACCAAAAATCGAGCTTATGAACTTCTAAATCTTCAAATAACGAATCTCATGCTGAAACATATCAATTCAACTCGTAATGACACCAAATTTTGCAGACAAGTCCAAATGACATTTTAGAGTTTCTCCAACTCTCAAACTTGTGTTCCGACCCCGATTTCCCAAAAGTCAACCGTGAGTCAAACTTCTTCATTTTCCAACTTCAACTTAATGCCTCAATTAACTCTACGGACCTCCAAATATGAATCGGTACGCTCGCCTAAGTCCAAAATCACCATACGAAGTTGTTGAGATCATCCACGGCCCATTCTGGGGTCGTTTACACAAAAGTCCAATTCCGTTCAAATTTTCACCATTCTAACTTCCAAAATAAGGTTTCTTCTCTAAAATTGATTCTAAACCATCTGAAAAAAGGAATTCCACCATGCACGTAAGTCGATGCTCATTTTATGAAACTGCTTCAGACCTTATTCCGCTGAACGGAGCTTAATTTTTCAAAGGAACCACTCGGGTCGTTACATAAATAAATTGAGTGAAAGGTAAACTGAAAAAAAAAGAGATAAAAACTACGAAAAAAAAGAATAAAAGAGAGTGCCAAAAAATAAAAGAGCGGCAAAAACAAGATGAAGAGTCATTAAAGAGAGGAAGAAATGATAAAAAGAGGTACATACTGAAAAGGGCTCGTTAAGGCATGGATGAAACATGCAACCGTTCAAACACATGCTAGAAGTGTTTAACCGTTAGGTGAATTGCATCCTAACATGCGATTTCCTATATGTTAAATGTTTCAAAACTAACAAGATTTTTAGATGTGCAAATTAGCCAGGCTTTGGTGGTTGGTTTTGTTAGTAGTCTAGCCTTCTTTCCTTCGTAAAATTCAAAAGCACATATAGCCTCCGCAAGCAATCTACCAATCATTGGTACTGGGGATATCCCGATATCAGGTATTCTGCAGCTAAAATTAGCTGCTGATGAAGAGAATAAGATGTTGCATCTCCGCATAATGGAAAGGTGGGACGCCTGGTCTAATGGTGGAGAACTGCCAAGTGCAATCCCTAGGTTCCCTGAGTTGATCCCCAGGTCAAGTGAGGTTACCAACGCCCCTGTACCCAACCCACGCATCCCATGCGGGCATCCTCCAATGTCCTCTAATGATCCTAGCATGCCTTTTATGGTTCGGCCCCAGGTATCGGCTTCAAGGGAACCGCCCCCAATATTCGCGTTTCAAGGTCTACAGCTTCAGTTGGAAACAACATATGTTACCCCCATACTCTTTCACTCAACCTCCGCCATTCGATCTCTCAGTGGAGCAAGGAAAGGTTGTTAAAAATTTCGACCAAGAGGAAATTTCACGAAACATGAAGAGCCTGGAACAGAGTCTGTAAAATGTGCGAGGTCTAAGTTGTCAGAAGAGTGTCTCATACTCCGACCTCTGTGTTTCCCCATGTCCACTTACCAGTTGGCTTCAAGAAGCCAACATTTGAAAAGCACAACAGCCTCGGACACCCTATCTCTCATCTGAAACGATACTGTAACTAGTTGAGGGGTACTAGTGGAAGAGAGGAGCTGCTAATGGCTTATTGTGGGGAAAGTTTCACCGGAATCGCTTCTAAGTGGTATACAGATCAAGAAATTACTCATTGGAATGTGTGGGATGATATGGCTCAAGATTTTGTTCATCATTCCAGTATAATGTGGATATCGCTCCCGACAGAACCACTTTGTCCAATTTGAAAAAGGAAATCGCAGAAAGCTTTTGCGAATATGCTGTCAAATAGTATGAGTAAGCTGCCAGGGTAAAGCCTCCAATGAATGAAACTGAAATAGTCATAGACTTTTTGCAGGCCCAAGAGGCTGACTACTTCCAGAACATGATGTCTGTTCTGGGTAAGTCGTTCGTTGAGGCTATCAAAACCGGGAAATGGTTGAAAATGGTCTGAAAACAGGTCGAATCTTGAGTCATGCTGCTTGTATAGCCACATCACCAAATGTTCAAAATGTTTCGGAGGGTTTGATGAACAAAAATGGGGTTTAAGAGGGGGACTTAATGGTTCCAAGCTAGAGGGGGACCCGCAGGTTATTCAACCAATCATATGTGCTTCCTATCGTCCCACCACACAATTATCCCTTTTCAGATGCTGCTTATGTTTCGCCGCCTCCTCCCTATGCGGTGATGAATGCGCAACCTTACCCGCTGACACAACAATATCGAAAAAACCAAGCTTCACTTCCCAGAAATGTCCATCCTTACCAAGATCCATATAATCCTCAACCAAATGTTCCCCAATATAATCCTCGCCAAAGAGAGCCTTTCATAAAGGATAAATTCACCCTATTGGTGAATTGTATTCGAGCTTGTTCCAAAAGCTAGTCAGGCTAGATCCATTGCAGCCAGTAGCCCTAAATCGGCCAAACCTCGAGTCTCTATCACGCCGAGCTGATGCCATATGTGAATACCACTCTGGAGTAGTGGGGCACAGAATAGAGGACTGTTAAACCCTCAAAAGGGCAGTTGAAGATTTGATTGAAGTTGAAAAAATCATTTTTCAGGATGATGAATCTCCTAATGTGATGAACAATCTGTTGCCATCCTACAATAACATGCCAATAGTCGGTATGATTTGTGAAGATGAGGAATAAGATAAGGCACTGAAGGCCATTACAACCATTGCCGAGATAGAATAAAATCCAAAAATAGTCGCCAAGCATGAAAGTTTTCCATCATACGGGAGTCTCGGTAGCTATTCTTGCTATCTTTTCTGCATCCGGATTATCTCAGGGTGTGACTCGGATGTTTTACTTTATTGTCTTACTTTCTTAGGTAAACCCTTCTATCTTCAAAAATTGAAAAAAAAATCAGAAAAACATCAAATCAAATTAATATTTCATTTTCCAGGAATATCACTTCGCTTAATATTATCATTTTTCTTTCTTATTCTCTTTTTAGTTTTGTTAAATGTAGATTTCAATAACATGACATGCTTGCGGAATTCATACCTGAATCCTAAAATGCTGCCAGTCCACAAAATTAAGAATTGGGTCATAATGAGATTAGATTAAGGAAATAAAACAAAGAGTTGGAACAATTGAAGGAAAATTGGTTCCCGAAATTGGAAAGGTCCATGCATTAAAACAAGAGTACTGCCAAAAGAGTGCGTTGTGCTTGGGACACGTCGAAGGAAACAACCTTGAAACAACTAACAATGCAAATTCAGTAAAAAGGTACTATGTTGGATCCTTTAAATAGTAAAAATTTCCTCCGGTTGGGATGAAGAAGGGTTTTATTCTTGCTACCCAAACACTATCAACCATTTGCAAACCCTTTGAGCCGGTTCCCTTTTCGGAAATTGAAAGTGTTATTTAAAATAAGATGAAAAAGAGACAAATAAATTGAAATGAAAAAAAGAGGAAAAAAAATGAAAAAAAGAGAAAACAAAACAAAACGAAAAAACACAAAAAACAAATGAAAACCAAAAACAAGAGTTTCCTGAACTAAGTTCGATTTGATTCCAAAAGGATATGTAGGTAGCCTCTCTCTGGGGTTCAGTCACACCAAAACAAAAATCCAATGTCCCAAAAGTGAAACTGGGGCATAAGGTATAATGGTTCCGCGACGGTTTCGCCAGAAATGTTCCAAAGTCGTATCTCAATCTAAATCCTTTTTACCCAAACCCTGTTCAAGTCCTTCCAATCAATCGGTGAGAGTGTTCAAGGATAAGAGAATACAGCTTCTTGGATCAGATGCCATAAAAATGACAAAGAATGAGAGAGTCTTATTGGTGAAAATCCACACGGGCACCGTAAGGCGATGGTGAGCAGAGAAAAATTAAAATGAGAGAGTCTTCTTAGTGAAAACCCACACGAGCACTATAAGGCGATTGTGAGAAGAGAAATGAGAAAGGCCGTCTTGGAATACCCGAAAAGGGCACCCCTAATTGAAAGGAAGATGCTCACAACCATTAGCACCAAGAAAGTCCTAGCGAGGTTCCTCAGTTTCAAGGCAAAGTTGAAATGAATTTATGAGAGTCAGAGGGTTTACACAGATTAGGCATCCTGTCCAAAAGGTTTGTCATGTTCATTGAAATCCGCATGTACTCCAATAAGTCCTTCTTTCCTTTTCCCGAAAGGGACACTTCTTGCTTTAAACTCATTCTCCATTCCATTATTTGTTTTCTTTGCCCTTTCGGTCTAACATTGTTTTGAAACTAAGACAAAGAAAGGATGGCAAGACTGATTTACAGGGTTCTCATTTGGTTCGAGCTAACGTGCAAAAAGGTACCCAGACTCAGCTGGTGCATAAAGTCGACCTCGACTTTCCATGGAGGCTGATGCTTTGGAATTAAAACTCTTGGAAGGAGAAAATCAAATCGAAGTGCCTATAAAGGAATATGAAGTTGAAAAAGGTTAAGCCCTATATGGCTAACCGTATCAGAAAAGATTTGAAAAGCCAAAGGATCCCAAATGCTTTGAAGCTAAAGTTGGAAGAATGAAGCAAGAAATAAAAGGCCTACAAAGGTGGAAAAGTTAGAAAAGGTTAAGTCCCACGCGACTAGCCGTTGCAACAAAGTTTGAGGAGGCAAAAATTCCCCAATGTTGCAAAGAAAAGAAAAAATGATGAAAAAAAGAAAAAATAAAAGAAAAAGAAAATTATGTAAAAAAGGAAAGGGCTACAAAGGCAAAATAAAGTCGAAATGGTTGAGTTCCACCGAACAACCGTCATGGAAAAATTTGAAAATAAATAGAGGTTCTCAGGGTCTGAAATGAAATTGGTACCCAGGAAACAAGCAGTTGCAATTGAGATCTTCATCAAAGAAGTTGGGTCGAGATCAAGCAGGCAAGGCCACAAAACCAATCACCGTTTCAAACTAACAATTATTTTTTTTTTAAAATTGAAACTGGTGCAATCCAGGCAATCGTGCAATGTTGAAAATAAAATAAACTTGATTTTGTTATAATTATTTGGGCTTAAGAAATTATGAAAAATAAATAGCCCAATTCCGGAACATTCTAGGCAACTCTAGATTCCGGAACATTCTAGAGAACTCTAGTCCATTTGAGCTTGGAAATACTCTAGATTTCTCCATAGAATTCTAGCACATGTACCTATCTAGAAAATAGAACTCTCTAGACTCTCTAGAGCTTGGCAAGCCTCCCCTATAAATATGGGATGGCATTTGGCATTTGTATAACACACAACACACAACATAATAAGCCAAAAAAATCAAAAACAAGTTTGAGTAATAAAAGTTTCTCTTCTCCAAAATCTTTCTACTCTTCCATAATTCCCTTAGCCTAAAAGCCTCCCTCCAAATATTAATAGCAATCGTCTTCCAACAAAGTGGTATCAGAGCCACAAGATTCTAACCAAATATTTCTAAAACCATGGCAAATGGTGTTGCATCCTTCCAAGTTCCTATGCTCAACAAGAGCAACTATGATAATTGGAGTATCAAGATGAAGGCTCTCCTAGGTGCACATGATGTTTGGGATATTGTAGAGAAAGGCTACAATGAGCCCCTAGATGAATCTACATTATCCCAAACTCAAAAGGATGGTGTGAACGAATCAAGAAAGAGAGACAAGAAAGCTCTCTACCTCATCTACCAAGCATTGGATGATGATGGGTTCGAGAAGATCTCAAGTGCAACCACTGCTAAGGAAGCGTGGGAGAAACTCCAAACGTCTTGCAAAGGTGCCGAGCAAGTAAAGAAGGTACGTCTCCAAACTTTAAGAGGAGAATTTGAGTCTTTACATATGAAAGAAGGGGAGTCCATTTCCGACTATTTTTCAAGAGTTTTGGTGGTTTCAAATCAAATGAAAAGAAATGGTGAAAAATTTGAAGATGTTAGAATTATTGAGAAGATACTCCGGTCATTAACTTCCAAATTCGAGCATATTGTCATAACAATTGAAGAAACTAAAAATTTGGAGGAGATGTCAGTTGATCAATTAATGGGATCCTTACAAGCATATGAAGAAAAGCATAAGAAAAAACAAGATATAGTGGAGCAATTATTCAAGATGCAAATAAAAGATAAGGAAGAAAATATCGGAAATGGACGAGGTCAATATGGAAGAGGTTGTGGTCGTGGACGAGGTCGAGGCCATGGACGTGGACGAGGAGGTTTCAACATCAATGAAGAAAGAAGAGAATACCCAAGTCGTGGGAGAGGCAACCAAGGTGCAAGGTACGATAAATCTCAAATCAAATGTTATTCTTGTCAAAAATATGGACACTATGCTTCACAATGTAGAGGGTCTCAAACCAAAGTCGAAGAGACCGCCAACCTTGTGGAGGATAACGGCCAAAAAGACGTGACCCTACTTCTAGCATACAAAGGAGAAGAAGGGAGACAAGACAACACTTGGTACCTTGACACGGGGGCGAGCAACCATATGTGTGGAAAGAGGAGCATGTTCGTGGAGCTCGACGAATCGGTGAGTGGTAATGTTTCTTTTGGTGATGAATCCAAAATACCAGTGAAAGGCAAAGGTAACATCCTAATCCGCTTGAAGAATGGAAATCACCAATTTATCTCAAATGTCTACTATGTGCCCAACATGAAAAATAATATATTGAGTTTGGGGCAACTCTTAGAGAAGGGCTATGACATTCACATGAAAGATCATAGTCTTTCCATAAAAGATAATAAAAATAATTTAATCACTAAGGTGCCTATGTCCAAAAATAGAATGTTCTTGTTGAACATTCAAAATGATGTTGCAAAGTATCTTAAAGCTTGCTACAAAGATGTATCTTGGCTTTGGCATCTTAGATTTGGGCACTTGAATTTTGGAGGCTTGGAGCTACTATCCAAAAAGGACATGGTGCGAGGACTACCATCCATTAGACACCCCGATCAATTATGCGATGGATGCCTACTCGGAAAGCAATTTCGGAAGAGTTTTCCAAAGGAGTCAAGCTCGAGAGCCCAAAAGCCATTGGAGCTCATACATACCGACATATGTGGTCCGATCAAGCCAAGCTCCCTCGGTAAAAGCAACTATTTCCTTCTATTTATTGATGATTTTTCTAGAAAGACATGGGTGTATTTTTTGAAGGAAAAATCGGAGGCATTTGAAGTATTCAAGAAATTCAAAGCCGCAGTGGAAAAAGAAAGTGGACTACACATAAAGGCCATGAGATCCGATCGTGGAGGCGAGTTCACTTCTAGAGAGTTCCAGAATTTTTGCGAGGAGCATGGAATAAGGCGTCCACTAACGGTACCAAGGTCCCCCCAACAAAATGGAGTGGCGGAAAGGAAGAACCGGACAATTCTAGACATGGCGCGGAGTATGCTAAAGAGCAAGAAGCTACCAAAGGAATTCTGGGCCGAAGCAGTAGTGTGTGCAGTCTACCTACTCAACCGATCACCAACAAGGAGCGTGTGGGGAAAGACACCACAAGAAGCTTGGAGTGGAAGGAAGCCAGGAATCTCCCATCTAAGAGTCTTTGGAAGCAAAGCATACGCACATGTACCTGACGAGACACGGAGCAAGCTCGATGACAAAAGTAAGGCGTTCATCTTTATCGGGTATGATTCCAACTCCAAAGGCTACAAATTATATAATCCAGATACTAACAAGCTTGTGATAAGTCGGGACGTGGAGTTTGATGAAGAAGGAGAATGGAATTTTGGTTCTCTCGAGGACTTTAGTTCCATTATTCCAACCGAAGAAGAAGAACAAAGATCTACAGCAGAGGATGCCCAGCGAGAGCTAACTACTCCACCTACCTCGCCAACAGCAGTTCAAGATGACTCGCCACCATCGTTTCTGAATGAAAGGAGCGAGGAACGCACAAGAAGTTTTGGAAGACATTTATGAAGACACTGAAAGGTTAGAGGACCTAACTCTTCTTTGTCTATTTGCTGATTGTGAACCAGTTACCTTTGAAGAAGCCGTACAAAGTAAGAAATGGCGAGATGCAATGGATGGGGAGATCCAGTCCATCGAAAAGAACGACACCTGGGAGCTGACTTCACTTCCAAAAGGGCAAAAGGCGATCGACGTCAAGTGGGTGTACAAGGCAAAGAAAAACTGCAAGGGAGAAATCGAAAGATACAAGGCGAGGCTTGTTGCAAAAGGATACAGTCAAAGAGCCGGCATCGACTATGACGAGGTATTTGCCCCTGTAGCCCGTTTAGAAACTGTAAGACTAATCATTTCTATGGCAGCTCAAAATAAATGGAAGATACACCAAATGGATGTAAAGTCGGCGTTCTTGAATGGAGTCCTTGAGAAAGAAGTTTACATCCGACAACCTATAGGCTATGAGGTGAAGACGCAGGAAGACAAAGTCTTAAGATTGAAGAAGGCGTTATATGGACTAAAGCAAGCACCAAGGGCGTGGAACAGTAGGATCGACAAGTACTTGCAAGAAAATGACTTCGCCAAATGCCCACATGAGCATGCGCTCTATGCCAAGATGAAAGATGGAGATATCTTGATCGTTTGCTTGTACGTGGATGATTTAATCTTTGCAGGAAATAACCAAAGGATGATCGATGAGTTCAAGCAAGCGATGGCTAAAGAGTTCGAGATGACCGACATTGGGCTTATGGCGTACTATCTTGGCATTGAAGTCAAACAACTTGAGGATGGAATTTTCATCTCACAGGAGGGCTATGCGAAGGAGATCCTAAAGAAGTTCAAGATGGATGAATGCAACCCAGTCAACACACCGGTGGAGTGTGGGATCAAGTTGTCGAAGCATGATGAAGCTGAGAAAGTGGACACGACGATGTTCAAGAGCTTAGTTGGGAGCTTACGATATTTGACTTGCACGAGACCCGACATTCTCTACGCCACCGGCCTCATAAGTTGCTACATGGAGAATCCAACTACTACACACTTGAAGGCCGCAAGAAGAATTCTCCGCTACCTCAAAGGTACAATCAACTTTGGCTTGTTCTGTTCAACTTCTAATGATTATAAGCTGGTTGGTTATAGCGATAGCGATTGGGCCGGAGACATTGATGATAGAAAAAGTACCACGGGCTTCGTATTCTTCATGGGAGACACCGCCTTCACTTGGATGTCCAAGAAACAACCAATTGTCACTCTATCCACATGTGAAGCTGAGTACGTTGCCGCTACCTCCTGTGTATGTCATGCAATCTGGATGCGAAGTTTGCTAAAGGAGCTGGGATGGCCACAAGAAGATCCAACTACAATATGCGTGGATAACAACTCGACGTTGGCGTTGGCGAAAAATCCGGTGTTCCATGATCGAAGCAAGCATATTGACACACACTATCACTACATAAGAGAGTGCATCACAAGAAAGGATGTACAAGTAGAGTACGTGAAGTCCAAAGACCTAGTTGCGGATATCTTCACCAAGCCACTCAAGCAAGAGGACTTCATCAAGTTAAGAAGTCTGCTTGGAATGACAAATCAAGTTTAAGGGGGGGTGTTGAAAATAAAATAAACTTGATTTTGTTATAATTATTTGGGCTTATGAAATTATGAAAAATAAATAGCCCAATTCCGGAACATTCTAGGCAACTCTAGATTCCGGAACATTCTAGAGAACTCTAGTCCATTTGAGCTTGGAAATACTCTAGATTTCTCCATAGAATTCTAGCACATGTACCTAGCTAGAAAATAGAACTCTCTAGACTCTCTAGAGCTTGGCAAGCCTCCCCTATAAATATGGGATGGCATTTGGCATTTGTATAACACACAACACACAACATAATAAGCCAAAAAAATCAAAAACAAGTTTGAGCAATAAAAGTTTCTCTTCTCCAAAATCTTTCTACTCTTCCAAAATTCCCTTAGCCTAAAAGCCTCCCTCCAAATATTAATAGCAATCCTCTTCCAACAAAAAGCAGGTGCAGCCCAGAAGAAAACGCGCAAGTGCAAAAACAGCTGTAAAACAAATAATCAATGCAAAATGGAAGTTTACTCCAAGTTCTTTCCTACATCTTATCAAAATAAAATAAAAACTGACAAAAAATGAAAAGAGATGGCAAAGGTAGAAAATCCCAAAAGAGAATAGTTTAGAGTTTCCAATATGAGCTTGTTACCCTTTAGCCAACATTAGGGCTCCAATCCCTGAGTTAAGATTTTTTCTTTAGCCAATATTAGGGCTCCATTCCCTTAGTTGAGCCTTTTTCTTTTAGCTAGCAATAGGGCTCCAATCCATGAGTTAAGCATTTTCCCTTTAGAGAGCATTAGGGCCCCAATCCCTGAGTTGAGCGTTTTCCCTTTGGCCAGAATTAAGGTTCCAATCCCTGAGTTGAGCATTTTTCCTTTAGCCAGCATTAGGGCTCCAATCCCTGAGTTAAGCAATTTTCCTTTAGCCAGCATTAGGCCTCCAATCCCTGAGTTGATCACTTTTACCTTTAGCCAACATTAGGGCTCCAATCCCTGAGTTGAGCGTTTTTCCTTTAGCCAACATTAGGGCTCAAATCCCTGATTTGAGCGTTTTTACTTTAGGAAACATTAGGGCTCCAATCCCTGAGTTGAGCGTTTATCCTTTAGCCATCATTAATGCTCCAATCCCTGAGTTGAGCGTTTTTCCTTTAGCCAACATTAGGGCTCAAATCCTTGAGTTGAATTTTTCCTTTAGGAAACATTAGGGCTCCAATCCCTGAGTTGAGCGTTTTTCCTTTAGCCATCATTAATGCTCCAATCCCCGAGTTGAGCGTTTTTCCTTTAGCCAACATTAGGGCTCCAATACCTGAGTTGAGCGTCTTTCCATTAGCCAACATTAGGGATCTAATCCCTCAGTTGAGCGTTTTTCGTTTAGCCAGCATTAGCGCTCCAATCCCTGAGTTGAGCGTTTTTCCTTTAGCCAGCATTAGGGCTCAAATCCTTGAGTTGAATTTTTCCTTTAGGAAACATTAGGGCTCCAATCCCTGAGTTGAGCGTTTTTCCTTTAGCCATCATTAATGCTCCAATCCCCGAGTTGAGCGTTTTTCCATTAGCCGACATTAGGGCTCCAATACCTGAGTTGAGCGTCTTTCCATTAGCCAACATTAGGGATCTAATCCCTCAGTTGAGCGTTTTTCGTTTAGCCAGCATTAGGGATCAAATCCTTGAGTTGAATTTTTCCTTTAGGAAACATTAGGGCTCCAATCCCTGAGTTGAGCGTTTTTCCTTTAGCCAACATTAGGGATCAAATCTTTGAGTTGAATTTTTCCTTTAGGAAACATTAGGGCTCCAATCCATGAGTTGAGCGTTTTTCCTTTAGCCATCGTTAATGCTCCAATCCCCGAGTTGAACGTTTTTCCTTTAGCCAACATTAGGGCTCCAATACTTGAGTTGAGCGTCTTTCCATTAGCCAACATTAGGGATCTAATCCCTCAGTTGAGCGTCTTTCGTTTAACCAGCATTAGGGCTCCAATCCCTGAGTTGAGCATTTTTTCCTTTAACAAGCATTAGGGCTCCAATCCCTGAGTTGAGCGTTTTTTCCTTTAGCAGCCATTAGGGCTCCAATACCTAAGTTGATCATGTTTTCTTTAGCCAACATTAGGGCTCCAATCCCTGAGTTGAGCTTTTTTTGCTTTAGCCAACATTAGGGCTCCAATCCCTGAGTTGAGCATTTTTCGTTTAGCCAGCAATAGGGCTACAATCCCTGAGTTGAGCATTTTTCGTTTAGCTAGTATTAGGACTCCAATCCCTGAGTTGAGCGTTTTTCCTTTAGCCAGCATTAGGGCTCCAATACCTGAGTTGAGCATTTTTCCTTTAGCCACATTTGGCTCCAATCCCTGAGCTGAGCGTTTTCCCTTTAGCCAGCATTAGGGCTCCAATCCATGGATTTAGAGTTTTTCCTTTAGCCGGCATTAGGGTTCTAATCCATGAGTTGAGCATTTTCCCTTTAGCCAACGTTAGGGCTATAATCCCTGAGTTGAGCCTTTTAGACATAGGGTCTCCATTCCCTAGTCGCCTTTGCAAACATTAGAGGTCAAATCCATGAGTTGAGCCTTTTAGACATTGGGCCTCCATTCCCTAGTCGTGTTTGACAACATTAGGGCTCCAATACCTTAGTTGAGCCCTTTAGACATAGGGCCTCCATTCCCTAGTCTCTTTTGCCAACATTAGGGCTCCAATCCCTGAGTTGAGCCTTTTATATATAGGTTCTCCATTCCCTAGTCGTCTTTGCCAACATTAGGGCTCCAATCCCTCAGTTAAGCCTATTTAAACATAGGGCCTCCATTCCCTAGTCGCCTTTTTGCCAACATTAGGGCTCCAATCCCTGAGTTGATATTTTAGATATAGCGCTCCATCCCCTGGTCTTTTCTCTTCTAAATAGATGCAATCCTTACTTTATTTGCTTTCAACAAATACATAAATAAAAGAAGAAATAGTTCATATTTTTGTTGCAAATAACTCACGAAATTTTCCTAGTGAAAACTGGGGTAGAAAATTTTGTTCGTTTATTTGTTTTGACATTTTAAGAAGGTTGAACTCGTGGAACGGGATTTGAGATGAGCGAAAGGATGAGTCTTAGTCTAGAATAAAGAAAAGAACAAAAAGAACAAAAAGAAATGAATTCAAAGTTGAAGCAGAGAAAGATGCGGACTGCTCAAGATATGACTGAAGTCACAAGATTCGCATGTCCCGCCTTGATCCGAAAAGCCGAAGAAGAAATAACCTGCACCTGCAGCTAACAAGCATAAAGAATCAGATCAGATTCCACATGAAGAACCAACCATGACTCAAGATCAAGCTTCAGAAGACTTATAGATAGGAATCTTGTAACTCGTAGCTGATAGGCTTAGTTAGTCTTTTTAATTTTGATTTTGATGTACTAAATCAGACCGCGGACCGGAACCTTGGCGACACCTCGCTCGACACTCGAACTCATCACGCCCTTATTTTTCCAGAATTATACCGGCCTGATTCCTTTATAGCCAAGGATATGTAGGCAACCTCTGAAGCAAGGTTCAGTCAAACTTTTTCAAAATTCTTCCTAATGGAGATTCAAACGGGCAAAAATATCTCATATTTCTCATTTTATCTTTGACCGAAAACTCTTTATATTTTCGAGCAAAGAGGGGCAGCTTTAAGCACGTGATTTTTACCCTACATGAAGATAACTCCGAAATATAGACCAAAAATAATTTTTATTGATTTTAAAGAGATTTTATTTATTTAGTTGCATTTCATGCATTTTTAATATTTTAAAATCATAAGAAAATTACAAAAATGTCGTTTTTAATTATTAAAAATGGTTATTTTACATATTTGGATTTTAATCTTTAAAATTAGTATTTTTCTTTAGTTTTAAGTTAATTAGTTGTTTTAATGTTAAAATAAATAAAGAATTTTAATTTACATAGAAATAGCTTAATTTAGGATTTTAATTAATTAAAGAAAAGAAAAGAAAAAGCAAAAAAGTAATATATTTCGGTCTTGTTTCTTTAAAAATTGGGTCAATTTCTAAAATGGCCCAACTAATTTTTAAGACCCAAATCCCCTCAAGTCCATTATCCCATCCTAAAATACTAGACTCAAATCTGTATAATAGAATCAAGACCTAACACACAAAATAGACACAAAAGAAGAGCTCTTCTTTTGAAAAATAGGGAGCAACGACGCTCCATGGCGACTTTCTTTCTCTCTCAAAAATAGACCCTTCTTCACTTCATGCAACATGCACTCATGCATAGAGGACGGTTTTATTTTCCATTCTCAAGCTCTCTCTGAAGCAGAATCAAAATCTTGAAGCAATGGACGTTTTTTTAATAAATAAATCAAATCTCATTTACGGAGATCTCTTTCACGAATGAGGGTTCTCGGGCTGCAAAGTTGTTGATTGTTTGGCTGAATCTGTTGTTCTTCACTGGTTTTGTGTCGATTTTTCTCTTGTTGAGTTCCGACTTACTAATTTCTGCCATGTATTCGGCCTCCTCTTCTTCTAAATTTAGTCATTGTGTGGAGAGGTACGTTACCCAAAAATTGTTCTCATATTTGTTTTTGTTATGAAATTTTGTTTGCCGTTTGTGGGCTCGCATCCTTCGCTAATTGAAATGAAAGTCTCTTAAATTGTCTACTAGTTGGAAAGGTTATTTGTGGTGGTATTTCTTATGTTTTCTTTTGGTTCGAGCTGCTCTGTTTAGAATTGAGCGATTGATGTTAATATGCATCGTGTGGTTTTGGGCAGTCTTAATTATACTACTCTGTCTTAAAGTCATATTTGAATTTTCTAGCATTTTGGTTAACTGAGCAATTTCTCACTACTGAATTATACTAATTTGATACTAGTTTTATGTGCACCAAAAATGAGAAAACGATTTATTGAAATTGGCAACTGTTTGTGGGAAAGTTTTGGGAGTAAATCAAGTGCTTAAAAATCTTAATATTGATGGATGAATTTCATTGTTTATTACTGTTAGCATAAAATTAAGGCTAGTTCTTTTGTTCACTTTTGAAGTAGGCCTCATCATTTAACAAGTTTTCTCTGTTGGTCGTCAAAATTTTGATATTATTATGTGAAGACATATGGAGATATTTGCGGCAGTAGAATAGAAAAATGAGCCATCTTTTATATTGTTGCTTCACGGTGTACTTTGCATGAATTTATCATCGTAATTGTGTATATGTTCGTGTGATACGATTACGATTTTAAAAATGAACATTCGTAATTTGCTTTTGGCCCGATTTAGGCTTGTATTATGATTATGTATATGCTCGCATAATATAATTTCAAATTTAATTCTTAAAAGACTCGAAGGATGCGTTCGCGCAACTTCAAACAAATTTTCTTAATAAATAAATAGAACGTTATTAATCGTAGATACGTTCGCGTGACATGATTTTTGATGCGCCTAAGGAAAAGAGTATACGTACGCATAATTCGATTGATTAATTATGAATAATAAAGTGATTTAAAAGATGTAAAAGATAATTACACATAGGTCCTAAAAATGAGTAGTTAAATAATTACGCCAAATACAAGTTATTAAGCGACCGTGCTAGAACCACGAAATCCGGGGTGTCTAACACCTTCCCTTGGGTTAACAGAATTCTTTCCTTAGAATTTCTGGTTCGCATACTCTTTTAAAATAAAAACTTCCTCGATTTGGGATTTAAAATAAATCAGTGACTTGGAACACCATAATTTATTCCAAGTGGTGACTCTGTAATTACTTAAATAATCCCATATCGAATAATGTCACTTTAATTGGAAAAACTCCCTTATATACTATCCTCACGGGGTGGTGTAGAAAAAGGAGGTGTGACACCTCGCATCTCCCCACTGCACCATGTCTCTCAGGACACACAAATGGGGATCATCAAATTGCCACTCCCGGATACGCTCCATCAATGACGAACGAGCAACCGTGCAAGCTAACACCCTGCTGGGCTCAAAAATATCCAATCTCACAAACCTATTGTCCAAGTACTGAACATCCAAGGCAAGCGGTCTCTGGATGACCGGAATATATGCAAGACTACTCATGCTGGCGGAATTCCTACTCAATGCATCGGCCACCACATTGGCCTTCCCCGGGTGGTATAAAATAGAAACATCATAATCTTTCAACAAATCCAACCACCTATGCAGTCTCAAATTCAACTCCTTCTACTTGAACAAGTACTGAAGTCTCTTGTGATCCGTGTACACCTCACACGTCACACCATACAAATAATGTCTCCGGATCTTCAGGGCATGAACAATGGTTGCCAAATCTAGGTCAAGAACTGGGTAATTCTTCTCGTGGATCTTCAACTGCCTCGAAGCATATGCTATGACCTTGCCGTTCTGCATCAACACTGCGCCAAGCCCAATGCGGGAAGCATCACAATACACAGTATAAGGCCTGGATCCCATGGGCAAAACAAATATCGGTGCCGTAGTTAGGGCTGTCTTGAGCTTCTAGAAGCTCGCCTCGCACTCATCTGACAACTTGAACTGGGCACCCTTCTGGGTCAATCTAGTCATCGGAGCTGCGATGCATGAAACCCCCTCCACGAAACGCCTGTTGTAACTAGCTAACCCCAAGAAGCTCCGAATCTCTATAGCTAAAGCTGGCCGAGGCCAGTTCTTGACTGCCTCTATCTTCATTGGGTCCACCAGAAAACTCTCTGCTGATACAACGTGACCCAGAAATGCGACTGAACTCAACCAAAATTCACACTTTGAGAACTTGCCGTACAACTGGCTATCCTTCAAAGTCCGAAGAACCACTTTGAGGTGCTGCTCATGCTCCTCCTGGCTGCGGGAGTATACCAAGATATCGTCAATGAATAAAATCACAAATAAATCCAAATAAGTCCTGAACACTCGGTTCATCAACTCAATGAATGTTTCCGTGGCATTGGTCAACCCAAACGATATGACAAAAAACTCATAATGCCCATACCAAGTACGAAATGCTGTCTTAGGGACATCAAACGCCCTAATCCTTAGCTGATGATAACCATACCTCAAATCTATCTTCGAGAACACCCTGTCACCCTGGAGCTGGTCAAACAAATCGTCAATCCTCGGCAGTGGATACTTGTTCTTTATCGTCACCTTGTTCAACTGCCGGTAATCAATGCACATCCTCATCGACCCATCCTTTTTCTTCACAAACAACACTGGTGCACCCCAAGGCAATACACTGGGTTTAATGAAACCCTTATCGAGAAAGTCTTGACGCGGCTCCTTCAACTCTTTTAACTCTGGAGAGGCCATGCCATACATCAGAATAAAAATAGGTTGGGTACCAGAAGCCAGATCAATACAGAAATCAATATCCCTGTCGGGGGGCATAATCGGGAGGTCTGAAGGGAAAACCTCGAGAAACTCCCGAACAATAGGAACATAGTCGATAGATGGAAACTCTGCGCTGGAGTCGCGTACATACGCCAAATATGCTAGACACCCCTTCTCAACCATACGTCGAGCCTTGACATACAAAATATCAATACGGGTGGCATGACCTGGGGTCCCCCTCCACTCAAGTCGGGGCAAATCTGGCAAGGACAATGTCACGGTCTTGGCATGACAATCCAAGATAGCATAATACGGGGACAACCAGTCCATCCCCAATATAACATCAAAGTCCACCATGTCTAACAACAATATGTCGACACGGGTATCAAGACCCTCAAATACCACCACACAAGAACGATGCACTCGATCGACCACTATAGAATCACCAATCGGCGTGGACACATATACATGAATACCCAAAGCCTCACTAGGCATGATCAAATAGTGTGTAAAATAGGATAACACATAAGAATAAATAGATCTCGGATCAAATAATACTGAAGCACCCCTATCACAGACCAGTATAATACCTATAATCACAACATCAGATGACTCAGCCTCCGGCCTGGCTGGCAATGCATAACAACAGGGCTGGCCCCCACCTCCCTGAACTGTATCTCTTGGATGATCTGTTGAGGGCTGACCCCTGCCCCTGACTGTCCAAGCTCCACCTCTACGGTCTCTCCCTCCACCTCTATGATCCCTACCCCCGCCTCAAGTTGGATGGGCGGCCTGTGGATCACCTGCTGCCTGAATCGTAGGGCGAATACCTTACTGTTGAGAACTACTCGAGGCTCGAGGGAAAAACCTGACAACATGACCTAGGTCACCACAACCATAACATGCCCTCGGCGACTGAGACTGCTAGCCCTATCAACCGGTATGTCCTCCCCTGAAGCTCTGAAATGGCGGTGCACTGATGGGGGCTGGTGTTGCGCTGAAGGACTGGTGGTCCAAATAATACTGCTGATGACCACCACCGCCTTCGGTACCATGAGAAACCTGAAATGCTGAGTGGAAAGGCCTCGGAGGATGGCCTTTCTCATGGAAATCCCTACCCTCAGATGAGGTACAATTAAATCTGCCAGAATGTTGAGGCCTCTTGTCTGAATCCTAACTACCTCCTCGAACCAGTGCCATCTCTACCCGGCAGGCCGCATTGGCCGCCTCCTGAAAGGAATCAGCTGAATCAATCCATCAATAAACCTCCGGACCCTCTCTCGATCTATAGGTAGTATCACTACTGCATGGCGTTCCAAGTCAACAAATCCAGTCTCATACTGTATAGCTATCATAGAGCCCTGCTGGAGGCGCTCAAATTGTCTGCGAAGTGCCTCCCACTGAGTGACGGGGAGAAACTTCTCAAAAAATAACTCTGAGAACTGATCCCATGTCAAAGATGGAGACCCTGCTGGTCTAGATAGGCAATTATCCCTCTACCAAGTCTTGGCGGGTCCTACAAGCCTGAAGGTGAAAAAATCGACCCCATTGGTCTGTACTATCCCCATAGTCCTGAGGATCTCATGACAAATGAATAGAAAATCCTGGGGATCCTCCGATGAAGCACCACTGAAATTTGTAGTGAAAAGCTTGGAGAACCGATCAAGTAACTACAAAGCATCCGAAGACATGGTCGTCCCATCTCCGACCTGAGCGGTAATACCTGTCTGAGCTGCCATTGCAGGCTGAACCATTGGAACCAAAGCCTGGGGAGCTACCTGCTCCCGAGAACATGAAGAAGGAGTCTGAAGCCCTCCTCCAGCCTGATAACTGGATGGTGCTATTGGCAGCAATCCCGCTTTAGCAACACTGTCCATAAAGCCTGCTATGCGGACAAGAGCATCCTGGAGATCTGAGGAAAACATCACCCCTCCTGGGACCTGAGCTGCGCCCACTGGAGTTGGTGGAGCTGGAACCTCCTCATCAATGTCAATATGAGGCTCCACCTCTGGAATTGCTTCATGGGGCTGAGCTCTGCCCCTGCCACGGCCTCTGGCACGGGATCAGCTCTTGCCGCTCGCAGGAGCTCTGCTGGTGGCTCGGGCTGCTGCATGGAAGAAGAAGACGCACGTGTTCTCACCATCTGCGAAAGAACAGAGTAGAACGACAATCAATATTTGTGAAACAGAATCGCACGACAAGAAAGAACAAGTTGAAACTTTCCCTGACTCTGTAGCTTCTGGGGGATAAATTCATACGTCTTTGTACCGATCCCTCAGACTCTACCGAGCTTGTCCGTGAGCTGTGAGACCCAAGTAACCTAGTGCTCTGATACCAACTTGTCACGATCCGAATTGTTCCCACCATCGGGACTCGTGATGGCGACTACTGTAGGAACTAGGCAAGCCAACACTTTTTAAAATATTCCATATAACTTTAATCCAAAAAATATAATAAATGATACTATTAAATAGAAGTATGCGGAAGACTTTTAACGGAAATAGTAACAAAACACGGAAATTTATAACATGCCTCTACCTAGTATACGGTGTCACTACTTACGGAGGACTAAAAGAGTACTAAAACAACAGTCTGAAAGAAATACATAACATGTCTGTTATGATACAATAAAAATAAACTGGAAGAGATAGAGGAGACTCAGAGCCCACGAAATCCAGCAAACTACCTCGAAGTCTCTAGACTGAAGGATCGCTCCCTAACTACTACTGCGGACCGTAAGCTGTGTCCTGACATGTGCACAAAAAGGCACAAAAGTGTAGTATCAGCACAACCAACCCCATGTGCTGGTAAGTGCCCGGCCTAACCCCGGTGAGGTAGTGACGAGGCTAAACCGGACCTACTACCATCAACCTGTACAGATATATGAGCAATAACAGAAAGATAACAATATTTAAACAGATAATGGGGAGGGGATATGCTGGGGGTGTACAGTTGAATTATAAGTTCAATAAACAAGAAATGGAACTAAAAATATAACATTAATATAAGAAAGCCAATGAATCAACAACTGCACGGCACCACCCTTCGTGCATTTACTCTCATTTCTCACCAAAACTGTCGAATATAATGCACGACACCACCCTTCGTTCTTTTACTCTCAATATACAGTGCACGACATCAACCTTCATGTTATTACTCTCAAATCATAATGCATGGCATCACCCTTCGTGCTTTGCTCACATAACTCTCAAAACACAAGGCACAGAATGACCCTTCGTGCTCAAATAATCAAGAAACATGGCACGCAAAGACCCATGTGCATAATCTCTCTCTTCCTCACCCAATCAATGGTCACAACCAAACGGAAAAGGAATATAACAAGATAAAATATCCCAGCAAGGGATAATAACTCAACAATAAGTCCCGGCAAGGGAAAAATACCAAAATTCCTTCATTAGTTCATTTGCTTCTCATCTATTACTTCATAGTTCATTTGACAAGTAATTATCACAATTGTTCACTTCTTTCGCAATTTTAATAGAAAATATGACTCATGGTCATGCTAGACTCGGCCACATAGGTAACCGTCACCATACCTATACAACGACTTCACATAGCACATAGCAATTATCATCCTAATCCTATTCCCTCAAGCCAAAGTTAGATCGAACACTTACCTCGAATCTAGAAATAGCAACTCAAAGCTCTACAATCTCCTTTCCTCTAGAATTCGACCCCGAACAACCAATATCTAATAACAATTTACTCAAATATATCAACAGATGCTAGTTAAATCAATTTGAATGCATAAAAATGAAATTTCCAAAATGCCCTCGGGCCCACGTGGTCAAAACTCGAGGTTCAAACCAAAACCGGACTGCGCATTCCCCCACGTGTTCATCTAAGCAATTTGTTTTGAAATCAGACCCCAAACTGAGGTCCAAATCCCCAATTTTAAGAAAACCTAGGTTCTACCCCAAATCCCCATTTTTACCCATTGAAAGCTTTGATTTTGACTTGAAATCATGATAAAAGATGTTAAAGTTTGAAGAAATTGAGTAAAAGTTGACTTACATGTGATTTGGAAGAGAAAGAGTCGAGAGAAAATTGCCAATGGAGGTTTGGATTTTGAAAATATAAAAAAATGAAGTTTGAAATAGTCTAAGTATAGGTTGCACAGTCGCAGATGTCGAAATTGCGAGGTTTTGTTTGCAATTGTGAAGAATGCAGAAAATAACGAATGTTGCAATTGCAATAAATTTATCGCAATTGCGAAGAGGGAAGATTTTAACGGGCTTCACATTTAAGAGAATGCCTTCACATTTGCGGAGACTGGGATGCAAAGGGGGAAATCGCATTTGCGAAATGGTTCGCATTTGTGGAGACTGACTATACAAAGGGGAAATCACATTTGCGAGTTTTTTCTCGCATTTGCGAAGAAGCAGGCCAAAGGGGATGGCTCGCATTTGCGAAGATTGCTTCGCAATTGCGAAGACTGCAGATACCAGTTGCTAACATGCTTCAAAATGAGCCTAATACCTATCCAAAACTCACCCGAGCCCTCGGAGCTCCAACCCAAACATGCACCCAACCTCAAAAACATCCTACAGATTTACTCGTGCGATCAAATCGCCAAAATAACATGAAAATCAAATAATCAACCTCCAAAACTCATGATTTTCATTTTGAAGTTCAAAATTTTCCATTTTAGTCCGAAACATGTCAAACAACGTCCGTTTTTAACCAAACTTTACAGATAGTGCTTAACACTCATTTAAGACTAGTACCGGACATCGGAACCAAAATACGAGCCCGATACCATTACTTTTGATCAAATCTCATTTTCATTTTTCCTTAAGCATTTTCAGAAAACAATTTCACAGAAAAGATTCGTACTCGGGCCTGAGACCTTAGATTTCGATTTCGGGAATACACTCGGGTCTCAAATTTCTTTACGGACCCTCCGGCACTGTCACATCACGGGTCTGGGTCCTTTTATCCAAAATGTTGACCAAAGTCAACTATAGCAATATTATTTTCAAAATTCATAATTTTAAACACAGGATTCAAATATTTCCAGATAAAAATTTTTCGTCTTCTCGCCCGGACTAAACACGCAAATCGAGACAACAAAATAAGAGGTTTTCAAGGTCTCAGAAACACAAAGAAAGGCAAAAATTACGGTGATGACCGTTTGGGTAGTCACAGATCAGGCCAGTAATTGTTAAAGAGAGAAGGATTGATGGAGCCGGCATTGCAAGTTTGCTCGGGTGTGTTACTAGATTTTAGGGTTAATTTAAATGATGATCACTCGACTATGTTTCAATTTCACTAAAGTCACTCAACTATTTTTTATCACTTAAAAGTAGTTAAACTTTCACATTATCACTTAAAAGTTATTTTGGCTCAAATCCCTACCATAAATATGACATGGCATAAAATGTAATGAGAAAATTCAAAAATAAATATCACATAAGTTTAAATGGGTCATACCTACTTTAGATCCATTTCTTCCTTAATGTAATTTGACCCATAACCCAAATGCTTTCAACAAAAAAATATTAAATTTTTTATTAATTTAAAATGATTATCCTATACTACTAAATTCTTACCTTTTCTGTTACATAATGGCCATTTATAATTATTCTATTCTAAAAAAGTTTTTGTTTGTATGCCTCATAAGAGTCGTTTTATTACTTTATTGAAGTTAAAATAGTATTGTATCTAACCCACACAATATATGTATAATTTTTTAAGAAATTAAAATAGTATTATATTCATCTTACGTAACAAATATTAATATATCATAAGCATACAAGAAAAATAATAATAAGTCTAATAAGATTCTATTTTCACAATGAACATGCAATTACAAACAAACTATAATTGTTTAGACAGAAGAAATATTGTATTTGTACGATAAAAAACTCACAAAACAATCAAAGGACCTAATTTTATTAAGAATGTGTGATTTTCCCCTATATTGAAACCCTTTTGGGTTATGGATCAAATTCACATTAAAGGAGAAATGTATTAAAGTAGGTATATGCCATTTAAGTTTATGTGGCATTTATTTTTGAATTTTTCTTATTAAATTTTATGCCATGTCATATTTATGGTAGGGTTTGAGTCAAAATGACTTTAAGTGGCAATGTAAAAGTTTAGTTATTTTTAAGTGACAAAAAAAAGTTAAGTGACTTTAGTGAAATTGAAACATTTTTGTTATAAATAGAACTCTAATTAGAGTGAATGTCTATCTTATAGAAGAGTTTTACTTTGAGGCTAAGTCTTTTCTATGCCTATAAATAGAGGGGTCTTACCCCATTGTAAATCATCCCAAAGTATCAATAAGAATACTCCTCTCTCTACTTTTCTCTCTATTGTTCTTGTTCTTATATTATTTCATAACACGTTATCAGCACGAGTCTCTAACCAATTGAATTTAATATTCAGCAATTATCGCTCTCAAAATCTCGAGTTGCAATCAGAGTCACCCACTCTAATTCGTGTTCCGTCGTTTGGGTTTTTCTATTTGAGTGAAACGAGATTTGTGATATTTTGGTTTCTGAAATTCTTCAATTTTTCTCTTTCTCGTTGTTTACTTTTGTTTTCTTTTTGAAGGTGAATTTCCAAGCAAAAGAGTGTAATAACGATTACTACTGTTCCATATGAGAATTTCTATACGAAAAAAAAATAGAAGAGATGGTATCATCATAATAATGCAACGGGATGGAAACTCAAGAGGTATATTTGATATCACAACATTTATTGGTATACCTTAAAGGTAAGTAATTTACTTCTCCCTTTCAAATTCTTGAAATTCTACGATTTGATTTCATATACAAACATAGACAACAAAGTTTGATTATAACTCTAATGGAGTTTGTAAGAAATTACACCCACATGAAGTGGTAAAATTTCTATGCCTTGCCATGATCAAATTCATGTATGATTGTGGGCAAAGAATTAAAAAAAAATCCGTCCAATTGAATTTGCTCCATTCCCTTTAGAGAATGTGGTAGCAGTATGTGAAAAGTCTGAAAGAAGACAAAATCCGTCCAATTGAATTTGCTCCATTCCCTTTAGAGAATGTGGTAGCAGTACGTGATAAGTCTGAAAGAAGACAAAATTATTACCATGAAGGTATCAATGAATGTGGACGTGGCAATAGACGGAATTATAATCGTCATCATTGTGATAATGAGAATAATAAAGATTCTCAAAATAATCTTTCACTTTATGAAAGTAATATTTGACATGAGATTGTATATAACACATACAGATGATTATAATCCATTCCCTGAAGTGAATGTGATAATTGTAATAAAGCCCGTAAGTAGGAACACGCTCTTGATGTAATTTTGCTTCATGTCTGACATTATGAAAAGAAAGTTCGTTGCCCTTGAAATTTCGGGCAAGAACTATATGGGTGTTGGATGCTGAAATCCATTTGGATGCAATGGGTCCTGGAGACGCCATTAAAGACAGAAATAATGCATCCACCCAAGACAATGCTAAGGCCTTGATTTTCTTGCGCCATCACCTTGATAAAGGTTTGAAATTGTGCTAAGGCCTTGATTTTCTTGCGCCATCACCTTGATGAAGGATTGAAACTGTGCTAAGGCCTTGATTTTCTTGCGCCATCACCTTGATGAAGGTTTGAAAATTGAATATATCACAGTCAAAGATCCACCAATCTTGTGGAATGGCTTAAAGGCGAGATATGACAACCTGAAGTTGGTCACTCTGCCACAAGCACGATGCGATGAGAATCCAAAAGCAAATAGTTCATAAACTACATGTTATCGTTGCGGTGGAAAAGGGCACTGGGCGAAAATTTGCCATGTACCAAGACATTTGGTTGAGCTTTATCAAGCATCTCTAAAGAGTAAAGGCCTTGAAACAAATTTCGTCTCTGACGACAATTTTGACATCACCCACTTGGATGTGGCAGACTTCTTTGAGCACCCTGAGGGGAAAATAGACCACTTAATTGGTGATGGATCTGTGATGAAGGAAGATGGAATTGTTTGATTTTATTTTACTTATTTGTATTAGTTAGTGAATAAACTAATAGTCATTAGTATCAGCTCGTATTAGTTAGCTTATGATATAATGTTAGTATTAGTTCTTTAGAATGTTTCAATATGCTTAAATTTCAAAGATATTTTTATTTTCCAGTAGAGTTAATCGACTAACCTAACAGTTAGTCGATTATCTAATATTTTGCATTAAAACTGGATTTTTCCGCAGGCTAAGTTAGTCAAATATCTAAATCAGATATTCGACTAACCTGATGACTGTTTACTAAGTTAGTCGAATAACTAATTAGTTATTAGACTAACCATTATTTCGCATTAAAACTAATATTTTTCCGCAAGGCTAGTTAGTCGAATATCAGGTTTAGTTATTCGAATAACCTAATGACTGCTTCCCAAGATAGTCGACTATCAACTAAGTTAGTCGAATAACCTCAGCAGATTTTGAAAATATTGTTTCATTATGAAGCAACGGATTAAATATGTTTATTCTCATGTTCGTATATCTCTTTTGATTAATTGATTCATGTACCAAACATATGATATTCAAAGAGAAGAAATATTACTCTCATTTAAGTATATGTAAGGCAGATGTTACTACAATTTCTGGTAGTAGTAAATTGATTAAAGGCTCCGGAAGAGCAACTATAACTCTGCCTAATGGAACAACATTTTAGAGAATGCAATGTTCTCCTCCAAGTCTAAAAGGAACTTGTTGAGTTTTAAAGATATCATTCAAAATGGATATCATATTGAGACAATAGATGAGAATAATCTTGAATTCCTCATTTACTCATGAAAATGAGGCTGCCCACTTCGGTTTGGGGTCACGCCATATTGCACCAAAATGGGTCTGCAAAGAAGGTTAGGAATATATGTTGGGTTTTGAATCGCCCTCCATTATTCGCTACCTCGAAACATTGACAGGGGATTTGTACACTGCACGATTTGCAGACTGTCAATTCGATGAGACACTTTTCCCAAAATTAGGGGGAGAAGTTGGTGAAACCAAACGGGAAATTTTGTGGAAAAATGCATCATTATCTCATCTTGATCCACATACCTCTATTTGTGAAAAAGAGGTGCAAAATATTATCCATTTGCAAAGAATAGCAAATCAAATGCCAGACGCATTTACAGATTTGAAAAGGATAACAAAATCACATATCCCCGCATTGAATGTGACAACATCTGATTCACGAATACATATTCATTATTGGAAGAATATGAACATGAAATTGGTATTGAATATACCACACTCACCCCTAGAAGGAGGTTTGAGATGATATATGAAAATAATGTCATTATTATGGCATGAATGATCGTTGGTCACGTACCTATTGTACGCCAAAATATTTTGGAAATATGACTATTAAAGGACAACGATAATGCAAGAAACATATCTTGCATATAACTTTGACCATGACCATAATGGTATAACTTTCTCTTTAAAAGAGATATTCACCACATGGATGTTGATGAATCTGTGGTAGTACAAAATTAATTGAGAGCTCTAGAAGAGCCAATTATTACTATGTTGGAGAAACGCAATTGATTACCAATAAGGTATTGTGTTGTAGTAAGTCTCAAAGAAACTTATTCAGTTTCCAAAGTATATGCGAAAGCGATTGATTATATTGAGACTATAAATAAAGGAAAGATTCGATATCTTCTATTACTACAACTTGTAGCGGGATAATCTGTATGTGAAAAACTACCCGCTTTATTCTCCAGTTTGTACTACACAAGAATACCACAATAAAGTGGATATTTATTGGTATAAAAACCCATACCACAATAAACTTGAAGTTTATTGATAATTGCACATGTCATGGTGTAAATTGAAGTTTATCAATATTGATAATTTATTCAGTTGGCATTCGGGTGAGCAATCTCATTTTAAGTATGATGTGCAGTAATAGAGAATTCACATGGGTAAATATTAAAGAACTAGAAAGTTCTTTACGAATTCTCTTATATTACTTGTTCTCATTAATTGATTGACCAACTAAAGAGTTCGGGTTGAATCCCATAAATTCTGGAAATATCAAAGGTGAATATGGGCCCATTCACCTGCCATGTATACCACATATGATGCATCTATGATATGGTTATATGCGCGATTGTTATTAACCTGCAGCCTGGCCGGCGCTTGCGAGGTAAATTGCTCAGTAATTCAACTTCGAGCATAATTTTCAGATTTTCTATTCAAGATAGTTCATCTTGATAAGTTGGTTTACATCATAGTTGGTTTAGCAAGATAATTATTGAGTGCCTCCACTTAATTGCTAAACTGTTTCTTATGAGAATAAAGTTATATATATATATCAGTTTGATATACGTTGTATACGAGAGTATATTATATTCTCCCCTCACAAGTGGTTCAGGGTCAGGAACCAAATAACTCCATCTTATTATTGATGTGCGGTGTATATTTTCATTAACACCATAATGCACAAAGATGGACTCTCAAAGTTGAGGAAACAAGTTAGCTTTTCTAACATGAGGGGGAGACATGATAAACAATTGAGAAAAGGTTACATGGGATGAATTGTCATTTGTATATATAGATCCTCGAATATCATAATATGAACCTGAAGTTCATAAAAGGATAATTCAATTGCAACATATTGCAAAGCATGCTATACGCATTTGCTGACCCAAAGAAAGTAACTACATTCTCACTGCAAATGCTCATATTAAGTCCTAGAAGTACAAAGTCTTTGATACGCTGAAGGCGTATAGACAAATCGGTTTCAAAAGGAACTTCTTAATAAAGAAGATGAGCAAATGATCAAAGTGATCATAATAAGGAGGCAACTGATCCAGAAGATCACATGACATAACACTTCATAAAATCTCATGAGATTCAGGTACCTGAATGTGTGAATGAAAAGATCTCCATGTTATGTCCTTATGAAAATTTATTGAAACCGATGTAAAATGTTCGTCGACGACATCTATGATTGCGCTAAATATCGATGAGGATCTTATGTTTGTCGAATACAAACAAAAATATTGGCTAAGGAAGAGATACAATTCAAGTAGAATTGACTCCATCTGAAAGACATGTAGTTTTGGACATGTAGTTCAAATACTTGAAAGTATAAAGTCAATGGTATGTGTAATCAATTTTCGATATCTTATTTGTTTAGCATAACATGAAAACTTGATATGCATCTAAAGTCTATTATATGGCTTATATGACATAACTTATATGTCAATCCATGAAAGATTGAAGTTGCTTGAAGCATATACAATTCTTGGTCCTGAAGTACCACATCCTAAGTGCAACTTGTGTACATATGTATCTTGCTATAACTATAAGCATGGTGGCATCGAGAATACCTCTATGGAGATATTGAAGAGTCATTCCACGACATCATATGAAGATGTTCATATCTATCAAGGATGATAATTTCAAGGTGCGGAATATTTATTCAAATCAATATGGCTGATTTATTTATCAAATCTCTACAAAAGATCGTTTTGAAGATGGTGCACAAGATTGGAATGCAAATACTCAAGGATGTGAATTGATGCTCTTTTCAGGGGGAGTTAATGCGCGTTGCACTCTTTTTTCCTTACAAGGTTTTGTCCCAATGGGTTTTCCTTGCAAGATTTTTAACGAGGCAACCAATAGGCGCATATTCAAACATGTGTACTCTTTTTCCTTTTCTATAATTTTTTCCCATTGGGTTTTGTTTTAGTTAAGGTCTTAACGAGGCACATTATTGAATAGACATTCAAGGGGGAGTGTTATAAATAGAACTATAATTAAAGTGAATGTTTATCTTATAGAAGAGTTTTACTTTGAGGCTAAGTCTTTTCTATGCCTATAAATAGAGGGGTCTTACCCCATTGTAAATCATCCCAAAGTATCAATAAGAATACTCCTCTCTCTACTTTTCTCTCTATTGTTCTTGTTCTTATATTATTTCATAACATTATTGCAATTGTTTAGACAGAAGAAATATTGTATTTGTACGATAAAAACCTCACAAAACAATCAAAGGACCTAATTTTATTAGGAATGTGTGATTTTCCCCCATATTGAGACCCTTTTGGGTTATGGATCAAATTCACATTAAAGGAGAAATGTATTAAAGTAGGTATATGCCATTTAAGTTTATGTGGCATTTATTTTTGAATTTTTCTTATTAAATTTTATGCCATGTCATATTTATGGTAGGGTTTGAGCCAAAATGACTTTAAGTGGCAATGTTAAAGTTTAGTTATTTTTAAGTGACAAAAAAAAGTTAAGTGACTTTAGTGAAATTGAAACATAGTTGAGTGATCATCAATGAAATTAACCCCTAGATATTAGGAAGCAGGGAGGAGATATTTTTTGTATTTTAATCACATTATCATGAAAAGGACGTCAACATTTTTGTCTTTTCTTTAAGGTATGTAATACTAGTATTTGTTAATCTTCTTCTCACAACTCTCAATTAGTTAATTCCACGGATACACAACGAGAAAGGCAAATTTTAATACAAATTTTGATCTTGAATCAGCATAATATATTTAAACTTTTGTGTTAGGGGTTGCAAAGAGACAACAACAAATCGATAAAAAAAGAATTTTTTAGATTCAAAATTCCAAGGCGTACCATATTTTTCATGACGATTGATAAACTAAAGCAAACTCAAAATTTTTACTATCTATCCACATTAATGCATCTCTCAGAATGTATATAACAAGGTATTACCTGAATAGCTTGGGACGACCCAAAGGGTCATCACCTGTTTTCTTATTTTATTCTGTGCTTTTGAGGCCATAAATTTTTTATTTAGAGTCACCTCAATTTGTGTGCGCAGTCCAGGCACGTAGCCGGAAAACTTAAATATGAAATTCTATGAAAAATGCTAAATTTTAATATTATAATAAATAAATTTGACTCCGGTCAATATTTTGGATAAATGGATCCGGACTTCTGATTTGACTGTCCCCGAGGGTCTGTAGGAAAATATGGGACTCGGGCGTATGCCCGGGATCGAATTCCAAGGTTCCAAGCCCGAGAAATAAATTTTTAAAGGAAATTATTTTTCTAAAAATGTTAAGGAAAATTGAAATGAAATTTGATTAGAACGTGTTGGTATCGGGCACATATTTTGGTTCCTGTGTCCGGTACATGTCTTATATATGATTTAAAGGTGTTTCTGTAAAGTTTAGTTAAAAGCGGACATCGTTTGATGTATTTCGGGCTTAAAGTTCTAAATTTGAAGCTTAATGAAGTTTGAGGAAAAAAACTCTTGATTTTGAGGTTGGATTCATTATTTTGAAGTTATTTTGGCGATTTGATCGCACGGTTAAGTTCGTAGAATATTGTTGAGTTAGTGCATGCATTTGGTTAGGAGCCCCGATGATTTGGGAGTGTTTCGGAGCGGTTTTGGACTTATAAAAATTGCAGGTTCTAGTTCTGGTATGGTCTTCTTCGCGTACGCGGGAGTACCCTCGAGAGTGCGATGAGTAAAATTAGCTGAAGGATATTTCCTTCTACGCGAACGCATTGACAAGGTCGCAGAACGCGAGGCAATTGGGGTTATACCTTCGCGAACACGTCCCTGGCTTCGCGAACGCGAAGGCAAAAATGAGGCTGGGCGGGGGTGGGGTACTATAGCTATGCGAACGCGACCTTAAGGATGCGAACGCGAGGCTCAAGGAGGTAATTCTCTGCGAACGCGAGCCACTGTGTTGCGAATGCAAAAGTCTTCAGATCTAAACCATCGCAAATGCGAGGGTCCTATCGCAAACGCGAGGGTCCCATCGCGAACGCGTAGGTTTAATTAGCCCAGTTATTTTTTTCAAAACTCCAAAACATAACCATTTCAGGACTTTTACAAGACTTCACAAACTTCTTCACCTCCAAGGTTCTAGGGCGACTTTTGAAGCATCTTTTCACCATTAACTCTTGGGTTAGTAATCTTTAACTCGTTTCCTTTAGTTTTTCATCAACATCTATTGAAATTCTAGGTCTAAAACATGTAATCAAGGATAGAAATTAGAGCATTAGATAGAGTTAGGGCTTTTTGAGTTTTCTAGATTTAGACCTTGTTTTGAAGTCGAATTTGAAAATAAATTATATATTCGGGCTCGTGGGTGAAGGGGAAATATGATTTTTGTATGAACCTCGCATTTTGACCAAGCGTGACCTTGGTCGATATTTGGGGTTTTGGGAAGAATGCTTGGAAATCTATAATTAGGCATTGGGTTCGCATTGTTTATTGATGTATTGAAGTCATTATCGTATAGATACAATCGATTTGGAGCTGAATTCTAGAGGGAAAGCAGTATTTGAGGATTGATTTGGCCGTGGAAGTTTGAGTTAAGTGTTGGTATAACCTTAGCTTGCTAGATTAGGAGTTGAGTCTTATTTACTATGTGCTAATTGTCGAGTAAAACGTATAGACATTGTGACGAGTATCTGTACGTTGGTATCTAGCATGACCGTGAGTCTTTATATTGTGGATATTCTGATTTTGTTGCATCTTTCATGCCTTAATGATGATTTCTATATATTGTAAAGAGCACGTGAAAGAAAATGTGATCTTTGAACTTCGAGGAGCATTGGCTCGAGTTGTAATACAAATTGTGAAAGTATATGAGATAATTGAACTCGTTGGAGCATTAGCTCAAGTGGTAAAGTGAGTTATAAAGTAAGAACTGAAAGAAAGAGAAAGAGTTACTGAATTATTCCCTTGCCGGGATGTTTGTTGCTTCATTGGTTATCTCTCCTGGCGGGATGTTGAGATTTATTGATATTGTTCCCTTGCCGGGATTTGGCTGTTTAATTATATTCCCTTATCGGGATTCCTACCATTATTTGTCTATTCCCGTACCTCTTTATTTGTGATTATTGTTTGGGTGAGGCAGAGTGTTAAAGCACGAAGGGTGATGCCGTGTACCATTTGCTATTGTGAGGAAAAAGTATAAAGCACGAAGGGTAATGATGCGCCTTATAATGTACCATGTCGTACCGATATTCATTGACTATATTGTGAGGAAAGAGAGTAAAAGTACGAAGGGTGATGCCGTGCACATTATTATGATATAATTGACTTGGCAAGAACGAGAATAAATTACGAAGGGTGATGTCGTGCAAATTGTTGATTTCTGATGCTTGTTGATATTATGGCTTTGTTGCTTCTTTCTTTTATTGAGGTTTTCTATTCGGAGCTATTACCTCTCCACATCATGTTTTCCTTTCCCACTTTGACTGGTTATTATCTGTATTTTTTTTTGTTGTATACACATATTTGTTTCTTTCATTACTTGTTGTTACTTGATTTTACTTCAAGGTTATAGATTCCCTTACCCTATTTGTCTTGTGATTGATGTTTCGGTGAGGCAGAGAGTAAAGCACGAAGGGTGATACCTTGTATTGTTTTGGGAGAGAGTAAAAGCAAGAAGGGTGATTCCGTGCACTTATTTTTTTTATTTTACCAATCTTTATTGATGAATATGTTACGGTATATCTACACTAAATGGCTGATTTCCTGTTGATACTTATTGTACCCCACAACATGATTTCCCCTTCCTATTTTCAATTGAGCTGTGAGGATCCTAACATTTATTTGATGCTCTTCTGTTACTGTTTGATGTTTCCCCCAGATCATGTTTTCCCCTCCCACACTTGACTATATATGACTGTTTCTTTCGGTACTTCTATTCTGCCATATATAGTTAAATTGCACAGATTTATTTGGTAGTCTGGTCCTAGCCTCGTCACTACTTCGCCGAGGTTAGGCTAGGCACTTACCAGCATATGGGATCAGTTGCGCTGATACTACACTCTACACTCTTTTGTGCAGACCCTACTGTTGTGGACTTTGGACCGCAGTGAGGCCTCTGATTCTTGATCATGGGGCGACCTGAGATAGTCCTGCAAGCGTCTGCATGCCTTGGTGTCTCCCTCTATCGACTTTCCTATTTCTTATATATATTTACAGAGATAGTGTTGTACTTCATTCTTTCAAACCTTTTTTTGTAGTACTATTAGACGGTCTGTGACACTGTGACACCTGATTTTGGGTATTGAGGTTATGAAAAGTTGTAATAGACGTAGTCTTGAGTTATATAATTGTTGACTTCACTTATTTATTTAATTCAGCTATTTTCATGTTGTCACTGATAATTGTTGAACGATTTAACCTGTGAATGAAAAAGGTAATTAAAGGTTGGCTTACCTAGATCTTATTAGTAGGCGCAATCACGACTCCCGAGGGTAGGAAATTTGGGTCATGACAAGTTAGTATCAGAGCTCTAGGTTATATGGGTCTCACAGTTCACAGACAAGCTTAGTAGAGTCTGAGGAACCGGTGCGAAGACCTATATTTATCTCTCAGATGTTACAGAGTAGGAAAAGTTTCACTTCTTTTCTTTCCTATCGTGCGATTTTGTTCTCTCAGTGCTAAATTGAAACCTCTATTCTTGTACTTTCGCCAATGGCAATGTCACGGACCCCTTCTTCAGTAAAACAGCATCACAGACTGGTGGTAGATTAGCAATGTCTTCGGAGGCTTTGTGGAGGTTGGGTAAGTGTCACCAAGCTCTTTAATATTACATTCTGTGGTGTATCTACTGAGGATCCTTATGATTATCTAGAGAGCTGTCAAGAAGTTCTAGGAACATGGGGATCGTGGAGACCAATGAGGTCTATTTTGTTACTTTTTGCTTAACTGGAACTGCCGAGACCTATTGGAAAGATAATTGATTAGCTATACCAGCAAGGTCAACAACATCCACTTGAGGACAGTTCACGTAGCTATTTCTCGAGAAGTTCTCTCCATCACTCAGAGAGAGGCCTATCGAAGGCAGTTTGAGAATCTCGGGCAGGGTTCTATGGATTTTACTCAGTACGAGATTAGATTCATCGAATTGGCTCGCCATGCTCTTATCATACTTCCCATCGAGAGAGAGAGAGTGGGGAGGTTCATTGAGGGACTCGTCCAGCCCGCTCAGTTAGTTGGAGGTGAAGATAGAGATATTAGAGGTGGAGGTAGAAATGCTAGAGGTAGAGGTAGAGGTATTAGAGGTGGAGGTAGATATGCTAGAGGTGGAGCTAAGTGTATTAGTAGTGGAGATGAAGGTATGGTTCTGGTTTGTGATAGAGATGCTTCAGTGTTATTTGATCCTATTTTGCACTATTTCTGGTCATGCCTAGTGATTCACTGAGTATTCCTGTTTATGTGTCTACACCGGTGGGTGATTCTACCATGGTTGCTCAAGTCTATCGTTCTTGTGTTGGGGTGATTGGGGATCTCGGGACTCGTTTAGATTTGTTGCTCTTAGACATGGTCGATTTTGATGTTATATTGGGGATGGATTGGTTATCACCTTACCACGCTATCTTGGATTGCCATGCCAAGGCTGTGACCTTAGATTTACCATATTTTGCCCCGTTCAGCCAGAAATCAGGGTGTCACAAGTAATGAGCATCTAAAGAAATCTAAACGCTATTATATGACCAGTAATATACATAATAGGATTTAGAATCAAAGGAAGAGATACAGTGCCGCGAACGGTGACGATCACCTTACTCAGCTACGATGGCAAAATCTCCAATTAGCTCAAAACCCACTATCAGCTGAACAATTACCTGCATCTGCACACGAGGTGCGAGGAGTAAAGTGAGTACTCCAACTCAGTGAGTAATAAAAATAAATAATAACTGAAAACATGAAATCTCATAAAGGAACAATATAACGCTATCTCAAGCAGTAAAATCAATTATACAATAAATCCGTGAAGTATCGGATAAATCTCTTTTAAAACAACAAAGATAAATAATTTCAAAAAGTAAGGAAAAATCAGAAGCTTGCCCCTCGGGCTCAATATCAAACTCTCAACACAGTATCAGCCCCACGGGCTCACTCCCAACTCACCAGCACACAACATCAGCCTCTCGGGCTCACCCCCAACTCATAAAAAAACACAAAATCGGCCTCTCGGGCCCACTCCCAAATCACTTGGGTACCCTGCGCTCATTGGAGGTGTGTACAGACTCCGGTGGGGCTCCTACAGCCCAAGCGCAATATCATAAGGCCTTAAAACCTTCACACAACACACTCGAGGCATGGACGACTCCTCACATAACATTCGAGGCGTGGAAGCCTTCTCACATCACTCAACATATCCTCAACATATGGCCCTCGACGTCAATCAGTCCAGAAAACAATCACAAGCCCCTTGGGCATCAGTAAAGCAATGGTGCTCAACTCAACAATATTAGAAATATGATTTAAATCTCAAGTTGAGTATAAATGTACCTGAGTCCATTAGGTAGTATAATTCAATTGGACTGAATTCAAATAGTATTTTAATTGGTGAGGAAAATAGTGACGCAAATTCACAAAAGGTTTCAAGTAGTTGGCACGAAGCCCAAAAATGGAAATAAGCCCAAATCATGGTGAAAAACTATAATTCTTTATCAATTACGTGGTAAAATAACAATCGGGATGGACCAAGTCACAACCCTAATAGTAAATGACCCCGCGCTCGTCATACAACGCGTGTCTCATCTAAACATAGCGGTATGTTGTGCAGTCCGGGGTTTCAAACCATCAGGACATCATTTAAAATCATTACTCACCTCAAGACGTCCAAAAGAGTGCTCCACAATTCCCTTGCCTTTCGAATTTGCTTCCTCGCGTGACGAATCTAGCAAAAATTACAACAAATATGTTGCATTATACTAAAGAGACAATATCCAATCGAAAAATAATAAAATTCATGGATTCGGAAAAACTTGAGACTGAGGCCCACGTCTCGAAACTCATAAACTTTTACATCAATACGATCCTTATCTCTCCACGAGTCTATACATACCAAATTCATAAAAAACGGAGTCCATTTGGCCCCTTAAATCAACATTTTAGAATTGCAATATCGAGATCTAATTTCTTATAATTTGGCAATGTTTTCGTGGATTTCAGGGATGATTCTTCAATAAAATCATGTATTTAACTCATAATACTTACCTCGAATCGATCTCAGTTGAAACTCCTTTCAATCCCCGTCCAAACGCTCTCATAATGACTGAAAATGGTGGAAAAATGACCCAAAATAGTATATAAACTCACTACCTAGATTTTTCGGAATTTTTCACCCACGGGACACTGTTCACGCGCGTTGTCACCGTTCACACACGCGTTTACTGTTCACTGCTGCAACAAAAGATACATCAGCAGCCAATTTAAATTGCAGCACAACAATTTTTTAACTAAAATGCTCTAACTCCATCATGCGAACTCGGAATTAGACGATTCTTGCTCCTATGAGTCACAAATAATAATATGAATATAGTCCTTCAATAGAAATACAATTCGTAGCTCGTTTTCTCAGTTCAATACCAATTTTTCTCGTTAATTAATTAACTCATGTTTCGCGTCAAAATCCCAATCGCGACTTGATGAAATTAGACCAAAATTTTTCAGATCAGTCATATAATTCATTATCAAAATTTCAGAAGTCTCAAATCAAATTTGGATCTCTAGAACTAAAAATGAACCTTTAGATCATTACATGCTTATGCTCAAAACGCCAAATATCTTCCAAAAACTCCCCCAAAACATATCCGAGCCTCATGGGACCCTTTCCAAACATGCCAACATAATTCATGACATGATTCAAACTTTTTCCAAGCAAAAAAACACCTTAAACAACATCAAAACCATCAATTCGTATCGAATTTAAGTCTAAGTTTTCCAAAAACTTCTGAAACACGCATTTAATCAAAAACTGACCAAACAATGTCCGAGTGACCTGGAATTTTATATACATCTCCCAAATGACACAATGAAGCTACATAAACTCTCAGAATTTCATTGTGATACCTGGATCAAAATATCACCTATCAACCGAAAATCGTCAAAATACTAACTTCGCCAAAATAGCCTAAATTCTTCACTGAACCTCCAAAATCACATTCGATTGCACTCCTAAGCCTTATATTATCCCCCGAAACTAATCTACTCATCAAAATTTAATTCCGGTCCCTCTAACTCACAAGTCAACATTCAGTCGATGTTTCCGACTTAAGCCTTCTTAATAGAGACTAAGTGTCTCATTTCTTATCAAAATCACTCCTACTCAACTCTAACGCACCCAGTACCGATAATAAAACATAAGGAATCAGAAAATGGGAAGAACAAGGTAGTAACTCATGAGGCGATGGGTCGGGTTGTCACATTCTCCTTAACTTAAACAAACGCTCGTCCTCGAGCGTACCCAGAGCTGTCCTAGAAGCCAACCAAAAGCTGAATGACCTTATCAGCATAAACCCGGGGACGATCCCACATCACCCTATCTTATATAAGTCTGATAATACATTTTAATCGAATTTACACAATCCAGTGTAGCCCATAAATCATAGAGCCACATTTTACCTTTTTTCGAAAATCATACACAAGATCAGAACCTCACAGCTACATTTAAAATATTTCTGAACCAGTTGTAGTAGACCATGACTTTAACCTTAGGTGTAATTATATGATATACCAATAACTCAAAGAATAAAGCGATAACTTCAATTCGCAGAAGCTGCCTGCAACAACCAAATACAGATAGAAATCTCTTTTTTACCAATGCCTCATTCCAACATTCTCATATACTGCCAACGATAATTGAAACACGCAATAAATCATAACCATTGCTCAGATCAACCACTCATGATGCCATTTCTCATCTAACAATTATCATAACAAATTTTTGAATCGAACCTCGATATTTACTCATCAAACATGCTAAAATAAAATCTGATTGTATTTATTAATGACCCCAACGATCACTTTGAATTCAACACACCACTCTGGTGATATTACACATTAATACATCACTAAGTCACGACTTTCAGAATACGCGCACCAATAAGAAACGGTTAGAACATACTCAAATCATGAAATGACTCAACTGAGAGAGTTTTACCTCAAATTCACTAGTACTTCCACAACACAAGCCTGAGACCCTGTCTCACATCATAGAAATAGGACACACAAATTTGACCCGCAAGGCCATGTTTCCACATAGCTTTGCTGCAACGTGCGATCTTATCCAAATTCTACTCCTCATGAAACACCTCAAGTCACTATACTTGATATAGACAACCATGCTCAATTGATGGATGGAGCCAGAGTAAATCATCACGCCCACGGTGAAACAAATAATACATACCACGGAAACCTGATAGAACAAAATCCAATTTACCTTTCCACTCAACCCATGGCGTTTTTGGCATAGCCCATGGCACAATAGTTCAGAATTGCCCGGCGAGACAACTAGTCTAAATTCTGACATCACATACGAATCCTGATAGCCGTTAAACAATACCGACACACACAATCAACAACCACAATATAGCCTGTACATGAGAACTCCCAGTGTCTAACTCCATACAGCACACACATTATCAAACCTGACCACAATTTCCACAGTGCGAATTCATGCACATATTTACTACACAATCATCCCACAATAAATACTCTAAAATTCATGTGCCATTCAAGTAACTCGAATATTAGTAGTCGATCCAGCTTTAAAGTGCTGCAATACTATTGAAGTGCCATCAACTTAACCACATTGGCCTTTTTCTGAAACATATAACCTCTACAAATTACTATGATTAGAAATACAATTTCTTTAATCATCTGAAGATCATTCACCCTAATCATCTGAAGCTCATTCCTCTAATCACCTAAAGCTGCCAGTATTGCCTATGGATGTTATGGATTTCCATTCAGAACTGAACCATAACCTTACACACGCAAATCTCAATCCTTCACAACATGCGCATATATTATATCATCCAAAGGTAAAATGGGGACTTCGCCTCCCTACCAAACCATGAGTGTTTACGTACTCAATTAGTCAAGAACTTCCATTGATCCCATCTAGAAGAAAAATTATTACACATCCCATGCTCTGCAGGACATACATAGATCTTGTTCAAAGTTTTTTACAATACGACATAACGGATAAGGTCTATATAAATTCGTAACACCGCCGAATCAAATATTCATTGGGTCTTTACTTCTGGCAAGAACTATCACCTCATTCTGAACCAAATAGTGGCCTTACCCCTTAATTTACTTCATATACTCAGATTGCACTGATCTCGAATTCTGTGATCTCGTCTCACCCATTACGAACTGCTCAGGCAATAAACATAGTCAAAAATCGCATATGATGCCTCAATATACCAATAGGCTACCAATTAGAACGCGGTACAAAAGGAAAACAAACTCAAGAAGGAATTACCAATCCCACGCACTACTACAGACTTTCTTTAGAAAATAGGAAGCAAGGCATACAAAATAGCACATAGAAAACAATACTCAAAATCACACTATTGCGGCGTGCAACCTGATCCAGATAACATACCTATAGCAGCGTGCCACCGATTCACACATAGATCTCATATAAGGAGATGCACATCGAGCCAAATTTACTCATTACAACAAAATACCGAGTATCGGTCGTAAGCATGCTAAATGCATTATAAGATCTTTGAGGTACATATAGCATTCTAAGCTCCAAAACTCAAGCACAATAGAGGTGGGATGTACAATATGAATTTCAAGAGCCAAGATGCTCATATAACGTCATTCCTACATAGATTCTCCACACATAGCAATTTCTCAAGTCGTCTCACAACTCACATGGCGTAATGCATCACTACGCAAAATATCTGACAATGAAACATCAACGTAACTACTCCTCCATGAGCACCGCATTACTAAAATGAACACATATGGTATGATATAGAGCCATTATTCACATTAAATCTATCCATCGACTTCAATCCGATTCTGATCCCACTGAACTAGCTCGATAACCTTTCAAATGTCCATAGTAACTTCAATTTTCTTCATAAACACAAGAACAACTATCATAATCGGAGTAATCCTCCCCAATTCACAACTCAATATGCCAAGTTCCCTCCAAGAATGAATCATTAATTTAACGACACCATCATAAACTCCATTCTTGGTTTACATCTTTAATCAATCAAGTGAATCTCATGCCACACTTAAAATCTTCTCGTGGGATACACTCCCACAACCTACCACAACAATATCTGGAGCGTACCTCCAAATCACCGATCGCACTAACGCTGATGAGCAATCAAGAATTGTTAACCAGGACGCAAACCCTTTTTACGAAACATCGATCTTATGTGACACTGAAGACAATACCAATTTACCGTAATCATCGAAACTCATCTCCTGCCCATTCGAGCTCATGACATCTTGTCAAAAATTTTCCTTCACCCTTGCCATTCTTGGCCCAACTTCCACAAACAGAACTTATTCGCCAGCATGCATCAAACTCAAACCAATATAGCATATAATCATGCGATCAACTTATTTAATAAAAAATTCTCCAACTTGGCTTAAAGCCATAGATTGAAACACACTCAATAAATCACCGTGCGTGTTCTTTATTGCTACCGTAATACCATTGTGAGATTAAAACTCGCTCTTCCATAAGCTTGTGGAAACATGAATCATCAGAAATTTTAACTCTTCTGCAATTTCTGCATTCACTCACACAACAGTTAAGCGCACTCTTTGGGCAAAAATTTGTTTATACTAAGTCCCAAAATTTTCAAAAGTTTCGGTAGAGTTTCCTTTGTAATTGGGCATATCCACCTATCAAAGAATCAACAAAACCATCCTAACAACACACCCACAACTTGACAAAGCATCACAATATATATCAACAACATTAATCTCAATATAACATTTTGGTATACCTTCCATCGTCATGCACATTACACAGTCAATCAGTCTTCCTAAGTGTAAACTCAAACCGCAATAGGAAATTTACTTCACTCCCCACTAGGAGACATGAAAAGATTCTCCACGCACCCATAACTCGGGCAACACATCCAATTACAATGGAAAATAAAACACTTAATGATTCATCTATCATCCAATAGACCTTCCTCACCACGTCTAGTCATATAGACGCATCTCACAGTACTAACATGATCCTCACGTAGCTATCCAGCCGTCACTCCCACTATTTCGGGAATATACTAAACATATTAGTTCATAATACTAGCTTGCACAATCAGCACCTTGGTGCTCAAGCCATAAGCAAAGATCCGGCCTCAAGTCCTCCAGACTGGACCAACAACAACTCATAGAAATCACATATCTCCCCTCGATTGGGGAATCACAAGCCATCAAGAAACATCTAATGCCGAGCGCTCAAGCACTCATGCGAACGCGTGGAAGGAATTTCAAGAGTCACATTTCAAGCTGGATCAAGGACGCACGATAAGAATTCAAGAATGTGAAGTTTCCCTAAAGGTTGTGCAGCCTCTCGAGGATAAATACAGATGTCTCCGTACTGATCCGCGAGACTCTACAAAACCTGCTCATGACTCGTGAGACCTAGTAACCTAGGCTCTGATACCAACATGTCATGGCCCATTTCCCGAACCCGATCGTGATGGCGCCTCTCGTGAAGACAAGGCTAGAAAACAGATTAAAAGTACCTCTTTTAACAACTACTAAACACGAATAAGTCAAAACCATAGTGTACATTGTAGTAAATGCGGAAGAAAATAATAAAACAGGGAACCAGCCCAACTCAACCCGAAATCGAGGTGTCACAATTCACGAGCATCTAAATAAATTTAAACACTATTATAAGATCAGTAATATACATAATGGAATTTAGAATCAAAGGAAAAGATACAGTGGCGCAAACGCTGACGGTCACCTTGCTCAGCTACGATGGCAAAATCTCCAATTAGTTCAAAACCCGCTATCGGGTGAACAATTACCTGCATCTGCACACGAGGTGCAGAGAGTAAAGTGAGTTCTCCAACTTGGTGAGTAATAAAAATAAATAATAACTGAAAGCATGACATCTCATAAAGGCACAATATAACGCTATCTTAATCAGTAAAATCAATTATAAATAAATCCATGGAGTATCAGATAAATCTCTTTAAAACAATGAAGACAAATAATTTCAACAAGTAAGGAATAATCAGAAACTTGCCCCTCGGGCTCAATATCAAATTCTCAACACAGCATTAACCCTATGGGCTCACTACCAACTCTCCAACACACAACATCAGCCTCTTGGGCTCACTCCCAACTAAAACAAAACACAACATCGGCCTCTCGGGCCCCACTCCCAACTCACCTGGGTACCCTGCACTCACTGAGGGTGTGTACAGACTCCGGAGGGGATCCAACAGCCCAAGTGCAATATCATAAGGCCTTAAATCCTTCACACAACACACTCGAGGCCTGGAAGCCTCCTCACATAACACTAGAGTCCAGGAAGCCTCCTCACATCACTCAACATATCCTCACATATGATCCTCGGCCTCAATCAGTCCAGAAAATAATCACAAGCCCCTTGGGCATCAGTAAAGCAATGGTGCTCAGCTCAACAATATTCAAAATATCATTTAAATCTCAAGTTGAGAACAAATATAGCAGAGTTCATGAGGTAGTGTAATTCAATTGGACTGAATTCAAATAATAATTCAATTGGTATGGAAAATTATGATGGAAATTCACAAAAGGTTTCACATAGTTGGCACGAAGCCCAATATGGAAATAAGCCTAAATCATGGTGAAAAACATTAAATCTTTATCAAATACGCGGTGAAAAATCAACCCGGATAGACCAAGTCACAACCCTAATAGTAATTGACCCCGCGCTTGTCATACAACGCATGTCTCATCTCAAGATAGCGGTATGTTATGCAGTCCGGGGTTTCAAACCCTCATGACATCATTTAAAAATCATCACTCACCTTAAGACGGCCAAAAGACTACTCCGCGATGCCCTTGCCTTTCAAATTTGCTTCCTCATATGACGAATACGCCCAATATTACATGAATACGATCCTTATCTCGCTACGAATCTATACATACCAAACTCACAAAAATAGGAGTCCATTTTACCCCTCAAATCACCATTTTAGAATTTAAATCTCAAGCCCTAATTTCTTATAATTTGGCTATGTTTTCATGGATTTCAAGGATGATTCTTCAATAAAATCATGTATTTAACTCATAAAACTTACCTCCGATCGATCTCAGTTGAAACTCTATTCAATCCCCGTCCAAAAACTCTCAAAATGACTGAAAATGGTGGAAAATGACCAAAAATCGGATATAAACTCACTGGCCAAATTTTTTTGAACTACTGTTCACCCACGTGGTACTATTCACGCGCGTGGTCACATTCACCCGTGCGGTTACTATTCACGAGCGGGTTACTGTTCACTGCTTCAACAAAAATACATCAGCAACAAATTTAAATTGCAGCACAACTATTTTTCACTAAAATGGCTCTAACTCCATCATACAAACTCGGAATTAGACTATTCTTGTTCCTATGTGTCAAAAATAATAATACGAACATAGTTCTTCAATGAAAACTCAATTTGGATCTCGTTTGCCCAATTCAATATCCATTTCGCTCGTTAAACAATTAACTCATGTTTCGCGTCAAAAACCCAATCGCGACTTGATGAAATTAGACCAAAATTACTAGATCAGTCCTATAATTCATTATCAAAATATTAGAAGACTCAAAATCAAATTTGGATCTCTAGAACTAAAAATGAACCTTTAGATCATTACATGCTTATGCTCAAAAGGGAAAAAATCTTCCAAAAACTCCTCCAAAACATATCCGAGCCACGTGGGACCCTGTCCAAAATGCCAACATAATTCATAAAATCATTCAAACTTTTTCCAATCAACAAAACACCTCAAACAATATCAAAACCATCAATTCACATCGAATTCAAGCGTAAGTTTTCCAAAAACTTCTGAAACACGTATTTGATTAAAAACCCGACCAAACGATGTCTGAATGACCTAAAATTTTGCACACTTATCCCAAATGACACAATGAAGCTACATCAACTCTCAGAGTTTCATTCCAACACCCAGATCAAAATCTCACCTATCAACCGAAAATCTCCAAAATACTAACTTTGCCAATATATGCTATCTTCTTCACCGTACTTCTAATATCACTTCTGATTGCACTCCTAAGCCTTAAATCATCCCCCAAAGCTAACCGAATCATCAGAATTTAATTTCGATCCCTCTAACTCACAAGTCAACATCCGATGAACTTTTCTGACATAAGCCTTCTGAAAAGAGACTAAGTGTCTCATTTTTTATCAAAATCACTCCAATTCAACTCTTACACACCCAATACCGATAATAAAATATAAGGAAGCAGAAAATGGGAAGAACGGGGTGGTAGCTCACGAGACGACGGGTCGGGTCGTCACATTAATGTAGTTTTGAAATGTAGTTTGAAGAAGAATACTGTTTTGAGTAGTTTTTTGGTGAAGACGGTTTTTAGTTTGAAAAACTTATCACTTTATCAACGGTGTTCGTGTATGACAATTGCAACTTTTTAATCGTTCTTTCACTGGATTTTTCATAGGTATTCATGCACATTCTTCAATTTGTATTCATATTTATCTTACAAGATTCAAGTATATATTAATACCAAGTAACTTTGCGTGAACAGGTTTTAGGTATTGAACATGTTTCTATCAAAGTCAGAAACTTTATGTATTCTGATGGTAGGTTATATTAAAGAACTCAGACTTATTTTTCTGGATTCAGGTGTATTCAGTTGTATTTAACTGTATTATTCGGTTGTATTCAGTTATATTCAGCATCATTCATTTATATGTATCTTTCAAGTTCAGTTAATAAATATTAAAGAATACAAATTCAGATGTACTAAACAGGTTATACGTATTCAGTTGTATTCAACTGTTTTATTCAATAGTAGTTAGTTGTATTCAAGTGTATTATTCAGCTATATTTAGTTGTATTTTGTTATATTCATCTATATTTAGTTCTACTCAACTATATTATTATTCATAAAAATACTTCAGATGTATTCAATTACATTTTTTAGTATTCATCTATTGTCAGTTCTACTCAACTGTATAGTTCATATGTATTTTCCTGTATTCAGTTGTCATTTCTACGTATGCAGCTATATTGAATTTAATATGTATTTTTCAAATTCAGTTAATACTTGAAAAAGAATATAAATTAAGATGTATTAAACTGGTTATTGTTTAGTTAAAGAATATAAATTCAGACTTAATGAAATTGTTATATAACAGTTGAGTATATAGATATATTTCGATTAATTCTAACAAGTTATGTATATAAATCAGGCACTATCTATAATAAACAGTCAAAGTGTATGTGGACAAGGTTATATTCGATTGTATCCAACGCATTAAGGCAACTATATGTATTCTGAATCTATTCATGAAAGTCATTTCAGAATATATTACTTGACAATGAGAATTACTTGACAATGTCATCATAAGTATTGACAAATCGTTGAAGCACCAATACATGTCAGAGTGTTAACTATTTATTACGTGGAGCATTTCTACACATTCGCTTGCTATGTCCTCCCTGCCCACACATGATACATGAATGTTGGTTTTTTGGCTGCGGCAATTCACTTAAAGTTTTATCGTGCTTCTTCTTTGGTTTCGAGGAGGTCTTTTCCATTTGGATTGTAGTACAACCTCCTCTGCAACAAGTTCTGGTATATTCCAGTCATTTCTGTCTGGTAGTGGGTACACTGGCACATCATAGTCATTACAATTGTATTTGATTTATAAAAGTTAGAGCAATATTTTTCAAGCATTAAAAACTTACTCTTCAATACAGCCCAAGCATGTGGGCATGGCAATTCATCAACTTGGAACCGCCCACAAATACATTTTCTCTCTAACAATCAGACTGTGTAATTCCTCCCACAATCATTAAATGTATGTAAGTATTCAGTTGATGGTACCACCTACATTTAAAAATAGAAATATAAGTTTTGAGCACATATAACTGAATTACTAAGTTACATATTTAGCTGAAATATTTGCGTATAGATGAATACATCATATATTTAGACCAGCAGAATATCAACTGTAATTAGTGGAGAACTTATCAAAAGTCTTCTGTACTTTAGACAACATGAGGATAACAAAAACATTAGAAGGATACGTCATGACAATACATATTAAAATTACATATAATACAACTTCGTTAGTTGTATTCTGATGTATTCGAATAATTTTTGCAGCATGTTTTTAGTTATATTCAGTTGTATTCATATCAGATCTTTGGAAAAATGTCTTGTATGTATTTGAATTTAGTTGTATTCATATGTATTAATGGTAGTTGTATTTAAAAAAATAATTGTATTCAGTTGTATTCATACCATTAATTCAGAAAACAATAAGATATATACTACAATGACATATAAAATATAACTTACTGTCATACGTGTAGACATTACCTCATTCAAAGTCGACATTTCCTGGTATTTTTTTCCAAGCATCGTGTATGTCTGTGTAGCGTTTTGGCTGTTACTACAATTCCAACATCCAAACATCTTCCTAACTTCTTCGAGGAAGTTGTATACTGGCAATTCCCTTGTTTAAACTAGTGCGGCATTGATTGACTCGGGAATATTTGACGTTATTATCCATCCCCTGTTAACAGGTGCATACAACCTAGCCCAGTTTTCGTAACCGGCTAACTATAAGTATTATTTCACCATAATACCTTCTCTACCTTCTCCATCAGACTGTCAAATTCAGTTTGAGTGTATACTTTTGCCAACGAGAAGTATATCTCACTCAACTTGGCATGACTCCTTTTGAATTTCTTATATACGTTATTCCATAGATTCCATAAACAAGTAAAATGCGGTACATCTAGATACAATCTCGATACAAATTTAATGATACTCTCATTTCTATTTGAAACGATGCACACGTAATACCTATCACCGTATGCTATCTTGAATTGCTCAAAGAACCATGTCCAAGCAGCATTGTTCTTTGAATCAATAACACCATATACTAGTGGCAATATATGATATTTAAATAAAGTTGGATATTTTTTTTAAAACATGTATTTATACATTTAAAATATTAACAGATTGTATTATAATTCAGATACTCACCTGCACCATCCAACATGCTTGCCGAAACGAATGTCCCGGTGTAGTAAGATTTTAGATGACTTCCATCCACAACAACAATGTGTCTACAATGATCAAACCCCTTTATAAAGGCATACAAGGATATATACACGTACATGAATTCATTTTTTGACGATTTTACCATTTTGATGTGCGAACCTGGATATGTCATATCCATTGTAAACCTGTTAAATTTTTGTATGAATCAGCCAGTTCACCTCTCAAAAAATTCATTGCCTTTTCTTTAGCCCTCCACCCCAACATGTAGCTAACATCTACACCTAAATCTGATTTCATATCATCAATAGTATCCCTTGGGGTGTATTTCCTCTTATGGTAAGTAAGCTTAGGCCTTATCATACAACCTATAAGACTTCTACTAGCCCGCCGCTGCTCATACACCTTATCCTTTAGCGGACATGTATGGTTATCATTGAATTCTCTCACTTTGAATAGTTTTGATTTGTTAATGCTTGAAGCCTTAAAACTCCATTCACAATCTTCTAAAATACATAATAACGCATAGCTGCAAAGAATTAATCAGTGTAATTTGATTAGCATAACTATTTACAAAAACAAATCACTTATATACACACGAATACAATCTGACATAGATACATCCTGACCTATATATATATATATATATATATATATATATATAAAATTTTAATACCACTGAATTCAATTATAGTTATGTGCATTTAAATACAATGAATACAACTGAATATAATTGTGGGTATATACATACACTGAAAACCACAGTTGACAAAATAAAAAATAATTAGAGCCATTATTGTATATTTATACTAGTAAAATACATATGAATACATGTATTTAAGGACTCCGAACAAACATATGTTTACTACATCTATGATCATCAAGAGGAAATACACAAATACGCATAAATACAACAACAATAAACTTACAGCTCGAACCAATAATAGAAAAAAAAAATATTAAATACATGCAAACTGGACATCATTAGACCTATCAACGCGGAATTGAAACCTTTGAGCTATAGCATAATTCTCCATCACTTCTTTCAATGTAGCCTTATCTATCACGACCCAAAATTTTCACCCTCGGCAGTCGTGATGGCGCCTACTAATGTGAGCTAGGCAAGCCAAACTTTAACTAATTATTAACCTTTTTATATCACTTCTTTTAACTAGCATGGAGCAACAATGTAAATAAATGTGAAATGTTAAGAACAAAAGCGGAAGTCATCAATGATATAATGCAACTATGTTTATTACAACTTAAAAATTTAAGCACCCAAAACCCGGTGTCACAGTATCACGGACCGTTTAAGAGTCCCCAAATACAAAGTCTGAAGAAATACATAAACTATTTCTGGACAAGTTAAGGAAATAGGAAATGAGATAGAGGGGGACACCAGGGTTTGAAGACGTCTGCAGGTCTACCTTGGGTCTTCGAGTGGACTGAAGGAAGCCCTACAACTAATGTCCGATAGCTGCTCCGGGATCTGCACATAGTGTAGAGTGTAGTATCAACACAACTGCTAAGTGTATAGCCTAACCTCGACAAAGTAATGACGAGGCTAGGACCAGACCAACAAATAAACCTGTGCAATTATATAGTATACAACAGAAAGTAAAACAGGAATAAACAAGTAAAAATGGTAGGGGAAAACATGCTATAGGGGTAAACCAGTAGTAACAGTAAATCCATAGCAATGGTCTAAGGGCTGCTTAGAGGTTATATTGAACGAAAAAACTAATATCCAAATTAACAAACTTGTAGCAATAATTGTTGTTGCGTGCAACCCGACCCCCAATTTATAACAACATTATTGCGGCATGCAACCCAATCCATATCATTCAGCATTGTTTAGGCGTGCAACCCAATCCACGCATATCATACAATGCACGACATCACCCTTCGTGCTTTATCACTCTTCCTCACCCAAACAACAATCACAAATAAGGGGCAAGAAAGTAAACAAATACTGATAGAAATCCTGACAAGAGAATGCAATTAAATAGTTAAATCTCGAAAAGGGAACAATACCAATAAACTTTCACGTCCCGGCAAGGGAGAAAATCAATAACTCTTTCTCTTTCTTTCACTTTCATCACATAGTGCAACCTACCACTTAAGCCAATGCTCTAAAGTATACAATCCTCTCATTAACTTTCACAATTCACATTATAAATTGATACATTATTCCTCGATGTCTAAGAACCACAACTACTTTATTAACTTTCCACCACAAGTAGAATCAATTTCGAGACACAGATTATTCTACACAATCACGAAGTTCACATTATAAGACTCACGGTCATGCTAGACACTAATGTATTGATACTCGTCACCATGCCTATACGTCGTACTCACAATTAGCATATAACAAGTAAGACTCAACTCCTAATCCCTCAAACTAAGGTTAGACCAAACACTTACTTTGATGCCTTGAACACCACTCATGTCTCAATTACAGCTTTACCTCTTGATTCCACCACCAATTCGCTCAAATCTAGTCATAAAGTACTTAATACAATAATAAATGCCAAACGAATCAACCCCAATGCACGAAAATAAGTTTTACAAGATTTTACCCAACAATATAAAAAATTCCCCCAGACCCACGTGGTTGAAACTCGGGGTTCGGACAAAAATCCGGTTACCCATTCCCCCACGAATCCAAATATATGATTTGTTTTGAAATCGGACCTCAAATTGTGGTCCAACTCCCCAATTTTTTAAGAAAACCTAGGTTATACAAAAAACCCCAGTTTCCCTATGAAAATCTTTGATTTGAAGTCAAAATTATGTTAAAAGATGTTAAGGAATGAAGAAAATAAGTTAGAAATCACTTACCAATTGTATTACAGAAGAAGAGTTGTTTGGAAAATCTCCTCTTATGTTTAGGGTTTTGAAAAGTGTAAAATAATTGAAATTCACGTGTATTTATACCCCTCTATAGTTACCTATGCAGACCACACAAAAAGGAGCGTGGCCGCATAGGCTTTCTGAAGGCCTGAGGATTATTTACCAGTGCAGACTGCACCAAGCCGACCGTGGCCGAATAACAGCCACCGCGAGCCTCTCAAAGGTGACCGCATCTGCAATGGTCCCTCCGCGACAGCACTCTATTTCTCGCGGGTCGTATTGGAGGGTTCGGAGACCTGCCAAAATTCCTGAACCTGCAACGTCTGGTCTTTTTTAGCATAAAGCATCCCGAACCCTACTCGAAACTCACCCGAGCCCTCGAAACTCTAAACCAAGTATGCACTCTACCTCAGAAATACCCTACGAACATATTTATGTGATCAAATCACCAATATAACATCATGAACATCAAATTAATCCTCAATATCAACGAAGTTTCTCAAAATGCCTCAATTTCCCAATTAGAGTCCGGATCACATCAAATGACGTACGTTTTAACCAAACATTATAGGAGTGATTCAGAACATATATATGACTTGTAGAGGGCGCCGAACTAAAAATATGGGCCTGATACCACTACTTTCACATAAGATTTCATTTCAATTTTCTTCAAACATTTTCAGAAATCAATTTTACTGAAAAATTCATATCTTGGGCTTGGGACCTCGGAATTCAATTCGGGGCATGCAACCAAGTCCTATATTTTCTTTTGGACCCTCCGGGACCGTCAAATCATGGGACCGGGTCTACCTACCCAAATATTGACCGAAGTCAAATTTATTCAGTTTAGAGCGAAAACTTAGAAATTTTCACTAAATTTCACATTTTAAGCTTTCTGGCTATGCGCTCAAACTGTGCACACTAATTGAGGAAACTCTAAATGAGGTTCTCATAGCCTGAGAGTCATATAATTCAATTAAAATTGGTGATAACTCCTTTGGGTCGTCACATTCTCCATCTCTAATATAATCGTTCGTCCCCGAACGGGTAGAAGAAGGAAGTAATTGAGTCATGGAAAAGATAAGGATAACGGTCCCGCATATTGGACTCCGACTCCAGGGTCGATGCCTTAGGAGGATGACCTCTCCACTGCACACAAACCGAAGGAAAACTCTTCGACCTCAATCATTTGACGACCCGGACGATATTCTTTTGAATTTATGCCCTGTTCCCCGATTAACTCCTTCCCCTAAGTTCATTTATGCTATTTTAGTTTGCCAGGATGTTCGGTGATAGAATTCGGAGTGTTTTGGGAAACTTAGTTCCTAAATGAGAGCTTAAGTGTTGTAAAGTGATCCGAAATCGAAATAGTGTGAAGAAGACATCGGAATGGAAATTCTATTATTCCGTTAGCTTCGCTAGGTGATTTTGGGGTTGGGAGCGTGTTCGGAATGGATTTTGGATGTCCGTAGCTCATTTAGGCTAGAAATACCGAAAGTTAAAATTTGGAGGTTTCCGGTCTGATAGTGAAGTTTAATCCGAGTGTCTGAACGGGATTCCGGAAGTTGTGTAGCATTGTCACATCATTTGGGACACGCGTGCAAAATTCCAGGTCAATAAGACGAGTATTGGTTAGGTTTTGGATCGAAAGCGTATTTTGGATGAACTTAAAGTTCTTAGGCTTGAATCTTGATTTAATCGGGTTTCTGGTGTTGTTTTAGATGTTTTGAGGATTGGTGCAAGTTTCAGTAAGGTATTTGGTTGTATTAGTTCTTTTGGTTGGGGTCTCGGGGGCCTCGGGATGATTTCAAAGGGTCGACAGGTTGAATTTCTAAAGTGTGCAGCAACGGGTTTTTCATTCTTCTAGGTCTTGGGAACCGCAGAAGCGATGCCGCATAAGGGGCTTTTTCATCGCATAAGCGAAAATGAGCATCACCTAAGGAAACAACAGAAGTGGTCTCTATTTCGCATAAGCGAAACCACAAATGCAGTTAGTGGCCCGCAGAAGTAGACTCTTGTAACATTAGTGGAACCACAAAAGCGGTTGGTCCTTCCGCAAAAGCGAGACCGCTTCTACTGTCCCTAGACCGCAAAAGCGAAAAGGAGGCTTAATTTCAAAAGTTGGAAAATCAATTGAGAGCTCGATATAAGGCGATTTTGAGTGGGTTTTGAAGAGAAGATCATTGGGTAACGTTGCTTTGATCCTTCCTAGTTATATTTCATCATTTCCTAGTTAAATCAACCATTAGATTTCAAATTCAAAGTCTAAAATGAGGAAAAATAGGTGAAACTTCTTAGACATAATTATGTGATTTAGAGCGGGCATTTGACCTACGATTTGGGAGATTTATATATGGTTAGACTCATGAGAATACGAGGGTTCTGAAAATGCAAATGTTATTCAATTCCGAATTCTTGGCCCGAGGGGCGTTTTGGTCATTTTACCTATTTTCGCTCCCTAGCTTTAATTTTAATAATGGAAAAAGTTGTTTGCGATGTTATTTACATTATGTAATTGGATTGAATAGATTTGGGCCATTCAGAGTCGGATACTCGTGGAAAAGGCATCGTTCCTTATTGATTTTGTGCCGGTTCGAGGTAAGTGGCTTGTCTACTTTTGTGTGGGAGACCTCTCCCCTTAGGATCTAATACTTGTTATCTTAATTGTCGGTATACGAGGTGAAGAGAGTGTACTTGTGCTAGTTGTTGAAAATCTGTTTTACTTAGAATATTTAACTGTGTTTTCTTGCAAATTTAGCTATTCTAAATGCAATTTAACTTGTGTTAGCTTAGGATAACCATGTTTAGCTAACTTACTTGCTTAATTGCCTAAACTGTATTATATGTCATATGTGAAGCATGCTAGACTAGAAATTCTATTAATTGTTCTTACTTAGCCTTTTATCTTAATTAAATTCTGTGGTGTTACGAATTGGGACTACGGGACGGCATCCTGATAACTCCACTTGTATGTGTTTTTTTCTATGACTGAGAGTGCGGGATACCAAGAGATCCTGGCATAGATATGATTATAAAAAGGGAGGATACCAGGAGATCCTTGGGATACTAAGAGATCCATTGTGTAAAATGGAGGATGCTAGGAGATCCTCGGGATACTAAGAGATCCCTTGTGTAAAATGGAGGATACAAGGAGATCCTCGGGATATTAGGAGATCCCTCGAGTATATGTTGAGGATACTAGGAGATTCTCGGGATACCAGGAGATCCCAGATGATAGATATCCGGTGGTGATTTACATGTCTATTTGTTTACTATGTTAGTTCTCGGTTACTGCGTTATTTATTATTTTGCTAGATTCTCACAGTAGATTATACCCATATGGTCGTTTCTTATTTTATTGATTATTATGTTTTTTTCTTAGTAAGGCCTCCACCTTTCCTCGTCACTACCCGACCGAGGTTAGGCTTGGCTCTTACTGAGTACCGATGTGGTGTACTCACGCCTCTTCTTCGCATATTTTTCATGTGCAGATCCAGGTACCCCTACGCAGGCACATTATTAGTAGTTGCAGGGAGCATTTCGGAGACTTGAGGTATATCTGTTGTGTCTGTTGACTGGAGAGTCTCCCTCTCACTCTACCTCTTTAGCTCGTAAGATGATATTATGTTCTTCCTTGTTATAGACTTTTCCGGATGATTAGAGCAGTATTATGTATATCTCTTAGTCTGTGTTGCATGTGGGTTTCCGGGTCTTTTGGATAGTATCATAATGTAAAGTGTTAAAGTGTATGTTCCACACAGCAACTATATACATTACTTATGTTATTTAGCTTTTGATTATAAATTTCGTAAATGTTGTTACTTCCGCAATGTGTTAGGCTTACCTAGTCGTGAAGACTAGGTGTTTTCATGACATGTTCACAATTTGTGAAATAGGGTCGTAACAAGTTGGTATCAGAGCTCTAGGTTCATAAGAGTCACGGGACACTGGCCGGTTTATTACAGTCTCGTTGATCGGTACGGAGACGTCTATACCTATCTACGAGAGGCTATGTAACTGTTTAGGAAAAATCTTCACTTCATTGAATTCCTTATCGTGCTATATCTTTGACATCGACTCTAAACTTCGTTCTTCTATTCTCTCACGGTTGGTGAGGACACGTACGACCCAAGACGATCAGGCACCCGTACCCCCTCCTGGAGCCGCTAGAGGCAGCGGCTGGGGCAGAGGTCGTGGACGTGCACTTGGTGAAGCCAGACCACCTAAGCGAGCTGTCGCTGAGGTACTGCCAGCAGATCTATTAAGGGCTTAGGCACCTGACACGCCCACATCCACCACTACTCCAGTTGTTCAGGAGGTATTGGCAGAGTTTATGAGCATGTATACTACGATATCGCATGCATGGTTGCTTCCCCTTCCTGCAGCCACATCGCAGGCCGGGGGAGGAGACCAGACTCCCATAGCCCGCACTCCTGAGAAGAGAGTGCATATGGGGCAGGTTCCAGATATCATCCCTGTCTAGCCTGTAGTACCGCTTCATCCCGATGAGGGTGCACCCGCTTCTAAGGATGAGCAGCGTAGACTGGAGAGGTTCAAGAAGTATGACCCTCCAGTTTTCAGCGGATTAGCTACGGATGATGCTTTTGGGTTTCTGGATGACTGTCACCACATCTTTCGTACTGTAGGTATTACTACCTCGAGCGGGGTTTCTTTCCAGCTTCGGGGAGTTGCCTATAATAGGTGGCACACCTTTGAGTTAGACAGTCCGGACGAGGTTGCCTCCCTACTTGGACTTAGTTTTCAGATATGTTTCAAAGGGATTTTGTTCCCCAGACCCTCGTGGATGCATGGAGCATGGAGTTTTAGCATTTGTGCCAGGGCACTATGACCGTTTCTGAGTATGACTCTATTATACTAGGTTGGCCAGACATGCACCGGTCTTGGTGGCTACTATTCACAAGAGGGTTTACCGGTTTAGTGAGGGTCTTATTCCACCCCTCAGGTCTAGCATGGCTCGAGAGTTGGAGATGGATATACCTTATCAACAGGTAGTGAACATAGCTAGGAGGATATAGGGTATGCACACCAGAGAACGAGAGGAGAGAGAGGCCAAGAGGTCTCGAGAGTCGGGTCACTACTCTGATGGGTCAACCAGCTCATTCAGCTCTTCCTTCATCCAGCAGTACTCCAGCTTCTCCCAGATCTCAAAAGCCTAATTATGCACCTCCGGTTTCTCGTGCGCCTTCTGCGTGGGGTGCTTCTAGAGGTCAGTCCAGCAGGGGTGGGACCAGACATTCACAGCCACCGCACTCTCCCAGAGCTTGTTTTGAGTGTGGGGACACGTCCATGTAGTGAGGGATTTCCATAGGCTTGGGAGGACTGCACCTCCACAACATTCTTAGTTGCATCGTGCCTAGCAGGATTCTCAGGCTATTGTTGCAGCTCCAGTTGCCACCCCACATGCCCAGCCAGCCAGGGGCGGAGATTGGGAGATACATGGCGCCCTCGAGGGAGTGGCCGAGCCAGATATTATGCTCTTTATGCTCATGCCGAGACTTTTGCCTCCGATTCTATTATCACGGGTATTACATTGGTTAGTCACAGAGAGGCATCGGTTTTATTCGATCTAGGCTCTACCTATTCTTGCGTGTTATCTTATTTTGCTCCGCATTTGTACCGTAATTCTCCCTTTTTTGTGCTTCTGAGGCCTTGAAAACCCCTTATTTGGTTGTCTCGATTTGCTTCCACAGTCTGGGCACGAAGCCGGAAAATTTTTATGTGGAATTATTTGAATTCTGTATTAAAAACTATGAATTTTGATAATAATTTTTCTATAGTTTACCTTGGTCAATGTTTTTGGTAAACAGACCCAAACCCGTGATATGACGGTCTCGGAGGGTCCTTAAGGGAATTTGGCACGCTGCGTCTTTCCAGAATCAAAATCCGAGGTCCCAGGCCGGAGTACGGAGCTTTTCTGTGAAATTGTGTTTTGAAAATGCTTAAGGAAAAATGAAAATGAAAATTGATCAAAAATGATAGTATTGGGCTCGTATTTTAGTTCCGATGCCCGGTACAAGTCTTAAATAAGCATTAAGTGCTATCTGTAAAGTTTGGTTAAAAACGGACGTCGTTTGACGTGTTTCGGGCTGAAAATGGCAGATTTGAAAGTTTTGAACTTTGAAATGAAAATCATGAGTTTTGGAGGGTGATTCTTTGATTTTGATGTTATTTTGGCGATTTGATCGCAGGAGTAAGTCCGTAGGATGTTTTTGAGGTGGGGTGCATGTTTGGGTTGGAGCCCCGAGGGCTCATTTGAAACATTTTTAACTGTTGGTGTCTGCAGTCTTCGCATTTGCGAAGACATGCGAAGACTTATTCGTAATTGCAAACTCCCCCCTTTTTGCCTGCTTCTTCGCAAATGGGAGGAAAGTCTTGCAATTGCGAACCCCCTTGTTTGGCAAAACTTTGCAAATGTGAAGTTTTTCTCGCAAATGCGATCATTCCCCTTTGCATTTAGACTTCGCAAATACGAATTCAAATCTCGCAAATGCGAGCTCCTCCTTTTCCCTGCCTAGTTCACATTTGCGAACAATCTCTCGCAAATGCGAGGTCCCCTTTAATTCTGCCCAGTTTGTTGGAAACACGTTTCAAATGCAATATACTAAACGTGTGTTCTTTTGTAGGTTTTGATGAATGTCAAACAAAGCAATAAGCGATATATAGCAGTGCTCAAGGACAAGCACAAAATGGATGCATTACAAGAAGCTCAAGACAAAGTTTAGAAATGTTATAATTGAGTCAATATTAATTGTGATCTTGATTCCTCAATCTTGGCTCATAACATGGCTTCTCTACTAAAATTATTTTTCCAAAATCATGCATATCTAACTTAAGTGTCAAATGATTTTAAACTATGCATATTTATATTTGTTAAAATGTTTTTCAAACATGCCTCAAAAATCTGGGCTAAGATAATCGATTATGTACTTATGATAATCGAGTATCTCTAAGCCAAGACTGCATGACAATCGATTGTGAATTAATGATAATCGATTGTGAGTAAGTCAGTTAACATCAGGTTTTTGCAAACTGCATAACAATCGATTGTGTACTTTTGATAATCGATTGTTAACTGAGGCAAAGTTTTCAAAACTCAGAAAAATCGATTATGAACTAATGGTAATCGATTAGAATGAGAAAAATGTCTCCCAGTGTTTTTAAATAAATTAATAATCGATTGTGGCTTTTGATAATCGATTATATATGAGACAGAAAGTTTTGAAATTAATTAATAATCGATTATGGCTTTTGATAATCGATTATATATGAGACAGTAAGTTTTGAAATTAATTTATAATCGATTGTTCTATTTGATAATCGATTGTTGGAACTAACCGTTGTCATACATTTTCAAATTACCTTCAGGTAATCGATTGTTGATATTTAACAATCGATGTTTTGCGTAAAATCTGGAAAAGATTTTCTGAACGTTGTTAAAATAATCGATTGTTGATTTCCTGATAATCGATGTCTTATGCCAAAAATTGGAAAGGATTTTTTAACGTTATAAATAATCGATTATTGATTTGAAGTAATCGATTGTTGACGTAAAATCTGGGATTGAATTTTTGATCTGATAGGCAAACAATCGATTGTTTAGTCTTGACAATCGATTGTCACTGAGTAATTTCAGCAATCCTTAATTGGCAATTAGACAACGGTAAGACTGAGTTTTTCACCTATAAATACAGGCTTAACTCAGTGTTTTCACAACAACAACATATACAATTTAAGTATTTTCATTGCTAAAAGCTTTCTTACATTGATCATCATTTTCATTCATCCATAAAGCTTTTTGAAGAGCCATTCTATTGAGCTAAGTTGTTGTGATCTTGAGCGTACTATTTCTACTCATATCTACTCATTGAGGAGTACTTTGTAAAGTGAGTTTGTTTTGTGTTTGTAAGAGAATTGCGATTCTCGTTTGTTGAGGAACTTGTGATTCCTCAGTTGAAGTCTTTGGGATTGTTATCCCCGAGCAGTTGAAGTCTTTGGGATTGTTATCCCTGAGCAGTTGAAGTCTTTGGGATTGTTATCCCCGAGCAATTGAAGTCTTTGGGATTGTTATCCCCGAGCAATTGAAGTCTTTGGGATTGGTATCCCCGAGCAATTGAAGTCTTTGGGATTGTGATCCCCGAGCACCTAGGTGAGGCTTGTGTCCTCAGCTGTAACGGTTTGTTAAGCACCCGTAAGCTTGACAAGTTTAGTGGAAATCTCGAGAGAGTCTCTCGGGGACTGGACTAACCACGTTTGTGGCCAACCAGGATACATCATTGTGTAAGTTTATTTTACTGCACTTGTTTTAATTTCTGCAAAGTTTTTAAATTCCGCACTAAAACGCTTAATATTTTTAAAACGCTATTCACCCCCCCCTCTAGCGTAAAGCGTTATTTCCAACAATTGGTATCAGAGCCATACTCTCTGAAAGACTTAACCGTTTGAGAGAATCTTTCCATGGCTTCTACTCTAGACTCTTTTGCAGGTATTGATGAAGGACAGTGCCCCACAAGACCTCCTTTGTTCAACGGGACTAATTATTCATATTGGAAAGAAAGGATGCAGATATTCGTCAGATCAAATAGCCCTTACTTGTGGAAGGTGTACACCAAAGGAAATGAGGTTCCTGTCAAACAGGTGGAAGGAATATGGGTGCCAAAAACAGAAGAGGAATTCAACGCCGAGGATAATCGAATGGTCCAAAATAATTTTAAAGCTATTAATTTATTACTCTGTGCTGTTAATGCTAATGATTACAGGAAAATCTCCTGCTGCAAAACAGCGAAAGAAATGTGGGACAAGCTTGAGGTCACTTACGAAGGGACTGACCAGGTAAGAGAAGCTAAAATTGATTTTTTAACTCATGCTTACGAATTGTTCCATATGAAGGAAGGCGAAAAGGTAGACGAGATGTTTGAGCGGTTCTCATCAATAGTGAATGATCTCCACGCACTCAAGAAGACGTTCACAGACAAAGAACTAGTTCGAAAAATTCTTAGGAGCCTAACACCGGCATGGCGATCAAAGGCCGATGCGATTCAAGAGTCAATTGGAATCACGAACGTCACCATAGACGCTCTTAGAGGTAATCTTAAGACTTATGAATCCACTATTCTTAACCCTGTTGTTGACGAACAAAGAAGGCAAAAGATTGCTCTAAGGCGAGCACAAGTCAATCACCAATTGAAGAGGATGGAGATAGCGAATTTGGACTCATCATCAAAAAGTTCCAAAAATTCATGCGAAAAGAATATGACCGCAAAGGGAAAAAGCAAGGTGAGCAAGTTAAATGTTATGAATGTGGTGAAACAGGGCATATCAAAACAAACTGCCCAAATCTTAAAAAGGAGAAGAAACCCTTCAAGAAGCAACGAGCATACATATCTTGGGGAGGAGATTCCGGAGACGAATCCAGTGAAGAAGAAAATGAAGAAGCGGCAAATCTCTGCCTCATGGCACAGGAAGAAAATCAAAGTGAAGTAAGTCAAATCTCTTCTCAAAATTTTTATACTCTTGATGACATGAGAAATGCCTTTGATGAATTGTATGCTGAATTTCTCAAAGTTACAAAAACCGTCACTAGTTTAAGAGAAAATGCTTCTCTAAAAGAACAAGATTTTCAAAAACAGTTTTCATTAAAAGAAAAAGAATTAGAAAAATTGGTTTTGGAAAATGAGAAGCTACTAGAACAAAACAAGTTTTATGGGAAAAGAAGTTCTGACAAGCCCGAGAGTTCTACAAAAAATTGTGCTTCTTGTGTAGACCTTAAGAATGAAGTAGGTAGATTAAAAGGCACACTAGATAAATTCAACTCCTCTCATAAAAACTTGAATGTGGTGCTTGATAACTTGAAATCAACCAAGCATGGAATAGGCTTCATAAATGAAGAAGAGGTTGATGCAAAAACCCAACCACCTAGAGCTCAACCTAGGATTAATAACAAAAATGCCTTTCCTAAAACAAACATGCATGCTAGACAAAATATTAGGAGACCTAGACATGACCTTCCGCCTAGCAATCGTCACCATAGACATGATGCATATTTTAGGCACAACAATGATCATGCTAGAAGATCCCGAAATGTTCAACCTAGAAATGACTATGGTGTTCAAATTAGGAGAAATGAAAATAGAGTAAACAATGTGCATTATTCTAGCTACTATGAGCCTAGACGCATGCATAATCCAAATGTGACATGTCATTATTGTAGACGAATTGGTCATATTGCTCCCGCATGCTTTACTAGACATAGACATGCTACTCAAACATATCATTATAGTATGCATAACCCTCAAGGACCCAAAATGGCATGGGTACCAAAAGAGCATTGATTTGTTTTGCAGGTGTGCTTGAAGGAATCAAGTGTAGTGGATGCTCCAAACACTTGACGAGAGACGAATTCAAAATTCCTTCAATTAAAGCACAAAGAAGGAGGAAGAGACGGAAAAGTCGACTTATGTTTTTTTAAATCGGAAGTATTTTCGAAAAATTCAAAAGGCAAAATTGTGGAAAAAGCTTCGTAAATTGGAGAATGAGCCAAAAGACCAAAATGAACGGAGGATGTTCAAAATCAGGTAATTGGCAAAGTCGAAGGGAAGGTAAGTACCCTAAACCCTCTTAAGAACATCCTAGGACAAAATTCTTAAGAGTTCATTTTTTTTCACCCGACTACACGAGTTTCAAAGTTATTATTTCATTTATAGATTACTGACTTGAGCGTCGGAGATGTTTAATTCTATTTTGCAGGCATCCCCCAAAAGGTAAGAGGAAAGTATGAATTATCTTGATACAAGAAAAAAAATCGATCATAATCGATTATTTATGCTTACAATCGATTATCAGTATCAATAATCGATTATTTGTTGATTCAATTTTTTTGCCATGAAATCTTGTTAAATGTTTACATTGCCTGATAGAATTAAGTCTCATCATTTCAGCATCCCCCTTCCAAACAATCGATTATTTGTTCTGCCAATCGATTATTTGCCAAAATTCAAACTCTCTGTGAGTGAAACAATCGATTACTATATATTGACAATCGATTATCTGTTTTAAACTTATGTTACCGTTTTGGCTCCATAATCGATTCCTGACAGGTCATAAATATGAAAAACAATCGATTACCAAGTTTGACAATCGACTATCTTTTTCAAATTTTCTTACCGTTCTGGCGTGTAATCGATGTGTCAGATCATTTTCATTAATGACAATCGATTATTCCATTCAAACAATCGATTGTTGAACGGTCAGTGAATTTATTTTTACCGTTTCAGACTTCAAATCTCTTCAAATCATTTCCAATAAATGTAAGATTCATTCCTTCTCTATATATAGGCTGCACATATGCTCTTGTATACTCACTCAAGCCTCCCAAGCATCAAATTCTCTTGTTTTCTTTGAAAAATCCTAGCACATCCTTTCAAAAAAAAAAAAAAAAAAAATGTCAAGCCGCAACTCAAAACGTGCTCGTTCCAAACAAGGTGCTTCTTCTTCTCGCCATCCATATCAAGATGGATCGGTTCTATTCTTTGAATCCAATGAAGAGCTCACCCGTTTCTTAACCAAATTTGAGAAACGCCTTATTCTCCCTCCTCGCTTTTCAACAAACGCTCTTGTTGCACCATTCATTCCAGCCGCAAATATGCTAAGAGAGTGCAACCTTTTCAATTTCCTACTCCTTACTCACCCCTACTACAACATTTCTTTGGTTGAAGCTTTTTACTCCAACCTTCACAAAGATGATGAGGGTGAACTTGTTACCAATGTTAACGGCATTCCCATTCTAATTTCTGAAGATAACCTCCACCTCATTGCCGGCATTCCGCATGATGGTGAAGACATCTACCAGTACATAAATGATGCCGGGGTCATGATTGATGAAGCTAATCTCTTCCGCCAAGCCGGAGTAGCCTATGATGAGTCCTCTTCCCGTCGTCCCACCATAAAGGGTATGGACCCGAATTATCGTTTCATTCTCTATTTCATCACTCGTGTTCTCAAACCCCGTAAACTCAATCACACCACCATTTCCCAAGAGGATGCCAAATTTCTTCATGCCATTGTCACCGGTGTTAAAATAAATTGGTGCAAGCTTATTCTATCTCATATGTTCAATGCCACCAGAGATGACATACCTCTCCCCTATGCCCTCTTAATAATGAAATTTCTTGAAGCTTCCGGAGTCAATATTGCTAATGGTCCTCTCAAAAAGAGCACCAAAATCTGGGAAATTTCGGAGTCTTCCTTTCATCATGATGGTGATCATGCTCCCGCTCCTCCTCAAAATCGACAAGCCCGTCGTGCTCATCCTCCTCAGGAGCCTACCCTCCGGACCATTTCTGACCAAATTACTCAACTAACCCGTGAGGTCCATGGTTACTTTGATCACGTGCATTATGCCTATGCTCAGATGGTGCCATATCAAGCGCCTACCAATGATGATGAAGGGGATGGGGGTGATGAATGATGAAATTGTTGTTGTTATGAGAAATTGTTGTTTTTGGTCTGTTTGTTCTTGATTGGTTAGTTATGTTTGGTTTCACCCTTGTAATGTTATCTTAATTTTCCAATAAATAAACTTGTGTTTATTTCACATTTTTTTCATATTCTTCCCTTGTGTAAATTTTTTGCTAATGGCAAAAGGGGGAAGAAACGGGATATCAAGAAGTATGCTATATCACTCTCAACTTCATTCATGCTTAAAGTGAGGGGGAACATGAATTGAGGGGGAACATCAAATTGCATACTTGGATTATCAAAATAATTATTGCATATATCCCGCTTATGTTTGCCATTATCAAAAAGGGGGAAATTGTTGGAAACACGTTTCAAATGCAATATACTAAACGTGTGTTCTTTTGTAGGTTTTGATGAATGTCAAACAAAGCAATAAGCGATATATAGCAGTGCTCAAGGACAAGCACAAAATGGATGCATTACAAGAAGCTCAAGACAAAGTTTAGAAATGTTATAATTGAGTCAATATTAATTGTGATCTTGATTCCTCAATCTTGGCTCATAACATGGCTTCTCTACTAAAATTATTTTTCCAAAATCATGCATATCTAACTTAAGTGTCAAATGATTTTAAACTATGCATATTTATATTTGTTAAAATGTTTTTCAAACATGCCTCAAAAATCTGGGCTAAGATAATCGATTATGTACTTATGATAATCGAGTATCTCTAAGCCAAGACTGCATGACAATCGATTGTGAATTAATGATAATCGATTGTGAGTAAGTCAGTTAACATCAGGTTTTTGCAAACTGCATAACAATCGATCGTGTACTTTTGATAATCGATTGTTAACTGAGGCAAAGTTTTCAAAACTCAGAAAAATCGATTATGAACTAATGGTAATCGATTAGAATGAGAAAAATGTCTCCCAGTGTTTTTAAATAAATTAATAATCGATTGTGGCTTTTGATAATCGATTATATATGAGACAGAAAGTTTTGAAATTAATTAATAATCGATTATGGCTTGTGATAATCGATTATATATGAGACAGTAAGTTTTGAAATTAATTTATAATCGATTGTTCTATTTGATAATCGATTGTTGGAACTAACCGTTGTCATACATTTTCAAATTACCTTCAGGTAATCGATTGTTGATATTTAACAATCGATGTTTTGCGTAAAATCTGGAAAAGATTTTCTGAACGTTGTTAAAATAATCGATTGTTGATTTCCTGATAATCGATGTCTTATGCCAAAAATTGGAAAGGATTTTTTAACGTTATAAATAATCGATTATTGATTTGAAGTAATCGATTGTTGACGTAAAATCTGGGATTGAATTTTTGATCTGATAGGCAAACAATCGATTGTTTAGTCTTGACAATCGATTGTCACTGAGTAATTTCAGCAATCCTTAATTGGCAATTAGACAACGGTAAGACTGAGTTTTTCACCTATAAATACAGGCTTAACTCAGTGTTTTCACAACAACAACATATACAATTTAAGTATTTTCATTGCTAAAAGCTTTCTTACATTGATCATCATTTTCATTCATCCATAAAGCTTTTTGAAGAGCCATTCTATTGAGCTAAGTTGTTGTGATCTTGAGCGTACTATTTCTACTCATATCTACTCATTGAGGAGTACTTTGTAAAGTGAGTTTGTTTTGTGTTTGTAAGAGAATTGCGATTCTCGTTTGTTGAGGAACTTGTGATTCCTCAGTTGAAGTCTTTGGGATTGTTATCCCCGAGCAGTTGAAGTCTTTGGGATTGTTATCCCTGAGCAGTTGAAGTCTTTGGGATTGTTATCCCCGAGCAATTGAAGTCTTTGGGATTGTTATCCCCGAGCAATTGAAGTCTTTGGGATTGGTAGCCCCGAGCAATTGAAGTCTTTGGGATTGTGATCCCCGAGCACCTAGGTGAGGCTTGTGTCCTCAGCTGTAACGGTTTGTTAAGCACCCGTAAGCTTGACAAGTTTAGTGGAAATCTCGAGAGAGTCTCTCGGGGACTGGACTAACCACGTTTGTGGCCAACCAGGATACATCATTGTGTAAGTTTATTTTACTGCACTTGTTTTAATTTCTGCAAAGTTTTTAAATTCCGCACTAAAACGCTTAATATTTTTAAAACGCTATGCACCCCCCCCCTCTAGCGTAAAGCGTTATTTCCAACACAGTTCACAAATGCGAAATAAATATCGCATTTGCAACATCTGCAACTGTGCAACTTATACTTAACCGAATTCAAACTTCATTTTTCACATTTTCAAAACCCAAACCTCCATTGGCGATTTTCTCTCAACTCTTTCTCTCCCAAATTACTTTTAAGTCAACTTTTACTCAATTTCTTCAAACTTTAATATCTTTTATCATCATTTCAATTTAAAATCAAAGCTTTCAATGGGTAAAAATGAGGATTTGGGGTAGAACCTAAGTTTTCATAAAATTGGGATTTGGACCTTAATTTGGGATCCGATTTCAAACAAATTGCATATATAAACTCATGGGGGAATGGGTAACCCGGTTTTGGTTCGAACTTGAGTATTGACCACATGGGCCTGGGGGCATTTTGGGAATTTTTGGGTAAAACTTTGGGAATTTCACTCTTATGCATTCAAATTGATTTAACTAGCATTTGTTGATATATTTGAGTAAAATATGGTTAGACTCGACCGATTTTTAGGCGAATTCCAGGGGTAAAGCTATTCTAGAGGCGTGAGTTCAGTTGGAAGCTTTCGAGGTAAGTGTTTGATCTAACTTTGGATTGAGGGAATAGGATTAGGTTGCTATTTATTATGTTCTATGTGGAGTCGGTGCATAGGTATGGTGACGGTTACCTATGCGTCCGAGTCAAGCATGATCGTGATGTCATATTTGCTATTAATATTGCGAAGTAAGGGAACAATTGTGATAATCACTTCTGACAAGAACTATGAAGTGAAAGTTTAGAATTAAATGAACTAAAGAGGAATTTTTGGTACTTTTCCCTTGCCGGGACCTATTGTTGAGTTGTATTCTCTTGCCGGGACCTATTGTTGAGTTGTATTCCCTTGCCGGGACACAGCCTATGAACCACAGCAGTAGTCAGGGGGCGATCCTTCAGTCCACAGACTCTGAGGTAGTTCGCTGGCGTTCGCGGGCCCTGAGTCTCCTCTATCTATTTCTCTCAGTTTGTTTAATTTTATCGAACATACATGTTATGTATTTCTATCAGACTGTTGTTTCAGTACTCTTTTAGTCGCCCGTGAGCAGTGACACAAGATACTGGGTAGAAGGATGTTGTTAATTTCCGAATTTTGTTATCGCTATTGTTGTTAAAAGACTTCTGCATGTTTAAATTTATTATTATAGTATTTAACTTGTGCAATCACGTAATTTTTGACGCACGCAACTTTTAAAAGTAGTATATTAAAGACATTTACTTATTTCCATTTTTATTATGATTTAGCATATTTTTCACTTTTAGTCTAATAGTAGAACATAAAATTTAAAAATACAAAAATATTTTTTAATTATATATTTTATCTTTCTATTTAAGTTAATTACTAGTATCCTAGTAGTATTTTGCTATTTATTTTTATCTTTGAAAGTGTGAGTGAATTTTAGTTTTAACTTGCTTATTTAATTAAAAAAATTATTTTTTAGCTATTTTATGTGATCTAGACCATAAAATTTGAGCCCAACAAGACCTAGCCCAGTCCAAAAAACTCTCACACCTTATCTTCCTTAAACAAGACAAAAACCCTAGACTATCTCCATCTTCTTCTTGAAAAAAAAAACCTAGTCACTTCATCTTCTACTTCATTTAACACTAAAAAAATACCCTAGGACGCTAAAAGCAACAGCAGCCGCCCACCCCCTAAATCCCCATCGCCTCTCCCTATTTCCCGTCGAATCCAGTCACGCTGGCCACCACCCAAACTCGCCGTAAATCCATGAACAACGGGAGAACGACCCCTGCTCCCTCCGCCTAACGACCGCCCTGAACCGCCGCCCCTCACCCCTCTCACACACGCACAATATCAGAAACAGAGATGAACGGAGGTTCAAATTTTTCGAAAAGCAATTCAGGTCCAATCCTAAACTTCGCTTCTTTGATTTCCTCTCTTATGTGAATGTTCACTGTTGGTTTGTTACTGCATCTTAGTTGCTACTATAAGGTGATTTGCAGTCTTAACTTCAAATTTGTTGGCGTTGATTTTCTGTTTTAATTTTTCATTTATAAGAAAATAGCTGATCATGTTATATGAATGCAAACATGTGACGAAGAACAAATCTACTTAACACGGGAATGGGTACAGCAAAATGTCTTACCAATATGTATTGGACTGCTTCTCTTAAATAGGTTTCTGGAGTTGTTTTAATTTCAAATGTGTAAACTACTATTTTGACTGAGAAAATAGGTCTAGAAATCATTTGTTAATGTAAGCGGGCAATGGGTTTTTGGACTCAAGACAATTTCGTTGTTCCCTGTTCAGCTTTTGGATTGAACCGTTAGGAGCATGCTTTAGGCGGACAATATTTGGGTAGGCAATTTTAGGTTTTTTCTATTTGTTTGCTTTTAATTTTGAGATGAGAGGTTGTCCCTTAGTTAAATTTATCCGGGGAATGCCTTGTGAAGTTTGTATATATTATTATCCGGGCTATGCCCCGAAGAATCATGTAAATATTTAGGAGGCCTTGACAAGCATGGTTGAGAAGTCGTAATATAAGTTAGCTTAGGACTTTCCTTTTCTCTTTCTTTTTGTTTTCTATTATTAGGTGGGGGATGAATTCGAGCCTCTTGTTTGTTTATTTTCCTTTTCCGTGTTTTCTACCTCAATCGAATATTTTAATAGCCAACTTGATCATGTACGCAACCGTGAACTTCACGGGACTTGGGGAACGCCTAACACCTTCTCCCCGCATCAAATGAACCCCCTTACCCTAATCTCTGGTGCATACCTAGTTTAGAGTTCAAAGTGTTTTAAAAGGAAAATTATTATGTCAGGTGGTGACTCTGAGTTATTTTCTTTATGAAACAGAATTTTGTCACTTTCAAATTGAAAACCCCTTTTCAAGCTTTTACTAAATCTTTTTATTAATTTAAGAAGGTTTAAGTAGAGATCGGTTTATTAAAAAAGGGGTGTGACATCTCTGGCGACTCCACTAGGGACTTGCAGGTTCGAGCTAGTATTTGATCTTGTTGGCTTTTAGGATGTTCGGTTGAGGTTTTTATGTGTTTGGTTTGCTTTATTTGATTTATATTGTTTTTATGTCTTTTATTATTTACTAGTTGCTTACTTGTTTGCATATTTTTCCTTTATGTGTTACTGCTTTATAAATTGTCATCAATTGCATAACCATGGGTCTTCTTTCTGCAACAAGTCTCGGAGCACGCGCCGCGTGCACAAACTCTTTGTTGAGTCACCCTTAATTTAGGAGAGGGGTCGTCGGACGTATGGAGGGGGTGGAAAGCTTGGACAGCCACCATCGACCATACGCTCCCCCGAATTGCCTTGTTAGTGAACCCCAAACTTAGGTCAGCCTTTAGGTCATTTTTATTTGCATCATGTCATTTACACGTAGTAAGGCTCGGTCCCAGGTACCGTATCCCTTTGTACGGAGCCTGTCCAAATTTTGTCAAAATGGGCTCGTGGCCCAAAAAAAATTCAATCATTCATGTGTAATACATGTTGCATATTTGAGGGTAAAAAGTTCATTTGGCGGACCGATATTTGAAAAGAATAGTGAAAAATGAAGCAAGCAGGGCCTACTCGTATTTTTCTTTCATAATCTTTCAAAAATAAATTAAAAAATTTAAAAATATAAAATCAAAAAATATTTTATACTTTTCCATCATTTTCCAAAAATTTAAAAAATGAAAATAGAAAATACAAAAAAGTTTTTACACTTTGTAGTCTATTTTCCATAAATTCACAAAAAATGAAATGAAAAATCCAAAAAGGTTTTACACATTTCCATTGTTTTCCAAAATAATCAAAAATATAAAAATGAAGAAAAATCCAAAAAAAATTTGCCATTTCCCATTATTTTTCAAAAAAAAATACAAAAAAAGGAATAAAGAAAATCCCAAAAAGCTTTTACACTTTTCCATTATTTTCCAAAAATAGAAACTCCAAAAAGGTTTTTCATTTTCTATCATTTTCCAAAAATTTATAAGAAATGGAGAAAAAGAAAATCCAAAAAGAATTTACATTTTTCATCATTTTCAAAAAAAAGACGAAAATATAATTTTTTTCAAATTAATTGCATCTACCGGAACTATGCGAACCTGATTCTCGTCTTTTTAAGCGAGATACGTAGGCAACCCATATAGGGTCCGGTCTTTCTAGTGTCTTAGGTTCTTGGCTTTGCGGGGTCTTAGCCAAATCTTGTACGTCTAGCAACTTTTCCCACATCAGCTATTCTTGCAAAATGGGTCATTTTCGCAAATGTGGTTCAATAACCCATGTCTTAAGATTTTGAGTCTACAGCTAGGTGTCATATTATTTTAAGGTCTTTCCTTTTGAGTTTGCATCTTTAGCCACTTCTGGCCATATCGGCTATATTTACAAAATGTGTCACTTTTGCCAAGTAGTTCCTAGGGTCATAATTATTGGGAGTTTGAATCCATGTATGTCTTAGGGGGTTTTCCATGTCTTTGGTGTCATCTTCGTTGAGTTTGCGCTAATAGCCACATTTTGGTTATGTATGTCATTTTGCAAAAATAGTCCTAATCATGCATTGCATGTACCCAATAGAGGGTGTCGTGGCGTCGCATAGTGTCTCGAGTCTCTAACTCTTTCTGGTCTTATTTTCTCATTCAGGTATGGATCAGTGTACCACAGCTCGAGCATGACAACCCGAGGACCACTGCATTTAGGAGTTGCTTGTATATACCTTTATGTTTTGAGTCTATCATTCGTGTTGTCTTTTAATTATTAGTCTTGTGCAGTAACATCGAGTCTGTCAGTCTACTTAAGATTTTCGAGTCTTTTGTTATATTACTTCCCATTTTGTATTTGAAAAAAGTTATAAATGCAAAATCCAAAAAGATTTTTGTCTCTTAATTTATTTTCCATCACTTTTCAAGAACCTCTTGATCTGATTCATGAGGGACATGATATGTAGGCAACCTACATAGGGTTCGATCGAAGCATTGAAAAGAAAAAAAAAAGTAAAACAGAGAATGAAATTGTGGGATTTAAGAAATTAGTGGAAAGGAAAGAATGGTAATCAAAAGAAAGGGAGGAAACAAAATGAAAAACCAAGGAGGGTTAAGGAGAAAAATGAAGAGGAAATGGGGCAAAAAGAGTGAAATTGGGATGATGCCAAATGATATTTTGACCCTCGAAGCCATTCTAGAACCATAAATTATTGCTAGGGCATTGCACACAATTTGATATTTTTATCTGATAAATGCTCTAACGCTAACGTGTTGGCTTTGTTTTGCTCCTCTTTCTTACTTTCATTGTTATTATAGCATAGGGTGGTTGGTTTGTGGCTTTTGGCGCGTCATCCATACAACACGAGGTCAAAGTGTAATGTACACATGGCTAGCAAAGACTTGGACACAAGAGTTGTTGACCCGTTGAGGGAGATTGAGAAGTCGGAATTTGAATTGAAAGAGGAGGTCCAAAGGTTGAAACAACATATGGCGGAAATGTATCAGTCTTGGATCAGGGGACATCAGCTACCTTCATTCCCCGCTAACCACTGAAAACCCTGCAACTATCCCACTACTATCACAAGCCCAGATTCCCACTACCATTAATCTTTCCCCTCAACATGCACCGAAATTTACCCTTATTCACAATTACCCTGGCACTTCCTCCCAAACTTCTCATTCTCAACCAGCCAAACCAACCTCATACCCCACTCCGACCTCGGCTCCTATTTTTGTAGCTCCTCCACTAGCTACTCTTCCTCGATCCTCCAGTGAGACTATGTCCAAAATCCTTGGTGCCCAAGGAAGGCCTTAGGGAGTTTTGGTTAAAATGGAACGAACAAGTTACTGGGATCAGTCCTCTGATCGATAGAAAAGATGTTGTCGAGCCCAGCCAACAACAAATTCCAGTGAGCATTCCTATTAAATGCTTTCAGCCTCGACCCCTACCCCAACTCCAAACCTATCCCCGTGCTCCACATAATCCACCTCAGTATTGTCCTCCGAACAACGTCCAGTCATTTATTCAACCAATGGGTCACTAATTATGGCGAGCACCAGCACCGCATAATACTCTTTCTCCTTTACAACATTTTCGAGCACCCAAAAACCCTAGGAAACAGGGGCATAGAGGGGAAAAAAGGCAAAGAAATTGTTTCACTCCAACCAGAAAATCCTACACAAGTTAAAACAATCTGTCCTGATTGAGCCGCTCATCGGCTATACTCCGAACCCACATGCAAAAGGTTTCGATCCTACTGTACGGTGCATGTACCACTCTAATGTCCAAGGGCATAGCATTGAAGATTATCATGCTCTGAAAAGGGAGATAGAAAGAATGATTCAAGGAGGGATAATTGTGGTCCAGGACATTGACACCCAAACCATTGCACATAATCCTTTACCCACACATGATGATACACGCTTTGTGGGGAAGCTGCACGTTGACATGGAGCATGAGCTAGCCGACTGAAGTTAATGATATTGAAATTGGTGAAGGTCCCAACAATTTTGATGTGCAATCTAGTGGCTAAGATGTCGAGCTTGGTGGTTGGAAGGACACTCCTCTCCTGACTAGCCTAGGAGGAGTTTTGGTAGTTTATTTTGTTGTCATTTCTGTTATCAGGGTTATTTCAGGGTTGTAACCTGGATATTATCTTGTGGTTCAAACTCTTCTTCTTTTTTTCCCTAGTTTGTTTTATAGTAATAACTTGTTTGGTGTTTTTTAAGATTCTTCTAGGGTTGTAATCCATGTCTATTTTTCTTGTTTTTTCAAACCCTGCTCACCATCAGTCTAATGCAATCTCCTATTTTCTGTTAAAACTAGTCAGTTTTGTTTAGGTCGTTTTTTTTTCTTTCATAGTTTTTTAATGTTGTCTTTAGTGACATGACATGCACGCATAATTCTTAGCATGATCTTGAATGGAACATTTTTTAACATCATAAAAAGAGGCATTTGAGGAAAAAGTAAAGATTCACGCATTATGAGAAATATGAAGCTTGAATTGAGTGAAACTGAGGCAGAAAATCTGGGAAATCAAAAGGTTGATAAGAACATATAATAAGAAAATGTCTCTCAAGCAGTTTGAGGTAAATCAGTGTGTGCTGAAATCCATTCTTATACATCAAGATAAGGTTGAGTCAAGCCTGCTTCGAACTGGCTAGGATCATTCATTGAGACAAAGGTATTGTCCATTGGCACTTTTTGTTTGTGTTTATGCCATCAATATATACTATGTGAGATTTGATTGCTCATTTTCAATGGCATCGTTGTACTTGGCATTTTTGAAGTTTGGAATGATGAAGGCATTTAATTCTGCTACCCAAACACTGTTATCTTTTGCTACCCATTTTGAGCCCTAATTTTTTATTTCATACCCCTCTTTTGAAATAAAAAATAGAGTCAGGAACTAGAAAATAAAAAGAGAAAAAGAAAAAAAAAGAAGGAACAGAGAAAAAAAAGAAAAGGAAAGAAAAACATACAACTTCGTCTTTTGAACTACGTTCGACCTGATTCTTTCACCACAAGATACGTAGGTAGCCTTACGATTGGGTCACATAAAATAAAATATTCCATAATCCCCAAAGTTAAAAGTGGGGCAGTTTTTCTTAGAAATCCCATTGAAAAAAGCTTTAAAAAAATTCCCCAGACTTCAAGAAATTGGGGCAAAAGTATTAGTTCTGCCAAAAGGTGTGATTCCAAAAGTTGTAATCTTGAACCCTTTCATCTTAAATTATATTGATCCTTCATGCCACGCTGTCTTTCCAACCATGTCCAAAAGCCTACATTGCGGTCTAAAGAAATAACTTTTGACCGTTCTTTGAGGATGCCAAATCAAATGGGTAGTGAAAGTGTGATCTTCTTGCATCATAGGTATTACTTTGTTCTCAACATAAAGAGAGAAAATGATAAAATGAGAGAGTATTATCGGTGAAAACCTTCATGGGCACCGTAAAGTGACGGTGAGTTGAGTAAAAGAGTAATATGAGAGAGGCTTAATGGTGAAAACCCTTCAGGGCACTACAAGTCGACTAAGGATTGCGGATTATATGGGAAAATTGAAGCGCTGAAGCCCAGTTTCACAGTGAAGAGGTACAACAACAGTTAAATATTAGACATGCTTGAGAGATCAGGTCGCCTAATCCAAAATGCATGTCATGGTCTGTGGAGATGGCCTTCAAATCAGCTTATTCTATTCTTTGTTCTTTTCCTAGGTAATAATTTTTTTTCCTTGTTAAATACCATCTTTTCTGGTTTTCCCCTTATTTTGTTCCTCTTGTCTTGTTTGAGTCCCTTCCTGAGTCTGTTTGGTCAGAGCAAGTGAGAAATGACTTCAAAATTTACTACCAGCTTTCCAATTGCACAAAGCTGAGTCTGGCAAGCACATCAAAATGGCACAAGATACAGGAGAATAGTGTGTGCACTGATTTGATGATAATACATGTTCTTTGAGGTTTATGTAAAATGCAACGAATGGATGAATGTCAGAATACTAGCACAATGCATCGGGCATAAGGTATTGGACTTGAACGAATCAGGAATATTTCTTGTGATAAGGGTTGTTTGGAAGAGCAGTCGGTCGATAACAAGCAATGTCTTTCAAATTGAAGTCCAAGTTGAACGTGGCAAGTGCAGAAGCAGCCGCCTTCAAGGTCAAGGCCACAAACTAACCACCACATTTTAAACTCGCAAGTTTGTCTTTGTTTGAAACGGGAACAAAGCAGTGCAAGCAAGTTGGTTCAAAAACAAGAAAACGAAAAAGAAAAAAGAAAAGAGAAAAAAAGGAAAGAGAAAATGAAAGAAAAAGAAAAAAAGAAGAAGAGAAGATTCGATAAAGGGAAGTTTCTCAAAACTTTGCTCTTACCTATCTTGCTAGTGTGTATAAATGTTGCCATTGTTCTTCACATTTTTTTCTCCTAAGATAAAGAGTCCTAGTCTGATGGATTTTCCTCTCAATCAAATCTTAGTCTGATGATTTTTTCTCCTAAGATGGAAAACTTAGTCTGATGAACTTTCTCCTAGGATAAAAATCTTAGTCTGATAAATCTTTCTCCTAAGATAAAAGACCTAGTATGATGAACTTTCTCCTAGGCTCAAATCTTAGTCTGATGAATCTTTCTCCTAAGATAGAAGACCTAGTCTGACGAATTTTCTCCTAGGATCAAAATCTTAGTCGGATGAATCTTTCTCCGAAGATAACAAAAAGATCCAGTCTGATGGATTTTCTCCTAGGATCAAAATCTTAGTCTGATGAATCTTTCATCTAAGATAACAAAAAGACCTAGTCTGATGAACTTTCTCCTAGGATCAAAATCTTAATCTGATGAATCTTTCTCCTAAGATAACAAAGAAAACCTAGTCTGATGAATTTTCTCCTAGGACCAAAATCTTAGTCTGATGAATTTTTCTCCTAAGATAGAAGACCTAGCCTGATGAATTTTCTCCTAGGATCAAAATCATAGTCTAACGAATCTTTCTCCTAAGATAGAAAACCTAGTCTGATGAACTTTCTCCTAGGATCAAAATCTTAGTCTGATGAATTTTTCTGCTAAGATAGAAGACCTAGTCTGATGAATTTCTCCTAGGATCAAAATCTTAGTCTGATGAGTTATTCTCCTAAGACAGAAAACTTGCTCTCTTGAATTTTCTCCTAGGATTGATATCTTAGTCTGATGAATCTTTCTCCTAAGATAGAAAACCTAGTCTGATGAACTTATTAGTCAAATATTCTTGGTTTTACTCACGGGTGAAGCACATCCTAGTCAAGTGTTTAGTTTTACTCTTATTATTGCATCAGTAGCATAAGTAATTTACAGTTTTGATAACAACTCACCGATCTTCCTAGTGCAAATTGGGGCAGAAAATTTTGTTTGTTTTGTTTTTGATTGGAGGCACCCACCTGAAAAATGAGGGAAGACATTTCAGAGTTCATTTCGAAATCAGTTCAAGTTTCAAGTGAGTAGCAGGCACCCACCTGGAGAACAAGGGAAGTCATTTCAAAATTCAATTCAAGTAGAAGTAGCAGAAGCTCGCGGCCAGAATGCGAGTCAACAATAGTAGGTGACCAACAGAAGTGGTCTCAATCCAAACAAAAAAAGAGAAAAAAAAAAGAAAAAGGAAAAAATGAAAAAAAGAGGAAGGAACTGAATCCAAAATGCAGAAGCCGAGATAAGAGGTGGGTTGCTCATGGTATGTCCGTCTCGATCCGAATAATCTAAAGAAGAATGAATTGCGAGCGTTAAAATTCAAATCTAAAGTCTGCATGAAGAACCATTCAAGACTCAAGATCAAGCTTTAGAAGACTTATAGATAAGAATTTTTTTATCTCATAGTTGACAGGCTTAATTAGTCTTTTTTTTATATAATAATAGGACCACGGACCGGAACCTCGACAGAATGGAACCTCAATCGGCTTTCCACCTGGTACACTCCATCATCTCATTCGCTTCTGAACTACACATGGCTTGATTTCTTTATAACCAAGGATATGTAGGCAGCTCAAATACTAGAGCCTGGTCACAATCTTTTTAGCCATCTTTATTTTTTTTTGAATAAGAGCCACGTCATAAATCAATTTACGTTGCTTATTTTTCTTTGCTCCGCAAAACTCTTCGTGTTTACGAGCAAATAGGGGCAACAATAATCACGTAATTTTTGACCCGCGCAACTTTTAGAAGTAGTATTTTAAAGATATTTACTTATTTCCATTTTTATTATGATTTAGCATATTTTTCACTTTTAGTCTAATAGTAGAACATAAAATTCAAAAATACAAAAATATTTTTCAATTTTATCTTTTATCTTTCTATTTAAGTCAATTACTAGTATCCTAGTAGTATTTTGTTATTTATTTTTATCTTTGGAAGTGTGAGTAATTTTAGTTTTAACTTGTCTTATTTAATTAGAAAAATTAATTTTTAGCTATTTTATTTGATCTATCCCATAAAAGTTGAGCCCAACAAGACCTAGCTCAGTCCAAAAAAACCCCCACACCTTGTCTTCCTAAAACAAGACCAAAAACCCTAGACTGTCTCCCTCTTCTTCTTGAAAAGAAAACCCTAGTATCTTCATCTTCTTCTACATCTAACACTACAAAATACCCTAGAACGCTAAAAAACAACAGCAGCCGCCCACCCCCTAAATCCTCGTCGCCTCTCCCTATTTCCCGTCGAGTCCAGTCACGCTGGCCACCACCCACACTCACCGAAAATCCACGAACAACAGGAGAATGACCCCTGCTCCCTCCGCCAAACGACCGCCCTGAACCGCCGCCCCTCACCCCTTTCACACACGCACAATATCAGAAAATGAGATGAACGGAGAGATAGAGGAAAAAGGGACGACGAACTGAACCGAAGAAAAGCTAGCCGGAAAACATTCCGCCACTGTTCACCGCCTTCACCCTCGCGAACATCAACCAGTCACGCACATACACAGACATGGTCACATAACACTAGAATGAACAGGAGTTCGGTTTTTGCTTCTTATAATACTGAAAAATCAAAATAAATAATAGGCTTCCATCATCTTTTCTGATTTAAATTCATGTCCATTGCGGAACTTGTTTGAGTATCGTTGGTTTGAGTTCGAGGAGTACATTCATTTGAGGTTGCTTTCAGGGTTTCGGCTCCGGTCAGCGGTCCTTGATCGATCGATTTTGTCGCTGCTGTCTTATTTTTTTATATCGTCTTCCTTTCGAGTTCGATCGTGGGAGTCCTCATTGAGTTGTAATAGTTGGAGGTTCAAATTTGTCGAAAAGCAATTAAGGTCCAATCATAAACTTCGCTTCTTTGATTTCATCTCTTATGTGAATGTTCACTGTTGGTTTGTTACTGCATCTTAGTTGCTACTATAAGGTGATTTGCAGTCTTAACTTCAAATTTGTTGGCGTTGATTTTCTGTTTTAATTTTTCATTTATAAGAAAATAGCTGATCATGTTATATGAATGCAAACATGTGACGAAGAACAAATCTACTTAACACGGGAATGGGTACAGCAAAATGTCTTACCAATATGTATTGGACTGCTTCTCTTAAATAGGATTCTGGAGTTGTAATTTCAAATGTGTAAACTACTATTTTGACTGAGAAAATACGTCTAGAAATCATTTGTTAATGTAAGCGGGCAATGGGTTTTTGGACTCAAGACAATTTCGTTGTTCCCTGTTCAGCTTTTGGATTGCATGCTTTAGGCCGACAATATTTGGGTAGGCAATTTTAGGTTTTTTCTATTTGTTTACTTTTAATTTCGAGATGAGAGGTTGTCCATTAGTTAAATTTATCCGGGGAATACCTTGTGAAATTTGTAAATATTATTATCTGGGGTATGCCACGAAGAATCATGTAAAATATTTAGGAGGCCTTGACAAGCATGGTTGAGAAGCCGTAATATAAGTTAGCTTAGGACTTCTCTTTTCTCTTTCTTTTGTTTTATATTATTAGGTGGGGGACGACTTCGAGCCTCTTGTGTGTTTATTTTCTTTTTCCATGTTTTCTACCTCAATAGATATTTTAATAGCCAACTTGATCATGTACGCAACCGTGAACTTCACGGGACTTGGAGAATGCCTAAAACCTTCTACCCGCGTCAAATGAACCCCCTTACCCTAATCTCTGGTGCGGACTTAGTTTCGAGTTCAAAGTGTTTTGAAAGGAAAATTATTCTTTTTAGAAAAACGGTGACCTGACACACCGAAATTAAATGTCAGGTGGCGACTCTGAGTTATTTTCTTTTTGAAAAAGAATTTGGTCACTTTCAAAATTGAAAAACCCTTTTCAAGCTTTTATTAAATCTTTTTATTTATTTAAGAGGGTTTAAGTAGAGTTTGGTTTATTAAAAAAGGGGTGTGACAACTTGTTTAGATCTAAGTTTGGTAAAAATTATTAAGAAGGAGTTGGCTTGCCTAGCTTCGACAGTAGGCGCCATCACGACTCCCGATGGTGGGAAAAAATATGGATCGTGACAAGTTGGTATCAGAGCACTAGGTTACTTGCGTCTCACAATTAACGGACAAGCTCGGTAGAGTCCGAGGGATCAGTACGGAGACGTCTGTATTTATCCCCCAGAGGCTACAGAGTTAGGAAAAGTTTCACTTTGTTTATTCTTGTCGTGCGATTCTGTTTCTCAAATATTTACTGTCGTACTACTCTGTTCTTTCGTAGATGGCGAGAACACGTGCGTCTTCTTCTTCCGCGCAGTAGACCGAGCCCCCAGCAGTAGCTCCCGCGAGGGGCAGGGGCCAAGGACGTAGCAGGGGTAGAGCTCAGCCCCAAGCAGGAATTCTAGAGGTGGAGCTTCATATTGACTTTGATGAGGAGGTTCGAGCACCACCAGCTCCAGTGGGCCCAGCTCAGGTCCCAGGAGGAGTGATGTTTCCTTTGGATCTTCAAGATGCTCTTGTCCGCATAGCAGGCTTTATGGAAAATGTTGCTAGAGCGGGATTGCTGCCAGTAGCACCAGCCACTTCTCAGGCTGGAGGAGGGGTTCAGACTCCTGCTACACGTACTCCGGAGTAGGTGGCTTCCTAGACTCAAGTTCCATTGGTTCAGCCCGCAGTGGCAGGTCAGACATGCATTACAGCTCAGGTCGGAGATGGGACAGCCATGTCTTCGGATGCTTTATGGAGACTTGATGGTTTTCCAAGCTTTTCACTACTACTTTCGGCGGTGCTTCATCGGAGGAACCCCAGGATTTTCTACACAGTTGTCATGGGATCCTCAGGACTTTAAGGATAGTGGAGACCAATGTGGTCGATTTTTGCACTTTCAGACTTGTGGGGTCCGCCAAGACTTGGTGGAGGGATTATTTCATATCAAGACCATCAGGGTCACCAGCTTTGACTTGGGATCAATTTGCAGAGTTTGGAGAAGTTTCTCCCCGTCACTTAGCGGGAGACACTTCATAGGCAGTTTGAGCGCCTTCCGCAGGGCTCCATGACAGTTACATAGTATGAGACCAGATTTGTTGACTTGACACACCATGCAGTAGTGATACTCCCTACAGATCGAGAGAGGGTCCGGAGGTTCATTGGTGGATTGATTCAGCCCATTCGCCTCGACATTCTGGCATATTTAGTGGTACCTCATATGGAGGTAGGGATTTCCATGACCGAGGCCATCCCCCACGACCTTTCCAATCAGCACTTCAAGTTTCTCATGGTACACTAGGCGGTGGTGGCCATCAGCAGTATTATTCCAATAAACAGTCTTTCAGCGCACCATCAGCCCCCGCAAGTGCATCGCCACATTAGAGCTTCTGAGGAGGACATACTGGTCGACTTGGGCCAGCAGTCTCAGCCGCTGAGGGCATGTTATGGTTGTGGTGACATAGGTCATGTTGTCATATTTTGCCCTCGAGCCTCGAGAAGTTCTCAGCAGCAGGGTCCTCGCCCTATGATTCAGGCAGTAGGTGATCCACAGGCCGCCCAGCCAGCTAGAGGCAGGGGTAGAGATCATAGAGGTGGAGGAAAAGACTGTAGAGGTGGATTCCGATCAGCCAAAGGTAGGGGTCAGCCCGCAGCAGATCATCCTAGAGATACAGTTCAGGGAGGTGGGGGCCAGCTCCATTGTTATGCATTGCCGGCTAGGCCGAAGGCCGAGTCATCTGATGTTGTGATTACAGGTACTAAACTGGACCCTGATAGGGGTTCTTTAGTTATATTTGATCCCGGATCTACTTATTCTTATGTGTAATCCTATTTTGCACCCTATTTGATCATGCCTAGTGAGGCTCTGGTATTCCTGTATATGTGTCGACACCGGTTGGTGATTCTATAGTGGCCGACCGAGTGTATCGTTCTTGTGTGGTGATATTTGAGGGTCTTGAGACCCGTGTCGAATTATTTCTTTTAGACATGGTGGACTTCGATGTTATATTGGGGAGGGATTGGTTGTCCCCGTATCCCGCTATCCTTGGATTGTCATGCCAAGACCGTGGAGAGGGACCCCAGGTCATGCCACCCGTAGTGTGATTTCATATGTCAAGGCTCGACGTATGGTCGAGAAGGGGTGTTTAGAATATTTGGCGTATGATCGTGACTCCAGCATAGAGGTTCCATCTATCTATTCCGTCCCTATTGTTCGGGAGTTCCCCGAGGTTTTTCCTTCAGACCTGCCAGGTATGCCGCCCAGTAGGGATATTGATTTCCGTATTTATCTGGCTCCTGGCACTCAGCCTATCTCTATTCCTTCGTATCGCATTGCCCCGCCAGAGTTTAATGAGTGGAAGGAGCAGCTTCAGGACTTGCTTGATAAAGGTTTCATTAGACCCAGTGTATCACCTTGGGGTGCACCAGTGTTGTTTATTAAGAAAAAGGACGGGTCGATGAGGATGTGCATTGATTATCTGCAGTTGAACAAGGCGACGATAAAGAACAAGTATCCACTACCGAGGATTGACGATTTGTTTGACAACTTCCAGGGTGCCAGGGTGTTCTCGAAGATAGATTTGAGGTCTAGTTATCATCAGCTAAGGATTAGGGCGTCTGATGTCCCTAAGACAGTATTTTGTACTCGGTATGGGCATTATGAGATTTTGGTGATGTCGTTTCGGTTGACCAATGCCCCGGCAGCATTCATAGAGTTTATGAACCAAGTGTTAAGGCCTTACTTGGATTTATTTGTGATAGTATTCATTGATGATATCTTGGTATACTCCCCCAGTCAGGAGAAGCATGAGCAGCACCTCAGAGTGGTTCTTCAGACTTTGAAGGATAGCCAGTTGTACGCCAAGTTTTCAAAGTGCGAATTTTGGTTGAGTTCAGTCACATTCCTGGGTCATGTTGTATCAGCAGAGGGTATTTAAGTAGACACGAAGAAGATAGAGGCAGTCAAGAACTCGCCTCGACCAGCTTCATCCAGAGATATTCGGAGCTTCTTAGGGTTAGCTAATTACGATAGACATTTAATGGAGGGGTTTTCATCCATCTCATCCCCGATGACTAGATTGACTCAGAAGGGTGCCCAATTCAGGTGGCCGGATGAGTGTGAGGCGAGCTTCCAGAAGATCAAGACAGCTTTGACTACAGCACCAGTATTGATCTTGCCCACGGGATCTGGGCCTTATGCTGTATATTGTGATGCTTCCCGCATCGGACTTGGCGCAATGTTGATGCAGAACGACAAGGTCATAGCATATGCTTCAACGCAGCTGAAGATCCGTGAGAAGAATTATCTCGTTCATGACCTAGAGTTGGCAGCCATTGTTCGTGCCTTGAAGATCTAGAGGCATTATTTGTATGGTGTGAAGTGTACACGGATCACAACACCCTTCAGTACTTGTTCAAGCAGAAAGAGTTGAATTTAAGACAGCGGAAATGGTTGGAGTTGTTAAAAGATTATGATGTTTCTATTTTATACCACCCAGGCAAGGCCAATGTGGTGCAGATGCATTGAGTAGAAAGTCGGCCAGCATGGGTAGTCTTGCATATATTATGGTCAGCCAGAGACCGCTTGCCTTGGATGTGCAGGCCTTGGCCAATAGATTTGTCAGATTGGATATCTCTGAGCCCAGCAGGGTGTTAGCTTGCACGGTGACTAGCTCGTAATTGATGCAGCGTATCCGGGAGTGGCAGTTTTATGATCCCTATTTATGTGTCATGAGAGACACGGTGCAGATGGGAGGTTCCAAGGAGATGACTTTGGGAGATGATGGCATATTGAGGTTGCAGGGGGGAGTTTGTGTGGCGAACGTTAATGGTATCCGAGAGTCGATCTTAGCGGAGGCCCATAGTTCTCGGTATTCTATTCACCCGGGCGCCGCAAAGATGTATCAGGATTTGAGACAGCATTATTGGTGGCGTAGAATGAAGAAAGACATTGTTGCATATGTGGCTCTTTGTCTGAATTGTCAACAGGTTAAGTACGAGCATCAGAGGCTCGGTGAGTTATTTAAGAGGATTGAGCTTCCCGAGTAGAAGTGGAAGAGAATAACCATGGATTTTGTTACTCCCTTCTGATGACTCGGAAGAAGTTTGATGCTATATGGGTTATTGTTGATAGGCTGACTAAGTCAGCACATTTCATCCCAGTTGCCACCACTTATTTATCTGAGAGGTATGCTGAGATTTATATCAGAGAGATCGTTCGCCTTCATGGGGTTCCCATATCTATTATTTCAAATCAGGGTCCGCAGTTTACCTAATATTTTTGGAGAGTGGTGCAGCATGAGTTGGGCACCCAGTTCCAGTTGAGTACATCATTTCACCACCAGGCAGACGGTCAGCCCGAGAGGACTATTCAGATTCTTGAGGATATGCTCCGAGCCTGCGTTATTGATTTTGGAGGCTCATGGGATCAGTTATTGCCATTAGCAGAGTTCGCCTTCAAAAACCACTACTAGTTCAGTATTCAGATGGCCCCGTATGAGGCGTTGTATGGTAGGTTGTGTTGGTCCCCAGTCAGATGGTTTTAGCTGGAAGAGGCTCGGTTATTGGGTACAGATTTTGTACATGAGGCCTTGGATAAGGTCAAGATCATTCAAGATAAACTACAGTCAACTGAGTCTAGGCAGATGATTGTTGCATATCGTAAGGTCAGGGATGTTGTTTTCATGGTTGGTGAGCAGGTATTGCTTTGTGTATTGCCTATGAAGTGTGTGATGAGGTTCGGGAAGAATGGCAAGCTTAGCCCTAGGTATATTGGCCCATTTGAGATTCTTGACCGTGTGGAGAATGTGGCTTATATACTTGCATTTCCGCCTAACTTGTCAGTTGTGCACCCGGTTTTTCATGTATCCATGCTTCAGAAGTATCACGGTGATCCCACGCACGTGTTAGATTTCAGTACTGTCCAATTGGACAAGGCTCTGTCATATGAGGAGAAGTCGGTGGCTATTTTAGACCGGCAGGTTCGACAGTTGAGGTCGCGGAGTTTTCCTTCAGTGCGTGTCCAGTGGAGAGGTCAGCCTCCTGAGGCATCCACCTAAGAGTCTGAATCTGAGATGCAGAGCCGTTATCCCCATCTATTCCCCGACTCAGGTACTTATTTCGTTTGTCAGTTTGAGGACGAACAAATGTTTTAGAGGTGGAGGATGTGACGACCCAAAGGTGTAGGAAATCATTCTATCCATGTTATGTGTGCTTTGGTTGTATTAGCATGATTTCCAGGTATAGGTTTTGATGAATGACAAACAATGAAGTCAACTGTCAAACAATGTTATTATATGACAAACAATCAAGATTGAATACCGAGAAGCATATTGATGAAGGGATTGCATGGAAAAGCCAGCTAAAAAGTTCAAGACCGAAGACCCAAGGCGTAGGTCGTTAGGTAGAATCAATGTAAGAGCAACGCTTAAGTTATCTCGTCTTTTGGCTCAACATAGGTCATCATAAATATGCATAAAATCATTTTATCAAATCATAAATATCATAAACATTTTCATATACTTCAAACAAAATGATTTTTAACGTTTTTATTTTAACCAAAATGGTTTTTGAAGTAAGTTTTCGATTCTGGACAGAACAGCCAGATAATCGATTATCCTTAAGCTGATAGTCGATTATGCTGAGTTTCCAGCAAAATTGAAAATTCCAGCATGGCTGCATAATCGATTATCACTATAAGGGATAATCGATTATCTATTTTTTCCAGCTTAAACTGGAAATTCCAGAGAAGGTAAATAATCGATAATCCTCATAGTGATAATAGATTATTCACTAACCGTTGCCGAAGTTTTTAAACGCTAAAAAAATAATCGATTATGCACAAGGTTATGCTAGCATAAAATCAGCTTCTGATTTTTGAACGTTAAGCTGATAATCGATTATGTAAATCTGATAATCGATTATCTTGGCATAAAATCAGCATTATTGATTGTCAATTAAGCAATGGACATACAACCTCTACCACCTATAAATAGAGGTCTTTTTGACTCATTTCATATGAACAATATCTCTCATTATTCTTGAACATATTGATAACATTTCTACATCATATTTAGAGCTTTTATTGAGCCATTTCAGAGGCAATTTTGTGTTGTTCATAGAGCTTATATTGTATCTCTTTATCTACTCTTATTAGAGAGTTCTTGTTGTAAAAGAGAAAAGTTCTTGAGAAGACCATACTTTCTCATTGAGCGTTGGGTTTGCTAAGTACCTTCAATCTTAGTGTGTGAAGTCTTGTGGTGCGGTATCCACGAGCAAGGTGAAGTCTTGAGGTGAGGTATCCTCGAGCAAGTTGAAGTCTTGTAGAGCATACATCTACGAGCAAGTGTAACGGTTTGTTAGGCACTCATAAGCTTAACGGAGTTAGTGTAAACTCGAGAGAGTCTCTCGGGTGACTGCACTAACCACACGTTGTGGTGAACCAGTATAAATTCGGTGTGTCCTCTCCTTACTCTTTTAATTACTGCACTTACTTTACTCCTGCAATTTTAATTCCGCAAAATTTATCGACATTCTCGTGCCTCACTATTCACCCCCCCTCTAGTGAAGGGCATAAATCCTAACAAAAGGGTCATCACTATAATCCTCCCTTTTTTTGTGCTTCTGAGGACTGGAAAACCCCTTATTTGGTTGCCACGATTTGCGTGCGCAGTCCAGGCGCGAAGCCAAAAAATATTTATGTGGAAATATTTGAATTCTGTTATAAAAACTATAAATTTTGATAATAATATTGCTTTAGTTGACCTTGGTCAAAGTTTTAGGTAAACGAACTTGGACCCATGATGTGACTGTCCTGGAGGGTCCGTAAGGGAATTTGGGACCCGGGTGTATTCCCGAAATCGAAATCCGAGGTCCCAGTCCCGAGTATGGAGCTTTTCTGCTAAATTGTATTCTGAAAATGCTTAAAGAAAAATGAAAATAATAATTGATCAAAAGTGATAGTATCGGGCTTGTATTTTGGTTCCGACGACCGGTACAAGTCTTAAATGAGCGCTAAGCGCTATCTGTAAAGTTTGGTTGAAAACGTACGTCGTTTGACGTGTTTCGGGCTAAAAATGGAAAATTAGAAAGTTTTGAACATTGAAATGAAAATCATGAGTTTTGGAGGGTGATTCTTTGATTTTGATGTTATTTTGGCGATTTTATCGCATGAGTAAGTCACCCCACCTCAAAAACTTTGCGTATTGAGTGGAGTGGAACTTTTCGTCACACTCCCAGTAGAGTTATAACTTTTTTAAATCTCAGTGTATGGTTAAAAAGGGGTGCGCCGCGTATTTAGCTTATGTGAGAGATGTCAGTGCTAAAGCCCCTTCTGTTGGTTATTTCCCAGTGGTACGGGATTATCCCGATGTGTTTCCAGCTTATCTTCTAGGCATGCCGCCCGATCGGGACATTGATTTTGGTATTGATTCTTGTTGGGCACTCAGCCTATATTCATTCCTTTACCGTATGGCTCCTCCTGAGTTAAAGGAGTTGAAGGATCAGTTACAAGAGTTGCTCGATAAGGGTTTTATTCAACCTAGTGTTTCATCGTGGGGTGCTCCTGTCTTGTTCGTGAAGAAAAAAGATGGTTCTATGCGCATGTGTATCGATTATCATAAGTTCAACAAGGTTACAGTGAAGAACTGATATCCTTTGCCTCGTACCGATGAACTATATTGACCAGCTTTAGGGCGCACAGGTGTTTTCCAAGATTGATTTGGGCTCAGGTTATCACCAGTTAAATATTCGGGAGCCGGATATCCCAAAGACTTCTGTCAAGACTCGGTATGGTCATTACGAGTTCCTTGTCATGTCATTTGGGCTGACCAACGCCCCAGCAGCTTTTATGCATTTGGTGCACAGTGTATTCATGCCCTATTTCGACTCTTTCATCATTGTTTTCATAGATGATATTCTGTATACTCCCGGAGTCGGGAAGATCATGAGCAGCACCTGAGGACAGTGCTTCAAACCCTGAGAGAGAAGAAATTATATTTAAAGTTCTCAAAATGTAAATTTTGGTTGAGTTCTGTGGCATTCCTAGTATCGAGTGAGGGTATTCGGGTGGATCCGAAGAAGGTGGAGGCCGTGTAGAGTTGGTCCAAGCCCTTCTGAGCTACAAAGATTCGCAGTTTCCTTGGCCTGCCGAGTTATTACTGTCGTTTTGTGGAGGGGTTCTGATCGATTGCAGCCCCTATGACTAGATTGACCTAGAAGGGTGATCCCTTTCGGTGGGCTGATGAGTGTGAGACGAGCTTTTAGAAGCTCAAGACAGCCTTGACCTCACTCCCTATTATGATATTGCCTGCTGGTCAGGGGTCCTATACAGTTTATTCTGATGCCTCACGAGTCAAACTTGGAGCGGTGTTGATGCAGTACGGTAGGGTAATTGCCTACGCTTCCAAACAACTGAAGGTACATGAAAAGAACTACCTTGTCTATGACCTTGAGTTAGCTGCTATTGTTCATGCCTTGAACATATGGCGTCATTATTTGCACGGCGTGCCTTGTGAGATTTACACAGATCATCCTAGTTTACAACACTTGTTCAAGCAGAAAGATCTGAACTTGCGCCATAGGATATGTTTGGAGCCACTCAAGGATTATGATATTACTATTCTTTATCACCCGGGCAAGGCAAATGTGGTAGTCGGTTCCTTGAGTGTCCGGGTGGAGAGTTTGGGGAGTTTGGCATATTTACCAGCTTTAGAGAGACCCATGGCAATGAATGTTCAGGCCTTAGCCACTCAGTTCGTGAGATTGGACCTTCCGGAGCCCAGTCGGGTTCTAGCCTGTGTGGTTTCTCGATCTTCATTGTTCGATCATATCAAGGAGCGGCAGTATGATGACCCTCATTTGCTTGTCCTCAAGGACACAGTTTAGCATGGTGCTAGGGATGCGACTATTGGAGATCAAGGGGTATTGAGGATGCAAGGTCAGATCTATGTACCCGATGTTGATGATATATGGGAGTTGATATTGACAGATGCCCATAGCTCGCGGTACTCCATCCATCCGGGTGTCGCAAAGATGTATCAGGATCTGAGACAAAATTACTAGTGAAGGCGAATGAAGAAGGACATAACAGAGTTTGTAGCTAGATACCTCAACTGTCAGCAGGTAAAGGCTGAGCACCACAAACCTGGAGGGTTACTCCAGCAGATGGAGATTCCACAATGGAAATGGGAGAAGATCACTATGGACTATGTAACTGTTCTCCCTATAACTGTGAAGAAATTTGATTCCTTTTGGGTTGTTGTGGATCGGCTAACCAAGTCCGCTCATTTCATTCCAGTGTGTGCTACTTACTCAGCGGAACGGTTAGCGGGGATTTAAATCAGAGAGATTGTCCATCTGCACGACGTTGCATTTTCTATCATCTTGGACAGGGGTTCAGTGTTTACATCACGGTTCTGGCGAGCCGTCCAGGAGCAGTTGGCTACCCAAGTGAATTTGAGTACAACTTTTCACCCTCAGACGGGCGGGAAGCCTGAGCGCACCATTTAGATTCTTGATATATGCTCCGTGCGTGTGTGATTGAGTTTAGAGGGTATTCGGATTAGTTCTTGCCATTGGATGAGCTTTCTTACAACAACATTTATCAGTCTAGCATTCAGATGGTGCCGTATGAGGCCTTATGTAGTAGGAGATGCAGATCCCCGGTGGGTTGTTTCGATCTGGGTGAGGCCAGGCTATTGGGCACTGATTTGGCCCAGGATGC